>CM045455.1:17624389-20517416 GCA_024666655.1 Dascyllus trimaculatus
CTGAAGGAAGCAAGGCAGGAAGGGATTAGATTCATGGAAAAATAATCTAAGCATGTAGTTTAGATGCACAGAGATGCGTTCTTAGGGTTTTATTCAATGACTTCCAGAGACTTTAAGAATTTAAACCAGTGGCATTCTTAGGCCACGGACTAGCCCCAAATGTTTTATGGATGTTTGTTTTTACAAAAGTATAAATAATAATAATAAAAAATAGCCCTGGGTCTTTTCATTTGTCATTGTGAACTTGTGTTAAAGCCCTCATAAATAATATGATATAGCCGCTTAAAAATAGGGTATATGATTTTACTGTTCGAGACAGATGTTATTACTGACGTCACTTTAACTGTTTAATTATGTTTATTTTCCCTATTTTTCAGTCTCACAGCAGGATATCTGCAGCAGTGGTATTACTGGATGCTTCCCAAGTTAAAGTGTGGGTTGCTGGAATATCAGAGGAAGTCAAATTAAACCATAGCAAAGTAACACAAGCTATAGTTTGACAGTTTCCTAGCTCTCACATCATTAATGTCTGTGTATGTTCTAATACTCTAGAATGTAAATGAATGCCATTTTTAATGTATTTATTCAGAAGATTGCTCCATGCATAAAAATTACAGAACACATTTTGCATCTCAGCCCCAATGTTCCAACGTTTCTCTGTTTAATGCTTCATATTTTCAACAGATTTAGAAAGTGAAAACTGTTGGCAGTGTGCTGTGCAGATCATTCAGCGGACACAGCTTCTGGATGAAGGTATAGCTGTTTAGAGCACCCAAAACACAACTCTATCCTCCCATTGTATGAACACTAGAAATCTCTAAGATGTATAGACCAATCAGGCCTAACATTATGACCAACCGCTTAATTTTGTGTTGGTCCCCCTTATGTGCTCAAAAACGCTCTGAACCATTGGGCATGGACAAGAGGACCTCTCAGGCTGTCCTATGGGGTCTGGAACCAGGACATTGGCACTGGATCCTTTGGGTACTCTGGCTTGTGCAGTGGGGCCTCTGTCAATAAAACTTGTTCCACTGCATCCTGTTGATGCTTGATCAGAATGGGGTGTAGGAAGTTTGGAGGTCAAATCAACATGTTGGGCCATTGTCATGTTCCTGATTGTTTGATGTTTTTTCCATGTGGTGGGGTGCATTTTCCTGCGGGGGTAGGCCAGTGACATTTGGGATTTCCATTTGCATGAGGGAGTGTGCTTGTTGTGGGACAATGTTTATTTGGGTGTCTAAGTCTCATCAACACGGATGTTAAAATCCAAGGTTTTCCATCAGAACAGCACATAGTACCAATATGATCAGTGTCATTCACTTCAACTGTCAGTGGTCATAATGTTGTGGCTGATTGGTGTATGTTATTATTTGGGTTCATTTAGTTAAAACTTACCGGCATATGGAGATATCATTTGGGCTACGGGAGAATTTTGTTTGTAGTTTGGATAAACGTATCATACATGCTTGGAACAGTGTTCTTGTCATTTGGATGTATGGTCTAATTTGCTGTATAGCTCGAAAATGCAGCCCATCATACGGAGCAAATGGTGGCTTAATTCCATTTAGGTTTTTCCGTTTCATGTTTCTGCACGCTGGCTCACTCTCACCAGTATGTCCTACTGAGCGACACAAATGTTTTCTTGTTGCAATTTAAAGCAAAAAAAAAAATTAATAGTTCAAGCAAATACATTTCTTAGAGAAATATTCAGTCTGCAGCAGCTCCATCTTTCCAGGGTTTGAGCTTCATAGACAGGACATCGAGTGACTTATCAGACGCACTTATTCAAAGTGTCAGTTAAACCAGAAAATAGAGGAAGATTGTTTTTTGTGTATCTCAGAGATTACATTTTTCATATAATCTAAATATACATAAATGTAGTGGATGTGAATAGAATTTTTTCTTTGTAGCGACTATTTCTTACTAAACATGCAATTTGACTGAAGGTAGTGAGGTCTTTAGTAGCCAGGACATTGTGTCTAGAGTTGTTTTTATTTATTTTTTTTAAGTTTTAGCAAATGCAATAAAAACCATCTTGGGTAAAGATAGTCATGAAGATAATTGAGAAAAATGTGTTGTTTTGTAAGCTGCTGGCCTTTAAAAGAAAACTGTTTTTCTCAGTGTTAATGCATTAAAACCAACTTAAAAATACTGGCTTGTGATCTGTAAAATAATCACTTGATTTCAAAAACACCTCATTATCTCTGAGTTGACTCCTTTTTAAAAAAATCTGAAGTCTTAAATGCAGTGGGAAGTTCACCCGATCTGCAATCCCAGGATTCTGGTTCAGTCATGTGGTCATTCCGGCAGCATTCCTCATTTCAAGATGGGAATGCAATGTAAAATATTTCACAACACAACAAAGACAATTCATATTTGTATCAATCTCATAATTTATTTAAATATATTTAATTTTTAAATATATATGTATATATATATATATATATTTAACACTCATTTGGTAAATGCCAGTCATGTTAAATTATGGTAGATAGGTGGATTCTGCTCATGGTTGTTTTTTTTTTTTGCTTTACAGTATGTACATGTTACTCCTGGTTTAAAGGGTCATGGCCTACATTACGTACAGTGGAACCTTGTGACAATTCATAAATATAGGCTGTACCACGCTCTGCTAAGATCCACAGGAGGGCTGTGACTTACAACCGCCACTTGTTTGTTTGTTTGGTTTTTTTTTTATCACAAAGATGCAAAAAAAAAAACGGTCATGCAATTAATAATTTAACCACAGTTCTTTCTCAGTGTGAGCACAAGTGGGTGAAACTATGCAGTGGCTGCTGGCTGGAGGTCTGTGAGATCTTTTATATTTTTGGTTTGCGCAATAGGGTAGTGCAGTAGAAGGGATGGACTCAACCCGAAACACTTAAACACAGCAAACCGATCACAGAAGGCAAGTCATTCTAAACATGTTATATTTGGATTTTGCTCTTTTCTGATAGAAATGAGCAAAATAAATTTCGGAAATCCCCCTTCTTTTTTTTGTTGTTTTAGTATCTTTTCGGATTCCAGCAGGAACAAAGGCCCCAGGTTGGTTTTTCTCTGGGCCGTTTGTTTCTTCTCCACTCTTCAGTCTTTATCACCATCTTTATCCTGGTCTGGTTGTGCTCCCTTTGTGATGACAGCTAACCATCGAGGCCCAGCCAGAGAGGTGGGTGGTTGTGATCCACGCCGTAGCAGAAGAGACCTCAGTGAAGGACAACATTGTACCTAATATCAGTCGGGGCTGGTCAGATTTAGGCTTCCCTCTTACTGTCCAAGGCACTTTTTTCCCAAGATTTTTTCTTCTGGAGTACTCATGTTGGGCTTCAGCCTGCAAGGGAGAGGAAATGATATTCAGCTCTGTCTCCAACTTGGCAGCACTTGAAAAAATTCTTTCCTTTCCAGCAAGAATCACAAATAATAAATCAGTTTGCCACAGATTGGCTGCTCTCGCTGTGCCACTGCTAGAGTCTGTGTGTACTGACGCAGCAGAAATATCACCACCGAGAACAAATGTCTTGCGTGTCTCTAGAGAAACATGATCTTTACAGAGTGAACTTCAACCCGTCCTCGCAGGCGTTTTTGGATCGTGAATGATCTTTCATTCTTTGTTTTTGTCCGATACCGTGGTGGGAAATGGAATTTAAATCTTTAACTGAAGTAGCAACGTCACACTGTAAAAACACCTGTGAGATTTACTCGAGTGAAAGAACAGAGGAAGTACTTCTTATGAAAAACAAGTAATAAATTATCATATGTTATGTCTAACTTGTAGCCTACTGCAAAAACTAATTACATGTATTCAACTACTGTCCCTCAGTGGGAATTTGAAGTACTTAACTGTTTCAGAAAACAAAAGTGTAATTTAATATAACTTTTCCTTCTCTTTTTATTTATTTTTTACGGATTTTTTTTAACCGGATTTTTGAATACATGAAAATATTAATAAAAATACAATGACAGGTATTGCATATACATGTCTAATGTAAAATAACAGGAAAACTTAAGATCCATTAAATATATCAGATTTTTTTTCCAAAGGTAAATCAATTCATTATATAGGTGGGAATACTTTTTTATTATTAAAGGTCTATTACATATGCAAGGCTTTTTAAATGTAAAGCTACAAGTAAATACTCATGTTACACTTGATATGATGTAAAATTAACAGTTTATTGTTGTTCTTATAATTTAGGTATTTGATAAATTAAGGTGGTGTGACATTTTTTTCCACAGGGAAATCCATTATTTTTATAGGTTTAACATTAAACATCTATTAAATACACAAGACTTTTAAGATAATTTACTTTTTAAAAAAAGAATTCTACAAAAAACTGCTGTAATTATAATCCTTTTTTTCCATAATTGTGATTTCAACAATTTTTCAAAAGTAAATCCATTCATTTTAAATGTGGATATAGTACTTTTTTTAAACTTTAAAGATCTGCCACATATACATGATTTTTTATGTAAACTTACATGTAAAACAATAAACTGCCAATTTTACAACAGTATTTTTTTTAAACATTTTTGCAAGATTTTTTTTAACCTAAAAATACCTAATAAAACCCAACTAATAACAACAACTTTTCTGCATCACTAAATCTGTTTTTTGTATTATAACATCTTATTATTTTTACACATGTAAATGTCCCTCCTTAAACATTATAATGCCAAAAAGTAAACATGATATCGTGTAAAGTTGAGGCTAGAAACTGTAATTTAATTATGGAAATAATTAAAATGATTTCTGTATTTTATGAGATGATTATTTTCTGTTACAGTATTTTTTGGCACCACAGCTATACATATAACTACACATCATCTGCATAGACGTAGTTAAAATTCACCAACAGCTTAAACAACATGATGCTACTGACACCATTAATGCTCTAGTAATCATAACCCAGTAATAAAAGAAACAACAGGGGTCTGTTTCATCTACTTCCTCCTTGTCACATAAATAACTCCATTACTCATCCACCAGGTCATGTGCTCTGTCCTATCCAAACTGTTTTCTGTGTTCAACAAGACACTGACGCTCTGCCCTGTGCACACATTTCTTCCTGTAACTGTAATGTTTGAATAGGAAGTGAAGGCTTTAAAGTACCTTGTGTGCGCTACCCCTCTGTGCACTGTGGGCTGCCAGCTAGCCGAGTCAGAAGTCGCGCACATCTTTTGAAGTCTGAGAAGAGAGGATGGAATGGAAAGACAGTGAGTGGTTGCTTTTTTTAAAACACAAGTGTTGACATTGGACTGATGAAGTTATTCCTCTGTAAGTGCTGCTCACATGCAGGTATCGTGCAGTCTCTAGTGTGGTGGTAAACTCTGTACACGTTCTTCCTGCACTTGGGGCTGAAGTAAAGTGGACCTAAAAGAGAGAGAGAGAGAGAGAAAAGACTTTGAGCACATTTCTAGCTCTGCAGCCACCTGCACTGACATCTGTTTTACAGCCCTTATCTGAAGCAATAATTCCTTATTTGACTGGATCCTTTTTTCCAATTTAGAATTTGCACTCCTTACAAAATGCCTGTCTGACTTTTTACACACTTGGTGCAAGACACAGAAGTAATGTGAGGTGGTGACTCACCTGTTAAGTGTTTTAGGAATTTCTCCTTCTTTCGTAGGTCTCTGGGGAATACAACTGTTCAGAGAGGGAAGATGGGAAAGGTGGTTTTGAGGACGTTTTACGCAGGGACATGCTGTATTTTTAGTAGAAGGCCTTACATTTTAAACTTGATTACCACCTTGAGCATGGTTGTTTTTGTAAAAACTAGGATAAACTGTGATGCCTCAGTCAGTGACAGTTACAAAAACACGAAAATGAATCTGAAATTGTTCAATTTCCGGCCCCCACACAACACCCACTTCAGGCAAAGTAGAAAATGTCATGCGTAATTTGGATGCAACAACCCTTTAACTTCTACCATGTGCAGCCTCCATCATTTAAGAGTGACTTTCTTCTGTAAAGTCTTAAATAAAAGCCAGTCATCTGCATCCTTGAACTTCACAGCATCACTCCTGAGGTCCTATAAGGCTCCTGGCCCAGGGGAAAAGCCGCCACTCACCTACAGCCGTATTCCCTGTGTCTGTCCTCAAGTTGCGAAAATCCCTCTGCTCCACCGGAGAGCTCCTCGACGTTAACGGGACTTCTGTTCTCGCTCCGTGCCTCCCCCTGCTCTGCTCCACGTGCTTCACGATCTCCACCATCCGCCTCACGTCCTGCTGCGCGTCCCCGCCGCCCTCCGCCGCCGCTGGCGCTGCCGACGAGGGCGCGCTCTCGCCGCAGTGTTCGGTCAGCGTGCACATCAGTAGCACCAGTCCCATAATGAAGTGCCTGCGCAGTCCGCTCATAGCGTGAGAACAAAAAGAACAGCAGCGAACTCCTTCCCCGGACACCTGCAGGAGAGACAGAGCAGGAATGTCAGCGCACAGATCGGTTCCTTGGATACCTTCAAAATCACCCAGAACCGGCTGCTTGGTTCCGTTAAATCCGCCACAAGAAACACACAAATCAGACTTTTCAATTCTGGATCCAAACCACGATCTGACAAGTGCAACAAATGGAGCCACAGTTGATGGAATTTGCGCAACAACTTCTGAAGACATTCTAAAACATTTGCTGCACATCCAACAGCATCCATAATAACAGTCTGCAAACATTTTCGAAATCCGTGCGCAGTTTTGCAAAATAAACGATGGAAACTATGTTTTTTCCCCACTGAATGCTTTTTAAAGTCTTATCAGTAGCTTGTGTGTGCAGCTGTGTGGTCTGTTCTGCAGTTAGTGAAGTTTTACTCATTCAGATCTTTTCCTAGAAGGAGCCGAGGACAGTTTACACCAAACCACAGCCTTAGAACGAGAGCAGCAACACATGTGCGAGAATCAAGCTATTTATATGTGTTAAAATGAAATATTTTAGAGGTTAACAGTCTTTAAAAATTGTCATTACCTTTATAAAATTCTTCAACCAAAGGCGCTATTACGTCCCGTGCATCCAGCTGTAATGCAAACGTAAACTGCGCGCAACTTTTTGGTGCGTGGTCCTGATTCCCTCCAATCCGGAATATGTCCCCTTAAAGTCTGCCCTTCTGTCTTCTGACGGCATATGAATGTTCACAGGTCATCCGCGGTTCGTCCTCAGCTCCAAGCAGAGAAGCGCGCAGCCGAGCCGAGTCGAGCCGAAAGGATCCCAAGTCCCGTTGTGCGTCCTCAGCTGGAGTAGCAGCAGCAGCAGCTCAGTCGCCCCCGAGGTGAAGCTCACTTTTTATTCTGTCTCGCCGACGCGGTGACCTGTCCCTTGTGGGTTACACGGCAGCAGCAGCGTCTGTGATGGTAATAATAAGACGCATTATTGGTACCCAAGAAGCGGAAAGTCCACAAGAGTTGACTGACCATCACTTGAAGTCAAGTTTTTTTTCTCTGCGCAACCCCCTCCTCTCCGTTACTCCATTTATCTGTGCGATGCTGCGATGTTACAGGAAGCGTTTTTCCCACTAATAGCCCGCTTCCACTGAAATTCCCAATCAGCACAGTGTGCAGCGCAGATACCGGCATCTTAGTGCAAATGCTCCCATATCCTCCTTGTGGTTCTCATAACCCCATTTAGAGCCGCCGCCGCGCGCTTTATATCCATCATGGAAACTGGAACACGATTGCGCACCCGTCTCAGAAAATTAATTAAGGACGGGTTATAAAAGTTTAGATGTGGTCTAAAGTTTCTGGTCAGAGCAGCCGACTAAACAGCCGAGGTGCACAGAAAGTTTTTTTCTTCCCTCAGAGGAGATTAGTCTGTACTGGCCCACTGTGGTTGGAGCAGCTTTCTTTAAATCAGGGCGTGTAAGTGGCTCGTATGCTCCCCCTTTAAATCTGTCTGGCCGGTGAGGTAGTTTATTGTTATTGTGATGGCACGATAAGGGCAATCAGATTTATGTTTCAGATCCATTACAACTCTTAAAGAAAATCTAATACAGTCGCACAGCAGCAAAACTCCAGAAACCAGTGTCCGGACAAGTGCGCTTTGGCGCTGCGAAGAAACTAACCCAAATATCTGTTGCATATTTTGTTCTTTTTCTCATAATCTGATTATTGCAGGCCTGTTTGTGAAAACAACGTGGTCTTTTAGCTGCATGCCTGCGGAAAGTTACTCTTGTGACCGTGCGTAAAGTAAACCCTTGGTGCTGAAAGGACAGCGCGCACTGTCACCCAGCTCCTGAACGTCTCCACCGAACAGGCAACACTGTATTTACTCGTCTGCGGCAGTGTGTTCCGTTGTAACTGCGGTCAGATTCACTTTGCTCATGGCCCGTATTGACGAAGTATGGCCGATATTTGTTTTCTCTGGTGAGTCACAGGGAATGAAGGCAAATCCTGTGACACTGCACCGCTGTGTGTCTTAGAAAAAAACACCCTGTGGATTATTTATCTTCGCATGCACATAAAACTTTGAGGTTAATAGAAGAGCCAACGTGGTTTCTCCATTCAGAGAGAAGTGGGGTTTTGAAAATCCGAGTTCTTAACCAGCTTCCGCCACCCTAATGAAGTGTGCCACAGGGAGAAAGTGCATCTGGAGCAGCGCCTGGCTCTAACCCCCGAAAGATTAAAGTGATTAGGGCTTTCCCTACACAAAGAAATATAAGGTTTACCATTAAAGCTGGACCACAAGCTCCATTAAACCCCTTTCCAATGTGACAGTTGACAAAACCGTTTAATTAAATGCGCAATTAGAGCTGCTTTGACCCTTTAGGACCTTGATATGTAAATTTCCCTATGAAAAAAATGGACAGTTATGAATTTTAAACTGTAAAATTTCTGTCATCCGCCAAATATTTGCTCATAAAATGTTCCTAAATCCGCAGAAATATTATTGAGGGGCAGTAGTTTCAGCAGGGGGCGTCCTTCTGCAATCACTGCACTGTTAAAATCACCTGAATGCTGATTCACATTCAGACCAACTCGTGCCTCTTGTCCGAAACAATAAATACTTATTTGGGTGGATTTGACACTTGAAATCTTTTCATACAGATGAATAAGCAAAGAAAACCAACATACTTCATTTTACACCAGAAATCTGGGTGTCACCAGAAATTCCAGGTGAAAAGCAAGTCCAATAACTTGTAAAGAAGCTGCAGAAGAGATCAGTTGTTTTGACTTAGAATACCTCAAAAATAAATGATGTTTGAATGAGCTGAAAGGCTGGGAACACTGTGGATAATCTGGCAAACAGGTGAGGTAAGACAGAAGAAAAGCTGCCCTAAGCTGTGTAGTTTTTCCCTTTGCATACTGTTCAAATCTTCATCCTGCTGCAGGAAATCTCTTCTGCTAATTATTCTTGTTGGCATGTCTTGTGCCCCACTTTTGCCAACAGCAGAAACTGTATCATTATTAGTTCAAGTTGCTCTTTGAGATCACATAACCTCATTTAACTCAGTTTTTTGTTCACACGCGGTTGTTTGTCCTCTCTAAATTTTGAAACAGTCACATGTGAAACTATGTTGTCCAATATGTGTAAATCAGTGACTTCAATTCATGTGACTTTTACGAAACCACTTGTGGTAAACCTCACAGATGTAATGTGGTCATCGCTGGTTTCAACACGCCAATTGTCTCGTTCTACTTTCCCTCCAAAACTCCTTGCGATATATTTCCTCTGAGAGACAGTTGCATTAATTGATCACGCTTTTCTTAGCATGAAAGTGCCTCTTTCCTCCTGATTTCTTGCCTGAGTCTGAAAATTTCCCTTCCTGAAGGTGTTACTCCAGGGCAATGGTCTCCGCTTTGTCAAAGAACCCACTACTTTAATCAAGATGTTGAGAATGCTTTCATTCCCAAGGGTCAGATAAAGTCACACCACCAATTTTTTTTAAACTTTCAAACCAATCCCATGTTACAAACAACACATTTTATATCAAAGAGTAGAAAACATGGGAGTCATTTCATAAAAGATTAAGCATGATTAACATCTGCAGTAAAGGCCCAGCCTTAAAATCTGGCTCTCTCCCATCTTTTTTAATTTTTACATGAAAGAGATCATGCACCACACAAAAATATGAATTAATTTGCTTGCTGCTGGTATCCATGCAACACTTTCTCTCTGTTTGTTTCTGGTTGGACAGAAAAAATCCTCCCGATAGATACGGTTGATTCTTTACGCACCTGATCAATCTAGATTCTCGTCATTTCATCCTTCACAGCTCATTTGTCTAATTCTACTGCCAGTCTTCAACAGGTTATTGTTTGTTTTGTTTTTAATTCAGTTTTGCCTACATAGTGCCAATAACAATTAAAATTGTCTCGAGATTTTTTACTAAATCTAGAGCCTGTGGCCCTCGAAAGCAAAGCACCGAGGTGATGATAGCAAGGAAAACCTCTTTTCCCCTTTTTACCAGGGCAAAACTTTGAATCGAACCCAACTCGGAACCACATGGGGAGGTTTGGGGGTCAGCAGCAAGTGTGTGCATTCAGATGAATTCATACACGCATCACTTTAACTTGCTGAACTGTGTGCAGACCGCAAGTTGCTCTGCTGTGTGCCAGTTCAGCCAGTGAGTTCAATCAGTGGACTTTTTAGCCACACTTAAAGAAACAGAGCTTATATTTGGATCCAGCTGTGGTCATGAACATTACATTTGTGGTTAGTAAGTGACTGCAGAGGATGGGAAATTAGTTTGACAGCTTAATAAACCTCCCTAGTAGGTGAGAGTATGTGCCCTTGCCAAGTAGGTGGTCTGACTATGAGAGGGAAGGACGACGTGCATCAATCACTGGATGGAAACTGGGTGCCCAGCATCATGTTCTGTCTGACAGAGCTGCAGTTGGATAGCAGCCAAAGTCAGATCCACAGTTCATTTTAATGTTTCTTTTTTTCCATACATGCATAATGAAACTCAACTGTTGACAGTCCAGTGAGAGATTCAGCTGTGTTATGCAAGTAGCAGCTATGCATGTTGTAGCTCCGGAGCAGAAAAAAGGAGCAGGCTGCAGAATTTGGCGAATTACCCACCTCCAGATTTTTTTCATTTTCAAGCGCTCCCACAGGAACCGCAAACAGGCTTTGTACACATTTTCCTCACATGTGTGGCAGCACTCCCTGAGACCTGTATAAAGCACTTTGATGTGTAAAAATCTGTTAAGCTCCACTTAAATGGAAGTGAACACGCACAGAAACATTTCCTGAAACCACCCCTAATGTTACTGCTGGAGGAGGCTGGAGGAGGCTGGTGGAACGGCGAGGATCCACACAAGCGTTGGAGGAAGCAGGATGAACGAGACGGAGATGAATGAGCCCCGATAAATGAGTCAGATCACGAACATGAATGATTGGACAGAACACGAGACATGCAGTGATTTCGCTGCCTGCCTGAACTACAGCAAAACTCTTTTTTTTTTATGCTTCATTCGTCTGAACTAGAAGTGTGCCATGCTGGATTAGGGAAAAACACAACCAAATAACATGAGCACTGAAGAAGGAAGTGATTGCAGCGTTGTCATAGCATATGAACTTGGTAAGCAGAATGAAAGGGTTTCCAAATTCAGAGACAATGAGTCATCTCATTTTGTGCATCAGTGGGGGCAGTCAAGCATGAAAGTTTATTTTTGCCCATGGAAGAGGTAGTTTTACTAAAAACCTTAACCCAAGGTCAACAGACTGCATTTCTGATAGGATGACTCCATTGTGTTTCAAATATTTTTATTCGTTTTCAAACAATACAAAGGTCACAGGATCAAAGCTTAGACAAAAAACAACAACAACAACAAAAAACACAAACAAAATATGTGAAAAATGTGAGTCGGTTGAAGCTGACCTGCTACACAGCTTTGCACTTTGTACTAAATTACAAGACTTCTGGGCTGACATTTTCAATTTTTTTTCAAGAACATTTAAATTACAGATATATCCTGATCCACTACTAATCATCTTGGGAGTTTCGGCTGCACCCAAGTCATTAAAAGTGACGCAACAACAGCTTCTGTCTTATGGACTGATTACAGCTAAAAAGCTCATTTTAATGTGTTGGAAAGGGAAAGAGGTGCCCACAATGAAAAGATGGTTGACAGAGCTGACAGACACACTCCATTTGGAAAAAAATTAGATACACCATAAAGGACAAACCTGAACAATTTCAGAGGATCTGGCGACCACTAATTTCCTTCCTGGAACAGGAGCTGGTCTCCTAACCATTTCTTAATGATTATGGTAGCGCTCTGGGGTGGGGATTGGCTGAAGGGGGTGGGGAGGGTGATTCTGGGGATTGGGGGAAAGTGGGGTTTTTTGTTTTTGTAGTTTTGCTTTGTAGACTCCATTGGCAGGCCAACATAAGTTGGTCTGTTCTGTCTAAAACAATTAAAAGAGTCCTCAATTTGCTATGTCTGGCTCACAAGTCGCAAAAATGAAGGGAAATCCGCATGAGAGTTTTTCTGAATAGTTATAAAAGAAAAGCAAGAAGTCACAATGACATGTGATAGTCTGAATCTGTGGTGTATGAAAGTGTGTGATAGTAGCTGTTGATAGTGCATGTTGATAGTGCGAGGTAAAGGAAAGCAACACACACACAAAAACAGAAGGCTGGCCGGAAGAGGCGTGCTTAAATAACCTTTGGACAATGGTCTGGTGTAACCATTTCATATTATTATGATTTCAAGCTCTGACCGGCAAGTGACTTTTAAGAGAAATCACACAGGACCAATGCTCTATGGCTCTAACAGCACAAACATGATATAGTTAGGGTTAGGAAGAGTTCATGGTTTGGGGTAAGAGAATTATTTTTGACACTTGGACACAAATTCTTTGTATTCAATGACTGCCTGAAATCTGGAACCCATGGACCTCATCAAATCCTAAGTGTTTGCTAGCACTTTACTGTTGGCTCCTTTAGTAGCTGCTTGTTTATTGTTTTTTATGCCCTCAGTTCTGTCTTCAGTTGAGTTGAGGTCAGATGAGGGCCTCCACCTTTCAAAAAAATTACATTTCTTTGCTTCAGAAGCTCTTGGGTGCCTCCGTGGTATGCTTTGGGTCGTTATTCATATGTACTGTGTCATTTTTGCAATACTTGTCTAAATCTTTGCAGAAACGACATCTCTTCACTCTTCAGAATTCCTCCTGCTAATTCTGTCAACACATCATCTCACCAATAAACAATAGTGACCCAGTTCCATTGGTAGACACACATGTCCATGCCATAACACTTACTTCACCATGTCTGACAGTTGATGGGGTCTGCTTTGCATCATGAGCCTTTCCTTTCTCTTCCAGTCACTCTGGTACAAGTTCATCTGGGTTTCATCTGTCCAAGGAACACTGCTCCAGAGAAAGTTTTCTCCTTTCTGTTTTTTTGTTTGTTTTCTAGCATTCAATCTCGCCTTTCTGTTTTTGTGTTACCAGTGGTTTACATCTTGCAAACTACTGCCTCTCTGGATAGTAGACTTTGGCAATGGCACGTACACCTCCTCGAGAGTGTTGTTGACTGAGCTGGATGTTGTGAAGTTGTTTTTCTTTACCAAAGAAAGGATTCTATGATCATGCACTTTAGTTTTCTTATGAGGTCATCCAGGCCTTTTGGCATTTATTCTTTTTAACAATGTGCCTTATTGCTGATCTGCCCTCTCCTAAAGTTTCTACTACCCATCTGGTAGGTCTAATTTGTTTTTTGTTGTAATCATGGCCTCCTTCACTTGCATCAACAAATGGACAATTTTGGACCCATGAACACCTACCAAATGTAATTTCAACATTTGAATCAACTCCAGACCTTTCAGCTCCTTCATTTGTAATGAAACAAGGCAGAAACAGGCCATAACTGGCAATGAAACTGCTTATTAGTGAAAAGGGAAAAACTGTGTAAAGAAACAGTCTGTAATCTCTAAATAATTAGTGCAACATGTTTGTAAAACTCCTAGAATTAAAGAGGAAAGTTAACACTTCAATCACATCATTATTGTTTAGTTTCAAATCCGCTGCAGTGGAAAACTACAACAATTGTGTTGCTGTTCAAAGACTTATGGACCTGACTGTACAGTCAAGATGAGGTAATGTATCTAAACTCAATGGAATGATCCTTTCCAGGAAAAACTGCTCAAAAATTGGCATACGTTACATGTGAGGAGAACAGGGTAGATGGATGGGACCATAAAACCTTAAGACTGTTTATTTCTCATCACCATTGAACAGTCAGTGTTGTTGGTATTTAATCATAACCATATATTGTCCTGTAACTGTAACCAAGTGATAGTTATCACAATCACATCTTGACTACTTCATTTTAAATCTATTTTGGTGGTATACAGAGGCAAAATTGCAAAACTTGTGCCACCATCCAAATATTTATGGACTTGGTTGTAATATATCTGTAGTATAAAGCAACAGCAGAGTATAAAAGTTCTGCAGTTTTAATAATTTATGTTATTGTGTTATTGACTTCCTCAGTAGGTGGAATTTTTTTCAGCTGTCATGGAAGACACTTCATCAGATCACAGTATTTAGGATGGGTAAACTTGTCTACAGAAGACCATCTTTGACTTTAAATTGTTGATTTCTTTGTAGCCGTTCACTGACTTTCAGGTTGAGGATGTTGACTTCTGCTCAGCCGGAGCTGTGAGTTGTCTCGTTCCCATGTTCACAGACTACTGATGTTTCCACTCTCGTGTTAGACATCCAGTTTACATATCAAGCAAACTTTGTCAAAGGTCAGCTGTAAATGCAAAGTAGAAAACAGTTCAGATGTGTAGTGCATTCCCTACATGTATGTGAGAGTTCGTTTGCCAATTTGGAAGAACATTAAAGGAGTATGGAGCAAAATTTTAAAGGCCCCTATTCTTCCACACTGGTGTTTTCAATTACTCTGACTGATTAGACCTGTTTTAATGACTGTGCAGGCATGTACACACCATGTATGCTTGACAACTTCCACAAAGATTTGTAAAATGTAAGTAAAGGAGCCAGTAAGGCTTAATGTAATTTTTAAGATGACTTTAAGCTCCCACAACAGTACAGGCAGTACAGTTTTGCAATATTCCACTGTCAGATATCCTGAACATACCTGCCAACAAGTAAGTGGTTACTTCCTTATCATCACCTTCATTCTTCCTGTCAAGCATGAAATTGCCCATTGTCTACTTGTTAAAAAAAAAGTTTTTCAAATGAAGTAAAATAATTGTCTTATGTTGTCAAAGTGAAAAATGAGATTATGTTTTCTCTTGCCAAATTGCAGGTTGTGGGTTGCAAATCTGGCACGACTGAGCGAACACTCATTCAGCGCTGCAGAATAAAGATATGTAAACAAGCTGCGCCGCAATGAGGGTAATGCTAAAAGTACTAGAAAGAAAAAAGTATAGAATGAACCAGGTTGGTGTTAAAATGTGTCACAGGGGCAGCTATAACGACATATAAATGCTCCATGGAAACACAAAGTTTTATTTTCTTTTTAAAGCATAATTGTTGTACATTTTTATGTGGGACAACAATCTAATTAAACGTGCAATAACATTTTTTTGGTAAACAGGCAGTAAACTAGAGGTGGAAACCACATGACATTTTGTTGATTCAAATCCCATAATTTAGTGCATTTCAAAGATTCCTGGACATTAACTCTGTGGTTTGTTGACTTTCTTCCTGTTCTAATACACCTCAGCACAAAATCAGATCACACAGCGTTCTGTAAATTTTGGGTCAAGTCCTGCAAACATCTGTCTGCCATTTTAAGCAACGCATTCAGTGAGTCTCTTGTAATCAGGGATACAAATATGCAAATCTTGTTAAAACACACAAGCAGCTATTGAATCCATGCGGCTGACAGTAACGTGGAGTGAGCATGATTGATGAATTTTTAAGCGCAACATGGGAACTATTATTTTCTCCGCATCAGGACTAAGTCACCTCTCAGGAATGATGCTTTACCTGTCAGTGTAAACAAGATTTGTGCAATTATTGCGGAGACCTTTGGCACAGAGTCACCACTTGCTGCTGGACATGAGCCCTTTTTTAAGTATTTTAGGAAGTTTTTCCAATTTTTTAATGATAGGGGAGAGACAGGGTTAAAGGGGGTAGAGAGAGTAGAGGGACATGCAGCAAGGAGTTGTGAGCCGGACTCAATTTCACGACCGCTGCTGGCGGCCTACGCCTACATTGCAACACCCTAACTCAGTGAGCTATCCTGGAGGCCGGAGACGAGCCTTTTGACTGGTTAATATCCATTGACGAGGGGTGGAGTTTGGAAATTTTTACTGGGAAGACAAGAAAAAGCAGTTTTGCCACTTTTTAATGCCGCAATGTGTGATTATACAGGGATGGTTGTGAGCTGACATAAACTGAGGTCACAGACAGTGTCACGATCCTCTTCCTCAGTTTATGTAATTTATTCCTCAGGGCAAAGACAGAAAACTAATAAATAAACAAACATAATTTGGTAAGTATCAAGAATAGGAACCTGTAAGGAAGTAATATGCAGACAATCTTTTAAAAACAAACAGACATACAGTTTCCTCTTCTGCTCCTTCTCTCTCTCTCTTTGAAATTCAGATATGATTGACCGGCATGAATACTGAAGTTACATTACTGCCAGCAGTAAATCACATATTACTGAAAGATTATGTTACACACAGTAAAACAAATGTCTTTCTCTTTCCCTCACACACAAACACGCCAGCCTTGTATGTTGGCTTAATGACTCACTAGAATTCAAAGCTCGGTCTTCTGCATTAGTTACATGATGGCGATGATTATGTTCTTCCACATTAAAGGGATGAAGGAGTTTGTGGGAGATGTGGAGAAGTCTTCACAGCATTAAAGTATCTATCTATCTATCTATCTATCTATCTATCTATCTATCTATCTATCTATCTATCTATCTATCTATCTATCTATCTATCTATCTATCTATCTATCTATCTATCTATCTATCTATCTATCTATCTGTCTATCTGTTTATCTATCTAAGTGGACATAAGAAGTAAAAGTAGGAAAAGCCTCATGAGCACAAATCACAATAAAAATAAATGCACACATATATCATAAAATGAGAAATACTTGACTCAGAACAGCAGCTGAGTTTCAATACTTTGTCTTACGTACCAGTACGTACCAGACCTGCCCTTACAGAATATGCATGTAGTATGCATACAACTGCGAAATACTCCTTCATCATAACATCATAATCTCTGCCAGACCCATAACTATCCTATTTCTCCACTTGGCTCCGTGTTTTTTCTTTTGATCGTTCATTCTATTGAGTCTTTTCTTGCTCTTGTCTGTCTGTAGTGACTCCTAATGTGTGTTTGCCATTATCAGATTATTACCCAGTTGAGTGCCTGCTTGCAAAACTTGAGGTAAACGCCAGGTTCTGTAGCTTCAACTCGTGCCAACGAAGCTGATTGGGATCTCACTCCGACGTTGGCGGGGGAAGCACATGTTTCGCGGCACGCTATTAACACCGAGGCCTGATCACTTTTATTCGGCGAGCTTTCCAGTGCGTCCCACATGTGTGTGTGAAATGCACTTTAGAAGAAGAGTGATGAGTGAAAGCTGCGGTCAATAGTTTGTTGGTTTAGTGGCAATGTCTCGCAAAACAAATGGGTAAAACACTGTGGAATTTGTTTGTTTAGGCAGCAAACTGCAGTGTTTCCCAACTTTCAATTTCCTGGCCTGCAGAATTACTACGTTTGCTTATGTTAGTGGGTTGAGTGGACAGTAAGACAGAAATGCATGACGGGTAATTCCCAGAAATCAACCTGATGCCAGTGAGAGCATCCCAACAGAAACATCTGATCTCAACACTCTGCTCATCCTTCTCTTCTTTGGTACTTACCCATGATTAGTCATGCCGCGTGATATCACCCGATGCCTCCCCACAGTCAAGACAACTAGCTGGCATTTTATATTCTGCCGCAGCATGCCTGAAAAGCTATACTGTACCAAAACACTTTTCCTGCAGGGCTCCTGACCACTCAACACTGCTGACATGGGACCTAAAAGCATGAGAGAGACAGAAAACCAAGGGAAGGATACAGACGGTGAGAGAGGAAGAGAGCGATGAGGTTGCATCAGCTCTGTGTTTGTAAATGTTTGAGAGAGTCCGATCTTTGTAAATGGAATTTTCCCCGAGAGACTAAATGGTATGGTTTTGTATCGGATTACATTGGATGCTTTCTTGCGCCAGCGTGCCTCCATATGTTGAGCGAGGGGGAATATGACAACGAGGGTGTGAGCGATAACATGCCAGGAACAGTTTGTAAATAGGAGAAAAGCTGAAACACCCTCAGAGGAATATACTTAGTATTGGGGTTTGATATTAGGTCAGACACAATAATTCATTCCTAGAGGACTCGTGCTTGGCCACAGTGCATTCTCAAGAAAAGGCCTCGCCATCACTGTACGGAAAATGCACTCAGGCACGGATCAGTTACTGTAGCTGCAGCCATCGACTGGGAGACAGTTCCTTGGAAGAACTGTAGTGCTCATACCATTATCTATGACTGCACAATCTCTAGATGACAGTGTTTGTGCTATAAAAATACACGTTGGTTTGATTAAAATCTAACCAACAGGAGTAATCCTCAACTTTGTCCTCTCTTGATGATTTGTAATGTGGGCTAATTACTGAAGAAATACAAAAACAGTGCAGGCATTACTGAGCAGATCAGCATGATGTAATAATCTGCTGACATCCTATAGGCCTGCATGTGACCACGATGGAGGATTACAAAAAGCAGCAAGTTATTTCCAGTAAGGGTTTTTGCGAAATCAGAAAAACATGGTCAGTCAGCTTACATTTGACTGATTTACTGTTTGTATACTACTTGCATGAGAATTAATCTATGTTATCTTTTGTGCGTTCGGTGTAATACAGTAAGTCTGCGGTTCAGTCTGTGGCATTCAGCCCCAAACACAGTTAAAAGACATAAATCTTCAACCGTGTAAACAAGTTACAAATGTACACTATACTTTCTTTTCTTTTTTTAAAGCCTAAATGATATTCTTAAACAGCTGTACACTGTAGTTTCTGGTAAACGTTGTTAAAATGGGAATAAATGGTGTAATGCTTTCAGATTTATTGCACAAGCAAGTACTGAGGGCACTAAAAGATTGGACATGGAATTCATTCAAAATTGTACCTGCAAAGGTGTGACTCACGGATGAGTTTTTAGTAAAGCTAGTAGCATAGCTATGGAAATGTTTTGCTGTTGGTCCATCTGTCTGTTGTTTGAGCAGTCAACCACAACTTAGTCTGGAATTAAGTAGTGAAATATCTCCACAATTATTACATGAACTGATTTTGTTGAGGGCTGCACGGTGGCTCGGTTGTTAGCACCGACACCTCACAGGCGGAAGATTAGGTCTAATAATAAATAATAATAATTCATTATTATGGAGCTAAAGGAGCTATGTTGTCGGGGGCTTTATGCCCCTGGTAGGGTCACCCAAGGCAAACAGGTCTCAGGTGATGGGTCAGACTAAAAGCAGTTCACAAAGCCCTTATGAGAAGAAAAACCAGCAGGACCGTGACGTCGCCCGGCACGGCGCAGCCGGGGCCCCACCCTGGAGCCAGGCCTGGGGTCGGGGCTCGCGAGGGAGCGCCTGGTGGCCGAGCCTTGGCCCACGGGGCTCGGCCGGGCATAGCCCGAATGGACGACGTGGGCCCGCCTTCCTGTGGTCCCACCACCCGCAGAAGGACTCGTAGGGGCCAGGTGCTTTGTGGATCGGGCGGCAGTCGACGACGGGGGCCTCGGCGACCCGATCCCCAGACTCAGACTCTAACCGCTGGGACGTGGAACGTCACCTCACTGGGGGGGGAAGGAGCCTGAGCTCGTGTGGGAGGTTGAGAGATACCGTCTAGATATAGTCGGGCTCACCTCCACGCACAGTTTGGGCTCTGGAACCCAGCTCCTCGAAAGGGGCTGGACTCTCCATTTTTCTGAAGTTGCCCATGGTGAGAGGCGGCGGGCTGGCGTGGGCTTGCTCACGTCTCCACAGCTCAGCCGCCACGTGTTGGAGTTCACCCCGGTGAACGAGAGGGTCGCGTCCCTGCGCCTTCGGGTCGGGGACAGGTCTCTGTCTGTTGTCTCAGCTTACGGGCCGAACAGCAGTGCGGAGTACCCGGCCTTCTTGGAGTCCCTGGGAGGGGTGCTGGACAGTGCTCCGACTGGGGACTCCATTGTTCTACTGGGGGACTTCAACGCTCACGTGGGCAATGACAGTGAGACCTGGAGGGGGGTGATTGGGAGGAACGGCCTCCCTGATCTGAACCCGAGCGGTGTTCTGTTATTGGACTTCTGTGCTAGTTACAGTTTGTCCATAACGAACACCATGTTCGAGCACAGGGGTGTCCACAAGTGCACGTGGCACCAGGACACCCTAGGTCGGAGGTCGATGATCGACTTTGTAGTTGTGTCATCTGATCTCCGACCGCGTGTCTTGGACACTCGGATGAAGAGAGGGGCTGAGCTGTCAACTGATCACCACCTGGTGGTGAGTTGGATGCGCTGGCGGGGGAGGAAGCCGGACAGACTCGGCAGGCCCAAACGTGTTGTGAGGGTCTGTTGGGAACGTCTGGCGGAGCCCTCTGTCAGTGCGGTCTTCAACTCCCACCTCCGGGAGAGCTTCTCCCAGATCCCGGGGGATGCTGGAGACATTGAGTCCGAGTGGACCATGTTCTCCACTTCCATTGTCGAAGCTGCTGCTTGGAGCTGTGGTCGCAGGGTCTCTGGTGCCTGTCGTGGCGGCAACCCCCGAACCCGGTGGTGGACACCGGAAGTAAGGGATGCCGTCAAGCTGAAGAAGGAGTCCTATCGGGCGTTGCTAGCCCATAGGACTCCTGAGGCAGCTGACGGGTACCGGCAGGCCAGGCGTGCCGCAGCCCGGGCCGTTGTGGAGGCAAAAACTCGGGTCTGGGAGGAGTTTGGGGAGGCCATGGAGAAGGACTATCGGTCGGCCCCGAGGAAATTCTGGCAAACCGTCCGGCGCCTCAGGAGGGGGAAGCAGTGCTTCACCAACACTGTTTACAGTGGAGGTGGGGAGCTGTTGACTTCGACTGGGGATGTCGTCGGGCGGTGGAAGGAATACTTCAAGGATCTCCTCAATCCCGCCGTCATGTCTTCTACTGAGGAGGCAGAGGCTGAGTGCTCAGAGGCGGACTCGCCCATCACCCGGGCTGAAGTCACCGAGGTGGTTGACAAGCTTCTTGGTGGCAGGGCTCCGGGGGTGGATGAGATTCGCCCTGAGTACCTCAAGTCTCTGGATGTGCAGGGACTGTCATGGCTGGCATGTCTCTGTAACATCGCGTGGCGGTCGGGGACAGTGCCTCTGGACTGGCAGACCGGGGTGGTGGTCCCTCTTTTCAAGAAGGGGGACCGGAGGGTGTGCTCCAACTACAGGGGGATCACACTCCTCAGCCTCCCCGGGAAAGTCTATTCCAGGGTACTGGAGAGGAGGATCCGGCCGATAGTCGAACCTGGGATCCAGGAGGAACAATGCGGTTTTCGTCCCGGTCGTGGAACACTGGACCAGCTCTACACTCTCCATCGGGTGCTCGAGGGTTCATGGGAGTTTGCCCAACCAGTCCACATGTGCTTTGTGGATTTGGAGAAGGCATTCGACTGTGTCCCTCGTGGCGTCCTGTGGGGGGTGCTCCGGGAGTATGGGGTCCGGGGCCCTTTGCTAAGGGCAGTCCGGTCCCTGTACGACCGGAGCAGGAGTCTGGTTCGTATCTCCAGCAGTAAGTCGGACCTGTTCCCAGTGCGCGTTGGACTCCGGCAGGGCTGCCCTTTGTCACCGGTTCTGTTCATAACTTTTATGGACAGAATTTCTAGGTGCAGCCAGGGGCCGGAGGGGGTCCGGTTTGGGGACCGCGGGATCTCGTCTCTGCTTTTTGCAGATGATGTGGTCCTGTTGGCTTCATCGAACCTGGACCTCCAGCGTGCGCTGGGGCGGTTTGCAGCCGAGTGTGAAGCGGCTGGGATGAGGATCAGCACCTCCAAATCCGAGGCCATGGTTCTCGACCGGAAAAAGGTGGCTTGCCCTCTCCGGGTCGGTGGAGAGATCCTGCCCCAAGTGGAGGAGTTTAAGTATCTCGGGGTCTTGTTCACGAGTGAGGGGAGGATGGAGCGTGAGATTGACAGGCGGATCGGTGCAGCGTCTGCAGTCATGCGGTCGCTGTACTGGTCTGTCGTGGTGAAGAAGGAGCTAAGCCAAAAGGCGAGGCTCTGTATTTACCGGTCAATCTACGTTCCTACTCTCACCTATGGTCATGAGCTTTGGGTCATGACCGAAAGAACGAGGTCCCGGATACAAGCGGCTGAAATGAGTTTCCTCCGCAGGGTGGCTGGGCGCACCCTTCGAGATCGGGTGAGGAGCTCGGTCACCAGGGAGGAGCTCGGAGTAGAGCCGCTAATTCTCCACATCGAGAGGGGTCAGTTGAGGTGGCTTGGACATCTGTTCCGGATGCCTTTGGGACGCCTCCCTGGGGAGGTGTTCCGGGCATGTCCCACGGGGAGGAGGCCTCGGGGTAGACCTAGGACGCGCTGGAGGGACTATGTCTCTCGGCTGGCCTGGGAACGCCTCGGGGTCCCACAGGAAGAACTGGAGGAGGTGTCTGGGGCGAGGGAAGTCTGGGCCTCTTTGCTTAGACTGCTGCCTCCGCGACCCGGCTCCGGATAAGCGGAAGACAATGGATGGATGGATGGATAATTCATCAATTTTATATAGCGCTTTTTTGGTCACTCAAAGACGCTTTACAGAATGGACACAGATGGACAAACAAACAAACAAAAAAAGGGGGGGGGGGGGTTAAGCAAATGCCAGGTCAAACAGATGGGTTTTGAGAAGGGTTTTGAAAGTTGAAAGTGAGTCACAGTTCCTGATGGATGATGGGAGTGAGTTCCAAAGTTGGGGGACAGCGGCTGCGAAGGCTCGGTCCCCCAAAGTCCGGTGCTTGGTGCGGATGATGGGCGTCAGAAATCTGGTCTGAGATCTTTCTGTGTGGAGTTTGCATGTTCTCCCTGTGCTTCCTCCCACAGTCCAAAATCATGCTTAGTTTAACTGATTATTCTAAATTGTCCATAGGTGTGAATGTGAGTGTGCTTGGTTGTCTGTCTCTATGTGTAGCCCTGCGATAGACTGGCGACCTGTCTAGAGTGTATTCCCTGCCTTTGCCCGAGTCGTCTGGGATAGACTCCCGCCCCCCCGCTACCCTAAAGATGATTAAGCGGTGTACAGAAAATGGATAGATGGATGATTTAGTGGAGACATTCATGGTGCCCAGAGGATGAAACCTGCTGACTATGGTGGTCAGGTTGTTTAGAGTCTGGACGGTCTCCTCAAACTGCTGCTACTCGAAAGCTGAATTGGACTCTGGTGATATGTTTTCCTTTCGTGTGCTGCCAGACTAGATATGTTTGATCCGCACTGTGCTGAAGTAATCCAGTTCATTCAGTTCTTACATCTTACCAAAAAACGTACTACTTCTTGTTGATACTGCTGCTGCTTTTGTTTGACATGCACAGACCAGGCAGACACTCGACACAGTCTCACGTCTTCAAAGTCCATGCAAGGAAGAACATGGGAGTGTGGAGATTTGCAGAGAAGTGCTTTTTTAGTTTGATAAAGCGACAGTCAAATTATGTTAATGTTCTATTGTGATCAGCAGCCCCAATTCCTGCCTTTAGTACAGCTAGTTTTCACACATGATGCAAACCTGAATATGCCTGATCTGGACCTGAGTCCGCCTTTTCCAAATAGACCTTGATATGACAGTCCAGGTATGGTACACTACATTCACACTAAAAGACCCCTTCTGATGAATTTTATTTTTTTATCTTGTTAGCATGTCCTCATAGTGATTTTTATTTACTGAAAGACACATTGTGAGGGAAATAAGCAGTCAACACAATGCCGGAGTATTTCCAACCTGAAACTGCAACATACTGATGACTTTCTGTGCCATTATTCTTCATTAGAATCAATTTCCAGTTCAAGCATGTATGGCTGAATTAGTCAGTCACATATGTGGCTTTTATAGTCTTTGAGCAGAGTGGTAGGTGAGCTTGGATGCTTGCAGGAAGAATTCAGGACTTAATAAATCTTCACATTCTAGAGAAGGCAATGGTGTAGACGTATGCCTAAGATTAAGATTTAAGGCATGCAGGGTTTATTTTAATTAAAAAACATGTAAATATACAAATCAAATACAAGGGACAACGTTTTAGGGGTTTAATGAATGACTGGGGCATCAACAAATGTATAGGGCTACAATGCACTCAAGAAGAGTAGGAAATTACAAGTGTAGAGGCTTATTCAGTGAAATATCTCCCCTACACCTTTGTTCAGCCTTTCCTCCCATACCACGCACTTCACTACTCTAATGGTGAGGAGGACATTAGTGGTAAAGATAGACTGCCACTAACTTCTGCACAGAGATTCATGTCTCAGGACGAATTATCACCTTGGTGATCCATTTTTGTTCACTTTTCTCATAATTAGGTGTAAATCTTAATTCATCCTATATGACCAGATGCGCAAAAAAAAATGGTATACATATTCACTAAACATGCTAAGCATTAGCATTTTCTGAAAACGCTGCTGTACCTAAGTGTAACCTCACAGAGCTGCTAGCGTGACTCTAGACATGATGGAAACCCAGACAGACAGACTGGCATACGAGCTGTCCAGGCTTACATTGGGCTCTTAGCTATTAAAGTGAAATTATTTGGTTTATTTTCCCCCAACTTGGGTATGTTTTTTTGGCCATTATTCTACTAGTAGTTCTAGGAGTTGGTCCAAATTAACTAGAGAGGGGTTACACAGCTTTCCTGAGATTACAGTTACTCTGCTTGACACAGTGCAATGTGCAACCACACAGAGGATCAGACAAGTTTAAAGCAAGGCCAATTCAATCCAGTTAGAAGTTAGCTGCAAGTAAAATTGCTAGATGTACTTAAAATTGGCATCAAACAACATTTGTACATTGATGAATCTTTGACATTGAACTGGGTTATGGAGTGGAGAAAAAGTTTTACTATTTCCCTTTCCACTTAGACTTCATTCCTGAGACGTGAATAATCCTTTTCATTTAAAGTTTATTCAATGAACTCCTTAGGCTGCCAGTTATACTGTAAGTATAATAACTACAATATCTGGTTATGACGTGACATGTGAAGATGCACAATTCCCATCATCCTCTTTTTTTTCGTAGCTACCGTTCTCTCTAGTTACGTGGCTGCTGAGTTCCCGTTACATCTGCTTGTCCTGATGACAGAACAGGATATCTAACCTCACACACGAAACAAGATATTGTTGGCGTAATGCTCACTCACAGACTGAATATGTCATCACGCTCCCCTCTATAGTAACAGAATCATGCAGCAGTTTGCACCAAAATGTAATGTTCTTCTCTCTAACATTTTTCTGTCTTTCAGAAGCCCCTTCACACTAAGAGCGGTCTGTTACTATGTTGGGTAAATCAGAACTGACCTCTTGTAGTGTTCCAAAAATAAAAGAAAACAAGAACTCAGACAAGAATCTAAAGAGAGACCATAAACCAACAAATGGGAGAGGGAAAAATGTTTAGAGAAAGCAAAAGTAGGGAGCAAGGACAGAAAACAAACATGAGAAAGAGAATAATGATGTGATGGGATTCAAGGGCATTGTTGTGTCTTATTTTCCTTTAATTACAGAAGTTGGGAAAATGTCTGGAGACTCACCATTACACAGAAGGAGAAAAAACTCTTGCTGAGAAGTTTGACAAATTGTTCATCTGTTTTATCGTATAGTGGAAAAATCTGTAGATTTTTTTTTTTGGATATGTGAAAATTTATCTACAATATATCCCATGCAAATTCTGCAATGGATGCAAAAACAATGATGTTAAGTAAGTGGGAGTAGTGAATAAGTGGCCAATGGGGTGGTTTCGGATATAGCTTCAGTTAAATATTTTATTAGTTGCAGCCATGATTGGCCCAGTTCCATAGCAGCTGCAGTTTGGGAATGCATCTGAACTCACTCCCTTATTTGCGCATTCCCTACTCCCTTTACATATGATCTGCAATAATAAAACCACTGACAGGTGTGTAACATTGATCATCTTGTTTGCTGGGAAACCTCGGGTCCCGCCATTCATACAGATTTTACTTCGAGACGTACCAACCACCTTAACATTGCTGCAGACAAAGGACACCCCACATGGAAGTGACAGTTGCCAACGCCAGCTACCTCCTCCAGCAGGACAATGCACCCTGTCACTACTGAGGAATGGTTCAAGGAACACCACAAGAAGCCAAGGTGTTGTTTCAGCCTCCTAACTCCCCAGATTTCATGTGGATTGACAGGATGCACCAGAACATGCCCCATCCATGTGATCCACTGGACGTAAAGGGCACCACAGGATCCCCCCCAGCAGTCATGTATCCATGGTCTGAGGGTCAGAGATGTTTTAGTGTCTACACAATACTAGGCATGTAATTTTATTGTTGTGGCCGATCGGTGTATCATACACACTCAATAGTTCTCAAATTAGTGTGCAGTAAACTGAAATTTCTTTGATTTACTGAACATTATCATTTTGTGCCATCATTGATAGTTGCTAAGTCATTTTTGAGTGTGTTTGTGTTGCATTGTGGGATTGTTTGCAGAAAGTCAGTGTGTTTAAAATCGTCATAGCATAGTATGCCATCAAAAACGTCATACCACGGTATGTCATCAGAAATCTCTTAAAAACATCATACTACATATGGTATGTCGTCAATAATGTCGTCAAAAACATCATACTGTGGTATAATTTATGAAGCACATGGAGGAGCCATGCAGGTGCTAATTTATCTCTTGTATCTTGTGGTACTCTAGGACATAAGAGGAGTAGAATACAGACAGGAGTGAATCATTACCAGTTATTGACCAACATAGCCTTTTCATGAGCTATTCTCTTTTGCTTCATTCAAAAGCCACAATTACACACACACACATACTCTTATTGGTCATACACGTCTCACAGAGAGGTGTGTAGTGGTGAGCACAGAGTGAAGAGAGTGGAAGGTTTCTTCACTCTCTTTCATGAAGATTCATGAGGTGCAAGCCATCCCCTTTGGGTCAGGGCTCATAGCAAACGCAACAACGCCTCACCCATTCCCTACTGCAGCATGTGTTGGAGCTGTAAATTTTGTGATTGGAACGAGGTCGGGTATGATGCTACGATGCTCTGATACCTTCTCCCATGACACAGTTATCTGAGAAAATGATCAACCCCTAGGGAAATCAATTTAAATAGAAACAGCAAATAAGTACTTACTTGGATAATTTATTTGACCCGATTTAAATGACGTCTGCAATAGACCACAAGATGACACCGAAATAAGCTATCTAAGGATCTTTTTGTGATGTTGACCACATCGAGGCATTTATAAAATGTTAGTGACCTCATTGGAACTGATCTGAGACTATTTTTTTTTCATATCATTATTTAAAACCTTCTGAAGTTTCTGCCATGGAATTCCCCCGGGTTCACTTTAGGTCTGTGTTGATTCACTTTCTCTCCTTATAAACCCTTGATGATGAACATTTCTGCAGGACTGATAATTTTCTTTGGTATCCAGTGGAGTTAAAGGTGGATTCTGGAGAAAGATTGTTAATACTCAGCTAGTTACCATATTTAGATTTACCATTCCTTTCGCTCCCATTGCTTTCTGTGCTGTGCATGAATGTCCACAAGCTCAAACGTGCACAGAACATGCAGAAGTAGTGTTAAATGATTTCCTTGTTACAGTGTGAACAAACACAGGGTTTTTTAGTAAATGGTGTGCACTTATATAGTGCCTTTCTACCTTAGTGGCACTCAAAGCGCTTCGCCATGTGTTTCACCCATTCACATGCCAGTGATGACAGACTTAAATGCAAGGTGTCTGCCTGCCATTGGGAGCAACTTTGGGTTCAGTGTCTTGCAGGACATTAAGGACACTTCACAATGCGAAGGGGCCAGGGATTGAACCGCCAACCTTGTGATCAGTGGACAACCAGCTCTACTACCTGAGCCACAGCCTTCACTTCTCATCAAATATATTTAATTTTTACCTGACGTGACCACATTAGAGTGCACGCCTTGCAAATCCCTGTAGTTATGTATGAACATTTGAGCTATGGCTAAAAATGTGTTGTGTGAGACCTTTGATGCACCAAATTTGAAGAAATTCCCTCAAGGCAATTTAAGAGATACTCACAAATATGAGATAGACGTAAAGAAAGCCAAAGGTGCAAAAGCATAAAACCATTGTGCCCCACTAATTACCATTAATTTGCCATCTTACATCTGTATTAAAGCCTTACAGGTGGAAAATTAACCTCAAAACTCCACAAAAGTAGAGCGACGAATCATTATATGGAATTGATACACTCCTTCGGTCTTTTGTCTTCATTCAAAAGCTACAAAGCTCACATTCACACTCTCGCTGGTCACGAGTGTCGTCCCACAAAGAGGAGAGAATGGGAGGTTTTTTCACTCTCTTTCAAAGAGATTCATGAGATACTGGTCATCTCATAAATTTGCGCCATCTCACAACTCCTCGGCATCAAAGGCCACATCTGTGACGTTGGTGTTCCACTTTGCACTTAAAAGGCGGAATCAAGACAAAACGACACAAGGGGAGTTCACAGAAGATGTACAATGACATGCAGGAATTTTAGGGAGTACGGGTATCTTTGTCTGTATTTACTTTCATCGCAGAGGAAGTGATAAGAAATTGTGCTCTGAAAAAAAGGGGGCCTTCATTCAATGTACAGGGCAGGTTTTGCCGGTCCTGCTGTCTGTTTCTAATTATCTAAAATGAAATCTGGTAGTTACACATTTAAGTTTGTTTTTGCTGGTGTCACAAACGATTAGAGACAACTGTGTATCACAGTTATTTTAATAATTTCTTTAAACTTGGCCTTCTATTTACATGTAGTATGTAACATGTAGTGGTAACAAGCATACAGCAGAGGAAATGATTAGAACCACAAAAACTGCAGTATCAGTGAGTACTGGTGCATGCTCAGTAGCTTTTTTTTGAGGGGGGAGGGGATTTTTTAAGTTTTACTGATAGACAGAGTGAATGGGGGCATACAGGAGAGAGACATGCAGCAAAGGGTCATGAGCCGGACTCGAACTCACGACTGCTGCTGGCGACCTGCGCCCATGTGGTAACGCCTTAACCCAGTGAGTACTGGTGAATACTCAGTAGCTTCTGAGCATAGCAGTGTATACACCACCTTTAACACGACATGTAAAGTGCCTCAGTGATCCATATCCATGCAAATAACTATGTCACTACTTCAGAATCACTAATTAGATCTCATTTGGGTTGACAAAATGAGATGATGAGAGTCAGACCAATTTTGAAGCCACTGACCTCGGGTGAATTGCTTGCTCCGGGGTGGTGGGAGGTTTCTGCCACAAACAAATTAGCTTAAATATCTCAGGATCTTGTTCATGAATGATGGGGAAATGGCACATGAGGTGGACAGGCGACTTGGTGCAGCGTCAGAAGTAATGTGAGCACTGTACTGGACCACTGTGGTGAAGAGGGAACTGGACTAGACGGCAGTGCTCTCCAATTTAACAGTTGATCTACATTTCAGCCCTCACCTATGGTCATGAGCTCTGGGTACTGACTGGAAGTCTAGTGCCTGGTAGCACTAAGGCACTGTACTCATCAAAAAACAAACAAACAAAAAACTGCATGTGATTGTATTCTAGGTGTTGACTGTAGTTCTCATCTCAACATACTGTATAGCAGGGGTCTCAAACTCCGGTCCTCAAGGGCCGCAATCCAGCATGTTTTAGATGTTTCCCTCTTCCCACACACCTGATTCAAATGATCAGGATCGTTATCAGGCTTCTGCAGAGCTTCATGATGAGCTGATAATTTGAATCTGGTGTGTGGGAAGAGGGAAACATCTAAAACATGCTGGATTGCGGCCCTCGAGGACCGCAGTTTGAGACCCCTGCTGTATAGGGTAGGACTGGATATAGATATTTCACATGACTTTGTAGCTGTTGAAATTTAATGTTTCCGGTTATAGAAATGTTATGGCACTTGCCTAATTAAATCTTTTACTTGGAAAAGCTTGTTTGCCCAAATGGCTTTTTATAAGCTAAATAACATTTATAGTAATATAAACTTCTCCTACATTATTGCACAGAGTTTAGAGACTAATTTACAGATGCTAGTCTAACATACACTGATCACAACATTAAAACCACTTACAGCAGTTTGACAGTGATCATTTCATTACAGTACAATGTTCTGTCAGGAAACCTTTAATGTGGATGCTACTTTGACATGCACCATCCACCTAAACATTGACAAATTCCTCAACACCAGCAACCTCCTACAGCTGGACACAAAAACTGTTTGAGGAACCTGACAATGAGCCCAAAGTGTTGACTCGGCCTCAGACACAAAGGATTTACAGCCAGCTTCCTGGTGTCAGACTCCATAGGACCCAGTCACACATCTGTGATAACGATCCGACAGGTCAGAGCTATGTGGCAGCACAAAAGAGACCTTCACGTTATCAGGCAGTTTTAATTTTGTGGCAGATCAATGAAATAAAAAATGTTTTAACACCCTTTTACCCTTAAACATTTTATGCAGACTAATGAATTGTCTCAACACATTGTAATGTGGTTCCGCGTTTGATCCTGTGTGACTCTAGTCAAAGGGAGGATTAAAGGAACACCATCAATAGTCTGTGGCTTAAAATTGAAAAAGTGTCTTGACTAAATGTCTGGCCTCCTCTCAGCAACCTGTCAAGTTAATGGCATATTTCCACAACATCACTTGCAGGCTTCGGCAAAGCATTAAGAAACGGACACCATGAAGACAATGGAAAGTGAAGGCAGCAGTTAAACATTAAATAATGCTGATGTGTTTTTCTACACTTCTGGGTGCGAATAGATGGTGGTGTAACATTGTGCAATTAAAATAAGAATATCACTGATACCGACTCAAAACATCTCTAGCACATCTGCCTAAATTCATCAACATGTGCAAATCATCATGAACAAACAGAAGAGTGGTTTGGACACATAGATGTAACATGTTCTGCCCAACATCACTGTGGGGAAAAACTTGGTGATAGTGTTTTTCACTATTGTGCAAGCAAAAGATTGTACTTCATCATCCATATCTACAATATTCCATGTGCAGCTTTCCTAACTGACCGTTTTCAATGAAACTGCTTTATAGCAAATCCTTTCTTGCATTATATCATAGTGAAACAATACATACACATTTCATTCCCCACATAATGAGGTCATGTACATTTTAATCATCTGCAAATTGAGTATTTGGCGTTACTAAAGGTCTTTCAGAATCACTGCAATCATTTTAACTCTTATCAACCTAACTTATCCAAAAGAAGGTCTGTCTTAAAGGTAGAAAGGATGGCAATATTTGAAGGAGTCAAATGCTCAAATACTCAAATGTTTTCATTGTTTTGGAAGATCTCAGCAGATGTTCCAGAGTCAGTTTTGCCCTCTTTGGTTTGCTTTTCTGAAACCCCTCCAACCAGCCAAATGCACTTCATCAGACTTGTCAGTCTGCAGTTTCAATGGATTTTTCTAAACCTGTAGAACAGTTGGTCATGGACCAAATAACTTTTCTCTGAACTGTAAAAAAGGAGAAAAAAATGCAAACAAAAAAAACAAAAAAAAAAACACTTGTTACAGGTGCAGACAGGAAAACACATGGCACACTGATGTTCAATAGAACAAAAGCAATTTATTACAAACTCAATCAAAAACAGTACAAAGGAGATCGACAGCCAACAGCTGGACATGGATGAAATAAACACTAAACGAAGTAGAATAATTAAACCTAAGAATCTTCTTCTAGCCTATACAACGCAAATAAGGGATGAATCAAAACACCAGCAAGGTGGCATATAGGTGCAAATAACTAAGATAGTGGCGGAATACAAAAACAGAAACTCAGAAGACTGGATAAGGCGAAACTACTGATTTTACCACAGAATACCGTTACGGCAAACTCTTCATAAACTATCATGTAGGCTTCCTACTGAACTGTCTGCCGGCCAGGGAGTGGGTTGAGGTAAGACAGCTGTGACTGGCGTGGAAAGGCATGCAGGAGGTGAGGCCGAGAAGAACCAGGTGGGGATGGTGCAGGGAAAATCCAGTGGTTCTGGCAGCAGTAAGCAGGTTGTAATGATGTACAGCTGAGAGCAGCTCCGAGTCAAGTTGCTAGATCACGGTCTGACGTGGAATGTCGAACTCAGCCAGGCTTTATGGGACAGACGATCAGGTGCAGGTGAAGCGCTCCAGCCACAGGTGTCCTGAATTGGCTAATCAGCCAGGTGAGGGAGAGACTGCCACTAAGCAGAGGGGGTGGAGCCCATGACACCACTGTAATGTTGTAGTGGCTGGTGTGCCAAAAAGAAAAAAACAAGCAATAAAAATTAACAAGGAAGGAAATTCCCACTGCAACTTTTGGCAAATGTTTTATGAGGAATATCTTTTCAACACTTTTAGAGAACTTTATGAAAAACATTCTGGGAAGTAAATCAAAACTTCAAAATGAAAACAGAACTTTGCAAAACTTTCTCTGACCATTTTTTTAGAACAAACAAAAAATCTAGCTGGTACAGCCACCAGTAACCAAATAATGAAAACAACAAGAAAAATAAATAAATCAAAACTAAATCCAGAAAATAAAATAACAGTTAATTATATTAAAGGGTAGCTGTGAAAACCAATTTTAAGTCTATTTGTCATGGATGACGACAGATTAGTGAATTTGCAGCCGGAGGGAAGCAGCTTGACGTCTTCGGAGAGTGGGTGGCAAAGATCAGATCAAAGATTGATGATCAGTGACGTCTTCATTATTCCTCATCTTCTTTACTATCCCTGAGGGGCAAATCATTGTACAGCCAGCAATAATCACATAATCCAAACAGCAATGATAGTAAAAGGAAAATAAATGCAATATAAAAAAGTATACATTGAGTTAATTTAAAAGTCAGTGGCAGCTGGGAGAAGTGTTTTTACATCTATTGGTCCTGCACACTGTCAGATTGTATCTGCAGCCAGATGGAAACGACTTGACCTCTCAGGACAGGCGGCGGCCTGGATCAGCGTGGATTTACTGGGCCTTCTCCAAAGTTTTAACCTCATACTGATGAAAAAGTTCATTCAGTACCTGAAAATTTGCTAGAGGCTTTGATTTGGGACTGATATAACAAAACAGGAATGGGAGGCAGGTTTGTGGGGCCAATATACTTAGTGTTAAGTTTCATTTTCACTCACTGTTTAGTTACGTTTAGGCACCAAAATTACTTTGTTAGGTTTAGGAAAATATGACGTTCTGGAATAAAACTGAACCTTTCACAACATTAACTAAATACTAGAAGCTTGGTTAGGTTTAGGCACCAACATTACTTGATTACAACCCTTGCACATTATGTTTGAAGTTTCTCTTCCATTTATTGGATTACAAGGATAATGAGTTTGACTCCATCTAATATATGGTTAAATGACAGTGGAGCAATAGAACAAATGGTTAAAGATATGTTGATTTGAAACGTTTTGGGTATGTCACAAACAAACGTAGTCAAGAAGACAATACGTTTCCCCAAAAACATAGCTGAAAATGCAGTTGAGTTGTTTAAAAACATCATTTTTAGTTAAGCCACCTCCTGTATCAAAGCTACACAGCACATACACTGCATTGTCAGACCGTAATGAAACTACTGCAGTCTAATTCAGCATGTCAGCAGAAAGTAATGCACATAACATCAACACTATTTATTTATTTTTTTGTTTCATTTAAAGGCCCTGTTGGTCATGAGTTCCACAATAAGGATTCAAACACAATAATAAAATGGAAGAAAGAAAATCTGGTGCACTTGGATAAACAGGGTGATTTCAGTTCTGGTATTAGTTCACCAGAGGGACATCTAATGGGTTGCTGGTATCAATAATATCAAATATCAATAATAAAAAAAGTGCATATGTTTGTCCTTGGCATCATTGGCTGCCATGTTGTGTTGCCGACTGACATCAATGAGGTTATAAAAAACACTGCAATGTGCCATGGATTTTCCACCAGTGCAAGCCAAATGAAATGCCTCATTACTTATTGAAAAACAGGTTGAAAGAATGAAACAACATAATGATTTCACTTCAGGAAGTCATAGCAAATGGCAGCTGTTAGAAGAAGATGAATAATTCAGCGCAACAAAAAGAGGAATAAAAAATGCATCATCTGATACACAAATATACCGCTGAGTGTTATCTATACGGATCTCAGCTGTTGTTGTCTACACATATTTTATTAAGGTGCTTTTAGACATATGGGTCATGAAAACTGGTGTGATAAAGGTCAGTAGTTCACATCGGAACAGGAGTGTTAAACTTATAACCTACTTTTGAGAAACAAAAATATGATTGCTTGATACCTTAATGGTTGCAAACTCCCACTGGAGCACATGAAACTGTTGTTTTTACATGTTGGTTTCTGTATAAATCAAGCAAAAAGATTTTTTTTTTTACAAAGGTTTTCAAAATGGGAGGTGATTACTTTACAAAATTATACAAAGAAACCCAACACATCCAAAGATTCCCATAGTGGGAAAAAAAAACTCCCCTTTGACAAGAAGAAACCTCCGGCAGAGCCAGGTTCTCGAAGGGTTGCCATCTGCCTCACCCAGTTGGGGTGAGGGCAAAGGGGCGCGAGAACAGGGTAGCACATAGAAATCACAAAAGGGAAGAATAAACACTGCTGAGGTTGGTGAGGGTAGTTGCAGATCACACAGAAAAATCACATGAATTTCACATCTACACGTGGATCACATGTAGAAATGGTTCCAAGTCACAAATACTGGACATTTTCTAATATCACCATAACAGTTTTAGCAAGTAATGTCTGGTCTATTTCGTCATGTGCAACACCTTAAAGGTAGAAGAGGGAAATTTAACTGAAGGAGGAGTAAAGCTTGGATTCTCCATGTGAAACTGGCATGGAATGGTGCCAAATAAAAGCTTGGATTTAGAGAGAAAGGAGAAGAAGTGCTCAGTGTTAAGTCGCAGAAAGTCCATCTGGCATATAGCAGTATAACTAAGTGATGGTTCAGGGTCATCCGAGTCAGGTGGAACAATTAGCTTCATCAAAAAGTAAAGTTTTAGGCCTTATCTTAAAAGTAGGACAGGTGTCTGCTTCCTGAACCCAAACTAGGAGCTGATTCCACAACAGAGAAACCTGGTAACTAAAGGCTCTGGATCCCATTCTACTTTTGGAAATTCTAGAAACCACAACTAAATCTGCAATGTGTGAGAGAAATGCTCTACTGGGACGATATGGGGCAATAAAGTCTTCAAGTTAAAGTTGAGTTTGGTCATTAAGAGCTTTGTATGTGAGGAGAAGGATTTGAAACTATATTCTAGGAGTCAATAAAGAGAAGCTAATACGGAAGAAATATCTGTTCTGCTCTTCTGGTTCCTGTCAAAACTCTGGCTGTACCATCTTAGATCAACAGGCAGTTCTTCAGAGAGTCACTGGGACATCCTGTAGATAGATGTTAAAATAGTCCAGCCTCAAAGTTAGAAAATCAATGGACCAGTTTTTCAGCATCACTCTGAAAGAGGATGTTGTTGATTTTGAGAATATTTCAAAGCCATCCTTGAAACCTGTTTTATGTGAGTTAAAGGACATTGACATATAATAGCATGAATATGCCACTTGGTTGAAGAGATAGTTCAGAGACAGTAATTTTGATGAATTTGACAGTTTTCCTTTTCTTGTGTTGGGATGGAGCTTTTTCTCTGTGTTTTGTGCGCTCTGCAGTTATGTGGAACAGCAATATTAGGCTGTCCTGGCTCGGTTGTTGAATTCCTGTAAGATCAATTAACATAATCATGATCCCATAAGTCTCTAGCACTGAGCAAAAGTAAACTAAAGGTGGGGGAGAGGGGGTGCCTTTTTTTCTAAGCTCTTGCTGTGTGGGGGGGACCATAGTGTCCAACTGCCGGAAAGCCAATTTTGCTACCTTCAGACGGAACTGTTTCCACCTGTTTGCAGACTGAACTAAGCTGGCTGTAGTTTTATACAGAGCAGACAAAAGTGGTTCTTATTATCTAACTGTATTGCGTATTTCGCCAACTGCCTTTAATAGTGTATCCTTTTACAACTAGTCACTGAAGCCACAGCATGAATCTGAATTATGAGCTCGTACAAGAACTGAATCTATTAACGTAATTAGATCATATTTTGAAGTGTTGCCTGAGTGTTTTGAGTGTTTTATTTGATATAAAAAGGCATTTCCACCATAAATTGGAGCAAAAAAGGAAGAAAATTGTAGCTTAAAAATACACCAGAATGCAGAAAACAAAGTGTCTGACCTCCAGATCCCAGATGTTTAATGTGACCCCTATAATTTCAAATAAAGCTTTATGCCCACGGATCAGGCTGGCAGTTTGGTTTCAGTCTGGGCCTATGATTATTTTTTCCTTTCTTTCAATATCATGCCCTCTTTCAGCTTTTCCTTTCTCATGTTTTGTTTCTTTCTGACATAAATTAGTTTTTTTCCTCCGAGCAGGATACATCTGTTTCCTCCTCCTCCAGTAGATGAGCTGGGTCACTTTGTGCCGATAGATCAGAGGCCCAGTCTGTGCAGGGAGGAAAAAGACAATTCGGTCTTACAGATGAGTCGTCCATCTGACGGCTCTTTTGCCTGATCGTCTGTCGCTAAGCCGAAACTTGCATGTTTCACACCCATAACAATAAACACTCACTTTGCCTTAAAGATGTATGCTCACATTTTTCAGATTTGAGGAGATAAAGTGAAGATATATGAAGTGAAAGGAGTGATAGTAAAGGACCGGAGTTGACCCACCAACAGAGGAGGAGATTACAATAAGTCACAATCAATCACAAAACCAGAGGGTACTGAAAAACCTCTTCCAGCAGCAAACCAGGGTGGTGGTCCCCATTTTCAAAAAAGGGGGGTGTTCCAGTTATCAAAGTATCACATTTCTCAGCCTTCCTGGGAGAGTTCATTCCAGGGTGCTGGAAAGAAGGCTTCAATCAGCTGTCAGACTACTGATTTAGGAGGAGCAGCACAGATTCCTTCTGTATTCTCTGGAACAATGAACCTGTTCCTGTGGGAGTCTAAATGTGTTTTGTGGACTTGGAGAAGGCCTATATGAATGTTTACCCTGGGGAACCCTGTGGGAAGCATTTATACAAGCCTGCCAGCCTTTATAGAACTAAAGTGAGTGCTGTGTTCATGATCTCGTCACAAAATCAAACGCATGCCCTGCATCTTCAATTCTGTTTGTGATATTCATGGACAGGATCTAAAGGTGCAGCCTGGGTGAGGATCGTGTCCACTTTGGTGACGGCAGAGTCAACGATGTGGTTCTGTTGGCTTCATCAGGCTGTAACCTCAGCACAGATTGTGAAGCAGCCCGAAAGAAATTCAGCACCGCCAATTTTGAGGCCATGACTAAAAGTCTGAGACCGATGGATTGCACCCTCTGGGGTTGCTGCTCCAAGTGAAGGAGTTAAAATATCTTTTAAGATCTTTTCCTAAGTGATGAGAAAACAGAGCATGAGACGAACAGACAGATTGGGGAATAGGTGTTGTGCCAGACCACTGTATGCTAAGCTCTTGATTTACCAGTCTATCTACTTCCCAGCCCTCTCCTACAGTCATGATCTCTGGGTAGTTGCGGTAACAATGAGATTGCCAATACAAGCGGCTAAAACAAGTTTCCTCCACAGGGCTCAGTCTTATAAATAGGGAGAGGAGCTTGAACATCCGAAGGGAGCTCAGAGTAGAGTCACTCTGGGCAAAAAGGAGCTGAGGTAGTCTGATTAGGATACCTCCAATGCACGTCAAGCTGGGAGTACACCCAAAGCTTGTTGACGAATTACACATCTCATCTATCCTGGAAACTTCTTGGGATTCCCCAAGTGGAGCAGGAAAATGCTGTGGAGGAAAGGAACATCTAAAATAACCTGCTTAGCCCGCTGCCATCATGACTCCGACCTTGGATAGAAAGAAATGCACGGATAGATAGATGGAGGATCAATCTTTCATTGCCATTATGTTGACAAACTTCTCGAGCTTTTTGTTAATCACATGATCTTCATTAGAAGGCATTTACCTTTTTACCACTGAACTGTTGCTTAAAATCGTTTTTTTTTTCTTGGCACTTTAGTCTTCAGCTGGCGTTAATGAGAAGTTCTCAGAGTTCTTTAGGAAAAGTAAACATGCCTGGGTAGATCAAGGACAGCTGCTGAGCTTTAAAAGGACTGTTCTCCCAAATGATATTTCCATTGCCAAGAATATGTTTTGAACTTTGAACTGTCATTCAATATCAAAATGTTTTAGTTGCTAAAAATCTAAATTACGTTATTAACGTAATTATGTAAATTATGTTTGCAAAGGAACCATTTGTACTTTTTTGGAGTATGGTCCAGTGATGGAAAGTCAATCAATCTGTGGTTCCCTAGCTTCTATAAATGTGATGGTTCACAAGTTGTAGACAACATTACATTTACTGACGTCTTCATTTGTGCTTTGTCATTACGATTTAGATGTACTTCCACTTCTTCCATCTCCCAACAATCCTTCAAATTAAACAATCTGAGAAGGGAAAAGTCAATACAGCTTATTTTGTGCGTAGGCTTGTACCTGTGGCTATGAGAATTAACTGACATGTGGGCTACATTTCTAGTTCAATCAGTGTCATTCTTCCCAAACAAATCAACGCATATATATATGTGTGTGTGTATGTATGTATGTGTGTGTTTGTGTGTATGTGTGTGTTATGTGTATATAAATATCTCTTCTCGGAGAGTGACAGAATGCCTTATGAATTGTTTACCAGAAAGTGTGTTCAAGTGGATTATGATCTGACCACACCATACTGAATCCTGTGAGGCTTCAACCCAGCACATTGCAGAAAGTAGCTCTGTTAATCATCAATAATTCACACAAGTTAAAGTACAAGTCAACAGAATGCACATTGTCTGTAATGCATACTGTAGACTGCATTTACAATAACTGCAGCATGAGGACAATGTATGTTTTTACTTTCTCCGTGATCGTGACTTCTTTTTAGTTTCTGTCGGTCTGAGTCATCATGTGCCGTCACAGGTTTCACAGTATTAAGACAACTGTTTTGGCTTATCACATTAGCGATGACATCATCCCCGTCATTCATTTGAGTTTGGAAAGGAAGATAAGGTCTCCGTTTTCCCACAAATGCTATTATCTTGGAAATTCTATTACACGAGCAGAGTGGGTAAAGCACACAACCAATATTTTTCTTTGACTAGATGACAAAAAATATCAGGTGCAACATACAAGCCCCAGACAAGAGCTGATATTGTTATCTATCTAGACGTGCATACTTGTACAATCTGTGCGTGCTAAACTCTGTGTGCAGCTGATAAATGGGTAAATATGCTGTATCGTTTCTAGCAGGATGACAGCATCTCATCTTTACTCATTGCTGAATATTGCAAGAAAGTCCTCTTCAGATGGAGGAGGGTTCTGGTGATTTCTGTCTGACCTTCGAGGTCCCAACATCCCTCTCTCGTCTCTCCTTTTATCTCCGGAAGGTGCACACCCTTCTCCACTTTCAGGAGGGTTGTTGAAGGTTATGTGGTGTTTGCCGTCCGTCTTGTAGTGGGAAATTAACCTGGTGACAGAAATGTCTGTGTGGGGGAAAACGTCAGGAAGAGACGGAAACCTCGGCAAACACGGCTGGTGACGCAGGAGGGGAAGACAGGACTTCACCCTAATGTTCAGGCCAAAGTTAAGAAGAATCAGAGAACTTGATGCTTTGATTGTGGTTTCCTTTACAGATCCCAGCACTTTCTAGTGCATAACAATGTGTTTTCATAGTAATACAAAGAAAACTTCCCTCAATTCTAGTGTCTTTTTAGGAGAATTTGAATTGTAAACACAGAAATCCACTAAAAAAATGTAAATTTTTGTACTTTGGTAACCCCACCACCCACTTATATCCACTCCCTTAAGGAAACAGTGGTCCTCTCTGGGCCAAGACATCCCACAGACGAGTGGGTGTTTGAGTTTGTCTCCTTGTTGGTGATGGACTGGCACACTGGACTAAGTCTTGAATATAGTCGGCTCCAACCCAGATTAACCTGTAAAAGAAGGATAATATGCAACAATGAATAATTGGGAGGGACTGAAGTTGCATGGGATTAAGTTAAAAGGAAAGTAACCACTTGTTCAGATCCTAAAGATTTATGTTTGCTGCCTTTTCCTGAGGCTTAGATGAGAATACTGAGCATTTGTGGTTTTTAGAGCCTTAAAGCAGCTTTAAGAAGGAACTACACATGATTAAAGTGTTAGTTTGACATTGTGGGGAATTCTGTTTATTTACTTTCTTGTGAAGAGTTGTCTGTAGCTTGATCCTGCCTTATTATAATGACTGGAAACAGGAGAATCAAAAGAGAAAAACCATCTGAAATAATTAAATAAAAATAGGAATCAGAAAAGAAAACAAAATGCAATGTGAAATTTAAAATCTTGCAATGGAAAACAAAACAGTTTACATGTAAATACTGGAATTTAAAACCCACATGAGGAAACTGGCACCTTATGTCTTTCTCATTACATTCTGCTCAGTTGCATTTTCAGTTGAAATTCGACGCTATATTCTGTAAAGCTCTTTTCCAAAAGTCTTTTAAAGGTGGTTTCAGTTGAAGGGGTTTCTATTTACAGATGTATTTTTTCGCTTGCTCTGAGTCGGTGATTCTGATCTCCACTTGAAGATCAAACGCACTGACAAGTTCCTGTTGCTTATCCCTGGCGACCGGCGGGAGGCATTCAGCTTTAATTCGTCAGATTCAGGACAACACTGACAAAGAAATGAATAGAAAAGCACTGTGACTTACTCTCTCACTGGAAGAAGAAGACCATGCATCCAGAAGTCCCTGCCTGCGGTGCAGAAGAGGAGTCATGCTGACAAAGGGCATCAGTGCCTTGATCGTGTTTTTCTTAAATTAGCCAATCGTGATGAGACTACAAGAGCTGCAGACAACTGTTTTTGGATCTGCATGTTTTACTGTTATTAGATCAATTTTCCGTTAAGTCAGTTGTATATGATTTATGAACCGGGTGACAGGGAGATTTTTGAAAGCTTTAAAAGCTTTTATTTTTGTTTGCTTTCGGAGACACCCTGTCTGCTCCAGAGTGGCCTGAAGGTACAGTTGTTGGTTTTTTTTAAAGAAGGAAATCCATTTTTATTGCCTATTTTGGTATCCTGAACACAGATTACTATTATTTAATAACACAGATTACAGGCCCTAGTCGTACGCACAGCCAGATAAACAAACTGGGGCAAAGAAATTGGGCCTGGACCCCTGCTGCCTTTAATCTCACATGAAGTGTGCATACAAACCAAATTATATTAGTTTGAGTTCAATTTTGACCCATGATTACTTACTGAAAAAATAAAAATGACAAAATGATAGAAGACGCAAAGACAGAGCAAGATGTGAGCAGCTATATTACATCTGCATCTACATAGACTAAGAGTGTCACACATTTTTCACCTTTCCCACTTCAGTATAGAATATGTGTGAATGCATTTTACCTCTTTTAAACTCCCTTAGATTTTTTTAGGCTCTTTAGAGAGAACATTAATTTAACAGCCAATCAGCTGGAAGCTTATTATGACGCTTTTATCATGCAGGTGACAGTTGTGTAGTCTTTTGCACTTCTTCACAAAAGCATTTGTTTCACTGTAAATAATTCACTGTGGTCTTGGTCTTCTCTCAGATATAAACAATGCACATTTCTTAGTCTAGTAATCCTTAAATGCATTAACCTTTCTTCTCTTTGCCATGACATTTCACTTCTTCAAACTGAGCTCCTGCCTCAAACAACCTCTTCTTTTATTTGTCTTCTTGTAAATCGTCTTGTTGTTCTTTTTCTACTTGTTTAGTTATGGGTGCATGAGCATAAGCATTGACGCACACTTATTGTTATTCATCGGGCCTGTTCTTATTATAGATTCTTTCAGCACATTCAAAAGTTCTTCAGAAATTTCATAGTTCTTCATGTAGTTCTTCTTCTTCTTCTTCTTCTTCTTCTTCTTCTACGTGTTTTAGTTATTCTTGTACTTCTTTCTCTTCTACTACTTGTTTTAGTTCTTGTAGGTCTTCCTCTTATACTATGTGTTTTAGTTCTTGTAGTTCTTCCTCTTCTTCTACATGTTTTAGTTTTTTCTTCTTGTAGTTCTTCCTCTTCTTCTTCCTGTAGTTGTTCTTCCACTTGTTCTTTCTCTTCTGCGTATCTTAGTTCCTCTTGTAGTTCGTCAACTTCAACAACTTGTCCAAGTTCCTTTTCTTCTTGTACTTCTTCTACTTGTTTTGGTTTTTGCTCGTCTTGCAGTTATTCGACCTTTTTGTTGAGGAAACAAGCATTTAACAAAATGAGACTTCCTTGCCTCGGAGCTGCTGTTCTAAAGATACATGAATTGAAAATAATATGCGGCAGCTGCATTATCTGTCTATTGTTTTGTTACATCCTGCCGCTGTATTTTGATCTCTGTCAGATGAGCATCGCCATAATGAAATTGACAACTTGGAATAATGTAAGAAGAATCTACAGATGTTGTAATTTTCTTTGTTGTGGTGCTAAACATACATATGTGCACACTGTGAAGTATAAAAGAGGTGTGACACACATACAACTAAAAAATAAATAAAATAAATAAAAAGCATCCTTAATAAAAAAAAAATATGTTACGACTGATTGAGGAGACAAGGAGGCTGAAGTTGGTGAAATGAAATGCATTTTATTCCTCTTTCTGTTGGTTTTCTTCCTCTACTACTTCTTCTACTTTTTTGTTTATTCGTTTGTTGTAGTTCATGTCTTTCTTCTTCTTGCACTTCTTCTACCATGACTTTTTATTTTTATTATAGTTCTTCTTCTGCTACTTGCTTAGGTTCTTTTTCTTCTTGTTGTAGGCTAGTTCTTCTTATTCTTTTAGTTTTTACCTCCGCCAAGGAGGTTATGTGATTGCCGGCATTGGTTTGTTTGTTTGTTTGTGTGCAAAATAACTCAAAAAGTAATGGACGGATTTGGATGAAATTTTCAGGAAATGTGTGAAATGGGACAAGGAAGAAATGATGAAATTTTGAGACCGATACACTTAATGTAAGTGTAACCAGGTGGACAATTAAATGCGGTTTACTCTAAAAGCCACCAGAGGGCACTCTTGTTTTTGGGTCAACCCCCTGTGACCACATGACATTTTTGGTGTCCACACAACAGACAGCAACAGTGACGGAGTTCTCTTTCCTTCCTGAGCGACATACGCACTGTTGGGCCGGCATTCTTATCTCCAGTTGTCTAAGAAGCTGGGAGGCTGTTAGGAGCTGCCACGCTTGTTCATTAGGTTGGATGGGGTGGATGCTGCATTGTCGGTAGAAAATTTGTGAATTGGGAGATTGTGTTGGGGGTGGACTGAAGGTCCTTGGTGGAGGTATGCACTCTCTGAATGCTTTTCTAGTTCTTGAAATTGTTTTAGTTTTTGTTCTTCTTCTTGCCGATCTTGGGTACATTCCAGAACCTATACTACCACTATATAGTATACAAGAAAAAGATTTAGTACGTCCCTATACAAAGTAGTACCAAAAATACCTAGATGTCAAACTACAGCTCATGTTGCAATACAGACAGTCAAAAGTTTAAGGAGCATCACTATGAAAAGTTCTTCTTAAAGTTCTGCTTCTCCTGCCTGTTTGCTTCTTCTTCTACTGCTTCTTCCTGAGTGTTTTAATGTCTCATGTTGTGCTATCAGAACAAGGATACATCTGTGTATAATGAACCACAGCCGTTTATCTGCTCAGTTTGATGACGGTTGGTATCAAACCAGACCCTCCATCTGGGCTGCTATCTGCTTCATGTTTCCAAAGATTTATGTGTGAGATACAAGTGATTTTTAGGCTCTCTGACGAAGAGAAAGACAGACAAAGTTCTAGATTAACATCTGTGCTCAACATGATACAACTGGTAGGAAAGTTCATGTGTAAATGTCAAAAGAGATGAACATGGGCACCAATTCACTGAGCAAAAGTAATGTGAGAATTTCCTGGTTGCAGCCTGTAATGTGACACATGTGAATCCTGGGCATGTGTTGGAGATGAAGATGATGACTCATTGGTCCAGACAGATATCAGAGACATTCTCATCATCACCTCTTGTTCCTCGTGTACTCCGTCTTCCTCCCCCAGATTTTATCACACACTCATCAGCCACTCAAATTACTTCTTTTTGTCTTTCATAGCTCAACACAGTAGTGAGAGCTGGTGTGATCTATCTGTGGCTTGTGTTTTAAAGAAGTGCAGTTTAATAGTAGCATATTTAAACTGTGGAGAAGCATACTTATTGACACACACACACCAACATACGCACCAAGTCTTTCAGTCTGGAATACTGATTCCTCGGATGTAGAAAACTGATTTTATGATGGAAGGCAACATGAATTTACTCTGCTATCTGCCTCGAAGCTTAAAAGAGGCAGATTAAAATAATAAAATGGCCACGTAGGTGCAAATATATTCATCCTAAAAATCAACAATTCCTTCATTTGAAAATATCCATGTGCCCTTAGGATTACAAGTTCAAACACCAGGAGTGAGACTAGTGGGTTATTCCATCTCAGATAATCTGGGGCCTTCTGCTCAGCCAGCTCTGATTTGCTCGAAACCTTTATATAGTAAACTATAAATATTTGAATTGATATCTGTGAAATTTTGCAAGATAATTTGAAAAAAAAAGCCTGTTGACCCACTTTCACCACTCTTCTAACTTTTTCTTCCCATATTGAAATTCAAGGTATGTTGAATATCTCAGGATTTGTTAAAGACAAAAGCCTTTTTAACAGTTTTTTCCTCATCATAACATTGATCCAGAATCTGCGATATTGGAGAAGTATAAAAATGTCTGCTTATGGGTGAGGTGAAATATCAAAACAAATATTTGAGCACACACCAGCCCCACCCCAACCGGTCTAGGCAGATGACCCCCTTCCCTGAGCCTGGTTCTGTCGAAGTTTTGTCCCCCCTCTCCTTATCCTAGGGGATTTTTTGGTTCCTTTGGTACCACCATCACTGACTGCTTGCTCATAGGAAATCCAAAGGCAATTGTTGGGTTTTCCCTTCTCTGTTTGTAATTCGTAAGCTCTGTACCATACTATGATAAGCACTGTGAGATGACATATGACGTGAATTTGCGCTGTGTAAATAAAACTGAATTGAAATTGAATTAAATTAACAAAACATTGTTAAAACAGAAGTCAACTAGTGATATTGTTGTCGTGATCCCCGCTTTGGTCCCGTCTGTCTCCCTCTTTTTCTCAGCTTTTCTTCCCCTCTTTTCTTCACTCTCCCTCTCCTTCTCACTCTCTCCCTCTCACTCTCCCAAGCTCTGCCTGCAGCTTGATTACTGCATTTGTATCAGCTGCAGGCAGCAGCTCACCTGCACTCCATAATCATCAGCTGCCATAAAAGCTCAAGGTTTTCAGTTTCACTCTGCCAGATCATCAACCATGCTCCCTAGTTCCCTGTCGATCCCTGCTTTGTTTCCTGCTTTCTGGTTTTCCCGTTGGTCCCAACTCTGTCTCCAGCCTTGCTTTCTGTTGTCTTGGTAATTCTACTTTAATTATATTTTGTGGGTTTTGTCTAGATCTGTCTTCACTGTTCTTAGTTTAGTGTTTTGTGGGTTCTTGTGGGTTTTGCGTATTACTTATGTGTCTTTAGTTTTCCTGTTGGTCTGCGTGTGCGATACCTTGAGTTCTGTAAGTTTTTCATGTTCACGTTGATTATAATTGTGGGTTTGTTTGGATTAGTTTTACTTGTTCTTAGTTTTGAGTCTAGTAGAGTTTTATTGATTTTGATTGTTTGTATTAGGTTTGGTTTCTGTTTTCACTGGTGTTTGGGTTCTGTGCGGTTGTCTGGAGTTTTTTGTTCTTGTAATAAATCTTCTTCCGAACACTCTGTCCGTCTGATCCTCTGTGCCTGCGTCTGGGTTCTCTGACACCCGCCGTAACAATTGTCTGATCAATATGCAGAAGCATGCCACAGTAATGCACAACAAAACATATAGATTTTTTTAAAAATATGAAATACATGGCTACAAAAATGAAAAAAAGCTATTTTGTTGGACTTTCATAACTGATTGGGCACGTATGACGAGGTGTACCACAAAAAAATAAAATAAAATTGCTAGATAGCCAAGTAGAACAGCATTCAGAAGCTTTAAAAAAACTTTACTATTTGACCATGAAGGTTCTGTTTGTTTACATGCACACAAGTGTCACTTTATCTAGTTGCATTCTGGTTTTAATCTCATTTGGGACGTGATGTTTACATTTAAGTACAAGAAATTAGTTTTTTTTATTTGAAATCCATGAATGTAAGTCCTGAGGTTGACCTAAAACATGTGAACAGATCAGAGAGTAAATTGCCAGTCATGAAAGTATCAAGAAAATCTGTCAGTTGCTAATTAAAATGTAGTCAAGGAAAGAAATGGGGCCATTGTACTGAGTTTTCTCTACAGTCAGGAAGCCTGCATATACACACCACCTCTCTGTGTCCCACATGAATTGCCACTCACGGTGCTGCTGAACTCTGCCATCGGGCCTCGGGGTGACATTTTCATTATGTTGTCCAGTTACACGATGTTGGCACCATGTCGCCAACCTCCAGCACTGCCACCTCCTGTTTCTATAGGGGCTGATGAGTCATAGCATGAAAAGGGAGGAAGATAGTCATTAATTCAGTGTGTATATGTACAATATGGTCAAGGCGGTGCTCCCAACATGAACTGGTTTAGTCATGGATTTGACAGGTGTGAAAATTCTGTTCCTTCAATGAGATGTTTCGGATTAGAGCCGGACTGACAGGATTCTGTCTCCCAGACAGGACCAGCTACAGCGGCTCAGAGAAAATGAGGCATCTCACTCTGACTGACAAAGTTCTATAATTCATCACAATAATGGGCTATGATTCATGCATTTCAGATCGGAGCACCAAATTGGCATAAGTGACAATGGAGACACCGTCCCTGGAGTGTACACGCTGTCCAGACAGACGGATATGTGTGAGAATGGACATTAATAAGCTTATTTCATTCAGCAGATCCTCTGTCCGCGGCTCCATTTTTATGCATCCAGATATTATTCTCCTCCAGGACTGAAGGATTGAGTGTGAAGTGTTTAGTTCTCCTTGGATAAATACCACACCACTTCCACCCTGGAGGTCTGTGTACAAAGATCTGTTTTAAAAATGCATCTTTTTTTTCCACCAAGCATGACCTATTCACTGCAGACGCTGCCTCATGCTGCAATGGCAAAAATAGACGTTGTGCTTTTTTTCTGGAGACAGAACCATGTGCGTCTATTGCCTTTATGAGACTTTTGTTTACTCTCTGATGAAAACTAAAAATGTTTTGCTGTTTGTTTGTTTTGTTTAAAGCTCATTCTGACCCATTTATAAGGATAAATTGTGTTTCAAAATTCTCTGAAGTGTCTCCAAAGTATATAATCATTTACTTTGGCCTTACGTTTAGGCAGCTGTTATTGACTTCAATTTGGGATGTTTTTTCAATCAGATAAAAAAGTTGCCTATACAGCTTTAGAGGTTAATGACCTTAGATGCTTTCTTGTGTTTATGGAAGAGTGTTTGTGTGAGTCTATCCATGGATTTATGACATGACGTTGGGAGTCTTAGACATTTGGCAGCATCTCTTTGGGGAGATATTCAAGAAAACAGCAATCTTGATAAACTGGGGGTGAACACAGCGTCAACCTCTGTAAAGTTAACATCGAAACTACAACATTCTAATATCATATTCATGGTCTTTTCAATTTCTTCCAGTCCTCTTTGTTGGGTGGATCACATTTTCCTCCCTGACTTTTCAGTAAAAAGTGGTTTTATTTCAGCTGTTTTGGGTGAATCCGTAGGACCACACGCTTTTCTCCCAGATGCACCATTAAATCAAATCTTCAAGAAAATGCTTGTTTGAAGAATTTGGTGGAAAATGGGATGGGGGCCAGGGTGTGTGTGGCAAGAAGAATGACACCCATGATGATGGATCAGACTCCAGGGGAAAGCCTTGAGAACATTCTAATTTTAAGCCAACAGTCGCACAAAAATTATCATTGGAATGAACTCTGTAATGCTGGTACCATTATCTTTGTTGGGAAAATGCAAAATTACGGTGGACTTTTCAGGAAATCATTAGATAATTATACACACATACTCAGTTGGAGATATCTAAACATTCTAACTGTTGTACTTCTCATTCTACCTCATACAGCTGGCTGAAATAAATCAATATTTACAATTTCAAGAATCCCTATCGTGTAGTGTAGCTTTACTGCCTTGTTTGTCACAGAATTCCCAATATAACCTGCAACTTCCCACAATGCTACTGGATATCTGTAACACATAAAAGCCTGAATGTTGCAAAAGCAGCTCGCGTTGAGTATGATGGTGGTGGGACCCTGCTTTGGGAGTACGATACTGATCATGATCTCACCTGAGACATAAATCTAACAGTATCATTGGATCTGGACGTCTGACAAACTGTAATGAATGGGTTTTCCTCCAAGCACGCACATCTGTTCTGAGAAATACTTGTTGCACAAAGTGATAACGCAGCGATCTCGACACGACCAGCAGATTACACACCACAACGCACCCTCACACAGCTTCTTTGAATATCTAATGCAAATGGAACTTTCTCAGTGAGGATTTGAAGCTTGAGAACAAACTTGTCTGAAAGTCTTTTAAAAAAAAGCTCAGTCGTGCACTGATTTTATTGCTGCTGATACACATTTTTAAAATTCCAAATCAGATATAACAGCTTTAACTGATGATAAAATATTACAAAAACAAATACACACAAAAATATCACACTGGACTGAGATGGATAATAGATCCAAAAATCTCAGGACCAACTTACAGCACCAGGACCAACATAAATAGCAACTAAAACACTAAAGCAGGGCTAGTTAAAAGAATATACTTGAGGAAATACTGCTAGTAATTAAAAATATATTAAAAAAATAAAAAACAAGCATGGAGATGTAATAAAACCTTAATTTAGCCTTCCATAGGTTTTCATTTTATTTCAAAAATCCAATAGGCTCATGAATCACAAGTGATATTAGCAATACTACACTGGGAAATTTGCTTTGATTATTATCATGTTTATGTCTGAATTTATTTCTAACATTATCTGTATATCAGATAACAGAAAGTGCACCGAAAGGTAAGACCGCTTCAATTAATCATTCTTACTGTCATGCTGGAATTACATTGTTTATCTCCGTGGTTTCAGGAGCTGCTCAGAAGTTGATCTTCCTTTATGTCATCCATATACTAGAGAGTGATACGAGCTGATTGATGACTCATTGAATGTGAGGTTCAGAGTGAGTCACTGAATTCAAGCCCTCTGTGGCTTTTGAGTCTGCATCACGGAGACATGCTGTATTTGATAAAGCATATAAAAACGTTAGCATGAGCTAGATTGATATCATTTTTATGTTGTAAATGTCATCTTGCTTTTATAAATCTTTAATAAAGGTGCATCATCCTGTAATATCTGCTGATTTCATTTTAATACCTGTTAGACAACAGCAGGCTTTATACAACCTCAGTATGCAGAATCTGTCTAGTAAAATATTTCTTTATAATCATGTATATCACGCTGACTTATTCTTGAGCACAGACCGAGTGAGTCATCTATTGCTCTCACTTCTCTTTATTGCATTACAGAGCATGCCTGGTCACAGTGTGACTCAAGCTGCAGAGAGATGATGCTGTTACAGGACACCACCACCAGGCCTCAACTCCTGATTCAGAATGTATACACCAATCAGGCATAACATTATGACCACCTGCCTAATATTGTGTTGGTCACCTTTATGTGCTCAAAAATCCTCCAAACCATTGGACATGGACAAGAGGACCTCTCAGGGTGTCCTATGGGGTCTGGAACCAGGACGTTGGCACTGGATCCTTTGGGTACTCTGGCTTGTGCAGTGGGGCCTCTGTCAATCAAACTTGTTCAACTGCATCCTGTTGATGCGTGATCAGAATGGGCTGTAGGAAGTTTGGAGGTCAAATCAACATGTTGGGCCATTGTCATGTTCCTCAACATGTTCCTGATTGTTTGATGTTTTTTTCCATGTGGTGGGGTGAATTTTCCTGCAGGGGTAGGCCAGTGACATTTGGGATTTCCATTTGCATGAAGGGGTGTGCTTGTTGTGGGACAATGCTTATGAGACTTAGACACCCAAGTCTAAGTCTAAGACACCCAAAATCCAAGGTTTTCCATCAGAACACCACATAGTACCAATATGATCAATGTTATTCACTTCACCTATCAGTGGTCATAATGTTGTGGCTGATCGATGTATAATTACATAATATATCAACACCATTTAACTTGTAGAGTTGATTTTGTCAGTAGTATCTAAAACAGTACAAAGGATTTAAGACATCCACTCCTCAATGTGTTAACGAAATAAGACACATTTGCATTCATTTAAGCATTTCACTTCCCCATTTCTCCTCTTTAATTCTTAGAGTCGGGTATAGAGCGCTAGAGCTCCTACAGCCGAGTTGCAAATGATTTGTTGTCAGGAAGAGATAGTGTTCGGTCACTAAAGAGCCTCCTTCACTCCCACAAAAAAATTTACACTACCCTCCCTTCAGCAAAAAAACGAACAAGAAACACATACATCACCCATCCCCTAGTCATTTTTATACAGTGCTGCATTTTATTTTCACTGTAAAAACACATCTAATCATCCACAAGCAAGTTTAATATTGTTTTAGGATTTATTAAGAGCCACTAAAGAGATTGTGTACGATAGTTTTCATTATCAACTCTTTGTAAGAGGAACTGAACATACTGCATCATGTGTTGTAGATAATATTACACCATTAAGTGATTTATGATGCTTTTGAATTTTAGTAACAGTTAGAATAATGCATTATTTACAATATACAGTTTGTTCCAAGCTGGGACTGAACTCAAAGACACACTTTGGATATTTTACCCTCAAATTTTATGCAAAAATTTATTTGTGCAGTACAGATATGAATGTTTGATGTTAATATTGCCTTAATTAATCTACATTTAAGCTCTGCTGCTGTCCTGGAACGTATATTCACAACTTCTGCAAGATTTATGTAAAAGTTGGAAGTGCTCTTAATGAGGATAACATTGTAATAAACACTAAGTCGGCTCCAAACCTCTGTACTAGCAGATTATACAACCCCAGATGTTGGGAGCCACGGCAGATGCCAACATAAACTGTATGGAAACAGCGCGAAAGAACATTGTGACAGAAGGTGAAAAACACTGTCATCTATTGAGATCATTTCCTGCCTTTGCTCCAGATATAAACTTGCGGAGTTCACTACGGCCATTAAGACATCTGCTGATTCTCGTGCTTTTATGTGATGTTAAAAAAAGACTCTGTAAATGATTTGCTGGCAGTTCCGTTGACAGGCATCACACTGAAAAACATCAACATTTCTTACAATCTGACAGAGACGTTTCAGGCAGTGACTTCTCGTAAACAACGGCGGATCCAAGTCGTACAGCTGTTAGGGGCTCACAGAACAATGCGCTAAACACAGTGAAATATACTGTTTTACATACATAAAAAAATACTAAATATATCAGTCTAGCAGCTGTTTTCCTTGTTAATGACAGCTGTACTTGGGGGTGAACTGTACTTTCAATTGTATCACGTTTTAAACTAATGCATAATTAACGCTGCTTTGAATGAAAGGTGGATGCTGTCAGAGGACACTCCATGGCCCAGAAACATTTGCATGACCCATCGCAGCTCCATCAACACTCCACCTCTTTGCTCATGTTTGTATTAGACAGAAGTTAGGCGGAGTCAGGTACTGCTACCAAACTGAGGGTGCATTCCAGTATCCATTCTACCATACTGTATAATACGCCAGAAAAAGGATTTACTGTGTCCCAATACTTCATATATCAAATGCAGTATGCCAAAAATAACAGGATGTCCGACTACTTCTGGTTAGATTTTGCAGGCCAGCATGCATTTATGGTCATTCTGACCTACAGTCCTCTGCAGTTACGTCACATGTGACAAATGACAGCTCATTTTGCACCACAGACTGTGAAGGTTAAAGTTTAAGGCACGATATTATGACAAAGTCGTATGAGCCACTAAAATAAAATAGGTCACAATTTGCAAGATCAGCTATAGTATGTACTGAAATTAAAAAGATAAGTTCAAAACTGCTGTTCAAGAAGTTTTATGGGTGACGTCACGTAGGGTTCGTCCTTTTTTTGTATACAGTCATTGGTTTAGCTAATATAGCGGCACAGACATGAGGATCGGCCTACAGAGGATTGCCAAGTTAGCTTCTCTCAAACTCCACGCTCCCAGTATCCTTTCATTTTCCGATTTGTAATTGTCAACCAGTGCAGACTCAAGTGACATCACTTAAAGCAATTCACCAGACTCTGTACAGATCAACCCCATGCTAAAAGGATTTACATAACGCTTTTCACAGCAGCACTCCTTAACACAAGTGAACCAACTCTGATGCGTAAAATCAGTAATTGACAAATGACTGTAATATAAAGACACCTGTATCTGTAAGGTCCAGTCACTGGTGAATCTGTACTCCTGGCTGTCACTGCATGATGGGGAGAAAAGATATTATTGAAAAGCATTAGTTAGGGGATGGACATACGAACATTTCTGCTTGCTGCTTAATTTCCCTTGGAGTACAGTTAAAGAGAATCTTTCGCTGTTGACAAAAAGCACATAATAAATCTCATCTAGAGTACGCCAAAAGACATGTGAGAGACTCTGAAGTCAACTGGAAGAACATTCTTTTATCTGATGTGACCAAAATTAAGCAGTTTGGCCATCAAACTAGATGCTTTGCTTGGCAGACAGCAAACACTGCACATCATCACAAACACACCATCCCCATGAAGCATGGAGGTGGCAGCATCATGATGTGGGGATGCTTCTCAGCAGCAGGCCCTGGGAGCTTTTGAGGGAAGAGGGTAGAATGAATGCTGCAAAGTAAAGGGGAATCCTGATGCAGTCTGCAAGAGAACTGTAACATGGGAGAAGATTTGTTTTCCAGCAAGACAACTAACCTGAAACAAACAGCCAAAGCTACACAGAAATGGTTGAAAGACAACAAAGTAAATGTTCTCGAGTGGCTGAATCAGAGCCCAGACCTCAATCCAACTGAGAATTTGTGGCTGGACTTAACAGACAGAGCTTAAGCAGCTTTGCAAAGAAGAATGGGGTGAAAATACAGTGTCCAGATGTGCAACGCTGACTGAGATCTATTCACACAGGCTCAATGCTGTATAGAATAGACTAGAAGATTTTTATTGTCCGTTTCTCTATATATCTAGGACATGCAGAGGAACTGAAAGGGCGTTTCTCTCTCACCTTCATATTAGTGCCATGCATAAAAAATATAAAAAAGGATCAAAATACAGTATAAATACAATAAAGTAAATAAAATAAAATATTTAAAAATCAACCTATGTACAGTGGCTGGAGTGCAAAATAGTGAGAGTATTTGCAGCCAAAGATACATCTACTAAATACTGACTTGAAGGGGGTGAAAAATAATGCAGTCACTTATTTTACATTTCATATCTTTAATTAACTGACAATTTCTTGTCACGAAAGCTGAATTATATTGACCATGATTCAATGTTGAAAAGCAATTAAATGAGAAAACTTGCAAGGGGGTAAATACTTTTGTAGACGCCGTAAAACTCTGCATGCTTTAACTCCCCCTCTGTAACGTTTTTGCTTTCAAAAACCTGTGTGAACCTCAGCCTCAGGTCACATGAAATCATCTGTTGACATGATTAATCTTTTATAAGCATGTCACTTTCTGAGCAAATGTACTATTTAAGTGCTCCTCTAGCATTCCTACTGTTATTAAAAAATATTTTAACATTTTCTCCAATAACAGTTTACCACATTTAGTGTCCATCAGTTCTGTTTTACTGACCCCCTCTTATGCTTTCAATTAACCTGAAATCAATTATACCTCTGAAATGTTCTGGAAATATTTAACAAGGGTTGCTTCTAATAGTTAGTACCTTTGACACAAAACTTTTAATAACAGAAATCAGGGATTTCTGTATGTTATTCTCTTCCTTCATTTGAATTCTAACAATAAACTGCCTTCTCAACCGTCATTTAATGAACTTTAACAGAAGTGAATCGTGCAGCTCACATGCCTCAAGGTTCAATAAGTTGCATGTTCTACGTGCACTTGTAAATGTTGTCCCATGAAAACTACTCCCAATTGGTATTTTTCCTTTCACACAAAGTGTTTTCTCCTGAGTGGATGTTGTGCAATGTAGTGGCGTACACAATGAAAAGAAAAGCCGCCTTTTCTGAGATATATGAACTGGAGAACTTGGCTGCAGCTTTTACACTAACTCAGACCAGAAGAGAAGAGCAGCCGCTCCAGTCTTCGGCTGAGCAGACTAAAATGACCTTCTCAAACTTTTCTGTTCAATCTTTCATTCAGGCGTGACTCGTGCGTCGCAAGGATTTGAGATGAACTGAGATGTGTGATGTGTGTCCAAAAAAGCGGTGACACACTGTTGTGACAAGTGATCTAATCTGCAATATGTATGTGTCTGCGTCTTGAACACCTCCTCTGGTTCACTGAAGACAGGTCAGGGTGCAACGTTTGTACTTATGTCTTTGAGTGCGATCAGTTATTCCTGCGGTCGTGGAAAGGCCGTGACCTATCTCCACACATGACAACTCTACCGCACACTTACATCACCACTTTCAGCACTACATCACACCCATTCCTCTTCCACTGCCTGCACTCCAATCACTCATGTCAGCGTTTAGTGGATCCTGACAGATGAGTCCAGGCAATATGTGCCAACATTCATCAGACTCACCTGGCTAAACAAATATGCAGCAATATAAATAAGATAAAGACAACAGCTCGGTTGAAGTACCCTGATCGTGTCAAATCCTGGCTGAGATAAAAAGTGAAAAATGTAGTGTGAGTTGAGGGAAAAGTCGGCTGAGGTATGAAGAGCTGCATGTCATTTAGCCCATGCTGCCTTCTAGTGGTGCATTCCCAGGATATTTACTAAAACCAGGCAGAGGCCAACACTGACCTGTGCATTATCACACATCAAAATGACTGGACTTTACGTCTACATTACCATGAAACCTTCTGTTTCTTGCATGCTTGTGTCGGCCTGTTTTATATTCTAATTCAATCATGCTTTTATTTGCCTTGCTCACATTTTTAAAAGTTCTAAAAGTAAAATTTCTATTTCCTAAAAAGATGCTCTATTTGCTTTCATATCCATGCAAATTTGATAAACTGCTAATAAAGAGACCAAAAGGTGGATTATTTATACAACACTGAAGCGAAACACCATCAATTTTGCACATTTAAGCCTCTTTAGAACTTTTGGGAAAAGGCACTGCATACTGATTATATGAAAAAGTTGCAAATTTAAGAGCAGCAGTTAAAGACTAAAATCATTTTTTGGAAACATCTGGTGTGGTGAAGTCATCTGTGTTTCAGGTTAGAGGCTGCCTCCTACATAAAATGCATTACAGATAAGATTTGACAAAGAGGAAGGAAATGTGGTATAAGCAAAGCATCTGCTACGCTGATTCAGATACTTCTTGGTTTTTTTTTAATACTGTCCAAAAAATGTCTGTACATGAGCCTTTCTTCTGCCTCCTAAATGACAATAGGTGCCTCTACTGATATAAAAGGGAGCTACAGTGTGGATTCTTTGTACAGAAAAGTCCAGTATTTTAAAATCTCGCATTTCTTACCCCAGAGGGGAAAAAAAGGAGCACTGCTCAGAGATGGATGGTTGCTGGTTGGAGTCCTAAAGAGATCAGGAGAGGTGCGAGAGGTTGAAACTTGCAAGGAAGCCTGCCGTGGACAGAGAGGTTAGCACCGTATTATGAAAAATCCCATCGTATAGAAGACTCTGCTGCCTCTGAGGACCTACTGACAGGTCATAAGATTGTGTTTTCCCCTCTAAAGCCTCACAGCTGTGAGAGATGTCAGACAAGCCAGTTACGGTAGCATTGCACTACTTTATTTTAGCGTGCGGTTCAGCTTAAAGTAGCTTGTTTGTTCGTCCTAAGCAAGATGAATGCCTTTGTGAGATGATGAGACTGAACTAAAAGGACATTGCATTAGATTTGAAAATGAACACAACTTCGATGAACAAACTTATTATTTTAATTATGTCAAATTTTTTAAAAAAATCAACCTGAGATTACCCCCCCCCCTCCTTTCTCTGCATACATTACTTTTCTGTTAATGAATTAATAAAGCTTTCTATCCATAACCAAATGTGGTCCTTCGAAATCACTCTACCATTGCAAAAACACTTTATTCTTTTTTCATGGTGTCTGTACATTTTAACACAACATCAGATACAAAACAGTAAATGTCTTTTGGTCCTCATAAATCCCACTGTGTACAGTATAGTCCACTGCATCTTTCAACAGTCATTACCAGAAAAAGAACTCCATTCCTGGCATCAACGAACAATCCCTTTTAAGCCACATGTAGGAATCTCCCTTCCTTTCCCAACATTCAGGATTACTTAAGGATAGATTTTAAATGCCTCCAAATGAAGCCCATTTACGGATATAAAGAGAGGGATCAGTCACTCTTCTCTCTCTTCTCTCTGCGAGCCTTCCTCTTCAGCTGAAGTGTCTTCAGTTCAGTCATAGTGGAAAAGGTCCTGTACACCCACACCATCTGCCAGCACACAGACACACATATCTGCTGTTTGGTAGAGTTTTGGACATTTTATCTGATCTGACAAGGTGGAGAATAAACAGTAAAACATACCACAATGATGACTGCATTAAGCAGAAGAGGAATTGAGAAGACCAGTGATATGAACATGCCCTTGGAGTCAAAGTACTGGAAATTAGAAAAGGACCTGCAAAAAAAGAATGAAGGTTCATGACACTTCTTTAACTACGGCCTTGTTCTTGGACAGCAAAGCCTCTACACACACACATTATTAAACACACAAAAAATACCAAAAGAAATACTGGTGAACAGCTGTTTTACCTCCAGTTCATTGCTGCCAGTTCATTTAGATATTCAGCACTGTAAACCAGGCCAACTGTGGAGAAAAGGAAAATCAGCCAGTTAACACCAAAAAACCCATCGCTGTTCCGCATAATGTCACTACTGAAAACTAACTTTTGTTGATCCAAACAATGTACACAAGATTTATTAATACTGATTCTCTGAATATCTGTATTGTTTGATTTACAATCAAATAAAACTGCATTGATACACATGAGGGAATATTTACTAGTACAGGAGCACAAACAGACCAGAGAAGTGGGAAGATAAAGGAAACAACTCAAAGTTAGAAAGCTTTATGAAGTATGTTGCTTAAAACTACTAACAGTGCAAAGTCAATAGTGCAGCTTTCTGACATTTTTAAGTACACAGAGGAGCACAGATGCTTTACTGTTATCATAATAAAACCTATTAAAAGTATGTACATTGTCTTTTTATTGTGTATTTTGATGGCATTTTTACCTATGTGCTTGATTTTATGATGTATATTTAAGATAGTATAACTATCAGATTATTGTGATTTCAGAAAATTATAACAGTGATACAGACAGGGGTAAAACAAAAATGTTCCCACCATAGTGGAACAGGGTCTGTTACAGTCAAAGGTATGTGTCTGAACCACAACGCCTTAATGGTGTTGAGTGTATGACGATCACTGCAGATAAATGTTGTAGCACATTAGTAGTATTAGTAGTTCAGCTGAACTGGAATATCAGAAAACTTCCGTAAAACAGTTTTATTATAATCACGTTAGACCTCATAGTTGAACTTAATCATACACTGAGCCGTAACATTATGACCACCTGCCCAATATTGTGTTGGTCTCCCTTATGTAGTCAAAAATGCTCTGAACCATTGGGAATGGACAAGAGGACCTCTCAGGGTGTCCTATGGGGTCTGGAACCAGGACATTAGCAGTAGATCCTTTGGGTACTCTGGCTTATGCAGTGGGGCCTCTGTCAATCAAACTTGTTCCACTGCATCCTGTTGATGCGTGATCAGAATGGGGTGTAGGAAGTTTGGAGGTCAAATCAACATGTTGGGCCATTGTCATGTTCCTCAACATGTTCCTGATTGTTTGATGTTTTTTCCATGTGGTGGGGTGCATTTTCCTGTGGGTAGGCCAGTGACATTTGGGTGTGCTTGTTCTGGGACAATGTTTATTTGGGTGTCTAAGTCTCATCAACACGGATGCCAAAGTCCAAGGTTTTCCAGCAGAACACCACATAGTACCAATATGATAAATGTTATTCACTTCATCCGTCAGTGATCAGAATATTGTGGCTGATCTTGTACATCTAGTTTAGACGCAGTTGAACCCGTGTTTGCTGTTTGCTTTCACACAGCACACTGTGGTCAGTCCTCTAAACCCCTGCAACATGAAAAAAAGTGCTTTCTCCCTAACTCGGCAACAGCCTAACATACTTTGATAATGGAGCCCCTTCGCCCTCCGTTACTTTCCCTGTGGTTTCTGTACAGGTCGTCCAAGGAATGCTCTGTGGCCACCTGTGCTTTGTGTTGCCACTCTTGGTGGGAACTGTGGATGATGGAGACCACACCCACAACCTGGCACCCTGCTCCGAGCGCTGATAAACTTCACCTTGGGGTGCACACAGAGACCAGTGGCATCTCTGTCAGGTGATACCTGGTCCTGGCCAGCCACTTGGAATCTTAACCACAGTGCAGCACAGCGCTCTATGTGGCCTCCATGTGCCTCTACATTTTACTAGTTTTCTTTATTTAATGTGTATCAAGGTGAGATGATAGCTTTCTCATTGTGTATTTTAATATATGTGTGTATTTGTGAGTTGGCCACTGTTATATTAAAATTGTCACATGTGTCACTTAATAAATAGACTAAAGGTGTTAGAGGTATTACAGAGATAACTGTAACACGTACCTATGAGCAGAAAGTGGCAGATCTGAGCTCTGTAATACCTGCAGGTCACCACAGTCAGGAACAAACACGTAACATGAAACACCAACAGCCCGATGAGCCACGGCTCTGACCACTGCACCTGCAAAACCACACAAAAAGTAGTAGAAACTCAACCTGAACATAAATATAACGTTACAAACTCATCTAAAATCAAAAACATCTGTTAGCTGTGAAGGCTAACGTTTCGCTCAGCCCCGAGCTTCTCAAACCGGGAAAATACAAATGTAACTTACCGACATGAGAAACGTCCATATCGACGTTATTCTTAATTTGCTGAACCCGTCGATGGGGATGGAGCTGACATTCTGTGCTTTTTGTTCCGCCATATTCAGAAAACCTAGACTGTAGACTGTATCTTAGCCGAGTGTCATGTAAACAGGACAGGACCGCAGAAGCAGCACTTCAAGTCGCACTTGGATGACGTAGCACAGTCGCCGAAGTTTTCCGTCATGATTTTACAAATCTTATTTAAAAAAAATAATTAAAAACAAGAGTTTATGAACAAAAATTTAATGTTAAAAACATTTATTTTGCCAGTAACTGCTTACTGTGTGTTATTAATTCTTCATTTTCTTCTTTATTGTCTGTCCTTTTAAAAATTCATCTCATATTATACAGTTTGATTGTCCCTCTATTTACACCGTTTACCACTTAAAAAGGAAATGGAAATTTGTATTTTTGTGCACACACGTTAAAGCTTTAAGACACTCCAAATTGCAAATATCATGACTTTCAAAACCTTTACAAATGATCAAACTTACACATACATAAACACTGAAATTGTTTGGGACTACCTTCAAATTCATCTTATACTATTACCAACAGAGAATCCTCTTAAACTTAGAATTCACAGTCATTTCTATAGTCAAAACCTCGTCATCATCATCAGCTACAGCTCTGTCTCTCATTCAGCAGAGCTTGTACAGGTGTGGAAATTAAAAATACCCTGGAAAATGACGTTTATGTGACTCAACTCTGACAGAAGATGGTGACTGGGCCTCCACCTTTTTGTCGGAGTGGACTTTACTGGTCATTCCCAATCTTTCCTGTTTGTAAATCAACCACTTTATTCTGCAGTTACAGTAACTTCCTGTTATTGCTTACCTGCTGTAGTTACCAAATGCAATCATTATCCTTCTGCACACATGCCAACACCAGCTAGTCACCTGATAAAAACATTCTCCAAGTGAAAAAAGGCATGTAAGTGGATATAATGATTAGTAAGTGCATGATTTAGACTTAAGGAGATCATATAAAGGCCTCCGTCTCAATGCAAAGAGCCGTTTTACACACTATGTGCCCAATTTTTGTCATAATAACCAAGTAGCTGCAGCATATCTCTGCAAATCTGGTGGGGTCAAAGTATATATATATTTAAGTGTACCAGAAATTATAACCTGCAGCAAGACATCAGGATTTTACTTTAGATAATTAATATGAATAACAAAATTACTTTTAAGAGTTGGAAAAGCATACGTGCAAATAGATAAATCAATTATAATTAGGTTATTTGTTTAGAATATAACAAGCATCTTAATAATAACACAAGTTTTTCCTACTAATATGATGAGTCACAACTTCTGCAGCAACAAAGGCTGATTTTACAGCTACAGCTGAGTTGCTTAAAGCTCAATAAACATACAAATCAATGCCTGACTTACACCTTGAACATTTTAACACTTACAATAAAAAAAAATCCATCCAGAAAGAGAGAGTCCAAAAGACAAGGTTAGTGAAATTCACAACCAAAACAGGTAAAGAAAAAGAGAGACAAACATCTGAATCACACATTAAGTGCAGTGAGAGAGAGGTACAGCCATAAGTCATAACAGAGAAAAAGTTCATGAAAAAATGGAACATGAAATGAAATGAAAGTGATGTTTCACTGAAGTGCCTCAGCCAGCAGATGGAGATGAGAGCATGAGGCGACAGAGGGCGAGGAAGAAACCAACTTACCTCCAGGAGTTTGAAACAGAGGAAAAAACGGACAAATTGTAAACTTGTATAGATTTGTGTTACAGAGCTGTGTGTGACATCCCTCAGACCTACAAAGATGCCATTGCTTCAACCACCTCAAGGCAGTGGATAAATGCAATGAATGAGGAGATGCAATCACTGGAGGAAAACAAGACCTTCAGTCTCACTCAACTTCCACCAGGCAAACAAGCAGTGTGGGGTAAGTGGGTGTATGCCCTAAAGAGTGACACTGATGGATCAGAGAAATACAAGGCAAGAATACTTAGTAAAAGGCTACAGTCAAAAACCAGGAACTGACTATGACGAGACATTCTCACCTACTGCTGACTTAACCAGTGTGAGGGTGATCATGCAGAAGACGGCACAGGAGAATCTGGTCCTGCATCAGATGGACCTCAAGACAGCATATTTACATGCCCCTATTGACTGTGAACTTTACATTGAGCAACCAGAACGTTATGAGACACGGTCAGAGATAGGTAAAAAGCTAGTGTATAAGTTGCATAAGTCTCCCTATCATCTCAAGCAGTCTGGTAGAAACTGAAATGCTATGTTACTTGCATGTTTGATTGAAAATGGTTTCATGCAGAATCCAGCTGATTACTATGTGTACACAAAGGAAAACCATGATAATCCTGATTATATGGGTTGACAATCTGATCACAGCAGCTAGCAATGAAAGTGTACTGACAAATGTCAAAGCAATGTCAACTGAAAAGTTCAAAATGAAAGATCTGGGAGGACCTAAACACTTTCGAGGAATAGACTTTGAGCAAACATGGTCAAGTCGTTATGTCACAGAACAGATATGTGAACAAAATACTGAAAAGATTTGAAATAGAAGATTGTGAACTGAAACTTCACTATACAAAAAAAAAATGCTGAAAAAATGACAAATCCAAAAAATACAGAGAGGCAGTGGGAAGTTTAATATATTTGTCCACATGCACTAGATCAGACGTAAGTTTTGTGGTCAGTAAACTCTCACAGCATTTTGAAAATTTGAAAAAAATGAAAACCAACAGTTGCACTTTCTACCTGTGAAGCTGAAGCCATTATTGCCTTAGCATCAGATATACAGGAATGTATATATTTGGAACAGCTACTTAAAGGAATGGACAAATATCAGTGTGCACAAACAAAAGTGTATGAAGACAATCAAGAGACTAATGGACTTGCCAAAAACCCCGTAAACAGGCAAAGGTCTAAACACATAGACATCAAGTACCACTTCATAAGGAAAGTTGTAAACAGTGGAAAAATGCAGCTGGAGTATTGTCCCACTGAGCAAATGCTTGCTGATGTGATGACAAAGCCAGCCACTAAGGTGAAACTGAAAAGGTTTGTCAAGTTTGGCACATAAAAGTGTACAAAAATGTTGTTTTCTCAGGTAACCCAATGAGTTGTAGGTGAGCGGGAGTGTTAAGCAACACGAAATTTATACGCCTTTACTCATTGTGGTTTGAGCCACGCTTCTATTTTGAAGGATGTGTGCACCGATATACGTTATTTTGTAAAAATCTGTCATCCAAGGAGGGTGAATACTTTTTATTTGTAAGTCACCAGATAAAAGTTGTTTCAGTTAAAACATCGATTGGAAACTTTCAGACCTATTGAGGTCAGTCTTGAAAAGAGGAAGGATTTACAACTTTAAGGGCTCTGTGCCAAAACCCCCACACAGGGCGAACCTGTGGAATGCACTTCCACTCATGCACATAACGCCTGCTGAAAACATACTTGACCTCCCAAGGAACCTGGTGCCTTTTTCTGCATCTCTGAGAAGTGCGACAAGAAGATAATATGAAGCCCAAATCTCTTGCATTGAGGCTGTTTGACAGGAATTCAGCAGCTGCTGAGGATCTGAATGTTGGTGCAGCACAGTATCAGCGGCTTGAGGACTGTGTTGATCAAACAGAGAAACCGAATCAGTCTTTCTACGATAATGTCAAAAAAGTGGCTGCCAAATGCAGACAGAATGAGAAGTCTCAAAAAGAAGTACACTTCGCCTCTCTGCAGGAAATGTATGAGCCACTGGTGGATGATGAGGCAAGAGCTGAAGCAAAAGAGAAGAAGGAGCATAAGAAGAAGGAAAACTACAAAAAAGTGAAGAAGGTTGGTGCTCTTTCCTGTTTATTTGAACAGATTTCTTAAAATGTAACTAATCACACTCAGTGTGCTGCCATGTTTTATTATAGTCAAATGGAGGTCCTTTTTCCTCATACCTATTTGTCTTTTCTTTGTAGCTCCAGTGTGGGTAAGTTAAAGTATTTTCAGTATGGCATCGATCAGCCTCAATCAGAATGTTTAAATAGACCTAATTATTTAGAACTCTAATCTGTTGCCAGCATGTAAAGTGTCCGAAAGTCTGATTTCTAATTTTGCTTTGAGTTCACAAATCACAAAAATACCATGAGCCTCAAGTTAAACAAGCATGATCCGCTTTTAATATCAGTGGGATTGTTCTACAATCACACAAATAAAGATGTGTTTTCTTTGGCAACCAGCAGCAGCAGCTCATCTTGGATTGCTGGCCTAAATCCTAGGCTTAACGGTATTCAGTATTTATTGCCACTAAAGACCTTGTGAGATCTGTCTGCTGGTGAAACATGCAGCACAGGAAACAAGAGACAAACAATGTTCAAGTCAGGACAGACTGTTCAAAGGTGCTTTCCTTTGGAAGAACAGCCTGCTACCAGTCTCTATTTAACGATCATGTTATCTTGGGGTGTTTGCAATTCAGTTGCTTATTTACTTAATTATGGAGAAATGCTGCACAGCCTCTTAAATATATCAGTCATAACTAGGTGAGTTTCCTTGAAAACATCAGTGCCATGTTTGCTGGACGGACCGATTTAGACCCATAGTCACGGGTGACTGATAAGAAATTGGTTTAATGGAGTTTGACTCTCAATTAGTACAACTCTTTAACCAGTGACCAAACACATTTGTTTTCACTTAACTATGGGTGGTGCAATATACCAGTATTGATGACCACCATGCTGTTTTAATATTAAACTGTTACGGCTACAGATTCTCTCCATCATTGTAGTTGTATTTCCATTCTATTTATTTTGCCAAAAATGAAACAAAACATATCATAAAAATATATTAACAAGAACTTGAATAATAGCATTATTTTTTTTCAATGGATATTGTGATGATATTGTAATCGTGAATTCTTTTGGTCACGATTATCGTGTGGTGAAAATCTGATGTTGTAACATTACATTGTACTGAATAGTAACTGGCTTGGATTTGTCTTTGAATAAATGCTATGAAAAGGCTGCTATTATACTATTTATTTTTTGTATATATTTTAAATTACAGTGTTTCAGCATTAGACTAAGCTTCCAAATAACAACTGTATGTACGTGCAGCATATTTCCTTCCCTTTGCTACCCTTGTATTTAGTGCCAATTCACAACATAAATCAACTCACGGTACTTCACATAGAACGGTAAAGACCTTTATATTACAGAGAGAAACCCAAAACAAAAGATTTCCTTTGAGCAGCTCTTTGGTAAACAGTGGAAAATAGAAAACATCTCTTTAACAGTAAGAAACCTCCAGTAGAACCAGGCTCAGGGAGGACAGTCGTCTGCCTCAACCTGTTAGGGGTGAGTGAAAAGCCCTCAAACAATTTTTTCCCCTATCTGCATAGAAGAAAAAATATTTTTTTTTGCTGTTTTTTAAATAGAACAAAATTAGTAAAGACGGTAATCCACTGTGCTGTTTAACTTTTTTTTGCAACATTTAATGATTATAAACCTAAAAAGTACAAAGCATGAATATTGTGGCCCAGTAAAGATACTTTTAAAAAGAACTTTACACTGATCAATATTTTGTCTGTTCATGTAGCTCCAGTGTAACCAAGTGGAAATATGTTCTACATCCATTTTTAAAAATATCAATCAGACTCATTCCAATTATTCTGATATTAATATAAATTTTTGAAAAAAAAATGCTGAAAAAAGTTCATTCAAAATAGTCATTAGTTCTTCTTCTCAGATAATCTGACCAAGTCAAATTACCAGCAAGAACATAATCACCTCTACCTGTCCTGAAATAATATAATTTGCACAATGAATGTTTTATTCTTTATTTTTTTCACTTATTGAACTTATTGTAGTTCAATATATCGTTTCTGTAATTTGACAAAACAGGAAAAATCTTTAAAATAATTAACTCTCAGTCAAAAAATGTTAAATAATCCCTTTTTACAGTGTAGTCAACAAAGGAGAGCTCCTCTGCAGCTGAAGTACTTATAGTCTGGGGTTCAGACCTAGATGTTGGTGAATGTTTGTAATTTAGCCCTTACCTGCCATGGAAAAATCCAGCTCAGTGTGTAGGGCAACTATCCAACAGTCTGTAGGGCAACTATCCGAGCGTGACCTCCTTTGTTCACTGACAACCTGTTTTATGACCTGTGCTCACGTGTGACTTGTAAGAAAACTAGGTGCAGAACATGACTATTATTATTAGTGACCAGACATAAAACATTAACAGACTCACAAAAATCGGGGAAAACATCTTAAAGAATGTCAGGTAAACAAACCATAAATGACAGGTGGATATTAACCATTCAGTGCCTTCCATCATACGTGCAGTTTTACCACTAGTAGACAGAGTTAATGCTACCATTACATTGAGGAAAGCAGGGTTTATTTGGGCTTTGTTTTTCTAAGACACGTGACCTCCTGTATCCGCTACAGCCATCCAGCCCTTTCCTGTTCAAACAGCACAGAAGACAATAGAGTTCAAGGAACTTCTTATTTAAACTTTAGGCAGGACAAGAATGAGCCTCTCCTCCTGCTGTGCTTCTGTCTGAAGCCCCAAATATGCAGCTTTAAAATCATGTCCTGACTCAGATCCTAATCTCATATTATTTTAACCTGCTTTTTTGGAAGTCACCAAAGGCTCACAAAGCATCTATCATCTGAATACTCTGGGAATAAATATAACAACATGACTGTTATTGTTGTTAATAAGTTCACTGATCTCTTTGTCTTTCAGAATGTTGGCAAAGCACTTCGCTACACCTGGAAATGTCTCATGCTTGGCCTGTACAATTTCGCCCTCGGGTACTCTACCCCGATTACAGTGGCAGCTACTTTTGTTCCTGACTTTCACCAAGGCAAAGACAGAACCTGAGCAGAGCTGCGTGGTTCTCTTCCTGTTTGTTGTCTGTACATAACCGGTAACCCATGGACACTGACCAAAGAATTTGAATATGTTTATAATATTTTCTGGATTTAAAATAGCTTTTTTACATGTTTTTTAAACTGAGCTCGAAAAAATTACTGATCCTGTTCTCGACTTTGTTGTGTGTTGTTTTGGCCACGATCTGGATCTTTGAGACGGTGGATGCTGATGAGCTTGCTCTCTGGAAGTGAGCTGGGGAAAAAACAAACAAACAAATGAAGATGAAAATACGGACGTGCCTTTGAGGTTATTTAGCTGGTACTTACTGACCAAGAAGCACAATGAAGTCATACAACCTTCACTTCTGACTTTCTTAGTCCATCATAGCTCATTTACCAATAAATTTAGTCAATAAATCACATCTGGGTGGTGTAACTGCTCTGATATATAAATGTATAAAAACATAAACGCAGTGTCGGCGGTTACCTCATGCTCTGTGGGGTGAGGAAAATGAACTGTCTGTAGCGCTGGCCGGCAGCCACCTTTAGCATCATGTCCATGGATATCCTCCTGTTCACCATGTCCTGATAGAACCAAACGCCCACGGTCATTGTTATGGGATAAATGCAGTGTAATACTGTGCTGCTTATGAACTGCACCTTTCACATTCCTCATCTAATGTGTACTCGTTATTGATGATTATCTCAGTTTGCATTTTAGCGTGCACCCATATCCAAATGGACTTAAAATGTCAATAAAACTGTTTCTTATTACCATGTAAACATCAAATTCATCAAGACAACGGAAAGGCGCCTCTGTGATAGCCCAGAGAGAGAGAACAAAACAAACAGTGGAGAACGAGCGCTCGCCTCCAGACAGGCAGCGCATGTCGCTCAAGTCAGCCTTGTTTCCTTGACCTGGCTGCACCTAAACAGAAGAGGAAAAGAAAATATATGAGAAATTTATGCTACTAGTGAGTTAAAAGACTCTGTAGGTTACAAGGAAATTTGATTTATTAAGAATTTCAGACTATTATGTATTTTAGTCAGGAAATATTATCCCCATGAACTCCAAAACCCGGCGGCAGATATAAAGGCATCTCTTTTTTGGTTTAAATCACAAAAACATCATCATTTGTCATATAAAGAAACTGGAAAAACCTTAAGAATTACTGAGTTTTCACATTTACACTGACTGGTTTTGTGAGAAAAAAACAACTAATCTAAAGTAAAAATCTGAATATTTAATCAAAGTCACTTTGTTTTACATATGTCATTTGCAGTAACCAGATTTTGAAAAAAAAACAACAATTCTGCACTTGGGGAAACAAGTAACAAATGTAATAATAAGTAAAATATCCATAGTATGTAGAGTTACTTTTTCCAGAGTGGTAATACATGTCAGCATTTGGAAAAATGTTGTACATGTTGGCTACAGGATTTTTTTTTTTTTGTAAAATAAATTATGAAATTAATTCAACTTTTGTGTTTTTGTTTTTAATTATTTATGGCATAAATTTGTTTCACTTCACAAGAAAAGACTTTTGAGTTCTCTCTCCTTCGAGCCATGGCTGTGCTGTTTCCATAAAGATGCAGAACTTTATATTGCAGTGAAAGATGAGCCCACAGTGAGTAAAAATGTGACAGGGGCAAAAAACATCCAGAAACTGCTTGGAATTCAGAGAGCTGAGAAAATACTGCCTAGGAAAAATGTCTTTCTATAAGGCTTTATTTGCTAAAACACTATAAATATATAATGAATATAAAACTAAAACTCTCGTGCTCAATGGCAGATGAATAAAATGTTCTTACAGAGATGGAGAGGGTCTCATTCTTGTGGTCAAAGGTCATACTTCCACTGTAGCCTCTCTGGGCCAGCATGCTATCGAAGTAGTATTTACAGCGGGCCGAGAGGAACCTAAGACATCAATAGAGACAGAGAAAAGACATCAAATGGACTACAGCCTCCAGAACGAAATACAGTACTTCCAGCAGTAAGCTTCCAGGAGAACATTTGGAGTATTTTACAGAGAAAAATGACTTTATACAAGTCTTCTGTCACATTTTTATCGGCAGTGCAGATGCTACCAACAAGGTTTTGCACAGGAGGTGTATCACTCCTAAATAAATACAACAAGCTGTAAGTTCACTACTTGCCTTCTAAGCTCGGCATAAACCTGGAGTCTGTGGTTCATAACACTGTCCAGGCTTTTGATGAAGCTGTTGAGGTTCTTCATTTGCTGTGCCATGTTCTTGTAGTTCTCCAGAGCCTCATGGTACTGCCTGGATGTGGGGAAGACACAAGAGAGAAAGACAAAAGAAAAAACTGATGTTTACGGTTTAGCCCAGTTACAAAAGGCACACATGGCAACGCTTCACAGTAGCATCCGTGAAATTTTTGTCACACAATGTTTTTTTTAATAGGGATGGGTACCAAGCACTGATATTAAACAAACCCAGGGGCGAAATTTTAAATACCAGAGAATCGACAAGCTCTGCCGTTAAAGGTTCTGCTAACGGTACTTTAGAAAGTAAGAAGAACGGTGCGAAATCAGAGTAAAAATACTGTCAAAATCCCGCATTTATTTTATACCGGTACTCAAAAGCGAAGTGAAACATGTTTTATCAGCACAGTGTACTGACATTTACCCAATATTTGTTCAAGGAGGAGCTTTTATTCTGATATAATGCAGGACAGTTTAAGAAAACACATTGCATAACGTTAAACCTGTGACACTGTCCACAGTGCTCTAATCATTTCCACCAATACAACATTAGTGTCTATATAAATTTTAATTCTTTTACAGTACTTATGAGATAATTAAGTAATTTTTATTCTGTTCTTAATTTGTTTAGTTTTTTCTCAACAAAAAAACAAAGCAAACAAAAACAATCAAAAAGTACCAATAAGAGTACCGTTACAGTGTCAGCTTGATAAGCAGTATCAAGTAATCTTAATGATACCATCCCTATTTTGGAGTAATATCAAGCTAATTAATGAAGAATTTCCCTCTCAAGGCAGAGTTTCCCTCAGTGCTTTATAAACCTGGCCTTGGGAGGGCCGCCAGGCTTTCCTTGCCCCCCCGCCAGGCTAAGCATCACTTGTTTATGTATTTTAAATAGGTTTTTTATGCACCAAAACAGTGATAGCAAAGACGGTATACAGAGGTTTTAACCGCATCTGTTGATACAATTGAAAGCGCAATGGCGACATTTTATGGTCGATTCGTGAAGTTTTTCTGAAGTTGGAGGAGCACTGGAGGAGACGATGAGCCGCTCGTTCACCCCCAGGCTAAGAGGAGTGCATCCCTGGGGAGCCGACCGAGCCGGGGCTCAATGATGAGGCAGAGCCAGTACAAGTTAGCACGGATGTTAGCACGTTGTCAGAGCAGCCTTCTGCGAGCCGCGATGGTAAACGTCCAACTAGCGGATTTAATCCAAAATGGTTTGCTGACCCTAAATTTAGTGGGTGGCTCTACCAGACCCAGTATGGTAAACCCAGACGGATTGATGCACTGATCCAACCTGCACCATGTGCAGCAACAAGTAAGAGAGGTCACACAGCACAGCAGACCTGTTCAGCCTCTGAGTTCCCTGGTTTTATCCCTTGGCCATGTTTGCACTTTTTTAATTTATGTTAATTTATTTTACTTTTAAATGTGACGAGCAATGGCTTGTTTTAAGAATCACTAGGATTTAACTTAAGTGAAAACAACTGATATTATTTATTTTATTTTTTTTTTGTGTTTGTTAAAACCATATTTCAAGATTGTGCCTTTTTGTAAGACTCTATGTTTCAGTATTGTTAATAAATGGCTTATAATAACACATTATAGTCATAATTTCAAAATTTTTGTCCACCTTTTTTTTTTTTTTTTTAAACAAAAACATGGTGGGCAGCTGGTGGGCTTCTCTACCACCGGGCTTAGCAAGTTTTCTGGGGGAAACCCTGCAAGGCATTAATAAAGTTCTATTTGATCTTATTACTACATTGCTATCAGATGCAAGGGTCTCACCTTGCAACCTCCTCATGGTCCCCCTGCTGTTCCTGCTGGGTATTGATCTTAACCTTGAGACGGTTGATCTCACTATCCAGACTCCTGGCTGTCCGACGAACTGCCATGCGTTCTGGACAGATCTCTGTTGCTTTGGCCACAGACGTCTGAACCATGGAAAGAAACAAACCATTAACTTTTGATACAAAATGCAGGTAAAACCTTAGCATACACAATCTCCAGTATCAATAAACTGATGGCTACTGAACTCCTCAAACCTCAGCATAGCATTAATTATCAACTGTCATTGGTTTTGTTTGAATATTCAATTTCTGTATTTAAGTGTTAACATAAATGATGGGCTCTGTGTTTAAACAAGGCAAAAGGTAAGAAAAGACCATGTTTACTGTGCTTTAAAGTTTGCTTTTAGTTCTGTAACAAACAAACAAACAACTCAGTAGGTGTTTCTGTAACATCACTCCTCAGAAATACATAACATACCTGAAGTTCCTGCTCTTTGCTTTTCATGTTGGCTTCCAGAGTCTTGATGTTGGCCAGATGAGCACTGCGTTTCTCATCATAGTGCTTCTTGTGATGTTTGCACTTCATAACCTCCTGATCAGTTTTACTGAGATCCTCCTTAAGTGGGACAAAGTGAACAAGGACACAGCAAATAACCACATGAATTTTACCTAATAGTCAGGGGATGGTGGCTGCTATGGACGACTCAGGGTGTGTGGGAAATGTTTAAACTGGCAAATGGCTCTGTACTTCTGTACAACTGCTATTGTCCTCAGGTGAAGCTAAAATGTACCCTCATTTTGTGCTCTGGAAAAACTGCATCCAGTGAAACATTTAGGGACTCAACACAAACAATTTTGCTTTATTCTAAATGAAAATTGCAACTACAGTGTGTCCTGACTTCAAAGGAAAAATATTTGCAAAGAGTTTTGAACTGAAATCCATCTTGCATTTTTGATACCACATTGCCACCTACAATATGTATGTTATCGATGTGCAGTACATACATACTTTATACTTAAACTCGAACCCTGGAGGACAAACATACAATCTCATTCACTATCCAGTATTTTCATGTTGGGTCTGTCTTACAGGATTACCTTGACTGAATCAGCCTCCTCAACAATGGTGTTGATGTGCTCTTTGTGCTGCTTGTACTCATGCTCTGCTTTTTCATATGAGGCCTTGAGCTCGGCCATCTGGGTCCGTGCCTCATCGCACTCAGCACGCTTGGATGAGATTTTAGTAACAATCTCCTGAAGATCCTCCTCCTGTGGTGATTTCGGGACACACTTATAACAAGGAGCGTCTGTGCTTGCTGAATGCAAGAGTCAGCATTGCTGTGCTATGTTTATCTACCAAGATGAAAACAAGTCAGGCATAGTGTATCTATTCATGTACAAGGGAGAACACATGGATGTTTTGTACAAACCAGGGGCCTGAGGTCCTCTGACTGAGGCTCTTCCACATTCTGCAGATCTGTCAGCTCCAGCTGTAACTTTGTGGCCTTGTCCTGGAACAAACACAAAAACATCATGAACACATTAATTCCATATCAGAGTAGAATGTTTTGAGAAATTTGATTTAGAAATATATTTTTGATTTAGCAGCATTGTTTTTCTTGTTCCCACTAAAGACACACCAGTTTAATAATATATTCAACATTTATCACAAAATTAGAGCTGTCTGAAAAACATAATCTAATCATTTTGTTCTCAAATAAGAATAAAACACATTAAAATAAGCAATAAAATCCTCATCATTTCACAATATGCCAGACAGACAGAAGTGAATACTGATTTTGAAGGGCAAAACTGTTACTTTAGTAGTCTTTTGTTCCATGTGGGCTCTTCTCAGCAACCCTTCATTCTGTTTGATGTCTTCATCCAACCTCTTCATATGTTGCAGGAAGCGAGTTGCCTGAGCCTCCTGGTTCTCCATCTCCCTCCGTATGTGTCTGAGAGGAAAAAGAGGAAGCAGGAGAGTGGAAAAGTATTGAGACAAAGGACAAAAGCACAGCTTTATATGTACCACCAGTGCCTGTTGTGACATATATTCATTAATATCTGAATACCTGGAGCTGTTTCCAGCTTCTATACTGCTGTTGTTACACTGTTCAAAAATACATGTGGGATTCATTTTTCCAAACATTACAACACCAAAAAGTCAGCTGAGCATGGTCAGTCAGTCACACACACATACCTGATCTCCTCCTCAACGTCTCCTGAGAGATAGTTGGCTCTGGTCTGTTCTGCAGTGTAGTTACGGTTTTTGAAAATCTGGTCTCCATCCTTAGAGAAGGCCTGGATACAATTTGCAGGAGGATTTTTGCCCTGCATCACTCTTCGAGCCTCAGCGCGATTCTACACACACAGGACAAAAACAAAATTCATGTCAATATACCACACTGTCTCAACATTAAAACAGTGTTCAGAAGGCAGTTTGTAAGATACATTACCAAGATGCACATGTTTGTTTGCATATTTTTAGCAGTTTAGTACAGATTTGATTTTTTTTTTAAACAAACTGTCAAATGTAAAGTGAGGTCAAAGAGTCTTAGACCACATCAGACAGTTTAAGAATTTAGAAACATTTAAAAAACACAAGAAGTCATGACAGGCCTGTGCCATTTCTAAGTCAGTAATCAAATTAAAGTGCATTTGTGACATTGACTATCTCCCCTTTGCACAAAAAGTCAGACATCCTTGGGTTGTGTCCCTTCAACTGAAGCACACATTCAAACACTGTTGGATTTGATCTATTCATCACAGTCTTGTTCCAGTAAATTAATTTGCAGAAATAGTTCACTTGTTATCAACATGGTTATACCTTAAGTTTCCAGCAGAACATTGGTGGAATAGAGGCGAAGAGAAGTATCTTTACTAGCGGTGTCCACTGTATACGCAAATACAGAAATCTGCCATAAACCATAAATGTTTTGGCAAATATATAATTTGACATATGGACTGGTTATATGAATCACAATACCCTAAGATGAGATCAAGGATGAACTTACAGACTTACAGTTGATCTGTAGTCGGGTAATTAGATAATAAAAGTTAATTCAAAGAGTTAAGTCAGCTGGTATTTCCCATGATACATCATGGTAAACTCTGTGATCATTATTACATCATATACAAAAGACCTGTCTAACTTGTCTTTGCTGAGAATTCATACCAACTTTTGAAACTATACAGTATAGTATCCTGTGTTACTGGGACTTTCTTGTGAAGAAATTGTTCTTTACCTTTATGAGCAGAATGCTCTCTATACTCTTTTGATCAATCAGGCAGTTGGCCACAACAGGGTCCTCAATCTCCAGAGCTTGAAACACGGAGGGGTATTCAGGGTGATTCACAGCCCTGACACAGAAGACCGAACACTGTTAAAACAACACTCCACAGAAAAATAAATGTTTGCTATGCTCTGAAGTCCACTTGTGGTTAAATTCATGTTAGTCAACATGTGTTTTAATTGTTAAAACCTATTAGAATAAGAAAATGTAGCAAACCACTCCTTCAGAATAATTAATTTCTAACCATTTGTATGTTAATGTGTATTTCAAAGTGTGTCACATTATTAACAAAAACCTGGCTAGACACACAGTACTGTCATTCTATTTCTTTCTCTCTCATATGTCAAAAAAGCTCATAAAGAGTGAAAACACCATGTTACTGGAATGTATTGCATATAACATTAATCTGATCTGACCAACACCATTATTCTCGAAAGAAAGCCTTCATAACTAACACTTACCCAGGCAATGTGCTACAAAAACTGAGACAAAGATTTAATCATTTATTTTGTCAATTTTAACGCTGAACTCACCTCTTTCTTGTATCATGGACATGTTGGAGGAAATGGCTGGTAATGATGGCAGGTCTGCGACTTCCTGGGAACATTCTGGCCATAAGACCTTGCAGCACTCTCTCATCTTCATGGTTGTCACAAATGAAGGCCTGCAGCAGGCCTTTAAGACATATTTCTACAGCCAAGGCCAGCTCTGGGTCCTTCAGGCTAATAAGGTAACCTGTTGAAGAGAAGGAAATATTTTGTCACATATGGTGCTTCATGATTGGGATTTTGGCACAAGTAGTTAAGGACAGCCTAAGTCTAACATTAGTCAGCCTTCAATGAAAGAAATAACACATCACATAGCATATTTATCTTATACCACCAGTCAAAATGTACTGTAACTTAAAGTGTTACATTATAGTGCAAGATTCTGTGATTCAGATGGCTGAAAAAGCATTCAAGGACTCAATACTACAAACATTTTCGCCTGTGCATATCTAGATACCAAGTCCTACCAAGAGGTCCTCGGGGTCTGTGCTTGAACTGGCCCTTTCTGTGAGCTTCCTGGATGGCACTGAGCAACGCAGGCATGTAGTCTCCAAAACGCCGTAGCCGATTGGAGCGACTGCTCTCTAGAGTCTGCAAGTTCCTATTGTTGGCTTCAATGGCTCTTTGAAGCACATTATGCTCCCTCCTGAAGACAGAAGGAGATGGGTGTTTTCATTATGTTAGAGGCCATTACCATTTTAGAGACTGCTGATTGCCATTGCTGAGAAGACCCAACATGCAAATGCATAGTTCTGTTGTATTTACAAGTTTGTAATCAGTAACAGCAACATAACAGGAATAAGTGCTGGATTTACATACAACTATTGCCTAATTTGTAAATTATACTCTCTTCTTGTCCATAATTCCAGTGCAACAAAAATGTTAACTGGACCATTCTTGCAGTCAGGGATAGCAAAATAATCTCTTTAAGCTACTTTGGAACCAACAATTATCTATGATGTAAGCATGAATGATTTCCCTTTGGTGCAGAGTTTCGACATCCTTACTTTATCTTTCCTTGCTCTTCTTTGGCACGGTTGCTAGCGTGCTGATACTGGTCAATCTGCTGGCCTAAAGTGGAGATCTGATGCGTAATGTTTTCCAGCTCAGCTTGGATCTGCTCCACACGCGCTGCCCTGGCCTGGCTCTCTGCTCCTGTTGTCTGACTGATGCTAAGGGGAAGGAAAGCGAAAGGAGGACAAAAAGCACAGGGAAGACCACACAAAAAATTTAATTTTTCAGCTTTAATTCAGTGCAGACAACATATGAACAAGACAAGATTGTACCTCAGCTTGAGATCTTTTATCCTGGAGGACAGCTGAACTTTGTCCTTCTCCAGGTCTCTCAGGTTAGCTTTGCATCTGTGGACAGTGACCTAGAGTGCACATATAAGTGAGGAAAAAAAACGGATCATTCTGTTGAGTTGCACAACAATTATCACAATGGAAACAGTAATTTTAACTATATCTGTATTTAATTACATTAGACCACATGATGAAACAGGAAATATGTTCTACAGTAGATTTCTCGATGACAGAAAAACACATAACAAAAGCTCAGATCAGAGATATTAGAGTATATGTACACAGGGTTGGAAAGCTACACAGCTTTGTGTGTTGTGTTTCATCTCTTGATAAAACCTTCAAGCTTACCAGGACCATATTATAGCATTGTAAACACATGTACCATACTGAATATATTTGCTGTGGGACATGAATGTAATTGCTGCTACAGATTACATCTGGGCGATAAAACAATTGATAGTTATCATAGATAGATAAAATGAAAACGCAAAGTTAACTTCTGACAAGATCTCCTGAAGCTAAATAATATGAAAAGTTCTACTGTGCTAAAATTTTTCAGCTATATCTTGCAGTCTGACTATATATACGGTTATGGACTACAAACCAAGCCTCATACCAGTGAACAACCTACTTTTTTAAAGCAGTTCACAGTTCTCCACAATTCTTTGGAATTGTGGAGAACTGTGAACTGTTAAACTGTTAACTGTTAACTGTGAAAATTACTTACTACTTAGACAAAAATGTATGTGCTAACTGACAGATGTCTGCCTGATAAGGTAGTTCATAACTGCCTGAAGTCTTACCTCAGTGGCCTTTAGAAGGGTATTATGTCTCTGGGCCTCAGTCTTGAGCTCCGCACATTTAGGTTGAAGCTCCTGGACTTTCTGTGTGATCCCTTCCAACTTTTCCTGAATCTGCTTGTGTTTCTTTTCAGCTTCCTCAACCTTGTTCTGCAAAATTACATAAAAACACATCAGAGAAGCAAGGGGCTTAAATGTTAGAAGTTATACGATAGCTGTGCGCAGACAAGTACAAAATTAGAGTGTGAGCTACCACACAGTAGTAGTAACTATGATATTAGTAGTAATTACTGATTATACTTGAAAATATACTTGATGACACATGCACTAAAGTTCAGAGATTATTTTTCCCTCCAGTTAACATATGAGCAAAAAGATGTCTGAACTATAATTTAACAGCACAGAAGTGCCATACCTTCCATTCGTCCACCTTCTCATCATATTTCTCTGTGGAATGTCTGTCTGCTCGCAGCTTCTCCTTCATTGGCTCCACCTCCTTCTCCATCTCAGCCACCTGCAACATTTAAGACACTCACAGTCACTGCTATATAAATGAGTAACCTTTTAAGTAATGGTTGCACTGATCCAATTTAGTTGGGGCACATAGCAAAAAGGAGTGACGAGATTTGGGAATTTAAAATTAACTAACCAAAGCCCAAGCCATCTGCTTCTGCAACTCCTCCAGTTTGTTGTGCATTTCATCAAGCGAGGCCAAGCTCTTGTAGCGGTCCTCTTTCTCCAGGTACTTTCGCTTCAGGTCTTTCAAGCACTGAACAGTCACAGAAACATGTTCATATGTAACAAAGTATAACAAAAGTTACCTGTAATATGCTAGCTATGCTTTTAAATTTCTGATCAAGGGCCCAAAAATTCTACTTAGTAAATTATTATTTTTTAAATATTATCACCCTTCCTCAGTAACTAAATAGAAAAATTTCAGTGAAATGAATCCATACTTCGCTGTGTTGCCCAACTTTCTCCTCTGTGACATGCTTTGTGGTTTTGATGTACACAAAGTCCTCTCTCATCTGTTCCAGTTGAGTGGCTTTCATAAAAAACTGAGCAAGAGAAACACAATTCACTTACATCAAAAGATAAAAGCTGACAAAACAACAGATAAATCCATATTTAAACCAGATGAATATCTACAGCCATGCTAACAGCTTGGTGAGAGTGGTGCTTCAAGCTTCAGGAGGTATGCTAACATACTCAGTAACACTCTAAACCCCAAGCAGTTTTTGGGAATTAGAAAAAATCAGTGAAGATATTTTAATGTGGGGAACTGTCTGGCTGACACTGCTGCATGGTTAAACAATGTCACTACTTTCAACAAACCTTATACTTGTCCCCCTCTCCTTTAGAGTGTAGGAAGTATTTGCTCATCTCCTGAGTGAGAACTGACACAGGATTGTTGACCTTTGGAAGAAAACAGATTGATAAAGACCATTACAGTCAAAAAATGTTTTATGCATTGGCAGTATATCTGAATGCATTACGTGACACCCCACTTAGCTTCACTTTCGGGGCTGGATGGATGAAGTGATGTCACATACCTGAATATTGAAACTGTCCAGGATGGAAATTAGCTCTTCCTTTTTGGTTGAGACAATCTGACCTATAAGAGGAGAAACAGTATGTTTCTGAAAACCTATCCACGCAGAAATATTGCAGCAACTACAGGATGATTGTTTCTTTTCTCATCATTTTTAACAAGAACTAAAAATTTACTTTGGGAAAATGTACAACATATGGTTGTGCCAAGCTGTAACATAGCTCTGTTAAAATATACAAACAAACAAAAAAAGAGTAATCAAGAACTCTTTAAGGTCTTTACCTGATCTGCCTCTCAGTTTATAGGTCCTCAACCCCTCACGTGTTATTCTCAGGTCTATTATAATAGTTGGACCATACACTTCGGGTTTGTAAGCATCCCTTCCTTTGTTACGCAAGGTGATCGATACATCAGCTGAACTGAAATGACAGAAATACATATCAAATCTACTGAGTAAATCAATGTCTAAAAAATAGGCTACTATTAATAGGGCACTTCACACAATTTTACACTTATATGATTTTAAAGAGTCTTATGATCTTAAGAACATAAAAACAATAAATACATATCAATTTGTAGCACTTGTAAGCAAAGAAACCATCAATTTTAAATAGCCGACTGGGGACTGGAAAGGCCAAAGAATTTTTGCCTTAACTGACAGGTTTTCAGTGATTCTTACACATAAACTTTACTTGAGTGGGCTGGTCAGGTATATTTTAGCTTTTAAAATTATATGTTTTTTTATGAATAATACTTTTAAAGCAACTACAACCAGTCTCAAACACAGCCAGACAAAAAAGAATGTATATGGCATAATGGCAAAATACTTACCTTTCTCCTTCCTTCACAAAACCCTTGAGAGATGATCCTCTGTTTGTGGCCTGTGCATTCCCGCCTAAGGCAACTATCAGAGCTGTCAGAACGGCACTCTTTCCACCTGTCAAGCAGGTTGTGAAGACAAAAAAGCATTTTGGACATTGTAATAATCAAGTTTACGTGAGACAAGGCATACAGAGAGAAGTCCACAAAGTAAATCAATCTACAGTAAAAAGTCTGACTTAAATTTCCATAAATATGTGATTTAAGCTTAAAACATTACATAAATTTAATAGGGCTCTCAAAACTAATCAACACATTACCAATAAATACATGTACACAAATTCAAATCAAAGACCTGATAGGTGAAGTACTGATCAAATCAATTAAACATGGATATGAAGACAGAGATGCTTGTGATGATAATAATAGAGCAGCACATACTAAACATATACTATGAAGTACAAGCACAAGCAAAGCTCGAGGACACACTTAGTAATTTGTTGTGGATCTGTGTCAAGACTAAAATAAAACCAGCAGCAGTTACTTATTTCACATTTTTTAAACTATAAAATGAACTGAATAAGACAAGCACTTATTCAGTTTATGCTTTTTAGTAAGTGACACATCATCTTCGATATGTATACCATAAATTTAAAACTAAGTAAATGATCAAACTTATTAGCCTTTTATTGTTTAATTTTGCCTGTATGACATTTGAAAAGAGAACTACTAGTGAGCATGCTGCATACAAAATGGTATTTGTTAACTACACTATTGTTTCTGTTAAAACTGACAAAAGAATGTAGAACACAAGATTTTTTAAAAGTATTTAAAAACAAAGAGTTTATTAAATTAGTCTGCAAAGGCTAAACATTGATATGACCTATATCAAACAAGCAAACTATTATATGATGGAACATAACCTGCAGTGTAATCACAAATGTATTGATCAGTTGTCATTGTGGAATGAAGAGATGTTAAGTAAACCTGGTTTCTCCACTAATTAGCTGGTTGCACTTACTTCCATTGTTGCCGACAACAAAGTTGACATTGGAACCAAAAGTAAATGGGCCGAGGAGCGAGTGGCACATGAAGTTCTTCAATGTGATGCTTTCCACAATCCCTGCATCACTCACCACATCACTGACACATTGCAACTAAACACAAATTAATTTTATCAGTCACTGCAACATTATTTAGTACAAGCATTTACCATGTGAGCTTCTCGTCTTTTTTATTCTAAGAGATATAAAGAAGGAAAATAGGTATAATGCATCTGCAGAAACAAATACTACAATGATTTATAGCATGCCAGTGACAGCACAGACCTGTTTACTCAGATTAACGTCTTCCTGGTCACTGTCAGCAACATTTTCATCATCCTCGTCATCCTCCTCCTCCGGTCTGCTTCGTTTGTTGGGGTTTTCACTGACAGAGCTGCTCTTCCTTTTAGACATCTCGGGTACCAAGTCTCCCCCTTCGCGGAGAAACGAAACTGAAAGAAAACACCAGAGTTGCTAACAAAGAGACAAATATTAAGTTTAACTTTGCACGGACACTCCCCATCTACATGCTAGTAACAGATCGATTTATCATTTCCAGAAAAAATACCGTGATAAATAGTTTTATTAGAGCGGCAACAGGCTAAACGACGATATGGCGTTACCAAACGTTAGTAAACGTTAACTTTACACAAGGTTAGCCATTACAGAACTAGCTTAGCTGGCTAACCAACGCTACGTGCTAAACATAAAGTCAGCGACTATCTAACTAGACAGCAGCAGAGTGTGTTAGTGGTAGTTTTGCGTCTTTATTACAAACTGGACGGAATTGCTGCTTACCTCTTTCGCGGCAGCCGCAGACAACACACACACACAACTGATGGGAAGGACCACCGGACCGGGTACCGAATTCGCGCTCACTAGTCCCAGAGAGATCTCGCGTGAATAAACGAGATCTTTTTGTAAACACATTGTTTTTGGTTTTTTTCCCCCGTTCTTCTGGGCAGTCCTTGGCAAACACAGGTGTACAAAGCAAATAACACACCTTAAACCTAAACAGATGTTTTTTGTTCTTATATATGACAGCACATAAAACTTTATATTGTATGAATATCTTTAAATATATTCCATAGTATGAATTAGTATAATATAATAATTGGTAAATATAGCTATACATTAGACTGATGCCTATTAGCAAATATGGTGCTAATCATTGTTTATCATTTAAGAGTAAGCACAGCACAAGCTGCTGCTCTTTGCCCTGAAATTGATTAATTACTAAGAATGATCTCTCATAGAATATCATGAATCTAAATTTAAAAAAAGGCAAAACCAAACTTTTAATTATCATCACTTGAAAAAACAATAATGCAGACTCATTTTGTCTTAACCTGCAGAAATGTATGCTGCTAACATTGTATTTCTCAAATGACTTGGGCTCCAGTGCAGAAGTTGCAATCTATTGCAGAAATGGTATGAAAAACATGTAAATGGCAAAGCATTATGGTTTGAATACTTGCTGGTAGACAAAGAAAAAAAAACTCTCCATGACTTGTAATGAAACTGTGTGTTGGACTACTCAACCTTTAGGGAAGTTCGATGTCAGGTGCAGATTAGAAGATACTGGACACTGCTAAAGAGTACAGTATTTCATCCATAATATTTTGCATTAATTAGTAGCTTTACTATAATTAAAGATGATTGTACTGTGTATTACTAGTAACTATATTTAGCAAAAGTGTAATATCTGCAAGGGGTATGGCCAAGAAGTAAAGTTAAAGTAGTTATCCAATAAAAATATTTTTATAGTTTTGATGATAAAGAATGCTTTATTACAGATAGCTCTTAATAAAATACATTCTTAAAGAGTTTACATTTGAAATATATATTGAATAGCATTGCTGACATACAGATACAGTAACAGGATGTAGTCAAAAGTGCAAAAACAAACACCCAGGCTACAGCACATCATCAGCTGCAGGCAGGTCTCCCAAGGCCAAGAAACGGTTCAGTTTGAACTCAAAATCAATGGGGCGTTCACTGGGAGGCCTGTAGTTTCTCCTCATCGCTGAGCTCAGGTAAGGAATGAGCGCACAGTTCTCTTCAAACAAGGCCAGTTCCTTTTTGTACTTCTGGCGGGTGTAGTCTGAGCTCTTGGGGTTGAAAGCTATAAGAATGAGAGATTTTAGGTATTACTTAGTATTTTTGTATGTACATGTGTTTGTTCTACCTATGTCACCAAACAATCTAAATTTTCATCTTCAATGTGACAGCAAATAAATACTTACAGATATTATAAAGTAGAAACAAGTTCAAAAACAAAAACTATATAGTTTAAACAACACAATTCAAATATTAATAGAAGAATCTGATAGCACAGTAAACCTTGCCATAGATGTAACACGAAGGGAAACAGCACTTTAAATCCTTACCGCCATCATTATTAAATCTAATAATTCACTTAAGATATTTTATTTTGAGCTCAAGACAGTGTTCCATCTCACCTACCTTTCAAATAGAAGGCCACATATAGGAGAGCTGATTTTTGTATACTGTGAAAGGGATATTTTGGTTTGAGACACCCAACAGCTGTCATGGCCTTGATCACCGGTACTGCCACTCCCTTAAAAAATGCAGGTATAACTCAGAGCTAGGTTGATGTCACAGAGAAACACTTCAAATGCATGTGAATAAAATCTTGATGTTAGAAAATCTCAGCAAACAGGACTTTTACAATATTTTTCAGGCACATTTGAGTTTGTCTAACCTGTTCCAGATAGCCCAACGTTGGAAGAGAGGTGAGAGGTACAGGCTCACAGAGAGGAGGAACTTTACTGGGAAGTTTCTGGTCCCAGTAGGTTTCAGGAGTCCTTGATAAATCACAATCACATGTGGACACCAGGTTTTAATATATGGACCAACATTTTTCATATAACAAAAATGTGAATAGTGGCAGGTAGTGAGTGGAAACTAATGCAACTAATCTTTGTAAGAAGAAAACTTGAGAAAATGGCACACTTTTCTGAAATGTGCAAAGCTCCACACCTTAAAAACTTGTCCTGATTCTGCTTTGTCTCAAAAATGTAGATTCGTTCTCTGTATTCCACAGCATATTCCATCTTTCCTCGAACAAGGGCTTCATACCTGAAAACAAAAAAGCATTCCATGAAAAGGACACTGTCACTCACGGTAAAGAATTGAGCAAGAAGAGATGTCACGCAAATGAAGTCCTCATTCTGTGTTGCTGCTTGACCTGACTGTTTTCTGAATACTGGTATTTGTTTTTGATTATTTCAGTGGTGAAAATACATTTTAAATTATGTGTTTTCAAAGTGCTCTTTCTGTGGAATCTTAAGGGCAGTGAAAAGTCCAGGTGCTACTTATCAATTTACTAAAATGAATAAGTAAATTAATTACATCAAGCATGCATCCAAAAATACACCGATCTGAAAGTAAAACATCTCTGTTGGGTTAGTGCATGGTACATATTGATCCCAAAAAATATACAATTCTGCACACAGGACTCTCTTTGCATTAACTTATTTTGTTTTGATTCCTAAATATATCATAGAAAATGCACTCAAGACATGTGAAACAGTGAAACAGTGACTGATAATTCAGGTGCCATTATCAACATTTTCTGTCGTGTTGTAATTTGATGAGAACCGGCTAATGTACCTCTGCTTTCCATCCAGGTAAGCAACAGGACAGAAGCCCTTCATCTCAGCTTGCTGTGGAAACCTGTTCTTGACCTGAATCTCAGTCAATTTCCTTGGCAGCAGACAGGGTTGTGGGAGAGAGTGTGGGCAGCCAGGTGTCACAAATTGATCAGGAGCAGACAGGAATTTCTGTAGTTGAATGAGCAACACAAAAACACTATATCATTTTAATTACAGTTATCAGTGTTGTTTTTAAATTCCATACTGTATGTGGGTCAGTGAGGATCTAAGTTTTCACCTAAAACAAAAATCCTGTAAGTTGTGTTTCTGCCTTTTGCCTTTTGTTGCGACATCGACCAATTTTCAGCCCAGATATTCAGCATTACCAACAAAACAAAATTAAGCTACATGGGTTCTGATGTAGGAACCTCTCAATCTGTAGTCCTCACCCTGTGGTAAAGAGCAACGTTCCACCAACTGCACTATCTGATAAATTCAACACTGATGAACATATGTTTACTAGTTTTCTTTTAATTAAACATATAAAAAAATCTAAGTAAACAAAAGAATTTCCATTTGTTTGATTTTGTGTTATTTTAAATTTTGAAACCAAGATTTACGTTTTTACTGCCAATATATGTTCATAATATGACTGCATGATGTATAAATCCGGTTGATGACGGAAATCGAACACCGAATTTAAAGAGCTAAATGAGCTAATTTTGCTTGAATGCCTTACTGTACTCATTTAGGTCACCTTGGTGCAGGTGATTTATAGGGGTGCACCTCCACGTCACTAACCTCTAAATGGTTTTCACCACACATCTTGTAATAGCGTCCCCTGTATACAGCTGCATGGGTCAAGGCCACAGTTTCTGAGCACTCCACTAGGTGGTAGTGTAGAGCCAAGCAGACAGAGCAGTAATGTCCAAAGTCTCCAAGCCCTTGCTCCAATTTCCTGGGTGTGATGCACAGCCTGTTGATGCAGGCTGCTTGCCCTGTTAAACCATGGGGTTAGAGCATTTTAAATGCATGCACAAAAACACTGTGCTGGGAGTGTGAGAGCAAATAGTCAATTTTATTTTTACACTATTCATATTTGCCCACCACACTGTCCTACTGCACCCAACCTTGCTGATTGGTGAAGAAACACATTTTCAATAATACTTACCGCTTTGCATCCTCTCCAGGTAAGTGTGGATATATTTCATGCTGATGCTGACCTCTTTTAGAATACTGTTCCAGAGCCACCATTTACTCTTTAAACCATCAAGGACGTACCAGTTCTGATACTGTTTTCGGAAGTGACGTCTTACATGCTCCACCTCTTTCTTGAAGTGCAAATTAGAAATGTGGAGGATCTCAGAGCTGTCATGCATCAGATAAGGCCTACAGTGATAAAGGAGAAACAGGGCACTTTATTGTACATCTGTTGTTTTATTCAGCTGCTAGACTTTCGATTTCTAAAACAAACTGTGTATTTAAAGTTGCTATTATTGTGTGTTCTCTGACTTGTTGGGCTTCATTTTGTCTGTAAGGCCTCTCTTCAACACCTCCACTGTATCCAGCTCAAGCTCAACTACTATCATGGGGATGATGCTCCGAGTCCCCATCAGTTCTGCTTGCTTAAGAGTCATCGGAAAGCCATCCAACACGTACCTGAAATGTAAAAGAGGTAAATGTTGTCTTTACAAACAGCACATCACATATAGGTTTCTCGTAGTTGCTTGAAAGAATATGGTATTTAATATGGCATATTGTTGATTTTCATGTGGAAAAGTTATATGTGATAATTGTAAACGTATGAATGTAACAAACCCCTTGTCTTACCCTCGAGTTCTGCATTCTGAGCGCATGAGTGCCACCTCGAGACACTGAATTGCCAGTTCATCTGGCACAACGAGGCCCTGGAAGAGGTAACTTTTCATCTGGACAGCCAGCTCAGTGTGCTCCTGAGTGTCCAGCACCATACGCATAACACTACCAATAGACAGCCGAGCCAAGCCATATTTTTGAGCAAACATCTGTGCCACTGCAGAAATTAAAGTAACGCAAAAGAAATCAAGACTGTGAATGAAAAAAAAACTGTCATTTTTAGCTGTCTTCAGTCTTACCAGTGGTTTTTCCAGATTTTGGAGGCCCAGTGACTGCCATTTTAACAGGAAGAGACAGGGTGGGCTTGGGTTGCCGTAGGTACTTTAAGGGGTTGAGCATAAATGTGTTGCAGTTCTCTTTAGATGTAAAGAAGTAAATATACTGATGGAAGAGCAAGGGGTATGTGGTATTGAGAGGCCACTGCAGAGGCTGGATCAAGTCTCTCTCTTTGTACATCTGTAGATCAGGGAATGTGCATGAATAAAAAAAAGACACTATTAATATTTACAGGAAGTTTGCCAGAGTTTTGCTGATTACTATCTTAGCACAAAAGAAGAGACAAGTATTAGAAATACTTTTGAAAACACAGCTGCCATTCCTAAATTAGTAATTAATTCCCTTATTACCTTGATGGGGTCGAAGCACCCAAAGGCACTGTGGAGCTTATAACATGAGAGCAGCAGCTTTTTTGCAAGGCTCGATGAAATGGGTTGGCATTTTTGGAAGAGTGACTCCCTGTTGGTCAGGAGGGGCTGGATTCTCTGGAGCAGCTGATTCCAAACAATCTTGAGCTTGCGAGTTGCATTAATGACCAGTTTGGGTATATTTTGTTCACTCAGGAGTTCCTTATGATAGAAAAGCACAAAGTGACATGTGACAATAAGTAAAATACAACTATTTCACAATGTGGAGCTTGGTACTATAGCACACCATATTTATTTGTCAAGTTAAGTGTCTTTGTGGATTAGTGTCTTTATACCGTCACAGTAGCAAGGTTGCTTTCATCTGTCACAAAACGGTCTTCTATTTCCATCTCCAGTCTCTCTGTAGCTGCATCCTCAGTCTCCTCATTCTCAGTGTCTTTGTTATCCTCTTCTAAAGGAAACTCTTCCTCCAATGTGGCTTCTATCTCTTCCTCTATGTTTTCTGCAGTTTCATCCTCTTCATCAGCCACTTCTTCCTCTTGATATCCGAACTGTTTGGTTTGGAGATAGGCAGTACAATGAGGAGCTTAATCAGTGATGCAGATGGGACAATGGGGTTATGAGAAGTTTACTCACTTTTTGTTTGTCTGTCTTTGGACCTTGCTCTGCCATGAGTTCAGCTCTTCTCTTGGAGATACTCTCCTCCTGTATCAAAAAGTTAGAATAAATGTGCATTAAATGTGTCCGATATTTTGTCAGGGCAGACAGCAAAATTAATGCTTCATAATAAAGTTGCTTTAAAAATAACTACAATTACTAGAACTGCTAACAAGTTGTCACTTTCTTACCCGGTTTTTCTTCCGCAGATCACGTAGGAGGTTCCGCTGTGCTTCACGTTTGTCGCGGCGCACACGCCAGTTATCCAGGTATGCCGGCAACAGACGGTTCTGAACGTGCATAACTTCCACTTCCATGACAACCACAACATCAGGGAAAAGCTGCTGATGCAACATGTACTGGACCTCATCAGGAGTATGAGGGAAGCCCTCCAAAATAAAACCTGTAGACCTACAAGGTAGAGTATCTGAAGGTAACTGTCTGGTGTTCACAAAAACTGAAAAAAAAAACATTGCATATATGCAATGTATATGTACACAAAAAGGGCATATAAAATAAATATGTAAATAAACACGCTGTGGTGAAAAAGTAAAAATGCTCATTCTCTTTCTTTCAGATGTGGACATCCAGCTGACTTAGGTTAGGAGAAAGCCTGGATTTTGCAACTGTACGATAGAGTGTGGTTAGCTGTTTCTGCTTCTTTCCAGCTTTGCACTAAGCTACACTACTTAGCTTTAGGTTTTAGCTTCAACTTTGAGCTGGGTTTTCAAGACATGGACTAAGCTTAGTCTCAAGACTAAAAACTTTTTCCAGTCAAGACCTTCATTTATTTTTTCTTCTAGTGCAGGACTAGGTTTAATCTATATATGGAAAACTGGCTGATAGTGTTTAGACAGAAGAGTAGTATCCATCTTCTATTTTAACTCTCAGAAAGACAGGAAAGAAGCACACTTTTCCTAAAATATAAAGCTCCTCTTATAAGGAGGGTATGAGAAAAGGCAGGATTTACATGTATGGTTCTTCTTTCCAATATGGTGCGATAACCATATCTAGGATCTGTTGATTCAGTGGATCTCCGCTAGACAGATAGGCCTTGATAGCGATTTCTTCATCAGTTAGTAACTCTTCCTGCTGTTGGCACACAAAAGCAAATACACAAAAATTCATGAAATAGCAGAGTTGGCCCAAAAAAGGTTTTAACTAAAAAATAATTTGCAGTTCTGTAATACAGAAAATTGCCCTGGAAAATGTGTTTATCAAAGCTGACCTCCATGTCATTACTGTTGGCAGAGGTATCCTCCCCCGTGGCTTCCATTATTGCAGCCTCCAAGTCTTGGGCATCATCCTCGAAAGACGCTACCTCATCAGCATAAGGTATCCGTTTCTTTGTCTTGGCCATGATGAGCATTTGAAGATGCTCCCTGAACTGAATATGGAAGAGGCCAAGTTGCTGCGCGAGCCACTGGCCATGAGTTGTCTTGCCTGACCCTCTGGTGCCAAGTAAGAAGATCCGCAAGGCTGGAGGCTTGGAGAGAGGAGAACAAAGACCATGTGAGGGAACTTTTATTTATCTCAGTACTGCATGACTTTTCTTTCTCTTCTTATGCCAACTTGTACCTTGAGAGGCTCAGTCTGTGAAACAAAATGCGCAGGGTTTTGAAGGAAGGAATCCCTGGATTCTAGACTGGAGAAGTAGAAAATCTTCTCACGGTACTTGGCTGCGATTTCGTCCTTACAGGGCCACAGGACATTATGGTTTTTTAAGGCAACTGGGCAGAAATGATGGGTATCTCCTAATGGTCGCTTGGGTGTTGCATCTCCCTGAATTCGTGAAGAAGAAAGAATGCTGTAAATGCTGTTGTTCATGAAGCAGCAATGGCATTTAAAGTAAAAGGTCCCCTCAGTTTACTGACTTCATCCTCCTCTTCCGCTGCAAAATTGTCACTGCTGCCTTCTTCAGCTCCCTCCAGGTCAGCTAAGGCCTCAATATCTTCTGCCTCCACATCCAACTCCCAGGACATGTACTGAAAGGGTTCTGAAGAACATGTATGTAAAACAAAGACTGGATTAGTATTTTTTAGAACAAAAATGGCACCTAGTAATATGTTCCATTTATAGAGAAATCACTCAAAGTCTAATATCAATTTTAAGATATCTGTCAGTATAGTTCTGTGTGAATAAAATATAATGATATACTGAGATCAAATAAAATTGCTCATTCCTAAAACAGATGTCTGACAAATCTTAGTGCACTACTCCCTACTGTGTAACTGCTTTATTCATGAAATGCTAGAAATAGCAGTAATAAAGGGAACTGCCAGTGTGCCATCCAGTATATATATAAAAATATTTGTCTCAGCATGTTATGGTTTGTTCAAGATAAGCGATAGAAACACCAAAATCCTGCTGTAATATGCAGTAAATTTATTAATTTAAGTTTTTGTGGTGCAAATTTTTTTTTACTACAATGAGAGGCTTTACACTCACTCTGCATTTGTTGGAGGATCTCTTGAAGCAGGTTTTCAGGGCTTTTGCCACTAATCTCCAGTACACACTGGGTGACTGTTAAAGCCGACTGCATTTGGTCCCATTCTCTTACAAACTGTTGCAATTGCAGTACATACTCATTCATTTCTGGGCCGTCTGGATACCCCAACTCCATCAGTCCCACTGCTTGAGCAACAAAGGAGAAAGAGATTTATCTGAGTCTGAATCTGTATCTTGACAAAAAAAGTATAATAATAATAATAATACATATAAGAAATTTTGATTATTTATCTGATAAATATAAGCATGCTCTTGTTGTTATGTAAGAATACTTCACCTTCTCTTTTGGTTATGTCAAAATGTGTAGGGCTGGTGGTGGCAAATTGCTGAGGATCTTGTGCAAATTAAAAGAATACAACAAAAACAACAGATCAATTTTACTGTTTGAAAAAGAGTATGGGAATGTGGGCTGCTATACAGACAGGTAATACCATCAGTCTCTTCAACAAGTGTTTCTAAATTGAATTGCGCCTCCGATTCCTGCTCCTTTTGGTTTCTAAAATGGAGAGAAACAAAACACAGAAATAAAAGCTACATTAACAGTCTGGCTGAGATGTAACATACCACAAAATATGACTGCATCAATGCATCTGCACTTACATAGCTTGTTTCTCCTGGTGAGACTGTTCATCCTCTAACCTCTTCCTTAAGGCTTTGTTCACGCTTTCCTTATTTATCTCATAAAGTCTCTTCAAAACTGCTCAACATAAAGTGTATCAGTTATGTTATAAGATGTACCAAACAGTTTGCATGAACACTCCAGGAAAATTCAAGCTAAAATATAAAATGCAAGTGTAAAAATGATATCAACTTGTTGGCAATGCATTGTCTTTCTGTGCCCTACCTTCATGTCCATCATTGTCTCTGAGACAGAAGATGATATCTGGGAGGATTCCAGCTTGTTGTAAGGCATCCATTTGGGAAAAGTTCTTGGGGAAATTGTCAAGCACCCACCCAGTCCTGCACTCAGCATCTGAGTCTGCCTCTTCAATCTGTCACAGTACCCTTATTATTAGTTAATTTGGTTTAACACTGACATATTTACTTCCTATGATAACTGTGTTAATGTTATGACTGTCTCAGTGTTACGTGTGTATGCACAATGTAATAAATGCAATGCATCCAATGGCAACATTTATGTTTAATACAGGTAATTCTTTCTTAAAAAATAAATTCAACATATTTGGGAAGAGTGTTTGGGTTTCCTGAATCCTTAAAATATATTCATGCCTATGCAAACATGCTGCTATGCAACTTTATTACAGAAAGGCCTGTGTAAATTCAGCTTTCATGTTTGACATCTTTAACATACCTCTTTTATACAGCTCTCTAGTGCCTCAGCATACAGGCCAAAGGTAGAAGAGCTTAATTGTTTGGCTTCTTTCACAGCAGCAAGCACTATGGCTTGTACTTCTGGATGATCCTCTGTCACTGAGAAGAGCAGAAAATATTTAATCCATTTGCTCAAAAATACAATATATATTGCCCAAAATGCTACATTATCCTAAATAATTAGCTCCAAAACTCTCTGACACAACAAAGCATGACCAAAGTCAGTTAAAATATACATGTTATACATGTAAAGGATACAAAATGTTATAATATTTAAACATCTTACCCTCTACAGAGCTGGTTTCACCTGATAGAAACAGAAATAGAACATTAATTCTGTGTAGAATACTATAAGTCAGATGTAAGAAAAATGTGCACAAATAATACTTTAAACTATACATTATTACAAAGGTCTGTTACATATAGACGAAAAACACATTTGTTAGTGGAATGGTTAATAATCTCTGGAATGTTGTGCTACATCTATAGCAAAAATAAAGCTGTTGTCTATTACAGTATATACAGTGCAACTCTACAGGTGTTAATGAAATTTGTTAGCAGCAAATAAAAAATATCAACAGAACTCAACTTGCCTGAGTTTTGTCCACCACCTTGCTCCATCTTCATCTTGATTTTCTCTATAGCAACCAGTGTTGTCTCATTTTTGATTTTGTCAAGCCTCTCCTTCTCACCCTTAGCCACAGCTGTCTGCATCACTTCTTCCATGTCAAGTACCATTGCGTTGTAGTGCTGAGCTAGAAGCTTACATACTGTGCTCTTCCCTGCCTGAGGAGGTCCAATGATGGAAACTCTGCAGGGTGGTCTGGGCATTGGAGGAAGTAAGTACCGTCGAGGGTTTGTGACAAATTTCTCGTAGGCCTCCTGAGATGAAAGGATGTACACTTTGTCCCGGAAGCTGCACAGTGGTTAAGATGAGAGTTAGTTTGACATTTTCACCCAGTCGCACTTGAAGCCACTGGAATGTTTCCTCAGCTTGGAATAGCTGCAGTACGAAAGATTACTCACCCCACAGAAAGTTCAGGCTTGCCAGGAATGACCTTTCCCTCCTTTAGACCAACAGGACAAGTTCGGCCCCAGCGGCTCCTTCTCCACCTAAAGCCAGGGGCCACTGTCCTAGAAGAGGACATAATTCTCAGTAGGTCCTCCTGAAAAAGAGACAGACGGGATTAAAGCAATTTGGAGTGTATTCAGTGAGGAAATAATGTTAAAATCAAAAATCCCCCTACATATCCACAGAGCAACATTTATCTTGCATCACCATTATCCATGTGTTTACATTTCAAATTTAGGCTGTCTGAAATAGACAGATTGTCATACCGTGTCGACATCCTCTGGCAATTCTCTATCATCATTCTGGTAGAGGAGGACTGGAAGGGATACGGGCTTTATAGCCATAGATCCAAGACTGATCATTACAGACTGGAAGTAAGACGATCAGCAAACTAAAGTCAGCCCACATAATACATATGTAGTTGAACATGCACATTGATGTTCAAACACACACTTCACACAGAAAGTTCTTTTTTTCCTAACAAAAATCAGACTAACATTGTCTCCTGTCTTTAAAACTTACTATGTTCACAGAATCAGTATATCATTTGTTGCTTTAATAACGGATTTGTTTTCTGAAGACTGTTAATTTATTGTTCTGGTCTGTACCGAGTGCAGCTCTTCAGGTGTATTGTTTCCATCCAGCTCCAGCAAGTAGAGGGGATGGTGATGCATCATGTAGTCCTGAAAAAAACATCAGTTAGCTTCCAATTTACTGGCTCAAGAAAAGAAGTAGCCTAATCTACATAGGCAATGTTTTTTTTCTGTTGTCCGTAAGGAATTTAATTTAACCACTAATCTGATCACAGTCACAGCAAAACATAAAATTGGGCAATTATGAAAACACAACTTAGGATCATCTGTACATCTGTTCATTAAGAGTAATATCTCTGATGATGTCTTTGGCATTACAAGAGTTTCTGATGAAATATGATGGCATAGCTCTACACTTGTATAGTCACTCTTTACAACCTCAAAAACACAAAACATGGGGAATATTACATTTCATCATTCTGATTTGGCATTTGAACAATAATGCTGGCCTGATATGAGTTTCATGGTGAACATCAGCTGTAGACTGTAAATGCTGCCTTTTAACTCCCAAAAATGTAGCATGTTTAGCCATCCTTATTATATAAACATACTGATGGCTTTCCAAATATAATCAAAACTTTTACACAAATTCAATCTTCCAAATCACTGATTCAAAGTGGACAGTGTTAAAAAGAACTGTGATATTTGGCTCTGTGTCAAAGAATAACCCTTATTTGCACCATTCAGTGCGTTACTCACCTCCAGTGGTCTCAGCACAGTATCCTTGTACACGTTGATTCTAACAGATGTATTTCTGGCTAGGTTCTCTGGTGTCCACACAGTCTGGTCAATATCATCTCTTGAGAGTTCTTCCTCCTCAGCCTACGAGTAAAATAAACAGTTGAAAAGAGTCAAACATGTAAAGAATAGATATCATCATCGGTAAACTTCTTTAATTGAACACTAACATTAGGACAATTACTTTTTGTATTACAAATTCTCTGAAATTATGTTTATGGTTGCAGGCTGCCAATCACAATTCCTTTCCTAAAATATAACCTGCTTTATCTTTTATTTTACCCTAAGTGCAACCATAATTTACAAAACAAACACCATGCTGTGTTTGTAAAGTCTTGAAGCTAGAGATTCAGACCATAAACTCATCAGGACAACCTTTATACAGTTGGACATATTTTTGCACCCAGAGGAGCTGTCCCATGCTGGCCATTAGATACAATGCAGGTGGAAGGTCATTTGGCATTGGCTTCAATCTAGGAATCAGAGGCTATGTACACTTTTAATGTAGCTGAATTTGGCTTTTAATAAAGCAACAGCAGAAAGTGGGGGACAACAGACAGCATATTACCTGGTCACTCAGCGACAAGAGTTGAGCCATACCTGCTCCTCTTCATTCCCCACATCTTGATCCTGGTTGTCCTTCTTCTTGTTGTACACCTCTTCACGCTTCCACTGATCCCTGTTGTATAACTTCCCTGTCTCTGGGTGCTGTTTCAGACCAGACAGCCTCTGGACCAGGTCCTTGTCTGCACACTGGTGGAAGATAGCATAATTCAGCTTACAAGGAAACTAAAAAAGCTAAATGCAATGTACATTTCTAAAAAGAGAGTATGAGGCCAACCTTGATATTAATGATGAAATCAGGGGATAGCTTGAGGTTTCTGATCAGTTCAACCTGCTCACGAATCTTCAGACACTCTTCTGACATGAATGGCAGGCAGCTCAGTATATAGCCTGTATCACAACACATGAATTATCAAACAGCAGCAGTTCTCCAGTTCTGTCTTTTAGTTGACAGCTTGCTTCGCTATTGTTGCTGGCCACATATCATATTCTGGCCATCTATCACATTCATTCTTTTAAACTCAATTGTACACTATAAATGACATTTGGTGACTGAGCAATATATTTGCATGGATAATCACTGTACTCTGTTAGGTACATGATTTACCATAGTGCTCCACATCTGGTGAGTTAAGCCTTGCAAGAATCAGCTGCAGCACCACATCCTCCGGTATACTTCTCCCCTCAGATAAGACATCCAAGAGCTAAAAATGCCAGATAATGCAACTTAGAGGTTTTAATGGCTGTAAAGGTCATATGAAACTCATAATGGAAAAAAGGGACTGCTCTGTGAAATGATGCAGACTGTTACTCACCTCTATGCCTTCCTTTGTTTTGTTTTTTATGTGTGTGTTGAGTAGATCGGTATCTGAATGATTGTAAAAGCAGATGAGAAGTATTTAAATTGATGTCACGTCAGTACAAAGACCAAAAATACAAAGGAAAAAGTGCTTACCATCTATCAGGATACACTTCCAGGATTCTGCAATTTTTTTGGCCAAGGTGGATTTACCAACACCCTGCCACAAAATGGACATGGAGTAAAATGTTTTCATGATATGGAAGTCAAAGTCTCTGCTTGTGGAGTGGAGCCTGAGATGAACTGGCTGTGACTACTGTACACAACAATGTCAAGTTTAATCTATAGTCTAAACATTTTGAACATGATTTGTCGATAAATTTCAAATATTATTATTTTTTAGCAATTATATGCTTGATTCTCAATGTGTCCCATACATATTTGATTCACTAACATATAGCAAAAAAATGATTGTACTATTGTGAGAACATTTTCACCATTCTGTGAAGGTCTGAAACCACTTTTTTCCCCCCTCAGCAGCCACTTTGACATGAATTTATAGGTAAACTCTGGTGTTATTATTACAGTTGTTGGAGGTTCTGTTATATTTTTTGTAGGTACAGAAGCTTCAATAATGTGACTACTAATACCTGTGTTTACCTAGTATGTCACGTCAAAATGGCTGCCTTGAAAAAGTTTGTATGCGTACTTATATAAAAAAGGAGAACTTACCGGTTTCCCAACAACGATGAAACAGGTGGGTTTAGCAAGAAGACTGTCTATCTCAACTTCATCTTCTATCAAGTTGTCCACTAAAAGATCCATTTTAGCCTTTTACACAGAGAAAAGTAATGGCCGTGGACATAACGGCGGAAGAAAAATGTCAGTTACCTGTTACATCGCTTCATCTGACGAACTTAACGTTAACGTTACTTTTCAAAGTGCCAATATGCAGTATAAGTGAATTAGCCATATATTTTTTGCTGTCGTATTTCAGCATAAGTGTACTTACTGTTGCTTTAGGGCATTCCTTTATTCTGTTTTCATCGGTTACTTATTTAATTTTTTACCGTCCCTGCTAACTAGCATTAACTAGTAGTGTTTTAGGTAGCACAGCTACCGTATACGGTTACCATAGCAACTTAAAAACTAAAGGAATTAGCTTAGCTTGCCTACTACTGGCAGTCTGAGAATCAAAAGCAAGTTTACCGAGTTAAAAGGTGTGTTTTTTAAAGTTACGAAACGCTGTAAACACACAAAGCCCCTTCAGGGTACTAAAAGACAAAAAGTCATAAGTAAACAATTTTAATAATCGCGTTTTCTGTCTTTTGAGCTTTTTTGACTCTGTGAGGCACCGTACCAGCTGACATGGGAAGTCGGTCATGACAGTCACCTGACTAAAACAAATTCATGTTGCATGCTGCCATGCTAACTGGAAATACTTGAGCAGTTTAGAGATATGCTTCATGTAGCTATTAAATTAAATGTTTTAAATAAATTTTATCGTCACTGGAGACGATTTGGGGTCAATACAGACAGCTAGCTAGCTACATTAATGGTGAGTAACGTTATCTAGGAAACCCAGAGTGCCAAAATCGAATGCACACAGGAAGTTTAAGGATCAAATATATATACTTTGTCTCTTTTGTCTCCTAATTATGTGAAGTCATGCATTTACATGTTGCTTTTACATTCGCTCTGCAGCTCTTCTGTCGTCTCGTCTGGATCGTGACTGTTGGATAATACATTAATAAAAATGCCTCAGTCAGCGGCTACAATCAGTGGGATCCAGAAGATGGTTTTGTACGAAACCAGAGCAGTAAGTCTGTCATAATATTTAGTACCACCGTCTCATCATAATTCCCTAAAAGTCCAGACAGACTTGCTATAGGTTCCAAAGCATACCAAATCTCTGTCAGTTACATTGCATCTTTATGTTGTCACATTTTCTTTTGGCTCTCCTGATGCTTGCTGGTTAATATTGGTACATAGTCAGAAGTGCTTATTGTGAAAAAATAACAAGGGAAATGCTCAGTTTTCAGGCTTTCATTGACCAAATGTCATGAAAACTGCCTGTTATTTGTCTGCAAAAACCTACTTTCTATTCATACACACCTTTAAGTGTTACCTTGCTCCAGTTTGTGTCTGGTAAAAGATGAATGGCACAAACTGGAGCGAGAAACTACCCGGGACATCCGCAGTCTTTTCCAGCTTTGAAGGAAGTACCTTGTGAAAGACACAGTGGCACAACTGTTCAGTCACAACAGCCAAAGTTCACCACTTCAGCCCATAAGTGGGCTCTAGTGATTGATTATTTGATCACACCAGTGGAAGACAACCATGCTCAGTCTATGATGTTACAACTTAAAAAGTTCAGGGAAAGACAATGAGGGATTTGGGGTCACTGTGATAAAATTGTGAGTGCTAGTCAGTAAACACTAGATGGCAGCAAAAGCATATTTGTGATGATTTACTACTCCAGGCTTCAGGATATGACCTCCATGAAAACAGTTACAGGCATTTGTATCACAGTTGTCTAAAAAGTCACAATAACAATATTTTGCCTGTCAAAATAGCCTTATTTTAGTTTGAATTAGATTCATACATGTTTTGATATAAATGTGTGCACTTCACATGGAAGTTGCTGTGCATCTTTCCTTCCTAGTTTATTTACTGCATATTGTTATAATACAAACAGAGATTTACAGCCTTATTTTTAAGTTGTCAGTCTGTCTTCCAAAAAAATTTACTTCAACAAAGTTTCAAAAATAAGTTGTGCACAGGGTGAGTGATGCCTGTTGTTACCAGTTGAAATATTTCGACAATAAGGCAGGAAAACATTTGTCACAGTTTAGTTATACCATCGTTTCTTGTTGAACTTCTGTCAGACCATTTTACTCAACAGCGGATACGCGGACTGTGTAGCTATTGTGGACAAGGAGAGCCACATAGGATACCCGAAAGTGTGGAACAGGACAAGATTGCTCTAATGGTTGCAGACTGTACTGATACATGATGTTCCAATGTAATGGTCTTTAGTGGACTCAAAGTCTTCGGCCATTTTGTAATGCCATCTGACAAAAATAATGACTTTAAAGAAAGAGACATGCAAGGAAGACACAAATCTTGACAATGACCATGTTACAGTTTGAATCTGTGTCAAATATGTGGTGTGCACACATGTACTTTGGACTGTATTCACTCGAGTTGCAGTGAGTATTTTTATATCGTGATGTGATCATATGATGCATATCTGCTTTGGATGCCTTTTGTATGTTATTTCACAGACTTCTGACATGCTCACCGGTACTTGGGTTGGGATATTGTGGAGAGAAAATTTTGCACATTATAGAAAAAAAGGCAAAGAAAAAGTGAGACTGTAACAACAGTACTGCACTCAAGATTGTTAATATCATTGTCACAATAGTACCTATGTCTGTTGAAATTTGGAAACTACATGTCTTCTGTTGAACATGTCATCCAGTAATATACTGTTCTCGCACAAAGTATGAACTGAATGTCCTCCATGAGAAAGCTTCTGTGCACAAAATATGGAATCACACATATAATATTATTGTCTCCAGTATGCACTCATCACTGGAAGCAGCTATGCAGGCTTCATGTGGAAAAGGCCCCTTTGATAATGTGCATTGTAGTTTACAGTGTATTCATGATTTTATTTTTCTTTCCAGAGGTATTTTCTTGTAGGGAGCAATCAAGCACAGACCAAACACCGAGTCTTAAAGATTGACCGCACAGAACCCAAAGACCTGGTCATAATTGACGATAAGGTAAGCGGCAAGTTTCCACCAGACTTGGCACAGCTCCAATGTATATGCTTATGTAATACAGTACAGTACGCCTGGGGGGAAATTGTACGATCACTCAGCCTGTCCCAAGTGTATTGTTGGTGACAACTTCACTGATGAGTGCTGAGTGCACCTCCCTTTCTTCTCCACTGCTCATTACCAGGACCTAAGAGCTGGTAGTTGATTTGTTCATTTATTCGTGCTGTGGGTGATTATGATTATGATGTGTTTATTATTATGAAGCATCCATGGCTAAATATCCATCACCCCGTGCTCCCATTCCTGCTGATATTACAGTGACCTTAGAAAACTGTTTGTTTTTCATTTAATTGGCATTTTATAGTAATTTAGAAACAGTGTGGGGATATCTTGAGATGATGAGGTAGTGGAGATGAGGGGGTTTAAAGCTTAAAAAAGATGTGCGCTTTCATCTTTCTTGCAGTTCACATGTAAGGAAAGCTGGGACACACACGATGGAATAAAAGGCTACCTAGAACTTCTTACATAAGGTTATGCAGAAAGCTGAAGAATTAAATAATTGGATTTTCATGAGACTATTTTGACTGATTTCATTCTGTGAAACTATGCATTTACTTCTACCAACAAAAAAGAGAAATTCACACACAGGCACATAAATGCTTAAACATGTACTGCATTGCAAATCACTGTACTGTATTTTTCTGTCAGGGCTGTAAGTCTGAGCAATAATTGTGAAAATTATTGTCTAGATGAGAAAAATAACCTGAATAATAAAAACACAGTTGCAGTTGATCACTACAACATTTCAGAAACAATTTAAATTGCAACTAATCTATTTTTGGCTTAATTGCCTCACTGAGAATCAATCTAAGCTATTTTGTAGAAAATGTAGGCCATTGATTAAACAAGGTCTGTTATTGTGTTATTCATTTGCTTATTGTTGCACAGAAAAGAATTCTATTGTACAGGTCTTACAAGTCCTGCTTACATGTGTTGTTAAAATATTAAAATTAACAATATGAAAGCTATGCCACCAATCAGGCATAACATTATGACCACCTGTCTAATATTGCGTTGGTCCCCCTTATGTAGTCAAAAATGCTCTGAACCTTTGGGCATGGACAAGAGGACCTCTCAGGGTGTCCTATGGGGTCTGGAACCAGGATGTTGATACTGGATCCTTTGGGTACTCTGGCTTGTGCAGTGGGGCCTCTGTCAATCCAACTTGTTCCACTGCATTCTGTTGATGTTTGATCAGAATGGGGTGTAGGAAGTTTGGAGATCAAATCAACATGTTGGTCCATTGTCATGTTCCTCAACATGTTCCTGATTGTTTGATGTTTTTTTCCATGTGGTGGGGTGCATTTTCCTGTGAGGGTAGGCCAGTAAATTTGGAATTTCCATTTGCACAAGGGAGTGTGCTTATGTTTATTGTGTGTCTAAATTTGGGTGTCTAAATCTCATTAACACAGATGGCAAAATCCACCACATAGTAGCAATATGATCAACGTTATCACTTCACCTGTCAGTAGTCATGATGTTGTGGCTGATTGGTGTAGATTAGAGCATGAACAGTTTTGAATTTTCAGGCCAGTGCAGATTTCTAAAGTTCAGGTCTGCTCATTTCTTAACATAATAATGAAAACAACAATAGCAATAACTTGGATGCAAAAAAAGTTTAAAGGAAGGAAATTTAACAATTTTAAAAACAGAAGGGAAATTTTGCAGTGAGATGAAGGTCAGAGTGAGTAGGCTTGTTTGAACATGTGGGTTTTGAGACAGGATTTGAAACATGGCTTTAGTTTACCTCCGTTTTCTTTATTCTTGTGTCGATATATGTGCCCTTGACTGCACTCAGTCTGAAGTTTTTATTGAATGTTTTGAATATTTCCATGTCAGTTAATGCAGCGATGTTACAGTATAAAATATAAAAACATGCCTTTACTGTGGCAAAAAAATGTCTTTAAGGTTTCATTTTGCATTAGTGAGTGTACTTTTTCTGGGACAATGTTTATTTGGGTGTCTAAGTCTCATCAACATGGATGCCAGAATCCAAGATTTTTCAGCAGAACGCCACATAGTAGCAATATGATCAATGTTATTCACTTCTCCTGTCAGTGGTCATGATGTTGTGGCTGATTGGTGTACACATATGTGCATTTTTTTTCAGCATGTTTATAACCAGCAAGAGGTGCGGGAGTTGCTGGGCCGCTTGGACCTAGGAAACCGCACTAAGATTGGCCAAAAGGGTTCCTCAGGCCTGTCCAGGGCCGTCTCAGCTTTTGGCATTGTGGGTGCGTATTGTCCCTCCACTGTCTGCCCCGAGCACAATGATGGCAACATGTACTTCATCTTCCAGGCTTTACCTGTACAGCTGTATGTGTTGACCTGGTTTTGCCTTTCAGTGCAGGGAATTGAAAAACATAGAATAATGGGAACACGTGGCAGAATAATGCAGGTCAGCAAAATATAGCCCTGTTCCCAGTCCTACTAGCGCTACATTGGTGAGCTCATAATATTCAGTTTTCAGGTATCAAATGATGACCTCAAGAGGTGTATTGAGAAACGGCAAGAAGTCATATTTAACTTCTTTTGTTGAAAGTCTGGTCAAAGAAACTGGAACAACAAAACCCTGGACTATCTCACGTTTTGTTTAGAGGTTACTTATTTGTTAACTTCGACTCGAAACTAAGTTATGTAAAAGGCTTTGGTTGGATTTTTGTCTGCGTCCTGACTAAATGTCATGGCTCTGGGAGTTAAATGTCTGGAGATATTAAAAGGGCTTCCCAGATAAGGTGTTTTTCTGAGGGTGAATTTACAGAAATGTAAAACATATAAAATTCAGCCAAAATGTTTCACACAACTTAATTTTGGGTTCAGAATAACAAATATGCAGTGCCAATAAGAAGTATTCACCATTTTCAAAGGTTTTTCATTTAATTGTTTTGTCACATTAAAATATGGTCAGTTGTCAAAGTGAAAACAGATTTCTACACAGCAATATCAATTAGTTAAAAATGTAAATGTAAGTTATTGTAAATAAGTTATTGCACAAGTATTCACCCTCTTCAAGTCAGTATTTAATAAATAATAGTAGCATAGCTTATTCAGTGACTCCGAAATTATAATATCCATCCCCATGACACTTTTGTAAATGTTGAAAAATATGGCTAGATGGGTAATTACAAACTCTGAAGTATTATTAAGGTTTCTGTGAAATGGAAAACCATTAAATTCCAGTCCTATGCCTTATGATTGAGTTATCTGAGACAAATTAGTGTCTCAAATGCTTTTCTAAAAGCATTTGCAGTATCTCTTTTTTGGCCTTTTGTAAATCCAGTTCATGGGACACAGGCAAGTCTCATTTTGTAAAGTCGACCTTGTTCTGTTTTTCTGCTTCATATAGGAAAGACAAGGCTTTATGGCATGAGAGGTTTATGTAACCGATCACATGATTACCTACTCCATATGTTTTATGTTGTGAAGAGTAATGAGTGTTGCACAACAGCGAATTTCACATACTTGTTTACATGATCGGTGCTCAAGATATGACCTACATTCTAGTTGACAGAACGGACAAGGGTTAGTTTTATTTCAATAATTTCTTCTAATGAGTTCATCGGGACCATTCATTATTGATTGTACTCAGGATGAGTTATTGATCCCAGATAAATTGTCTGTCACAGACTTTAGATTCTGGTGGATTCCTGCGATAATTGCTCATTGAAATGTTTCTCTGAACCAGCATAAACTAAACATTGCTAAACAAAAGCAGTCTAATTAAACAAATTAATGAGACTGACCCTAGAAGAGTATTTTCATACATAAGGTCTCTTATGTGTCAGGGATGGTAAGAATGTAATTTTCTCAGTCATTTCTGCAAGAAAAATACATAGTTATTACATATATTCTCAATCTTTGCCTTTTTTAATTAAACACTTTCAATGAACCAGAGTCCTTAAAGCCAAGTCTTTCAATTAAAAAGTTAAATTTTCAATTTTATTTATATAGCGCCAGTTCACAACATATGTCATCTCACAGCGCTTCACTTATTTTAAAGAAAGAACAGAGAACCCAACAATCCAAAGTTGCCTTTGGATTCCCGATGAGCAAGCAGTCTGTGACGGTGGAGAAGAACCAAACCCCACACTTAATGGGGAGCGGAAAAAACATACTCCCTCAAGAACATAATTTACCTCGGATTGCAGCACAGATTTCATGAGCTTGTAGAAAGTGGCTCTAAACTTTAAACTCCAGTATTGTGTCACAATGCAACTAGCAAGACCAAACCCAACCTAATGTAGATGAAAACATAAATAAAAAGACGAAAAGTTTACAGGTGGGCTAGCAACTCTGCAAAGGGGCGCCATTGCAAACAGGCTGATATTTTTCAGGTATGATGTTCATCACAGCTGCTGGTTAGTTTGGTGCACTAGTGTGCTAATTAGCACTACAGATGGAGGCTGACAGGGATGTTAGGTCAGGTATTTGACCTTGTGATGGTAAACAGAAAATTGAGACATCACCAATATTCTTTACACTGTGTGTTTTCTTATGACAATCCAGTCACTGGTTGTACAGATATTTCACTCAAAGCCACTAATATGTAGTTCATGGCACTGAAGGGAAAGTCAAGGGCTCTGTAGAGTTATTAGGGTTTATCTTCACGGTAGCACGACAATAAGTAAATGAACGGTCTTGCATTTTGCTTTCCAGTTCATCCTGTATGTGTGGATGCGTGCTAAGGATGACAGTTGTTAACTAATATTTGCAAGGCTTTTTTTAGTGTCTGGCAGCACCACATCTAAGATTAAATTTAGTCGTGCAGCCTTTTTAGTTTAGTGCTATTATAGCGCACTTTTAAGATTTAATTCAGCGTCACCTTGAGGCCACAGATGAGTCAGTCACACTGACACAGACAGATTTTGTCTTTGACGTCTAGAATCTGTCCCCCCAATGCCATCTTTGTTCACAAGTTGTTATTTTGCTGTTATACTGAGTAATAGAGTGATGCAGCCAGTTGAGGTACAGTGTATCCCGAGAGACCTTCCGCCTGTCTTCTTTCTTATTACAGTATAAAATGAGTACCATTATTGTAAGTATATTTTTATTCGCTTTCATTTGTCAGTTTTGTCAGTCTGACCCCTGTCTTGTGGGGAGAAGCACAGTGAACTCGCATAGGGATTGTCCGTCTGCAAAACCGCAAGTCAGCGAATACAAAGTGAGCTGTGGAAGTGTTGTTTGCTCTCATGTAGGTAGCTGACACACTTTGCTGATCAGTGATTATATGATACAACATGCGTTATCTTAAAATTTGGACATACCAGGTCACATTTACTTTAAATTCTTCAGATTAATGAAATCTAAGAATAACAGAAGAACTTGTGTAAAGCCCTGATACATTTTTTGTGACATAACTGACACTGGTGCAATTTAGCAAGTAGTTTAGCAAATAGGAAGCAACACTGTGGAGACACGTGAGATGTTTTAAGCAAGAAGGGACGTTTGTCATGGAAAAAAATCTAAATGTGTAATTTGATATACAGATATTGATGTTTATAGGGGTTTAACCAATTAGTTTAGATGGACTCCAACAGATGCACTATTGCTTAAATGTTTTTTGTTGTTTTTTACAGTGTAAATATTGTGTGAAAGAGCATAATTAGGATAAGAATATCTTACAGGAGATCATTAATTTGATTATATGATGCTTTGCTTGCAGAGCAACTAACTGATTTGCTCCATACCTATCAAAAGATTGTATCCTTTAAGGCCAAGATACGTAACTGATGTCACTTCAGGTGCTCTCAGTTTTTTTTTTTTAAAAAGATACTTCCAAAGCCAGACATTATACAACTGTTCCCTGCCACTGTCTGAACATCGCTCCTCACATTGCACCTGCATTTGTAACCTTGTCTTTAAATGCTGAGCCACAATATGACCCTTATCCCCCCTCACTAACCAGCTGACAGCACAATCGGACTGAGGTACCTGAGGTTCTGAATGTTCAGTTAAAAAATTGCATCCATTCATTTGTTGGCAGATTGGTTTTAGCAGTATTGAAAGAAAGCTGTATGTCCTAGAAGACACACTTACATAAACTACTTGCCTTAATGAGTCATTATTAAAAACATAAAGACATCATCCACATGCCTCAGGAGGTGAGAGTGGCTCATGTAAAGCTGAAGGCACATCATTGACATTGCATGATACTTTCTGGGTCAGTTTTTTGATTACATAAGAGTGAATGGATTTGATTACATAGGTAATAATGTGGAATATGGCACAAAGACACCTACATTCCACCTCCACAAATGGAGTTATTCATTTTTTGTACTACCAAAGCTTTGGCTGATTTGCAGGCAACAGAAAGGCTGACCCACAAATCTACTTGTTCAGAGGTGTATTTTTTTTTTCTGAACTTCCATTGCATCACAAGTCGGGTTATGTCAGTGGTAAACTGAGGGCATGTATTCCTTAAATTGATTTGTTCTTCCGAAAAGATTTTAAATTGCCTGTTGTGTTTTTATTCCTTGACAGGGTTTGTACGGTTCCTCGAGGGGTACTACATTGTGTTGATCACCAAACGCAGAAAGATGGCTGATATCGGTGGCCACTCCATCTACAAAATTGAAGACACCACTATGATCTACATTCCCAATGACTCGGTCAGAGTTACCCACCCCGACGAAGCAAGGTATTGGTGCCATTTCCGGCCTCAGCACCAGTATATGTATTTCTCATACAGTTTAGGGACATCAGGTTATTCACTTAGCAAAACACATTCAAACTGCAGGGATTATTCTGAATAAGTTGATATTATGAATTTTGGGCCAGGAAATTGTGCTCAACCCCAAAATGTTCTGTTTAGGAAGCGGTCAGAAACACATCTGTAGAAAAAAATCACCAGCACATGTACATTTGCACAGGAAATGTGATGCTGAACCTGAACTGAAGTTGTGACACTTCATTCTCTGAACACTTCCTCGAGTATAGGAAAATTAGTTATTTGAAAACATGAAAAAATTATCTAAAATGCTCTGTAAGATGATAAGAATGGTGGAAAAATTGTGCAAGGCTTGAAGAATTTTGGTCAATTCTTTTTTACACACAGCAATAGCTTATTGAAATAGACAGATTTGGTGATTGATCTTGTATTATCAGTGTATGATGGATAGTATTGCCTCCATTTTTCCCATTTGTATTTTCTAACTGTGAATGGCAATTTTCTATTCAGTGTGTCTTTATTTTGTATTTTGAGATAGGTGTGAGTCACTGAACTTGCCTTCTAATCATATTTTCTTTCTTAAAACTTTGAGCTGTGAGTTTGACTGACTGGGTTTCCCTTTTACAGATATGTGCGGATCTTTCAAAATGTGGACCTTTCAAGCAACTTCTACTTCAGGTGAGACAGCTTCTGAGTCCAAATTCTTTGCATTAAAATGATACAGTGGCATATGTGAGTAAGACACGTAATATAAACCAATCAGTCAAAAATGCTCTGAACCATTGGGCATGGATAAGAGGACCTCTCATGGTGTCCTATGGGGTCTGGAACCTGGATGTTGGCACTGGATCCTTTGGGTACTCTGGCTTGTGCAGTGGGGCCTCTGTCCATTACACTTGTCCCACTGTATCCTGTTGATGCTTGATCACAATGCAGTGTAGGAAGTTTGGAGGTCAAATCAACATGTTGGGCCATTGTCATGTTCCTCAACATGTTCCTGATTTATTATTATTTCTTATTCACTTAACCCAGGGGTGTCCAATCCTGGTCCTCGAGGGCCGCTATCCTGCATGTTTTAGATGTTTCCCTCTTCCAACACACCTGATTCAAATGATCAGCCCATCATCAAGCTCTGCAGAAGCCTGATAACAATCCTGATCATTTTAATCAGGTGTGCCGGAAGAGGGAAACATCTAAAACATGCAGGATAGCGGCCCTCGAGGACCAGGATTGCCCACCCCTGACTTAACCTGTCAGTGGTCATGATGTTGTGCCTGATCGGTGTAGGTTAGAGCCTGAACAATTTAGAATTTTTCGGGCCAGTGCAGATTTCTAAAGTTCAGGCCTGCTAATTTCTTAACATAATAATAATAACTGGGATGCAAAAAGTTTAAAGGAAGGAAATTTAACAATTTTAAAAACAGAAGGGAAATTTTGCAGTGAGATGAAGGTCAAAGTGAGTAGGCTTGTTTGAGCAGGTGGGTTTTGAGACGGGATTTGAAGCATGGCTTTAGTTTACCTCCTTTTTTCTTTATTCTTGTGTCGACATATGTGCCCTTGACTGTTCCAAGAAGTCTGCACTCAGTCTGAAGTTTTTATTGAATGTTTTGAATATTTCTATGCCAGTTAATGCAGCAATGTTGCATTAATAAGTATAAAAACATACCTATACTGTGAGGAATAAATGTCTTCAAGGTTTCATTTTGCACATGCCATTTTAAGTAATGCATGTTTGGTTTATTAAAATTAGCACTGTTGGTGAGAACTGTGTCTTGTCTGACATGAAACATGCTTATATTTTCCAAATTGATTTATATAGTTGTCTTAGATGCATTATGAGACAGTACGACCTTTCTTGTTTCACATTATGTTTCCTATATATGTTACAGCTATAGCTATGACCTGAGCCACTCACTGCAGTACAACCTGACTTTGCTGCAAAGACCTTATGAACTGTGGCCATCAGCAGCCTCCTCTGCTGAAGAAGAGGTTCATACACAGACCAAGCAGGACAGCTTTGACATCTTTGAAGATGAGGGTTTACCCACACAAGGTGAGCAGAAGTTGATCAATATTCCTTAGATTTCTTTTGTCGAATCTACTGCGCAGAAAAGATCTTGACAGACAACTCTGCAGGAGCAGCGTACTCAACTTCAAATAGAGAGGAGGAGATGATCCTCCAAGATGAGCAATAGCTGAAGAAAAGAGGAGAAGATGAAGCTTTATTCTTGGGAACTGATCTAGGTGTTTTTTTCACAGTCAGTATAGGTATTTTTTGAAATGCAAAATACGGCTCAGGAAAAATCAATAAATAAATTTAGCCTAACTTTTAGCTTGGTGAGCCATGACATTAGATAGCTTTTGCTTGACTGAGAACAGAGGCGGCAGACTGGATCATAAAACTGTGAGAAAAATCAAGAAAAATGGGCAAGAAACGACTTCCGGTTGCACACAATGGAGGTAACTGCGTAGAACTACTGCTCCAGGCAATTTTGACAGAAAAGCCCCATAAAAACTCGAAAACCTACACGACATCTTATTAAAGGAAGCCAACTTGACGGGGCAATGGTGAGGGACAAGCAAGGCAAGCCAAAAAACAAAAAACAGACTGGAATCTTTATCGGAACAGACACCGAAGAAACTGAAGCTAACGAAGATAGCGACATCTTAGCTAGCTCTGCTGTTAACGCTAGCAACAAGGACGACATGACTGGGGACGACAGCATTGATCTGAAGGCTGTATTAATGGAAATCAGGGACTTTAGAAAAGAAAACGCGCAACAATTTCAAGAAGTTAAGGCCGAAGTGTGCAAAACCAATGCAAGACTTGAAGAATTTTCACATGACTTCTAATGCAATTTATAAGGATCTGATAGTAGAAAGCCTGTGTGGCCAGACTGCATCAAGGGTACAGTAAGAACAGAAAAGTGGAAACATCAAAATTGGTGTTTCTGCCATTAATGCTCATAAAAAGTGTAGTTTCAAAGGTCTGTCCTACTGCAGGTTTGCCTTCGTCTTGCTGAAGTCCCCTGGAAAATGAATGAAAAAAGATACTATGACCTACCTTGACTGATGAGTTTAGTCATTTATGACGTGCATTGTAACACATTAACGTAACCATAATTCCAGTTTGAGCAATTTAATATGTGCTTCTAAATAAGCTCTTCCTCCGCGGTCTGTGTCACCTTAGCTACTCTTCTTTTTTTTTCATTTGCTGCTTTCTAACTGATCATTTGGACCGATTCCAGGTTTGCAAAATGATCCAGAGGTTTTATCTGTTCCTCTTTCTTTCCACCACAGTGGTTTACGGCCTCCAGAATGAACCATACTACAAGTACGTGTGGAACGGGAAGCTCCTGGAGCGTGTCAAGGACATAGTGCATCATGATTGGCTCATGTATATAATCCACGGCTTCTGTGGCCAGTCCAGTATCCTTTGAGATTCGTCAAGTCACTCGTGTTCAAGCCATTATAGAATTGTTGGGCTGTTGCTTGCTCTCCATGTGCTTTCTTAATTTGCATGATCTGCTTGTTGCCATGGATTTTATAAGAGACTCGCAAACTATGCATATGTAAAAGCACGTGCCATACGAACTGTACGGAAGCTTCTATGTTTGCAGTGATGAACTTAATTTGATCATACACAAGTAGGAGACACACCTGCATCTCTCACATTTCTGTCCTTTTGTCAGCACTCCTCACCTCTCCGCCTTAGCATCATTTGTAAGAACTTGCAACTGTGTGCAGCCTTAATCAGAGCACGTGGATTACACTGTGAGTGAGACTGAGTGATTCACCACCGAACTGTAGAAGCAGTTTGTGTTTGTTTGTGGGGCTTTTGCAAAACAAGTATCGCGGCATTAAGCAATGTTTGTCAGGTATGTAAACATTGGTACTTGCATAATCTCTCCATCTGTTATCTGCAGAGAAAAAAAAGCTCATTGTGCATATTTGATCAGATGAGGTACATTAGGTTTCTTTGGGACTGAGTACAAGGTCAGTGTTTTGTATACTTGCATAAATCTTTCTACATCAATATTTTTCTCTGGGTTTTTAAAGAGCTTGCGTTGTATTGATGCAGTAGTTACTACTGACAGAGGGGCTTCAGAATTGACCAGCCCTGATTCAAAAGTCTAATTTGTCAGAGTAAAAGTCTGCATAAAACTGACTTCCTATTTGTTAATCTATCAAAATAGCCTGTGTCTAATGCCTGTGTGAAATGCTGCATGCTGATAAGCTAAGGTGCACTTTACAGTTAGCGCTGCCTCCAACACTGTCTCCCTTATTAGGCAGTTGGCTGCCACAGTGACAGTGTGTGGGCGCTTTGAGTTTAGACAATTCCTGGAAACTGTTTGGCCTTCAGTGCTAATTTACTGAAAGCTCGAGAGGGTTGAGGGGTGAAATAAAAGGAGATTCAGCGGATTGAGCCAAATGCACAGATTTCCTGCAGTTGGGAAGACACTGAAGTACACTCGGTAAAAAGGAAATGAAAGATGACGGACCCTGTGGAAATGTTCCTCAACCACTGTATATATATATATTTTTAGGCACATATAGGGTCACAACAGCTAGGGCCACATGGACTGCAGAGATTGGGGACGGTGGGCTCGGTGATGGGGCGGATTGCAGTGCTCCGCGGCATTGTGTCCGGCCCGTCTCCCTCCTGCTTGCCTCTCCTGCTTTCTAATTTTAATGCAGCACACACACTCACATCTTGGGTGGGGGTCTGCGGTGGATCGGGACCTTGGCCAGGGTAGGCTGCAGAGTACCCAGCCTCTGCGGCCCTCTGGCCCTCCCCCTTCCATCTCTCCCGCCCCTCAAGCTTTTAATGCACCACATCACACACAGGGTTGCACTCAAACACGGTTTAGGGTTAGTTTTCCTCGTCAGGGACCGAGGAAAATCAGCAATAGGGAGGTAACGGTGTCTTTACACATCCATGGCGTGTCTGGTGGGGGCCCGGCCCCCTCCGGGCCTGGGTCGGTGGGAGTGGGCCCTCATCTGGGTCACCATGGCTTGGGGTTCCCCAGGGTCGGGAGGGGACGGTCTGGGGGGGGATCTCCTGCATGTCTGGCGGGTCCTCTGGCGCTGTGGCTCTTGTTGGGTTGGGGGCTGGACTCACTTGCCTGGTGGTTGTCGTGGCTCTGGTGCTGGCTTGCGGTGGGCGGCGGCTCGGATCCGGTGTGGGTTTGGGCGCGCCTTCGGGGGTGGGGACGGCGGGTTGCCGCGCTTCCCTGGGGCGTGGTGCTGGTGGTATGCGTGGCGCCTTCCTGTTAGCGGCGCTGACTCCCCGTCCGCTCGCGCTCTCTGGGCTTGCATCTGGGCCCGGCCTTGGTTTTCCTCTGGCTGGCTCCCGGTGGTGGCCTGCTTGGGGTGGGGCCGGCGACCTTCCCTGCGGTGGAGCGCTCGGTCCCTGTGTCTGGCTTCCCGGGCTGCGGTGGGCCTCCTGCCTCCCCTGGGGTGGGGGTGTTGGGTGGGGGGTGGGTGGGGGGCGGTTGGGGGGTGGGGGTGGGGGGCGGGTGGGGTGGTTGGGGGTGGGCGTTGGGTGGCGGGTGTGCCCCCATGCCCTGTGCCCCCCGGTCTTGTCCTTGGCGCGCTGGGGGTGTCGGTTGCTGCCTTCTCTTGGTCTCTGGGTCCGCGTGCTTGTCTGCGGCCCGGGCGGTCTTCTGGGCGGTGCCTCCTGGTGCTCCCCCTGCCCGGGGTGTGGGGGCACTTGGCCGGCCTGGCCCTGTTGACTTGTGGTAGTCGCTCTGGGCTTCGGTGTCCATCACACATGCATGTTTGTTCAGGGCTTACCAACTCCTGTCGAGTCCCCTTTCTGATAGTTGATGGGACCCGCCTGATTGTGCGGAGTCATTCTCCAGACTTCGCACTAAACTCACGCCCTCTATACACTTCTCTCTCACTCCTGTCCCCTGGCGTCCTAACTCTGCATACTGTCAGGACTTCTGGTTTCCAATTCATTTCTGTGCTGACTATTTGTTCCCAATTTTCAGATGTGGGATCGGTTGTTGGAAATGACATAGCATTTCACAGCACTCTTATAGGACTCAAATAGCACTGCCTGTCTATACCCTCCCTGTTCGTCTTGTCTTGTCCTGTCCTTCATTTGTTTCCCCCTCAATTCACTGAGGTGCTGCACTGCCCCCTCTGGCTCATGATAGAAAAATTCAATAAAGAATGATAGCTTAGTCCCAGGGGGGGCCGGTGATGGTCACGCACATGCACAAAATATTAATATATTTTGCTGCAAGACTAAAATATGCATTGATCTCATTAAAGTTGACCCCCTTCTGTGGTGTTATACGTTGAGTATAAATGCAGACAAAAAGAAGAGAAAAAAAAAAAAAAAAAAAAAAAAAAAAAAAAAAAAAAAAAAAAAAAAAAAAAAAAAAAGGAAATGTTCCTCAACCTTAACTTATAACACATACACAAACTGAGAACTTAATGTGGGGTTCCTTAGTATGTTTGTGCTTTTTTGATAAATAATAGCCTGTCACTGGGATGAATCTGATGTAAATCTGATTATCAGAAATTTCACAAATCTGATAATCACAAATACTTTTCATGTACAAATTTTTCTTTTACTAATTTTCACATTTTTTTACATAGGTATTTTTTTTCCATTTATTAATATACTTTTTGATAAACTTTCAAATGCAAAAGTATGACATGTTACATCGGGTATGTTTTAATGACTTTTTTTCATAATAATGGTCTTGCATTGTCAGACCGTTCTCTAGCATTGAGACAGCACTGTGTAGAATGGTCTGGCTGCACCTCATTATCATTTTGCTGTAGGGGAGAAAAAAACCTCTTCCCTGTTTGTTTTTCTTTAAACCAATTAAAATCATGTTTGGCGGAGATAAAAACAGGATGCCGCAACAGTGTTCATTGAAACTCATGATGAGGGGTATTGTTTTAGTGGAACATTTGCATGCACAGAGATGAGTACTGTCGTCAAAATTGATAATTCATCCAGAAAAAAGGCTGCTTTAAGTGCAAAATCGAAATCTTCAGAAGGCTCACGGTGTAGGGTACTAGCCTGGAGGTTGTTGTTTTCAGTAGTGAAAGGGTGTTTTTAAAATGGTAACATGTAGATACCAGTCGGCCACATGTAGGTTTATACCCTCAATCTACATATACTGGGTGAGTCGAGCTCTCATAATGATGATATTACATGATAAGCTTCTACTGGGTTGACATATAAAATCCAAACACTTTCATGGATAAGAGCCAATGTGAGAGTATGACTAGTGTGTAAGAAGCAACTTACTCCAAAGAATACAAGTTAAAAAGTACAATGCTTGTATTTTAGTAGTAGTACATGTGTATGTTTACACAGATGGTTGTATCATGCTGTCAGTGTTGTATTATTATTATCGCCATTCCACCTTAACCCACCAACTACAGAGCTTCTGATCTACGGCCGACCAGTTCACATCACCCTCATTGCCAGACGCTCCAGCAAATTTGCCGGGACCCGCTTCCTGAAAAGAGGAGCCAACTGCGAGGTACAGCTGTTGCCAAGGCAACAGGGAAGAATAGACAGTGGAGGCAGGGCTGAGGGCCACCAGGATGATTGAGATGACTCAGTTTGATCACAGGGGGTTAATTTGACCCACTGCTTCTTTCTTGAGTATGCATGAGTGTCTATGTGGGCGTGCAGTGGGAGGAAGGAGAACCTTAACAAATAAACATAATTTTTCTTATTCAGTCAGTCGTTCATGTATTGACCCAGAAAGCAGCATTTGGGCAACAATCTTGTTCTTGTTCTTCTAGAGCTTTCAGTAGAATCGCATGACCTTCAAACTGAGATTGAGTTTGCACATTGCAGTTCTGAACTTTAAAGAAATTCTCCTCTATATTGATTGCATCTGCTGATGAGAGTAGTGTCCTACTGTCACAATTCGAGTTTTCCATTCATATTCTTTCTGGTTTACATTTTTTTCTAAGGGCTAATCACCCGTGTTGGATTTAATTTAGAGGTTCAAAGTTTCTTCTTGACCTTGGCAACGGTAGTTTTTGTAAACGTGGTCTCCTTTATTTGTGTTTTCCTATTTTTTTCTTTTGTAGGGCGATGTGGCTAATGAGGTAGAGACTGAACAGATCGTCCATGATGCCTCAGTTATGTCTTTCACAGCAGGAAGTTACTCCTCATACGTCCAAGTGCGAGGTTCGGTCCCACTCTACTGGTCCCAGGACATTTCCACCATGATGCCAAAACCCCCAATACGATGTAAGAATACTGTTTTACACCTCATATCTTTCTGTACGTCAGCAGCTTTCTTTGTTGTCTAGATATCTGCCATCACCTGAATATTACCTCAGATGCTTTAGGTGTCTTATAACATTTATAATGGAGAAGGCAGAGAGTTGGCAATACAGATAACTCCTTACCTGCTTTGTTGAAAGATTTTTTTTAATAATATCCACATTTTCCTGCCCAGGACCAGAAATAATCTTGTTGGAACAGAGGAAGGACGTAATTGGAAAAAACTGCATTATAATACAGAGCTGCTTTATACTAGGGTCATTTCTTTTCAACCACTGCCGCAAAGATACAAAAATTTTTTTAAAAAAGAAAGTCGGTGAAGCCAGGACGACCCCCTCTTGGCTTTCATCTTTGTATCCATTCTCCCATCTCATTATGAGCAAGATAAAAACACCGAACCAAGGCCAGAGGGAGGTGATCGAGTCTCTAAGACTGACGACAGTGGAGACTGCTGTGTGTGTGTTTCTCTGTGTGTGTGTGTGTGTATCCACACAGGAATACACTGGTGTTTGCATGTGTACAATGCCTACGTTAAATCATAATCTTTTTTCCCTCCGGCTTGCCCTTTAATTCATCCTCAGATGACATTTACCTGTGTGTTACCGAGACACTGAGCGTGTCCCTAAGATCCCTCCGTGTATCAACTTACCTCATCATCCTGCTCCTACTTTGATCCTTAAAGGCAGTCCTTATCTGACATTTCCCAAATGTTGCCCAAACCTGGCACCGTCAGTTTATCTCTCACTGTGTGTGTATGTGTGTATATCTAGTTTGACACAGTTTGCCCTTGGTAGTGGTTATATTTCCCCCCATTGAAGATTTCCTAAAAGTCATTCACTTATAGGAGATGATAAAAAAACAACAACAATTATTCATGTTGCTTTGCTTTTTGGAGTCTGTAATAGCCTCACACAAGCAGCATACTAAATACATGCTGCTTCAAATATCAACACACCCGTATCTGTGGTAAAGGAATAGTTTGACATTTTATGACATCTGCTTTTGTTGGTTGTATCTAGGTCAAATAAGGAACAAGCTTATTTCCCAAAAGGTCCATGTTTCCTAGCACGGCCTTTTTTATAATGAGAAAAACAATTAGGAATAAATTGAAAAGTTTGCCAAGAGGGATGAATGATTTGTTTGATTAAATTCAAATTGGTTGGATTTCAGTGTTTTTTTTATCTCTGTGCTTCCAAAGTTTACAACCATCTTGAGCTTTGTAAAACTGAAAAGAAAGCCTCAACATTCCAAAACTAATTACAGCTTACAGATCTGTCAGGAAATCAACCCACATTCAATACAATTGTAATATTTATCTGATTTTGATGCCGGCTGCATAGAATGACAGCTATTAGACAAATCTAGGTCAGAGACGTGGCTAAGAGACCGCTCGGTGTCAGTGCATGCAAAGAACATTTATATTATACTATGCCTCTCCTATTGCCCCGTCTCTGCCATTACTGTCAAGATTCATTGTTACATAAGTAATTATGTAAGGGATCTATATGTAAGGTGTATGTGACTGACCTCAAGTAGACAAATGTCATGGTTGTGAAGGAGATGACCTTAATAAGGGGCTTTCCTTCAACGCCATTGTCGTTACCAACCCTTTTTTATCAAGGCACAATAAGTCTACTCAAACCTTCATCTCCCTTGAGACAGAAACAGAAGTGGAGTAAAAAAATGATGATTAAACAGTAGCAGAGAGCTGAAAGTTTAAAAGCTGTGCGTTTGTGTGTGTGTACTGTCGGCTTCATAAGCAGAACCGCAGCGCAATGTGACCTATTTCCTCTAATCTCTTCTCTTGCAGCTTCACTAGTCCAATTTGGCGGCAGGTGGCTGCAGGTGTGGTGCTCCACATGAGTGGCTGACGGAGGCAATAAATGTGGTTTTAAAATAAGGAGTGAATGGAAGAATGAAAGTGGAAGTGAACGCATGTAATACCGAACAGCGAGCGAGGAGTCAGCGGCTCAGTGTGGTGTTAGGCTTTACAGGCCAGTGTTTTAAACTCTGAAAATAAAGCAGTTAACTGCACACAAAATGTTGCAAACAAATGAAAAAAATCTAAATCTTGTGTTTCCAAGTATCGCTTTTAAAACCATGTCAAGTTTGCTGCCGATGGAGCACTGCACATGACGATTACACATTATTGTCTCTTATGTCTCATTCTTCTGCAAATACACCGATCAGGCATAACATTATGACCACCTGCCTAATATTATGTTGGTCCCCTATATGCTCAAAAATGCTCTGAACCACTGGGGATGGACAAGAGGACCTCTCAGGGTGTCCTATGGGGTCTGGAACCAGGACGTTGGCAGTGGATACTTGGGGTGCACTTCATCTGTCAGTGGTCATAATGTTGTGGCTGATTGGCATATGTAGTGAAAGACAAATTTCCATCAGGGGAAATCAAGTTGTTTCACCTAAATATTTAACATTCAGAATCATTTTAACCTCTTTTTCCCCTTTCTTTTTCTTTTTTTAGTGGACCAAGCTGACCCATACGCCCATGTGGCTGCCCTCCATTTTGACCAGATGCTGCAGCGGTTCGGCTCACCTATTATCATCCTCAACCTGGTCAAGGTAACGTACATTTTGAGATACCCATTTCTGCTCTGCTGCTGAATCCTCACTTTTCCACACCATGTGTGATGAGAACACAATATAGTGATTCAGTGTGAAAATAGTGACACTGAATATTATGAGTGCCTGCATTGATATTTACTAATGGCACGCTGGTACATGAAATTACAGCCCCGTCCCTCTTCTTTGTATAGTTTAAACCACATAACATCACAAATGTTTCAGTTTTGGTTAAAGAGCACAGTTTGAAAAGTTATTTTTAAACTGGAACTGTTGAATAATTTGACTTTGATACTGTAGTAACTGTAGTGTTTTTATGCAAATTGCTAAAATTATTTAGCATTTTGTACTTTGCTCAAGTACATGTCGACAGAATACTTTCAGGACAGCAATGTAATTAAAAGCAGATCTCTAATATGTACTATGGCTCTGTATCGCATGCTTGAGAGGATCAAAAGTCATGGGGGGAAAGAGGGTGCACTGTTGGTTGTATCAGCAGTATTTTTTTTGTATTTTACTTCAGTTACTATCAATATTTATTTTTGTTTATACAATCTGTTTATAAAAATGAAAAGACATGTTGGTAAAATTAATGTTGAAAAGAAATGATTAAAGACAAGATGAAAATATGCCAGAGAAAAGAACATTTGTTAATGGAATTTCTTTCTAGGAAATTTGTTGTTGTGGCAAAAATGTTTAGTTGAATTTAGAGGACTCCTGTCTTAGTGTATAGATTATGGAAGAAACATCTTTGTAGATATATTTTAAAATCTAAGGATGAAATATGCCCTGCTTGTGGAATCCCTCAACAGATAGTTATCTACAGTAATAGCGCAGGCCGTGGCTGTGTAACTTGCCAAGCGCTCGATTGATGTTGGGCGTTAGTTGTTTCTGTGGAGTCATTGTAGTCGCAAGAGATTTTCCAAATGGTTGGTTATTACCAGCAGTTGAAATGCCACCTTGAATATTGATCGGCCTTTGCAATGCTTTAAAACGTACACATGGCTATGATAATATGGGAACATTTCACTGCATACTTGTAAAAAACACACATGGCTCTTTCCCCCTTTGTGCTTTCACATTATGTCGCTGTAAAATCACCATCAATCATTAAAAGTAACAGATTTTGACAAGAAAATTAATTAAAATATGATAAATGACTAAGGGGTAATAATAAAGTACAAAATACATAAAATGCTACAACCCTTTCCATCTTAAAAAAACACACACACACAAAGTAAACGGTTTTCATCCTTGTGTGCATCACCATTACACAGTTTCTCTTGGGCACACAGCTGTAGCTTGGGTTTTCGAGCTCACGTTGTCACTCACAAGGGGAGCCGTGAGACGAGGGACCAATCGCAGATCACAGAGAACCCGCACAAGCCCATGCCATGTGAAATCGGCAGACTGTGGGGAGTAAGGGAGGGGACCCCCTGCGTACACGGTACACCCTTGCGGTTGTCCCAGAGAGACAGAAAGAGGAAGGAATTGGCAATTAACCATAAAACCATGACAGCCAATCTCTGTGCGTTTGCGACTGGGGTCGGCGTGGCCCTGTCAACTCTGGGATGGGTGCATGTTGTTTTTTTTTTTTATTGTTATTATGGGTTAGCATGTGTTTCCGAGTGTGTAAAAGAGGAAGGGTAATAGCGCACATGGCCAAGCATGTGAATGACTTTTACAAGCAGCTGACTTAAATACAGTCCATTTGCTTTGAATATTAGGAATAACTTAAACTCTCTTTAGAGAGACATTTAAATAAAGTTTAGTTTTTAAATCTGGATGATCCAAATCTTTTATTTTTTGTTTGTTTTTTTTTTTGTTCGTTTCTTTAGAGAGAACCCAGTTCAAAATGGCACCTAACACAGAACCGACACATGCAAAAGGGAGACTTATAAAGATGAGAAAAGCATACTAGTTTAAATAATTACAGTACACCTTTTCATGACTTTTTCATGACAGCTCCCTCCTGTATGTGCATGTGTGACTGTTCAGTGTTATCATTCATTATTTGCAGCTGCCCTTTTCATACACCACTGGCCATGATTGTTGCCATGGCATTTGTGTTTCGATTTTTATAGCTGTGGACAATAAATGTGTGCTTTCATGAGTATACGTTCACGTGTACTGTACTTGCAGCATCTCATCTGTACTTAGAAAGTGTGACTGAGCGTGCGGGTGTGCGTATATGCCAGACTGCATGACATGCTCTGCTGAATGGGTGAGGAAATGCGCTGGTAATTTGACTGGTTGATGTGTTGCTTTGCCGCTGCTGGACGTGTGATTGGAGATGTGAGATGCTAAATGATGCATCCCGGCAGATTATCACCCAGGGTGATCGTTCATAAAGGCACAATGGAGGAGCACACTGTGAAATAATGGACAGTGTGGTCACGGGTCACAGAGAAAGATTGTGAATGAGTGCATGTGTTTTTATTAACAAAAGAAAAAATTGTATTTTTAAGCATCCCCTCAGTAACACCAAGATGGATGCAGGACTTTGACGCATACGATCATGTTGTGACTCCAGCTTTGCTTACAGAGTTGCCACAAAAGAAGTTTAACAGACAATGTCATGTTGTACTGTTGAACAGAATAAAAGAACGATATGATTGTTGTATGTGTTCTTAAGCGTGCACAAATTTTCCACTGCATCTTTCCAAACACCAAAGAGATTTTTCAGCCCTTTAATTCCACTGTTTAAATATCTCACACAGCTGCACCACTTTTTGTACATTATGCACCTGTCTAGCGCGCTGGTTTTGTGTTTTCCACTACATACAGCGTGTTTGCCTGCGCTTCCGAGCCTGTAGGTTGCAGCTTTGTGTTCCTCTGAGGTCACTGTTGAGAAGACATGAAAGCATCTTGTGGAATATATCAAAGAAGAAAAAAACATCGGTCACATGTCTAGATATATCTGTTTGTATACTCTTGACCTTTTTAAGAAAATGAAATTCTTTTGTGCCCTGTCATTGCTTGATGATGAAAATCGGTCTTACATGTGACTCATTGTATGTCTGCTTTTGTGCTATAGAAACGTGAAAAAAGGAAACATGAGAAGATTCTGAGTGAAGAGCTTTACCCCGCTGTGATCAACCTAAATCAGTTCCTCCCTCCAGACCACTGCATCGACTATATTGCTTGGGACATGGCTCGCTACACCAAGAGGTACTAATACATGTGCCAGAGCAGTGAGCTTAAATCCAGTTAAACCCGGTTTGGTGGTTTTACCCTCAAAATATTAAACTATTTTGTAAAGAAGAAGAAAAATATCATGCTTGGCTATCAGTCAAGAACGCTTATGCAAATTGTTTTTTTTGCTTGAACTGCTCATGATGTACTGGGAAATAAAACAGCAGATAAGAGCCATCATTTTTCATGCAGAAGTGTCAACATTTCTGCAAATCACTAAGCAAGTATAAGATGACCTGTTTCCCAAGTGGCATTAAGTTAACGATGACACATTTCTTAAATAGTGGGATGCAAGATTACTGTTAATTTTTCCATCTTTTACAGCTTCAAACAACAACAAAATTTAAAAAGGAATGCATGGCCAGTTCTTAGTAACAATCCATCTGACAAGTATCAAAGCCTGTAAATGCTTCTTGTAGCCAGCTAAACAAAAAACACTCTTTTCACTAGAGATGTAACGGTACACAAAAATCACAGTTCATTATGTACCTCGGTACGGAAGTCACAGTTCAGTACATTATGGTTCGGTTCTAAGTTAAGGGGAAAAATGAAAAAAAAAAAGCTCATAATTACAATGTCGACATACAGCTTTCGTCTCGTCCACTTGAAAGTAATTAAATGAGCACATTACAAGATCCACAGCAGCTATTTTGATCAAATACTAACATTTTCCATTGATTTCTGTCTTCGTTTTCCAGCAAATTGTGCAATGTTTTGGATCGCCTCAGCATGATAGCAGAGAACGTGGTCAAGCGAACTGGTTTCTTCATTAATCGCTCCGACTTCTACTGTCACACCATCAGACCGGATGACAGGTGAGATTTTTATATCCTGTTTTATTGGTCTTATTCTCCAAGAATACCAAGGAAGCTTAAACTCACACTGCTGGATGAGATTTCAAACTTTCAGTCAGCTGTCAAGTACAAAATAAATACTTTAATAAATGCTTTCATATGAAGAAAACTAAAGAGCAAACACTGCATTATAATGAGAGAGGATAGCAGATAATGCACCTTAAAAATATAGAAAAAAGGAACTGTGTGCTAGTCCAGATTACCATCTTTTCCATGTTTGCATTTCAGACTTTTTCTTAGAGGGAGTGTATTGTTCATTTTTGTATTCATGCATATTCAGAATCACACTTATCGACACTGCATAATTTTGAAACTCTCCACATATAAATTCTTAATGGAAATTATGCCTGATGGTAATGGTATCGCAGAGATTTCTGCTAACGAGCTGAGTAGATTGGCGTCCATGTACTTAGTGCCTGGCTCTTCCATTGTCTGCATATTTTAATCACTTTCACCCGACATTACCATTCTGTTACATAACCCAACGATCATGCCACAGCCAATATTTATTACCCCTTCTTCTGCATTACACAACCACTACCATCTCATTTTCTTTGCGAGACAGACTCTTGCACAGAGCCTCACGCTCCCACCGTCAGCTCAACCCTCATAAGCATTTATGTAGATGCATAAATAATTACAGCACCTGTAGACTTCATCACATGCAGAAATTAGCCCATGAATGATGGAGATGATGTGAAAGAACACGGCCTTTTATATAATTAAATTTTTGCCTGTAATCTCTTTCTCTCTACATTCAATCATACGTGGACAGTTTCTTATGCGATGCTTTCAATTGCAATCACTCATTGATCTCACTCAGGTCACTGAGTTCATGCAATAAGTGATGCAATGAGTTTAAAACTTACCCCTTTGATATCACTTGTCTTCAGAGCTCACCCAAAGCAATTTAGAGGCGGTTGTTATTCACAGGGTGATTTTTTTCTTTACTTGGTGCTGTTTTTCCAGAAAACACTTTAAGAAGAAAGTGTTGAATGAGCATACTGATTTGAACTGGGTAGAGAGAAACAATGAAGACAGAACCCAAACTCAAAAGTCAGTATCTGACTTTGCTTAGACTTCAAAATGTAAAATATAAAGCTAAAGTCAGAGATTCTAATCCAATACACTTTTTGTAATAAAAAAAAATATTGGGAGTGCTGGAATGGGCCAAGAACAATAGCATTGGTCAAGTGAAGGTACCACTGGCCAAAAAAAGATGAAAAAATAATGACTGTTCCACTTCCTGTTAATGGAAGTGCTTATTATTGCTCAGCTGTCCCAAGAATTGCAGGAAACTCTGACATACTTATATATATAAATAAACCTTTATGAAAGCAACTACTATTAAAGCATTTCAACTTTTGTCATCAGGGTATAGGATGCAATGGAAATCATTGTTGCATCTAAAATTCATTAACACTAAGCTGCATGGCCCATGAGAGTGAAAAGGATGGGTAATCTGGTAAAAGCTAACTATCTACACATGCTAACTAGCTAAAAAGCAATATACAAATCTAAATATCAACAGTCTTTTTTCCAGAAACACATAAAAACTAGAAGCAAAACAGAAAACAGCTTACCCGGCTCTCTCCATAGGCAAAATAATTTATCTACATTGGGAGCGAAAAGGATAGTAAATCTGGCACATGCTAACTATCTGCATACACTAAGTAGCTAAATATCAACAGTTGTTCTCCAGACACACAGATTCCCCTTTTAATATTCATCATGCTTTTAAGTAATAGGATGACTTGAATACTTTTCTGTTTTAGGAAACCTAGATATTCCAGAGGTAACTAAAATGAAGCCATCTGAATGATAAATATAAAGCTACAGCCAGCAGCTAGTTAGCGTAGCTTAGCATAAAGACTGATGCAAAGTGCAAAGCAGCTAACTAGACTCTCTCCAAATGTGACAATATCCATCTACCAACATGCTCACTAATCAATCGATGAATGTCTTATTTACTTTTATTTGTACAAAAACTGAAGAATAAAAATTACACATTCTGGTTACGGCAACACTAGAATGTCACAAAATAAACACAAAATAGTCCAGCATGTATGTGTTTTTCTTTTATTTTCTTTCCAGTCTTTGACATAATCTGTATTTGCAAAAAACTCTGACTGTTTCTTTAACAAATTAAAATATATTTTTTTACTTGAAGTCATTTTTTCCATATCCTTTGTTTGGGGTTGCACAAAAGTACCAATGTTTTGTAAATGAGAACATGACATCCAGGTTTCATCTCTGGGTATTCTAATTTGTTTCCTGAGTATCTCCTTCTGTACTTGCTGTAACAATGGGGTTCATTGTGTTTAGGTGCCTTCGCTGCGGCTGTATGTGTTCCATTATGTCAGGCCTTCAAATGGTGATTATGTAATCGCGATCGTGGTTATAATCCCAATTTCACTGTAACTGGACTGGAAAAAGATGAAGAAATGCACCTTCAGATGAGCAGAATTGATATGTACAGGTTTTTGCTTTTGTTTATTTCCTGGAGTTCACCAACTTAGTTGAATTTGATTTATTTTTTACAGATGGGGAGATTTAGGTGGACACATTACATCCAGTGGACGAGTGCAGGTATGTCACATAGCAAACCGGTCTGACATAACTTTCACAGCTGTTGTCAGTGAATCTGTTAGAACTTTTCTACATAAAAGGTTTGTTTATCAGAAGAATCACTTATAGCAACAATCCTCATATAAATTCATGGCACTGATATTTCTAGGTCAAGAAAATGGCTTATCTGTAATTATTTAAAAGATGCTCATCATTCATTGCTATAGCCGCGAAACTAGGCCAGTACATTTATAGTCGTTCATAATGAAAGGTCTTGAGCGTTTTCATAGAGACCTTGATCTCGCACACTGTGGCCTTCTTTGAATTTCTAAATTATATCATGTTAAATGTTTCACACAGCTGAAACATGATAAAAATACAAGCAAGACTTTATTTTCTATGCTTGAATACAGTTTGGTCTAATTGATTACTCTTCTTTAATTGAAACTTGGAATACATAAATGCACGTACATTAGTTAAATCAGTAAAAAAAAAAAGTATGTACAAAATCAGTCAGTCTTTCTTGTTCCAGACTGGTGTGTTGCGGACCAACTGTGTGGATTGTCTGGACCGGACCAACACTGCCCAGTTCATGGTGGGCAAGTGTGCACTGGCCTATCAGCTTTATGCACTGGGAATGATCGACAAGCCCAAGCTCCAGTTTGATACCGACTGTGTCAGGTAGAGCTCATATACTTTGCCACCAATCATCAAGCATCAATGTGTTTGTTTTGTTGGTTCCTTCTATAATTAATTTCATGGCACCTCACATTCTCAATTCTCTTTGAACAAGCAGTTTGGTGACCATAGGAAAAAATAACTAGTTTGTAACAGTTATACAGAGGAGGTTGGTGAAGCCAATAACTTACAAGACTTCTAAATACAACTCTTAACTCTTTAGTAGGGATGGACCGATACATTTTTTGTTGTTGTTTGTTTTTTTACCATTGACATTTTGCGGATTATTGGAAATCAAGAAAGGCCAATAACTGATATTTGGAACCATTATTCATTAAGTGCAATGTTTTGACAGCATGTGATAGCAGGAAACCTGTCATTCATAACTAGGCTTCTTTATTAATAGGGTGACTATAACTGAATATGTAAAATAGAAATAGGAGTGATTAAATTAGGATGCTCTCCTCTGTTGATGTGGGACCAGCTGAGATTGATCAGTTTGTCTCCTGCAGTTCTATCTGCCCTTTTTCTCTATTTTCTTAATCTTTCACTGTTCTATCACTTTCATTGACCACTAAGGTTCAGATCTTAAAGCATTATTAATTATTGTTTTCCAGACAATGTTTTATGGTAATCTGTGGCTGCCATCTAACTTAGCTGCTAGCTGTTAGCATAGCCTTAGCCACTGTGAGAGTAGTGAATGTCCTGATTTGTGGCAACTGCTTGAGTTTCTTGTTCAGTGTTTGCAGTCTCTTCTTGAGAGACATTTCTTAGACAACAGAATGACTACAGACAGAGAGGTGGCTGCATCAGACCTGAAGTAGCGTATTTAACTTATCAATAATTGATCAGTAAAAATACTGATAGTGATAAGACAAACAGACAAATTCCAAATATCGGCCATGACAATCAGCCAGGTCTATAATCAGTCTATCCCACCTCTTAATAATATAGCTCGTGTCAGAGGTTTAAAAAAAAGCATTTGTCAAAATTTCTGCAAGCAACCAAGGTTCCATTGTCCTCGTCGAAGTATATGTTTGTATTTGTTATGTGTGTGGTTCAGGTTGTTTGAGGAGCTGTACGAGGACCACGGAGACACTTTATCACTGCAGTATGGCGGCTCACAGCTGGTTCACAGGGTCAAGACTTACCGCAAGATCGCACCCTGGACACAGCACTCCAAAGACATCATGCAGACACTGTCACGCTACTACAGCAACGCTTTCTCAGGTGCGTGTTACACAGACTCTTGCAGGCACGTAATCATTCATACCAAATCGATAACAAAAAGTATTTTAGGCAGGACTAACTTTTTCCATCTGTTTTATCCAGAAATGTATCCATATTAAAACTGTGAAACTGACTACTCTCATGTTCCAGGTTACCGTAGAAACATAGGCTCAGCTTTTGCATACACATATGGATAACATACATACAGTGCATTCAGGCATTTTACACACAACACACACAAATCCATTGATATTTAAATTGAAAGAAGGACCTAGCATTGCACTTTCAATATCTTTATATGCACCCAGTTTTTGATGAAACACAGTTTTATAATGGGACAGTGTAGACAAGCTTATTCTAGGCCAACAGAGGGCAACTCCAGTGGTTACAAAAAGACATCTGATTTTATAGAAGTCTATGAGAAAAAGACCCTACTTCTCACTTGTTTTTCTCATGATTGTAGGATATCAACTCAGGTTTCAAGACTTTTTAAGTCCAGCTTGATGTTCATTTTGTAAATTATGGTCCTATTTATAGTGAAATAGATTTTAAAGCAGAATGTAATTTAGGATGGCCTGCTTTGTAATTGACAAATCACTTTCGTACGGGTGTGCATAGTGTCCTTAAGTCAGAACCATCCCTCATTTTTTACATCCAGTTTCAAAGGAGCAAGATGACAGAGGCCAAATTCCCAACTCAAGGCTTCAAAGTGGTCATTCACAAACCAGTGGACAGTGCCATGGTCACTGCATCCATGTTTTATTTAAAGTTTGTGGACAAATTTACAAGGAAGAGAAGACACAAAAATAATAACAAGCAGTAGTGGCGTATAAGTGTATGGAGGGAGTGAAAGGTGTCACAAAAAACTAGAGCCTGAACATATATTAATACAACCCGAGTATAGCGTAGGTAGAGCATTTTGATGAGATTGAAAAGAGATGAAACTGTAAATTCAAGGTCATAATGAAGGTTAAAAAAGCAAACAGAGTAAAAGTAGGCATCTGATCAGTGAAAAATGATTTTTTTGGATATGGATATGATGAGGGCAAATTCAGGATGATCTGAAAGCAATGGGAAAAGGGAGGGATTTTTAATTTTGATGTAGAACTGAGCATAACTGAAAAAGCCTGGTCACCTTTGGTTTGGAGGTGTGAGTGGGGGACTGAGAAGAGTAATTGTGATGATTACCAAAGCATCTAAGTGGCTGAAAATTGGGTTAACACAACAGTAATGCATTGTGGAGCTACCATTAAGGGCTTTAGAAACGTAGAGTAAAACTTTAAACTCAGTTCGGTATTTCACTGGTGGCCAGCGCAAAGGAGCTAGAATCAGGGTGATGTGCTGTCTTGACTGTTAAAACCTGACACTGTGAATGTGAAAACAAGTAAATGCAAACCTTACAAACAGTTGTGTTAAATAGCTCCCTCAGAACTCTAGGTTTCTTCAAAGAGCTACTTCTAAATATTGCTGTTTTTTTCTCTCCGCTACAGTTGTAATATATAGTCATTGAAAACATATAACCACATGCAAATGATACTACATATATTGTTGACAGCTCCAAAAACATATACTTCAAGGACGATGCTGTTACCTAGAGACATTTTCAATATGTCAGCCAATTAGCAGCCAAGATGTAGTGAAGCTTTTCAATACCTGCAATTTCGGTTTGCAATCATTTTAAATGACACTTTAGTTTGTGTTTAGATAACAGTGTGTCTAAGCAAATGTGGAGGGAGTTTACAAAAGCAATAGAAACCAACAGAAGGATGCATCAAGCCAGGAGTAACAGCTGCACTACTTGAGCTACTCTCCTAGGAGACCATCGCTCCCTGCCTTTGCTTTTGACTCTTTTTTCCACTTAAATTTGAAAATTGGATCATTGGCTTCAAAGAAGAGCCAGGAGAGTAGCAGATTGTTTATTCAGAGTGAAATGTCAAGTCAGAAAGGGTCATATTTAGGGCAACACACACAGACTGCTGTACACACAAGTGCTCAGTATTTTATGAACTGCACACTTGGTAATCCCATGACCTATATCTGGTCTTTCAACTTGAAGTGGCTGACCAAGATGCAACTCCATGATGCCACTAAAGAACATTATATAAGGGGAGAAAAATACCAAAAAAAAATGTCTCATAGTCTCGAGGAGCAGCTGGTGCCTGCTGTCAACCTGCCCTCTTACAGGAGCTCAGCCATTTTCACAGATTTGTCAGTGATTACAGATTCATGCTCTAAACTTGCTAGCTAATCACACATCTCCTGCTGTTTAGTCACAGTGATGTCACAAAGCTGAAAGTCTGTTTTACAACCTTGTAATTTTTTAATGATTATTTTAAAAATAATTCTTTTATTTCACGTTTGGTTAACCAGAAAATTCCCAAACTGACTTCTTTGGCTCTTTGATTTTAGCAGCCTCAAGGAGCGCATCCCCCAAAAACTATAATTTTGCAGGCCACTGAACTGTTGTCATTATGTAGCATGGAAGTGTTGTAATTGATTTTTCTAACTTTTGGGCTTGTGTTTTTCTCCCAGTTGATTTTGGAAAGGTAAAACCCTCACTAGAACAGTAATGTGCAGACACAACTACATTTTTTATGTCTTGCTCTTAACAGATCCCACTTTTCGTAGCCAACGTTTGCTCCTCAGTTGACATAGACAAGAAGAGAATTTCCTCATGCATGTCGTCTTTCGGGGCAATCCTGCCGGTTTCTGCCAGCATTCCACGTTTTTCTTCCATTTGATTTACGTCATTGTCTGTGTACTCCAGTCTGAATAAATACCATCAAAGATTAACAATGGCCACACCCAAAGGAAATAATTCAAATTCAAATATAAAAGAATTTTCTTTTAACAAAAAGAAGACATATTTGACAATGTCTGTTACTCTAAACTGTTCATAAATCTCTCTTATTTTTGCAAATTAAAATAGTTTAAATATTAAAAGTTCATAGACAGTTAAGTGACTTTTTTGACTTTTTTTAAAAATGTAATTCTTTAATGTGTGAACACTAAATATATAATTACATAAATAATATATACTAACATAATACAATAACAATAAATTTAAAATAGTATTTTATTAATTTTTAAAAATTCAGTTTACTTCTATTGATTTTTGGAGGCCAGAAAATTTTAAGGCATACTGTATACTTTAAAATTTGAATGATTTACATGGCTAAATACCATTAGGAATTGTTGAGAAATAGCATGTTAATTTGGGTCATTACACTCCCATGATAAGTTTTTTAGTGTTGCATTGACTTTATATTGGTCGTTCTGTTCAGTCACTGGCTGTCCTGACATAGTAATCAGCAAGGCCTTTTCCTTTGGAGTCAGAACCAAATTTATATTCTGTAATCTGACGAAAAATCTAAAATAAAAGTCACCAACACCAATGTTTTACCTTGGAGTGGGACTTGTAGCAATACAGTTTCGATTTTACATTCATCTTTTTACACCTCATTTAAATAAGAATGTGTTTTGTAACTGTAAATAGGCAACAATGCTTCTTCCATACATGAACTAACACACTGTTGCATCATTGCTGAGCACCTTGACAGCTTCCGTCTTACTCACAAACACAAAAATATACTGTACATGCTGGCATTTGCTTTGCATCCTCCTAAATTGTACAAACAGTAAGACTTTACATTATGACAAAGCAAAATGGACAGACCTGTTTGACAGATTTTTACCTTGTGCATTTCATTCATAATACATCTTGTAAGACAAGGCTTTTTGTCTGACTTCTGTTGCACGTGTATACTATGTTCACAGATCATCCATAATTCTTATCTTGTGATGTATTGAATGGATCTCAGACTGAAATTACCTAGAGAAAAGGCTTGATGGCAGGCTTTAATAGAACCCAATTTAGTTTCTAATTATCTAACGTGACTGTCGGAGCAGCATGCACGTGGCTTCACATTTGGGGGATGGATTAAATGGCATCAGACTGGGCAACATGCAAAACACGTGCCACATGCTGAACACACAAATGCTCACAGAGATTATCTTAGCACACGCTCATTGCCAAACATGTCGTAATGGGGTGGTTAGGAGAGTTTTCACAGGTATGATTCCTGTGATGTGAAAAGGACACATGGTTGATGGAAAGTTCAGCTTTACTTAGATTTTATTAAGAGGCATTTTAGCACTCTTACTCTTTCCTCCTCAGCATGGATAGGGGATGTGCTTGAAGAATTGAACTGTCAGGTAGATTTTATGAAGTTTTGCAGTGTGAATAGAAAATGAGTTCCCTTGTTAGCAGTGGCAGAATAAGGACTGAGCAAAGACTGTCTGTAAAGATAGTTGTAGCAACAAGTGAGCAAATGGTTATCATTGGAGTTGAACTGAAGTCAGGAGAATGACTTTATGTTAATGTCATCTTTTACAGTTGGAGCCAGGATCTTCCAAATATGTGAAGCAGGTTGGAATGACACTTGAAGCCTGTTTATAATGCACAGAGCTACTGCCATCATCGATACGTTGGCTTTGTAAACATTTTGCTTAAACGTCCCATATTGTGATTCTTTCCAGAAAGTTAATGACATTTTCACATCTCCTGAATGTGTCTTTCAATTTGACAGCTCAAAATACTACAAAGGTGGGTTTTTTTCACTATGACTGTGAAACCGCTGGTTTTAGTCCTGTTCTAAATGGGCTGTTTAAGTGTCTGTAGGTTTAAATGCAGCAGAGTTGTTGCTGTCCACGTCCCTTTCAGGAATAAGACTCTCTCTGCATCTGTGATTGACAGCCAGCGCAAAGCAGGATGTGAATGAATGTGTGAAACAAGGACTTTCTGTTGCTTCTACCTTTCTCCCTGAGCCATAATTTTACATGACAATAGTGGCAAATTCACAGCACAGCCATTATTTTTAACATGTGTGTATGGTGAAAAATGACTGGACGATTGATCAGTTACCAACATGGAAAAGAATTTCTGTTGATTGACAAACAGTTTAACTGACTAATGTTTACAGCTCTAGATCACCATGTATTCTTTCTGGATAAAAAGGTGACTCAGTCAGACCTTTATTTTAAATTAAATTTAATGATATAAATATATACTGATCAGGCATAACATTATGACCACCTTCATAATGTTGTGTTGGTCCCCCTTATGTGCTCAAAAATGCTCTGAACCATTGGACATGGACAAGAGGACCTCTCAGGGTGTCCTGTGGGGTCTGGAACCAGGACGTTGACACTGGATCCTTTGGGTACTCTGGCTTGTGCAGTGGGGCCTCTGTCAAACAAACTTATTCCGCCGCATCCTGTTGATGCTTGATCAGAATGGGGTGTAGGAAGTTTGGAGGTCAAATCAACATGTTGGACCATTGTCATGTTCCTCTACATGTTCCTGATTGTTGGATGTTTCTACCATGTGGTCTGGTGTAAATTCCTGCAGGGGTAGGCCAGTGATATTTGGGATTCCTATTTGTATAAGGAAGTATGCTTGTTGTGGGATAATGTTTATTTAGGTGTCTAAGTCTCATCAAGATAGATGCCAAAATCCAAGGTTTTCCAGCAGAACACCACATAGTACCAATATGATCAAGGTTATTCACCTGTCAGTGGTTGTGGCTGATCGGTGTATATCTTGATTGAATATCTGAGACATCGTGCCCTCAGATTTTCCTGTTTGTCGTTTTTAATGTGTCGACGTGGTTCCTCCAGATGCTGACAGACAAGATGCCATCAACTTGTTCCTCCAAGTTTACCAGCCATCAGAGACTAAGCCACACCTTTGGGAGCTGCCAACTGACTTTTACCTGCATCAGAAAAGCACCATGGCCCTCCCTCAAGACAGGCGCAGGTAAACACATGTGCTACATGTACACTTATAAACACACAACCACATGTTACACATTTTTACACAAATCTTAATAAGAACCTACTTACATTAAACATACTGGCATCTGAATATACAAGTGAATCTTTTTTTCCGTTTTAAATTGATTGAACTTTCATTTTGAACGCTTTTGCATGGTTGTTTTTTCCTGGTTAAATAGGCCAGTATGAAATCACTCATAAAAGATCAGCACCTGCACTGCTGTTTTTTTATGCCTTGGTTATTCAACGCTTCCTCAAGGTTATGACAAGTCTTCCACACCTGAGCCTCATGTCTTCTCACTGCAGCCTGATATGTGACCCACATTACTTTAGCTACAGAATCTGTGCATTAATAAGGATCACACATTGGTTCTGAAAAGTCAACAAACTGTAATTTGATAAAAACGTATGCATCAAAGATTTGCGTCTTATATTTAAGTGGAATAACCATTTTAATGACATGTCTCTCTGCATGCAAATGTTCCACACAAAAAATTTCCTTGTCACTGTTTTGGAGGGACACCATCGCTGCATCCTGGGCTTAGTACTGACCAAGATTATGAGTGGTTAAAAAAAAAAAACACAATCAAGCCAGAGCTTTATTTTTCTCCTATAGCAGAAGGATAAAGAGGTGCAGTCAGACCTTTCTACACAGTGCTGTGTCAGTGTCATTTTTAAATGTAGGATTCAGTTGTTAACCTACTATCAACCACTGCTCCCTTACAAACCTGCTAATTCAGATAATAGTACATGATATATGAATAACTATCAGAATGTTAAAAAAACAACAAATCATTAGTTGTTTTTCATTAAGTGATATCCGCATTTTTGTTAAATTTCTGTTGTGCTTGTTTCACCTTTCAGTATTTCTGTATGGGGTTGCGTTTGCTCTTTTTCAGTTTTCATTTCTGTGTTGCCACAAGAATGAAAACATTCTTTATTTGGTTTCGTTTTGCTTTTGTTAAATTGTCAGGACCACTGTACTGTTAGATTCTAATTGCTTTTAGGGTTGGTCATAAATACTAAATACCTGAACTCCTCCACAGTTGAGTGTTTTTTCAAAATAAGGCAACTCTTACATTTTGGCTTACAAATACTAAGTGAAATATGCTCTGAATCAAATAATTTTGTTTGAACTCCCAAAGAAAGGAAGTCTGAGTAAGAAAAGCCAAGATAATTTTGCATGTCCATTGTGCACACTCATTTTGTAGCATTTTGTTTTACATATATTAGACTTATTTACATGTGTCTTTTTAAATTCCTAACATTTTAGCATTTAGAGTGTGTTAACCTGAATGTTTTTGCTTTTACTCTTTTATTTACTCTCTTTTCCTTCTCCTTATGGACCACTATACATGTACATGTACATATGTATGCCAAACGGTACATATAAGCTGTAGTTTCTTTATGTAGGTGTCCTACTCAGTGCTGACTTTTGTAATCCATTTTAGGTTTTGACCAAGAGTCATTCCGTCCTTATCATTTGTATGCATTTATACATGGGTATATTCATGTTGCTTGCTTTCCATTGTCTTCATGCTTACATAAATGTTGACCCAAATTTCTTTCACAGGCCGCTGGTTTATGTAGCCACAATGGGCCAAGGTAGCTCAGTCATTATTGCAAGAAATTAACGTGGCTGGAACTAAATTCAGTTTGGCAGTCACACATTGCACTTTTGCTCAGAAACTGTCATATGTAGCACACCGCACACTAAACTAAATCATAATAAGCACATTCATTCAAATTGCTCACATTGAATGAAAGTCTGACTTATTCAGGAGTTCTACAGTAGGTGGTCCAGCCAATCCGTTTTAAAAATCTAGGTTACATGAGGCCCTAGAGGAGACGTGCAGACTGCAGAGTGCACAGCAGTCAGTGGGAAATTTTCTGAAAGGTTTTAACACATATGTATGTCTCGTCTGTCTCCAGCTACACACTGTGGTGGTCAGAGGGAATCCTGTCCTACCTTCCTGTAGCCTACGATGAAGGTACTTTCAATATTTGTAATATCTGCATTTTTCACAATAGGTTGCAGAGCCATCTCTGGAACAGATTTTCTAAACATGTAATCATTCTCTCGTCATTAGATTTCAAAGGTAGAGGTAACCATGCTATTATAGGTTTATGTGCATTTACTACAGCCAGCATTGTCATAGGTAAAGACAAGCTACTCTGTTTGTTACTCTCATACTTCCTCAGCCTGTCTTTGACTCTGAAACTCGAAGTCACAATATACATGTGCTTTTATTTTCATAAAAGTCTAAGTAATTTCCAAAAACTTCTTGTGCACACACTCAAACAAAATAAAAATGTATATTTACTGATGATTGTTTTTAATACAAAATAAGCACACTGCATAACAATTCAGTCACCATATTCATCCTAGTGTTGTTGTTTTTGGTCTTTTCATGGAACATATAGACAATGCTGCCAGTCTTATATTATAAGGATGGTGTGTGTATGTGTGTGTGTGTGTGTGTGTGTGTGTGCGCATGTTTCCTTGTTCCTTAATTTTTGTTTTCTTGCGTGGATCCAGTCCCCTGTGACGACACCATGAAGAAGGTCAAAGTAAAGAGGGTGAACCGCTTTGATGAGGGTACCGACATCTACACGGAATTCTTCAAACCTTATGAACTCACCTGCTTCGATGACACATTTTGCATTGCCATGACCAACTCTGCAAGGTGGGTACACACACATGAAACATACACAATTCCCTTCAGACAGAGTGTTTAATTACCTGTACAGTGTTGAAGTTCTGAATTTGAAATGACTGAAATGTATATGTAGAGACACCTCTGATAAACAATGTACCAAACATTCATTAGATGCTGTTGTTGTGGTACAGCAGGATTTCAACTAATAGACTTCCTTTTCATTTGTATTCATAAAGGGAATTTATGCCTAAGACAGTAGGAGTGGATCCGAGCCCGTTCACAGTTCGCAAGCCGGAGGAAACTGGAAAATCAGTGCTGGGGTGAGCACATCTTTGAAAATGTCCACATTTGGGGTGTTTTGGTAGGTGTATTTTTTTTTTTTTTTTTGGTGTAATGAATCCCATGTCACTGTGCCCTCATACGCACGGCTTCATTTGACACTGTGTTCTCAGGTAACCAAAAACAACACTCCGTCCTTTCCCCTGTTTTCAGTGAGAACACGCTGCATCAAAATGAATAGGCTGTTTGTGTATGCATGTATTTTTACAATACATATTAATGCACTCACACACTACTAGGAAAAAGAATGATGCAAAGCTTCTATTTGCTAATAAACCTCATGCGCTGATGGTTTTGAATTGTCTCCCATTATTGGAGGACAACATGGCATGACATCAAATGTTCTGTGTTTATTCAGTGTTTTCCTACAATGCTGATTGATTAGTGAAATGTGTTTCTTCCTGACTTCTGAAAAAAAATAGAAATGATTCTGGGCTTGTGTATCTTTTTACCTTTCAGTGCCACTCGGATGTTGTGTATTTCATAGTAGCTCTTGAATACAGCTCAATTACGTCATGTATTTTTAGCCTTCAGCCATTTACTGAAGAAAATTTGACTCTTTATTTTATGGATGCATTTTTATGGTTGTGATGTGATGAGATGTTTTCTGGTGTAGCCACGCAAACCAGATGACGAGGTGGAGAGAGAGATAAAGGGCCGGGCATTTTGTAGCCTGGGCGCATTGGGCCCAAGTGCACCAAGCAAGTAGAACCACCCACTCAGTCTCCAGAAGTTTAGAGGCCTGAGGAGATAGACCAAATCGTATAGACAAACAATATGGCCAAACACTATACTGGGCGGGGCCGTCACACTAGTCAGATCCAAGTAATTTATAGTAGATGTATAAAGTCAGTTGCTTTCACCCAGCTGCCTGTGGCAGAGTAACCAGTACTGTCATTCATCACATTATTGATGGACACATGATAATCAGAACTTGTCCAAACACTTAATGCTTTCCCAAATGATAACTTTATGTATTTATTTTATAAGAAAACATTTTTCAAAATTATGTTGAATGTGTTTTTCTTTGGATCCAATACAAATTTTACGAAATAACCTTATAGATAGATATATGGATGACTTTATTGTCTGTTCCAAGTAAAAACAGAAATTCCTCTTGTCACAGCTGTAAGACAAAGTTTAGAAACCACACTCAAGCATTAAAAACACCCTTACACATCAAAAACACAGTACAATAAATAAAACGCTGAAACACATAAAATAACTAAGAACACTGAAAACACAGTGCAGTCTATTTTGTGTTATTAAGAGAAGCTATTGCAGAGGGGTTAAAAGATTTATTGCAGATGTTTTTATGAACCTTTGCCGACAGTGTAACTGCCCACTTAATTTTTAGGTCCACTAAGACATCTGTACATATTTGAGTATGTAATTGACAGATTCAAATAAATTATTTCAGGTATGTGGACTCTGGTGAGTTGGGTTTAGTCTTTGATAGAGTGAGGGCATCAAGGCTGCATGTATCCTCCACTGTATATGTCTTGATTGAAAGTACAATAAATTGCAGGTATGACTCATTGGCTCTGGACTACATCACGTGTGCACATGCCTACATACATTCAGGTACACATGTCATGCACCATGTCATTATTGTTTTCCATCAATACTGTGCAGCTATTTAGCCGTCCATCTTCTGAGCCACTTATCTTGGTGAAGTCACTGTGGCAAAACGATGAGTTTTCAACCTGCTGTAGTTCTTTCAGATCTACTCTGTTGGTTGTGTTTCAAATGGAAACACTGGGTGTGAACTAAGAAAAACCAGTCTGTCAAGAGTTCCCATATCACTGATAATATAATATATTATATTATAGTTCTCAGAACTAACGGCCGCGAGTGAAATTCCAAAAACTCTGACAGGTAAATTTAAGGGCTCTCTTTGTTTTTGCCAAATACCACATGTAAAACCTGTTTACATTGCACTAGAGGAAATTGATGAAGTCATCATATAGCAGTAAAAAAGAATCACACCACAGAAAGCTAAAATTGCCAAGTGTATCAAATTAGGTTTCAAAATCGTGAAAAAACAAGCAGTATTCTCTGCTTTAAAGGCTGTGATACAGTAATTCTGGCCAGTACTGCCCATCCAGTCTAGTTACTCCATTACTGTCATATTAAACCAATAGTATGAAAATCATAAGAGCTTATTTCACTACAGTAGGTGCTGCCTACAAATGGTATTTTTAAAGTAACTACAGGGAAAACCAAGTACATTTTGATTGTACAAACACTTAGGAGAAGAGAAAGGAAAGCTGGGACTGATCAAGGAGATGTTTGAATCATCACAAAGAGATTCTGAAGTGACTCACCCAAGCTTTTCTCCACCAAAGTAGAAATTAAGCTTCAGAATGGTTATATTTACAAATTCAAGAAAACACTTTAGGCATCCTCTGGAGAATGATGATGGGTCCAAAACTCGTCTCAGCTGTTGGAGACCAGGTTTGTTTCAAGTGCAGATTTAGTCACTTTTCTGAGAAGTTGTGGAAGTGATGCTGTTACTGCTCTAACGAGTCGTATAGCTTGACTCCATTTTATTAAATATGTCTTGTAAAAAAAAATGCAAACATGCTTTTAAAGGTTAGATATATATTACAGGGATAGACAGATTATCGGCTAGGCCAATTATCGTGGCCGATATTTGGCATTTTAATGATTATGGTATTGGTAAATTATTGACTATTGATGAATTAAAGGCACTACTTCAGATCTGATGCAGCCTCCTCTCTCTGTCTGTCGTCATTCTGTGGTCTCAGAAAAGTCTCTCAAGTAGCAAAACTGAACAAGAAACAAGCCGTTTCCACAAACCAGGAAATTCCCTGCTCTCACAGTGGCTAGGGCTACGCTAACAGCTAGTGGCTAAGTTAGAAGGCAGCCACAGATCTCCTTGAAACAGTGTTTGGAAAACAATCATTGATAAAACTTTAAGATCTGGACCTTAGTGAACAATAAAAGTGGCGGAAAAGTGTAATATTAAGAAAACAGACGAACAGCAGACATAACAGCAGGAGACAAACTGATGAATCTCAATTGATCTCACATAAACAGGAGAGCATCCTAATTTAATCACTCCTATTTCTATTTTACATATTCAGTTATAGTCACCCTTATTAATGAAGAAGTCTGGTTATGAATGACAGGCTCTCTGCTATCACATACATTTAATGTATATCGTTCCCAAATATCAGCCATCAACCTTTTCTGTATTCCATATTCAGTATCGGCCCTGGGAAACCCATATCGGTTGATCTCCATTATATTATAGCTATGTTTGTGTTTGTGCATATGCTAATGTGTGTGCATTTGTGTGGATGTTGGCAGCAACAAGAGCAATAAGGAGGAGACGCTGCTCCAAAGGAAGACTGCAGCCAGTGCACCTCCTCCCCCGAGTGAGGAGGCCATCTCCAGCACATCAGAGGATGACTCCGAGGAGGATCGTGACGACGAGGGCTCCGTTTCCCAGCGGTCCACACCGATCAAACTGCTAACCGAATCAGGAGAGAGCGGTCGCACACAGGAGGTATAAAAACACACACCTCCCAATGAGGAAGACTCACGTGCAAAGACACATGTAGACATCAGGTAAACACGTATCTATTGCAGCAATTAGATGAGACGTCACTTCTGAGTTAAGATCTGTAATATAAAGAGAAAAAACAGCAGTCGACCAAATGAGATCCTCTAATAATTTTAGGATATGTCTTCTAATGACTTCAGGGAAATGCCGTCTCAGTTTTGGCTGGGTTGCTAACTGCTTGTATTTCAGGCCACAATTGCATCTTGTTTTCCAATTCCAGTGTTTCACCCTGATCGTGTTTTGTCCTGCTCATCTCCCTTCTGAGTCTCCCAGAAGAAATTAGCTTTGTGTTTCTGTTTGCGTCAGACATCAGAGGAGACGTCAACGTCATGTGTCTCAGTGGTTGAATTAAATGGTGCGAGTTTCAGTGAAAGAAAAAGAAATTCGAGCTTTATTTATGTCATTATGATACAATTTGCCATGTCCAAATGTTTCTCGTTCATTGATTCTGTCACGCTTTCTTAAGAAAACATAGCTATCATCTTTTTTTTTTTAAATTTGAAGCGTAGCTGCTGACAAATCTGCCATTTTAGACTGAACCAGGACTCCTTGTTAACAGAAGAGGAGTCTTCGTTTTGGCTGCAAGTCTGGCGTCAGTGTCCTGCTTCAAAATCAATGGGGACCAATCAAATGCCTCCCTGACAGTGTTGCATGACAGATAACAGTGTCAAGTGCCTGTAATTTTTGCACAGTACTGGATGTTTTCTCCCTGAATAAGTCTCTTCAAACCAACTACAAACTAACATCTGTGAAATACGGAATTACAGATGATTTCATTCAAAACCTTATGTTTTAATCTTAGTTCCCTAAGAGTAACCATCATGTCCGTCCTGGTGACATGTCTTTGAGAAAAACTTTAAGCTTAATAACATAATTTCATCTGTGTGGTGATTGTTGCTTGAGAAAATGTTGCATTTGTGAAATGTTTGTGCAATGTTTCCTTCCTTTTTGAAGATCTAATACACCTCCTGTTACTTGAGGAGCATCCTAGTCAAATTTTATTATGAAACATTTTTGATCAATTTCCAGACCAAAGGTGTCATTCCATGCCAGCTCATCTAGGGACTTACGTTAATGCTACAAGTTGATGAACTTACGAAATGTTATCTCACCCAGACACACGGAGCAAGATGAATTATCTATTACGCAATGACTAAAACCACTACAAGCTGGAACTTTTTTGTTCTTTATTTCCTGAATGAATGACATAATAGCTCAACAGTTACCATACAGACATATAAAACCTTGAAATCAACATAATACAAATATTTACCCCACAATTAAAGCCACCAAATTTGATATTAAAGCCACTGAAAACTACAAAAAAGTTTTAACAAAATGTTTAAATAATGAAGGAGTAATATGACATCTTTAATTTGTAGTATGTTTTTTGATGGACATGAAGACATCCCCTTCAAAAAGTTTCAAAATAATCAAAGCGATCCTTCCGCTAAAAAGTGTATTTTCCAACTCTGGAGCTAATTTTAGGAAGAACTGTAGCAGTTAGTTTTTGATGTAGCACCAAACGACATTTAGACATGCCATGGTTGGAATTGAGTGAATATTAGTGGAGATATGAATTTTTGAAAATTAAAGATTTTTTGATTTTAAGTTTTATTATTTTAATTTCTGTAAAAAAAAAAACAGCATAAGCTATTGATGTGATTACAAGTTTCAACTTTTTCTTGATGTTTCTAGGATATCCAGTAAAAAAAAAATCAGCCAAATCCTGTGAATAATAAGTAACTGATGAGGCTTTAAAGATAGGAATTGCTGAAGTGATCACATTCAACACTGAGGGCCTATTTACAAAAATTCATAACTCATGGTTTAGGCAGAAGTTTTTGCATGATTTTTTTTTCAAGAAAATTCATGACCCCAGCTGGGAGGCCCTAGGTGAGTTGGCATGGAATGACTCAAAGGTGATTTGTCAAACAAAAAATAGCTCAAAAGGTCTGATGAAGATCTTTATGCCTGTAATCAGTTAGTAGCATTGTCCTCTATGTGGTCAAAAAACTCAGTCCTGAATTAGTGAAGAGGTGTATATTTGATACATTGACCAGTAGTTTTATTATTTACACCATCAACTGTACAGAAAAGAATTTTCTTGAAACTAGTTTGCCTTGTCTGGAGCTTCCTACGCAGCCTACTTTCTGTCCAACATGATCAAAATATTTGAGAAATGACCTATTTGTGGTTATTTTGCTCTCTCATAGCAAGTGTGCCATAATGTAGTCCATCGTCCATGGTTTCCTCTAAAGCCCAGGTATACTTAAGGAATAAATGTAGGGCATGTGTAGTGGGATTTGGCCTGCTTTTAGGACTTCATATGATACTTGGTCACCTGAGGGTGCCTGTCTTGCTTTCATTTTTTAGATGGTTCATTTAATCTCCTCTTTTGGTTTCCTGCCAAGGTTGATATTAAGGTCTGCTTCTAAAATATACACCGATCAGCCACATCATTATGACCAGTGACAGGTGAAGTGAATAACCTTGATCATACTGGTACTATGTGGTGTTCTGATGGAAAACCTTGGATTTTTCCATCTGTGTTGATGAGACTTAGACACCCAAATAAACATTGTACCAGAACAAGCACACTCCCTCAAGTAAATGGAAATCCCAAATGTCACTGGCCTACCCCCCACAGGAAAATCCACAAAAACCAAATGATCCACTGCCAACGTCCTAGTGCCAGAGCCCATAGGACACCCTGAGAGGTCCTCTTGTCCATGCCCAATGGTTCAGAGCATTTTTGACCACATAAGGGGGGCCAGCACAATATCAGGCAGGTGGTCATAATGTTATGCCTGATCAGTGTACATGCGTAATAATGGGAAGAGATTTGAAGGATCAGTTGTTCTGGTGATGATCTCTTTTTTCTTCAAATTACATTGTCACCACAATTTCCCTTTATTATTACTAAGTACTAAGTACTAAGTGAGAAGTCAGTACTACAAGAAGTTGGTTTTTAATCTGCTTCGTTCTGTTACATTTCACTTTTCTTAAGACGTCTTTGCATTTGGTGGGCCGTACATTCTTGCATACTGTCAGTTTTCATTCCCTATAGCAGTGCTGGAAAATCAGTCACTTGGCTTGATTTGATGAAATACCTTTGTTCCTTTAAGAATTGTTCATGCCTCCTATGCTTTAGTAACTGCAGTCTGATTCAGCTGGAGGCTAGTGGAACTCAACAAGACTACAGTGAACTGAAAACTCACTAATTTCAAATAACATTATGGCGCTTTGACAAAGCCACTTTGTCATTGTTTTCACCTACAGACTGTGATGCAGTTACAATCCATCACAAGTACTTATTTATATACTTTCATCTTTTAATCTGAGAAAGAAGTAAGCTAATGTTTTCTTTGTCATGACAGTGGCTCTCTTTTAACCTGGTTAGATCACCATGGTAACTTACCCTCTACAGCTAACCTCCTCAGGAGGAGGTTATGTCCTGAGTTTGGGATTTAAATCAGCTTTTAGAAGCAGCCTTCACCAGTTCTTTTTCCCAACAATTCTCTGTGATACAGATTGTCAGCTGAGGAAATATGTTGTATTTGCAAATCTACTGAGCCTAATGCCTCTAAATGAAGCCGTGCAGTTCCAGTAGGCAAACTGTATGCCTCGTGTTGCAACAGAAACATACAGACATTCAGTTGTCCAAATAGAAAAACTCATAAATACGATTTCTATGTTTGATCCTGATTTGCTGCCCTTGATTGTCTTTACAGTGCCATGAAAAAGCATTTGTCCCCTTCTCAAATTCTTTTTTTTTGTGCATATTTTCACCACTCTAATGTTTTAAGACCGTCAAACAAATTTAAATATTAGACAAAGATAACCAAAGTAAACACAAAATGCAGTTTTTAAATAATTATTTAACATTTTAAGGGGAAAAAGCTATCCAAACCTGCCTGGGCCTATGTGAAAAAATAATTGTTAATTCATTAATTAACTGTGACTAATCACATTTTTTGGAAAGCCAAGTTCAATTTCACCAACCATACCCAAGTCTGATTACCTCTAGACCTGTTCAATCAAGAAATCACTTAAATAGAACCTGTCTGACAAAATGATGTCGGCCAAAAGATCTCCGAAAGCTGCAACAAAATGCTGCGAGCCGAAGAAATTCAAGAACAGATGTGAAGTAAAGTAACTGACATCTTTCTGTCTGGAAAGGTTTACAAAGCCATTTCTAAAGTTTTAGGACTCCAGCGAACCACAGTGAGAGCCATTATCCACAAATGGAGTAAACATGGAACAGTGGTGAACCTTCCTAGGAGTGGCAGGCCTACCAAAATTGCCCAAAGAGCACAGCGACGACTCATTCAGGAGGTCACAAAGGAACCCAGGACAACATCTAAAGAACAGCAGGCCTCCCTTGCTTCAGCTGATGTCAGTGTTCATGACTCTAACAATAAGGAAGAGATTGGGCAAAAATGGCATCCACAGCAGAGTTCCAACGCGAAAACCACTCTGGACTCTTCTGCAGTAGGGCCTCTGTCAATCAAAGTTGTTCCACTGCATCTTGATGCTTGATTAGAATGGGGTGTAGGAAGTTTGGAGGTCAAATCAACATGTTGGGCCATTGTCATGTTCCTCAACATTTTCCTTGATGTTTTTTCCATGTGGTCTGGTGTAAATTCCTGCAGGGGTAGTCCAGTGATATTTGGGATTCCTATTTGTATGAGGGAGTGTGCTTCTTTTGGGTCAATGTTTATTTGGGTGTCTAAGTCTCATCAATATGGATCTAAAATCCAAGGTTTTCCAGCAGAACACCACATAGTATAAATATGATCAATGCTATTTACTTCATCTGTCAGTGGTCATAATGTCATGGCTGATCGGTGTCTATGAGCTCTTATTGCTGCCTTCTTAACCAACACCCCTCACTGTGTAGTTCAGCAGCTGTTGAGTGTGTGTATGTATGTGTGTGCCCAGCAGGTGTAGCAAATTTTTCAGAATTGGTCATCTCTATATCGGTATCTGTTTCACGCCCCAGGTGGACTGTTCACACGTTTACGTCTTCCATTGACCCAGATTCCATATATCAGCAGGAAGAACAAGCACATTAATCGACACAGGTAGTAGGTCAGTGTGTCAATGGGATGAATCAGATGCCTCAGAGAGCCTTCTTCCTTTTAGTATGTCTCCGGCAATGAGAAATTCCTTTCATCATGAGGATCCTTATTGGTGTGTGACTGGTCACTAAAGCAGCCATGACATTGCTATGACTACAGGCATTGTTTACAGCCCCTATGACATCAGCAGGATTGAGGCGCGTACTTCAGCCAACTCTTCTATCTCAGTTTACATACATTATGACTCTGATTCTCATTTAGTTGCAGATTTCCAAAAATCATCTCAAGTGCTTTGTTAGCTGGTTACTAAACAACAAACAGCTCAGTAGAAGAAGCTACTTCTTGTTATTTCTCACTAGCTCAAATGTTGCATCCCAAAAAGCTGTAGGTTGTGGGTATCTCAGTGTTTTTTGTGGATCAGAGGGTCTCGAGGCTTCTGCTTCTGATAGGACTTCATCTTCTGCCGTGATGGCAACGGTAAAGGTGTCAGACTGTGTTCCAATTTCATGTTTCTGTCAGCCAGTGAGATTTCACAGCTGATCTCTGCTTCAAATGATTATTTTTTATGCCATGTGAGAAGCATGGTTTCTCTCTCTGTGTCCCAAACGCTATGCATTGCCATTCAATTTAGTGCAGATATCCCTTGATTTTTGCTCTTGCGCCATTGTGAGTTTGACTTTTGTATTTTTGAGTGAAATATCTCTTTGTAGTAAATTTGTTCAGTTCTTTGATTTCTAAGCGAATGCAGGTCTTTGCAAGACTGTAGTTGTCTTATTCCTTAAACAGAACCATGGTAATCCATGTGTTGTAAAGATCAGATTTAAATGTCCCAGCTTTTTGGATTTGAGGAAAATTGTAGATTTTTTTAGGAGCCCATATTTATGCTTTTTAGAGTTTTCCTTTACTGTGTTATAGAACTGCTTTTGAAGTTTTTTCTCCTCCAGTGAACACTGCTTCCTACCTGCCTGAAGTGCCTCATTTAAAGTCCAGTTTTCTTTCTTACTTATTTATGTCACCATGTAGCACATTTGCATAATGCCTGCCTAAGCTGACTCACAGTACGACCTTATTTTCTTGCAAGATCCATTTCTTTTAGGGATACATCTCTCTGCCTGTAGTCTTAAATCTGGGGTTACAGTACGTAACCAATGTTGGCTCACTTTCGTCTGGCCAGCTGACCAATCAGAGCCGAATGGGCTCTTCAGAATGACACCTTAAAGAGACAGTAGCCAAAAAACGGAGATGTATTTTTGAACATTAAAGTATGTAAACATAGTCTTGTAGATTTTAAAAATACAATTGTGAACATGTAAATGAACATAAGATGGGCTCTTTAATGTTACCTTTAAACTGTAATTATTGCTGATTTACTGTTTAGTAAAGGTCTTTGCATCCTAGACTGCTCTGCTAGAAACTCTGTGCTCTACAAGGACACTCATATGAATGTTCCACTTAAGCTAATCATCCTATCAGATAGATACATCTATAATGAGTAGAGCTTATTATCAAGCACCTATACTTTTTCACTCAAGCCTTTATCTTTTTATGTGTAGAGGACATTATTAAAACTGCCACAGCTTTTTCCCCCCAACTTGGCTTGATTTAAGTCAGCAGAGTCTGTGCAGAAAGAAATGTTAAAAGGACTGTTTTTGATTCTCAGAGTTGAAAGTGAAGGCGCTCACTTTTTCCTCCATCCATCTATGTCCCCTTCCTGATTTATGATGTATTTTCCTCAGGTTTTCTCTCCTCTGTCTTCCCAAGGCCTTGAGCAATGAGGTGGTCATGAATATTTCGGGCTGGACAGCAAGCTCACGTGTTGGGCGCACACACTCTCGCTCTCATGCATCTCGTGTCGCTGCCTGCGAGCCTGTCTCTTGAGAATGGATTGCCACGGTGCCAGCACAACACACAAGTGTTGAAATATTTAAACATCAGATCATTACTGTGTTTGCCATGTAATTACACATGCTCATTTAGTATTCCTCCTCAATATGGACGTACATGTGCCCGCATAGATTTGCAGCGTGTGTGTAGATGTATATGCAAGTTTGTGTTTACACAACACGCTCACCTGCGCTCTCGCCCGCTATATGAAAGTGTGTATGCTGTGTTCCCATGTAATCTCGTTGTGAGCGAGGCTCTGTGTATTTTTGTGATCATATGTTTGTGTGTGTTCACAGCTGCTGTTTGTTGGACATGGTCCTATAACACCCTCATTTATTCCCCCCTCCCTGCAGCCCAGATCAATACAAATACAGTGAAAATTGAAAGCATTATGTTGAGCATATTGCTGCAATGTCAGGAAACAGTCAGCCAGCACAATGGCATAGCTGGCTGCTTTCAGGCCGCTCGTGTGCATGCTGTTACATAACAAGCTTCTCTTCGTTCTTCTAAGTAATCATAATTTGTCAAAGAAGTGAATTTATTGAGGACTTTTTGCAGGTTATTTTTAAATATCCTGGACAGTGACACACCTCTTGCTTTTAACTTTTAAATCTCTTTTAAAACACCCATCGGTTAGTCTGCATGGACTGTATGACTGTGTCCAAATTCAAAGGCCGCATTTGAAGGCAACATATCCCATGATTCATTGCGTGCCAGTGATAGTTCGATCAACAGCTGGAGTTTTAACTGATTATAGCCCATGTAAAAGCTGGATTCATCAATGGCGGCGGATTATAGTTTTAAATATAAGTATTGTGTTACAGCTCGATCCAGTAACTAATGATACAAATGTTAAACGCTTATTTTTAAAAAATTGATTAAGTAGCGTTATTGATGTGAGCTGCTGCATTTCAAAACGTTTACTTTTCAGTTGTAGAGCTTCAATGTTTAAGTTATATTTTGCAGAGACTTGACGATTTTGTTCTAACAACGGTCCCCACATAAATGACTTAATCCTTCACCAATATTCACGTATTTAATCCTTATTTAAATTACTATATTTGGAAGAAGTAAAATGGTTACAAAATGTTGCTGAAGCTTCTGTTGGTGGTAATTCTCTGTGTAGACGAGCGAAAACATGACTATCTTCAGTTTTCTTGATTTAGTTCCACCACGTTATCTGATAACATGTTTAACAGACATTATATTTGATTTCTGTTAAGACAGCAGGTATTTTGTGATCCTCAAAAGCATTTTTTTCTCATCAAAAACACTCAGCCCAGAGATTGTGGCAGTTTATAATATTTGAAGTTCATATCAGTGTGAATGTTAACTGATTTAAACCAGCTGTGAATCCAATACAACCGTACAGTACAAGCCCCTCAAGTCTTCAAGTATCAATTTCAGTCAAAAAATAGGTAAAATTACAGCGCCGTCTTATTATCAGCCTCAGAATATAAATTCAGCAGTCCGGGTTGCCTGACAAGAGGAGCGGCGCTACAGGACGTGACGACGAAAGCAAGAAGTCCATCGTAGGGTAGACCGTCTTTTTTAACAAACGCTCAGATGCAGCCTTCGCATCCTTCAAAGAACCCATCCTTTGAAGGACGCAAAGGATGCAGCCCCCGAATTAGGACACAGCTTAGGTGTGTTAGATGTTGGGTTTGAGAAGCAAAAGTTATTTTGTATCTAAGAAAACGGCTACTTTGCAGACGTTTTTATGAGTCCCTCATAACAATTACAGCGGTTTTCAATGTCATTGTCAGCTTGATGAGGAATTTTAGTTTCCAAAATAGAAAATGATGAATATTTGCATAATACTATATATATACTCTTTATTCTAGACAGTTGAAAATACAAATCAAAAAAATATCCCAAGAAGGAAAAAACCTTGGAAATGTTTTTTGTTTTCTGTTACTTGCTGTAATAATTTTAGCATGATGAATTTTCCTTGGTAATAACTTATATTTCATTTTCACTCGGTTTTAGGTGATAAATCTTCATTAGGTCACATTAACTACTTCATTGCATTTTGTTATTGAAAGCTGGGGTAGGCAGAAACCAGGAAAAAGCAAAGCCCCTTCCCTTTCTGTCCTAAACCTCCTGTCACTGCAGAATATGTTGCTCTCAAAATTGCACAAGAACATCTGTGTAGTCCTTTAAATTATACTACTTCCTAGTCCACTCAGAGCCTGTTTGTAGGAAGTGGATCAGCATCTATATATCCTGCACATGCATACTATTTCTGAGCCTATGCACTACTTACCTTCTTGTGGGTTTGTAGATATATATTTCGGGCCTCACGTGGATGGTCAATGGCCATCCACGATGTTTCCCATTCACCCATTCACACACACTTTTATACAACAATGACAACAGAGCTGCCAGACAAGGTCCTTGCCTGCCATTGGATGCACACAACCTGAAATACAACTCATGCTAAATTTATCCAGCAGCACCTCATGTATTTGCAGTGTAAAGTCTAACACTGACCTTATATCATACTCTGGGTAAAAAAACAGTCATGTTTGGCCAACATGTCCTGTCACAGGCTGCATTTTCCAAAGCCTGAAAATTGAGCCAAGAGAAAGTGCAGAAGTCCAGTCTCCTCTTAGACCATTTTAATTACAATTTGCTAAAAGTTTATTATGGATTTTTTATTGCTTTATTATGTAGAGTGATGCCCAAAGTACTCCACTGTAGCTTTTAGGTCTCTGTTTCATTTATTGTGCAAAGAGTGCTTCTTTTTAAATGTTGCAGAGCAAAGCCACAAGACAGGGAGCCATTGGTTGCGGTTTCATTTTCTTCTGACTTCATTTTGTCTGTTTTTTGATCGATGATTTGTTTGTAATTATACTTCCAGACTTTCATTTTTGCCTGAAAAAAGTTTTTGTCTGCTCTATGAATACATATACATACATATACATTTTCCAGTGCTAAATAACTGTATTAATGTATTAATCCAAGTGTTTATTTCAGTTTTAATTTGTGTAAACTTAAGGCCATTTTGCCTCTCAGATGAAGCTTTTTCGAAGCTGTCAGCTTTGACTGGTCTGACCTTTTTAATTTATTCTTCTATTCAATGTTATTACATCTATAAAGTCTGGACAGTGTGTGCAAGAGCCCCAGGAGGGCCCTGTCCGTGAAAAAGAAAGGACATGAAACCACCTCATCAGACACCAACAATCAAATTACTTTCAATGTTGCTTAGACTAAACTCCATGGGCTGTCCTGATTACTGAATCAGTTTTGGAGAAGCAGCTGAACCTGATGACCTGGTCTGTGTGGTTTTGTCTTTGGAGTTGAACAGCTTTACCTGTTAATGTCAATTTCTTTGTATTTTTATGTATATTATGTTTCCTTTGTTTTTTTCTGTCTTTTTTATATGCACTAGTAACTTCTTACATTTCCCTTCTCACCCCTTCAGGAAATTCAGCAACAGACAGTTAAGGAACCCTATGGACTCAATCTGGCTGAGTTTCCTTCAGAGGAAGACGTGCACATTTACAAAAGGTAAATCTAAGTTACTTCTAGAATAGTTAGCTGAAGCAGAGTAACAACTTCTATAATAACAGTATCTGTGATAACATGCTAGCCAATACAGTCACACCACGAAACTTCTACTTTCACAAAGATAATGCTGTTTAATTTTGGTGGAGACGTATTAATTTAACTGTATATTTATTGTTGTGGGTGTAATTTGCACTGGTGATGAATGGGACTGCTTTTTATTGAGAGGTGTTTCCAGTGTTTTGCAACTTAAAATTATAAGGAGGGTCAAACATGAAAATCTAATGTAGAGCATTACAACACCACTAACTACAAGCTTAGGAATAAACATATAGCTAAAATAAATGATATTTTTAGAACATTGATACTGAGGGATATTAATTCTCTTTCTTTATATGTATGTTTGAGTTATATTGAAAAGAGACAACGATGGGGTCATTGTTTATTAACTTGCCAGTAATATATTTCACAAACTAGTTAACTAGCAGCTTACAGTGAAGACAAAGCTTGACTCTGCGTAACATATACTTCAGTGCTGATATACCCATGATAGGCCAGTATCAGCTGATAATATAATCTGACTGATGTCGATCGGGCTCTAGTATGAGCTAACATACTCCTGGTTAAGCTGGTGTAATCTTTTTTTTTGTTTGTTTTAAACTACAGCAGCCTGGCAAAGAAAACTATATACATACATACATATATATATATATATATACATACATATATATATATATATATATATATATATATATATATTAAGGTGTGCTGTACTTTATGGATTTAATGCTGTTTATGTATGTGCATACATATACACATATGTATGTATGCATTTATGTATGCATGTGTACACACACACACACACACACACACACACACACACACACACACACACACACACAACTAAACACTGTAAGCAAGAGAAAAAAACAATCTCACAGTTCAGGGTAACCTTTTATCCTTTCTCATACTCACCAGCCAGAGCAGGCATCTGTTTGTCTGGCCTTCAACTCTCAGTGCACAGAATGTCTCGCATGTTTTTTGATGTCATGTTGAGGCAAATGTGTGTAAATGGAAGAGCTCCAGCTTTATTTTCTGATTGCCTCTGCCCAGAAAAATAAAGTGTTTCCATTTTATTGTTATTGACAATACACCTAGTGCCCAAGACAGAAAGGGCTAGAACAAGCAGTCAGTGTCAGTGTCAGCCACCCCCTCAGGGAGATATCGGTCATTTTGAAAAAGGGACATGGTCAACTTTACCCTGCTGTGCTCATCACACTTCTGACCTGACTGCTCTTTGTTCACCTCTCCTGTTCTTTGCTTTTCTGTATGTCCTTTATGTTTCTTTTTTGTCCTTTTCTACCCGTTTGCCCCACACAATGTTGCTGAGCTACAGTTAATAGTCGTGACCAAGCTCTGAAACTGAACACAGTTATTTGTTCTTTGGAAGTCAACAGCATGTTTGATAGAGAGTGATGCATTTGAGGGGGCTTTAATTGTGTTTTTTCCTCACAGTCTGCTGTCCTAAACCAGCAGACATAAACTGGTCCAGTGTAGAATTGTAGTTGTCAGTGTGTGATTGAAGCAACATTTGCCATTGACTAATTAACCAACTCTATTGTATAGTTCAGCAAACAAAATGGGGTCCAAAACCACACAGAAAATTTGACGTATTTTTACGTGAACCTGGAAAACATCAGAAACTTTGATGAGAAGGAGTCATACTGCAGTCCTCAAACATGCCTCACACCATTTCAAGAACTACTTTAAAGTACCAAAAAGAGCCTTCCTGTGCAATCACTTGACCTCAACCCCACTGAACATTTGGCACAAGTAGGTGGACTTCATGCAGCTGTCAAGTGCTGCTCCCATTAAAGCAAAAGAGGAGATGCAAAATACCAAAAGACATTCTGAAATCCATGGAGATTTTTTAGAAGCACATACAAAACAGGCATATCTTCAGTAGTACACACTGTACATGTACGAGTTCAGCATTTTCAGAAACTGTGGCATATCCCAAAAACAATATTTTCTGTCTCGACCAGATAATTTTAAAATGTACAACATAAACCAAATAAGAATATCATCTGATTCAGCTGTCACACAAAAAGTACTACAAATAGTTGTACAACAAATAATTAAAGAGAGTTCTACGTACTGTGGCTTGCCAGCCTGTGATTGCGAGTTGCAGATTGACTGTAGCTTGCCAGTGGGTGACTGGCAAACTCCACTCAATCTGCAGTTGGCAATCTGGGGTTGGCAAGTGTGGATCTGCGAATGTTGGATTGTAAGTTTCGTAAAGTCGAAGAAGTGGTTAGATGTGGCTACATCCATGGCCTGTATCCACTATCGGAAAGGTGTGGATTAAGGGGTTTTTCCACAGATTTTCAAACATCCAACAAGCAGTTCTGATGCAGTTTACTTGCGTTTTAAAGGTCTGTGATTCTGTAGAAAGGTTGTTGGATAAGTAGCACGTACATCTTCCCCTGTATACAAGCATAGATGCTCCAAGGATTCGCTAGTGTAGTGTTGTGCAGATCAGTCCATCCCATTTTGTTTGTGTACCATTTACAGTGCCAGGGCTGTGTATGAATACCAGACAGCTAGCATAGACAGCAAAGCAGTAAGTAAATATTCACAGAAGTTGACAAAACTTGTATTGGTTTAGTATTGACTAAACCTTTAATACTGCACTTATGTAATAAATCCTGCGTTCCCAAACCTTAAAATGCTCATTATTTGGCATTTGGCATTATCTGCTATTAAAAAAAGTCGAGGAGTCAAATGAATGGTAATTAGTGCAGATGACAATCACTGCATCACAACAAGATGCTAGTTTCAAGGTTTACTGATTTAGGTTCAACTCTAGTTGCATTAAACTCATTGTTTTTGTAAAGGCTTTCAGTGCTGCTAAAGAGGAATTAAAAAGCACTGGACAAGACAAAAAATATATATACCAGTCAGTCCATTTATAGCAGCCTCAGCAGACATTGTGTTTTGAATATCAGTGATATCTCTTAATGATTTCTCAGAAAATGCGGTGGTTCATGACACAGTAACATCAACATGAATGCCAGGAGCCCAAAGTTTCCCAGCAGAGCATTGCCTTGTAACGAGAAGATGATTTTCATCCACGTCACCTGACAGTGGTTTAAATGTGACTCATCTGTGTACATACTGGATATGTTATTATAGCATTGCTCATGGATGTGCATGAGTTAGGTAAGATGTGGTATAGACCAATGCAATTAAATCAGGGCAAGATTCACTAATGTACTTGCATTAGTTTTAATTAGGCCATGAGAATGAACGCATGCTAAGGTGTGTTTGTTTTGCTTTTGTGTCTCAGATTTATATCTCATCTGACTTTGATGGCAGCCACAGTTATGATACGTGATTGAAACAGGGGAATTACCTTAAAAAATTTTCAAATTGTAGTGAAGAATGTTGTTCATATCCTCCTACTGTATTGGCACATAATGAGAAAGAAATTGCATTCATTATTGAAGCTGGAAGTTGGAACAGCTCCAAAGATGTTAGCTACAGCCAGAGCTCCGCTAATCAATGCATTAATATTAAAAATCATAAGCAAGAGCCAGAGGGGAACTCTCAACCATTGCATATTATTGTGTCTTTGTGAGAGAAAAATGGTCCGTGGGGAAATTTCAGACTTGATAATGATGTGATCTGAATATTGCAGATCTCAGCAGGCGTGTTTGGCAAAGAAGACGATATGATGCAGAAATTTAAAGTGTTTTTAATTGTGTATTTAGAATTCCTAACATGATGAACAGGGCAGACACATGTGAAACAAACAAACACATGTTCAATTTTGTTTTTTTGCAGGGATATTTATCATTTCTTGTGTGTTTATTTTCCTCTTTCTGCAGGTTTGCACACCTAGGGGAGAGTCAACACACAGTGGAGAGAACTCAACACATTAAGCTGGCAAACATCATCTGTTTGTAAGTAAAATGTCACTTGTTCATGCAAAAAAAAACATGTACTCAGCTCAGTAATCAATCAGGCATAACATTATGACCACCTGCCTAATATTGTGTTGGCCCCCCTTCTGTGCTCAAAAGTCCTCTGAACCATTGGACATGGACAAGAGGACCTCTCACGGTGTCCTATGGGGTCTGAAACCAGGATGTTGATACTGGATCCTTTGGGCGCTCTGGCTTGTGCAGTGGGGCCTCTGTCAATCAAAGTTGTTCCACTGCATCCTGTTGATGTTTGATCAGAATGGGGTGTAGGAAGTTTGGAGGTCAAATCAACATGTTGGGCCGTTGTCATGTTCCTCAACATGTTCCTGATTGTTTGATGTTTTTTCCATGTGGTGGGGTGCATTTTCCTGTGGGGGTAGACCAGTGATATTTGGGATTTCCATTTTCATGAGGGAGTGTGTTTGTTGTGGGACAATGTTTATTTGGGTGTCTAAGTCCTATCAACATGGATGTTAAAATCCCAGATTTTCCAGGAGAACACCACATGGTACCAATATGATCAGTGTTATTCACCTTACCTGTCAGTGGTCAGAATGTTGTGGCAGACCGGCGTAGGTTTGTAGTTATAATTTGGTCCTTTTAAATGGGTCTCAACATTTCCAGTTGCCTTGGGACTCTGAGGCTCTGTGGTTTCCAGTGAGGCTTCGAGCTGTGCACTGTGCAAACGTCTCATCATGTAACTTACTGCATTTTCTACACTTTTTTTCATCCATGCCATTTCCCACTTAGTCATACATTGAGGTTTCTTTTTTTCCTCAGCCAGATTCAAAGTTCAACTACACGTGTGATAACAATGTGCAGCCATAGCAACGCATACGCAGTTTCCCTCTCTGTCTTGGTCCAAGGCAGACATAAACAAAAACCGCATTTCAGAGAAAATTATGAATTAATTACTATAGTAAGTACTATTTAGATTTTTTTTCTCTCTGATTCCTTCCTCTTTTGTCTACTGGTATCTATCTTTCCTTACACAAACACATTCTTATACAATATACACATAGACTTTTCCAACATGAAAGTAAGAGCTAACTAGTGATTTGCGAATCCAGAATCAGATATTTAAACTTTTAAGATTCACACTTCGTCAGTTCGGGAATTTTACTGAATGGTTTTCTTGCTGGGAGTAGAATAAGGAGCTAAACACCACTTGGTTTCTTCAGTATGAAGCTCCGGTGGCATAACAGCACATTAACAACGAAACTATTTGTGAAGCGGCACCCTTGACTTCACCTACAACAAAGATATTCCTCACAGGAGTGATGTACCAATGAAAAAGGGGTGATGTACCAAGATGCTTAGCACCTCCTACTCAAGAGAAGCAACCCATTGAACTTCACATGATAAGACGTGCATAAGCAAAGGTCTCTGTAGGAGAATCATCTTCGAGGCATGAGAGAAGACAGAAGGGGTTGTATTATTTTGTTCTAAATGTACACCTCACGGAAGTCAGATGGGCATTATAAATGGATGGAACATAAACATTATGGAAATGATGCCTTTTACAGAATGGAAAAATAGCTTTATTATTATAAAAATTAAGTTTACATTGCGCTGTTTTTCTTCCTCTTGTGCTGCACATTGCTGTTTGAATTCACGTATTGGAGAGGGTGAATCAGAAAGTCATTGTTAGCACCAAGTTTGTGCTATCAGTGACTTGGAATGATTATCAATATACAGTGCATCATTGCCCGTCAGCCAGATGTTTGAGATGGTGTCCTCCGATGAGAAGTCTGAAGTAATTTTGCCTCCAGGCTTCAGATGTTTATGTATGAGATCCTTTCAGTCCAGGGATACCAATCTACTTTGGTGTAAACTGTAATTTTCAAAGTTTGCTTTGGCTCTTTGAATACATTGAAATAGGCATTTCAATACAATTATGTTACTCCTGGCATCTATATGACAAAAATTAGGAACATGGTAGGAACATGAAGGATAGGGCGAGAAAAGATGAACAGGGAGGGTACAGACAAGCAGTGCTATTTGAATCCTATAAGAGTGCAGTAACATGCCATGTTATTCCCAACAACCGATCCCACATCTGAAAATCGGAAACAAATAATCAACACAGAAACAAATTGGACACCAGAAGTCTTGACAGTATACAGGGTTAGGACGCCAGAGGACAGGAGTGAGGGAAGAATGTATAGAGGTCACTCTTCAGATTTTAGTGCAAAGTCTGAAGAGTGACTCCGGCCAATCTGGTGGGTCCCATAAGTTCTCAGCAAGGGGACTCGGCAGGAGTTGGTAAGCCTTGAACAAACGTGCATGTGTGTCAAAGCCCAGAGCGACTACCGCAAGTCAGCAGGGCCAGGCCGGCCAAGTGCCCCCACACCCCAGGCCAGGAGGCATCACCCAGAAGACCACTCGGGCCACAGACAAGCATGCGGACCCAGAGACCATGAGGAGGCAGAAACCAACACCCCCAGGGCGCCAAGGACAAGCCCAGAGGGCACGAGAGCCCACCCACCACCCCATGCTCATTACCAGCCACACCCCATCCAACCCACCCACCTCCGAGGAGATGGGAGGCGCCCCGCAGCCCAGGAGGCCAGACACAGGGGCTGAGCGCCTCACCGTAGGGAAGGTTGCCAGCCCCACCCCAAGCAAGCCGCCACCGGGAGCCAGCCAGAGGAAACCAAGGCCGGGCCCAGACGCAGGCCTAGAGAGCGTGAGTGGACGGGGAGTCAGCGCCGGGTGCCCCACATACCCCCAGCACCAGGCCCCAAGAAAACGCAGTGGACCCATGGACCCGGCCCCCAGAGACGCGCCCCAACCCCAACCGGAGCTTAGCCACTACCCACAGCCAGCCAGCACCACAGCCACAGCAACCGCCAGGAAGGCAAATCCAGCCCCCAACCCAACAAGAGCCACAGCATCAGAGGACCCGCTAGACACGCAGGAGATTCCCCCAAGACCATCACCTCCAGACCCCAGGGAACCCCAAGCCACGGTGACCCAGATATTGGTCCACCCTCACCGCCCCAGACCTAGAGGGGGCCGGACCCCACCAGCAATGCCATGTGTGTGAAAAGCCACCAGTTTTTAGCACTTCTATGTTAGCATAGTTTTTCAGCCCCAAAACTTTTTGACTTCTTTTTATTTATTTTTTTTTTGCTAGAAGCCACTCATTCTACCTACTTGACAAGTCTAAGAATCACCAAAGTCAGTAAAAAAAAATCATCCTCTGGAGACAATGAATCTATCCAATCATTGTTCAGTCTAAATGACAGTGGTGGAGCATCTAATCCACATTGCTATCCATCTAATCCACATTGCTATCCATATAACTGTGTCTTATCTAAATTGAATTTATTTTAGTCAGTATAAAGGAGAACTGATCATATATATACATGTTAAAAACTGTCCATGATAACATGGACAAACTGATAACTTCAGAGGACAGAATTGGGTGACCTTGCATGAAACGTCTCTGTTGTATTTTCTTTGGGCTTTTAGGCGCAACCATAGAACTCATGGTGGCTATCTGTGAACACGTGACTGTCTTTTCCCTACATACCATTTCTAATAGCACACTCTTAAGTGTGTAAGAGAAATCTCAGTCAGCAGGAAATTGTAACTCCTTTCATCCTTGCTCAGTTTGCCGGGTCCTTCTCTCTGCCGGTTTCTTCACCTTCCATCACTGAGGCCATTCATTAGTTCACCTGTCCATTGTTGAAGTCCTCGTGTTGGCTTCATAGGGGGCAACAGGTGTGTCTGTTGTTGTGCAACAGTGCTATTCTAAGATGTTACAGCACCCCAAACGTATTAGCATTGCAACAAGTGTTATAGTCTGACACTTCCCACTGTGTAGTTCCTCTATTGATCCATAAGGCAGCAAAGCCTGCTCAGCTAGTGGAGATAAAAGCAGGAAGGAAATGAATGCCTGTTGAGAAGCACAAGTGAAGTGTAGGGATTTATTTCCTCCTTAAATTCTAGCTTTGGAGTCACAGATGCAGATTAAAGGATGCTTCAGACTTACCTTAAAACACCAGGTACTTTCTTGATATATTTATGAGTAATTGAAATCTTTTACCTTAAACCTTTTATGAAAATCTGTTTTCTATAGACCATGCATTGGTTAAGGTCCATCCTTGTACACCTGCTTTCAGTGCAATTTATTTGCCCAAAAAGAGACAAAATATACAATAAACAAAGTTAAATACAAACTTGAACGATAAAAAATTTACCTTTTTAAAGTTATTTGTAGATATTCTCTCCATGGTGCCCTTGACACACTATTTTACAGTTAGATTGACATTTCACGTCACATGACTTGCTGATTTTTATTCATTCTAATTATTTTAATAGGAGCTGAAAAAGGGATCATTGTTTACTTAAATATAATTTGCTACTTGACATTAGGACACACATTGAAAAGACATGTGACATTTAGTTTCATGAGCATTTTTCCAAACTTTTCTGTTTGTAACTTAGTGAATTATTTGCTCCCACACATGGTCCCAGACATGAGCTGCTCATGGGTGTTAAAAACTTCCACTAAACAAATTTCAGATTGCCCCCAGCCTTTGCTCCCAAGCTGTGATACTTGCTTGGACCTTTCTTACCTGCTTGGGGGTCTAGTTATAGCTATAATTTCCATTAAAGTCTTAGCAGAGGAGTCTGCAATGAATACATAATTTATCTCAAGGCTTTCTTGATCTACGGAAGCCTCTGCTGTGGTTACACCATCGCTAAGGAGCTGCATTTGAGATGCAGCCATGTATCTGAGCAGCTTCTCATGGGGGGCCTCAGCTGCTGTTCAACCGGCTGACTGGATGGATGACCTGACAAGCATGCAGTTGATAATAAACCCCGAAGGTGATGAGGCATGCTTTAGAGTCCAGTTTCCACGAAAATATGAGTAATTCTGCTGTAAAAGCACCACTCTCCGCCATCCTTGTGCTGTTTGCATTAACATTTCTCTAAATGACTCACTCTTGGCTGCAGATTTTCACTAGATTTTGTTGGTTAGAATAAAACCAGTTTTTCAGCCCTCGATGCAGTCTTGACAAATGTAGATTGTGGCATCTTTCCCTCGAGGTGAGAAAACGAACTTTATGGCTTGTTCTTCTAGCACCACGTGATTCATCTGAAATTAATTTGTTTGCGCTTCCAGCATTTGAACATGCCTCCCTCCCACTGTCTGTTTTCTCTCTTTCTTTTTTTTTTTTGTCTTAGGGAGCCGGTGTCCTGCTTCCCGGAGGACAGCGTCTACGCCGTTTCTCCTCCGCAGGTTGACCGAAACAGCCACGACGTGTTTGAGAGCCATGTGATGCTGGGTCAGGGCCAGGTGAGGGCGCTGTGCCGGGAGGATATGCTGATGTACAGGGAGTACGTGAAGAACAGATACATGTGAGACGCACGCAACAGGAAGTGGAGCTCTGTTACTGGTAATGAACGTCCAGGATGATCAGCTCCAACTCAGCAACAGCAATTCCAATATCACTAGTCGGAAGGTTTCAGCTTTGAGACTGTTTACGTGTTTTTTGTTTTGCAGCTCCAGATGAGCCACTAATGAAGTTAATGGTGCATGACAAACCTACATGCCATGTATTCAGTTTCAATTATGTCTGAGGGTGGATTTTTTTTAATGAAAAAATTTAGTTTTTTAATAGTTTTTCTGTTGTAATCTGTTTTTTTTATTATTAGTAATCCAATCATGCCTTATAAGGTTAGCTTTATGCTGCTTTTTATTTGTTTTTTGTGTTTTAATTGCCTTTTAAAGACAATTTATTTAACTGTATGCAAATTTAATATAAATTAATGTCATAATTTTGAATCTTAAATGTTGGAACCTTTGATTAAGGACGTCTCTGCCAGCGTGCACAGTTCAAAGTTCGGAAACACACAAGCTCAGGCTTTAGGCAGCTTGTGTTACAAATGAATCAGAAAGAGTTTATGGTCTAATGCATTATGGGAACTGTAGGATCCGACAGCGTTGAAAGTCGATCCGTATGCTGTACGACTGCTGTGAGTACTAAAACGCAACCACTCGAATACCTCTTTAAGTTCCTGCTCAGTGACACCTGTGCTTTGGGTTATCAAACAGTGTCTGGTCTGATATTTCCGTTTTCAGTGTGCAATGCAATTTAAATGATTTTTTTTGTTAATCTGTAGAGAGAACATGATATTTACATAGTTTACTAAATTGCAAACTGATTTTATTTCTTGTAAATACACTTCTGAGCTGTCAGCTAATTATGGTGTACAAAATTTCTGCATTAAACATTTATTTATTAACAAGGTGTGACAGATTGGTTTGCTGCTGCCTGTGAGCAGTTTTCATGCACTGTTTTTCCCTCTTTGTTCTTCCACTTGCATGTCAGAGCTCTGTTGTTCTTCGTTCTTTGCACATACAAAAAAACCCTGAATATCGTGCCACTCATGCGTCAGTTCCTCTTTCTCTCATTCCTTCCTCGCCCATTATGCACCCCATTAACTTTTGTTCTGTCTCACACTCTCTCTTTTATCCCCCCCCCCCCCCAACTCTTTTTGTGCTCAGCTTTCAGCCACAGGTGTCAGAAAATGTGAAATGTGATGAAGACCGCCTTCCCCCCCTGTAATGCACAATTAGTCGGCAAACTGACTGACCACTGGTCTCTGCGTCGGTGCCTCGTGAGTCTGAGACTGGGGGAGCAGAGGGAGGGCTGCCTCAGCATGTGATGTAGATGGAGAATGGCAGGGGAATTAAAGAAAAAGTAACATCGGGCTTTTTATGCTGTATTTAAAATCAGATTAACTCCAAAAGGAATATGTTTGAGCCGTCTTCAAACCCCTTCAGCGCTGTCAGGATAATTGGGAGTTGGTGTTGGAGTTAAGGTGCACCACAGCTATCTATTACACCATCCTGTAATGACACATCTCACCTAAAGTGACAAGAGCCTCTCACTTGCTCCAGTAGGCATCTTTTGCAGTTCTACATTACTCGCCTGTTACTTTGGGGTGCTACAGTAACATGGCTTCCTCGTAGTTTCTGACCATGCCGAATTTCTGTTTGGTAAAAAGTACAGTAGCATGAATAGCACTAAGTCAGTGAAAGCCTCCTGATGTACTGTTACTGTGGATTTCGACCTTGGGCTCGGCAGTATAATGCTTTGATACAGACTATTTTTCTTGTTGTCCTTTATGCAGTTGCTACATTTTCACATTACATCAGTAATACAGTGGAGCAGTGAAACCTTAATGACCCTCAAGACAGCTTTAAAGATAGATAAAAATGTTCTGATTTGAATAACAGACTTTCCTTCACCTGTTAACAAATTCTTGAAATTAGATTTTAACATCTTCTTCCTGTACTGAAAACTTAAGAATTCATGTTCAGTGTATGTGCAGTGCAGGCCATAGATCAGGACTGGTTTCAAAACTAGTTGTGATGTTCCAAATCTCATTTTCAACTCCGATTTCAGTTCAGACATTTCAGTTTCTTTGTTTTTTGGCAAATAGCCTTCTAATACCAATAATGTGCAATGGCTACATTGGCCCATGGTGCAAAAAACACAATAGCTTCACAATAAAAGCTGTAAAATACCTGCTGTTTTTATGTCAGTTTAATTTTTATTGGCCCGTGTCAACTTTATGTTACTAGCAAATTTTCATTTTACACATAAAAACGGCAAAAAAATCTGAAAGAATGACATTGGAATGTTGGAGGTAGCATAAACCACAAGACTTCCTCCCAGGACACTCAGGTTTGAGTCCAATGTGAAACTGTTGCTTTGAGGCATTTTCACTCACTGTTTTGTTTTTAGCTGCTATTGTTAACGCCAAGGAACTATCATTTGGTTATGTCTAGAAAAATATGAGCTGAAATACATTTGTTTATACGCTTTTCAGTCAAAGGTTACTTTCGTTTTCAGTTGCCGTTTTCATCACCGTTTTCCTTCATCTTTAGTCTTTGGTGGGTTTGTTTACGCCAGAAGAGGAACCAGAACTCCTTGAGAAAAGATCACTGCTTGAGTTTAAACACATCCATGAAAATGCTAAACACAAAGGCTCAGTTGTTTTCTACGTTGCTATGGTGACAAGTGACACACTCATACTTTTTTAACTTTTTGTTTAATTAGTAAATTTTGCACTGTGGACCCACATAGCCAATACACATTTGTTTGTTCAGCTGAGTGTTATTATACAGCACACCATTATGTATTTTGAAGCTCCAGTTCCCCCTAAACTACTAGTAAAATGAGCACATTTAATGAGATTCAGTTTGAAGATCAGTAGAATGTGCCTTTAAAAGCTGCAAAGTGTTTCTAATAATTTAAATTACAAAAGAAAATCTCTAAAACATTGTGTGATTGCAGTGTCCCCAAAAGGGATCGTGGCATTGCTTGTAAAAAATAATAAATCAGAACAATGTCACTTTCATCGAAATGTTGCTATAATAATGTCCATATGCTTACGGAAGTGACATATTGAACTGCTGGCCTATTTTTTTTGTTTTTTGTTGCATTTGATTTGCAGCAATAGGCAAGTTTTCCACAGAAATCATCACATCTACAGGCTCAGATGTGACCTATCATTTCGCTTTGTAGTGTGATTGAAGCCTCGCCGAGTGCATCCAACCACCTTTCTTGAAAGAAGTAGGTCGAGTACGTTGAGCTGATTGACGTGTTGGGTCCGTGCAGTGTCTCCCACCAGCTATCACAGGCCAGTTTTTCGTCCATTTTCCCTCCACCTGTTTTATACCAACAAGATGTTGTCTCATTCTCGCTCTCTGCCTTTTAAACCACGACTCATTTAGAACCCCCCCCCCCCGCCATCTTTCGTTATTAAAATGTTCTTTGTCTGAGCTCCCTTGTTAATGACGTTTTCTCAGCCTAATTAGACACATGCTCGGGTTTTGTGTTTTTTTTTTTTCGGTGGTAAATATCCCTATGAGGGTGTTAAGTGGGTGAGTCACTGTGGTGTTTGTGTACGGGCACGTGTTCACAGGTGTGTGTGTGTGTGTGTACCTGTGTGTTTTCTTAAAATGGGGGCACTGCTGTTTGTGTGGGGCTTGTTTCCCAAAATGGGCAGGGGTTTTTTCTGTTGTTGTTTTTTTTTTTTTTTTTATCGGGAAAAGAGGCCTTACATGTGAAGCCCTGTTTTTCCTCATGTTTTCATGTCCCTGATGGCGGGTTTCTCATTACACTGAAACCTCCTCTGCACACACACACATGGGCATGGATGAATAAATGCATCCATCCGCTGATATTTTTGAGCCGCTTATTACTGGTAGGCCGACACAAAAAACAGAACAGAGGTTGGACGTTTGGGTGAAGCAGCGCGGGGCTTCTATTTTTGTGACATTTCAATTAGTTGTAGAAAATTATAATCATAAAAAAAAATTGGTTTTGAGATGTATTTTTGGCCTTTTCTCTTTGTGTGTGTGTGTGTGTGTGTGATTAGGTATCTGCCATAGGTCTTTGACATGAGTCACTAGGCACTTCATGTGACTGCTTAGCTTATGAATGAAGACAACCCCCTCTCCAGCCCCCAGTCCACCAACACAAGGTGGCCAAACAGCTGTTGCCTGGAAACCAGAACAGGTTGCCATATTGCTATTCTGCTTTGGTTCCCCCCCACCCCTTTACCCCCACCTGTGTCTCAGCATCTCATACATTGTGTTTCGACATTGAAATGAAGACATAAACACAACAATCCCGGTAGCCAGAAATATCGCGTCCACCTTAAAACCCAATGTAAAAATGCAGACGAATACTTTTTGTCTGTCCTTGCATCCGTTGTGTTCACTTTCATTACAGTCAGACAGGTGTTTATTTCTCAGGAGTCAAGAGAAGAGGCAAATTTTATTGAAATAGACGGGTAATTTTGACTTATAACGGGGGGGAGGGGAGGCCCAACAAACTACCTACTGAGCAGATGGACCTTTTTAAGATGTTTAAATGAAAATCGACGCATAATCTTTATATGTTATTTCTCATCTAAGGCACGAAAGGATGTCAGGGCTTATCTTGACTTTCATTGTAGTAGAGAGTGCCAGGAGAGGGATTTAAAGTGCATAAATACACTGAAAAAAAAAGGATATAGTTACAAAAAAGTGCAGCATCAGCACGCTGAGTACCTTTCTGTTGTTTGTTCTTAGATTAACAAGTCACTGCGTCACGTGTCAGTCTGCTGTGTGTCTGAGATACTGTAACTAGTAACAGGCATGCAGAACTCACTGTGCTCACAGAGGCTGAGCAAACTGAGCAGGATCTGTTTCTGCTGCACGCGCACACACACACACACAGACACACAGATGTTAAAATCTACTCTTCCTACAGTTAGATTTGTGAATGCTGTATAGCACTGTAAAAACCAACCTTTGCTTAGACCATCTGTTACACTCACAGTATGTAAATCCTCCTCTGTTCATTTTTTTTTTACACTGACTCAAATTATTTCTCTGCTCTACTGTTAATAGCTGTTACCGTCACTGCGACAAACAATAAACCTTTTGAATTGTTAAAAATAATAGCTGCACTCTGTTTAGATGAGCTTCTCCGGTGTTTTTTCGCTGTTGTACAAATTAAATTTGGTGCATCAATATAAATATAGCACTGACAATTTTCTGCCTTCTATTTACGTCTGGCTTGCACCACTTTGTGCAAAAAACACTGCTGGAGAAGAAGTAAAAAGGGGAGTTATCCTGCTGCTAAGAATTTTAGTTTAATGCCAAATTAGCACCACAATAACAAACCAAAATAAACACTAAATTCAATCAAATTAGCTGCCAAAGTAGTGACAGGGGAAGCAGGTGAGAGTTTCCATGAATGACAAGAAGTAGCCCCCACGAAATATAGCAATGGAGGTTTGTTGTTTTAGCCTGTAGGATGAATTTTAACTTCCAACTGCATGAACTTAAGAACCGTCCCTGTAGAACCTCTTTCAGATTTATAAAAAGTACCTGCTCCGGGGTTGGTACTTCTGAGTGGCCCTAAAAACCTGCTATTGATACTGATTGGCTGGACATGGAGAGGATGACGAGAGCCATTTCTGCCCTGTCCTCTCTACAACCGCCCTCTTCAATGGGAAATTCATGATATGAGCTACAATGACAAACTTCCATGCTTTTATTTTTTATGTGCTCATACAACTAGAATTACCATCCAGTAACTATACCATTTGTCATTGTTTTGCAGTGTGAGGTGATGTCATGATCAAAGCTGTTGGATCCTACAGCACCGTAGAAACAAAGCAAAATAGATTTGTGGCAAACACTGTGAAAAGTTAGGATACTGTAAAAACTATACAAAATATTAACTTTTGGAAACATTGCTAGAAACAGTAGACATTCTAGAAAACCTTCAGCAGGTCAGACTCTTGAAAATTATTTCCAAGCATTGTTTACCACTAATGGCAAACTTGTAATCAGTTTACTAGGAACTTAGCGCTACTGGCAAAGTTTGGTGGCAAAACACCAGAGAACATATTTGCCACATTTCTCATTACCACCAGAATGTTAGAAAGTCTGCCACTTTTGATCAACATTGACAAACTTGGGGCGACAAATTTCTCTGTTGCAAATCACTCACAGATTTTCAGCAAGTCTGCTTTTGTAAGGCATTGGTTGTAAATATTTCACCAAAAGTCATCTTGATACAGCCACTGGAGACAATGAATTTACATGCTGGCTTTAAACCCATCTGGTAGTTGTGTGGACCAAAATGAACTATAATCCAGTACAATACATCATTCTGAAATATGCCATACTACATGATCAGTACTTTTACTTTTGGTGCCTAAAGTATATTTTTATAAATGTAGCTTCTTCTTGTAACAGATTATTTCTCTATGGTTGTATTGCTACTTTTACTCAAGTATGACATCTGAGTACTTCTTCCACCTCTGCTGAACTTGTGCAAATTATCTTATTTTAGACCTTAAATTTTAAAAATATACTCAAAACAGCAATAAATTATTTGATACTTCACTTAGAAATAATGGTTCAATGAGGAAGTTGGGCTGTAGAGAGAGGTGCGTCAATATTTTCTTGGTCATAGATAAGACAAATGTGGATGTAACATTAGTTTATATATATTAGAGTTTATATAGTAAACTCTAACTGCCATAGTACTGTGGTTGCTATAGCAACATATAAGGATGATATCAGCACTGATTTGTTTCTCCCTATAACTTCCCACGTTGATTTGACTGAGATGAAACCAATTTACTCCAGTCAGAAAAAGCAGCACATGAACCACGACGCAGCACTAAAACTCTCCAATGAAACCACTTTGTTTAAAACAGATACAATTAGTAGGTGTTCAATACGAGCTGACTCATTTCACCCATTCAGGAGACAAACTCTGCAATTCCTTTCATTTGTTAATTTGCAGTAACACACAAATAAAATCACAGTATTCCCAGGCTGCATTTGTTAACATTAACAATGCTATTAATACTTGAAGGCTATTTGGAGGCTGCACTGTTTTGTATTCAAGCAGATAGGTATAGATGCTGGTATCGGGGCCCCAGAAAGTTATTGTAAGTTCTTATGTGTGGATGTATCCAAATTTGCTACTAAAAATACAATCTGTGGTCGACATTCCATTAACTTTTGAGGACTCTAAAATCAGTAGATTCTGATATGTGGCTAGCATGGCAGGCCAAAAATCCTTTATTTTTTTTGGCTATTTTGACACATTGAAATGGTGTGTCAATATAGACTCATTCATTGGACTACAAAAACTGGTGTGCACAGAGGGCTATATGTTGTCATTATATGAGTAAAGTTACAAGTTGCTTTTGTGTTCCTGGATAGAATTTAAAAACCTTCCACATGCAAAATTAGTGTACATCCCCTGCGGATTAATTTGCATGCTAAGTTTAAATCCATCTAAATTCTGCAATCGCTTCTTTTTAAACCTCACCCCAACTGGTCAAGGCAGATAGCTGCTCTCCCTGTACCTGGTTCTGCTGGAACTTTTTTTTTTTGTTCTTTCTGCTAAAGGGGACTAAAAGGTCTGCATTTATACAGTATGCAAGGTACCTGCCTGCCATCGGGAGCAACTCCGGGTTTAGTGTCTTTCCCAGGGACACTTCGACATGTCGGGGCGGGGGATTGAACAGTCGACCTTGTAGTTAGTGGACAACCCCCTCTACCACCTTAACCACTGCAAAATTGTAGTTTTTTTTTTTTTTTTAGATTTTATTTTTGGCATTTTGTGCCTTTATTAGATAGGACAGTGGATAGAATCAGAAACGGGAGAGAGTAAGGAAGGACATGCGGTAAACGCCCAAGGTCGGAGTCGAACCTGGGATTGCCGCTACGCCTCTGCACTTGGGTCACGCGACATAACCATTAGGCTATCAGGGCACCCCGCAAAATTGTAGTTTTGTTGATTTTTTTTGCATAAATTTGGTCAGATCTTTGGAGGACTTGTATATATGAATTTGTGCTATATAAATAAAAACTGAAGTAAATGTTGTCATTATGTTAAAATGTGACAACATGCTAGAAGTTTACAGTAATAAGGTGCAGTCCCCCCCTCCCCCTTTTCTACAAATGTTTTAGAAATAATGTTAAATACCTGGGATGTGGTGTGTTGAGATTCAGTTCTGTAAGGGTTTGGCTCTGATCAAAACTGATGAGGTGCTTCAGGAGAGGAGGAGAGGATAAAACAAGGAAAGAGAGAGAGAGACAGACTGCCTTTAACTCTCCCTCTCCCTCTCCTTCTCTCTCCCTCCCCCCCTTGTCGTGACGTCACTCGGGTTTAAATCTCTCCTCGCGTGGCTCTGCTCCGTCCCCCTCCAGTCCTCCTCCTCTTCCTGCTCATTCTCCTCCTCCTCTTCTTCACGGTCGCTCTTCCTCACCGAGCCGCACTCCGGCCAATGCTTCACTCTGCTGCTGCCCTGGGTGTCTGCCCCATGCGTGGGAAGCACCACAAAACCAAGGGCTTCACTTGAGAGGCTCCACAGAAGTGAGAGGAGGGAAAATCATAGCATCTTTTTTATCATTATTGAAATTCCCCCCTTCGGGCAAGGGGCTCTGATTTCAGCGAAAATACTCAGCTCAGACCATTTTGTCACGGAGGTAGGTTTTTGTTTGTTTGTTTGTTTTTAGAAATCTTGTCTCAGGAAGGAAAATTATGAGAACTAATTGCTTGTGTCAGTTTTATGTGGTTTATTTGAATTTTCTAGCTGCAAAATAGCAAAGTTTGAACTGTTAGAATAGACCCTTTGTGGAATCCTGCAGGAAATTCATTCCTGGTTAAAGAATAATAATAAATCTGTCGTTTTTAGGCAACATAATCACACTGTCAGTCTTATATTAGTGTTTCAAATCATGTATACATTGCATTAGACTAGAGAACCTGTTGTATGAGTGATGCTTAGTTTGTCCATGTGTAGTTTTGCTGTGATTTCAGCACCATGGTCAGCTCCTGTGCTGCAACTGTAACAACTTTTAAAAGGAAAAAATCCAGCAAAAACAGGATTTCTGATGATTTTTCTGGACAGCAAAGTTGATATTTTTACAGATAGAAGTCTCTGTATACAGGAAAATTAGAGCAATGAAGATGAATCATGGTTTTCTGTTGGGTTTAATTGGAATGAATGAATCAGAATCAGTGTGGTTTTACTGCCATGTAAGTTACTACATCCAAGGAATTTGACTCAGTGTTTAAGTGCATATAGATTAAAAACTGTTGCCAGTCAGTAGGCAGTAAGTGCAAGTGTAATCAAGGGATTATGAGTCACAGTAAGTAATAGAAATTCTACATATCACCGCAAATATGTGAAATACGAGGAGAAAACTGTGTCTCAGGAGCTTTTTTCTAATTTACTGACTATGAAGCAGATCAAAAATGTGTAGATGACCTTTATTCAAATTCACAAAACTGAGCTGTTCAGTAGATACTATAGAGATGATAAAAAAAAATCAAGTTTATGGTGGATTTTCTGTGCAAGTTTTGCATGACTCTTCATCTAACACATTATCTTCAATTGATTCTGCTGTAGTAACACCTTAAAACTGCTTCAGTCTCATTTAAGTTGTCATTTATCAAAGGATTTGCTTTTTATGTGAAAATGTGTCTTTGGAATTTACTCAGTGCAACAGGTTGGTTTAGGCGGAGACTGTGTGCAAGACTCTTGTGACGGGTCAAATCTGCAGATTTTCATTAACAATCTACTCGCGTTGCAGGACCGAGGAACGACAGCGTGGAGCTATGAACGAGTCACTGGTGGTGAACGACTCCTCTGCGACTCCAGGGGCAGGAGAAGCTCTCCCCTGGATGGAGGCTGAGTCTCCAGACCGCAACGGCAGCCTGGAATTCTCCACCGCCCCCTTAGACTTCCCCATCAACCCCTGGGACATCATGCTCTGCATGTCGGGCACCGTCATCGCCTGTGAGAACGCCATTGTGGTAGCAATCATCTTCTACACGCCCACACTGAGGACTCCCATGTTCGTGCTGATAGGGAGCCTGGCCACAGCAGATCTGCTGGCTGGCATGGGATTAATCCTGAACTTTGTGTTTCAGTACGTTATCCCTTCTGAGACTATCAGCCTGGTCACCGTGGGCTTTTTGGTGGCCTCCTTCACTGCATCCATCAGCAGCCTTTTAGCCATCACCGTGGACCGTTACTTCTCCCTCTACAACGCCCTGACGTACTTCTCGGAGAAGACGCTGCAGTACGTCCACCTGATGCTGCTTGGGACCTGGGGAGTGTCTCTGTTCCTGGGCTTGCTGCCAGTGCTCGGCTGGAACTGCCTGGACGAGCCGGACTCCTGCAGCATCGTGCGACCTCTGACCCGGAGCAATGTCATGCTCCTGGCCACCTCTTTCTTCGCCATCTTCGTGCTCATGCTCACCCTTTACTTCAAGATCTGCAAGATTGTGTGCCGCCACGCCCACCAGATCGCCCTCCAGCAGCACTTTTTTGCCACATCGCACTATGTTGCCACCAAGAAAGGGGTGTCCACTTTGGCCATCATCTTGGGGACTTTTGGCGCCAGCTGGCTGCCCTTCGCCATCTACTGTCTGGTGGGCGAGAGGGAGTATCCGTCAGTGTACACCTACGCCACGCTGCTGCCGGCCACCTACAACTCCATGATCAACCCAATTATCTACGCCTACAGAAACACAGAGATCCAGCGCTCCATCTACATGCTTCTGTGTGGCTGTTTTCAGGCCAATGGGGCTTACCGGTCCAGGTCGCCAAGCGAGGTCTAAAAAAAAACAACAAAAAAAGGTGCTAGAGCTGTTTGTGTGCGTGTATGTGAGAAAAGCCAGAGCAAAAAGACAAACCACCCCATCGACAATCTGCTTCACAGTTGACATTGAATGCTTTACAGACACTAGGAAAGGGGGGAGGGGGCGCCTCTCAACCACACTGTATCTGCACTTTACTATGTTTCAACATGAGTTAGGATGAGAGTTTTGAAAACGCTGTGAACAAGAAAAACTTTGGTTAAAAAGACAAAAATAAAAGACTGTGAATGTACTTAAATGACAAAAAAAAAGACTGAATGGAAAATCTTGCACTTTATTCAATGTTTTTCAGATGCCAAAGCAGTATTGTAAAGCTCTCGATGTGTTTAAGCGTTTGAACTCGTGAGTGCCGTGTGCCATTTTTTTCTATTTTGTATTGTACTGTCTTTGATGTCCATTTTGTACAAGAGGAATAAAGAGTTAAAAATCCAGTCGTGGCTCCGTCACGTTATTAAGGGGTCCTTGTGTTGCACCTGACATGTTTTTTTTTCTTTCTTTACATCCACTTCACCTTGTTTCGGCCTCTTTTCCCAGGGTGCGGGCGGCTCTGTTTGAAGAGACTAATGACACATAGAGAAAGCGAGTGCTTTTCTCCCTGGAAAATAGCTTCAATCTTCGCTGAGACACATTTGAATTCTGTTTGCTCAGTCTGTGTGTGTCATGTGTGTTTGACAGGGAATATAGAGAGATCCCACCAACGTGTGAAAACACGTGCCATTTGGTCCGGCAGGTGTTTGATGCTCAGGTTGAGCAGGTGAAATGAAACCTAATAAGCGTGCAATGATCAAACCACCGTTTTAATATTGCAATAAAGTGGCTAATTTTACTCCCTGTTGGCCCTCGGTATATGGTGGCATTGATAAGATACGATGCACTCTACCAAGCGAGCACAGGAAATGAGGAAGGTTGCTTAGACTATTGCCTTATCTCCTCTTTTTTTTCTAGTGAAGCTATGATTCAGGAGTTAGGCAGCCGCCGACACGTGCACGTCTGTGTGACAAAGCGGGAAAGGCGATAAAAGTAGGTACACTCTCCCTGTCAGCTGTTCTGTAAAGACTCTGAATGAACTTGGCAGCACTCCCCGGGACACAAACACAGCGGTTTATCTGGCAGCCTGTTTAAACAGGTAGCGGTGGAGGGAATCAGAGCGCTGCACAGGGAAGTAAAGGTGTGTTGGGATTTTTCACTGGCTAGACTGATGCTGCTTCTGTCACATGCACATCAGACTAAACATCGGAGACACTAATAATGACTTCATTTTATCATCATAGTCTAAGGAATACCTACAAGGCCACAGTGGAAATGTAATTTGTGCCTTCTCCATTTTTATTGCATTACCTTGGTCTTTTTTTTCCAGTGCAATACCTTACATACCTTCTTTATTCCTATTTAAAAATGCAGTATTTACACGTGCGACACCTTGCTTTAACCTACTGCATGATACACTTTATGAAGTTGGTGACCCCTGATGCAAACATGGGCTGCATATAAAGATTCTTTAGCATTAAGACAAAATCACGTGTGCAGTTAATTCCAAACTATAATAAATACTGGGAAGGATCGAAGAAATATAAGCTGTTTTAATATTAATGAACAAAAAGAAAGACCATCATATTATAATGCTTCTCAATGCACTATGTGATGTGACTATGTGTGCAAATATACACCAGTTAAACTAAATTTGACAGATTTTTGAAAACGTTGTTGAGTTTGCTCATAGTACTAAAAGGTAGATTAAACCTTGGTCAGAAGCTTTTCAAAATAAAAGCAATATTTCATAGAGACCATGCTTTGACCTTTATGACCAGAAGTAGCCATTACTCTAAGCTTCTTGTAAGCTTTTAGTTCATTCCTCATCTACAAAAGCCCCAAACTCACTAGTATTTTTTAGGCTCTGTGCTGAACCTGATTGATTTTTAGTGGGATTTACATCCAGGCATTGAAATGGCCACCTAAGGTACAATTTCTGAATCAAACTTTAACTTGAACTTATGCTTGGATCACTGTTTTACATGGTACATCCAGTAATTACCAAGCTTCACCTCATGCACCTGAGGCATCATATTGTTCTCCAAAAAGACCCGGTATTTCAAAGAATCACAATTCCTGCAGCAGAAACAAAAATCACCCATAACAGGCCGAACCCATCATCAGGCTTGAATTTGGTATAGTGTTGTTCTACAGTATCAACAGCCTTTCTTTCATATTCTAGTCCACTTTTTAATGGATGTTTTGTTTGATTAGTGCTCTCCTTATACTCCGTACTGACACTTTCTTTCCTGCCTTTGTGGGATTCAAAGGCTTTTATTTTTGTCAACCGTTGTTTTTCAAATGCCTGATTTCCCTTTGGAGAAACATTTGTTCCTTCTTCCGCAGTTAGGAAGATTTAACTGCTGCACCGTGAAATTCAAACTTGCAAATGATGCTGCCACCAAAGTCTCTCAACACTTGAAGTGTCTTGAAGACACTTCTTTAAGCCATTACAGTTTCAGTGTTATGTAATAATTACTCTCTTATTAGCTCAATTATGCCTTCCATGAGCTCATAGGTGGGATATGAGGTTCATTTATTTGTTTATAAAGCCACGCATGAGGTGGCACCTGGGTACATTTCAGAACTTCTCTGCCCTGACTCTAGCTGGAGGTCTCTGAGACTCTCCGAACAACTGTTTTCCATTATCAAGGCTGGTGACGAAGGGGAGAAGAGGACTTAGAAGAGGCAGGTCTAAATCTTTGCAATAGCCTTGCTCTTTCAAGGAAATGTTCCTTATCCATTGGAATTTTTTTAGAAAAATATCAAGACTTTCATGTTTTCAATGGCTTTTGGTTGCTCTTAATGGTCCTAATATTTGAGTACTGTAGGTTAGATTTATTTTAGATAAAGATTTTAGATTTTAGAAAAAAAACATTTTACATTTGTAATGTTTTGTTTTGCAAGCTGATTTCACAAATATTTATTTATTAATTTTATTTTTTAAAGTATTATTCCACTTGCGCACCACTTTGGTTAACCCAGGTTGTTTTAAATTGTGCTCCATAAATAAACCTAATTTGATGAATTGATTGTGAATATACAAACATACATCTATTGGTATCATAATTTAAGCTACTTTAGTTTGGTAGCCTCACAAGTGATTTTAAAAAAACATTAGATAGCAGTTGAATAAATATAACATGATTATTGAATAAAAAAATGAAAGATTAACATTTTCACTCAGTTTAAGTATGTCACTTAACTCATTCAAAAGTGCGTGTTTGTGTTTTGATGGCTTTACACTCCTAGTTTGATTGAATAATTTTGATTGGAACGCTATACATATGATTACATATATACATACAGTATATAAAATATATATGAATGGCGTGTGTGTGTATGTTTGTGTGCACTCTCACCTTTTCTTTGGGTGTAGCAAGCAACTGCTTCCATATCGTATTTGTTTAGTTTTGTTGATGCACTAAAAATGCATGCAAGTCCAGTTTCTGAAGCCCACATATCTACAGCTCCCAGCAGAATTTATGTATGTATATATGTGTGTGTGTATATATATATGTGTATATATATATATATATATATATATTTAATCTCTGTTGGACAGCTACATCTCTCTCACATCTAAACAACAGCTCTCACATAATGACAAAACGGAGGCCGTTCCACTTGCACATTGTGTAAAAGCATCAACTGTTACAGCGTCCGGCGTGAAAGCAGCAAAGGCTTTGGCCGGTTTAACGCTGATTACAAACTAGGGGAAAGGTGAGGGATGCTGAGGGCCACTAATGGACTGCATGCTGAGCTCTGGCCACTCTGAGAGCCGGAGCATGTTTGTTCACCTTGTTTTTTTTCTCTACCTCAACAGATGTTGCTTTCGGTCATCCACCAAATCAGGTAACCACTTGTTTGTGCAGAGGGCTCATAAAGTTCACCAGTGGCAGTCGGGTACAGTGTGCTGTTTTGAGCTGACATTTATAAAACGTCACTTTAATGTTGTGATTTCAGATTATTTTGTTGAAATTAAGTGAGAATTTCACAAACTGTCCATGCAAAAAAGAAGCTTTTTCTTTGGAGATTTATTATTCTGGTGACACTATTTTATACACCAGTGACCCAAAAAGTAGAAGCTCTACAGTAGCAGAAGGCCTTTCACAGGAAAACTGTTTTCAGGGCAGATGACCTCAGGTTCAAGTAGAAGCACTCTGACAGCAGCCTTCAATCTTCACCTTGGCAACAGCAGTTAATAAAACAGTCCTACTTCAGAGTCCATTTAGTAGCTGTTGCAGAGATTTCTATCATGTAGGAGCAGCCTAAGGTTGACCAGATAGTCATGGAATGTAGATCTTCAAAATTTTATACAGTTTTGTTTTAACCTCTCTGAAATTTCCTCTTAAATGTTTTTTCTAGGGCTTGAAAACTGCACTTTACCCACACCTGATAACTGGTTTTATGGCCACTTTTCAGGACAATGGAAACATCCCGTGAATACAATATTGACAAGTTGTTGTTGTGAATTTGAGAGCAAACAGTGGCCTATTTATAGATTTTGAATATGCATTGAAACTTTAGCTTTAACGAGAACTCCTAGATCTCCACCAACTCCTGATGTCAGTATCTGAATTTTTTAGCTCCTAAATGCTCCACAGTTTTCCCAGTTGGTTGCTAACTTGCTCAAAGCTGAAAAAAAGACAATTCAATGAGACCAATCAGACAGAACCAAACCACTTAAAATCTCTATGCTCTATGGGTTTTAAACCCCTAAAACCCAATAAAAGTTGCATATTTATCTTTTTTTTCAATTAAAAAAATCTGTTCCTGCCTTGAAATAGTTTGGATGTAACTCTACACCATTGCTTCTTTTGAATTTGTGCAGATCTAAGAAGCCTCTCTTTCTTTCTCCAACCACTCCGCTGCTGCTCCACCACACCAGCTCACCTATGACTCTGCTCAAACACTGTAAAATAACTATATGCCACACAAATGTAAGTTGCAATATTGGATTTGTTTAGGTAGACACATTTGAAAAAACGATTCTGAGGAAGATTAATCGCACCCAAACCCACCCTGAATGTTCGTAGGATTGATTTCTTAAGTTTGTGACGTATGAAAGCCTGGCTGTCTGAATCTTTGAAACTATCTAACTGTCCATAAATACAAAGTATGATGCATCAAAGATACCAAAAAGTTATATTGCATTTCCAGAATACTTTTCTAATTTAATGATCCACCTGTCAAAATCCACTGTTATCAGTCCAATTTAGTACCCATCTGTTGATTGTGTGTCATCCTCCTCTGGTTTTAGAAACCATAACTCTCAATGCAATGCAATGAGCTTCAACACTTACAACATTATACACCGATCATGAAATTATGACCACCTGCCTAACTAGAAAAGCATTCAGAGAGCGCAGACCTCAGCCAAGCAGCTTTATTCCATGCCCAACAAAATCTCCCAATGACAAAGTATCCTTAAATTTAAAAAAAAAATATCCTGGATCCAGAAGGTGATCCGGATCACTCCCAAAATTTCATTATTTGTTCCTTGTCCCATTTCACACATTTCCTCAAGATTTCATCCAAATCAGTCCATAATTTTAGAGTTATTTTGAACACAGACCAACAAACAAACAAACAAACAAACCAACGCCAGCAAAAACATAACCTCCTTGGCGGAGGTAATAATAAGGCTAACCTTAAGGCCAAGTACAGTGTAGATCCAAGTAGCCTACAGTTGCTAAGTTAGCTAACCAACAGTATAGTAGCTTACCTGCTTTGCAAACGTAATATTAGGGCTGGCCCCAAATATCTGAATGTCCGAATATTTGTTGATTGTGGTGGTATTCGGATAATAGTTTTTTAAAAATTCGAATAGTCCTGCGGTCCGCCGGGCAACACTGGGCGCTGCTGAGCGCCGCCAAGGCTCTAGAACCCCGTCGTGGTTCTAGTATATGGACCTGCCAACTCTGATGTCAGGCTCCGGTGTTAAAAACTCAAAAAACTTTACAATAACACAGTGTTTCAGCTTTGGGTAGATAAAAATAAAAGCAGAAAAGCACTCAGAGAGCGCAGACCTCCACCATGCAGCTTGAGTCCATCCCCAACACAATCTCCCAATGACAAAGTATCCTTAAATTTAAAAAAAAAAAAAACCCTGAATCCAGATGGTGATCCGGATCACTCTTAAAATTTCACCATTTGTTCCTTGTCCCATTTCACACATTTCCTGAAGATTTCATCCAAATCCATCCACAACTTTTTGATTTTTTTAAAAACCACAGACAAACAAACAAACAAACCAACGCTGGCAAAAACATAACCTCCTCGTCGGAGGTAATAATGTGTTGGCCCCCTTTATGTGCTCAAAAATGCTCTGAACCATTGGACATAGACAAGAGGACCTCTCAGGGACCTCTCAGGGTCCAGTGAATCCTTTGGGTACTCTGGCTTGTGCAGTGGAGCCTCTGTCAGTCAAACTTGTTCCACTGCATCCTGTTGATGCTTGATCACAAGGGGTGTAGGAAGTTTGGAGGTCAAATCAACATGTTGGGCCATTGTCATGTTCCTCAACATGTTCCTGATTGTTTGATGTTTTTTCCATGTGGTGGGGTAAGTTTCCTGCAGGGGTAGGCCAGTGACATTTGGTATTTCCATTTGCATGAGGGAGTGTGCTTGTTCTGGGACAATGCTTATTTGGGTGTCTAAGTGTCATCAGCATGGATACCAAAATCCAAGGTTTTCTAGCAGAACACCACATAGTACCAACATGATCAATGTTATTCACTTCAGCTCTCAGTAATCATAATGTTGTGGCTGATTGGTGTATGTGGCAGCAGTTATTGGTGGTCCTGCACAGTTCTTAGTGGTTTCTCCTCTACTAGTTGTTGTGTTGGATCAGCACAAAACTTACAGCTTCAATGGTGTGAAAGTATAAACTCATGACTTTTGACTTTCTGTCCAGCCTGTACATGTGTCTAGTTTTTGTCATCCTGACAGATCCAGTCAGATTTCAGTAGCACTGTAAAAAAAAATATTTTAAAGCTTATTTCATAAAGCAACGGTCATGAAAAATATTTGTCAGTGTCATGCGTTCTCATTACAAAAAGCACACTATTTATTGTTGCAGAGGTTAATGTTAACAACACTGAAATTCACCTGCAGTCCTTCATTTTATATTACATCCATTAGACCAGAGAGAGGCTGCTAGCAGTGATTGAATTATGTAATGCTTGATCAGGGCAGACCTGTGCAGCTCTTCGGGCAATTACCAAAGTATACAGTCGAATGGATCCCTCATTAATAACATTAATTATAGCGCTGTAGCAAATGCTCTCCATAGGAACATTACTATTACTGAGTTAGCCATTAAGTTAATGGAAAATGCTTTGCTGTTATTGATTGTGTAATCGCACCAACTGCTGGTCTTTCCTGCCTTCGTGGGCTGTCATTTCATATTCATACGAGAGTGATGTTGCAATAATGCTCGAGTAACAGGTGATAGAAGAAAACACACACAGAGACACACACAAAACAATAGAGGCATTTGTTTCTGATGGGCCTCCCCACGGAGAGCTCAGTGATATCCAGGGAAAACCTCAGAGCCACCTACATGGTGATTATTAGACACTGGAGTTGAACATAAGGAACACATGCAGACACACACAAATGACAATAGCTTTTATTGCAATGCAAATTCAGTGAAGCAGTTATAAGCTTTCTCAGGAGATGTGTGTGTCTGTCTGTGTGTCTGTTCTTCAGCTTCCTTGACAATGGCTCGACTGATCTACTTCATACTTGGCGGGTGTGTTGTTTGGGACTCCAGAAAGTGCAGTGTCAAATTTGAAGCTGTTTGGATGCTCATATTTTGACCAAAATTGTTTTCCGTTACACCTTCACAACAGAATCCTCGGCGGCCATTTGGCTGCATTACTCACCAGCATCAGCAGTCTGTTAATATCAAGTAAAACAAGTCTTATGCTCACTATCAGCATACGACAGTATCACAACATTGTACTTTTGGCTTTGATGATATCGCCTAGCAACAGGGGCCTCAGCCAGAAGCAACTAAATGCCAGGCTGAGGACCCCAAAAAGACCAAACGGCCCCTAATTAGCTAATTTGCTTCAAACAGTCCACTTCTTTGGGTCCCACTGATGCAGTCCACCATGTATGGTTGTCAAGGTATGAGAAGAACACACACGCACACCCATGCAATCCAATGGAACTATGTAACCTGCTCAGCTTCATTTGTAGTGATCAAACATTTCTAATGTCAGGTGAAGCCAAGGGAAGCAGAAATAAAGCTGATCACAGCACTTCCTCTCATAAATAACCAATGGTTAAATAGGACAAGACATAAAAATGTATGGATTCATGTTGGGTTAAGAGGTAAATCTGAATACCTCACATTCTTCCAGAGCTCATGTGGTTGGTTTATAATATATGAAGGATTCTGTGTGCGTGTGAGAGTGTGCGTGTCGGTTCTTTGCATTCGTTGACAAACGTAGATCTGATCTGTTTCAAACTTGGTGGGAATAATGATGTGGACTCAAGCAAGTGTGGTGTTGAATGTGACATCGTTTTACTGAGCGGTTCTCGAGAAACATGAAGAGCAGTTGCAACACCTTGCCACAAAAGCGCATTGAGTACAACAACCAGACATTGCAAAGATGGCTGCACTGGTCAAAGCATGGATTCCCCCAAAGAGCAAGTCACAGCTAAAACACCTCCATCACGATTATCTTAATGTGTATTTTAGACCCAATAATGCAAACTGAAAACGGCAGATCACACCAGTACATCTGTTGTGCATTACTTTGACTCTTGACACTTCACCTTCTCTGACACTCGATGCGAAAATTCTGAGCTGGAAACACACAACACCATCCTCTTCGTTTTTTGTTTCCAGCCAAGCATGGTAAAGGCTGTTAGGATTAGCAACACGTGGGACATGTTCTGTTAGAAGCAAGTCAGTTAAAATTGTTTTCCTGAGAATTCCTCTGTGTGTTTGTATGTGTGGGCACATATTGGCACAAGACAACACTGTATGAGTGTTCTTGTTAGAAGCCTGGCACCTACCAAGATGTGTCATGGGTAAATGGCCAGATTGAGGGTGGGTGTGCATGTGCTGCCTGTATGCTGTCTACATTGTGTACTGTATATGATGCAGGCATGCTGTGTGAAGGTGTGTGAGCATATGTGACCAGCGCTAAACCCTTCTCAGAAAAACACTACATGATGTGGTGAGTGTGGGTGAGGAACATTTTTTTCAGGGTACAGTGATCTTATATAAAGTGTCCTGGACAGCAACATACTCTTTGCTCTGTACTCATGGCACCTAATTATGTTTACTTTAGATGTTAAACAGCACATGAAAAGAGCAGAATGTCCCCTACGAATAGATGGTACTTGCAGATATGCTCAATTTACAGATGGAGGCACATTGAAATTGTACTTAGTGATCTGTTTTGGTTTTAATAACATTGTTCTAAAAGTGAGTTTATATATATATATATATATGTTTGAGAAATGTTTGAGAAATTGCAAACTTCCATGACATTCCAAATGGTTTTGTCAAATTCTACTGTGTTCAAGAGGATTCTAGCACATTATAAGTTGAGATAAATTGAGATACAATAGTTCTCTAGTTGTTAAGTAGTCAACATTGGCTAAAAACAAAGAGTTCAGTGAGCTTGCTATGTTGGTCCATGATACAGAGAGAGCTGCACACTGTGGCTGCTCATAACATTGAAAAGGCTTTACAGCAGAATCAAAGTGTTTTTTTAAGTGCCATTGGCCACAGTGCAAACCGTCATTAGAGAGGACAAGGAGGTCCCCACTAGAAAAATCGTTATGGGTGTGGTAGGAAGCCAAAAGTGACCCTTGCACTGGCAAGAATGACAAGAAAAATCTGAGAATCACTCGTGAGGTTGTCCAGACGAATCTGAACAATTCTAATACCAACATCTCAAGGCAGACACTCGAGTCGATGTTGTACAAGACTGGTCTCCATGGACACCAACCAAGAAGGACTCCATTTCTCCAAGACAGGCACATAAATGCTCACCTGAATAAAAAGAAAGCTTCTGTTTCACAGTTCTGTAGTTGAATAAGACAAAGATAGTTGTTTGGATACAGGGACTTGGATTTCTTTTGGGAAAACAAAGAAGAAGCATTCAACCCTAAGAACACCAACTCCACAGTTACCCATGGTGGTGGGAATGGAATGCTTTAGGGCGTGTTTTAGCTAACCTTGTCACAATAAAAACTTAGAACACATGTTTCAAGTTCCTGATTAAACCCCTAAAACTCAACTCTATGTATTAAAATAACATATTTAGAGGTTTTCTTACATTAAAATATTCCTTTCATGTCTTAAAATGACTTAGATGTACCTCTAGTGATGCTACTTGCTGCAGCTCAAGCACACCAGCTCACCTATGACTCTATGTAAACTGTAAAACTATACTGCACTACACAATGGAAAACTGGAAAATTGGAGCAATTCAACCATACATTAATCTGATTCTGAAGAATCATAATGATACAGGAAGGCCCACTCTGGGAGTTGACAGGATTGGCTCCTGGGGTTTGTTACATATGAAACTAGAAAAGTACTCAGAGAGTGCAGACCTCCGCCAAGCAGCTTCAATCCACCCTCAACACAGTCTCCCAATGACAAAGTATTCTTTAAAAAAGTTAATTGTCCAGTAATCGCTCTCACACCATAGCACTGCTGGGGTTAAGGATGAGCAGCTGACACCCACCATATATGTGCAATGCACTTTCCTACCACAAGCCAGCACTGCAAGGCTTTCTAACACTCCCAACATTAAAGAATCTTTAGAAAAAATCCTGGATCCAGACGGTGATCCGGATTACTCCCAAAATTTCATCATTTGTTTCTTGTCCCATTTCACACATTTCCTGAAAATTTCATCCAAATCCGTCCATAACTTTCGAGTTATTTTGAATACAAACAGACAAACAAACAAACAAACAAACCAACGCCAGCAAAAACATAACCTCCTTGGTGGAGGTAACAATGACTGTCTGAATATGTGTTTTTGAGACTGTCATTTATACACTGCAGTTTTAAGGTAGAATTACTCAGCCATTCTGTTGACTGCTTATTTCACTCATGATATTAAATACACCATATAGACGTGTTGCCAAGGTAAAAACTTTATTCACTAATGGGGAATCGTTTATATCATGTAATCTGTCAGCTCTGTATATAGGTTGAAAAAGGGAGGGAAGGCATGAGAGTCTCATTTATTTCATAACTAAGAATGAAAGGGGGCTTTTGGATTCCATGGTATTAGAAAAAAATGTGTGTGTCAGTGCTTGTGTGATGACTTGCATAAGAGAAAATCACCACCTGAAGTGACCAAATGTAGTTCAAACACAATAAACGAACCCTCATTTCAGCTCCATTTCCACAACCAGGTCACATTGACCAAAACATTATCTCAATTATGTTGCTCAATTATGCAAACATGCCAGGGGCTCAGCTATGCTCCAAATTGGAGATATCTTTAAGAAGTTCAATACAACAACTCGGGCAAGGAACCAAAGTGTCATGCTGGATGAAATGTCTTTAATACTCTCCTGAGCAGAACCGGTCAATTCGACCTGCGAGATAATAGGAGGGTTAAGAAGGTAGATCAAACTGCTGAAGCTTACACCGAACCTGCAGTTCCATTACCTGCTATCAGCTTACTTTCCCCGATATCCATCTCGTCTCCTACACACTCAGTGTACCTTTCTACCCCAAGTCAGGACAGTTTAGAATAGTGTAACCCTTTGTAACATGCCAACTCAACTCTTCAGAGACACTTCTGTAACAAATTAACTCTCCCCCTTGAACTGTGAATTACACCCATCACCTTTCTATCATCCCCCTCTGCTCTTATCTTCTGTTCAAGAGGTGCTACGCTGTATTTATCAAGTGATTCGTCACCACTCTGACTGCAAGGGTGATGAGTAATGCCGAAATTAAGTGCGGAGAGGATGAATTCAGCTATGACAAGCCTGGGAACTCAAGAATATGACTTACATGATTCCTTGGGCGGGATGACTTCACACCTTATTATTAACTGCCTTTAAAGCTGGTAATTTGAAAGAAGTGAGCTACAGATACTTTTACATGCCACTCAGAGTAAGACATTTTGGTTAATGTGCACACTGTAATTACTTTAATTTGGCAAGTGCATGACAGCAAAAGTAGTTTAAATCCAAATCTTAATATATCCTGTGTTTACCGAGCCAAGTGAGGTGTCAGGGTTTCAAATTTCTGTGAACTTCACTGTACATAGCGACTGTATGTGTGAGTGTGCAATGATAAGAATTTAATAAACAAGTACAAGACAAATCAAATCTCAGCAGATATATTAGAGAGAACAAATGCTGTTGCTGATCAAAAATGTAAGGAAACATCCATTAAGATTCATACCTGAGCAAAGACAGATATTACTATACAAATTACAAAAACCACAAGAGTAAGCTGTTGTTTACACGTTTTATGTTGTACACAAAAAAAAACATAAAAAATACTGACATATGAAGTGAATGACATTATTACTTTGACACATGTCACCGAACTAAATGTTGCTGCAGACCAAGCACACATTCCAACAAAACTTCCTGATGCCAGCAGCCTCCTCTGGAAGGACAACGCACCTCATTATACCACAAAAACCGGAATGGCTCAAGGAACATGAGCAAGAGCTCAAGGTGTTGATCCGGCCTCCAAACTCTCCAGTTCTACACCAATCAAGCACCCATGGAATTCGCCAGAACACTCCTGACCCACGAAGGCCTCACCCTGCAAGCCACAGGACCCACAAGTCCCGTTGCCAGACCCCATGGGACACCTCTGGATGTCCCGTGTTTATGGCCTGATGGGTTAGAGCTGTTTTGGTAGCATGAGGTGGACTTAAAAAAATTAAACCAGTGGTTTTAATGTTATGGCTGATTGATTTATACTACAAAAACAGTCACATCGGTCATATTGAGTACTTTTATTTAGGTACTTTAAGTACATGTTGCTGTTAATTCTTTTGAACATCTTACAATAAATGTGTATATTGCATTGGTACTGCTTATAGACTGATCAACCACAGTAATAAAACCACAGACAGGTGAAGTAAATAACATTGGTTATCTTGTTACCATGGCAGCTTTCAAGATGTGGGATAAATAAAACAGCAAGTGAACAGCCAGTTCTGAAGGTGGATGTGTTGAAAGCAAGAAAATTGGGCAGCATGAGGATCTCACCGACCAAGTTGCGATTGCTAGATGACTGAGTAACAGCATTTCCAATATGGCAGATCTTATTTGGTGTTCCCGCTATGCAGGGGATAGCATGTACCAAAAGTGCTCCAAGGAAGGCCAACTGGTGAAGTGGTGACATAGTCATCTGTGCATAAAAGTTCACTGATACACTTGAGGATGAAAGGCTGGCTGTGTTGTTTGATTCCACAAAAGTGCATCTTGCTGAACACCTCAATGTTGACTGTGGTAGAAAACACAATGCATTAGTGCCGACCTCTGTCTGGTTCCCCAAAAGCATCTATAAGAGTCACCTGAGCATCAGGACTGAACAACACAGTACTGGGGAAGAGGTGGAAGAAGGATGCAATATGGGAAGAAGAAAATAGGTAGAAGCAGTGTGATGCTCTGGACAATGTTCTGCTGGGAAACTTTGGGTCCTAGTATTTCTGTGGATATTACTTTGACACTTTGACACCAGTCTAAACATTGCTGTTAGCCATGTGCACCCTTTCATGGCAGTGGTATTCCCTGATGACAGTGGCCTCTTGCAGCAGGATGAAGCTCCCTGCCACACTGCAGATTGTTCAGGGATGGTTTGAGGAGAGGATCTGTGGGATGTGCTGGAAAAAACAAGTTCAATCCATCAAGGTCCTAAAATTGCAAACTTATATGACTTCAAGTATCTGCAGCTAACATCTTGATGTCTGATACCACAGGACGCCTTTAGTCTTGTGGAGTTGATACTTTGACAGGTCAGAGTTGTTTTGACAGCATCAGTGGAACTTGCGAAGAATTAGACAGGTGGTTTTAAAATAGTGACCGATCAGTGCTCATTTCGTCATGTACCCTACATGACAGAAACATTAAATTCAACTGACATATGACCAGATATTTGATATAAAACCTTGTGATGCCATCTGACTAAAGTGCGCCGGCCAAAAAAAACTTACATAATAACATTTGACCCAAGTGTAGTCGCTGGACCTCCACTGCAGTGGCTGAACTCAAACATCCTTCTGTTTCAGAGACCAAAACATTCAAAGTGACATCTGGCATTTTGGTCCTCGGACGGACCTATTTTAAAAGATGCTTTTTAAAATCATGTACTTTCATAACTTGAGGCCACTGAGCACATCTTGCCATGAAGAACGAAACACACAAGGTCAGTATCTGTGCAGCAACAGTGCTTTAACAGTATTTTCTATGTATTATAGGAGGAGCAGTTGGCCAAAAGTACCACTAATTCATGGTAAATGCATTTCTTTCTGTTTTCCTTTTATTGTGTTTTTTCCTAATTTGTGGATTTGTTACTTTTTTAAAAGTGGTAATAAATGAGCAATAACATCAACCACAACATGAAAATGATGTTGGCCATAATTATCTTTTAAATCCCTAAGAAGTGTTGCATAATGGGCTTGTTTACATCGGTTTCATCTGGGGATGAGAGAATGAGTGCATGTAGGCGTGACGTGGACGGTGCTGGTGATAATAGAGTGTGTAGGAGGGAGGGTGCACAAACAATTGTTTGTCTGTCATACATTTGACTTAATTCCCACCACAATAAAAGATCTCCCTTGTGAATTCAAAGCAACAAATCAGATACTATTTTAATTAAGGGGTCAGGTTTGATTATGTTTTTTTTTAATTACAAATACAAGGACAAGCCCAAAACCAACAATTAACTGATCCTGCAAACAAGTCTTGAAGGAAAAAGGCTGATGTGGCTTCTCTCTATTGCTGTCCGATACTATTAGAACACATAACCTACTTTGCTTCACTGAAGGACTTGTTCCTGTATTGCAGCAAAAAGGACTATAGTAGTTATTTTTGGTTAGTGCCACACTATCCTGCTGCCAGAAATACTCACTAGAGCACCAAACGACTATTTATCTGCTGCCTATAATAGTCTAAGAGAAATGAAATGAAATGAAAATGATATAACTTGTAAGCAACCACAGGAATTGAGATCCACAAACAAGATTACTTAACATCATTGCTGCAGAAAATTACACAATATCATCAGTCTTCTCTTTAATTATAATGGCACTTAGACCAGACTTGACAGATAGAGCAGGCTAAATCTGTGAAAGCACATTTAAACGGAAGACTGAAAGAAACATATTGATTTTTACGAGAACCATCACCTTAACTGAACTTAAATTGAAAACTATATATATATATATACACCAATCAGCCACAACATTATAACCACTACTATAAAACTAGTCAGTGCAACACAAAGGCAAGTTGTTGTACTGGAGTAATTCAGCTATACATGTTCAAATCGAAAAAGCTGACAGGACTAATTCCTCTAGTTTGTTACATATAAAACCTCTGACTAACTAAAATGTGTTTTTTCTATGGCCATTGGTACGCTACAGTTTTGCACCAGAGGGGGTCTTTAAGAAAATTCTTCCAATCAGATTATACTGTTATTCACAGTCTGGTAGAAGTGGGTGAACAGTCAAGAAACAACTTTTTTAAAGTAACAGGAAATTGCACACCCTCATTTGCCTGTAACTGCATGAAACAGTATGACAAGGAGACTCTAATGTGAAAACACCTGTGTAGTTATAATACAAATGAGGTTAACTGTGTTATAGTTTTAATTTCAATTTAAATAGTCATTTGAATCCTATTAAGGACCAATTCTCTTTATTAAATAATATAATAATAATATAATAATATTGTGTGCGCAAACCTTAACTTCACAGATGTGTGGTGAACCCAACACTCCATGGAAAAATGAATTATCTTTCAACTCAAATATCCATAAATGTTACACAAGAACAGATTATTTGTCATGTCTGAGAGAATATTACAATCCACAATGTCTAGCTCCATAGAAACAGGGTGGCTTTCTTATAGTGAAAGTGTTGTTGAAAAAAGGATCTTGTAAATCTTCTTCCTTTCTGGGTTGATGGCAATCTGTGAAATTCTGTTTTGCCTTACATGACAGTTCGACAAAATAAGCAAAAATCCAACATTTAATTTTAAACAAAATGTAATAAAACAATAAGGTGGGGAGATTGTATCTTGCCAAGAAGGAAGCAGACTCCCCAGCTTTGTTCTTGATTATGAACCTCAAAGAAAACTGGGTTCCTCACCTCAAGATCAGTAACACAGTTAAAAATTTATGTAATAAAACTTACTCAAATCTCAATTTTCTTACTCCTGAATTACTTCCACCAACTTTCCCATGGAGGAGCTCTCACCCCTGTCCACTTTGGCCATAGGGATTTAGCCAAAAGCTATAAGAATCCAATCAAGTATTCATGGACTTCAGTATGGAAATAAACATCCCAATATACCTGCATATGCAGACGATGTTTTCATTTCTTTATCTAAACTTTTACTTTCAACCCCAAGCTTACGGTAATCAATATTAGCACTAAATTTAGCTGATTTCAGGTTATTTAATAAACTTACCTAAATCTGACATATGGAAATACCCGTAACATTCACCTTCAATCACATGTACAAGGTAAATATCAGATCCTTTTGTAACTGTACTAAGCCATCAGGAAAGATGGAATAAGCTGGATATTTTTTTCAGGGTCACAGTGTTCTAATAATGAATATTCTTCCCAGAATGCTCTGCCTTGGGCAGATGAATTTCATTCTGCTCTTATTGAAAACCACAAGAGTCTTGAATGGTTGGTTTTGTTCTTTTATATATGGCAAGAAAAAAACCCTATCTCAGAATTTTTATCATGCAGCTTCAGGTCAGGGCTCTGCAGATGTCAAAATGCCTGAAAAAAAAAACCTTATTATTCACCAGAGACCTAAATCAGGTTTTAAAAACTTGTGACATTTAAACCATTTAGAGAAATTATGTCAGTCTGTTAAAGTGACCATATTCTGTGAGTCAGACACTGGCCACTTAATTCTGCAGAAAAATGACCATAGTGCTCATTCAGACTAATGTCAAACTGACACGCTCAGATGCCATCAGATTAATACAAAGGAGGTGTGTCTGAAAAGGACTTTAAGTCTCTGTTTACTCCTGGCATTAGTTTGTTTCTTGGGTGATTCAATCACAAGTGGAAAGGTCTAAGTAGAGGTGTGAATTCACCAAAGAAATACTGAGGACCCGATGTTCTGTGCCCCATATGACCACATTCTTGTTGCATCATGTCCAGGATCGATTGAAATGTTGGAAATTCAAATGATGATATGGTCAGTGAAGTAGAGACCTCCATCAAAAACTGCTAAAGAAATATTCTCAAGATACACTGGTTGGATAGGATCAGTAGCAAAGACCTATGATTGAAAACGCAGCAAATACCAGTAGAGGAAAAAACTGGAGGAAGAAGAAAATGGTGCTGCATTGGATTTATGAAAATCAGTGGCAAACACTACCAGATGATCCCTGAAGTGGAAGTCTTGAAGAAAGAGAAGAGGAAGCCACAGAACACCAGGTGAAGGGATCTATAAATGGACATCAAGTGGCTTGAGTACACCTGGACCCAACAAGAAGGAAAAGTTCAAGACCAAGCTCAGTGGAATTCTTGACTTCTAGCTGGGTACCACAGCACCCTGATTCTGTTTATGGACTTTCTGTGGACTGGACTGTCTATGTGGTCTGTTTGAAAGACCTACACCAATGCCTTTTAGTCCTTTGTAGCTGTAACTTAGTAGATTGAATGTAGTTTTCCTCTGTGGAAACAAAATGTAAAAAGTCTTTCAAATTCTGTCCTTTCTGTGCAAGACTATCTGTTTTATTAAACTGAATGTCTGAGCCGTGTGTATTCATGCAATGTCTTTCAATCACCTGACAGATTCACTTCATTCAACTTAAATTATGTCCTAACCTGTCATACAGTTTGGGCCTCTCTGTGTGGAGTTTGCCTATGTCTGTATGGGTTTTCACTGGGTGCCATACACGTGCATGTTCGGTTAACTAATGATTCTACATTTGCTATAGGTGTGAATGTGAGTGTGAAAGGTTTTCCCTCTCTGTTAGCCAGTAAAGGACTGGTGACCTCTCAAGGTGTACCCCACCTCTGTATACTGGTATTTTGTATTCTGTTTGTTTTCTGTTTCAGTCCTGATGAGGAACACTTCTAAAACTGTATACATTGGTTCAGATTCTTCGGTTTTTAAGATACTTATTACAGGCAAAGCACTGAAAATCAGTAACATTTTTGCTGTAATATTAATTATTATTACTGTAAGAACAGAGAGCAGGCCTTAAGACTTTTTTAATCAGATAACCTTCTTAGTGCTACACAAACCACATCTCATTTTTGCGGTACCACTAACGGTGGCAAAAAAACTTACTGATCAGATCTCTGTACTTCACATACAGAGACCAACATAGTGTGGTCCCAATACATATTAAATCTTCTGTTGGATTATTTGTAAGTCTAGTTTGATGTTTTCATACCAGAACGACACATTCAGTTGTGAAAAGTTTGATCCTCTACTAAAGCCACGCCACATGCGCTCTCTCTATTCATTGTTAAAATAGGAATGCAGTGCAAATGTTGCATTTACAGGCAAACAATATGCTTCCAATATAGCAACAAAGCATTTCATTTCATATTTATGGAAATGAATTGCACACATACAGAAATGGCCAAATAACAGTTTAATTACAAGGACAAATCCCAATTCTAATACTCAAACTTTTTTATTATAATTAGCATTAAAAAAGACATGTTTGGCATGCTCAAGCTCCTGGTATAGTCAGCATGAGCATCAATAAAAAAAAACATACATTCATGTTCTCTGTTTGCTGTAATGACAAAACAGAGCAAGACTCCCCCCTAAAAGAAATCTATCAAATGTGTTCCTTCATCAAACTGTAATGAAGCATGCATTATCCCACATATTTATTCATATGACTGGAAAGCAGAATTACCCAGCAGCCTTAGATCAAGCATCTCTTCAATATATTTACAGCAATATCACATTTGTTTAGTTATGGAATAAGGCAAACTTTATATTCAGCTTGTTATTTTTAATTGAATGTCAGTCTGCAATAAGATCTTTTATACAGCAGGGAAACTAGAACTGTACACAAGCTGAGGAGAGGACAGAAGAAGCTCCCTTGCTTCACCTTAATATAACCCTCAAATGTATTACAAAATGTACTGAGTTGCATGCGGTACTTTGATCCTGTGTGTCTTTCAATGGTATACAGATGTTCACTGCGTGTTGGGTACTGCATGCTTTGATATTTGCAAAATTATTTCACTCAACACACTTAAACTTAACTTTGCATATCTGTTGCTGCAGATATGCACTAAATGAAGCTGTGCTAAGTTTTGACTCTGCAGTTTGATGACCAGAAGAGATGTCGAAACTGCAATGATGCCATCTGGAGGCAGAATTGAGGTATTACATCAACACAGCTCTTTGGCTCTTTTTCATGCGTTTCATTCGTGTCCACAATCACGGCCTCATGTATCTCCTCATAACAGCATTGTCCTGAGCTGGTAGCTCTTTTAAGACTGGCAGGTCCCTCTGAGGTAGTGGATGTCTTCACGAGTCGTCTTCATTGTAGAAAAATATGTAGTAGAAGAGAGCGCTGACAGCCAGCAGAGCGACTGACAGCAGCATGTTCCTCCGGTTCTCGCCTCTTAATGTCTCCAGCTCCTTGTCTAGAAACAGAAAACAAAGTTGGTATTAGCATGTTGGAAAACTTACATAAAGTCTATACTAAATCTGAGAATGTTCCATCAACGAATTATCATAAATTTATTTATTCCATGTTTCAAAAACCTTTTTTGGTTAGCTAACTGGGACTTCCATTACTAACTTGTCTGCTGATTATTGTCTTAATTAACCTGATGTCTGTGAAATGTCCGAAAAAAATGAAGGTGAAAGTCAAGTATTCAAGAGAAGTAATAAAAAAGAAAAACACATTTTGAGTATATATGCCATTAATAAGGATTTTAAACATGTGGTCTCACTTAGTTTTTGCACCCTCTCATTCATGATCGCCATTTCATCTTCCAGGTCTTGTCTGTGAAGCAGAAGGAATGAGAGAGAGAGAGAGAGAGAGAGAGAAAGAGAGAGAGAAAGAGAGAGAGAGAGAGAGAGAGAGAGAGAACCATTAGAGGAATTCATCATAGAGTCATAGAGCTCAAATAAAATACACAAAACCAGCACAAAGATGCACTAAAGAACAACAAAGGGACACTCTGCAGCCACAAAGTGGCACAAAACCACCACAAAGAGATGCAAAATCACCATCGAGATATGACAAAACGACAAAAAGAGACACAAAACCACCAAAATTGACAAAAAGATACAAAACATCTTCAAAGAGACACAAAACCACCACGAAGAGGTGCAGAACTACTCCAAAGACACTATTAAGGACATACAATTGATAACAGAATGACTACAAAGAGCACTAGTTGGATGACTGTTTTGTAATCTTTTTCAGTCTGCGTGTCTCCCTCCTACAGGTGCAGATGGGGGCCTGTTTCATTATAAAGTGTTGTTTTGCTGCTCCTCCATCCTTACCTGTCCTTCTCTGACAGCTTCTCCTTCCGGCTCCTGAACTCGGCTCTCTCCAGGTTGTCCTGGCAACGGGCCCGCCGCTCCTCCAAACGGTCAATCTTCGAAAAGTCACAGGTCAGATGCTTATTATTAATTGTAGTTTTTATACTTTATAACACTGTAAGACGATGCCAGACACCGAATAACATTGTGAGCAGATACAGCAGGCAGCCAGGAATGAATGACATGCGTGTAAACTGAATGCTCCAGAGCTAAACAGGCAGCTAAAGGGCTACTAGCTAGCAAACACGGCTTCGCTTATTTACCTCGGTGGCGACGCTGATTTTCTCTCGTCTTTTGTCCTTCAGTCTGGCCATTTTCTGTCCAAATAGATACCTGACAGTTCACGCTGCTCTGACTGAAACTGTGACTGTGCGGAAGTTTTTTCTTCTTCGTCGTGTTTATTTCTTGCACTATTCAGAGACTCTGCCGCCCCGTGTCGGTGAGAGTCTGTACACACAATAGTGAAAAGTTAAGGGACACTTAAACCTATTCTCTATTTACCTCCCACATTTTAATGATATAAGACCTTGTTAGACATTGTAGGTAAACCCTTAATGCTGTCTAAACTGTAAAAATGTAAAACAGGGAGATTTCACTGCTTTTTTCAGATGTAGACGGCAATGGACCAGCTGGAGATCAAAAACCAAAACCAAAACCACCTCGCTGCCATAATTTAGTCCTGATGTGACTTATCTATATACAGTGGTTTTAGATCTGAACCTGGTCTTAAGATGGAAATTAAGCAACAGAATAAAGGTTTACAACAAGTCAGAATGACCCACAGTTTCTGCTCTGTGAAAATGCAATAAAAGGAAGATTTTACTGGTTTCTTCACATCTGGACAACATTAGACCAGTTTTGGATTTAAAAACCACTATACTTAGATGGGACAGATCTGAACTGCATTTTCGTAAAGAGCTTCACTTTCTGTGGATCTGGGCTGATATAAAGTGGCACAAATGCAAAAAAGCAGTGAAATCTTCCTATTTTTTGCATTTTCTAAATAGAGGATTCACAAATCACAAACTGTGTGTTAAACAATAATTAGCCTGTCCACAATAATTTGGTCTAGATTTTTGAAAATGTAAAAAAGGGAGATTTCACTGCTTTTTTTTTTTTACACGCAGACTACATTCGACAAGGTTCAGATCCTAAACCACTATACTTAGGTCAAATCTGGACAAGATTAGACCAGGTCTAATTCTAATACCACTATATTGTGATGGATCAAATCTGGGATATATTATGGCACAGATGCTGATGAAGAATCCTAAAACACATTTTCTGATTTGTGAATCCTTTAATCTATTTGAGAAAATGCAAGAAATGGGAGATGTTGCTGTTTTTTCCCTTACAAATAAAAATTTGGGTTTTAAAGAGCCTGTGGTTTTAAGAATTTTCAGCCTACTTGGGATGACTCAGTTCAGATCTGACCCATCTAAGTGTAGGGTTTTTTTTTTTTTTATCTTTACCAGGTCTAGAATGAAATCTCCCTTTTTTCCAGTTCCACATTTAGAATAAAGGATTCACAAATTCACAAAAGTGGGTTTAGGGCATCACTGAGGGTTTACCTAGAACATCTAACATGGGTTCACATTTATATAATGGGGACAAAAACATCTTCCTTTAACTTTTCCCTCAAACTGCTGAATCAGAGGCGCAATTCAGCATTGTGTGCAGTATTATGCTTAGAAATATGTGTGCTTAAATTGTGTCATTCTGCATCATTTAAAAACAATTTATATCACATGAAAACATATGTATTATGTAGTCAATAGAAGACTTAAACAATCTGGGGTTACAGTAACAGCAGCCATCCTTAAATTGGAAATATTGGTAACTACTTTTCATGGTCATAAATGTGACCAAAAGCTAATTTTATTTATATCCGGGCTGCAGGCTGCTGTCGTCCCTCCCGTGTGAACATAGGGCTAAAAACAGACAGGTGAGCAGAACTGAGAGTTGTTTGTTGATCGGTACTAATCGGATTATTTGACCTGAGAGGACACGATGTGATCAGCTGGGAGGAAAGTGACAAGGCCAGACAATCTCCTCTCTGCTGGATCCTTTTTTATTCTAGAGAAATGCCTCTTTTTATTAACAGGGACCAAATATTTGCACACCAGGTACATCTGCTGGAGCACAAATTGAGGGTAAGTCACTGATAGAATTTACTGAATGCCAGATGGAGGGATTAGTTTATTCTATACTGTTGTAAGACTTCTCCTTTAGCGCTGTTAAGGCATGTACAAGCTGCTTGTAAATGTCCTTCGGGGACATATTTCATTGTGTTTCAGAGTAAAGAGGAGCGAATACTTGAACTGGAGACAGAAAATGCTATTCTTCATTTAAGACTGGCCGAGGTAAGAAGATTTCTGCCATTCATTATACACTGGCTTTAACCTACGGAGGAATTTCTGATCATTTTATTCTGATATCTTCTGCTCTCAGGGTCAAATTCAAGGCACCTGTTACTGATTTAGAAAAACATTTAAAGTTACTATTATATATTTATATATATATGTTTGAGCCAGAATGTTTGCTTCTAGAGTGTACACATTGCACTTATGTTACTATTACCGATGTTGCACAAAAAGGCTTAGTTCTGAATGGTTGTGTTTCACTTACATACTCAAATTCAACAGGTTTTTGTCAAATTCAACTCTCATGAGAACTCGACTGAATTTGTGAATCTACTTTTTGTTAAAAGGCTGTAATTTTATAGATTTTTCCTTTTTATATCTTACAGATTTATTTTCTGTATTTTACATCGATAAAATTACAAAAGTAAGCCGTGAATTAATTGCCTAATGTAAAATAACAAGCCTGTATTCTTAAAAAAGAAAACACTTTTGAAATACATTTGCAAATATACTGTATTTTAAAAACATTTCCTTGTCATTTATTAGATAAATATGTTGGATTTAGATTAAATACTGTAAATATATTTCTAAACTTACAATTTTTGACAATTAACATTTGCATGAGATGGTTATTTTACTGTTGTTTCTTGACTCTCCAGCTGTTGATATATTATCCCTTTTCTTAGTTACTGCATGCGCGTAAATATTCCGGTGGTTTCTTGAGATGGCCTTAGCCTAAAATGTTAATACAAACAAATAAAAGCTATAGGATGTATTCTATGGCAGATTGAAGAAATCAGTTTAATACACTAAACAAGCCCAATATACAAGACTTGTACATTGTGTTAAAATAATGTTTTGTTTCAAATTAGAAATGGAGTATGTTTCCTTTATGTGATTTTTTTTTTTAGAGTTTGGGGAAACTGCGTCGAGACAATGAGGAGGACACCAAATCTGAGACCCATCATGAGCACCAGTCAAATGCAGACAAGATAACCCAGTCAGCCCTTGTTAAGCTGCTTTCTAATGTCCAGGTACAAATATGCTGAAATATGTTTGTGTACATGGTAGATGGACATTTTTCTGTGCGGCTAATGGTCAAATTATATTGAAACACTGAAAGACACACACACATTGTCCCCTGTGTTGGTTGCAGGCTGTGAAGCAGGACCTCAGTGAGCTGTTTGCAGTGTATGTGAGCTTTGCCACTGAGCTTGAGGAGCAGAGCAAGCAGCTGCTGGAGAAAGTAGAACAAGCCAGCTCTTGTCTAAATGGTCACCGTGGAGATGAGTTTCAGAGTGAGTACCTTAATATGACGAACCACAGGCTAACGTAGATGTAGCACATTTTCATATCTCCTGGAAATTACCTCTCTGAAGGACTTTTTTGAAGCTACATGCACATCAAAATATATAGGATCCAAAGCATAAGACATCCAAAAATAAAGCAAATATAAATAGTTACAACAAATACCAACAGTTAAGAAGAAGCCTTACGATAACGGTGACTTTGAAGAACAGAAGTAAAAGATGATACTGAGTTTGCTTGCTGAGAGTTTGTGAATGACAGATATTAGCAGGAGTTTGACCATTCAAGGCTTAAAAAACAAGCAGTAAAAACTTTTCTAAAACTCACAGGTAACTAGAGAAGGGCAGCTACAACTGGATTAATGAGGTTGCTTTTCTTGGTGTCCTGGTAGTAACATTTTGAAATAACTGCAGTCATTGGGTTTTTTCGTGACATATACCAAAATAAAAGGCATTACAATAGTCAAGTCTGGAGGAGATGAAAGCATAGGTGAGCTTTTCTAAGTCTGCAGAACAAAGGAATAGCCTGATCTTGGTTAGCTTTTTTTTAGCTGGGCAAAGCAAGTCTGCACCACTTTGGTTGTCTGAGTATCAAAGACACCTCAGAGTCCAAAACTACACCTATGACTGGTCTCTTCACAAATCCAGATAAGAGGAAAGATTGTTAATGCTGCAGAAGCTGGGGATGGGCAGGGAATTTTGAGTACTTTGGATTTGATATCCAATTTTAAATTTCAGCCAATCAGGATATAATATGAGAGACATTGGTGGTACCAGGCTTTAATGGGACAAACAATAGGGTGTCGTCTGCGTAGAAATATTTATTTGCATTTACATACTGCTAATGCACAAATGTTAAGCAAGTATTCTCCATTACATATTACAGATTGATCAGGAAGAGAAGAAGCTAGAGAGCAGCATTTTAAAAGTAACATCCCTGCTGATGTTATTTTGGGGAACATTTTCTGCCTCTCACCCCCATTAACTTTTCTCATTCTCTCATTCACCCTCTCTGTGCACCTAGAATTCTGAAGTGGCTTACAGGTATAATGATGCCTGTATCTCAGTTAGGATGTGTTGCTGTCCTTTAATCCTCTCACGCAGGCCCTCACCCAACCCTCCCAGGTTGTCCAAGGTTGACTGCTCGGTTAAATGCAGTTCAACCAGTCAGCTGATCACCACGTCTCAGGTGATTGGTAGGAGGTGATCTTGTCACAAGCTCTGGCCAGGATAAGCCTGAGTACAGTCTGCACATAATGCTGCAAGCTTTTATTGTTGATGTCACTTGATGGACTTGAGGAAAATTAAGAATTCTGTTCTGTAATGTCAACTGCTGAGGGACTTTTGCTTATGTTGCACTTATGTTTGGTGTTTTTCCTTTAAGTATTTGTTATTCAGACTGTTACTACTGCTTTTGTTCTCTTTCACAAATCTCAAAGGTGTGGTTGCTGCATAAAAAGTCCCTTAGGCTACTTACATTAAAAAAAAGAGAGAGAGTTGGCATGCATCATTTCCAGATCTTGGCAAAATTGAGACTGGAAGCAAGACATATCCCATGTGTTTTTGTGTGAATGGAACTGTTTGCTGCCAGGTGTGTTTACACGTGTGCTCCAGGATTAAAGACTTGGCCTGAACTCAAACATGTACATCAGAGAAGAGATAGAAGCAGGGGGGAGGTTTTATTGTTTGTTATGGACAAAACCATAATACAATGCTGGATATCTTTGCAGAACATTTAATCTCAAGCCACAATAGAAGATTTTCTATCCTGTTTGATATCAACTGGACTTTTGCCGTCCATGTCCAGATTTGCAGGATCGAGTTGCAGGCCTGGAGCGCTCTCTGGAGGAAGAAAAAGAGAGGTGCAGAGCAGAGAGGCAGAAGAGGAAAGAACTTCACAACATGCTGGTGGTGAGGAGAAGTGGAGTGTTTAACTCAGCACTGGTGGAAAATTGCTAAATGATCAACTACAGTAAATCTTAATATATATAAAATGTCTGGTGTTGTTTTTGCTGCAGGAGTTGAGAGGGAACATTAGGGTTCACTGCAGGGTGCGTCCAGTGCTACCCTTTGACCACGTCCAGACCTCCACCTCTGGATCGGGGTGGGTCAGCTCACATTGAATCCACACCATAAATGATTTTAAAAAGTGATGAGAGTAACTAGTCTGTGTTTGAAAATTCAAAAAATCCATTGGTATACATTCCTTCCTCAGTCCTGCGTCATCAGAGGAAGTAATCCATGCAATCAGTGATGTGAGTTTTCTTTCAGAATTGATTTTTCTTTGATTGCTGCCAACCTGCTTCACTTTTTCAGTTATTCCTTGTTGGTTTTTTCAGGACACGGTGATGGTGAATTGCTTAAAGTCGGGGATGCCAGTGCAAAATAAGATGTTTGAGTTTGAGAGGTAAATACGGACATCATGAGCCACAAATTTTATTTATTTATTTTTACAAATAACCAGTGTGGCAATTGGGTTTCTTCCAGGGTTCATGGACCAGAAGATTCGCAGAATGCTGTGTTTGAGGAAGTCAAGTCGCTCCTTACATCCCTGCTGGATGGGTGAGTGTGAAGTGATCTAAAATATCGCTACATTATGTCATTCAAATGTTTTAATTGAAATATGTCTTCCTACATGAATGGCGGATTACATAACTGAATAAAACAAACAACAAACATCATAATGTAAGGCTACAGTGTTAACTGAATGTGTTCTTCCCCCTTGCCATGCAGCTATAATGTATGTATCATGGCTTACGGGCAGACAGGCAGCGGAAAGACTCACACCATGATGGGATCCCAGTCACTGGAGGAGCACTCAGGCATGCAGCAGGAGGCACAGCAGGGTATCATCCCCAAGGCTGCTGCTGAGCTGTTTCGGTGAGCAAGAGAAGGCCTGTTTATTCAGTTCAAAATGCCCAGAATGTAATGAACGAACCTCTGCAAGTATCCTACTTCAGTCGTTTCAGCCATTAGATGTTGTCGTCACTTGTCCGTGATGGTGCATCTGTTCTCGTGTGACCTCCAGGCTGATCTCTGAGAAGCCGGTGGAGAGTCACTCGGTGGAGGTGTCGGTGATGGAGGTGTACAACAACGAGGTGTTTGACCTGCTCGCCAAAGATGAGCACGGAAACGCCATCAGCCAGCGCCGGGATGTCATCACCACCTCCTCCGGTACCAGCCAGGTCACCTCCCTCACACATGAGTGAGTACAACCAGAGCTGAGGTGACTGTGTGCATGCAGCTGTTTATTTGTATTAAGAGTCTAGATTTAAGATTCTGCAACTTGCCTGCTGGTTTCATGGATATATCATGGCTGTTCATATGTAATGTTTTGTAGCATAACTTTTTCTAAAAGTTCTGCTACATAACATTACATATTACATACAGAGTTTAATGCGCATATACATAACGTTATGACAATTTCAACACGGTGACCAACACTGCTGATTTGTGAAAACACATAACGACATTAGTCACAGTCGTCAAGCAGCAGTGTTTTCCATTAAACTTTCCCGTAATCAAAATAGTCCATCAGAAAATATTGTTCCCCGGAAACAAAGCCTGTTCTTCTGACCATGTGCACTTCTGTTGTGGGTTAACTTCCGTTGTGGCCTTTGCATTTGCGTTGTGGCTTATGCTGTTGTGTTGTGGCTTTTGCAGTTGTGTTGACCCTTCTGAGCCACTGTACATTTGACTTGTTGTAAACATGAAAACACTGAGAGCAGCTTTAAGTTTCACATGTAACGCTTTCTCCGTTTGTTTTACAGGCCTGTGTGTGATGCCTTGGAGGTGATGCAGATTGTCACCAGCGTCCTGAAGCTCAGAGCTCACTGTCCCACCCTCGTCCACACTCACTCATCGCGCTCCCACCTCATTGTCACCCTCACCATTTCCTCCAAGAGTCCCAATGCACTGGCCCTGGGTGAGATGCCTTTACGTAAACACTCCTTCATGTCACCTTCTGTCCAAACATTCCTACAATGTGACTTTATCCCTCCTCCATTCAGCCCGCAGTATACAAAGTGCCAAGATGGACATGCAGCGCTCCACCCAGAAGGAGTGGTGGAGTCCACGCTGTCGCCGTGCCAACCCCTCCGCCCGCCAGTCATCATATGAACTCTTTGCAAGCCCCGCCTCCTCCCCATGCCCCTCCCCCTCTCATTCCCCATGCCCCTCCCCCAGACACAGCATCTCTCAGACTGAGTTCAGGACCAAGCTGCAGCTGGTGGACCTGGCAGGCAGCGAGTGCGTAGGTAAGAGCTCAACGCTTTAGGAGGTTCTTTGGATTTGTAGGTACCATGGGAACTTTGATCCCTGAATGTTTTACGGTGCATTAGGCGAGATTTTAACTGGAAATTAATTTATCTTAACAAGCAAATTGCAAAATGGGGCTTTTGGCAAATGTGTAATTAAGATGTTGTGGATAAAGTGCTGCCGAAAATTGAATTCAAGTAGGTACATGTCTTTGCTTTGATGAGTTCAAAGAAAAACTGACTCTGAAACTGCAGCAAGTGCTCCAGTTAAAGCCAGACGAACACACCGAAAATTCAGTTCTTTGCTATTTTTCTGTCTTTATCTATGCAAAGAGTTGAACGAACCCTGTGGAACGTATTCCTGGTGCCTGCACTACAAAACAAGTTCAACGTACCCAGGATATGTTTTCGTTATCTGGTTTAATGAAACCTAACAATTGATGCCAGGCTAAGTGCTCACATGAAGCTGTTTATTAAGCTTATTCTTTAAGCTGCCATCCTAGTGGTGTTAAACACTGCTACGAACAATAAAAAAACTAATACAAAAACACAATTCAAACCAGTAAGTAGGTTTCTTGCAAATCTTAAAAAGGACTACAAGCACAAGGCTTTAGTCTCTATTTAAGGAATATATGGCTAAAAATAGGCTTAAGAACAATACAGATTGCTCGGAAATTTCTTCCAGGCAACAGGAAATCAAATAAAACAGGGATGCCTGGAGTTTCCACCACTGAGAATCTGTATCTGTCATATCTATGCTAGCCAGGCAAAGAAAAACTCCTGTCCTCCATATGTGCAGTATAAGTTGCCATGGCAATGTATCCCAGCAGAAAGTAAAGCGCCATCATAACCCTGTAAATCCAGGATTAAACCTGAAGTTAACTCACTAACGCCAAAACCTGCAGGCCTCTGTACACTAACATTATGGCATCTTCATCTGTGTACCAGGTATGTCGGGAATTTCTGGTGCAGCTCTGTGGGAGGTATCATGTATAAACCGCAGTCTCTCAGCTCTGTCTGATGTCCTGGGATCTCTGGCTGAACAGAGGCCTCATGTCCCCTACAGGAACAGCAAACTGACACATCTGCTACAGGACACCATTGGTGAGACACACACTGCTTCCTCTTTTTGACTCCTGCTTCTTACATCTGCTTTCCTGGGAAAGGAAAAAAAAGTACAGTTCATGTAATCAAATATGATCTTCTCATCCCTGCTTCCCCCTGTTCCTCTCTTCTTTCCCACTAGGTGGCGATGCCAAGCTGCTGGTGATGCTGTGCGTGTCTCCGACGCAGCGCTTCATCACCGAGTCCCTGCAGTCTCTTGGTTTGGGCACACGGGCCCGTCAGGTCCAGAAGACGCCACCTCGAAGGAAAAATCACACCCTCAAAGTTAAGTGACGAGGCAGAGAAGGATTTAATCTTTTATAGACACTGTGGCAGTATGTAGATACTTGAACAAAACAGATCTGAAGTAGAATTTGAGAGAAAGGAGACTGAGGGGAACAAAAGAGGTGAAAGATCCAGTTCTTATGTTCGTATGACGGTAGAGTTATCAGAGCTGTATATTAGATTGCATCTGTGGACCTTTGAAAAGACGTCCAAGTTCACAGCCTTAAACAGTATAATACTATCTTCCTGCAATTATTGGATGTCTTATCTGATTGATTTGGGCTGGATGCCATCTTAGCAGGGTTTTCTTCAGAGTCAAGTCACGTTTAAACTCCTTCAAGGTTTTTTTTCTGGCTCAGAACGGACCTTTGGGGGGTGACTGAGAATGACAATGAATGTAATTGCTCAGTGATGTTGATGAGTCTGTGTTACAGAGGTGTTTTCCTGTTATTTCTGACCATTTGATACATAAAAATGTCTATTATGCTTAAGAATATGAAACCCTACCTGACAAAACTGGCTAAAAAAATGCCTTTTCTTCTTCTTTTTAAAAAAAAAAAAAAAAATCTCAGTTCTTATCATTTTGGTGGAGGAGATTGTCCAAAAATTCGTCTGTGCAGGAAAAACCCTGTCAGGTTACATCTTTGTAGCTATATTCAATTGGAAAATAGCCTAGTTATGCTACCATTCTCCCATATATATTTACTTTTAAGTAGATTTTGATGTATGTATGTTTTCTGAAGTGCAGATTCTTTGTTACACTCCTCAGTGTGTAATTAACATGGGCAATAATGCAGTTACTACATTTATAACAAGTCTTGATCAGGCTACATCAATTTCATAATATATCTATGAAAGTACTGCATTTAGTAAATACTCCCACTTAATCACGCTTATTTTTAGTGATTAGTTGTATATCATGCAACTGTGCTGTATAATGCAAAAGCTTTTAAACTGAAGTAGTCTTAATGTGTTCTGCTGTGAATTCATTTCCAGTCTGACCTGCCCCTGCTTTGCCTTCTCTTTTTTAGCATTACTGGGTGCAGCTATGTTTATACAGTATTTATACACATTTAATGGATTCCTTTTGTTTTTGGTAACACATTACAAATCTTTTGAAAGCCTTGATAGAATAGAAAATGGTGTCGAGATAATGTGAAAATAAACAGATGATATGCTTCTGTCTTTGTGTATCAGTCTGTTCCAGAAAAACACAGAGGAAACTTGGTGTCATTACATAGTTAGCAGTGTTTAAGTGTATTGTGCTATCAGATGAAAAATGTAGTTTATGGCTTTCTATGCAAATTACTTCCACTTGGGGGAATTGTTTCAATAAGCTGTCGCCTCTGTGTAGATTACAGAAAAGACAATTACATAAAAACACTTAGAATGGGGCAACGCTGTGTTTTTTAAAACAGTAAATTATGAGGAGCAGGCAGGTAAAACATTCTGCATAAGCATAATTCAAGTGAGGAGCTCTAAAGCTGATTGTCCAATGTGGCACAAGGCATCAGTGTGAAGCTGAAGTACAGCAGCTGATGATTATTCGCAAATGTAATTTCAGGTCTGTTGACTACAGTTTAATGTTGGGGAGAAAACAAATCAGACAGCTCCCCTCCAAGGTGGAACAGTTGGACGTCTTCCCAGCACGAACAGAATAACACACTGTATCTGGTAATTAAATCTCTTTTTCATCAGCTTCTCCTCAGACGCACACATACACTCTTCACTTTTTAATAAGCCTCCGCCTACCGGTGAGCCGCAAAGAAGCTCCTCATCCCGGTGCACTGAAGTTTTAATCCACGAAGTCCCAACGCTGACGTGTTTTGAGAGACGCAGATGTCGTGTGCCACCCCGACGCGAAACACTGAAATGCCCAAAGCATTTTTTTGAAAACCGCAGGCTTCGAGGATAAAGAGTGACAGGACAAAAAACATAAGATTAGAACAAGAGTGACAAGATAATAAACAGGAAGAACTCCAGGAGCGTCACTTCTGTTCAGAGAGACGACAGGGAGGAGACAGACGGAGGAGAACAAAAGGTGAGAAGATGAGTTAAGTGAGAATGAGATGAGGGAGGAATGGGGAATAGAGGAATGCGAGACAGCGTGTGAATCAGTGAACTTTCTGTTTTAGCCTTTTGGATTTTTATGGCAGGTCCACATGTGGATCATTTGGAATAAGCTCTTTAGCACCTGAATGAAGTGAGACAGCTTCACCTGACTTAATAATTAGACGTAAATCTGATTTTAAATTTATGCTGAGCTGCAAACGTACGGCTTTTTCACTGTTAACTTGACCAAAACTTTTTAAGGAACCACTTTCACAATGAAGTATGAAGCACCTTTACATGATAAAAAAAAACAAGAACCAGTAAGGATTCTGATGCCATGAGCAAAAAGACAGTAATCAAATAAAAGTTAGGGACTAATGGGCGCCAAAAACATTTTAATATCTTGATGGTTTCTCATTTCCACCCAACATTTAAGAACAAGAAAATCTTTAACCATGGCTCACAGTTTTCATGATATTATCCCGATAAAAGGATCCCCTTAATTCTCATCGGCTAACTTGTTTCTGTAGCAGCAGTTGCATTTGCTAATCTCGGGCATAATTAAATAATGGTGGGCTTTTATTTTGAAATCAAAGCAAGGTAAAAGTTGAGCGCTTCAGCTGGAGATTAGCAATCAGTCTTACCAATGAGAGGAGTCTAATTAGGTTTGGACTAAAACTGACTCATATTATCTGGAATTGTTAATACAAAAATTTGCTTTTGTTAAACCAAGAATGTGACATTTTAGCATAAATTATTACTCTGTTTTCTGGTTTTATTAATCTGCTTTTAAAATAACAATGAAGGAAGTAGTCACATCTAATGTTGGCTTTGCTTAGGGCTCACCTCAAACCACGATCCAGCAGGTTTACGTTTGAGGAATGGTTCTTCTAATCAGTTGAATTATCAGTCAGTACAGACAAACTGAACATCCTGGCTTGTGTACAATCACCAGTAATCAAATCACTCTGTGTACAAACAGCAGAGCTCAGCTGAAATGAAAACCTCAGCGCCACAACAACAAATCCATAACGTGTAGAGCTGAAACATAACATTAGATTTTTATTAATTCAAGCAAACTGTTACAGTCAACAGTTACATAAGTTACATGGTATACAGTATTGATCTAATCTTTTTCTTGTTTTTTTTAAACCAGGGTTTCTGTCCCCCTGTCCCTTTTTCCCCACCCAAACATAGAAACAGCAAATCCATACAAGCGCAGGCAAGTAAGTAGTAACAGCACAATACATTCATCAACTCAACGATACGTTTTGTACGAACAATAAGGCAAGTAGAAGAAAAAAAACGAACAACGGAACGGAAAAGGATGGCAGACATTTTCGTTGAAATGAGCCAAAACAAGGCATAATGTATACCTCTCTGTTAGGCCTCAGAAGGCAGTATCACGCAGAATTTACTCTTGCTGTCGTAGAGCCAAACGAGGTGAGGCTTCTCGCTGGCAGGCAGGTACACAGTAAAAGGGGATCTGAGGGGGAAAAGCTGCCTTCGGTGATGTTGAGTGGTTCGTACCTGTTGTTGGTCAGATTCTCATTATCGTGGGCACGCGGTCAAAACTCCTCTGCACACTGAATATTTATCAGGGACAATAAGCGAGGCAGGAACTCAGGAAGTACATTTACAGCATCAAATCACTTCCAGTGTCCATTTCTGTGGCAAACTGTAGGAGCTGAATACACTCGGAATCAATGGCTTTAGTGTTTCTCTTTGACATTGCCTGATGTCAACGTGAGTGGAAGTGGCTCCTCTGAACCTGGACAGACAGAAAAGCGCAAATCTCTTGGCGCACGTTTCCCTGGGGTTAAAGGTTACATGTAGGTGGATGGATATGCACACGTGTGGCCACAGCAGCCAAATGCTTTCCCATCTTCATTTCAACCATACAACAATCATCACATGACATAGCAACACAATCTTTTGCTTGTTCTTAGTGGTAAAGTCAGTCCTTATAACAAGATGGAAAAACAAAAGACATCCCAGCTGGTGTTCAGACTGTTCATGGAGCGGTCAGTATTGGAAACTACTGGCCTGTTAAAACTGCAAATGTTTGAGCAGTAAAAGGTAAATAAAAGACGATAAAATAAAGCAGCATTCACTCGATGCTGAGTTCGGCCACAAGGTGGCAAAACTATGTTGAAGAACTAAAGATAGATGCAACATGCCTTCATTTTTCCTTTTCTTTTTTCTTGTGTGTTCTTTTTTTAAACATCAACGTACGGATACGAAACAAAAACAAGTGGCTCTTCAAAAAAGTTATTTTCATGTATAACAATAGTAAACATGGGGGATTTCGTCACAAGAAATCCAGCAGAAACAAGGTTGTGTGGTAGTGCAGAAAAGAATGAATGCAAAAGAAAAAAACTTCTCTTGGAACACTAGAAAGACTGACAAGGGCGACGTGGAGACTCTCCACCGAACACAAACCACAACGAGACAGAGATATGACGAGATAAAAAAGCCTGACAGAGGGAAAAAGTGGGTGATAACAACGTTTCTCTTCTTCGATGGCGAGGCTGGGTGTTGGTGGAGGGGTAGTCACCTGAACACGTTTATCCTCTGCCGCCAACGCTGCTTCCTCCTTTCCCTCGCCACCTTCATTCCATCCAGTCTCCTTCGTCAAACTCAGACTCGTCCTCAGAGTCGGAGTACTCCACAGCGATGCGGCGCGACAGGATGGTGGCCACATCGTTACCGACTCGCTCATGTTTAGCCTCTTGTTCTCGTTGCTCTTCCACTTTTCGCAGCTGTATGCCTGCAGCAGGGAAATGGAGAGAGGCTTAAATTTCTAACATAATGGCTAATAAAGAGTAATGTAATTGGTATGCAAAATGAAACTCATCTGATAAACCAAGATTACAAAGTAGGACTGCAATGAAACAAGATTTAACCGACTGAGATAGAGCAGAGGACTCTGCTGCTTGCTAAAATTTTATCTAGTTGATATAAGACCTCATTGTAAAATCTGGCATGTCATTAGATCCATCTACTGGCAAGAGAAGCACAGAAGGAATCAAACAGTAGACAATAAGTGCTTAATCTACATAAAACTCATTCAGGACTAGAACTAGTTGTTTTTTGTTTTGTTTTTTTCTTTAGTTTTTTCATTATCAGTGTGATGATTATTTTCTCATCAATTGCTTGGTGTGTAAAAGGACCCTATAGGTTTATAAAAGTTTTTTTTAATTTTTTTTGTCATTCTGGCAGTCCCAACATGTATGTACTTAATATACACTAATCAGGGAGAACATTATGACCACTTGCTTAATATTGTGTTGGTCCACCTTATGTACTCAAAAATGCTCTGAACCATTGGACATGGACAAGAGGACCTCTCAGGGTGTCCTATGGGGTCTGGAACCAGCACGTTGGCAGTAGATCCTTTGGGTGCTCTGGCTTGTGCAGTGAAGCCTCTGTCAGTCAAACTTGTTCCACTACATCCTGTTGATGCTTGATCACAGTGAGGTGTAGGAAGTTTTGAGGTCAAATCAACATGTTGGACCATTGTCATGTTCCTCAGCATGTTCTTGATTGTTTGATGCTTTTTCCACGTGGTGGGGTGCATTTTCCTGAAGGGGTATTCCAGTGACATCTGGGATTTCCATTTGCATGAGGGAGTGTGCTTGTTGTGGGACAATGTTCATTTGGGTGTCTGAGTCTCAACAACGGCAACATCCATGGTTTTCCAGCAGAACACCACATAGAGGGCTTTTCCACCAAAGAAGCACCAAGTGCTACTTCGGTGCTTTGTTGGTTCAAATCTCGTTCCTCCTAGGAACCAGTTTGCTTTTCCACTGGCCAGGAGCCAAGTTGGAGCCACGCCATTGCGTCACCATGAAACGACTACGCTCGTATCAATTACATAGCAGTTAAACAAACACATTAAGTTGATGGTAATATCTGTAATGAATGAAAGAATGTTAAGAGTGATACATCTTAACGCTTGAGACTATCTTTCATAGCAGTGAGTATTATGGCTAGTGGTATGAAGCCAGAGTGTATTGCTGTTCTGTCTTGCATACGCTCACATATGGTTCAGTAAAAGGCCCGGCAAAAGAAGTCACATAGTCGGTGTGTTTATTTTATATCATTAAGCAGAGTCTACAAACATTACAATATCTATGTTTATCTTTACAGATGCTCTTAGGGCTGTTTGAAGGGCGGAGGTTGCCTGTTACCTGGGCACATCCACGATCGCACTACTGGTGTACTGTGTGTACTTGTGTGTCCCTTTCCACCAATGATCGGTGGTCACCATAACCCCGCCCCCAGCCCCTGACGTATTTGGTGCTTAGCTCTGGCCCAGCAAAGAGTTGGTGCTTGCTAAGCACTAGTTTTTAGCACCTGGAGCTGGTGCTTAGGTGGTGGAAACACAAAGAACTGGTGCTAAGTCAGGCACTGGGCCCAAACTAGCACTAGCACCAGGTCGGTGGAAAAGCCCTAATAGTAGCAATATGATCAATGTTATTCACTTCACCTGTTAGTGGTCATAATGTTGTGGCTGATCAGTGTATATGCTAATGTATATATAATGTAAGCAAATTTGGTTATTTTGCTTCAAAAATGCAAAATTAAAAATTTAAGTATCATCTGACTGATAACTTTATCTCTACATTTGCCATTGGTGGCTGAAGGTATGGACCTCTGAGAAGAAAGAAAAAGGAAATTAAGGTTCCAGAACTTTCAGAGATTAACTTTTGGATACGTGCATGCACCGCGTGAGTGGCAGCAAGTTATGGCAACTCCTACTCTCTTTCTAATGTCTTTTTATTTATTTCTAGTTTTCTCCTTGTAAATTTCCCTGGTGAGGTATCAATAAAATCTATCTTATCTTATCTTAAAGCAGTGGCTGCAAGTATCTTCTTGCAGACACCTTTGCAAGGCATGTCTCACCTTTTCTGATAGCCTCCAACAGGACACTGCGTGCATCGCTGATGGGTGGTAGGTTGGCTGGATGGTGCCTCTTGAGCCCCATGTCGTGGAGGGTGTGCGGCGGCGGGGAGGCCATGGCTCCTGCTGATGGGAAGGCCGGAACAGGTGGTGGGCCTGACAGGCAGGGCGACGAGCTCCGCGCTCCGGGGAGGGGCAGAGGAGGTGGCGGCGGAGGAGGAGGCAGGATGGTGCCATCTGACTGAGTCCCGGAGCCCATGCATGGGCCCTTGTCCAGGACCTGCTGGAGACGGGCCGGGGATGAGGAATGGAGGGGAGGTGCCACGGGTGGAGGCGCAGGGTGGAGCACTCCCGGGGCGATCTGGAGAGGAGCTGGGGGAGGTGGGATGGCCGGCGGCTGCTGCTGGACCGGTAGAGGAGGAATAGGGGGAGGAGGGGTGCCCCGCATGCCTGATGAGGGTAAAGGCGGAGGAGGAGGGGGTAGAGGAGGTGGCGGAGGAGGAGGAGTGTTGGAGTTGAGGCCTGCTGTCCGAGCTGGAGACTGGGGTCGGCTGTCGGAAAAACCCGAACTGGAGCTGAGAGAATGGAGAGAGAAAACATAACTGTGGCGTTTACGTTTTCCTTCTTATGCTTTGTGTGTAACCTGGACTAATTAGCTTTACGCTATTTCCTTATTCCCAGGACGTGCACTTTTAGCTTCAGGCATCTAGTAGAGCATCATGTATGTAATCATCAGAAATCCTGTTTCAGAAATGAGCCGGCTGGAAAAATGAAAAAGTCATCAGTTTTCCAGCCAACATGGAACCAACATTATCTTAATTAGCTTGCTAGCTACAGCTGATTAAATCTGCAGGCACCCGTTGTTTCAATTTAAAAATCTGACACCGTCAACTGCATACGTGTGGAAAGCTCGACGATGGTTGCAACTAAGTGGCGTGTCAATACACACGTGTTGCCGGAGAAGCGCATGTCAACATCCCGAGTTTGTCTTGTTCAACTAAATCTAATTATTTCTTCTCAATTAAAAATGTGCAGCGGCGTGTCGGAATCAGCTGCTGGAACTTGTGGAAGTAATCATACCTACTGCATACAAACTGCAGGGTTGTCAGAGAAGTGTGGACAGACTCCCGATGACAAATAGTTTTCTACTTGAATGTCAGCACGTCAAATTAGAGGTTAAAGGACACTACACGCTGGGGAGAAGAGCTTAAGTCCCCAAGCATCTACACTTTACTTTAACTCGTGCACCAAAGGCAGATTGTTAACAGTATTGGCCATTCACTGATGCTGAAGCTTGTGTGGGTAGATCTAGCCATTAACCAGGACCTTGCAACACAAAGACCGACACGTTCACAATCAATTTTCTTCCTACGGAGAAAATTGCACTGCAGACAAAAAGCACAGCGAGAGACGGAGGAGAGGGAGGAAAATAGAGTATTTCCTCTAAACACAACTCGAGGCTATATCTGTGCCAGTATCTGCTCCATGCGCTACATTAAAAGGTAAGAAAAGTTTTGAAAGGGGGGGTGTGAAGTGAGAAGATGGAATGGTAACTTGCAAAAAGGAAGAAACGGCAACACGGCAGAACTAAAGGTCAGGAGAAGTAAATAAGAGCAAGGCGCCGATGAAAACGGGGAGGAAAGAGAGGAGAAAGCAGCTGCAAGGACAACTGCAAAGAAAAATCAATGTGATATTTCTCTGGCGCTGCTTTAATCATTCCCTCAGATCTCTCCATCCCCTCAAACTGTGACATATGCGGCAAAGGAGCGCAGCAGAAAAACAACCTGTAATGTGCTCAGTGGCCTTAACACACTATCGATCCTGCCCTTATCCAAGCCTTCTCTTTTATTTTTTTTTAACTTTGTTCACAAAATCCCAATCCCGTCTATCCATCTGGTCTGTTGGATCCACAAGAAAATCTTCCTCCTCTCAAATACAAACAGAAAAGTAATTGAATGCCACACACTGTGACCAATGATATATATAACGAGAAGAAAAGCAGATAAACAAGGCAAATGGTGTCTGCATGAAGCACCAGATGTTAAGAATTGACTAGTTGTTTTTTTTTAGGTCAGGTGAGATGAAAGAGCAACAAAAAGAGTGAAAACTGAGGTTGAGTGTTGTCTCTTGGCCCACCTGATCACAGAGGGGGGCTTGATCTCTCCCAGTGGGTGCATGGGAGGTGGCGGCGGCGGAGGGTCGTGGGGTCGGGAATACATTCTGTCCCCGGTGCGGTTCAGCAGCTCGTTCATCTGGCTGTAGGGCAGCGCTGCCAGCGAGAAGGGCCCGTCCAAATGCTCCATGTACAAGGGAGCTCTGAGCACAGAAATACAGTTGTGTTTTTATCCTTTCATCACCCAGCGTTTGCTGACTCGTATGTGGAGTGCTCTTGTCCCACTTGGTTCGGCACAAATTACACTTTTCTGATAACACAGGTAAATTAAGACAGCTTCATATGGAATAGATGCACGGTTTCTAGCCATTTTAACTCCTGGTCACAAAACCGAGCACTTCTACTCACTTTATTTACAGCCTTCATTTTCCTCTCCTAAAACTGTTCACATCTGTCATTAATTATATCCTAATGAAGGCTTGAGTCATTTATGATGTGCAGGATTTATGGTTCTTTCACAGTCAGAATTTATGATCTAACACACCTTGCTGCGAGTCTTTCTGAAGTCAAAATCAAAGTAAAGGCACACATACAAAGAATTTGACTCTTTTTTGTTTTGCATTCAAACAGATAAAAAACACTCGTGCATTTAAAAAACAGCAACCGGCCTCTTCAGCAACACCAGAGACGCCCTACAGTCCACAACAGGCGCCGACTCAGTGCTCGACACATAAATGCACAGCTTTATAAAACGGATTATTATCATCCTCTTATCCATCTCAAGTTCTTTACACCCTCTGCTGTGTAATGCTGCACATTCTCAGGTAAATATTTTGCAATATTTTTCATTCCGGCAAATTGTTAATATCTCTGTCACTTTTTTTTATTATCCATGATCCCTTGCATTTGCTGTTTATTTGACTTGGAAATCTTTTCATCCGTCTTGTCAGCATTTATTGTTATGCACGTCAAAGTCTTTTAATGCAAAAACCTACCTGACAATAAAACTAATTCTGTACGAGGGCAACAGCTTAAAGAAGGGAAAAATAAGTGTTTAACTCCTGTGTACAGCTATAGATAAAAGAGCATGTTTAAAAGTGAACTTAAAGGAGTTTAGAGTCAATTGTGCTGAATAATTATGCCCATGTCCAAGCCCTCTTGTCGGACTCAAAAGTTTTGAGCAATGATTTCTACTTCATTTTCTTTTACCTAATTTTTAGCAGCATGAAAAGGGACACCATCCAGTATTTCTAAGGATTACAAAATGGTCAGAAAAGAAAAAGAAATGAATTTTTGCATTGCAGAACTGTGCCCTTGAAGAGCTTCAGACTCCCGTCATGACTGACAACAACACCTACGACCTACACTGATCAGCCACAACTTTGAAGCTACTGACAGGTGAAGTGAATGACATTGATGGTTTTGTTACAACGCAGTGTTCTGCTAAGAAAACGTGGGTGCTGGCATTCCTTTGACACGTACCACCCATCTACACACTGCAGACCAAGTGACAATGTTTTCTGCTGGTCTAAATGACAACATGGTGCACTCAAGACACAGCAGTCTACTCACTTTAAATCAAAATATGTAGAAAAGACAGATCCTTCCTGTATTTACATGGCAACTCAGTAAAACAAAAAACAAACAAACAATGCAGTCCTTTATCAGAGGTGGAGAATAGAGGTATTTATGAAATGTCGTTTTTAATAAGCTCAAACAATACAAACTGTCATATAAAATTAAGGATAAAGGTTTTTTAGTTACTCTAAGTCTAATTTAGATATTTAAATTCTTTAAAAAAACATAAAATAGCATCACATAGTTGTATTACATGCTGCTTTTTGATTAAGGCTAAAAATAATTCCCCATATGCTACATAAAATGACTGTTTGCTTCTTTTTAAATAGTCTAATGTTGCATCTTGCATCAGTTTCATACATTGTTATCTATGAGAATAAATGTAAACTAATACAGATGACAGACTCTGTGGTTATCTGTCGACAACATCAACAATCATGCACTCACAACAATCTATTCAGGCGAACAATGTGGCGTCCTTTTTCCTGAAATCCATCTTCATCTATACTTGCAGAAAAAGATTTTATGTCAGCTATGCATATCACTGACAAGTCCAGCAAAACCAACCAATTTGCATAAAATCTTTTCTTATTAATCAAACTGACTAGCAGGAAAATTACTGAAAATGAGTGGCAGAGGAGCTTTGAGGCACAATAGATGCAATCAGATCTGTGAGGGACCTTCATCATCCCTGTTGTGTCTGCTTTTCCTCAGTGCCAGCGAAGTGTAAATTGCAAGAACCCCCTGTGGCCTGGACACGATTTATTTTTGTAGATGTGAGTAATTACGTCCTGCTGATGAATCAGTCCGTCCAAACAGTATTTTCAAAGCAGATCGTTATATATGTTGTATTTCGGGTTACCAGGATGTGTGTGCGTGTTATCCTCATCATTCGACACCTGCTGAGGACTTCTAACGGTCTAATTGGAGATACATGAGCCACCTTCACACACCTGTTGTCGTGGTAACCTGCAGACCCGTTGGCCTCCCTGTGCTTGTCTTCGGGAATGTCCTGAGCGAGCTCCGCACCCAGCGCCAGCTTCTGCCACTCCTTCTTACGATCGTGAGGCGCCCGCGGTATCTTCTCTGGCTCCGGCGGACGGTCTATCGCCTTCAGCTTCGGTACAGGAGGTGATGAAAGGCAGAGTGAGACGATGGCGTGGGAAGGCACAGTTAGAGGGAAGATGTAAGGAGGCGGCGAGAATCCAATGGAGTGTGAATCCACGGGAGATGGATTTGGCGAAGACGGGACAGACAATAGCGAAAGGAGATGAGAGGGAGAGAAGATAAAAGATTAGCTGTTAAATATATCTCGCCATCTTACAAGCAAAACAGACAGTGGAGGAATGTCACACACTGTAAAAACAAGTTGCAGTGAGATTTAGAGAAACACGAGTAAAGAAAGAAGCATTTTATGACTACTCACACACAACCACAACCAAATCTAAAATTTAATCATGAATCTAAGTTACCCCTTCTGGCATTTACATTCTTGTCTGATACGGACAGCTGTTCTTGATTTAACTTTACACGTGCTACATAAACATCTACAAACCAAAATTGGTGAACATTGTCCAACTTAAACTCGGTGGTGTGGACTTTTTAAAACAAAAAGTGTATTAAATTAGCTCTCTGAAGACACAACTCAAACACAATTTTAAGCAGAAGCATTTTAAATAAAAGAAAATATTGTAGCATAAAAGCTTGGGAACAGGGAATGCCCATTGATTGACCAAATCAAATCATTGTAAATGTCAGTATCTTTACTAAAGCACAAAACTTAGTAAAGTCAAACAAACAGTAAAGCAGTATCTTGTAGCAATCATAATCTCAGGTCCGTTATCAAACAGCAGTCCCTGCCTCCCAGACTGACTCGCAGCACACAGGTAGCTGCTGTAGCAGAAAATCACATACAGTGTTTGAAGATAAATCGCTGTATTTTTCACATACCTGCCCTGGAAGGTCTAAGTACCTATAGACCTGATCATACATGCGGGGGTCCTGCAACTACAAGAACAAAAACAAAAACCACAAGAGAAGCACCGGGAGTGAGGGGAGGGGGGTTCAAAAAAATCAACACAGCACAGGATTGAGCACAACACCGCTGCACACAGTCAACAGGGACAAAAAAAAAAAAAAAAAAAAACCAGAGTGGGCGGCGAGAACGAACGGGACAAAAGGGAAAGAGGGGAAAAGAAAAGTGCTGTTAAACAGAAAGTGACAACATGCACAGCTCACGGGACGTCACAATGCAGGTAGAACGCACACACACAGTCCAGCAAACGCACAAACACACACACACACAAACAGTGGGAAAATAACAGAGCCGAGCTTCGTCCCAACAGAAAGAAGACTGAGGTAGAAAGGGAAAGATCTCACTGGATGACAGGACAAAGTACAATGGTGTTTTATCTACATGTGGGAAAAGACTGTCAGACCTAGAGCAGCAACAGCCATAGACAGTGTACGGTCTATGACGACAACAACACACACCGAGAAAATGACATGCAGCAGAGAAAGACACACACACACACAGGCTAATCAACTCAGAATAATAAAATAGCAGATTATAACACAAGAAGGACAATAAAATCATGGAGGGGCATTTCACAGTTGCGCTTAATGCTGATATGCATGAAAACACCATCTTTAGTCCACCTAAACCACTTTAGAGTATGCATTAGAAAACATGATATGCAATCCTGACATAAACATTTCAAATATAAACACACTTCTTACCTCCAAGGCAAATATTTTAAGGATAAGGCTGATTTATTCTGTGTTTTTCTTATTATTAACAAATCCAATGCATAGTGTGCCTCTGAACGCTTTCTGACTCCCAATCTCATCTGTTGCACTTCATTGTTTGTAATAAGGATGCATTTGTAAATCTTAATTTTACTTTCCAAAGCAGCCATGTGTTGGATATTTTGGCAAATATACTGTTGACTCCAGTTGGGTTGCTAAAATATGAGTAAACAGTGTATTTGTTGGAGACTATTTTCAGCTGTACAAAGCTAGTACTTACAGTAGGGGAATGCTGTATGTGGGACTTCATTGTAATAAAAGGAACATGTCATCCACTGAAACAATGTGGCTCATTGATGCTTTCAACTGTTTAAGACAACAACGGAGTTTTATGTCACAGAAGGAACAGTTGCACAGACAATAATTGCTGGTGGGATCAGTTAATTGCTGGTTTTGTCCTTTTTATTCCTTTTTGCGACTTTAAGAAAACACCAAATACCCCAGACTTATCCTTTAAGTGTAAATTATTTGCTCCAGAAGGCGTATTTGTGGTCACAACAGAAACAGGTATTACACAAGCTGAACTAGAGTATGAGTCAACTGAAAAACAGTGTACAAAGTGCTTTTTCCATACTGTAAATACATTCTCCCCTGTTGGTGTTCTGAGGAGTCAAGCAATTATTGCAATACTATATCTAGCAGCAGAAGTGTCATACAGATTTGTGTGAGCGTGCATTAGTGTGTACGTGGTGGGAAATGTTTGGAAAAGAAACACAATATCCAGCCGGCAACACTGGCGCTCTCCATTACAAGCAATGCTAATCGATTTCTTTTAAGTCACATAGATCCTGTAAGGTGGCCCTCTCTGCTTATTAAATAACTGTGTGTGTTTGTGTGTGTGTGTATGTGTGTTGGCCTTCGAATGAAACTCGCTGGCCGACAAGGCGACTTGATTCAACACAGTGTGGGTTGTGGACAGCATCTCCTCTGGTTTGGCTAAACGGTGTTGATTTTGTCCGTCCACTGCTGTGTCCAGGCTGATGAGAGCGAGCCTGGGAATAAATCCTAATGCTAACGCGCATTGATTAGGTTCTGATTCATCACGGCCCATTACCGGTGATGAGGCACCGGCCGAAGGGGAAGCCTCTGCACACATGAACAGCACATATTCACACACACAAATCTAATACTCCAACAAAATTTCATTTATCGGAAGGTCAAATGTTTCATCTTATGGTCTTCTTCCGTTTCTCCAAACTGTGCTAAGCCTCTAAAATCCAGCCATATTTTTTTTTTTACATAATTAATTTTATTCTGCCTCAGCTCTGACTTCCTGAAAAGTTTGTGGTAACAGTGTCTAAGCGATATGTAAAGAACACATTTTCACAAAAATAAGTGAACGTGCTATAAAGCTACCCTCGGGTTTGCAGACTGTTATTGTGGTATTTTGGTTTTATTGACATTAAAGTGAAAGGACAGAAAGGACAGGTGGTAGTCAAACACATCAGTGTAATGTCTCCAGTGTGAAACAACAAGCTGTCGAATGGTGAAGGTTTGAATGTTGCAAAGAATGTGACAACAAGGAAGAAAAGGTAAACAAGGAGGGAAGGAGACTGTGAGAGGAAACAAAGAGGAATAGTGTATTTCGTGTTTGTCACAGTTGTAATAAATGTAGCTAATTTCAGCGCGCTGTGTGCTGGTTCGAGGTCGCCATCCTTCATCTGAATGGACTGGGAGGAAGCGTTTCTCTGTAAGTACTGTGTGTTTATGAGTGTGTGGAAAACAGCAGGTATAGATTTATGTTCTATACTGACTGTGTTCCTGTGTGTCTGTTTGTGCTCATGTTTGAATACACACTCTGTAGTGTGTGTGTTGTCATGCGCATGGGTTTGTGTTCATGTACAAAGCGACAGAGTCAGCAGAACTGCAGCCATGCAGCCCCCAAAGGGAGGCCTGCAGAGGTATTCGGCCGCTGGACCACCCCGCTGCTGACAATAACACAAACCCCCTGACACAATACATAAATTACTGCTGCTGATCTGTTGGATTTGGGTTGTACAGGCTCATACAGTAACTATCTCACACTACTGCTCTTATTCATCAATGAGATAAAGCAATCATTTGACAATTGACAAAAAAATCAAACAAATGTAGAAAATATTGGATGTACAGTCACTTTGATATTCTACTTCGTCATGAAGCTTCTTGTGTTTATTGAATAATGTTGCCTGTACACAAGTTACCAAACTCAAAAAGGCTCTAAATCAAGAATATTACAGTATGTTAAATGCAAAAAGTGTTTTTCAGCTAGAAAAGCAATGTCAACCTTTGTGTTGTGCCGTCATATCTGTGGTTTATTGTTAACAAACAAGCACAATTCATGTGCCTGAATCTTAATTTGACTAATAAATCAATCCAAAAGCAATATGCAGGTGAGGCAAAACAGCCATCAACTAGGAAATATATTACTGTTCTGATTTGTCTTGTTGTTAGTGAAGTGTATATTCAATATCTGTATGCCAAATTCCTCATTTTCACAGCATTCTACCTTTCAAAAATGCACTGAAAATATAAATTTGAAGCATTCAACCGTCATATGTTTAATATTTCAAAAAATAATATACGATTTCAGGTTGGGCTGAGGTGACACTATAGACACAAATAAAAAACCACACACTTCTATTTCTAGCGACAAACTGTGAATCTTAAAGTAGCTCAGCTTTGCAAGGCAAAAAGTGTGAGTCAACTGTGTCATGTAAAATGCTGGTGCACTGACATGCAGTTTGCAACGTGTTAAACCCACAGTCGTCTCCATGCACAGACCAGGTAGTGATTATGGGTAAAACCTGATGTTCTCTGCGTAACAGAGTATGACAAATATCCGTTCTTTGGAAGATTACTGACAGAAAGTATTCAACGTCACGGACTCCCAGGCTTTTACCCTGCAAGTACAATTGGGATGCAGGTAAGTACTGGAGGGTTGTTAGTAACGGGCTGGACGTGGGCAGCTTCTTTGCTCACAGCAAACCAGAAGGGTGGGGGGAGTGGAAAGGAGGTGGGGGAGACAGAGAGGGCTGCAGGCTACTGCATGAGGAGCAGATGCTCTGACAGAGGGGGCAGAGAGGAGAAGGGAGAAGTTCTTACCTCTGGGGGAGTAAAGAAGGGAAGAGGGGTTTCAGAGAGGACTCTTATAAGGCTCTTGGGATACACAAGATAAGGCATTTCCAGCTGCACAGAGTTAGATAGAGACCAGGATTCAGAAAAGAGTGTACAGCAAAGGTTGAGAGGAATGAAGACAGAGGAAGAGAGATTCTAAAGCTGTATTTTGGCATTTTTTTCCCCACCATGACACACAATTTTTTGGCACTAACACTATCTTTTTTCACCAGTGAAACATAACATTATTTTCATGTGGCTGCTGCCAGTATAATCCCTTGATCAAAACTGAAGTTTTATAAATTAACATAAAATAGTATCCACACTGTAGCAGAAGAAAAAAGCACACACAAGCTGAGTTCACATATATCCTGTAGATAGTGGAAAAGAGAAGCTGTACTGCAAATGCACTGTCTGCATGGCTGGAGAACACTTTGTCACACCTGATCGAACAAGTCCAAAGTTAGACGGCTGAATTGGCCTTTCAATCGACTGTTTCTCGCCTCTCCCCCTATTAGCCATTGTTGCGCCTGCAATAACAACCCAAAAAACACTGAAACAGTTGGAGTGGCTTGCAACAAGCTGCAAGAACAACAGGACAAAGCAGGATTGTTAAAATATCTTCTACATGAAGTGTGCAGATGGAGCATCTTGTCCTCTTTCTCGGCTCACGTGAAGCCATTTGGTTTGCTGTTCCATCTAAATCTGCAGCAGTCTGATAGAAATTATGTTGGAAGTCATTAGTTTTTTTTTGTTACTGTCCCTGGGAACAAAGCATCCAAATGGCGTAGGCCCTTCTAACATGCACAGCAACAGTGATTGCTTTGTCATTGCAGAGCATTCGCTGTACTTGTTCATGTGATCTTGTTCAAAACTGTCATTGTTCTACAGCTGGCTACATGTGTGCATTAGCAGTTGGCAAAGAAAGCTTTATTTCATAAACTAGTTAGCAGCTTATCGTGAGGACGTCACTTGACTCCACACCACATATTACAAGCTGCAATGTGTACTCTGCCACATGCGCTTCACCCAGTGCTTAGCGCAACAGTGGAGATACTCCAAGGGACAAGCTATGCTACCCAACCACCTTTATCTACATTAAAAAAGAAAGTTTTCATGTTGCCGCTTTACAGAAAACATGCTGATCTTTCTGTGAGAACCAACACTGATCAATAATATCTGCCAGTCAATAAATCCATTGGGCTCTGGTTCTCATGAGTACATAAGGTGCTGTGCAAGGCAAAAAAAAAAATCTGCTGTTCAAATCTCATTAATGAGCTTCTCAGTGCTCAGAAACAATCGCTATAGCCGTCTTGCACGCGCTGCGTCTGTGTTATTATTTGAGGACTAAGCAAATAATTAACATGCACACTCTGTTGCAGGAAGATAATGATTTGACAACACGGTGCTTTACTAATGATAAAGGTCAACATTTAACATGAAATCCATTTGTCCTCCTTTTTTGTGCCTGAGCAAACTGCGCATTCAGCTCTCACTGTCCACCCCTCGTCTGGATGGAGGTCATTCATTTATTTATGCTGGAGTTCACATAACCCTGTCACTCTTGTCTGTTCCCTGTCAGAATATCTCTAAAAATGAGACCCGCAGAGGTGAAGAGTCTCTCGCGACAAACAAAAAGCTCAGTGCCCATGTTGGTTGTGCAGCCGTCTTGGATTATGCAGTGGCTGTGGCCCCTAGCAGGGCACTGCAGTGTCGGTCTCAGTGTCTCGGTGCTCCGAGCCTGTTATCTCTGACCCGTTGAATGGATCTGAGTGGTCGTCATGGCAACTGCTATAAGGGGGGTGAAAGGATGAATTTTTTGTGAGGAGGGCGAAGGCAACTTAACATTGGAAATTTGTATCAGAAAATGAAGGAGACTTGACTTTCTTTGCTTACTGCCAGCTCATGTTTGGAATAAGGATCCGAGATGACTTATTATTTTGTGGTACTCAGAGCAGTCTTTGAGCGCTATATAAATATTCTACATTCTCCCTGAAGCTTTAACTGAGAGCAATTTATAGATGAGCAGGAACTATTTTGATCTAAAAACAAACCTGTGCAGAAAAGTGTCTGAATAAATGAGCAGGATGTTTCAGCTGCACAATAATACATATTAAAATAAAAAGTTTTTTTTGTCTCGTCACCTTGCTGGCACAAAGACATGCACAGTATGTCTCATCATATTCTCCTTGAAGACAAGATGGTATGAGATGCGACATTCCTAATGTCAAACTTGACTTGATGCTTGTCAAATTGAAATATCTGTTGACAAAACATTCTCCTTAAGAAGTTTATGGATGTGTGGGATCCTCTCTTTCATGCCTGTCCTTCAAGACCTCCATAAAAATGTGCAGAGAGATGCCTTGTATGATTTTCAAGACAAAAATTAATATACAATTTCTTTTGCAAATGGCTACAGAAAAGAGCCACAAACATTGTTCCTTTTCATATTTCTGCAGACAATTTAAAAACTATCAACTCCACTCATGTTCGTAATGTTTATTTAACAGTTGGAATACAGCTGTAATTATGAGGGTGCACAGATACTAATAATAAAAACATGTTTTCATGCTCTTGTGGTGTTTGTCGTTTTAGGCGCAAGTCTGCACACACGCATGGAGATTTATCCCATGAGCATGAAAATTAAAAATAACATAGAAGCTTTTTCGTCTTTATTGGTGTTCAGATTTTAATTTCCGTCTTGTAAACAGACATTTAAGCTCCTCTAGTCTTTAAGTGCTTCAGTCTGGAGAGATTTCTTCTCTAGGCACTTGTAACAATATGGGGAAAAAAGTTTTTATACCGACTCAATCAAGACAGCTCATTAGCATGCAAGAATTGGCACCCGCTGATTTTAACGAGAACTGGCAGCAAGGCTTTTTAGACAACAGTAGGGCAATTTCAGCAAAACATTTATTGCTGCTTTTGGACAAGTATATAAAAATGAGAAAAACAGGCTGAAATTTAAATGTCAATATATTCCATTAGGACGCCTGTGAGTGCTATAATGAGACCAGAATAGGAGAGGAAGAGCCAAATGGGGTTCTCCACAGGGGATCCAGACACTAGAGACGGACCTCAGTGCAGTGTGGACTCAAGCGCTGATCTCAAAGAGAGGCAGCAACACTTTTATTTCTCCTCTCCAGTCAACTTTCTCTCTCGCTATGATCTTCTTCAACTGAATCCCTGGGACTTTCCTCTCACGCTCTCCGTCTCCTCTGACTGGCTCAGCACATCTAGACTACTGCTAATCCACTGAGGCTGAGGCTAACACGGGGAGCTAATGAGATCAGGACATTGCAGGTTTCCTACCACCCCTCCTTCTGCACTGTACTGCTTTTCATTTATCACCAGCTCTGATCTGGTTGAAGTTTAAGTAACTGTTAAATGTGGATTTTAGACTAACTACTACTGAAGTGGCTGATTAGGAAAACAGCTGGTGACTGAATGAGATGATAAAGTGCAGTCATTTGATTTTTTTTGACAAATAGTATAGCTGAAAATGGGTAACGTGCACATGACAATCCCACTTTTTTTGCAGTTTCCAGATGTCATTCAGCAGTAGAGTACATTCAGTTACGATATGTTCTTCCTTCAGCTGGCATTTTGGTTTGAAACAGTTTCTGTGCTGCTACCTTTAACCACTTTTTCCACCCTTCAACACGAAAGCGAACTGGCCTTCATACTGATCTTTCACACTCTGCAATTTATTTATATTTTTCTCTTTCATGAGACCTCAATAATTTCCTTGACCATCCCAAATAATATTCTTTACAAATGCAGTCCATTTTCTGCGATGCATGATTTAGAATACTAACATTTTAAAAGAGGAAACAACAAGGTTGTGCAAAAAATGTGTATTATTTATATTAAAAATAATAATACTGAAAAAGGGGCATTACTTAAAACTCAAGTTTAAAGTTAGATATTCATTTCGTTATTCTTAGTCAACTGTTTATAATGAATGAAGTTGTTGCCACTTGGTTTACTGAGTCATTTAATCTTGTCCTTCAACACCCTCAGCTATGATTTGTTGTAATTCTTCTGTGGTGTAAGAAGACTTTGACCTGAATCATCATCAGATGAACTCAGTCGCTGTTGCTGCTCTCTGAAAGGCATCCAGACGTTCAAGTTCAACGGAGTCAAGTGGTGATACATTTAAAAAGAACTTCCAAAGAATCAGTGAGGAGTTCACCTAAGACAGAACCTGAGTTCCACTTGCTGAAAATGTCAGGAACATGCCATGTTAGTGTGTAAGTGGAATTTAATTTTGTTTCCTTATTTCTTTCTTTTTTTACTTTTTATTTTTTAGATGGCACTTAAGGTTGAGGTTCAAAATATCCAATATCTAGTACATAAAATCACAGCTCCAAAGTTGTTTAAATATTTGTGCTGGGCAATAATTCAACATTATTGTTTTTTTGTGACCTTCTGTGGTATTGTCCTGCGACGATATGAGCATATTTTTGAGGTGCAGTCATATAGTTCAGAGACAATGCCTTTAAAAATCAAGAGTTGTACCTAACTTAAACTTGGCCGCCATCTGCTTAAAAGTAGTCTCCTTGAGCAGCAATACTCCCAGCGCTGCTGCCATGTTTGGAGCACTCCCTGGAAGTCCGGTTATGTAAGCGTGTCAAGCACCATCTGTGTTGGGTGCTGAATCTGCAAAACTGTGTCACAGCAGTGACCCTACAACTTGAATTTCATTTTAGAGAAGAAAAAGGGAACAAGGGAGGAATGGAGCCAAATCTAGTTAGTAGGGCAGGTGAGGAGTGAAGATTGTGTTGTTGTGGCCAAAAAATAACCGACACACTGTGACCGGGCACACAACACAATTGGGGCACTTGTATACCATCGCACCACAGTTGAATTTCCCCCTCAGGACGTTACAGTGGAAGTCTGCCTTGACAGATCAAGCCTGGGGGATGAATTCAACGTGTACAACCCCATGAATGTTAAGGAAAACAACAAGCATGGTCCTGGTGCTCTCCTGACTTGACATGCCTTGTCTAGTCTTGGAGACTTTGGGCTTTTCCACTGTGAAAACTGCAGTTTGGGGTGGAACTGTACATCCAACTTGTTAAAGAACCAATGAAGATGAGGATTGTTTCTTCCTAGGCTAATGACTGACAAGAAATTTGATTTACTTCAATTTGAGGTCCCTGCTGAAATCCTAAATATAAACCTATCAGTGGCCACAGGTACCTACATGATGGCATTCTGACAGTCTTTGAACTATATGATTGCACCTAGTATTGCAGGTTGTATTTAAAATAGACTTTTAAAATCTTGCTTTGTGAGTATTACGAACTATTGTGCAGTGTTTTGCATCTGATAAGAAAATGCATTAATGTATTACTCCAAGTGCACTTCCTGGGCAATATTTCATTGTCTCACCAGTGCCTCAGACAACACATTTCCACCAATCAAGTCCAATGCACTGTTTTAATGAAAGCCTTCTGACAGTGGAACACATTTCATTGCCTTAAACATTAATTTTGAGATTCTGCATGTATATACCTATGGATACTGTGATATATATATCCACATCTGAAAAATGCAATTGTTCAGCACCTCGAATAGCAAAGATTACCCAGCTATACTTCATAACTTTAAGTTGTGGGGGAAAAAAGTGAGAAGAGCGGCAGAGTTGGAGTAGCAGCAAAAACTGAATGACAGACATTATCGAGGAGAGAAATGCAAGAGCGCAAGGAACATTGTCTGTCATGGCACAAACTGTGTTGGCAGCCAGTCTCAGATAGAGTCACACTAACTGACAGGTGGCACGGCCTGTCAGCTCCATGACACTGCAGCTGCATAGTACATTGCGGCCTATTTAGATCTTTTTAAGTATTTGTGTGCGCGTGCCTGGGTGTGTCTGTTAGTGTGTGTGTGTCCAAAGTTAACAATAGAGAAGCTGTTGATATGAAATATGTTTAGAGATGAGAAGCAGAAGATGAAATGGAAAATACCAGGAAATTTCTGAATATTCTTGTGAAATAATAAGATGTAGTACAGAATGGGTGTACATAATTACAGCGACAAATACACAAATACACACACACATACACACTGAACAGCATGACCAAGAGGCACATTAAGATCATGTGGCGTCCCCACTCAATCGGCTAAGAGATGAAGTGTGAAGATTTACAGCCTAAATTTCAAACAAACCCATTTGTGTGTGCATATGTATGCCACTGAGGTTAGATCCATCCAGTGATTCTGCATGCTTTGCGTAGACACACACTTAACCTCTCTGCACTGTATTTACCCTGATCCTCACTCAGACCATTTATCCAGCATGATGGTTACACAAACCAACAAATATGTGCATGTAATTCCTCTAATCTATCCGGTTTTCCCTGAGAATGTCTTCTAGGCCTTTCCATGGGGTCTGTCTAACTGCCAGTGTGGCGAGGAGGGAAATGAACATGGCTTTACAAGCTGAGGCCACCCGGGGCTTTAATTAGAATGAAATCATTGGAATGAGCTTTGACTACAAACGGTCATATCAACGTAACCCTCTGAAGCAAATCGGTCGATCCATGGTTGCAAATGAGCTTTCTGTTTCATTTTATGTTTGGAAAAAAAACATATGCATGCTCATTAATCTGTAATAAGTCGATGAGTACTAAACAGGAAAACAGGCATCTTCTCTTGCCTTCCTCCAAACTAATTCTTGACAAAACTTCCGCTGTCCTGTTTGCGCCATTCCCACAATCATTAAAAACCTCATAACCAACAAATTATATCCTCCACGTTCACATAAACCCTCGCTGGAAAATCACTCTCCTTATTCCTCATTGACGTGACTGTAATAAGCTCTGATTGACTGCGAGGGGGCAAAATGTGGAGCACAGGCTGCTTCCCACGCAGGGGAATGCAAGCTGGTGCTGATTAGAGCTCCTGGTGTTGAGGGTGGGAAACCCCCTCTGCTTTGAGTAGGGGGGTCACGGCTCTCCACTCAATGAGGAAGACAGGCTTTCGACGGATGCAGAAAAGCCCCTTCATTTAATTTGTCTGCAATCATTAAAAATCTAATATCAGATTGCATCTCTGTATACAGATCTTCCTCATGAGGCTACATGTGTGTGTTTGTTTTGCGCAGAGGCAGAGCAATGACGCACTGTGCGGGGGCTAGTGAAGAGCAGATGCTCCCATTAATTAGATGTAATGATCACACAAGCAATAACTAAGAGGGCTGACTGAAGGAAGAGCTGATTAATCTATGAGTGGTGACTAATTAATGCATTAGGCTATGTGGTATGAAGCCAGTCCTGTGAATCTATTAGTGAATCACCCTGTCAGTTTCCTCATGCAGGACACATCAATCTGTGTCTCTGGAGAATAAAGGAAGTCTCTTGTTCATTCCATGTCTTCCTACTTGCTAGCCTCAGTGTCCTACTGCTCATTTTAAATATTCCAAATATACTGCAGCAACCAACGAATCAGCACGGTCCTCAACTGCTGCATGAAAATACAGCCAAATGTTTGCAGCCACGGACCCGTGCTTTTAATTTCTAGACTTACCTTCTGTTTCCGCCTCTCCTTCCTCTTGTCTTCTGTGTCCTGCAGCATCTTTTCTCTCCACAGGTCAAAGAAATAAGATGGGTTGGTGTAGAACTTTAGACCTTCCTTCCCATCGTCCCTGAAGATGGACAAACCGAGGAATCTGATTATTTTAATTCCTTTTGCTAAAAAACATTTGCAGTGTCTGACTTTTCCCTTTCAAAGAGCAAAACAGGACATTTTTACATGAGTACATTCCTGTAAATAAAGTTAAGTCTGCAGCTGATGCTCGTTCTCATTATCGAGTCATCTGCTGATTATTTACTAGATACAGTATTTACTTAACACACTGAACCACGAAACCTGCGAGCAGAGTTGAGGAACATGTTATCATTTTTTTAATTGACAAAAACAAAATCAAACCATTTATCAAAGCCACCAACGGTAAAAACAACACCTATCAGATTTTAAACGACCCAATGGTGCATTAACATGTGTGGCATCCCCTTCCAGCAGGAGAATTAACCAAATCTAAGCTTCAAAATGTTGAAATTTGTCAAAGGTAAACCATTTGCATTAATAACAGTTTATAAAAAACAAAAAATTATGTGTCTCTCTGCAAAACTGTGAAGCTACTAGTGACTCTGCTATGTCAAACAGTCACCTTACAAAAAATCAAGGACTTCTCAGCTGAACTGCAGGCTGTGTTTACACAGAGTAGAAAGGAGACAAGTAAGGAAACAAAATAAAATCTAAGTTCAAAAAAATCTATAGTATATAGAGCCACCATTTTTTTTTTTGCATTGGTAATATTTGTGGGTCATAATCAAAGAAATTCAACTTTAATTTTCTTGTTTTTGATGACTTGTGGCATTTTAACTGTTTTATACTGCACAGGAAACATTTCTGACTCTCTACTTCTAGCCATGGCTATGCTGTTTCCATAAAGGTGCAGGACTTCAAACTGCAGTAATGAACCCACAGTGAGTAAAAATGTGATGAGAGCAAAAGATGTCCAAAACTGCTCAAGTTTCAGAGGATTTAACCAGCTGGCCTCTTATCGGGCTTCTTTTTTTTTCTGAACAACTACATTTTACATCAACGGAGGCTTAATAAACCAGAAATTTGTCACATTTAAGTAGCCGGAAATTAAGAATCTGTCAGCATCTTAATATGAATAACATGACCCGAATATCAGGACACTTGCTGATTCATTTTTCTGTCCATTGACTAAATGTTTCTGTACTACAAAGGAAAGCCAGACAAAAGGGGTGGGCCACAAAACGGACTGCAACAAAGAGGCATTTTTCCTCTTTATTCTTTTGTTGTTGTTTTTTGACTGAGTCTCTTGAAATGCAAAAGCTGCAGAAACAACCCTGAAAGCAGAGAGTAAGTGATGAGAGAGGAAGGTAATGTTTATTGACTCCTGCCCTTGCCTGTCGTTGTCTGCTCTCCTTCAAGGAGTCATATCTGTTTACCATTTGTCATAAATACGAGCTAATGGCCTGTGTTGTCATTCATTCTCACTCAGCTCTCCTTGTTGTGTATTCCTCACTGACACTACAAAAGTCTCTGCGGCTGGTGGTCACTGGTGGGAAAGAGTGCCATGATCATAGGGCGGGAAACAGAAAGACTTCTGACAGAGGCAGGTGGTTACAACATCAAAGGTCCGTCTTGACACGGAAATTATCATACGCAAATGTCCAAACATGCCGTCTGGCCATTTTCTATCAGGGGGTATGCCTCAATTACCCTGCTGATGTCCTGCTAATCTTAGTTTTTTGCAGATATGCTTCACTGATGGTTAAATCATCATTTCAGAGTTTTTAAAAACTGTTTTCTGGTTCAACCCTCGGAACCCCAAAATCCACTGGGGAATTTGAAAGGCATGTATTTAACCAAATCACACCAATCATCAAAGCCAGAAACAGAAACACAGAGAGAAGAGTTGAATTTTGAACTTCCCAATAATCCTTGAACTTCTCATTTGTGATGCGCGGTTTGGTCTGAAAGCCAACCAAATCTAAGCTGAAAATTGAGATATTTCAGCAAAATCGCTTTATTCTACACTTATTTAAACATTTCCCCAGAACAAAACCCTACACACTGGCTGTGTCCCAATTCTGAGGCTGCATCCTTTGAAGGCTGCATTTGAAGGCCGAATGCCTCACAGTGGGGCAACGAAGGCTGTCCCATTATATTAAGACTCGAAGACTCCTTCAAATGCGGCTGACGAATGTGTCCTTCTTTTCCACAGCTTCGAAGGATGCATCAGGTGGATCTTTTGCAGCCACAACATATCCAAGATTCATTGCGCGCTGGTGACAGTTCGATCAACAGCTGGAGTTTTGATGGAAAAGATGGATTTATCAGCGGCAGAGGATTATAGTTTTATATATAAGTATTGTGTTACAGCTCACTCCAATAGCTAACGATACAAATAATAATAATAATAATAATAATAATAATAATAATAATAATAATTTTACATTGCATTTATAGAGCGCTTTTTAAAAAATTTAAAGACGCTTTACAGGTTAAAAACAAACACAAATACAGATATACAAATCAAACAATCAAAAAGAAAACAAAAGAAATAGAGTTGAAAGTGCAGTAGAAAACAAAAATTCACGGTTGGAGTTTATGCAAATAATGTATTGTGTATAGTCTATATAAATTTAGGGAGATTACAAAACGTAAGAGGTGTGTTTTTAATTTAGTCTTGGAGTGGTAGGGTCAACGGTATCACAGATATGTTGTGGGAGTGAGTTCCAAAGAGAGGGGGCGGCAACAAAGAAAGCTCTGTCCCCCCAGGTTCGGTGCTGGGTCCTGGGGATGGCCAGGAGGTTTGCATCGGAAGAACGGAGGGTACAGGAAGGGGTGTAGGGGAGGAGCAAGTCCTTAAGGTAAGAGGGGGCCTGGTTATGGAGTGCTTTATGGGTGAGTAGGAGGATTTTGATTTTAATACGATATGGAACAGGAAGCCAGTGAGGTTCTGGAGGACTGGGGTGATACGGTCACAAGAATGTTCTGGGTGAGGAGGCGGGCGGCAAAGTTTTGGATATACCGAAGTTTATTGAGGAGATTGTTGGGTGTGTCATACAGGAGACTATTGCAGTAGTCAATATTGTGATGAAGAAATGTTAAAACCTTAAAATTTGTTTTTAAAAAATCGATTAAGTAACATTAACGTTATTGATGTGAGCTGCTGCAATTTCAAACGTTTACTTTCCAGTTGTACAGCTTCAGTGTTTAAGTTACATTTTACTGAGATTTGGCAATTTTTTTCTGACCGCGGCCACCACACAAACAACTTAATCCTTCACCAGTATTCAAATATTTAATCCTTATTTAAATTATCATATGGAGAAAAAGTTAAATGGCTCCAAAATGGAGCTTCTATTGGTGGTAATTCTCTGTGTAGATGAGCAAAAACATGACTATCCTCACTTTTCTTGGTTCAGTTCCACCAAGTTTTCTGATAACATGTTTAACAGACATAATATTTGATTTCTGTTAAGACAGCAGGTATTTTGTGATCCTCAAAAAACATTTTTTTCTCATCACAAATACTCAGCCCAGAGATTGCGGCGGTTTATAATATTTGAAGTTCATATCAGTGTGAATGTTAAACCAGCTGTGAACCTTCTTGTTTTTCAGACAGTTTAGTCCAATACAACCGTACAGTACAAGCCCCTCATGTCTTCAAGTATACAATAAATATTAAAAACAATTATCACAATTTCAGGATCAATTTCAGTCAAAAAATAGGCAAAATTACGGCGTCTTATCCTGATCTTCGGGATATAAATCGGCAGTCCGGGTTGCCTGACAACAGGAGCGGCACTACAGACGTGACAATGCAAGCAAGAAGTTCGTTGTAGGCTAGACCATCTCATTTAACAAACGCTTAGATGCAGCCTTTCGACCCATCCTTCGGAGAATGCAGCCTCTGAATTGGGACACGTCTACTGTTCGCATGTATGAGGTCATGTAAAAAACTAACATTCTGTATTCCTCGGTGCAACAGTGTAGCTGTTGGGGACTCAGCTGCAACTCTTCATTACATGACAAAAATTTAAGGACAATGTGCCTGAACTGCAGGCTGTGTAGATAAAAGACAAGCACGAAAACAAGTCAAAAATATAGGTTGTAAAGTATCTTTTGTATGTATGCATGCATGTAAGAAGTTTTTCCAGTGTTCATAAAGCCTGTAGATACTTGGAAAAATATTCTGCATGCTGATTCTAAGTTATTTGACTTTTGTAAAAAAATGAGAAATAATTCTAAAAATCTGCTCTTTTAAACAATTTATGTAATTAGAATTGTGTCTTTTTTCTTCTAGTCATGGTTGTGTTGTTTCCATAGAGGTGCAGGACTTTATATTGCAGTGAAAAATGTGACAGGAGGAAAACAACAACCAGACACTGCTTGGGGTTCAGAAGGTTAAAAAAGAAATCAATACTACAAGCCTGTGGACATGAAGAGTTGGGGACAGAAGTTAAATACGACTACAAAAGTGTGTTTGGTAAGAAGCATCCACATGCAATGAACTTTAAAAACTCTATTAAATGTGCTGTAACTGTGGGCAAAAGCTAAAGATTACAACATGGAGAAGACAATCTGCAGCTTGGATTTACTCATTTTTTAATTTCAGGGTCAATTTTGGAGGAATTTACTGTGTCATTCTCAACTGTAATGATGATGAACTTTTTGTGGTTCTGACTCACTTTTTCTGCAAAGCAGCAGCAGCAGCAGCAGGAGGATTGCTGTATTTTTGTCTGTCTACTTTATCAGAGAAAGAATGATTTCTCTGAAAGGAAGTTATAAAGATTTCAATTGGTGCCTCTAATACAAACCTATTTTGTTACAAAATCAAATAGAGTTTGGTGCCGAGATATTGTTGAAGAAGATTTCTAAGGGGAAAAACATTCCTGGAACCAGTGGCTCTTTCTGCTTTGCAACTGTATTAGTCATTGGGGTCGAAAAAGACGTAAATTCTGGGTCTAAAGCCAGTGGATGGGGCATCACAAAACATCAAACAAAAACAAGTGCAGAACTACACTATAAAATAGTGATGTGGTCAACAATGTGTCTGTTTGTCTGGAAAGAATACTGATTTAAATGACCTCGCTTCCTGAATGGATTTTCTGCAAACTAGCACAAATTCAAATAAGTTGTGCTTAACAACTCAACTTAGTAACTCCATCTCATTGTTTTACAAGGCTGAAGGACACATTTTAGGTCATCGTTGCCATGTAAAAGCAAGAAATAGCTGGTGAATCCTGACTATTCAGTGGCCCCAACTTGAATTTACAGGATGTTCAGTTGCCTTCACCCAGTGTCAGCCACTTTGGGAAGCTGTTATTTGGCTTTGACACTGATAAGAGAGAGAACAGAGAACATGAAAAGGCAAAGCTTCAAACGGCAGGAGTGGAAAGTTTAATGATATGCAACACAACAAAGGGAGGAAAATAGAATTCAACAACTGGATAAGGCAAGAGCTACTGTATTTGAGAGCTTGTGTAAATTATTATGCCTGGTATTTTTGTGTATTTGAGGTGAGTGTTTGTGCTCTTGTGCATGAGAAAGAGAGAAAGAAGGAGCACAGAAGCTGTGCTCAGGGTGGATCTGAGGAATAACAGCCTGGGGAGGACTCCCAGAGAGCCTCTGAGTGTGATGTGAGGAGAAGAGGGGAGAAGAGGGGAGGAGGAAGACAAAAAAGAGGAGAAAAATACGAAGAGAGTAAAAGCAAAAGACCAGAGAAAGAAAAAACAAACTGAAAAGCAACCCAAGAGATCAAAATACAGCAAATCTTATTTTAAATTATGAATCATAAGAATGAAATCATCACCCATGATAATTCTAATCAGCCAGTCGACGCTGATGAACGAATCAGCTCTGGGTGAGAACTGAATTCATTTTGATTCTGAGCAAAAAAAGAGGAATGCCAAATGAGAAGAATGTGCTGCATTAAAATAATTAATTTTAATCCAATGATGGTTTTCTGTGCTTGTGTGCACTTTTGTTCCGCTTAATATCAATGTCATAAATAAATGGACAAAAAAAATGAATCAGCAGTAACTAAAATAATGGATTGTTCAAATCCTATTACTAGCAAAAATAAAAAAAATAATATAATGAGGTAAACAGCTTTGGATTTTGGATACTCTGTAATTGATAAATCAGTCACTCATATCTTTGCTTACATTTTATAGGCCTTACATTAAACCTATTAATCAAGAAAACGATTAGATCAACACACACTCTTTCAGTCATGGACACACTAGTGGAGCCTCTATTCTCTATAACAGACACCTAAACCACGCTACTGGACTGTATGCTTAAAGCTACTTAATTAATGGTTACTAGAAGGGTGAGAACAACTTCAGCGAGCCTAGCATTAACCCTCATTTTACCAACTGGGTCAGCTGCAAATTCTGGAGCTAAACTTGTTCATCATAGCTCAGAAGTTCATCATTCTATCGTTCTAATTTTTCATGTTCATCTTTGCCAAGTATTTTTTACCTAATAACTTCATGTCTTTGTTTTATGTTACTATTTTAATATTTGGGTCCTAGGGGGCAATTGTTAAAAGTACTCAATTCCACTTTTGCAATATTCATAGATGGAACTATTTACTGAGTTCATGTTTGCTATGGGTCCTAATATAAAGTTTCAAACATCATCAGAGGAAGTAGGGGCACTTTGTCCATCGTGATAAAATGCTTCATAGTGTTGCTTTATCAGTTTGGATGTTTGTGTTCCATGATAAAAGGGTCTGGAACCAGGACATTGGCAGTGGATCCTTTGGGTGCTCTGGCTTGTGCAGTGGGGCCTCTATCAGTCAAACTTGTTCCACTGCATTCTGTTGATGCTTGATCACAATGGGGTGAAGGAAGTTTGGAAGTCAAATCAACATGTTGGGTCATTGTCATGTTCCTCAACATGTTTCTGATTGTTTGATGCTTTTTCCATGTGGTGGGGTGCATTTTCCTTCAGGGGTAGTCCAGTGACATTTGCTTGTGTTCATCCATTTGCATGAGGGAGTGTGCTTGTTGTGGGACAATGTTTATTTGGGTGTCTAAGTCTCATCAACACGGATGGCAAAATCCAAGGTTTTCCAGCAGAACACCACATAGTATAAATATGATCAATGTTATTCACGTCATCTGCCAGTGGTCATGATGTTGTGGCTGATCAGTGTATTTCTACAATACAGTTTTAGGTCACATCATTGTTAGTTTCTATGGCAAACTGACTAAGACTGGCCAGTTTTGACATTGCTAAACATAGATACAACATAAAAATTAAATTACCCTGCAATCAAAGGATGGTAAATCAGTTTTTAGATACTAATTTGGATTGTAGCAGCAATTTGTATTAATGAAGTTAATTTTGGTCTATCTTTATTTTACATAATATGCAAATCAACTTTTCTAAACTAACAATAATCTTAGCATATGTTTCATTCATATAATCAGGCAAAGAGGAATTTAAGTTTGAATTGAATACCAACAGTTTTGACAGATCACTTCCGTCTTCTTCAGAAAATCGACCTGTAAAGTTTGACAGGTCAACCACGCCTCAGTAACATCATCTGATAAGGCACGCCATTCCCGACATCTGGATGACGTTCTGAAGAAGACGGAAGTGATCTGTCGAAACTGTTGGTATTCAATTCAGACTTCAATTCCTCTTTGCCTGATTATATGAATGAAACATAAGCTAATTTGTTCAATGGAATGCAAAATGAACGTCTTCACGCTAGCAATAATCTTTTTATCAGATGGCCTCAATTACTTATAAAAATAATGTGAAATAAGTTAATATTATGCAAATGTTTTTTTTTCTTCTAGTAGTTTTTTCTTGGGGTCCCCTACGGACAAGGACACAGTTTGTCCTTGTATGTCTGTAATAAGGAATGAGTCATAGTGTTCAGGCAGTATTAAGCAAAGTATTAAGAGAAAGGCTAGAAAGTAATTGAGCGAGGCAGACGCCCACATCTGTCTCTCTCTTGGTCTAGGCCATGTCAAGGCCCACAGGTTAAAAGCACACAAACAACAGGCTTGTATATCACAGTCTGCATCTGCACCTGTCTCCTTACAGTGCATGTGTGTGTGTCTATACAAACACACAAAACAAAAAGATTGTGTTTGGCCTGTAACCTTTCCCAGCTGGATTGGTCAGGGCGAAAGCATTAACACTGAAGGGTCAGATAAGATGCTGGAGGAGGATTAAAAAAAAGTGAGTGAATGAATGAGGTGAAAAAAGAAGAGGAGAGAGCAGCAGAGTGAGGAGGTCATGAAATAAAAGGGTGGGAGTGCTGGCCAGCAGAGCTTTTTATGGATTATTCATCTCCAGATGACTCCCTCAAACCCCCTCCTCGCCTAGCTCAACATCAAGAACCAAGACAGAAGCCTGGTGTTGTAGTAAGAAGTCTGCCAATACTGATATAAAAACACATCTGGGTGCTCTCGCGAAGCAAACCACGCAAAATATATTTAGCCATAAACTCAAGCCAACTTTCAAATCTATTTGAGGTTAAAACTATTCAAGCTCAGAATGTTTATTTCTGTGTGAACTGTGTGGTGTGTCACCGAGAGCATCACTGTCTTGTTTAGTAAAAGCTTTTAGAATGGCAGGCAGGAATGTAATACAAGCGAATGGGCCAAATAAAAGCTGCAATTCAAGGCTATTTCTGTACTTTGTGTTGACATGGTGGGGTGCAATCAGTCTGTTCTGGAATACATCAATAAAATACTACGTGTTAATGTGGTTTCAATCCTGAGAAAAAGGAAAGTATAAAAATACTAGTGTACTAATGTTTTCCACTCGTCTGAAAACAGAAAAATGCACATGAAGGTCAGTGTAGTTAGCATCATGCTGAATTCAGAAAAGGTCCTGCTATTAACCCTCCGAACTGAAAACCAGCCCATGTGTTTGAAAGGCAAGTTATCATAAAAAAAACACAACAACAGAGTTACACTATTTATCCTAGTCTGAAACTGTAAAAACAAAGAGAATTGTTGGAATTTCAGTATTTCAGCAAATCGTATGACATCCTGTTTTGTCTGGAAAATTAACTCAATCTAAGCTTAAAATGGTGATAATTCAATAAAATCACTTTAATCTATACATCTCATTTAAAAATTAACTGTTTGCTATGAATAGATTCTGCAAAAAACAAGTCAGTGCTTCTCGGTGCAGATAAGACAAAAGTATAGAAACAAATTGAAAAAATACAAAATTTCTGTAATATGTAGAGCCACCAGTTTTCGAGTATTGGTAACACTTGGGGGCATTTGGAAAAAGATTGCACTTGTTGATTTCAGTTTTTTTTTTTAAAAAAAGAAAAAGAAATTCTGACAGAAATTAACACATTATTTTTTTCTTTCTTTATGATTTTTTGCATTATAACTGTGTCATACTGCACAAAAACATTTTCAAGTTCTCCCTGCCTTAAGTCATGGTTGTGCTGCTTCCATAGAGGTGCAGGACTTTATTTGCAGTGAAAAATGAGCCCACAGTGAGTAAAAATGTGACAGGAGCAAAAGACTGTAAAGAAATGGAAAGCGTGCAGTTGTCAGTAAAAACATCCCGATTCTAAAATTCTACATTAAATGCAATTTCAATTTTCTTCTCAAACAACCGCGCATGAATGAGATTTTCTTTCCAGGGCAGCCTATGCTTCCCAAGTCCTGTTGAACATGGTGGAGGTGATGAAACAGGCGGGATTCTGACCTGTATGGTGTGAGGATGTTGAGAGGTGGCGGCTGCTCGCAGGTGTGGAAGGTCTCCTGCAGTGGGACGGGCAGAGACTTGCGGTCAAACAGCTGCTGGTCCTGAATAGTAGAACTCCTGAAGGCCTTCCTCATGGTAATGTCCTGAAGAGACACTGGAGAAGAAAGAGAAGAGAGATGATGCAATGAGGACTTCCATCCATCCATCCATTATCTGTACACCGCTTAATCCTCTATAGGGTCGCAGGGGGACTGGAGCCTATCCCAGTCGACTCAGGGCGAAGGCAGGGGACACCCTGGACAGGTCGCCAGCCTATCACACGGCTACATATAGAGACAAACAAGCACACTCTCATTCACACCTACGGACAATTTAGAATAATCAGTTAACCTCAGCATGTTTTTGGACTGTGGGAGGAAGCCGGAGTACCCGGTGAAAACCCACGCATGCACAGGGAGAACATGCAAACTCCACACAGAAAGATCCCAGGCGTCCGAATTGGGACGCGAACTGGGGATCTTCTAGCTGTGAGGCAACGCTGCTAGCCACCGAGCCACCGTGCAGCCCGCATTGAGGACTTGTAGTTATTAAATCAGGTTCTCTGAAAAGTATCTGATACATGGATGTTTGTCAAGCATTTGACTGATAGAAAGATAAATCCTTTTAAGAGCGATGTTTGTTTCTCTTTGGCTGTACTTCCCAAAAAATGTTGGGAAAAACACACATGCACCAACAAATAGCCTCTCTGTCTGTTTCATGTCAGTGTTGAACACAATAATTACCATCTGCTTCCATCTCATCATTATCACCAAATTGACATTGACATCATCACTCATACAGTCACAATTAACTTTACAGAGCACTAAACCTATTATAGGCCACTAATCATCCTCCCTTGGGCAAGTGCTACTCTGTGGTTCAAATTGGTTCATTTCAATTCTCCTAAAGTAAACCCATGCATGATGACTAAGCTAAGCTAGGCTAGGTGAGGCTAAGGTAGTCTCTCAGAGGCCGAGGAAATGATTGCCCTTCTTTCATCCAAGGATATCTGACATTTTCGGAGGGCAGAAGAATAACAGAAGAAAATCGATGCGGCGCAGCTGAAGCCTTCCGAAAAACAGGTTGGAGAAACTGCTACTTAGGGGGGAAGAGAGAAAAACAACCAAACCGATGCTAAGCCTCAATCTGGTGAGCAGAAAGTCTTGGAAAGAAATCCAGAACGTTGCAACCAGATCTGAATTATACATGAGGGAGTGACAAATGGATACACTTTACTGTTGCCCAGGGGAAGACTGAAAAAGTCATGTTCTGTTAGTCTTCTGTTATTATTAGCCTTTTCTACCATACGCAAAAAACAATGACAGCATAGAGTCAAACGCTAACCTGTAACCTGAAACATACCGTGAGAAGATTTCTGTTCAACCAAACAAAGAGACCTTTTATCCGTTGTCTTAATGAAATGAAATAAACAAAATCCCAGAAAGAACCAGTTCAATTTTCTACATTCCAGCAACACAGCTGGATAATAACTTCCACACAGACTCTCAGTGTAGTGAAGGACCAGCCACCTGAGGCACTGAAGTATCATTATTAACAAACAATATCAGGGAGCCAAGATTTGGTGAGTAACACTCAGGGAGAGAGACAGGAGGCCGGAGAATGCAAGAGGGAGATAATAAAACTACATGGACGCTGCGGAGACAGGGTAATAGAAAAAGAGGACAGACAGAGACGGAGAGAAGAGGTACTAACGGTGAAACAAAGAGCGGGAGCTGACATAAACAAGCCATTCACGAGAAATACTGACAGAAAAGAAAGGAAGGGAACTGGAGAGAGGGCAGAGATTAACCTGACATGGAAATGTGCAAATAAAGAGAAAGCAGCAGTAGAAGAGACATAAAAAACATACAGCAGGATTTCAATGAGAACAGCAGAGAGGCTTGAGTGTCCCATGAGAGAAGCTCAGTAACCTGAGCAGAGCCAGACAGTGGATTAAGCTTGAAAAAACAGCATAAGGGAGAAACTGTAGCAGCCATTTGTGCTGTAAACACACAAACACACACACACACAAAAACATACTGTGCAAGGCATATTGTTGTATGTAAAACAGTAAATACCACAAGAGGAAACTGAGAGTGGTTGCTCAGTCTTCTGGTGTCAAGATTTATAGAAAACTACAGGGGGACATATTAAATGTGCTGCCATGGATGCACATTAAATTTGCATGTAACACTTTGGAGTGTCAGTCAACAGCTGAGCTCATGAACAAAACAACTTGGCAGCTTTTTCTCACACCTCCAATACTGGTAGTTAAATGAACTCAAAATTAGCCCAGCATGGGAGTTATTTCCCCCCAAAGAAATGTTTCTTTTTCTGATTATTGCTTTTAGAATCACTGTGTTATCCACCAATGTCAGAAGCTCTGACAGCTTTCTCTCTGTGTAAGTCCAAGGTCTTACTCCGTCTTGTTTTGTGTGATAAAGCAGTAAAGTCGATTTTCCCCAAGACCTAATCTAAAATGCAGTCTGTTGGCAGAAGCTGCACATATTTTTAGCTATTGCCTTACTCGTTCATAGTTATTCATTTAGTGTTCATCCATTGACTAAATACTACCTAATCTAAGCATTTGAAAGATTGTTACTGGTTTATAATCACTTTGGGCAAAGTTTTTCATAGTAATTTCTGTTGTTGGTGATAAAATGATGCCATAGAAATGTCTAATAACATTGCTGCGGAATAGTTAGAGAAGGCAGGAAATGTGAGCAGTTACAGTAAGACAGGTTTTAAATAAACCAGCAACATAACCAGATAATCTATTTAAAGGCATAATGTAAAGCTTATAACACTTCATCACACAGGAATTTAATGGATCATTTAGGTAATCATTTAACTGTTAACTGCTGTCTTTTGTTTTCTTTTTCAAATAACTGTGACTGACCTATAAGTTTCTAGAAAAACTGCACGATTGCCTGGCTGCTAGTGTTTTAGGCATGCAACAATGCCCCGAGATCTGCTAACTAAAAACAAGACCCAAACAGACAGAAAACCGACTTTTCCTTAACAATTTAAAGGATCTCTGAGTGGCATTCAGAAAGTTAGCAATGATGCTGATGACTGTTACATGAGCTGCAACCTGTTGCTCAGGCTCACATGTGTATTTGCACTACATAGGTAAGCAAGTGTGTGCATCCTGGGCAACAGCCAAAACACTAACATGACATACACAAGGCTGACTGTGATTGACCCAAAAATGAAGTGTGGAGATACTGTAGGTCTGGTTATGGAAGACTACACTTCTGTTTTTTACTGTTTTTACAGTTTTTACCTCCGTGAATCAAAAGCCCTGTTGATGTTGACCCCAGTTGCCCCTGATGTTGGTCATATGTCTGTTTGGCCAGAGAAACTTACCATGATAAAACCTTTTTTTTTTTTAGTTTTCCGTACTTATGTGGAGCTTTGTTTCAAAGGTAAGCTTAGCTGGCATTGCAGTAGAGGCACTGAAGAAAGGCGCATGGGAGTGAACAAATGTCCTATCCTTTGGATTTTCCCAGATTTATCCAGGATCCTTAACACAGAAATCCATTCACAGGCTGTTGATGGGAACGGTCTGTTTTTTTAGGGTGCCATATTGTGCTCCTTTTCAGCAAATTAATTAAGTCATCTGTGTTCTCAGAAAGTATTTTTCAAATAATCTCAAATCACTGTGTAGGTGTTTCATTTTACTATGACTGTAAAATCCAGGATTTTTAGCTCTGTTCTAAGTGGCTTGCTTCAGTAGGTGTTGTTGAAAATGCAACTGAGCTGTTGCTGTCTCTGCCCCCTTCAGGAAGAAGACTCTCTGTGCTTGTGATTGATAGTGCACAATAAAATTCTGACCGGCAGCAGCAAATGTATTTGTTTTCTCACAGCTTTTCTTCTACGCCTTCAAATATTTAAGAAACACAACACACAATAAAAATGAATTTTTACCATATAGGGCTTTAAATTGTGCTGTAATCCATTCACATATTGGTAATAAAAAAGTGATTAATACATGGAAATTTCCTCACATTCTTAACCATAGTGCCTTTAATTTGTGCCAGGCACTGCAACAGAATAAATTTCAGATTCTACATAAGAGGTGACTAATGGTAAGGGCAAGAAAATCAAAGTCATGGCCACAGTGCCATGATAATTTCACTGCCCACACTGTGATCACAGAGGAGAGAAATATCAGGGATAAGTAGGAGTAATGGCGAGATCTAAGAAATTGAAGTAAATGTTTTTTCTCCTAAATTCAGAGGATTAGAGAAGGTGAGGGGTAAAGATGTGGGGAAAGGATATGAACATTAAAGTGAAGGACTATTCTGAAGCTTGTGATCCATGTCAGGCATTTCACCTTTTGCCTCGCTCCTGTTCCACAGGAAGGTCAGAGGGAAGAGTAGGAAAGTGCATTGGGAGCTGATGCCAATATTCTCCTCCTCACTGCTTATCTGCTTATAAATGAACAGAACAGAGAGGACTGATACAGACACACAACACTCTGTCAGAGCTTAGAGGAGCTAACAGGTGAGTGTCAGTTTCATGTCGCTGTTTGCTGCCCAAATGAATTCAAGGAGTGCACGGGGCTGTCAGACGGTGTGACAAGTAGGTGCAAAAGCGACAAACAGGAGCGAGGCAGTGCCCGGGTCCTTGCCAGGATGCATTTGATGCTGGCTATAAAACCTCCTCTGAGCAAAACCGAGCCAGCAGAGCAATGCACTACACTAATCAGTGTAGGCAGAAACAGAGAAACACACACACACACACACACACACACACACACGTAGATGGATATCTCAACATGATATTCTTCATGCTAATTATGAAATGTCACTTATTCAGCTGAACTACCAATTACATCCATTTAGTGAAGACATTTAGCTAATGAGAGAAATGTGAGCATTGGTGAATGACTGAGTAACGTAGCGAGAGACAGCGAGTTTGCATACGTGTGTGTGTTTGTGTTCATCTATGTGTGTTTCAGATCACTGTTGTGTGAGGACATTTTGGTTGGCACTCAGAAAATTCAAAGGGCTGTTTGCAGGTTAAGACATGGTTTGAGGCTTAAGGTCAGCATTAGGTGTAAGTTAGGGTAAGGCATTTCAGAATCAGAATCAGAAATACTTTACTGACCCCGAGTGAGAAATTGCTTAAAGGCATTTAGTTGTAATGGTTAAGGTTAGCATATGGGGCTAGGAAATGCATTATGTCAGTGAGGGTCCTCATAAAGAAATAAGAAAAATGAGTGTGTGATAGGTCAAGCAGCATCAGGTGCAGCAACGGCAGCCTCTGATCTCAGGATGTGAAGCTTCTTATCAGTAAGCCAGTGCTGGATGGCTTATCTCCCTTCCGTCATATCTTTCCTTTAGACCGATAGCATCCGGCTAAAACACTTCAACTAAAGAGAGGTGAGAAAGTTCTTGTCACTCACACACACCTTCTTCAGCTTTCCCCTGCAAGTTTCAGGAAAATTATGTTTTTTCCCCCTCTTCCCTCTTTTCATCCCGTCTCATATAGATGCAGTCCAACACGCAGCAATAGCAGATAAGAAAAGTCACAGGCCAAGCTGTCTTTTAGCATGCAGGCACAGTTCTCTCCCCTGTTGTACTTCAATGCAAATGTTGCCCTATATTTCCCCTTCTGCTCGTTCCCTCCTGCAACCCTGAATCACTCTTTCCTCTCTCTGATTCAGGTTTTGTTTCATCTGTTTTTTGTTGTTTTTTTTGCTCATAAGCTTGTTTATCGTTTGTCCTTTGTCTTTCATTTTGTCCTCTCTTCTTCTCAAATTTATCTGGAAGTTCTCCCATGTGCATTTAAAAACGTTGTAAATCACAAATGTAATGTGAGAGTGGGCAGCATAAGCTTCCTGCTGCAGTGGAACAGACTCCTAATGTATAATACTGTTAATAAATGTACATAAAATACAGGATAACCATTTGAAATTAGTGATGGGACTAGAGATGACCCCTAATAGTCAACCAAACATGAGTGCTGAGGGGAGATTTGAGTTTTGATTGGGTGGTCAGTCACAGGAGAAAAAACTAAACTGTACCTACACAGAAGCTGTCACATCCTTTACATGGCTGGTTTCTGCAGTATTTGTGTACAAAAGTAAGGCAGGACATCCAAAATGCGGGCTCATTTCAGATTGCAAAGGACAACTCAAATATTAAACTCTCACATAAATTACATAAAAATGCATCCCTTGTACAGTTGTCATTAGCTGTGAAACTAGTCATAGAGACCAAAACTGTTTTTTGTACCAGGCTGCAAACTATTATTTCTATGGGATTGACTCACTTTTGGGGGCAGCCTCGTGTGGCCATTCAAGGAACAGCAGTTTTGATTTAATTTATCAGCACCAGAGGACACCACTTGGTAAAGAAACACATCAGTCTAATTTCAGCTTTATGGATTTCTTTTTTGATACAGCAGCCAAGTGTCTTGATGATGGACTGCTGGCATAGGGTCCTATAGTTTCTGTGATAACTTACAGAGGATGAGGTGCTTGCCAGCTGTGCTTTGTCGACCGGAGATGCACAATGTGATTAGGCTTCAAATCAAAATGGTTGTCTTCTCTGTGGTTTTTCTGTCAAGTTCGGTATCATTAGCCCACTGCTTTCGCTGATTTTGCTGCAGCTCGTTTTGTGCAGATCCTTGAAATATTAATATTTAGCCTTAGTTTTGTATTTCTCTGTAATGTAGCAGTCTTAACAATGTTATCCTATATATAACATCTTCTGTTCCCCCAAAATCTAAGTTTGAGACGATCAAAAATTATATCATAAACACATGAAGACTAGTGGACTAATGGCTTGAATTAACAACTCCTAGTTAACTAGGAAAACTTCTGGTCGGTGGTAGCCCTAAGTGGGACACGGTATTCACAAGGCTTTTATCAAGCAACTGCCTGCTAATCATTACCCATAATGCTTCGGGGTGAACTGTCATAAATGCAAATGTTCTTTCCAATTCTGCATAATCACCTGATCCTGCATGAAGTAAATCTTGTCATATGGCCATGACCGAAATCTTCTGTATATATCACAGTATGTAACTTTATATCCTCATATCAATAGATAATGTGATATATCCAGTTTTCTAACATGACAGACTCAGAATGAATATATATGGATAAATAGCTACATAGAAGTGCCTGTTTTGGGCTAATTAAAACAAAATAAATGCCTTAAGAATCATAGTGCTTATTTATGTTGATAAAATTTATAATTCTTTGCATAAAATGCTTGTCAATTTGTAGTATTACCAAACATCCAGAAACATTTAAAAGACAACTTCTTCTATTTTTTTGGTCCAGAAAATTCACTATACTGTGACTACACTATTGCATCCAATGCACTTTTGTCAGTTCAACAGTACTTGCACTATACTGTGCTTTTATTCTCATTTTTTCTACCATGCTGAGCCTTACTGTTTACATCCTTGCACGAAGGAATGTATTTTGTTCCCACATATACTCAGCTTTGTATATAGAGAGACAGAATAAATTCAATCCTGACCTTGATGGAGGATTTTTATTCAAATCACCCACAGCTTTACCAAAGTCAATGTGGAAAATGGAAAAAATATGTAAATAAAGAATATATATGGGAAACAGAAAGCACATTAAAACACTGAATTTCATCTGAACATTTGTTTGTGCCGAAGAATCTCTAGGATGATGTGTTTACTGTACATCTGTAAATCCCATCATTTGAAATTCTAAATGCCTCTAGGCAAAAACCACTTCAGTATCTCCAGTCAAAGGGGAAAACAAAGAAAACAATAAGATAAAGATTTGTTTAAATGAGAGTTCAGAAGAAAGAAGAGCCTTTTTCTTTTAAAATCCCTTTTGTAGCTTTATGATATACCTCTATATACCATGTGCACATGTACTACTTTGAAAAGAAATCACAGAACTTAAAAGAGAGGTGAAGGGAAGAACAAGGCAACTGATGTTCACAAACGCCAGAGAAAAGAGTCGGGGAGGGTTTACAAGCAACCGAAGACAACATTCAATGAAACCGGAGAGAAGCAAATACTAAGAGATCAAGAAGTCATGGGAAAGGCACAACAGAAAAGGAAAAAGGTAATTGCCAACAGAAGAAGAACAAACCACTTATAGGATAGGCACACGAATAAACAGACCCAGAAGGACTAATAGAAAAAGAAGGAAACAGAATGAGACAGTACATAAAGAAACAGTTAGAGTCTAGAGGGACTTGGGGTGGCTTTGTGGCCTTCCATAATGGCCCGCAGCCAGTGCAGTGATATAACGGTGCCATTAAATAGTGGATACAGGCCATTAGTTTGGCCGGCTAGAGTGATAGGAGGAAGAGAGCCTGACAGCACACAAATAGCATCCACCCAAGATGGAGGGGGAGCAGAGATCAATCAGAGGGATGAGAGAGGACTGGGGAGGACAACAAAGTCGGAGGTGTTGGGGGGCGATTGGTGGTCTAGGGGAAGGGGAGTGGAGAGCGAGGCCTAAAGGGCAAACCGAGGGACGGTACCCTTTAAAGGGTCGGCAGGGCATGAGCGAGGTGTGAGTGTGTTCGTGCTCTTGTGCGCATCAGACTGAACATGCATTAATTCATGTGATGAAGCACTTTTGACCTCAGCCACTGCACCACCAGTGACACTGCATACATCACTCAGGCCATCCCTCCATCTCACATCTCTGTCCGACCTTCAGCCAAATATCTTTCACGGCGTCCACCATCTTACATCCTGTGTCCTTATGCTTTGGACCGATAAAACATACTTCACTTCAATTCATCTGTCACGTTTGAATAGTGTAAGTCTACTTCTGCACAGTATCTGTGTACGCAGACAAACGGAGCCAAGTTGCAACAGTAATGACTCCATGAAGAGGAGACACAGTATGTATGTATTTCCAAGATTGTAACTGATCTTTATAACCAATAATGAACACACTCTTGCCATATGTTTGAACTGTGAAGGGAAGCTTTAATATAGTTCTCGGGTGCAAAAACACCTGTGCATGTCTTCGAGGTGGCAGACATAATGGTGGAACATCGCTTAATTTAAAAAATGTTATTTTACTACATTTCTTCTATTTAGAGAACATAATTTATTCAAAGTTTGACTGGAACCAAACCTTACTTATATAATAAACGGTGTGGACAACTAACTATCTGCATGAACCTAATAAATGTCATCATTTATTACAACCAGTAACTGCAACAATGGAGAACATCATCAAATTATCAACTTTACAATGGGCCTATAACTACGCAACATGTCAGTCCCTCGCAAAAATCCAAGCATAAAATGCAAATATGTTTACATCGCTTTGTTTTACTACAAATAAATCATTTGCACAAACTAGATATAATAAAAAAACTAAAAAATCTGTACACCTCCGCCCAACCTGTAAGCCAGGAGTCACTCAACTGTGACCAACAATCACACGACAAAATTTCAGGTACTTTTTTTTTTTTTAAATAATTTTTCTGGGGGAGATTTTTGAAGCTTTTTATTGATAGACAGGGTGAAAGGGGGTAGAGAGGAGAGAGACATGCAGCAAAGGGTCGTGAGCCGGACTCGAACTCACGACCGGCTGCTGGCGACCTGCGCCAACGTGGTAACGCCTTAACTCAGTGAGCTATACGGCGGCCCGTTTCAGGGACTTTTCAGGTGAACTGCAGGCAGTGTTTACACAGAGCAGATAGGAGACAAGTGTGGAAACAAATTTAAGTAAAATCTTAAAGTACATAGAGCCTGCAGTTTTTGATGATAACATTGGTGGGCAATTGGAAAAATGGTGCACATGTTGAATCCAGGTTGCCGGATTTTTCATTTTTTGTAAAGTAAATAAAACAAATTCAACTTTATATTTTTCTTTTTTTTTATGATTTATGGCTTTATACCAGCCATACTGCTCATCCACTTCTAGTCCTGACTGTGCTGCTTCCAAAGAGGTGCAGGACTCTTATTACAGTGAAAAAATTGAGCCACCATTGAGTAAAAATGTTGCAGGAGCAAAAAATGTTCAGAAACTGCTTGTGGTTCAGAGGGTTAAGTTCATCATATACAGTGTTGAAAGTCTCCAGGATGCTAGCTATGTTGTTTGACACCTACCACAAAACATATTTCTGCAGTGTTTGCAAACGATGCATCAGCACTTCAGGAGGCAACTATCTGGCCTTTACAACCTCGTTAATTTGCCTCGTGTTCCACTGAATGGTAACTGCTAAACGTCTGATAAGGTTGGCATTTCCTGCTATTTATATGAGGCTTGACTCATCTCAGCAGTTGCAATAAACATAGTTCACAGAAGTTACAGCACTGATTGCTGATGACTCAGTTTTAAACCAAAAAGCAGTGTCCTATAAGATCGCAATGAGTGCAGGAAAAGTGCATTGACAAAGAGGAACGGCGGTCATGGTAGAAACTCCCCAACAGTGCTTGAAAGACACTTGATATCACAGCATCAGCAAAAAAAGTTTCATCAACATTATTTATACAGCGGGGTATTTCTCTGTTCCAATGTGTGTTTTTTTTCTCACAGCACTTTACTGTTGCATTGCCATTCTTACGGTTGTGTAAACAAAATCAAGACACTACAGCTGGCTTATCACTCGTGCTGACCTGCAGTGTGGGAGATTATTCTTGTAGTGATCCAATTTCATGTTGCTTCAGACTACATGGTACTATGTAGGGCTGGAAGAATATGAAATATTATCATTAATAAGGACACATGATATTGGATTTTTGTCGATATCTGATATGCCAATAATTTCCAACTCATTCTGGCCAAATGTTGCTGCTGACCTACTCGCATATATTATTTTCTTACCTGATTTCAAAGAGTATCAAGTCTCTCCTGTAGCGGCACTGACCTCTTCTCATTAAGTCTAGCCTTATTATGATGGCCCACTGGCAGATGAAGACATAAAATACACTGCTTGTCAAATGTACACAACCACTGGGCCACACAGGAAAAATACTTAAACAAACACATAAAACATGCCATATGGATTTTTGCATAACATTTACAAACAAGGCTAAGTTTTTCACCTTACAGGCGTTATCGGACTGTCAGTGTTCATTTTTGGAAGATGCAGATGATGATGCAGATATGATTATACATCTGTAACAATTCATTTTCCTTTTCTCTCTCTAAATATATTAAAAATTTGTTGTGTCCATTGTGTCAGTAAGGTCAAAATGTGTTACATTTGTGACAACTAGCAATAATTAATACTGTATTTACTGCATTATTCCTTTATTTAGAATTTTGAACAAATAAATTACAACAAAAACATTATTAGCAGTTACTAATAATATCCAAATTGATGTGATGACCTTGAATTCCAGCTTCTGAATAGACATATTTTAGTGACTATCAGCATTTTGACGAAATAATGCTTTGTAATTATTACTTACAAATGTTGATATTAAATATGATCCCTGCTTAGCCATGAATCTAAAATAATTTGTGCCCTAATTAGCCTCCATATCAGATTTCTAAGAGCACAGAATCTGTCCGCTGGTCACCAAATTTTAATGGGTCATTAAAAGTTTTACAGAGCCTCAAAGAAACTTGCGAGGGCTTTTGTGGACAGTATCTGTCAAGTGCTTGTTGTGTGCTGCATTCTCCTGCATCCGATCCAACCCGCAACCTCCTATCTTTATCCTTCCACAGTTCTGATTTATGGTCCCATCTCTGTGTGCACTCATTCCCCTCTCCTTCACACCTCCTCTCATGGTAACCACAGGCCCACACAGACAATTACGCAGCAAGGCATATGCTTAGGCTAAAAGCGCACGCTCGCGCAGTGACTTGTGTTTGATTGTATAAAGGTAAGAAAAGGGTGGGGACGGGGGATGTGGGTTGAAATTTACGGGAAACAAACCCCTCCCACAACTGTTCTTCTTCCTGTCACATTCAGCTATCTGGCAGCCAAAACATACGAGGCTAAGCTGCTGTCAAAAATATTTAATGAGTGATAGCGGAGAGAGAAAGTGTGGGTTTTTTCGATTTTCCAAGACAACTTCATTTGGTTATAAATGAATGTGGAGGAGCTGAACTGAGTGGGAAATCGCTAACCTGCAGTGGAGGCCGTTTCAACCTGTCCCAGAAAATTCTGCGGTACAATCCTTTTACACTCCACTGCTTTTGCTGCAGTGCCCTGTATTATGCACCCATCCCTCTATCCTTCCATCTTTCTTACTCTCCACCCCCTCCGACTCTGCCCCACCACCACCACACACTTAAACTGCAGCTGAGCTGATTATTATCTACTGTCTCTCAAGCTAATACTTTGGGCTAAAGGGGATAGTTCAGGCTTATTTATGAAAGGTGATAAGGCCATGGACCACATGCACAGATGCAGACACACATACATACAGAATTACAATCCCACAAGCTAAACGCTGTTACCTGAATATGAACAAACAACCTTTTGCCAAAGCGATACAAAGATTGGCTTTGCGGTTACTTGAGTATTTCCCAGACTAAATACACAGATGTGTATCTAAAAGATTAATTTTCCTCTGCAGGCTATGACAGTGATCCTTGTAGGTATTAGAAAAAGATGCATCAGTGCATGTGTGTTTGCCCTCCAACCTCTGCAGGATAATATGGACTCACTTACCAGCTGAGACCTGCACACCAGGCTTCTACAATTAGATCACTCACAATTATTCAATTAGCACAGCTATTCTATGTGGACAGGGTAAGGATAAAAGGGTGGATAGAGGAAGGGAGAGTGGTGGAGGAAAGAGAAGGAAGAAACATGGCAAGACAATTAAGGTGAAGGAAGCGGGTGCCTAGTAATTAAATGAATAAAAAGGAGATTTTATTACATAGGTAGGTGAAAAAAAACATATAGGTTGCAAGGAAGGCCAGGATAAAAAGTCTGTGAGTAATCTGGATCGGTTTCTCAACTGTATTTAAAATAGAGACCCAATGATTCTGCAAAAACAATTCACCGCCTTGTAAAAAAAAAAAAGGAGGGTATCAAAGCCTCTGCTTGTATTCAGCAAGTACAACTGAGTGAGCATTTTACTGTCTCTGTCAGTGACAAGGAAGCAGTTAGAGTAGCATTGTGCAAAGCCGTAAACACACCGCTGGCCCATGGGAAATCGATACGGCGCCTTGGAGCATGGTATTATACTGCTGTGATTCTCTCGCTTTTTACTTTGCACCCACTGCACTCTCCACTAGATGCGCTATCCTGTCATCCTGCCTCCCCTCTCTCAGCATAGCCCGGCTTACTTGACAGTTCCACAGATTATCGCATTCCTGTTTTATTCTTGCTCACAGCAGTTATATCCTCACCATAGATTTAATTCATCCTCACAAAGAAAATGTCTTTATTAGGTAAACAAGCTTCCAGTCGAACTGAAACTGTGGCACAATGTTTTCAATAGAGGCCAGCGCCCTTTAATAACTGTCATTAACACAGGTGGGGGAAGTCTCATGCGTGTACACATTCAGGTCAATGGTTGAATCTGGACAAAAGAACAACAAACCCACTAACACTGAGGGCCAAATTCTGGAGGTGAAAACTGAAACCAATGCAGAAGTGCCAAAAATTGCAGTTTCTTGAATGGCCACTTGAGGTTGGCTCCAAAAGTGAGCCAATGCCCATAGAACTGCATATCAAAATGTCTAACTTTACAGCAGAGATAAACATGTTTACAGCCTGGTACAAAAAATGGTTTTGGTCTCTATAGATACATTTGCTGTTAATGATAACTGCACAAGGGGTGAGTTTTTAGATAACTCAACAGTTTAAATTGTATTAAAGCCTAAAGTCATGCATAAATAAGGCTGTGACTGCTTCAGTGGAAGGTGGGTGCCACTACAGGATAGTCCGTGGCCCAAGGGTGTTTGCACGGCCAGCCTCAGCTCTACTCCCACCCAATTCTTTGTTAGTTGGGAGTTAGGAGGAATCGGGCACGGCCAAGATGATCACTTAAGCTGCCATGCTGAGCTTCAAAACCACTCAACATCAAACCTTTGAAAGATGCTACAGGTGGTTGGTCCAAGCATGGAAAAGCAAGCATGTACACTACTGCCCTTGTAGCATAGTGATTTAAATTCTGGGCTGTATGTAAATGTCTTTAGAGATGTCTGCACGAACTCATAGTGAACAAGGCATGTAGACTTAAGGAAACTATGACATTTACACGCAGGACCTAGAAGACCCTTGCATAAAATAATGGGAGGAGTGACGGAAAAACTACAAATCAGAAAGATAGATGAACAGAGTGAGCATAAGTGTGTGTGACTACAATACTCACATTCTTCCTCTTTGGGGTCCAGCTGTGTGACGCTGATGGAGAGGCGGTCCACACGCTCCTGCAGGGAGTTGACCCGGAAAGAGAAGGAGTGGGCTTCATTGAACAGCTCTCCGAACAGGTCCTCTGCATATTTACCTGCACACAAACATGATTCAAAAACTTCTTTAACACTTATGAAGTAACAAAATACTAACATGGAAAAAAACCCAACAATGTGTTTAATTGGATTATGTGGAATGATTAAACAAACTAATTCCTAAATTATTAACAGTTGCATAGTATATGCATCGATAATGAGATGAATTGCAAGCCGTCAAAAGGAGAAATCTAATGATTATTCAAGTGCTTATAACATAATTTTTCTTTTGCTGAACATTTTCACTTCAGCATAGCTCTACCTTGACTCTGATTCTGGGGATTGTGGTAGTCTACAGCGTTCACTGTAGACTACAGTAAACGTTGGTTTAAAAAAAGTGAACTGAAATCCTTGGTCAAATATAATCACAGCAATCTAGAAGTGCTGTTCGTCCTTGGTGTCAGCCAGCAAAGGTTTTAAATACATGCAATTACTCACATTGAGAGCTGGAGAAAAGCTTGCTGCGGGAACCTACTGGTGCAGGCTGATGTCTTTGAATAAGCTGTCAGATATTTTACTAAAATCAGCAAATACTAAAATGTGGATGCTTCACATACATCTCCAACCCAGTAGCACAGAAGATCTATACAATGACCTAAAGGTGAACACCCAAAATCAGTGCCACCAATTCAATGTCCAACCAAATGTGAATTATAGTCACAACCTCCCCTTTTGTTTGTGAGTTGTTGTGTTGAATAATGGCCAGATAGGTTCTGTTGCAAAATGTTATAATGTCACAGTGAAATTGACCTTTTGACTTTTGGAATAACTCGTAAAAAAAATCTAAAGCTTGACTCATTTTTAGCCTTTGGGCAATTCAGGTTTGTAATTTCATCCTATTTAACTTTCAGCTGTACTTATTGCACTAATTTGTGTTTTTATTTTACTAACTTGGGCTTTTAATATTTTATTGTTATTCAAGTTTATGTGCCGACATCTTTTATTCTTTTACTTGGCTATGTTTTGAATTAGGCCTTCATTCCTCTGCGTAATCTGAGTTTAAATAAAGGTTGGTGATCATGGTGTGGATGAAAATGCCATGACTTTGTCCTATTAGGCATTGGAGGGAAATTTTGTCATGATTAGCATATGTAGTCTTGAGGTATGACCAAATACATGTTCTGTAAAGTCACAGTGACATTTGACCACTAAACTCATCCTAGAAATCCCCTCAAGGCATTTCTGATACATCACATCAATGAGAATGGAATGGACAACCTGAAAACATAATGCCGCCAGTTATGTCTGCTCTAAGTGCATAGGCATAATTATCTTATCTTTAGCAGTTTACTGACTAATGAATTCATGAATTAATAAACAAACCAACACATTTCTGTAACAAAGTGCAAAAACATGCAGCAATGTAAATACAGGGTTCTGGGGTGTGTATGTGCCTGTCTGAAATAGGAAGGAACAACTGTATCTGTGTGTGTGTGCGTGTGTGTGTGTGTGTGTGTGTGTTTCATGTTACTGACTGAGGCTGCTGAGCTGGCGGATGACGTTGGCCAAGGAGATGTTAGTCACACACTCCAGCTCATTCTTGATGTTCCTTGGCAGCACCGTGTGGCACAGGTGCCTGGGCTCAATGGTGCGCTTCACCAGCGGCATCCTTCTGCTGCGATGCCGCTACCTGCAGGAGTCAGACAGAGGAGGGAGGGAGGACAGAGGGAGAAGGAAGAGACGACAAAGACTTAATCAATGTGCCAAGTTTAGTCATAGACCTTGTGACTTCACTGCTTACTTCAACGTCAAACCTAATAGAAGAGACAGAAAGCACTAGCTTCACCCGCACATGACCAGAATTATCATAACCAGGGCAGCAGGCAGAGAAGAACATGAAAAGAAATTAGTGAGAGAGAAAGACAGAACAAGGAACCTGACATGAATTCTTGGTTAAAGAGGACATATAGAGAGGAAACGGAGTGTGGGAAGCGGTGTTACAAGATCCTGGAGAAATATAAAACGCAATAAAGTAGCAGGGAAGTGATGTTCTGACATCGCTAACAGCCATGTTGCCTCATCTGTTTCACCGACTTAGCACTGTCTTGTCCTTTTCATCATGCACAGCCTGGCTAACATACCTCAGCACTTAGTCTGCCCACTCAGGCATGCTAATGGCATTAGGCTGCAGTGTTGGGCTGCTTAGGCTCAACTCTGCTTTCACGCCAATACAAAAAACAGGGACAGCTGGTTAAACTGCAGAACACACTGCAATGACAGAGACTATGTTCACTGAAGTCATACTTGGTTCACTTCCCTTTTTGCACTTTATATATATATATATATATATATATATATATATATATATATATATAATTACTTTTTAATCTCACAGAGCCATAAAAAAACTGTTAACAAGTCCAAAAGTTTATAGCTATGACAGCGGCATTTAACATCGATGTGCAGGTCAAAGCATTTTGATAAATCAAACTGTTGACCTGAATATGGGGACTACAATTCATCCTGAGCTGGACATAAACATGCCTACTAAATTCCAGTTGCTGAGATATTTCACTCACAGAAAGAAAAGGCAGAGGAACCATGAATGTCAAATGTCACAAAAAATGTGCAAATCCCTCCATTAGCTGCTGAGATATTCCACTCTGAACTTAAGTGTTGGTTAAATGCCTTTCAAAGCACAAACGCTATGAGCATAAAGACGAGATTATTAAATCCAGAAAGCAACGTGATGTCAAGGAAACAGACATATAATGAAAAGAAAGGTGAGAATTAAGAGCTAAGAGATCAGAAGGATAAAGGGGGTAAAACACCATCGATCAGCACGAGCCCGTGTGACAACACCAGTTAATCATGCTAACAACACTGCCTCTCTGCTGTTAGCTTGTGTTTAATTAGAGGAAGCATGTGCAGTGATGGGGAGATCAGGTGCTCAGACGGACCGACTGACTGGTCTTGACAGTGATAGGGCCTCGTTAAAGCACTGATTAAGGTTTAATTGACGTCTGGTGCTTTTAATATCCTGCTGTATTCTTAGCAGTCTCTGTCATTGAGGAACAAATATGATTATTGACCGTATTCATAGGAATGTAGGTCAAGAAAGGCTATTCTAGGAAGTCATCCAGCTACGGATGGTTAGAGGGAAGGAGAGAGGGAGTCCTGTAAAAGACTGAGCTGAGGTGATTCATCTCGGAAGCATCTTAAATGGGGGCATCAGTGACCATAAAAGGAAAGAACGAAAACAGGCACCTCTTTAAGCCATTGTTGAATGAGGTGTGCAGGCGATGTCATGACGACACAGACCTAAACACATCTCTCTCCACGTCTAAAATAGCAAGACATCTCTAGACATCCTCTCCGCGCTATAGGGATTTTTCTTTTTTATTTCCTCCCATAGCCTCTCCATCACTCACACATCTGCACACACACTCACCATCTCCTCTTGAGTGGGAGCACTTCTTGGCCCAGTGGACACTTTTCACAGCATCCAGTAGTCTTAGTAATGCAGGGTTAACCCATGAGCTACCACTTTACAAGAGTCAACTGTTACTGCATTGACCTTCAACAGACAGGCCTGGCACCACTTAATAAAATTTATGTTAGCAAGCCGAGGCCTTAAAACACACAAAAGTAAGAAAAAACATAATCTCAAATGAAAACTGTTGGCAATTAAAGTACACCCTTAGTCTCTTTTTTGTTGAGCATTAGATCAGAAAATTGTTACCGCTCTTATGTGTGGATGCCAGTTACTTTTTGGCATTTTGCCTGGATGCATCAGGTTGCAACTGGCCACAGCAAGGAAATAATCCACCACAGAGCTACCCATAAAGTTTTATGTAATTAAACAAATAAGATATACACAAAAAGACAGAGTGAGCATCACAGATGTGATAGTTCAGGGATCTTTGGGAAGTTGAAAATCCAACGAACAACTCATGCGCGACGTGTCAGTCTAAGCTTAAAATTGTGATATTTCATCTAAATCAATTTATTTTGCATGTTTAATTTAAAAATAACTGTTTGGCCAAACAAGATTCTGTTTAAAAAAAAAGGACTCAGTACAACCATGAAGGTATTAGTGACTCAGATGTGGAAAGAGTCATGCAACAAAAATTCAAGGACTTCTCGGTTGAATTGCAGGCTGAGTTTTCACAGAGAAGGTGGGAGTCAAGTATGAAAACAAGTCTAAAATGTATGCAATAAAATATCTATTAATATGTAGAGTCACCATTGTTTTCCCAAGTATTGGTAACATCTGTGTGCACTTGGAAAAACTCTGTGCATGATGCTTCTGTTTTTTAAAGTCTTGTAAAATAATCAATCAGAGAAATTCAACCTCCATTTATTTTAAGATTAATGGCATTATAACTTTGCTATAGTGCACAAAAGACATTTTGATTTTCCTTGCCTCCAGCCATGGTTGTGCTGTTCCCGTAGAGGCACAGGACTTTATATTACAGTGAGAAATGAGCCCACAGTGAGTAAAAATGTGACAGACCAAAAGAGGTCCAGAAACTGCTTGGGGTTCAGAGGGTTAACAATGATAGTATTATTAATTTTGATATTAACCAATCCTTCTTAGGTTAAGTTGCATATTCTTGCAAAATCTGCACCACAACTCTCTCAGAGGACCAATAATCTACTTTAAACCATCCACTCCCTTTCTTATTGATGTAGTTTCATATGTCAGAAATCAATAAGGCATTTATTTACTTTTATTCACTTCATCAGTTTATTTTATAAGAACAATAAGTCAACATTACGCATATCACTGAGTACAGGTGTACAGTGTGTAATAGAGGCAGATAAATAGAGAAGCCAACAAAAATTAAGCAGTCAATCATACCTCTGTTCACTCCTCCGCCATGCATGCAAACCACGTTATTCAACACACACATACAGACCAGCCTACACTGTTTTTCTACCCTCCCCCCAATACTCATCTCTCCATCTTCAAGGCTCCTCTCCTCATTCATCTGCATCCATAAAGGAATGTGTTGTCCTCTTACCAACCTTCCTCCTACCTAGTGTGATAAGAATTATTTCTGAAGAGGACAGTGAATAGGTTTGTCTAAAGGGCAAAAAAACACGATGAAAAATCACACCTATTTACAGCAGTGAAACAAGAGATGATGCATAAGGAGAAACAACAATTTTAGGTAGTGGTGGGGGGCAAACACCCTACAGATTTGTGTCGATTAATACCCTTCTTTTTAAGTGTAAGTGCTGCATAAATGAGAGTGAAACACAGACTTGATGGTGTCAAAAACAAAGCAGCAGTAGATGAAAGAGAATCATCATTCAGTACATGCGCCACAACATAAAAGCACATAGAAATAGGTGGTAAGTGATGATATTGATTCTTCTCAGTGTGGGCTTTTCGAATAGTAAATGCTGACAGTTTCCTTTGGTCTCAAGTAGACATTTATGAATGATTTAAAAACACCCTGCTCAGAGGTTATGCTCAAACTAGTGCACTTAAGAAGTTCTGTGTTTCAAAGTCATCCACAAAATCATAAATTCACTTCTATTATCTAGCTCCTAAAAGCTTCAGTAAAAAGCAACAGGTCTTCTCTTTTTGGTTCTTGAAGACTTCGGTTCTCTCACCTCTGAGGTTTTTTTCAGTTCAGTTCAGAACTGAACTAATTTTTTTCATTTTTTCCTTATACTGTACGTGCTGGTACTTCCTTTGTGAGTAAACTCAGTTAACCCTGCTTTGCTTTGCTTTTCAAAAACTGTCTTGCCACAGTGCATATGTTTGGTGTGTGATTAATGACTGCAGAAGGCCATTCACTGCCTCATGGATTGGTCATGAAACCGCTCAAACAAGTCTTGGTCCACGAGGGAGAAAGATTTTCTCTGTACAAATGCATACACAAGCACTCCCATAATATGTGCACACACATTCATGCTGTATTTGTCCACCAAGGTTTCCAATCCATACCATACTATGACATGATGGCATGTGACAGTGCTATTCCCACGTGAATACTCCTGTCACTTCTCATGGGTTCCCATGAGAACTCACGTCACATCATCTTGGTTGTGGCAGAGAGAGAAAATGAAAATGGAAGCAGCAGAAAGAGAAAGAATGGACAAACTAGAAATCATGAAGCTCAAACCTATTTAAATTCACAAAACTAAGTGGAATTACTAATAGTTTCCTGATTGAGCGAAAGGGCTTAATAAGCCACACTCACAGTTTCCCAAAAAACCAAAGAACTTAATGAGAAATCACTAAAGACAGGGTTTACTCTAAAGAGTGTTTCACTACCGGATAAATACAGGATGTTCATTGTGACCAGTTAATGTCAAAGCTTTTTGTTTCTGAAAGGATTTACAAATTCAATACAATAAACCGTTTCCATATCTATCTGACTATGTGGGGAAAAATATTAGTACAAGTGGAAATATGTACCCTGTTGAACACTTTACTCCAATATTACGACTTGGCATTGTGTATCACAGAGATGTTTTAAAGTGTTTGTGCAGACACATAAGTGAGCTGGTGTGCTGAGCTGCAGCGAGGAGGGAGGAATGGTTGAACAGAGAGGCTGTCAAGGCTCCCTCCCCGGTCCCTGCATCTGCCCCCACCTGACACTTTTTCCCCTTCCTCTCCCCAACAGGATCGGCTCCCTCCAGGCTCATTCCCAGGATGCCGCCGCTGCCAGCTTGCAGCTCAGAGAACGCCTCTCTGGACCGCCGGTCTCTGTGAGTCCAACCCCCACCCCCCCAGTAGTGAGTTAGTTAGTTTATTTTCCCCTTTGCCTTCTTAGTTATCCTGGCTTTTGTTGTTTAGACATTTACGTCCTAGGTTGACTTAGGGTAGGTGATGACTTAAAAAATTTACAATATTCTACTTATATTTGCAGTTTTGTTATAGTCATTTTTGTAGCGCATCAGAAATATATTTATGCACATTAATTCCACAAATGGCATTCTAAATCCCTCCTGATTACTCTTAGATTTCTGAAACTGTAGCACAGTGGCTGTAATAATTAAAAGGACATGGATGACAGAACTGACAGAACTTACAAGAAAAATACACTCTTCCATTTTGACTTTTATCCTGACGCAATCAGCAATGCAGCAGACTGGTTCCCCATACTTTTTCTCTATCATCCACGGTTTTGCAACCATACTGACTATGCAATGCCAGTAAAATAAATGAAGCATCGAAAGCATCAGAAGTACTGTGCAAAAAATATTTAGTGTACCTCCAGTTTTCCTTCCTTTTCCATCTTAATTTTTCTATCTAGCCTACAGGATAGCCAGCCTCTTTCCTGTCTGTGCCCCCCCTGTGCTACTCTGCTCCTACTTTTATGGTCCATTCATCTTGGGTGGTGCTTCCCGCTGTCACCTATCACCATGGCAACCGCTGCAGAGGGATGCCATTGGTCACTTTATAATATAAGGTGAAAAAAACAGGAGGAAGGAATGGTCGCAGGGAGGATTGAATGGGCTAAAATCAACGTGATGCATCAAAACAGCGACAGGACTTGATGAATGAATGCAATATGAGAGAGAGGGAATAAGACAGAGATTTGGGATTGCTCATCCATTGTGTATAAGCACAAAGCAGGGTGAGGGGCGGCACGTGCCAGAGGAGAGCAGGGGGCCTCCACTGGTGCGGCTCATTGCACTTGGGACAATACATCCAAGTAGAGGCTCTAATGAATCCTAATGGAGTATTTACTCACTCACACTGCCTCACAGTATAGCTACAGACCCCTCAATATGGCGCAGGTCAAGGGCCTTTCATTTGGAGGGCTTGCCGAGACACCAGACTCTTGACACACCATCAGCCGGGGTTGAATACACACACAAGTGCGCAAAGATCAACTAGTATTTCCTGTGGATGTTTATTACTTTGCAAATTATGTAAGCAATTCCAAAGGAGCAACCAAAAAAATTCTGAAAAAGAGAATAAAAAAAAAAATCCTTGGACAGGACATGAAGAGCAACTGCATGTCCAAAAAAAAAAAAAAAACACAACAAACATCCAGCAGTGATGCAATTTGTTTAGCTGCAGTTTGCCATCAGTCGCTGGCTCTGTGAATCTGGAAATCACAAGCCGAGAGGGACAATAAAGGAAGCAACTAAACCAGCGAGGAAGCTGTTTGGGGCCGAAATCAAACGGTCTCTGCCTCTTTTGAAATAAGAGAGATCTCATCATTAACTGATGTAAAATGCACAGTCTGAACACTGGTTTTCTTGCTGAATTACCATAAAACAGAACCCAACAAAAGGCTTGGATGAAGTGTCTAGTTCTATCTATACGCTCACATACCAGAGTACAGGGTTTTCCCTCAGGTATCACCACTCTGAATGCAATTTAATACCAGTTCCACCATGATGCCAGTGAAATTATGAATATATAATGTGAAACTAGGAATGATATGGCCCTGAATTATTTATTATATAAATATTTTTAGATATCTTAGGTAACATGACCTGAATAAGAGGCAGAAAATGGATAGCTGGATCAACTAAAATAAAAATGATTCATTAGTCTATTTTCACTTCAGTTTTCCAAAACTCAAAATTATAGCAAGCAGTTATGGCAATGTTTGTTGTCGATCTGGTGGTGCCAATTGGGACCAAAATCCATAAGAAAGGATTTAAGAGCCTCATACTTGAACAATATACTATCACAACTATCCACATGTAAGAACTTTTATAGCAAATTAATGTAATATAAGGCATGTTTTAAAAAACTGAATTTAATGCTTCTTTTAGAGCTTTCAAGAGTGCTGTGACAAACAAAGTAAATATTTTTAGTTGTTGACATCCTATAACCCATGTGTGTATCAACAGTTGTGAATTATCACTCAAGATAAATTCACAATAATGTGTTCTGTACTTGAAAGCTGCCCTAATCTCACAGCTTAAAGACGGTTGCATTCTTTCTGTCAAATTAGTTTGAACGTTTTGTCCTTTGTTCAGTGATTCTGGGAACTTGCACTGCAACTGTGGACTTGGGCTCCATCCTGAACTATGAACAGCTGCAAACATAAAAAAACACAGACATCTAATCAGGGAAACTGGCAAAGCTGCAGCAGCCAATGGCAGAGGAAGAGGAGATCAAACTGGCAAAGCTCACTAGCAGCTGGTTTAAATCAGTAATGCAGATTTGCAGTGCAGGACAGCTACCGCAGCTCATTTTCCAAAGAAAACAGACTGAAAAAAAGAAAATATACATTGTCAAGCTTAAAATCTATTAAAAAGACTGCTGTTTCCTTTAGCCGGATAAAAGACTTTTTCCTTTGCACATGCAGAGGTTCAACAGGAAAAGTGCTATGTCTGGCTCGCCTTTTTTGTTATTCTAATGAGGCAGCTATAAATTTTTAATTGCTATTTGCTCTTTCACTTTCTTCCTCATTTGCACATACAACTTGGATTCTATCTTTATCCCTTTAAAAAAGCTAAAATGGCCCAACACTTTTTAGTGTTTAAAGATAACAAAATGCTGAATTGCTTTCTTCCTGTAGCCACAACTGAATCAGAGGTCATTGGCATGCTAGAAGAAGACTGAGTTTTGGAGTCCTTGATAAAATACTGAAAGGAAGAAGCCCTAATGCAAAAATTATGATCACTGACACTTTGTCAGATGACAAACTTCACTTAGGCACCTCCCCATCATCACATGGGTTTGCAGAGCATAGAGGGACCAATATGCTTTAAATAAAGTGCTTGTATGGATGTTTGAACAGCTTCAAAAATTCCTAGTGTTGGAATTAAGCTGACTGCCACTGACTGTTTTTGTAACTTTAAAACTGAAAATCCAACAAGCACTTTAGCCAAAATGTTCAAAAGCAAAGAAAAAATAAGCTTAAAAGGGACACATTTTTATGTTTTGGACTTGGAAAGTTTGGCCAAACGTGTGTGTCTCACCTCTCTCTGCGATGGTGGGCTTTTTGCCTGATCCTGGAGAGTAGAAGCTTAGAGCAGCTACAAACACTTTTGCCTACAGATCTAGTCATATGAACAAGTTAATTTCAAGCACATCTGCAGTCCTCATGCTTTGCTGCTGTTGAGAACAGACTGTCAAATTTGACAGAAGAGGAGGGCTGCCACCTCTGCACGGAAAGCAATCCCCTGTGCACATGTGCAAAATAAACTAACATGCACAAATACACTGAACAAGTGCTGTAAGTTTCTGACAGCAATCTGCGAGGCTGGCAGAGTTTCTCATCAAAACACTATGCAAATGGTGGGCCAGTATCACAACACATCAGCCCCTGTTCCCCAACCTCATCACCCAACCCACCTATCACAGCAGATCACGCTGGCAGAACATATCATGGCATGCGCCAGTGTTATTTCCACCCAATTAAAATTCTGTACCAGCCGACACCTCTTCAGGGGTGAGATGCCACCTTGCAGGCCCTCACCAGTGTGGTGCTAAAACGTACGCACACACACACAAACACACACACACACAGATTTCCTGTTGTGGGCTAAAAATACACCTGCAGCACCAATGCTGTCAGGTTAGGCTCAGACAGCTATGCTAACTAGGTTTGCTGCTAAACTTAAAAGAGTGCTCATGGGGATATGGGTACATAATAAGCTTATTTCCTTATCTCAATAATTCTGAATTTTTGACTGCACAATTTCTCATGATATCCTTTTTGACATGCTGTCTAACTTGCACATAAACAAAAGCTGATCTGTGTAGTGGTGCAAACTTTTCAGATTCAAGCTCAAGACTTTTTTTTGTTTTGCCTCGCATGAACGCAGTACTTTGGGCCCCACAGTCAGCCCATGTACATGTCAAACAGTAAGCACCCCCAGTCAAACAGGGATGACAAGCAAGGCAGTTATTTAGCTTTACATCCTGCATCTCGGTTTGACTGAATTTGGCCTCCTGGAACGTTGGCACTCAAATGTTCCACAGGTACTCAGATGGCACAGATCCATTGGCTGACTGGCTTTCTGCACTATTATAATGTTGCCTGGCAACTGTAAACAAGTTTCAGGAGTTTCTTCAGATAACAACAACAAAAAAATAAATGCTGGGTAAATGAAATCACAATCCCTGGCTGCTATCAGTTGGAGTATCTTTATTTTATTCAGATTTACATTAAAGCTAAAACTGTGCCTGTATGCATCTAAAATGATATTACCATAACAATAAAAAATTTCCATGCATGATATTAAGCGGCTATAGAACTGCTTGTGTTTGTTCAGCCATAAAGCTTCCCTTATCGTCTGTTTTCTTAGAGCTCTTTGGACAAGACTGCAAAGAAGTTAAACTTTCCATTAGTCAAATAGTCTCTGTGTTGGTGTATGAACAGGTCACTGTGACTCCAACAGTAGTTGTCTGTCCACTATTCTTTATGTTCAGAGCATGATCAATGAGAAACCTTCTTCTGAGTGAGTGGTTGGACACAGACCACATTGTATTTTTTACAAAGAGATTAGATCACTTTGGACATTCATTTAGCAAACATGCTTTATCCCACTGTAGACGTGCACAACTAAATATTCATGGACATCTGTGTGCCAACATCAATGAGTAAAGTGTCTGATGAACAAACAGACTCAAAGAAGTTTATCTGCTGAGTGCACAGAAACCTACTGGTATGAATAATGAAAGCCCGCTGCTCAATAATAAATGTCTGCTTGCTTGCACTGTGCAGCTGCGCTTGTTTGGCCTGTGAGGGAAATTTCATTATACCAACTCCCTGTTCATACAGACGTGAAGGACATGCACACAAACTCACCACTGCAACAAACCACTGTCAGCTCAAATGACAAAAAAACCCCATTACACACACACAAAGAAAAAAAAAAACAAAAAGCAAGCACACATGCATTTTTACAAGCCCAAGGCACAGGAGAGTATTGAATCCAACCAACAAGCCAGTCAGGAGGGCAAAATGCATGAAGTGAGGTTATGTAACTTTTGCAACTCTAAGCTCCTAACTATGAGAATGACTGAATATTGTACAAATGAAAAAAAAAATTTTTTAATTACTTTTATTTAGTTACTTGGTAAAAATGGGGCGAGTCACCCTCACCAACTCTCTGGATGATTTGGACTTAGATCATGTAGATTCAATGGGCTCTTGATGGTTTTCAGTTGAACAACCAATTTATGTCCCGGGCAATTGTTGGATCCAATATTCTGCATTTTTTCCAGTTGTTAGTATAATATTTTTTTAACCAATTTGTGATTAAGTTAATTAATTCAAAAATATGTTACTCTGGTTTGGATGCAGCTAGCTGTATGCACCAGATAACGTCCCTCATGTCCCGCCCACAGCACTATCTGATTGGTTATTTGTTGTTCATAATAGCCTATCGACACTTAAGGATAAATGTTCAACAGTTCTCTTTTAACTAATTGTATACCAATCAGCTACAGCATTATGACCACTGATAGATGAAGTGAATGACATTGATCATATTGCTACTATGTGCTGTTCTGTTGGAAAACCTTGGATTTTAACATCTGTGTTGATGAGACTTAGACACTCAAATAAGCATTGTCCCACAACAAACACACTCCCTCATGAAAATGGAAATCCCAAATGTCACTGGCCTACCTCCACAAGAAAATGCACCACACCACATGGAAAAAACATCAAACAATTAGGAACATGTAGAGGAACATGACAATGACCCAACATGTTGATTTGACCTCCAAACTTCATAGACCCCATTCTGATCAAGCATCAACAAGACGCAGTGGAACAAGTCTGATTGACAGAGGCCCCACTGCACAAGCCAGAGCACCCAAAAGATCCACTGCCAGCGTCCTGGTTCCAGACCCCATAGCACACCGTGAGAGGTCATCTTGTCCAAGCCCAATGGTTCAGAGCATTTCTTTTTTTCTTTTTTTTTTAAAGATTTATTTTTGGCCTTTTGTGCCTTTATTAGATAGGACAGTGGATAGAATCGGAAACGGTAGAGAGAGTAGGGAAGGACATGCGGTAAACGGCCGAGGTCGAAGTTGAACCCGGGACTGCCGCTACGCCTCTGCACTTGGGTCACGGGACATAACCATTAGGCTATCAGGGCGCCCCGTTCAGAGCATTTTTAACCACAAAGGGGACCAACACAATATTAGGCATGCGCTCATAATGTTATGCCTGATCGGTGTACATAAAACATAAACAAAAGGTATGCTGACAAAGTTTTGTGATGGAATTTGTGTGTTGTGCTGAATTTTGATTTCCAACATTGGTTATTGTTTTAAGACAGAAACATTGGTTTATTAAATTGCAGCCACAATCAGCAGAAAAATGCAATTCCCACTACAACACAGTAACCAATGCACAACAGAAAGAACTGCTAGAAGTTGCAGTAAAGTAGATTCTATCTCCAGTTCTGTTCAAAAACCCAGCTGTTGCTTTACTTCTCTTCATCGTGTTATTGTTGGACCAAGGATTACCGTCATCTTCTCCATTGTTCGTCACATTCTTTTTCAGCCTGTTCACCTCTGCCGACGTTACCCTTTTCTTCTAGTATGCAACACTAAAATTTTCCTTTTTGTTCCTTTTATGTTTTATGGTTTCTGGCAAACAAAGACATGAGTCACTAATGTCAGTTGCAACCACAGAGGATGTCCTTGGTGTCTTCGCTTTTACACTGAAACTTTCTTGCCTTGGCATCTCTCAGCCGGCACATCTAAGCCATTTTAGAAAAAAAGTGGGTGTGTTTGTTAATGAAAAACTGCAAAATAAAGTTTCAAAAAAAAGAAAGAAAAAAGTGTAAAAGTTGGCAGTGGGAAATCTAACTGAGAATTGATGTTTTGTACATTCAAAGGTGTATAGTTTCACTCTTGTAAATTGCAAGTCAAATGAAACTTGATTCCATTCATCCCATCCTCTGATTACAGGCAACAGAAAATAGAAGGGTGTTTTCCCTCAATAATACACAACTGTGCTTTGTCAAAGGAGATGGATCCTATCTCTCCTGCTACATAATAACTGTGTACATGTGGCCATTTTAATGTATTTTTAAGGGAACAGAGTTTTAAGTCTCTGGATGACTATTACCTTCTGTTGCATGTTTTAAAAAAAAGTTTCCAAGCTCCTGTGCAGAGATGGAGGTCGTCCAGACAGAGCAATGGAAAGCAGGAGAGAAATGATGTGGGTTGAGAGACAGAGAGAGGGGAAGCTTAAGGCACAGTTTAAAAAAAAAAAAAAACAGGGCAAAAAAGCAGTGTGGGTGGCATCAAGGGAAAGGGAGAGAGAGATCATCTTCTCTCATTGAGATCAATGCCTGAGTCCACACCAGGGGTTCTCTTTTTGTCAGGGCAGAAAAGCAGCATAACAAATAAGAGGATTTCTACTGGGGAGCGGGAGCTAATATTTCATTGATACTGAATTTTTTTTCCATACATTGCAGTACAGTGGGCATTGTGATTCAATATTGTAAAATGTACTGTGACGTACTGTTTGACATTCATCTGGCTGCAGTAAATATCCCAGAGGGGAACATGTCAAAAGCAGTTATTCTCTGTGCATAAAGTGGCATGAACCACAAGTTATGGCATCCTGCTTTTCAGCGTCTGCCCTTTAAGCGCCCTTTAAGCGCTCACCTTTTCATGTTGATAACTTCATCGCACCTCTACCTAACGTGGGTGCAAAGGCGCAAATTGGGCACATTGTGGATGCACTGTTCTTCAGTCAGTTTTCCTTTGATCTACATCTAAGACCACATCATGGTCAGAAGATGAAAAGCTTAGAAACAGCCTTTTTTAAGTGTGGAGATATAGCTCAGAGGCAAAATGTATTTCAGTCTCTCCTGCACCACTGCACCACTAGAAATGTGTAAATACAAACAATAAAAACAAGAAATCCTTCACTTCAACCAAATTTTTGCAACTTTTAATGGCAACTGACTGCTATCAATTAATTTATTTTTTGTCCCCACTGTGCATCATCATGTGTAACCTATTCTAAACTTCATAACTAAAAGACAACCAGTTCCACATATCTTCACTTTCCAGCCTTCCAGATTTTTACATCCCAAAAGTATCAAACCAGAATCTGGGCATGAGACACACTGCCTGGACCATAAAAGGCAACACTGAAAAACGACACTGGCAGAGGAGTGTCGATTACACCCCAACAACAGATTAAACAACCCATTCACAAGTATTCAGTGAACTCAGTGGGGCTTGGCAGCAACTGAAGGGGTGGATATGTGAGGAGGAGAGACAAGAGGGAAAGCAGGCAGGATTTGTGGGATAAATTGCACCGATCAGACAGTGCCCAGGGCAGCTGTGCAAACTTCTCAAAGGCTGTCTCTTGAGTTTGTGTGCAATGTCACAGCCTGTATCTGTGCAGGGGAGAGGATTCTGGGAATGAAGTGCCTACAGACCAGGAGAGTGATGGTGAGCGAAGGTGCCCTTGCTGTGGGGAGGCCTGAGGCGGTGCCAGTTGGTACAGAACAGCAGGCCTGACCACTGGAATGACACCAAGTGCTGGAGTCTTGACTGATTCAGCTACACTTAGCTAGCTAGAACCTTTTCTAATGATACAGTGCAGGCACAAGCAAGCATGTCATGAGCTGTACTCTAACATTACTGCACATTGTAGCACACCAAAAATGGATTTTTATGCTGATATTGATTTGGCAGGTAGGTGTTACTGTCAGGGGCACAATTAGTTCAAAAGCTCTGGGACTGTCTGAGTTGCACAGAACAGTTACGCATTGGTTGTGCACCAGAAATTAGTCTGCCGGGACTGGACTGTCATTTCAGACTTCTACCCGAAACATCCTGAGGAATCTGAGGGAGAACATTTGGTGAAAATTACCTGAACTGCAGTGCAAAGTGTGCAGTCTCCCAGCACAATTACACACAAGTTTTTTGGCAACAACAACACAATCATGTCTGTCTCTGTATTGTTTGATCGCATTTCATAGACAGATAGGTTAAACTGAAATTTTTATCTAGCAATATTAAATCAAATTCTGTGTATTCCTCAAGTTTATCAGTGAACAACATGCAGCACCACTTCAGAATTAACTCTGTTAAGAGTTCGAAGCAGGGCAGCAACTGTCTCATGAATTTAATGATTATTTATTTAAAGATTAATGCCTCAGAAGTACCAGTACTCTGTCAAAAGTAAATCTCAAACAGCTTAACTTTGGAACCAACTTTTAAATCTGGAATAAAACTTGCATCACTGCTTAAAACTGGGTATCACATTTTGGTGCTAACTCTTCTCAAACACAATCATGCCCACACTTTGGCACATTAGCCGAAAGCTATAAGCAGAGGTTAGTCACTGTCCTCGGGGCCTTTCTCCATCGATAGAAACATCAGGGGGGGTCAAGAGGTCAGCTACAGGCATTATGTGACCTGTGTCTCATGACATCTTATCACCCCCACACCACCCTCTACCTCATGCACCCACACTTGTCCTAAAAAGCTACGCTTAAAAAAAAAATCCCCTGCAAGGCAAAATGGTGAGTGAATGTTCTCTGCATGCAAATGAAAGCAACCTGGGGCAGGAGGAAAGGATGAATCTCTACAGAGCAAACAGGGGCTAAAGAAGACAAAATTTGCTCTAACAAACTTGTATTAACAGTACTATAGAAGAAAGAGTCAATTAAGGCTTCGGACATTCACTTGCTCTGCAGCAAAAAAAAAAAAAGATTTTTAGACAGTGGCAGACTGTTACCTAAAGTGTCTGAATGATTCAATTTGCTATATTTAGATGGTGACTGTGCATGAGTCCAGAGGATCACAGTTGAGACAAGACACACAACTCAGTCTTCCATCCTCACAGCCGACACACAAATTCCACTGATCTTTATAGAGTTGATCATTAAATCAACCCCAATACAGTGTCTTGTCTGCAGAAAAAGGCAATGCAGGTGACAATGGGACAGAGAGGATGGAGACAAAGCACCTTTTGGTTCCTTTTCTCCCTCTTGCTTTTAGCTGTCACCAGGCATTGTGAGGCTCTCTGCTTGTCTCCAATTGACACATCTTGAAAGGAAAGCAAAATCCAATTCTTCCTGCAGGTAGAAAGCCTCTCACTTGCGTATTCTCTCCCCTTGGTCGCCTCTATTTTTTTCCTCTTATCAGTGGGCATATTTCAAGCCCTGAGTCTTCTCTCCAGTATTAAGTGAGGATGGTGATGTGTGTATGTGTGTGTGTGCGCGCGTGCATGCATGCTAGAGAGAGAGTACAAATGCACAAGTAACAACATAAGAGAGAGACAGAATCCATAGCAGCCGTTATCGCTGCTCCCACACGATTCTTTATCTATCATGGTCAGTCAGACTTTGGCTTGTCTGCCATCCCCCTCATCACTGCTCCCCTGAGAGAGTGTGTGAGGATATCTGAGTCATCATGCCCTTGTCAATCACAGTCACCACTGCATCGTTCTTACAACCTAAAGCTCTCTCAGTCCTGCTGCAATTAGATAAACACCTACTCAGCTGGCTCATAGTCCACCTCTTCCTATTTTCCACACAAAAGAGCCCTTCACTTCACAACTACTGAAGCAGCTGCAGATCCAGGACTCAAATCTCTTCACATAGAGTTCTTAAAATTCCATAAATTATTGATTCATTTCTGACCCCAGTCAAGGTCTGGAAAAACATGTGATCTTCTGTTTATTATATCTCTTCATGAAGCACAGTTTGTGGATTTGCATGTCTTAAGATAGGTAATAGCAATATTTCAATCACAGTATTTCCATGTGATTACTTAAACATCTAAACAAAACTTGGCTGACACACCAGCATCACAAAAATCCTAAGAAGTTAGAGGTTTGTAGAAGCTAAATACAAAAAAAAGCTTAACAAGTAAGGTGTCAAAATGTCAATAAAAGCAGCGAGGCAGTTATTCTTCTAGATGGAACAGTAGTGGTAATTCAAAAAATATGCAGACTAACATTTCATATTGGAGAACTTGGATGAAACTGAAAAGGTGTTATTCTTGTGCTGCATTATGAACTACTGCCCCTCTCCTACAGCTTCCTCTCCTCCCCTTTACTGTAATGTTAACTTTCCTTGAACTCACTGTAGATTCACATTTTAAGAAAATCGGGCCAATTCTTCAAACATGGCTGCTGTCCAGCTAAGACATAATGTTGACCACAAAACTGTTAGCGATCATCAGCCTCATTGAAAGCAGTCAGCAGCTCTAAAAGAGCAGCTCAGGTTTATGTAAAAGTGGGACACATGATGGAAAGAGGAATATCGTATGTAGTTATGCAAGAAACAGACAGTGGTAGAGGGGAGTGAGTGAGACAGGGGAAAAAAAGAAAGAGATAGGCCGAATAAACACACAGGAAGGCTTGTAAAGAATAATGTAGAGTGAGACAGATGGGGGAAAAAAGAGGCACTGCAGCAGTCCCAGCAGTGAAGCCAGGCCTGTCTGTCAGCACCTATCTGTCCTCCTGAGGCTTAACTACGCAAACCAGGCTCCTGCCTCGAGTTACCACTAACATTTATATAACCACACACACATACACAATAGTGAAATGACTCTTTGACCTTATCCTACACTTCAGGATGTACCCATGTGGGCTGCTGCTTCACTGTTTAGCTGGAGGAGGATGGTTTTCCTCCAGGCAGCTCACGCCAAGCTTGTTTAACACTGTTCTGGCATTTAACCAGCTCAAGGGCTGATTAAGCAAACACAGACCTTTGCAATATGGAGGTTTTTGGTGCATACCCTTGATTACATTTTACTTTATATCTTCTAAGCCATACCCTGCACCTCATGTTGAGGAATGTTGGGATTGACTAAAAATTTTAAGATCAGAGAGACACTTACATAATCATCCACCCTCCCTGCACTTTCCCTCTTGCCATCTCTGTTCGCTGTGGTAAAGGTCAATTCACCTTTATTTATATAGTTGACCCAAAGTGCTATTGATTTAAACAAAAGATTAACAATACAAAAATACACACATAATGAGACGACCACATGCACTGGTTCGCAGCATGATGTAAACAAGCTGTGAATAACCTTAGCTGCCAAACAACAGCCTTGCTATTACCGCAGTCCACATGCTGTTGTTTACAGGATTTATGCAGTACTGCTTTCATGCTCACCGTGGTTTCTGTGCATGTGTATTCTGTATATACTCCTGTGATTGCTTTACCACTACCCTATTTTACACTTCGGATTAAAAAGGGTCGATAAGAAGGCTGGCCAACCTCCAGAATCTGCGGGTATAAATTCTGGTGGCAACAAAAACAATATCATAAAGTGTCTTTCCAGTCTCCACACTTCAGGGTTGAGAAAGCACATCTGTAGCATGTAGTCAGGGCTGGATTTACAAAGTCTTTTTCTCTTTGCTTCAGATTCTATTTCAGATTCTGCCTCTAGAGATGTCCGTGTTATTTATCAAACTGGCGCACCAGCCAAAACACCTGTCATCTGGGGGTGTACTTTGAATGCAGTCAGTGAAGTGAACCTTTCTCCTAATGCACTGAGGGTAGGAAAAAAGAAAAATGAAAAACACAGAGCAACAACTAGTCACACTAGTTACGGTTTTCAAGTGTATAGTTACATTTTTGAGCAGGTGGAGGTGTGTGTCAGATGCAGTCATACCCTGCTGTGGGTGCGACAATGCATTTGGCAAAGATTCAGCCATAAATCACACATTTATACCTATTAAAACTGCAGAAAAGATGACATCTTTGAACATAACATCTGTTGCATTCCATTGTTGCTGGTACACAATAGAAGTATCATCAACAGACCAAGTAAATGTGAATACAAATGCACAACTGAAGTGACCAAGTAAGAAAGCAATGGAACTGCCAACCAGCAATGTACAACTACATAAACGGCATAAATATTTCCCTGTAGCAGAATAAGAAAAGCCTCTCCAACCATGGTAAGGATTGAATTTATAGCATTATACTACAATTTACCATTCAACTCAATACAATAATGACAACTAGAAAAACACAAGAGATTTCAGCTAAACTAATGTCAGTTTCCCCGTCACATGCTTTCTGCCACAGTCCTATTCGTATTTAGTGTTCTCAGCCAATTCTGCACTGGGCCAGTCCCATAGCCAGTAGTGTCGTTGTTTATTTTTTTAAAAAACCAATGCATCGGTGAAAGGCTATGTCAAGAAGATGACGGTTCACAGTTGCAGCTTGCTGGCTAGCTGGCTGACTGGCTATACTATGACCTCCAAGGCAGTGAATCACATTAACACATTCGCCATCTTGTGGTCCAGTCAACATGAAAAAAAGATGCAGCGGGATCTCGTGCATGATACACGAGCATTCACCCATGAGCACCAACGCACACTGATCACCACTGCTCCAGATCAAGGACAAAGAAGCAACGCCTGTGGACACTGTCAGAGTCAAGAAACATGAGTGTCATCTGTATCTCTTTATCATTACTAATGTATGTGAGTGCTACTTTTTACCTCTCTTACATAATAGTGCCCAGGAAACAATATAAATGACAGTTATGTAAGGGACTGCTGTGCATTTCCCAACAGCTTGACATGATATGGTTTGCTTTGATTTCATCATCATATTATTGAAATTTTAACATACTGTAGATAAGTCTAGCAGTAAATAAGCACAAACAACTGCCACCTCTGTGTCTTTACATTTCCACTGACTGTTTATCCTTAGCAGATGTGTCTTTTACCGTAAGAAATTCCTAACCTCCACCTGACCCCTGCTCTGTAGCTATCTGATTTGTTCCGGGCAACTGACAGAATGTCTGTATGATAAGCATTGACAACACAGATCAAGTAGTTGCTGAATGAGACAGTTTACAGCAGGTTTTTCTGCCGAGGATTTGAGCGAATTTGGCATTTCCTGCTTGCCATCAAAGACAAAGGAAAGGCGAGCTTGCCTCCACTTCCGTGAGTAAATTTCACAGCCTCTGCTGGGCTCCCATCCAGCACAAATCAGACAAGCCTTGTGCTTGGGCCTCATGCAAATCCAAAGCAGAGCTGGATCCTTGCTGTGAGCTGTAAATGAACAGCCAAATATTGGCTCCTAATTTAAGGCTGCAGTTGATGGTGTGCACAGGCACTCCTGCTGCGAAACCGTGGACAAACACACCGGGACACCAAAATGTTACTTCCCCTGTTGCTCTCCTTCTCTTTTCTCATCCCATTCTTCTGATCCCTTTAGCATCATGTAACAAACTGTAGTGTTGCTTTTGTCCTCTTTTTTGATATAGCATTTGTGGTTTTTAGACAGTTTATACTAGGCAGGCATGACAAAGAAGATAAGAGTAAGGGTATAAACTAAAGAAATTATGCAGCACATAATGTACCTGAAACAAACAGTCCACTGCATCTCTTATTTTCTAATGCATCCTTGTCCCAAATCCTTCAATGTCTTTCTCTCTCTACCTCCTTCCCTGATATTCCTTCTACTCTCACCCAGCATAAGGCAAAGAACAGAGAAGAAAAATGAGTGCTCATGAAAATCCTGATGAAAATTCAGTGTGTCTGTAATTGAATACAGACATCTGAGTCCTGACAAGAGGGATTCACGCTGCGGACGTGATAAACGTGCCTCGCCTCCCATTTTTCCAGCCTCCATCAATCATTACACATGACCACTACGACTAGGGCATCCATCGGCCGTTTCGGCTTAATAAGAACCAATCAGTGGAAGAGTGGAAATAAAGGAGTGAAGACAGGAAGACAGAAATCAAGCCAAAGGAAAAGAACACAATGAGACTCAGAAAGACAATACACTTTTCTGCTGTGCGGCCCATCATGGTGGAGTTCACCACTTTGCTCAACTTTGACTATTCAAATCTATTCAAATTTGGGCATGCACTAAGCGCAGCTGCAGAGATCATTTTGAAGTCAGCAGGCAGCATATACAGCTAATGATAAAGAGAGAAGAAAATACGGGATGGCCTAAAAGGGCAAGCACATTATGGTAAAACTAATTTGCTAATGAAAAACACTAAGAATGCCCCATCACGGACATACAATACACATAAATACACAATGCCGTACACGCCCACTGTCAGTGCATTCAATCGCTCCAAAATCAATCAAGGCTACACTGCTGAGAAAAGATATTGGACTATGTTTACCATCCAAATGTACACATGACACCAGGGGAGTGGCCAACAGTCCACAGTTTACTCCATTGTGTGACTCATTTTGGCTTTCAGCTGGCAGCATAAGGCAGGTCAGTCACAGGACACCATGACGGTCCATTTCACAAATACCTAACTATTACTGAATGACGACTCATAAGGGGTTCTTTATGCAGTGTGCAAGATACAGTCTGGAGCCCTTTAAGACAGAGTAGGAGGTTAACAATACATTTTAAGCCAAATGTCACAGGCCTTCAACCTTTTTCTATTTGTTTTTGTTCTGACGTTGTTTTATCAGCTCTGTGCCATAGACTGTTAAGACACTAAAGTTCTTTGCTTAAACAAATAAATTTATTTTTCAAGCTGGAGCATGTGAGCGTACCCTTCCTATTCCCCAAGCTGCAGCTGACAGATATGAAGCTAGACTCAACTGTACAAAAGCAAGCCAAATCCTTTCTAAAACTCATCAGAGCCTTAAGCGATGTGGTGAGTGACAGAACTCTTGTATTTTAACACAGTAGCTGTGGCCGAACTCGTTGGCAGTATCTCAGTGAGTGTGGACCTGCCGTACACATATATGAAGGTGTTGAGACTGAAAAGATGCAAAACAAGTGATTGAATAGAGACGGAAAATAACTTCTCCTGTTTACTTTCCACTTGAGACAGAGGGAGGGAGGACAGAAATGACTGTGGGGAAAAAAAGATGTTGAGATGAGGAAAAAGATAAGGTGAAATAAAGGTGATGGAACACTGCGAGAAAAGTGATGAGAACTCTTTTCTGTATGATACTGTACAGCTGTTTAAGTGGTAAATATTGATTTTTCAGGCAAAAGATCAAGTTATGGTGTGCTGTAATTAAAAATATATGGCTCTCATAAAGTGTTTAAGGCTTTAAGAAACCACAAATTTTATTTTCCTCCCCATTATGAAAAACTTCAATATAGTATAGTATTTATTCTAGATATATTCTCCTGCATTTGTTCCAGAAATAAGATTTTTTTTAAGTCTAAGCTACAATAACGCAAAAAAATAAGTGTTACAATAAGGCATACTGTGACTATTCCTGGAGTGCAAAAACAAACAAGAGAATGAGAACAGTATCTCATATTAAAAAAAGCAGATTCAAAAGAAAAAGGGGAAAGAAATACAGAGAAACAGTTGCTGCAAACTCCCGGGAAGTGGTGGAGGCAGTGGTAGTAAGACACAAGGAGCACCAGTCAGACAGGCTAAACTGTGCACTGGTGTCTCTCTGTCAGACCGGTTGAGACCGTGGACAGAAGCAGTATTATGGAGCTGTGGGCCTGGCCAAGAGGAGGAACAATAGCTCCTGTGTGCCGGACCTTGTGGAGCATCCTAACAGCTGGGAGATAGGAGGTCTGTCTGTGGCTCCACTAAATGGCACGTAAATGGGCATTGCACATTGCACACACACGCATTAATTTTTGCTCTCCCTGCTTTTCCCAGAATCCCTGGCCCTACTTCCTCCCACCTCCTCATGCCAGGCAGGCATCATTCATTCCACTCTCATCTTTTTATCCTCCTCTCGCTCTCTGCACGCTCTTTCATTATGCCCTGTGTTATTCTGTGTCCTCCTATCACCCCTCTCCAATTCTGAGGAGAAAGACAAAAGAGAAAAAAAAGAGAAAGAGAGATATTCTTCTAGTGAGCATGAGAAAGCCAGAGACTGGCAGAGGATCAGAGTAATGTCAACAAATAAGAGAGGTCCAAAAGCCTCCACAGGAGGCATGCCAAAGCTGTTCCATCACGAGGGCCTTTGAAACACACAAAAAAACATGAGAAGAGCAAACTGTGCAGGAATGTCATCCCTCGCAGCAAAAAGTTCACAAACAGCCTCAGATAAAATGGAAATATGTTCTGTTTTATTCCTGGAATACACCTGTAGGTAAGGCAATTCAATGGATAAATCTATAAGCACCTATTATATAGATTCATCTATTAAACAGAAAGTTATATTGTAAGACCCTTCAACTTTCCTGATAATTTTCACCTGTGTCAATGCTTTTGTGCAAGTTCAAAAATACTAGGTATATAATAATATAAAGCAAGTAGTTGAAAAATAACTAGCCTCAAACAGATCAACAATGATCCTGGACCACAGTAGGCATCCTTCAGCACACATCCACTTAGAGCAGAGCGTGGGTGAATTTGATCACTGGTTCTGTAAATGTCATTTTAGGGAGAGGCAGTGGATTATGTCTTGAAACCGACTTAAAATCCAGCCAATGTGGCAAACGTTCTGTGCACATATACAGTCCCCCCTGAGCGGTTGTGAAACCTTGCCTATAGCTCCTGCTCAGTCATGTGATAGCTTGGATTCCGCTGTTGCGGGCTGATAAATTTAACAGCTGCAAAAGGCCCTCAGACTATTCTGTCAAAGAAGTCAAGGGTGCTTTCACACACAGTCACATATATATTTTTTCACAAATATATTTTTTTAAAATGACGTCCAATTATCTGGGCTCAGCTGCAAAGCATTTAGCATGGAATATGTGTCTTAAAATTTTCTTTGTTTAAATTAAGAATCTTATGTAACTTATGATCAATTCAAGGACGCATTTCATCACACAATGTTCATGACAATGTAGGTGTAAAAAATAGAGTGGATAATTTCAGCTTCGACTTGAAGAATTTCCTCTTGTGAGACTATAAAGAGCTGTTCTGAACTAAATGAGGGTAATTCTTCAACCTCATTAGGCCGTTAAATAAGCAAAATCCTTGAGTTCCTACTCATCACATGCAACCACTGCTACAACTGTTTGCGCCTCCCATGCATTATCATTACATTTGAATGCAATTTTAATACATCAGATGCACAAATTGGTTCCACTAATCCACCGTCACAAGCAGCAGGCACAGCAGCTTACACAGACTTTTTTTTTTATCAATGGTTCTGCAGCCAAGGTAATTCATTCATCACCAACCAAAGATCTGAACAAAAAAAAGAAAAATCACTACAGGCTGTTCTTACTTTACTACTCTATTTAAAGAGGCAAGTCGTAAAATTGTATGCTGCTTGCAAAGAGTTACCTGCAGCATCCCAAGTGGACTGTAGAAAATATGCTCACTTTAATGTACTGTAAGCTCCCATTATGCATCATGCAATGCAAATAATATCATCAAGTTGGCACCACATAACATAAAAGCTGCCCACTGCACAACACTCCTCATGCCCACTTTTTTTTTTCTTGTTGCACTTGAAGAGTACAAAGAAGGTTTCAGATTTCACAAAGCATGATTTTCACTGGAGCTGAAGGCTACCATCCCCCCATGACTGCAAAACCAAGCTGGCTGGAATAGACCCCAGCCCCTTATCCTCTCGCACAGGCAAGTCAGTGTAGTGGGAAGAATTAATTGCAATCATACTGTAGCAAACTGAAACTCCACAAGCCAGTGAAGAATAAAGCATGTAAAGGGTGAAAATGTGTAGGCTTTTTTTTTTTAAAATCACGTTATATAAACAGGACGGCATTGTAAACATTTGCTCTCACCAGCATGATATTCTTCATATGTCAAGACGCTGCAGCGGGAGCTCATGCAGATGTGGAGCTGCAGTTTTTTTTCCTACTCAGCAGTCCCGTTACAAATTTGTCATTTATTTAATTATAAACACGCATATTCGCGGTACTTTTAATGATTTTTTCGCCCCCACTTAGGAGTCTCGGCGTTGAAAACTGCATTTGTCACCTGTGTACGCCGGGTTAATGTGGGAGACAGTGATGGCTAAGCAGGGTTGGATTACCAAAGCACCGTTATTAGTCCAGCAGCTAACGTTACAACATGGTGACTCGGGTGTTTTAAGGCAGTAAGTTGTATTGAGATGCGACACTAAAAGTCAGCATTTTCAAGTTTAATACAAGACAGCAGTAAAAATTTTAAAATAATAATTACCTGATACGTTTAGTTTAAACTCCCCTTATGTCCTTTCCATCCTCAGTGAGCAGCAGAGTGTGCCACCGTGTCCAAGAATTTAAATCCCCGGCTCGGCTCCATGGTTGTTGCACTGCCTCTTGATATCAAATGTACTCCTGCTGGAAGAGGCGGCGACGGAGGAGAATCCAGGAGCGTCTTTTTCCAAAGGGATCCTCCGCGAAGATGTCGCTCAAATTTGGGGTTAAATCTGCTCCGGTTTGGTCGACAACAGGTTTCGTAAGAGTAAAACTCGTATCAGTTTCACGCACAGGCGACGTGGGTTTTTTTCCACGCCAACGACGGTGACAAGACGTGAATCCGTGCTGAAACGTCCCCGCCACCCGCACCGATAATGGTACGTGCCACTCTATTGTTGGGGCGCGAGAAAGCGTCCCATGCTGATGTGTACCGCTCGTGGGAGGCTCGCGGACAGCGTGTGCGCTCACAGTATTGGCTGCTTATCGAGAACCGTCACGATGTGTCCACCAATCGATTACAGGGAAGGACGCTGATTTGATTATTTTAACAATGTCTGTACGTAAAAATCAAATAATTACACAAACAGTCGATCTCCAGCGCGATGATTTATGGATATCACGTTGTTTCCATTAAAAACGAATGTGTGAATGATGTGAATTGTTTTTGAAATTTCCTGGCCGTTGGATACAGTCACTTTTATATTTCAGCTCTTTACTTGGATGGTAGCTATCCTGCCAATCTTCAAATAAAATTTAAAGAAAGAAAGAAAGAAAGAGAAATAAATAAATACTGGTGATGTTGTGGTATTTTGATGAGATATTTTGACAAAGTAAAATAAGTGTTTATGTTGAAGTATAACAAGTGTGTATGTTTTTTTTATAAGAATATATATAATATATAGTCTTCTGAGGGGATAATATAATAATATTATTAATACTCTTACTAACCCTGATTCACCATTATTTAATACAACACCATAGTAACTATCTAAAAGTAAAGAAGATGTAAAACTACTAACATTATTCTATACTAGTGTGCTGTAGTGCTCGCTCACTAACTAGCGTCAGTTCCTCACTACTGCAGTCTAAGCAGCCCTGGTCACTGGTGATTTCACATTACTTTTATGGCAGGAATTTAGAAAAGAAAGTTAAAGCAAATTCAGAACTTTTGTCCTTGACCCATGATGACCCACTATGATTTATGGATATCATAATGGTGTTATTAAAAATTAACATGCCAATAATGTGAATTGTCCAATTTTACTGACCACTAGATATTGTCACTTTTCATTTCAGGCTTTTTCTTGGATGGTAACTGTCTTGCTATTCTTTAAATAAAATTGAAATCATGTTCCTGGTCTGAGGAAATATATATATACATATGTATATATATATATATATATATATATATATATATATATATATATATATATATATATACATACATGTTACGTTACATATGTTACTGTTAAACTAATAATATTATGCTATACTAGCTTGCTGTGCAGTATTAGCTAGCTAGGTTGAATTCCTCACTACTGTAGGTCCCCTGGTGACTGGCGATTTTACATTTTATTGTGTATGTCAATAATTTATATATTATGGTAATAAAGTTGTGGCAAAACTTTAACTTTTGTCCTAGACCCATGAGCTTTAAACAAATTGACAATAATCAAGCCATTTAGAAAATGTCAAAAATAATTTCTGTGTTTGTTTTGTAAAATGTATTTTGCAGGTGAAGTCAGAGCAATTTAAGATTATGCATGGTAACAAGTTTGTATAGAGCGAAATGACATGAAAAAGTAAAAGGCCATTATTTTAGTTGGTATTAAAAACAATTATTAAAAAACAATAACAGCGTGCACCTACTTAAGGGTGTGGTGGCACAAAGAAAACAGAGTAATTACAGTAGCAGCTACCACAGGTGTCCAACACCAAGTACCAGCATCAGTGTCACTCCGAGGCCTCTCTGGGCATCACACAACAAAGACAACACAGGAAATAAAAACCTAAAGCTTTTTCACAGGTGGTTACAAAACCCTTTCTCAGGTAAGGATGGTGTAGACAAAGAAGTATAAAATTCCCAGTAGGAAACAATCAGTTAGATAAACATGAGTCAGATAAAAACACAGATGCACTCAAGCAGTGGCAATATAAACTTACGGTATCTTCAATGGGGAAACTAGGCTGAGAATGCTTAAAGGAACAGAAGTAATGCTTCTGATAATCAACTCAGGGAGACGAAAAAAAGAAACTGACCCAAATTTCCAACACAGATAATAATTATGGGAAAGGTAAAAGGTCAAAATCCTCAATGAGACCAGGGTTAATGGTGGACTTAAGAGCATAGATCCAAAATGCCCCTCTTTGTATGAGGGCTGTGATTTTATTCCCACTCCTGGCATCAAAGCTATTTGAACCATTCCCATGTTGTGTATGGCCATAGCATAGCTAAGATTCTCAGTCCGAACAGCATACCTATGTTTGGCCGCTGTTCCTTTTAATAGTCTCCTTTAAGTGAGGCCTCCCTAGAAACAGCCACAAATGCATTCAAGTTGATGCACAACATGGATAGTATTACAAGCCATGAAACTGGTGATAAGATTTCAACATATTCTATTCAAACTCCCCTTTGAGTGCCCAGATTTATATTATTTATGACTCTTCTCTTCTCTTCTCTTCTCTTCTCTTCTCTTCTCTTCTCTTCTCTTCTCTTCTCTTCACCTTCTCTTCTCTTCTCTTCTCTTTTGATTTCTCCTATAATCTTTCTCAATTGATTAATGGCAGCTTATTGACCAAAATTTGTTTAACTAAAGCATTGCTGTCTGCTTTTGCATATAAGATTCAAGTTTAGTGAGATTTAAAATGTCAAAAATACTTTCATAGTTATCTACAAAGTATCATAATGAATAATTTCTGTTTGTTTGTTTGTTTGTTTGTTTGCTTGTTTCTTTCTTTCTTTCTTTCTTTTTGTGTTAACGGAAGTACCGCCCTCCTGCTTCCGCTTAGATTTTCACAACATCCAACATGTCTGCCTCTGTAGCTGCCCTCGTTGCGTATGGTAGCGATTCTGACTCAGAAAATGAGTCTGAATCTAATACCAGTGCCGAGAAAGGGACTCCGGTGGACCCGGACGCTACGGCTCACCTTAAACCTTTACAGTCTGCGCCCACAATGTCTTTGGCTGTTCTTAATGCTGCCCCGGAGGTTGCTGTTAAGGTAAGCTAAGTTAAGCTAGCTAGCTAACGTTAGCTTTACGTAGCAGTGAAATGATTGCATTTAAGTCGTTTATTCAGATAAAGACGTATGCATTTCTTATGAAAAGTTGGAAATAATGGTTTAGAGTTATTGAATGTCTACAGTCCCCTTTTTGTTGTTAACGTAATCAGATATTAATTGTTAGCGGGAAAGCTCGAGTGGCGCTCTTTAGCGTGTATGTTAGCGGTACTTTACTGTTTATGTCAAAGAGTGACGCCTAAACTAATGTTTATGAAATATTGGCCTGAAAGATTGATATATCCTTAGTTATAACTAACTACTATCATCTCATTTTACAACGTATCTGATACAGTACTGAACGACCCTCTACGAATCACCATCACAGTAATCAACCGGTAAACGAAAGGATAAGGGAATTTGGCATAGGTGTTGCTTGTCAAAAAGTGTTAGCTGATTACTTATATCCTCATGATAGGAGTCAGTCGAGACTGGCATACACCTGGACCCATCGTTGAAAGAAGTTACTTACAACCCAACATTTGAAACCATGTTCGCACCAGAGGTAAGTCTTAAAACTTGTGAATGTAATTTTGAGCTAGGTCAGACATATGTGGTTTAAACTATGCTGTTATATTAGACCAGTCTGCAATTGATATTTTGTTTGCTATATATCTGTGTGAAACAAGTGCAGTTACTGGGGATTGGTGAATTTTATCTATTTTACTCATTTACTCATATCATTCAACACAGTCTTCCTTGAAGCATTGCCTGTTTATACAGATGAACAACACTTCAATGAACATTTGTATTTTAAGTAATTTATTTAGTATTATAGTTGTAATTTTCTTCTGTGACTCAGAAGCTAGTATTGTCCCCTTAACAGAAATACGTTGTTAAAGGTGTTTTGAAGGGGCCGTCCACCAATTATGTCGGATTGCAGACAGTTTTTCTGCTATTATAAAATGTTTTAGGGTTTGCCTGCATGTGTTGCCACCTTCAGCATTCCGTAACCCCTTATTTCTTATTCTTGAGCAGTTCCTTGGTGCATTTACTAGAGTCCCTATGATCATTATTTTGTCGAGAGGTCCACTTCAGAGTTCAACTTTAATTTTCGGACAGATAGTCTCTCATTTTCTTCCAGCGCTTTTATTGCATGATGCAAAAGGTATAGCTGAGTCAGTGACTGCAAGCTGCCCAGCCCTCAAGGCAGTGAAACAAACATATAATTCTAGTTTTTAGTGTATTCTTTTGTTGTTTGTTTAGGTTTTTGCTCTGGACAGAGACTCCTTCTGATTTTTCCAATTGCTCTCTGAATGTAGACATATTCACTTTGACACCACCAGTTTCAGGAGTAACCTACAGATTGTGTGATGAATTATGGAACTTTTTGAGCTTTTTTTTTCTTTGCATCAAGTGGTTTGCTATTGGGCTGAGTTTGCGGGGGTCAAGCTTTCTGTGACACTTAACCCTAGGGTGGCTCTGATCATTGACACCAAATCTCTTTGATTTTAATTGTGTGGATTTGTGGTAAATGTAAGGATGTACTTACTTTTTCTGTGTAACTGATAATTACATTCATGTAAATTACAAAAATGAGCACAAACTGTCTCTTAAATGTTATATATCATTTGTTTAAGTATATCAGTAACAAACAGCTAGCAGTTAAAAAAGCTGTCTCAGTGGAGGGGAAATCTTTAAAATTGAGTGGCAAACTATTCTGCAGCTTAGGGTCAACAACAGAAAATGCTGGTTCACCTTTGATTGTCAAAGCAAGAAAGGATTTCAAGATTTATTGAAATCTTGAAATTTTCAAGATTTCAATAAATCTTTCTCTACTTCATTGGTAACCTATGGAAGAAGGACAACTATAGGGGAGAAATGGTCTATCTTCTTGACACCACTGAGGAGTCCCAGTGCTGCATTTTAAACAGCTGCAGGCAAGATAAGACTGTCTGGCAGGTTCCTACAAAAAGAGAAGTGTAATAGTCGAGGCAAGAAGAGATAAAAGCATGAACTATGTTCTCAAAATCTTTAACAGACAGGAGAGATACTGTTCTTGAAGTCATGTTTATAAATAATATATGATTCAAGGCAATTATTGTGTTTTGTTTGTTACTTACTTACCAGAGTGTCCTTATTTTATTTGTTTCCATATTTGTGAGCGCCTGTTCCACTGCTGCTCTTTTCCATTTGGATTAATAAAGTGTTCTGTTTATTTATTCATCCATCAAACTGTTACGTAAATCAGAATGTCAGTTGTTATTGAAGCCAGGCTTATTAAATATAAATCAAACAGAGCGCCTGTGCAAAAAGAGTTGTTCCTTATGTGGTTCGATAAAGGTTTATCTATTGCATTGTTAATGATTTTGTATTCTTCCCTTTTAGTTTGGGCCAGTGAACCCTTTTAAAAGCCAGCAGATGGCTGCCCCGAGGAACATGTTATCTGGCTATGCAGAACCTGCTCATGTCAATGACTTTATGTTTGAACAGCAAAGGAGGACATTCTCCACATATGGTACACTTATCTGTCACTTTTGTCATGGTTCTGAATAATGCAGTAAGTGTGTTGATTCTGTTTGAATTTGAGTAACCTTACAATTCTCTCCAATCTACTGATAGGTTACGCTTTAGATCCGTCTGTTGACACACATCAAGCATCCACTAATACCTACATTGGTGCAGTGGATGAAGCTGAAAAAAATAAAGGTGATCACCAGCAACAGTTTATGTCTTATGTGTTTGTCTTCATATGACTGTTTGAATCTATCATGTACTTTAAAGTATTGTTTAAGGGAAGTTCATGATTGTAATGTCTTATGGCTGTTCCTTCAGGGCTGACTGTGTTTGAAACCGGTCAAAAGAAGTCGGAGAAAAGGAAAAAGCTCAAAGGTGGAGATGCAGGAGAAATAGACAACTTCCTTGGGCCATGGGCGAAATATGTAGATGAGAAAGATGTGGCTAAACCCTCAGAGGTAAGGCTTTGTTTAATACTGTATGTAACACAGTCATATTCTGAATGCATATCAAGATTATTACTTGTCTTCCTACTTCACATTGTAGGAAGGCAAGAAAACACAGCACCCTCCAGGTTAAGACAGTAAGGACTAATGTTGAGGAATATGGCAGATACAATGGCTGTCATTAATAGATTTAGAGTATGTTTGATGGTCTGGTTTTTGGACATCTTAAATCATCCAGAAAATTCCCTCAGTATCCATCCCTTGTTAGTATTTGTGCCCTTCAAAATGTTACCGATAATTGTCTTCTAAAAACACTATTTTAGTGCTGATTTGTACTTGACTATCTTGTTACAGGGGAACTTGTAAGAGATTGGCTATATTAGACAGCAAGTTAAGAGTTAGTTCTTGAAGTTTATGTATTGGAAGCAGGATAAATAGCAGGATGTGAAGGACTTTGAAAAGTGCTGGATTGTGAAGACTAGTATTTCCCAGTATGCAATGGACAGCAGGTGAACCAGGGTGCCCAAAGCTTACTGATGCACATGGGGAAGTGAAGGTTTTAAATGTTGTGGCTGAATGGTGTATTTCGGGTTAAAAATTTTGCAATCCAGTTGTATACTGTACTTTTGAAGATGAGACATCATGGAATAGATGTTGTTTAACAGTGGCTGTGGGACCTTGCTCACCTACGCAACCCTCTTTTCTCAGAAAGAACTGAAAGGATAGACTTGAATAATCTCCTCTACAGCAGGGAAACCATTTTTTGATTGAAGTCAATTCACTTTGCTCAATCTGTCTTTATTATTCCATAAAAGAAGATAGGTTCAATTCAATTTCTTTCTATATAGCACAAATTCATAACATGCACCTCCTCAGGGCACTTCAAATGGTAAGGTCAAGACCTTACAATATTATAGAGAGTAACCCAACAAACCCAACATTTTGCTCACATGAAGTTACGTTAAAGATGCTTAAGTGTTTGATAGTTCTCTACTTGTGATTGATTTTCTTGTACAGGATGAGCAGAAAGAGCTGGATGAGATCACAGCCAAGCGGCAGAAGAAGGGACGGAATGAGGAAGATGCTCCAGCAGAAGAGAAGACCATCCTCCATGGTAATGTGGTGGTCTCTAAATTAGACGTTTGCATGGTTATGGCACTCAGTAAAATGATCAAAAGTGAGTTTATTTTAAGTTCGAGATAATATTTCGTGTTGTGAGTTGGCTGTAAACAGAACTTGAAAACCGCAGTTGGCAAAACTGTCGTACCAAAAGATCCTTTAATTTCCAGTTTTTTATCATATCACACAAATTTTCTTGTCATAATAGCTATGGAATTGTGGTTATGTCCAAATATTTTCTTGAGCATTTAAAGAAATTTGCATCCCTATGTGTCCTTTTGTGATATAGTGTTGTCACGGTTACTACCAGTCCAGGATTGAAATCCTATTAGAAACTTCTGAACAAAATGCTACAGGCAGCTGACAGCCCCACTTTCCTTTAAAAACATATATTTAAATGCCTCAGGATTTTAATACATCACATTATTTCTCAAATGTTTTTTCTTCCCTACAGTTAAAGACATGTATGATTACCAGGGCAGGTCGTACCTTCACGTCCCCCAGGATGTGGGCATCAATCTGCGTTCTGCAGAGGCTCCAGACAAGTGTTACCTACCAAAGAAACAGATTCATGTCTGGTCTGGACACACCAAGGTAAGTGGCAAGACAAACATTTCTTATTGTTCTTTATGTACATGCGTGTTTGAGTTAAGCAATCTTACAACTTTACGTATACTCCATGTAGACTGTGTTGATGCATTGCAGTTTTAAAATAGTTTTGATATGCAAAACAAGTAAGAGTATGACATAAAGTTTCTGTTTATGTATACATAGAAATATTATTCCATTATACAGTCATCGTAAGAATTTATGATTGAATCAGTAAAAGCCTCCAAGCCATATTTGAATAAAATGATAACACACCCTTATAACAGCTGCTTGTCCCTGACATATCTGAGATTATTCTGTTTCATCAAACAAGGCCTTTATAATTCACATATGAAGACAAACACTGGGTTACTCCAAGAAAGATCCTATTCAAGCTTCAGATCTGCCAGTGTGTGCTTCAGGGAGAGAGAAATCACTCGAGTTTTAAATTGGCTCCTGTCTGCTTTGTGCGGGAAGTTACAGCCTTCAGAGTCTAATTTGAAATACAAAGAGGTTTGAAAAGATAATAAGCGAGTGGAAGTGCTGATGTCGAGATAATAGTAGGAAAATGGCCCATGTGGTGTCACCAAAGTTTTGCGACGCTTTTGGAGAAAGTTTGGTATCTTGAGGAAAATCACGCAAGTTTTTCTGACTACCAAAACACTTTGGTCTGCACACGTGCTATCTGTCCTAAATGCATTATGATTAAGCTGATGTGTTGCTTTAAAAATGCTTCAATGACAATAGTCTTGCCGTGTCCGAATAATGTCACATCAACATATACCATGCCTCCATGTATGTCAGTATGCCTGACAAATTGAGATTCAGCTTTTCCCTTAACTTAGCAATTCCTTTATGGATAGACATGTAGATGCACAGGAGGATTTTGTAGATAATTCTTTGATTGACCGGGAGCCAGCGAAGTTGCTGTAGGATGGAGGTGATGTGTTGGAATGAAGTGGTTTTGGTAATGATCTGGGCGGCAGAGTTCTGAACAGCTGGAGTTTATAGAGGTGCTTTTGAGGGGGGCCGAAGAGGAGGGAGTTGTAGTAGTCCAGGCGGGAGGTGACAAGGCTGTGTACGAGGATGGGGGTGTTGTGGGGGGTAAGGGAGGGGCGAAGATGGTTGATGGTGCGCAGGTGGAAGTAAGCAGACCAGGTGATGCTATTGATGTTAGATTGAAATGATAGTGTACTGTTGAGGATGACACCCAGACTCTTTCCCTGAGGTGGAGGGGGAAACCTTGAAACCTTGTGGATTTGGTGCCAATGAGAAGGATTTCTGTTTTATTGCTGTTTAATTTTAGAAGGTTTGAAGTGAACTATGATTTTATTTCAGAAAGGCAGGAGGTGAGGGAGGGGGGTGGGAGTGTGAAATTGGGTTTGCAAGATAGGTTGAACTGGGTGTCATCCGTGAAGCAGTGGAAATACATGTTGAATTTCCTCCCCCTCGGCCAATTTACAGATGGCTGAGGGGGAGGAGGTAGGTGATGAAGAGGAGTGGCCCCAGGAGGGGGCCGACCCCTTCCCCAGGGGAGGGGTCGGACGTAAAGGACATGAGCTGAATAAACTAAGTGTGTTCAGAGTAAGTGCATCACCCCTTGAAATTCTAATTGTTGTCTTAATAACCAAAATACATGGCAATATTTCATACAGATTGCATCAGATAAGATGCACAGGAGATGATGTAGTATTGCATCAACCTTTACTTTTAGCAATATAAGCACAGCCTGCAAGAGTTGCAGTCGCTCTGTGCTTGGTGAACTTTTAATTTTGTTTTCCATTTAAACTGATAAACTGAAGCAGCTTGTGGGCTTCTGATAACATTTCCGCCATAAATGTCATGTTTACCAGAACCGTTCTAGAAAGGTTGCAAATGCTCATTTTAGAATATTTTGACAGCACCCATCAAATATCAATTACTTTTGCCTTAATTACTAAGAAATATCTTTTGTTAAATTCCTAGGTGATGCACTTTCTTTGCGCACTGTTGTGAACACTACAGTAAAAATAATAAATATCCGAAGTGCCTCTCACGTTACTGATTAAACTCCTAATAGCTCATCTCTTTGTATCAAAATTCCATATTTAGAACATTTTTTTCTCATTTGTCAGGCGATAATATTAACAGCAGCCAGTAGGTAATTGATACCCATGCACAATGCTCAAATTAACAACACCGCCAGGAGCTGTTTTAGTGACTAACACAACCTCAATAACAAGAAACATGGATAAATTCACATCATATTTCTCCTTTGGTTTACTTTTTAGGGTGTCAGTGCTATCCGTCTGTTTCCGAACTCTGGTCATTTGCTGCTGTCCTGCTCAATGGACTGTAAAATCAAGGTAAATAATCCCAGTGATGTGCAACAAAGAACACTGCAGAGGCTTTCGAGTGAAATATTAGCTATGAGTTGAATAATTTTTTGTGCTGTACTGCTTTTGAGAAGATTCAAAGTGAACCTCTGCAAACAACCCAATGCATTGTATTGTGAAGAACAAAACAAAATATATTTATTCTAGAGGTTTGGTGAAGACTGTCATTTTTCTGTATTTTTCTACATTTTTTTCTGTGCTGTCTTGATTTTGTGTTCACTTGTTTAATTTCTTCACAGTTATGGGAAGTGTACGGTGAAAGGAGGTGTATTCGGACATTTATTGGTGAGTTCTCAGCCATCCTACATCTTCTCTCAAAATTAAATGTTATATCTTGATGCAGCAATATTTAGTAAATGTTGATAATTCATTGTGTGAAATTGTGTTGTGTAATATGTCTCTAAATTATAACCTTTTACAAACAATAATGGATCGTCGGCAAACATGCTGACATGAAAAATGCACAAGGTCCGAATGGACATGGCCTTTTGGGAAATACACAGCAGTGACAGACTGTGAGATCAGCATTACTGGAACACTAATGACATGTCTGCTGACCGCTAACAGAAAGTGTGGGGATTTGGATTTTTTAAAAATATATGGAGCTGGAGAGGGGGGTTGGGCTAATGCATGCGGGACACTCTAACACTTTTTCCCAGAGACGGCACACTGTCAGAATAGAGATTGTTTGCAGCCGTGGTTCTGCTTGTCAGCTTCTTCACCGAATATGCATAATTCAGCAGCCCAGGGGCCAAGGGGAACGGGGGGCAAGGGAGGGCACAAGACAGGGAGAGGAGCTGGTGTACAGGAAGAGACAACACAGTTTAGGAGTGAATAAACTGACAGAGAGTGACTAGCTGAGGGGGTTGTGAGTAGAAGAAGCAGTGAAGACACAGATGATGATGTAAATTATATTTTTCACTGTATGAGTATATGGCGATGTCGTGAAAAAGTATTACATTTTCCCTTTGTCGTTGTGATCGCTGTTTCATCATATGCTGTCTGGTATATTCTTATTTTTCTATTTACAACAGCATAATAAATGATTCCTTTTACATTGTTTATTTTTATTCTTCTCAGAGGTCTTTTATTTTTGTGCTTCCTTGTGTTTTTACATAAGGAATTAAAATATGAGGTGTGATTCACTGCTTTCATTTTCTACAATCTATGTATATTTCCCTTTTTCTAAATTTATTGCCCTGTTGTGTATCATTCGTAATTAAATCATACACTGTAATAGGAAACTGCATGCAGTTGTTGTCTTGTCAGCATATGTGGCTTGGCAGAATCAGTAAGCAAGAAGGATCAGTTAATATAATTGGATGCGGGGGGGTACATGAATAAGTATGCATATCATTGGGTTATATTTTCATGTTTGTATTCAGCCTGGTACAGAGGGTATGTTTGCTTACTTGCGTGCCCTGCTTTCAGTAATTTCAGCAGTAGTAGTGTTGCTCCTGCATGCACATTAGGGCTTTCTGCAGCGGCGGTGCTGCCTTTGGTCTGCCATCGAGCTGGGTTAGAGCAAGCGTGCATGCAGGCGGTTAGCCTCAGTGGGCTCTGTTATCGCCGCAGAAACAGTGTAGTCCTGATAAAAGCTAGTTTTAAAAAAGGAGGCATCTGCATGTGCCGTGTCCACAGGGACCTCGCATCACCTACACTGTATGAGAAAAAGCCAAGGGGTTGCATAGATTGGGATTAAGAAGAGAATAAGAAGGCAGAGAACAGTTGAAGAGACAGACAGAGCATATAAATTTTTTTTCATCTCTCTTCTCCATGCTCATTTAAAAATTCCATTTCCCTCGTCTCCCACATCCCACTTCATCTTTCCCTTCAGCATCCCTTATTTTTCTTAACAAGATTTCACATTCCTCAAATGAATTGGGTATCAAAGGGAGACAAGCTAGGGGAGACTTGATAACAAGACTGGGGAGTGTATGAAGTAAATTTTGTAGCGTTTGTTTATTTATTTGTTTGTAATGTCTGTACAAATGTTCTCTCTTTAGGTCACAGCAAAGCAGTGCGAGACATTTGCTTTAACAACACTGGGACCCAGTTCCTCAGCGCGGGATATGACCGCTACCTTAAATTGTGGGACTCTGAGACAGGTAGGCTACGCCACTGATCATTCTGTTGTTCACGCTGCCGCTTGTGGTTCTTCAAAATGACTGAATCAATGGGAATGTAGTCCAAATGAATAAGTTATTTATTGAGTAAATCTTTTTGACTGCCTGGATGATGGCATACTGAAGAAACAATTAAAAATTCATTCATTCATATTTTAACCACCGATATTTTGTATGTAGTAACTGAATAATGCACCATTTTCTCTGTACAACTTGCAAATTTGTTCCAGGCAAAAACATTTTAGTCTATTTGTTTGTATTTGCCTTTGCCACAGACTGTTTGCTTTTGCATTTTGTTTTCAAAGTCTAGACTGCCTTAATCTTAAAAGCCCTATGAACTTTAATTATTTTGAAATCACATCAAATTTATTCATTGTTGGAGCTAGTGGCAGTTCTGCATCCATTTACACAAACACTCTTGTTTGACTTATGCACTTGTCACTGCCTGAAAGTGTTAATATCTATGTATTGCATTCATTAAACAGTGACAGAACAGCTTAAATACATAATCCATTGGGCTGTAGGAACGCTGCCCCGGTAGACTTTACCTCTCAGACACTTGTATACTAGCAATAAGCCATTAACCACCACAAAAGTGTTTGTCATGGTGGCCCATTGCTCGCTAAATGCCCCTAATGCTTTCTGCTTGCCCACACAGAACTGCCTGTAGTCTGAGCAACACCTCCTTATTCTGAAAACAGCCTAATGCTCAATGTGTTAAATGCAATCTGTCAGTGCCTATTGCCCTTTAGTTGAAAACCAGCTAAAATAAATTAGTTGATCAATGAAAAAATAATCAACAACTGCCATTAAATCTTTGTTTATGTTATGTTTCAAGCAAAAATACTAAACATCCTCTAATTCCAGTCTCTTAGATATGTTGTTTTGCTGACTTGTGAAAAGAATTCTTGCCTACATAATTTTGTATTTAAATGCATCACTTGTCCTTAAATAGACCACCTAACATGAGCATCTTAAATAATATATAGTAAAATATAGTGGCACAAGTCCGCAGAAATGTAATCAGCATCTCTAACACAACCCTTATGGGCCTGCAATGATGTTAAGTCAGTTTGCAGCCTTCAGCACCGCTTTAATTTAAATGTGTCTTGCTAGCCTTAAGGCAGAAGTCTACCAGTGACACCAAATTGCAAGTAATCTCCATTACCTGTGTCTGTGTGAACTTTATCTAAAATTTAAGGTCTTTGTTACAGCTGGGGTCATGTTTGCCTCAGTTATCTTTCCCCTCTGCTGATCCATTTTAATTTCCACCCCTGGAGTGTCACTCCAGCAGAGGGCAGAAAAGAGTTAAATCCCCCACTTGTTGATAGCAGTGTGGGTTACATCATCCAAATACTTCTGTTAGGGTTAATTTACTCTAGTTGGAATTTATTAAATTAATGCATTCCTTACTTTCCTTATCCATTGTTGTGCTTTGTTGCTGCAGGACTTATTTCTTTCCTGCAGCTGTGGCTGTATCAGTGATATAAAGGGGTAGTTTTAGTATTTTATTCCACTTTTGTCCCAGTTGCAATTAAACACTGAATGTAACACAAAATTTGTGTTAGTAAAAAGCCTTCATTACAATCATAAGGGCCCCTTGGAGTTTGAGCCATTTTAATTTCTTGTTTTTCAGTGCAAGCACTGGTGGTAGCATGAATCCCATGGTGATTCACCTCTGCTGAATGAACACAAGGCAACACAGAATTTTCTGTGTTACAGCTGAGTTGTCACCACCTGCAGGGATAAAGCATACAGCTTTGAAAGTTGCGGACTGTGTCCTTAAATTTTAAACAACTTCAGTGTGCCTTTTTTGAAAAGCCACTGTGGATTATTCTGCAGCTCTGACTTTCAATTTGCCTCTCTCCACAGGCCAGTGTATCTCCCCCTTCACCAACAGGAAGGTACCATACTGCGTCAAGTTCAATCCAGACGAGGACAAACAGAACCTTTTTGTGGCCGGCATGTCAGATAAGAAGATTGTGCAGGTAAAGCTGGCGATTGCTGCATTGCGAACAATTCAGTCATGTTGACCAAGCAGATGCACACGTAAATTTCTCCGTATACTTCCTGTGCCCACAGGACCATGAAATACACCCTTGTCTCATCTTCCAGCAGTGGTGTGTGTAGTTGTGTGCGAATGGCAAGTAGTTCAGTGGCTGACAGGACTAGAGCAACTCATTAATCACAGGCAGCATTAGAGTACAAAAGAGGCAAAGCAAAGAGAACCATCTGTGATAAAAGTAGCAAATCCATAACTACCCCATCACACTATCAGGTAAACAGTTTTTAGAACAAGTAACCTTAAACCTCTGAGGATGAAAGTTGTATTTCTGTGTAGCAACATGCTGAGAAAGCAAATATAGGGAATATAAATTCATGTTTCATAGTTTAGAATCATAGAGTTTTGGGCTACCTGATACAGACCGTCATTTTTCTTACAGCAGAATCTTTATTCAAGAATATTTCAAGATATAAATGTAGCAGGAACAAAGTTTCTCCCATAATTGTCAATATGACCAGTTGTCGTTATCACAATCTGGCACAATAATCAGGGTTAGTGTTAAATCATGCAGCTCTCTTCTGGGCAATGAGAACAGATGGCTGCTCACCCCAAGGGTAAGATTTTAAAAAAAGAAGAGCACAAATGGAATTGGATGTAAAAGCAGTTTGGACAGACATACGTCCTTTTTGGTTGTTGCCTGGGGAGGTGCTTCTGTGTGCTCGTCTTTACTTTTTAATGTGTGCATGCTGTTTTCCAAAAAATATTAACATTCAAGACTGAGGCCCATTTGATTGCTAATCGCTGTCATCACATCGCTGCAGTTTAATAATTTCACAGCGCCAGCACATTTTTTAACTGCTCTCATTGTGAGTCTTCCACAGCCAGCAGTAATACGATTTTCTTTCTGTCTGTTTGTTTTCTCACTTGCACTGGGGAGACATGGGGGTTTTATGTGTTATTTTGGTAATCGACACTCCACAGGAATATAAAAAATGTGCAAGGAAACAAGTTTGGTGTCTGTCTATTTTAACGATCCACGTAGTTTTGACTTGTGTTAGATTAATATGTTTACCTCATTTCTGTCTATTTTGCTTTCTTTGCCTCTCTGACAGTGGGACATCAGGACAGGTGAGGTGGTTCAGGAGTACGATCGCCACCTGGGTGCGGTCAACACCATCACCTTTGTTGATGAGAATCGTCGATTTGTCAGCACTTCAGATGACAAGAGTCTTCGAGTTTGGGAGTGGTAAGTATACACTTCAGCTTAAAATATAGATGTCAGCATTTGAAATTTGAGTGTGCTTTTTAAAACTGTTGCTGTGCCTCCAAGCAATTGAATCATTATCAGTGTTTGATATTGGAAATTGCAGTTGTAATGATCTTGGAGACATCAGTAAAAGATATGAAGGTGAAACAAGGAAGAAGTATTCCTGTATGATCAACCAAATTTTTATATGTAAACCTGGACTATTGAGGAGTACCATTTCAATTAGCAGTGCTGTCTCACAGTTATGTCTCCATCAACCAGTCAAGTTACAGTTTACATAAAGCATGTGAATCTCCATCACTGACAACGGTTCGATACACTACCAGCGATACAATACATTAGCGATACACTGAAGCCCCTGACGATGCGATACAATTCAACCCTGTTCCTGATTTGATAGGATTTGATATTGATTTGATGACGATTCAATTCTACATAATTCGATACGATGCAATTTGGTGCAATACAATGCGATTCAACATGATGCAAAGAAATTATACCAAAAATTTAAATAAGAAGCTGTACTTCAGTATGATACTAGAGGCAGAGCATTTGTTTTATTCCTTATAAGCAGCAAATTTAACAAAAAGTGCACATTTTGCTTATAATCTTTACTAGTACTAAGCGTAACTTTATGCATCTTCTTTTTGGCCTCTTAAAAAGCACAACAAAAAAAACAGGCCTTTTCACAAGTATAGCTGGGATTTCGAACCAGTTTCAACATGAAGGAACAGGAATCGGTTCCCTCACATTTGGAACCTCTTTTATCACACTGTCAGAACTTTAACAGTACAGTAAGGTTTAGCAGCACAGCATTCTTTACAAATGACCTGCATCCTGTCAAATTTACCATCTTTCTTAAAAACACCAAAGTGGTTCCAAACGCCTGATGTGAACTTTTTAGGTGCGTCAAATATCTCATCTAGCTGCGTGCTGCTACTCTCGCGAACCTCAATGTTGTTGTAACTTTGTTACGGTAGAAATGAGCTTCCTGGCTTCCATCCGTGTTCAAAACAAAACGCGAAGCAGTGATGGTGCATTCAGTGAAACACATGATAGAATTAAATACAACATGAAAAAATCGATGCAACCATGGATTTTACCTTTGCAGGTGCGCATCAAACGATACAGCCACGATTTCGCCTGTCAGTTGTATCGATGCACACTGAATGAATCGATGCATTCGCATCGCACACGTTTGTATCTAGATATCGATTTGTATCGATTAATCTCCACATGCTTAGTTTACATCCATCTCTCCTTCTGTTTCTGAGTAATAGTGTTGAATCATGGCCAAAAAAAGTGTTTTTACATAACATTATAATGCCACAGTGAAGTTGAACTTATGACCTTTTATATATAAAATATCCTGAGTTCATTGGTGTGTCCTGTCAGACGTTTGTGTGAAGTTTTGTTAAAATTTGTAATGAATTTATGTACAAAAAAGTGTCTCATGAGATCACAGTGACCACTGAAATCTCATCAGTTGATCCACAAGTCATGTTCACAATAATTGATTGGACGAGAGGTCACAGTAACTTTGAGCATCAAAGTGTAATCAGCTCTTCTTTGAGTCCAAGTGAACATTTGAACTGGATTTGAAGAAATTCCCTAAAGGCGTTCAAGAGATTATCAACTTCATGAGAATGGGACAGACAGACGGACAGACAATCTGGAAACATTAAGCCTTCGGCCACAGCTGTTGCCGGTGCAGAGGGATACAAAAACAACAGAGTTACAGACCATTAGGCATTTAAAATGAAGTGGATGTGGTTGCCTGACTGTTAGCATAGGTTATCTTACTGTATTGTAGCCTCAGTATAAGATGATAAGATCTCTGTGGCATCACATGCCTTTGTAATTTGACTTTTCTTTGACAAGAAGACTAAGAGAAAACATTTTAAATACACATGATGGTATATCATGTGCTGCCTTCTCACAAAGGTGCATTTATGCTGCCCACTACTCCTTTCATTAGACGTTAATAAGAAGAGTAGGCATCAACAAACCCCCAGATGACCATATCTTGGACAGAGTTTACCCGACTAATCTGCTCTGAGTCATAGCCTCTGCCACAGTTTAGCTGCTTTGCATACCTCTGTTGCACTGGGAGATTCCTTTTTTCCCCCTGGAGCTATCATTGTATATGAAGAAATGCACCAGCAGTAAGCCCTGTAACCCTGGGCCCTGTTCTCAGTTGTACATCTTAATAAACTAAATATTTCTAAGAATTAAATTAAGTATTGATTTGAAGGGCAGATGTGCTGGAAGGATGAGAAGATTTAAATCTCCCCCAGTGTCCTTTGAAACAAAACTTTAACCCGAGTTTTTATTAATAAAATCACTTTTGGTGTCCTTCCACAAGCTGATTTGTTTGTGTCCCAATGCAGTTTGTGTTTGTGCTCAGTGGACAATCAAGAGAGACCACCAAGAAAGAAGTTTGTACATTGGCCAGGGTGTCCAGTGGTGGTAAACAAACACTGGTATTTGCTACTCAAAGATGATAAATATTTAAAGTCCAACTGATAAAGGAAGCTTCTAAAGGAGGGGGCTTTCCATTTAAGGACAGCAGTTTATGTAGTTAACTTTTTATTCTCCTTGTCAAAACTTTCCAGTTCTTCTTTCCCTCCAGAACGTGAGATATAGATTAACTGCAGAAAAAAGTTTTTCACATACGTCGGAGTTGAAGGGCAAAATAAAATATAGACTGAACAACAAGAAGCTTAAGAACCATATCCCAAGAGTCTACTTTCTACCCTTGCTGAGGAGGAGAGGCTCCCATGAGCTTTTTTTGTGCATCGTGGGAGTGAGTGGGCTAGTGGTATGTCGGGCTAAAGAAGCTTGACTGTCCCCCTTTCTCCCACGGATACCACCTGGCTCTAGCTTTGGCTAACCCCTCTTATAAGAGCTGCTACTTAGAAGTATTAGGCTGAATTAATCAGAACAGTCTCATATTGTGTGAAGAGGAAAAGAGGATGGTAGATGGGGGCAGCGTGAAGGGACGCCGGATGGTTAGAGAGGATTGTGAGGCAGCAAGCTATTTACGTCATTATGCAAACGCCTACACATAATTCAAATTCTGTCCTTGTTTTCACACATATACTCACAAGTTTTCCGGCGAGACGACTTTATCTGTAGCAGAGGTTTATCATCAGGGAACGGAGAGTCAGTGCATGCGTTGGAGGAGGATTACAATCAATACAAAATGTACCACACTGTTCCAACAAAGGGAATTAGCTGTTGATCATAAAGACATCGCTCAGAGAGCAATGAAACTGTGGGCTTGGAGGACATTTGGGATGATGATAGATTTAGAAAAAAGGGTAGAGATGAAAAAATGGCAGAGAAGCTGGAAAGGCATTGTTGGATCTCACACTTCCTCTAAGAACTCAATTTCCCTTGTTTATTTTCAGCATGGTTTTGGCTTATTAGTAAGAAATCTAATTTTAGCAGGTTTTCAGACTGGCTTTTATTGTAGTTCTGACCTTTTTAAAAAGCCAGTGTCTTCCCAAATATAATCAACATCAGGTAAATATTTGCTCATGAGTATTGACACTACTACATTAAACTGAATTGTGGCAATCATTTGAAAGAAAAACAAGTTCATTTTCTCTGTTGTCAGTTTTAATTATGTTCTGTGATATTCTCTTTTCACATTAGCTCTAAATAAACAAATATCTGTTTCACTTTCGATCTCAGTAAGAGAAGCTGTGGGGTTTTCATGATTCTGTTTGTGATTTTTTCTGCAGGCTGATAGAAAAATCTTAATGGCAGTCGCACTGAAAGTGTAGTATGGAAGACTAAAGTTCACATATCAACTATACAAAAAAATGTTGTTTGCATCGTTATCTTTAATTTGATGGATGTGAAACACAGTAAGCAACAAACGGTTATCTATTATTCATGAGCATCCCTAGAGTATAGATTGTTTCCTTGGTTCCTGTTCCATTGCTTTCCAGAGTACTGGTTATTTACGGATTTCAGAATAAGAGATATGATGGTTTTGTCTTCTCTGAGTTTAATTTCACTTGTCTGCAGACATGCAGGCTCAGACCAACCCAGGAGCACCAGAATGTCTGACTTTGTGCACATGCATGAATTCAAGTGTGTTTAATTTGTACAAGGGTTTGCATTTCTAATTTCTCCTGTCTTTAGTTCTTCGAAACCCCGTTGTCTCGCACATGCAGACGTGTGCGTGCGTGTGTGTGTGTGTGCAAACACTGCAGTCAGTTAGTTCCAGCTGTTACCCTTCACAGAAGGAGACAGGAACATGGTTTAAGTATAAGCAGATAGCAAGATGAGTTCAGGGTTGTTGCTCTTTAGCATTTCCATGATGCAAACAATCAGGCGCAAGGACTCATTAGTCACACTCACTCACTGTATTTTGCAGCAAGTCCTCCAGGACTTAACATATTGGCATTTCGTCATCCTGACAATGACACACACGTGTAGCACGATAGATCTGAATGATCTTCCTCTGACCACTTAAGATCACATAGCCACATTTCCTGTCCCTGCAAAGGGAGCATAGCAGAGCATAAAAGAACAAAGAGGAAGGGTGAAAGAGCAACAAAAGGAGTCATGAATAATTGGTTGCTGGTACAGCCGCGGTGCAGCATCAAAAGCATCTTTCAGATTGCATGGAGTTATTTACATACTGAGTCCGTAATGGCAAAACTGCCTGTTCTTTCACCATTGCGGTTTTCTCTCTGGTAATAAGCATCTTCAAGCTGGCATAAGCAGCTGCATTGGTAAACAGACTACAGCTTTGTGAATGTTTCCCTTTTGAGTTCTTCTTGCTCAGGGGCTGCTCAGATTATTCTTTCATCCAGTGTTTAACCCATCTTCAAGTATACTCACAGTGCTTTGTGCCTTTCTCAGGGACATCCCTGTGGACTTCAAATACATTGCTGAGCCCAGTATGCACTCTATGCCAGCTGTGACTCTCTCTCCCAATGGTGAGTACTCAAATCACGGTAAAACACTCAAACACACAGGCTAGCACACAGTACAGAGCACTCTAGGGAGCATAAATCTACATTACCACATTGAAGTGGATTCATAGAGTCCAATGTTGGTCATTGCTCAGTGAATAAAAATGAGGCAAATTCAGTACAGCCAGTTTAGGTAATGTGTAGGGATATCATTCAATATGTAATAAAACAGATTTTGTATGTATGAGGAATGGCAATTGTCATATGATGTTGTCAACACCAAGACAATATGTTAAAACTGTTTGATCTATAAACCTCCTGAAATGTATAAATTTAGTTTCAATAGATAGCAAACTGTATTTATTTCATGGGAAGACACCATATGCACACTTGTCAAGCAAAATATTCCACTAAAAGACATTTGTATGGTTTTACATTATAAAACTGTAAAGCTACAGCTCAAAATAGAGACAAAATAGCAATTAGACACCCAATAATAACTTTGTTAAACATCACAGATACAGTGTTTTAGTTCGCTTTAGCTTACATATTTGACAACATCTGGCCATGGAATCAACTGTTGTTTGTATTATCTGTGCATTGGAGCCAGGACTGTTTATACCCACGCTCGCCCATTTCTTTGGAAATGTTTTCAAAAACCGCCCGGTTCCGGTAAGGCCCCTCAAGTTGGCCTGAATAGAGCTGTCCCCCCAAATAATAATTAACTCCAAAACCTCCGTTGACTGGACTCCACATTATTGTCCGCCATGGTTATTGTTTTTGTTCCTGCTCCCGCCTACTTGAACGCAGAATATAGACTTTTGTCATGTATCAATGACATGTAGGTTGGATAAATGCGACTTGGCGGTTCAGACAGTAGTTGCATGGCAAAAGATCAGATACCTATTGGATTTAGGACCACATATCCAAGGGTACATTCAGACTGCAGGCTACAGTGACCCAAATCCAATTTTTTTGCCTCTATGCGACCTGTATCTGATCTTTTCATGACAGTCTGAACAACACAGATCCGATTTTTTCAAATGCGACCCAGGCCACTTGGATATGTGGTCCTAAATCCACTATATTTTGTCAAAGGAGTTGTTTAACAGTTTGAGAATTACAGTTCTTTGCTTTTTGCTCTTGCTGAACTTTAGCCGAGGAGATCAATAGCAGTGTTATAACTGCAGGTAAAATATGAAGAAAGAGATGCTAATCTTAACTTAGCTTAGTATGAAGACTTGAGGCAAAGGGGAATAGCCTGCTGAAAATCAAAACTTTTTTGTCTTCACTAGAAAGTTGGTGTTGTTGAACTCCAAAACTAGAACGCACAACAGCGCGTCAGTTTTAATACAGATTTAATAAACAAGCGTGCCATGTTAATTATTGAAGTCAAGAGGTGCTGGGAGATTAATATTGTTACCTTTGGGCAGGCCAGATGTTTCCTCTCATCCCTGTCTTTTTGTAAAAGATTGTTTCCTAGATGTAGCTTAATACTGATGTACAGATGTGACACTGGCATTGATCTTCTGGCTTCCTCACTCACGGCAAGACAGTGAGTGTATTTTCTGAAATGTCAAGGTAGAGCTGTTTGGCATGAGCATGTTAAAACTGTCATATCATCATCATCATATCATCATTTTAATATAAACATAAAAAATATACATGTGACAGAAGATGGGAGTTTAGGAATAGAATAAGCGTGCTTCTGCACAGCTCGCGCAGATGTTTGCATCATGTGAAGCTAGTTTCTGACTCAGCGGCCGAGTTTTGTGAGCAGTACATTAGCAGAATTTCCAGGCGGTCTTCCTCTTCAAATGTAATGCATCTGGAACTCCTTGTTGTACCCATCAGCTTCAACTACTATCAAACTCAGCTCCTTTGTCCTCATCCGTTCCCTCTCTCTCTACCTTCTTTGATTTCTCCTTTTCATGTTCTCTCCATGCTCTCTTCCTCCCCCTGGGCAGCATTCTTATTTGTCCCAGCATGGTTTGTTTCTCTTTGGCGTGTGAATAATGAAAGTGTTCTCAGTGGGAGACCATTTGGTTTTTTTCTCAGGCCTAAATGGCACCCAGCACCTCTTGGCACCACGTTCACAGCCTCTCTTCCTAATTTTCTCCTCTTGTCTGTCTCTTCCCATCCTAACGAAACAGACAGAGCCTGAGTGTGCTGCTGAAATTGCTCAAGTTGTTTTTATTCTGCCGCACCTATTGCATTTGACATTTGTGGACAGTAGTGTCTTTTTCATTTACGTTTTGCACTGGAGGATATAAGATGTAGACACACACACACCAGCACTATATCTCTTTCCCGAACCGCATTAATAATTTCCATCATGTTCTCTTTAAGAAGTGCAGCGAGTCGTGTAATGCTTTGACACTGAAGCACTGCCTCTTATCGCCACGTAGTGACTCTAAGAATGTAGCATTGTCAGGAGCTGGAGCGCTCTGTAAAGTGGATCTCAACGGAGCAGCCACTGATGAAAAATCTTTTTATTTTTCCCTAAATTGCCTCAATCTTTCCAATTTAATGAAGACAGAATGATGAGTTCATGACCTTTTCAATGCGTCGTCCACTCCAATTCAAATTTACACACTTTCTGAGGAGATTTGTCCTTGAGGCGTGTTTCTACCTTTTACCACGTGCCTGCTGATAAAACTATTAACTATTACTTAATGTTCCTCTAGATCACAGTTGTTACACTTGGAAATAGTGCGTACCAACAGGCAGCATCAAAATAGCACATCAAAGATCTGAGGGGCTGCTTGTTAAACATTTGGCTTTAAAGAATCATGCAAATTAGACAAACTGGCAAAGCTAATAAGCAATTTAAAACTTTCTGTGACAACTTTTTCAAGCTTGGATGCATTTGGATTTTGGGATTATTTATGCTGAGACTTCTGTCCTATTTCTATGTGCCTAAAAGCTCCCATGTTGTGCCCCTTTTCAGCAAATTCATGAAAGTCTTGCACGCCCTTTGAAAGATGCTTTATTTTGCCATGACACTACTGTCCCGCAGATACTGGGAGTGCATGAAAACTCTTGTGTTCAGTCTCTCAGCCAACAGTAGAACATTTGGTGTCCAACGTTTGAGTAGACGACTACTGGTTCCTCAATGGGAACGTAGCAGCTCAGTAAAATTCTTACTAGCTTGTAAAGCTGGGAGACTCTCTAGTTGTCGGGGGGCTTGAGGAAAGGCAGAAGTAAACATCTTTATATCTTAACTGTTTTTACTTGACAGCTCAGAGTTTATACCAATCACAGAACAAAATAAAAATGGATTTTTACCATATGGGGTCTGAAGGGTTTTATTCTGCACGTCCAAATGTTTTCATACTAGTACACTTGAGCAGAATCCCTCTTCTCACTCTTTGGTAAGCATGTTGTATTTTGTTACCAAGTGCTGTGCCACATCACAAAGTTAGCTTTGCTTTTACCCCTAGGTAAATGGCTAGCATGCCAGTCCATGGACAACCAGATTCTGATCTTCGGAGCCCAGAACCGCTTCAGACTGAACAAAAAGAAAGTCTTCAAGGGCCACATGGTGGCTGGCTATGCCTGCCAAGTGGACTTCTCCCCAGACATGAGGTAAGCCTCGACTTCATCACCCAGTTCTCTGATGTGGGACAGTGTTACTGTGACAGAAGCCAGAAGTACAAATTCTCCAAGCTCATTAATAGTTTATTAGTTTCATAGCTGATTAGTAAATGCTAAACAGTTTTGGCACTGATGAATAAAAATATGCCAGAGTAATAGAAGCAGGTCAGAGGAGATTAGATTCCTCTTTTTAGTAAATTGGTTATCTGCTTTTGAGTGCATAGACAAAAGAAAAATATGAAAGGCAGAATAAAAAAATGTAATGAGGTAAACTAAACAACATAAAAGAATCACTTCGTTTTAGTAAGTAAAAACAAAAAACTAAAGGCAGCCTTATAAAGATGCTCAGAGTATTCACATATCTTTTCTCACCTCCTGTAATCTGTGTCTTATACTGTCCTCTAAAATGCCTCCAGTTGATGAAGAGCTGTGGGAAAACAGCCACTTCATATTATCTAATGTACAACCTCCACAAGGAGAGCTAAGTAGGACAGTCCAACTCCCTAATTTTAGCCAAAACACCCATTAAGACCTGCCTTTTGCCCCTCTTCTCACCTACCACCACCCACGCCTGTGAGCAGCTGCCCTCACTTCCTTTCAGTATCCATGGCAACATTGCAACTCCTGGCTAGACTCGATACCAAAAATGTAGACTCCCACCCTCTGGCAGGTGAAGTGGAGACGGAAGTCATTTTTAGTGAGATGCTAATCATTTCATCTTTTTTTCTGCTACTTTCTCACTTTTTCTTAACCTGTTCATTTCTGCAAGCTATGTGGTATCAGGAGATGCGGATGGAAAGCTGAACATTTGGGATTGGAAGACCACCAAACTTTACCATAGGATCAAGGCTCATGACAAGGTGTGCATCAGCGCCCTGTGGCATCCACACGAAACCTCCAAGGTCATCACCTGCGGCTGGGATGGACAGATCAAACTCTGGGACTAGATCCATCCTGGTGTTTGTGTTCGTTTAGGGAGGGGTTTCTTGGAAATGATGGACAGGATTGAACTGGTTCACTAAACAGACAGACAGGGACTGTTTGTCCCATGGACCTGGTGAAATTGCTTTTGAGTGAAAGTCAAAGGACTGGCATCCAGTCTTTTTGCCGAAGTGTATTTTTGTATCTTGTCGTGAGGACTCAGAGTATATCCTCATGTAATGTGTCTACAGAGATGAACACAAGCAACTTTTGAAAATAGTAGGGAAAGTTACAGGGGAACCTATAACATTTTTAAATTTTTTTTTGTCATTTACATTTGCAATGTCCTGTGTAGTACACCTTTGAAGTCCTTGGTAAAGATCCTGTGTTTTCAATTGTATGATCGTCCCTTTGTGGAAATAAACATTTTGTATATTTGACCTTTTAAGAAAATGAAACAGTTTTTTCTTGGAAAAAGTTTATTTCTTCATCCATGAGTCAACAAAGAACCATAAAGAGAAATCTCATAGTTCATCGCTTTGTCTCTCTTTAGCAAATTGTATCAAAAATGTTTTGACAGATTCCATTAATTGAATAACTTGTGCATTATTTTTGGGGTTGTCAGGCCAGTATTCCATTTTCAGATTAAGTCTGTTAATGTTCTGGTGCAGCACAGATAATGAAGTAAGGCACATTAAAAGAAAAAAAAAACTCAATTATGTAACATTCTTTTTTGTGTGAATCTAAATTGTTATTTTCTATTATGACTGAGGAAACTGCAATATGCCAAAAAATAATTGGAGATCATATTTTCTTTTGTCTTTTTCTCTCATCCTCGCCCACACATCCCCATTAAAACAGGCAGCCGTGTGTACAAGTATAGAGGCATTACAGGGCTATTCTTTAGATTATTGTCATGGTTTGTGTTCTAGATAGTCATCAGGGTTCAGCTGCAGGGAAGCATCTGCTTCTTCTGCCTCGAAAGCAGATTCCATCTCTTTACCTCTATTACCCACATTCCTCTGCTCATTCTCTTTGTCTCGCTGTGTAAGCAGCTCAAATGGCCTCCTTCAAATATTCACCTACTGTCAGTGAGACAGGACCTTCCCCTTTTAACAGTGTGCACTCATTTTCATATGCTTTTTTGTGAGTTGTGTGGTCTCTGTGGATATCAGGCGGGACCGTCTGGCTATAAGCCAGGCTCAGATTGGGCCCTGATGATGGTGACTGTGATTAAGAGGCTGACCCGCAGCCAGTAACACAGCCACTATGAGGTAGAACGCAGAGCCTCTGGAGTCAATTACTCTGCCCCTCTACACGGCTGAGGTCATTAGGCCAGGAGAGGACAAGCAGGATAAGTAGGAGCAGGGATTTTAGCTTTGTAAAAAGCTCAGGCTAGATAATAGCGTTCGGTCGGAGAAAGAATTTGTGCTCAAATTCCATGTTACACAACTGTTCACATTTCCATTTACAAGCTATTATAGTCAAGATAACCATTATTTTTGATTTCTATTTGGCTTCCACTGTGTGTTCACCCAGCTTAAGGTGTAAGCACTGCTGGCGTTGAAGACATTCTTATGTAGAAAGAGGTGAGGTTTGTTTGGGTCGCTGTGGACGTGGAAGAGCTGGAAATTGGCGCGTTCAAGCTCCTTCAGCAGGCTGAACCAGTATCGCACCACGGATGGGTCATCGCCGCCCACCTCAAACCCCGCCCAGTGCAGGTGGATCTCCAACAGCAGCTGACCCACTGAATCCAGGACTCCTTCAAGGACCAAGTTCTCCAAAATTTTCCACTCAGCGCTCTCCATATCTGCTTTTAGCACATCCACCTGCAGGTAAAAAAAACAGTTATATTGTAATAAATGAATGTAGCACATACTAAACTGTGGAGTTATTGAATGCAAAAGCTATTAAAAGATGAAAAGGAGTAAGTGAAGCTTGGCATTTGTTCTTGCGTTAGCGGTGTTGGTGATGGATTGAGCGAAAGAGCAGCCTGACAAGGCTTGCTGTGATACAGCAGATAGAAAATGCTTTGTAAGATGAATGTTAATAGCACCCTCAGGTCATATTCATGCAAGGAGACTCATGCATGCTCAAAGTTTAATGCATATCCTCAGGACCTCGGGATTTCTCTTATGTTAACAGATTGCTAAAGATGTCCATTGTCTGACCTTTATGAGTTTAAAAGTCTCACTGGTGACATTGCTTTTATGCCTTCTAGGCTCTCTGTTGTCTCAGCATATTCTCAGGTAGTACATCATGTAGCCACTAAGTTAATTATGATAAGACCTGAGGAGAGACTAAGATTTACCCAAAAAATGTCAGAGATTATTACAGCAAAGATAGTAGCTTCTCTCAGTGAGTTTTGAAGGCTTCTACAACTAAATGTTTGGCACCATGACATCTCAGATAGTAAAGTGGGCATGAAATTTCTCTCCAACTGATGCCTTCAGTAACACAACAGAATTTCCATGCCTCGTTAGTGAAACTGAGTATATGTCTCAAAACAACTATCTGCAGAGAACAAGTCCAAATGTTGTCCTCTATCCTCCCCATGATCTCCCTCAAAACTCCCACAAGCAGGAAGATGCTCCCTAATGGGCCAGAAACCTCGTAATGGAGAAAGATGTGGCATCATTGAGAAGGAATGTCTTCACTTGAACCAGAGTGTCAGTATGCATATATGTGCATGATCATATACGCATACTGTTGAGATGATTTTCTGGGAGTAAACTGCTCATACAGCTTCACTCCGTCTGACTGATGTAAACATTTTTTTTTCCAGTGGACTTCATAAATTGCCTTTCTGCCTCTATGGTCCCTGATCCAATGATGCCAATATCAACTCTCTGCAGGAGAAATTGCAAGCGCTAGCAAGACTCCTGTCTGCTGTGAGCAAAGTCCATATGGTGTTGGAGCTTTGGAAAGATGACTTTTGCTACACTGCTGTGCAGAGTTAGCCACGCTAAATGCTCCTTAACTATGTTGGAAGAAACCGAGGTATGGTGGTGGTTCAAGTGGTTCAAGAGCAAAGTAAGATGTTTTATTCAGTCGTTGGACCGAACACATGCTTAATTTTAAAGGACTTGGATCACACCAGGCACAGTGACCTCAAAATTCAAAGTGTGGCAAGTTTACAAGAGTTTCTGTACTGGATTGTTTCTTAGCTTAGGATCAGTAGTATCCTGGAATTTCCGCTGGTTACCTGAGAACTGCTACTAACCAAGAAATAGAGCATCACTCACCCACAAATTAAAGTCACAACAACATGGTTCTTGGACAGATTTTTTTTTGTTTTTAAGAAATGAGGTCCAACATGTTAACTGGTGAATTTATTTTGCTAAATGTTTTCCCTTGTTTTGGTCCTTATTCTAAGCTAAACTAGAGATTTTCCAGCGCAGAGAATTTGCACTTAAAGAATCCTGAGTAGTAGTAGTAGTAAGTGAATAACATTGATCATATTGCTACTATGTGGTGTTCTGCTGTAAAACCTTTTGGCATTCGTGTAGATGAGATTTAGACACCCAAATAAACATTGTCCCACAACAAGCACACTCCCTCATGCAAATGAAAATCCCAAATGTCACTGGCCTACCCCCTCAGGAAAATCCACCCCACCGCATGGAAAAACATCAAACAATCAGGAACATGTTCCAGGAACATGACAATGGCCCAACATGTTGATTTGACCTCCAAACTTCCTACACCCCATTCTGATCAAGCATCAGCAGGATACAGTGGAACAAGTTTGATTGACAGAGGCCCCACTGCACAAGAGTACCCAAAGGACCACTGCCAACATCCTGGTTCCAGACCCCATAGGACACCCTGAGAGGTCCTCTTGTCCATGCCCAATGGTTCAGAGCATTTTTGACCACATAAGGAGGACCAACACAATATTAGGCAGGTGATCATCATGTTACGCCTGATCAGTGCGTGTTCCTCCTCTGTTCCCAAAAAGCCAATCATCTGCTTTGTAGCATCTGAACCTGGAACCATCCAACCAATCGTGTTGTTGCACTGACTCAAGTGAGGTGCTGAGAAGCATAATAATAAGTATAAAGAGGGGAATGTGTTTTAAACCTTATTTTGTGGCAAAGTCACCAACCTTTTAAGCCAATTTTATCCAGTTTGACTGGTGATTTTATGCATATCATCTCCCCAACACCTTTTGGAATCATGCATTCCTATATGCCCACACTCCCACTTCTGTGCTTCACTGTCAGGACTATGCAATCACTGTGGTCATCCTGGCCAGGTTCCTGCTAAACATGCTGGACCCCATCTGTCCTCACTACATTCACCAGGTTTCTTTTCATTTTCTTCTTTTAAAGTTTCATCTAGCGGTTATATGCTGAAGATAAAGCAAAGTATCCTGCAGTTGCATCTCTGATTAGTGGTATTACGGCTTGCTTTGCACATTATAACTGCAGCTGTGTTCGTCTGTGTGACTGTAATAAAAGGAAACCCTGTATATTGTAGGATTTTCTAACACCAGGCCCTAGCTGACATCATTAACCTGCATTTATTTTAAACTCACTTTGAATCATGATCTGTGCCATCAAATCAATAAGCCAACTGTGACTGTAATTGTCTTATAAAGATTCCATAAAAGCTCATTATAGATTTAACAATTGCAAACACAGCAGGACTCTAAACTGATAAAACTGATCAGCCTCGCTGTAGATCCCTGACAGACTAATTTATTTACTGCAGACTGACTTTGGACACACAGAGATTTGTGCCATCTACTGCTGAGGAATTAATGTGAGATTGCTCTAAAGAGTTTTCTTTATTTATCTTTTTTTAACATGCAAATAGTTCCTCTCCTCCCAATGAATCACACTGTGATTATTTCTGTAAAGCAGGCTCAGGATTAGGCAGCACACTGGGATAAATTTTAATTCAGAAAGGCTTTTGATGAAAAGTTGTGTGAGTCTTTATAAACAAACGAGTTTGCAGATTTGAGAACATAAACTTTAAATGGAAGTTTACACTCCGACTTGTTAATTGGCCTGAAATGTGTTTATTTCATGATGGGCAAATCCTTGTAAGACTTTTATTTACTTTCCCTCCTTTGTTCCACACAATTGGTCATGTCAGAATAATTACACAGTTTTCTCAAAAAACAGTTGTAAACCATTGTACACCAGTGAGCCAGACATTGCTGTTTATCTAAACGTTATTGTTATTATGTGTTTGTGTGCTGTAATTAGTAGGGCTGCCACTAGAGAGTGGATCACAGTTAAAGACATTTAACTACACTTCTAAGAGGTTTACCGATTCTCTGCTCTTTGGAACACCTCGACATCTGCTTTAAAATCAGTGCAGAGCTTCCCAAGGACATCCTCACAAAGATGTGCAAGAGAAGCCTTCCTAACACTCACCACTGTGTTGTCTTTTTTTTTCTCAAATCAACAAATCTATGAAGAGCATCCCCTTTAACATGCATACAGGTGAGTGCAGGATTTGTCCCTTTACTTAAGAAGTGAAACGATTGTTTAGATGGTAGCTGCTGCTGCTTATAATGTGCCAGCGCCTCATTTAATTCAGAATGGCACCACTGGGCAGTGCTGATACTGTTGTGTTATCCAATTACTGACATGATCAATGGTCCAGTATGCCGCTCTTTTCACTAAATGAGATCTGACTTCCTGCTACTGACATTTGTCCCCGTGGTAACAGTGTCTGCTGTTCTCAGCTGGTCGCCATGGCTCTTCGAATGAGTCATCGGTGTAGTTTTTAACCAACACAGATAAGTAATGCTGCATATTTTGACCTTTCTGAGTGACTCTCTTTGCCGTTTCAGAGGCTGGACAAGAGCCTTTGAGGAGAAACTGATCTGCCGACGCCTGATGCCTGCTGCTTGCTCCCGCGGCACACTGTGTGCTCACATTAAAACCTCATTACAAGGACGTGTGTGTGGCTCTGCATTTAAAAAAGGTGAGTGCTGTCATCTATAAAGCAGCGTGGTGCACAAACCCACCCACACATACTGTACACTTGCCAGTAGATATATATATAAATATATTTGTTCATATCACATCACCCACTGACAACATCTTTATAGTTTTTCAACAAATACCTTGCATGAGCTGGTCTGCTTTGTTTGCACTGCAGAAAATCAGCTGCATTCCATTACTCTCAAGTCTAATTCACATAATCTTTCAACTGCCAGCCTATAAGTAATAGGAAAATAAGCTCAGCTAGCAGCTATTTTAGTGGCTGTTATGTTCACTTCACCCTGTAATAGCAAAGCACTTGATGAAACAATGTACAGGCAGTTTTGCTTTTCATAGTCTTCAAAGTTGTGGGGCTACATAATGTAGATTTTGTCCTGGGGACGGCACCAAATAAAAAACACAAACTGACTGGAATTTTAAAATTATTCATCCATCTGGTAGCACGAATAGGCTCTGCAAGTGTTGTATAAAATGAAGAGATATCCAGACACTTTGGTTTGAGGCCGTCACCAAAAGCTGAAACCTGTGGAACCTCAACTTTCTAGAAAACGAACAATAAAATGCAAGGATTCAAACTCCAGGAACCATGAATGTCCACGACAGTCGAAAGCCACTTTGTGCAGAGCATTTCTGACATTCTCGTGATAGTATCAAAAAAACATCCCATGGCAGTGAGTAGAGCACAGCAACACCCCAAGTAACACCAAATCTACAGTACAATTTTGCTGGGATTTTCTTTTTTCCCCCTACAAACTGCCTTCTTATGTCATGAGAATAATTCACAGGCTTCTAGCTGAGGTATTTTTTACAAGGGTCATGACTTCTGGGTGTGAGATGGTTAACAATGTGATGTTTTCTCTCTTCTTAGAGCCTTTTCTCGGGAAATAAATGACACAAAACAGCTAATCATCCCTTTAACATGATAATGAAATCATACCTCTGCCTGTTTGGAATCAGAGGATGACCGTAAAGAGTGACTCAGGGCCCTAGAAATAATGTGGATAATCACTTTAATGCCTTTGTCAAGTCATTCATTCATCAAACTATGAATGCTCTGCCTTTTATCAGTGTGTCTGCAACTACTAAAGCTGAGTTTCCTTCACACAAGGAAGCGATAAAAGAGAAAAGAGTCTGCTGCCTTCAAGGTATGATTTGATTACCTATTTAAGAGAAGCTTGGCTGCTTTGACCTTGAATTATCTTTCAGCTTGTTTTTTTTTTTTTACAGGCGTGTTCTCTGGATCTATAGCTGTGTTTATTAGTATGCATGCTATCAGTGGGCTTGGTGCATATGATTGATCATGTATGCAGATCCCTATCTGATGAGGTGGAACACAAACCTGGGGGAGCTTTAAAGAGGTAGCATTCATCCAGTCGTTCAGCACCACAACTGGATGATAATTCGGCGCGATAATATTTACAGGAGGAAAACAAAATTACGTATGGGAACATGTTCACCTGGAGTCTGAGACGGATAACAGAGGTATGAATCACGATGAGCTCAGTTGAGTTAAGGTGCACAGGAACAGGCTTGTGTTAGCATGCAGCATCTGAGTAATGCTGACACAGTAAGAATAAATCTTTTTCAAGAGACTCAAGGTACAGTTGTGGCAGAATGTAGGATTTATTTATTAACTGTGACCATGTCTGTGCAGACCCGGCACTGCTGAGTCTCTGCCTCTTACCTCTCTGTGTCCAAAGTCATTAAGGATGGTGGCTAGTTTCTTGGTGCTGGCGTACTGACGCTGGGCGACAATGGCTGGGTTGGGATCCCTCCAGTCTACAGAGAGCCGATGGAGCCACATTTCAGTTTGCTGCAGGTGAGGCTGCTTCAGGCTGGGATCGAAGCAGTGGACCTCACAGCCTGACCTGGCGAGGGAACGCTCCAGGGACCGGTCATCCACCCCCAACCTGCAGCCCAGACAACACAACACAGTCTCAGTGAGTAAACAAGAGTCACTTTCCATAGGATAAAAATGTAAGGGATCACTAAAGAACTAGCGACCTGTCCAGGGCCTTCACCACAGTGTCAGCTAGGATAGGCTCCAGCCCCCCTACGACCCTACAGAGGATAAAGTGGTGTATAGAAAATGAATGGAACGATGGATGGGATCACTAAAGTTCCATCCATGCATTATTTTCTTCCACTTATCCATGGTTGGGTTGTGGTGGCAGCAAGCCAAGCAGGACATTCCAGATGTCCCTCTAACCAGCAATGCTGTTCAGCTCGTTTTGTGGTCTCCCAAGGTGTTCCCAGGCCAGATGAGATATATTATCCCTCCAGCGAGTTCTAGGTCCACCCTAGAGCCTCATCACAGTTGGACATGTCCAGAAAACCTCCAAAGGTAGGCACTCAGGAAGCATTTGGCTCCTTTACCACTCTTACCCGAGTTCAATCAAGATGTCCAAGCTCCTTACTCCATCTTTTACCCTACTCTGAGACAAATTTTGCCATCTTGCATTCACAGTCTCGTTCTTTCTGTCACCACCATGATCCAGTACAACACCTGCATTACTGCTGATGTTGGCCAAATCCATTTGTCCATCTCATGCTCCATTTTACCGCCATTCATGAACAAGATCTTGAGATACTTAAACTCTTGCTTGGGCCAGCAATTCACCCTCAACCAACAGGGAGCAATCCACCAGACATGGAGGTGCTTCACACTTGGCTGCAAACCAACCAAGTTAGTAAAGTTATGGCAAATTACTCTGACAAAATGTCATCCTCATGGTAGTGTTACAGGAAGAGACAGAAGATCCCCAGAGACTGTGGGATTCAAGTAAAAAACTGGGTTTTTGCTAAGTGTAATTGTGGCACTCATACAGGAAAAAGTTTTAAACAATGCCCAGTCCTAGACAAAGAGTGATGGATGCACGCCACATTCATTCTGAAACATCACTACAGCTCCAAATGAAATCTGCTGCATTTTACTGTGTGAGTGGTGGGTCAGATTTCACAGAAAATTGCGTGTCATCTCGATACAAAACCCATCCTCTTTCATGTCATAATATCATTTGATAGCACCAAGGGCCACTGCTTAAAAGCATGAAACAGGATGAAAGCTTCCTGTTTTTTTTTTCCAGGGCAAAGTGAGCAAAAAACTTCGACACCAGCATGCACTGAAACACTGTATGTTAAAGAGAGAGCATTTGATCAACAGCCCAAAAATCTGCTTTGTGAAATGAAAAAATATCTGCACCAGCTGTTAGGAATGTCAAATGCAATTGAGTGGATAAAACGGATGAAATGATGCAGACAAGCTACATATCAAACACCACAGAGTCACTCTGATCTTGACTTGACCTGCTCTAGAATAAAATCAATAATTCAAAAACAAAGGGAGTAGAAGGTTTTTGGACAGAAGATGCATTCTGTTTCTGTCTCACTTTCAAGTTTCTCTCTTTTGTTCTCTTTCCTACAAGTGGCCCGCTTCTTCATTCTCAAATACGTGTAAATCTGAGTAGACAGACACATTACGTTGCATTCCTCTCCTCTCTCCCTCGCTTTCCCACTATCCTCTCTCACTGCTCTTCTCTGTTTATTCCAACCCTCCCTTCCCATCTAATTCTACAATTTTCTCCCCTTTCTTCCCCTCTTGGTTGCCGTCTCCTCATTCCCCTGTGTCTTGTTTGTGCTGCAGCTGTATTCTGTAATTGTGGCGGAGGGAGTGCATTTCACAGTGCGTGCCTTTTGCAGATGAGGCACCAGGTCCCCGAATGTATCCCCCCACTAGCAGCAAAGATGAGAGATGAGCATATGCGAGGGATTGAGATGCAACTAGACGTGGCTTCTTACAGCACTAAATATTTCATCGAGTTTCCTGTTCTCTGGTGGGGTGTTTTGGCTGGGAATCACTGCAGTGACACTTTAGATGACAGGGATGAGGGATTACTCATGGAGCGGTGGGGGCCAAAAGAGGAAAGAGAGTGAAGTCACAGTACATCAGAAGCCCTTCTGAATGACAATGCTGATAAAGGAGGGTCTCTACTAGCTGTAATAGCCTCTCTCATGAGACTACAGTGTGCAGGAGCGGCAACACTCTGAATGAATGGCTACGTAGATGTGTGTGTGTGTGTGTGTGTGTTGCAGAGGGAGATCAAGCATGTGAGGTGATGAGGAGATCCTTGTGGACACAAGAATGTCATGGCAACCAGATGTGAGTGTACAAATGATTGGACACAAGCACCCTGAGGATTGTAAATCTGATAAACAGAGCTTTGAATCAGCCTGTCCTCACACTTCAACTATTATGTCAACAGCCTGTCTGGATGTTGTGAACCTTGGAGGTGAGACTAGCTAACAAACACTGGGTGGGCTGGAGGGGGGGAAATAAAAATTATTGTCTGTATCCCTTATATATTTGCCACTAAATCTTGTCTTACTTTTATTCTTCCAAATGCGACAGTGTTCTTAAAATATTTCTGTCTTCACGCATTAGCATAAGCATGATCCATGAGTGATGATGTACCGGCGTCCCTGCTGTGCTTTAGCCTATATAAGTGAGCTGAATTTGTTGCTGCATGGTCTTTCAGTCTGAAAATTATCAAATGTTTCCTGCACCTCATGCACAAGTTCAGGATAAGTCAGAATGGTAGTTCAGCTGAAAGGTATTTAATGGTGGCTGCTAGGATGTTCCTTGGGGTTAAAAATGAGACAGTGATTAATGAAGGGAATGTAATTTTTTAAAGTCCAATGCTATCTAAGAGCTCAATCAAATAGAGACCCCAGCAATGTAAAAAATAACTCATTACAAGTAAAGTCCTGCATGAAAAATCCTACTTGAGTAAAAGTACCTAAGTATTAGCAGCAAAATGTTAAAGTGTTAGCATAGAAGTGCTGGTTTGGTCCCTCTGGCTGATATATCACTATACACTTATCGACAGGTGAAGTGAATATCATTGATCATGTTGGTACTATGTGGTGTTCTGCTGGAAAACCTTGGATTTTGACATCCATGTTGATGAGACTAAGACACCCAAATAAACAATGTCACACAACAAGCACACCCCCTCATGCAAATGGAAACCCAAAAGTCACTGGCCTACCACCGCAGAGAAATGCACCCCACCACATGGAAAAAACATCAAACAATCAGGAACATGTTGAGGAACATGACAGTCAACCAAAATGTTGATTTACCCTCCAAACTTCCTACACCTCATTCTGATCAAGCATCAACAGGGTGCAGTGGAACAAGTTTGATTGACAGAGACCCCACTGCACAAGCCAGAGTACCCAAAGGATCCACTGCCAACGTCCTGGTTCCAGACCCCATAGGACACCCTGAGAGGTCCTCTTGTCCATGGCCAATGGTTCAGAGCATTTTTGAGCACATAAGGGGACCAACACAATATTAGGTAGGTGGGCAAAGTGTTATGCCTGATCAGTGTATATGGCATGATTAGGTTATTGATACTCAAGCATCAGTGTGTCAGTAGCATATTACTGTTGTAGCTGCTGCAGGTGGAACCAGTTTACGTTACAGTATATACAGTTTTATATACAGCAGATAAATCGGAGGTGTCATGAGAGAAAACGTTCTGATACACATATCTGTTTTCAGCTTTTGGATATTTTTCTCTTAATTTGATTTTTCCTGAGATATTGGATCATTTAAATATTTATTGATGCAAAATTCCTTTTTGGTAGAAGCCAACAATATATGTTAAAAGCTTGCTGGATTATCCATTGTGTAAAAGGTTCATCCTAAATGTAACTAACACTGTCAAATAAATGCATCACAGTACAAATGACAATATTTCCCTTTGAGATGTAATGAAGTGGAAGTGTGAAGTAGCATGAAATGGAAACAGTCAAGTAGAGTGCAAGTACCTCAAACTTGTATTTACTATAAGGACAGTACTGGAATACCAGGTTAATTATCCTCACTGCCGCTTTTTTAAAATTTTACCTGTCAAGTGGGAACAGTGCACTTGTAATTAACAACATTAATTATAGCTCACTTATATTAAGTGTTCCAGTGATGCAGCACAATAGATTTTTTCTCCTCACAGTAGATGTTTTGACACGTCCCAGTAAGAAAATCACAGGTGTAAATAATAAAATTAATGATGGTTGAATTTGCTTTAGCTGCCTCATTTTCAGGACTCTGGTATTGTGCATGCTGGTTCACTGGTTTACTGTAGTGGGAAAAATACTGAAGTTACAAGTAAAGTATAAGACTTTTTTCATTATCAGGAAAATGCACTTAAAGTATATAAAGTAAAAATAGTCATCACACACCAAAATATACTCTGTGTTCTATTTTATGTTATACTATTGGATCATTATCATTACTAATGCATTCAAATGCAAGCAGCATTTAACGCTGTGTCTGACTGAGGCACAGCTCATTTTAGCTCACTTCATGTTCTGCCAGGTGGCTTAATTCACTGTATAATAACTGATTGTATTTTATATTGTTCATTATATGCTAAGCAGTTTTTAAAACCGGCTGTAAAGTAACTAAAGCTGTCAGATACGTGTAGTGGAGTAAAAAAGTACAATATTTCTGTCTGATGAAAATGTTGCACTTAAATGAACCATTAATATTATTAGACATGCTTGTGCTTTTCTGTTGAGTCAGAATGGTACTAAGTTTTCAATAATGTTACTTGATTACGCCCGGGCTTTTCCCAAATAATGTGAAATTACATGTCAGAACTTCTGCATATTTATTTATTATACTGCTCTGTGTATTTTCAGCCTGCATTAGGACACAGGAGAGTCACCAAATTTCTGCATGCATGGACATGCTGTGTCCGATAGGGGCAGTACCGTGAAAAATATTTGCAGAAATCTTTGCATATTTGTCACACTGAAATGTTTCAGATCATCAGAAAAATGTAATATAAGATAAGGACAACCCAAGAAAAGATAAACTGCATGTTTTTAGATGATGATTTGAATAAATGCTGTCCAGCCCACCTTGCCCTTTGTGAAAAAGTAATTGCCCCCTTAGCAACCAATCTACCAAATGACCAAATTCATTTGGCAATTGGGTTCAATTTCACCAGCACTCACATATGATTACTACCAGGCTTGTTGAATCTAAACATCTCTAAATAGAACTTGTCTGGCTTTTTGAAGTAGACTCAATGGTTTCAAAAAGCAGCACGTGATGCCACGTTCTAAAGAGATTCAAAAACAGATACAAAACAAAGTCACTGACATTTATCAGTCTGGAAAGTGTTGCAAAGCCATTGCTAAGGCTCCGAGACACCAGAGAACCACAGTGAGAGATATTGTCTGCTAATTGAGAAACATGGAACAGTGGGGAACCTTTCCAGGAGTGGCTGGTTGACCAACATTTCCTCAAGAGCGTGTCAATATCTCATTCAGGAAGTCACAAAAGACCCCAGATGAACATCAAAAGAACTACAGACCTTTATGTAGCATGATAATGAGCCAAAGCACACAAGCAAGTCCACCTAGGAATGGCTCAAAAAGAACAAAATTACGGTTTTATAGTGGCCAGGTCAAAGTCCTGACTTGAATCCAATTGAGATGCCGTGGCAAGACCTTAAAAGGGCAGTTCATGCTGGAAACTCTCTAATGTGGCCAAATTACAACTGTTCTGTGGAGAGGAGTGGGCCAAAATTCCTCCATGTTGAAGGTCCTAGGATCCCTAATCTGTCTCTACCAGTGAGCAGTGATTCCTAACATGTCTCTGGGGGTCATCAGGTGGAAACCTCCCTTCAACAGTGTTTCGCTTACTTAGTCCCAGACCTCCAGGAGGCTAGGTGGTGAAATCTGGCGTCCCAGAGTCACCCCAAAGTGCCAGTTCACACTGCTCCTACACAATCCAAACAGCACTGCCACGTTCAGCTGACCCAGGCCTGTTTAGGAGATACTCCAGGTAGTGACCAGTGCCGATGCTACCATTTAGCTAACTGCTAACTGCTAATGCTAACTGCTAATTCAACCCACACTGCCATATTCAGCTGACCCAGGCCGATTTAGGAGATGCTCCAGGTAGTGACCAGTGTTGACACTACCATTTAGTTGACTAATATAAATATTAGTTTAATCTGGAACATTTATGTGTGAAAAATAAGCAGAAGTAGAAGATTTCTGTAGGAGGGCACAGTATATCAGTAGGTAGGGGACAGGAGGGGTCTCTTCTGGGTTTTCTTGTTATCTTGTTGTGTTTTTGACAAAAATTTAAAGAAAAATTTTGAAAAGGCCACAGTGAAGACAGCATCCCTCACTGAATTGATGCTTGGCAAGCTTTCTAACAGAATGATTATAGATAACAGCATCCAATGTGACACAAAAGCAATTAGTTATAATGATAAGTGTGTGATAATTATAATTATTTCATAATTTTGGTTAGAAGGGCACTTTAGCCAGAGAGGACAAAGCGGCCGCTATATTTGCTGTTTTCCTCTTGTAGCTGTAGCAGCATCACATACGCTTCAGCTTATGGTTAAAAAAACGCAGCAGATGAGATAACTTGCAAGTTCATCGCCTGCTTTGATTGGCCCGGAACTTGCACTGTGTTTTTTATAGCGACGCATGACTCATCCTCACAGATAAACTTCGGTTATAGGGAGCATCTGCATTGTTCCCGCATGCATGAGGAGATAATGTATGATCTAAAAAGGACAGACGCAGAGATGCTGAGATAGAAAACCATAAGAGGAAGATGAGAGAGGCTAGCTGGAGTAGGGGAGGTGAAAAGGTGGGTAATTGGCCTTTCATGTGGAAAAACATCCTGCAGCCCCCACCCCTTACTCCACACCAACATGTGACAGACCAATCAGAGAACAGCTGCTCATCCTGTCTGGGCACAGCCGTCCACGGCTCGTTAAACAGCATGCAAATGAGATCCTCGCACAAGCAGAAAAACACACAAAACTATGTGCACAAGTGTACATAGTCAGGGAATTCAACAGCAGACACACACTAATAGCTTTTGATACTCCTGTTGGATCCAGCTTCTATGCAGCAGGAGACTGTAGTTGAGGGCTTCCTGAATTTCTCCTGCACAGCAGAGCAGAACTCTCCTGAGAGTAGGAAACTCAGCATACCTGGCAGAGACTCAAAAGTATGACCATGAAGTTTATGCATGTGTGTGTGTATCATAAATCTAGGTCACATAGGGGACACAGGGAGAAACTTCGGTGAGCAGTTTGACTTGATTAACTGCTACTCCAGGCTCTCAGGACATTTCTTTTGTTACTCATAAAGTTTCTGGTGTTTTTTTCTAAAGAATTCCTTTTTTTAGGTCAATTCGCTGTTACTGCATTAGCCAGAGTTAAGGGGGCGACTTAGAGTAAATGGAATTCATTCCAGAGGTCTTAAGGGATCGTTTAGATAGGAGGAAAAAATGGTAATGAAAAAAATCAAAGCAGTGAGTCACATTTTCCCCAAAGCTGATATTCAGGTCAAATGTTAAAATGTTTGCATAAATCACCGAGGTGCATACTGACGTCCCCTTTTATTTTTGATGCGTGTACATGTAGCCTGTCTGCTCAAGCGCCTTTCCCTTGTCAGTCAGCCAGAGGATATCAGATATGCTTCTCTCCGTTTGACCTCTGACCCGTTCTCCTCAGAGAATCGGGAGGCCAGGAACAGCAGACACACCGACTACATCAGCATCCGAGCCCTGCCCGTCTTGATGCCAGCACACCTGTGCTGTCTCTCAACGGTCAAATTAATAAGCTCTCTCCCCCTGCGGACAAAATCCCTTTAGACCTCGGCTGCACCTTGCAGACCCAGCGGGGCAGAACCAGGCCAAGCTGATCCACGACACAAAGCCAGCTGGGAGTGATTGACTCCCCAGTCTTCAAAGTCAAATACCTTGGTGGTCCGGCTGACTGGATTCCAGATTACTTGCCACTCAGTGAGAGGAAGGAGAGGTGGAGTGGATGTGATGCTCCGGCTGGGGTTGCAGTTAAGGCCAAGCGAGTATAATCTGAACCCTTATCATAGAGTTACTCAACGAATTGCAACTAAAAATGCGAGCGAATATCTCAGAGTAAAGACACAAAGACAGCTCCTGTGTAAAAATAGCCTCAGTAGCCAATTAGTCACTGAAATGGGAGGACATAAAACACAAGGCTAACAGGGATCATAGAGACAAAGAGGCTCTTCCTCCTCTGTTGTGTGGAAAACAGCTTTTATTCCTTAATAAAAAATGTAATTTTTCCCGGGAGATGAGACAAACTATGATGATTGTGTTTTGATATCTCATAGCCTGTCACAGCACCAGATGTTCTGAATAACTCTTGCATCTACAGAACTCATTTATGCTGGACATGTTGTTACATGTGAGTGTGTATTCGTCCATACCCACCCAAAAGAGTACACCCTGCAGTGTTGATGCTGTATCCTGTGGATCAGGCTATACTTGGGATCCAGGCACACAGCCCAGTCGCCAGTGGATCCTTCCTGGGCAGTTACTTCCTCTCCAGGTAATGATGCACATGACACCTGGACGCATACACACAAAACACACACTTAGAATATAGCAATATTTTCTGATAACAAGGAGCAGAACTTCTTGTCAAGGTTATGTTATGTTCTCTGTGACACTGGAATTCCTGCGTTGCAAATATAAAGCAGACGTCATAGTGGGAAATGAATAAATGAAAGGTAGAGAAATTAGTTTTAGTGACTTTTGACTTTCTTTGTTCCAACACAATGCACCCACATCTTGCTTTAGACCACAGGGACAGGGTTTCATGACAAACATGGCAGTTTTTGTAAATCAAAATGTAAGTAGACCATGTAATTCTGTACACTGTGAGCTTTCAAAGTGACTTATACTGTAAGTCTGTGATTTGTAACTCCATATTCTCTATCTTAAAGTTAAACTACTGCCCATATGAATTGGGCAGCAGAGTTTGCATTTGGCTAATTTTGTTCTGAGTAGTTGGACATTGAGTGTATATGAGCACACTGAGGCCAATTCATGCTCTCTATCTCTGCAAGGGTATGTGTGATGTAAATTTCATCATCCACCCAAGTCTGCATACAGCCCAGTATTTGGGATTGTATGAACTGTCTGCACTGCGAACACGGCAACTGCAAGTGCAAACAAGTGTGAAAACAAATACTGCATTAAAGAAATGCAGGATATGAGGACAGATTGTGCATCAATAAGAAAGTTGTAATTCCAGAACTCATTGCTGGACTTCACAAAGAAACCTTTATTTGTCACGAATACATTTTTACAGCATTGTGAAATGTTGTTTTTCACATATCCTAGTTGGGGTCAGAGCGCAGGGTCAGCCATAGCAGAGTGATCCTGGACCAGGATGGGTTAAGGGCCCACTGGTGGCGGCATTGGGGTTCGATCCTCTGACCTTCTGATCAGTAGCCCAGAGACTTAACCATTGCTCCCCCACCGCCCAGGACTTTACAGGTATTTTAATATACACATGATTTCCATTGATGGTGCCCAAGCACACTGGGAAGTTCTAAATTCTCCAGAAATCTGTCCACTGTACTCGAATAATCAGACTGACATTGTGCTACAGGCCAGTCTGTGACCAACTGCTATATCGTGTAGAAAGTGCAAATTTATTGCTTTGTGGAAACATCTCAGAGAGCCCCGTGTGTTTTTCTGTGTTTAGCATGAGGGGTGATGCAGTGGTTCATGTAGCACATTACTTATTGTAGTTGTAACCTATTAACCGAACTGCTTGCAAGCCCACTTTGAAAGTCTGCATCGATCTGCATACGCACACATAGAAACAAAGACTTTGCCTTTAGCCTTCAACAGCATTAGTCTAACCTGGAATGAAATGTGTGGTTTTAATTCCTGCAGAGTTTAAACACTAATGTGGTGAATGTTTCTTTTTCAAAATATAGAAACACATTAACTATAAATCTCTGTATGCTGCCAGAGAATTTGACCCTGGGCTAGAATGCATTCTGGGCTTCATTGTACAATAATATGCAAACTCATCATGATGCACAGCTGCAGCTGACGCGTCGGCAGCACTGCCAAGTCACACGAGGATGAAAGAAAGATGGTAAACAAGGACGAGATTGAAGTACTGACGCTGTTTGTACTTCATATGCTGAAAAATCCACATAGTTCAATACGACAGCTTTGTCGGGTCATGAGTACGGTATGTGTGCTGAAATAGCTCAGGTGGGAGAAATTGAGGATCTAAAGGTCCGTAGTTCAATCCCGGGTTTCAGCAGAAGTGATGGATGAGGCGTATTGATCGGAAGGTCAGGGATTTAATCTTAACACTTACTCGTGAGCAAGGCCTTTAACCCCATCTGCCCCAGCAGAAACACTAGGATCCAGTCTACTTACACCGATCAGCCACAACATTCTGACCACTGACAGGTGAAGTGAATAACATTGATCATATTGGTGCTATGTGCTGTTCTGCTGGAAAACCTTGGATTTTGCCATCCATGTCGATGAGACTTAGACACCCAAATAAACATTTGTCCCACAACAAACACACTCCCTCATGCAAATGGAAATCCCAAATGTCACTGGCCTACCCCCACAGGAAAATGCACCCCAACACACACATGGAAAAACATCAAACAATCAGGAACATGTTGAGGAACATTACAATGATCCAAGATGTTGATATGACCTCCAAAATTCATATACCCCATTGTGATCAAGCATCAACAGGATGCAGTGGAACAAGTTTGATTGACAGAGGCCCCACTGCACAAGCCAGGGTAACCCAAGGATCCAGTGCCAACGTCCTGGTTCCAGACCCCATAGGACACCCTGAGAGGTCCTCTTGTCCATGTCCAATGGTTCAGAGCATTTGTGAGCACATAAGGGGGACCAACACAATATTAGTCAGGTGGTCATAATGTCACGCTAGATCAGTGTACATAGGTTTTGTACCATTTGTCTCATGGATTTACAGGATGCCTTTCTTCTAAAACTATTAATTGATAAAGTTGCTACAAAAATGAATGGCATAAATCTCCTCTATTGCAACTATCCCTCCAGCAAAAGTCCCTTTTAAGTACTGTGCAATAATCAAAGGATTGTGCTGCAATGTTATACTTTAATTCAATATTTTCAAGCTTCCTGTCCTCTGCCTGCTCATGTGAGTTTCTTCGTGTTTATACTGCATGTGCCTGCATAAACTGTGTATGTACTCATGTATATACATGTCGGCATGTTGTACATGTACAGCTCTACAAGCTTCAGCACAGAAGCTGTTGCTCAAATGTTTGCTGTCTGGTTTCTTTAAGCTCTGTCTGCCACAGAGATCCGAGTTTGCAGAGAAAGGAACAATACTGGCTCAGGCGTGATGATATCAAGCGGAAATCTGTTGCTTCGCTGCTCAAGTTCAAACCCTGATAGCATGTGTGTAAATATGTGCATTGTCCACTGTGTGTCATCAAGTATCAGGGACTCGCAGTCAGGTTACTCAAAAGGAAGTAGCTCACACAAAATGTTTTACAGCAAGGTGGATGAAAACTGTGAGGAATGAATAAGTGCTTTCTTTTCCCAAAGTATTGTGAGATTCAGATGAGAAGAAATCATGCACTCTGTACCCCGCCTCTCCTCAGATCGCATCTATTGTTCACGTAAAAACTGACATTTGAAGCCGTTCATTATGCATGTTTGCATTCTGAGGTCAAAAGCCCGAGTTGCCACTAGATTTTAACAGCTTATAAAGAACCTCTTAGGCATAGTTCTTTCCTCGCCGTGGCCTTTAAATGTCTCCCTCTAATCAGATCGCTCAGTGACAGGTCAGGCAGGAAGGAACCAGCTGAGTCAAGCACAGTGTGTCACCATTTGACAGGAAATAAAAAGTCGCCCCGATGTGTCTTTGTTGCAAAGAGCACTGGAATTGTATTGTACGTGTGGAAAAGTGGTGCAATAATCTATTAAAATGAAATTTCTTTTTTTTTTTTTTTTAATTATGCTCCATTATATCCGTCAGTGTTAATGTGTTCTGGATGAAAGCGTGCACACACAGTGTGTAATGAAATGCAAAATCATTCTTGATTATTTTTGTCATTTCACATCTGCAGACTTATAAACTACTGACTGTTGAACAACGTTAAACAGAATACTGAGCTGTAAATATAAAAATGACCCAAGGATACAGTTACTGGTTAATGTTATGGAGCTAACCGGACATTATCTAGTTTCTTGTTCACTTCCTTTCATCCGTGCGCTGCTACACTCATGCATGGCAGCTACTGACTGCCACTGATTGGACGCTTGTGTCGCAGGCCATCTCTCTGAGTAACACTTCCACCAGGCAACTGTGTCAGTCAGCATTATGGCAGAGGATGCTGCCATCTCCCTGCGCCAGCTCCCTCCACCCTCGCCTGTCACCGTCAATGATGGACAGTTCCCTTCCAGCAGCTTCCTACAAACACACACACACACACACACTCACACAGTCTCTTTTCTTTCTGTACTTGCCCTTCCTTTCCTAACACACACATCCCAGCGCTAATTCATTATGAGACGCATTTCTGCTTTGTGAAAGATATAGAATGAGCGCTTAGTCATTTTTGGAGTGGGGTACTATGTGTTCAGGCTATATTGTGCGAGGAGGGAAAAGATAAGATGCTGATTTATCCTCCGAGACACTTTCAGTACAATAAAAAAAAAAAAAAATCAACAACAGCACATGCATTCCAAAAAATGTCACACTATGAGTTGAACAGAGAAAATAAAACCACATCTTTGCATTGTGTTCACAATAGGAGGCAAGCAAACAGGATTCCAGGCTTTTACAGATATTTTTCAAATTACAATGCAGAACATCTTCATCAAGTTGTTGTAATTAATGCTGATATGGACCAAGAAACAAACAACAACATCTCATTGATTAAGTCTGAATAGAGGGGCTGTGAGCTCCATCTGCATGGTAATCAATAGAATAATGAATTTACGAGGGTGCTGCCGAGCAAGACAAACGCTCCGGCTGAGCTGAATGCGAAAGAGTTGCCAGTGTGGCTTCAGTCGTGTGCTGACAGATGCAGTCTGATATACATAACAAAAACCCCGACTTCCAGGCAAATAATAGCAACTATAGTTTTGAAGCTGCATTTGTGCATCTGGTTACAATATGTGGTTAATATTTGGTTCAAGTAATGAAAATCTGATTCAAGATATTGTGCTTCCTTGTGGAATGTAGCCTGCAGGGAAGCATGAAGCACAGCCAAAATCACAAATAAAAAAACGAAGAGAAACTAAAAATACACAACACTTAAAACTGAGCAAGGTCAAAACAAGGAAAACAGGAACTTGCAGCTCCAAAAACAAGGTTTTATGAGTTACTGAAATTACAGCTCTTGTCTAAAAATAATATGAAGTTCTCTTCACACACACCATCACCAGAGAAAACTGTGCCAAGAAACAACAGCCTGCGTTCTGCTTCACACTTTTGCGATACTGTTGCGTCTTCAGATCTGCTCTGCTAATCATTCATATCAGATTATCTTATCTTTTGTTGTACTGTATTTGAGCAGTTGGCATTCTCTGATTAAAGCTCATCAGATGTCACACAGTTGCAGATAAACCGATCAGGCATAACATTATGACCACCTGCCTAATAAACCTAAAGTTGGTCCCCCTTATGTGCTCAAAAATGCTCTGAACCATTGGGCATGGACAAGAGGACCTCTCAGGGTGTCCTATGGGGTCTGGAACCAGGACGCTGGCAGTGGATCCTTTGGGTACTCTGGCTTGTGCAGTGGGGCCTCTGTCAATCAAACTTGTTCCACTGCATCTTGTTGATGCTTGATCACAGTGGGGTTTATGAAGTTTGGAGGTCAAATCAACATGTTGGGGCATTTTTTGAAAGAAGCTTATTCACTCTTGCTGAAAGTTAGATAAGATTTTTATCAGTCTCATATTGATTGAGCAATATGGAATTGGAGACGATTAGTGTAGCTTAGCATAAAAAGTGGAATCTGTCTAAATAGGTCTACCAGCATCTTTAAAGCTTATTAGATACCCCTTGTATGTTATTTGCTCAGTCTATACAGAGATTTGACAAAGTGAAAAGTTGTGGGTTTAAGAAATAGTTGCAGCATTTTTAACTCTGGAAAAATGTGTCTAAAACAATCCCTTTCTATATGGCATTCACTGTAGCTTGATTGTTTAATGCTGCACGTCTTGTGTGTGTGGGTGTGCAAGATGAAATGTTTCCAGCTAACTATGGTACAACAGGTCAAATGGCCAGCAGTGATAAAAGAATCAATGCAATAAACAAAACTATTGTATCAAAATTAAAATGCAGCATAAAGGGTTTTTTTTGGTGTTATGCAATTTTAGCACTAAGCACTCTGTCTTAACTTGTAAGGCAACTAGGTTTAAATACAGTGTAAAAAATGTGTGATTTTCTTATAGTTTACAGACTTTTCTGTATTTGTGAAATGCACAAAACATCAATACAACTACAATAAATAGACAGGAAATTAAATGTCTAATGTAAAATGCCATTATTAACTGTAGCTGTGACTAACCATAAAATTTCCATTTTAAAAGAAAAAATGACATTTTTTCACATAAAAATGCATTCACAAATTATCATCATTTCACAAAATGTAATTTAAAAAAATTGAATAGATTTAACAATTTCCTGTATAGTTATACATGTTTTCATTGAAATGTTTTCTATCTACATATCTATCCATTAGTTTTTGCCATTATATATGTTATTATTATGACTTATTGTTTTTGCACATGTAAATATGTATATATAATTTAGAAAAAATCAAAAAGCAAATAAAAAATAGACATGCTCTTATATAAAATTAGGACTAGAAAAATGTTGTTGAAATTACCATACCTTTATGAGATTCTTTATTTATTCATTTTATTTGCTGAAATATTATGTTTTTAAACATAGTACTGCAAAAAAAAAAAAGTTTGTTACTGAACTGCAGAGAAGGGGAAATATAAAGTAGCACCAAACTGAAGTACTCGAATAAATTACATACTCATCAAATTGGTAAAGCACAGTATTTGCACTTACTCACATGGTTGTATTCACTGGCAACATCTACTTTTAATATTGCACATGATACAAATACATGAAATAAAATTATTCAGATTTTACACGACAGGAGATTTCAAGCAATGACTCACTTGTGGGGTTGTGATGTAACTCAGGAACCTTTTAGCTTCGTCCTCCAGAGACTGACTCTCACTGCTCCAGGGCTGCAGGTCTATATGCCACCGTGGAATCTGCAGGAGAACACACATGCATACATGATGGGTAACATAAAAAGAACACGAGACTAGACCATTACCTAGCATGGAAGTAGGTCACTCAGGAGAAATCCAGCGCAAGGACAACAATAAAGTGGGCTTTACTCTTTCAGGTATTATAACCCATTTATGTAGATCCACTGATAGAACTGGGTCACAGTGTGCTCGGTGGGAAATGTTCCTGCACGTGTTAGTGACAAATAAACTGCTAAAGTTCATTCCTATTGTTATTTTAGTAAAATGGGGGACTGCTTTTCATTTTTACGCACCCTGTGCTGGAAGGTACGGACACGTGGAAAGTTTAACTGTGAGTTGAGGGTGGAAAAGTGAGACCTTCATCATCAGCTGGCTTGGTGCTGCCGTGATCACATTCCTGAAACTTGGCAGAGGTCTGCTTTACAGTCTGCTTCACTTCTACAGGAATGTGTCTGTTTATGATTAGAAGAGAGGCCCTGAGATGGAGAGCGAAGAGCAGGGGGGCGGAGGGAGACAGAAAAAAACACCGCAGCCGAGTATTCATTAGCAGCCCTGGTATTAATAATCCTCAGCGATTTCATGATAGCCCTGCGTGGGATGCTTTGGTCTCCATCGGTGGTGTGTGGACGCTGCAGTATATTCCCAACATGTTGATTTGACCTCCAAACTCCCTACACCCCATTCTTTATCTACTAATTATTTTTTTCTGTCAGGGCTCTCTTTTCCTATTCATTTTTTATATTAAAGCTGTTTTATCCAATTTGAAATTTAAGAATGTATCTCTGGACTATTTCCCGTTATAAATGCACAGTTTTACTGTGCTGATTTCATTATAGGCTCTTTTTTTCTGGATTTTACATCCAGAAGTGGGCTGTTTGCCATCTTAAGTTGCACTTTTGTTCTTAGCATATATTCATCACACACATTTACTGACTTTATGTGGACAAGTACAAAAATCCACAGCCCTCTGCTAACACTCTATCTGACAGCACCACGTGCATCATTTCTTCCTCCAGTGATGCTGATCCCGGACCTGCCAATGCAGAGAATCAGCTGTACCTTTAATGGCCACGGAGCCTCATCCACACTGCACTATTCAAGTGTTTGGCATTCGGCCTTTAATTGATTTGCAACGTGTCAGAACATCTGAATGCTCGCCATGCCTCAACTCTTCCCCTCATCTCTCTGCACCGTGTCTCTCCTCTGTTTCTGTTTCCCTTTCTCTCTTTTTTCCTCTCTTCAGTGTCTTAATTAAAAATGACTCCTGGCACCATAGATGTATGTTCAACATAACTACGCTGAAAGAGAAACTGAGTGATGGATGTCGAGGATGTGGGTTTTAGTCCGTAGATTTTCTCCCTTGAAATTGGATTTCAGCAGAATAAGTATGAATTTAGTTAGGCAGACACAAAAAGGCTGGTGGATGGTGAGGATGACAGCAGATGTTCTGCTGAGCGAAAGAAATGATGTTGCAAAAACTTCCTGGATTTAACTTAAAAATACATTTCTTGAAAATATGACCTTTTAAATTTGAGAAATGAAAGTCACAGGTTTCCATAGGCAGTGTGGTTAATATTTGCTCTGTATACACATACAGTTAAAAATACAGTAAGTTCTGGTTATTGTGGGCAGCAACTTAGGCTTTTCAGCATCTAAGACAGTAAGGTTTATTCCCCCAGAATATACAAATAATTCTGCTTTATCAAGTAGGAATGGCACAATATACTGGTACTGATGAAGTTTTAATACCGTCACCATGTTAGTGAGCAGCGTTTTGTTGACACTCCGACAGATGGAGCAGCTTACAGTACAGCTATAGTTACAGACTCTCCAAATCCTTACAATTGTATTTTGACTGCGATTCATTTGCCATAAAAAGAGATAAAATCTATAATTAACAAATTTAAAGAATTTGACCGGATAGACTTGTTTTATTTTGTTGAAATTATTCAGAAATATCACAATATCATCATTGTGTATTCTTTTAGCCATTAAAAAACTGATACTGTGACTGCCCTAATATCAAGATAGTCCCAATATTTGTATTTCCACTTTAATATGTTGTAAAGACTAATTTTATTTTATTTTATTTTATTTTATTCTCCCTATTTCAAAATGTAAACAATAAAATTCTATTTATTTGGAAAAAAGCGCTTCATTTTCCAGTAGCTGGCTACTGTATGAGGTGAATTTACATGATTAGCTGTGAAGGTTACGTACTTGTTTAGTACATTATCGTTCAAATATTAAAAATCTGAGGTCAGTGTCTGTCAAAACTGTTTGAATGTGAGGTAACGTAGTTGTGATTGCTGTTGTAGCAATGAAAAGTAGGCTAGACAAAGCAATAAAAGTGACAATCAACGGTTACTACAGTATTGCTGCCTTTGAACGCCTGACGAAACATAAATCAGTTCAACATAAGTGTCTTTTAAACACAGATTATTTCATTGGCTGATTTATAAAGCAGATGATATTTCCCTTTTGACAAAGCACCACAACCTGCTCTCCATAGAGAGGAAAATGTAAAGTACTAATTAAGTAAATGCCATCATAAATAATGTGTTTCAGGCCTACACAGATTTTTTATTTTTTGTAGTAAAAACAGTGATTATTGGTTAAGTAGTAATTACAATATCTTTCTTCTCACTTTCATACTGGACTCAGCCTCCTCTTAGAGTATCTGTTGTTCAATTCCTCCATAAAATTCTGATTCAGACCACATAGCAGAAATCCCTCTGGCAAAGCTCACAATCTGACAAGCATTCCCTGACAAAAAGAAGAAAGCCCAAGTACCAGATCCAATCAACATTGTACCAAAAACATAATATTGAGAGTTTTACGGAGACAGAGAAAGAACTGCATGTCGGTCCGGGAGTCCATTTACACGTAGACAAATAACATCTACCTTCCTGCATCCTGGGGGACTCTGAAAGCCCCCAGAGCTCTGTTTCTCTGAGCTGTCCTTTTCATCTCCTCCCTGAATCCTCCCTGCACAGCTCAGCTGTCAGGCTCCATACATCACCCTGCTACAGGTTGGGACTAGGCTGCTGATCAGAGGCCAGATATCTGGGACAATGGACTCTCTGGGAGGTTGCAGTGTGTACTTTAAGCTATGGTTAAATAAAAATGAAGAGGAAAAAGGACAATGGGAGTTACTGATGCACACATAGACACATGTGCTTCCTAAACATAGACATATTTTGCTGAAGGGGGAGGTGTGTATCAAAGGTTTCTAGTTTTAAGATGGTATTTTATTGCCCTGGAGTTGACTCAAATTTTCCATTCAAGCCTGTTTTCCTCACAGGCTGCAATTATTTTTCTCTTTGAGTGAGAAAACTAAATCCAATCTTCGTCATTTAAAATCCTGAAAGAAAAACAACATTCGCCGAATAATCTTTCTCCCAAATGCGCAAGATAGTCATTGTATGTTGGATGCACGTATTATACTGCATGTGCCTATGAGCTCTCACTAACTGGTGAATCATCAGTGAGCAGTGATGAGATTAGCGTTAAGCCTCGTGTTCAGTCAAGCAACAGCAAGTCATCAGCACCTCGGGGACAACAGTGGTAAGCAGTGTTAATAACCAAACACACAGAACATCAGTCAGAAGTGTCGAGCCTCAGCTGTGCAGACCTTAATCCCATGACATTAGATATAATTACATCCTCAGCATGAGCCTGTAAGGTAGTTTCCATTACACAAATGGCAATGGAAATTATTGATTCATTAAGCTACAAAACATTATAAGATTACTGACAATTTCCACTTGAGACAGCTGAACATGAATACTGAAGTGGAAGCTGAGATACAATAACTGCAAGAGGTGAAGGTGCGGAAAACTGTTAAAAATTCAGTTGTACCTTCAAGACCTGGAGAGAGCGGAGATGTTTGTTTAAGTGTATGCAATGAATAGAGCATAGAAGGGGTAGTTGGAGTGATATTTATTGGTGCAGTGAACTTGCGAGCCAGTTTCCCAAAGAAAATATGCATTTGCTGCTAAAAGTTTGCACCTGAAACATTTAAAATACTCAAAGATATTTCCGTGGCAGCTTAAATTCAGGTAATTGAGGGAATAAATTATAATGTAAAATGCAATTGATGACAGAGGTGGCCTTTTAAATTTGACACTGAATGAAGCTGAAGTGACAACTGTAGTGTGAGAGTGGAAGTGAAAGTGCTGTGAAGAATTCAAAATTCAGTTGAACGGAGTCGTATGAATTAGACGAGATACTGACAAAAGTTGAAACGGTTGTAATAGGCAATCTGGAAAGAAGTCTAAGTTGAAGTGAAAGTGCTAAGTGAAGTGTCAAGTCAACTGGAATTATTGAAAGCAGTTGAAATGTCAGCTGAAGTGATGGATTGAGTTTGAAGGATCGGCTGAACAAGAGATTTTGCGAGAAGCAGTCCTAGTTTAAGTGCAAGAACTAAGACAATGTCGGGGGAAGCAGTTGGAGTTAACCGTGGGACATGAAAGAGCTTGAAATGTCACTGAAATCAGTTGAAGAGATGATTATTTTAATTCATCTAGAGACAAAGTTAGCATGAAATGATTATTAATGGGTTTTAACACCAGTTTTCTGTCAGTCAGATTGCTAGAGTCAAAGAAGAGATTCATCACAACACTTCAACTCATAAAATACAGAGTTAATTTTAATGCACATAATTGACACTAAAAAATAGAAGTAATATATAAGCAGAGCTGGAGCAGGGAGGCAGGGATGTGGTATTTGATATTTAGATGGTAGGTCTGCACTGGTTGTTTATATGTTCTATAAGGGATTACCACACTTTCTCATTTTTTTTACTTGAGTCACCAATGGAAGATTTTATTTTTTTTATTTTTATCCTCTGAGTCCTAAAACCACTGGCAGGGTTGAAAGGCATTTATCTAAAATCACCAAAATTGCACCATTTATAGAGGCAGAAACTGTGTAAACGGAGAGAGTCAAAAAGTCCTTGAACTAATTCTGTGTAATGTGCAGTTCCTTAACTAAATTTTTGCCTTAAAATCACGACATTTCAGCAAAATCACTTCATTATCCATGCCTCATTCTAAAATTTGGCGAAAAAAAATCATTTGCATAAACCAGATTCTGTAAAAAAAAAAAAAAAAGATGGTGCACTGTCTAAGCACGGAGGTGTACTGATCCAATCAGCAGTGATGGGACAAAAAGTCGCTGAGTATTCGGCTGAACTGCAGGCTTTGCTTCCACAGAGCAGATAAGAGACAAGTATGGAAGCAAATTGGAGATAATTAGAGCAAAATAAAGCACATTTGAGCACTAAAATAAATGCAACATGGCTCAAACATAACTTTAAGTTGTTGGAAGACACATGTTCAGATTATCACAAAAAATGTCTGATTGTAGAGGTGGCATAAATATAACTGTTAAAACATCTGTAATATGTAGAGCCCCATATTTCTGTATTGGTAACACCTGTGGGCACTTCAAAAATTGTTGTTCATGTGGTTTCTGGTTCTTTCCATTATTGTAAAACAAAAGATTTCTTTCTGTAAGATTTGTGACACTATACTTTATTTTGAGTTTTGGGTCATTCTAGCCATAGTTGTTTGGTTTCCATAGAGATACAGGACTTTATATTGCAGTGAAAAATGAGCCCACAGTGAGTAAAAATGTGGCAGGAAAAAAAAAGAACAAGAAACTGCTTGGAGCTCGGAGGGTTAAGGTGGGCCATTACATCAGTCCCCTTCCAGCAAAGATGAAAATGCACTAACATCTGACTTGGATGCTTTTAGCTACACACCCTCGGGAGCTGTACCAAAAATACCAATCGCAGGGTCAGGGTCTATTTTTTTTCAGGTGAAAATTTGAGAATATGTGTCAAACATTGCTTGTGCCAGCAGCACTAGTGCCTGATGACACTCCGGATCTGTATCTTAATACATTTAGTGACTCTGGAAATGGACAAATTGAGTCCCTGACTGATTCACATTGGGAAAGAGTGAATACTTTTTAGAGGAGCTCTGCTGATTCACATGTCCTCCAAACTCTTCCTGCCACTGCTCTGTTACAGACAAAGTTAACAGAACTAAATTTACTTTAAAGGTAAAACATTTCACTGGACTGTGTTTTATCATTTCTCTTTCATCCTAACTCATTCTTGCTCTTATGTACGTCCTTCGGTATCTCACCTTTTGATTCAGTTCTGCAAAATGTTTGAGGACACCTGTGAAAATTACACATTGTGTTGATTTTTGACCTGAAAAGAATTGAAAATCAATGTGGCAAACACAGAATGGGCCTTTTTCAGAAGCTAAAGCTATAGTTTGTTAAGCATTTCAGGAACATATTTTTGTTGATTTGTCGAGGGGAAAAAAAATCAGTAGCAGTTACAGGCCTGTAAAAAGCCCAACCACTCATTGCTTTCAGTCCTCATGAAATGAGATACTTTATTGATCCCGCATGAGGAAATTCTCTTTTTCTTGTTAGGGAGCTGGGGTCACAGCAAAGTGTCAGCTACTCTATGGCACCCCTGCAGCAGACAGGGTTAGGGGCCTTGCTCAATGGCCCAACAGTAGCAGCTTGGTGGTACCAGGGGGTTTAACAACCTTCTGATTAGTAGCCAAAGCCTTAACTACTGAGCCACCCTTATTCCAGAGTATTAGTCCTCTAGCTGCTTTAGTCTTTCACCATGAGAGCTTTCTCAAGTGCTGAAATCAGCACTGTGCAGAATGGTCAGACCACACTTCAATAACTTTCTGCTAATGCTGCAATTACAGCCGTGTGGGGCGACGCTTTGCCGAGGATACACGATGATGTTACCTCGAAATAGTGAGGAGAGAATTGTTTTGGTGGAGCACTTGCATGCACTGTGTTTTAAATGCATCCTTTTGCATAACTTGACATCCTCAGTGTGGTGAGTTGTTAGCTCAGAGGTTGTTGTCTTTTAGCATAGTGAAGGGAATTTTGGAAATGGTGACGTGTGGATTACGGAAGGGAAGGAAAAAGATACGTAAAATGCACAGCCAATGGCAGGCTCATAGTCGCAGGTGTGTTTTTGGATGAGTATCTGTTGAGGGAGTCTTAAAGGTAGGCGGTGGAAATTTTTTTCATCTGTAGGGTTCAGAATCGAGCTTACCCATGCTTTATCTATCATCCAGCACACTATAACTTTATTGCAGTGCTGCGTTATATTTCATCAACTCAAAATAAAAAAGTTTCTGCAAGTTTTTGCACCCTCCCACTCAAAACTCCTCCAACTAATTAGGCCTTAATTGACATGTGAGGATTTGTACGGCAGCTTAAGAACAGTCATTAGTCAGCTAATGACAGGAGTCAGCTATATGATAATGATAAATAATAAGCTTTCCAAACCTTTAGGAAGTAACCACAGGTTGTGCAGCTGACTGTGGATCTGATAGAGCTAATTGATGCCTACAAAACAGGATAACGCTTCAGAAACAATATCAGAGTGCATGCAGCTTGCAATTTTCACTGTCTAAAATGTCATTAAGAGGAACTGTGGATGTTGTGATCAAGAAAACATTCACGTCTGTTAGGCAGAAAGAAAAGGCAAAACCCTCAGAGGCTGCAGGAAGGTCTTGCTGACAGAGAAGCACTGATGCACAAACGAGATCTACATGGAAGAGTCATTTAAGCTAAAGTTTACCCGCAACCTCATCACGAACATCAAATCTGTGAAGCAACAAGTTCAGATTGAGCTGTTGGGCCATTATCACCAAAGCTATGTTGCATTTTAATGAAAAGAACACCTTGCCTGCTGTTGAGCTTAGTGGTGATTGCACAGGTAGAAAAGAATGGATTAAAGCAACAGCGGTAAAATTTACAGAAAGGTTCATTCATTCATAATGTAGAATTTATCTTTCTGCATGACCTGCATGTTTGGGTGTGTTATTGGATCTGGGTGTGAGAGAGGTGTGAGCAGCCAGGCCAAGCATGAATAATCCCTCAGGGGAGAAGAGGATAAATGGGCCAACAAGAAATGGCTGGATAAAACAAGGGAAGACTGTCTGCCAGAACAATGAAGGTGGGTGAGAAGAAGGGCAAAGTGGGACGCAGATGGGATTGTGAAAAGGGACAAACACACAGATGGAGATGTGGAAAAAAAGGATGAGTTCCACATCTGTATTAGGATTTACACCAAGAATAAGCAAAGTCAATACTTAAAGGATTGACTGACAGTGTGGTTAGAGCATCTGAGACGACACGACACATTAAACAAATTGTCACCACAGTATCAAATGTCACAGAGGACCACGCCACAGGTGAGCTGTGCCTGCCCATTTGGAAACCATAAGGCGATGGAATGAGCAATGCCAAGTCCATCCCGTCTGTTGGTAAAGCGCCAAGGTGGCTGAGTGTCAGGCCTGCTGCTCATTTTTATATTTTTTTGCAATTGCTCTCACCAGAGTGCAGACACTTCAGAAAAATCCCACCAAGCTGTGCAGTTAAGAGGTCAAAGCTTTTAGTTCAACAGCGTGTGAAATGTTTTTTTTAACGCGATGGACTGTCTTGAAGTTCGAGAATGTTCTTTGACAAGCTGTATTTTTCTGACAGCTCGGGCAAAAACTCAACAGTGCCCAATGCCGAACGAAGGTCAAGACGTGCAGTGGACAAATGGGCAGATGGAAAAGTTGTGGGTTTAATGAAACAGCTGGTGGCTGATTCGCATTAACCTCCCTCTGTTTTCTGGTAGGTGGTGAACACAGGTGCAAGACCATATCAGAGATTTGTGCTCCAGAGGCTTGTGCTAATGTGATTCTGGGGGAAAAAAAACATGCAGAAAGATGTAGTATTTTTATGTGGAGCTTAAAACTTTGGTTCAATGCCAAAAGTATCACACGGTAAAGCTTTCTTGGTAGTAAAACAAAATGCTTACATTATATTAAAGACATCAGCAATACTTTTTTTTCTTATTATCATATGATTCCAATTCAATGTTTTTTCTTTTAAAGCACAATGCTTAAGAGCAACAAAGCCTACATATAAAACTGCAGGGACTGTTATGTGTACTTTTATCAGATATTTTACTATCCAATCTAGAAACCTTTGTTGGTCTTCAGAAAACTGCTCTACATGCCTTACACTCATAGCTCTAAAATAGAACATTCTCCGTTGTCATAGCAAATGCCTATTTCAGTTGTGGTGTTCCACAAGGCTCTATCCTTGGCCTGCTTCTGTTTTCAATCTGCATATTTCCTGTCTGCCAGATCATTTAGAATCATATTATCTCCCACCTTTTCTATGCAGATGACATGCAGTTACATACCCAGTTCAAACCGACAACCCCAGTAGCCTGCTAATGATGCAAAATGTTGGTTGTCAGAAAATTAGACAATAAACCTAATGTTTTAGTCACTGGTCCCAACACCTCTACTAGCATGCTGTACAGTAAGACTGATCACCTGACCAACAACATTAAACAATTTGCTCAAAATCTTGGGAGTTGTTTTTGATTTTAATCTCTCTTTTAATGCTCAAGTGAAGAGTGTTTAGTCAAGTTGAGCTTCTTTCAACTGGTGAAAATCTGTCACTGATTTGCATAGAATTATACATGGACTTATTTCTTCTTCCCTAAATTACTCCTATGCACTTTGTACCATTATCGACTCATGCTGGTTCAGAACAACGGTGCCTGGATGTCAATTGACATCAAGAAATATGATCATATTACTCCGGTACTTGCCAATTTACACCAGCTACCTGTGAAAGTCTGCATTGATTTCTCTCTTAATCACTTTTAAAGCAATAACTGGCCTTGCTTCAAATTACATTAAGGATCTTTTATCCCCTTATGGACGCTCTGTCAGATCAGTAAATGGGGCTCAGCTAGTAACTCCTAGATACTGGCCCACGAGCAGTGCAGCCAAACTGTTGGAACTTATTTTGCCTTTTGAGATCGGAAGGGTACTGTCTTTAGTGTCTTTTAAATCTCTTTAAAAACATCCTTTTCTCGAAAGGCCTTTATGAATTAGTGAGATGTGACAGTGTTATAATCCCTTTTTTGTTTTCCTTTTGTTTTACAACCTGATTGTTTTAATAATCTTTGTTTATTTTTCCAGTACTTTTTATTATTTATTAGTCTTTTTAATTATTTTTGCTTCTGTTGAGCAGTTTGTAACTTACAAGATATTATTATATTATTACTATGTTGCTGCAGTGGCAAAGGAAATAACTGGACTGACTTTGTTTATGTTTTACATGCAAGAAACCATCTCGCTTTAATTTTCCTTCACTTCTTTGGTGTTTCTCCATTATGGTTATTTGAGCGGTTCTTTAGGTCCCAGTGTCAGACACCAGTTATTATTTGATTATTGTTGCCATGGTAGCCAATCCCAGCTTTGGCAGGTGGTGATGATGTTTGCTGTGTGACAACAAAAGGCAGACGATTGGGTTTTAATCACAGCTTCATTGTTGTACACTGACAGGCTATTGGGCGTTACGGGCTGCCGTAAAGTTTAATGGGTTTGTACATGATCGGTGGAGCAAAACAAGGTTCTAGATTTAGAATTAAGTCATCTTTTGTTGTTAAATTATGTACGTTATATCATTTTATTTGTTGACCCAAACTTGATGGCTATCACTCATCCCTTATGCTTACTAGGCATCAGAAGTCATTTCACTGTCATCAGTATTTCTTGCGAAAGAAACCTGCCACCATTTACCAGCGGTTTGAAACTAGGCACTCAAGAAATCCTTGAAAACATTTTACATTTTCTCATAGTGTATGCAACATTAGGTGACAAATGAAGCCTGTTATTTGATGGTTTTTAAATTTTTTGACAAACTCTACGGCAAAATATTTTACAATATTTAATATGGATGTTGTCTATTTATGTTCTCAAGTATGGCTTGTTACGACATATTTTTATACTTGGCGAAGGTTGTCTGGCACCTCAGGGATGCAGTCCTAGTGCTTCTGTGTTTGGGTTGATGTATTTGCTTCCTAAGAAGGGGATCAGCCTATTTAAACAGCCACGTATGTCAACATTTAAAGAAACTAAATATCCTACAAAGAGGTTTTTAGTGATTTAACTGAAGTCATCTTGTAGTAAGAATGAAATGAATCAGTTCATCGCTGGTTTTGGTGTCTCTGGCTTTTCATAGGATGATTATGTCGACCATATGATGAATATAATGTTTGACCGGCCTTATCGTTTAAGAATGTAAATCAAGATTTGCACAGCAATATTAGGTTTGATTCTATGGTCAGATCAGACCTGTTAATCTATGTAATATTCCTCGTGCACAGCAAACTGAGCCAAACATTTAAGAATATTATATTAAGTGCAAAATAAAGTATATTTAAAGGACTGATGGGCTTCCAGTACAGTGGGACTGTATGGTATATAGAGGATAATCACAGAGAATCAGCCCTGCTAAGCCCTATCGTTCCCACTAATCTGGGAGATGGGGAGACTGGCAGTGGGACCAGATGCAGCTGTCCTTACTTCCTGCAGTGTCATGTCTACTCCTCTGGCAGGCCGGGCGCATCGGCCAATCCCAGCTCACTGCCAGAGTGCTGGGAGAGACAGAGAGGGTATAACAGAATTAAAGCGGAGGATTACACTGATCTTTTTCAATAAAAAGCAGTAATCTCAGAAGAGTTCTGTTTAAGTCTCAAAGGCAGCACAAGCCTGTTAGAGGAGTGGAGAGATACATGAGGAGGGAGGGGTGGAAGTAAAGTGTTTGTGAAAGGAAGGAAGAAAGGCAGAAAGAAAGAAAGAAAGAGGCTGATGGCTGAGGCACAGATGGTGTGGATGGAGGACGGAGAGATTGTTCTCCTCTCTGTACTGTTTCTCATTTGGAGAAAGAAGTCTGACAAGTTCCACAACTGGGATGAATTTACTGTAATGAAGAGAGACTGAATGAGCATGTATGAGAGAAAAAACTAGTGAAAAACTGGCTCTATTTGAGATACAATTGTAATTTCTTGGATAAATTTACATCATGACTAACACTGTATGGCTTTAGCTTTATTTTGTCCTTGTTAGGTAAATTTGTAATGCTAATTTTACACAGGAAAGCAATTTGTTTTAAATGCGCCATATAATTAAAAGTGACTTGACTTGACATGATCCTAGAAATTTAGTATTGGAGTAAAATGGACCCTTGATTATGATATGACTTCGAGGCTTTGTATTATGTGCAGATATGCAGATGACATGCAGTTATATATTCCAGTTCAAACCAACAACCCCAGTCGCCTGGCAATGATCCAAAATGTAAGCTGTCGGCAAATTTTGAATTCAGTGACAATAAATTTAATGTTTCTGTCACTGGTCCCAACATATCTACTAGCATGCTGTATAGTAAGATTGATCACCTGACCAACAATATTAAGAAATTTGCTGTTAAATAAATTTGTAACACTAATCTTACACAGGAAAGCAATTTGTTTTTAATGTGCTATATAAATAAAAGTGACTTGACTTGACTTGATATGATCCTAGAAATTTAGTATTGGAGTAAAATGGACCTTTGAATATTCTTTGACTTTGAGGCTCTGCATTCATGCTCCATACACAGTTAAATAGGGCCACACACGTTCTCATTCTTCATTCTGCAGACGAATCGGCACCAGCAGTTTCCTCCCACGTGCTGTAAATCAAAATTCGAATTGAAGACCTGCACAATCTCGCTCTGTAATTTGTGTCATCACCTACATGGCAGCGGCATTTTGTGTCCGTCTAGTTTAAATCAAACCTGACCTGTGAGCAGTAGTTCAGAATTTTTCTTTCTTTTTTTTTTTTTTATTCTGCCGTGGATCTGTCTTTGCAGTGTTAAATTTAAGTGGCACGAATGAGGACTAAATGACAGAAATTAAGACACTTAATTAGAGATAAGAAACATTTCTTCATCAGATGGGTGATTGGAGGATGCAAACATAAAAGGACAGGATTGATTTCTTTCAGTGGCAGGCAGCAAGGACAAAATCTCTCAAGAATGCTGTTGTGATTGCTCATCATTTGAGTGTGATCGCTGAAGCACTGAATGGTGAGAATAAACAAAAGACAGCCAATTGCACTCTCCACAGCCACAGAGCTGTGTGCGATGGCAAGATCTTCAAAAACAAGATTATGCAGGTAGGAGTTGCATATTAGCACAGTAGCTTAGAGACCCACATGATGTATGGGATGCTCTCGCCATTCGAACACAGTCTTTTACAGAGTCATGGGGGGAAATTGTGGTTGTTAATGGAGCTGTAAATAAACCAAATACTGCTCACTGCTGTGTGTGGTTCTGAAAGGAAAATGTGTGATTTGATTTGATAGATTTCTATTAGTCATTTGTAGTTTCCTCTGCAACATAACTAACAGCAGCTTTCTCTCCTCTTTGCACGTACAGAATGTATTCACTCAGATACATACACACTTTTGAAGTCAGTGTGTTTTGTGAAGTCCTTTGACTTGCCACAGCACATACCATTAACTTAAATTTCTGTAGAACTTGCTGTTGCCTTGGAAACAGTCCCCCTTTCCAGTCAGTTCATGGCAACTTCACTCACGTGTGCATTCATAAATGCATAGATTCATAGGTGCTATTCATCACAACGTGGGCCGGGAATGCCTATGAAAGGACACTGGATGCGAAATGATTGGTGCAGCTGAAAAACACACTGTCCTCAGATCTGATCGTATTGTGATTGAATTGAGACCTCTTGGCTGGCGCGACAAGAGACAGACGGCATCTTATTGTTTGCAGCTACAATCTGTGCATGCGTCTGTGAGACCATCCATGCAAGCGTGCGCCTGTCTTCCTGGACCACATCCCAGAGATCTGTGTTTGATGACTAGTTGGGAAGAGCAGAGGGAGCACGCTGAGCACCATATGATGCTTACTTCCTGAGCTGAAGCTCAAAAAACAGGCGGAGTGACAGCGAGATAGACGGAGGGAGGCAGTGATTTCCACTCTTGGCTCATTGTTTTCTATTTTTGTGTCCTACACATAAATGATTACTGGATATGTAAACAGAAATTGAAGGAGATGGCAAGCAGAATATGACTGACAATGCTTTTTTCTTGCGAGTGTCCTTTGCAGTGATGTCTCCACAAGCAGTCTTTTTACTTTGTGCCTTCCTCTCCATATGTTTTCCATACTCATTATCGCTCAAAAGAACACAGCTGAAACAGAGTGGGGTAAGAGAAAGAGAGGCAGAAATATCCTTTCCAAACATGGTTTGAGGAGGCAAATAGTTTCAAAACAACTTTAAAACAGTGACACGCTCTTTAAAAACTACTGTTGTTGAGGTTCACTGGCCTTCTCTGTTGCTTTTGGGGCAAAGTGCTGCATGTTGTCTTTGTAACCAGACACATGTAGCTGTCAAAAACTAATGAAATGGGTTTCTGCTACATAAACCCGAGGCTTTTTTTGGTGACACACAAAGTGCCATGAGCTCGAAACAAGTATTCATGGCGCCGTGTGTGCATGCGGATATGCAGCGAAGGTGAGCAGCCGAAGATGGGGAGCTCCGGGGCGTCCGATTTCAGAGGTCAATGCACCCATTCATATCAGCTGGGAGGGAGGCTGAGAACTTTGTGGAATGTTCCAGACAAGGCGTCCGTGTCTGAAGGGAGTATTGTGCGGTCGCGACGCTGGACTTGACAGTTTGACACTGATTTTTCCCCCTCCTTCATCTCCAGTGGGCGTCTTTGTGTGATAACAGTCAACAGAGCCAGTGTAACATGAAGTGTATTGAGTGGCTTCTGTATTTTTCCACCGGCAACATGTGGTTTCGATCATCTTGTTCCCCACGTATAGAACTACATTTAAAAGCAGGGATCGCAAACCTCCAGGTGTGAGCTTCACAATATAGCTGTGATAAATGCTCAGGTGCAGGATGATCCTCTCATGGGTATTTTTCATTTTTTTAAAGAAACTCTTGTAACACTTGCTCATGAAAATTAAATAGTCATATCTCTATAGACTTTGCAGAAAAAGGGGTGACTGATTATCTGAAAGGTCTCTTTGTTCTCCTCCACCCCCCTCCATAACTTGGCACAGATTCCTTGCGGGTTTTCTTTTTGGTCCGACTTGGATTCTAATCTGGCATTGGGCAAGTGAAGCTATGTGTCTTTCCAGAGCTGGTTATTTCTCCAGGGTGGTTAGCGTGTGCATAATGTGCACATGCAATGTCACTGCGGTGATATGATCTAAAAGTGTAGGAAATCAAAGGCCTCATATGTCTAAACATGTTTACTTCCCCCACTCTGATTTCATCTGCCTGCAGTTATTTCACCTCACTGTGTAAAGCTGCTTTCGAGGTGCTTGTGATCCCGCAAGCTGATTATTCAGCTCTTGTTGGTACCTAAGAAATAGAAATAACGGGGGTTTTTGTCGACAAACCTAAAGTGCTTATACTTGTGGGTTTGCACGTTTCATGGAAAATTCTGCAAATTTCTGTTTTTTGAGATGTATTTTGTTACAGGCATCCACTGGTCTCCATTTATTTCTTGTTTATGGCACAAACAATTAAAAATGCGCTTGGAAAGTGTAATTCACATAAGGCTACTTCAGAAAGTGTGAGCTGCATTATGTCACAACACTGGTATAAAATAATGGTCACAAGGAGTAATGTGTCATGGATTACACAACTTGACTATACACTGAGCAGTCACATCATTAAGACCATTGTCAGTGAAGTGACACTGATTATCTCGTCGCAATGGAGCTATTAGGCGGCAAGAGCACAGTCAGTTCTTGGTGTGTTGGAAGCGAGGAAAGTAGAGAGTGTAAGGATCCAGGCAACTTTGAAAAGGGCCAGACTGTGACGTCTAGACAACTGGACCAGAACGTCTCCAAAACAGCCAGTCCTATGACGTGTTCCTGGTATACTGTTTTGGGTATTGACCATAAGTGGTTTAAGGAATGACAAATAGTGAACTGGCAACAGGGTCATTGATGCCCAAAGCTCATTGATGCACTATGAGAGCAAAGGGTCATGTGGTCTAGTCCCACAAAAGACCTACTTTGTATGAATCACAGAATACCCTAATACTAACTATGATAAATAGTTGACAAAGCACAGTGCATTGTGTAAAGAGTGTCCATGCTGACCCCTGTCCACTGTCAAAAGTGTCTACAATGGGCATGTAAGCATCAAACCTGGACCATGTAACAGTGGAAGAACCTGGCCTGGTCTGATAAATCACATTTTAGGAAGAGATGGCTGCAGGATACACTAGAATATCTTGGGTCCTTGCTTTCATGTGGATGTTGCTTTGACACATCCCAACACATCCCACCATTCTTGCAGACCATGCAGACCCCTTCACTGCCACTTTCTCCTCAGGAGGCAGTGGCTTCTTTCAGCAGGCTAATGTCCTCTGCCTCCCTGCCAACAACATGTAGAACTTAAAGGATCTGTTGCTAGTTTCTTGGTACCTGATACCAAAGGACACCTTCAAAGGCATTGTGGAGTCCATGACTTAGCAGATCAGAGCTGTTTTGGCAGCATGAGGTGGACCCACACAACATCCGGCAGGTGGTTTCAATGTTGTGGCTGAAGAATAAAAATTGTGCGTGTACTACATTCAGAGAGAATGTCTCTAAAATATGAGAGCAGTTTGCAAAAATGATAACCTGTGACATAAACTAAATGTAGTAAATGGGCTGAACATACAAAGCCGGTAGTATTGCCCATCGTGTTCATACGCCATGCCAAGTTTGCAGAGGAGTTTTTGTCTGAATTTGTATTTTACTTTTGGAATACTCACTGGTAATAGTTTTATATTTACATTCTCATCACTTGAGTGACTGAAGACAAGCTTCACTTACAAAATAAGCAAATCTACGCTGTTCTCTTTTAACAACAGAATGTTTGGTGAGTAAACACGTTGCCACATAAAAACATGATGTGACTCATTCTGAGACTGAGTTCCTATAATGTAGCTGTGTATACAGTCCATGTTAGGGCTTCAACTGCAGCACACATTGCTGGTAATGTCTGTGAAATTTTCACTTCAAGAGCGAGGGGGGGAGTGTAGTGAGTGTGACCCAGGTGACATGTCAGCTTCTCAGCCGTTGATTTCTTGTGACTCCCTGCTTCTCCAGATACCCCAGCTGGAGGTTAAAGATGCCTGAGAACTGACTCCAGTCACACCTTCGGGATTACAGAAGTCAACCCCTCTCATTCTTTTCCAACAGTCCCTCTCTGCCAGGCCCAGTCTTTCAGTTTTCCAAGACACGACCAAGGTCACCAGGTTTCTGCATTACAAATTCCTCTGGGGCCCAATACTGGCTGGCAGAGGTTGGCACAGACGGCACAGAGTGGCCTTTTCTTGTCCGGCGCTGTGTCCCCTCGCTGAACTAATCAACGCTCAGGAGCAAATTATTTGCTGGCAATCATGCTGTTACTTATTTGAGAAAAAAGTAATTAATACTTCCCTCACAAATAAATGACTTTGCATCCCATCCAATTAAAAAACATCATTTGAATTAAAAATGGGGGCTGCTCTGGCTTATTGGCAGTTTCTGGTGGAATCAATTAACATTATCAAAAGTATTCATCAATATTAGTGAGATTGAATTAGGCCATAGCAGTGCTTATTCCATTCTCTCTACTGGATTAGATTTTTCTTTGTCTGGGCAGCTCGTGAACAAATAGAAACATTGGGTTTATATTTCTGATAATTCTTAATTGTTGCCAATATCAGCAGGATAATGAATAAAAGCGATTTATTTAGGCTCCAGGCTGCAATAAATTCATAGATGCTGTCTTTGGACATTTGAGTCAGTCAGTGTTTATGCAATTCTCTTTTATAATTCAAAATATACACCAATCAGCCACAACATTCTGACCACTGACAGGTGAAGTGAATAACATTGATCATATTGGTACTATGTGGTGTTCTGCTGGAAAACCTTGGATTTTGACATCCGTGTTGATGAGACTTAGACACCCAAATAAACATTGTCCCACAACAAACACACTCCCTCATGCAAATGGAAATCCCAAATGTCACTGGCCTACCCCTGCAGGAAAATGCACCCCACCACATGGAAACAACATCAAACAATTGGGAACATGTTGAGGAACATGACAATGGCCCAGCATGTTGATTTGACCTCCAAACTTCCTACACCCCATTCTGATCAAGCATCAGCAGGATGCAGTGGAACAAGTTTGATTGACAGAGGCCCCACTGCACAAGCCAGAGTACCCGAAGGATCCAGTGCCAATGTCCTGGTTCCAGACCCTGTAGGTCACCATGAGAGGTCCTCTTGTCCATGCCCAATGGTTCAGAGCATTTTTGAGCACATAAAGGGACAAACTTTTGGAATATTAGGCAGGTGGTCATAATGTTATGCCTGATCGGTGTGTAAGAGACACAGTTACACAGATTGACATTTGTTCATCTTAACATCACTGGATGGTCCTTTTTAATTTGCTGTTGTGGTGTTTCATCCTACAAAATCGTCTAAAACTGAAAGAATCCACAGTTTCACTTCACTTCTGGGTTATGAACTGCCTGCCTGTGAGATTTGAGTTGTAGTGTCTGAACGACAGCTGGACTATCTAGAAGAAATGATGCCGGCAAAGAATATCTGAAGAAAAGCTCTTTACTGTGAGATGGGATGCTGTGTATAGAAGCTTGAGAGAACTGATCAGTTGGATATACAGAGAATTATATGTAGCAATTCGAGATTAATGCACTTGACCTCTTTTAAAAGAGGTCGAATAGGTGAACAGAGGAGAGACTTTAGAGAAGACCGCAAGCAGAGTGAACTCTAAAAAGAAATGCTAGGTGTTGCACTTTAAAGAGTAAAAGCAGCAGTTATTTATTACATTCTTCTTTTGTCAGGAAACAGTTGGACTTATGAGAAAATGTGTCCTTGGAATTAATAAAGCTCCTGTTTCAGTTGTTGCTTTAAGCACTTGTTTAATCTTCAAGGACGGAGTTTTTACTGCGTAGGAAAGTTGTGGGCTGAATTTGCTCAACTATATGAAGATTAATAGACACTCGTTGCGGTTCACCACTGGGTCAAGATGGTTTCTGTCATTGTTGCTGACAATGTTTTAAGAATAGCACATAAAATGTAATAGAAAGCGAATGACTCACTCATATAAAAGCTTTTTAGTCTTACATTTAAATACTATCCTGTCCCTTCAGCTTTAATGGCAATGAAGAACTTCAGCTTTTAAGTAGAGTCCTGTTTTTCTTTAATATAACTGAAAACTTTATAAAGTTGTCAATGTGAAATTATTATTACAGCTACACATCTTTTCAAACGGAATGTTCAGATATGGGAACCAGGATGTTGCATAACACTAAAACAACACAAAGATTTTGGGGGAAATGGTTTCACAGTGATGTGAAGTCGGTTTGTTTGTATAACCTAAAGTTCAGCATCACTTTGGGGCATTACAATCTCTCTAAAATCTTTTGTCCTGATGCATTCCTCAGATAAGAAAAGATTTGCTGCAACAACACCCTTCGGCCGGAGAATTAACATGGGAGAAAGCTCAAGAATACAAACAAAAGAAGAAACATTCATCTGTTGTAAACAAGAACTGACAGAGGTGAGTTGTTGTTCAATGTGGACTGACTGTATGACTGTATATTACTGTAAACAGAGGTCTCACTGGTGAAGCAGATGAACTGAGATTCACAGGAATATTGGGATCACAAAACCATACAGTATGCTGCAGAAAACACTGGAACAAGCTTCTTGACTATGTTCTTATCTTTCCTCGTGGTAGCGGCAGAGCTCTTGTGATGCCAAGATTGGTTTATCAAATGGTCAGTCTTAACGACTATTGAATGAACTGTCTTAAAGTTCAGAACACGTTGGAACAACTTCACTAACAACTGAATTTTCTTCCAGCACAACCAATGAAGAATTTTAACTCTATAATAGTTGGTATTTTAACTAAACTCTTGCAAAACTAATGAAACTCCCATCAGCCCCAGCTATACTTTGTGTTCAGCCCTAGTGTCGTGGCTGGTTGCTTAAAAAAATCATAAATCACACATTCACATCCTCGATCATCTGTATAGTAGATAAAGGAAACAGAACAAGTAGTCAGCTTATTTTTGGTGATATTTGCAGACCATATTAACATGAGCCAAAGCAATTCCAGTGGTATCAGTAATTTGATGTAAATGGTAATCCTGTAAACCTTTGTTAGGGTTAGGATGCCCAAGATGCACAGAGTGGTTTAGAAAGCATGTTATATTTTTAAAAAATCAGCACTGGATTATTTACAGTCATCAAGCATCTACAGGACGCAGTGGAACAAGTTTGACTCATACAGGCCCCACTGGACAAGCCAGAGTAGCCAAAGGATCCACTGCCAACGTCCTGGTTCCAGACCCCATAGGACACCCTGAGAGGTCCTCTTGTCCATGTCCAATGGTTCAGAGCATTTGTGAGCACATAAGGGGAGCCAACACAATAACAGGCAGATGGTCATAATGTTATGCCTGACCGGTGTACATGTTACATATTTTGATTATATTAGTATTTTATTTTAAAATATCATGCTTATCATCTATACCAGTATACTGTAGCCTCTCTAATGATTTTAGCATGCTGGCCTTGTTTTTTGCTCAAAGCACCACTGTGCCAAAAAACAGATGGCTGCCACTGTGACTGTAAACTTCTTGTCACAACACATTTTATCATAGTCATAGATGTGTTACAAAATAATTCGGAATCTACATTTTTGGTGCTCTTATTCAACCTGACTAGTGGCAGCACTTCTCCCACTGAGGGCAGAATCGACACAGGAAGCATGGCCTTTCAAAAAATTAGCATATGATGCCGTTTGGTGACTCCTCGTGCCTTTTTGAGCTGTCAGCAGCTGTTTTCAGAATAGGTTTCAGCTCGACAGATAGAACTGCGTAGGCCATGTACTGAGTGTGTGTGTGTGTGTGTGTGTGTGCACGTCACTGTGACTTAAGGCCAGTAGTCTGTTTATTACCGTGTTAAAGCCAGGAGGCTGAGTCATCAGTGCATGCTGTGTCTATCGTTTTCTCTCTCTGTCTGTACGTCTCTTTCTCCCCCTCCATCCCTGCTGCTGCTGTTTGGGCCAACACATTTCACATCTCTGTCTATAATTTACCAACTCATCCCTCTCCTCTTTTCCCAATGGGGAGCAAAGCCTGCACGAGGTAAATGATTAAAGAAGATGTGTGTCTGTGTGTGTGTGTGTGTCTGTGTGTGTGTGTGTGTATTTATGTGGATGTCTGACAGCTAAGAGATTAGATTTTCTTTAGATTGGTTATTACTAAAACAGACCCAGGGGCTGTTTCTCTCTCTCTCTCACACACACACATTCAGAGTTTATTAACTGAGACAGGATTTGTCAGTGACAGTCTGTCCTGTCACCTTTTTCTACACTACAGCCTCCTGAATGAGTTTTGAAAAGAGATTTGCCTTTTGCCTGAATAGGTTCTCACTTCATTTTGCTCAGAACATGCCTCAGAGCTACAAAAAAAATCGTCAACTTTTTTTGTCATTTTCAAACCGCAGCAGAGACGACAGATCAGCTGGTGTTGTGTTTGCGAAGCTGCGACGCCTCGTAGTTGTTGACGTGCATAAAAAAAAATGTCATCAATCAAAGAGATGATGTGAAAGTGAAATATATGCTGCACTGATGTGATAAAGTGCTATGAACCAGACAGTTGTGCAGTTATATTTGTGTCTTAATGAGGACTGAGACACAAATAAAGCTCCATATGCATAGACAGACAGTATATGATGCCATCAACAGGTGACAAATTCAATCAGTGTTTCCTGGTAGCACAGAACAGAGTGTCTCCATGTACCAGCGATTATTTTACTGACTGTCTCAATCAACTGAAAAAAATCACATATTCCACTATATAACTAAGGCGAGGCAGCATTTCATTGGAGCATTTAGCCCGCATTACAAAACACAGACTTTATGAACAACATTTAATTGTGATTAGACTTCTTGTGCCTGACTTTAAATAAAAAATCCTCACCATCAACAGTAGCACAGAAATTTTACATCTAACAAGTCGGTGAATATTTTGGGATATTTTGCACATTGCACCCAACAGCATTCAGTGGAGTAATTACACTGTAAAAAAATCTGTAAATTTACAGTTTTCCTTTTATACTTTCGCAATACATTAAATGATCAATAAAATTACAAAAAAATAGGCAGTGAATGTGCACGTCTAATGCAAAATAACATTAAGAACTGTAACTGCAAATAACCACAGCATTTCCTTTTTTTGTTTTTAAAGTTTTGTTTCACACGATAAGACTGGTAATATACATTTGCAAATTTATTGTAATTTTACAAATATTTTGTGTTTTTTATTTAATAGATGAGCATGTTAAATTAAAGTTTACTCCTGCAAATGCATTTATAAAATGAAATACAATTAGTGATAACAGAAAAGAAGTATTGATTTTGTATTTTTATTATTACTTTTATTATTTATTTTATCATTCAATATTGAATGAGAAATACCTTGCATGATTACAGAATATTTTTATATTTATCTTTAAGGTAATTTCAGTGTTTTTACACATGTTAAAATCCAAATAACCATAACTATTTCCATTTATTTAAAGAAAATAGATCTTTTCCATATGATAAGACTGTTAAAATACATTTTCAAATGTATTTTAATTTTACAAATATTTTTGTTTTTTATTTAATAGATGAAAATGTTGAATTCAAGTTTATTACTGCAAATGCATTAGTGGTATTTAACAGAAAAATAAGTTTTGATTTCATATTTTTATTTATTTAATTATTATAATTTATTTGTTTATTAAATATTAAATGAGAAATATCTTTTGTAACTACAGAATTGTTTTTTAAAATATATCTATCTATAAGGTAATTTCAGTATTATAATTTAAATTAAATTCTTTTACCTGATTTCATTTAAAATTACGAATATAAAATCTATTTCAATAACAGAAATGTACTTTTTTACTAATTTTAATTTTTTAATTTTAATTTAACTATAGATGAAAAATCCTTATCCTTAAAGACTGAACAAAAATGGAAACGTTCAGTGACAAGTGGTGCAAACTCCATCGACTAATGGAGATCATGTGACATTATTGACAGTTCCAGAGCAGCGATCATGAGGTGGGATTGTATGTTTTTTTTAACAGTTTCTTTCCAATGTTAGAAATAAACTTTTGAAACTGGAGTTCCACTGTGGTATCTATGTTTATTGATAACAGATTAATGACACCTTGTATTCTTCATTGAGGTTCATCATCCGTTACTCTCGTCTTCCCTATGCAGAACTGGATTTGTAACATGTGTGATACTGCTGCGACATTTGTATGGGATGTTGTGACTGCAAATATTGTCCTTGTGTACTTTTTATTAACTGTATCACTGTAACTATTGACAACAATCCAGCCATGCACACAATTACAAGAACTGACTCTTGCGATTGTGCGGCAGCATGTGCACTGACATGTCTACTGTTGATGTATTTTAACTGCTAGAAAACATTACAGTGGGTTTATTTTGACTCACAGCAGCTCATAAACAGATAAGAGCCAACAGTCTCTTTTTTTCCCACTGCAGCAACATTAAACTGATTTTTTTCTACAATTGTAACAGTTCTGTAGTTGATATGCCAAACATCATGTCAAGGTAAGAGACGCGGCCTTGAAGAATGTCTGCATCTTTCAGCTGACAAGATAGTCAGGATATTCAACAACAATTGCTTTGACACAATGCAAAGAAATTCTGACACCAAGTATTGCACAAAGCTTCACTGAAAATTCACTGAGGTTTTAAAAGGTAATTGTCTTCCAGCCTCTTCAGGTTTTACTACTATTTCTTTCCCCTTTGCACAATATTTTCTCAAGCCCTTCCTTTGCCTTTCATCAAGGTCACTGGAGAAGTCCATACCATCTCCCTTTTGCAGAACAACAGTCCTTGCTATCCGGGTCCATTATTTCATCTGCAATGCATGAATTATGTGCATAGAGAAGAAAGCGTGGAGCCGGCGAGAGAGAGTGAGAAGTTAAAGGGAAAGGAGAGAGAAAAATAAGAGAAATGTGGGTTAGAAGTGGGAGGTGAGTCTGAGGTTTTTAAAACTGAGACAGACAGCGGGGAAGAAAAAAAGCGAGGGGGAAGGATGAAAGCGGGAAGAAACAGGGACAAGGTAACATGACAGAGCAAAAGAGTAACAGTGATCTCGGAGATGAGAGCCTAAAGGGAGGAAAAGCGAGGAGACGTGGAGGTAGAGAGAGAGAGAGAGAAAGGGAGTTAGTTAAATGGCAGGAGCATATGACACAGAAATTTCATCGGGGCCCCTCCAGGGCATCTTAGGAGACAAATTTTGTGTTAAGAATCAGGGAGTGTGAGCATATGGCAGCATGCAATATTAATAGTGCACAAGTGCCCATCTCACAGTGTGGTGTAATAGCCCTACAGTGATTTGCATGGCATTTAAACTCAGCACTGTTACTCCCTTTTTGTCTTCAGTTAGTTTTTAGGTTGTTAAAGCACTTATCACCCTGAAATAACAGATCTAAGGAAAATGTAGTGGAGGGGAGAGAAACTACAGGCGGATTTGTTATGTGTGTGTGTGAATATGTGTGTGTGGATGCTTGAGTGAAATTGGCAGTGAAAGGGAACAAAAAGGGAGATGGATGGATGGGGAGATCAAGTGACAAAACAGCGAAAGAGCAGAGACGAATCAAAGCGAAACGCGTGAAGAGACGCCACAAGGGGAGGGAAGTGGAGGGTTGTTGAGCTGGTGCGCCGACACACCCTTCAGAGGTCGCGGGGTCAAGCTCCTGGAGTTTGTGTATGTAAAAGACGCTGTGTTTGAATGGCCCCATTGTTCGAGCTGACTCTCTGTAGACTCGCAACTGATACAAGAGGAGAGTTTCATTCTACAGCTCGTGTTGAACCTGTTTAAATTGTACAGGTGTGTCACAAATTATATATTTGTAGTGCTGGAAAACCTGAGTGACAAACCCTCTTTTTAAACTTCAAAGCATCTCAGAGGTGCTCATTCAGCATACATTGATTCTGCTGCCTTGTTCTTCCTTCATCACCCTCCTGGGATTACCGAGCTTTAAGCCAGTGACTCACAGAGATGGAGTGAAAGCTTCTTATTGAGCCGTTCTGTCTCCCGCTACACTGATTTAGGATCAGATAGCCTTACAAGAATCGTAATCGCTGCAATTAAAAAGTAAGAAGTTGACAATATATCAAACATACCTTTCTATTCGGACGGAGAGCTGGTGAGGGATCCTCTCTGTCTTTGTCCCTCCTCCTAGATCTTCTGTCCTTCTTTGGCATGTGAACATAAGAGATTCTCCTTTTAATGCTCTTGTCCTGCTCCTCTGATCCTGCAGAAACTTGTCTCATTCTGCTCTGCTGGCCTGAGTTCTGATTAAATTGAGGAGGACGTCCGGGCGGTGTTTGGGAGCCCTGCCAACCTGTCTCCAGGTAAACATGGATGCACACACACACAGCGGTGAGCAGAATGCTCAAACGCAGCAGCAGTCCCAGGGTGAGTCGCTCCCTGCCCATGTCCATCCAGTAGTTTCTCCTCTGAGTCACCTTTAGTCCATCAACTGGAAGTTTCACCCTTTGCCTGTTCTATCCCATTCTTCTTCTTCTCTTCTCTTCAGGTCCAAAGTCCACCACCAGCCCAGCAAGTGGCAAGTTAATGAAACATCTCAAGTGCAAACAAACACAAACATGTGTACATCTTAACCTTCATGCCTGCATCCATGTCAGTGTTGAGGCCCTGCAAAGCAGACTCTGAAGTACAATGTGTGCCACCCTCTTTGAAAACTTTTGGAAACTCCCTCCTCACAAGTCCCCCCCCCCCTCTCCCCCCAAACATACACGCCCCTTTAATTTGCTTTCTTTTTCTTTCTATCAGGCTCACATCACACAATCGCACGCACACACACACCCCTCTGTTACTCTGCCCCTTCCCTGGGGTTTGCCTCTCCCGCCCAGCTAACATCTCGGGTTACTGTGTTTAACTCCAACTATGGGCAGGGCCTGCTGACTCGGCTACGGGTCCATGCAGGTCTGTCTGAGCATCTGCGTGCTCTGAACACGACAGATCCGCCAAAACAGCTTCTGTAAAATGCACTGCAACTTAGATTTAAGGTGGTTTGAATATATTTTGTGGGAAAATTTGATGTGCTCCAAGACTTATACTGTGGTTTGTTGTCATGCAAAAGAATCTAACCATGTTTGGCTTTTTGCTGTTAAAAATTCCCCAAGAAATCATTTTATTCAATCATCATTCTTTGAACACGTGTATATAGGTGTCTCTTCATGGACTCTACATAAATTTCCCACTATTGCAACAAATCAGATACTTCTTGAAATCAATGTCAACTTGCTAAAACTAACTTCTGTGCAATAATTTCCTCAAAATCTTCATTTGTCAGCCAACACTGGCCTCAGCGCCTTCTCATATCACTCCATTTACTTTGTCACTGATTTGCCACCAAAATCCGTTGCTGTCTATGGACAGATTAAGAACTATTGTCTCTTCTTGTGCCCACATTCGTTAAATGCGTCATTGATATTTTAGACCAAAAGAAGACATTCTCCAGAACTGCCAAAGCAGATTATTTTTGGGATATTTAGGATTTGCCCGACTTTGCAGAGGATCCTAAATCTAAGAGAATGCAGAATAATGCTGAGGCTGATTTCCTCCTGCTGTTTAGAATCAATGACAAACTTTTGTGGTTGGATATTGGCTTGTAAATAGTTCTCTACTGCCCCCTTCGGAGTAAAAATAATACTACCCTCACCTCTTTAGTGATGAGTGCACACTTATTAATGGATTGAATTTAGACAACAGTTTGCATCTTATGATGTATGGTGGATGACAAGCATCTGAAAAAGTACCATTTGGTTTTTAATATGAACACAAATAAGGTTTAAAACCTCAACAAGACTAGTGCCGTTTAGTTTTAATGGATTGCAGTAAATGTGCATGATCAATAGGAACCTGCTCCATGATTCGATCTGCAAATCAGTGAAGCAAATTCTCAGCCACAGTCTGGACAACAGGTTGCTTCTTGATCTTATACAATACAATTTATTATTAAATCTCATTACTATGGGAATGACACATGAGATGCGATGGATTTTAAACTGCTATGAAACAGGTTTTCACCAAAGCAATTATTGCACTTCATACTGCCACAACCTGAAATGTGCAGTACCAAATGTCTTGTATACACTGATCAGGGATAACATTATGACCACATGTCTAATATTGTGTTGGTCCCCCTTATGTGCTCAAAAATGCTCTGAACCATTGGGCATGGACAAGAGGACCTCTGAGGGAGATTTCAATTTGCATGAGGGAGTGTGTTTGTTGTGGGACAATGTTTATTTGGGTGTCTAAGTCTCATCAACACGGATGTTAAAATCCAAGGTTTTCCATCAGAACACCACATAGTAGCAATATGATCAATGTTATTCACTTCACCTGTCAGTGGTCATAATGTTGTGGTTGATCGGTGTCTGTTGTATTTCTCCTTCCTTCCCTTTTTTCATAAAATAATTTTTATAATCCAGTTTAAAGCATTTTTCTTTTATTTATTTATTTACCTCTAACTTGATGCTCTTTATTGTTTTGCACTCTAATGGGTTTTCATGCAATTTCGTTGTACATATACAATGACAAATAAAGGCATTTTATTCAATTAAACTTGCCAAGGTGTTAATTTGCTACATGTGTCATTCATCCATCCATCTATTTTCAAACATGTCAAATTTAGTCGAGTTTACTGTACGAAAGCAAAAGCTACAAAATGCACTGAAACTATCTGGAATCCCAAAGTGAGAATGAAACAGATGCAGGTAACAGTAAGACAACCTCTACTGCCCCCCAGTGGTTAATCAGGATCGCCTCCATATGGAACGGATTACAACATGATGTGAGTCTGAAGGCCTGATGCGATGTAGGTCAACCGGTAATTCAGCTGGTGATGGAAGGTATGAGAGCACTGGGAAGGAATGCATGTAGTTAAACCGACTGTAAGAACATGCAGAGATTATAACATTAGGTGTGATACCTTTGGAAATACTGTAGGTTCTCTGTGTATTTGCATGTGTACAGTGCACCGTGTGACTGTGCGATTGCAGACAAACACAGGAATCCAGTTTTTATTTTGAAAGGTAACGAGCAAATTCAGAATGTCAGACACATGTTGTGCATCAACCAAAAAAAAACTTTGTTTCTGTTGTGGATTTTTAAAATAGAACACAGATATTCTTTCTCGCTCTCTCTCTCTCTCTCTCTCTCTCTCTCTCTCTCTCTCTCTCTCTCTCTCTCTCTCTGTGTGTGTGTATGTGTGTGTAGACGGCATATTGCAATGATTTGTCAGGATTTGGCAAAAAAAAAAAAAAACATAAACCTGCTGCCACATGGAATGAATTTGTGTCTGGTTGCTTTTTTTCTTCCTCCTGTACTGTGTTCTCCTCTCCTTTTCTCTCCTCCACCAAAACAAGGTACAGAGAGCAGAGGTCATCCACCGGCATCTCTTTATTCAGCATGTGTGCAGAAATCAAAGCAAAAGCCAGAGGTCAGTTGAGGCCCAGCTGTTACACCTGCAGATTGAGCGGACACCACTGAGGGTATTGTACTACTTAGGAGATAGCTTCTGTTTGACGAGGATGAAGAAAAACACTGATCTTTGAAAATCTTACGCTTAAGTAATTCTGTCAAGTGATTGCACAAGTCCGGCCTAGCACGGAAAGTGTCAAAAAAGTGATAGATCAGCTGCTATGCCACAAAACAAATAAAAAACATGTTCAGAGTGAAGGACGACAAAATAAAAATAAAATGAGCCTCTTGGTATCAAGGAAAGAGGAAAATGTGTAAAGATCTTAGCATCTTCAGATTTAGAATTTCAAAATAAAATGTCCAGGTTACCTACAAGTGGGATTTACTTGATGCCTTGTAGCAAATAAGTCAGCAGCTCCTATGATATCTCTATCTGTGGCGTATGCAGGTTTCACAACACACTGAGCAAAACTAGACCAAACTGGACTCAAAAAAGGTTAAAAAAGGTCTGCTCACTGAAATCAAGGTTTGTGTGTGTGTGTGTGTGTGTGGCTGGTGAACACACAGGGATCTGGATAAGCGTGCTGACGTCCCGCTCAGTGGGAAGTGGCCAGTTGTGACATGGAGTAGGTGAAGGTTAAAGTGTGTTTGCTTTCAGCCGGGGCCCCGAATGCCACACACAAACACACACACACTTCCACACAAGTTCACACTGTCTGATCAAAAACGATGTACGTGCACTTAAAATTTTGCCCACTGTCTCTGCAACTTGATCGCAAGCAAGTAAAACACTTTAAATGCACCAGTAAGAAAACACTGGTTCAGTAAATCACAACTGAGTTCAATATACATGTTTGAAACCATAAAACAAAGTGTGCTTCTTCTGCGTCTTCAACAAACACCGTTTAGACAGCACCATTTATCTTTATAAAAGGGTTAAAGTCGGTAAACTTCAAGAACTGGCTCAAATTCCAGCAGTTACTACCAACAGCATACACAGGATTGACTGAACTCATAATGTATAATATATAAGACATCCGTGTGTTTAATTACCAAAAACTCATTGAAAAAACAGAATTGTTGGACCAACTTAAATGAACTGTTGACTTATTAACAAATAATTGGATTTAGGTTATCCAAGTTGAGAAAATACTGATTCCACTTATTCAAGTTCGATCTACTTAACTCATTTTAATTTCCAAATGTACAGTTTGCATTGCTTAATTTTAAGGAAAGCCAACTCAAAGTTTCCATTTTTTCCCTGCTTCAGATTTAGTTTCACCTAAATATAAAATATAAAACATGATTTTACCTTTAAATTAATTCTTCCTTTCCTTTCTTTTGCTTATATTTGCTTTCTTTTCTTTTCTTTTCTTTTCTGTCCTTTTCTTTTCTTTTGTTTCTTTCCTTTCCTTGCTCTGTCTTTCATTTTCCTTTCCTTTCCTTTCCCTTTCTTTTGTTTTCTTTTCTTTTCTCTGTAGTCCTACTTAAAGAAAACAGCGGTTGAACTGCAGCAGAACAATCGAAGAAACATGGACGCCACAACAGTAACGTAGCAGTAAACCTATTTTTCACACTTTAATTGTTAGTAGAACACCAGTTTAAATGGAACAAAGTGTCCTTTCAAGTTGACAGAATCCACAAAAGTAAACCTCAGTAACCAAAGCAGAAAGATAAATGAGATTCACTTGAAACTTCTCTTCAACTACAGCTCAGATATTTTTTTTTTACAGTGCAGTTTAGCTTTCCACACCAACACGACAGCCTTGCACGCATGTGGTAGATGACATGTGTTTGATTAACGGCAGCAGCATCTGTTTGTGCCGTAAATCAGTCTGCTTTTTTTTTGTTATAAAGAAAATACACTTGGTGTGAAATGCAACCCCGTGGCTCAAAATGTAACAGGCAGTATGAAGACCAGGGGGGACTCATGGTGCTCCCGTAGGAGTTTGTTCACGTTAAAGAAACCAGGATGTTGTTAACCTTAATCCTACAGACTGACACACTCACAGGTGCTTTATTCCATCATATTTTACCTTCATGTCCTTCAATTTGCTTCTAGAGACTTCAAATCACTAACTTCTGCTTCCGTTTTATAAATGCTTTTTAAAAACACCACTCATAAGCACCAAATTCCAGCGATGCATTTCTGTTACACTGAACTATGTGCCAGGTTCATGTGGTCAGGCCTACAGAGATGAGACACAGATGCAGCAGACACAGATTTCTGCGGACTCCACCTACATGTCCAGCTGGAAAATCTGCCAGAAAAAGGCGTCGACTTTGCTCCCGAATCAAACACAGGAAGATAGCGAATGTTTGCTCCGCCTGTCACGAGCCAGGATACGATGAGCATAGCATGAGGCAGATCATGTGCCTATGGAGTTCAGAGTGTCACGTAAACATCATTCAGTTTACATTATGCACAGTTTGACAACTCAGAGGGTTATACTAATCTCATTTTGTATTGGAAGACAAATGCCATTAAAAGTGTTGGTCCTTTCATTGGAGTAAAATTGTGGTTTTACCATATAAATATAATAGAAATAATTTTTGCTTGGAATGACTGAGGACTAAACAATACCAGAATCAAAGGGTAGTAAATAAGCTTTTAAGTACTAATGTGGATTAGGATAAAACCAATTTGTACTAATGTTCAAATGCTGAAACTGATGATTTTGTTGTGTAGACCTGCTGTTAATTCCAAAGCAACACATTGTTCACAAATTGCCGCTGTCAGTTTGCATGAATTACCTATTCCAATAATCCTTCTCCTGTATTATTTCCCATTAGAGGAGCAGATGGTGTGAAGGCGAAAGCAAACACTGCCATAGTTTGTACCCGTAGTCCTGCTGAATCCAGCTAATTCAAGGCGCAGTGAGTCAATACAGCCGCAGCTACTGCACACATCAATCATTAATCAAAGGCTCGAATAGGAGATGCAGAAAAAGGGGCTTTAAGTTCAAAATGCTTCTGTGCCTTAAATTCTCCTGTGGTTTTTGGGGAGTGACATGTTTAAACTGTGATGTTATACCAAAAAATGTGGTTAAAGGCAGTAGTGCCACTTAACTACACCCTTAAGCTGGATTGAACTAAATGCAAATTAAAGACTTGCACGGATTCAAATGCACACAGACAGAGGCTTTTGTTGCATGCAAAAACAAGGGGGAGGAGCTGTTGTGTATTGTAGCTAAACATGAGAGGCAAAAAACAAAAATACAACAGTTTCCGTCAGTCTCTTTGAGTTAAGACAACTTCTAATGAAATTAAGTTCAACCAGTGAGCTAAAGTGAGTTGGGGCAATTAAGTTTCCCTCTAAAATTAAAGGTACTATGTTCAAGCATGGCTGCATGGAGGCTCGGTTGTTAGAAGAAAAAGCTAGAAGATCCCTGATGCGCATCCCAGCCTGGGCCCGGGATCTTTCTGTGTGGAGTTTGCATGTTCTCCCTGTGCAGTGTGGGTTTTCACCGGGTTCTCCAGCTTCCTCTCAAAGCCCAAAGCATGCTGAGTTTAGTTGGTTATTCTAAATTGTCCATAGGTGTGAATGTGAGTGTGCTTGGTTGTCTGTCTCTGTGTAGCCCTGTGATAGATTGGCAACCTATCCAGGGTGTCCCCTGCCTGAGTCAGCTAGGATAGGCTCCCCACGACCCCACAGAGGATTAAGTGCTGTATAGATAATGGATGGACGGATGTTCAAGCATGTACATATAGCCGAGGAATCCTGAACTCCAAGTGAAGAAAAAACAAGTTATCAAGCCATTAAGTTACATCACCTTAAATTTAGTTTTAAATCAACTAATGCAGAAATTAGAGTTGAAATTTTACACAGTATTAAATTGATGTGACATTTTTATAGCAACCTGGACCATCAAAATGCTGTCTGGTAACTTAAACAGTTCATCCAAACCAGTAAATTAGACTCTTTATTTTGAAATCTTGAATTTCATTAAGTAGTATAGGAACAGATTTCTTGAATTACTTTAGGTTAAACCAACAGTTTTTGTCACTTTTCAAACAAAAAGTCAAATATTTTATGATCACAGCTTTTCAAAAGAAAATAACTGCTTGTCTTAATTTGTAGCAAACCAATTTCTCACGCCCTTTCCAGTGGATTCACAGTGTAGAACGCAACTTTAACAACCAGATTGCATTATTTGTGCAAAGTAACTGTTTTACGGTTCTTAAATCAGCTAAAAATGTCATGATTTTACTATTTGCCAATATTTTCAAACTGAATCTTTACAGTTTTTAAATAATTTATTGGGTTAATTGTTTATCTCTACCTACTTTCTCATGTTTCACAGACCAAATGATTAACTTGAGATATAACAAGGAGATTTATTAATAATGGAAATAGACATTAGCTGCAACCTGAGTTCAGAGTGATTGGAACAAATGGAAAGTAACTTGGTAGCCGCTGCCGGTTTAAGGATTAACTGTGACCTTGTGCTGATTATGAACTCAGCAGCTCATTACCAGTGTGCTTAAGTTGTAAATGCTCTGCATATTCACAGCAGCTGCTTGTTCCAGAGGGTTTTTGAAAAGGCTGATCCTGACATGGGTAACACCTCAGAGGAAATATGGCTCTGAGGTGTCAGAGGTTCAGTGTTAAAGTGGTGGGTGTTATGTAAGCGGCACTTTATTCACAACAGGAATAAACAGTCCTGCGTCTAGACTGATAGCTCCTGGCTGCAGCCCCTAAATTAGGAGGTCTATAGGCTGTAGTCAGATTACATGTGAGAGTTTATCTAAAAAAAAAAACAATCGGCTACATTCAAACATGATTTTATGTCCCATGTTTAATTATAATAACCTGACTGTCACTAAGAAACCGCTTTACATCATTAGTTCTTTGTATGAGAAAGTGTCACAATGACTGATTGCATCAATGGTCCTTTTGTTGCAACTAGGAAATTTAGTTTACCAGCACAGTTTTAATTTGATTCGAGAGAGGAAGGAACGGGTTAACTCATCAGAAGATTACACTTTTAAAAAAGTGTTTGAAAACTATAATTTTAAAAACAACTTATTGTTATTATACAGATTGTCCTTGTTTTGTTGTTGTTGTTTTCAGAATGCAATAATTGTGTAAAATTGTTATTTCTTCTACGATTGCTTTTGAATGTTATAACATTGTACCATTTTAAACCATTTTTTTCTGGCACCATTTCTGCCAGATTTTTTGTCTTTTTTTTCCAACAGATTTTTTCCAGTGTAGAACTCAAATGTAGCAACAACACTGCATTAATTGTGTAAAATTACTGTTTCACTGTATTAAAATCAACTTAAAATATTATTATTATAAGGATATTTGCAATTGTTTTTCAAAGGCTTCATATGTTGCAGTATTTTAAACTGTTTATAAGTTGTTTTTTTTCTGGCACCCTATCTGTCAGGTTTTTCTTACACTGTAGAATCCAAATATAGCAGCCAGATTGACTTAACTGTGTAAAATTACTGTTTTATTGTTTTAAATCAGCAAAAAAAACTCATTATTTTAAAGATATTTGCCAATATTATTACTGTTGTTTGCAGTTTTTTTAACATTACAGTAATCCAAAATTTTAAAATACTTTTCAGGCCCCTTGCTGCCAGATTTTCTCAGTGTTTGATGATTTTAAAAACACTGTAAAGTGCAAACATAGTGACCAGACTGCATTAACTGTGTACCGTTTCACTGTATATAAATCAGCAAAACCAAAAAAGTAATCGTTATGCTACAGACATCTGCCATAAATTTTACAGCTTTTAAACATTACAGCACTGCACTGTTTTTAACCGTTTTTTTCTGGAACTCTATGCCAGATTTTTATTTACAGATTTTTTTTACAGTGTATAATGCAAATATGGCAACCAGATTCCATTAAATTTGTAAAATTACTGTTTCACTTTATTTAAATCAGGAAAAGGCATCATTATTTGACAGATACTTGCCATTAATTACTTTTTCCAGCTGTTCCAGTTTTTGAACGCACCATTTCTAACCTTTTTTCTTTTGCAAGTTGTCTGCCAGACTTTATTTTACAGTGCAGGAGGCACATCTAGCAACCAGACTGCATTAATTGCGTTTACAGCATCCATTCTGTGTTCTGTTCCAAAACCTCCTTATCTCCATTCAGGTTTTCCCCCACTGATTTAACGGTCCAGAATGCGTCCTGCTGTGTGTGTGTGTGGGTGTTGGAGGGTGTGTGTGGGGGGTGTCTCTCCGCGCCCCTCCTTCCCTCCCCTCAGTCCGTGAAAGCGTTCTTTATTTGGTGTTGACGCGCTCAGGGATCCGCTGCCCGCCGGGGAGAGACGCACCGGGAGCGCACAAACACACCGCCACAAAATGACCGTGGAGAGGATATTCGACGAGCTTGGACATTTCAAAAGGTACTGAGAGGACTTGTTCCATTTCTTCCACACTTTTGCCCGCTGGGTTGGTAGTTGCTTTGTTCTGGGGCTGAGTTGGGGGCATCATCAGCAGCCTGCTGGGCAGCTTTGGAACAGTGGAGCAGCCTCAAGTTATTTTTATTCCTTGTTACAGATTCGATTTTGTAAACAAACACTAATAACAACCAGAGGTCACCTTCCATTTTTATTTCAAAACGATCTAGAACACTTATTACGTGTGTTTTCTCTCATGTTTCAGAGTCTTTACGCACTGCAGCTTTTCTGTCCTCTTTGTCATTAAAAGAAAATGCTATCAGAACCATGTATCTTCTGGAAATACATGACTGAGCACAGTTTTAGTTTGGGGACTTTCCTTCCATTTTCTGGGTTTCATCATGAATTACACCTCTAATTTTGCAAAATCTGTCCTTTTACATGACTAAATATTGTTTTTTTCCCCATCACAGCTCAAGTTTTCAAACTTAATATGGTTATCAAAAAGTTGGGTTTTACGTTTTTGTGCAAGTAAATGTGTTTTGGACGCAAGTGTGAAGAATGAGCTCACATCACAGTCCAAAATGTCCATATCCACTCACATCAAAGCCGATGCACTCCGTGATATGGAATTGATTTTTAAATAAGCAGTAAAAATTTTGATTTTAAGACCCATAAGGAGATGAAATGTTTATCCATTAATGTCCTCAGTGGAGTTTTATTGTTTCCTTTACGGCACTTAAAGTACAAGATGAGCTAAACACAAATCCACTCAAATGTTTTCAAGTTTTGTCGAGTTTTTCTTAAAATCCTATTTTTTAGTCATTAGTCACAAGTGGTTACCCTTTTTTCATTTTCAACATGATTACATGTTCAAAAGATGTTATACACTCATGGGTCAGATAGACTCAAGTAGGAATTAATTATATATATATATAAAAAAAAGATTTTTATTACACCTTTTGGGAGAAATGATGAGAAATGTAGCTTCATGAGTTTCAGTACATTTAAATACGGGTTATCGGCCTGGCTGTATTCTGATTAAGGTTATCTTAAAGGACACCAGAATGACTGCTACCCATAATCCCCTCTCCAGCTCTTGCATCAGCATATTTTCATACATTTTCTTTCTCCAGATTTCAGGCCTGTCTGTACTTTGCGGCAGTCTTCCAGGCCGTAGCATGTGGGATCCACTACCTGGCCTCAGTTTTCCTGGTGGAGACTCCAAGCTTCGTGAGCAACGTGCCCGGCAACATCACGGACGTCCTGTACGGCAACATGACGGCATCCAGCTTGGAAGATGTCCTGCCGGTCTTCAAATCAGGGAAGGGCCCTCTGGTGGTCCGGACAGCTGAAGGAGAGCAATGGGAGCTGAGCCGGTGCCGCTGTGCCCTTCGCATCGACCCCAAGGACTTTATGTATGACTTCGATGGCAACAAAACTGTGAAAGCGTGCGGTGGTAACTTTGTGTACGACCACACTGAAGTGTACCAAAGCATCGTGACAGACTGGGACTTGGTGTGCGACAAAGAGTGGCTGGCCAAGCTGTGCCAGCCCACCTTCATGCTGGGGGTGCTGATCGGAGCGCTGGTGTTCGGGGACATCGCCGACAGGTGAGCAAAGACTCATGGAATTCAAAGAGGGGAAGCACATCCTAATACACATGGAGTAGAGTTTCACGACATTAGGAAGATCTTTTCACTTGTGCAAGTTCAACCTCTCAAGACTGTGACCACAACAGTTTGTTTTTATAATTTATGTAGTCATAACTCCAAGAGACAAGTTTGCCACATCATTAAACATGATACTGTTATCTGTAGTGGTTGATGTGTGAATGCATGATTGGCTCATTAACTTGATGATTAAAGTTACAGTGAATCAGGAAAATGGGAAACCAGATTGGTGTTGATGGTGATTTACAGGAAGAAAGACACAATTGAAGGAAAAGTAACCAGAGTACAATAAGAACCTGGGTACAGTTTTTACAGATCAGGTGACCTTTAGTCCAGCCTGGCCAGCATTTATAAGTAGGAGAGTCTGGTGCAAACTTGCTTTAATGTCTACCCAACCATATCTTATAATGGATTACAGAGGGTTAGAGAATGACTGATACTGATTACTGAATAGAATTGCTGATGCCAGGTAGTGTTGGATTAATCATCATGACGCCACATTGTATCTTGTCTTGTGTTTTATGCTTTTTATCTGTCCACTTAACTATAAAATCCCATGTGCATCAAGTGCACAGGAGGAAATACCCATAGGCAATGGAATCCAGACTTTATTGCAAATACATTTAGGTCCTCGCACTTCCGTTATGTAAAACTATCTGTGCACTTACTCACATTGACTAATGGTTGAATGCATTCATTGTGTGGACATTGTCCAAGTCTCGGTTCCCATGGCTCCCATTAGGAGGTCAAGGTTTGCTAGTTAATAGCTGCAAGATATACCGAGCTACCAGAGCAGAGGCTTTTCTGCTATGTTTAAAGCAAAGCGTAATTCCTTGGCATGTTTAATTTTAACACAAAGCTGGAAAATATAGATGCTGAGGCAGATATAACGGATGCAAGTCAGTCAGATACAAAACGAAGGCTCAGCCATGACCACACAGTATTTTGGCAACCAATTCATGGTTTAAGTCATTTTCTGATGACAGTTCATCAGTTAATTGAGGAAATAACCAGTAGATTGATAATGAAAATAATCATAACTCACAGCATCTCATTTTGAAGCAGTAACTACTTTTTGGTACTGCAGCTCCATCCAAAAACATGATATACTCCTTTCAGCATTATGCCGGGCTGTTGCGACTGAGGGATTCCCTGTTTTGAAGGGGTCCAAGTCCCTCCACAGCTTTGACAAATGGATAATCCCTTTATAATGGATTGCTTACCTGGACATAAAAACTTTCTTTTCTGTTCCTCGGCTTGTCTGTCTATCCCTGTCTTTCTCTCTCTTCCTCTCTACCTCAATGTTTGTTTCCTTCCATCAGAGTTGGTCGTGTGAGGATTCTGATGTTCACCAGCCTTTGCCAGTTCGGACTTGGAGTGGCCGTTGCATTCTCTGGAAACTACTATTTTTTCGTGGTGCTTCGCTTTCTCCTCGCCATGGTGGGTTCAGCATGTGTGTTTAAACATATGTGCACTTGTGCATTTGAGATAAATTCCCTTCTGAACCTTTGCCAAAGCCAACGTGGGACAAGAGGGGTGACTTATTTTCCACTGCCTGCGTGTAAAACAGCCACATGTCTCCAGATTGACTCTGTGCCTAGTTTTTGAATGTTTCTCTACAAAACAGTCTCTCAGCCAATTGCTAATATTCTCTGAGGATATATCTGGAGCCGCCTCCTGTTAGTCATGTTGCAGTTAAGCCAAACCAATGCAAGATGTTTAGTCCTGCTGGGTGTATTTAACTGTAACTAACTGTAATTGTGTCTTTTGGACACTTTTTCATGAGGAAAAGCTGTTTAAAGTTTAAAACAGATGCTAAAGACAGGATCTCAAGCAAAGATACCTGTATAAATATGACATTTATAACTAAATTAAGTTGATGTTTTATCCTAGGCCTTTAGGTGACTCCCTAAAATGTAATCAGATTACATCTCACAAATGAAATTGAATCCTGTGTCCTGGTCCTGTGATGTCATTTGATGCAAAAGAAAGCATCCATAAGGACTTTGAGTGATACACAGCAGTAGAGGAAGTGTGTTTTTGCATGCTAAAATACATGTTTGTGTTTATGTATAGAGCACATTGCTTGATACGTGCATAAAAGAATGTGTATACAAGCCACAAGAAGAAAGTCTTGATCAAGAACAAAGCCGCATGGCAGTAAAGTTGTACTCAAAGAGCCCGTTCAGTCCGTACAGGGTTTCGCTTCTCTCCGTCTTCTACCATCCCCCTCCTCCAGTCCTCCTCAGCTACAGCTGTTGTTTTTCACATAGAATCAGGCTCCCAGATAGTGTGATACTACACAGCCGCATGTTAAAACCACACTAAAGGCCTCTGCAGACACATCGGTAAATACCTGGGATAAATTATAGATCAACCTGCGTTTTGTTAAGGCGGCTGTGAACAACATGACTCACCATCATTTTGAACTAAATAGCAAGACTTTGCAACTTCTAAAAGATGAAATGACACGTTAATCATTTTGCCAATGAAGAGTTTGTGAGGGATAAGCACTGAGGCTGTACTTGGCTTGGCATGACCAAGAGCTCATAATGTTAGGAAGCTTTCTACAGATATACCTGTGCGACCTTTACATCTGCTACTCTTACATATAGCTTTTTTTCCATAGGGGTTTCTTGTGGCCACTGTGAATGCTGTTTAGTCAAAGTTACACAGGCTGAATATGTGATCAAAAAGAAAACAATCACCAAAAACTAAACAAGAAACACAAGCCATTAATGGCAAATACCGGCAACAATCATTGGTCTATCCCTAATCTCAATCTAACGATCAGTAAACAGAGGAGAACGTCATAGCATCCTGTGAGAGCCTGATGTCATCACTCCTACTGCTAGGAGCTGCCTTAATAATGAAGGATCCTAGTTATGAATGAATCGGGCGATCCCTAAATCAATCCTCCCTCTCCATCTTTCATTCATCTGTCCTTCTTTTGTCTTCCCAGGTGTCCAGTGGCTACCTGGTGGTGGTGTTTGTGTATGTGACAGAGTTCACCGGCATCAAGGTACGCACATGGACCTCTATGCACGTGCACGCGGCCTTTGCGGTTGGCATCATGGTGGTGGCTCTGACCGGCTACCTGGTGCGGGTTTGGTGGATCTACCAGATCGTCCTCTCCACCTGCACCTCGCCTTTCCTGTTCTTCTGCTGGAAGTTCCCGGAGACGCCGTTCTACCTGATGGCCAAGGGCCGCTACAAGGACACTCAGAACCTGCTGGATAAGATCGCCCACTTCAACGGCCTTGAATGCAGGTTGAAGGCGGAGGATCTTCTGGAGTCAGACAAGAAGGAGAACGGCAGACCTCTGATGGAGCAGGAGGTGGCTGAGGAAAGGCCACCGCAGTCTGAGAAGAAGCTGTCCATCCTGGATCTGTTCGGTAGCTGGAGGATGGCTGGACGGACGTGCACAGTGTGGGCCATTTGGTTCATCGGAAGCCTGGGCTACTACGTCTTCTCTTTGGGCTCAGTCAACCTGGGAGGAAACCAGTACGTTAACCTCTTTCTTGCTGGTAAGTCACTGGCGGATGACCGTGAATGTGTATGAAAATAGTGGGAAGGAGTTAAGCAATAACATCAAATGTGGTGTCTATTTAAGGTCATACATGGATTGAGCAACTGCTGTACCTTTTTATGACCTTTATGTCTGTTATAGGCTGAGTGCAATGAGCATTTTTCCAGTAATCTAATAACAAATCTGCTTTTCTGTTAAACAAAAAAGCCTTTTACTTTACTACAGGCCTGTTTTTTATGTTAAGCAGAACCCTATTTAAAATATAAAAAACACTGAAATATTACATTCATCTGCTGCTGTGCACTAGTCATGTCAATATTATATTATGCCATAAAGAAGGCATTTGCTGCTCTCTGTGGTGGCTTTGTTTACTGCTCTGTTTATGGAAACAGCAAGTGAAATTAGCTTGCGAGCACTGAACAAAAACTGCAGCTATCCTTCTTCCAGCTAAATGGCTTCCTTGTGGTTTTGTATCTAATAAAGAAAATAAGATTTGTATTGTAATAAACATTTTTTGTTAAACAATTCAAGAACTGATTTACTGCTCATGTAATACTGTTTTGAGGACATTCATATAAATTTTAATACTAACTCTTTAATCATGAGATATTATTTCCCATAACTGTGTGTGAAGCTTGGTACCAGTAGTATGACCAGTGCAGGGTTTGTGCTGAATTTATTTTTTTTCATATTTATGCTGTAATCTGGCTCTTTTAACTTCCACTAGGAACATTTATAAGCAGCTTCCTTTGACAGTGTACTGTGGAACACATTAGTGAGGCTGAGCTTCACCAACATTTCAGATGGTTTATTTAGGTCCCCAGATAGAGTGTCACCGTGTCAGTGCCACGAAAACCAACAACCTCTGACCAAGAGTGGCTGTGATTGGCTGTTTCCAGGTGCAGTGGAGCTCCCCTCCTATCTGGTTGGCTGTTTCGCAATGGACCGGATCGGGAGGAAGAAGACCTGTGCTCCTGCTCTGCTCCTGGCCGGCGTTGCCTGCATGCTCATCATTGTGGTGCCTGCTGTACGTACACAGATTCTTGGAAAGAGATACCATCTGTGTTGCAGTGTTAGCCTTCCTAAATCTTCTGCACACCATAGTCTTCCAAGAATCCATGCTTTTTTTTGCATATTTAGCTGCATCGAAAACAGCTATTTTTTTCTGTGGGGGTTATACAATATACAATTTTTAGTCCATCCAGCAAAAAAAGTCTTTAAATCTACTCACCCCTGATTAAGAGGAACTGGCCTCAGAAGTCAACTTTTCATGTTCAGTACAGACAGACAGACATTTTCTGCACGGTACAATCTTTATGGACTGTTAGTCTTGTATTTTTTGTCTGGACGTTGCCCTGCGTTACCAGAATGTTTCTGTTGTGCTCTGATACAGTATACGTGGGCATGTTATGTGCTCTGACCCAGATTATTACCGCGTATGGTTGAGTTGGCAAACAGTTGGTACTTAATGTCCAAGTAAATATGACCTTTGACCCTGGGGACCATGCTGAACAGAGCGTTTAACAAATGCTGTGACAGCAAGTCGTATATCTATTTCCTTTCCATGCTCTGTTTGTGTTTCGCTGGTGACTTCTGCAGGCCTCTGCAGGAAGACACAACCTAATGCAACTGCTGCTCCAGACTTCTTAACAGAGTGCAAGCCACTGTTTTTTGTAAACCATGTCGACAAATACCTCTCACCTTGACAAACATTCCAGGGTTTCTAAATGCATGAGAGAGAGAGGAGTTTCTCAATGGATTGAATCACTTATAGCTTGCTTTGGTGGCAGAACTAATATACAATGGACACTTGCTTACTTTTACTATCCAAAAGTACTAAGGAAATCTCCCTTTTTGTTGTGGCATCTTATTTTATTGTGCTTTTGCTTTTGAATGCTGTTAGTTGGCATAGCAATGCTGTTCTTTATTAGTAAGGGAGGTGTGAAAAAGTTAATTTCTTTACATATTACAGTGGGTTTACATACCTGTATCAGGGTTTTTAAATTGCAAAATTGGGCAAATACAGCCTGGCATTTTTGCTAAGCTTTGTGACAAACCTGGCATCTGCACAGGCTGAAGAAAATAAAATCACTTTTGTACCGCTTATAGAAATAACATCACCACTGTTGGGACTCAGAGAGGACAGAAAGCTGTTTCCACAGCTACGTGTACCATCCAATCACAAAACATTACAGAGGTTGGATAAATTTATTACAGGATAAAAGACAAATGATAAAAAAAATAATCATATCCATCATATCATCATTATAGTCTAGTCACAGATGTTGGACTCAGAGTAGATGATGAAATAACTCAATTGGATATGATTACCTCATACAACCTCCCTCTTCTCTCTGAGTATCTTTTGCATGGTTTACTGTGGCCAGGTGCTGCTGTTTGTGATCTATTACATCATTGTAACAGGCTGAGTGATAATTCTTTATGCAAGATAAGCACTAGAGCTCTGCAAATCTTAACTCCTAACCTGAGTTAAGAAAAAAAACACAGTCCCATATGGTGTATAACAGGAGATGCACATTTGTAACTGTGCTGTTGACACTTGCATGCAATTCTCACATAGGCATATGAAATATTTGCATGCACAAATATACGCTCCACACATGCATGTGTATATACATGTAAAATAATTTTCTGTACTCTTTGAAAAAAAAAGTATATATATATAATTTATTTATATATATATATACATATATAACTTTGAATTTATTGTTCTAAGAGGACTTAACATAGTGTATATTTGTCAATAAGTGCTTTTTGAATACTGTTTACAAGCCAGTGGAGTTTTGTGTTGTGACCCTCTTGAAACTGCTGTACTGAGTTTTTCTCAACAGCCCTTTTCATTCCTGATGATGGTGATGAATTCAGTTGCAGTCTGAACTGCGGCTATGATAAGTTCCACTGTCTCATATCCTACACTTCCTAATGGAAACCAATCTTTTATTTGGCAGAATTTCTCATCATGAGACAGAGCACTGTGTTGTAGTCAAAGTGAACTTTTACTCACTGTGGGCACCTGCACAAGAAGTAGAGTGAACTCAAAAATGTTTTCTGTGTCGTATAATACAGCATTACTGCCATAAATCATAGGAAAAAAGTATTATTTATTTTACAAAAACTAAAAATACCTGGAGCCAACAGGTGCAACATTTTCCCAAGTGTAAAAGGGGAACACAGCCTGCAGTTCAGCCCAGTTTTTTGTTGGTTGCAGAAAGAGCACGGAATTCTTTAGTTTTTACCAGAATCTGGTTTGTTTAAACAATGTATTTTTAGTGTTTAAAAAAAAAAAAAAAAAAAGAGACATAGAATATAGGGATTTTGATTAAATATCCCAGTTTTAAGCTTAGGTTAGATTTATTTTCCCAATAGAGCTGCATGCCACACGCAGTTAACTTAAGGACCATCAAAAACTGAAAATCTGATGATTCTTCCCATTTTTGTAGTTTCTGGCTCAGACTTTTTTTAAGATAACATGCCTTTCAGCAGCTTTTGGGGTTCAGAGTATTTATATTAAATAGATTTTCAAGCTAACAGTGCTAAGATTTAGTGATAAGGAAAGCTTTTCACTGAATTACCGTAATGTTTTTTGACCTATGATAGGATGCCGTGAGTCATGTACTTGATAGACACGTGCAGAGAATCACAACCATGCACAAAGTCATATGCACACAAAGAGACAGGAAATTCATTTAGTTATTCCTGTGCCAAGAAGTATGATAATTAAGTAAATTAGAAGTTGAGTGACTCAGGGAGCAAAGATTCGTTTAGTTTATTGGATCACTCAGGAGAAAATGTTATGAAATAATAATAATAATAATGAGGTTAGGATGTACTTGAGCCACTCATCCATGGAGTCATTGCTCTTGCTTGACTAATGCTGGAGTCAGTGGTCTGTTGTGAGGCCAAAGGTCAGTCCTTAGTAATTTTCAATATGAGGAAACCAGCTGTAATATCATTTACAGGGTAAAGATTCCCACGGTGCAACTTTTCCCCCTTTAGATGTATGTAAAATAATAAACCAAAGCTGTTGGTTGTACTATGAAACATATAAAAATGTCAAACAGTATTTTAAAAGTTGTACTGTCTTTATGTTTTGGTGGTGGCTCATACCTCCCTGTTTCTGCAGGACATAGAGGCCTTGGCTATCGCTCTCTGCATGACAGGAAAGTTTGCCATCGCGATCGCCTTCGGTCTCATCTACCTGTACACCTGTGAGCTTTATCCAACCATCATCAGGTAAGGACAAACCCAATGAGAACATAGACGAGAGAGCACAGCACAGTAGTACACAATCCCCGCGTCCCCAAAAAAGATAAAACAATACACTTTCTATTACCTCCCGCACTGCCTGTAGGCACCAAGGTCCAAACACAATTGAACTTGTTTTATGGCCCTTATCCAGGTTGTTTTCTCCTGACTAGATCCTTGCTTGTGTTGTATCTACTCTCAGATGTACATTGCTTTGGATAGAAGTGTCTGCTAAATGAAATTGTAGGATTGTAGAATTGTACAATTCATGAGAGAATTCTGGTCCAAAACCCCAAAGAAAGAGAAACTTCTAGTTGTGTTTCACCTCTTTTTATACAGTCAAATTATCTAATTTGTTAAAACTAGAATGCTCCTTTTAAGCTTGAGAAAACATTTTGCAGAATCCAAAGAAAAATTTCTATAAATTATAATATAAAAATAATATAAACCAATAAAAAATTAAATGAATACATTTATTGCAGCCAGTTCAGGGAGAACAGCAGTTATGGCATTTTTCGAGTGTGAAGCCTCCACTCTTAACTAGGTAAATAGATGCATTTGTGCATAAATTGTAAATTCAGCTTACTGTTTCTAATTTTAACCGATTCTAACAGGGAGAGTAAGGATTTTCTCCTGGGGAAATACTCAAATATGCCATTATTTCTCCAACAGTTATTTCATGGTGTGCATTACAGTTAAAATGTTATTTGACTTGTCTGGAAGTTTACAGTGAGTCTGGTAATTCTTGTTTAAAAGGAACCATTTTTTCTATCTTTAATTAACTGAATCACTGACCTGGACTGCGTCTGTTCTTCCTCCAGGTCTCTGGCAGTAGGAAGCGGCAGTATGATGTGCCGTGTTGGCAGCGTGGTCGCTCCCTTCTGTGTTTACCTGGCTGATGTCTGGACCTACCTCCCTCAGGTACGCACACTCGCGTTTTCTGTTGCCTTTGCACCATTTTCCCATTTATCATAGTTTATCGACAACAGCATCCTGGCAACAAAACTAACTGTAACAAATAAATTTTTTCCTCTACTCCTCACAACCACACCGTGCAGCTCATCGTTGGAATCTTGGCATTCATTATCGGAGTGCTGACAATGCTGCTGCCCGAGACTCTGGGCAAACCTCTAACAACCACCTTGGAAGAGGCTGAATCTCTGGGACGGGAGCCCAGCAAGAAGAAGTCGGCCCTGGGCAGTAAAGAGGACGAGGACGGATTGGAGCTGAACCAACACGAAACCAAAGCCTGAGCTGTACAGGAAAACTTGAAAGACAGGAACACGGAGAGAAGCTTTGGAAAAAACAAAATGAACGAAGGGAGGAGAGAGACGAGAGAGGTGATGGCTGCCAAAAACCTGAAACAGTGACATCATTGATTTAATGGATTGTTGGGGTGGGGAAAAAGAAAAAAAAAAGCTTTTATCACAACTCTTGAAATGACTTTTTTTGTTGTTGTTGACTTTTTGTTCTGCAAAGTGACCAACAGTTCAGAACTTGCACAAACTCTTCTGTATCAGTCACAGTGCAATCACAGCAGTTCATGAATTCAACAATCGAGCATGTGTGGTATTTAACGTAATGTGTGTCCAAGACCAAGGAAAAAATGAAGGATAAGTTCCTATTGTGTCACATTTTCATACGTTTGACCATCATTTCTTGTTGGTATATTAGTATTGCACTCACTAAATTGATTGCAGAGGCAACAGCAACATTTCTAAAATCAGTCACATAATCAGAAGGTTTAGCTACATTATCTAAATCAAGCTATGTCAAAATTGCAGGCATCTGTTCATCTGGCCGCTCATGTTGCTTGCCCTATTGGACTTTTTTTTTGCAGCGTCGCAGTGCTCTCCTGCAATTAACAGACTACAGTCTTAATACTCCCGACAGAACTGATGGTCATAACTGCAAAATTATAACAGCAAAGTTGTAATGAACAACCTGTAAAACAAAGAAATCATTGTGAGAGAACTGCTGCACTGTAATTCAGTTACCTCTCCAAACCAGGAAGTGCAGATCACAGCTGTGCCTTAGATATTTTACTTCAAGTTACATCTCATTTATTACACTGAAACCAATGTAAGAATAGAATTTACTATTCTAATGTCAAAAAGTGCCTTTTAAAAAAAATTGAAGTGGCCTTTTTTAAACTTCCTGTTTAATCTCAGGGCATCAATATTACTGTGAAACTGTCCTTTTAGAGATATTTTAATTTTACCCTCATTTTTCATCAATTCCATCTTGTCGACGATGCCTTTGCTGAGCTTTAACATTGTTATCTGACGTATGTGTGTGTGTGTGTGCGTGGCAATGAATAAGCCTTTGTAAGTTAGTGTCCTAGTTGTACACACTGTGTATACAATCTCGATGCTGGACGTACTGAAGAGAATCAAGTAATGCTGCATCACTGTGTTTCAGAGTCATGATGTCATATCCAGATGTTTGGACCAAATGCAGGAATGAATAGTGTGGAAATGTAAATACCTGCTTTGCATTATGGTAGTGTCCTATGAGCAAGTTGTTGTTTCATATCAAACCATTGCGTGGTGCTTTATCCTGAAGGAAAGAAATCATGAAAAGCAGCTGGTAATCTAAACCTCAAAGCACAGTCGGTTCTACAATCAACAGTATGGATTCATTTTCTATGTATAGTTTCTTTGTTAGTGTTATTTTTATGTCATTATGGAATAATAAATAAGATAGCTGACACTAAGGTTGTTGTCCTCTTCATTATTACAGTAAATCGTGTTTTTTAAAAAATAAATGTATCTGCTCTTTTAAAGCTCTTTCCTGCTTCTTCTCTTCCTTTTTTGTCAAAATGGGGAAATGTAGTGTTGAATTTGGTGTTTGGAAAGAGTTTATTTTTGTCATACAGAGAGCGCAGAGCTGGTTTGGGGAACAGCTTCCTGTTTGCTGTTGGAGAGTTGGTCCCTCTGCACCGACGGTCACATAAAACCCCTCTTTGTTCCACTTTTCCAGTAGAAAACTACAGCTGGATGACAAGTACATATGTGTGTGTGCTCAAGTGGATGGAAAAATTAAAGTACTGTACTCTATTTGAACCTTGAGCCTTCCTGCTAATGTGAAATTTCAGTTCTGTCCTGATACTGATCGCACAAATAGTGTGTAGTTATTACAGGAAATGGTGCACCAAAGTGTCAGTAATTCCCCTCTAGTGCGTGTATATGTACTTGTATCTTTTAGAGGACTAAAATTAAGCTTCATTTGGGAAGTAACTCACTTTTTCAGACGGCGGTTTTAGGCTTAAGGCTTGATGTTAGGGTTGAGATTAGAATTAATTTAAGGAAAAGTTTGGTACATAATGTTGTTTAAGTGGTTAAGAAATGTCAGTGAAGGTCCTCACAAGTTAAGTTCAAACTTGGACTTAGGTAGCTGTAGATTATAGCTGTAGTACTGTGATAAAGACCTAACATAGAGCTTAAAACTAAAGGTGTATGTGTTGTGCATCCCCACAGCTTCTGACAACTTTTGCCAAATACACCTTTTCTTGGCTTTTTTTTTTACATGCTTTCATACACATTTGTGTTTTCATGACTTCTGAGGACATTACATTGACTTCCATTAATTTTCAGGAGACTTACTTTAGCCATAAATGCCCAAACCTAACCTTCACCTTTACCACACCCTTTGGTTAATGTTGCCAAAACCTTAAGGTCTACACAAGGTGACAGACATATGTGCCAACAACAGAGCTAACAAAGGTGCATGCATAAATATGTACACCCTCATATCTTTTACGTGCTTGCATTGCCCCATTATTTCATATTTATGGTTGTAGATGTTTCAGAACTACATTAATTGCAAGTAATAGGCGTCAGTATTGACAAAATACATTGAATATTAAATGCATAGTTAGAAGTAGTCAAATATTACTGCCTCATATGTACTGTATATCAATAAATGACAAAAGAAACTAGAAATGATCAAGTGTGTGTTTATGACGCTAATATGTAGGCTGTGTTGTATGTATTAAAATTGTTGTATTATGCAGATGTTCTGGAACAAAGTGAGGTCCTAGTAGTTTGAAATTCTAAAATAGTTTTTATGGTGGCTGTCAAGCAACACCGCATGCATTTATTTTTACATGTCTGGTAATCTGCTGTTACTCTTATCCAAAGAGGAGGGTGAAAAGGAAGCAGAGGAGTCATTTTTAAGTTACCAAGAAGGAAGATTAGATTAGAATTTTGGAGTGTTATGATAGGAATTATAACTTGTTATGATTCAAAATGGGGAATTTTATTATTAAAATTCTAGAATGTTTTTTAAATTTCAGAAGGTTGTGATTCAAATTTTGGAAGGTTATGATTTAAATATTAGAATGTTATGAGTTAAACTTCAGAAGGATATGATTACAATTTTAGAATGCTATGATTTGAATTTTTCAAATGTTATTCAAATGTTAGATTGTTATGATTCAAATTTTGGAATGTTTTAATTTGAATTGTAGAATGCTATGATTAGAATTTTAAAATGTTGTGTAAATGTAAATGTTATTTGAATATTAGATTGTTATGATTCAAATTTTAGAATGTTATTTAAATTTTAGAATGTTGTGTTTAGAATTTTGGAAAGTTATGATTCAACTTTTGCAATGTTATGATTTGAATTTTAGAATGTTATGATTCAAATTCTAAATGTTCTGATTTAAATTTCAGAATGTTTTGATTGGAACTTTAGGTTATGATTAGAATTTTAGAATGTTATTATTTGAATACTGGAATGTTATGATTCAAAATCTTAGAAGAATAAAATTTCAAAATTCAAATCATAACATTCTAAAATTCAAACGACAACATTCTGAAATTAAATCATAACATTTTGAAACACAGGATTAAGTTGAGGACAGCTGAGAGTAAAAAAATAAAGGCTATTTTGTTTTATACAGGCTATCATAGGACAGGAAGTGCTGTCCTGTTGGGAAGGTCATTTAAAAACTGGGAAGCCGGAAGGAAGATAAGTCGCAGTGAGGTGGTGTGATGGACAGGCTGCTGCAGGGAAGAGAGAACTGCGAATGTGATAAGAGCAGACTGACCTGCTGGACCGTGGTCTGACAGAAGCAGGTAACTGCCATGAAACTGGATATGAAAAGCAACATGGGAAATTTAAGGAAGGTTGAAGATGATGCAGGCTGCAGCACTCTGGATTTGGTGGCTATAACAGTGTTACCAGGTAAAAGATGACACATTTTTCATCAACAAACCCCCTTAAAGTAAAGCAGAGACATTAGCTGCAATAGTTAGAGGACATTTATTTTGAAGACTGTAAAATGATGGGCTGCATTAGTTGTAGTTACCAGTTTTCAGCTGCTGATATAAACCCATTCCAGACACCCTTAAAAATGCCAAGAATCGTTTCATAGCCACCAGACACCAAAGATACAAATAAATCAAGTTATTAAACAATGTTTTCCTTCCTGAGAATTTTATCTGGAATGCAAATGAATACAAAATAATAAATTAAACTGGCAAAACACTGAACACAAACCATAACAATGAAAAAGGTACAGACATTATGGAGATTAGGATGGTAAAGTGAAATATGTAGATGACAATCACATATTAGCTTATGGTTACGATTCTCTGGGTGATTTTTGTCTTAACATGAAATAAACATGCACTCCGCGTAGTTGCTGGAAATAGAAATTAGTGTTAGCTGGGATTGACGAAACTTCACACACAATTTCATGAATATGGTTTGACAGAGAAAATCCCTTCAACAGTACATAACCCGAGCAGAAGTTAGAGGCAAATTAGTATCCAGTTGTGACCAAATCCCTCATGTTTTGCTGCAGAAGTTCAGGAAATGTCATTTCACAAAAAAAGTGCAGTGTCTTCATACAGTTTTGTAACGCAACGCAGTAGAAACACTGATATTTGGCAAGCTCAATCTTTTCGACTTTGGATTACGAACTAGGCTCCATAAATGCTTTTAGTGTTTGACTTTAACCCAGGCTATATTTTTTTTATAACAAAATGACCTGCCCCAAATAATAAATCTATGCTAAAATACACTGCTGGTTTTGGTCAAACTCAATCATTCATGCACACATAGTTGGAATTCTTTGAATTCATAATTGAGTGCTTACAGTATAACCCTCATTTATACCTAACAACAGTTTACAAAGTCAACAAAATGTTATAAACCAATACTCTAACAACTGTCTTGACTATGTCACAACTCCACTAACTGTGCACAGAAGCCCCTGTCACACAGTTCCTGGAACTCTTAATGAGGTTTGGCACTTACAACAGTCCTGGACGACTAATATACATACAGGGCTTATGGCACTTTTTAAAAATTCATGAATACCACGTCCCAATTCAGCTTTTTAGGACATTAACCCTTTCATAAAGCATAAATCTCTCTCTTGGGCAATGTCTCCGAAGTGTTGTCCTACAGTAAACACACCAGCAAACCAACATGTAGTAAATTTCCCATTAAGCTGTCCACATCTTGCGCTAATCTCTCCTGGAGATTATAGCAGTAATAGTTTTTATGTTTATTTTTTTAACATGAACCCTAAAACAAGCTCAAATTAAAGCAAAACTTGAGTCAAGCAGATTGAGCTTAATATAAATTCCCATTGTCCTTGACCGATTTTTTTAAATAGAGCATTTTGTCCTTCCAATTACTCAACCCTATAGTCCTCAGTGCTGAGCCTGTCGTAAGAGGATTCAATGGCAGATGGAAAACAGAACCCGTGGAAAACACGAGCGTCAGGATCCGCACACACCTCACTTTTCTTGCCGAAAGACGGGGAACACTCCTCTTTGTCCTCAGGCTGCCTCCAGCTTTCTTTAGCCAATTCTAGCCAAACAGCTTTTAATTCTTTTTTTAAAATTATTTTTACGGCCACATTTAGGGATGGACCAGCCAGCTGTTGGCGTCCTCCAGGTCCTGGTCCATGTCCTCGTCTTCGTCCAGAGGCTCCGGGGTTCGGAGAGCCAGTTCTCGTAGGAAAGCCGGTGAGTGGGCCAGAGGTTGGGAGACGGACTTGAGGCCGATTTTTTTCTTCATAAGGTGGAACTGGTCGCGGATGAAGTTGTAGAATTCGTACTCGTAGCGCATGCGGTGGTACAGCACCTGCAGGGCCTCCAGGGTTGGGGTGTGCTTGCGTACTGTGCCGGTCATATTCCCCATTTTCCTATAGTCTGCAGAGACAAAACAAAAACCCCCCACAAAGACCAAGAAGTCAGTTACAAACTAAATCTGAACCACTTATGAGAAAATACCGCTACTAAACTTTGATGTTTAGCCACATTGCAGGGTGACTCTATGGAAAGCAACCTGGTCTGTTGGTTAGTCCATCGCCTTTATCCAGACTGAAATACTTGGATGGATTTATGATGCCTAAAGGATGAATATAATGACTTTGATGAACTGTGACTCTGGTGCAATTAACAGGTTGTCATTTGTAGCTTCTCTGTTAAAAAGGTTTAAAAAATGACCGGCGAACAAATTGATCTATTTGAAGACTAAATTCTCATATTTATATCACTGGGGTTTGCAATAGTGAAAGTTTTCATCCTCTAATGTGCAAATAATAGCCTATGATCACTTTGGAGCCAACAACCCCACAACAACAACAGCAAAAAAGACCAAGTGGGAAGGAGCAATAAGAAAAACAATAGACCGAACAGGGATCCTAACAGTGATCTTGCATTGAAAGGCTCTGAGCTACTGAGCGAACCAGCTGTTGCACTATGCAACAACACAGGCCTTATGTTAATGGAAAGGCAGAGGGATTAGGCTAACCTTAAGTACTTGTGCATATGTTACAGCAGATAGCAACATTTCTTATTTTACATTAATGTGTGTAGAACTGCTCCCAACACAATGTCATGGGATCTTCTTGCAGCATAACAAGTTCCATATTTGTGACTTTATTTATGACCCATTATAAACGTTGAAACAGTGTTGTAGTTTAGACTGTTTCGCCTACAAGTGCAATATGACTTTGGAGAAATACCTTCACACAAATCGATATCTCCTTTTCAACTTACTAACTGAAAAATTCTTATATTGACTGAACAAATGTTAGTTTTGAGACACGTAACTGCATTTTAGTTGCTTGAAAAGAAGGTGAAACGAGGTCTTACACATTCAGACCAAATATACCTACTTTGAACCGTACATAATGTTGGATTTTGGATTGGTTGCCATTGGGACCATTGGATGGATTTACTGATAAGACATGTAAAGTATATGTGTCTGTAAAGTATGTTTGGGTTGCCTTCATTTAACTATTGATGGATTGCCTACAATTTGATAAAGACATGTATGTTCCCCCACGGGAACACATAACCAGGTCAAATTATTAAACCAATAACTGCGTTTCTAAATAAATAGCTGCAAAACTAAAGACATTCATCCTCAGCTGCACTTTGTGTTTAGTTTTCAGTAAATATGATAAATATTAAACCTGGAAACCACGTTAGCTTTGTCACTGAAAGCAAATGCAAATCCTCAAGAAGCTGCTGGCACCGCCTCAGACTGTCTTTGTTGTCTCGTTTAAGGAAACTAAATGAGATTTTTGGAATGTGCACTTACCAGGGCTCTTGTAGATGTTGAGTACTCCAGTAAAGTAATGAGGTAACAGCCTCTCCAACAGGAGCAGAACATCCTCCAGCTCCTCCAAGATGCCGACAAGGAGGTAGTTCTCCAGCACATTCTGTTTGGCCCTCTCCAAAGCCCAGACTCCTGGCTCTCTGTGGGAGAGAGGGAAGGGAAATGAAAGGAAATGAGAAGAGAGCAGCTTTACTTGGCAGGGAACATGAAATATTAGCATTTTTCAAACCAATATCTAAAATAGCAAAAGTACTTTTGTCATGCAAATTGACAAAACCCTTTGGATACCTGCACTGAGGATGTTGTCCACAGAAGTAGGGAATGATGTAGAAAACTCTGGGGTTGGAGCACTCAGGATAATTCTCTAGAATGCACACATTGATGTCCTGAAAGCACAAACACAAGCAAAACCTGTTCAGCACAGTGCAGAGGAAGATCTCACACAGAATTACAATGAGTTGTTTCTGCCACTAGAGGGAGATCTTCACTTGCACTGCTGTGAACTCGCATGGCTTGATAGTCATCATTTGAGATGCAGGAGTGCTTTGCCAAACAACATCCTGTGCTCAAAGATAAGCTACGTCCCTTCACCTCAGCTGCTCTCAGGGGCTGAGATACCGAATAAGCAAAATGTAGCTGCGAAGGAACTTGAAAATATGTAAAGGATTTCACGATTAGGCCGACAAAATGATCAGAGCAGAGTTGTGAACTTTAAAACACCCCTCGTCTGAATGTGGCAGCCATTAAGTAATGAAAAGAGGGGGGGAAGACAGATTAAAAACACACATGCAGGAGTGAAGCCGGCCAACCAGCTGAGTGCTGTGGAACCAGCAGTCAAATCCATGTCAGGTGACGTAAGCCTTGCAAACGGCGACACGTCCTGAGCAACAAAACACATACAGAAACACACAGACACACTACATGTATGAGGCAAAAGGTGTTGACAGGGCTGTTGTATTCAAAGAGACCTAAAAGTAAAAGCAAATTGAAAGCGTAATGATTACGTCAAAGCTCGCCTTTTAGATTTATGCCCCGATTCGTTTGTAACGGCTGATCTAAACAGAGCAATTTGTCAAAGCCAACACTGAGGCTGGCATGGTCCATCACAGAGATTAAGTTGAGTCAGACAGGACCAGAGGCCCAGACCTTCCCAGAGGACACGAGCTGCTGCTCAGGGTATGACGTGAGGGGCCTACGGGTGAACACCGAGGGGGTAACCAGGTGACCAAGCTTGAAAAAACAGACACTGACAGGGGAGTAAACATGTCACGGTTATAGTTTTAATTAGCCTTTTTGCACATGGAAGTGTGACGCAAAGATCACTTTCATGCATTTTCTTCCTTTTGAGGCAGCAAACAAGGGGTTGTCAGGTCATGTCACTTTTATTCAATTTGCCAAAACCACACATTTGTTTTAAAGATAGGAAAAGCTCTCCTCAAAACCCATTAACATGTAAAACAAGGGAAGAAGCAGAAGTGGGATTCCTCTGCCAGCAGAGACAGAAACGCAGCAGCTGTCGCAAGACTGGAATAACTAAAGCAAATTTACACTACGGAAAGCAAAGTGACACATCAGGTAAATGGGCTGCATATAAAGGAAAAAACTGAACTACATCATAAAATGGATATTTACATATCCTGGCACAAGTGATTTCTCTCTACTGAAGCAGCAGTGACAGGACGAGCGTGAAGGCCCGCACAGAAATCTATATACATAAGCCGGGACGACATAAATTATTCACTTGCTCGGTTATTTTTTCTCGCAGCTGAGCGCCGTGGTACAATTGAGTCTCTGATTCACCGAGCGACTGCAGGGTTTGTTTGAACTTTATGACTGGCTTCTCTCAGCCGGCCGCGCGACGCACTGGGAACAGGACTTATTGGTGATCAGTGAAGCAAACCACTGGAAACGTCTTCAAAGAACCCACGACAAAACCCCAGAGGAACCTTCAGAAAAGAGTTCAGCATTGTGCCGTTGTTAGTGCGCAGGTCATGTCCGGACTTATGAAAAGTTTGCTCTGCTTTTCTTTATAATTTCAACTACAATTTACTGTCCTTCTTGGGTTTCATTATGAAAGGAGCGACAGTGTACGCATATTAAGGGCTAGAAATTATGGATAAACCTCCTCATAACTAACAGATGCAATAAAAAGCAGAGATTGTGGCTGTATATTCTGTGATAAAAACTCAAGTTACAGCTGAACTTCAAGTTCCCACGGAAACCATTATGAACCAAATTAGAAATACAGAAAGTGAGAAATAAGTCAGAGTTAAATAAGAAAGAAACCGGAAGTAACACATATTGATAGCATTCACCGACACACGTCTTATTTCCTGGAAGTTCCTCCTCCTCTTTGCTTCGACGCAGGACCCTCATGCTTCGACATTTAGGGGACCTCTGGGAATCCAGCCACAACTCATTTATATACAACTACGCACAATCAAGTGTGGACGAACAATATGCCCTCTCTTTAGAACAGCCCATTAGTATTTCGTGGAGAGCTCCTGTATGCACACTCGGGCTTATTGTTCCTATTCTCACTGTGGATTAGGCCAACTGAGCAGTCACAGAAACTGTAGCAAAATAGGCACTAATCTCCACAATGCGCTGCCGTTCCGATGAATGGAACATAGACAGGAATTAGATCAAGAGTAATTGATGATGTAAACTTTTCCCGTGGGACAGTTTGCATCAGTTTTCAACCGAGGAGCATGGGAGTAGTGCACGTGGGTCAAATGTATTTACATGTATTTAAATGTACAATAAGTGTGTTTTTTCCACCTGGGGGCAGCGGAAACAAGCAGCAAACAACAGGACTGACTCATTTTTGACCCTCTGAAGCCCAAATAGTTTCTGGCCATTTTCTTTGCTCCTGTCACATTTTCAACTCACTGTGGACTCATTTTTAACTGCAAAAAAACAGTCCTGCACCTCTACGGACACAGCACAAACATGGCTAGAAGTAGAGAGAACTCAAAAATGTCATTTATGCAGAATGGCACAGTTATAATGCCATATATCATATAAAGTTGATATACAGTATATAAACATTGTATAAACACAGCCTGCAGTTCAACCTAGTCCAGCCAAAAATTGTGAATTTATGTCATGTTAAGGTTGGACTCAGCTGAAACACTAATGACTTCCTGGTTGCACAGGAAAAAAAATACTTTTTATATTTTATGTTTTTGCCATATATCATAAAAAGTTCATTATATACATACACACACACACACACACACACACACACATATATATATATATATATATATATATATATATATATACGTGTGTGTGTGGGTGTGAAATCTAGTTATGGCTGGATGCAGCTGAATCATTAATGACTTTCTGTCGATCTAATGACTACCATATATATTTTTTAAATGTTGTATGTTTTTACTTTTAAATAAGACATGTAGAATAAAGTGATTTTGTTGAAATATTATGATTTTAAGTTTAGATTTTGTCATGTACTCTACATCACAAATGGGTAGTTTAGGGACTGTCAAAATGTTGAAAAATCCACAGATGTTTTCTGTTTTTACAGTTTCTTGCCCTGATAAAATGTTTCACATATCGGCCGATTTATTTTTTTTTAAAGATAACACATCTTTTAAACCTGCTGGTGAGCTTTGACTGTTCAGAGGGTTGAGATGATTGGTTGCTTCACCATCAAAAGCATATTGTCAGTTGCTACGCAGTGCATGTACAATAATCTTGTTGAAAATTTTCATGAAAAACAACTACAAACTATGCTCATATAGGAGGTAAAGGGAGCCACACTCATATTTATGGTCTGTAATGCCAAAACAACAATGAAAGAATCTAAAAAAGGGCAATTGCAGTCAAGTGATAACTTTCGATGGGTCCTTATGTTTGCTTTAAACATAAAAACACTGACTGGAGGTGTTTTAAACTGATAATTCATAAAGAAATCACAGAAATCCATCAGATTGACATGCCTTTCTCTGTCCTAATAAAACATAAACTGGATTAAGGAACACGTGACAGATACCACCACTGAACCTGACGTGTCAGTCGTATAGGTTTTATGTCTGTTTACAGGCATCTTCATGTGTGTGTGTGTGAACACTGGTACACATATACTTAGTGGCGAGGCAGAGGCTGGTTAATCACTGTCAACTGCCTCCAAATACACACACATAAGCCCATAAAATATAAATTGAACCAGATCGATGAAGAAAGAGATGGAATTTTAAATCCCACCTAAATTAATATTGAAGTCCCAGCTGACAGTCCCTACATGTGCTCATGTACTATTTGTGTATATGCGTGTTGAAGTGTGTGTCCAACTGACCAGTGCATGCCTCTGTACAGTGTAGTGTGTGTGTATGTAAAAAGGGGTGTGGGGACTGACGGAAAATCCAAGCTGACCACAGGAATGTCTCAGTAACACGTGCATCAGGTTCCCCTAGGCCTCGGCAAGCAAACTGACAGTGTTCTTTCATTGACACCTCTCATATACAGCCAGCGCAGGGCGAGCAGGGCGAGCAGGGCTAATGCACACCAGGCAGGGGGATACAGCCACGGCTAGTCTGTACTCTCACTGTTGACATAGCAGGGAGCTCCTGCCGCCTCTTTGAGATACTATACTTATGAGGACAATCACCTGATAAACTCCACATGACATTATCAGATAACTATGTGCAGTGTTTCCTGAGAATCAGTGTTGGGAAGTGGGACTGCTGATCTGTCTGCTGAATTCCCACTCACTATTCCTCCCCAACCTCTCATATAAATATGTGGACAACTGCTTCCAACACATTCAAGCTCACAGCAGCTGAAGGCTAGACTCTCTTAACCCGCCACTTGGCTTTACAGCTTAATCCTTCACCCCCAAACCTTAATCTTAATCTTAATTGTATCAAAAACACAAAACTCTTTTTTAACGTATTAAACTTCCACTCCTCAAACCCTAGCTGGCAGGTTTGAAAGACTTGTTATTTTTTCGAAATCACCAGAACTACAGTATTCTGCAGAGCCAGAAATTGTAAAAACAGAGAGAAGTCGTGGACTTCAAACTGTCTAATGATGCTTGAACTACTCATCTGTGAGTGTCATTCAGTCGGGGGCCTCAACCAAATCAAGGCTTAAAATCAAATTAATTTTACTCTAATTGTGTCAATTGAAAAAACACCAAAAAATACAATTTTTGCTCTAACTAGATTCTGCAAAAAACTAAAAGTTCTGCATTTTTAGCTGCAACCAAAAATACATTGGTGGCTTAGTTGTAAGCAACGATTATGTGACAAATATTCAGACTTTTTTTTAGCTGGATTGGTCCGAACTGCAGGCAGTGTAAGTTGTAAAATATCTATAATATGTACCCACCATTTTTTCCAGTACTGGTCATACATGTGAGGACTTCCACACAAACTGTAAATATTGTAAATACTGCCATTGATGGATGTTTACGTTTATATTTATACTGCTTTTATTTTTAATTTTTTATCTTATTTTTAGTACTTAGTTATGTTTTGGTCTGTTTTGTTTTTTTGTCCGTACTGTGCATAGAGAGCAAAGATACACCGGAGTCAAATTCCTTTTTTGTGTGTTCAAACTTGGCCAATAAAGCTGATTCTGATTCTGACTTGGAAAAATGTTGTACATGTTGAATGCAGGATTTTTCATTTTCTGTAAAGTAATTAATTCATGAATTACCCCCCCCCCCCAGGATTTCTGATATTACAACTTTATTATGCTGCACAAAAGACATTTTAGAATCCATGGTTGTGCTGTTTTCCACAGAAGTACATGACTGAGCCAACAGTGAATTAAAATGTGACAGGAGCACGAAAAACACATAGAGACTTCTTGGGGCACAGAGGGTTAATGTACTGAATATTTACAGCTATTACACACCAGTTTAATTACGGCCGTGACCCCATTCATGAATTTCCTGAGACATTGTGCACATTTTGCGGACTAGACGGTTTTCAGTAGCTGTAAACATCACACAGGTGCTCGTGTAGCACGTTCTTGCATCCCCTGTTTATAGATATGATTTATTACATTACTGCAAGCTGTTTTTGCTGATTAGGGAAATCGGGTTGCTGTTGTTGCTGTCAGTGCAAGGAAATAATACCAAAGAGCAGCAATGTGACACAATGAAAGAAGAAAACTCAGCAAAGCAACAAAAAGAACTGAAAACATTTCTTGTCTAAGATGGCCAATACAGTAACATGTAGTTTTTTGCATCAAAATCTCAGTTACAGATACTTTAGGGTGTTAAAGTAAATAAAAAGAAATAAAAAGTCTTTTTTCCACAACTTCTAGGACAGTCGGTCCCTATAAGTATAGCGGTATAATGGCACAGATACTCACACACACACACATGCGCACACACAGGTAAGTCAGCAACACAGCCTCCCCCTCCCCTTTAACTGTAGCAAGGGGCCCCCGTGGTCTGCATACTTTAATAACTCAACTCACATGGTCCAAAACTCCAGGGGAAGCAGTGCAATACTTAATTACACCCAGTCAGACTCAAGCCAGAGTGACATTCACTCGTCTTGTTAGCCTCTCAGAAAGGCCTCTCAGCTCTCACAGTCTCTGACAGTATGGAGGACTGAATGAAGTGTTACCTGTGATTGCGCCTGGATATTGATTTGCCATTAAATCTTGAACAATTATTAATATGATCATTGCTTTAACCTGTTGTTTTTGCTGGAAAAAGTTCAGTTTTTTGCCTACTCGCCCCCGTAAAATCTCATATGTGGTTGTTTGTCTTCCTTCGGGGGAATTCCAATCCTACATTGGATCCATCACTTCACTGCTAACAACTCAGACTGTATTTAAGTCGCTCCTCCTCAGTGTAAAAAGGCACACAGACATCATAAAATATGAAAAAACTTGAAAATTAAAGCAAGTGTCCAAAGGGCATACTGTAAGATATTACGACGAGTTGCCTTCAGCCTGGTTCTACAGGGGGGATAAACAGCTCTGCAAGGCAGATGTAGGATACTGAGTTTCTGATGTGGTAAATCTGGCCTCTAATTGGACTTATAATCAGATTTAAATATTGGGTTAGCATCAGGCTGCCATGGCCTTACAATTTGCCATCCTCCCTCCAGCAACCCCACATATGGCGCGTCTTCAAAGAGAGCAGAGTGTGGTTTTGATATATTACTTGTATTCTAGAATTTAGGGAAGTTTAATTTTGTCTCCAGATAACAACAAACAGATACAGAGATGACAAACAAAAGAAAATAATCAGCTGGTCAACACAGGGCATGTTGATGTCAGGAGGATTATTTTCTTGTTGAGATGTCTCACGGTGGATCATACAGTGTATTTATATGACATAACACAACGTTTCGTGTGGTTGATGATTTGTGCACAACATCTACAGCATTCCTTACTGTACATGCCTCTGTAATTACACTAAAGGACACAGCAGAATAAGACATTAGAACACAACATCTTAGCTCCCGTCTCAACTCAGCATCGGGTTATGAAACCAGCTGGCCTGGGACCAAAACGATGTAGATTTAAAGCACTGTTACTGGCAAGCCAATGACTCAGTGCAAAAAAAAAAACTGAGCAGCTATGTCGAATACTGCAAACACATTAGTATTTCAAACCATAAGCATCTGTGGCATTGATTCAGCCAGTGTCAATATGAGAGTAAATGGGCTTGTGGGCACTGGGACAGAGATGAAAGGCAGACCGAGGGGAAGGAGGCCAAAAGATTCAGTCTTTGTTTGACTCATTAAATAATATTGTTATGAAGTTTCCTACAGTGAGCACTGCTACTCTTGGGATCACATGGGAACCAAACGCGGTGCCTCCTCATGAGCCACAGTTGACAGCTGTAGTTACAAGTGCTGTATCTTTGCTCATAGCTGGGGCCTCGCTATTCAGGTTTTTTTTGTTTGTTTATATTTCAATCTTTAACAGTTGTCAGTTTTAATTTGAATATAAACACTGAGTGAAAATCAAACCTTTTAACCTCTAAATCTGTTGGCAGGCTTATAAGGCATGATATCTTTAAAAAAAAAAGATTGCTAAAATTACAGCATTTGTCAGAGCAGGAAACTGTGAGAACTCAAAGATTTATCAGATTTTCAACTTGCCGACGGTCCTTGAACTAATCATGTATGACACAAGGTTCCATCAGGAAAATCAACCAAATCTAAGCTTAAAATTGTCATATTACATCAAAATCACTTTATTCTACATGTCTCATTTAAAAATTCACCAATTAGCCATCAGGAACTCATCTGTGATTGATAGTTGCATGACAAAAATTCATTGACCATTCTGCTGAACTAGGTTGAACTGCAGGCAGTGTTGAAACGAAAATGTAAATAGAAAGGAAAGTATAGGGAAGACAAGAAAATAAAACATACTTAATCAACAACATAAACGCAGCATGGCTCAAGAACAGCATAAAGAGGAACAAGTTGTCCGCAGGTTGTTAGAAGATACATTCAGCATGGTGAAATATCTTTGTAGAGTTCTCGTGCAGAGTAGCATGAAAAATGACTAGCTTGTTTTTGGCATTTTAACTTTGTCTGCTGTCAAAAAACATTTTTTGAGTTAAAAATCGGCACACAGTGAGGGAAAAATGTGACAGAAGCTGAGAACATCCTGAAACTGCTTGGAGATCAGAAAGTCAAGTTCAGTTTTCTTGTTCACTTTTAAAGAAATGAAGCAAGTCTATTCATCAGGCTGGCATATTAGACTTGCAATGAGGCATCATTATTTTTCTAACTCTGAAATCTGACTTGGTGTTCTCGAGAAAAAAGATGCACAGCTCTAAATAGAAAGAAGAAGGGTAAAATAAATTGGCCATAACTAATGCAACCACAAAAAGAGAGGACTACAAAAGCCTAAAAACATGAATAAAGCACATTGCTTTTCACAAGCTAGAAACAATAATAAACTAGTGCACAAACAACAAAGCCCTCACCAGGTATCTCTCATCGTCTTTCATCCCTGGAGTTCGGATGAGGTGGTTCTGCTCACCCCTCCAGTCACCGAAGCGGCGGAAGAAATAGTTGGAGAGGAACCGGTTGATGGGATCCCGGATTATGTTGATATAGACGGGCTGCTCTATCCTGAACCTGACACAGACAAATAAGAATGCAAGTTAACAAACACACTGCAGTTAGGCGTTAATATGTGTTGCTGCACTACTGTACCTGGTAAAGTTGAGGAAGTGAACATGTCGTGTGTAGAGGAAGGGCTGAGGGATATTACTGATGTTCTTCATGAGATCCACCTAAAACAAAAGATGCACACAGTTAATTTGATGTTTCCCACAGAAATAATACGTATAAGACACAGTGCTTGCATAAATATGGGTAGTAAGGTGAGTCCTAATTTAAAGTGCCGTTGCATAGCATTAACAGACTATAATCAAAAGAATATGAAGTCTCCTGACAGAGTTGAAACAGAAACTGTGTACTTAACATACACAAAATGTTCTATCCTGTGGGGGCGAATATTTGAACTGCATGGATAAATTGAACTTCGGCTGTAGATTTGTGCATCTGGCTGTAGGTCTGCTTCAGTTTGATGTAAGGAATCTTCACTTTTAGACAAACTTCCTAACAGTGAAACAATGTGAAGTCACTGTTTCGTTCATCTCACAATATCCATCAAAATAGACCGAGTTTCCCCCAAGGTCATGTTATTCATAGGAAAGCCAACATTTCTAAAGCTGTTATTCCAAGTTTCTTTATCCCCTGCAGAAAAAACCCCCACTTCCTACAGGTTTTCCAGGTCTGCATAGAGAGACAGCATAACAGTAGCCAAAATAAACTCGGAGCGATATCACAGCAATATACGGTGCAGATCCCTAGCATGAGCGATCTGACTGAAGGCCATGCAGCTAAATCCTAATCCTCAGTCATTCCTCTCATAAATAGTTCCATATTGGAGCAATTGAGGACGTGAGACCCAGTTATCCCTAGTCACACATGTGAAAAATTATTTACGACACAAGTTATGTCTCTGCATCGGTGGAGCATTCAGTATGTCTAATTTCAAAATAATAAAAACACAGAATAATGACTCAACGGCTTGGCTGACTACTTGGGACCTTTGAGGACTTTGGGCATCATTTACTCTTGGATATGAGATTTAAGAGCTTTTGCTAGTAAGATATAATATTTTATTATACCTACCTAAAATACAGCTTTAGATTTTCCCAGAATCTACAGTAAAGGCATTTAAGAAGTTAATTCAAATGAAAATATATCTTTCTTGTAGGTTTCTGCTTCTATTCATACTGCTTAACCACTTAACATTCACCCCTACTTATACTAAAAAGAGACTACAAGCTTGGAAGCTTTTTTTGCTGGTTTGACTCATAGTGAAAATAGTGGGCCTCACACAGTGATCCAACAAGATAGGAAACTGCTGTTTTGCTGTGTTTGCACTCTTATCACAAAGTGAGAAACTACTGCTGCTGCTATCATAGCTGATGTGCCAATAACTTAACATCAGTGACACCATTTGAGCCATGAGGTTTTGTGCTATTAAACTGAGTGTAATCGGGGCAAATGTCACTGAAAATACAGCAGTAAAAGTTTAACTTGACCTGTATTCCAGTTGGTGTTATTGGGTTAAAGATAGAGGACCAGTGTCAGAGACTGGAGCCTTAGGTTTTGGGAATTTCCACAAGGGAAACTGTCAGAAGACTGGTCCATGAATCTATCAAAGGTGTGAAGAGAAAAATTAATTCATCACAAGTCTGTATATCCTATGTGATCCATTTGTCTTCTTAAAGATTTTTCTCCATTTAGGGCAACCTACACCGATCAGTCATAACATCATGACCACTGACAGGTGAAGTGAATACCATTGATCATATTGGTACTATGTGGTGTTCTGATGGAGAACCTTGGATTTTAACATCCATGTTGATGAGACTTGGACACACAAATAAACTTTTTCCCAGAACAAGCACACTCCCTCATGCAAATGGGAATCCCAAATGTCACTGGCCTAACCTTACAGGAAAATGCACTCCACCACATGGAAAAAACAATCAAACAATCAGGAACATGTTGAGGAACATGACAATGGCCCAAGATGTTGATTTGACCTCCAAACTTCTTACACCCCATTCTGATGAAAACAAACATGAACAAGTTTGATTGACAGAGGAACCACTGCACAAGCCAGAGTACCCAAAGGATCCACTGCCAACGTCGTGGTTCCAGACCCCATAGGACACCCTGAGAGGTCCTCTTGTCCATGCCCAATGGTTCAGGGCATTTCTGACAACATAAGGGGGACCAACACAAAATTAGGTAGGGGGTCATAATGTTATGCCTGATCGGTGTATTCTCCTTCACTACTGTCCTTGTCACTCTATGGTACATTTTTTCAAGCAACTGTTTTTCTTCTGCCAGAGAGAAAATGCATTGAAATCCATCATATCCCCAAATATCCTATGTCGCAGGCCCCCGCTGTGATCCCTTGCTAGGTGGGTGTGTGCTTCATCCCGGCATCACCTTTTAGTTTTAAGGGGATAGAGAGGTGACAGTTTTAGGGTCAGGTATACTGGAAACACAAGCAAGCACGAGCAAAAGTACAGAGGAACACTGCATGTGGAGAATTTACCTCCAGTATAATACAATACAGGCTATGTTACGGACAGAACAAAGCCAGAGATGCGAGGACACACAGGAGGACAGAAGATGAGGAAGGTACAACAGCAGCTGTGACAGGAATACTTCATCTTGCAGTGCCTCCTAAAGTCAGGTACATTGATTTGGATGCTGTCACTGGCGGCCCTGAATGAGAACAAAGGCTTTCACTGAGTGAAATTGCTCCTCTAAAGTGCTGCAAATCCAACAGCATTTGGGTGATAATGATATAAGATGCGTGGGCGTAGCAGCCCTAGGACTGGGGACATGAATAGGAAATTAACTAAGGAGCTTGAGCAAGATAATAAAGTAATAACTCTGCTTCTTAAAACATTCTTTGCAAGGTGTCATTTTTTTGTTAGAAAGAAAAGAAGCTGACGGCTGACAGAGCTTCTTTGTGTTCAGTATTTGTCCATCGCTGCCTTTTTGGTCCAGTGGGAGAACATACACTGTGACTCTATCTGGAGCGATGCCTGTGGGCAGATCAATATCGCAACCGTGAGGTCTGTGAGGAAGAATCGCAGTCGCAAAACCTTTCAGATTGGCACTGGCAGTGAATTCTGGGCAACCTTCTGGAAAAAACATCCAGAAGCAGGAAAAGAGAACACCAACTGGACACACTTAAAAGTTTGCCACAACTTTAAACACAGCAGATGGACGATTATGCACCACAAAAGGACAAAAAATGTAACTGGACAATTTGAACAGTTCCTTTTTCTATGCTTTTGTTTCTAAGGGAGATTTAACAGAGCAGCTACACGCACAAAACCAATGAGCCAAAACACTATCAATGAAGCATTCCTCTGGAACAGAATCTACAGGCACCAAGAGAGAACAAGTGTGGTTATTTAGGAGGAGACATTCAGCAGCGAGCTGAATGTGAGGAAAAGAAGGATCGACTGAATCAATCTGTCCAAGTGTGGAAAAGCAGTCGTACTTTAAACACACTGCCAGACATGAAACACAACTGGAGAAAATTGCTTTTGCTATTCTATAGGACTTACGTTGCCAGGAGTAAATCATCAAAAACCTGTAAAATATTTGTGTTGTAAATCCGGTGCCTCTTGCAAACAGCAGGCGCATTTTTTTCTCATATGGAAGATTACTTTAACCTTATGAACACCAAAACCTGCCAGTAGGTTTGAAAGACACGTTGTATTTTTTTTAATTGCTAAAATTCCACCATGTATCAAAGCCAGAAACTGTAAAAAAATGAAAGAATGGTTGGATTTTAAACTGTGCTTAAAGTGAAGTGAGAAAACTTAACCAAATCTAAGCTTAAAACTGTGATATTTAATTAAAATCATATGTCTCATTTTAAAAAATGACCAAAAATAAACTATTTTCTTGAACCAGATTCTGGTAAAAACTAAAAATTCTGAGCTCCTTGGCACAACCAGAAAGCCATTAGTAACTCAGCTGTGATCAACAGTCATGTGACAGAAATTCAGTGGCTGTTAGGCTGAACTGCACGCTGTGGAACAAAAAAAAAATCAGAGACAGAACAGAGGAGACAAGCAAAATGAAAGCAGTAAAATATCTACAGTAGGGAGAGCCACCATTACTTTTTACAGCACTGGTAACATCTGTGGGAACCAGTAAAATAATTTTTAAAACAAATAACAAAAGGAAATTTGAATTTAATTTTTTCTTTTTTTATGATTTATGGTATTATAAAATTGTCCTACTGCACAAAACACAGTTCTGAGTTCTCTCTACTTCTTGCCATGGTTGTGCTGTTCCCATAGAGGTGCAGGACTTGACATTGTGAGTCATTCCATGGCAGCTCATCTAAGGCCTCACAGTTAAGGTCATGGAGTTTCTTGAAAAAACATCATGCAAAAACTTCTACCTAAACCATGGAATCTTGCAAAATCCCACAGCTCAAAGCAGCTCAACAGTTACCATACAGACATTTAAAAATTAAAATCAACATAATACAAATATTTACCTGACAATTAAAGCCCCCAAATGTGAAATTAAAGCCACTGAAAACTATGAAAAATGTGTCATTGTCATAAAATGTTTAAGTAACATTACATCATCTGTAATTTTTAATATGTTTTCAATGGATATGAATACATTCCCTTCAAAATGTTTCAAAGAAATCAAAACGATCCTTCCTAAAAATACTATTAAAATGTCCTAAAAAAGTGGATTTTCAGCTCTGAAGCTCATTTTAGGAAGACTCGTGGCAGCCAGTTTTTTGATGTACCACCACATGACATTTCAGATATGACAAAACTAAGAGATTTTTTGTTTTGATGATAAATGAAAGGCTTCTATTATTTTAATTTCTGTTTAAAATAATAATAATTACTGACATAATTGAAGGTTCCAACTTTTTCTTGAGGTTTCTGGGATAATCAGTAAAAAAATCAGCCAAATCCTGTGAAAAATAGGCAGTCAGTGAGGCTTTAAAAGAATCACTGAAGTGATCAAATTTACACCGAGGGCCTATTTTCAAAAATTCTTAACTCAGAAAGGATTTCGAGTAGAGCTGTGGGGTTTTGCAAGATTCCATGGTTCAGGTAGAAGTTTTTGCATGATTTTTTCAAGAAAATCCATGACGTCAACTGGGAGGCCGTAGATGAGTCAGCATGGAATGACTCTTGTAGTGAAAAATGAGTCCACAGTGAGTAAAAATGTGTCAGGAGCAGAAACTTCTCTGAATTCAAGCCATTAAAGTTTCCTAATGCTATTGAGTCCAGTTTCTCCATATAATTTTGCCTCTGTAAAGGTCATACTCTGTCCTGTCTTTAGAGTTTCAACCAGTCTTTATATAAAAGCCTGGCGAAAAGGTAATGATCAGCTGAGGAACTTGAGTTTGAATGTCCTGCTGTTATAAACCGTGTGTAGGCACCTGTTATGTCATAGCAACACTATTTGGATAGCAACACTAATATGTATACTTGTTTATGTACACAGGGCAGTTAATCTGAGGCCCCAGTCAGATTTGGGCTTCACACCCGCCCTTTTTTTCTATAAACTCAGTACATTTCCACTCACTCTGCTTCCACTTTCTATGGAACTCTTCTTGCTATAAAATTTAAGGCTTTCATTAGAAATGGAGAAAAGATTTCACCGCTCAACTCTGCACAGTCTTTATCCATCAATCCATTTCGATTCTATGTTTTGAAGAAAAGTTAGCAGAATCTCCTCTTTGTGCCCCCCCCCCCCCACCACCACCAACAACCAGGTTGATGTGCAGACGCTGAACACATTTGGCACATTTGGCGAGTTTCTGCTTGTGTGTGTGTGTGTGTGTTTTGGCCCACCCCTTTGGCCTGTCTGGCCAAAATCCCCCCCCTCCCCATTTACCAGTGAGAGCAACAGGGAGAAAGTGGAGGATAGTCTGAGATTCCAGGCATACCTACACCCCCCCTGCCTCCTTAAAGCCCCGGCGGTGTCCTCACAGGGTCATCAGGGGGAAACAGAGGAGAAGCCGAAACCGCAAAAAAAGCTTTGACTGCTGCCCCGGGTTCAGCCTAATTCAATTTGCCTCTATATCTGAAAATCAAAGCTAAATAGAGGCTTCAATAATCAGCACCTGCAGCATAGACAGATACTGAGGTCAGATATTATACAAAAGGATTCCAAGAGGATCAGCTTATATTACAGCAAGTGTTCACACACAGCTTTGTGCACTTTGACAGTTTGCTCCAAAATATGTACCGCTAGTTCAAAAACAACACAAAGCTGCAGAAATGACTGCTGGCTTGAATGCATTTTCAGCTTCCTCTAACCAAATTCAATTACTTCTATCAGCTAATCCAATTTGATTCTCTGAAAGGGGACCAGAATCAAACTGCTGCAGTGAGCCCAGCTCTTGAGAATAACTATTTACAGTCTCTGGTGGTGCAGGAGCAAAACACCTCTTAGTGTTTGCAGATACACAATGGTCATGAGCATCTGTTTACTGGTTTGGTGAGAGGGAGAAAACAAGATCCCACATGAATGCAGACAAAATGCACAGTGAAGAAGTTGTCTTTCCATTTCTGGAGTTTTTTTTTTTTTTAATGAAGTTTTTTTCCCTCCTCCAGGAAATGTCTTAAATCTCTCTCTCCCACTGAGCCTGCTTCCCCCGGTACTGAGAGGGACAGATGGGTCACTATGCTGCATGCCTCGAGTCTGCAGAAGCTCTGCAGAGTTCCAGACGAATAAGGCACCTTCACTTTTTGGCAACCCACGCATGGGACATCGACCCTGGGCAAACCCATTAACACACTACCAGGAGAGCCAACAGGAAAACCGTCCAGAAACCTGCAGCACCGAGCCAGAACCACAACTGATGAGACCAGCATCTCTAAACTTAGGCGACATGCGTCTGGATCTGCATAAGTCAACACACGCATAAGTACACATGCAAATAAACGCACAAAAAAATGGAGACGCATTTGTACGGAACTGCACAGACGTACACTCTTACACAGACCCCCCTTGCTCAGACACTGGAATGCACAAACGCGCTGCTTTGGACCATTCACAGAGATGTTTTATGTCCGGAGAATTAATGAGACTAATGGTGTTCTGCCACTGTGTGTGCAGACAGCATTTCAGGGTTTGATGAATGGGTAAACAAGTGACTGTTTAAATATTGGCCCAACATTTACATCAAATCGGTCAGTAATGGTTATACACATTTAGCATCGGCTGACCAATCACAAGTGGGTAGCAGCACCTTATTCGCAAAGGAAGCATCGTGTGAGGATGTGAGTCATTCCTGAAATATTTCCACATGAATACGTGATTAAGTGATTTTCTCACTCAGATGGCTAAAGAGGCCATTGCATTAAAGGGAAATGTCACTGACAAGTTAAAAAGTGCATGTGACTAGTGCATGACTGGTGTGTGATGCCCAAATACAGAATAAACTAAATTATTGCTGCATTCAGTATTAATGAAGATCACTGATCTCATTTGGGGAAGTTCTCCTTTTTTCTGCTCCCTTCAGCGAATGTTAAAGGTCAGAGTCAGCTGCAGAGGAACAGCTCTGGGAATTATTGGTATGACTTCAGTATTGAAAAGTAATAAAGTACACTTACACAAGTATTGTTTTAAAAGCAGTTTTAAGATACAGATACTATTCTATGCTTTTTGTAACTACAATACAGAAGTACAGTAATTTCACAAATATAGTTATTAGCTTTCTTGTTTATTTACCCCTCAGAACCCCAAAGCCCATCAGGAGATTTGATGGCATGTTGTCTCTAAAAAGTCTTAAAAATGACACAAAAAAATTTGGCGCTTCTTGGCACAACCATAAAGCCATTTGCAACTCAGCTGCAAACAGCAGTCACATGACAAAAAAAATCAGAGATCTGTACAGGGTTGAACTGCAGGCTGTGTTTACACAGAGCAAATTAGGAAACATACAAAAAGAGAGAAGTATAAAACACATTAAAAATGTAAGAAGTAAAATATTTATCGTGTGTGGATCTATTCCCAGTACTGGTAACACCTGTGGGCACCTGGAGAAATATTAGTGTCATTAGTGACTCAGCTGCATCAAATAAAACATGATAAACTCACAATATTTGGCTGAACTAGGTTGAACTGCAGGGTATGTTTATATATATTAACTTTATATAATATTTGGCATTATAACTGTGTCACGCTGCACCTAAGCAGATCTGTAGTTCTCTTTGCATCTTGCTATGGTTGTGCTGTTTCCATTGATGTACAGGACTTCATACTGTAGTGAAAAATGAGCCCACAGTGAGTAAAAATGTGACAGCAGCTGAAAAAATGTGCTTTAGCTGCTTGGGATTTAAAGGGTTAACAAATAAACAAACAAACAAACAGAAAATTAGTATCAACGATTAACAACAATTAGATAGTATAAATCTTTCCTTTCTCAACAACATTAAAACGGTGCATACAATTTACAGATTAGATTTCATTTGGAAAGGCAATGAAATATAAAAATCCGCAGCATGCATTGTGCTCTCTGATTATTTCGATCTGAACACTCCTTCCACCACTAGGCAGCTTGGTAAGACCTCAGAACAGTTGTTAGTTGTTCTCACAGAGACCTGAGCCAGAATAATGTAGCCAAAACTTTCTCTAAGCTCTCCTACCAAAATTGTAACTATAGTTTGGGGGCAGTATACACAAAATCCTTTATTTACATAATTTTATTGTTTATTTAATGTAAATACAGCATCTTTGGCTTAGCAGAAAAAGTCAGAGGAAAAGGATTATGTGGGTTTAATTGCTGGAAAAGTGTGCCATTTAGATGTTCTTTAGACACCTCTAGCATTTGCATTGGCATTCCCACTGACACAAGCCAGCCCTGGCACAGGCTGGCGCTACTGTCTCAAAGGGCTGCGGTTTTTTAAATGAAAGCAGTTTTTCCTCTGTAAAGCTGACGCTCATGTCCTCAAGATATTCCAGGAAATAATAAAAGGAGGTTGCTGATCCTTCTGCCTTGTTCTCACACTGAATTAAAAGCAAACAGTGAATGAGCTCCGGCTGCTGTTCTGTTGGTGTTATGTGCACAATGTGAATCAATTTAGGTGATTTTTTTTCCAATATACAGTAAGTGTTGCCTTCATTGGAGACATTGTTTGCTTTGAATCTGACTGCTTAAATGAAAGCTAAGAGATTTTGTCCAGGTTGAACTTCATTATCTTTATATAGAAATGCTAAATGCATGAAGTAGTGGTTTCAGAAGTGGAATTTGAAGATCAAAGATGTCCACATGGACCCAAACTACTCAAAGAGATATAATTTCTAAAATTGTTTCATTCCCCAAATGCCAAAAAGACCCAGTAAAATGACAAGTAACAGGAAAATGACAATGTAAATGCAGACAAATGGACATTTGAGCATTTAATCTGGGAAAAGTCCTTCTGTTGAAGGATGACTGAAAGCTCTCAAACAGCTAGTAAATGGAAACTGAGGAGAATTTCTTGTATAGTGGCAGAATATATGATTGTGGGCTGGAGTTAATGATTATTTTCATTGTCATAGGTTTCTCATTGAATCACTGAATTGTCTAGACTATTAAATGTCAAAAAAGAGTGGGAAAAAAAAACGCTTTTAAATTTCCGCTTGCCCAAAGTGATGTTGTCACAGTGATGGTTTATGTCCAAGTAAACGTCCAAAACCAAGTCGAACATGTACAATTATCTTATAAAACCATGAAAACAAAAATCTTCACATTTGTAAAGCTGGAACATCACATTTTTGGCGTTTTCGCAGTGATTGACTCATGGAATAACTGTTGCAAGTGAAATATTTGCTAATTATGGGGTTTTGCTGCTGTTCTCTATTAGTCACATGCCAGGCCTTAAAGGGACTGGATGATCAACCAACTGACAAATGCCCTTTTCTTGCACCACTAAGTGAGTCTTCACGCCCAGGCATCGCCGCACCGCTGCGTCGTCCTATTTGGCTCACCTGTTCATGTTTAGTGAGGCGTGTTTTATTGTGGATGTCAGAGGACACCAGGTTGAACTGGTGTTTCTCCGCCAGTAACCTCAGTAAGATGACCACTGTCCGGCTGCCGCACTTCCCCACACGGTTATAAACCACCTGGCTGGGGAACGGGAGCACCTGCGAACACACAAACACACACATATATGAAGAGAAAGCAAAGAAAAAGAGAGTGATAAAGACATTAAGCTGCTGACACATTTCCGTAATTTACCTAAGAGTTCCCGAGTATAATAAAAAGTACATTTACTGCTTACGTACTATGTAACCTTGTATATTCAAAGGTGACTAATTTGCACATTATTTTTTGTGTTTTATAAACCTTTCATAACACTTACTGCTAATTTGACTTACACTGATCAAGCATAACATTATGACCACCTGCCTGATATTGTGTTAATCCCCCTACATGTGCTCAAAACTGCTCTGAACCATTGGGTATAGACAAGAGGACCTCTCAGGGTGTCCTATGGGGTCTGGAACCACGACGTTGGCAGTGGATCCTTTGGGTGCTCTGGCTTGTGCAGTGGGGCCTCTGTCAATCAAACTTGTTTCACTGCATCCTGTTGTTGCTTGATCACAATGGGGTGTAGGAAGTTTGGAGGTCAAATCAACATGTTGGGCCATTGTCATGTTCCTCTACATGTTCCTGATTGTTTGATGTTTTTTCCATGTGGTGGGGTGCATTTTCCTGCAGGGGCATGACATCTGGGATTTACATTTGCATAAAGGAGTGTGCTTGTTGTGGGACAATGTTTATTTGGGTGTCTAAATCTCATCAACATGGATGTCAAAATCCAAGGTTTTCCAGCAGAACAGCACATAGTAGCAATATGATCAATGTTATTCGCTTCACCTGTCAGTGGTCATAATGTAGTGGCGGATCGGTGTATAACACTGCTTCTTACTTATCTTGTTAAACTCAATACCAACAACTGGAAACACTTTTTAAATCTATATGTTACTGTTTTATTGTTACGCACTAAAACACCAAGTCAAATTCCTTGTATCTGAAAACCTTCTTGACAATAAAACCTTCTTGGTGCAGATTAGAAGAATAGACCAAAATCTGTTGGTTGAAAGTGGTAAAAAAAAAAAAGGAACAAACTGTGTTAAAAATGGACACAAACTGAAGAAATTTCTCAAATTTTATCTGGATTCCTTTTCCTTCTTCTCTGATCTTTGACCTCGTGGGCTGAACTCAGCTGACCTCGCAACACATTTTCAGCTACAAAACGCTCACGGACATGACATGCTTTCATCTATTTTCCTCGTGTGCTCATTCCTCCACTGAACTCGGTGAGTCAGAGATTCTCTGCAAAGTGCTACTGACGCAACTTTTGAGGGTTTATCACACACAATTGCACACACGCACACGGGCCACGGCACGCACTCGTACACACCTCCTGACTAACCAATTAAACGGAGCCGAGCCGTGATTCACTGAACTCAAATAAAGCGGATGTGAGTACTCCTCTTGAAAAAAAAAAACAGACTCGGTATTTTTACTTGCGAGAGGGAGGAAGTCGAGGCTGACGTGCGTATTGAGCATGAGACCCGTTTTAGCACAAGGGGCGGCAAGAATGCACTAATTTGGCAATTATCCCTAAGGGCCCGCGAGGTTTACACAAGTGGCCCCTTAAGAATGAAGGTTATCTGGGGAAATTCACTGGTGAGAGGAAGAGTGACAGAAAATGGGTGGGGGTGGGGGTAGGGGGAGCAGTTAAAGGAAAAAATGGGGGAAGAAATCTGTAGGAGTGATAGAGATCTACCACAAAGAAACAAAGAGAGATCAGTTGTGTTGTTGTCATGAAAGCCTTTTCCCTTGTCACTTCAAATGAAGCTTTCCTGTAAATCAGATAGGGGAGAAATGCCACAGTGATGAGCTGTTGTTCCCAGTCTGGGATGGTGTTTGTGCTTTTCCCAGACGGGTTTGCAGATATCTGAGACTTTGGAAACAAGTCCAACTGACTCAATTAACCAGTTCATTACTTCAAACAACCAGCCAAGTAATTGGCCGGTTATGTACTGCAGTTTTTACAGGCTGGATCAATACGAGCGCTCACCTGCTTGCTTCCTCACCACGTTCTGGCACCAAATTATCATTCACCTTTAGTTAAATATCAGTGCTCTTTAGCTCCGGTGCGGCAGACAGTAATTTCCACACCACGGAGCTCAGCGTGGCCACACACACACTGGCTGATTCTGTTCTGTCTCCGCCAAAAGCAGCAGTCCCACCCAAGCACAGACTCAGTAAAAACAGCGAGGGCCCCTTTGAATGTTTGCCAGAAGCCAGTGGAGAGACAGAGGGAAAGTAACAACAGGATGGATATTGAAGCAGTCAAAGGGGGGCACAAAGAAAGGCAGACATGAAGAAGGGAGGACTTAATTTAAGAGAAATCCAATCAGTCAGATGACAGGTCACCACTATCAGTCCCACTTCCCATTTGTTTTCCGAGAATCGGAGCATTTTCCCGGACGCCGTCAGGGAATAAACCAGTTTGACGCAATGTGAGAAACAGATACATGGGCGCATTTGCTCAAGGATATAAAGAAAGGTGGGCTGGAAAAACAGGCTACATACGCTTACACAGGCTTACACAGGTTTTGTTGACTGGCATGCACCGGCTTGTGTCACTTACTGGAACCCTATCGTCACTCAAAGCTATTTTATACTTTCGATATAGCTGTTTTTTTTTTTAAAACCAAAGTTCATATTTTAATAGATCTTTACAGACAAACAAGAGAAAAAAAGCTGCAATTTCACTCAGCTTTAAGCAAACATTTCAGGCAGATAGGAGACGGTTCTTTTGGACAGCAGTTCAGCATTCCTATGTGTTTGCCAAGTAACAACAGACTTCTCAGCTTATGACAATAATGAGGCGGATAAAATGCATGCAGTGTTTCGCAGGACAAAAAAATCCCTGCTGCTATAGTGAAAAAAATGACTGTTAGACTTCTAACAGCCTGCCTGCAGAAAAGCACAGGGATAACATCAGAGATGCCATCTAAAGTCCAAAATCTCCCACCGGCATTAACAGCACTGAAAGGGCAACCTTTCACTTCGTCCTATTGTTGTTACCACTTGGTGCAGCTTAGGTTTCTGATACATGCTGTGAGAAATGTCCGCAGCCTCTGCCAGTAAGGGATTCTATCAATAGTGGATCCATGGTGTCAAAAAAACAAAAAAAGCATTGCATAACAGGGCTGTTTTTCACCCTGCGTCTGATGTGGATGCTTCTGGTCAGACTGTTGTTGTGGTATTTACAGCTCTGATGCCGGCAAGACAATATCAAGCAGGAGATGAGTATTCCTGCACCATTTATCTCTCACGATCTTTCCTTCTCTGCTTTTACGGAATCTTGAAACCACATTCGCAACAAAACCTCAGAAGGCGCCATGGTGTTCTGAAACATTTTCAGACGTGACATTAGTTCACACATAACTGACCACCCGTTTCTTCCTGAGAATGAACAGATTTCTTGAAACTGCCACCTTCAACCGAGTCCGACAACACGTCTTGGTCTGCCATGTATCACGACCACCACGTACACACTCATCCATCTTCCCTTTGCAGCAGTTCCTGGAAACCCAACAACCAGTACGCTGCTTTGGAAACAGAGCTACGCTAGTTTTAGTTAGGCCTGATCTGGGTTCGTTGTTCTCTAATGTCAACTGACTCATCCCACGCTCAGGTTTCAGTCCGTCAAGACTGTTAAGATCCTCAGCATTTCCTGTTATTATTAATCGATCCACTCATCTCTGCTCCCACTCGGAGGAAGAGTAAGGGAGTCTTACTGCCCTAAGTAGCTGTGTTTCCATCATGTTTCTATCAAAGTATATTTACGGGAATTAAGATGAATTGATTCAAGAGAAAATGGGAAGATTTCCTCAGCTACCACCAGTAATGTTTTACACTATTTGAGAATGCAGAAACTTAATTTGCGCGTGACAAATGGGAGCCGAAATGTTTTGTCAGAATATCGACTGATACGTCAGGCTTTTATGGATATTAGTTTGTGCATTAACATATTTATGAGTGCAAATGTCTCTGGGTATCATTAAGTATGAGGAAATATTAGCTCACATTGTCATCAAAACTTATCTACCGCCGTCCGCTTTGCTGGTCTTTGTTCAATTGGCACCATTATAATGAATCAAATGGAAAATGGGTTTGAATTGTCCATTATCCATTTTTTCTGATTACTTTACAAATGGGTAATTGTCTCAGTTTAATTGCTATTTTTTCATGTTTGGGTGCTTCAGAATTTGAGCTTCATAAAAAAACGGCTGGACTGTACCATTAGTGTCCGGGGGACTCCACAGGCAGCCATGAAAACAGCCGCACAATCATATGCGCTATGCAATAGTTTATTGGCTCCGCGATACGTTAGGCTTTCAAAAAAAACTTGCTTATAGCATTATTATAATATGATTTGTTCATTATATCAGCTGTATTCCAGGATTTGTATCATTATATCTATACCCAACCAGATGAAGACACCCGTTGGGTTAGTTGTAAAGTAATGCACAAACCTTAACACTATTCAAGACTACTCAAAAGACATTTTGCCTTTGTTGTTGCTTTTATTTTCTGCTTTTGATTGACCGCTTCACTGTTTTTTTTACCATTTCAAAGTTTGTACGGCAAAATGCTTTTGCGCCTGGTAAAGACGCATATCAATTAAGGAATTAGAGAAACAAAAATGTGGACTACATACATTTAACACATGTACGTAAATGTAGAGGAGACATTCTTGTCATGCTTCCATACACATAAAGACTCGTAACTCTATTCTGAGAGCTGTGCGGTTTTTTCATATGCCCTCATTTATGTTCAGCTTTCGACTCGATTTCCAATCTTTTCCCTTCACTTACCAGAACCTCAGCTTTCTGCTACACGCATGCTAGAATACATCAGACCGCTGCTGAAATTGCAGATCAATTGCCACAGCAGCAGGATGTCGACAGGAAAGATAATAAGAGATGTGGCTGATGTACGGCATACCACCGACATGGCATTAGCTTCGTCTGTCTGGGAGAGACGGGATGACAGCTGATTTGGAATCAATCAAAGCTAGAAGCTAATGTATAATCACTGTCAGCAGAGTCTGTGCATCTGGAGGCTGTATGTAGTTAGCGAAGCTGAAAACGCTACAATTGTGGCCTGAGCAAGGCAGCTGTTATCTGATTTGAAGTCATAGAGCCAGAATGAGAATATGACTTCAAACTTCAGGAACTTTAGAAACAAGTTTTGGTGGATATCCGTTCCATATTTTTTAATCATGATTATGATTTCAAAAGGGTGTAGTTTCAGAAATGGGGGATTTTTCCTATACTCATTTATTGTACATTCATAAGAACCTAGCAACTGGCCATAACAATGAAACTGGTGCTTTTCACAATAATGGTAATGAAATAAAAATCGGAAATTATATCTACAGGAACTGCTATCCTTGACTATCCTGTTTTTAGGATATTTTTTTTGCCTTTAGCAGTTTCTAAAGCTGTGCTGTATAAAACCTTAAAATTACTCATTTTTACCTGGGGTAAAAATGACCCAATACCACCAGTTTCTGCTTTTAGGATGCAAAACTTTTATTGCAAACTAACTTTCATGCTAGATGGTGGCCACATTAGCAATTTTATTACCTCAGAGTCCCTAACAATATTTGCTAATGTCTGCTATACACATACAATACCAGGTTTCAATAGCTAAACAACAAAGCTAAAGAAGCAACTTCATCTTTATCAGTCCCTTCTGGTTCTTGTAGAAAATTTCGGTTCCATTGAAACCTCAATTTTCTGTGTCAGAATGATTTCCAGAGCTTTGGCGTTTTGTACGATAATATAAATATTCAGAATGAGACGCCACAGTTAAGCTTTGTGATTCATTAGGGCTGACTTCCAATCACTTTCTGCTATATCTGATTTAAAATATGGCATCCAACCAAAAGTGTGCAATTTAGAGACTGAACAGCACAACCGGCATGAGCCTGTTTTCTAAGTGAAAAGGGTTTGTTTCAGATAATGGCGGCCCCTGAAAAAGAATACTGGCATAAAGCAAATTACAACAATGTCTCCACAGTGTTCCAGTCAGGCACAGTTTGTTTCATGTAAATACCACTTCACTGTGTATGCAACAAGGACCTTGGCTAGCTGGTTTGTCTGAGTGGCCAGAACACGATTTCCACACTAAACACCAAACAAAGCCCAGATGTGATCCACCTTAATTCAAACAGCTGCTCACAAACAAACCCAATGTGATTAAGTGTCAGGTTAGCGATGTGCTAAACGCTTTGTGCCAAGCAATAAAAAAAAAAAACACTAATAACTCCCTCAATCAAACGGGAACAAAAGAGGAATAAAAGGAAAGGGGGATTAAATAGATGAGGAATGAGGTGAAAATGAGGTGACTGATTAAAAAAGCAGATAAAGAATAAGGGGGCAGACGGGGGAAGAAAGCAGTTGGCAGTGAGGGAAAGTGGGAGCACAGAGGAGAGATAGTCCTGCAGACATGCAGCTGGATGAATACAAGGCCCCTGTGTCAGTGCCGTGTGAGTGTGTGTGTGTGTGTGAGTGTGTGAGAGAGAGAGAGAGAGAGAGAGAGAGAGAGTGTGTGTTCAAAGCTTTACTGTAGCACTGAAGCCAGGTCTAACGGGTATTTAGAGCCAGTTTGCACACAGCTCCTTCACACAGACCTAACCCTATCCTAACAGGACTTAACTGGCTCGGATTGCAGGGTAACACTTCAGAGAGAGAGAGAGAGAGAGAGAGAGAGAGAGAGAGAGAGAGAGAGAGAGAGAGAGAGAGAGAGAGAGAGAGAGAAATGAAAAGTGAAAATGAGATAAAAGAGGAAAAATGACAATGACAGATCGGGAGAAGATCTTACTCTTGGTGCAGGGGGTCCGTGGTCATCCAGATACGTGGATTCACCTGTAACAAGAAGTATACACGTTGGAACGTTTGAAAAAAACAGACTTAAAATTACGATGATCAGAAGATTGAAACAACATAGATAAAAAGAATGGAGGCCGTATTTTAAATGATCATAAAATATCATATGTGTTACCAGTTGGGAGTATCCTTCAATATATCAAAAACAGTGCTAACAAAATTACAATAACATTGATCATATTGGTACTATGTGGTGTTCTGATGGAAATCCTTGGATTCTGGCATCCAGGTTGATGAGACTTAGACACCCAAATAAACATTGTCCCACAACAAGCACACTCCCTCATGCAAATGGAAATCATAAATGTCACTGACCTAACCCTGCAGGAAAATACACCCCACCACATGGAAAAAACATCAAACAATCAGGAACATTTTGAGGAACATGACAATGGCCCAACATGTTGGTTTGACCTCCAAACTTCCTACACCCCATTGTGATCAAGCATCAACAGAATGCAGTGGAACAAGTTTGATTGACAGAGGCCCCACTGCACAAAGCCAGAGCACCCAAAGGATCCACTGCCAACGTCCTGGTACCAGAGCCCATAGGACTCCCGGAGAGGTCCTCTTGTCTATACCCGATGGTTCAGAGCATATCTGATGACATAAGGGGACCAACACAATCTTAGACAGCTGGTCATAATGTTATGCCTGATTGGTGTATATAAAGCATCGTAGAATCATAGAAGCTATGTAACAATAATTCTAATCTTTCCTGTCCTTAGTGAACACACCCATTAAACTTTCACCGTACTGGCGAAAAAATTAAGAAAGCCTGTGGATTTAACAACTGGTCACAAATTTAAAGGATTTTTAGTAGCTGTGGATCAGGACTGCATGATATTCAAGATAACTCTAGGCTATGAAGTAGGAAGACAAATTTCCACTTCGAAAGAACCACAAAATCCACATTAGGAAGGTGTGGTGGTGGTACAGGTCCAATGCAGGACTTTTACCCAGAGACTTGGGGATTTGTGTCCTGTGTGGAACCATTATTTTGTCTTAAGTTACATTTTCACTTGCTGTCTGGTAGGTTTAGGGGCCAGAAGTACTTGGATGGGCTTTGGAAAATGAGATATTTTGAGTTAAAATTGAACCTTTTGCAATTTTAATGACACGTTGGAAGCTTGGTTTAGGTTCAGACACCAAAACTACTTGGTTAGGTTTAGGAAAATCTCCTGGTTTGGGTTAAAATACATCCTTTCACAACACTTTGATGCTTCGTCTCCGGGTTTGACATGTCCTCCCCCATGTAAAAGATGACTGGTTGACTGAAAAGGGCAGACATTTGGAAAGCAGCACAGTTAATAGCAAAGACAATGAAGTCATTCTGTAGCAGATTAATTCAACATTAGCATAAATCATCTCTGTTTATACATAATTTGTCTAAGTGTCAACTGAAGGACATCTAAAGTCACTGAGATTACTTCATACCTGTTTTACAGCTTTACACAAAATAACTTTTCCCGACTGGAAGTATTCTGAGATCTCTTTTATTTATGAAGATGATTCATATCTGCAGATGCTTCTTGTGAGCAGCAAACTCAAAATGTTTGACAGTTTTTTTGTTGTTTGTGTTTTGGTTTTGTCTACGTCAAAGTGCCTCTAGCTCACACCTTTGCCTTGCTTTTATTGACTGGACTCCAGATCCGCTAACTCCTGACTCCAATTAGTTTCTGCTGCAGTCATTAGCCTGGGAGTTCACATACTTGTTCTAACCTACACTCTCTTGACACTGTATCTCCACAAGAAACTGAAAGGTGTGTTGAGAAAAGACTCTCCCACTACCCGCTGAATACATTATCATAACATGAACAATTTAGTTTTGGAGATACATGGTTTTGTCAAGACAGTGACAAAGGACTACAAACAAACATTTTCTGAACTCATCAATATCCCAAATTGCTGTTTGCAAGACTTAATGCAGTCACCCCCACTGTAAATAGTGAAATTTTCATCAAGAACATAAACAGCGGAGATGTTTTAGCAAATGAATACTGGAAGTTTTACACAAAAAGATACAATATTCTCTCTCTGATCATGATCAGCTTTGAGTTTGAGGTGCTTCTGTCTATTTTGTGCCTTGTCAATAATCTGCTTTTTGAATGAATCATGCTTCACTCTCTGCAATGTGTCGATTTTCTCCAGAAGAAGACTGCTACAGCAGACAGTTTGACACGCTGCGTCAATCCTCTGAATGCCAAACAGTTTCTGAGCGTTTTTCACTCCTGTCACATTTTTTGCTAACTGTGGGCTCATTTTCCAGTGTGATATAGACTCCTGCATCTCTATGGACAGAACGCAACCGCGACTAGAAGTAAAGAGAACTGAAAATTGCCTGTCGTGCACTGTAACAGAGTTAGAACGCCATAAAATAGAAAAAAATGAAAGAAGAATCAAAGAAATTCAAAGTTGAATTTCTTGGATTACGTATTTTACTGTAACTGAAAAAGTCAACATGTACAACATTTTTCAATATATTCAAAGGTAGTAATAAAACTAAAAAGGTAATAAAAAAAATGGTAACTTTACATATTATAGACATTTTACTACTTACATTTTATCTGCTCTATGCAAACACTGCCTGCAGTTCAGTCTACTTCAGCCAAAAAGTACCTGCATTTTGTCATTTGACTGGTGCTTGCAACTAAGTTGATAATGGCTTCACGTTTTTTTAACAGATTTTGGTTAGGGCAGATTTGTTATTTTTGGCAAAATTTTAAAGGAAACATGAATAATAAAGTGACTTTTAAGTAATAACGTGTAGTTCACTGATCATCGTGAAAGACTGAAAATCCAACGACTCGTTCTATTTTTGCAATTTTTTTCCATGACAAATGGTGTAATTTGGTGATTTTTAAAGATGACATGCCTTCTGAACCTACAGTTTGGATTTGGGGTTTGGAGGGTTAACCCACTACAAAGCTTCTCCATCCCCAGTTTGTGACACTGCATTAAACAACAGGTGGCAGTCCACTTTAAAACCCACAGCATCGGCCCAGCAGCTGCCCCCCCTTCACCCTCCATCCTCGGCCACAGCCACACAAAGAGCAAAGCATCGCTCTTCTGCATTAAGTGCGAAGTTGTAGCTTCATTCATACAGTGTATGAAACACTGTGAAGCTGTTTCATGTGGGAACAATGGAGCTCATTCAAGGTTGTCGCCACACTGAAGGTCTGTGTCCGTCGACTCTTCAAATCCAGGCCCGGGCTTCAGACAGCGGCCTTTTCTTTGGCTGCCTGCTCAGATACAGAGATGCATCAGTCCCTGTTGCATTTACGACATTAAGAAGAGAAAGACCTATTGGAGACTGTGTGGGTGGGTAGTGAATAAAGCCATAAAGAGAAGAAATATTAGTTAAGAGAACAATCCGTCCTTGTGTCTCCGAAATGCGATCCACCTGGTCTAAAACTCAAACTCGCCCTCATAAAGCACAAGTACAGACACACACTAGTTACTATATGGATCTCACTTGGCTTCCACAGTGTGTCGTGGCTCATTAATTCATCAGGCGCTGAATGTATAAATACTGACACAGCTGCACTATGCTCACCCTCAGGTGTTTTTTTTAGACTCTTTCTATCTTTTCATCTGTCTTTGTCTCCCCTTTGCACAGTTTTTGCAAGGAATGCCGCGGGAGGCAGCTTTTCTCCTAGGCATTTCAGGTCACTGCGGGGCGAGGATGCACAGAGGCAGACATCTCCGTTTCTTCCTCTGTCATCCATCACGGACAACCGCCTCCCCCATATGACCTCCAAACCCCCCTGCCGCCTCCTGTGTGTGCTTCTCATTAGCGTTTTGGATAGGGGATTGGAACTAATTTTTTCCAGGGCACAAGGCTCGTAAAAGCTGACAGCTGCCCTCCGCCCCCCACCACCCACAGAGGAAGGAAAATGAACTTAAAGAGCCACTGTACACTGTACTGTACTCATTGACCCCATTGTCCTGTGATTGCATGCCCGATATCATAGAGGAGGACGAGAGTCTAATGGGACTATTTGGCTTCATTAAGAAATATTTGAATTCCAAAGCTGACCGTTCTTAATGTTCTCCCGCTGCCCTGAACATGATTTATCACTAATCTATGATTTGATAATTTCACTCTGTACCCTACAATATTCCATTTGCTCCACAAATCTAAAAGGTATAACCTTCAAAAACTACAGAAAGGTGAAGAATGTTGCTGCTGTGGTGATGGGGCTTTTACCTCTCTTGTCCCACTGATTCATGATCTGTCCATACACCTCTGGGAATACCACAGACTTACACAATCAACACACACACACAAAAAAAATCTGTAATTTTATGTAATTGTTCTGTTTTATTGTAGGGATTTTTTTAAATTTAAAAAATCATTGATAAAATTACCAAAATAAAACTTATTTATAATTGTGAATAACCATAAAATGTTCGTTTCTCAAAGGAAAAAACATTTTTTGGACACAAAATACTTTTTACAAATTTTTGCTTTAATTTGAAAGACAAAACTGTTAAATTTCTAAAACCAGACAGAAGTAGTGCCAATTAACAGATAAGTACTGGCTCTGTAATTTTACATGGATTTATTTCCTATGTGACAGATATGTTGTATAATTACAAATGCTGAATGAAGATGTTGTCATCAGTATATAACATCTAAAGGCATTGGTAATCTGTTAATTTATCTCTTTATTAATATTATATTTAATTGGTCATTTCATACTTCTTACACATTTAAATGTCTTTGATTAAACATTGAAGGGTTAAAAAAAATAACCTATGGCTAAATAAAGTCTACAAAATGTATTTTAATTATGGAAAAATTACTGTATTTTTTATGGGATGGTTGTTTTCTGTGCTTTTAAAGTATGTTTGTGTGGTGTCCCAGAATAATTACTCTTTTTTTGACAATTTTAGTTTTACAGTATATCCAAAGATGTACTGAATTACGGCAGCTCACGGCAATTCAACACTTATGTGTTCTTCACTTGCGTTTGTCATCAATCTTAATGTAGAGTCTCATGATACACTGGTCAAGAGGACAAACTGTTTACCTGGACATGGCAAAAGGCTCACTTAAGACAGGAAGAAAGATTTCCAGAATCAAATTAAAGTCAACGTCATTTAAACGCAGCCTCGTGTTTATCATCTGTATTTTGTGTATCCTTGTGTGTGTATGTGTGTGTGTGTGTGTGTGTGTGTGTGTGTGTTTGTATGTGGGTGATTGACGGAGAGACTAACTGGAGTGTGGGTATGCATCGGTATGTAGCTAAATGGTTAATTGGATTACTGTGTCACAAGATCCACGGACCGGCCTCTGGTTAAGAACAGCTGCACAACTGTTTTCTGAATACAACTATCTAATCAATACATTAGCATGGACGACATGAATCAGTGAAGGTTTTAGGTTTTCATTACAGTCAACATAAAACATGTGTTATTCTGAAACTTGTAAAAATCATATGAAAAAACAACACCAAAATATCATAGCCTCCATGTAGCATACTGTGGTATGTGTTGTATGTATCTGATGCCATGTAGGGATCATGTTGTGTACGTGAATTTTACTTAATCTAGCAGATTTCTCCTCAAAAAATATAAAAAGCATGTAGTAAACAAAAGCTTATGATTTGCACCACAGATCTCCACGAATTAAAACATATTTTATGATTTTGGAAAAACACATGCAAGTAATAGAAGTTAAAAGCTAATATGGTGCATTTTCAAGCTGAGCAATTATGCAACATGATTTATATGTGAGACTCTGTGAAGCCCATTGTTTCCAAAGACGTTATTTTCTGCATGAATCTAAAAGATTCAACAGGAACTAATTACTGGAATGGTGATCTAGTGAAGGAGGCTGTAGTCCAAAGTCACTCTTTTTTCCCCACAAGTTTTAGAGCAGCAAATGCTATACTTACACCCCACCATGAACCACCGTCGAACGTCTATATTCTTAAAATGTGGATGCAAAAACTGTGAATATTCACTTAAACCATAGGACCCAGCATGCACACACAAAAACAAAGCCGGCAGCTGCCCCCCATCCAGGAATTTGTTAACGCATATGACCATGTACATCAATTAGCCACCTCATTAGCTGGGTTGATTTGTTTTTCTTGGGCGCAAAAATAAGTCACTTGTTGTTAATTCAGAAAGTCACGACCTTAAAAAAACACTGTAAAGCTACCTGAGTCTGGCAGTTTTGCTGTTTGAAAACAAAACAAAAAAAAATGTGGACATCTATTGAGAAGGCAGTCAAAAAATGTAATGTTTAAAGGGACGAAAATGTGTGCTTGTGAAAATGTAATTATTTCCTCACAAAGTTCAATTCAAAGTAAACTTTGCTGTGTAAAATCGAGATCTCTACATTTGTACAGGAATGTTTTTGCCAGATCAGTCCCCAACAATTCCTTCTCCAGGCTCCGGAATTTTCCCCTTTGGTGTTGGCCTGCTCCAGGAATGCTACAGTAAGTTCAGGGAATTTCATAAACATGTATTTAGAGCCTCGAACATTTCATTTGCTTTGTGAAGCTGGCAACCTGGCTAAGTAGAGCTTAGGAAAGCACACATCCCAGAATAGGCCCGAGGTGGGAGCGGAAAACCGCACAGGAATGGGCTGCTGCGAGGAAGGCCAAGAGGATAGGCGCGGAGTTGAAGCTAAGGGGCCTTTTTTTTTGGCTTTGCTGTGGGACACGGCTCGGAGCAAAGATGGAAGGTTACAGTCGAAGCTGCTGCCATGGAATGTTCTACAAGTATGCAAAGCTAGATTACAGGTTCCTCATCTTGTGAAGACTAAACTTTCACATCTCTAACCATATCCTGCTGTAGTTTATTGTCCGCCGCAGACGGAAATGTGAGTATAAAAAGTGTACGTTTCCTTCAAAAGCACATTTGCCGAATTAAACACTAGCCGATCAAGAAAAGAGAAAGTGTGTGAGACCACATCGATAGAGGTCACATGACGGCCCGCATTGCAGTCAAAACTTACATAACTCCTGCCTGACCCAGCTGTGTAAAACACACCCAGTTAAACTTAGACACATGTCTATGGTTACAGTCCTCACTAAACATTTGTGCCATAATAGACAGCATAAGCAAACAAAGTCGGTGTGCATGAGTTACAAGCAGGACACGCTTTTCTGTATGTGTTTGTCTGAGAAATGTGTGTGTGTGTGTGTGTGTGGTCACCCAACCCTTTGATTTGGCCTGTAGGAGTGGCCCTCCATTAAGACCCGGAGCTCGACCCATCTCCGTAATTACAGAGAGGAGTTGAGCTCAGGGTCAGGGTCTCCACCCACTGTGCCCTGCTCCACATCACCCCTCAGTCACTTAGGAATCAACAATGGTCAGACGGCTTTGTGATATAAATAGAAAGGCAGTGCTGCTGCTATGTTATTGCAGGTGCCCGAAGACCAAAAAGCTGGTAGGGGAGGCTAATTTGTGGACTTAATGCTGCCCTGAAATTGTGGTTTGTGCTACAGGGAAACACAGTGATACAGATCGTGAGTACTTCAGGATGACTGTCAGCATGTCATTTGTGGACACCGGCGGTTGCCATCGTGTATACTGTACAACAAGGATGTTCCACTAAACTGATGACCCAGCGAAGCCGTGTTGACTTTGGTGGCTGCGCAGCTGGATGCCAACATAGCCAAAAATAGAAGACACGGTTTGCGGAACTAGGAAAAAAAAGGCTTAATCATCTCCAATGCTTCTGTGAAAAAGACCTCATGACTCATAGAGTTATAAGAAAATCATCTATTGGAATACCTTGTAGCAACCAATAACATAATAACGGCCAATAACGTTGACATTCTGGCCATTTTAAATGTAATAAAGCCAATAACTTAGATAGTACTCTTCAGGTTTTTTACACTTTTAAAGGAGTGTTCATGTTTTATGTTGTATATTGGAGTTAAGTGCCAGTCCAGTTATTTAAATACAGTTGTAAGTGAGGACTGAATCTTTTTTGCATGACAAATGTTTGAATAAAGTTTCAACGAAATGTCTTCCAAGAAAAAAAGGGGTAAATTCACTTGACAATGCAACATCCAACAGAGAAGCTGACATGAAGTTATGAAATTACATATCTGAGCAAATAAACAATATTCTAAAAAAAGATTTTGTACAACAAATAATTCTCAAATTGGCTCTTACAATTATAATTAAGGAGAGTGAGAGCTACATGGGACGCATCCTTGATGAATGAGTATGATGACTATGCCATCCACTTGAACTATTTTTGATGAGCAAACTGCACAAAAACTGCAAAAAAAAAAACTATTATTTTCAAGAAATGCAGTCCTGTTTATGTCTTATTACATTATCAGCTGCAGTTATTACATTTTCAAATGATACTGTTAAGGACGTAATAACCAGCCAATAGCATAATAACTTACTACGCTACTGGCCGTTACTACATTATTGGTTGCTGCATACCTGTATCGCTGCGTTTTAAGACAGTTCACAAGGAAAATCTGATTTTTTCTGTTAGATGACAGTCGATAAGCTACGTATTTAGCCTTCAGTGTATTTGAAAAAAATCATGGTAAAAATAACACACTTTGAACTGTTGCTCCCTCAAACTATCATCTGTGGATTTCACACTTGCCAGAGTACATTAATTTACAGGACCTGAGCAGTCATTTGATGTCTGAAAATTTAACGGGGAGACGGAGCAGTCAATGAGACTGAATGAAGACAAGCAAAGTGGATAAAATCAAACGAGGCAACTCGAGCATGCAAAAAGAGGAGTGCTCGAGCTTTTGGAAGCCTTCTGGAATTCCCATAGGCCTCAGTGCTGCAGGACGCCTGAATTCACTTGGGAGAATCGAACTTTTACAGGTCAAAGACTGCTCTTAATGAGTTGTTTTACACTGTAAACAATTTAATCTGATAAAAAAAGTATTGTTGTTAAGGTGACAGTGACTACACCTTTATATCTGCACTGATTTCTGCATAAAAACAGGCATTAATCCTAGTCAAGTGAGTCCTCCCTCCACCTGGCAGACTGCAGCTCTGACTGCATTTTGAAATCATGTAGCTTTGAAATGAAGAAATGAACCATGAAGTAAGAAATTGGACAAATCTGACGCCACAAACTAGGCGATCACTCAGCAACTATAGCGAGGAAGTACTGTGTTCTTCCTTTTGATGTGATATCCTGTCGGTGATGATGGCAATATTGCCACAGTGAGAACGACAAAATACTGTTAATCACAGGATGTGATGCTCTCAGGGATTTCTGGTAAACTGTATGCTCTGTCAGCTAATTCTGAATCAGTCACTTCCCCTTCAGAGAGCACCACAGTGATGGTGCAGTTTGTACGTACCTTGTGTCGGCTTGTGGACATGTGGGCATGACACCAGATGTCTTGCTACCCTGTCCTTATGGATAAAGAGCCTGCCGGCGGCCAATTTGACTGACCAGTGATTTTTCCCATACACCCCTATAAAAGAAGTCAAATGGAGGGGACCTTTTAACTTTTACATTAGTGGAAAAGTAAATGAACAACATGATCCATTAGGGAAGGGGGAACTTTATAAACACATACCTAGTTGGGGTTATATATACACATTTGTTTATGATATCCAAAAAATATGATGCATGACCAACATTTTTTGGATTAAACTGCACATTATCCTGTCAGCAACACAAGAAGTATTGAAATAATGCTCAGAGTCAGACTCGAAATTTGCCAAAGTGAAATTCCTGGATATTTTGCAGCTATAAATAATGCTTCACCCATGTTCAACAACAACAACAACAGCCAGCCTGTTTAAAAACCCACCGCAACTGGGCAACTACTCAGCCTGTGTTGCTTTACACCAGCTCGAAGCTCATAAAAAACACACGCCAGATGTGGAAATGCATCATGCATAAATGGCTGGGCCCCACAGCTACACAAATACACCACCGGCAACATCTGTGCCATGCACAACGGGAAATGGAATGAAAAATCGTATTTTTTTCGAGAGTAAATTGAATAGTTGACTTGTTGTGAGATGTCACACAGTTTACACCCATAAGATGTTTTCTCTCCCATAAATACTCATGGTTGTGCCTGTCATCTGGCCTCAGACAAGTCTTTTTTAGAAATAAGAAATGGTTGCCAAATTGGCCTTTTTTCAGTGCAACTGTAAAACTGGAATTTGGCTGTTTTTAGAAAACAGGAATTTGGTGCATGCATCAGGGTGATTGAGAAAACTCATGTTAATGGCAACAGAAATTTAGTAAATCGCTGTAAATCAAATTAAGGAAATATAAAAATTGTTGGTTTAATGGTTGGATGACATGCTCCGATCAAACCAGATTCCCATTAGTGGGGCAATCGCCAATGTTAACACTGGGTGAAAAACCACGACATCAATAGCTTTCCTGGGTTAGTCCATTGTTTTTGGCAGCTTGAGGAACAGACTATCTGGGAACATCCCCATTATTTCGCAACTTTGAACTCACACAACCTAATGGCGACTGCTAGTTCTACCTTATTTAGTGTTAAGTGAACATTTATTCAAAGTTGACAAAAAAACTAACCGAAACCGACTACAAAAGGTTGTTGGTGTGGTTGCATTTAGTTCAAAAGAATAGCAATAGCACCCTATACACCGATCAGGCATAACATTATGACCACCTGCCTAATATTGTGTTGGTCCCACTTGTGTCGTCAAAAATGCTTTGAACCATTGGGCATGGACAACAGGACCTCTCAGGGTGTCCTATAGGGTCTGGAACCAGGATGTTGGCAGTGGATCCTTTGGGTACTCTGGCTTGTGCAGAGTTTATCAATCAAACTTGTTCCACTGAATCCTGTTGATGCTTGATCACAATGGGATGTAGGAAGTTTGGAGGTCAAATCAACATGTTGGACCATTGTCATGTTCCTCAACATGTTCCTGATTGTTTGATGTTTTTTCCATGTGGTGGGGTGCATTTTCCTGTAGGGGCATGACATCTGGGATTTCCATTTGCATAAAGGAGTGTGCTTGTTGTGGGACAGTGTTTATTTGGGTGTCTAAGTCTCATCAACACGGATGTCAAAATCCAAGGTTTTCCAGCAGAACACCACATAGTACCAGTATGATCAATGTTATTCATAATGGTCATAACGTTGTGGCTGATCGGTGTATTCCTCAATAGTTTTTGTGCTTTGATCACCAGTTGATATGGTTCTGTTGTTGGAAATAATGAAGATTGGTGGGTGTGCATTGGTTGACCCTGTTATTTCAGATTTAATATGCTGCAAATACTAATGTTTTATGTTAAGTTAATCTAGAGATGAGATGCTGATTTTTTCCCCAGCAACCAATCTATTGGTTGAAGGCTAGGTACGATTTTGGTTGACCAAGATCTTCCAGCTGTAATTAACGAACTGCCATTAAAAAAGACATTTCTGTTGTTTTGCCACGGTAGTTTTTGACAGCATCTCAACCAGTAGCTTAAACTGTAATACTCTTTATACTTACCAGCACATTCCCTCGGTATGCAACGGGGACAGAAGGCTCTGCTTGAAGCGAGAAAAACACCCAGCTTTAATTGTTTGTTTACAATACAGCTCCGTTGGCCCTGAGCCTGTACTGAGCTAAATCAGTTCTTGAAAAAAAGTACATATTTTTGCAACATGCGATAGCTTGTTTATGGCTCTGAAGTTTGTCGTTGTGTTTTTCCTCACAAAATCTCCTTTCTCTGATAGCTGTTATCCTTATGATCCATGGGACACTGTGCTGATGAAAGAAAGTGACTTCGTCTGAACTACGTGACATGAATGTTTTCTCATCGCCAGCTGAAGCAAAAACATTCCTGCCTGAGTTGAGATCTAACAATGAGAAATAAAAAGGCAAAAAAGAATACAATGTTTTATCACTTTCATTATGAGACTATCAAGTGAAAACAGTCAGCTGGGTGTAGATATTCTAAACATTCTACGCCCGTGTTTTGGGGTTCAGTGGCAATACTGCTGAGTCACAAGTGAGGCATGCTATAGATAAATCTGGAAGAAAACAAAGAACTGGGTGCGTACTCATGCCTTCGCTGCACGATCACCCAACAAACTTGGTATTTTTGGACTTGCTGGTGAACCATAACTTAGCATCTATTGTGCATTTTTACTGGCATGGCAGGATGTTTGCCATGAAAGGTTCTTTTTTCCACTTCCTCTAAGACCAAACTAGAAAAAAAGCAGCCTCCATGAACAACCTTTGGGGTTAGAAACTTCTGCTGTTGCACGTCAAGCAGCTTTTATATGCCGAAGTGTTCCGCACAGATTCAAAAAAATGGTTCACGAGCCTTGAGCTTGCAGAATTCCTCTAACTGTGTGTGTTTTCACACTGAGCGTCTGCTATCTGTTTGCTTTAGGTTTTATGCTTGGATGTGCATGAAGCCACTAGTTGGAATTGCACTGAGAAAACGAGCTTTAACCTCACAGCTGAGGGCACAAAACAATCACATTGAAGCGAAAGACCAGAGAATCCGTTAACCATTGTGGGATATACACTTATTAGTGAGTTTGGTGAGAATAACAATCCTGTTTCTCCAACTGATTGTAAAGGTGGCACAAGGAGACACTTAATTTGGCTTCAAGTCCAGAATGAAAACAGAGTGAAACGGCACACCTCGCCCGATCCAAAGGTTAAAAAATCTCCCTAGCAGCGTCTTTAAGGCAAACTTACAAGATCGAAAGGTGCAGGTCGATTTTTTAACCTCCGGCCAGAACCAGGTTTGCTGCCTCCCCGCTTTACGTTTGTGCAGAGCTAAGCTAATCAGCTGCTGGCTGGGGCTGAACATTTAGCATATAAACATGACAGCGGTATTGATTTTCTCATCTCGACACTTGGCAAGAAAGCAAATAAGCACATTTCCCAAAATGTCCCAACTATTCTCAACCGCTTATTTTCTCCGGGTTTTCTTATGACTTCTTAAGCTCTAAATTATAAGGAAAGAAACAGAGCGCGCACGCTCGCGGACAAACATTCACGCACACATGCAGAAGGCCTGTGGTGGTGCTGCGTAAATCACCTGCTGCCCTTTGGGAGTCTTTGGAGGAGGGGTGTGGATAAAAGTTCTGGATGGGAGAGAGGAAAGAGGCAGAATGGGGGCAAAAAAGAAGGGGAAGACAAAAAGCATATGAAGGAGGGATCAGAGGGAGCTGGTGAATTACTATAGTGAAGCAGAATTCCTCAGAGTTTGTCATGTGACATGAGAAGCAGATTCAGGAAAAAGCAGCTGCTGGAGTCTACAGCACACGGAGGAAATGAAAAGAAGGAAAGTTAGGGGAGGCCAGGCAAAAGAAGGAAAGAGTCTGTGAGAGTGAAGCGGGAACAAATTGTTATCTAATCAGTTTGTGAGCCCTCTGCAGAGGTCAGCAGAGGAAGATGAATTGCAATATCTGGCCACGAGAGCTTCTTCAATGGACTGAAATTCCTTCAACAGACTGAAACATAATGATTTCAGCAGGAAGCCCAGATTCATGCACACACAGACACAGATACAGTACTGTATATACTGTACAGGCAGCGGTGCACACACAAGGCAACTGGAAAAGAGTCCTTTTTTCAAATAACCAAAGGGGTCCTTCTGTGTAGTGACATTTAATGCAAATAAAAGTGCAACATCATGAAAGTTGACTAATTCGTGACATAAAGTGATGATTAATGGCTCTAATGATGAAGCAGTATACTGGCCATGGAGGGTGATGGAGTTTTATTGCTTCCTGACAGGAAGTGTTGGCTCAAGGATTCTCACAGCTGTGAGAAAGATCTCGATGGCAGCAGATACATGCATACCTCTGTGTATTGTTAAAAAACTGCGACAGAGCTTTAATTGCAACAGCGTGCAGGTCCATGTGTGTATGTGTCAAAAATTCAGACAAAAAAGAGTTTAAATCTATTGTCTAATGTGTCTCTGCAGAGCAAAAGTCCTCATCAGACTTTCCTCAGCAGTAAGCATGGCAGCGACGGTGCTGCAGCTCGGCCCTGCAGAACAAACAGACCGCATAAAGAGAGCCTGTGTGGTGCTAAGTCTCACACTGGAGTGAGGGACAGGAGAGAGAAGGAACACAGAGAGAGAGGACAGAAAGAAAAGGAGAAAAATAAAACAGCACTATGATAAAGGTGGGAGGTGAAATGATGAAATGGAAAGAGAGACTTATAGCTGGCCCCACCCGAAAAAAGTTCTTGTAATAGCTTTCTAGATAGCCTTGTCAAAACTGAGACCATGTCATAAAATATTTCCAGAGGGGGGGGCAGAGCTCCACACAATGTGTGACTGTGGTCCACTGAAGCATGCTACTTTTCTCATGGGCCCCAATGTCAGACCTTTATAAGACTTTTACACTGTTCTGTTTGACACAGAGAGGTGTGATTTCAGCACAGAGATGATCCATTCCAGACATCAGGTATATTATTGCCACACGTAAAGGTCAGGCGGTGTCACTGGCCGTCCATTAAAAAGCCATACGAGCAATGCAGTACATTCCTGTGGTATCAAAATCTCTGTTAATACATCTACTGGTATTAAGGCATATCAACATGCGTCAGAGGGTCAAAATCGAAGCTGTTAAAAAAAGAACATGTACAATGATTAGCTGGGACATTAAGAAAAACTAAGAATAGGAAATCAGACATAGCAGAAGGTCAGAGTATATATCAGCACCACAACATCGTACATGTCAAAGGATTTCAGTCAAATCAACTTATCTTTTCTAATTTACTTGATGTAAATATATGAGTTTTGCTTATTTCTTTTTATTTGAACTTAAAATGTCCAATTTTCCCCTTCACACTCACTTACTCAACCTAAAAACATGAGTTCTTACAACTTATGACGAGTTGAACAAACAGCTGAGAGTTAACTCAACTCATTAAATCAAGTTTATAAGACATAAAACCAGCATATGAAACACAGTTCCCAGGACAGTGTTAGAGTCAAAACTCTAAAAACATGGCAGAAAATTGCTGCATGTAATTCAGACATGGAAAAAGTAAATTATGGTTGTTTCTTTTCATAATCATCAAGACAATTCTGACCATGACAACATGATGCTTAATTCAGTCTCTACATGTGTAAACTTAGCATTTATCTCACTGTAACCAGGAGCAGCCTCACAGGTTGTATTTGTACTGACTCTGGTCTTCAGTTGCTTCTGTAAGTTGCAAATTCTAAAGTTAAATGAAGAAGAAGCTCCTTAAGTTTAGGAAATGTAAAAGGAAGTCTGTTTGTAACAACAGCCTATATAACAAGTTGATTCAACTTAACATCTTAAGTTTATGGAACTTTTTTTCTTAAGTTCAGTAAATTTAAATGAACTAGTTTTACACTTTCACAACTTGTAGAATGACTCCAAGCCAATTAATCGACTGAAGTGCAGTTTACTCACATGATAATGCAGTGTAAGCCCTGTTTACTATGGAAATGCTAAATAACTGTTGGACAAATAAAGCAACATGAAACAACATATGAAAACTGCCTTCATAACAGATCCAAAACTTAACTGTACAAATGAAAATTTTCCTCACACATTCATACCCATTTACCATAAACTTACAGAAGCAGTCGATGCACTCGAGCGCTACAGTCAAATCAGGAAAATCAGACCACGAGGGAGGCTGAGTAAGATGCATTGTGGCCAGAATGCCAGTGTGTTTTCCACAAAAGCTCAACAGTTTGTCAATTACTTTAATAGGGTAATTGCTTCACTTTAATTTAGCTAATACATCATCATTATAATCATATTTTGGCAATGTTTTTTCGTGCCTAATTGCAACATTGGAAGAATTAAACTCTTCCAAACCATGACTGCTCCTCTCTGACTTCCACTGTTTTCCATACTCAGCAGATGCTGTCTAGCTGCTGCCGGGCTCCTGCTACTGTATGTATGTTTTTGCAACCACCATAATCTGTAATGAGCTTTCAGAAAAGCATCTAAAACATCTCTATGCGTGTATAGCATTGGTGTTTCGCATGCATGTGATGAGTGTCTCTGTGTATGTGTCACATGTGTAACCATAGTCCACAAAACCCCCCAAACCTCTCACTAATTACACAGTGGATGGTGGCAGAGCTCTGACCTCCATGCCTGCATCATCTGTTACATAAATACTCATTTGACGGAAACTGCTGTCAGGCTCCATCTCGGTCTGCAGCATCGGTCAGTGCCAGGTTAAACCGCTGCTGGATCCGAACGCGGCCACTCCCTTGTTTTTGGCTCGGGTCGTTCAGGATATACGCGCATTCTGTGTGCGCGTTTGATACAACAACAAAAAAGAGAGTAAAGAGTGCAATTTTGTAGCTCGATTGTGTGAGAGGCTTGAAAGAAAGAGACAAATGTGTGTGAAAATCCAAGTGTGCAAGGACATTTTACGGTGCTCAGTACCAGAAGCCACAGGATGTGCGTCTGCAGCGGACCACCTTGTACCCCATTACATCATTGTAGTGCCTCCTGAAACTTTATACACACTAACACACACACTCACACATAGGGGCACTCACACACACACACACACTCTCCACTACGCGTTATTTTTTCCCTATTCCCATCAGGTGCCAAATAAAGTGCTTTTGCCATGTGTTGAGCACATGTCGGTGACGCTATTATGTCCTGGTGAAGAAGAGCGAACTTCTTTGAATAACACTTGAGGTATTACGCTTGCATAATCAAAAATACATCACTGTCTCCACAACAATGCAACCCGACAGAGCCTGTTTAGATTTTTTTTTAATATGGTGATAGAAAGTGTTTGTTTAACTGAAATGAACTGGAGTGACAATGTTTGAACAGTTTGCTGATAATGCACTGACAGGCGTTTGGCTCTTGGCTGGACCACAGTGGCCAGAAAGAGAGCAAACAGCAACAACTGAGCAATAAACAACAGATGGCGGCTCACACTTCCAAGAACAGCAGAGCGGTATTTATAGATAAAGAGCCTTTAAAACAGGCTGCTTACTGCAGGAACAATTAGGGCATTTTAAAATCAATTCATCTTTATCATGAACCAAATTGAAAGGCACTCTCTGAATGTTAACCACACTTTGTTCTGCTTATGTGGGCCGGCAGTAACAATCACACCCAAACCCATAAAAGAAAAGTTACATGAGCAGGGATGGAGCAACCAGATTTAATGCAAGTGTATTTAGAATTACTTGACCAAGGATGCAATTCCTTCCTAAAAGGCCTTGATTCTTAAGAGCAGCGCCAAGATGACTCAAGTTGTGTAACTTGATATTTGACACAGAGTATACAATAAGCAACTTACTGAGAATAGTGCTTCAGATACACATTGTGTTCGGCTCCAAACATAAACTCAAGTTCAGTCAGTTGATTTACACAGTCTGTGGTCTACAGTCATCTGACAGAATGATATAGAAAAGAATGAGCTGTGATCTGTGATCAATAATTCTTGGCTCAAAGTAGATAGAGATGGATCTCTTGGCAGTGAGGGGCATAAATAATAGTCAGAAATTTCTGATTTTGAGTATCTAAGATGAGTTTGTTGTTGGGTGACAGAATAACAGAACAGTACCATATATAAATGCATGGTTGTGCAGTTCACATAGAGGTGCAGATGACAACAATTAAAAACAGTATTATGACCACCTGCCTAATATTGTATTGGTCCCCCTTGTGTGCTCAAAAATGCTCTGAACCATTGGGCATGGACAAGAGGAGCTCTCAGGGTGTCCCATGGGGTCTGGAACCAGGACATTGGCAGTGGATCCTTTGGATCCTCTGGCCTGTACAGTGGAGCCTCTGTCAATCAAACTTGTTCCACTGCATCCTGTCGATGCTTGATCAGAATGGGTGTAGGAAGTTTGGAGGTCAAATCAACATGTTGGGCCATTGTCATGTTCCTCTACATGTTCCTGATTGTTTGATGTTTTTCCATGTGGTGGGGTGCACCTGCAGGGGTAGGCCAGTGACATTTGGGATTTCCATTTGAATGAGGGAGTGTGCTTGTTGTGGGACAATGTTTATTTGTGTGTCTAAGTCTCATCAGCACAGATGTCAAAATCCAAGGTTTTCCAGCAGAACAGCACATAGTACCAATATGATCAATGTTATTCACTTCACCTGTCAGTGGTCATAATGTTGTGGCTGATCGGTGTATATTGCAATGAGCCCACAGTGAGGTAAAATGTGACAGTAACTTCTTGGGAGTTCATTTAAGTTCAGTTAATAATGCACATGTGATACTTCTGTAATTGATCCAGCACCAGGAGCAATTTAGTCGACACTCCAACCTAGCAGATGGTTTCAGTCGACACTGCGTCTGTAGCAGACGTTAGCTTCACGGATCTTTTGTTTATTGGCTCATCCGGTTGCCTTGTCAGTATCCATTAAGTCTGATTGTAGTTCTTCTACACATCTGAAAATCTTCTATTGCAGCAGTTTTAGTTTTAAGTATCTGGAGCTCAATAGCGATGTAGAAATGACCGAGTAAATCTCAGTCCAGCTGCTGATTACAGTAAGACTTAAGAAACTGACTACATGGATACAGTGTTTAAACCACACTGACACTAATGAAGCCAAATCCCAGTCAGAAATGACTGCCAACATAATCTATAGTCAACTATAAAATGCTGCAAACTGTTTTAACACTTGAACATAACCTATGATGGACAGAAGGAAGAAGGGAAGGGAGAAAGAGCCTCTTTCTGACCTCTACTGCATCGTACTCCAGCCACTTAACATTGAGTGTAGAGAGACAAATATCATTGTTGATTTCAACAACAGGCCCTTAAGCTACCGCCGTGGCACGTTAAATCTCACTGGTTATGATAAAGAGGTTGCTCATTAAGCTAATAAATGTACTCGCTGCTTGCTCTGACACAACACACTACGCTTCTGAGCACGTTTCGGTCATTCCTCCTTCACCCACACTTTTCTGGCCAAACCACAAGCTCGGAGGAGAAGCAACGAAGAAATATACACCTATTATGGGCCATTAGGAACCTAATTTTCTTCATAAAGTGGGTTTCCGTATATTAACTGCAGACTGCCAAGTGTATTCCTTCTCTGCTTCTGTCATCAGGGGGCAGAGGGAAGGCATCTGGAAGGGCCGAACGTGCTCGATCCGCCTCTCTCGCTGTGTTAAGGTTACATAGTGTATCACGTCTTGGTTGGAGGCAGCACACTGGAACACTGTACTGTATCCACCCTGCCAACTGGCACCCTGCTGAGTCCAACATATCTCCCTCACACACACACTTTGCTACTGTACACATGCATGCAAAGGCCGAGGCAAACAAACACCGCGTCCACACGCCACCGCTGTTGATTCATGCTGCGGCGGTGGAGCGCCACAGCGTTAAGGTGAGGGAAACTCTCTCACCCTTGACTGGCCTCTCGGAAACACGGGCATGGCTTCAAATCCAGGCCAAACACTAATTCCCAGAATGAGAAGTAACTAGCTTTCATTCACAAACACCAATCCGGCGGTTCGCTCATTGTCATTTGAGGGCAGCGTGTGACAATTAGCTGTTAATTGTGGTCTGGCTTTGAATGGCAAGCATCCATTCATGGTTTATGACTTGCATCTAGTTCATGTAGAGCAGAAAAACTAAAGCCAGGATGAAAAATACTCAACACCACATCCCCACCCAATTTCAAACTTACTGGTTAAGTTAGGGCTGGACCCTGGTTACATTTTCACCTCAATATGTCTCTCATATTCTATAGACGTCAGCACTAAACCACACAACAGCCCTGCTCATGCATTTGTCAAAAGTGTATTCGCGGTCAGTCATGGTCATTTTTTTGCTCCTGTGCTGCTGGTCACAGTTCACAAACTCAGACAGTCTGCACTGACCTGTAATCAAAGTGTCAGATGTGTGATTTTGTGTGTGGGTAAATGCTTTTAGCTCTGCCTATAAATACAAGCAGGAATCTATCCCGCTCATTAAGACTCTAGTCTGGGAGGTGACATTGTCAGAGGGATTAAAGAAAAAAAACAGATAGAGGGAGAGAGGGGATAAAGAAAAGCAAACGACAGCTGGCTAATGAGGAAACAGTGCCAAGCGGAACACTCTACACGTCCATCCATTTCCTTAAAAAGGATTTAATATTCCACAGCATGGACGTCAACCAGAAACACACAAACTCCTTCGAGGGCCTGGTCCGAGCGGCTTTCCATTTCTGTGGAACAACACAGCCAGGAAAGCTGGGAATTGTTTTTGTGAGAAGAAGTAACCCGCTTGGGCCCAGTTTCTGCCGGTCCCTCAACCCCTTTATTTAGACCAGCCCACAGGGATCCTTTGCTCTTATAAATAGACAGGCAGCAACTTGTACACCAGCACGTGTGACTGGGTGATGTGTGCGTCCGCATTAATGAACGTGCTTATGTTTGGTGCAGGTTGGAGGCTGATGGGAGTGCCAAAAAAATCAGTGTGGGGATTAACTGAGTACATTTAATCGTTTCGCTTACAGCTAAAGTCTGGGAAAGGCAAAGAAAAAATAAAACATGCAAGAAAATGCAATCCTTCACTTCGCATAGGATCCAAACTTAACTGTAATCTATTCCCACTGTGGACTTTCTTTGCTCTTCATAACTGGCTGGTGCAGAAAGTGCAGAAGTCCAGTTTCCTCTTAGACCCCCTTAAAGGATTCCTATGGAGCTTTTGCACAGTAATACCAAAAAAATACTGGCCACCCCAACTTTAAGCTTAGCACTGAGGTACTTTTTCAGTTACTTCATACTAAGTCGCTGCCACCCCTACTAGAGAAATATAGTTTTCTTGACTCCACTACATTTATCTGACAGCTACTTTGCAGATGAAGGTTTTACTTGCAAAAAATACATTGATAAAAGCAGGAATCGTGTACAAATTAGTTTTTTAAAAAGTACCACCTTACCCTCTACCACAGACCTTATACAGGAAAGTACTGGTAATAATCTTACACTTATATTAGAATAGCACTGTAAAGGATCTTAATATTGCTTTTATCATTGGGTAGTGTGGCAAGCTAAAGACAAAACACATTTTTTAAATAATGTATTTAAAGTATTTATGATATGTTTCCACTTCTTGCATACTGTAAACGGTTTGACTGTTAAACTATGAGTATATTTTAGCGTAATTTATGCTTTATGAAGTAACATTAATGGCTCCCATTCCTATTATCATGCCCACATGCTGCAGCACACAATAAGATGCAATAAAGTGCAATGGATTGTGGCCATTTAAAGTTTACTGGCACGTTTTCAGCGTTGGATTCTTTTGTTTAACAACACTAACAGGAAACACCAAGCATATAATTCCAACAAGGAGTATCACAACACCAGAAATAAACAAAATGTGCTTGTTCCGGAATTTTTTGTGTGTGTTTACTTCTCAACTCGACTGCCGTCCGCGAGCGCCGGCTCTGGCTAAGCCCGGCCTTGAAGATGGAGCCTGTCTTTAATTTGCTGATGTGGGCTCGGCTACGCTAGCTGGTGGTCAGCGGTTCGCTCCAGCCCTTTCAGAAACACCTCATTAGCACAGAAGGGCTAATTATAGACAAGGCGACACTAGGCTACATAGTGTATGCACAACAACCTGTTATGAAACATGTGAGAAAGGAGACAGATAAGTTGCAAGGGGTCATCTTCCTGCTCAAGGATAGAGGCCTCAAAGAAGCTTGCTCAAGGGACGTGGATAATGACGGTTTCTAAATTTGTGCTCAGCTGCCCCTGGGAGACTTGCTTTTCTGTTTTTGGAGAGACTACTGAAAGCGGCCACATCTAAAAGGAACAAAGAACACTGAAAACAAACCACTCAGAATCCTGTGATCTTAATATTACGGCACCTATAACCACTTCTTTGAATGTATTTTGAGTCATTTAATATCTCTCTTGTGCTTACATTCTTTTTGTAGCATTCAGCTACGTGCTCCCTGTAGCAAGTTTCATGAACAGACATAAACATTTTTTTTGTCTCAGATCTGTTAAAGTATAACTTCCAGGCACCATAAATTATAATAAATTGGCAGCCAATATACATACTTTCCATACCAAACGCAGTTGTAAAAGAAAAGTAGCACCTACACATAAGTATAAGATGTGCACTTGTGGAATCATGAACTTGTTTACAGTACAAACTCACATGCACAAACGGCAAAACATACAGAAAAATGGTAATGTGAAAGAGTAGAGGATGATACAGGAGGGCTCAGGGAGACAGTGGTTTTGAAATCCTGTGGTTGAGTATGTAATGGAACTGCATGTAGTGATTAGAGACGTCGCGCAGCCAATGCACCCGGTGACACGTTTGTGTGCGTTTGTGCCATGCATGGCCACTGCAGTCGGGCAGGACAACACAGAGACTGCATGTGTTTGCTCAAATTTTGCTGTTCAGGAAAGAATTTACATAGAGGAGGCAGAGAGAGAGAGAGAGAGAGAGAGAGAGAGAGAGAGAGAGAGAGGGTTGGGGAGATACATAGCATGAAGTTGTAAGAAAGAAGAAGCGGCCAGGAACTGGTGGGGAATGGAAATAAAGAGAAAGATGGAAGAAGGAGACCGAGAGGAAAGTGAGGCTGGATAAACACTGGAGGAGAGTGTGGCAATGCTTAGGGTGAGAATTTGCGGTAAAGAATTAGCTTTTTTTTGGAGTGCAGATGGATGGATTTATAGGGCTGGTAGGTCTAACTGGCGCAAACTCAGCCCAAGGTCCAAACCAGACTGGCTGCAGCAGAAAAAAAGGTGCTGGTGGGGCCAAGAGGCAGGCAAGTTGTTCTGGGCAGGTCGGTGGAAACACTACACAAGCAGGATCTGGGCCAGTGAACCAGGCCAGACAAGTGATGGCTTTTCAAGGGACGCAGTGTGTGTAAGAAATAGCACTAAACTATAGAGTTACCCATTTAACCTCAAGCTAGGTCTACCTAAGGTCCTGACATGACCTTTGACCTCTTGTTAAAGTCCGAAGACATTCTCGTTTACTGTGTTGCGGGTTGCATTCCTGACCCTCTCCGGCTGAAAGTAACTACAGAGAAATGTTTAAATTTCAGTCCATCAGTACGTCTTTCAAACACACACCAGTCAGATACAACCCATCAGTCTTCAACCGTGTAATTAACACCACGCCTGTTGACTTCTCCACAGGACCAATCCCTCGCTGAGAACGAAGGAGTCAACCTCAGTCTTGACCGGACAGGAAAAAGCACAACTTCTTGGAAAGCTGGGCATTTGTGTGTTTTTGGATAAAGACTTTGTTAACTTTGGACTGGTGTTGCGTTCACTCAAGATGTCTCTTCGAAAACATCTGGAAAATGCGGTTTTCTCCAGCAGACCAGAACATTTGTGCAGGGTTACGGGTGCATCTTCGAACCGCTACAGTACAACTCAGCTGCAGCTTTGAAGGACCTGTTGATTGGAAGGCAAACATGACAAAGGAGATCTAGATGGTGAAGAGTCTGTAAGCGTGACAGGTGATGGCAGGATGTGGATTGTAGCACTAACTCTCTTTTTTTTTGGCGGGGCATGATGTGCCGTCAGCTGCTTTTTGAGCTCCTGCCTTCACCATAGAGAAAAAGTGTTGAGAAAAGAGTGTGCGAACTTTAAAAAAGAGTGAGGCTGGGAAAGACAGTAAGAAGTGGTGGTAGCGGACAAAGGCAGGTTTCAGGGAAGGAGAGCACATTCTGAGACAGAGGTGTGAGATTTGGCTGAGTTTGGGTTTGCTTTACACTAGGGACAACCACATTCCACGAGAATATTTCAAAAATGCGTTTCAGGGCGATCACCTGAAAGTTTAACTCTTAATTATGCATTGATATATTAAACCTCATCAACTCTAGATCTCTGAAATATGTAATTCTCTTAGGATTGGGACTGGAAAAGTCACTATTAACAGTAATGCGTGTCTTTTGTGATGCAAGAGCAGATGTTTACCAAAAGAAAAATCCAAAGAAAGAGCTACATAGGCACGTTAAAGGGGGGATCGTGGATGAAAAATACGGATTATTGACAGCAGAGTACACGCTTTTTGCAGATTCACATCCAACAGTGTCAGTGTTAACATATTGCACCGTCTCTACTGTCAGCAAGCAATAAAATGAGGATAATAACTAAGTCAGAATGTGTCAAACTCAATGCATTTTTAAGCGTACATCTTGAATCAAGTGTTTTGTCTCCGACGCAGAGTTATGACTTTCTGAATGACGAGCGGAATATAGACCTGTTGCATAAGGCTTTGATTGGATGGAGAGTAGGAGGTGTTACCCAATCTCCTTCCAGGTTCCTTCTTTATTTAGCTTGGCTTTCAGATATGTGGAGCGTCTCTGTTAAAATCTATCTTTCGCTAAACAAAAATAAATGCATTCTTTCTGACTTGTGTGAAGCTAAGGTTGGAGCACAACGCAGCTCTTTGACTGAATGCAGGAAAGTGACACAGTGCAATGAAACAAATAGAGAGAGAGAGAGAGAGAGAGAGAGAGAGAGAGAGAGAGAGAGGGTTGGGGAGATGAACCCTCTCTCTCTCTCTCTCTCTCCCGCCCCAAAGAACATCAGCTGGTTTTAAGTACGTCACACACCATTTGACCACCTTTTGACAGGTGCCGACCTGTCAAAATTTGACAGGTGGCACCGCCCCAAAGAACATCAGCTGGTTTTAAGTACGTCACACACCACCTAGTGACACCTCTGATGAAGACGGAAGTTATCGTCGAAACATGTCAGGTATGTTTTTGACAAGACGTGTCTGATCACAAAAAGATTTAAACATTAATGATAATCTGTGTTACGGTATCTTTTTGCAAAAAAAGAAAAAGAAAAAGAGAAACTTCTAAAAGTCTTTGTAAAACCCACAACTGACATCACCGTTAAATCACAGTCATAGTGTTTGGCAAAGTAACATTTGACACCTGCAAGGATTATATGTTCAACATGCTGAAGAAACTTCTGCAACTAGGGAATGAGGAAAACATCTGCTTATTCACAGAAATATAGTACAGTGCAGTCAATAGACAAGGATTAAATGCAGTGGGTGACAGCAAGTATCCAATAGGTTTTAAACCTTCAAACCTGATTTTTTTGGCCACTTGGAAGCATCAGAAACAAATTACAAGTGCAACATTTTCTTAATTACCCATCCAGCAGATATGAAGGAACATTTAGATGAAATAAAAATCATGTTTTTGTACACTGGCTTATGAAAATCTAATATTCACTCTTCTTTTAGCTCTGTTTTGGTCTCCTCCACCTCTAGGGAAATATCGGTCTCAATAGCTGCAAAATGCTTTACCATCTTTACCAACCACTCACTAAGCTTGTATCTAGTTCTGGACAATGACTATGTAGTGGGTTTATAAAGAGCTGCCTGTTGAATTAATGGACCAGAAAGCTAAAACAATTAGTTAAAAGAAGCAAAAATGCTTTAGAATTGAGTTGAGCTGCACAGTCAGGCGATGCTGTAATTGTCTGTGGGTTTATTGCTACCATAACCTTTTTCACATAAACATAATCATGCGGTCCATAGTTGTTATAAAAAAAACTAGACTACAGTTGCTTTAAAGACTTGTGATGCACTCGAAGAAGACTTTTACAAGCAGACTGCTCCTAGAAAACATCAGAAAAACTGGCTTCTCATTCAACTCAGCTGAACCCCCCCCAAAAAAGAAAAAAAGGGCAGCGGCTACATAAAACTTAAAAGTGCAATGCAATACATTTCCCCAAAAAGAGCACGTAGTGGTTTTAACAACATGGGCTGGGCATTGCCGCTCTATCTGCCCTGCTGTATATTTAAAGCTGCTATTTTAAACCACTATATACTTTTTCATTGCCATGAAACGAGGGGAGCAGAGAGAGCTGTGGTGAACTCAGTCAGAGTAAAGATAGGCAGATTTCCTCGAACAAGGTATGTCACCGACCACCAGGCAACATGTTTCTGTTTAACAAGTCCCATAACGACCAATTACTTGGCTTTGGGCGACATATTTGCCACTGTGGACTCAGCTCAGAAAAAAAGGCCGAAAATTGGAAAATAATTGCTTGATTTTCAGTAACCGCACAGACCTGCTGTTTGATGGCAAGTGCATATGTGGCCGGTGGAATGGAAACAGGCGCTCGACATGTTAGGTGTTCTGTGGCAATAAATTGAGGAATGCGGAGTCATTTAACACTCGCCAGTGTAAACAAAGAAACTTCCAGAATAGACTGACAACACCAGGGCACAGATATGAAGACGGGCAAAGACCCAAAAAATGCTTGAGTAGCAGGGCTGCAATTATTGCGTTTCTATTTTTACCATGAAAGGATCCGGATTCAGATTAAAGGTCTTTCTGAATGAACTGGGCTGATTAAAGTGGGGCATTCGGTTTTACAAGAGTGGACACCTAATTCTCTCACAGGACCTCTATTTATTCCGACAATGATCTTTTTAAATTATACTGTACACACTCAACTTCTTTGAAAAGCATCAGCTAGGGTACCACCCAGTGGCTGTGGGCCCTGAGCCACCCACCCATTCACATACCACTACAGGCGCTTGCATAAAAGCCACCACAACCAGCCACCATCAGTGTCTTGGCAACCCCTTAAAACAACACAAAGTTCCTAAAAACAACTGAGCTGATGCATTCTGGACTATATAGAACATAAAAGACGAAAGAACCAGACGGACTAATCAAGTTTAGGGTTGATTTTTACACCATAAACTTCAAAGATAATGGGTGTATTTGTTTGGTTGCTGAGAGCTGGATGGGAAGATCAACACCACACTCATATCAGTTAATACAAAAAACTGTTAAGCTAAAGTCAGCAATTAGGTTGCTCAGCTTCCCACAAAGACTGGTGAGACAAAGCGATCTAGGGTTTATCCAAAGGTAGTAAAATCCAGGCTACCAGCACTGCTAGAGTTCAAGTTAAATGTACTAAATAAACAAAATAGTTTATGTTATGCCATGGGTCTGTTAGTCAGGTAATTTAGTTTAATTTAAAGAGATGCATAATAGAATATTTGGGAAACATAGCTTTGCTCACTCCAGAATTCAAAAACATGTTTGTAAACACCTTTGAAGGGGCGATATTCTGCAGACATTTAATTTCTAATTGCTTTTGAGCGTAATTGCATGTCCCCAGATTGGTTAGAGACCCACAAAATATTAGAGAAGATTATCCCCTCATTTATTTTATTTTCTTCATAGGTCACAAAGTGTGTCTCTGAACGAGCCATTCAGGTTTTTGATGATGAAGACAGTTCAGTTCAGTTCAGTTCAGTTAACTTTATTAGTACCCGTAGGTAGATTTGGTTTGCAGCATTACACAGAGGCTGGCGTTCACACACAACAGACAGCCCTCACCCTGAAATAGTTTTGAGCAGCAGCAGCTCAGCTGGACTTAAAGCTACAGACACTGAAACAACCAGTTTGGAATAAGGCTAAAACCAGAAGCTTGGTGGAATGAGGGATCTGTGCAATAATTTTTGAAGGCATTGAATACTTATCTGTAAAAAAGGAGCGTAATAATGTAACCTTTAAAGTGTAATAAGACTTTACAGCTCAGTCTTAAACCCTTTATCACTTTTGACTAAAAGAGATGAAGGCAAGGGGTTGATTTGATTTATTTAGTCTGTATTCCATTAATATCTCTTTATTTATTACATTACATTACATTTATCTCTATTTTACTGCTTTGCATGTTTTATATTATGAGACTGCATACATGTTTAAAATGAATAATGTTGTGCATGGCTGTCCTGAAAAGTGTTCTCATGAATATTAATATTCTGTTTTTTTCTGTGCATGTATATTTACAAATGCATATAAACAATCTAAATAACTTTGCAATTTTATTCTTATCTTCTGATTTTAGGTGGACTTATAAAATAACCTTATACTTATAAATAGAAAAATAACCTTAATTTCTCTAAACTCTGGTGCATTTACAGCAATGTTTATTAATATGCACTGTCCCTTTAAATAAACCAAGAAATTAAAAAAAGAGAATTAAATTTCAGAATAACCCATGCAGTTTGTCGGTCCTTGGTTTACTGTATGATGTACAATGATGTACAATTTGCTGAAAATCAACTAAACACAACCTCCGCCAAATTCTTGAATTGTTATTTCAAAGGGATTTACAGTTTATTTAACTGACAACTTTATAGAGCACATTTGTAGAGTCAGTGTACATTCAGTACAATAGCACACACATAAGCCCAGTCACAAACCATTGGCCACAGAGTTATCTGGGGTTCCTCTCGGGTTATAACCCTAATTGCTCAGCAAACCTTGAAAAGCAGTCGCAGTTTAACGGCGTTGGTGCGTTGGTAATTTTCTTTCCATCTGCTCTCTTTTCATGTGGTGAAAACAAACGCACTAATGAAAGATAATTACCCTGTGTTGTTTTAGTGTTTGCCCGTCTCTCCGGAGAGGGCAATGGCAGCCTCTCAGGCATGCAGATGCTAATTGGTAATGCTAATTGCTTCTATTATGTAATGACATAAAGCTGTTTGTCAAAATATCTCATGTTGCAATACCCCAGAAAATAAGGAATGCAAACAAAAGATAATCATTTATTGTGACTGAATGCCCTGTCAAGAAGTTGCAGTTATAATAACATATTAATCCAATTTCTGCTTTTCGAAATTCTGCACTCTCCCAATTAAAATCAAAGCAGCGAGCTGTTCGTTCTTTTTTAAGTTTCCATTTAGTAAAAACTATTATCCCTTTATTGACCCTTAAACTCAATTAGAAGCTGGCATTCGTGTCAGAAAGTAGGTAAATAAACAGAGCATGGCTCACCTCTCCTCAGCAGGGAGAACGGCGTGTTTTGCCAGCGCTGAGGAAATTATAAGCCATCTGATTGTTTTTGGCATTTAGGCTGGATGTGACGCCAGTTGGGAGTTGTTTTGGGGATCTGCTGAAGGCAATGCTCAGTTTTCCTCGACACTACCGCACTGAAGGTGGTGGTGGGAACGCGGAGAAAGTAGGCCAAGTTGTCCTGCCGTCACCTCCTAATGAGCCCTGTCAGCTGGAGGTGTTGGATGGATGCAAAATATTATTCTATCATCACCCCGTAAACATGAGATTATCTTTGACCGACAGCTTTTAGCGTTAAATATAAAGGTGTGTTTATGCTTCCCCTCTGCTGAAACAGTGCACGAGTAAATAACAAAAAAAAGGTGCAAGGTAAAGGAATAAATGGGGAGTGTAAGTATTTTTCCACATGACCAGCTTCGGTCAGGACTCAGGCCTGGTGCAAACCTGGCAACCCTGTCAGGCGGTTTAAAATGCTGAGCGACAGCTTGACCAGCAGTGGGACGATTTCTATTCTGTCTGACACTCGGTCAGCTGCCTAAAAGCACTGGATTCTGTCACTTTTGGGCACAGAATTGCCACGGCTAAATCTGTCAGTTTAAAGAACAGAGGATGATAAATTTAAATGTTTTTAATATCCTTTAACAGGAACTGGGTGGATTAGTGTGAGCGGAGTGGCGAGTTGGTTCCAAAACTCACACTTACATGGCTGCTGTGCTGAAAAAAATCAAAGCGTTTAAATATGCAGAGCTTGTGAGTCAGTTTCCTCAATACAGTAGGTGCATGCGTGTGTGCACATGTAGAGAAAATACATGTGTGGATCAGCATAATGTGTTTAAACAACATTTAAGCAAAGGAGGGCATCAGGTCGGACTGCTTCAATAGGCTGAGTAGTACAGGGAATAACTGCCACTTAAGTTAGTAACTGAAATCGTGCTCTCTAACTCCAACACTACAAATGCTGTGGATGTGCTGTGTCGTTCACAGAAGAGACAGTCACAAATATGATGATACTTTCTGACATTTCTAGATACACTGATCAGCCACAACATTGTGACCACTGACAGGTGAAGTGAATAACATTGATCATATTGGTACTACCAATATGAATTACCAATTACTATCGGTAATTATTTAATCAAAGAAAAAAATCTGGAACTAATATACAAAACATTTTTCCAAGTGCCCACAGGTAATAGCAATACTTGAAAAAACATGACTCAACATTTTATAGATATGTTACTACTTTTTTACTTTATAAATTTTCATATTTCAACCTAAGGTTAATAATGCACTGTACACCGATCAGCCACAGCATCATGACCACTGACAGGTGAAGTGAATAACATTAATCATGTTGGTACTATGTGGTGCTCTGCTGAAAAACCTTGGAATTTACCATCCGTATAGATGAGACTGAGACACCCAAATAAACATTGTCCCACAACAAACACACTCCCTCATGTAAATGGGAATCCCAAATGTCACTGGCCTACCCCCACAAGAAAATGCACCCCACCACATGGAAAAAACATCAAACAATCAGGAACATGTTGAGGAACATGACAATGGTCCAAAATGTTGATTTGACCTCCAAACTTCACAGACCTCATTCTGATCAAGCATCAGCAGGATGCAGTGGAACAAGTTTGATTGACAGAGGCTCCACTGTACAGGCCAGAGTACCCAAAGGATCCACTGCCAATGTCCTGGTTCCAGACAGGTCGTCTTGTCCATGCCCAATGAGCATTTTTGACAACATAAGGGGGACCAACACAATACTAGCCAGATGGTCATAATGTTATGCCTGACTGCTGTATTTTTCACAGCAGGTCCCAGGTTAATGTGTGCTGCAGTACAAGCAGCACCTGCATGGTCACATGTTTACATGTAGATGATGCTTGTGGGTTTCGAAATGCCTACAAACTGGTATTTTCCTGATGTGTGGCCTAAAGGTGATATAATCTGTCAAACTTTTCTAAAACCGTAAAATAAATTTACTCATATTTAACCCTGTGAACCCCAAAATCAACAGCATTTCTGAAAAACATTTTGTCTTTGAAAAAAATTGCCAAAATTACACCATTTATCAGAGACAGAATCTGTAAAACCTAAAAACACTGGTGGTTTTTCCAACTTTCTATTGACTCATAACTCCTCTGTGATGTGCCATTCTGTCTGAAAACTTCACCAAATCTTAGCGTATAATTGTGATACTTCATTTTTCTAAAAGTCTGCTAAAGATAAAATGTCTGCTCTGACCAGATTCTTTCAAAAAACAACATTTTGCTTGTTTAGCCTGATGTAAAATAAAGAAAAAAAGGGCACATAAAGTTTCCCCTGTCCTCTGTCCACGAACATGCACGAACTCCAACATGTGCAGGACATTCTGGAATAGTGTTACGTGAATCGGTCTGAGCTGGAGATGCACATTGATATCAGCATGTCATTTCAGCCAATAAAGGCTTTAAAAGGAAATATCAGTATTGGCCCATAAAGAACACTGATGCATGTAAGGCTAAAAGCTTGCAATTTTGTTTGAAAATGTTATATAAACGTAAATATTGCATGTATTTCATGTCTATCTGCTGGTGGGTCTTTGTTTGGTAACTCCTCTAGCAACAGAGATGTGCCGTTCTCTGCATATTAAAAGGAAAAAAAGTGTAAATATCGCTATCAGCATCAGCAATCGACTAAAATGTGCATGTCAGGTATTGGCAAAAATCCAGTATCATGCATCACTGGGCCGAGAATAAACAGTGGACTTTTTCCAGCGCACTCGCAGAATGGACAGTTAGTCAGGAAATAGTCACTGAATTCGACAAAAACTGTATTTGCATCTCATCTGGACAGTTCTCAGATGTGATATAAGATATGAAAATGTGAAACACAGATATGAAAGTTCACTTAGCCTTGATTGTTACTCTTGAGCATTACTCTCATGGCACCAAAGTGTCTGCATTCAAGGAAAGTTTTTCATCTTCTATACAAACCATAAGATGTTTTTACTCATAAATTTATGTCGACAGCACAACAGATGGGGATGCTCTACATTTTGCCTGCATCAGTTTCTATACATTTTCCCAGAGTACAGCACGATAGATGAACTCGTTTGCATGTCTCTCCTCTGCCTTTCCCTTTCTCTCGTGCACCACTTCCCTCCCTCTCCTTTCTCTTGCTCTTTATATAAAGTTTATTTGTCGCGCTGCTTTTCTAGTAAGTGCTCACCAGCCAAGCTAAACTTTATTTGAATTCACTTAAAAAGTTTGCTTTCGCCCACTTCCTGGCCCGCGACGGCATAAATATGACAGAAAACTGAGGCGGAGGAGAGAAACCCGAAAGCTTCGTCTGTGTCCGTGCATACCTGTCTAATCCCTAATACCGACCTGCAGACTCCAAGTCGAACACTTCACTGGCCAGTTTCAGAAAAAGTTCAATTTATGTGTGCGAGCGTTTTAAAGGTTACAGAGTTCTTTTTGAGAAGGCTACTGAAAGAAAGACTGACAGCAGCGTAGGGATGGTTCAGCGTTTACGATACGTTATGATGTATGAGGCTGTGAAAGACCAAACTGGTCTGACTGGTCTCTCTGCTGACAGAGGGTTGTCACAGACCCAAGTCATCACTGCTACATTGGTGCATTTTACCTGTGGCCAGGTATCACAATGCTGCGATGACTTTCATCTCAGGAGTTATTGCGTTACTGTGCTGGGTGGGACAGTAAACTCATCCCTGATGAGGTCAACCACAAACATTATCTCTGCACGATCGAGCCGATAGCGTGTTATTAAATTGCTGTCATTTAACGTCTTTTAACGTACAGAGAATATCTCTCCTTTCTCTCGGTTTTTCTGCCATCTTGCCTGTTTAAGACATTCTTAGGCTTCTTAAAAGTCCTCCTCCCTACTCCTAACAGTATCTCACCTTAGGAGCTCTCTTAAGGCTTAAGACGCTTTGTGAATAACTTTTATCTTACCAAGGGAAAATTCTAAGAAAAATCTTAGAACTCGAGAAATTCTAAGATTTTTCTAAGAATGACGTCACTAAGAGCTACTTTTAGCCTTAGGATGCTTTGTGAATACGGGCCCAGGTAAATAGTCCATACTAAAACACCGATCAGGCATAACATTATGACCACCTGCCTAATATTGTGTTAGTCCCCCTTACATCGTCAAAAATGCTCTGAACCATTGGACATGTACAAGAGAACCTCTCAGGTTGTCCTATGGGGTCTGGAACCAGGACGTTGACAGTGGATCCTTTGGGTGCTCTGGCTTGTGTAGTGTGGCCTCTGTCAATCCACTGCATCCTGCTGATGCTTGATCAGAATGGGGTCTAGGAAGTTTGGAGGTCAAATCAACATGTTGGGCCATTGTCATGTTCCTCAACATGTTTTCTGATTGTTTGATGTTTTTTCCATGTGGTGGGGTGCATTTTCCTGCAAGGGTATAGACCACTGAGATTTGGGATTTCCATTTGCATGAGGGAGTGTGCTTGTTGTGGGACAATGGGGGTGTCTAAGTCTCATCAAGACTGATGTCAAAATTCAAGGTTTTCCTGCAGAACAGCACATAGTAGCAATATGGTCAATTTTATTCACTTCACCTGTCAGTGGTCATGATGTTGTGGCTGATCTGTGTACAGCGCACTAACCTTAGGTTGAAATATGAAAATTTATAAAGTAAAAAAAGTAGTAACATATCTATAAAATGTTGAGTCACGTTTTTTTTCTTCAAGTATTGCTATTACCTGTGGGGACTTGGAAAAATGTTGTGCATATTAGCTCCAGATTTTTGTCTTTGATTAAATAATTAAAGAAATTCAACTTTTCCTTTATTTTCTTTAAGATTTGTGACTTTATAACTTTGTTATACTGCACAAAACACATTTTTGAGTTCCCCCTACTTCTCGTCATGGTTGTGTTGTTTCTATAGAGGTGTGGGACTTTATATCTGAATGAAAATGAGTTTGGTGAGCAAAAATATGACAGGAGCAAAGAAACACCCAGGAACTGCTCAGGGGTTCAGACGGTTAATTCAGACACCCTCCTGTTCAGCTGGGTCAAACCTGGAATCACCGTTACACAGTTGTGTGTTTTTTTCATTCACCCATGGAGAAGACACACCTTCGCCAACACAGGCCTGTCACTCAAGAAGAGACTTTCTGGCTTTTGATCGGTATCTACGGGTGCGAAGAGAAAGAGGGACTTGAGAAATTGTTGGACGGGGTCAGCGACTGGGAACACACAACAGTGGGCATGCTGTAAATCCAAGGTCTAAAGGTCTGCAAATACAAGTTGAGTGACACCCTCAAACGCCAACCTCCCCATCGGGCCAAACAAAACTAGGTCTATTCCTTTCTGTGCTGCATCTGACTGGGACAAACCACATATACTGAACTCACAATTCCACTAAATCAACCTACTATTTACTTTCCTTCTAGAGATCCTCACCTTCATGTTTTGTTGCTTTGTGCTCCACAAAGAGCGCAAAGCAACACAAATCAGGAAGTTGACATCTTGAGCACGGTAATATTAAGAGCTTTTAATAAGGTGAAGCAACTTATGTGTTGACATAAAACATGTCTTCATGAGAGTGAGAGGAGGCAGTGGTCGTGTTGACGTTGTAATGCCTTCACCAGACTAACAACTGAATTCTACTGACAGTTCTGTTTGCCCTATTTTGTATTGTTCCCTAATACCTTTGGTAGTTTTTATGACACTGTTGTGATATACATTTATACGTGCTGTGACAATACGCCATTGGCTAAATGTAAGTAACTCCCAGAACCTTTCTATCCTATTTGAAATGACTATTAGTTGGGCACGGGCATTTTAATGGATTGTAAAACCGCAAATATCCCTATATATTTTCTCATAATTCCACTTGGTGGGGTAAAGAGTTTCCCTTATGCAGTTTTCTGGAGTTTGCATCCACTTCTTGGCTGATTCCAAGAGCGAAGACTGACGGAGGCCCAGATTGATAGGAGGCAGAAAGCACCTCAGAGGTTGACAGGGGTGAAGGTGACAAAGAAAGAAACCGAGGAACATAAAGTTTCCCGTGAAAACAACTTTCCCTACGAACTTTCTTTCAAAGCACCCACACAGGCTATTTTGCCACCCAATCACATCAGTCTTCTACGTAGAAAAGCTCCTCATCTTCCCTCCTTCATCCCAAATTTCTTTCTTCTCTCCGTCAGGTTTCCTCAGAATGAAGACAATGAGTGGACCACATCTTTGAGCCTACTTTCTCCTTCCCAACGTCACACCTTATTTTATAACACAGAGTCGATTCTTCCTCGCTGACAGAACATAACCCGAAATTTATCACAAAGCAGCCGCCGGGAATCGGAAAACCCATCCGAAACCTTCATGTTCATGTTTCACCGTGTCACAACTTTCCACTATAAACAAAGCCTTTTCTCCTTTTCCTCAGCATCATAATAAGTGGAGACGATTACTCATTCAGATCCCAGCGGAGGTGCTGCACTGTAGTTATGTCACTGTTACATAAGAATCCCCCTCTCCTGAAGTCGATAGAGGACAGAGGAGTCAGTGTTTAGCAAAACTCAGGTCCTCTGGGTGTCTGTTTGGACCAGGAGTAGTCCAGATCACATCCTGCAGGTGGGACCAGACATCTTCTAATTGAAGAATTCCTCGGCCCTTACAGTCCACACATGGCGGGGGGATTATGATGGCGCAGATAATACATTCGTTTTACTTCTTACTTCCATCATCGCCATCAGCTTGTGTGTGCTTGTTCAGGTTGGAGAGAACCTTCTCAGAGTGCTGCTTAGACACATTACAGGCTGCCTCACTGCGCATGCATTAGCTCTGTGCAATTACTCTGAAATGAAATGAACTTGCATCGACTGCTGTGATTCCTAAATCGCATTAGGCTGCAAAGTTTCATCAGAGTGATATTACTTCAGTGTGTGTATAGAGTCTGCACATCAAGGCAATCAGGTCGTAGTTTAGAGGAGTATTAATGCGCTCCATGACACCCAAACAGAACCACAAAAACTGGCTTTTATGATATTTTTCCAGGGCTACAAACTTATCGTAAGAAAAACTTCCAGTGCCTACGTCTTAAAAGGAATCAAACCTATTTCTTGACATTATAGTGCAGCAACAGCGTGCAGGCATGTGTGTGTGTATGCATGCATGTGTGCTTGTGTCTTAAAGTGTGTGTGTGTCCACAGGAAACCAATCTGACCCTCGGGATTAGTGGCTGACTTGGTGAGTGACTCTCATTCTGTTCCAGATGTTTATCACGTCATAAAGGCCTTAAGCCCTCTCTGTGAGAAATAGGTAGGAACACAACCTCCTTTCAACACACACAGAGACACAACACGTGCTGCACTCCATGTTGGAGCCTGGTGACAGGCGTGCTGACAGGAAATCACCTCTGCATCTGATTTTGTGTAGAATGTCAGAGGGTTTTAAGTCACAAGAACACACACACTACCTTTTTGACTCTTGACACATCTTATCTTTGAGATCAGCACAGGCATCTGTCTGTGGCAGATGCAGCCACACATGGGTTTTTCTCTGTTTTTTTTTTTTAACCAACTGCAGGAAGTCTACTTTACTCTTGTTATCACTCAGTGACAGGAATACAGCAGTGCCAAGTCATACTTAAATGAAAATAAATTGTTAATGTCTCCTTCAGGACATAATATGGTGAATTGGATTTTCTTTCAACAGGACAACATTTGGCATTTGTAGAACAAGCAGCCCCACATGCTTTCCCATCGCTACCCTCAGCCTTATTGCGCCCTTGTTCCACGGTGCCAGTCGTGCGTAATGAGCGCTGCGTGGCTGGAGCGCACCAGCTGGTTCTCCAAGAAGAGGCGTCACTCATCATCACTATCAATCCCAACTGTTGCTAAGTTCTTGTTACCACAATAGCTCTAAATCATGCTCCGACAAGTCATAATTGATATTCCAGCGGTGGAGGACGGAGTGCATTCCTCAGGTTTTGGTCTGAAAACGGTTAAATATAAGGAAAACATTCTAGAATCTTGGGATGGTTGGTAAAAAAAATAAAAAAAATCCAGTTGCGCGTATAGAAAATATAAATAAAAAATAAGTATCCACATCTTTACTGGGATTTTTTTTCTCATTCTGCAGCAACTTCACACAGTCATCGGTTTTGACGCGTCTGAATGATATAAGATAATCTAGTGAGTGAATGGGACGCTGTGGCCTCCAGTGGATTTCATAAAAGCGACTCTTTTTTAGCCCGATTTTTTAGATTTCTTTGCTCGCCCCATTAAAAAAAGGAAGACGTCTAGACGCGCAGTGCAACTTTTAATTAAAACAATCTCTCCGATGACGAGCTGCAGCCGAGGAGCAGAGAAGGAGAGAGGGAATGAAAAAAAAAGTTTCTTACCGAGATACTGCCTGATGTCCAGCAGGATTTTAGGAGGTCCTCCGTTCAGCTGGTAAAAAAGGGAGCCGAAGCAGAAGAGGAACAGCGTAGCCATGCAGAAACCATAACCACGCAGGGAGAATCGCAACGGTAACGCAGAGAGTAAGCCGTACTTTCGGATGTTTCGCTCTCTGATGTGGTTGGGAGTCTGGTTGTTGCTGTGAAGGGGACTGCTGCTGAAATTCTTCATCATCTCCTCCTCACAAAGCGCCGTGGAAAGTCACCCATCCGCCTGTGGAGAGTGAAACTTGTCGCTTTGAGACCATTGGAGACGAGACAGGCCAGTTAATTTTCTTTTTTTTGGAGACGCGCAGGCACCCAGTTGTCCTCCGCTGCCGGAGCCACGGGGTTGGTTTTTTTTCCCTCTCCCTCTCTCTTTTACGCACAACGCTTCGCCTCTGCTCGTGTCCCTGCTCGTTTGCGCTCGCTGGATGACTGCTCCTTCCTTCTCTCCTTCCAGCCGAGTTAAGGGTCCATCCTTCTCTGCTCTCGGTCTTTTGGGTGTCAAATTACTGAACGTGGAGAGAAGGGGAAAAACTTCCACCTCACACAGGATTTGGTTTGGACTACCGTGCGTAAAACAGCGTCACCTAGTGTTCCGAGTCGCCGGTGGGCCTCGGTTTTAATGGCAGAAACTTCACAGCAAAGAATTTTAAATCATCTTTTAATTTCAGTAAGCATGGAATTACTGAAGCATGTTTGCAAGTTTGCTGATAAAATAGACCCAAATCAAGACATATTACATTTTACAAATAATTTCTAAGATCTCATTGCATTCAATGCCAACAAGCAAACCCTACATTCTAATAGAGACATCCCTGTGATGCATTCTCTGTTTAAAATGGTTATTATCCATAAACTGGAGCAAGCTGCCTTAACAACACCGGATAAGAGTGTGGATGACAGATGTATGTTGAAAAGAAGCTTCTGATCTGCTCGCTTCTTTTGTGTGTGTGTGTAGGTTTAAAACTTTCTCTGTCCCCTCAGGCCTCACACTGAGCCATATATCTTTCCCCAGCAAGGCCAGACCCCACCATTAGACTACACCTGCACTTAGGGGGTTATTCAAAACTACCCCTCACGGAAGAGCTTTCACTGGCGACAGCTAAAGTAGTTGAGGGAGGGGCAGCGGCTGCAAAAAACAATTTGGGCCGAATGCAATAAAAGGGGAGCAGAATAATTCCATCGAGGGGGCCCAGTGGCTCGGCCTGTCCTCAGGTAAATGCATTATAAATAGTACAGAGCCGTATAATGCAAGCAAGGCACAAAAAAGTGGTGAATGAATTAAAGGTTTATAGTTCAGTGAGGCCGGGGAAAATCTGCCATGCAGCACAAGAGGTTTATTACACAGTAGCGCAGTATAGATGTCAGTAAGATCACTGCGGTAAATCTGGTTTAGTTTAATCAGAACTACTGGATATGGGTTGAACATTTTTCTGCTGTCATGATACCTTTTTGATGTATGATCCATCCATCAAGTTCCAGCAAGCACCTGGAGGAAAGGTCCACACAGGCCCGGATAAATGTTTAAAATGTAATTAGTTTGCAGCTTTTGTTTGATCACGAATTCAGTGCCTCTAGATATGCTGCATCTGTGTACCTGTTAGCGATATCCTAGGGCTGGAATTCAGCTAAAGGTTCAAACAATGAATCCACCTGTGGCTCCTCAAGGTTCACGCCAAAGTAGAGTAAATACTGGTGCAAAAAAAAGGAGACAGACAGAAATTAACCTCATTTTTGCACGAGCATTGCAATATTTCAGGTCTCGATTAAAAGCACCCACTTCAGAACGGAGCAGGCCCTTTAATTGAGTTTACCTTTCCATAATAAGAATCTGCAGACAGACAGTGCAGGGGGAATAACTCAGAGAGCTAGAAATTCAGATAGGTGGATTTGCCTCCAAACACTAATGAAAACTTGAGGGATCAGACTTCACACACGCCACAGACGTGTAGAGGAATTGCTTAAATTACTACTGACCTCTAAGGAGGCAAACAAGCAGCAGGAGGATTTCAGGATCGATGAAAGTACCACACTCATTACAATTTATCAGTGCACTTTGAGGAATCTGTGGAATAATGAGGATGTTTCTTAGTCTCCTGTGACTGTGTTTGTGCAAGAAGTTCATGCTCTGTATTGATGAGGTACAACGATCCAATCATTTCCAAGTCATGCTGCAGTGTTATTTGTGTATATATTGCTATTTGCTGTTAGAATTTTAGGGATTTCTCACCATAGACTGACACAAACACAATGTATCTATGCAAAAAAAATTCAGCAGGGAAAGTGGCTCAGAAGTTTGACAAGGTTTACTGCTATCTTTTCCTCCTGAGATATTTTAGTCTGTGCAAGACAGAGTCATGAAGTGGAAGCAAATGAGTCACTGCAGCCCTATGAGGAAAAATGATTGTACAGTTCCTGTTTTCTTTTTCAAAAAGTACCAACAGCTAGCAAAATGATTTTGCTCCTTTTGAAGAAAGTGCTTGTTTAGTTGTCTGTGTTTTCACTCAGGAGAACGCCAGACATCAGCTGAGATAGAAGTTGCACTCGTAAAAATCGTCTCCGGCGGAGTCCTTCGGGATGAAATATTATTAAACTGGGGCTCGTAGTCTGGTCTGTGCCCATTTGGGGCTCCTTAGATATGAATAAGACTAGGGGGAAACCTCTGTTCGGCTGCATCGCAACAAGAGCCAGACAGGCGGTCGACCTGCGGAATAATTTTGGAGTGGAAGTTGTTGTCTACGTCCTGAGGAGATGTGTACGGTTTTCTAAATGAGGCATTACAAGCCAGACACGCCGAGACAATGTTTCTAAACTCCTTATTTCTGGAGGGCTAAGTCGACTGAACCTTTGACACTAGAGTAAGTGCAGAGATGCTGAATCCCAACATGGTTACAGATTCTGTTATTTTTCAGTTTGACCAAACCATAAAACAAAATCATATTAAATCCTTTTTTCTTAAATCTAAGAATAAGATAATAACATATGTGAGAGACAGGTTTGAGTCAAGTCTGGTGGTATTATTCCCTTTTTTGCAAATTCACACTTTTCTCATTCTTTATTATAAGATATAATTAAAAAGGTCTCCACAAGCCAATGTGCAAAGTCACACTTTACCAGACTGATAAAAAGAGTCATGCCCACATATTTCCATGACTGTGTGTGTGTGTGTGTGTGTGTTTAAGTGCAGAGCGACAATCAGGAGGTCAGCGTATGGCAAGAAACTGTTTTTTTTATTATATTTCAGAGTGACAAATAGTTATGGACATTACTTTTTTGTTGTTTCAATACACAGGCAAATCTGTATGGACAATCATTAAGTAGATGAAAACCAAATAAAATAATTTGTACACATATCTTACAATACATACTGTAGTTCCTTACTGGCTAGAGCAATATGCATTATGCAGGAAGGTATTGCTATTCATATAGTACAGCTAATTACAGTTGATATGAAAAAAGAGCAAAAAATAAGTTACTTAAATATCAATTACATATACAGAATGTGCAACTTCTGCTAAGCATTTCATATATGTAATTAAGAATTTTTCTTTTTGTAAGACTGCGGCAAACAAATCGGAAGTGAGTATAACTGGAAGAGGTTAACTCGTGAATGGTTGTTAAAATTGGCATCGGGAACTCAATACTAAAAATAAAATACCAGCATAACCCCTTGAAACCCTTTTACCTGACGACAAAAGTCCATTCACGGACCTGTGAAGAAAACGTAGCCAATTTTGCTTCCTATAAAACAGCTAGATTTACCATCTAAAGTGCATTTACAGTGTCAGTATTTTTCATTCTTTACAGAACACTTCTCGGGTCTTGTTACTTTTTCTTTTAATAATGACCCCACATCCCCCACTTTCTCCGAGCACCACTTTGATTGAAGAGAAAAAAAGGCATCGAATATCTTTCCATCAAATGCCGGCTGCAGAAAAAAAACAGACTCTAAATTTAGCTGGGTCAAATTCTCAAATATGAAATCCATTGAAATAAGCTCAGTTCTGCTATGAAGGATATGCCTGTTCGAAAAGAGAGGGAAAAAAATTCATGAGAAATATTTGTTTGCTCCATTTCATGCGGCGTGTGCAAATGCAACAGTAATGAAAGTCTGGTTATTTTCAGGTCTGTTTTTTGGCCCCAACGTTGTTGTTTTTTTTTTTTAAACAGTCTGACCCCACTTAGTGTTTCCCTGAATTTTTAAGACTTATTATTTTTTGTCGTGCTGAACGTGGAGGTCAGCTTTTCACCTGATGTGACCTTTTTTTTTTTTTTTTACCAATTCCAGACTGGCATCGATTTGAAGTTATGCAAAAATCCCCCAAAGAGCTCACGAGTCAACTGTAATTCAAATTCCACTTCAATGCTTTAACCGAAGCGCAGACAACCCAGACGTCCAATAAATTTCAGATATGACAGCCCAGATGTCAGCTGCGTCTTCTGAACATTTTTATTTCCTCCTCCCACCCTGTTCCACAGCCCCTTTTTGCGACACGTATGGTGAATATCATTCGAAGATGATGTCTGTGCCGTTGCTGCGGTTGTGCAGTTCATCATCTGGGCTTCACATGTATAGCAATCACTCAGAAGCATGTTCTGTGGTCCGCATCCATGTACATCACTGAAATGATCAGGCTGTATTTGTGTATTCAAAACGAAAACCCGACACATTCACAGAAAAAAAAAAAGCTTGCACCTTTGGCACAGTTCAGTCTCAGTCACCTTCTATTCATCTGTTCATTCATAATGCAACTTAAAATGATACACTAGGGAATGTACTGTTTCAGTGAAAGCTGATTGTGATTACTACAGTAAAACAAAGCTTCCTGTAAGACTCTTAATATCAGAGCGATATGTTCATCCAGGATATGCGGTGAAATTTCAGATTTAAGATATGAAATATAGAGGCGTGACTTCAGCCGTTTCAGCTCAGAAATGACCGAGAGCTGGCCTCGAAATAAGGCTGCAACATTCGAAAGGCAAAACACATATCTGAACATATAAATCATTTGAAAATTAAGATGTGCATTATGCTATAATACAGAAACATGATACAAAGTAAGTCACCTCGAAGCCACCTGTTATTTTGGTGTATGTGTTTAGTCTGTTAAAAAGTCCATGTGTTAAGCGAATTCCGTCATCATGAACCTATTAGTGGAAATGAAACACTTTGGCCGAGCTTCTTCCTTTAAAAAAAAAAAACCCTCTGATTAATAATCGCCTCGCCGCAAGAGTTGAAAATGAAGCACTTATGAAATATGCAGGAAATAATAAACCGTCTTTCCGTGTTTAAAAAAAAAAACAACCCAAAACATCCATCCTACAAAAGAGTGTGCTATCTTCCTTAAAGGCAGATCCAAGTCTTTATTTTAAGACTTTTTGGGGGTGTCTTCAGAGTAAAAGCCATCCCACAGAGTGAGTCTTTTTTATTTGAAAAGGCATCTGATATCTTGTCTTGGCTGTTAGGAGAAACTCCCCGGTGCCGTAAACATTTTCAGAAAAGTGATGAAGAGAGGAAATCATGTGAAGTCTTTCGACATGTGCGGGTCAGGAAGTGTTTTAGTGCTGCGGTCACTTCTTGTGGCCAGTTTCATCCGTGGCTACCTACTGGCCGTGGTGAAACCGAGACGGTACAAACCAGTGAGTTGATACCTGTTGTTCGATTCCAACTGACATGATTAGGACTGCACCTCCCTGTGCGTGTTGACCGATCGCGCCTCGGTGATGAGGCGGCGGATGTGTCTTTCATCCCGAACACCGGCTTCCCACACGCTGCTCTCTGTTAACAAGGCCACGCGGCTCAGTGTGTCGACTCCCACTCCCGCCAGAGACGTGGCGTACATGGGTAGGCCGATGGAGACGAGCCAATCTGAGACTGTGCTGATATTACCTAAGGAGAGAGGCTTCCGGCACATCTCCGTCAAACCTCCAGAGGGGATCTGGGTGACACAATGAGATAAAAAGGCATCAGTTCCACAGTAGCTCCTGTGATCATGGTGCATTATTGAATATACATGGAGGTTTGAGATGCCAAAACTGAAGCTGCGTTTCTAAGACTTTATTACAGCTGAAATAATTCTAGACCACTTACAGCAATAATAAAATATTAACTGTCTTTTTAAACTTTAACTCCACATTTATCTGGGTCATTAAATATTCAAGCGAGCATAATTTGCCTTCTCTTCAACAACGGCAACAGTCTTGGGTACAGAGAAAAGCCCAACTGGCCCATTTTTTCCAGCCTGCATTGTTGCTTTCTCACAACATTTATAAAGCTGTAAGATTCCAAAAATTGCCACACAATGCTCAGTAAAATCAGTGCTGTTGTCTTACAGCCATGCGGTGCTGTTTACGGAGCTCTTTGACTCGGAGCTGGTCCATGGTGGAGGCCACATCCTTGACGGGCTGCTCCAGGTCCTCAGAGTAACGCTGAACCAGTGGCTGGGGGATGCCACACCGGCCGTGCTGGAGGAGGGAGGTGAGCAAAGAGACATTAGACATGGCTGTTTAAAAGGCTATATAAAGAGGAATACATTTAAACCATAAGAGTCATGAGAAAACATGTAACTGATCAGTGAGAAGCTTACAGGCAACATCAACTGGGCTGACAGGAATGAGAATCTTGACTTAATGTTATGCAGACCAACATCTGGTTGTTCATGAATGAATGGAGCAAACTAATAGCATAAAATTATTGGCCAAAGATGAGAGCAACCTCGTGTGGAGTTTTGAGCTTAGGTTCCGATGTTAAGATCTACTTAAGAATTTAATAAGCAGGAACTAGGTAAAGGATAAAACAAGGTAGCAGACTGTTCTGAAACCGTGCTAAACATACAGGTATGCACTTGTTCACCTTTTCTTTGCATGAGCATCTGGAGCTCTGGCAGGTTTACAGCAAAGCCTGGTTTTCATTAGCCAGACTGAACCAGAGGTCTTTTGAGGATGAAAGGCTGGATGAATGGAGGAAAAGATCTTTTCAGCGAAAAAAAAACCCTGTTTGACCTGAACTTCCAACACCTTGGTTTCCAGGGGCTTCTACTGCAGGTAGCTAATGAGCAGCAAGGTTCACTGTGCACTATGATGTGATCTAACTAAGCCTAAGGTTGGATGTTGTTTGAAATTTGTTACTACTGATCTAACAATATTTTTGGAAGTAGTTTTCACAATAAAACATAATAAATTGCACATTCAATTCCCTGAATGACTTTTGACACCATTTATGCTTGCACAGCCTCAAAGTGCACTAGGAGTGTTGCTACTACAGCAACAATGAGCCTCTCATGTCTCTGCCAATCCACTTATGACTAACAGGAATCCAACAGAGCTGGGCTGTGGTCTGAGGCACTATTTCTCACCTCATCCCTCGATGCCTCTGTCTGTTTGCATATGTGTGATTTTCCTGCCAGTGTTGGGGGCTCCAACATGTTTAAGGGGCCCAGCCTGGGGTCTGGCAAGAGGCAGAAGGTTTTATAACCCCGTCTGCCTTCAGTAAGATTCAGCCCGTAAACTTAACAGTCTGAACCGCATCATAGTGAGACTCGAGCCACAGTCTTTCCTCCGCAGCTCCAGGCAGCATATTTATTATTGTGCGCACACATACACACCCCCACACCCTCACACACAAATAAATGCCCTCGCATATAAAACGGCATCTGCACACACAAAAGAAACACACAGACTTTAGACTCTATTAGTGTCTATTTTTAAACTAAATGAGCTCCAAAGCAAGTTGCTGATGTTATTGGCCTAAACACAGAGCAATTTGGATCCAAGTTGCAGTCAAATTATGACTGAGTTAAGTTAGGCATGTTACAATGTTAAACCAAAAGAGTCTGACGCCAGACAAGTATAGCCCTGAGGTGTCTTGGAGCCCTATTTTCAAATTAACTATGGAAATATGACTCCAAATGTTTTTGTTATGCATTAACTAGGACATTTTTTTTCAATGAATACCCCACCATATCTCTGTGCCTTCTCTTAGCACAGAAACTTATGTAAGTTCTTATGTAAAATCAATTACCGAAGGGATCAAGCTGGTAAGCTTTAACACTCCCAATGAAATGTCAGATTTCCAGCATCTGTTTGAAATGTATATTAGCTTAATATAAATCCATCTGTCAAAAGTCAGACCTTTTACGTAATACTTTACTAACCTTGTCAGAGTAGGGCTCCTCGGTAAGATCGATGCCCTCTGCCTGAAGCCGTTGTTCCAGGAGGGTGAGCAGGTCAGGACCCATCTTGGTATGGGAGGCCTTCCTTGTAACAGCCATCTTGCCCCCGAGATCTGAGAGCCATGGCGGCTGCACTGCTGGTGGGGTGCCTGATTCCTCGCCCATGGAGGAGGCCGAGGAGGTGGCACAAGGACTGGCTGGGGTGCTTGGGGTCTTGGCCGGCAGAGCGGGAGCACCGAGGCTGTGGCTGGGGCTGCTGCTGCTGCTGCGGATTATGGGACTGCTGGGCTGAGACCGGTTGAGGGAGTGGGTGGGCGAGGGAGTGGGCGACGGCGAGGAAGGCAGGGAGAGAGGTGGGTGACGTAGGCCATTGGCGAGTCTTTCTTTAGATTTCTTGGCGGGAACAGGAGGAGGGATAGGAGGCTTTTTGGGATGAGTCCGGATGACCCTCTCCCCACTTGCGCTAGAATCAGGAGGACTCGGAGTGGGACTAGAGAGGGGCTCTGGAGGGTTGGGGGACGTTGTCGGACAAGGGGGGCGGAGAGGCAGCTGGGAGGGTATGGGAGGTCTGTCGGCCCTCGATTTAGGGCTCACTGTTGGAGTCCCATTTTGAGCTGGAGAACTGTCATCTCTACAGACTTTGCTGGGGCTGCTGTTGTCTGATTTGGGTGCTTCCTTAGCAGATTTGAGCTCCACACTGAGATCATTTTTCTGCTCCCAGTGCAGATCTCCCAGAGAGTGAGAACGTTTCCAGGGTCCCGTTTGCTGCGGGGGACCATCCAGGTCTTCACAGCTGCGGCTGGCTGGAATGGGGGACTGTCTTTGGGCTTTGCGCAGCCCCAGCAAGTTGAAACCCTTCAGGGAGGGCTTGATGAAGAAGCTTTTTGGGAACTTTGTGCGCTGGTTTTTGCCGTTTTGTTGCAGAGCCTCTGTAGAAAGAGTCATGGGCAGCGTAGGGTAGTCTGGAGACTGGAGTCCTGCTGAAGAACGACTGGAACGGGAAGCTTTCCTGCTCTTGCCTGCAAAATAAAATTCCCCACTTAGCATTGAGATATAGACACTTTGATGCCAAACCTATTGATTTTTAAATAAGATTGTAGTTTTTCCCATCTCCAAATACTAACATGTAAAGGAAGGTAACAGGTTTCTTTCACTTGAGCTTGTTAAAAACTTAATACAAAATAATAATGTGCATGACTCAGCTTTGCTGTATTTTTTTACTACCTTGGCTGACTTTCATTTTTTATGATGGCTGCAGTTTTTTTGGCAGAAAAAAGTGGTAAAAAACCAACAACGTGCATCTGTGTCACAAATACTCTGTGCCATGCATGTTTGCATCACTGGAAAATATGTTCACAGCAATTATTTCACCACGTCCTCCAGAGCCAAGTCACTAAATGAAATTCTACTCGTAAAAAGCACTGCATGTTTATTGTTCAATGCTTATCTGAAAGTTACAGTCAAAGGCAACGTTTACGAAGAAGAGCTGGGACGCCTCGGGCATAAGATAAGCGTTTTTGACTCATGACCAAACTGACTGATTTGTCGTCGTCATAGCAGCAATCCCAAATAAAGTTATATGAAAAGAATACTTGAGAAACTGTGGAACAAAAGGATGAAGCAACTTACCAGCTATCCTTTCGCTTACAGAGCAAAAATGGATGGATGAAATGGAGGAGAGCCACAGAGAGCGGCTTGCCAAAGAGTTTTAAAAAGTGAGATGACGGAAAAGTTCAGTAGATGGGATGTCATGATATGTTTCGACAGTTTTTCAGACGTGTCAGAGAAAGTTAGGTGGGAGGGACTGTAATAGATTTCCTTACTTTCCAACAGATACCAGATTTACTTTCATTGCAACATTCATTTTCAGACTTGGAATTGGGAGAGGAGAATAAAGGTCTACTGACAATCTAATAAAACATCTTTCAAAATTAAAAATGCAATACAAACTGAGAATGTGAGGCTCTTCAGCAGTTTAGATGTAGCAAGATATGTTGTTGGATTGTATTGGAACATCATCAGTGACATAATTTTAAAAGATTCAGTCTACAACTGTGTTTTTTATGCCTCAAAATCTAATATTGTATTGCATCCTGTATAAAAATTGTACAAAAATATATCTAAAATAGATTATTTTTTTCATATTAATGCCTAATAAGTAACATTAGACTGATTTATGATGCAATAAAACCTAAAACTGTATTGATTTTTTACTATGACTGAAAATTATTAACTGCCTTTTACTTAACTGACCAATATATCACCACTTAATGTGTGCATATGAAGAAATTACAAGCCATTTCAAATGTTATTTGATGATATTAGGAAGAACTGATCCGTCTAGTAACAGGAATCGGACACATGTATGTTAAAGAAAAGTCGACTGATCAAAAGAGTATTCAGGGCTCCACAGTGGGGTTTTTTGAAGGACATTTGTGTAATGATCTTTAATTACCTTCTGTTATATAAATTTAAATCAAGTTTCTTCCCTGCTGCCAATTCTCTCGACTAATAAATATTTAGAAATATTCATTAATATGCAATAAAACATTAATGAATCTTTGCATCTGCACAGACAGTAGAGCTGTGGAGCTCTGAAAGAAACACAGAATGTTTACTAAATGTTATGCAGCTAGTTTGTGAACAGCGTTTAGTGGCATGGAAAGGAAAAAACAGAAAAGGGCAAAACAGAAAAAGTCAAACAAGCAGCACCAGAGTCCTTTTTTTGTTTGTTTGGAGAAGTGGTTTTTATTCCACAACTTAAATCTCTACTGTGGCAGACTGCACGCTTCACTATTGAGCCCGAATGACACATATAAAACACAAAGGGGCAACCAGCAGGTAACACTGGAACCGTAAAGATACAGAAAATAAAAAAGACAAAGCAGTGATTTATGGGTTATGGAGCTGTTAAAAGAATGCCGTATGAGAAAGGAGAAGAAGAAGAAGGCAGAGTCTTATGCAGAGAGATAGAGCATCAGCCTCATAAAGTACACTCACAAAAAGAAAATCTTACACAATAAGACCTCAATAAACTTCTATAATCAGAACTCTCGTACAACCTGCAGTTTAAAAAATATTTTCATCCACATCATTTTAGGCACATACTGTATGATTGTGCAACATGGTCACTGTAAGCACAAAGGAAAGTGACATCAGCCTATAGATTCAGCCACTGCAAAAATAAAACAAAACAAAAAATAACAGGCATTTACTGACATACTACTCCTTAAGCTTTTTTTTCCTGAATTAAAAACACTCAACAGAAATACTCTATGAGCTCAAAGTCATCTTCCTGGCATCCATCTATCGGCCTTGAACCCAAAGGTGGGACAGCTGGGAACCTGAGTCCTTGACTGGGCAGTGAGTTTGCTCTCATCAGAACAGTTCTGTGCATTGGGGAGAGACCCTCCCTCTGAGCTCCCAGCACTGTGGGGTGGACTAGGCTCAGTGGTCGGGGGCCTGTTTCCCTCTCACTTACAACTGGACTTTGGCACTGATGGTAAAGAATGCCTAAAGGATGAAAAGAGCGGTTGAAGAAAAGTGGAGTAAAAGCACAGTCAAAAGGTCCACACCAGAGAGGTAAAGATGGGCGAAAGGGGAGGAGGTTTTTGGGGCAGATATTTGATGCTGATCCAGAGGAGTGAGATGGGTGTTAGGAAGCAATATAGCAAGTGATGGAGCAGAGGTGGAAGCCCAGAGGAGAGGGGGAAAGAAAGGCGAAGGAGTCACTGTGTAGGACTAGGCTAGAGCCAGGGCAGGCCTAAGCTGGCAGTCTAGGCTAAGCAAAGCAATCATTACCATTCTCCAGGTTCTCATTGCTCTCGTAGCACCCAGAGTCCCGTGGGGAGTCACCCACCAGGCCCTGACCCTCAGACAGCAGCTTCTCCTGGGAGCCTGACAGGCCGCCGCGCTCCGGATCGCTGCTACCTGGTGACAGTAACACAAAATCTGAGTCAATTTGGTTTTAAAGGTAGAACTTCATGGTAATGCAGCACTCTTTTCCTGCAAAACCTGCCTCCATGACTTAAGTTAGAACTGATTTTGAGGTTTGGTTGGTTCTCATTTGTAATCATTCTAAAAATTCTGGCACAAGGATGAACTTTATGCTGTCACGATGGTGTGAAGAGTAGTTGGAAAAAACTGTTGCAGCTGAAAACTGATTCAGATCTCAGAAAAGTATGTAATATACTCACGGAAAGACACGCACTTACGTTTGAGTGTTTTTCTCACATCTATCTAAAGTGTTTTTTTCAGTCCACTTACTGTCGTACTCCTGTAGTAGCTCCACAGCAGTGAGCAGCACGGCTCTGTGCTGAGGATCTCTGATGTTCAGCTCATCTAAGTCCTCTTCCTCCAGCAACTTGAACGTGTCTAGATCCTCGTAGCCGTTGAACAAGAACGTGGGCATGTGCTCCTATGTAACAGAAAGTTTAAAGTGTCTTTAGAGGAGCTTCAAGGATAAATTCACTGAAGCAGAAAAATAAAATACAGTATGTCAAGGAGTACAGTACATTTGTCATCTGCTCATAATTTCCGATCCACATTGTGTATTTTTAAACCCCTGGTGAGCCAAATCTAAACTGCAATTATGATTTTCAGATAGCATGTAATCACATTAAGCCATGGCTAATTCAGCTCTGGCTGCTTCAGCTGGCACGAACTTTGTCATTTTGACAGGCACATTAAAAAAAGAGAAAAGAATTGTAGCAACATGAGCGAGCAAGCTGCACCAAATCGAGTAACAAGTACTTGTGGCGGCAGTCACAACCTATTCTAGCTGTGTGACCAAAATGGCAAACAGGACCTGAAACGGAAACCCGCCAGAGAAATCACATCAAAGCACGCTACGGCCACAAAAGACAAAGCATTACACAGTAACACAAACACACACCAAAGCTAGTTGCCCAAACCGCTGTAGCTATCTAATATGACCAAAAAAGAAAAAGTTTGTAAGATACACCCTCTGCAAAATCAGCTGACACCACCATTCAAAGTGCTGCTTCCACTTTGTATATTGCTGGGTTCTGCGCTTGTGTGACACATTTTGTTGGACAAATAAATACGGTGCTTCAACAGCAAGACCATCAATTACAATGGTGGAGCCCGCAGAGGAGGAACTGTGTGTCTCTGTTCTTTTTCTGCTGGATGATGCAGGACTAAACAAAGGACCACCAGCTAACACAAGCACAGGCAGCTGGGCCCTTTCACTCATGGAGTGTTTTTTTCCTCTTTGGTCAGTTAAAAACTGTAAACATCAAATCCAAAGACTATTCAGCAGCAGAATCCAGCAGCCAAAAAGTACAGGGGTGTGGAAATTTTGACTATATAGCTTCAGACAGGTCCTGTTTAATTTGTGTTTCACATATTGGCTCGCTAATTTAAACAAATGTTTGCTTCGATTTTGAAAAGTTCAAAAAAACTTTTTGGCATTTGATAGTTTATTGTAAATCATATAGTATTTAGGTAGTTTATGGAGATCAGTGTCATGAGCATTGACGCTGCAATAGACCAAAACCTGAGAAAAGACGGATCTACATTATCGAAATTAAGGGACACACTCACCGGAATTGATTTACATGAAAGTATAAAACTACCAAACTGCTAATGAGGTGCCCAAAAACTTCTAGAAGATAGTGTAAATGTCAGACCAATATAAAACTCTTTGTGACTTGACATAATCTATGAAGCCTTAGATAAAAATCTATAGCAATAATTTTACCATAACTGCCAAAGTATAATGTTCATCCCAGAAGTTTGTCTCTTTTTATACTTAACCCTCTAAACTGTTTTCTGCTCCTGTCACATTTTTGCTCACTGTTGGCTCATTTTTCATTGCAATATAAAGACAATGATAGCTGCAAGTGGAGAGAATTTTTTTTTAAATTGTACAATATAACAAAATTTTTAATGCCATAAATCATAAAAAAGGACTGAAGTTGAAATTCTTTATTAGCTATTTGACAAAATTTGAAAAACAACTTGTTAAATTAACATGTACAGTACATACAGATGTTACCAGTACTTGAGGAAAAATGCACACTTTACGTACTAAAGATATTTTACTAACATTTTTAATTTGCCACCATGCTTTTGGTATATTTATATCTGGTCTATGTAAGCACTGCATGCAGTTTAACCCGGTCCTGCCGAAAAAACCCTGAATATTTGTCACATTACTGTCGGTCTTAGCTGAGTCCGACCAATTGTTGTTGTTTTTTATACAGAATCTGATTAGAGCAAACACTTTATTTTTGAAGAATTTTTAAAAGACACATAAAATAAAATGAAATCTCATGGTTTTAAGCTTAGATCTGGTAAAGTTTTCCAACTACAGTAGAGTAGTTCCAGGATGTCTGGAAAATTGCAAATTCATTTTTTTTGTTTTTCCTGTTTCTGGCTCTGCTAAAAGGTGTAATTTTGATGATTTAAAAAAATAATCCCTTTAAAACCCGCTGGCATGCTTTGGAGAGGGTAACTTGCAGTACATTTCTAGGGTCGTTTATTACGGGCTCAAGAAAGTGGAGAAAATTGAATTAATTGCACAGTTTTGCACACTGGCTGCGAACTGCAGAATGCTTTATGTGGTTAAAGTGCAACTTGCCCATTCCAGGAATCTGGTGGTGACGAAGGATGCACCAGTGCTCTGATGCACTTGTAACAACCAGATTCATAGTTTCAGAAACATCAATCCTATGACCTGTAACTTGGCTATTAGGTTGGCCAGAGATGAAACGGACAGCCCACAAAGTTCTTTGTGTCTATTTGGGGAAGTGAAGCCGTCCGGCTGCCTGAGTGGGAGGAGATGCTATCAAGCTCACAACGATGTGTAGGTCTTGATGAAAGATGCGAGCTATTTGTCGGGGCGTGGTTGTCATGATGTGGGTGTTAATGTTTATGCATCAGTGTCAAATCAAACATCCTGAACTGTGCAGCCTGTAATTGGGTGCGCTATATTTATCTCTGCACGTCTGTGAATGTGTTTAAGATGCATGGCTAAAACAATATTTTAATTTCCTTCAAAAGATTTGTTTTCTCCAGTGCCAGATTGGGTGGGTTTTCAAAAGTTCGCACTGATTTCTACAAAGCTTAGAACCAAATCGGTAAGTGAACATGACAGTGTAAGTCAAAGCTGTTTGCTATTGAATACAAGGCTGTAAAAATATGGTGCTACCTTGAGGTTGATGCGTTCCAGCAGCTCCTCCACTGATGTGGGTTTGGGAGGTCGGCCCTTTCTCCTTCTCCTCACGGGCCTTTTGGGCTTCTCCTCCTCTTCGCTCAGCACATCCACATAGATGAACTTGAAGGTGCCCACTTTGTTGTTCAGAAGGCCCATCCATGTTCCCATGGGTGGCTTACTGATGATATCAATCACATCCCCGCGCTAAAGAATGACATAGAAAAGAGATCAGAGGAGTGACCTGACCATGACAACAGGTAACACAAGTTAGTTAAGCTAAATCAGCTAACAGAAGCCTAACTGTCTGATGTAACTTGTCTTTGGCCGATAATAAACACTGTGTTACCACATAGTATGTTTGAATGTCTTTAATCCTCTAAACCTCAGGCAGTCTCTGGGCATTTTTTTGCTCTTGTCACATTTTTACCCAATGTGTACATGTTTTTCACTGCAATACTGAGTCTTGCACCTCTATGGAAACAAGACCACCATGGCCAGAAGCAGAGGGAACTTAAAACATGTCTTTTGTGCAGTAAAATAACTGTTATAATGTCATAAATCTGAAATGAAAATTAAATTTCTTTAATTATTTATTTTGCAAAAAAACCCAAAACAACCCAAAACAAAACCCTGGATTTAACATGTACAACAGTTTGCCACAGGTGTTACCACTACTGGAAAAAACATGGTGGCTCTGCAAATACAGATATTTCACTATTTGTTTCTACACTTGTGTCTTATCTGCTCTGTGTAAACACAGCCTGCAGTTCATCCCAGTTCAGTCAAAAAGTCCCCAAATTTTTTGCAATTTTTTTAGTATTTTTATAGAATATGTTTAGTACAAACGGTTTACTTTGGCACATTTTTAAAATAAGAGATGTCAAATAAAGTGATTTGAATGAAATATCACAATTTTAAGCTCACATTTGTTAAAGTTTTCTGGCAGAACGAAATATTACAGATGAGAAGTTCAAGGGCCATCAGAAAAGTGAAAATCATGCCTTTCAAACCCACTGTTGGGTTCAGAGGGTCAATAAATGGAGGGACAGCTTCTAATCTGATCTAATCATCATCATGAAGGGCCACATCTGTAAAGTTGCATTGAAGATAAAAAGGAGGAGGAAGAGTCTTCTAGAGATACAAGGCAAAGTGAACTTATACACAACTAAAGACCAAATATTTCAACCTTGAGTTTAAGGGAGTCAGTGTCATATGGGCTTGGAGTGAAGTCTGTATGGACTCGGGCCCGGCCACAGAACGGTCCTCTGTAAGGCGGCTCTTCATCATCACCATCTTCAGACTTCACACTTTCTCGGTTACTGGCTGACGAGTCGGTGGTGCTCACTGTTTGTCCACCTGGACACAAAGACATGTGTGAACATTATATAAGCTTTAAAATAACAGCATACAAAGCCGTCAATGGTTATATTTCACACTTATAAGCTGTGATTAACTGAAGGTTTCCAGTATATTCGACATCAACACGGTCGAAACATCTCCTCATTGTCACAATGTAATATCCATCTATCTGTCTGTCCGTCCGTCCATCTATCTATGTTTAACTCTTTTTTTATACAAAGGTGCTTTTGTATAATGTGCACTTATTTTATTTTTATAATGTAATTGTAATGTAATATAATGTATTTTTCTTTATTGCTGCCGCTCTTACCTTTTTCACAATTTTTTTACTGTCTCTTGTATATAAAGCTGACTCAGGAAAACCCACAAAGAACTGCAATGTACCTGTACTGTAAAGTACCCATGCAAATGGCAGTCAAACTCTATTCTACTCTACTGCACTTTACTCTACTCTATTCTATTCTAATAACATGCATGAATCAAGAAGCTTTATAATAACAGAACAGTAAACTATTCATAGACTATACTAATTTTATTTTGTCAGGCTCTAAATTCTTCTACATTTTTGGTTTTGCAGTTAGTGGAAAACTTAAACAGGGTCTTCATCACTTGCGTTAAAAACCCCTAGGGAAGCCGCAGATGTCCCTCCATTGAAATCATGTCGATTTTTGGGAATCAGAGAGGAAAGACTTTCTACCTAATTAATACCGTATGTTTGCCTGTGTGTTTGTGTGTGTGTAAACTATGGCTCTGAATGCGTGAAAGTCAGCCAGTTCTTTAGTTTATCCTGAGTTTGAAGCAATAGAAGGATATTTTAACCTCAAAGACATGACAGAAACACCAAAGTGAAGACGTCAGATAATGTAATTACATTAAAATGACCTGAGAGATCGAAACAAGCTTGAAAACTCTCTAGGGTCATGAGTCAGCTGGGTGTGATCGGTCCACGGAAATCATAACTGATATGCATGTAATGCCAGAAAAAGCAGAAGCAGCAGATGTTACCAGCACCATCTAGTGTTATACCTTCCACAAAACAAGCTGTGAAATTAAATGTATCTTTAGATACTTACTTACATGCAATGTTTTACATGACATAGAGCCTGATTCACTCTAGAACTGCATTCCTGCACCATTATTGGTAATTATTTGTTCCACTAATGAAGCTAAATAGTGTTTTTCTTTATTTAAAATGTCAAAAAATTCCTTTGTATGGAAGCTTATTTTTCCCCGAATAATGATTCTTGTGAAAGACTTGTCTTACTCATTGAACTCTGTCCGCTGAGTGAACTCCGCAGACTTTCCACTGAGCCTCCGGCCTTCAACTTCGGTTTCTCCAGAGAGTCGGTGTCAGGCAGAGGGGACTGTGGGGAACCAGGGGCTCCATCCGGACTGGACTAAAAAGACAAACAGAGGGGGAGATTCACATGAGTAACAGAAGAACACAAGACAAAGACACAAAGAAGTGCTCAGTTAGAAGATGGTGGTTAAAAAGTTGACATATGAAGGAAAACAATGTAAACCAAAGAAGAGAATTTGAGGGAAGAGTGAGGAGTGACAGGGGTTATCGTTTTATTCTCCTTTACTGATGTCAAAACAAGCGTACATACACAAAATAGTTTTTTTTGTTACTAATAAAGAAAATGCACGCAACTTTTTTTCCACATTTTTCTCATTGACAGCTGAAAAATAATAGTTTTTTTATCTCTGCCATAACTGCAAATTCAACTGCACCTTTAATTAAATAGAATAAAGTAGAAACAGAATAGAAATGCTTTATTAATCCTGAGGGGAAATTTGGTTGTTACAACAAAAAGATAAAAGTTACTACCACCATAAGTACAGATAAATAAGCAAAAACATGTGACAAACAAGTAAAAATAAACAAGAAGAAAAGCAGAAAATGCCAAAATGCACAACAAGTGTAATAAACACTTTCAGTGAAAATGTCATATGTATATTACTTGTCAATGTCTGATGGATTTTTGCGCATACATTTGTAAATTCTTGATCAAAACACTTTTGATTTTGGTAAAATCTTATGTAATCTCCTTTGAAGTCAAAGAAGTCTCCAAAAATAGCAATATAGCATCAATATAGACCGATCAGCCACAATATTATGACCACCTGCCAAATATTGTGTTGGTCTCCCTTATGTGCTCAAAAATGCTCTGAACCATTGGGCATGGATAAAAGGACCTCTCAGGGTGTCCTATGGGGTCTGGAACCAGGACGCTGGCAGTGGATCCTTTGGGTACTCTGGCTTGTGCAGTGGGACCTCTGTCAATCAAACTTGTTCCACTGCATCCTGTTGATGCTTGATCAGAATGGGGTGTAGGAAGTTTGAAGGTCAAATCAATGTCTTGGGCCACTGTCTTGTTCCTCAACATGTTCCTGATTGATTGATGTTTTTTCCATGTGGTGGGGTGCATTTTCCTGCAGGGGTAGGCCAGTGATATTTGGGATTTCCATTTGCATGAAGGAGTGTGTTTGTTCTGGGACAATGTTTAGTCTCATCAACACAGATGCCAAAATCCAAGGTTTTCCATCAGAACAGCACATAGTACCAACATGATCCATGTTATTCACTTCACCTGTCAGTGGTCAGGATGTTGTGGCGGATCGGTGCATATTATATATATGTTGTCTAACAGGATGACATATTTTGTTGTAACTGTTTATATACAGCATCAACATGGCACTGCAACCTGACAGCAGCTTCATGTAGCAAAATAAAAGGATATAAAATAGAAAAAAAACAGCCTAAGTTACTCCTCCCTGCACAAAAATGGAGGAACTGACTCTTGCACTCCTTGACTACAGTCGCTGCACATGTTTCAGAAATCCACTAGGTGGCACTGTGGTCTGTTAAATGTCTGGTAACACTGTGACATGGCAATTAATTTATCTTTACTCATTCTCAACTGATGTCTCCATGACTCACACCAGGATATCTGGGTCACACTGTTGAAAGCTTGATGAGTATTTGCTCAAATGTGCATCACCAACACATTCTGCAGGGCAACATCAAACTGTGGGGCTGGACAAGCCACTGGGTTACGGCCACTGGATGCCCAGAAAAATTAGGCCACTGTAGATGAGACACTCTTTTAACTCCTAATTTCCAAAGAGCTAGCCTTTTGTAGGGGGGGGGGGAGCCTTGCATCACTCCATGAGCTCAACATGAAGCACACACTCCACCCTCAACACTGGACCCAGCAGAGAGAGAGAAATCCAAATGTGTTTAATGCTCTGTGTTTATCCTGTAACTAACAAATACTCCCACCCACCCATGGCCTGTGGACAGAAGATGTGGCTTAGGCTATAAAACATCCTCTAAATGTTTGCGCTGCATGGGAAGCTTTCATATTTCCTTACGGTTGTGTTTGGCTCATCGTTGTGGGGATCAAACAGATGATGTGTGAACCACTTATGTGTTTGCTGCTCCATTTTAAACAAGGCTACGATTCAACTGTTTTTACAGTTCCGACATACCTCATTTGTCCTAAAACACAAAGCATAATGTTCAAGTTTCTACAAATAAAGTGCCGCCTCCATGTGTGTGATGTGTGTTTATGTCTAACCTGCTCAGACAGCGAGCTGCTATACTTCTTCGACATGCGCTTTCTCATCGTCTCCTTCACCGACTTGACTTTCTTGCCCAACGAGATCCGAGACGTGGTTGGGGATTTGACCACTTCTCTGTAAATCGCCTCCTGTTCTTTATTCTGCAATCAGGAGAGTGGAAAAGGGAGAACAGAGTGGAAGGAGATGACAGAACGGGACATTAGATTGAACAAGGGGAAGACAAAAGGGCAGAGAGATAAAAAAAAAAGGAGAAAACAGGAGATAAAAGTCAATTTAGTGTGACAGTGGAGTTCAGCTCGTCACAGCTTCTTGTAACTGCACTGACCGTCGGGACTTACATTGGCCTCAGAGCCCGCATTGACCACATGGAGCGAACGGTTGGACAGGTCGAAGCCTCCGAAGCTGCACGTTCTCTGTTGGGGAGCCAAAACACAATCAAAATGAGCGACACTCCAGAAAAGGGTCACGTTGCAGAAACCTTTCCCCACCCGCTCCCACCGAGTCAAATCACAATGATTCATGCTTGGCACGACACAGGCAGCAGTTTGATTAATGTACATGGGTGTATGGTTTGTACATATGTGGTGGCATGATGTCATATGGGACTGTGGACAGCCAACAGACATGATGTAACAAACAGTTCTATGAACTCCTCTTTAAAATCGTGAGTTACTGCATGGTCCTCAGCGAATGAGCTGTTATATTGTTGGCTTGTGCTTTAAAACTTGCATCCCCGGGGAAAATACAAAACCTAAATTAAGCCATTTTTTGATGTGGTCGAGCTGAAATATATAAACGCACTTTTACAAGTGAACATATATTCATTGCATTTTAGCCCGATGCAAGTTATTTCGTGATTAATTATGAGAAATTCAAAGTTTGCATGCATGCACAACATATAAGTTGGTTGCTAAGAGGCGACGACATGTAATTCTCATCAGAAACATTTTCCGAAAAATCTACTCGTTTCTGCTGAGAGAACAGGGAGATATGGGCGATTTTTTTCTTTACTTTAGAGGTCATCAACATAATAAGGGGAGACACAAAGGGGAACTATGATATGAGAGGAGAAAAATGTTTAGTTTGTACACTAAACTGTCTTTGACGTCCTTAAACACACAAACATGTAGACACAGTCACGCACATAAACAGCTGCCAAAAAGAACGCTCTCATTTCAAGTGCGGCACTCGATGGTAATTCTCCTCTGCTTCACAAGTGATCACTAAACAACTCCAACAAACCCTGGACGAAGAATCTCCAAGTAAGAAAAGCTTTGCACATTGAGTAAATAGTTTTTAGATTACATGTCCAAAGCTGCAGTCCACATCACAGGTTCCAACGAAAAGCAATTTGGAGAACAAACATGTCCCAAAAGAACTCTGAATGTGATGAAGATGTACAATGGAATGGACATGCACCCAGAAAAAAACATGTCTCTCGGAGATTAAAAAAAAAAAACTAGGGAAAAAAAACAACTGAAAAAAATTCACATCTGCAATAAAGGCACGGGCCAAAAAAGAAGACAAAAAGCAACAACAGAAAAAAGTGGATTCAGAGAGTTTTTGGATGAGAACGACCTCCGGTGATTTCACTAGAACACGATAGGATTCAGGTACCCTCAAAGCTGCAGGATAGCTCTGCTATTGTACCACCCGCTATGTGTCATTACTTCTGCTGGAACAACTAAGCACACTCACAATTCAACCAGACTATTTTCATTCTACTGAAAATTACAGATCTATTTTACAATCACTGCAGGATGAGGTTTTTCTGTCCTTTCCATCTTTTTGTTGCTGTTCTCAGCCTTATAACATCAGTTTGATAGTTGTTAAGTATAAAGACTACTCAGTTGCCAAAGTTGACTTAATGAGGCCGATCATTGAATACGTCTTTGAGGCTATGTGCGGTGCAGTTATATAGATGAGTGGCTCCAAGCTTGTACATTTCCTTTGCCCCACAGGGATCAGTGTGACTGTGCGAGTGCACATGTTCTTCAGGGATCCGACATTTATAAAAGGCACTTATGAAAACCTCTGCTGTAACTTAACCCCCCCAAGTGGGTCACTGCACATTCTATAATCATTTCATATACAGCTGAAATAAAAAAGGTTTGAAGCCAAAGGCATTCACTTAAAGGTCATAGAAGATGGCATTCCTCTCAGGGCAGTTAGGTCTGTGATAGGTAAGCCAGCTCTTGACATTTTCAGTACATGAGTACATCTGCAATGTTTTGGATGTGGATATTTTTTAAAACACACACTATATCAAACGGGTAAGTTAAAGACATTTGATCTCTTGTGTCTGTTGTGTTTGTCGCAACTTCACCTCTGAGCTATTCTGCAACTTTGAAGTACACTGAGTCCTGCTCACACGAGGCGGTCGATTTGAACCTCACGGTCTAAACTCACAGACTTTTGCTGGATGCGCAAGAGCACACGCTTGGTGCAGCGGTCCACGCTGGCCGCCCACTTCCTGTCCGCCTCACGGTCCTCCTCCAATAGACAGCGGCGCTCAGCGCGGCTGAGGGTAACTGGGCGGACCAGCTGGGCCCAGTTGAGGTGACCATACAGGCTCCGTTCTACCACATAGGTGATGTTCAGCTCACTGACTGCTGTTCGGCCACGCAGCCTGCGGGAGGGGAACACCCAGCCCCCTCCCCCGCTCCCAAAACCTTTCGATTTGGCTACGTCACAGCGGACAGGGGAGGAGGGGGTGACAGACAAGGGGGAGACAGGGTTCTTGGCATTGCGCGAGCGCTGGTACAGCAGGTGCTTGGTGGAGTATGCGTAGTTGGGGTCAGGTTTCCGGTGTGTCCAGGTGCCGTGGTGCCGGCTGGCAGGCTGATGTTTGGGGCTGCCTTGATGGCCGTCATCCAAGGAGATGAGGAGACGGGACTGGGGGTGGGGTTTGGGACGAGGTTTGGTGAGACCATAGAAGGTGTAGAGGGCCTCGTTGTTACTTACCCCATGGGAGATGGAGCTCAGCGCCTTCCTCATCTCGCCGTCGGTTGTGGAGCGGGACAGCTTCCCCTCATCGTCCAATCCGCAGCCGTCGAGCTCTGAGAAGGAGGAGCCGCTGCCTGCCACAGCGGAGATGGAGCCTCCCAGGGCGCTGGAGCCAGCTGGGGTTCTCCTGGGGGGCCGTATGAGACCGTGGGTACTGGAAGACTTGCTGAAGGTTTTGACCAACTTGTGTCCGGACCAGGTGTCCAGGCTACTGGAGGAAGGGGAGGTCGTCAGGCTGTCAGTGTCTCCATCCAGAGAGAGTTGATCATGGGTGAGGGAGGGCAGAGAAGCCTCCTGGGGCAGAAGGGGCTTCTTTAGGACCCCCGTGTACAGAGCTGTGTTGTCCTCACATGTGGGAGGGGCCTCAAGGTTCAGAAAATCTAAAGAAGAGACAGACATAATGAGTCCAATAAGTTGTTTCTCAGGAGGACTCAAGAGCATCAGATTCTCTTCAGTCCCATGATCCCAACTGTGGTTTTCTAAACCAGAGCAAGCCAGCTAGACATTTGCAACACATTCTTGAAGTCTGAGTATCGGGCAAATCCCAGGACAAATGACAACACTATCTTCTAACACGAGTTATTAATTTCTAATAACCTTGAGACAGCATTTTACTGCAAAAAACTGATTTTCAAGACTGAAACTTTTTTAAAATGTAAGATAATTAAAGGAATTTAACATCACCAAACAGAATCACTAACCTTCAGAGGCGTGTTTCTTGCCCTCCTCCACCTTGATGAGTTTTTTCCTGACCCGGCGTGTCGAGTTAACCAATTTGTGAAGCCGTTTGAACTTCACAGAGTCCTCTGATTGCTCATCATCTGACTGTTCACGAGACTGGTGGGGGGGGGGAATAAAATCAAAGTGAAAGTCACCTTAATAAAAGAAAAGTTAAGTAAAATGACATTGGAAAAAGCAGGGAAGACCTTATTTCCAGTTCAAAACAATGTTTAATGGTGGTAAAATGTATGGTTTGGATTAAAATGTGCAGAAAAACAGAGAAAGTAAAACACTTTGACAACATACTTTGACAATTAAAGGACACATTTGCTCTTGTTATGCGATGGATGGGAGCTTTGTTTAGGATGGCAACAAAGTTAGTGAGGTGAGAGATGGAGGACTGGAGGGATGGCGGAACACTGCATTGTGTCAAGTTCAGACTTATAATGAACATGGACTGAAGTACACTGAAAAAATGAACCAGACGACATAAATAGTCTTTTAATTGGAATGACTGAATGACATAATAAATCAGTACTACAATAAATGGTCTCTTTTGGCGTTATGCTGCCTTCAGAGACTCATTTCTAAAGAGGAAATGTTTCAAAAACACTGTCATCACTAATGCACAGATACACACACATACATACAAGCCTGACTCCTTCTCAGCAGCTGTCTGCATTCTTGCTATGATTGAGATGTGTGATGATGAGCTGAACTTGAAGGTTGCCTGGCAGAAACCGCCTCCATTATCATGCATCTCAAACAACTTCACTTGTTTTTATTTGTCCCTGGTTGCCAAAGTGACACCACCTTTCTGGTGGTCACACACTGACAGTTCCACGGTCAAAGTTGCATCATTTGCAGAGGGACTGACATGCATGCATTACATACACAAGGCTAGACAGGCCAGAGCTGCAGGACTTAGTTCTGTATCTGATAAATTTCAAGTCTTATCTTGCATCACTGAGGCTTAAGAGCAAGAAATGGCTTTCTAGCTGTCCTACAACTAGACCACAGGCTTGACTCAGAGGCTGCTGACATATAGTGGGGATGATGTTAACAAGTGTGGCTTGGTTGGAGGAAACAGTTGACAAGTGTCCGCAAACTGTAGACGGCACCACACTGCTGAAGACGGTTACATTCCTGTAAGTATGTTACTGGATTACTAATTAATTTTCAAGTTGCAAAAGAACCAATGTGTCATCACGCCAGTCTATTCCATCAAACTCTTCCAACCTTCCCTATCACTTCACTACTTTGGTGCGTGATCAGATTTTAGGTCCTCAATCATGCCAGTGCAGCAGACCAGAACTAGAGTATAGCCATTCCTTTGTACTCTTAATCAAACCTGCAGAAATGTGCTCTGAAAACCCATAACTCCACTGTCCCTCAGCCCTGACTATCCCTCAACTGAATCACACAATTCTGGCTGCAGTAGTGGCACATTTCGATTGTATTATTTTCAGAAAATGGAATGCAACAGCCAGACTGATTAAAAAGACAGTAGGAAGGCTACAAGTCCCTTGGACCAGCAGAGGTGGACAGTATACTGCTGTAACTTGGCTCTGTCCAATAGCTATAGTTGTAAATTTCTGAAGACACAGATTTTCTCAGATGAAGTCACTTTGGTTTTTAGGCGGGGATGTGCGGTACAGCTGTCTTAGTAATGCTGTAGTTCACCCACATGATTCTTCTCTGAGAAAAGGAGCAGAAGACGGTAAAGAGGTGACAGTGACATGTAAATTCTAGCCCAGTCCCAAGGAGCATCATCCATGCAAAGCGCCAGATAAACAGCGGAAATGTGAAACACGCAAGAAGAAAGCCAAACAAATGAGGCCATGAATCAAGGAGGGCTAAAAGACGTCCATTGAAAACAGGGTCAGAGCAAAAAAATTCCACCACCGCAACTTCCTTTTCAATTCACAAAGTACTTTGGGGATCACTCGCATAATTTTAGTGAGTCATACGCATCAACATTTTTGCGGTGCATGCCAAAATCCATCTGCAAATCTGCTCAAAAACAGAAAAGAGCATCTAAAGAGAGAACAAAGAGAACAAATGTGCCTTAAAACTTACCACCTCCTATGTCAATACACCACAATTTAGCAAGAAAAGCAGATCCATAGTGCCCTCACCACATTCCTGTGCACGAACTTTGCAAAATAATATCTACGTCCCCGTGCACATGCTGGCAGATACAGATGCAGCCTTTTGGTGAATTCAGCTCAGAGGAATGAGGGACTGTTTGGAAGTGCCGTGCTGCATAGCTAGCAGAGAAAAGGCGTGTTGTGCATGGAGAACAATCCCAGCATTTGAGCCCCTCTGACCCTGCCTTGGCCCCCAAATCGCTAATGGCCAGCCCTGGAATGTGGGGTAAGACAGACCAGAGGAAGACGGCAACAGAAAAAAAGGCACAGACCAGCCAAAGAACTGTACATTGCAAACAAGTCTGCCACAAGCACTTACTGTATGTTCATATGTCTTTATATAGAATACAGGCATGTACAGAACTGTTTGAATTTGGGAATGACCTAATTCCATTCATGGGGGAGCAGAGTGGCCCGTATGTGACACTGATAGAGGCCCCAGCAGAGAAGAAATATTTCCTGCAGTGGCCAATTTTGGAACTTGGGGCAAAAGGAGATACAAAACTCTCCCTTTTTCATCCCCTTTGGGGACCAGTGCAAAGTCTTTATCTTCACTCTCTCTGTCTCAGTCTCCCTTGTTTCCTCTCTGCCTCCAGCACTTGCCTCCTGAGTCAAACTGTGTGTTCCTCTGCACAATACTCCTTCAGTACTGTAACTCTTCAATCCTCCCTCATGTCGGCAAAATCCCCAATCGATCAAACTCCTCCCCACAGGAAGTGAGTGGCGAGCAGCAGAAGGGTAAAACAAGGTTTGACGAACTGATGAGACGATCAGGACGCTCATGCACAATTTAAGCACCCACATCAAAGAGCCAAACAACAAGACGGAACTTTGGCTGAGCTTATGTATGGCATAATTGACCTATTTTTTATAGGGATGGAAATCATCAATCATTACCCAGAAGAATAATTTAACAGAGACTCTTGATGATGGGGAAAAACTATTTTTGCATGAGTCCTTATTCACAGATTTACTGATTCAGTTATAGCAAGAAATGGAGATCTGATTTCCTCACTGAAAAGTCACAGGGGATGAAAGTGGAAAAGTCAACCACTTCCGTCACTAAAGCATATTCATCCCCTTAAACGGATTCACGATTATATGTCTTATATCTATGTGAAGACTGCAGAGTGAACCTTTGAACCATTTTTTCCCCACAAGAACACAGAACGCACATTCATGTAGCTGCATAAACAGGATACAGTGAGAGCAAATGCAACTGTTTTTGGAAAAAATCAGTACTGTTTAGTCAGGAATTAGTAGCATATTTCAAAATAGCAACAATACATATGCACAGTTTGTTATTTTTTTAGAGGACACTGGAATGTTTGTGTTTGGATAAAGTCACTTTCTGGGGGTAAGAAAAAGTGGGTCAGTATGTAACCGGGATATTCCCATATGATGAAATACAGTACAAAAATAATGAAATGCTGCAGTGACCACTGAGAGTATTGAATCTGCATCGCGGCTGACCTCCATTTAAAAAGGAAAAACACACCAGCATGTACAAACACACACACGCAACAGAAAGAACTGACCGATTGTCCCAAAACACCAAACAACAGCCAACAGGAGATGATTGTCTGAGCCCTAATGCCACAACTTACAGCATCTGTTTCGGAGCGGATTTCACAATCTGAAGTATCATCTCAAAAGTCTCAACTCACTTACAGGTGATCATGAGAGGTTTGGAAGCCTTCTCTCTGAGGATCAAGGCATGACAGACAAAAATCACTGCTAACAAAAGCTTATCTCCAAGAGATTTGCGGTGGATTTCGCCTGACTCTCCACTTGGCTTTGCAATTACAACTGATTGACGTAGAGACCTGACCCAAATTTTCCAAAAAAGACAATTTCCCTGTCACTGCAGCAGCCAGTTATGACTTTGCTGGGACAAATTCCAAAGTGAGAAAGTCCACGACAGGACGAAGCTGATGATTAAAATATGGAGGAGCACTTGCAGGAAATTGCATAGATCTCACAGATCTCGTCGCAACTGCCAATTCACGAGGGGAGCCTCAGAAAACTGAGTCAGGCAACATGCTGAAATCTTCAGAGCCAACATTGATACTATCATGTGACATGGTGGAGAGAATGTATGTGCTACAGCTATATACTGTAGGTTTGTTTGATAAATGAGGAGCAGAGAGAGAGGAGGATAGATAAAGTGGGAGAAAGGTCAGACAAAAGTTGAGTGAAGGTGCCTTCTGCAATGACACTGTCCAAAATCAGGAAGAGATCACGAAAAGGGAAGTCTATGGGTGATATAATATCTAAAATCTTAACATCAAGCTAGGAAAACTAATTAGTCTCGACATTATTTACAAATGGTTAAACACACACATCCATAAACACACATATACGAAAATATAAAGCGCTCTTCTCCATCACAAACTCCATGGCTGTAAAATAAAACTGAAAGGTGAGAGTGTTACGAGAGGTAGGTGAAGATCGGGGAGGTGTCGGGGTAACGGGGTGAGGGTGTACTTACGTTGCAGTTTGAGGACTGGTTTAGATTGGGTGCAGATCCATCAGTCCACTCAGCAGTGTCAGTACTGCTAGACTGTCTGCTGCGCTCATACTCCTTCAGCTACATGGAGAAGAAGAGTTTAGAGAGACAGAGGAACAAGGCTGGGGAAACCCACTCTCACCCAGCATGCTACCTCTCTCCAGATACTAACACCAACAGGGTTCATTCACAGTGACAGGGAGTGTATTCTGTAGCCTGAGGATGTTGATAATCAGGAAAGCCACCAGCAAACTAGTAAGTTTATGTCGCTACCTACTTTTATTGTCTTTTAACATCAGTTTCCTATACCAACAATAGAGCTGGCTCATTTTTGCAAGAACTTTTTTACATTATTATGACATATTTTATTAATATTATAAGATTCAATTGATTTTATTTATACAAGAAACTTTTCACTGTTCCACAAAGCCATCTCATTAATTTCCAACATAACTTTCCTCACAACATGCCAAGAAACTCTCATATGGTGCTCTAAAAAGGTCTATTCAGTGCCTGATGAGATGTTGTTCTCTAAACATGATGATCTAGACATGTAAAAGGTGTTTTATGTACTGTAACTAGGAGTTGAATGTGTGCTTATAGATAATTATTGCGTGACTGTTTGGTGTAAGTGTTTGTCAAGGACCAGGCTATGTCTTGGTATTGATCAGAGGAGTGTTGGAGTATCTGAGTATCTAAGAATGTTACCACATCTCTACCACCACCACCACCACCCTGCAACAGATGCAAAATACCCCTTCCTTACAGTGTCTATAGCACTTATCTTGTGCAGGATCAGAGGGGGGCTACAGCATGTCGTAGAGCAATATGGTTTGGTACTAAAACTCAACTGACAGTGGATTCTTGGGGCCAATACCAATTGGGAGTATGGAATTCTGATATCAATATATCAGCTGATATTGTTTTCACATATACATCAGAGTTATCTTGAAAAAGAGGTCATTTTCCAGCAAAGTAATTCCCAAACTAGCTGGCAACCTATGGCAAATTCACTGCTCGACTCCGCACCATCGTCTGCTCTGTGGGGTGTGCTACATGTACTGCAGACAGCACTGAAAGTATTGTAAACAATGGAGTCACAGTTGCTCTGCTGGACAAACTATGCAGTGATACTGATTCCAAATTATTCCATAGATCATTTTCTGCATGATGTTCTGTGAAACAAAGTTTGCATATCGGCAAATATCGGACAACACGTAAGTCAATAACAATATATCTGTAACTGGCCAATACTGGAGAAGTCTTTAGTCTACTACAGGGCTGACTTCTAGAGAGGTTCCTAGCTAAAGCGCACGACACAGTGCTGATACTGAACTGAGTGTACATATAACCATCAACTCTAATGTCAGTTACTGCATCCTGTCTGGTGCACATTGCTCGGACTGTCATCAAATGTTGGTGGGTGGTAGATGTCCATTAACTTCACTTCAACATGTGCAGCCCAGCATGTTAACACTGCACTGATACCCCACATATAAACAAAAAGTATGCACAGGCACACAAACAAAAATCCTGATGCATGTCTAAATCATTATGTTAGCTTATGTGTTCATCTGTCTTGATATATGATAAGTGTAGCCTACATTTTTTATGACGTACCTTTCAGGCAATGACTTATACCACATGGAAGTTTCTTGTTGTAACGCCATAGTGTACTGTGAGTAGTTTAAGTCAGTTTCCATTAAATATGCCGGTTTGTGAAATATGGAAAATGTTTTTTAATGATCTAACAAAATATAATGAAATAATACGACAAGAAAAGGTTCTTGTAGAAATGTAATAAATTGCGACTCTGTCATAATGACAAAATGCTTAAAAATTATATAAAGAAACTGAAGAAAATGTATTTTCATCAAGCCAGTAGCAATATGCTGCTCTAAAGTGACCTTTTTGATGTGTGCGATATGATTTTTTGTCATTAAGATTTATATCTTATATACATATATGATTTTCTCATACACATTTTTCATATCACTGCAAAATGATGGCAAAAACCTACATGACGACATTGATCATTAATACACAGTACGTCCTATGCAAATACAAACACAGGCATAACAATAACACATAAAGCACTATCAACAAAGGCTGATTATTGATTGGTTGATTGGTTTGACGGAGCATCAATCACTGGACAGCTGGGAGAATTAAGAGGATTAAGAGAAATAACATCTGCCTTGTTGAGAGCAAATCCAGCTGCTGGACAGTCATGCTACCCAGGAGCAAGGCATTACAGGTTGTGAACTACAGGGAGGGAGGGAGGAAAGAGAAAGGAAAAACAAAGTAGGAAAAGAGAGAAAAGACGGAACAATCAATAGAAATTGATTGGCAGTCAGATCAAAATGAAAGTAAGCAAGAACATTTATAGGAAAGCCAAATGAATATCCACCATGTCCACCTAGAGAGAAAAACCACAATGCACCACAGCATCCTCCCCGACAGATGGGGCTGTTGAGTTACTATGACCGTCAACCTTCGCAATTATGAGCTGAACAACACACCCACACACACTCCAAGAGCTCACACCCTAAAAATCCCCAGACTCCCGAAACCTCTGGACACGCCAGTCAGTCTGGAGTTTGTGTGTGTGTGTTTGTGTGTAAAGAGAACAATGCAGGGTTAAAACATGGGGCCTTACGGGAGGTTAGTAAGAGTGAGTCGTTTTAGTAAGCCAGAGCTGTTATATATAGCACTAAGGGGTTGGGGAGCTAGACTCTAATCCCAGAGACGGTGAAGGGATATGGGGTTTGAAGGGAGGTTTTAGCTGTTGGGTGTTGGGTGTTGAGGAAATGGGGGAGAAGAAAGTGCAAGAGATGAGACAGGAAGTCGGTGGCGATTCCTACCCGAGCCAGAGCTTCTTCTACTGTGATCATCTTCTCTTTCACCATCATCATCAGCTGGATCCGCTCCTCGTCACTCATGGTGATCTCGCTGGCCACGTAGCCAATATCCTCTCCTGATAGGGGCAAAAGGGGGAAAATGTGACGCAACAAATACTGAATAACGAGGATCTGAGGAAAAAAAAGAGAGAGAGCCGCACAAACCTTTGGATGTCTGTCGCACAACGGGCTTGTGCTGAGATTTGCGGAAGTTCTGCCAGAAAGATTTGTTCTTCTTCTTATTGTCCCATTTACCTAAAGGGAGGAAAGGATCAGTTGAGTTACATAGAGAAAAACATGTACCTGATACAAGCCTGACATTATACAGGAAAACAATTATAAGGTTTGAACAACCTGAGCAAGAAACACCTTCAAGGACATGACTAGCTTAACTATAAAGTAGCAGTAGTAGCAGTTTCAGGAGACTCTTCCTGCCTAGTAAATGTCTTTTAAACTACAATTCAAGTTTGAAAAGAAGCTGTAAGATCCCCGATGGACCCATCATAACATCGTAAGGAGTTACCATCTTAGACTTGACAATTTTCCTCCAGAGTCACAGAAGATAACTGTTTTTACAGGCCAAGTAGCTCTAACCATGATTTGAACATGTGTTAAGTGACTGAAATTGTTTTCAGGATACTCTTACTGCCTGGTAAATGTCTTTCAAACCACAGCTGAAGTTTGAAAATAGGGCCAAACCCAAGCTGTAAGATCCCAGATGGACCTATCATAACATCATAAGGAGTTATCATCTCTGACTTGACAATTTTCCTCCAGAGTCACAGAAAACAATTGTGTTTACAGGCTGAATAGCTCTAACCACTATTAGAATACAGGTTTAATGTGTGAAATTAGCAGAGTGCCTCTTATGAATGCCTGTTTAATTGACAAATGAACTGTATGTCAATTTACCTCCAGATCCATCTTCAGAGCTGGACTTGTGCAGGGGCATTCTAGAGGAAAAAACAGAAAAAAAATTGTATTACAAAAAGGACATTATTTTCTGTCCAAGCAGCAACGCAATGCACAGAGAGTGGGGCTGCTGTTCTGCTTCTTCACCACTTGGGGTCAGTGATAGTACTTGGGTGATTGAGAAACCAGGCTCCTGAGGCTTGAGAGGGAGAAGGTCGAGAGGAAGAGAAGGGGAGACAATGGCACCCCAGATGCAAAAAAAACAAGTGGTTGAAGATGAACTTGGTGGTGTTGCAAAGTGTTCAGGAAGCAGTAAAGAAAAGAGGAAGGCCAACAAGATGAACAACCGGCGGTGAGCCTAGTGAAGAGAGAAAGTATGGAAGAGAGGAACAGAAGGAGACAGAAGGGGGGAGGAGAAACCACAGGGCAGACTCAGCCTGTTTGTGTTTCCACTTCCCTCCACAGGATAGACAGTCACGAGGAAGAGAGAAGGAAGAAAGAGAGGAGAGAGGGCATAAGAGATGGAAAATATTTGAGTTGAAAAGAAAAACATGAATGTGTGTGCACTTTCTAAATAACTAACACGGCAAAAATAATAATTTAAAAGCCTTTTTGGAAAACGCGTAGTGCGTTCAGCTTCCGATCAAAAAGTCATGTGTGAGCAGCCTCAACCCGCTTTCTAGCAAGTTCAGCAGCATGTTAGATCTTGGCTGACTTTCCCTTGTTCTGGGGGAGACGAGAAACCACATCAAGCTATTCCCTGTCTTCTTTATATATATAAAAAAAACAAAAAAAGATGAGCATCAAAGGTTAGATTTCAAAGTCGCTGTTGAAAGCTTCACAAGAACAGAGTTTTTTTAGATTGGGCTGAATAATATGGTAAAGAGTAAGTGGAGCTTCGGGAGAGATTGTGTCCATGAAAACACCCTACAGGTATGTTTATGTGTGCATAAGTGTGTGATAATGAGAAGTAGCAGCCACATAATATAAGCTTGTCTCTTCAGTTTTTTTCCTGTTTTGGTTTAAAGGAAATAAATCACAGAGGGAACAGAGGTAGAACAAGTGCAAATTTGTCCAGTTGAGCCCCTCAGAGACTTACTAACTTAATCTCTCCACTTACTGTCTCATTGTTTTGGCACTTCTTTCTTGCCTACTTTCACACACCCTTTTATAAATTCATGTGCATACAGCTGCACAAAGACAGGAGGCTTTCCAGTGAAGCAACGTGAAAGTGTGCGACAGGTATCAAAACAAGATGAACGGGTCACTTTTCTCTCCATCGCCTGCATGTCTGTGTGTGTGTGTGTGTGTGTACGTGGGCACATGCGAGCACATATGTTTGTTCCAACATGGCAGCCCTCCCTGGGTGCAATGGGAAATCTTCACACGGCTTAAAGCCCAGCTGCCATGGCAACATAATGAGATGCTAATTGAATGGAGGCCTGTATGGTTTGCCCCTCTGCTCATCCCCCCGCTCCGATAGGCTAGGGCCAAAGCTAATGCTAATAGAACTCACTCAATAGAAGCTTTTCTGTGGCAGCATCCCCCCATCACTCCCACCTCCTCCTCCGTGCTCTATAAATTAACCTTCTCGTGCAAGTGCACGGACGCATGCACTCACACACATCCGCTTGAATGTCTTCCAAAGAGTGTGTCAGCCCCGGTATTGTGTGGCAAGGCAACTTAATTGGTTTAACCTTAAATCTTTGGCATGCCTTTCTATTTCAATTCAGCTCTTTGCATTGAGTAGGGGACATTTAGCTGCTTTATGTCTCACGAACATAAGAAGCCAACTTAAGAATTATATAAAATACTGTATCTTAACTTTGCCGGAGTCTGTGCAGGATGGGGTGAAAGTTGCCCATGATACCTCCACATTGTGAGAAATAAAGTGCTACAAGTGATAGCGGATCTAAGGTTAAACAACCGCCGACTGATTCCATTAACGTTATGAGTGAATTATAAGTTTGCAGACAGAAAATGGTATGTCTGATGGCACTTTACCTAGCAGGGATGAAAAGTATTAGTGATTTCCAAAATGAAAAGCTGTGAGTGCTGTTTGTGTGATGGTATGGGGGCTTCGAAACATATGGTACATCTGCAGAGATGTAATACCGTGAATAATCTTATAGACATTATGAAGAGGTTGCAAATATATAGATATACGGACAACCAGAGAAACATCCAAATGTGGAGAAGGTAACAGAGAACCTTTCCTAGATCATATCCTTTGTGACACACCGTATCTGTGTCCAGCTACAGTGACAAACCAACCCATAGCAAGATTTGCATACACATCTGCCCGTCACCATGTTTGCTTCACGCTGCCATTTGTTACTACATTGGGCCGAAATTACAACAATGCAGACATGTATTTGTGTACAGTGACTTGTGTTTCTGTGTGGTTACAAGGCTGGCCACCTGGAGCAAAGTGATCCCTGGTGTTCTTGTGGAAACAATGTAAGGTGACAATGTGACGGTGGCAGGAAGCACAGAAGAGCGACCTCTTTGAGGGTCACTGGTCACAGAGGTCACACAGAAGTGGAAGGCAGAAGCTCGCATGGCAGGAAAGTAGAAAACCATTCAGCTAAAACACTGCCAAGTCAAAAAAATGACATTTTTTGAAGGCGTTTTAACTGTGAGTGCATTTTACGCCCACGCTGTACTTTGTTCGACAGTTCCATGAGGGCTGCAGCCATAAATGGTAAATATGCTGGCGAGGTGCTTTAGTTCTCCAACATGGTGCTGTTGTTCTGAACAGATTCTTCACATGGCACAGCTTACAAATCCATCTGATTATTGCATAAGCTGGGTTTCGCAGTAGCACAGCTGCCTCTACATGTAACTACTCTCTTACAAGCGTCTGCTGGAGCCAATAATCAACTATTTGTATCTCATGTATGCTTTCATCAAGATCCATTTACCTCTGCTGTTAACCTCACTGATAAGCTGGCTGCAACAATACCCACTAATCAATCACATTCCAAAACAGGAAGACCCCTGGCTCGAAACCCTTTGGCCTTCTGAGAGAACTCTGTCATCGCCACTTGCATACCAGGCACTATGGGAGCTGTGCCCAGGTCTTGCCAACAAAGTGACAGAGAGACATAAACGGAGGGGTGGGCAAGGCCCCTGCATGTTGTCTGGGTAATCTCCGCTGCTATTGTCCTGCAGAGAGGTGATGATGGGGTATCCGTGTCCGGCTGTGCAAATGTGGCTTTTGTGGGGGTGTGACTGAGAAATGGACGGGGGCTTGTCTATCAGTTTGCCGGCACATGATAAATCACTCTACCTGGAACCTATTCACTGCAGTGCAAAGTGGACAATGGGCCACACAATCGAGAAGGATAGATCGAAAAGGGCAGATTACAAAAACAGAGGTTTCGAAGGGATTGGATGTGGGAAATAAGGTTCTTCATATCTAACTTCCACACCAGAAACAGAGCTTGGGACTTAAGAATAGAGAAAATGAAGGTGAATACAAAGCTGTTTCATTAGAGATTAACTGAAGGCTCAAGGTGAGACAAAGTCTGAATTTCTAAGAGAGAGGGGGATCTGCGAGAAAACAAATGAGGCACCAAAGACAGAAAGAAACCAGACTGACAGAAGAAGCGTACAGTACAGTTAGGGGCCTCTCTCTCTCGAACAGCAGAGAGACGTCATTTGAAAATTTGGCATCTGGTTCCCATCATCCTCAGCATTTGTCTGTGCAACATATACAGCCATGGGAAAAGAGATCATGTCTGTGGTATGCACTTCCTCTGTCGCACGTGGTCATCACGTGAACATGACAATCTGACTGGAGGTCACGTAGGGGTGAGTGTCAGAAATAAACGCAAAATTTAAGGAGAATAGAATTGAAAGTGATCTTTTACCCTTTAGGACTCTCAATTCCTCTTCTGAATCTCCCCTTTAACTTTAATAAGGGTTTTTGTTATCACTACCAGTGGTGAAAACTGCCCAGGTCGGTGGTTCTACAATCAAAATCTTCATTAGTCATCTTGTCATGCGGAAACATTAGAATATATTCTTGAACTTTGGTCTCGCTTAGCAGAGAGCAAACAAACGTGCCTGTAAAGGGGCCAAACGTGTGCAACTACCATGAAAATAACTCTGTTTGACAGCCGGGCATTTAGAGAGCTGGTTCGCCGACCAACTTGGATTGCTTTAAATGCGCTGTATAACGGTGATCTCATGTTGGGGCTAGGGTTGAGAAAAAATTCACACACTGAAAACACAGTGGTGTGCAAACTTAACACACACACATGCGTTTGGGATACAGGAACCAGTGAAAAGGAACCCCACCCGCATCCCGGTTCCATCCTGCTCTTTCGTTCATGCTATTTCGCTGTAATCTTTTGGCCATCGCCCCTCTCTGTCTTCCCCCTTTTTACCGCTGCGGGACACAAAGGCAGGAAGGAAGCACAGACGGGCCCGAGAACAGAGAAGGGCTGCTGAGCTGAGCAGGTCGGCCGAAAGGAAGCCGTCACTGGCTTTCCTTTAGCCACAGCAGGGATGTGAGCAACGGAGCTTGGAAGACCAACTACGTCATTTTTGTAATGTCTGTGAAAGTAGAGGCCTGAACAACTTCATAGTCCTTTAAAGATTACCATCTTAGTGTTCATTACATAACGTTTTGTCAACGGAATCATATTTTTTCTTAACTACACATACATTTGTTAGACAGCTGTTTAGGGATGATACTAGTGAAAGCTTTATGCTGAAAATACAGATATATAAGTGGCATCTCATCTATTGCTTGAAAGGGATAAAAGCTTGTTTGCTCTTTGCATAGCAAGACCAAAGTTGATTACAGTCCAACTACAAATTACATGGTAATCTGACACTCGCTGTATGATTCCCAATGAAATGCATATCATTATCACTATTGAAGTTTTGATTTGATAGCATATTTGATGTCTTCATTTACTGTTAGAATATGCTGAAACTGACTTGTACAAGTCTGCCCGTCTGAATAAATCGATGTTTTCATGTGTGAGAAGCACAACTACAACATAGGTCAGATGCAGCCACACTGATCATTCACACAACAGCACATACATGGGGTTTCCCACCTGAGGAGATGGTCTTCTGCTCCCTAAGGGCAAGGTCAGTTACCATTTGTATGAGCTCTCACACAAGATATCTATCATTCACATGAGCTGCGTGTGGAGGTTTGGCTATTTCTAATTGCCCCTCTCCATCTTCCAGCTGTGGACATGAAGAAAGCCTAAGTGTGATCCATGATTTTGTCTGCAGGCATGTATGAGTTGATGCGATCCAGACACATGCTGCACTGCACATTGTTTGGACATGCAACAGACACAGATATTGAAACCCAAGTAGCAGTAAAAAATACATACTTTCTGTCTGTTTCAGGAGTGGACACCTCACTGCTGAACCCTAAAGATTCCTGGAGAGAGAAAGAAGGAAACAGGTGTCAGATTGATTTGTCAAAGCTTGTGTAAAAACTGACAGTGAAGATACAAGTGTTACGTTGGTGCAGTTTGAACTGTTTTCTGCAGATTATGTCTCTGCCTACCTGGATCTCATTACGGAGCTGCAGAGAGGTGCTGCTTGGATCCTGTTTCTCCTGAAAAATGGTGTGAGAGAGAAAAGTGTCAAGTGTCAGCCTCTAAGATCAATCAGTTAATATTATTGGGGCATTTGAGAATGAAACTGACAAGACTAGAAAGGCAAAACAAGAGGTAAAAGGACAGCTGACTGCAGAAACACTGCAGGGACTGTTTCACAACTCCCACATGCGGGAAAGACGTCTTCCAGTCAGGTTCAGTCACACCTTCATATCAGTGAAAACAAACACAAGCACGTGTGTGCACACCGACAACCCACCCATTAACAAGTCAAGACTCGCTTCAGGCACCCAAACCTGCAATACCTGTTTCAGATGTTACTGAGGACATCACCTGATAGCCAAGTTTGGCTGCATACTATATGATTGTCAATGCTGGGAGAAGTGAGTCCAGCTAAGGACCATTTGTTCCATGTCATTTTCCTACTCTTTCTTTGTTTTTGTACCAGATAAAGGCATAAAAAATGTCCACTTCCTGTACGCCTAAATAAAATCTACTGAATACCCCTGAGCAGTTGTTATGCTTCCCCAACATAACAAGACACGATAAAAGCACCTATGTAACCGGCTCCATGAATTCCACAGTGTGATTACAGTGACGTCAGTGTGCACCTCCCTCTACTCGAGGCAAACACCTGCTGGTTTGCCTCACAGAATTACAATTCAACATGCCATTCTGGACTAGCACTGGCAGCACACATGGGAAAAAAGACACACATGAAAACCCGATACCCAGACTTGGCTGAGCTTTAGCCACAAAGAAGCCGCACAAAAACAGAATAAACTGGCACAATCTTTAACCTCTCCACACAAATGTTGCTGAGCTTCTTTAGCCCACGATGGCTGTCGGGGCTGTTTTCACTACAGGGCTGGTTTCTTGTACAAATGTCTGAAGCAGATGTACATATCCAAATACAGATGTACCTCAAATCAAATCCTACTAAAGACAGACATGGAGACAATCACAGCGAGTCTGCAACTTAGATTTCAACTTGCAGCATGTAATATTTAAAGCTGACAAACAGCCTTGAGGGGTTGGCTGACTGTGCAGTTTTTGTGGTGTTGTGTTCTTGTGTGTTTTTGAACTGTCAAGGACGAGAAAACCTGAAACTCCCTGAACTCACACTTGTAAATTTTCACCACTTTCACGGTGCACTTTTAGGCAGCACCGTCACAGACGGAGTCGACAGTTTGCTTCAGGGTAGTGACAGGATTTTAAGGCAGACATCTGAGGTTAACATCTTGGTCATGCTCCTGCTCAGTGCACAATCAGAAATATGCGACTTTTCTCTACAGGGGCTATCACTCCATCTGACAGGACTCAGAGAGTAACCAAAGATAACCCAAATCCCCCATTATATGCCTCGATTATCCTCAGCTACCACGAGGAGGCCAAGTATGAACATGTAAACTGTGACTTTAAAAGTATGTGTGGAAAAGAGAAATTATGTTGATAATCCTAATACATTTCATGTAGGGAGTGTTTCTCAGAGCCAAAATCAGGTAATAAAAAAATTACAAGAAGAGAAATTGCATTAAGTATCAAGGGACATTAAAGCAAACATTAAAAGCTGTTTTAAGAGGTGACTTTTGAGTAGTTTTTGAAAATAATGCATATATATGACGGGCGTGGGAGTCTGCAAATGACACAAGGGATGGGAATGAAGCTGCAGAAATGGTTAGTCAAACAGATGGTTAAGACAAATTTATATTCAGTGCAATGATGTCTTTGGTTTCCTATATTTCGTGTCGCTCTTTTGGTGAGATTCATCTGGTTCCAGTCAGAAACATAACCAGACAAGTTCCTACTTCAAAGGTTTCCAGGAAGCATTATTAACACAAACTCCAATTAATCCTTTTCTTGGGTTCTGTTGTGGCTGTTGTGAACTTTATACAAAACCTTTACTGGTATAGTATGAGGCCGAGTAATAATAACTCGTGAGGAAATGTTTTTCTAAAGCTCTTGAACTTCAGGTTAAGGCTTAAGTTTAAATTCTAGTTTACCAACTTGCCAGTTCAGGTGGTGTTTCAACTGGTTATCTCACTGCAGGGTCAATAGGCTTGGATAACGGAGCTGTTATCAGTAAAGCAGGTTGGTTCAGCAGAAGAAGTTTAAAGGCCTCTAGGTGATTTCGAAAACAATTAAGCGGCTCTTTGTGCTGCTGCCACGAAGAAATGACAAATGGAATCCAGGGTTTCCCCAAATAAATGGAAAGCAGGAATAGGAAATGAGTTGCTTTTGAGAAATGTGCATCATTGCATATCTCCACACCCAGATATTAGATTGTAGGATAACAGTCACAGGAAGCTCAATGAGGAGGGCTTCCTCCAGTTAGTGTGTCATGCTGCCAAATCAGGGCGACCTTTAGTTTAACCTTTTTCTTCTTTAAATGGGCTTCGGAGCAAGGGAGTACAATTGTTCCACTCTGTCACCTTCTGAGCATGAGTAAGTGATTTAGTCAGAAGTGACATAACCAGCTTTAAGAGCTCTTTAAGAGCCTGGTGCCTGCAAGTCAAATGAGTGGAGGACCTGAACTGCTGAGGTGGCTGAAAGCCTCTAAATTAGCCCAAACCCTACACTTATCACAACAGTAATCAGCTGAGGACAGACTGAAGAGATGTTAGCGAGACAGTCTGGCTGGGTTTATCTTCAAGTCCTACTGTCCATTTGTTTGTCTGTTACTGTGATCAAGCAGAGGGAGGCATGTTTTCGGAAGTTCCTCTGTGAAGTAAATCAAGCAATGTCGGAAGAGCCTTTTAAAAACTGGTCCATCCAAGGGAATATGGTGATTCCCATAAGTTAGAGAGCAGGTACTGAGGTCATTAAAACTTCTTCTTTAACTTGCCAGGTTACAGGGGAAATCTGGGACTGTTTGCCTTCATACAAAAGGTAGAGCTTATACAAGGCAAAGAAACAACACATCCATCCCTTAAACAAGCTTTGGCAGTTCTGTTTAAACAACTGCATTGTGCAGAATATCGTGTACTTGCAATGCGCTCCTGCACGCGCACAGTCACAAATGCTTTCACAAAGGTAGTGGCAGGCTGGTTTTGCTATCAGATCCTCTTTGAAGGCTTGCCCGGGTTGCAGCATAAGAAGAGATATGCCAGGCTCACCGGTGGTAGAGGCACTCTGCCAAGCAGTTGTAAAAACTATTTTAAAACACATTGTCGCCTTGCTGCCTAACAAACACAACATACATGGATGCACGTAAAAATACACAGCCAGACACAGACCCTGACACGGCCACATACTGTACGTGCAACCACAGATGTAAACCCAGACTGAGGAGCACCTACACAAATCTCGCCTCCACTTCCACAGATAGAAGCTCCTGAAAAACACAAAGCAGCTCTCTATTCCTCCTACTCATCTTCAGCTTCCCTTTATACTGTGTGTGCCGTCTCTGACATGGAAAGAGCGAGTGAGATGGGGAGAAGATCAGTAAAAAAACAAAATCCTTACATCCTGTTCACTTTTTAATGCAGATCTGAGAGATTAATTTGTCGCAGCGGATGATGTGAAAAGAAAATTCATGTTAAAGCTTCCAAAAGTGCATTTTTTTCAGACGAAGGCTTTGCTAGTAGAGCAGCATAAAAAGAGTGGTGAAGAAGTCGCCAGCTCAACTGACACAGTTTTTAAAAGAGAATACCAAATCAATATGTTTTTGAGTGGGGGTTGTCTATGAGTGTGTGAAGCTTGGATCTCGCAGCCCACTCCCAGAGGGAATATGCTATCCTTTACATGAACTTAGCAGCCTCATCTCGAGACACTGCCCTACTTACCCAAAAACTGGCATGTATGCGTGCAAATGTGCTCGTGTTTTCCCTTCAGATGTCCACAGGGGTTGTTTGTGCACAGTTCACTCAGTATATGTGTGTGTGTGTGTGTGTGTGTGCATGCAAGGGTGATGCAAATGCAAGACTCTTGATTGCTTAAGCGTGACTGAATTGAGTTAAAATAAAAAGAGAAAAGAGGAAGGACTCCCACTAATGAGGATCACGATGTCTGCAGGGACGGGGAAGCCAGCTTCTGAATTGGCTAAATCCTAACACACACACACACGCACGCACACACACGCACAAACACACACACACACAGAAGAAGAAGAAGAGTGGCTGCACAAGACATTCCTTTCCATCATTAACCCAGAACCTACAGTTAGGTTCTGTGTTGCTGCAGCAGCATCAGATTTTGTTAATGAAAGGGAAAAGGGTAGAAATACAGAGCGTCGAACAGCCAACATTTATTCCAAACTTGACTACGAAGCCCACCAAAGTCATTCCCACCACGGTCAGATTGCTGCCAACCTCACAGGCAGAAGTAGGCGGATATGCAACAAAAAGGAGAGACACCAGGTGGCTTGGTGGAGGTTCGCCAACTGGCATGGCTGGCTGGGTGAATCTGGGTTGGCGAGTTTAAGGTTGCTAGGTAGGCATGCGGAAGGGACAGGCACCTAACTGGAAAGCCGGGTGCAGGCCTAAAAAAAGACTTTAGTAGCGGCACCAGTATGGCACGATGCAAGCCTGCAGAACTGGCCAATTTGGAAGCCCCACACAAGTATGAGACGGTATTTAAATCTCAAACACAAAAGCAGGAAATTCATGCTCATAATGGCCACTATAAACCCAAGTCTGCCGTGATACCTCTGAACTGCTGCGTGCCTAGCTACATGTATTTAAAAACAGAAAGCCATCAACAAACTCCTCCATTCTCTTTCTTTCAAGGATCATTGAGAGTCTGCATGTGTGTGTATATATGCATACTTGCAGCACAGGCCTGTGTCCTTTTCCAGTGTGGAGCATTCCTAAGCCTTGAGGATCATCATTGTTTTGGTATTTCAAGACAAATACCAGAGTTATTACAAATTCCAATGACAGAGCCGCGATCCCAATACTGACAAATAAATCATAAAGTAAAATTATAAATACACCACTTGCTTTCCACGGGGGTTATGCCAATAAGGGAGCCACGCCAAGATCTTTTGAAAGCGATCTTACAGCAACAACGGCCGCTGTTGGAGCCTGTTGACTTTCCACGTTTCCAAGCGAAAAAGCTGGAGGTAGAGAGGACAAATAAGCAGCAGATTTCAAACAAGAGTTTGTCTTTCTTCTGCGCTGTAGTTCTAACCCAGCTGAACTGACCCACTTAGACGAATGAACTTCACGCAGGCATTAATGCATTAACCGCCCTGTTCCTCACCTCATGGCAAAAAACTAAACACAAGTCTGTGCTTGAGTCTTGACCTCCAACTGTCAAGTTGCTCAGCTAGAAAACAATTACAGAGCGATCCTGAGGCTAACACATCAGTGTGACACCAGCAGAGGTGTTTTTTTGTGTTAAAAGTGTCTCAATTATGAAGTCAACTGTGAGACCAACAACTGGAGGATTTGTCTGCTAAAGCATCAAAGCGTTTCATTCGAGAGGCTTCTCTTGTTAATTCGCAACTTTAAATTACCCTCAAAGAAATTACCACAGCTGCTGCTGCAATGTCTCATTATGGTTTACAGCATGTACAAATGTGTTACAAGGTTTGCCCCACAACCACACATTCCAAAATCCTGATTTATATCTGGTCTATCGTCCTGGTTAAGAAGAGATGCTAATATCTTGTTTGATGTTTCTTTCCCTGCCTACACATGATTATTCTGCCCAACAGCCAGTCACTGCATGTCTGAGGGATCCCGCCTTGAGCGTATGTGGCCATGTTTTGGCACGTTTTCACCTTCAGTAGGTCGCATTGACACTGAGCAGAACGACTCTGTTGATGCTTACAGGCATAATATAAAAACACTAGTGCAATTCTCTTGGTACTAAGGAAAAGATGGAAACCAAATGTGACACAAAAAACTAAATACAGATCTAATGAAGTGTGTTCACCTCACTTCAAATTCAAACTTTTTACAATATAATCTTGTGTGGGAATGAACATGATAGTCTTTATGTTTATACATTTCTCTGTTGATCAGATATGAAAACTTCGTACAAGTGTTGCACTTTGAATTCCCACCTATTCTGATTTATAGAACAGATTTTTTTAAACACATGAATAACAGGCAGGACGGAAAAAACATATTATCTCTGTGATTAAAGTCTGAATGGCAATTTCTGATTCGGGTCCAATTAAGATCAATCTCAGGAGAAAAAAATTAACCTTTACCCTTTGACCTGACTTTTCACTGACCTGTGACTTAAAAGAACCCTTTTCATTTGAGCTGCTGGACTGTTTTAGTACTTCCTGTCACTTCCAGCAATAATCCTCATGCATGCCAACTAGAGCCATCCATACTGTCTTCTATAAGACCCCTGGGAAGCAGTACGTCACCTCTAATCCATATCCCCATTCCCAAAGGGGGATGTTTATTCAACCCTTTGTGTCCTGGTAACTCATAAAACTAACATGCAGACGTATGGAAACAACAGAGCGGAGACCGAGCAGGAAGTGGGTGCATTGATAGTCATCACAGAGAGAGCCTCCATCATCAGCTCCTAATAGAGGAAGCCCCCAGTGTTTTGACACAACACAGACAGCCATCACTGCATTAACTGAAACCCCCATCCAGAGCTGGCAGATGTATCATGGCAGTTAACATAAATACTACATTTCTTAAGAAAAAGTAGAAGAAATTCAAAAAAAGAAACCAAAAGAGATCCAGTCACAAAAAGATTAGTACACTTCCCAGCCTGAGAATGAACTTGAGAACCTTTTAGAGAACAGAAACCTAAATAAGACGGCTTCTTCTTTTTGGTGGTGACTACAGCTGGACTACAGACACTGGGACTTTCTTGTGGGAATTTTCCAAAAGCAAATCAATAAAAATGATGTCAGCAGATATGTTTCACGGAAAATATGAGGACTTTGAGTAAGGCAGTCATAGTACCTTAACCTTCAGGCCTCGATCTTGACTTCTGCCCTGGCAGTTTGAGTGTGAAGACCAGAAAAGTTTAATGTTTAAGTGACCTTTGCCCTCAAAGTTGCCAGCCTACTGATCAGAGTTTTAGAATATTAGAGGTGAAAAGATTTAAGGTACAGGTCAAAAACCAGAAAAGACTTAACCTATAAATCTGGCGCAGGGACAAAAAGAAAGACAATCACAGAAGAGAGGGTCTTAAGGAGGCACCTGATTGCTTCACCACCCTCCTGTACTCTTCCAGGTCTGTCCCTAAATGCCATGTCCCTCAAGAGTGCCATTTAATAAATGTCTCTCTATTAACATGACTCTAGAACATCGTGACCTTTTCTAACCATCTGCTATTGGTCCTGAGGGAGTCGGCTGCATGGAGTTGGCTCGCAGCCACTGCTTTCTGGACACACTTCACAAGATATAGAACAGTCATTCAGGACTCTTTCTAACTGGGTGTCCATTTCGCTGTCTGCAAGTCTCTTGTGTGAAGTCTCTCTTCATGTTTTGTGCATTACCTTCACAATGCCTCTTAACAATATTGTCTAGGAGGACAACTTTTGTCTTATCCCTGAAAGATGTGCAGAGAAAAGCCTCCTCTAGACTTGAACAAAACTAATTTTAGAAAATGACTGTACCAAAATGCAAGGTAGAGTTCAATCCATACTGTGTGGGTTGATAATGCACTTTTGAGAGTTCTCAGTAAGGTGTTGTCTGACCTATATTCCTTCCTTCAAGTATTTTTCTTCTCCTCTCCTATATTTCGCTGCCAAACTTTGCTGTGTGGCAGGACAGCTGCAGGCTCTCACATTCTCCTCTCCCTCTCCCTTCTTCTTCTTCCTCTATTCACATCCTTGTCTCGGGCTTCAGGCTCAGCTCCCAGTCAGCTCTTTTTCTCTCTTCTTCTTCTGCAGGGTGCTGCAAAAAAACCTGCCCTGATTGCTTCCCTTTTCCTTGTTTTATGTCCTCAGGATGAGACCTTCTCAAAAGGTACAGTGAAACTCACGTGATGGGAAGAGATAGATCAAAGTCTGCAGCCACACAGAGAGAGCACTTAACCTATGATCACATGCAATATGGTTGTGCATATCTGAAACTCTGATCTTCTATGCTTTCCAGTCTCTCTCCTAAAAGCTGTGAGAACAGGATGTCTGAAGTCATTAAAAAGGAAGAGCACAATAAATCAGCCGTTCATCCAAGCCACACCTGTCAACCCAACCAAAACCACATGGCTGCTTTCGAGCAGAAGAGGCCTCCCAATAAACTGGAAACATGTAATAACAGACAGAAATCTATGAAGAGAGTAGCTAGGAAAAGCTGAAGTTGCAAAATATGTAGATGAATTATTATTTTGCCAGGCAGCACTGTTATAAATGTGACACTCAACCACCTAATGTTATTTATGTTGGATATTTTACTTTCTAGCAGAAGTAGACTGTAGGGCAGCAGCAATGTGAAGTCAGAAAAGTGACCTTGTTGCATGTTTTATTTGCCCACATTACATTTTCTAAGGGTTCAAATCAATCAAGTCATAGGGAATTATGAAGTTCGCATGAGAGTCTGCAGTTGCTTTTGCAAGAGTGTGGACCTACTGGGTTGTGTGTTGCACAAAGCTAAGCCCTCTCTAGCAGCACCAGCAGCATTCCGCCATACGTTCGCTTGCAGCTTGGCAACCAAAAGGGGGTTCCCCACTACCCTACATCCTTGTGAAAAAGGACCCGCAAAACTCCCCCCATAGACATCCAGAACACCACTGCATTCACACCACAGAAAAGACACACTGCCTCTGCGGAAAGTCTTACACACTGGCACACATTCATGTTCTTTCTGTCACTGTTTATCCTTGTCAGGTTGTTGGCCAAAGTTGTGAAAGTTAACCCAATAAAGCTATGAGACTTGATCTAAAAGGGTCAGATTTAGAGTTAGAAGACAAAAATGTATCCAAAAAGAACTGGAAGGAATGCAAGCAGAAAACTGATTGTTGTTTTTGTTAAAATCATATGACTTAAGCAGTGTTTTGGTGAGTGTATAGGCAGTTACTTACCATGTCAAGCTCCTGGGAGACTCGCCGTTTGCGCAGCTCCTCCATGCGATCACTGACGTCACTGAAGCAGGTGTTATAGTACTCAGAGTACTCCTGGGCAAGGTCATCTATGTTGCCCAGAGAACCATCCTGAAACGGAGAACAGGGCAGTTTAGCAAGGGAATGATAACATACTGGCGAAGGAAAGCTAATAAAGGAAAAGCCATTATTTAAAAAAAAATGATTTGGACAGTTTATGAGTCAATGTTTTTTCATAAAACACCTAAAAAGAAACAACAATGGAGATTTAAGCCTAATTAAAAGAACAAAAATTCCCTTTCTGAGTCAATCGCTCAAATCCTCACCATTTATTTCAAGCAGAGTTGTGTAAAACCAGAGGTCTACACTTACATGGATCAGCCCAATCACTAAGACCACTGACTGACAGATGAAGCGAATAACATTGATCATGTTGGTACTATGAGGTGTTCTGCTGGAAAACCTTGGATTTTGGCATCTGCGTTGATGAGACTTGGACACTCGAATAAACATTCAAATGTTTGTGTCCCAGAACAATAACACTCCCTCATGTAAATGGAAAACCCAGATGTCACTGGCCTACCCCCGCAGGCAAATACATCAAACAATCAGGAACATGTTGAAGAACATGACAACTGCCCAACATGTTGATTTGACCTCCAAACTTCCTACACCCCATTGTGATAAAGCATCAACAGGAGGCAGTGGAACAAGTCTGATTGACAGAGGCCCCACTGCACAAGCCAGAGTACCCAAAGGATCCACTGCCAACATCCTGGTTCCAGACCCCATAGGACACCCTGAGAGGTCCTCTTGTCCATTCCCAATGGTTCAGAGCGTTTTTGAGCACACAAGGGGGACCAACACAATATTAGGCAGGGGGTCATAATGTTACACCTGATCAGTGTATAAGGTACCTAGTAAACTGACAGGTATACAGTTTGATAAACCTGGTATTTATTGAGGAAATCACAGGTATACAAACATAACCACTGACACCTTCCTTACATAGATGATAAACTGCACATTTTGCTGATTTAGCAGGAAACTGGGACAACATTTCATGAATTTCTGCACTACTTTTATTATGTTTCATTCTGCACTGTTCTTCTGGGCAGTACCAGATAAAAACATGTTGTTTCCATTCCCCAATCTGCTGACATACCTCATACAAACAGACCAACCTATAAATACCCCTCCTCTATAAAAGGGTTGTATATTAGGGCCATTTACTCATCCTTATCAGTTCCCATTCAGTGTCTTTGGCAAGTTCATGGTTTGTTCCTGGGTTTTGTCTGCATCGCGGCTCATATCAAGGATGCCCTTTAGCTCCTCAGACTTTCACCAAACTCCAAACCAAACACGTTTATCCGGCTGGCTGCAGTTTAGATCAGCGCAGTTCCTGCCTTTGTGCGGAAGACGTGTTTGGGATCGAGAGAGGAAGCTGTGCTCCAAACAGTAAAGATCTTACCTTACAGAAGATAACATTCCTTCGCGAAATGGAACTTGAAATTCATGAAAACAAATAACTGAATAACAACTGTCAACATCAGCAGCCTGACTCATGAATCAACTTTATGAAATTAGCAGTTGCTTTTTAGCTGTTGCCATTATCCAGAAAACTTGACACAATGAACACATAATTTTCTTCTTGAATTAAGATTTTTGCAGGACATAAAGCGATCGTTTTTGCTGCGACGTGGGAGAGAAGACCAACAACCATCTCTGGTCTCGGTGAAAATGTAGGCCATTCTACCGGTGATGGCCAACTCCTGAATATTCATCAGTGTTGATCTAATCTGTGCCAGGCAGACAGCTAGCATTGAGTCACTGTGCAGGGTCCGAACAAGTCTCTCTCTCAGTCTTTCTCAACTGGACTCCCTATCTGGGTGCCAGGCCGCAAATGAATGGATCACTGTGAGTGTGAGTAAGAGCGCCACACACAAACACACACTCGGGGGCATAGGGCCTTCTTCAGAGATGGCTGTCTAGTCTGGGAGAACACACATTAGCATGCACGCACATGCACGCAAGGGGATTTCAAAAACATCGAACCAAAACAAACTGAGGCAAGCCAATCATAAACACCGCAGCTCGGCGGACCGAGTTATGCAACGCTGGTTTATTAATTAGGTGATGAGCACGACGTGACTGACAAACACACATGTTTTGTCTCTAAAGTAGAGTTTGGCTGGCTGTTATCTGTCCTCCCACCCCTCTTTACTTGAGAAATCCTGTTCTGGCCAGACATATGGTTTGAGATGACTGAGAATCCCAGTGGAACCCTCCCCGAGCAGACACATGCTCTCCCCTTCATTCCTCGCATTGACTGAAAGCACGCTCTCATTACAGAAATGTTTTAATCACCAACCACATACCACGGCTGTGCAAATCTATCCGCCGCATCCGAAATGACAAAAAACCTGTTCTCAGATTACACAAACTCCTGACTGATTGAAGGGTACAGCAAGTGCAAACAGTGATGGATTATTTAGAAGGAAGGGTTTATTAAGTTTTGCTATTTGTCCGCCCAGCAAGGAACCTCGGCTGTGGACAGGTAACGCCACATGTGTTTCGCAGTTCCCAAACACACTGTGACAGCATGAGTCCACGTGTGAGCAAACATTCATGTGTGTGCGTGGATAACTGGGATTCCTCCAATTCTCCAGTGGGGATTAGCTCATGGGCCTTCAGCACAGCTGACCCTCTCACCCCACCTCCACCAGCACCTTGTAAAGTGACACTTCACATGCTCTGTTATCTGTGTCCGCTGGAGGACGGCACGTGAAGGAAAAATGCTTTTAGGTATATCAGCGCGGGCAAGGCAGCAAGTTGAGGAAGGTAAACCGACTGTTTTCTCAAGATGTTGGATGGAGTGAGTGTGTCAGCACATGAACAAGTGTTTTGGAGAAATTCTGTCATCATGGGAGCGAAAGGTCGAAGAGCTGACGGATCCAGTTTAGAAATCAGGCAGGGTTTGTGGGTTATGGACGAGAACAGCTGTGGGGTGAGAGACGAACAAAACATCTGTAGTGTGGGAACAAAAAACCTTCATCTTTAAGAGATTCTATGGTAGAGTGTTACATTTCCCATAACTTATCTGACTTAGAAAACGATACTGGTCTGCATGTGTTTGCATATCAAACTAACCGTTCCAAAAATATCCTTATTAATAAAACTGCTTTACAAATGAAATATGCTGAAGTTTAAAAACAACTTGTTTCATGCATGTTTGAAATAGAAACTAATGCTGGTGTAGATGATGTAACAGCGACTCCACCCTGTATCTGAGGGAGGCCAACTCCCCATTTTGACTCAAACAATAGCAACAATAGCTTAATAAGAAAACAACACCCATATGAGCATGAGCGATTGACTTTGTGTGCATTTGCAGTAAAGAGCGTGCACGTGTCATTTGCTGTCTACTCCCAGTCTACAGCTGAAATATGTCAGAACTGCGTCCTACTGCACGAAATTGTTACATGTAACAAAAAAGATTCTGAGAAATGCGTACTGCTACAGAAGACACTGTGTAAAAGTTACCACTGTGAGTTAGCAACCACCATGTTGCATCCAAACCCTAATTACCAGCATTGCAAAACATTAGATCAGTATTTCAGTAATGTGTCATATGACTGCTACTGAAACATTACCAAGTGATGTACCCGCTACTCATTTCACAGAAGAGGAGATGATTAACGTCTAAGCCAGACATAAAAGTATAGTGATAATCCCTCACATCTCTTCATCCACATAAGCAGCTTTGGAATACAATCGTATGTGGTTCGTATGTTAACAAAAAGCCGCACATGTGAGAATGGACGCAGCATGAAGGCCCAGTAGCCTATGGTCAATTGTGGTCATGGCATTCCTTGCATTCTTACTGACAAAGACACTGGTCTCTACAGACAATCAGTAAATTAATACAAAACAGCATCACTTTAATCAAGAGGAAAGACTTATTATATTTCCATTCTGCTAATCACGGAGCCTGTGTTGTGTATTTTTATTTGTCAGTCACAACCACACAAATAGACATCATCTTGATCAGTTTAAGATGGAATTTCACACACACTGTTCCACCCCATTCCATATCACATTCAAACATGACCAGCTCTAGCAGTTGCACTTCTGTAGTTACATGCATTTTACTCAAAGATTGGCCCTCAACTTCCTGAATGAAATCTGTGCCCCCTTTCATACTAACATTCCGCATCTGGTAAAATAAATAACATGTGTTCAACTTGTTTTGACCCATTCAAAACTCACTAAGTTTCTGCTCTGTGGGTTATCCCCATTATACACAAATCAGCTACTGCGGTAACACACACAACACCGAGACACCACAGACTTCTAACAGACCTTGTAGAAATCTGTTTTCTTCACAGTGTTGAAGACTTAATCAGTTCATTCAAGGTAACTGTGATAACTAAAGACTGAAAAAAACAATCCTGGGCAGCTAGACTGAGCTACAAGTGACACTGTGTAAGTCTGAACAGTGATTTTATTCAAGTTACAAGCATTGCCCATATATTTTTATATACTTGTTCCAATTCTTTAGGGAGTAAATCTGGTGAAAACATGTAGTTTTAACACTTCCACTGCAGTGTTCACGTTACATTTCATACAATAAGTTTGTAAAAAAAACTGCTCACAACTGAAGCGTCAGTTTCTTCATGACAGATATGGAAGAATATCAGAATGACACTCTTAAATTTTATTCATATAGCTTCTGTTCACAACCTAAGTCACCCCACTAAACCCATCTCTTTTAAAGTTATTACAAATTCCACAGCCAGCATGCAAAACACTGATAACTTGGGTTTCCTCGCGTGCTTAGGAATCACTGCCAAGACGCGAAGCTAATCTCTCAATCAAGCCAGCCTCAACTCATGTTTTCCACATCATGTTGCAGAGAGTCTCAAAGAAAGTGTTTGTTTATTTACTGTAGAAAAAAGACATTGCAAAAGGTTAAAAGCCGCTGTACGTTCTCTTCTATCCTTTGGGCTCACATTCCTTCATGCATCATACTGGGGCTCAGTTGCAGATGGGTTGAATGGTAGTGTACATGGCAGTAACTATTGTTACTAGGATAGCCTTGTGACTACCCATTCTCTAGGGGAAAGAACAATGACAGCAGCTTACAATGGAGCCATGCATCTGATGTAATGTTAGAACGTCAGTAGTGTGATCGCTTTCACTTGCTACGTAATCCCATGAAAGGAGTGGCTCGTTGAAATTGCCACCAACTGGCTTTTGTTGTGTTCCATTGTGATAATGTTTTGTTTAGAAGTCAACCACAAGCATGATTCATGGATGCACCAGTTCAAACCCAACAAGACCAAAGTAGATCGCCTGCCAAACAGAACGAACCTCATAGCAGCAACAGTTAGTAATAACTCCGATGCTCCACCCTCTAACTCTACCCATCCAGTTTCTCAGGCTCCTGCAACAACAGAGATCACCTATGTCACTTATTTTTTTTTCCTGGACTAGTAAAGTAGTAACACTCTACTGCCAACCACAATGAGGAAATAGATCAGACAGAGAAAGACAACACAAGCCTGATGACATATCTGGATAAGATAAATTAAGACAGGTAGATGAAAAGTTCCTCATCACCCTGCTACAGCAAAACTGATTTTGTTAAAAGTAAAGCAGTGGAGAATTCCACAAAAAACAGAGAGCCAGCAGATGTCTAACTAAATTCTGTGGTATTGGCTTTAGGAGCCACCCGTGGAAGGCTGTTGAAGAGGGTAAGGCCAAGGGCCGCGGCTCACTCTTTTCAGGGAGCTTCCTCAGGATATCCGTGGCTTGAGCAGAACAGTGCTTTGCCATCCCAGCAGAGGAAACCTGCCAGATCTCTGTGTGACCTCAATAATGAGACCGGTCAGGGAGGGGGAGCAAAGGAGAAGTGAGCAGACTGGGCTGGGCAACAACAGACAAAAAAATTAGGCCATTATAGACTGTGTTGGAGCATTATTGGCAAAGACACAAAGGGGCCTATCTAACTGGTGTTTGGCAGGCAAATGGTAAAGCATATGCTGCCACTATGTATGAAGTGCTACGTGGGAGGATGTACACAGGGACCACATCATCTAACAATGTGCTTCCCAGACACAATCAATAATCACGTCTCGAGAGCAGCACCGGATCCTTAGGTTGAGAGATGAAGCACCGTCTCCTACATAATCAGCGTTTTCCAAATGGACAAGCTCCCACCCACGCTGTGCAAAACACCACAAAACTCTCTTCAAAACAAGAAAGGAGTCCCTGCAGGCAAGTAAAATATTTCCACAAGGCCTTGGCTCAAGATGACCTTTCAGGCAAAAAAGCAGGGAAAGTTTCTCGAGAGGGGCAAAGAGGTAGTTATGAGTGATTGTCAGCTGTCCAGGTTAGTGATCAAAACTTGGGGAACTGCTAGAAGGCACATGGTAATCTTTGCTTGGTCTCCCTTCTACACATTACTGAGAAACACTGCAGTTATTTCAGTTAAAACTGAATCCCACACACTCAAAAGAACATTGGCCAATTGGGATGCAACAGAGAGGAACTGGAATCTAGATTATCTTGACGTCAAAAAAACATGGCACATGATGCTGAGGCAGAATTTGCCATTTAAAGTCAGGCACTTTTATGGTGGCTCAGTAGCATTCAATAAAGAAAGTTAAGATTTGAGGAAAGAATCCTCCATAAGTGGGCTGAGACTAGGAGCAAAATCCCATTCAAACATCTGTAAATCCAACCACTTAGAGCGGTTCCAGCTCCTGCGCCATACTGTCCTAAACTGCCTTTGACTCTTAATTAGTTCAAGGGCTCGTTACTCCGCTTCAACCACAAATAAATGACTGGCTTTCTCAGGTATTCGTATTAAACACATTCCTCCACACGTATGCTGTGTATGGTTAACCTCAGGGACTGGGGGCCCTCAGAAAAATACTGCAGACCCGAGTTGCCTTTGATGTAAAGTCAAAACATTATGAAAACTAGCTTTAAAAAGAGTGAACAAACCCTTTGCTGTGGGCTATTTTAACACTTATTCAAGCAGTCACTTGAATATTAAGAGCCATTCTCCAGAAGTATACAGCAATCAGTAGAAGACAGATTACAGTAAGCAACAAGATCTCTATCAGGATGTCTGTAAAAGCATGCGGGCCTGTTGTCACGTGCGGGGAGTCAAGACCGAACACATTTGTTACAGTGAGCTAAGTTGGGTCAACAGGACTGAGGCAAACCCAAATGTAAAGGGCATTCATTTACAGGCTCCTGAGCAAAACAAAAGCCATTGAAAGTCACAGTGCAGTGGTTATATGTAGATATATGACAAAGATATGGTGCTCATTGTGCTCACAATGTGCTTAAAGATAGGAGCAAATTGTTCAGATAAAGTTCACCGTAAAGGGCAACCGTGTCAAGATTTCGCATATTTCTAAATTAAGTGGAGACGCAGTCTTGTAGGAGGCTTAAGAAATGCCATAAAGAAATGAAGTCACATCTGACAAGTTGTCAAAATCCATTACAGTTTACATTTTCTGCCTGCGCTATCACCAGATGTTCATTTGCTTTCACGGGGAAGCAACCAGCTGAAAATTATGCACAATCACGCTTGTTAAACCAGTTAGTTGTAGTGTGAAAAACTGACCGGCTGAACCTGTGAAGACTCAGCAGCCGAGGAGGCCGCTCGAGTTCCACACTGTTGCGCTTCTAATATTCCCAGTATAGTGTTGCAGGGAAAATAAGATGGTCACAGCTCATCTGAACCTAAGACTCAAGACATAAACTTGTAAAGCGATACAGGACGTGGAGCAACATTCCAGCAAAAGCTGAGGTCGGAGATTTTGAAATAATGCAAGACTTTGCCATGTCTGCTGGCAGGATGAGTAATGATTTTGAAATAACTTTCAAGAGAGCTTCATAATGTTTATTGGCAAGGATGCTAAGCTACTTAAAATTAATGGTTAGTTAGTCAAAGCTTGGAGAATGTGGATGTCAACAACAAAAAATTATTTCCATATACACTTATACTAAGATATCCTACTTCTATGTATATTATCAACATGTGAATACAATTAATAGATAATTCTGACTACAAAATATTAAAGCTGAGATTGTTGAGAGCAGAAGAACTTTTTGCTTGTGTGTTTCAGTTTAAAGGGGGGAAAATAACAACAAAGATGAGCACAGCCTTGCGGACATTTGCCTCCAGACCAATAAATCTGGATAAATTGCCTGGCTGAGGGCCAGGTCTCCCACCTAGTGTCAGAGGAACAGGACAACAGCCACCCCAAGCACACACACACACACACACACACACACACAATGCTGCATTTACACACCATTCACATCTTCAGTGCCAGACTAAACCAAATTAACACCTCCGTCTTTACACTGAGTGGAAGTGGCTGCTATGCATTTGGTCAGAAGATCAATCACCTCCCTGTAGCCTGTAAAATCAGGCAAACAGAAGCGCAAGTGTTGCAGAAATCTGTGTTACCACTGACAATATGCAGCACCTCCAAAGCATTTGCAGGCACAAACATGTAAAGTACACCAAACCTGGCTGCATCTGGGGGGAGATAACAGCAGTTCATAAAGAAAACAGGACTCAAAATCTGACTTAAGATCAATGTGAGCGGAAACACTGTGGGAAATCTCTCTTAAATTATATTATTTATAGGTAAACAAGAAAAATGTCCCACTTTATATTATAAAAAATAGAATTTATACCCAAGACCTCAACTACACTTAAATAATCAACACTGCTTGTTTTATGTTTAATACTGGTACCATCATGTCACTTCTGAGCCGAAGGCCTAACAGTAAAGCTTACCATACCTCCCAAGTAAACAACACAGCAAGGAAGTCAAACAAACAGCAGAGAAACATGCCAACACACACACATACACATAAACACACAACCAACCACACACAAACAACTGCAAAGGGTTAATTCTTTCAGTGCACAACCTACCATTCTTTAATTCCACTCCTGTTTGAGGTCCAACTAACTCATGAGCTCATCACCAGCAGCTTACAGCTAAGCCACCTGAATGCAAAGTTGCAAAAGCACTGCTGGATGTGAACCTGGGGCCCTTTAAAGTGTTGTTTGGATGCGTGATTTGCATGCACCGACTGGTTGGCCACTCAATCTGCAAATCAGTGTCAACTTTGAGGATGAGGGTTAGAAATCTCACTTAGTTGTGAGTCCTGTGATGTCAATCTGTGATCGCGGCACCCCTCCCCCCAAACCACCACCACCACCACCACCCCAAACAAACTTACCAGCATCCCCATGACGTCCGTCCACAGTTGGGAAAAACTGTCGGACGCGGCGCCGCTCTCTGCCCGGGGCTCCTCTGAGGGCGCACCGGTCCCCTGCTCGCCCTCCATAACGCGAGGAAGTGGTGTTTACAGTCAGACCAGTGCGGCGTAAAAGCTCGAATCCAAGCCCGCAGGCAGGAGACCTGATCGCAGCGAGCGAGGTGTCGGTGCCAAAGAGGCTGTTCTACAAAAAGTTGCCCTTGACGCACCGGTGGAACGCTCCAGCGTCGCTTGGCACGATTCGAAGTTTGGTGCGTAAATCGCTTTCTGACATGTTCGCGAAACTCCCAGGACAAGTGGATGCAAGTGATTAAACCCCCCCCAAAAAGACAAAAAGAAAGAAAGAAAAGCGGCCTGTGTTCGACCCCACCACCGGTCAATCCGTCTGAAAACTCCCAAGCGGGGTTGTTCCCTCGCTGCTGCTCCACAAGACCGCACCGCACGGATCCGTGGCCGGGCACAAACCAAACCACACACCGGGGGAGGGGAGGTTGGGGGGTGAGAAAGTCGTCGGAGCGGGCCAAAAGTTTCGGAAAACTTGCTGGAATCCCTCGATGAGTAAGAGAAAAAGTGTCTAAAGTAGTGCAGCAGCGAGCGCGCACATTTCCATTAAAACTTTGAAGTGAGAGAACGCCCGAGCAAATCCTCCCAACACTGCGCCTCCCCCCTCTCTTCACCCGCCGTCTCTCCCTCCCCCCTCTCTCTCTCTCTCCCCCATACACTCCTCCCAACAACACATTATGGCAGGGGGGAAAGAAAACACTTGTCCTGTATCAAAAGCACAAAGCTCAGGGATTAACTCACACCACTGACTAGTCATTAATATTCCAAAAATGAGCTTTACCCACGACTCAAGTATTTATTTAGAGTATTTTATAAAAATGTGATCTTTCTGTTTAACTTTAAATATGATTCTTATGGCAAGTTTAATCCTGTTGCACTCACTGGTGGCTAAATCTAACTTTTGAGATTTTGTTTTGCCTTCTATGAATGTTTTAAATGATGAGTTTCATAGTTTTTCTACCCCCTAAGTCATTCTAGTCTTCTAATTCATTTAACAGCTCTGAAATCTTTTTTTTTAATCTCTCGCTGACATGCTTTCCACCAATACATTTCTGAGGCCACTTTTGAATGGGGAGTGTGAACAAAGCACATTCTCCACACGATTGTCTGAAAAACAAAAACGGCGCATGGGAAAAATGTTTTTCATAGGTCTCCTGTGTCTGCTTAAACGCCCCCAAAAGCTTCAACTTTAATTACTTAACTCTTTAATTACTTAATTTGAGTTGTTAAGGATTTTTTTTTGTCTTGCATAATGCAACCAGGAGTTGGTGTACAGTGCAACAAGCAATGTTTTCTGTGCAGCAGATGTCCTCTGAATACACACGGAATAAAGAGCACCGCTTCACGTACAAGCATGAAATCACACAGCTATCCTGTCTGATCAGCCGTTTGTTATGCCCCCCACCGGTGGGACTTTCTCTATTGTAATGAAGAAGTCCTGAAGCTGTCCCCGTTGTTGTCAAGAGCGCATTTTCTCAGAGCAGATACAGCTGCTGGGGTCTTGTGACAGAAGCCAGAAGGACCAGAGATGGAAAAGAGCTTGAATATTTTACCATCCCCTCACTCCGAACTCCCTCTGCGGATTCGAGGCAGTCTGAGCTTTAGCTGCTGTTTACTGGATCAGTCTGGACATGCAGTCGGAACATGTATGCAAAAGTGGCACAACCGAAGGAAGGAGAGCAGACTAGGAACACTATTAACCCCACATTCCTTTCTGTAACCATGTAAAAGGCGATCAGTTACACAATAATCCACGCAGTTACAGTTTCACTGGAGAATATGTGATCAGAGGCCTACCGTCAATTATTTATGGTGCAAAAGGCTCACATAAATTTCACTGACACAATCACGAGCAGATGATCAATTTTATCTGATTTAGTCTTTTCTTTGTTTTTTCAGCTATAGTGATGTTTACTTGCAAGTCTAGCAGAGGAAACAAGTATGCACTGCTTCACACGCAGTTAGTGTGAAGAGAAAGTCTGTTATGTAAGTTCTATCAAAGATAATTGCAGAGTGAAGGAAGACATGTCACTAGCTGTGTGTGGTTTGCCACAGACATCCGGTTCATACTAGTTTAAATGCCAGAACCTTTATGTAATTTCATCAGCGGGTCATAGGGTCAGTCACCATTGTGTTACCTCATTTTGTCCTAGACACACATCAACATGCTGCAATGCTCTCAACCACTACATCTGCTAACCATCTTCGTTTTTGGAGTGTTGACGTCGCATTTGCTAATCTGCACAGTGCAGAAAATACAGCTGAGACTAGGGGAAGTTATAAGTTTTGCATGTATTTGTTGTGCTGGACTAGTGACTGACACAGATAAAAGATGAGCTGATCAAAGTTTACATAAGTCACCCTTTGGGGACCATGAATGTTTCTGCCAAAACAGTGATCCATTCAATTCTTGCTGAGATATTTCAATAAAAAACACAACCCTGTGAGGAAAAAGTCAGGGATTTAGGTCCATAGGATTCTTCATGAAAGTCTGTACAAGATTAAAAAGTAATCCATAAGGATATTTCAGTCTAGACAGCTAAACATTATATTAAAAATTTGTTGTTTTCAATTGTATTATCCAAGGGGGGACTCTTCTGTTGGCACTGATCATTCCTTTGTACCACAAGTCTGTGGAGGTGAACAATGACTTTTACAGGCCTCGGATGAGTGGCAGCCGCTCAACACTCTCCTGCTTACAGTCTAAACACAGAGAACACACGTTCACACAAGAGCAGCTTTGTGTGCGGCAAGTTGACAGTGTGGGGATCTGCACTGCTGACCTTGCATCTGTAACCTTGCGGTGGCAGCAGCAGCGAGTGTACTACTGCCGGTGTGCATGTCTTTGTGTGTTCATACTTTGCTTCTGCAAAACTGTGACCATGTTGTGAATGGTAGGCGCAATTCAAAGGTACCACCCTGATCTTCTTTCCAGTTCGAGGGGAACTGTTGGAGGTCACACACGCCGTCCTGTGCACACATACACTCTTCACGCCAAAACGCCCAAATACAAGACAGTGTGACCCCCAACCTGGAGCAGCTCAAACAGAGGGGTCAAGCTGTTAATGAGCAGAGGAGGAAGCCTGTTGACTCATCAAACACCGCTGGTGTGCGAGTCTGTGTACGTAGCTGCCAGCTTTCCCTCTTTTCACACTCGCCACTAATCAAGGTGTCACATTGCTAGACAAGAGGAAACAAAAGTCACCCTCTAGTTAGTTCACCAGATGCTAATTGCACATTTACTGCATGTTAAAGTCTTGTATTTTAGAGCAAAAATTTTGGGAAAAGATTCCACATGAACATTTGGTCCGAAATGAGGACAAAATGTGCAGCACATCAACAGGCAGAAGATACGCCTGCAACCAATTCACCGTGTCCATAAATTTGTTGTAAAAGTGGACTGGGAGAACTTATTTCATGGTTCTCAAATATATAGGAGGTTCTTCCATGAGAGGGGTGAGGTCATGAATATAAACTGCTCGCATATATATAGGTTACTTTGAACAAAGTCTTGAAAGCCTCAGGACTTTAACTATATCCTGACTGATGTCAAGCGCTGGAGATATTTTGACGTATTCACTTTCTTTTATCTGTCTCCTTTCATCTCTTCTCCTTGCTACAATTCAAATTAATATTAATAGCTTCCCTGTCTTATTAGGCATTCTTCCTCTTCCTCCTCTTATTGCTGATCCTTGTGGATTCCTGTGGGATGGTGGGTGAATTTACACTGTGTCATCAGGTTTGAGGTGGAGCAGGAAAACCTCAGGAGTGGACGGATATAGGAAGAATTTATATCAGACACGCTGAAGCCATATCTGCGAGAAGTCATGTGTGTGTGTGACTCTATGTTGAATATATACCAGTCTAACCTTCTAAATCCCCAAACTCATGGCTGGGTTTGGAAAGCATGTTATCTTCCCAAAAATCACCAGAATTAAATCATTTAACAGAGCCAGAAGCTGTAAGAACACAAGGAATGGTTGGATTTTGAACTTTGCAAGAGTTTTTGAGTTAAGTGTCATTTGCAAGTTATGATATTTCATCAAAATCCCTTTATTCTACATGTCTCATTTAAAAATGACCCAAAGATAAACTGTTGAAACCAACCAGACTCGATGAAAATGAAACATTCTGCACTCCTTGGTGCAACCATGAAGCCATTAGTAACTCAGCTTCAACCAACAGTCATGTGACAAAAATTAAAGGAGTTTTTAGGTGACCTAGATTGAACTGCAGGCTGTGCTTACACAGAGCAGACAGGAGATGATTGTGAAAACAAATGGAAAGTGTAAGTAGTAAAATAACTATGCTACATAAATATTTTTTTCACTACTGGTAAACGATGCGGGCACTTGTAAAAATGTTATCCATGTTGATTCCAGGATTTCTCAGTTTTTCTAAAATAAATAATCAAAGTAATTAAATTGTTGTTGTTTTTTGGATGTGATTTATGGCATTTTAACTGTGTTATACTGCACAGAAGACAATGACTTCCCTCTACTTCTAGCCACGGTTGCACTGTTTCCAAATATGTGCAGGACTTTGTATAGCACTGAAAAACAAGCAAAAATGCAATATGAGCAAATAAAAACCCTACAAACTGCTTGGAGTTCAGAGGGATAAAAATATCTAGTTTTACCTATTAGAGCCAGACGACTATAGGGACTGGTTGCCCAACCATTACAGCAAATTCCTTTAACACCAATATGTTGCCTTTCCTAATTTACACATATTCTTGTTCATGTGCTATAAAAGCCTTAATTTACTTGTAACTAAATAAGGAACAAAAAGGACAGGATTGAAACTGTACAAGACCAGCAATGGCAAATTTACTGAACCAGGTGAGAACAGTAGGAATAATTTAGGACAGGTCAGGAAGAGATGTCACCACCTTGTTCTACCTTCACACAGAGGAACAGGTTGGAGCAACATGTGTGTCGCAGCTATCAGCACAGACATGAAGGCATTACAGAGACATTACATCAACAAAGAATCCACTAATCTCCCACTTGAGTCTTTATTAACCGCTCAAACACTCCCACATGGCTAAGTAACCCTAAAGACTCAGATAAACTTCAGCTGAAGTGGTACATCTTCTAGAAACGCACTTGCCCGGGATTATGGTGTGTCACAGTTTGTAATTTTCCACTGAAGATGATTCAGCAAGATCAGTGCAAACACCAGGTAGTGTGTCTAAACACACTAATTAAGAGACAAGGAGAGAATCCCTTAGATTCAGATGAGAATCACTCTTAAAAACTGGTCACATACATGTAATACATGAAAATGACTAATACGACTAAAAAGTAGAGCAAAGAAGAGGCTTAGAGTTGAAATCAGGGATACAAGAACCCTGACACTGAGGAGAAAATGGAGATAAGGATAGAAGAAGAATGCAGATCATGTTAAAGAGAAGCAGGAATGGACCTCCCCTGATAGTGAGAGTGACCCTTTAGTGGAGGTCAGTGACCCCTGGGCTTAAAAATACCTCCGTGGGGAGTCATGGCAAGGGTAATTAACAACATGGTGGACAGACATCAAGGACAACACCGACGCACTTAAGGAATGCGATACGTGACCACACACACGACACATGCATGTATACTTTTCTACTTTCTGCACCGATGGATGTATACAACAACTGTGTTTTAAAGCCCAGATTTTGAAGATATCAAATGATAAAAGTCTTTTTTCCTTGATGCACACTAAAATAGACAAGGTACATTTTGGAAATCAACTCTTCATTACGTGATTAATGGAACTGAAAGGATGATATAGAGCCAAGCATGCAGAGGTTTCTTCTTTTGCTCCGAATACCAAATCTTTCTTACAATATGTTTCAGTAGATTCCTCTTCCTTTCATGTTAACATATAGATTCACACCTAAAGCTAAATGGATCAAAAGTCCTGCACCTTTATCTCTTAGCTCTCAGCTTATTTTCTCCGTCTGAATAATTGCAATCAAGACCTCCACATTGTTAATTCTGCTTCGTTGATGGGTCAAAGGCCTGACAGTCTCGAGGCATTTTCTTTGAACCACGCTTGAATGCAAGCACTGGTTTGTTATTTATCTGTGTGCACACATGTGTGTTTATGTGTGCTCCAGTGCCTAAGAAAATGTGTGCGTCCAACGAGTAGGCAGGCCAGCCCCATTGCGCTTCACACACTGGTGAGTTTTGTGTGGGAGTTATCACACAGGCCCAATTAGCATGACAACTAATTACTGTTTCCTCGGTCCCCTCCCTCAGCTAAGCAACTCATTAAATTAAATCAACACACTGGTCTTTTCCTACTGAAAACAATGCTTTAAGGGAGTAATCATGATTGCCCGGCGCTTGTTGTTTTTTGTGTTTTGGGTGCTGTGTTTCGTAGGGCGGTCAAGCGGAGCAGTGAAGTCTTTTTGAAAGCTGGGGAAATGTTAACTTCAAATATCAACACAGGAATTACCTCTGGGGCTCGAGTTAAAGAGGAAGAGGAATGGAAAGGGGATGACAAGCGAGAGAGTGTGAGATAAACACACAAAGTGATATGCGAAGGCGACGGGGAGAGAGAACACTGAGAACGACGGCAAAAAGATGCAGAAAAAAACAGAAGAGATGCCTGGGGTACAGGGTGCATGTGATAACCAGCTGTGAGCGGCACCTTATACACTGTCAACATTTCTCATCTGGTGTATGGTATGTCAGGAAAAACAATATGGATTGGGGGCATTGTCAAGGAAAGTCAAATCTGTGAACCTCAGAGGAAACCCATGTTTTTTTTAATGTGCTGCAGGAATTGAGATCCATGAAGAAAATCTGTGTCACCGAGATGCAAGAAGGATGAAAGAAAAAGGCTTGAGGTGAAGCTGGATGTTCTGTAGGTTTGTTAAAACCTGAACTGCAGACAACATTGTGAACATTTTTGCTGAAATTCTTTCTTTTTCCACTTTCTTTTTTTGGATTTTCAGCCATAACATTATGACCACCTGCCTAATATTGTGTTGGTCCCCTTATGTGCTCAAAAATGCTCTGAACCATTGGACATGGACAAGAGGACCTCTCAGGGTGTCCTATGGGGTCTGGAACCAGGATGTTGGCAGTGGATCCTTTGGGTACTCTGGCTTGTGCTGTGGGGCCTCTGTCAATCAAACTTGTTCCACTGCATCCTGTTGATGCTTGATCACAATGGGGTGTAGGAAGTTTGAAGGTCAAATAAACATGTTGGGCCTTTGTCATGTTCCTCAACATGTGCCTGATTGCTTGATGTATTTTCCATGTGGTGGGGTGCATTTTCCTGCAGGGGTAGACCAGTGACATTTGGGATTTCCATTTACATGAGGGAGGGTGCTTGTTGTGGGACAATATTTATTTGGGTGTCTAAGTCTCATCAACACAGATGTTCTAAGGCACAGGTGTCAAACTCCGGTCCTCGAGGGCCACTATCCTGCATGATTTAGGTGTTTCCCTCTTCCAACACACCTGATTCAAATGATCAGCTCATCATGAAGCTCTGCAGAAGCCTGATAATGATCCTGATCATTTGAATCAGGTGTGTTGGAAGAGGGAAACATCTAAAACATGCTGGATAGTGGCCCTCGAGGACCGGAGTTTGACATGCCTGTTCTAAGGTTTTCCAGCAGAACACCACATAGTACCAATATGATCAATGTTATTCACTTCAAATGTCAGTGGTCATAATGTTGTGGCCAATTGTTGTTTGTTGGCCCCGTGTATTTTATGCACATTTAAGTAAGCAAAGTGTCTATATGAATACACTCTACAGCAAACTATATTACGCCTCCCACAGCCACAAGCATTTCCGAGTAGTATTTACAAGTCATTATCCATGCTCTCAGTAATGTACTGGTAATTGCAGGCCCCCTTTTGTGTGGTTTGCGCCAGAAAGAAACTGCTAATAAAGAAAAACAAAGCATATTTCTGCTAAGCCCCGGATTCCAAGATTCTCCATGCAGCGCACGCCTCCGTGGCCATGTGGTAGGTGATCATATTACACCACTGTGTGTGTTGTGAGTGTTTTAACCGAGATTCCAGGGTGTTTTAATCAGGCACGACTGAAAGGACAGATGTTGTTTTGGATGTAAGCGAGCTTCGAGAGTCATGAGCGAGGCCAGCGTCCTCAAAGCGAGTGCACGGTGTTTTGTGGAGATTCACAGGCAGGGTGTGAATGAGAAAAAAGGCAACAGGAGAAGAATAAATTACATCTTTGTCAAAATGGTGTCCACAGGTGTGTTCGGAAATAACAAGAACGGGGGGTTTGTTTGTTTGTGCTTGCTTTGTTTGAGTGAGTCCAAAGGTGCAGACAGAGGAGATGTGTTGGTCCCGCTATGGATGGAGGTCATGGGACTTGGCGGGCAGCTGTGTTGGTGTCAGGATGGCAGTGCCAGGCTGACGGCTAATGTCATCTCACTCTGTGCTGGAGATCTGCACTACATGTACTTTGGCACAGCAGTATCAAAATATTTCGAGCATGAGAGGATTCCAGAACGCACCAGTCTATGGACAGACTACTGAAGTAACAATCTCACTTTTACCACAGTAAAATTTTAACTATATATGCCTGAAGTTTTACTTCCACTGTAAATATCTACATATAAATAACTTTTTTGCAGATGAGAACACTGTTAAATGTGATATAACCCTGACTGGACAAAATTAATAGTCTTTTTTTTTGAGGAAAAACTATCTGATTGCTTTTATTGTTTATCTTTGTAGATGAAATTACATTTTTTACTGTGTAATTTAGTCAGCGTTGCCTGGAAATTATTTCAATTAAACTGAAAAAAAAATAGGAAAACCTTTATAAAATAGACACAATTGAGAATTTTTTTTAGCTGTAGTAGCCTTGTGTGTAAAAATAAATAAAAAAAGCTATTTGCACTTGATTCTTCCTTGGATCTCTATTAGTTCTTTCCTGGGCAACAACCACTTTTGGGTCTATAATCAACGTACTGTCACTCCAGTCAAAGTGAAAAACAGAGTCTTCCTTGAAAATTTTAAAAAAGAATAATTTTTGAGCATATAATCTGTGAAAAACTGATGAAATACAGCCTTAATTTTGAATCTGTTATTGTTTATTCTGTTCTGTTTTGTTTTTTTCCATGATTAGATGCCAAAGTCTTATCACAGGGGGTTTCTTGCTTATCAGTAGCTTTCCTATGGGTATGTTTTGACTTCTTTTCTTCTACTTTTCAAACCCTTTCGAAATGCTGCTTCCTATTGCTCCATCTGAGTACCAGGCAATAAAATGGGACATAGTGGATCCCCCTGCTGTCCTCAAATATACTTACAAGCCATGGAGCACATGGCTCCTCGCCCCGTGCAGGACACCGGACTGTCTATTAAATCCTCTTCCGCGTCCGTTTATGTCAACTCAGCCAGTCTGCCATATGTTCGCCTCTGAGCTAGATACTGTAAAAAAAAAAAGGCTCGGCCTCGATGTTATTAATGACCATGTGTGCTGCGAACACGCTGCATAATTATCCCCTGCAGTTTCATCCAAAGCTCAGTTTTATGGTGCTCATTTCAGGTTTATGGGACTCTGATACACACTGAGGAGCACGGGCATGCATGCACATTCAGGCTTAGACACACACACACAACACAACACAACACAACACAGACACAGACAGAATAGCTGTGCATTTACTGTACAGCTCCACAGCTAACAAGACAGTAGCCAGTGGGCCTCGCTAAAGATTTTTATTGGTCTGCCTCTGCTTTGTTTCTCCATTTAAATACTCTCACCTGTTGTCTCAGCTAATGCTAGACGACACCATTAGACTAACAAAAACATATTTTAGCACTGTTAACGTATCTGGACAACTGTAACTGTAAAAGCTAGGAATGTATTTGTTATGGGGCCACCTTTATGGAAACTAAAAGACAACATTCAGGTCTCAGTGGAGCAGAGAAAAAAAGACAGAGAGTCACTTGTGAGTGTGCCGTGAGAAGGATTCCAGCTCAAGAGATGCCACATTATCCCTGGCACACATGCATAAACAGACACACATATACACACCACTCACAAACACACACAGTGAAGCACTCATTGATGGAATGAGAAGCCGCATGCAAACTGCAAATCATATCTAAAAATACCTTGAGCCCGCATTTATAATCTTTTCATATGAAACCTTCGCAGCGAGCCATGTATCATGAACATTTACAGCTTCACCATCCCTGCAGATTTATATCACGCTGCTAGCAGGGAAGGCTGTAGACACGGCTGACATTTGGTTATGTATTAGATGTTATAATAACTTGTTACTCAGCCAGCCTCGGGCTGCTGTGGTACGGCCTTCTGTAATTACTGTCAGTACTCACACAGCCATCATATATCTCACACACAGGCCGCAACACATAATCTGTCACACATATTTGGCCATTTGCACATTAGAGGCAAATAAACAGCCATGTTTAACTACATGCTGAAGCGCAAAAAAAATACTCTTATAACTGACAATGGTGGACGGATTTCAAAACCTTCAGCTCACAGGGATTTTCAACACAAACGTATCTCAATGCTCGGTGCTGTTAAAAGTCATAGTGTTAAAGATACTGATTAGTGCTGGGGCAGTACCACAACTGAATACTTTCCCGATGCTATTATTCAATTCAAGGAGTCAAAAGGGGGAAATTTAAGTGATAATTTTTCAGAGCTCAAACCTCCACTGAGTCGCTATCGTTCATATTGTATCAATTTTCAGTTAAATCGAATCATTCCAACTATAAACACTACCTTAACACATTTGTTTCATTGTTGGAGCTACAAATTCCTTGGCACGTGGACGCTGCCCACTGAACTAAATAGAAATTCATTTTCAGATATCCTGCTGCCAAAGAGACAGGCAATAAATTTAAACCAAAAAAAAACTTCTTTTCAGCTATGGATTAATCAAAAGTTTAGTCCAGCAACCTTAAACTAAACTTCATGTGGGTGGCTCAAGAGTCAATAGAAAGTAGGGATACTTAATTGTGCCACCACAGAGTGCCGATTGGCTCACTTTCCAGATTTAACTGAGAGTACATTATTTAAGAACTCGACATCATTAGGCAGTTTGGTTGTGAGTTTATACCCGACCACAGTACATTAAGCTCCTTTCACAAATTTCTCCCTCTAACTTTATATCCCTGCTTGTCATCTCTCCTTTCCCTGTCCATTTATACTGCTTTTAGACATCACAGTGAAATATCAAGCTTTAAGCTCATTCTGACAGTGACAGTAAGTCACTTTGATGTAGTAATCGACTGAAATGACCATCCATAACTATAATTTCTATCAATTTGAGCAACACAAGTTTCTTAGTAAACAGTGTAGATGACTGGCAGGCAGGACAACCAATCAGCTGCTATGCCAGTGTCTCAGCCCTCCAGAAAAACTTCTCTCAATGTGTGTATTTGTGTTTGCACAGTTTCAATCTGTCTCTGTCTGTCTGGTCGGCTGTCTACCCCGAACTCAACCACACAACACACAAACATAATGCAAGCTCAGCTCAAACCACTGTAGCCCTCCACTTTCACAGGAATTTCCCCCCATTTTTAGTCCAGAGGATCCTGCTTACACCGGCAAAATATGAACCCGGTGGCAGTGTCGGGCCACAAAAACACAAAACAAAAACTTTGTACATTTTTCCTAATTGCTTAAAGGGGTTTCCGTGGTGACGCACAAAGCGGCCGCTCAAACAAGTGGGTTGTGCTCTCGAACTGAGAAATAAATGATGCTCAGATGGAGAGAGAAGAAAACAGATTTCTATGAGTGAAATCTTCCTGTTGTTTTTAATAATCTGGACTCCATTCAAGCTGTACAAAGCAACGAAGTGATACCTATATTTATAATTGTCCTACAAAATAACATGAATTAATGTGCTTTTGACTATAAAAGTTGATTTTTAACAGGAACTACTTGATCAAAAATGGGAAAACTCAGTTCTATGGACTCAAAAAACTACCAAGACTTCCACATTGAAAACACAGTAGTCACCTTTGCTATCCATTTCAAACATTTAAACCATATCTGACTCCAGTTGCATCTCCATTCTGTAATTGGCTGACTCAGAACCTCTGAGGTGGCAAAAGGACTCACAGGTTACCATGGCGATAGCCCGGAGCCCGGCATTTAAGCCACAGTGATGGTTGCTCCTGCCTGACGAGGCCTCATTATGCGCCAGTGGGGAGTCCTGTCAGAAATCTCTGGTCCAGACGGTCACTGAGACCTAATTAACACACCTTTCTGACTCGACTCGATCCCTATGTTGCTCTCTGTTGTCCCCACAGATCCTATCAGCGTGCAGCCAACATGCCAACACAACAAACAAACGCCGCATCCAGGCTGATAAAAGAGCAGTCGGTGGTGATTAGCTTCGTGGGTTTGAAGGATTGTAATATCTGACTAGATTAGAGGCCAGCCAATGCACCAGGAAAAGAGCATGCTCCACTGGCCCCCTTCACCCCCTTCTGGAAGAGCGAGGCTTCTCCGGAGCCAAGAGGACTCAGCAGGACCAGGAGCAGCAGAAAGGTTAATAGGCCCACTGAGATTAAATGCTTGCTGGGTAAAATAGGGTCTGGGCTACAGATGGCTCTGTCTTAGGTAAAAACACATTTTAAAGGGGAGGTTCTGTGTTTGAATTGAATTTATTTGGATAATTTAGTGGTAAATGGGCATTTGAAAGTAACACGTGGTCCAATATGAACCTTAGGTATAATAATACTAACATGTTTTAAATTAATAATTCATATTTTTTATCCATTTAATGTATTGTCAAGTTCCTGAAATGTCTGAAAATAAAATGAGAAGGATCCAAATCTTGTATTTGACAAGCTGCACCGAGCAAATGTTCCTTGTTTTTCCTGACAAAACACTTTAATTATATACCGTCAAAGAAAATATGTTTCCGCAGAGCCATGATTACTAAAAACTGGGCCAATGTTTGGTGTCAACAACAACAACAAAATAGAAAAAAAAAATGCTGGTCGATTTGGCAGGTTGCAAAACACGAAGAAACGAGACAGAAAACTCATCATGCATGGCATCGGTGGTCAGAGGGATGAGGCCTCTGGAGGACACCCAAACACACACATATATACAAACTCACAGGAGGCCTGTGTTGGCACAGGAGTTTGTGCTGCAGGGCTTGGTGCTGAGCCCATGCTGGCTAAAAAGAGATCCATATCCTGTGGCGCAAAGCTGGCACCTGGCCGAGACCAGGGTAGTCAGTGCAGTATTTACCTTTTTCCTCTTTTATTATCATTTTCTTCTCTTGCACCATCTCTCTGGTATCTACAACATCAGCATCTATCATATCCATCATTAACTAGCAAGACTTCCCAAACACCTTCAAAATACATGAAAAACACAATATTTGCTCCCTCCTCAACTAAAAACATAACTAGAAAAATTCAATCTTCTTTGCCTAGGAGAGAAGATCAGACCCTCTTGATTGTACTCATAGCATTATGATGAATATAGAGTCACATGAGCAGAAACATTGTCAAATGATATCAAGTGATAACACTATGAGCACATAGTATATAAGACCACATACAGGGTTACCCCATTTTCAATTAATCTCTCTCTCCTCCTTACCATACACACATTTTTTCCCCCATTCTGTGTCGAAAGACTGGAATATATTGAGGGACAGCTGCAAGATGATTTGCTCCAGATGATCTCAGAGCAGTTTAAAAAAAAAACATAAGCTCATATGGCTTGTAAAGTACAGACCTGAGATTTGAGCGGAGCTAGTTGAAAAAGCTCTATATCATAACTGAAGGGGAGCTGAAAACCTGATTCTGAGAAGGGCAGGGGTATTTCCAAGGGTGTGTGCGCTTTTTTACCTCTTTGACTCTGGTCTGAGAGTTGGAATGTGGAGCTGAGCAAATGTAGGAGGAAGACTGGTGGAACTATAACCACTCAAACACCTGAATACATTTGAGGTAATGCAATCAGACATCATGCATCATGCATGCAAACATCAAGGTTTTTTTTAAGGAAATGCAGTGTTGTTTAATTCAGCAAATGCTATAAAATCAAATCCACAACATATAAATGCACCTCCTAAAAATTATTTAAGGATGCAGGGACTCTCAGACAATCACAATACACACAGAAAAAAACATGTGTCATATGTTTTACTATGACACTATGAGGTTATATGTGTTGCCTTTACTCACCGCTACACTGACGCTCAACAAGATTTCCAGGGATAAAGTTAAAGAGCGCACATTGCATTTCCCTTTGCACTGCCTTACACTGAAAATGAACTGGAGCTAGAATGAGCTTAGAGTTTGTCCAGCTCAGTCATAACCTCACTCAGATGTCTGATTCAGTCTGTTTATGCACACAAATGACTGGCGTTAGAAAGCCATGGACATGTGGTGGAAACATGTTTACAGCTGTGGCCTGGGTTTTGGGGCTATGATGTAATGGCAAGGAGAAAGGTGGGGAAAACTTTTGGCATTGTGAGTGAATCGAAAATAGGTTTTTTTGTGAAACATGATGAGACTAAAAGACACAAACAGGAAAGTAAACAGAAAACACTGATTAAGGAAAGGATAGAAAAGGGAAGAAGGGAAGTACCAAGTGGATGCTTCATGGATCCAGGGGGCAGGAGAGGGCATGGCAGGGAAGTTACAAGCCACGTCTGGAGCAACAGCTCCCCCTGGGGCAAAGCATCGATAATACATAAGACCTGTCGAGGTCAAGTCAAGCCAATTGTATTTACAGAGCTCAATGTCACAAATCAGAATAGTCTGAGCCATGAAGTCAGGGTTATGCACAAAAGAACTTTCCTTTTAAAAATGAGGAAAAGATAAGCATCCAATTGGTTCTGTAAAGGCAAACCTTTACTTTGAAAGAAAAACAAGCAGAAATCAGGTGTTATCCATCCAAACTACCACAAACCTGCACATTAATTTTCATTCTCTTCCTCTCCCTCCACACTCACAACATACGGTGTTTTATGTGTTTACCAGCCTTTACTTTTACAACAGCCATTAAACACCCAGCCCTGATCGCGTAAGACGTCGATGCAGGCAAATCCATCCAAAGAAGGAAAATAATTCACCATGCTGATTAATTACAAATCTCATAAGAGTTGCGCACGAATAAACAGGTTCACGCACGCGGGAGCAACACATGTGTCGCTATGTGCGCTGCTTATAAACACATGGCATTCCTGATCCGTTTCCATGGATGGATGTGGCTGGTGGCTGCTATGATTAGTTTCCCATTTATGGCTGGTAGCACAGCTGTCCCAGGAAGAGGCAACCAGTCATTTATGGTTTGACTGTTGCTTGAATCAGAAGCAGAGGCAGGGTAGGCCTCTGCCAACCTGGAGAGCACCCGTTCCTGGAGGGTTGTGAGGTGATTGGTGGGTGGGTTGTGTCCCCATTCTAGATAATGTCACCCCAGTGCTGTGGCAGGCTTGTAAAAAATACCAAAAAAAACCCAAAAAAAAACAAAAAAACAGGAGCTAATGGGTTTAAATATGAGCAAAAATGCACGGATGCCAACAGCAGCCCACAACACGAACACAGATGCCTATGCTGCCCACTAAAAAAAGCCACAGGACACATGTGCCAGATGCCAAAATCCTCAGCCTCTTCATGGTTGATGAGCACAACCACTGGAAGTACTTACAGGAAATACTATGACTATTTTATTATTTAAATTACACTATACAGATCTGACCATTTATGTTTTCATAAGAGATCTGGGCTCAGAAGTGCACTTACTGGATGTGTGTGTGTGTGTGTGTGTGTGTGTGTGTGTGTGTGTGTGTGTGTGTGTGTATATATATATATATATATATGTGTGTGTATAGTCAAGCCCGAAATTATGACAAATTTTGACTTAATGTTACTTTTATTCAACCAACAAGTTTTTTCCTGATTGGAAATTGCACAGGCGTCTCCCAGAAGATAATAGCTTTTATTTACATTTGAAGAAAATTTGCCAGGGGTATGAATAATTTCGGGCTTGACTATATATATATATGTGTGTGTGTGTGTATATATACACACATATATATGTGACTAAGTGTCACATATATATACATACTCTTGTACTGGCACTAAGTGTTCCAGTGTAAGAGAAGGAGGAGAGTGTATACAATACAGATTTCAACTAATCTGTTAAAGCACTGCATTTGCAACTGTTACTAGGATACAGTGCAATTTGGTGACTATATATATATATATATATATATAGTCACCAAATTGCACTGTATCCTAGTAACAGTTGCAAATGTAGTGTTTTAAGGGTTTAGTTGAAATCTGTATTGCAAACACTCTCCTCCTTCTCTTGTACTGGAACACTTACACCACATTTTTTTTTGCTGCCAACCTTTGTGGAAATCCACAAAACCATGAGATCTGTTGTCACCCTTTTCATTTCATAGACACAGCCAGAATGTTTGCTGAACGTCCAAAAAACACTGCATTTAGGTCCAAGTTGGCCTCGGTAGCATGTTTGATACATGTTTTAACATCAAAATGTGAGGCAAGCCCATGCAATCTTAGCTATTACCCAGTAAATTCAAGCTAAATCTTACAACAAATACATGGAAATCAGCTTCAGCTTGATTGATTCTAAACCCCATGACATCTCACCATGTATTTATACTGATGTCTTTGCAGGAAATATCTACTTTGTCCCTCTTTACAGCACATGTAGGACACAAGAGAGGAACCCATTCATCCAAACACTGTCCTACAGTGTTTCTAGTGAACAAAATATCCAAATTTCATCTAGAATTATCCTCTGAATCAGAAGTCAGCAGTTGGGTTCAAATAGGAAAAAGTGTGATCTTATTGTATATAAGTATCCAAGGGTTGCTGGCATTTTCGCCCCATTGGCTTGTGAGTGCTAATAGTTACAGCAGCTTAAGCTACAGTTAAAAAAGTATAATGGCTCATATTAAGGCTTATTCAATGATCAGGTTATCTGCTGATTATTTTCTAAGCAAATGTCTGAATTGTTTATTCTAGAAAATAAAAGAAAACTGTAAGAAATTCACTGGAGCCAGGAAATGTCAGCCAAAAACAACTGGAATTATTGAAAATATTCACTTAACTAATTGATTAAGTGACTAAACTCTACTTCATATGCAAAATGCACACTTTGGTACACTCTGCATGTTTGCTACAACCTGACTTGCAGACACTATTGGTAACATTTTTGCTGAAATTCTTTCTTCTTCCACTTTATTTTTTTGGATTTTAAGAGTCTTGTCGACACTGATCAGCCACAACATTATGACAACTGGCATAATATTGTGTTGGTCCCCAAAAGATATTTTTGTTAGAGCAGCAGATTTGGCAAAGTAAGCAGTCAGAGGCCATTTTTCTACCACGCTGTAAATATTCCCAGCCCTTGGTTTGGCTACACATGTGTGGCAAGTGTGACTTCCTTCTGTGTCAGAGGTTTTTGTCATGTTGCATGCTGGTGATTTGCGATGCCTGTGAAGAATCAGACAGAGGGGTTTTCTTGGGGGGGTTGAGGCAGTTTTAGTTGTTAGTGGAGATAGAGTGTGAGAACATCGTGAAGGCGAACGCTGGCTGCAGCTGATACAAGTCCCCCGGGACTTCCCCTCTGCTGAGGTCATCCCTTGCACTCCAGCACTCGTACATCACTGCTGACATCACCACTGATCCTCGCCAAATCATTGCCACGGGCAACACAAACAGGAAAAAAGCCTGAGTGGATGCACGCTTGGTGTTAAGCATGATCATCAAACTTTATTGGTGTTTTATTGAGTGCAGGGTGACGTGTTATACAGCATCATGCAACAACAAAATTGTCCATAAAAATCTATGTATTGGGCTTGAATATTAGCCGCAAAGCTGCATGTGCTCTGTGTAGTTAATACGGATGAACACATTCTGGCAGAAATTGTGCAACTCTTCAAAAAAAAAAAGGAAAATGTCTGCTTACAGTAAAGCATGAGATTAACCTATGAAGCACTAATCACTGTGTTTTTATGTGTGCCTTTGTGTTGGTACGCACAAGTGTGTACGCCTATAGCCTTTCCTGCCCCCCAACCCCTCATCCCTGCTGTGCCAGTCAATGCCTGGAATCCTGGGAAGTGAGGCGGCGGTGCCAGCAGTAATCAGAGCTCTTTGTATCCACACACGGAGTCGGGCTATAATCAGGGAATGTTCTCCCCCCACCTCCACCAATAATAGCTGTAATCCTCTCATCTCAATATGATGTGTAACCTGTGACATGCTCAAAACTTGGATTTTGCTGGAGATTTATACCTGGCCTGTGACTCGTGCCAAAATAGATTTAATGAGCTTTCAAAGCCGGTTTTTGTAGCTCAACAGAAACTGCTGAGAATTACACAATGTAGCCAGAAAGTAATAACAGAAAAAAAGTGACAGCATAGAGGGATAGTGGTAATCTTCAGGAGCAGGATGAACGAATGTGCAGCCCTTTGAGGACTACTTACAATGAATAAGGGGTACAGGACACTGCACCTGCATTCAAAACTGAAGGTCAGTGCAATGACCTGCGATACCTTATTGTGCATTACATGAGACCACACTCATTATACGCCCGTGACAAAAACTTCTATCACCAATTTAGTTGCTTTTTAGTTACTGCACTTTACTGGGAATCATTAATCCAGAAGCACACACTGAATTCTTTTTAGAGATAAAGGGAGATGAAAACAGCACAACAAAGGAAATACAATTTGGCAAACAGGATAAGAGTAATTTAATGCAGAAAACGTCTATTTAACAGACTCTGTGCAAAATGAACTATTGTCAGAAAGCAATTGGGCTGCGGGATGAACAGGTTTTGAGCAGGCTGCAGATAATTTGCATGAACAAAGATATTCTGGGAACGTACACCTACTCAATCCAAACATAGCACTGAGAAAAATGAAATTTGAAATGTATCTTCACTCAAAAACAGACTTTTCAGAACTTTCCAGCCTGCAGCAGCACTACTCCTCATTTTAAATATGCTTGCCCTACCTGACTGTGATTGAAGCTGCGTTCACGCCAGGCGGGAAGCAGATTACTTGCCTCCAACCCATGTTGTGGCTACAGCGATATGTTTGTGTCCATCAAGTCTGTGCGACATAAAATGTTTCGGCTCCCAAATCACTGTTTCTGTTATATGCATAAAATAAAGACATGCTTGGACCCCAAAAATAAATGCCCCAATGAATGCTTTTCTGTAATTGGTACCAGCTGCAGCTACGAATGGCTGCAAGTCAGAAAGCTCATAAAATTGCTCACAATGGGACTTTTAGCAAGAATGCTAATGATGTTACAGCCATGAAACATTACAACAAAGAAGTGAAAGCTCTTTTAATTGTGCAAAAAGTGATATGATGTGGGCAGTTTGGGCATTTGACGGAGAAAACTTGACATTTGACATACGTAATATGTCCTGTATAGTGCCAGCAGCTTGGAGAATTCTCTTATTTGAAGCAATGAAAGTGTGGGAGGGGAGGCATATGCCAAGATAAGAGCAGAAATGTTACAAATTATAAGCGTAAGGTGCAGCTCTGAAGACGGATCTGTCCTAAAATAAAAGAGAGTGGGTGAATGAGAGCGGCAGAGAAGAAGAGAGGAATCAGAAAATCCAATCTGGAGCTCAGACAACATGTTTTCTGAAGACCTTCTAAAATAAACACCCCAGATGGTTGCAATGTAGCACACTGTGACCCATCCGCATGGTTGAATGTCAGCGGAATCCATCAATATGCTGAATCTACTTTATCTCCTCCATTTCCAAGTCAGTGTTCGTGCTGCAAAATATCATCTCCGACCTAAAAATAAAGTGCTCATTGTGAGGCTCTAAATAACTTTTAGGTTTGTGTACAATGCTTTGGTTTCTCCCTACATTTTTTAATGCTAATTTATACATCCACTTTGCCCCAGTGTGGTGGTGGCTTGTTTGTCATCAGTCTTGGTCTTGTCCCACTGCTGAGAGATTCATTGTTGTACACGGCGCATTGACATCACCGCTGAGTGAATGTTGTTACCCAGACCAAAACAAACCCGAGCTTTCTGAACCAGTCGAGCACATTTTCAGTCTTCTCCGTTCGGATTTGTTGGCTGGCGCGCCAACGGTACAGTACACCGCTTGTTGTGCCAAATGACACCACCTCACTGGCTGTGGATCCCAGTCTGCTTAGTGACATGCTGATGTAATGCGACACACATTAAACTGGATGACATCAGACCATGAAGGCGACAACATAGCAATAATCGCAATCTTAAAATGACTTTTTAAGCAGAGCAGCTGTCTTAAATCATCATGAAATACTTACAAACTTGATATAAAAAGCAAAAACATTACACATAGTACATTAAACACAAGACTTTTACATGAGAAGCAAAAGCACTGAAGTCACAAAGAGAGGGTATTCAGACTCAGCAGTGACCTCAGTGCCACCTGCATTGTAACATCATCCCTCCTCGCCTATACATCACGCAGAGATGCAGGCATAGCTAACAGCCACAAAATAAGCTGGAAAAAAAGCAGCGGCACAGGCAAGACACAGACCAGCTGCACTGATGGAGGGAGATGGCTGAATGACACATGCACATATGGCAGAAACTGCACACTCAGGCGATTCCTGGGAGGCCGGGGAGGAAATGAAGGCTGGCGTTCTATCACTGTCCCAATCATTACCAACCCTCCCCAAAGTCAAGCCGGCATGAGAACCTCCAAAGCTGATGTAAAGAAGAATTTAAAGAACTGTGCATCCATACTGCCTCGCTCAATGCTTAATATTAATCATCAACATACACCTGTTGCCATGGCGCTTTGGCCCCGACCCTAGTTTGGATAAGCAGGCGAGCGCTTGCCCAGCCCTGGCAGAACATTGCAACAGTTGGCATGTACAGTTTCATCTGGCAGAGAGAGTGAAAAAAAAAGAGATATAAATCTAATCCAGGCCAAACTGAGAGCTTTTCATTATGGTTTCAACTTCAGGGAGCCTCATCAAAGCCTGTCCATGGACGGATGAGCCGGAAGGTAGTGGGGTAAAAGAGACTGACAGAGAACAGGGCTCGCTTTGACAGCTAAAAGCCTTGTGCAAAAATTCCCATTGAAAACTTGACACACGCTAAGGCCAAAGCCCTCCAGCACTTTTTTTCCTCTGAGCTTGATGCTACAGCTGCGTACGAGCAGCTCAGCAGGCTTAACACTGGCTTTGGAGTCGCTTGCATTGCGTGCGATTTTGAGTGTGGCGCAATTGCATGAACATACAGCATGTGCATTTACCCATGTTCAATTATGCATGAGCTTATTGTATGCACACACATGAACTTAACAAGGCAGTGCTTCCCGTTGGGTTTCCGCACATACATCCAGCGTTCACAATGACATTGAGAAGTTTGTTCTTCCTGCACGGAGGGAAGTCGAAGCAAGGGAACTCTGGCCCAAGCAAACTCCCCTTCCTCCAATTTCTATCCCTCTCTCTCTCCCATCCACGCCTCCTTCCTCCCTCCATCCGCTCCCTTGTTCCTTGTCAGCTGGTGGGGGAGATCCAGATGTGAAAGGGGGGAACTTGGACAGGAAAAGGGGAGAGAGGGACGGAGAGGGAGACAGAAATCCACATCCCCCTTGGTGACAGACTTCATTGTCCAAGACCTTTTGGACAAGGCCCTTAGACACATACACACAAACAATTATGCCCACCAAACAATGGAGTCCCTCTAGATGACAAGGCTCAATTGTGTGTCTCTGTGTGCAAGGGTTTGTGTGTGCAAAAAAGCAAATCAATGAACGACATCTTGCTGGTGTTGATATTTAGCTGGCTTATTTACTGGGGGTCTTGGCCAGGCATGAGGCTATTGTTCTCATTCAGCGAGCAGAGAGGAGGAAAAATCAATAAGGACCTGAGAGAGCGAGGACAAACAGTGAGTAACAGCTGCACGCCAGCATCCGTCTTCCCTCTGTTTTCTGCTTCTTCGTCTTTTTGTTGAAGTCCCACATTTAAGTTGTGGAGTAGCACGGGAGCGAGCGATTACATTTGACTGAAACAACCCACTAAGATGGAAGAGGACAGCAATGGTAATTGTGGAAAATTACTCCTAAAATTGTACACAATGGCAAACACATGTACGCTAAACACACCCACGCACAGCGTGGAGCCATATGAATTAAGTTAATAGAGTGAGTCAGCGAAAAGGGAGCTATTCAGTCGGAAACAAGAGAAGAGCCTGGAAAAAAAGGGCTCTCACTACCAGAGCATATCACTCGCCAGCAATACAAAAGTTTTTCTGCGTTTCTTTTCGCAGCTTGCCAAACTTTCTCTGTCTCATCTAAGAGTCTCCTGAGCTGCGAATATCGCCTCAACTCTCACCAAACTTCTCAAACAAATGAATGAGACAATTCCTGCATCCAAACAAAAGCTAAAAAAAAAACATCAGCACTCACCACTCGAGTCTTTTTCCAAGTTGGTCTTTCTTGCAGGGGCTAACACAGACTAACTCGCTGAGAATGGCAGCAACAAGTAGTGTACAGTGGAGAACAATGCATGTCTGCCGGAGCGCAGCAAAGCGTAAGCAAAAGACACACAGAGAGGTCCAGTCATCAGGCTGCTGCTCACATGGGATGTGGAGAGGAGGGGAAAAGGAGGGAGGGTTGTAGCTATAGGATAGTCAACAGTAACTCCGGTTTGGCAGAAAGGGGGGAGGGATCTCATCCTTCACTCCACATGTCTTGCTCTTCTCCCCCTCCTTCAACTTTCTATCCAAAAATGTTTCAGCGAGTCTCAAATTTCTTTGTCGGTTTCAAGAATCTGGATGGTCTGGCCTTTTCCTCTCGTGATACACTCCCCTTTCCTTTTCCCCATCTCTTTTGTTCTTGCTGTCTATTCCACAAACATCTCTTTGTCGTCTCCGTTATTCACTTATGAATAGGCTCATTTAAAAGTGTCTTCCTGTGAAAGATGTCGAGCTCCACCTTGATACGTCAAAGCAGTGCCAAAATAAAACAACAGACATACATGTGCACATGCGAAGTGACCCAGCTAGAGGGATATGTCTGTGATGGTCATATATGCAATCATAGAAACAGAGCAGAAAATTACAGGGCTGCTCAGGTTTTTCAGATCCCTTCTCTTTTCTCTCCCCTCTCTGATGTCACTCGTTTTTTTTCCTGCCTTTTTCACTGAAAGGCCCCAATTCACAAGTGGCCCAGATACCACACTGTACTGGGGGAAAGGAAGAAAAGCAACCAAAAAAAGAGAGAGTCAGAGAAAAGAGTAACCTGATACAGCTAAAAGCAACAATTATTTGAATGAGTCACTCAGCAGTGAGGTTTGGGTTTTTTTCGATGTTAATTCAGGAGAGAAGAAGAAGAAGAGGGGAGAGCAAAAAAAAAAATCATCCCATTTTGGACTGCTGCACCTCCTGAGGACTCCCTGAGGTCATGGGAGAGGAGGATGGAGAAATGAGGAGGGAAAAAATGAGAAAAAGCAAGAACTGGAAGGGAAAGGGGAGGACAGACATGGGCTTGGATGGATACCAGAGCAACTTCTTCTCCTCATCCCCAAATCCAGCCTTCAGGACACAGCTTACCAGAGCCAGTTTATGCTGACAGAACCAAATAACCCAGGGTACACCACAATGAATAGTGAACAGACACTCACACTGGGACAAATAGGAAACGAATCACAGGCATAAAGGCACACATATGAAGGCAGTGGATGCTCAAAATACTATGGAGCCATAACTGGAGTAGACATGAGCCCTGTGAACATATGTAACTACACATTAGATGCTGCCCAAGACTGCTAGAACAAGACCACAGAACAGCATGAAGCAAGTTGTATAGCTCAACAAATATATCATTTAAAAAGTTGAATTTTGATAAGTACTTATTTTTACAATAACTGAAAAAAAAGCAATCAACATGTGCAATAGTTTTCCAATGCCACCAGGTCTTACCAGTGCTGGAAGAAAATAATAGTAGCTCCACTTACTATAGATATTTTGCTACTTAGATTTTTGATTTGTTTCCATACTTGTCTCTTTGGCTCTGTGTAAACATAGCCTGCAGTTCAGCCGAAAAGTCCTTAAATTTCTGTCATGAGACTGTTGGTCACAGCTAAGATGTTAATGGCTTTGTGAATGCTGCAAGGAGTGCTGAATTCTTTTATTTTTTACACAATCTCGTTAAATCATAGGCTTAATTTTTGGTGAACTCTTAAATGAGACGTGTAGAATAAAGTGGAATTGATGAACTATCACAATTTAAACTCAGGTTTGGTTACGTTTTCCCAACAGAACGACATGTGACGCATGATATGTTTAAGGAAACTAAGCGAATCATTGTTTCACAGTTTCTGGCTCTGGTAAGTGGTAAATTTTGATGATCTTTTAAAATGACAACATGCCTTTCAATAGATATTTCTGACATCTTGATAATTACATTTTTTATTTGATTCCACACTTATCTCCTCTCTGCTTTGTGTAAACACAGCCTGCAGTTCAGCTGAAAAGTCCCTGAATTTTTGTCAGGAGACTGTTGCTCAAAGCTAAGTCACTGATGGCCTCAGGGATGCTGCAAGGAGTGCAGAATTTTTTATTTTTTGCAGAATCTTGTTAAATGTAATGGTTAATTTTCAGTGGTTCAGGTTATGTTTTCCAGCAGAACGATACAAGGCACATGATATGTTCAAGGAGATCTGGCAATTCTTTGTTCTCATAGTTTCTGTCTCTGATAAATGATGAAATTTTGATGATCTTTTAAAATAACAACATGCCTTATAACCCAGTTGGCTGAGTTCAGAGGGTTAGATCTGGATACTTGCAGAGTAGCAGTGCAGCTTTATCCAAAAAGCATGGATACACTGATAACGGTCCAGCAACGCTCCCTCCAACCTGTATATCTCTCATATAAACCAGTATTATAGCTGACCTGCATCCTGTTTAGACCTGCCGTCACAACATTTAGAGAAGGAAACACAGTGCAAAGGTTCATGTAAACACAAAGTGAAAGAAAAATGCTGAAAGAGAATCTCAAGGATGTGCAGCATGACCAAAATATATAAACAAGCCATTTTCAGGAGTGTATACACATTCGGATGAAGGAACTCTGAGAAAATGAGGTCAATATTCTTTTGTTCAAGTGGTTAGACAGCACGTTTCCTGTACATGAAGCAGAATATTTTTCATGTTTCTATAAAACCAGGTCAGATCAGTCACTTCTGATCACAATATAACTGTGTTTGAGCCTTAATTACAGCTAATGAAACCCTCCAGCATTCCCATGATGGTATGTATAAACAAGAGGGGCTTTGCTTTGAATCTAGGCAAACTAAAATGCTGTATTCACACAGTGCCGGGGAGGTCAGCATCAAACAAAGACTATAAAGATGCATCCAGTACAAACACATTCAGACACATGTTTATTATAGTCACATACGCTGCAAGGAGGTTGTGTACTGGCAGGTACGGGAACATCAAAGAGCCCATGCATTCCACTGCTGCCGCAGGCTGAGCTATTATAACTGCTGCTCGCTTTGATTGCATGACTGTGCAGGTCGTCTGAGTTATGAGCGAACTGCAAGCTAGTCTGTGTTATATAACGGTTTATTGATTTCTTCAAAAACTGGAAAAATAAACAAACTGGCACACTGCAATTTCCTGAACAGTCCTTCTTTAGAATCCTTATGAAAAATGGAGATACTTTTCAGCTTGTGTCTAAGGGGTTTGCAGCAACTAATAAAGTAATACATGCCAATAAAGTAATAATTTTGGCCATTTTATAAGTTATAAAGCCAATAACGTCATAACTTGCCAATAATGTAACAGAGTTTTTGAGCCAATTTTGTACACAATGCTCTTTAGTTTTCTTTTACATTTGCAAATGAGTGTTCATGTTCTATGTTGTATATTGGCATTAAGTGTCAGTCCAGTTATTTAAATACAATTTTAAGTGAGGACTGAATCATTTTCTCCTCCAGAAATGTTTGAAAAAAGTTTTAACAAAATGTTTTCTGAGAAAAAAATGTGGTAAATTCACTTGACATGCAACATCCAACTGAGACACTGACACGAAATAATGAATTTACATATCTGATCAAATTAACAATATTCTAAATAAAGATTTCGTACAACTAATTCTTAGATAGGCTCTTACAATTATAATGAAGGAGAGTGAGAGCTACATGGGATGTATCCTTGATGAATGAACATGACGACTATGCTGTCCGTTGAACTGCACAAAAACTACTAAAAAATCTTCTATTTCCAAGAAATGCAGTCCTATTCATGTGTTACTACATTATTGGCTGCAGTTATTACATTTTCAAAGGATTTTTTTTAATGCTAGGCCAATAACGTAATAACTTATTACATTATTGGCAAAATGTTATTATGTTATTGGCCACTATTATGTTCGGTTTCGGTTGCTACAGGGTTAAAATGTGATATTATGCATATATATTTCTGCATAAAGTTTGATGATAAATGGTTTATTTGTTGGTCTGCAATGTGCTTTATCGTCTGTCTCACACACACATACACACAGAAAAAAACCTCATCAAAACCCTCAGAATCAATTAGCAGAATGTAAATAGGCCATTCAATTACTTTTAGCACCATCCTTGTTCCTCCTGAGGCAAACAATCAACCAGTAGACACAAATTAACTCAGAACAAGAGTACTTGTCTTAAGTCTGATCACCCACTGGCAATAGATAGCAGCGCCAAGAAGAAAGTGTGTGTGTGTGTCTGGGAACAAGAGTGTGGGTTTATCTTCTGCCCACAAGAGTCTGTGATTCGTCTAAAAGAATTCCCCTGTCTGGGGTTTGTTAACGGTGATGAAAAGGTCAGAAATGGGTCGACTCTGCTGCAAGACATGACTGTATGCCCCTATAGAATGATATGGTTTAAAGCCTTTCTTAATATATCCTGCCCTCGTAGCACAGACTTGTTCAGAATACAGATGACTGTGACCGAAGATAACTACACGCACTGTACATGAACACATCCACGCCTGCACACACTGGCACAAGCCTCTCTTCACCATCTGCTAGCCAAGACAGGGTAATGAGTCTGAACACACAGAAAATGAGAGAAACAGCAGACAGGGAGAGCTTCAGACACAAAATACGAGAGAATTTCACAAAAATCTCAGGCCATGTGCCTTTGCCTATGCACATGCACACCTGCAGGTTTTTTTTTCTCAACTGCATCAAAGGATTTTTTTTTTGACAGCTCAGCCGCGCCTGACAAAAATTCAAAAGCATCCATGAATTTTAAACAAGTGGTGGTTAAGGAATTTAGCAGCAACATCACATTTAAAGCAATTTATATGCAAATGTGTGACAAGTGGCAGTGCACAGCTCTGGAGAAGAATTAGTGCTTGCTCATTGACTTAACTGACCCGCTGCACTAATATAGACTCCCATTAATGAGGTACCAACCTGCACCTACACAAACACACACAACAACTGTAGAGGAACATCCATTTCCTTTTTCTTAAGACTTGATCTCACACCTAATCTCCTTGACCCCAGAGAAAGGGTTGTAGCTGCTAGGGCCACTAGATGGCAGTAAAGTTCTGGTCTTACCTGCACACACAAATGCACAAACACACACACACACACACTCACACACTATACTGGTAGGCATGCCAGAATAGGGAGTGAACGTGATGAAAGACCACAGCAGAAAGCAGACAACCAGACTCAACCGCAGAGCACGTAGGACTGAGGGTTTAGAGACAAACAGTCCAAGGCTTCTCCCTCAAAGACTATCGCTACGCAGCACAATGCAGAAGTCTACGGCTCCAAAGAAAGGGCTGGCATGCATGTTGCTATAAAAGCAGGGGTTATTTTTTGCCCATCAAGGCCAGCAGTCGGGGCTGGTGGTGGTTGTTGCGGAGACGCGCTCTCGTTTTCTGTTTGAGTGGCACCGGCAAAGCTTGGCTGTAAAAAAAATGAAATGAACAACCATTCTGGATTCCATATTACTTATCAGCGCTGCGGGCAATGTGGGGGCTGTTGTGAGTTGATGGAGAGAGACAGGCGAGCTGGAAGAAGCAGAACTCCATTAGAATTAAGCCTGGAGGGTCGAAAAGTCACGGCGCCGGGGCCCACCATGTCAAGCTGCGTGGAAGTTTTTTTTTTTTTTCTTTTCTTTTTTACACAGAATGGAGGGTGGCAGCTCCACCAGAGGGTCGAGTCGCTGGTGGGCTGGAGCGTAAAGTCAACTAGTGCAGATTGATGTGATTATTTACTGCACTCTGCTGGTTTGTATGTGTTGGATCTGATATAGGAGGAGCAGGAGCATCTTAAATATAGTTTCTTGCTGACCCATAGTTAAACATAGTCACAGATATTTGTTGTTGTCTGCATGTAGCTAATAGGTGTGTTTAACTGAGACATGACTTATTTAAATTAGAGGGTGACTTCACAGCAGCCACAGTCTAGAATTAATAGTTAGCCATGCTGAGGATGGAAATTTAAATCTGTTGGTCAGTCTGAAATACACTAATCAGGTATAACATTATGACCACCTGCTTAATATTGTGTTGGTCCCCCTTATGTGCTAAAAAATGCTCTGAACCATTGGGCATGGACAAGAGGACCTCTCAGGGTGTCCTTTGGGGTCTGGAACCAGGACATTGGCAGTGGATCCTTTGGGTTCTATGGCTTGTGCACAGTGGGGCCTCTGTCAATCAAAAGTGTTCCACTGAATCCTGTTGATGCTTGATCACAATGGGGTTTAGGAAGTTTGGAGGTCAAATCAACATGTTGTGCCATTGTCATGTTCCTCAACATGTTCCTGATTGTTTGATGTTTTTTTCCATGTGGTGGGGTGCATTTTCCTGCTGGGGTAGGCCAGTGTTATTTGGGATTTCCATTTGCATGAAGGAGTGTGCTTGTTTGGGGACAATATTTATTTGGGTGTCTAAATCTCATCAACACGGATGCCAAAATCCAAGGTTTTCCATCAGAACAGCACATAGTACCAATATGATCAATGTTATTCACTTCACCTGTCAGTGGTCAGAATGTTGTGGCTGATCAGTGTGTTTAAACAACTCTTGAAACAACTGCTGTGATACTTTGTATACAAGTTCCCGGACACCAGAGATGACATTTTTTAGGTTATAGCAAACTGTCTCTTCAACTATTGACACACACAACTGAACTACTGCATGGATTTCCATGAAATTTAGGCCCTGCATTCATGTCCTCATCAGAATAAATTACCATAACTTCTGGTGATGTAGAATTTTCATCAACCACCATTATCAAGTCAAAATATAAAAGAGGCCTATGCATGCATAACAATGATATTTGCATCAACTGTGCCAATTAGCAAGTATTAGCATGCTAACATGCTAAGCAAAGACAGCGAACATCCCTCGAATCTTTTATTTGTCTGTGTTGTAAATCTTCATTCTCATCCTCCCATTTCTTCCTTTGTCTCACTCCACCTTGCAGCTCAAAATCACAGGTTTGGGCCCCAACACCGTTCAGCCCAGAGCAGCAGAAAATCCGGGGAGAGAGTCAATGATTGCCTGTGATTACAGGCTGACCGTCTCCTCTGGGCTCATCTGGCCAGGCCTGGCCGAGGCAAAGCTCTCTACGCTCGAGTCATTAACTGGAGAGAGCCAGAGCGAGGGGGGATAAAAGCTCGCTGGGGAGGCGCTGACACGTTTCCTTCACCTTGACGTTGCCTGGAGGTTACACCATTCATTTTGTCGTAAAGTACAGTTCTGCGAGGTGAGGATCCTGTGAATGGATGGTTCCTGATACATAAAAGGCCTCTGTGTGTGAGAGTCTTATTGCCTTGGCTCTCGCTGCTCGGTGCGCTCTGAACTGTTGGAATGTGTGTAGATGAAACACACACGAGAGTGTGTGAGAGAATCAGCGAAGAAGGACAGACAAGCATAGATTGTGAATCCCCCTTAAGGAAATTTGTGATATCGAGGTAAATAATTAAAATAAAACTTAACTGTGAATCTGTACATGCTTTTTTGGGCAATATGTGTGTGAATGAGGATGTGCAGGTTACAGAAAATGAATAACATCTGCAGCAAACACACACTAGCCTGAGACTAATCCCATGTTCTGACATTGTTGCCTTTCTGATCAATCAGTCATAGCAGATAATGCTGTACACCATGTCTGTCTTCTCATATTACCCATCAACACTGACTGTCAGATTCAAGTCAGAGGGCAAAAAAGACAATATCAGTCATCAGATTTCATTTTCTGCAGAAAGCTAGGCACCAACTAAGCAGCTCCTCCATATTAAAAAAACATCCAGATGGGGATTTCTTTCTTGGAGAAATGCATGCGTGTTATGCTATAAAACGCGTGAGGCTATTCTATATGGAATATGTTAGATTTATGAGTCTACTGCATGTAACCTGTGGCCCAGCTCGACAGTTGTTTTCGCGATGTGTCAATCTAAATACTAAGGAATGATTGACAGGCGCCTGTGGCTCTTGTAAATGCGTCTGCTGAATTAACCCTGTCCTGGCTGGTGATCCTCCCGCCCCTCCACAGTCCCTCCACTGGTCTTGAAATGTGCTTCACCTTGGCTCTCTGGGGATTGGAGCCCAGCCAGCCATGTGTAATTAAAAGCGCATAAAGACAGATCAAGCTCCCTCTCCTGCTCTTTCTTTTCAAAATCGCCTTCGGGGCTGAATCCGCTCTATCTCCTGCTCTGTCAAGGTCCGGGGAGCTCATTTATTAAAATGCTCAATACCTTTATCCTCATTTCAATGAAAATGCAGACGAATAAAATCTCATGTGCAGGATTAAGAACTTGATATATGACAAAAAAAAAGATATTAAAAAATCAAGAAAGGAAATAGATGCATTCATGTATTTTAAGAGACAAAATGTCACAAACGTGACAAAAAATAAAAATCTGTTTTCTGGTATAGTCAGTGGTGTTACATAAGGAAGTGGGATTCCCTGACCAGGTCACAAGGGCACTGAGCAGTAGGAGGTTGGAGTCAGGTCAGTAATTCTTCACTCTTTTTCTTTCCTTTTCTTTGCCGTTTCAATCCCACAGCATTTCATCATGTTGAGGCATTGCGTCTGGATGGGCTTCACAAAATTCAGTCAGTCAGAGCGCACACCATTGCTCAATTTTTCACCTGCTCCGACTATTTCTCCTCACCGTTTCCCCTTTTCTAGTGACAATGAAAAAGCTGAGAAGTGTCAAGTTGTAGTCTATAAAATGTGAAAAACTCAGAGTCAACATCTCTACTTGGTTACATCTTAATAATTATCTTACTTGACACTGTGACAATTTAATTCCCCCAATTTGAGGTTGCTTTTTTATACTATTATTGTTCCTTGGGGGTTTGCTCTTTCTCTGCGAAACAGACTGGTGAATATAAGATGCTTTCACTCATTCAGTTTGAGCGCCAAACCTGGCAAAGATGGGCTGCGCACATCTTGGCACGCCGTGTGAGTCCTCTTGCCAGTCAGCGAATCTGCCCTAATCTCTGCCTGACTCTGTCTCAAATTAGTAATTCAGTTTCTCTTCATGAGAACATCGGAGGCCTGCTGTTTTATCTGCCGAACAGTATTCATATCAGACAAATAATACGAGAGTTCAAAAATTCAATTCTCACCTCCTCTGACTAGCTGCTTTTCTTGTCACAAATCTGATTATTTTCACCCGCGGTGAGCTAGGCGCACCAACGACAAAGTGATCAACGCTTCTCAGCAGCTGCTGGAGGAAACTCAGGGAGAAGAGAAGAAGGCCAAACTCCTCGGGAGTGAATAGACAAGAAGAAAAAAAACTGAGGTAAAATATAGTTCATCTCAGAATGAGTGCTGACTTCGGTTGTAGAATTCTCCTACAGTGTTGGCAGCGGTACACATGAACTATCTATACCCTCAAGGCTTTTCCAGTGAGGGGAGTTCGCAGTCTGAGAGAAGAAACAGTGTATTAAATAACCAGAGGTAGACCACAGTTAATGATGTGTTGTACATTTCGCAGACACTGTGATTGTACATTGGTAAAAAAAAGTCTTGGATCTGGAAGGTATGGTGGTTTACGCTGTGGTGGAACGCGTAGATGACGGCTGATGGGGTCTATTCTGGTGTGGCTGACATTTTGTTTTCTGTAAATGGACTGTAACTCAACCAATGGGTAAGACTACCAGGAAAGGAATCCAAAGTTTCCTGGAAAACTAAAGGGTTTCTCTGTTTTGTACGGTTTGGGGTTATATGATGAATGATGGCTTGAAATGCAACAATTCACATGAAGGTGGGTAAAAGTCTGTCATTTATTTAATCCTCCTTTTATGTCATTTAGATGAAGCAGTGCTTTCTATAAAAGGGGCCTGCAGGAGATAAATAAGATTTTACAGATGGCTGTTTGTTTCATGAGCCGCTAATGGTTTCACATTTTTCAAAAAACACAAATCGAACAATATTAACCCAAGGATGTGCAATCAATGTATATTCATGAGTGTAATGCGATAGCCATTTAAAATAATCAATATTTACTGCCTTGCTGATAACAAAAGCTGCTTGTTTATGGCAGCTAAGCCATGCCCTTGAGGCTCTACTGGAAGGTTTGTGTGCTCGTATGCACCCATACACACCTACACAAACACACTGTGGTGATGGCCTCACCAGGTCAGGGACCCCATTACCGCGACAGGTTGCAATCTTGTTCAATTCTAGCCAGCGTGGGCCCACAGACAAAGCCCTGGCATTGGGGGGTTACACTCACAAAACACTGGCATTAGAATTTGCAGCACTTCAGAGGGATGATGTAAAAATTTGGGGAGAGAGTGAGATTTATGAGTGTGAACAGTCTGCGCTTGCAGTATGTGATATTACAATCTTAGCGTGTGCTGGCAGGATGGAATTGTCGAGCGCCACCTTTATTTACACACACACCTACACAGCCACAAAGGAGGAGGCGCACTCGTTGGAGAGGAGTGTGTAATTCGCTTGTGACAAAATGAATTCTCCAGAGAAAATGGAAAGCGTGGGGTATTTGTGCTGACAGACCAACACTACGTTTAAGTTCAATAGTGAAACATGGTTTCTCTTAACATTGCAAATCCCAAAACCCACTAGCGGTATAGAAAGGCATGTCATCTTTAAAAATAAACTGCCAAAATAACACCATTTTTAGAGGCAGAAACTACAAAAACAGAATTGTCTAATTTTTAACTGATGATCCTTGAACTACTCATCTGTGATGCACCCTTCTTTCAGAAAACTTAGCTAAATGTAAGTTTAAAATAACCATATATGACATTATTTTTTATTGCACACTCTGCATTTAAAATTTTGCCCAAATTAAGTCATTTGAACTAACTCTTACTTTTACTCTGTAAAAAATTAAAAACTCAATGCTAAACCACAGAACCACAGTGCCATTAGCAACTTACATGTGACTGACAGTCACATGGCAAAGCTCTGGGGCTTTTTCAATGAACTAGGTTGAACTGCAGGCTGTGCTTACACAGAGCATACAGGGGAGAAGTATTGTATAAATCAAAAATGTAGTAAAAATGTGCATGGTGTGTCAGTTTTCACAGGTTTTCTTTTTTATGAGTTACAGCATTATAACTGTATTATACTGTACAGAAGATATGTTTGTCTTCTCTCTATTTCTAGTCATGGTTGTGTTGTTTCCATAGAGGTGCAGAACTTTATACTGCAGTGAAAAATGAACCCACATGGAGTAAAAATGTGACAGGATTAAAAATGACCAGAACCTGCTTGGGGTTTAGAGGGTTAATCAACATTTTTAGTTTTTTAAAGATCAGATCAGAAAATGTTCATGAGATGTCTTTGGAAAAGTGCTGAAAAACGATTCGCTCTGTCCGTACGGTTAAAAAAAAACTGCATTGTAATGGTCTAATTACACAAAACCCTTGAGCCATGGAAAAGGCTTAGATCTTTCCTGTCAACTAGCCTCTGTGTGAAATATGGACACCTATCCTGGGCTCCTCTCCTCTCTCACTCCATCTCCGTTCCCCTTGGCTGCCTTTAATTACAGATAGAGGGATAATAGAACAGCAGAGGGCCAAACCTGCCAGGAGAGGGGAAATAGGAGCGACCAGTGGTGGCCACAGCAGCTAGAGTGCTGGGATTAGGATTCACCTTTTTCCTGGGGAGCCAGCATGGACAATGTGGGCCCAGACCCCCAATCCTCCCATAGACACTTGTCAAAAAATGATTGATTGCTGTGTCTTTACACAAGACAGAACCAGCTTCTAAGCCCGCAAGCTGCGCATACCACCTGAGTTGGCGATGGCTTTTTGACAGTGTGAACAATGGGATTCTGCCAGCGACGAGACCCTCACTTGACATTACTCAAAGAGAATGAGACATAACAGGTGAGCGGTTGAAATAATTATTAGGCAGTGTAACCCGTCCGTTCATTTTTTTATGCCTTGTATTATTTCTGTGTGGTCTTTTCCCTTGGTTTTCTCAAGGTTAATTGATGAGGAATAATGGAACGTGGAGCCGAGGGTTTGCGGTGTTTGTCGGCGGGATGTTTCCTAACCAACCCCGGAGCAAGCCAGCGTCCCAGAAATTCCATTTAATAAAGATTAGCTCGCTTTCTTGCAGACCTCATTCTCCTTCTTAATTAAAAGATGGAGATAAAAAAATTGGTGGGCTCCAAGTATCAGAAAATATCCCCAGGACTTCTTACACAAAACACAGCTCAGCGCCCACATGAAAGGCTGGGACTAATGCATATTTAATGCCAATGGGAAACAGCTTAGATCAGTTCCTTTACTCAGAGCATTGGGAAAACTGAAAATACCTTTACTGTAACCCTCCGCTCCTTGGGCTGTATGAATGTGTGCAGTGTGTGTAAGTAGAACTATACCATACATGTGTGTGCATACGTGAGTGTGTGTGTTTGCGTGTCTGCAGGGTGTGGGGTGGGCTTCGCTAAGCATGCTTGCACAGCAGGACTTAGTTCCTGTGTAAAGGAGAGCAACGCAGCAGGGAAACACAAACGCATACATATCCACACAGTGGAGAACCACAGTCCCAGCTTCACTTAATAGTTTTCTTCTACTTCATCAAAGGAAGAGAAACATAGAGTTATTTCTGAGGCAGCCATCTTTATTTTGCACCCCTACTGAAAGATTACACTCTGCTTAATTTAATAACTTATATAATAAAACCAGGGGGGATTGTTTCAACTTTACTTCTTTTAAACTAAAGAGGAAATTAAAATATGGAAGCATGAAAGTGCTGTTGTATTCACTTTGTTCAAATGAATTTAATTAAGGCTGCTGTTTTGGACCAGCAGTATGTGTCTGCACAACAAAAGACACATACACTTCTCATTGGATTTTTTTGAACTGTGCAAAAGAGTTCAAAAATAACTATACAACTGGTTTCACATCTTTTAACCCATGCAATCACTGACATCGACCGCTGACAGGTGAAGTGAATAACATTAATCATGTTGGTACTATGTGGTGCTCTGATGGAAAACCTTGGATTTTACCATCCGTATAGATGAGACTGAGACATCCAAATAAACATTGTCCCACAACAAGCACACTCCCTCATGCAAATGGAAATCCCAAATGTCACTGGCCTATACCCCTGCAGGAAAATGCACCCCACCACATGGAAAAATACATCAAGCAATCGGGCCCAACGTGTTTATTTGACCTCCAAACTTCCTACACTCCACTGTGATCAAGCATCAACAGAATGCAGTGGAACAAGTTTGATTGACAGAAGCCCCACAGCACAAGCCAGAGTACCCAAAGGATCCAATGTCAACGTCCTGGTTCCAGACCCCATAGGACACCCTGAGAGGTCCTCTTGTCCATGTCCAATGGTTCAGAGCATTTTTGAGCACATAAGGGGACCAACACAATATTAGGCAGGTGGTCATAATGTTGTGCCTGATTGGTTTATATTATAGCTTATAAGTTCAGTTTTGAAACCATGCTGCTCTTTTACAGACCTAGATGTCTACTGTTCAATTTTCACATCATATGGAATTAAATGGAATCTAAGTGGCAAAAAACCCTTTGATAATATACGAGGGATTAGCTATTTGAAACAGCAACTTTTCTTCTTGGTACAAAACTGGCAAACACTACCTAGGTACTGAAATGCACAGGATAAAATGTGATAGTTAAGAAGTGAACCAAACTCAAGCATCTAGATGCAAGATGCAGAGAATTTTCATTTCTAAATCAGGTATTTTCCATCTATTTTATCATTTTCTAATGAAAAAGTCAAAGCCAAATTTACTCCTAAGCCTATTTACCTACCTATGAAACATAGATACTCCACAAGTATCCTTCAATCTTCTGACCTATACACATCTATAGTAGAGCAGCAATGATTAATGACCACTATTTTTGTGACCAATTCATTGGTCACAAAAATAGGTTTGAATGAATTTTTAGTAAAAAAAAAAATCAATATTTTCTGATTCTACCCTCTTAAATGTGAATATTTCCAGGTATCTTTATTCCTCTCTGTCAGCAAACTGAATATCTTTGAATTGTTGTCAGAACAAGGACCTTATTTTGGGCTTTGGGAAACACCAACAAACATATTTTCCACCATTTTCTGACAGCTTATATAACAAACAGGTAATCAATGGATTGTCAATGGATTAATCAAGAGATTAATCAATGGAAATAATGGTTAAGAGCAGCCTTAAGCAATAGTGTGTTCCTAAAGTCCTTCAGGCAGGATTTTGTACCAGCAGATAGTTACATCCAGTGAACAACCCCCTTGAGGTTATCATTTTGGTTTCTTCACAATCGCAGAAAAGGAAGTTGGATAAAACTCACATTGTGTCGTGGTTACAGGTACACTGTCAGCTATTTATTATTCTCTGTTTCTCTGACTGCCAAGAAAAACTCAAATGTGCAGCAGCTACATGAAACCCTATCCGACGTGCTGCATTTTATTAGCAATATAACCGACTGAAAGACAAACATGCACATATATCAGTGCTCCTCTTCCCATCCTGATCTTTACTCTATCTGCCACATCTCTTTCTGTTCAGTCTTCTGATTTCTCCTTTTCTATACCAGTCCATTCTCTTTCTCTCTGTCCCTTAATCTCTCGCTCGTTCTCTCCCGTCTCCTTGCAGACATGTTGCCATGGCAATCGTCACCAAAATATGAGGGCTGGGTATGTGAGACAATAAGATGAAAGGAGCTTAAATACATAATGTGTGTCTCATTTCGTTTGGCATCAAACTAATACATCGAGGGGCTGACAATCCATTGCACTGATTATGCACTGAGCAGTCAGATTTGCATGGAAAAACACAGCTAGAGTATGTTTGCCTCAATGTATACATTTGTCAAAAATAAACTTGACTTTGAATGTTAAAAGTAAAGTCTTCTACACTGACAGTTCTGATATTTAAAACCAACTTGTAGCATCACCATCAAAAGACTGAAGGCCCCCTGGAGACTCTTTCAGCTAGAACACATACAAAAGAAGGCCCTCATCACATCAGAAAGAAAATCCTGCTCTTCTTTCTGTGGATTTAGCTTAGCCTCCATGAGGTGATGATACTAATCAGTAGGCTACATCACCAGTTGGCTATGTGAGATGTAGGTTTAATGTAACACAGCAGGATGCTGCATACGGGAAGCAGATGGATGCTTCTATGGACATTCAAGGTCACAGCAGAGCTCCTCCAGCAGGTGGCTCTCCTCTCTCCTGGGGCAGGCTAGCTATAAAACACGGAAGAACATCTGGCATGCCGGCGCTGGTGTGCATGCAAGGAAGTGACACAAAACACAGTGAAACACACACAGCTGTATATTCTGGGATCAGATTTCCCACTCTCCCAGGGTGACCGTCTCGCCCCCTTTTTCCAGCCTCCCGCGAGAGAGCCGGCAATTTCATTTCAGATGCATCAGGCGGAGACAATAAAGACAAACGAAACTCTGCAAACTGCTGCACAAACAGCCTGCCATTCATTTGATTAAGAGTGAGAAAACAAGCAGAGCTCTGTGTCCCTGTTCGGCAGCGGCAGCAGCCTTTTGGCTTGCTGAACTTTATGGTGAATGCAAATCGCTGGGGCTGGAGGACTCTTGGAGTGGCTCCCCAGAGCTGAAGAGCTGTTGGGAGAACTCCAAAAAGGGCAGACATGCATGACATTCTTCTCTCTCTCTCTCTCTCTCTCTCTCTCATCAGTGGTACATGTATATAAACATGTACTAAGCGTACACAATAGCTACAGTAAAAGGATACCCAAAAAAACCTAAGCTTCTCTTCTAATCCATCTCTCGAATACTCAGTAACAGAATAGAGATAAACCAGTCTCACATAGAATATATTTGCATTCACTGGAGGCATGGAGGATTATATTGAGACCCAATTCCCTCCTCAAATCCCACTAACTCCATGTTAATTATTCAAAAATAGAAACTCGTTAACACAGTAAATATTATGACCTAATTTCATCGAGATTGGGATTTGGAATGATTGGAAGCGTACATGTGTGCACACATCTACGACATGTGAAACTGACAAGCCTGACATGTTAAAGGAGAATGACAGATTTAAGCTTTACTCTGCAAAAACCCATTCGATGCATACTACTAGCTATCTATGCAGCCTCTAATCCAGAAGCACTGTGTTCACACAAAAAAAAAGGAAAGAAAAAAAATGGTCACTGCCTTCGGATTCATTCAAATTCTTTAAAAGCCACAGTTAACCAAGCCCTGTAACATTCACAAATAAGCAAAATTAAAAGCAAATATGTGTCCGGATGTGCACCGTGTGGGCAACGTGACTGACTGAAGATTGACAGATAAACAACAGTGTGTTCGCAGGCATGTCTGCAAGTGTGAGCTGGTTGTATGTGTGTGCATGCTGGGTGTGTGTGAAAGTGTGTGGGCTTGTGTGTGCGTGTGCAGTGATGAGAGTGTAGGCAGTAATGAGAGGCTTTGTGGAGCTGGTTCCACTGCAGAGCCATGCTGGGTACAGTGTATTGATCTGCTCCACCGCTGGGAGGACTGGAGCTAGATAATGATGACTATCTGTGATTTTTCATTCTTGCCCCTCGGTGTCTCTGTCTCACTTTTCTGCCCGCCTGCATGTCTATCTCTCAGTAAAAAAAAAAAAAAGAATCGGAATCATGTTTAATAGCAAAACTGTTACTCTATACCAGATATTATGTGTCTCTGTTTGTACATGTGCATTGGTCTACAGAGAAGCACACTTTAGGAGATGTTCAATAGTGCAGATTTTGATAAATACTTTCTGAAAATATCTCAGTGGACAGGACAGCAGTTTTCCCATTTAATTTTGTCCAAACATTGCCTTGTATTTGGTCCCCAGCAGCAGCACCGTGGACGTGGCTCCCGACAAAGTAAGTGCTGATGCATAGCTTCAGTCCTCAAAAGGCTTACGTCTTCAAAGCGCCAGACGGCTTTTATGTCAGCATCAGCCAGACTGGTGGAAGTCTTTTTTATGTCCCATAAGCAGCTACCAACTTCTGAAACAGCAACGCTCCTTCGTTCTTTTTTAATGTTTCCTCTCATGCATTCATGAACAAAAAAAGTCCTACACTCGTAAACACCTTCAATTCAAACCAGGAGCAGGGTAAGGAAAACAGAGAAAAAACACACCAAAGAGAGATGGCTTGAAATAAGAAACGAATGGAGTGTCCACAGACAGAAAGACCTTCAGTCTTACAATCTACTCTTCCGAAGGGTCTATAACATAATCTGCTATAGAGAAATGGCTCCAATTAGCTGGTGTTCCTTTTACGAGGCTTATCGCCAAAGTAGAGGTGCTGAACTTCGATGGTTCTTTGAGGTACAAAGGGTGCTGAAAAAAACTAGGGCTCACACAAAAGCCTTGACTCATATACAAGGCTGAAAGCAATCACAGCTCAAGACAGGTGAAGGTGACTAATCGATGCACTGATTGATCGATCAACTGCCGATCAATAAACCCATTCAGACTGAGAGTAAACTTCAGCAATACTGCATCCAAAGGTGCATCAAAAAAGCCCCCTAATTCCACATAAAAGGTGCCTTTAATCCTGTCGCTCTCTTTTGAAAGTGCATTATTCAATCAGACACAGCTCCATGAATAACACAGACATCAGCTTGATGAGAAACCAGCACTGGTCATTTGTCATCAGGCCTGTTGACAACATGCTCAAACATCCTCCTCCTATTTCGCCACATCGCCACCCCCGGCTGCTGTTCTAATGCGCCCATCATGTCTGCTTCATGGCTGGCTGGAGCCATCATTAATTGCCGGCCTTGAATGACGATTGGGCGAATAATGCGAATAATTGTTTGGTGGTAGCCAATAATTGGATGTTTCGAGTGCCCGTCAAGCGAGCGCTGAACGGTCGTGCAGGCGCAGATAGTGTTTTTACCAGCGAAGGGCTGAATGAGAAGTATTGTTATGAGTGTCGTGTCTGTGTTTTTAATGAGTGGTAGAGAAGTGGGATCTTACAGTCTCATCAGCAGAAAAAAAGGCGTAAGATGCCAACAAAGGGAGAAAAAAGGGAGATGATTAATAAGTAAAGAGAACACAACCCCCCAAACCATTCCATCCTGAAAGAACATCTTGTCTCTTCCTTCCCTGCTTTATGCTGCCTTCCACAGCCAAATTTCATTAGATAGATGGATAGATAGAAACATGCAGCCAGTGGTCAGAGGCTCAGTTAGCTATGTTAGTCTTTACCGTGTGGGGGATGTAAAATGTGTACATCATGCGTGGGGTAGAGAAAATCTTATTTTTCTAAAAGTGGCCTTCGTTCAAAAATGAGAGTAAGTGATGATGACCAATCCAGATGTCCAGCTGAAAGTGAGCACAGCCAAAGTCTCCAGTCCAAAAACGCATAACCACACTCCCATATGCTGCTGATAGTCTATATTAGAAGGTTCACATTTTGACTATCCTGTATAAAATGAATGGAAAATGAGGCAGTCAAATTTCATAATATTTCACAAGCATTTTTTGCTTCTGTAGTAGCTATTGGTATCAAGGCACCAGTCCTGTCTCCCAAAAATCATATTTCTATACAACTAAACTGCATTTTCAATCATGTTTTGAGAGAAATGTATTTTCGGCCAGTTCATTTGTGGCAGAACACAAACAGGTTTCAAATCAACACATGTTTGTCAGTTATTCTATTGTTCTACTGCTACTTGCTTTCCGTCAACTAATTACATATTAGATGGACCTACAAAATGGACAAGAAGCTTCAAACATATTTTGAAAAGGTTGTATTTTAACCCAAGTCATGCTATTTTCTTTAACCTAACCAAGGAATTTTGGTACCCAAGTAATTATTGATCTGAAACTGTCAGCCAAACCATGATAACTTCCAAAACCTGACAGCATAGTTTTGATCCAAAAACCTTACCAAACAGCAAAGTGAACCTTGAAATTGAACGAATACAAATGAAACTTAAGTCTAAACAAAATGGTTCCACGTTGGACACAAACCAAGATCTCCTACTAAAAGTCCTGTTGCTGACTTGCTGCGCCGACCTCTTCTTTCAACCTTCTTACTTCCGTACTACATCACAGTCTCATCTTTTGGGAGAAAATGTGTTTATCTTTCAAAACATAGATGTGAATGCAGTGCAGTTGTAGAGGAACGTGACTTTTGAGAAACAGGGTTGCTCGCACATGTGGTTGTGATGCTTTCCCAAGATTTGAGATGCATCAAAATGATAGGAAAGAATGCAAATTTGCTTGGGGTGCTCTGGGAGAATTTTTCGAAAAATGCTGACTCCCATTGTTGCAGACAATCAGACAAGAAGATTGATACCACTCTATTCACTCTTTTGCAACATCTCTTCCATGTTGTACATGGAAGTAACAGGCATGGTTCATGTAAAAAGGGCTACAAAACCCACCTATCAGCACCTCTATAGCTCACCTAATAAAGTATTTCATCTTGTTTGTTTAAGAGTAAAATCAGCAAGTTGTGGCTTTAAAGGTGCCCTCTGAAGAAAACCAAGTTGTGTACCCTGTTAACATGTCCTTATGGTGGTTTTAATATGTTAGAAGGCACATTAAGAAAGGAATTAGGTATGGCTGAGCATTTTCGTCTTGAAACAGCAGCGTACTGAAAACTCAAAACCAGATTCAGACAGCCAGGAGTTCACACAAAGCAAACATGAAGAACCAATGGCATCAACTTGCAGGGTGGAGCTTTTTGTATAGTTATTCTTCTTTGAAATTTAATTTGAACAACTTGTCATTGTGTAGATTAGTTTTATGGTGTTTGAGCAGAGTCGTAGGTAAGCTGGTGTGCTTCAGCTGCAGTGAGAAGCAGGGAACAATGCTGTTCACCTAAGCACCTAAGCCAGGAGTCTCAAACTCCAGTCCTCGAGGGCCACTATCCTGTTTGTTTTAGATGTTTCCCTCTTCCGACACACCTGATTCAAATGATCAGGATCATTATCAGGCTTCTGCAGAGCTTCATGATGAGCTGATCATTTGAATCAGCTGTATTGGAAGAGGGAAACATCTAAAACATGCAGGATAGTGGCTCACGATGACAGGAGTTTGAGACCCCTGACCTAAGCCATTTTCACCATTTTCACGAAAATGTTCGAATTTTAATACACGTAGATGAATTTTTGGGCCTTGAGAGAGACTTTGAGGGATAAAACAAAGACAAAATGTGGCAAATTTCTGTGTCAGACTATTTCTTGTCTGTCTCCACAGGATTTCAAACCTCACGTTGATACCATGACCCAACTTGACCCGCCAATTATTTTCTAAGTGCTGGTAAGCACATTTTGTGGGTTTCTGAAAGAGCCAGGCTTGTTATTTGTGCTAAACTAACTGATTGGTGTCTCTACAAATGCTCATTAAGTGTAATTTTAAGTGTACTTCCTGGAATATTGAACCATGCCTTCAAACTCCAATCACAACCTTTACCTGCTCTGCTGAAGTGGGATGTTATGGCTTCGGTAAAAAACATTACCCAGTTTACCCAGGGCCATTATTCTCATTACCATCACCACAATTAAAAGCTTATTCTCTGACTTAACCATGCAGGGAGTATAGCATCGGCGAGCACTTGGGCAGAAAATGGCAAATTAAAAGTGAACATTCATATGCTAATACATAAATAATCTACCTGGACGTCTGCGTATGTATGTGTGTGCGTACGTGGGAACGTGTAGAACCTGCAGGCATGTTCGAGCAATGTGTGTACAAGTGTGTGTGTGTGCCTGAAGCAGAGAGTGTGGCGTTCTGTAGTAGTATGTCCTTGAGGAGCAGATCAGCAGTGTTATTACAGGGAGTAATCTCATGAGGAAATGGAATATTCATGAGCGCCGTGTTGCCCTTAAAACAAAGCTCAACGCCTCTCAAAAAGTCTCAAATGGCCATCCGTATGAATATAAAAGCGGATTGGCATTTAATAAAAATGAAACATTCCACATGCATAAACATTAAGCACTGTATGAATGTCAGTGAAGAGTTCCATTTCATAATAAGGCAGAACCGTTTAGCAAAAGACACGCATCCATCCAAGCGGTGCGTTGAAAAAGCAAAACCCACGAGTGAATATCATTTGTTATTTACTGTGCTCGGTGAAATTAAAAGGTAACAACCAAAAATAACTACAGATAGTTTTAAAATTAAGCCCCTGAGACAGACTTCTGGTACGAAAAGCAAAAAGCAACGATATGCTAGAAGAATTAAAAATAGGCCAAGAGAAAGTTGCAGCCACAACAACATATGAAGCTATTATTGTAAGAGAAGACAGGCGGCGGGGTTATTTATTTATTCTTCTCAATACAGAAAGTGTCATAGCCTTGGAGCTTCATGGAGAAGCAGAGAGAAAAAAAAACTGGGGAGAATATGAAGGCTATTTTACCAAGATGAATGGCAGATTCTTTGACGATGTAATTTTTTTCTCATCGGATCTGCTCGCTCTCTCCCTCGCACACAAACACAAACCAAAGGGGCCTCAGCAATTACCCCTGAAATAACCTCCTTGATTGATATCTCAATTACGCCACGCCATTCTTGTGTGTTATCTTGTCTCACACACACTCCTCCCTGTCCCCATTCTCAATTGCTGAATGGATGCTCAGGAGGAAGAATGGGGTGACCTTGTTGGGGCTGCTTTTTTTTTCCTCGTGGAGCTTCTTTCCGTAGGCCTTTGTCTATCCAATTACTTGCGTCTGTGATACTTTACTGAATTCCCTCTTTCATCTTTATTTGCCTAAATGCGTGTGGAATTAGAGGAGTGGACAGAACGGGACATGAAACGAATAAGAAAAAGTTTCAGGAAGTCATTTTCGCTTCACGGTTCGGGGAGCTATTCACTCGGCGGAAACGCTCTTGTGTTTCTCTCGCTGTGCTCCCGAAGGCGGCGAGGCAAACCAAAGTATGACAAAATTAGGTTCAGTGAACCAGGTGAGTCGCTTTGTGGAGAGAATCGACCGACAAGGACAAAAATGGAGCGCATGTAAGGTGATAACAAAAGCATAAAGACAACAATTTTGCTGCCGCTGCTGCTACACATGTGTCTGCACCTGAGACAAAAGCAAAAGAAGAGAATAATAAGGAGGATTCAGGAAATTACTCTTACCTGAGAAGTCGGCACAGGCGGGATCCGTGGGCGAAGCATGGAAGAGAAAAAAAGAAGAAACATTTAGACAATTAAGCAATCATTACCAAAACATTAACAATTAACACTGGGTTTTTGAATTAGTGATGCTGTTGGGTGCAAAGTATAAGCAGCTAATGATGCTTGGGATTACTAATTGATTTAAGTTAACTGCGGCAATTACTCTGAAGTCAGGTGTGTCAATAGTCCACACCGAGAACTGCATATTTGAGTTCAGCAGCGGTTCAAGTGCGTGATGTAACTACACAAAAAAGCCTGTTACTGTACCCATCTGGTTTGGGTCCTACGTCGAGACCTCGGGACAGCTGACAAGCAAAATACTCCCCACATTTTTATAAGTGGTTGGAACAGATTTGGATGAAGTGCAGAAAACAGGGCCAGACCCAAAGTGAGCCAATATCAAATACTTAATGAGGTACCGCTGTTTTTCGTTTCATAGGCATGAAAAAGTCACGGAGTCCACTCCAGACGGCCAAATGACACATTGTAAGCTACTGTGATCCCGTTTACCGGAGTGAATGAAAATAAATTACATTCCCATGGACTCGGCGGAGGTATGGCGCTCGAGGCGTTTGCTCAGTTACAGCTAACGGTTTCATGCTGTCAGTGTGGGTAGGCCCATATTCAAGGAAAACCTTTAATTTAATTGCTGTACGCTTCTTTTGCCACTCTTTATAGGAGCTGTCCTCGGCGAGACCGATCACAAGGAGAAATATGACCTCCTGTTTGCAAAGGCACACAAGTTATTACTCCCCGTCCACTGAAATGTTCTCTACAGCCTACTGGTTGGAGGGCCCGCACAGAACTGCAACTGGACTTGGCTCAGGCCCTCGGTACAGTTGTGGTTTTCAAACTATTTCTCAGAGGAAACAAATTTTCACTGCAGTACTTTAACCAAAAGTGATTTTCTTCTGGAGGGATTATTTTGACTTGTGTTTTGGACGAAACCAAAAAACTGACAGACTGATTCAGTCTTAATCCCAGACATTGTTTCTATCATGGATCAAGCTTTGGGCAGTTTCTGAGGGGAGACTGTGAGAAGAATCTTTCCTTTTTAACCTTTATTTTGAACTGGATGCACTTTGCAGGTAGTTTTTCCTTCATATCTTTTGTGAAACAGAGGCTAAATATGCTGTATACTGACTTGCAGAGAACATACACTACTTGATACCAGTGGTGGCATGAAGAATCCTACAAAAGTTAAAGTACATTAGTAGTAGAGGCAAAATGTAGTCTAGTTTTAGTACCTCTGACCAAGTTATTGTTATGCACAGTGCATAAACCGATCAGGCATAACAGGTCAGGTCGATCAGGCATTTCTCATGATAGTGGTTGATGGCATCTGGCATTGCTACAAGACGCACTGCTGATCTCCATGTGATGCTACTGACTGGCAAACATATAAATAAATGTTGACTGGCAGTGTCGTTGAGAAGGCTCACCTAGTTGAGCAGGCGACCCATGAATTGTGGTTTGAAGGCCCCACTGCAGTGGCCATGGATCGATTCTGACCTGGTGCATGATTTGCTGCAGGCCATGCTTCTGCTGCTCTCCTCACCCAGCATTTAAGTAGCTTTTCAGCTATCCCTAAAGGCAATACGTCCAAAAAATGATGTTTTTTTTCATTTTTCAACCAGACCACTTGGTGTTAACTGTCAACCGACATCTGTCCCTTTACAAGATTAAACTTTTGCAAGGTTGCTCCGTGCTGCTTAGTTAATATTCTTCTTAAAAAAACAGTGGAAGTCAGTTATCCCTGCTAAAAAAAATTGGCAGTGATTGTCACTATAAATGTTTCACCTGCTGAATGTTATTGTGAAGTTCTTGTATAGTCACCAATGTGTTACAGAAATGGGATCGTATAAGTTATCTCTCTTTAAAGCGTCCAGATGGGGCGATGTTTGGGAGATACCATGTTGGTTATATAATAGTATTTTTAATGACAATGCAAAATATACAATGACTGAAAACAACAAGTAACAACACCTTATGCAGAGGAGTGGAATTGGCTGGTTCACAGTTCTGCCACCGCTCTCTCGTTAACAGATAACATGATTGACTGGTTGCACCCAAACCGCCAACACTCACATCTCTCCTTATTCCAATGGACACACCTTCAGCACACCTCCTACACAAATTTTTCTGCAGGCCTCTTCGAAAGACTGTCCGCCTCGCTCAGTCTCTAACAATCTGCTGCATTTTTTGCTGATGGCAACAGAATAGAGAAGAATAAATGTATCGCCACTCTTATATTGTCATCCTACTTAGACGCCCATAAATTTCCATCAGTACCATTGCCCCCCAAGGCCCAAACTGGTGGATAATAAATTCTCTGGCATTAACATAAAGATCAAGCCATGAGGTCAACTGTTCAGGCTTGTCTCTCCACCAGGACTCTCAAACCTGTCAGACTGTAGCTGTGCTTTATGGCCTGAACCCCTCCCCTCGCCAAAAACCAGTGTGACACGCTCACGCATCCACACACAGACACACACACTTTATGTGACAGTGTGTCATTATAATAATATTCCTATTTAAATGCATGGGCTGCTATTTTGCTAAAGGCCCTTGTGTGAAGAGGGGATTCAGCGTGGACAGATGCATAGATACATTTTTTTCTTCATAGATTCCTCATAGGTCACTGTGGTGATGGTGTGGGCTTCTCAGAAGTAATTCAACATATTCTGAATGTATATAGTCATTTTTTTTTACATTGGTTTTGTAACAACTGCCTGAAAAATGATGATGCTTCTTTACAGACGATGCAATTTACCATCTAAAAACAGAAACGTAAGGGGAAAATTGGTAAAATAATGAATTATTCAATTAGATAATTCAGATGTAATCATTAAATGGCACAATTTGCCATATAGGACTATGTTTTATGTGAGGCGCAGCTCAGGCTCACATAAATGCTTTGCAGAAACGCTACATAACATCTGCGAGAGAGCAGTAACCAAGAGAGTAAGTGAACAGCTGGTTCCTGTTCAGCTTCAGGCTCCACCTGACCAACTGGGTTTCAAGTTCAAACCTTATATCTAAGAAAAAAAACACTACTGCCAACATGTTTCACCTGGAAAGGCTGAACTCAAGAGTCTCAACCGAGGCACAACATATAGGGCAACATAAAGAAAATGACACAACATGAAAGTACATACAATGCCATGAAGCCAATATGGGCCTTGTAATGTGCTTCAAATAAAAACCTACTGATTCTGCGTTATAAAACAGCCTATAGGGTGGCATTCTTGCCACACATGCTATTCACTTTCACAACATGCACCAACATAAAACCAGGAGCTCGAGGGAAAGTTAAAAACAGCCGGAATCCCAAAACACCACATGTGAACTGCAAAGGGGCCGTAAGTCATGGACATCCATCAACGAGTGTATCTTTGCGATGCTCGAAATAATGGAACCATAAACTAATGTTTGTCCCTGTTTGTGAGAAATTGTTATTGCTGTGTTCAACAATAGCAAGTGTCCCCCTTTCTCCCCAGGTTTCCACTGAGTTTTACTGTTTTCTCTCCACAGACCGCTGTGGCACTGTCCTGTTTTTTTTCTCCCGCAGGCAGGAAGCAGGAAGGTGGAGCGCCAAGGAGGGTTAATTCAACAGGAAATATTACCACCATATCTGTAGTAGCACCCTGCCATTCCTAAATGTGTTGGTAAGAAGGAGAGAACAACAAAAAAAAAAAAGAAAAAAGCCTGAGTCAGTCACAGCTGCTATTAACAAGCATTCAACCAAGTCTGCTAAAAATAAAATGCTTATTTAATGTGGCAAAAAATTCAAAATAAGAAGTAGCTCAAGGATTTGTTATACAAGACAATAGGGCTTAAAGAGACAAATAAAAATTACTCATGCTGTGAATATGCATTTCCACATATTAATGCTAAAACAAGCCCTATTGTCAAAATATAATTCCCCACAGCGTATGTATCACAGAGTGCCTGATTCCCTGATGGGGTGGAGCACTCTGTCAGAATGATACCGCTGGGCATCTCTCACCTTTGCCCTCTGTGTATGACAGTCGATGGCAAAACATATGGCGGCGCCAGGAGAAGTGGTGTTTGTGTGAGGTAGGAAAAGGGCAGCGGCAAGCGGCAGGCGACCATGGCCTTGTCTGAGGTCACAGCGGCTGTTGGGCGGTGCCTGCAGGGTGATGTTGTGCGCTACACTGGCAACGAGCATTGTGGTTCCTAGCACGGAGGGAGGGGGGTACACTGTCAGAGTGACCTTCACACCTCAACACCCCGAGACAACTGCTGCACCCCATGAGACGAATCATGTGTGGAAAAAAAAAAACAAAAAACGAGGCACAAACCTGGGCTCACCTGAACTTAGTGAAGATTTTATATGTTTGCGACTTTCTGTTCTTTGCTGTCAACAACTAAATGTAAAGCTATGAAGTCTAAAAGGCATTCACAAAACTTCGAGGCTGAATATCCCTCAACAAAAAAGGTTGTGGACGTGGTCAACACAATTCCAAGCCTTTCTGTAAAATTTGACTGACTATTTGCACTTGTGGTCTATATTTAAGGCAAGAAGGCCCTTCTAATTTATGCAACTTGTTCTGAAATAGTGCATTTTTTTCAAATCTGCTTGTGTCTAAGGTCAGACTTTCCCCATCTGTGAGTAAGTAAGGGCTGTGAGGGTCAATTCAACGTAAATTGTGTCTGCATGCAGTCCAAAATTTGTGTCACTGCAGACTATGCTACAAGGCCACTAGTGCACATGCTTTATATGGACTCCAGCAGTCTAGAAAAGTTGTACATTAGCAGCAACCATGTACCTTTGGGTGTCCACAACTGTTTGGATGTGCGTCCTCACAAGAATATAATCAAGGCTTAAGGAATAGGCACAAGGTGTCCTTTGATGTTAATGCTACCCGCATCAAAATTTAATGCTGATTTAAACTGAAAAATCTCCACTGTATATCAGATTATATCGTATGTCTGGACAGGGGGAGGATTCATAAGTTACAGAACTTTCACCCAGGAGTGTCAGGAGTAGTGTATACTATTTTTTCACCAAGTTTTGTTTTAAATGCTTACCTTAATCTCATTTTCATTTGCTGTTTGGTTAAGTTTAGGCATCGAAACTACTTGGTTAAGTTTATGTGCCCTACAAGGCAAACATCTCATTGCCTTAAAAGGACAGTAACAACTCTCAAATCTTTGGCTATGGACTCATTTTTATTTTTGATTTTCACAGATTGTTACAGATTGGGCTATCATGTACCTTGAAAAATGACACTAAAGGGCACCCAGTGTGATCAAAATGCTTATGTATTGGCAGAGGAATGTGGGTTTTTGGTTTGTGATGTCAGTGTGTAGGGATGGGAACTGAAAACTGGTTCCTGTTGAGAACCGGTTCCCAGTGTTTCAATTCCTTGGAATCATTTGCCAATTTTGCAAATGATTCCCTTATCGATTCCAGTGGGCGCAAATGACATCACCACGCACGTTACGTAGCTTATGCAAGCTACGCAACATGAATGGCAACGTCATTCACCAGTGCAGCCAGCAGGAAAGATGGCGCCCAAGAGGCACAAACGCTTGAAAGTTTGTTACATTTGTTATATTTCACGAGAAAGGATGACAACTGGGCAACTTGCAATTCTTACACAGTAGATATTTCATTAAAAGGAGGAAATACTACCAATATGCAGAAACATTTACACACATAGCATGCGATAACTTTGAATGAATGTGGCGTTTTTTATTCCGCTCTGGAGTGAATCTCAACCCAGCAGCAGCTGCAACGTTAGCACGTCCTCTGCTGTTAATACTGCAAGCAGCTAACTAACTAGCAATCAATAAGAGAATCGATAAAGAACTGAATCGTTAAGCAGAATCAAAAATGGAATCGGAATTGGAAAAATCTTATCAATTCCCATCCCAATCAGTGTGTCAGATTATCTCCTTTGTTTGCATGAGGTAATTTTGTGCAATGTTAAATCAACCAACAGAGGTATCAGAATAAGTCCATACATACAGTATGACCCTCCCGCTCCTTTACATGCTATTGTCGGTAGTCTAACAAAACCAGTAATAGCTTTTTTTTCCAGCTTCAACTGGTCAACATGGCTTTACGTTTAGGGTTATATCACCAGATTATTCACACCCAGGTAAACAGGACAGTCTTGTCTCTTACACTCTCAAACTAGATGTTTTTTCCCCCAAAAAACATCCTCTCTTGGGCAGCTAAGCTGTCATGTACAAAATCACATTTTCACCTCAAACTTTTTCATGGCTTTTTCATGCTGAGTGACTCTGACAATTAACCTCAGGGTTGGCGGTATTACCTGAGGCAAAACCGGCAAAAAAGCTTTTCGGCAAAACAGGATGCATGTGTGTGTATCCTGTTCCTCTGCTCTGCTGAAACATCCCACATCCATCATCATCTCACAGTCACTCTGCACTGACAAGTGATTGATGTGTGTGCAACTTTACGGGGGCAACGAGGTGAGCGCGTGGATGTTTGGAAGCGTTAGCGTGAATGCAAATCAAACATCGGTGTGTGTTTTACTTGTTTGTATGCACGTGTGTGTCAGTGTGTTGGCTGTCTATGAAAAGGAGTGTTGTCTGGATGCTGGTTTATCCCATTATGGCTTTAACAAGGCTTTTTGTCCTTCAAGGTCTCAACTGTCTCCCAGCTCAGGTTTTTAAAGTGGCAGGCACACAAACAAACAATTACATTCATGCCAAGGTTATATCTCTGCTGTCATAACAACTATAGCACACTTTCAAAACACCATCTCTCGCTAAAAGACCTGCAAAACAGTCAGTAATCTCTTGTTACTGCTTTTGGTTTTGCATCCCTGACAAAAAAACAACATCACAGGGAGACCATTTCTCTCATCACCTCTTTGTTTCAATAGCAGTAGCTGGATAATTAGTTGCTTTTTTCCCCCCGCCCATTCCCAGCATGGGGCTTTGTGATAAAGAAGGGTGGTTTGAGATGAGGTGGAGGAAGACAAGGCCCATCATGTTTAGCCTGTAACAATGACACATCAAAGAAGAGGCGCAGGCCCCAAAAAAACTCAGTTGCTGTCAGACTGTATCTGAGTTGATCTGCAACCCGTGCCAGGCAGCGGCACTTTCAGCTGTGAACGCCAGCTTCTTTGCACACACTTCAACATGTATGCACACATTCGCATATTTTAACGGCAGCATGCTCAATTTGATAGTGGGATCAGCTACTGTCAGCACACCTCGATGCTGCAAGTTTTCATCTGACTCACTGCGAAAATGGCTTAAAAATAGCACCGCTGTGGTTCTTCTGTTTGATCACAGCCGAACAAAAGGATACTGTGTCTTCAGAAACAAGATGAAATTAAAAAAGACTACAGTGCAGTCGGAGCACAAGCTGTCAGTCATGCAGGAATAAACAAATAAAGTGGGAGTTCTTTTTTTCCACCACCGAAACATCTTTGTCCACATGCACCAGTGGATTTTTTAAAAATTTTTTTTGCTGCAGTTACATTACCATACTGGCAAGAAGGAGGCAAAGAAGCTAATGATAACATGTTTGACAAGCCAGGGACCAGCTGCCTGTCTATCACTTTCCTCCCGGCCAAGAATGTTGGACAAGTGACAGACGGGCTGGCAGCTCGAAGCGCCTGTAGCCTTTTTTCTGAATCGCAGCGAACTGGAATCAGCGCAGTCATAAAGTTAACGTCGTGATCAATGATCTGTCTTGCGGGAATGCTTGTTACCCGCCGCTCTCGTGTGAGAAATAACATTTCATCATGTAGCTGATCAAAGCGGCGAGTAATCGCGACGGATCGCACCCCGAGGTAATAACATCGTCAAACACAGAGGTGATATTAAATATACAAACTCTAATTAAACTTCCTGACACATTCGTCAAGCTGTCATGGAGGAATGATGAACTGGGTGGACAGAGGCGTGACTTTTTTTTGGGTATTTTTCTTAGTAAGTGCATGCTGGAGCAAGTTTTGGAAGTGTGTCATCTTTTCTGAGAGCCACCACAGCAGCCTTAAGACAACCTCAGTGTTGATTGTACAGCCAATCAACAGGGAGTGGTGACTAAATGAGGAGGGGCTGGCGTTAACAGAGTCGCCACATGTTCTCAGAGCCAAAATTGCTTGATGATCTTGGATGTATAGTGCTCCAAATCTCAAAAAAAAAAAAATCTGGATGCATCTGAAGGAGGCAGACTGGAAACAACCGCATATAGAGACAGTTTTCTCTGCAACAAAGAAATCAAGTATATTTCTAAACTTCTGTGACATTTCCTTGACTCTAAAGTACCTTTTTCTTTTGCATTTTAAGACAGAACAAGTGTTGGATTATTATTTCTGTTGCATTCAGGTTCAAATTCTCCATTCTCTCTGGAGCTTCTCACATGTTTAGCGAAATGTGGTTTGTAAATTAGATTGTCTGTATTGTCCCAAGATGAGAAATTTGTATTCATGATCTGCATATGCGCATGTATCACAGTAGGTAAATGAAATCTAGCTGTTAAATATAGTGAAATGAGGCTTTTTTTTTCTTCACCAGACTGCTGTAAGTTTGCCAACCTTGGATTTGACTATGTGGCGGAAAATGCCACTCACAGAGGTTAACAATAGTGACGCATCCCTGACCACAACATGCATGTGTACATCCCAGCACGCTCAATATCCCTTTGTTGTAGTCTTACGTGGTTCTGAAGATTACAATTCGGCAGCGCACAATGAGGCCACGGATGAACGGAGTCATTAAAACTCTATTTAGCCGAGTCTGAAATGAGCGGTCCACTTAGTTTCATAAATCGATACGATCCCTTTCCATTAGGAGGCCAATTACACACAGATGTTTGATTTATGTGACGCTGCTAATGTTTGTGTGCGTTGTACATAAGCGACATGCGAATGAGCACACTGCAACTGTACTACAAAAAAAAAAAATCAATATTTCAGAGCCATTTAGACAGCTGACTAACTACTTGGCATGTGCATGGGCCTGTTCGTGTAGGTGAGTGCAGCAACGCTTGGGGTTTGGTGAGTCACCTTGCTGCTGGAGGTCTACATGCTTCTAGTGCATGATTATGTCTGACTTTTAAAGCCACAGACAGAAGACTCACACAGCCAGAGACACCATTCGCCATTTAAAGTTGAGTCCAGAACAATAGCAAATAAACTGACTGTCTTTTGTCTCTTTGATGCAATGATTAAGTGAGTAAAAGCCACTTAGTATAACAGATTCTGTAGCGCCACAACCAAGACCAATGTACAGTGCAAATTCCAAGCAAGTCTCCCATTTACAAACACAACCATGTTAGCCCCAGTCAGGTTTCAGTGCGCCCTCTTGACCCTGCAGATGACTTTGTTTCATGAACAATAGCTCGGCCTCACAAATGATGTAAAACATATCACAATTGCAGCAAACGCTCACAGGTTTCTACCTAATCTATCTGGAAAGACGAGGAGGAGTCGCCGCATTGTGACCAACAGTTTCCAACAGCTGCATCCATTGTTAGGTTCAATGTTAAACTTTGAAGTTACTGTAATGGTTTTTTTCTGCTATGACAACTCTTCTAAACAATGTAAAGGGAAGAAAAAGTAGAGTTGAGACTTGTGAGCTGTTTTCTTGCTCAAAACATTGTAGCTGTGTACAGTAGAAGTATGTTAAATGAATCGCAGTTGGTAAAAAAAAAAAAACAGCAAACCATTGGTGAAAAGGACAACTCAGTAAAGCATGCAATGCACAGAAAGCAACAAATGCCTCAATGTAAAAGACTTTTTCCTATTTTCTAAAAGGCTGTTGTCTGTTGACAGACAGCACACTGCTTATTAGATCAGACTGCTGGCTTGGACAAGAGGAGGTTTGCACTCTGGAACAATGTGAGGGATAAAAAATCCCATAAAGAACTTTAAAAGGTTATTTATGTCCTCTCCATCTCCACATTTTCTCTATTGCTATAAAAGCATTTATTGCCATGACCACATTCTAATTTAAATATAGACTATTAAAAGTGGCACACTAAGCATTTCCTGGATGACCCATTTAAAAAATGTCAAGCGGAGGAAATCTTGTGAGATAGCAAAACATCTATGAGTCATTTGCGCTGCTAACTTTCGGACAGGATTCCCAAACTCCCAAACTCAAGTCGTGGTGCTCCTGATGAATATTTCATTGCCATTTCCTTTTACAGAACACTTTTCTCTAAGTTCAAAGCTCTGATCTTTGGGGCAGATGTTGATGACTAAAGCGTTCCTTCTAAAGAAGAAAGGCTACATGTTAAAGTTGCCAAAACACTGAACAAAGGGAATCTCTGATTACAAAGAATGGCAAATTTTTGATTTTAAGAGATGCACTTTGCAGAAATGTGGCCTTCTAGTAATTGCACACAACACTGTTTTATACAAAACCTCAATTGGATTCCAAAGTTGGCCGCAGTGCCCATATCAGGATGTTTTTACAGCCATAAAGGACTCACTTGCCCTTTATAACCATATTTTGAAAAGACCACTAAAATGAAATAATTACATGATTATTACCAATATGGGAACATGGCAATCAATGATTTATGCGCAACAGTAAAACATGCAGCAACACATTCATTAAATGATTAATCATATCAAGGGCAACAACACTGCTGGGAGAAGTGAACTGTTTTTCCTTTTCCCTTCAGTTGCTTTGATCCAAAGCTGGATCGAGACCAAGAAGGTGCATTCTAGAGGCATTTTGAGAATTAATCATGCATTCTGCGCCACATCCAGCCTTCCACTCCCAGGAGTGCCGCTCACTTCATTAAAATCCTGAAGGGGTTTTCCATGGAAAAAAAAACATAAATAAAAATTTGGGCTGTGCAGTAATTACAATGAGACATAATAACTGTAGAGATGCAAACAGTTTATTTAATAGCAAAATGATAGCTGTCTGTAAAAAATGGATTGCTTTGCTTTGGTGGTATCTTATTGTTGCCTCAGGAGCCAAAAAACTCAAAGCTATGACTGTTTCTTGTTCTGAACTGTGTAGAGTCTTCAAATCTATTTAAGCACAAACACAATCCAACATGACACAACAACTTCTCCAACCTAGATTTCAAGTGAGCCGTGCAGAACGAACACGATCCTTAATTCTGAGTCATTTACCAGGGATGTCTTGGAAATACAAACACAACTCAAAACCAATCAGCTAAAACAAACCCAGGTAATGGAATACTCAGCTGCATAGCAAAGGATAACAGTGCATGTAGCTGTGGATAAAACCACAGATTTTGACTAAATCTGCAGTTTAAAGCCAAAAGGCGATGGAGAGAATCCACATTGGGTTGTTTGTGAGGAAGTGGGAGGTGGAGGGGAAGGCGGGCTAGACGTCTTTTCACCAGTGTGGTGCCATCCGCTGGGAGGCCCGGGAGGCTTACGGTAGTGCGAGAGAAACGTCTTGACTGGGAGCCCTGCTAACCTCCGAGTCCCACTGTGCTCCACAGGCTGACGGTGCTCAGCCATCCACAGCTAGCCGGCGAGATAATGGATGGCAATGGATGACAGCTCTCTAAGGAGCCCCTCCCATCTTTACTTGCTAGAGACAATAAAGGGAAGCTGGAAGGAGAGCAGGATATATGATCTGCAGTTTCTTTTGTTGGAGCTTGGAGGAGACTGCACAGATTTAATAGCTTTATTTAATTCTGTAAATATATGGACGTATGCACACACTATAACAAGAAGTACCAGTCGACACCTTGCTAAGAGTATTGATTTAAGCTGTGAAAACAAAGAACTGCAGTCCACACGCACGAAAAAGTCTTTTGTCTAAAGAAAGACTTACACTGATCAGGCACAACATTATGACCACCTGCCTAATATTGTGTTGGTCCCCCTTATGTTCTCAAAAATGCTCTGAACCATTGGACATGGACAAGAGGACCTCTCAGGTTGTCCAGTAGGGTCTGGAACCAGGACGTTGGCAGTGGATCCTTTGGGTATTCTGGCTTGTGCAGTGGGGCCTCTGTCAATCAAACTTGTTCCACTGCATCCTGTTGATGCTTGATCACAATGGGGTGTGGGAATTTTGGAAGTCAAATCAACATGTTGGGCTATTGTCATGTTCCTCTACATGTTCCTGATTGTTTGATGTTTTTTTCCATGTGGTGAAGTGCATTTTTCTGTGGGGGTAGGCCAGTGACATTTGGGATTTGCCATTTGCATGAAGGAATGTGCTTGTTGTGGGACAATGTTTATTCGGGTGCCTAAGTCTCATCAACACGGATGCCAAAACACCGCACAGTACCAATATGATCAATGTTATTCACTTCACCTGTCAGTGGTTTTAATGTTGTGGGTGATCGGTGTATATATATTCTGCTTGTATCATCTGTGACTTTTAATTAGGATGCCACTCACTACATTGCTGCAGGATGGGGGGTGTTTTCAATGTAGCAGAGTTTCCAAGTGCATGTCAGGAGGCCACCTCTCATATTAAATTAATGAGAGATGAAACTGGCTTATAAATTGTCAAGTCCCTTCACCATTCCGCCCCATTGCCACCCTTTTCTGAATCCCAAATTAAGCTAGAACAAGTGCGCGTAATGAGATGTTTAGGCTCTCTATGGCCGTTCTGATGATGTCTGGGCATGTTTTTAGGTTCAGAGAGGATGCAGTCTTGCCAGGACTGATGATACAGATTACGACAGATTACTGCAGTCCAGTCAGTCCTAATTATTATTATTATTAGTGGATCTGATGGCGATGCTTCTACAAGAAATAGCAAAGACAGCCACTGCCATTAAGTGACTGTGGAAATAATGTGATTTTGGTACTGTGGATGAGTTGGTAAACTTGTCTGTGCAGCACAACCTTATTAGGATTATCCCTTGGCACTCAGATGAAAGTGATTTTTAAGTATCTGTATTTCTTCACAACAAACACATTTGATCAACAGCTCTATTAGATTTGGCTCTGTAATCTCCTTAGCAACTAGAGCGACTACATGGAAGCAGCTTTAGCCAGCTTCATTCACAGTTCCAATATGTAACACATAATACAAAGCCCAAACTAGTTTTGTGAGACAGACCTGGTACAGGTGGCCATCTGTCATTACACAGGCACTCCAGGTGACAGAGCCATCTGCTGCTCCTTCTTACTTGCCAGAGCCTTCCTTACATATGTAGATGAAGTGGGGTGGACAGTTGACAAAGGAAAAAATATGAAAATAACTTATATTCATATTGGATGTTATGTGATATATTCAGATTTACTGCTGGGCTCCTTGCAAATATCCATCATTCTCTTCATATATCACGCTGCAGTTGTTACATCGTAAAAATGCAGCATAAAACTGACAAAGCAGTGCTTTCCTTAATTCTTTTGGATGTACCGTCACAGATCAGAAACAAGGCAGCCTCCACTCTCCAGAATTCAGTCAAGCTCTCTTGCCCACAAATCTTCGTTCCCTTCCCCCGGAGGCCACCGCTGCCATGTCCCCACTCCCAGACGACGCGGGGGTGACAGAGAAAATAAATAAACAAGCAAATAAATAAATAACCCCCTCTCCATTTTATGATGCTCTCTCGCTTTTGCCCTCCGGCCGCTTCAACCGACATCTGTGCTCCTGTAACAATGTGCCAGCACCGGTTAAGTAGTCGAGATACAAGGACAAGGTCGAGCCGGGTGAAAGGTGCTGTGTCAAGGCAGAGAAACGGAGAAAAGTGATATCTGCAGGAGAAAGGTTTCAACAGTGGCTCGACAAACTTTTTACACATCCCATGTCGTAGAGGTTTATATTAATTGTTTGGTACAGTTAAGAGATAGCAACATCGAATTTGCGCCGAAATGAGGCATAATCGCAATTACCGGAAACTCATGAATAATAAGCAGGTTAAAACCATGGAGACTCTGTATATGCCACGGATGACTGCGAAACTCATTAAAATCATAATGCATGCTTTCACATTCTCAGGGGAATTACAGTACAATACTGAAAAAATGAAGTCTGGATTTGAAGTATGAAGGAGTTTATGGAGGAGGGGATGTTCATATGCCCCCTAAAAATTCACAGAGTTCTGGGACAAAATGCTGTTCTTTCTTATTTTAACTAAAGTTAACGCTTAAGTGCTGTCCCAGTAGCCCCCTTTGGTACTGAGGCTTCCATCTCCTGCTGTGCTTCCATAAGATTTCATCATCAATTACAACACGTTTCAAAGTACAGGACAGACGGAGAAAAAAAGCAGAAGAGAAACAGAAAGAGCCATCTAGAGAGACCCACAAAGAGAGAGACAAAAGAGCAAAGCAAAAGAAAGGTCCATCTCTCCAGACAACTTTTGTATCTGGGAGGCACATTTTGTCCCAGTTGTCTTTAGTGGTGAGAAAAGAGGAGGAGGGGGAGGAGGAGGAGGAGGAGTGAAGACAAGGGGAATGGAAGGCTAGGGTTGGGTGGTGGTGATGCCAGTGAGTGCCCCAGTTTAAACGGTCCTCCATCGTTCAGGACACAGACGTAGCATCATGCAGAGTGGCAGTAATTGGTGCTCAGAAGAGCCACGTGAGGCCAATCAAGGAGACGTTCAAGTACGTGATTGTGTACTTCTGAGAGTGTGTCTGCGTGCCTGCATGCATCTGAGGAATTACACTCTTATTCTACAGTATTTTACACAGATAAATTGCTATTAGGTTACATGTATGCTGGAGTGCAGGGAAAAGTGCATTTATCACACCTTACTATACATTAAATTGGGTAATGTTGTCACAACAACACATGTGACTGAAATGCAATGGAGTCCAGGCAATACTGAATTTTGGGGGCTGATGCTGAAGTTTAAGAGACTAAAAAAATCCAATATTGACATTTCAGCTTAGCAAATCACCACAACGACGCCACTTGACTCGGCACCACTTTTTGATCAGCTGTGATACGTGCTCTGCTGCATGTGCTGCAGAACAGTGTTGTGAGTACTGTAAACCATACTGGTTGTACTGGACAACCCAAGCATCTTTTTTATGTTTTCTAAAAAATCACATTGGTGCTTATTGAACAAAATATACTCCAATGATATCAATACATCTGTGACAGACCAATATTACACACAGATTTTATTGAGTATTATAAGTTTCCCCAGTAAGGGATCAATAAAGTTTATTAGTAATATTGACCGACTGATATATTGGTCAGGCTGTACTTGTCAAAGGAGTTGCAAGAATGAAAATAATGAAAACTGCTGTGTATTTGCTACGCTTTATGTCTTTTAGTCAGTTTTTGCTTCCTACTACCAACAATAAAAGAGGAAATCAACAAATTTTGCATCAGGTACCATCCTAGCTGGTTAGTAAGCTCAATTATTTGCAGCTTTAAGGTTGTTAGACTTAAGGCAACCATCTTTTGTGTTTATTGATAACATAAAGCATTATATGTATGGCAAAACGCAGCTATATAGTATGACAGTGTGTGTAAATCTCCTGGTAGCAATCATGTACATCAACATCGGAGCCTGAGCATGTTGAACTAAACCCATTCGACTGCCCTCTCTCATCTAGTGGCACCACACACAACCCGCACACACTCAGACAACAAAACAACACAACCTCAATCGCCAATTAACTTCCTCCTCAAATAAACAGCCAAGGAAATACGAGCAATTGCCGCGGCACAGTACATCGATTTCTATGACAACTTTATATTTCAGTTAACACCAAAACAATCAATTGTTGCCGCCTGACTCTCTGTATGTATTAATTGTGGGGGTGAAAATTACCAGATGTGTGAACGCAGGGGGTTCACACTGGATGGGTGCAGTGTGACTTATTGACCAGTTCATCCGTTTCCAAGTGCTGCCATTTTAGATTTCAGTATAATTACAGCCTCGCTGGGCAATCTGTGCCATCGACCGCCTTCTTCAAACAAACAACTCCCTCCAGGCCGGGATTGCCAGTGCTGGCTGCTACGAGCGGAATGGCAGGGGCGTGAAACAGGCTCAGGCTGTGAAAGGTTGTAGACAAAGATGTCTGTATGTGCACAAACAAACAAAATAAAAGTGTGTGCCTCTATTTTCAACAACAAGGGAAATAAACTCTAGCAAAGCCTCGGTGTATGCCACGCATTGACGACAGGTCTGCTGTATGGGAGGATTTGATTAGTAGGAGCGTGATGATTTGTAGGTTAACTCTGCTATGCTTTGTTAAGTGCAGAGCTGCAGTTCATGGAATGCAGCACAACTTTGATAGAACTGCTGGAGGGGAAGCATGGCTCAGTCAGTAAAGGAAGAATATGTGTACAAAAGTTCTTACTGTCACAAACAAATATGGCATCACCCATACTTTAACACATTGATGTCAGGATGTATTGCATAGGGTTTGAACTTAAGAATATACCATAGAGTCTAAAATCTAACATATAATGATGCATATATTAATAAAGTCAGGACAAACTGACAGATGTCACTAGAAAATAACATCCACATACACCGATCAAAAACAACATTCTGACCGCTGACGGATGAAGTGAATAACATTGATCATATTGCTACTATGTGGTGTTCTGCTGGAAAACCTTGGTATTTGCCATCCATTTTGATGAGACTTAGGCACCCAAATAAACATTGTCCCACAACAAGCACAGTCCTTCATGCAAATGGTAATCCCAAATGTCCCTGGCCTACCCCTTCAGGAAAATGCACCCCGCTACATGGCAAAAACATCAAACAATCAGGAACATGACAATGGCCCAAGTTGTTGATTTGACCTCCAAACTTCTTACCCCGGGCTGCACAGTAGTTCGGTGGTTAGCAGCGTCGCCTCACAGCTAGATTCACATCCCGGTTAGGCGTCCTGGGATCTTACTGTGAGGAGTTTGCATGTTCTCCCTGTGCATATGTGGGTTTTCACCGGGTACTACAGCTTCCTCCCACAGTCCAAAACATGCTGAGGTTAACTGATTATTCTAAATTGTCCGTAGGTGTGAATGAGAGTGTGCTTGGTTGTCTGTCTCTGTGTGTAACCCTGCGATAGGCTGGCGACCTGTTCAGGGCGTCCTCTGCCTTCGCCCTGAGTCGACTGGGATGGGCTCCAGTCCCCACGCAACCCTACAGCGGATTAAGTGGTGTATAGATAATGGATGGATGGACTTCTTACCCCATTCTGATCAAGCATCAACAGGATTCAGTGGAACAAGTTTGATTGACAGAGGCTTCACTGCACAAGCCAGAGTACCCAAAGAATCCACTACCAGCGTCATGGTTCCAGACCCCAGAGGACACCCTGAGAGGTCCTCTTATTCATACCCAATGGTTCAGAGCATTTTTGAGAACATAAGGGGGACCAACACAATATTAGGCAGGTGGTCATAATGTTATACCTGATCAGTGTAATTAATTACCTCCGCCAAGGAGGTTATTTGATGCCCGGCCTTGCTTTGTTTGTGTGCAAAATAACTTGAAAAGTAATGGACAGATTTGGATGAAATTTTCAGGAAATGTTTGAAATGGAACAAGAAAGAAATGATGAAATTTTGGGACTGATCTGGATCACCATCTCCATCCACGATTTTTTTAAATCTAATTGTAACCGGGTGGACAATTACATGCGGTTTACTCTAAAAGCCACCAGAGGACATTCTTGTTTTTGAGGTAAACCCTTCTGACCACTTGACATTTTGGGTCTCCACGCGACAAACAGCGCAATGGTGGAGTTCTGTCTCCTTCCGGAGCTACATATGCACGGTTGGGCACGGTTAAGAAGCTGGGAGGCTGTTAAGAGCTGCTGCGCTAGACGCTGCGCCTGTTTATTAGGTCGGATGGGGTGAATGTCACACTGTTGGTAGGAAATTTGAACTGTCTGTAATTACATTTGTATCTGTAACGTTCCATACAAAATATGTGAATTTGGAGATTTTGTTGGGGGTGGACTAAAGCTCCTTGGTGGAGGTATGCACTCTCTGAGTGCTTTTCTAGTTGATTATTTGACAGTCTAACTGTATAACAAATTCATCACACATTCTAAAAATGATGAGAATATATACCAACAAAAACTAAAACAAGTCATTACTATTAGATTACATTGCTTGTTTTGCTCCAACTCTATCACATAATACTTAGCTAGAGGTTTATGTGTTGCTTGATACAGTATCTCATATCTGCATGTACAACTTGGGCCCAGATATTACATAATAGCATCAGTTTTTTCCATGTACTCCATAAAATATGGTGCATCCAGTGTTGCTTTGTCATCTATAATTCATTTGAATGAAAGCGCACTTTCATGTACAATATAAACATAATATACAACCTTAATGAGTAGCAGATAATGTCTGCCAATGGAACTTCATACACAAGATGTCTTGAGCAGAAATGACAACCCTCCTAATGCACTTTCACTTCAGTAATGACACAGCAGTGAGATTCAGCCCCCCCTTGGTCACAGAGATCACACCTTTCCCCATTTCAGAATATTCTCATTAAGAGTCAGCTGGGGAACATACCACAGCTTGGCTCTGTGCGGGACCAACTGAAGATTTGGACTGCAGCACTGCAGCAATGACAGGGTTTTTCTGCTCAGCTGCAAGATAGAGGGAGGTAATCTGTCTCAGAAAGCTCTGTTTATGAGTGTACACCCAAATATCTTCCATTTTCTTTTCAGTGCAATTCATCTTTAACTAAAAAAACACACACAAATAATCCTCCCCCTGAGTGACCATTCCTTATTGTGGCCTATCTGGATCTTTGATTCAATCAATAAATGTGGGGCAGACGGGAGCAGAATACATCTACATCCAAAATGTCAGTTGGGTCAGTTTACAGCTATGTGCTTTAATAGGTGCCAAGGGGTTTTGCGATGCTCCTTCAGGTCATTTATTCTGGCTGCCTACCAAACTACTGCATGGACGTGAATGTAAATGTGCACAGTTTGTAAGAGTGTTGTTCAGAATATTACTGAGGTATGATCTGTGCTGAAATCAAACTGTGCATAATTCTTGCAATTCACCAGATTTTCCAACAGCTTTTTAGATAAAATTATCCAAGTTTACAAACCGGATGACAGTGTCATGCTTTATACTACAACTTAAAGGAGGTGATTTTTTTTTTTTTTTTTTTACATCAGCGCTCCAGTCAGGTTCACAGCTCCCCTCCTGATTTCTGTAATCCGCACTCACATAAAAAAATACTCTTCAACTTCTGAGCTGTCTCTTCCTTTCTCAGAGGAAACAAACGTCTTACCTTAGCAGAGTAAGCCTGACAGGGCATGGCACAGAGTTTTCCTAATGAGCTGAGCTCAGGGCTGTTTTGGCTTCTCTCTCTGTCAGCATGTATAGTGGGAAAGAATACACATGACAGCGCAAGGATGCACTCAAAATGTTTGATACAGCCAAGACATTCAGCATAACATAGGGCCCTGAATCTTAGCAGAAGGAGCAGAATGGAGTTATTCCAACATCTTACTGGCTCTTGTTATACTGTTTGTTTGTACATTTATGGCCTAAAGTAATGCGGTAGTCTGAGCTGTACACAGCCATCGCAGTTGTATCTATTAACTGCACTGTGATTAATAAAATAATTTATTAGTGTCCTTTTCTTTACAGTAAATTTATAGATAAATATTTTTTATTGATGGCTTGGGAGAAATATTTATACTGCATTAAATCTGAATATTTGTTGTAAATAAAAATCCTGGAAGTGCACCAGACTGGAAGTGGCCCAACAGGCAGAACATATTCCTCAATAGACTTCTCCATCGAAACAAGATCAAATAGAAAAACTCAAACACATCCGCTGTGCAAATGCTCCTTGATTTTAATGCTCGAGATGTTTAAATGGTATGCACCAAATTCCCAAATGGTGATAATATGAAAAGTGAATATAATTTGATGTAATTACTATTTTTTTGTCAGAATTGTAGGAGGAAAAAAATCAAAGAAATAATTCATTCTACTGCTGAACTAGGGACTGAAAAATCCAAGTATGCCTTCTCCATTATACCATATTATTGTAAAATAAATGGATTTGACAAGACTTCCCAAAACCTTCCATTGTGCTCATCACCAGTAGGGAAAAGCTCACATTATTGGGAGCCGTGATAACTGCTTCTGTCAGCACAATGTGGCAGAAGAAGAAATAGGGTTTCTAGGGAGAAAAAAAAGAGAAAAATTTCTTTCTAGGAGAACTGAAGCCAGAGGTTTCACGGGAACAAAACAACCCAAATAAAAAAAAGGAAACAACCATGGCTTGCTTTGTTGCATTTCTGTAAGACAAACGATCGCTATCTGTTTTCTGGGCTGGAAAAGTTGCATTTCCACACCTTGGGTAAATTGATTCTCTCCTCTGTTACAAATGGTTTTAAGAGAGACAGCAAAGTCCTGCAGAGAACCACATAATAGCACGTTGCCCGTTTCGTCGGAGGGATAACTGTGTCTGTCTGGACCACTGTGATGATGTCACTGACAAAACCTTCCCGAGAACATCTGGGACATGTTAATGCAGCAAAAACGAAGGATATTAGGACTTCGTACTTCATCACCGACCCTCATCTTTTACCCTAATCCTTGTAACAATTAGGACTTAGTACTTCATCATTGATGACGACAGAGTGGGGCAGTGGTTAGTGCTGTCATCTCACAGCAAGGAGGTTCTGGGGCTTTTCCTTGTGGAGTTTGTCTGTTCTGCTTGTGCCTGCATAGAGGTTTTTCAGTCTGCAGACATGCATGGTAGGTTAATTGGTGATAGTTGTGTGAGCATAAATGGTTGCCCAAGCTGTATCCCACCTCTTGAACAACGTCATCTTGGGCCTCCGTCAACCAACTTGCAACCACATATAGCAGTGGTTCTCAACTGGTGGGTCGGGAAGCCATTTTTAGAGGGTCGCAGAAGCATGCCCCCCTCCAACAAAGTAGTAGTATAGAGTCTTTTATTTTAAAGGACGTGCTTCTTATGACACAGTTTGCTTTCAATAACAGGATATTTAGTGGTGGTGACACCAGTAGTAGCCCACTATTAACCTCTAGATTTGACTCAGCCAGCTTATTGGAGAAATTTATGCTAAAAATGAACCAAAATGTGCTGAGAATCTGTCAAAATGGGACAAAATAGACCCAAAACTTGGCAAAAGTGTCCAAATAAACCAAAATGAGCAAAAAATAAGCTAAAATTCTCACTAGCTTTATCAAAGTGCGTTGAGACTACACCCAAATAAATCTTAATTTGTTAACAGGAACAGCAAACTTCAACAGTTTGGGTCACGACAGTTATTAATAGAGACATAGTGGGTCCTGAGGCTGGACCAGTTGAGAACCACTGACATATACCGGTAGTATAAAGCAGGTACTGGTAATCGATGGACTTCATATTACACCTCAAATCTACCAGTAATCATGCACACAATAATGGACACCTACTCAAAAGATATTATTTTGGTATCAATTTTTTCCCTTTTTTAAACAGAGACGCTTGAAAGAGATATAAATGCACAATAAACCTACCTTGATACCATAAAACGCAATATAAAATGGATTACATAGTGTGTAAAATTGGCTGCCGACTCCCTATAGCCTGCCACATATTCTGCAAACAGGCTTGCTGTTTTATGACAACCATTAACCAGACAAGGCAGCATTGGACAGCAGGGATCTGAGAGATGGAGATCTCTGGCTGGGAGAGACATGACTTCAAAGCAGTCAGGATCAATGATGCCGTTTGCCTATTGATCCCCTCTGCCTCTCTGGAGAGAACGATCCATCAATAGGGCTCAGCTATGGGCTGGAGAGGGATTAGGCACTCAGCTTTAATCTAAGTCCCTTTACTAAATTTGAGCTAAATCCCTTTTGTAATGAGATGTATAGTATTCGTTTAGGTGTTAGGGAGAAATTCCTGCATAGCCTCCATATAAACTCTGCTGTTGTTTCGCCCAGGATGAAGTAAAACAAAGGATTATAGTAGACGGCTTGATCAAATACAATCTTGGTGTTTAGGTAAGTGAAACAAAAGCAGTGGAGTAAAAAGTTGCATCTAATTTGCATTCGTAAGATGTGCAGTTCAGTCTTGATTAAGAGAACCTGGGGGAAAAAAAGGACAATGAAGACAGAACTGATCCCAAGGGAAGTACAGCATTGCTGCAAACTGTCTCAGTTTATCCACCCTTCAGTGTTCAGTACATGACAGCAGCCAAACAAAGACCTAAGTGCTGACATATACAAGCCAGAATTGATCAAGCAGCTAAAAGAAAAGCTCAATATACATCTTACAGAGAAGATTATCTACATTTGATATTAAAATCATTCATTGTTTCTCCTTCCCAGGCATGTTTAGGCAGCAGACCCTCTGTGTTGCCTTGATTCCATTTCTAAAGCCTGCAAAGAAGGCACTGTATCTCTTAGGCAGGGGTTGAACACCCAAGCCATTAAAAGGTCACATCCACGCGTGAGGTTGCCCAGCATACATTTTACCCTCTGCTCCAAGCATAAAAAATCCACTTTCTGCCTTCCTGCTTCTGAGGAACGAAAATGGAGAACCCCTTTTTCATGTAGATATGTAAATATCAATCCTGTCATTCGAGTTGAACCATGCAAGGATTATGTAACAGAGGTTAAAAGAAAGGCCTGGCAAGAAGGACCTCAAATACGAGTTACTTTTGTTAAATTTGGACAGACTTTGTGAAATTGATTCTTTTTTCTCACTGGGAAGCACTTCCAGTTGGCAATCCATCTGTTTGTCAGTGGGTTTCAATAAGCAAAGCTTCCTCTGGAAATGACTGAACTGTACTGGCCCCAGCGTTAGGGCGTGTGTTAGAGACGACAATGGAAAACGGCAGTTGCTGCAACGCTGTGGGCAGTAACAGCGAGCGTTTTGGATGTTTTTCTCCATAATTTGAAGAATTTAAATGAGGTGGCGACAAAGCAAGCCGCTCCAAGAGAAAAGGAAAAAAAAAATCTGGTGACAACTCAGTGAACCCTGTTGATTGATTACAAACAGCATTTCTCAAAACCTTGAACCCCTCTTGAGAAATAAACAAACTTCAATTTGAGGCTCATAATTATGGCTCTATTAGTCATCTGTCAGTAGAATATGGGAGGAAGAAACCGCAGAGAGATAGTATGTAGCTCCGGTATTAGTGGTTAAGGGCACTCTTAATAGCAGCTATCAGGGCTGGGCTGGATGGCAGCCTGCTGCCTCGGTCCATTCTATTGATCAGACTTGGGATGTGTGATTGCCAGGAATAGCAGTTGATTCCAGAAGTTATTAGCAGTGCTGACCTCCCTCTGAATCAGAACAGAAACACCCCTCTGGTGTGGAGGACAAAGGAGAAAAAAATTACTCATACAGCAGGGCAGGAAACAGTGACAAAAAGGCTACTGTGATTGTAGGACATATAATGTATGGCTGTGATGGCCTTCTGTCTGCATTATGCCTGAGGAGCAGGGCTGTATGACCCTGGAGACATTTTTTTTTAACATTTTCTTTCAACCAAAAAACTATGATTGCGGTGAACTATAGGTAGATTAAGCCAACAAATAGTCTAACTAACCCACCTGCACTCAAACAAAAGAGTGTATCATAGGGCTTTTCCACCAACCTGGTCCTAGTGCTCGTTTGGAGCCAGTGCTAGTTCAGTGCTTCGTTGGTTTAAATCTCATTCCTCCTAAGAACCCGTTTGCTTATCCATCGGCCAGAAACCAAGTTGGAGCCACGCCATTACATCACCTTACAACACCATGAAACAACTGCGCTTGCATCGATTACATAGCAGGTAAACAAACGCCATAAGTTCATGATAATATCTGGAATGAATGAATGAAGATTAAGAGTGATACATCTCAACGCTTGACTATCTTTGATAGCAGTGAGTATTATGGCTAGTGGTATAAAGCGTCAGGCTCTGGCTCCGAACAAGCACTAGCACCAGGTCGGTGGAAAAGCCCTAAAAGAGAACATATAAACAAATGCAAATCCAGAAAGTTAGAGAGAGCACAACAAGCTCTCAAGGCTTTGAATGGAGCAAAGCTGCACAAAGGTGACAAACAGTTAATGCAGTTAAGCAGAGAAAATTAAATAAATACAAACAGCAGTGGGGCAACACAACACATACTTACAATTGACAACCGAATACATACAGTGATAAACCTACAAATATGTTCTGATGCTTAATCCCCCCCAAGACATTAACCAGCTGACATTTACTGAGAAGGAGCACTTACTATGGCAAAAGAGCATTACTTTGTTCAGTGTTTTAATCTGAAACATATTAAATGTAGCACTAAACCCTGAGACATCCAGGACAGGACCCAAAAATAACATTCAAAAACTGATGATCCCACTCTGAATGAGGTACTAATAATGACTCCCATTTCTCCTCAGGAAATTTAGTGGTGCTCTTGAGGCCATTTTGCAGACAACCGCATCTCTCTCTTCTTTCACTCTGGCTGGCAAAATGAGTCCCAAATAAAATCTGTTTCAGGGCCCCACTGCCTCTTGTAGGCTTCCATTTCTTTATGGGTTTTCCAGCTGCCAGCCACTGATAACAAAAGCCATTGGCTCCTGAAGAGCACTCTTCACTGCCACAGCCAATGGCTGTCATCCACCGCGTCATCTCATTACCATAACAAAGGATGTTTATCTGGAAGATTTTCATCACAGTACAAATACCTCCTTCTCTGTCATCCTCTCAATCTAAAGAAGGCCTCAAGGTCCTCCCTAATTTAATATTTATATTCTGACACCACTGTACTTCATTTGATCTTGTCAATTTTGTCACTTTGGACAGGTGTTAGATATGGAAATGCTACTGTCGTTGTTGTGGCGGTTTCTGTTAAGACACATCAAATGTTCTTCTTTAGATGTTCCTCCACTGTGGATGATCACAGGGTATTTTTAGTACTGCATGACAAGAATCCTAATCCATATTACATGGTTGTTTGTGCATGAATGGTGGCCCTCAGCCTTACTGCAAATAACTGCAGAAGGCAGTATGAGTTTGTTTAGTTACATTCGATAAGTTTACCAACCAGACAGCAGATCCATTAACAGTGAGCCTGTAGGGGAATGAAAATACCAACCCAGAGCTTCACAACCATGGCACAGATTTAAGAATGATGCCAAACCATGCTTGGGAAAGCCCTGAATGATGGTTTTCTGCTGTTTTTGGTCTCCCTGTGTGTATTCCCCATTTTAAGGCAAAGCTGGTTAGACAGTGCCAGGGCAAATCCAGGCCATCTGTGGCTAAAATGAATGGTTTGAGTTCTGACACTGGCCAGTGGATGGGGGCTTGTGCATCACATGGAGCTAGATGCACAAAGACACACCTGTGCCTTTGCATTCATGAGATAACCAAACAGAGTGAAGAGCAGACAGATGACTTATCAAGAAAATTGCACGTCTTAAATCACTAATAATGCTCTTGAAATGAGCACCAGAATATGTACAGACACAGCTTCAAGTTATAATGCCTTAACAGCTAGGTATGATTACAAAAAATGTATATACATCAATCAGCCATAACATTATGACCCCCTGTTTAATTGCTTAATATTGTGTTGGTCTCCCTAATGTGGCCAAAAATGCTCTGAACCATTGGGCATGGACAAGAGGACCTTTGACCTTTGGGTACTCTGGCTTGTGCAGTGTTAGTCAATCAAACTTGTCCCACTGCATCCTCTTGTTGCTTGATCAAAATGGGGTGTAGGAAGTTTGGAGGTCAAATCAACGTTTTGGGAGACTGACAAGTTCCTCGAGATGTTCCTGGTTGTTTGATGTTTTTGCCATGAGGTGGGGTGCATTTTTCCTGTGGGGGTAGGCCAGTGAAATTTGGGATTGCGATTTTCATGCGGGAGAGTGCTTGTTGTGGGACAATTTGGGTGTCGAAGTCTCATCAACAGGGATTCCAAAATCCAAGGTTTTCCTGGTTCCTGTCAGAGGTCATAATGTTGTGGCGGATCGGTGTATATTTGTGTGGTGATGCACTGCAAATACATGCAACATTATTGCGACTGGACTGGGCATGTTTTACTGTAATTGTACAATGTAGTGATCGCTGATTGCAGCACTGTGCGGCTCCACCACCATAGATAATGTCAACACAACAGAGTTCTGGTGGAAGGCCTGGCTTAAGGAGCTTAGTGAACTGTCATGTCAGCTACAGGCTAACTGAACATGATACACGCACTCCGACACACATTCCTTGCTGCCACGCTTTCAGATTCCAGGGATTTATCGTCAGACACGGGGCTTTGTGTGCTCTTTGGATCCTGATTAGGTTTTTTCCTTCATGGCAGCTTTTTTTGCACATGACACACTAATTTATACTATTGTTTCCCCTGAGAAATAAGCAACCACAATGGCTCACATGGCACGGACTTTGAATCGAAACAGTATAAGGAGTGAAAAGATTCCAACTAGAGCACAAACGATCTCCAGCAGGGTTAAGATCAGCGCTGCCGAGGTTTCAGCGAGACATCTGATATGTTGCATGTCAGGGGGAAGAGTGTTTTCACTTGGAATGTCAGTGACTCTGCAAGGTCTAATTTAGGACACATGGCCTCTCAGTAGTGTGTTTTTGTTCTGCGCGCTGAACTAACCGAATTCTAATCGGCTCACCGTGTATGTATCGTGTGTGTGTTTGCATCAAACAAGATTTACTGAGAGAAGATAATCGACAAATGATTAAAAACGAGGACTGGCTCAGAGCAAATGTTGCGAGAAGGAAACAGAGATGCTGCTTTTGTGTGTGTTAGTGTGTATTTCTGGCTGAGGCTTGGGAGAGCAAGACACTGATTATTAACTGTCACAGACCTCAGTTTAACTCTGAGTGATTGGTGTGACGTCTCGGCAAATCTGGCACCCAGAGTTTTGTTGATTTATTTACAAGACATTTTGACAGCATTAACAGTTATCTTAGGGATATGAGATACATCAGAAATTAATGTGGGATTAAAAAAAAAACAAAAGAGTGGTGCATTTTTCAGCTCATGATAAATGGCTGCTTTTTAATCGAAGAAGATGATTAAAAATATGGAAATGATTTAGCATGAAGGTTAATTGTTTCCCCGAACATCTTGATATTTAAGACACCTGCACAACCGAGAGAAGAAATCAATTAAAAAAGGTCAATCTCTAAAACGACACGATACACCCCCATGTGCTCCAACTGAAATTCTACTGTTGCGCTGCCGAATTAGCCACATTCTCAATTTGTGAAACCGCATCACATCCCCGTAGCTGCTATCCTGACCTTCATTAGAAAACATTTCACATGCTGGAGATTTCAAAACAACCCCAAAGCTGATTACTTTGTTTTTTCTACACAACATCAAAACTTATTGGATAATTGATGACTGGTGTTTCCACCGGAGGAAAGGTAGTTGAAATATTTAACAAAAAAACTAACAATCTGACCACGAGATTTCCACAAGACCTGCTTGTTTCTTTAAATGATTTAGCAGAATATAGTCAGAGATTATTAAATTTCATTGTCCTTCTGACTTTTTTAGCATCCATGTGACTTTTCAGATATAAAATCAGTGCATGCTCATTAAATCTCACTCAAACATTGTGTGTGAAAGCCATCCTCGATGTGTGATAAGAATCAATAACACCGAACTATGTAAAGAGACAAATAATGTCCCCAAAATCCCCTTTCTCCACTTTATGTCCCACATAATCAATTCCACGGCTCTGCGGTCCCTTGCTGTGTTTGATCAAATATGTATTGAAGCTTTAAAACATTTAGACTTTTGTGTCCTTATGTGTGCGCTGGGTGGCGAGTGGTGAAGAGGCGAGCCAAGCCTAACGGATGCAGGGCCATGCTCATGTGGAGATGTGTCCACAATGTGACCTTTTCAAATTTGCAGGACATGTGTGTTTTTCATTCTGCTCCTTTTTTTCTCGTCGGCTTCCACCTGCAGCGCGGGGTTTTGCCTTGCATCTGTTTTGCACTGTAAAGTCTCCAGAGAGGACGGCGGTGGATTTGTACTAAACAAACAACACATTTTGCACGACATTGGTTGTGCTTCTGTTCGATCAGAGTGCATTCACCCGAAGGCTTGTAACGTTATCAAAGAAAATCTGCTCATCATAGGCCTTTATCCATGTATCAGTCACATTTACAGTACCAGTCAAAAGTTTGGACACATCTTCTCATTCACTGGTTTTGAAAGAACACACATGGAATTATGTTGTGAACAAAAAAATGTTTAAAAATAGCAGAATATGTTTTTTTTTTAATTTTAGATTCTTCAAAGTAGCCCCCTTTTGCTTTGATGACAGCTTTGCATACTCTTGGCATTCTCTCAATCAGCTTCGTGAGGTAGTCTCCTGGAACGGTTTTTAACAGGTGTGCCTTGTCAAGAGTCAATTTGTAGAATTACTTGTCTTCTTAATGTGTTTGAAAACCATCAGTTGTGTTGCGCAGAGGTAGGGTTAGTACACGGTGGAAAGTCCTAATTGACTATTGTTGTAATCCATATGGCAAGAATCACTCAACTCAGTAAAGAGAAACGACAGTCCATCATTACTTTAAGACATGAAGGTCAGTCGATCTTTGAGTGTATCAAGTGCAGTTGCAAAAACCATAAAAAAACATCTCTCCACAAGGGAGGAGGTCTGCGACACCACCTATCTCCGATTTACTATGCCACCCTTTCATCTCTACCCAGGAGATTCAACAACGTAACCTCTAACAACCATAGTCATTTGCAAATGGTCCATTGTGACGACTCTGATGAGTATTGTTCTTGATTGGCCTTGTGTGACACCTAACAACTCTGACGGCCGATACATCACGTTACACATTACAAACCGTTATACGACTGTTGTTACATCATGGCGCACCATCTGAGTCACACCTTTGGAGCACTAACAGCCGTTAGTCACCACTGGTCTTTGCACACACCTCTAGAGGTTAAATACCTGGGTTTCCCACAAGCTAGTCAGACTAGCCCAGTCTAGTCTTGACACACATGAACTGAACATGAACAGTCTTCTCAGACACTCTACTGAGTCCGGTAGCCTTCAACTGAATTGCCCAGAATAACAACAAATGCTATGATGAAACTGGCTCTCATGAGGACCACCCCAGGAAAGGAAGACCAAGAGTTACCTCTACTGCAGAGGATAAGTTCAATAGAGTTACCAGCCTCAGAAACTGCAAATTAACAGCACCTCAGATTGAAGCCAACATAAATCCTTCACAGAGTTCAAGGAGCAGACAAATCTCAACATCAACTGTTCAGTGGAGACTGGTTTTGAGATGGTTGACGGAGATGGTTTGAGATAAGGTGGACCGCAGAGTGAATGAAAAGCAGCCAACAAGTGCTCACAACCCTCTGGGAAGTCCTTGGAAAACCATTGCCGGAGACTACCTCATGAAGCTGATTGAAGAGTGTGCAAAGCTGTCATCAAAGTAAAAGGGGGCTCCTTTAAAAAATATAAAACATATTCTTCTTTAAAAAAAAATATTCACAACACAATTCCATGTGTTCTTCCACAGTTTTGATATCATCAGTATTATTGATATAGTATTGTTTGACTGGTACTGTAACTGTAATCTGCTCATTTCTGTTTGGTCTTTACACCACAAAAAAAACCTCCAAGCCATCCTAAAGTTATCTTTTGCTGGGTTTAAAAATAGCACTGTGTTCTGGATAGCTCATAAAGTTTATAATTGTGTAGTGGTAGAGAACACAGTACTGAGGCACAAGTCTACATTAAAACCTATGGATTGAGTGCCATTATCTGTCATAGTGGATAAAGTACATGGAGTTGTAAACCAGCATCTGTTAGCTTGACACTGCACTAACGTGATCCCATTACATTTGCTGGCACAGACGCTCACATTCCCATCGCCGAACGGACACATCCAATCCAACAAAAGCTTATGTCTCGGCCCAATCACCGACTCTGATCTAATAACTTCCACGCAATGCACTTTGAGGTGGATGGAGAATTGTTTTGCATAATCAAACGGAAGAGGTCTTATTTCAGCCCCACTCCTGCCTTTGTCTTGCTTGTCAGGTTGTCTGCTAAACAATTATTTCACATTCACTTTGCGGTCTGCTTTATCTCGGTGTCACTCACGGAATGAGAGATGCCGGCTGCACAGTCATTAGCTTTGTTCAGCTTTCTGGTTTGGAGCTTTCATAGTGTGTTTTTTTTCTTCTTCTAGTGGACAGGACTTAATCCTGAGACAGAAAGCATTTGAGCAGGAGAAGGTGTAATTGCAGCCTTGTCTTATAAGTACTGTGAAGGAGCAGTTAAGCCACTTTATTGAATATAAAAAAGTCAACTTTTAATATACGTACGTCCTATTATTGTTCTGAAAAGAGTGTGCCATCCAAATGTGCCAAAGGGAGTCTTTAAAATGATGCAGGTGCTTCAGCACTGACTATAAATTCAAGTCAGTGTTGCCTTTTCTTCAGGCAATACGAGCAGCAACACAACCTCTGACAGAGAAACTCCACGACTCTTTCATTAGTGGTCAATCATCTTAAAACGACTGGGATTTGAACATTGATAGACGCTATTGACAAGGAGCACATTCCATTTCCTGCTTATATTTGATTAACTTCAGGTACAATGATGGGGTCTGTGTATGTATGTGTGTGTCTCCTTTCTCGATTGCCTCACAGATGGATAACTGCCTCTCGGTTTAATTTTGATTGTTTGGGTTTGTTCCTTCAAAATTAGATTTTGGAACAAGAATTTATAAAAATGAAGTGCGCGTGCAGTTGGACCGTACCTTTATTTCACAGGGGTATCTACAGTTAGCATAGATCCAGTTGTGCCACCACATTATGTATCCTATATAGTGACCGTGCAATACTTTATCAGCTACACTATATGCACTATGTGTTGTTATATTAAGTGAAAGCTACAGATTGTTTATTGCTTACAACATTGCTATATTATGTACTGTTTATTTTGTGTTGTTAGAAGAATTGTGCTTATGTTAGGAATTATTCTTATTAGGTAATCACTGAGTGACAACATTCACAAGCTGTATGTACTCACAGTAAAGAACACAGAGAACTGACCCATTAAGATTGTGTAAGTGACACTTATCTTATGCTGACTCTTGTACTGATTGTTTACCAAATAAAAGAGCCAAGGACAGACGGACTACCAGAGAGCTGGAATGCTGTAGCGATGCATACTGCAGAGCTGTACTGTCCATTGTCCCCTTGTACGCAAGTAAAAGACCTGAGCTCGTGAGTGCTGTCTTCCTTCCTGTGCTGTGTGTGTATTTTCAGGTTTTGAACCTAACGTGTACTTTTTAATTTATCAAGTCATTCATTTATTAATTTATTAACCTAGAGGCTATATTTGAGGATTTGTATCATGACTCACACATGCCTCTGGGTCAGTTCCAGGTATGGTGCAATGAAAGCACACCCAGGAAGGTAATTGAAGGCTGCTACTCTATGTTTAATGTGAACAACAGCAATAATACATTGGCCTGTGGCTCAGGTCTCTGAGTAATGCTGGCATACGTCTATAAACCCTACCAAAACATGCAGTTGATCAATTGCTGCATGCTCAAATGCTACACTGACCTACTATGCATAATGAGAATGTTCTCTTGGGCTGTAAACTTACCCCAGGAGACAATGGTACTTTGCAACAACAAGTGCCAAACACAGAAATGGAAAATTAGACAAATGAGTCTTTTTGTTACTTTTTCAGCAGAAACTAAATTTGAAGCAGCAACCCAAATGTGAGCAACCAAAAATTAAACCGAGAAACAAATATGTGTTTGTGGCGTATATGGAAAAAACACGAAAAACTGAACATTTCAAACCCATTCTTCATTTGATTAATTTTGACGATGTGAATTGAACAAAGGACTGCAGAACATTACACAAGCCGTGAAGGCCCCTTAATCAGTTCTACATTTCACTTTTCCCACCTAAACACTAAAGGTGTCTGCTTACATTAGGCTCCAAATGGAGAGTAAAGTGGTCCAGTGGAAAAGCTTTAAGCTAAAAAAAGGGCTTTCTAGGTGAGCGGCGGTTCATTCGGCATGTCTGGATATAAAGAGGAGTGGGACCGTGTCCTGTGTTGAGAAATGACTCTGTGTTGAAAATGATTCCACACTTACCACCCCACAGCCCCTCGGACCCCTCGCGGCAAAACACATCCACTTACCTGCAAGAGAGGAGAGACAAGAAAATCAATGACTGCACACTCAATTATATCACAACTTACCAAGCAAGTGCTCCCTTTGTTTCCTCTGGGGGAGAGAGAACAACATTTTATATCTCCACAATGTATGTAGTAGCTTATTAAGATTTACATTCTCGACTTAATAAACTATGTCATTATAAAAAAAATGCAATACCAAAAAAAGGGTTCTTAGGAATAGAACCAGGCATATTCAGGCTCATCCATCTAATCCTTTACACCTCTGTGCATTTATCAAGCTCTAATAAAATGGCTCTGCCTTTGTTATTCTATAAAGGACAAAGACCCTTTCAACGGTGCCTATAACCTTGAGTCTGCTCCTTCAATCAAGATGCCGTACAACTAGATATGACTGCCTATTTGTCAAATGTAGAGTGATGAAAATCCAATGTAAACACAGAGAACAAATGGCAGGGAACAAAGCCTGAGTAAATTACCTTGAGACTAGCCTGGATTCATCCTGTTTCATATCTTGCTGTCTGCCTTCCTCACTAAGAGGTGGGGGGAGCAAATGGGTCGAAAGACCCTGACCTGGTCATGTCGTTAGCACCTACTGTATGTGCACACGCTCACACGTGCACACACCACCACAGGCAAGACTAGATGCTGTGATATTTCCACAGCAAATGTGAGCACACACAAAGTCCAAAAAATCTAAAGCTGGTGTCACAGCAGATGTGTATTTGTTCAAATTGCAGCCCAATTTGAACTGGGTATCGGTAGCATTCCTAATATCTGGCTTAAATATGTTGCTACTCAACTTTAGCAGATGGCCCGAGTTGAAAAATCGAAACCACAGTGATATGATGCAGCTACAGACACACTTTTTGACCATCTCACAGCAACGAGACATAAAATGGAGAGTTCAACATTGAAAATTCGAGGACAAATCCAATCCCAGCGCTAAATGACTAAACACAACAATGCAAGAGGTGGATAATAAGTTGAAGCCATCGGAAAATGGCAACAATAGTCTCCTGATGTATGGCTAATGGGAACATGAGGTCAACGTTAGGGAGAAAAAAATCAAAGCGAGCAGAGAAATTTCCTTTGGCCTTCTGCTGGATGTCCTGTTTTCCAGTGAAGCCACATCAGGAAACGAAAGAAACCAGTCATTTTATTGAGGAAATCATTATTCCATTATTGTGCTGCTAACACAAGTTTGACCTTAACAGCTGTTTGTGTACTAATAAACCACACGGCCTCTGGAGTTCAGCACTCTATTAAACTAAAAAGCAGTGAGGGACGCTCAGTGAGCATGTTAAATATACATTAACGCTGGGACTAACACAGACGGCTGGGAGAGCCAACAGTGATTAACAGTTTTTTATCAATGTGTGTGTGTGCATGTGTGTGTGTGTGTGTGTGTCAGTGCCCAGCAGGGAGAAGTGTTGAGCCACAAAGCCCAGCATGTGGCCTTTGGTGAGTGACTTATCTCTGCATAGCTGATCAATAATTAACCATGGGACATCCTCTAATGAGGATGATAATACACTGTTAGTAAGATAACACCTCAGCGCGAGGTGCTGGACCACTTCTCTTCATTTAGATCCACTCACCAGCCTATTAGTATTTGTCACTCACTTGATTAACATATTTCCATTTGCCGCCTTGCCGCTCACCAATTGTCATTCTGCGTCTATCCTCTTTCCCGTCGGTGTACCTGGATTTCTGACATTTCTCAAATTTGACTTGCTGCTCTTACTTTCTCCACTTCTTGACGCAATCGGCTGTAACAGCCGAGGCAAACCCTCCCCTCAGCACATCAATACATCTCCAGATGCCATATGACACATGCGGTAAGGAGCATTTCTGAGATCATCCATCAGACGGAGGACGAGCCCTCGCCCGTCCTCGCTACTCGTTTCCTCCGCCTCCTCCCGCGAAGCACGTCCGGCAGACAGATTTTAATAGGGCCCATTAATCAGCGGGGTCGTCTAGAAAAACGCCAGACTGTAATTCAGCTGGGGGAAAGGCAGATCTTTAAGCGCTTTTACAACTTTGGCAATATGAAAGCGCTACCATGCATCAGCACAATTGAACATGAATATGGCTTCACAGCTCGGCGCGACCCAACCAGTGGAACAATAACGTTTAATTAAAAAATTTAATGCCTTTTGTGTCTGCGATTGGATTGCAAGGAGTCTGATAAGTCTAGTGGTGGCAGGTGATAAATGCCTGGTGGTGGTGACGTTAGTGCTGGCTAGCACTAGAAAGGTGCTAATAACTGCTCCAGACAAGTCACTGGCAACTCTCTGAGGGCCCATTAGACAAACGGAGAGAGGCTTCACTCATTTAGAGCAACTCCATCTATAAATACAGGGACATTATGGGGTAATATTTGTAGCTGGAGTGAGTAGGAAGCTGTACACATCCTGACACACACACAGCACACAGACCCCTCGCACCAAAATACAAGACGAGCACGCACACAAACCAGAGTTCATCTCGAGTGAAAATAATCTTCCTCCCGTCTTGCAGTGAAGCCAGGACCTCTGTTTTCTGAAGATACCTCGGGCTTTTCCAGTGCCATCTGCTACACCAATACCTTCTTACAATGGAGTTGACTAAGGGCCAATTGGCAGCGAATCTGAGTACAGCGAGGCTCGAGAGATGACTGGCAAGCGGAAAAAACGCAGAAACTCGAGCCGGCCAAGTTTCGGTGAACATAAAATCTGGTTCCCTTGAAAGATAAAGACTTTCTGTTTAAAGAAAAATCTTACTCTGACATTCCTCTGCCATCTACGCAGGTGCATCGTTTTGTTTTCCAAGGACTTATGCTTCTAGAAGTGCTATTTCCAGTTTGTAGCATCTGCCAGTGGTCATATTTGGCCAGTGAAAACCAATACAGTTGGACTACCTGAACGATTTCCCCTTTTCACAGAAGCCTCAGGCAGCAACAATAGAAAAAAAGGTAGCTGTAGTTTATCTCATGTCTCTCCACATTTTCTTACATTAGAAAAAGAGTAATCAAATAAAGTTGGAACATAATGAATGAATAAGAAAGAAATGAAGTTAGGGACCATTGCTTTCAACCAAATATTATTACTGAAGTGCAGTGGACCAATCCACATGTGCTTCCACATCATACATAAACAACAACAATGGAATACATCTGTCAGGCAGTTTGGTCCCCAGAGGAGATGCTTATAAAGACAGACGGTTAGGCCATCAATAATTAAAACAGATGTAATTCCCATTAGCCATGGGACTATACCCATAAATATTTAATGTGCTCCTTGCGTCCCTCCCCCCTTCTCTCCTCACTTCTCTCCTCTCATTCCCTCTCTCCTCATGGCTCCTATCCTCCTCTCATCTTTCATCTAAAGCCGTTTCCTCTCCCTTCCTTTCTCCTGCTCCTCACAATTTCTCCTCTACAAGGCCCCCCCGCCCCACCTCCCGACTTCAGAGAACAGCGTGGAGGCAGCGGGCTCCAGCACAGACACATACTATCATACTCATTATAATGGTCCCACTGGGGAGGTTGAATGGGATGAGGAAGGAGAGGGCAATGAGGGGAACCTGGAGGGAACGGAGGCCACAATTTACGATCCCCCGTCACGGGACCGGTTAGCTGGAGTGGGAGGCTCTTATGTCTGCTTACACTTCAGCGTGACAACAATGAAAAGCGGTCACCTTCTTAGGCTGACAGCGTAATAGAAAAAGAACAAAACAAAGCTAGCTTTACATATTAAAGAGAGTTTGTGTGTTGCTAAAGTGAGACTTTAACTGGTGAAAAGGACAAGAGGCCACATGGGGAGGAAGATTTGCCCCGTGGTTACTGAGAAGAAACAAGGATAAAACATAATGAGTGCTTTGAGTGGAGGAGCAGAAGAGTTTCTGTACTTCTGTCTGATGAATAACATAGGCAGGATGTAGAGTGGGAGGCTGGAATTGAAACAGCCGTCTCCTGATGTCACTCCATCAGTCACCAGACGCCCCTCATTAATCCAGACTCTCCCCCAACATCCAAACTCTCCATCCATCCTCCCTGCTGCTGGCGTATCTTCCCCGTTGAAAGAGCCGCCTGTGCAACTGCAGTGCTATCGAAGCGCCAGCTGAGCAGCACACTGTCCATCCATCTCCTCGATGACACGGGGCCTAATGCGTCGCTTCTACACCAGCCACAGACAGTCCTCAGGCAACAGCGACTAAAGAGGAGGCCCATGAGGTTTCCAGAGAACACAACTCTCAGAGAAAAAAAGGAAAATTATTGCCACTGGCAAAATGCACAAATTGCTCTGACAGCTATTACAAATCTGATCAAAGGCATTTGATCTGCCAAGCAAGATCAAAAGTGACACTAAATAGCCAGACTTACAGTAGCCAGCATTGAAATTCCTTAAATGTTCATTTATAACACTATGCAACAGTGACATTTACATAATGAAGTCATGTCAAGATTTCTTGACATGCACTCAACTGTTGACATGCAACCTGCTGTTAGAGCTGTGCGCAGGCACGACTATGTCTAAGTGAAAACCCTCAGATTTAATTTGCCTGACCTACATAGCCGACAGCAGGAGCATGCCAATCCACACTGTTAATCAACCAAACATCGCAGGCTTCCATGGCATCTGTCTGAGACGAAGTCCCCTGAATTATAATCTGCTCTCCAGTTGCTTTTGTGCGATTCTTGCAAGTGCTCCATTGATAATTAGAGTAATTAAAATATAAAAGAAATACTGCAGGGTTGTATAAGTTGAGTTGTGGTTGAGTTTGACCCATGACAAAAATAGACAAGGTATGCGGTGAGCTTCTAATGGGTAAAACTACTGTATGAAAGAACCAAAAGGGTAAAATAACAAACTATGCAGTTTGCACAAGGAAAGCAACTTCCACTTAAAGATAAGAGCAGATAATCTTCACCTACACAGGTTGAACTCCTTTCCACTTATATGTGAATGTGTCCATCATCAACTGCACAAGTGATTTCTACCCTTTTCCATGTCACCTTTACCCTCACCCCAACCTGTCGAGGCAGAAGGCCTAATTTTCATCTATCCAGTATCGCCAAAGAGCTTGCCTTAAGGGGAATCTTTGGTTTTGTTAGGTTTCTCTCTATAACACAGTTTTGTAAGGTTTTAAGGTGCATTAAATTATTAATGTGTTTAGGACCTGAAGGATCTGCTCTCTTACACTTCTTGGTCGTCTGGCTACATTCGAATGATTTTATCTGACCTTTTTCCTTTCAGGAAGGGCAAACAGTCTTCGCCAACCTTGGTTGATTCAGGGTATATTCAAAAGCCTACAAGTTTGTGTGACTTTTAGAGCATTTTGATGCATATACTGTCGCCATGCCATGCAAACTTCATCTGTACCCTGAACATGATTTACTGCCAGCTGTTGCAGTGATTTGACAGTTTGCCTCCAATTAAAATACAAGAATAGACTAAAAATTGAGTCTAACAATATCCAGGTTTTGGACTTTGACCAACATATGAGATAGCACATACTCATTAAGTTCTTTTGGGAATCCTAACTGAGCAAACGCAAGACACACAAAGCTGGGGGAAGTTTCCATTCCTTGCCTTAAATTCTTCGAGAGGATTTTCCAGTGACATGTTAAGCTGTCGGTTTCATAAGCTCATCATACTGTAAGTGCAACCTGAACCGTCTTGAAAGTCAGCTCATTTGGTACCACCGCTCTTCCGCTTTTGCCACCGGAATCTGTATTTCTGCCTCTGCAGGCCAAGATTTCTCCCGCTGGAGGGGAGTTGGCAACTCTAAGCACCAGAGAAAGCTATTCATCATCTCTCAAAGGAGTGAGCACTACATCAATCTGTCTGTCAACAGCCCTCCACACCAATACGCCTCTGCCTGCCTCTGTGCATTCCACACCAGATCTCAGCAATGGATGGATTTAACTCTCTGTGTATGGCTACACTCATTATATGCCCAAGGAGCTCTGAAATATAAGCGCGGCAATAACTGGCATTCCCTGGGTTTTAGTAAGTAGTAAAAAATGAGTACACTTTAATTATGCATCCAGGCACTAGTTTCCCTCTTGGTAGGGTTCTCGTATTCAATTTGGGACTTTGTAATCATGCATTCTCAGCTTGAGAAACTGAAAACACATTATTTGCTGCGTTGTTATATTTTATTCAATTAAACACTGACAGCGATGGTTTAATTTTACAATACTCTCATGCTCCATTTAAGTTGAATGAGAAATCATGTCAAGATAAACGGGCAAAAAAGAAACAGCACATAGGCCATAAAAAATGCTGATCTCCTGATTTATTTTTGTTCTTCCAAGCAAGTTAGTATAGAAGCTACAGAGGAGGAGCTCAATGAACCAGTGGAACCAGTGGAGAGACTTCTGAGGATTAGTGATCCCAGGGGGTAATGCTTTAAAAAGACTGGAGGTTTGGGGCACCTCTGCTTACCATGCATCCACAATTTGCCAACTCAGCATCCTCCTCTGATCAGGAATCTAACAGGGTCTGTATCTCATCTCACACCAACACATACATCCCACGCATACATATATATATACTCTCTGGCTTGGTGTCAGGAAGTATGAGAGGCTGGTTAGAATCGGGAGAAGTGCAGTAGACACACAAACACATTAGTTGTCAGTAAGGCTTCAAGCTTAATGCGGCACTGCTGTATATTTGACAGGAGCTGACAGCTATTCTGTACTCAGTGTCAAGATAGATAACCCCTTATGTGGTCTCTAAAGTATAGGAAGCCTATACTCGCTGTGTAAGAGGACAACATTGGGCCCAGATCAGAAACAGTCACATCTTTCTGCACAGTATCTCTACAGAATATGAAACGGATTTTACCTTGCCTAAGGCCATGAAAGCAAGTTTGCTTAATGAGCTTCGTACTGTAAATAACTTGTCTAACTTTATGCGAACACCAGCCTACGTTGAAGAGATACTGACAAGCAAACATGCTTTTTTAAAATCTGATCTCATTCTCAGAGCGACAATTATCGCTCATCACCAAAGCTGCTGGTGTGTTTTTCAGTGTCCCAGTACTCAACACCAACACATGTATAGCAGTTTATCCAGTTTAAGGGCCTCAGTTAGTTTTGTCTTTTCATGACATAAGTCTTGTTCTCACTCTACCTTCTTTCATATTAACATCTTGTTTGGTTTGGTTTAAGCACCAAAACTGTTTGGTAAGGTTTAGGAAGAGATCATGGCTTGGGTGAAAATATACCCTTTCACACCCTTAGGCGCATGTTACAAGGCAAACTTCTACCAGAAAAGGAGAGACACTGACAACACCTGCAAAGAATACTTGACTGTTGACTCTATTTCTGACTAATTTTGTCGATTAAAAAATTACGTAAAGGGTACCCTGTATGTTCAAATATTGTGCCAAGGAGTCCTGACAGAGCTTCAGTATGTGCTGACGTGGGGCCTGCTTTTTCCAACATGCTTTTTTAGGGTTAGATGAATCCAATCTCCACAAATCAATCAGAATTTAATGATGGAAGAACCTCAATCCAAATCTGATGACAGTTGTTGGGTCAATGCCGAAGAGACCCCACTATATACGTCAAATTACAGCAAGACAATACTCAGTTTAAGGTGTTAAATGTTTAATAATTTCTAAAACAAACAAAATATATTTATTTATAATGGTATAAATATTTAAAAAGTAAAGAGCCATATCCAGCAGTGCACCACAGTGTTTCAACACACCCTGGAGTACACTTGTATAACATTGCAGCAGAGGGACTTGAAGCTACAACACTGGAGGACAGCTTTACAAAGTTGCTCTCTAACACTTCACTGATATTAAATTAAATCTGAAATCAAAGGTTTTTGGTGCGTCTTACTACCCTGGATGCCTTAGAGAGATTCAGACAGCCATTTCTTAGTGATGCCAGACAGCATTCGGCAGGTTTCAAATACATGTTTCAGATGTTTTCTAAGTAAGAGGGAATGTTCTGTCTTTAATAAAATAATAAAAGCTCTGAAACACTGGAGTAACAAAGGGTCATACCAGTGCACTGCAGAGATGCCACCGGAGACGATGTTGTAATGTGAAACACTGGTATAACATGAACTCACTTCCACAGTTCAGCCAATAAAACAATGCAAAAGCAGCATGGCATATATCTGAAAATAAACCAGGAAATGTGTGCAAGTGCCACCTCGCAATCTCTCTGTTCCAGTCACAACTCCTTGTCAGGGGGAGCAGACAGTGAATCTCACTTTGTAGCTGCACACCAGGAATCAGATCAATGACAGTTTTGAATTCAAATAGCGGAATTAAGGAACGGGCAGCTGCAGACCTCCACCAGGCTCCCCATCTTTCACTTTCTCATTCCCTCGATTCGCCCGTCTGACAGAGTGCCAATGACAGCCGCAGGCCTCCAGCGACAGCTGATTTGTGCAGCGACTTGATCTAGGCCTCTGCTCCCTCCAGCTTCTTTTTAAAAGCCCTTGACAGAGCAAAGATAGGTTTATGTTTTCGAGGTGACGATAAGCCACGGGTTTAACACATAAGGGCACTGTGAGCAGGGCGTAGGCATGAATACGATTTTTATAGGTATTAATGACTCCCTGCCCTGCACCCTAAATAACACACGAATGGTGACAGACTTCTACATGTGTACATTCAGTAGAAAGTACATGCAAAATGATTCTTGATGTCGAATCCCCCATGCCACCCATATTCCTACTCAGCACCCGCCTCCTACCACACATTCCTGTCACAAGTTTCATTATTTTTCCATGATTAGCCAAGTTAATAGGCCACTAAATGCTGCACTATCAAAGTGAGAGCTTTATTCCCTACCGAGTCTGGCCTCTCATTCTGCAGGAAAAGAATGTAGCAGGGAGGAATATAACAGGAGGCTAATCCAATGGGATACTCCCAACAATAAAAATACCTTACTGGCAGTGCCTGGTGGAATGACCCATTTTAATTGTGCATGCACTAATCTATCCCACTACAAAAAGTGCTGCAGCTACATCCAACACTCTGCGGCTCAGTGGTGCATTGTGTGGGTGTGTGAGGTCTGGAGGATCAGCAATATTGTTTTTGTTGGTCTCTGAAGGGCTTAGAGAGATGTTTGCACCCTTAGGGCGGCACTAAATTTAATCCTGTATCAGGAAACTGTGTGATGGGTGATCATGGATGCATTATTTGATCTTTTAAGTCTGTGATAATCATCTCAGACGCTGAGAACACATACTTTGTAACACAAACCTTGTAGAAGAATAAAAGAAGTTAAACTTGAGAACATTTTACTTGCAGACTGACGGGTCAGACTATTTTTGGTAATCTCTGCAGCTGGCTGGCCAAGTTTGACTGGGAAGGAATATTCTTTTTTTGCATGCATTGATTCACCAGCTCTGGGTTAAGGCAGGACAGCTATTAGACTGTAGAGCCAAAAGCTAATAAAGCAACAGTATTTCTGGCCAGTGAACACATCATTAATCGGCTGATAGCAGGCTCTTCTACACAGGTTTGAAAAACACTGTCTCCATAAAAATGTGGGGACATTTTGTTCTCAGTGGGGACCAGAGAACAGTGAATCCTGTGATTGGTTTGACCTGTTATTGATTTCATCTATTAAACTTCTTTTATTTTCAAAGAGATTTAATGTAGATAAAACTACAAGTGTAAAGTCAGTGTTGTTGAACCTTGAAAAAATTACGTTTGCAATTCCTAAAAGGGGTTGTAGCTCACAATGAGGGATGTTTTGTGAAGTCATGGTGGAAGACATCTGCACTGCACTGGGTAAATCACCATGGGATGTGACATGATCTCTGATTCAATCTGAGTCACTGTTGCTATGGAAAATAGACTGTGTGCAGACACTCTGTATTCCTCATGATTTAATACAGTAGCTAATCAGCGCTTCTCCTGTTAAATGGGCCAAATAAGACCTTTGCATGTTTTGTTCTCGGCGTGTACATAGCGTTGCCGCAGGTTGTTGCTGACATTTGGCACCTCCCATTTATCTTGCGAAAGGTCATGAATTGTAGCAGGTTCTGTAATGAGTCATGTGCAGAATGGATCAAAGTTCACACCAATACCAGAAAGGTCAACTGACAGGGCATGTTGGCCCCCAGGCTCCCTGCTGCTAGTCACTCATCAATAGATGAAATGACTTGGATATTGAGGTGAATTTAAGCACAACCACTTGGTGGCTACTATTAAATATTTGACTGTATGCCATCACACATGCAAGTATCGATAACTTTGGTGGTTTCGATTACTTTGAGATTGATGATCTCCATGCTAATATTAGGAAGGTATGCTTTCAGTATGAGATGAACTTTGTTCCCCGATGAGCCACACAGCTACCATCGGGAGTCTATTTAGGTCGACACACTTGCATCCCTGAATAAAAAGTTCTACAGCGCAAGCTCTACTTGGATCATTCTGGCAGTGCATCAGTTGTTCATCAGCTGTAGGATTCTACAGGGTTTGCCTTAAAAGCTGCACTGTGCCAATTTTACTCAACATTTAAGATGCCTTAACTTCAACTACACAATGAATTTAGGTGTTAATCTGCTTCCTGTGGAACCTTTTCTTCTTAGATTGTTCGGGTCAATCAACCAGCCACCATGCAGACCTCACACTGGATGTAAAATACCAAGCCCCTGATCGCTTTTGTCCAATGTCAATTTCAAATGCCTCAGTGTTGACAAAAATAGAGGCAGCATTACTTTAAAGCAATGTCTACCAATATGCCTGTATGTTTTTCTATTGTGTCAGTTGTCTTTTACACCTGTCCTTTCTGTTGTCTCTGCATTTCACCTGTTGTGTGCTTGCATCACTGAATAAAATTAAATAAATAAATAAAATGCAATGTATAAGTTGAAACTTCACTGCTTGCCAGAACATTTTGTATTTTAAGTTATATTGAAAATAGATGAAAACGTTATGCATCCATTAATTTTTTGTTATTCAGTTGAGCTGAAAACGTACCAAACAGTGACTTTTGTGTAAGACTGCACCCTGAGCTATATGTGAGAATAACGCCACAGAGACATCAATATGGTACCCAGGGGGGGATTTGTCATGCTAAAGGCAAGAAGAAGCAAGATGGTATTCAAACAAGTAACCTACTTCAGTAAAACGTGCAAGGGCTTCTTTCTCCCCACCCCCCCTCCCCCGGCATCCTGGCTTGAATTAGTTGAAATCCCTGGCAGTGCCTTTGCTCACTGACACATGTTAATCACCCTTGTCAAAACAAACACAACTGGCGGTCAAAGCCTGTGGGGAAACTGACGAGGACTCCCTGTGAAGCTGCTTCGAGTTGGAGAACTTTAAAAACGGAGCTTGAAGCGAGCAATGATCAAGTAAGGAAAGGAACTAACTTCACAACACTAAAAATATACTTAAATATATTAATGACCCTTCATACAGAGTCTATAAATGTACAATAAGTGGCTGACAATAATGATTACTAAAAAAGAAGGCTGAATTTTATGATCCCATTAAGGGCAACGCGTACATTACTAACAAGAAAAATACCTTCAACTAAGTGTGGAATTCATCCTTTCTCATCATCATGCTGACTGATTCTGTTGAACGAGTCATTTCATTCGTTGTAGAGCTCAATATACCCAGAGGTCAGTGGGAGCACTTGTATTCGCAACACATTTTTGGCGCAAATATCACAAACTCCTGTGTAATCCAATGCAATCCGACAACCATGCAGTGAACGCTGGCTTTGGAATGCTCACATTATTATTACACTGTGTGTTGAGAATGTGTCATACGGGGTGTTGGTTCTTTTTTAGGCTGTTGTTTGCAATTTTGACCTACTGACTACATTTCAAGGTAATCGGCTTACTGTAAGATGAAGGCGCTGACAATAAACTGACATGAAAACCAAAAACACTGTAAGCCAAACACCGAAAATAGCTGTAATCATCTTTCATACACACCTCGGCATAAAATCTCTCCCGAACAAACACCCACGCAGACACCGACGTACACACCATCAACCACTGCGAGACAGTTAATAATCTCTCTGATATCTTTTCCACAGCAACCTGGTGAGCGAGCAGCCCTCCTGATATCCTGCGTCGCCGACTGTTGAGCCAGCATCTGTGTTGCTCTACATCCTGTGTTAGAGATAAGAGATAAAGAGCAGTCCAGGCCGGTGCCACCAGTACAGGCTGATAAGCTCGGCTACAGGCCTGATGGTTTGCTGGCACATCACTGTCTACACCAGACTTTAGCAACAGATAAGGGCCTCACACTCTTACAAGACCTCTGTGTGCAACGGATTGAAGAAAATGATAAGACAGCGTGAATTAAAAAAGAAAAGGAAAAATAGTTCAGAGTAAAAACTAAAAGCAAAGTCAAGGATTTAACCTGATAAATGATTGGATGAATCGTCTTCACAATATGTTTCTGGCATCAGAGGTGAGCTTCAGAGTCACTGGGTGAACTGTTCTTTTTTTTTTTTTTTTTAACCAAACACAATGCAGTGACAGAGGAAACAAATGAAAATGCTGCATGAGTTACATCAGTCAGGCAGCGCTCTGTGCTGTAACCTAATCTTCACTGAATTGATGTCACAGAGCTGTGAGTGCGGCACCTTGCTGAACAAGTGTGGCTCAGATACCTGCGCTGTGTGTATTTATAGGGAGGTCTTTGGGGAGCAGCCTCCTGACACTTCCCCAGACTCTCTTACAACAGGCAAACATCTGAGGAACCTCTGACACCAAAGTCAAAAGCTTCCTGTTTGAACCTGTGAGCCCTCCTTCCAAGATCGAGCATGTCCCCAAACTACAGGCAATGCAGAACTACAAAGGCAGAAAGGGGAGAGACATTCTGCAGGGAAGCAGTGTGTTCAGGCTCACCTTATTAAAACATCCCAATCTGGTGGAGTGTCAAATTTTCTGCCTCTTTCTTTTAATGCACACACCTAACAATGAGCCATGTGCATTTGTTATACAGCCTGTTTATGGCTCTTTTAATCAAACGCATGTGATTAAAACAAATCTAGTAGGAGCTGCAGCCAATCTTTACCAAACCACAATCTATTTCCCCAGCAGCAGCAGCAGCAGCTGTCCTGTGGTAAACCAATACACAGAACTATAATTGGGCGAATCTCATTGGAAGAAGAAAATTGGCTCATTGAGATTTAACAGCAGGCCATCAGCCGAGGTGTGCTACCGCATCACAGATAGGCACTAGTTCCAGCGATCGAAAACGACTAGAGTGCGTGCCTGTGTGTACTGTAAGTGTAAATTTTCGGACCGTAGGGTGCAAACGATGCTAGGCTACACAGCAGATGGTGTGTGGAGCCATTCAGGAGCCAATCCGAAGGTAACACAGCATCAAATAATTGGAATTCTATTCAAATGTACCATGTATAATGGCCATCATGACAAATAACAATTCTCTGCTCATTATGGACAATTTATAGAAAACTGGCAGGCAACGCATGAGAAGGTGCCAGAGTGCACACCTCAATGTTCTCTAGGTGTGATTTTCTGCATTCTTACCTACTCTGCGGTTGGCCTCTTTGCACACGCCTTGATTTTTAGGGAAGGGCTGATTGGTTAAATTGCTGATTTAATCTGTTATGTATTGTAATAAGGTTGTGTAGTTCAGCTCTCACTTCAGGGCTTCAGACACAAGAGGAGAATGTTTGATATTGCTTCTTGATGATAGTTTAAAGATATAAGCAACAGAGTAATGACTGATATTTACCACAATGGTAGGCCGATCTGTGTTCAATCTCCCCAAAACAACCTGGCAGGACACATCAACTCCCACCACCGCCATCACCCTCCGTCTTTCCCTCTGTGCTGCTGCATCTGTTGCAGTCTGAGAGGCAGATGTTCCTATGAGGAGAGGCAGCAGGCAGATAGAACCCCCTCCATCCCCCATACGATTACCTCTCTATCTATCCGACTGCAACAATGCACCCCCATCCACCGCCCTGCAGCAGCTCATTGTATGAGCTTTATTGACCCTTATCTTTGCACAATTAGGACGGATAACAAGAGGTTGTGGGCCCACCACTTACTTGCAGGACCCGCTGATAGCGAAAGACACTAAAGGCCACTTGACTGTGAAGCTGAGGCGATGTGAGCCCGTAAATGAACAACTCAGGGATATGTTGTTTAAATTTATAACTGGCGCCTTTTCGGCACCCTGATGAATATTCATTTGGATCGTAATACCGCACAGTTTTAATAAAGGTTCAACAAGCTCCAAAGCACTACGGGATTTGTGCCAGGTTGCAGCTAAGCAGTGGACCTCGCATATTTTTACCTCAGTGGGTTTTTTGGGTGGCAGAGAACTGGCCCGAGGCCATATCTGACTGCTGTTAGGGAGAATAATGATGAATATCTGAGGTGCAATTAATCTTGGTCAGGTATGTGTGAGGCTGGCTGTGTGTGTCCCCGTGTCATGCCACATTTCCCCTGGAGCCAGGTGGTGACTAGACAGCACAAGGTCAAGAAGAAAGGTCAGGGAGCATTATGGGCCCTTCATCAGTGACAGAGTGACAACAGGACACACATGCATGAAAATCACTTAAAAATATTAATTAGTCCATCTGAAACTGGAAACATGTGCCTCCATTTTATTATAATATATCATCATTTTAACGATGAATACAATTGCCTGAGTAGATGTGATTTAAAATGGGGCGTTTAAAAATTCCTCAAATGAGTTCTCCTTGTAGATATGATTTCAAACTTTGAATACTTCAAATTTAAATTTTCATGCAAAATCTGCTGACAATTCACGAGGAAGAAACTACAAAGCATCAGCAATAACAGAGAGCGGAAAATGACAAATGGGGTTCGGAGGCTGCTGAATACTGTATGCTCACACAGCAAGTGAGCATGGACAGCTTGCAGTGCTCCTGATCTACCACTAATAATTGAGATTTTGGCTTTAGCTAGACTTGAGTAGTGCTGGGAGACGGAGGGAGAAAAAAAAAAACATGGCTAAATTTACTGCAATGTGTGCCAGAAATCTGAGCTCGCTGGCTCATGGTAATCCTGTAAAAACTCCACAGTGAGATGCAGCAACATGACTTGGGCAGGGTTTGTCGTTTTGTATTGATCACAGTGAGGGGACTGAGGTGAGGAGGGGGGGAAAAGAACAATTCTGAACTAAAGTCGAACATGTGCTGCTGTATTGACACTCAATCCACAGTTGGACGTGTCAAGTATTGGGTGCCATTGCGAAAAGCTTCTATTTCTCCCTTTTGCCTGGTGCAAACCTGCAGGCATACGTCAGAATATATATACTCCCACACAGGAACTGATACACACAAATACTTCCACAAATACGCATTAATACACACCCGCTCCGGTTGCCGAAAAAATCAATGCACAGACAACAGCGGCAGCTTCGGTTTGGATTGTTGATTCATGAGGTAATTAGGTTATGCATTTCCTCTATCTGAATTTCAAAAGATTCATAATTCTCTTTGTTAACACCCGAGCTCTACCACAGGCCCCGCAGCTCGGCTGTAATCCTGCAATGAACTCCACATCACCTCCAACACAGCCAAAGGGAATTAAGTAACACTAAAGGGAAGGCAGCAAAAAGTATGCCAACTGCCCACTCAGGCAATCACGCGTAGGATGTCAGTGGGGAAGGATGTCATGTGGGATTGAAGAAAGAAACCCATGGGGGGGGCTGATAAAACTGTTCAAGATACGCTATTGGTTACCAAGAAGCCAGGAATACAAGTGCTGGAGCATTGATAATGGATTGGATACTGTGGCAGGAGATTGGTGCTGCCGGTGGATTAAATTTGTCTCTGAAAAGATACTTTAAAGCCTTAGTTTTATTTTTATAACACCAATTTCATGGATTAATACATAAAGTTTGGTAGTTTTTTTCACTATGACCCAACTGGATAATAAGCTGTCCTGTACAGAGCCTTCCTTTTAGAGCCAGACTCTACTAGTGAATTAGAAATTGCATTTATTGCACAGACAGGGGACATCTTCTTTAGATGGGCTACTTCGGAAGAAAGCTGAAAAACACCAGTGGCACCAATGTGATGGAAAGCATTAGAAAGTCCACTAAAAGCACTGCATTTTCTATATACGCTAGAGGGATGTTTTTGGGTTTATTGAATGAGAAAATGAAGGAATTATCTTTACAGACATTGTGTTTGTTACATCAAAAGATGACTAGAGGTTGAATTAATTCAGCAGATTCCAATAATTCAAGTGAAGTGATGCACATTTAGCAGTTATTTTTGTCATTTTTATGTTCATTTTAACGTATTATTTTAATTTAAAATCAATGAATATCCTTAGAAACCATGAAAATAAATACATTTTACCTTATATAATAACTTAGTTTATAACAGTGCATTTATGTTTCTATTAAAATAATACCTTAACTATTATTGTGGCATATCCTAATGAACCTTACAGTAAAGGGGTCTGTAAATAAATTTTAAAATAATATTTAATGTCTAATTATTACTAATTGCAAAAGTTCAGCTCAGCGAGAAATAGGTGTGGTTTGAAATATTAATAGCTGAAAGGCATAAGGAGCCTAATTCTACATTACAATAATTCACTACATGTTGAAAATTGGCTCGGCAATCTCGTTCAAATATGTAAAAATTTAAATCTGAGTATATAATGGAATAAAGGCATTAGGATGTGCCAGAGGCCACAGAATGTGGGTTTTTAACAGGCACATTTTTTTTCTCTGGGAGGACATTCCCTCAGACCCCCCTAGCTGGCTCTCCATGTCCTTGTGGAAAGGCTCGACTCTATAATGTTATTAATCTCATATGAAGCAAACAATCTTGTGGTAATAAGTGCAGCCAGCAGACGTCTCAGCTTTCTTGTAAAACAGTGGGTGACTCATGATTTATATTATTCCTGATGGAATTCAAGGCAGCCTCAACTCCAGTTAAAAAGAAAGAAATGGAACTTAGCATTTAAGCGGCAACCCTGCTATATCATGAAAAGTGGCTTTGTGTTTTTTAACTTAAAAACATCCCTCTCTGGTCCAGGCACTTGCTCATTGTTAGCCCTTTTCTAAAACCCAGCTCCCGGTAAGAGAAATTACAGCTCCCTGCCCCAGAACCACCTGGTTCAATGTGCGTGGCATGTTAAGTAACCCGACACACAACTAGAATACACAATCTATGCAAACAGCAGGAAAAAGGGACATCAATTATCCTGAATGCAATGAAGAGCGCACAGGAAGGACGAACGGAGACGGAACTGAGCTGCAGCTTGATCATTATTAGTTTGGAAATTGACTGCGAGGTAGTTTCTCTTTAATCTTTTCTCTGTCACACTCTACTTCTCTTCTGTCTCGCTGTCCATCTGGTGGTGCAAAATCTGGCCACAGCCTTTCCGGTGAAATTAGCTTCATTAACAAATAGCCACATTAACTTCGGCACAAACCTTTGGCATCCGCTCGATTGGAAACAGAGCAGGAGTAGTTTGGTCGACCATGCCAGCTCCACCATATGGGGGGTGGGTTTGTCTCGAGAACAAATGATCTTCCTTAAATCTGAAGCTTATCTCGAGCTCAGGACTATTTTGAGGAAGAGGAAACAAACACGTATTATTTACTGCCCTGCGTTTGTCTTGAAAAAGACAGGTCAGGAAATGAATTTTACCAAAATACACTCCATATAACATTAATATACTCCTATTAAAAATAACCTGTGACCTTATTAAAGGAGTAATTTAGAGGAGGCACAGTCAGATAATGTCATTCTCCATCTGTTAAACCTATTTAAAGCCACACATAGATTTTAACATGCAGGGATGTGCTGTTTAGATATAAACTAAAATGCTCAATATATTTTTTTAACGGTCAGCTTAGTAGCAGCTGATCTTACGCTGCTGTAATCAGACCTGTATCTGGAGAAAGTAGGAAAATGCTAATTTTGCTTTAACACTCATGTTCTTTCCAGGAAATTTGTTAAGCTGCAGTCCAGTGTTGCAAATCAGAATGTATGCTTTTGCTTGATTTAGCCATCACTGAAACATTTAAGGTATTTTCTTTGTATGGCCCAAACTAAAATCTTTAGTGAATCGTGAAAGCCTCATTGCGAGACTGTGACAACAAATCCTGTTAATGAGCAACACCCCTGGTTATAGGATATGACAGCACCCAGAGGTGTTTCTTTAAGGCCATTTTGTCACCTTTGAGTAAGGGCTTCACTGTTGTCACATGCCAGTCTGCATCTGAGATCTAGTCCTCTATGTGTCTGTGCGTCGCGGGGCTGGGAGGGAAGGTTAGTGCATCGGACGAGGCGGTGCAGAGATAATATAGTTTGTCAGGAGGTGTGAGGTTGAACTGATAGGTGTGAAGAAATTTGTCTCTCACCACAAGAAGTGTGGTGGTAAGTAGAGGTAGTGGGAAATAAAGGGCAAAGAAATGAGGGGACGAAATGCGTGACAATTAGGAACATATAAAAATCTAATAATCTCCAATCAGCCACAGCACTAAAATCACTGACAGAGGAAGTGATAATCTTGTTAACCCCTAACCATAGCAACCTACCACACCGCAAAAACTGCTCACAAATGGCTCAAGGAACACAAACTCAATGCACTGACCTGACTTCCAAACTCCCAGTCCAATCATGTATCCAGGGCATGTGCAAAAACAACCTCAATCCACTGAGGTCCCACCCCACAACCCATAAGACCCAAAGGATCCAACAAAAATCAGACTCGCCTAATACCCACCCTCACCCCGACTGGTTGAGGCAGATTGCTGTCCTCCCTGAGCCTGGTTCTGTCTGATGTTTTTTGTGTCCTTCTAAGTAAAAGGGAGTTTTTTTGTTGCTTACCACAGTCACAAAGTGCTTACTCAAAGGGAATCCAAAAGAAAATGTGGGTTTGTTGGATTTCTCTATTGAAATTTTTTTAAAGTTCTTCACTTTACTGTGTGAAGTGCTTTGAGATGACATATGTTGTGACTTGGCACTATAAAATGACATGAATTGAACTTGGAATTGGATTCACCAAAGGACACCTCCAGATTTCCCATCTCCATGCCTTGATGGGTCAGAGCTGTTTTGGTGGCCCACTGGGGGTCTACACAGTATCAGGCACATGGTTTTAATTTTGCGGCGGCTCTGTGTATGTTCCAACTGTCAGACAAGGCTAATAACTTAACTTAAATAAAGACAAAAGACCAACTTTTCTGCTTAGAAGAGCATTTCAAATTACTCCTTTGGGAGAACATGGAAAGCAAAAAATAGAGTGGTTCTGTGTGGTTTGTTTAAAATTACCATTTAAAAACAATTTCTTTTATTCCCATACTAAAACTGTTGTGCAAGGGGATTTACACGTTCAGTAGACACTGCTGTTAACATTGTATTTCATTGCTTTAGAAATATAAAAGTCTTTTACATATTAAAAAAAAAACATATGTGCAAGCTATGCATTTTTTCTAATAACATTTTCCTAACTGGCCCCTTAGGTGTCAAATGTAGTCCATCTGTGAAGGAAATCCGCTCCAATAAAACCTAAACATTAACTCATCTCACCAGAGAGCAATACAATTAGTTATTCTATAAGGTGTTCCGGAGCAGCACTGAGCAACACAGGAGATATAAAATGAAAACTGCAGGCTATAACCAAATGCTCATCCTTGGAGGAAGTATTTTGCAGAACAAGACAGAAATAAATGACTGTGTAACAATTTGATTGGGTTAATATAGTACAGCTTGTGTGCTCAGCCAGCAGAGGTTGGTTCAAAGGCAGGAGTTAAATGAGTCATTAATGAATATCTGCGGCCTCATCTGTCAAGTCCAGCTTCTGTTTGCAATTAATGTGCAACTGTGTGTCGTTATGTATGATTTATATTGCAGCTTGCCTAATAGTGTGAATTTACCAATAGTTTTCAAATTAACATCATCATTTAAACACAAAAGTTCAACTTAAATGGACGCAGGGCTTTATTTAAAAGCTATGATATCAGCTCACACTATCACTTAGCTGCAATAAAACGCTCAAAAATATATACAGCACATAGCGAGTCCCTCATATATACCATAGAGAACCCAATCGATTGGGATCACCGTGTTAGCATTGCAGATGGCCATCACGTGAAGGGTATCATGTGGGAATCAATCACGGCAGCAGCATTTGAGCCTCGGAGATTCCACAGGGATAAGTTCGCTCAAATCTGACGGGCTGGGATTTGGCACTCCAGAGCTTTGCTTGTCACAATATTGATTTAGAAATAATTACCCAGACTGCTTAGTGATTCCTTGCGTGTTCGCCCGGTATCCTGCCTCAGCCTCGGCTCATGCATGTCACTGCAGCAAACCAGCTCTTATTTCTCCCCTGATTAGATGTACCAAACATAATCTGCGAAAGAGCCGTCTGTTTTTGAAATACAGCTGGAGCAGTCGGCTTCTCCTGCAGAGAAGGCTAACGGAGCTGCTAGTAAGTAATTACCATCAAAGCTGGTAGGTTAGTGCACAAAGTATGACTGACAGCTAGAAGCCCCCCTAACTGCTGATTGAATCACCATAGATACAAATTATTGAAAGACACCATCAAGCCAACTGGTTAACAATTGCCTGTCAAATATTTTCTTAATTCCATGGACACCTGTCTATTCAATGTGCAAACCAAGACAATTTTCTCATGCTTAGAGAAATCCTTGGTCTATAATAGTCCCATGCACCAATAAAAAGGATATAGATGCAAGGAGGCCCACACTTTCAGCTATATATGAGTTTATTGTGCTGTACCTGGCAACGACTAATGTACCCAGCATTGCACGGGCTGTTATACGTCCCTAAAGTCAAACCAGTAGCATAAATATCCATTCCATGACTGGAAAATAAAGCATGTGCAGCACAAGTAAAACATATTTCTATCACTGTGGTCTGTGTGGTTTTTGGCACATCTGCTCCGCTGAGAGAATTTGATAAAGAGTCCATGTAGACTGTTCGGCATAACTGCTCAGCGGGGTTAAATGAGCAGGAGACATGCTGACTTTAAGTGCGCTAATAGCACTGGATCATATAACCGATTGCTACTGTCCTGCCATAATAGACTACCATAATTACAGCTGTGTGCCGATACATAGGGCGGCAGCTGAGCACATTCTCTATGTCGCAGCCTCTCAATCCGTCTCTCACGCTTTCTGCTGTGCTAGAGCCTAAATTAGAGATGGAACAGTCTGAAACCCCCTTCAAACCTCGCAAAAACTGGACATGAGGACGAGGGAAGGATGAATTTCAGATTTGTCTCTGCCAGGCCGGCAATTTTTTCACTGGTTTTAAGTACGTGCTACAGCTAATGGAGCAGAATGTAATGAACAGTATAAAGGGTTTCCTTTTTTGCCTCCGGACTAAATCTGAAACATTATCATACAAATGGGTACATAATTCCACTTAAATCAGTGGCCCTTTTACACAGATCTTAGAGAGGGTGTTTTATTTGACCACTTTCTGCATTTAATGCTAAATCAAATATTGCATTAAATTGTAAGACTTCCAAAAGAGCTGATATTATTAAGTAGCTGGCAGCAGCAAATACATTTTGAAAGAAGAATAATCGTGACCTAATCATTGACGGGATTCGGGATGAGGTTCAATTCATGACTGTAGCTTTTATGCCTTCTAGGAAATGCTGCCTCTGAATCCAGCCAGATATTATGTGGCTCCTAAATGTAATTGGAAAACAATGTAGTAGCATCTGAATGTAATTTTTGGGAGACACGGTCGGCTTACGACAGTTACACCAATCACCCATGACATTTGAAACACTGACAAGTCAAGCAAATGGCAATGACCAGCTTGTTACAATGCAATGTTCTGCTGGGAAATTTTGCATCCTGGCATTATTGTAGACACATAACACCTAACATTGTTGCACATTTAGCATGCACTCCCATGGCATGCTAAAAAGGAGGTCTCTTCCACTTTCAGGTGGAGGAGACCTCCTTTATCAGAACAATGCATCCCAAGGAATGGTTAGAGGAACACAACCAAGAGCTCAAAATGTTAATCTGGCCTTAGAACTACGATTTGCCCAAAATATTGGTGCATTAATTACAACAGACACCCGTTTATGTGGCATTTTAGCACACATAAGAATGCAAATAGCAGGAATAATCTACCCAAAAGAAAATGTACTCTTAGAGACTTTCTGACTGACTTGTTATTTTGCGTATTTTCAAAATAAAAGTGCTCCCCGCCAGATACTCAACATGTCATATTTACCACACATGCTTCTAATAATCAGTGTAGAAGGGCCAGAAAATGCATCTAGACTTTTAGAAATGTTCAGCAATCAGCAGGGCATTCTTCTTTTGCCCTCAATACAAGAGACTGAAGAGTCTGAGATACGATAAGTGAACAGAAAAACAGTCTGAATTTTCCAGATGAAATTTACAAGTCCCTTTGAACTCCACACTGTGACCAAAGATTAAACAGTGACTCAAAGCTTAGCAAAGACAGGGAGGATAGATTTCCTGAGCTATGCAAATTCTTATATGATTCTTTGATGGCTAAGTGAAAAAAATAATCTAATATTTGAGTTACAGTGCCTTTTTTCATGACTATTGAGCAAGTTTGCTTCCAAAACCTCAACAAAACTGTAACACTGGGTTTGAGGCAACAGAGTATGCATGGTGCTTTCATTCTCTCTCAGCAATGCAGGATTACAGTTTCAAGTTCACCACATAAGACTCTTCATCGCCACTGAAATCTCGTTATCCACAATTACACCATATTTACTGTAAGTATGCTGTTAAAAACCTGTGTGTGGCTCAGCCAGGTTTGGTGGGAGCAACAACTGTGGTTATTTACCCTCTGCCAACTCATCTTGGCTGTATCCTTCTCAGCAGTCTGGCATAAATGAATCACGACGTTCTCCTGAATCAGCTTCCCTTTGCTCCTCATCTCACAGTGAGCGCTATTTACTGTATCCGACTAACAAGCCTCACAATGGAGCCGCACCACCTCCACTGCCCCAGCTACTCGCTCCTGCCAAGTTAATGACCACATCTGTGCAAACACACAGTCACTGAATGATCAACCCCAAGAAAGCTATGGGCTAATTTGGTTGACTAGGCTCATCTCTATTACCCTAGCTCTCTTTCCTCTGTGGTAATAAGACGTGGCAATACTGGCAGATGGCTACTTAACCTACTATGATCTGGAGGATGCAGGAAGTCCCAGCTTTCTACTATTCAGTGAGTTAATTACCCATGCCGTCAAAGTGAAGACCGAACTGGTCCAATCAGCTGGGACCATCCGTAAATAAACCATCCATTACCAAAGGCCCGGGATTGATGCCGGTGCTGCTCCCGAGTTCATCTGTGAAGGGTTATGGGTGCAACAGTGTCGATTCATAGTCCAAACACCAGAACCCGAAAGCCAATAGTTTGTCCTTGAGCTGACTAATCGCAGTCAATGCTCAATTAGTGGCTATGGAAAACCATTTTAGCATGCCATGGCCTTTGTGTGACCCACGGGGGAATATATTAACCTTTTAGATGACAAGTTCATGACCCCCCCTCCTAGGGTTGACCTGCAGGACTCACGTGAACCAGATAAATGAAAAAAAAAAAAATCTGTCAAATGTAAATAACTGAAATACAATGCCTATTTACATTATCAATTAACTAGGTTGGATTGATCATTTGATCAATTGTTCTATCTGTAGAATGTCAGAATATTGTAAATCAAAAAGAAAGAAAAAGATTTCACTGATATTAATGAAAAAATTCTAGCATACACAGCATGGTTTACTCCTGTAAGAAATCTTTGTAAGTTGGCGAGAGTATTATGATATTATGATATATTATGATATCATGTTGAGTTTTGATGATGGCAGTGGAGAGTGCCATCTAACACGCCAGTCCAGACTCTCACAGAGTTGTTTAACTGGGTTGATATGTGGTTACTGTGAAGGCCATAGCGTATGATTCACATTATCTTTGTATTCATCAAATCATTTAGTGACCCTTCAGGCTCTATGCATAGGGGTATTGACGTCATGGAGGAGACCACTCCCATCAGGATAGGAATGTTTCATCATATGAAAAACATGAACACTCACTAAGGGGTCAGCTGGTGTGTTTTTATCAGGGCTGATACCAATCATCAGTAATCAAGGAGTCATATGACCAATGTCTGGAACCAAATCACACATTTGCAGTAAAACCTTGGTGTCAAAGGAGAACTTGTTTTACTTTTATCCTTGATGGGCCATGGCTATTATAACCAATCAAAAATTGATATGGGCTGGATGTTACTTATATAAATTAATTTATTTTACTTTGAATCGTTTAAAAAACTCTAAAGATAAATGCTAAACATCAGTTCCAATGATCGGCTAGGCTAAAAATCAATCAACTCCTATAACTCATAGCAACCTTTACAGTGACCCTTCCCTATATTGGACCCAAGCCATGTCAGCATAATGCTTGCAAGAGCATAACAGAGCCACCAGATCCATCACTGTAGGGGCCAAGGGTTTGGGTTTTCATTTTGTTACCTGTCTGTATTGGGAGGAATGGACCACTGACTTGGTGCACAATGTATTTGCTACCTTTCCCTAAAGTAGTGACATTAAACATTAGACATGTCTAAAAGGACTTCAGGTTGATCGGAAAGACTAATATTTATAGGGGTGTCCTCAAAAAGATGTGGCCACAGAACTTGGACAAGGCAAAATAAATGCTAACGCTTAACGTCTAATAAAAGTGCAGAAATGCAGTTGACCATGTAACTCCCTGATATTTTTCAATTGACAATTTGATACAAAATAGGAAAAATACTCACAACAAACATCCATGAAAAATAGACTGACAGATTCTTTCTTAATCCACTGATTTATTCATTACTATAACAGTCTGCTCCAATTGCAGAGCAGAATGAAAGTGTCTGACCAAGGCCAAGCAACTCGGCTGTTAGGTAAATACTGTAGTCGGTGCCCGAAAACGACCGCGTGGCCGACGCTACCACAGACGCAGCATTAGCAGCTTTTCACAGAGATGGAGGGCAATGAAGAGTTCTGAGACTGGCTATTCATACAAGATAATGACAAACGCATTCTCGTGCTGTGGATATCATTAGCTCTAAATGGGTGCAGCTTCAGTGCGAGGATCTTGTTCAAACAAAAAGCTAATAAATGGCCATGATCTGTCCTTCAGTAAGAATAATTAAGGTCTTGTTTGATTCTTCTGTGAACATTCTGTTTTTATCCAAACTTTAAAATGTAAATTTTGGTAAATGTAAAAGGATAATGATATGCTTTAGAAAAAAAAGAAGCTTATGTGCCCATTATTCTTGCATAACATGCAAATTAAGCGATTCACCTTCACCTAAGGCAACAAACTGAATTTAAATAAAAATGTGTATGCATATATTGTTTGGCCAACTCAGAAAAGTTTAAATAGCTGCTGTTACTTTGACATACAGCAAGACTTGTTTCCTGCTGGTGCAGTTTTCATCCGCATCATGTCACTCGTCGGTGACATAATTGCAGGGCCGCTGTCATCTGAAGTTAGTATTACAAACGTCTGGCTTTCGCAATCGGGGAGCAAAAAGGGGAGCAGAGGGGAGCAGAAGGGAGGCAGACAGGCAGTCGAGAGTTCTACGGGGCATTTGCACAGCTCTGTTGTCACATTGCGACTCATTTACTCTCAGCAGGGTTTTCAATTACTGATGATTAAAACCCTTTTGGTGTTCCTTTTTAGGACAAGCAGGACGTGGCTTCATAATGAGATAGAACTGCTACAGAGTTCACAGTCCAATAATAATGTTGTTGACAAAGCCTAAGAACAGTAGCCCACTGCTGACACTAACAATCTATTTTGTAGCAACTAGAAACCAAGCTGACACTATCACATTTTCTTGATAATCACCAATAACTGTTGCATGTTGCTGAAAATAGCTTGCGACGTTCTCGGTCTCTGCAAAATTAGAAATGCAGTTAGCTTGACACCATCTATTGTGGAGACTTATTATGGCACTATTAAAGCAAGATCATTAAAAGGGGTATTCATGCAAAACAGGCGACCCTGGATTAGTGCTGCTCTCAGCAGCCTTGATTAATAGAGACTGGAACCCAGCAGGGAAATGCAGCCAAAACTGTACATTAGACGATTTAGTTGTGTTGTAGGAACTACCATCTAGAGGAAAACACAGGTGCAACAAGCTGCAGAAAATCAAATTTACGTCAAGGTTGACAGTGTTGATTGCTGCTGGCCCGTGGTAACATCCCTGGAGACAAACACTCTCCTCTTAATTGGCTCCTTAAGTAGCACGAACTGAAGAACTCTCCTCTCACTTGTGTTGTATTTGTGTGAGAAAGACGCACACAAGTTGGATCAGACAAGCGTGCAATCTGCTCTGGCCTTTCTTGATCTCTATGAGTGATCCCCTGTTGTCACCTCCTCCAGCATGGACACTGTACAGGTGCTCTATGCATGCATTTGCATGAATGTACCTGACGCAAGAAATCAAGACTGAGATGTGAACTGATGCCCAACAAAAATTGTAGCTGTAACTTTTATGCTATTTCTCATTAGATGGATTCTTTTTGTTGAAAATGTTACTGGGACTAATATGAGGCCGAGTGTGATAAAGACAAACCATGCAGTGCTGCCTCATTTATAGTGACTTGCAGCTACAAAGAAAAAAAATCCAAAATACCACTCAGATTTTGTCATTATGTATTAAAAGGTAGAAAAGCCAGGGGCGGCTGGGAATAAAGTCTACCTAAAAACATGAATCTGAAAATTCCAGGATTTAAAGTCATTATTGTATTTCTAGTTTCTGTAAGGGCTGTTCATTTTAGCATGTTGCACTCTGATTTCCAAAATTAAGGCACATGGATGTTAAATTTGGAAAAACAAAAGCAACCTATGCCAACTCATTGAACACAAATAGAAAACATGTGAACTTCCTTCTGTGTTCTTTGCTTTCCTTCTCTCTCTCTGTTTTGTGGTGCCTTTCAACCACAAACAATCTTGAGCAATATTTGCCTTTCAATGCTTTAGCCTGGTCCCACTTATCCATTAAGGAGGAAACACAAAATAATGTACAATTAACACTTGCGCGGCAGCACGACACGCAAACAGTCCGAACAATGAGAGCTTAATCAAAGGCAAACACTTGGCAACGCACAAAGAATTTCTGATAAAGTGCGTGTGAAAGACACATCTGCAACATCTTCACTGACAATTGTTGCCATGGTAAAAGTGAAGCACTTGAATAGTGGGTTTTAATTTTTTCCTTTCAAGCCTGCTCCTGATGAGACACAGTTAAAACCTTAAGAGTGTTAGGTTTTTGCCAATTCTGTGGAAAGCAACTGATTTCCAGTGGTGGCTTTGTGAAGTTTTGTTAGCAAAGACTGAGAGAGTTGTATGTATATTTCTCATGTCTACTAAGAACACTGACTAATCCAGAGCAAATACATTTAATAAAGAGAAAAAATGGAGTGTCTTTGGACCATAATCAGCTATTTAGTCATGTTAGCCTCAGCTGAGGAGCTTAGTTTTGTACCCCAAAACAATTCAATTTGGCATTGAGTACACTCTTACATGCATGTAAATGCAGGCAGTTCCAGGTTGATTGCATTGTTCCAATAAAATTTGCCAGATAACAGTATTAGAGTAATTCAGCTATAAGTGCTCTTGTGTACTGCCTGGTTGGATTTGCCAACAAGGCACCAGGGAGAAGACTGGATATTTGTACTAAGCAGGAGGCTGTTGTTTTGTCGATTCACTTAGCATCTTTTTTTGTGGCTGTACCACATACTTATCCGTACTTAAGGAAAATAACATTACAAGACAAACTCCCATTGCTAGCCTCAAGAACCTGACAAAACGGAGCATTCATAGGAAAAAAAAAGTGCTGGGCTCAGCCGAAGCTCCATAAAACAAACATCACAGTAGAGTGAAACTATAAATGAGCCTCTTCAGGGTGGCTGAAAAATGTCCACTTCACTGGCAGATATGGACATTACACCACAGTGCTAGACCCCCACCATGGAAAAATGCCACGGAAGAATGCTCTGTTTACAAAACAGTGTCAGACATGAGTGGAAGGTGTAAGGATGGTGAATGGGTTCACCAATGAGGTCACAAGTGGATTTAAGCAGCACTATGTAAATGACCCCTCCTATAGGATTTCAATGAGCACTAATCTGCCTGTATGACCTAGTCTCATCTCTCTCTCCCCCCTATTAACAAAGGGCCTCTGTCAGCGAGTTTCCCTCTGCTGAGAGGAAAGGGGGAAGAGAGAGACGAGACAGATACACAATAGATGAAGCTGCATTGCCAGGAAATGGAGATGAATAAATAAGTCTAGTTTTCTCTGTCTCTACTTAGCTTTATTGAAATAATAATGAAGAGGCAACTTTTTGAAAGTAAATAAACAGATGACTTAAACACAAAAACAAAAAGCAAGGACTTGTATAATCGATGCAAATTAGGCCCCAACTGCAAAGCAGCATCTCTGGAGATGAGCCTAGACTGCATAAATTGACATTTACAGTCGAATCAAGGCTTGAGTTATGTAACTTAGTTACACAGCAGCATTTGTGACGCTCTTGATTTGAAAACACTCATTGTATTACGCTCTCCTCCACGGTACTTCAGTGTCGAGCGGTTGATGGTTTCTCTCAGTTTGACCCACATTGCGTTTTGGCAGCGTGAGCCAAGCTCGTCATATGTCTGTGGGTGTTGTTCTTATTTACAGAGGGGGAGATGAAACGAGAGCAACACTCATGTTGCACTTAAAGCTGGCATCCACACACAATATTGATGCCGCTTGAGCCTCGTGCACTGGTTTTGGTGCAATGGCCTTGACTCAAACCAGATGGAAGTAGTAGTCATCATGCGGATTCATGAAAAGGTTCAAATATAATGTGCTATCTATGTGAGAGCATGTTTTCCATCATAGTAAAGAAGAGAAGAAATAGATAAAATGAGTACGTAATGATCCAAAATGATTAATCCAAAAGTGCTTTACAGTGTCTATGAGTGGCAACCATATGCTTTGGGTTTCCATGACAGGAGTGCTAAACTCTCAACTGCACACAAAGAATGAATTCAACTTTTACAGTAGGGATCAACTTATGCAATTTTTCAGGGCAGATACCGATGCCGATTATTGAAAATCAAGAAAGGCTGATGGCCAATATTTGGGACCAATATATATTAAATGTAATGTTTTAACAGCATGCGATTGCAGAGAAACTGTAAGACATGACTAGGTTTCTTCATTAATAAGGGTGACTATTACTGAATATGTAAAATAGAAATTAGAGTGATTAAATTATCTCTTCTGTTTATGTAGGATCAACTGAGATTGATCAGTTTGTCTCCTGCAGTTATGTTTGCTCTTCTGTTTTCTTAATCTTTCACTGTTCTATCACTTTTATTGCCCACTAAGGTTTATATCTTAAAGCATTATTAATTATTGTTTTCCAGACTTTGTTTCTGGGTAATTTGTGGCTGCCTTCTAACCGTTAGAATAACCTTGAAAGTAGCGAATTTCCTTGTGTTTCTTGTTTAGTTTTTCCAGTCTCTGATTGAGAGACATTCATGAGACTGCAGGTTATCTACAGACAGAGAAAGGTGGCTGTAGCAAAACTGAAGTAGTGCATTTAATTTATCAATAATCGATCAAAATAATACAGACAATTGGAAAAATGTCAAATACCAGGCACGACAATCGGCCAGGCAGATAATCAGTCTATCCCTACTTTACAGTGATCTCTCAACTGCTCTGAACAGAAAAGACTAAAAAAAAGAATTCCTTCCTCACTCCCACCCGTTCCCCTCTCTTTCCCTGGATAAGCAGAGTATTAATAATAACTTCCTGCATGTGTGGAAATAGGGGCTTTGCATGTTCCAGGGGCCCCGGAGTGGCTCTCATCACCCTGCGCAAGCCACACTTCCCCTTTAGCTGCTGCCTTTTCCGCCTCTGTGGAGACCACATGAATGATTCCACTCAACCTCTGACCTTCAGTAGGAGGGTGTGGGGTGTGGGGGGTACGTGACACAGTTAGGAGCGCATTAGCAGCTGAGGGCCTGCGGGCATGCCAGGGTTGGCTGAGTCAGGATATTCCTACAGGACATGCCTGAATCCAACCCTTTAGGATTGAATGACCGAGGCTCTTCATCTATAATAATGCATTCCTCCGAGGACTTGGTATTTAGCAGGAAAGCGTTTGAGGGCGGCAGCTTATAGAACATACTACCACCACACTTCCACACACACTCACTCAATCTTTCAATACATAATGACCTACTTCTACTTCTTGCACCCCTGAGAAGTGACATGTGAAAATGAAAAGCAAATGAAGCAGTTGAGGGAATCATAGCCTAAGTCACCTACTGCCTGTCAATAAATGACACCCTGACAGCCCTTACCAGGCTGCAAGACCTGATCTCAGTCAATATGATTACTACAGCAGGCGTATCAGCGATGCCTGTCACCGGGCTTATTGTCCGCAGCATCACAGGAAAACACACTACCCAAAAAAAAAAAAAAAAAACCCTCAGTGGTGCTCCTACATGTTACCTTGGTAACCTACTACAGTTTTTTTTTTTTTTAAACTCATTCACTGCTTGGAAAAAGAGGAAGGTTGGCAGACTTGACATCCCATAATGAGCTAGCTGTGAATGGGGGTTCAGTGGGAGGCTTCACTCAGGGCTGTGGGCATTGTCAACATAAATACCCCGGCTTCATGCTCGCCTTTCAAAAGAGGAGAAACCCAACAGAGGAGCTGTCAGAGGGGGGACAGCCAGATATGAGGAGGCTTAACACCATCAAAATGTTGCAGTTGTTTACGGTTGCAGCAAAGGGTAGGTGTTAATGCAGTGAAGGAGGACATACAGTGTCATACATGCAGTATAGATCTCTGATAAGTGCTGGAGGATGGAGGATTCTGCCATCAGGGTGCAAACACACACACACACGCACACGCACACACACACACACACACACACACACACACACACACACACACACACACACACTAATTCAGCCTCCATGAAAGAAAAAAGCTTTGTCACACTTCTGCTTGTGTTTTACATCACACTGTAGTTTCTATCTCCAGAATGCTGACTCCATCGAAAGTGTCCTTGGCAGGAGCCTGCATAGTTTTTACTTAGCCATGGAACTAAGGCGAGGTTGAAAGACTCATCACAAAAGTGACCTTCTGCACAATGTTGCCTTGTAGGGTGCATTTACACCGATCAGACACAACATTCTGACCACTGACAGGTGAAGTGAATAACATTGATCATATTGCTATTATGTGGTGTTCTGATGGAAAACCTTTGATTTTGACATTCCTGTTGATGAGACTAAGACACCCAAATAAACATTGTCCCACAACAAGCACACTCGGTCTTACAAAAGGACAATCCCAAATGTCACTGGCCTACCCCTGCAGGAAAATGCACCCCACCACATGGAAAAAAAACATCCAACAATCAGGAACATGTTGAGGAACATGACTATGACCCAACATGTTGATTTGACCTCCAAACTTCCTACACCCCATTGTGATCAAGCATCAACAGGATACAGTGGAACAAGTTTGATTGACAGAGGCCCCACTGCACAAGCCAGACTACCCAAAGGATCCACTGCCAGTGTCCTGGTTCCAGACCCCATAGGACACCCTGAGAGGTCCTCTTGTCCATGTCCAATGGTTCAGGGCATTTTTGAGCACATAAGGGGGACCAACACAATATTAGCCAGATGGTCATAATGCTGTGTCTGATTGGTGTATTAAATGTAGCAATAGCAACTTTTTCTCAATCTCAAAACAATACTTTTTCACCACTTAAATAACTGGCAGAGAGACATAAACAAGACAATAATCTCAGCTGTTTCTTTTCATCTCCTAATGCAGAATCTAATACACCCACAGGCTGCCAGAGAGAAAGCAAACATCAAGCTAAACTGGTCTCACCAGACTCTTTCTGACAACCCCCAAGCCTCGTAGATATCGAAGAGATTACATAAGATGATTTCAGAGACCCCAGTGGCCTGATGGGACGCTAACTGGTACTGAGATGCATGTCTTCTTTCTCACGCAGCAGCCCCAGTGAAGTGCATCTATTGTAAAGATCTAGTTCGCAGCAGGCATGACATGGAAGTGATGAGACAGCCATTACAAAGCAGCCAGAACAACAAAAAAAAACCTGCCGCTTCCCCCCCGAATGGAGGAGCTGAAGAGATGTAAACTTATTCACTTGGGGGGAGACTTTGTGTATTCCAGGAGTTGGGGGAAAGAAGACGTGGAGTTTTCTAATTTATGCAACACAACAGTGATACAACTTCCATGTTTTTGTTCTGAACAATAGGTTTGAGAAGCTCTTATTCTATCTTCTGCCTGAATGCATTGAGGATTAAGAAGACTTGCAGAAATACCGGCTTCACCGTTTCAATGGGAGCTCGGATTGTGCGATCATTTGCGGGAAAGTTTATGCACTGTGCCATCTCAGTGTCTCAGGTTTCTCGCATTTTGACCAGTCATAATAACAAGCAAAGTAGGTACTTTGCACAGCTACTTAAACTGTGGCGCTGTGATGCCATTTCCTCTTCTGTCTATGCTTTTATAGCATATAGGGTGGACTATTGTTCCTGTTCCTCTAATGCCATTTACCTCAGTGGAAAATTGTTTTATTGCAGAGCCTAATGCAGTATGTTGCGTTTGATAGCACACTGAAAATGTTTTCCAGAACCTCTTAGTGCATAACAAGTTGTTGTGCATCGCGCATGGTTCCATAGTTTTAACAGGACTTAGATGCCGTATGGCTCTCTATACAGTCCAACAGCTATTTATGGATACAGAGTTATTTTTCAGCTTGTTGAGGCAACAGCATGCATATAATGTTGGGATGGAAATTTGGCACAGAGAAAACACTAGACACTCCTTTTACAACCGTATATAATGTAGAGAGCATTCTTGTATTTAAGTTTTTATATACTATACTTGGACAAAACTGGATCTACTGTTTCTTCTATACTTTACTACTCGTACTACTACTACCATCTAATTATCTGATGTCATTACTTACTGTATGTATGCTAGCATATAGCTTCAATGGCAAAACAGAGGAGCCAAATACCGCATTCGGAACAAAACAGTAGATCTGCTAACAGGAAAGTAAAGAGATCAACTGATGCTAATGTTTGAAATGTTAACTGACAAGCCAAAAACTGAAAAAAAGAAGGAGAAAAGTTGGAAAAAGGGAGGATAGAGAAATAAAATGCATGCACAAAAGTGTCACCCACCAAATTAAGCCTAATTTCAGCTTTAAAATACAAGTGCAGTGTTGTCATTATAGTCATTTTTGATGAAATGCAGTTACTAGGCTTATAGTAATGGTACTAGAGACAGGTGCAAATAGTATAAGATCTCCTTGCTCTTTCCCTCAAACCCATCACCTCCACGCCAAAGCAGTGATACAAATTCAAACTGAAAACAGTGACTCTGAAAATACACTGATGTATTAATAAATAAAGAATTTCTTTTTGTATATATTACAGAAAAAAAACACTGTAAAAAACACTGACATGAAGAAAAAAGAAGCAAAAAAAATCAAGATTGTAAGTGAAAAGCACATCCAAAAAAATCAAAAAATAAAAGGAAATTATTTCAATAATTAGCCTTTTCTTCAATGCCTACACATCATCGACAAATACAAATATTTCAATTCCAATGTTTCCTTTTTCAGTTCAAGTTTTGTTTTCAATGCCAAATTGTGTTTCCAATGCCAGACTATACCGTCACTGTTCTGTCTCTTATGGAACGGAGTCTTTCGAGCAGATTTCAAAGTACTACACTATTAGAAAGTAGTATAATAACTACATGGGGGTGGTATCCGCAGCAGTCTGTATGCACATCCACAATACATATAATTAAGGCACTAAACTATCTTATCTGATCTGAAAAGACCTGTGATTGACCAGAGTCTCCGCCACAGCCTACATTTTCGAAAGCCTGAAAACAGTGCTAGCACAAGTCTAGCTTCCCCTCAGACCACTGGATTTACATGCACATACTGAGAGGTTATCATTGAATTTTTTCCCAAAAAAACTCCAACATATTACTGCCTGCTCCAGCTTTAACAGTTAGATGCAGGGTGGCAGGATCCAACATGGGTCAGACTTGCACTGAGTAGACCTGAATGTCTGCTGCCTGAAAGTGGTAAGAAAATAACAGCCCCAAGAAAAAAATAGTCCTGATGGAACTTTAATTGAGTCTAAGGAGTAAGGCACGATCTCAAAAGCGACCACTTAAAAAACAATCACATCTACTAGTACAGGGAGTGAGGCAGTATGGGAAATTCTCCAAATAAGCTCCCTCTTGTGTATAAACAGCATTGCTGGCATGACTGAAGTAAACCGTCACGTCTGCGTCTCAGGCTCTGAGGACGTAATGCCATTTCATAACAAAACCCTCCTCAAACATTTTCCCTCAAGGAAAGAGGGTTCATCATCAATATCCTGATTAGGATTACAGGAAAAGCCTTGTCCTAATCAACAATAAGAACACTTGAGCTCCGTGCACTCTGTTGTGATTTTGCAGGATCATGGAGAGAGGTGAGAGGCTCTGATTTCTAGACAAACATATTTAAGGCATAAGACGGCATGTTTGCCCGACATTAATCCGAGGAGGGACTGGAGTAGTTTGTTTGACACAGATGTACAGCTGATGATGGAAAAAGTGGGTAAGTGACAGTTTTTGTATGTGTGTGCAGGTGTATTGTACTCAAAAACAGTAACAATATATTTTCAGATATGTTTTCCTTGTTTTTCTCTGTATCACCTCCATACAAAGTCCAAACCAGAAACTCAACTCTAAGCAGATTGTACAATATGAATAGCCACTTTACATAACAATTGATATAAGCCCAGGATGTGGGATTCCTGCATGACAATGAAGACGGTCTCACACATAATCACTACCCTAAACTTCCTCTGCTGCATCGCAGTCTTTTTCCCAAACAAGCCAGAGCACAGCTGCCACTGGAATCAGCAGAGACCTTCTTTTCATCTTCAACTAAGTATTAGCAAGATAATCGAGTTCTCCGATTCAAATTTACTTGCTCCACTTAAAGATAAAAAAACCCCTATCTGGTCTTTGAGAGTGTAAAGTGCAGTTTTAAGCAGTTGGTTTTTACAAAATCCGGGTAAAGTGGGGACACTGTTTGCTTTGGGTGGTGCACTTGAGGAGGGGCAGTGGGGGGTTGTAGCAGCGTTTAACTGTTCCATAAATGGGGTGGACAAGGATCAGAGCTGCAGGGGCAGCTGGGAGAAGAATCCCAGAAGTCTGTGGCCTATTGTTCTGGACAGAGAGTGCATTCTCATCACAGAGGGGAAAAAAACAATTTCATCTCCAGGCCACGGACAAGGCTAAGTGACCATAACAAAGCCTCACATCACAATACAGTTCGCTTGAGAGACGATCAATGCAGAGCGTTCCCATGCTGCTGTCCAGTCTGAACCATGCATTTCCTACATGGTCACAATTCCTGCCATATGACATGTGTGATGTGTGCCAGATTCCCTCTTCTGCAAAGACTTTTGAATCAGTAAATGCATGTTTAAAGAGACAAATTCATGTAAGGCTTTTACTTTTCATGCTCCAGCTTATCCTCTTCACAGAGTCATACTTCACTCAGCCACTATGTATTTAAATCTCCGCAATCATTCTTGCATGGTTTATGGACTGACTCATGATCTAATCATTTCTATATTAATTATTCAACTTTTAAAATGCTTCGGAGCATATGTAATGAGAGTAATTGCCTCACACGCAGAGTCTCGTACGTGCAGACGAAAACAGGTTATTATAAATATATCATGGGTGTGGGTGTGATAGCAGTAGCGGTTCCTCCAAGAGGTCTTAAATGAGGGATTATTAATGACTAAAAACAGTCAGAAGATAAACATCCCTTTTTTCCCTCTCTGTCAATCAAGCTACATCTCCACAAGCCTCACGTTGTATTTTCTAGTTTTTCCATCTGTCTAAAGCTGCCAGTTTGTCTCCCTGTCTGACCAGCTGTCGGTCTTTATCTCCTCCTCTCTCTCCGTTTGACAGGTCTGCCAGTCTGTCTATTTGTATTTCAGTCCGTCTTCCCTGTCTGTGAGTTAGTGAGAATGAGGTGAAACTGGGTGAGGATGTTTAGTGGAGCAGAGAGAGCTGGTGATGCATGACCCCTCTCCGCTCGGGCCAGGACGGCGAGCTGTCAGTCGGCCCCTGTTCATTGTTTAGCTTTTGTGTGCGACATCAGCTCCGAGCCTCATGCATTCATAGAGAGGAGGTGATTCACCGGATTAACGACACTTCCCCCTGCCGCCATGGCCACTGCACGTTAGGGGCGTGTCATCAGTGTAGCTTGTACTATGCAGTAGAGCTGCGACAAATAATTAATTAGCTGTCAGCTATTACATTAATCAGCAGTTATTTTGATCGTGAACTAACTGATCTCAGTAATTTTTTAGCTTCTTCAATTTTTTTAAACTCCTCAATAGCCATGTTTGCATTTAATTGTAAAGCAAATCTGAAGCAACCCTAAAATTTTAAAAACAAAGAAGTGCACATCAGACTCCATGACCTGCATTGAAGCAAAAAATGAGCCGTGGAGTGGCATCAGAAGGTGGCAGTATAGTATATACACCGATCAACCACAACATTATGACCACTGACAGGTGAAGTGAATAACATTGATCATATTGGTACTATGTGGTGTTCTGATGGAAAACCTTGGATTTTGCCATCCTTGCTGATGAGACTTAGACACCCAAATAAAGATTGTCCCACAGCAAGCACACTCCATCCTGCAAATGGAAACCCCAAATGTCACTGGCCTACCCCTGCAGGAAAATGCACCCCACCACATGGAAAAACATCAAACAATCAGGAACATGTTGAGGAACATGACAATGGCCCAACGTGTTGATTTGACCTTCAAACTTCCTACACCCCATTCTGATCAAGCATCAACAGGATGCAGTGGAACAAGTTTGATTGACAGAGGCCCCACTGCACAAGCCAGAGTACCCAAAGGATCCAGTGCCAACGTCCTGGTTCCAGACCCCATAGGACACCCTGAGAGGTCCTCTTGTCCATGTCCAATGGTTCAGAGCATTTTTGAGCACATAAGGGGGACCAACACAATATTAGGCATAATATTATGCCTCATCGATGCATATGGTACTTATGGATTTTAACAGGGTAGAAGATGATGAAAAATCTAGTCTGCATTCCGAATCATCTGCTGTTTCTTTTACTTTTAAGTATGTACTACAGCTGTCCTCACAAAGCCCATACTGTTTCATGCAGTATACATACCATTTGAACTTTGTATTAATAATGTGCCTTAAACTGTGACTGTCACTCTGTCACAGTGTACTGCAAAATCAGCTGTCATCTGTGTGTGCGCTCTTGGCTGCTCAAGCTTGTTTATACTCGCACACAACACCATGACATATGTGACATAACTGTGTAGAGGATCTTGGGTCAGAATGGTCAGAGAAGCATACTGGCTTGCATACTGCAAAATCTGATGGGTTATAGTAGGACATCCAGGTAATTTTGGTTTACCACATTTGACATACTTCATACTGTAATTTGATAAGATGGCAGCGCGTGAGGACGCAGTGGCTCTGAGCTCTCTACCTCGGTGCTTTTTCTCCAATTCCGTTGTACAATTTTTTTGTACAAGGACAATAAAGTGCTATTCTATTCTACTCTATACTGGGTCATACTGAATGTTTTTCTGGCACACTATTTAGTGCAGAAGTATGGATGTTGGGATGCAGTCCAGTTGTTTTCTAACTGCAAAACAACCTTCACAAAGAAAAAGAAACTAACGAAATGGAGAGAGTGTGAAATTGTTATTTCACGTCAGCTTGCATTGGCCATGTTTCATGCTGTCTGGAGGCAAAGAAGCAGGAACGGCAAGTCAGTCATGTGAATTAAATGTTATTTACTTCTTATTTGGAAAAGATTTTCCCATAACCCATTATGCACATTTAACCTTCTTCAAAAAGTCAAAAACCGCATCAAGCAAGCGTAAAAACTTTTGTATAAATCTGGAAGTTTGGCCAAATTTTCCAAGGTGATACTTCAAAAATCCTGTATGGATGCACAGCTTTTGACAGTAAACTGACTGTGGACTAAGGACAAAACAACAGATTTGAGGACAACATCATCAGCAATAGACATTTTTAACCATTCTCTGGCACTTTATAGACCAAACAGCTCATCAAATACTTGAGAAAACAATCTGTCATAAAAACAATAGTAAGTTGCAGCCCTACTATGCAGGCAACTGTGTCCTGAGAGCCAACCAGAAATATCCACAAAGGCTTTGAACCATATTATAAAGGCGTCTTAATAGGAACATCCTGTGTTTAGCTCTCCTTCTCATTAGTCCATAATTTCTCCATGATATAAATTAGAATACTGAAATGCATAATCAGCTTCCATTGTTGTAATATTTCTTCAAAGACCTCCATGTCGAAATAAATATGGATTTAGCCTAATCCTCTTTAAAACAAAGCGGACTACTAGAAATCTGTCACTTGACTGGTTACATAAGCTAGTGTCTTTCAGCAGAAGTCACACAAGGACGGCTGCAACAAAGACTAGTTTTCAGATGGCTGTGTTTACAAATGAGGCGAAATTTAATTAAGAAAAGCTTTCTGATGACTCTGTTCTCACATTCAGCTCTGGCGAAGACTCCAACTGACTGTGTAACATGAACCCTAAGACTAAACTGAGGTTGGAATAATCCAAGATCTTTGGATGATGGCGCACGGACTTGAAAGGTCTCAAAAGCCATCATGTAAGATATAAAAAAAAACAAAGAGACCATTGGTGATGCATTTCCAGATTTGTCTGAGAAACTTTCCTTTAAAAAGAATTCTCAAGGGCTATTAAAGTAAACAGGGGCTGGTTTGGCACAGGGTTGGTTGAAAGATCTGCTGACATGAAAATTGTGGTTTGGTGGTTGACCCACAGCAGATGAAGCTATGCATCTCAGACGTGGCCTTAGTTGGCTACATGGGCATCCCAAAATCCAGCCAAGTCAGGTATTGGTATGTTAAAAGTTTTGTTTGCATGCGGGCACAAAATATAGTAACAGTGTCAACATATTCAGTAGCAAGGGTTGTTGGGTGGGAGTCCATTTTCGTGCATTTGTCTGATTATTTTGTGGCTTCAAACCTGCTTGCACTGAGGTGGACTCACCCCAGAATGGTAAGTTGTTTAACACAAATTCTCAGTTCATACAGTATAAATACCTCTGTCTGGAGGTCACTCAATCTGTGCACTTCAGGCCAAAATAACAAAATAAATTGACCTGCCTATTCTTTGCAGAACCCACAGAAATCCAATCCCCTAGTGAAGCTTTAATGTTGTCAGATTCAGATTTGACACCTAAAAAAGGGGGAGGTTTTGGGACAGCCTACAATGGAATCTCTTCATCCCTGCGTGAAGTAAGTGAGGCAAGTGATTAATTTAATGAATAGAACTATTAACTCCAACATGTGCAGAGGTCAAAAGCAGCAATTAGTGTGATGAACTCTACCCTTCCATACTGAGCACGTCTAGATTGATCCACTAATGGCAAGCTTGACTGGCTGGCAGCTTTCCCTTTTGGACAGGACTGCTGGAGTCAGCTGAACCTTCTGTGTAACAGGGAAGAAAACTTTGCTCTTTTAACTCAAATTTCATCATACTGCACATGAAAATCTGAAAATCCCAGGTACACCAATGGCTATACACTGATCAGCCACAACATTATGACCACTGACAGGTGAAGTGAATAACATTGATCATATTGGTACTATGTGGTGTTCTGCTGGAAAACCTTGGATTTTGGCATCTGTGATGATGAGACTTAGACACCCAAATAAACATTGTCCCACAACAAGCACACTCCCTCATGCATATGGCAATCTCAAATGCCAGAAAAATCCACCTCATCACATCGCAAAAGCATTGACCTCCAAACTTCCTACCCCCCATTGTGATCAAGCATCAACTGGATGCAGTGGAACAAGTTTGATTGACAGAGGCCCCACTGCACAAGCCAGACTACCCAAAGGTTCCACTGCCAACACCGTGGGGCCAGACCCCATAGGACACCCTGAGAGGTCCTCTTGTCCATGCCCAATGGTTCAGAGCATTTTTGAACACATAAGTGGGATCAACACAATATTAGGCAGGCGGTCATAATGCCATGTCTGACTGGTGTATGTGCTGTTAGATAGGCATGATCTATCATCTTAGATCAACAGTCGCTTTTCTATTAGTATCTTTTGCTTTGAAATGCTTTTCTGCCTACTAAGCACAAACTCCTGAAGCAGTTATAATTAATAACCATACAAGCACAGAAACAGAAACACAAAAACACAACTCAGGTTAATATTTGTGTTGGAATGTGCTGAAACCCATAAATGTTCCCAATATTAAAGGCGGCAAAACCACACAAGACAATAAGTGTACCTATGAAATGCCGGCGGTGCTTTTACAAAAGCACATGTGCAACACACAGTGAGCGAGTGTGTTTGCGTGGGTGTGTTTGAGGAATGTAGTGACTGCCAGGTAATTAGAGTTCAGATTCAGGTATGTAGAGCCGCAGGGGAAGCCGGAGCAAGATCGACAGACAGACAGACATTCGGTGGTTTTTAGTATGGCTTAATCCCCTGCCAGGCACAGCCACTACAAAAGCACTCAGGTAGGGACATATCGACACTGGTGTGGTCTCCGTGATCAAAGCTTTCAGCGTCGCCCTGCCCTCTGCCTTGGAAATGGACCAATTAGGGATAAAGAGGAGGGGGGTTGAGAGTCGGTTCCATACACCTCACCTATCTGGCAGCAGCTTCAGACAAAGTAATTATACACACTCTCCTGTCTGTCTCTCTAACACTCTGCTATCATGCCTCACTCATCTCTCTACACCCCGACATTACATCCCTTAAACACAGTCTAAGATAATATGGGCCGACATGAGCCAAACTGTTGCTACATGTGGGACAATTAAGCTCTGTTGCAGGTAGAGGAGCTTTAATCCCCCACCCGCACCCCCACCCCTCAAAAAAAGTGTTCCAAAGAAAATCCTCCACTAAGTTGCCGTTAACATCAGGAACACTAGCAAACTGGCGTACATCTCCGCCCTCATCATTCTGATTTATAGAGCATGTCTGAGCCTCGTGCTTCGCAGGCAACACTGTCATTGCTCATTCTTAACAGCATCTTCATAGGAAAGAGGATTATTCCATCCAGTTGGGGCAACATGTGGAAGCCGGGGCTTGAGAAAAATGAGTAGATTGTCCTTTGACGCGTTTTTTCTTAGAGGAGTTGCTGCTCATGTAAAGGAGCTTACAACTTTCTAGTTTTCTCACATCTCTCATTCACACAAAAGTAGATTACCAGCGTTGGAAAGATTAGCTGACTATTCCACTATATGATTAGTTAATGCAAAAAACCCCCAACGTGTTGATTACATCACTTAAGGAATACGGAATAAGTTGACACTGAAAAATATCACCTGTAACTCCACGAGATTGTGATTCATTTTTTCATCTCTTTTTTTGACACTTTATGTGATTAAATGATTAACAATTAATGGAAAACCTCATCTGCAGATTATATGGAGGTAGTCATTTCCTGCCAGTCATGCTACAAATCTTTAAGTTTCTTAGTAAAGGAAGGATTTGCTGCTTTTCTCCATTTTATAAACTAAATACATCTGTGTTTGGGAATGGTGGTTGGACAAAACAAGTAATTACAGTGATACTTTGGGATCTAATAGGTTGATTATAAAAATGATCAGTGGTTATATGTATGCTTGCATTTAACATTTGATAAATAGCGGATAAATAACAGCTTCTCCATACCTTTAATTATTCTTGCTCATTGCTGCGCTGACCCTTTCTGTATGCTGAACTATAATTTGCAGAAATAACACAGCATAAGAGCTGCTTAACCAAAAGCTTGAGCAATATTTAAATCTATCATACTGCTGGTAGAATTATTATGCAACAATCCTAACCCCTATGTCTGCCATTTAAAACCAGCAAAAACATTGCCAGGGGAGATTACGACAGAAAGAAATATATAAGGTGTGATGTCCACATACCACTCTGTTAGTCTCCATGGCAACTTTTAACAAAGCTCCTTTAATGTGTGACCTCCTGGCTCATGCGTGGGAGCCAGAGGTAATTAGCTTTCTTGGACTATAGGTCACACATGACCACCGAAGATAATACCAATCCTTGCGATGGGTGACAGCTTGCACGCGGCTATCTATAACAGCATGTAACAGTGTGCGGTTGTGTATTCCCGGCAAAAATCTGACACTTTTTATGAGGAAATTTGATGATCCCCCCCTCCAGAGTAATCACCGCGAGTGTTTGCGCAAGACGGGCGATGTAGAGGGAGAGAAAACATGTGCGGATGTGTTGATTTGCAAAGTGTGTTTGCAATCTGGATCCTGACACAGGCAGATGCTCAGGCCTGCTCTCTTGTCATCTTTCTTGCCATCCTGTAGGGGCATTTGATATCTTCATTTTTCAGCGCTACGGGGTCAATACCGAATACTGTAACCAGAGAGGAGGCTGCTGTTGTGATAGGATTTCTTCATGCTTCTACACAGTTTTCAGGACAAAAGCAAGCTGCTGTTTATGCATTTGACAGAGAGAGAGAGAGAGAGGAAGGTGGTGAAGAAATGTGTAAAAAGCAAACATGTTTACAGCAGCAACTGAACATCTAGTTTCTTCTGTTTGCTATTGCCGACGATGAATGTGCCTGCTGTGCGCTGAGCCGTAAAATGTAGCTGTGTGTTTAGAGGCTTAAAATTCAAAAGAGGGATTTTCTTTTTCACATGTCGAACATAACTTAGTGTGGAAATAAAACCCATTTGTCTCATTTGACTTAAATAATCCATATTTGTTTGGGAGTTCTGTGGAACTAACTAAAGATGTGATGGCGGTCGTACTGTAACAAAAGTATACATACCGACAACTAACAAAAACAAAGAGAAACCAAATCAAAGAAGAGAGCATGCATGCTTTGGTATTTAAGATGCAGTCTTCCCTGATGCAGATACTGTAAATACAGTATGTCATGTAGACAGGCTGTCTGGAAGCTGCTGAAACCTTGGACGAGAATAGCTCAGATAATGTATCTGTCTTGAATGTGTGTCATCAGGACCAGTTCCCCAGCACACTGTGGAAAACGAAATGGCTCTGATGACTGCCTCGCCTGCTTTATTTAAAGCTGTTACCATGACTCCATAACTTCAAGAGATACACATATACTGTAAGTCAAATGCAATATATCTTGGGAGATTGGAGGGAGCGTAAATTAAATTCTTCAACATGAACCAAATGTGTAAATGTTGAGATTATCATGTCTTACAACCTCTGTAAATCAACCCGGAGAATATTTTAGTGTGGTTTTTGTTGATTTGTAAATCTGGGCTCTGTGAAATGTCATATTTCAAAGTGAGTTCACGCGGCCAGGGAATAAAAGTAGCTTAGAAGTTAGTTGATCATGTGAGAAACAGCACAGTAGGAACAAGCCCCTCTCACTCCTTCCTTCTGCAATGAGAAGGCCAGCTGCGCATATAGCGTAAATGTTGCTTTCCCACATTTGTACATGATCCCAAGAGATGGGTGGTTCAGTCTTTCTGAAAGAAGGACAGACAGAAACTCTCTGACTCACAGCAGAAAAAGTGGAAACTCTTCCAGTGAACACATATCTCTTTGCAGTCATAACATTTGTGGGAAATGCTAGATAGAACTATTTTTGCAGGGATTGTTCTTGGCTAAACATGAGCAAAGATGTGCAAAAATCTCACATGAATTATTGGTATTTCCTACAAAAGGGAAAACGATCACTGAGACACTTGCTATGTGAAATGTGAGAGAGATTTGACATCGCAAGGTCCAGCACCCAATGAGAACCATAAGGGTGTGGAGTCCGTCTCATTGTCTGGAGTGAAATCGGCCTGACAGCTTTGTGTTTTGGTCCAGCAGGGCCTGAAGCTGTGGGGTCAAAAGGTCAATGTGACAGCAATTAATCCTCAGCTGCTTTCCGAAATGCTAAATACTGCAATTTATGCTTAATGAAGATGGTTAAAAGTCTGTAAATATGAGCTGTTTACAGAAAGTGCCACTGTGGATGTGACTTCTGCTTGGAATGTGATCCATCCTTTTAAAGAGCTCCATACAACCCTGCTTTTCTATAATGTAAACAGCAGCCCACTTTGTTAATTGACTTTCTCTGTCCTCTCAGGACAATAGCCCTGGCCCTTGACTTCTTTATGACTTCCTCTCCATGCGTCTTGGGTTGATTATGCCTTGAAGGAGCCTTTAATGAAAACTAAGCAAACATTGCTTTCAGCAGAACCCATGGAAAACTCAGAGGCTGTTGTGAAAGGCTTTCTCCTTCCTCGTGGCGAAATGCCAGCTCCATAGCAATGAGCAAAGATGATGAGGACATTCACCATAGGCTAAATGGAGTGTTTCATAGGCAATGGAAATGAAAAAGCTCTTTGTTTTGAGAAAAACTGCCAGATAATAAGTCCGAATAATAGCTTTAAGTGCACACATTTGTCGTCATCCAATATCAGGAACATCAGATGCATATGAAGTGGAAAACGGAATGAGCTCAAGTGCAAACATAATGCAGAAGCTTGAATGGAAATCTGTGTTCATTCAGCTTCTGCTTTTACCTGAGCTTCACAGTAGTTGGCACTTGGAATGTATACATTTTGGCAGTGCTGCAATGGAAAAAAGCCTTGATGACTGTGATTTGCTGAAATTATTTTTCTCGCCAGGTAGCTGGCAGCTGCTCAGTCAAGCCTGAGGGACTTCAACAGAGCCAACAGAGGGTCCATCTTAAACAAAAACAGAAATTTCTGCTGGGTTGTTGGGGTATTAGTCGAGATAAGAGGAGTGAAACTGGAAGTGAGGTGAGTGTTTGGCATGTAAGGTGCCGGAGTTCCTGTTTTTTTGCTAAGGGAAGTTAAGAACAGTCAGTTAAAGGCTGTCTTTCGTTCTGCTGCTTCCCCCTCTGACAGACACAACACCTCCACTGCATTTCTTACATTCTTCAGGCTGGTTAAGCTGTGAGCCTTTCACTATTGCCACCCCACTACATTTGATCAGCTGTTCCATGGGGTCAGAGAAAGGCCTCGAAGACCAAACTTTCCCCCCACAACTTAACAATCTGTCCCTACCCAAACACCCACCAAGCCTTCTCCGGCCTTCAAAAACAATGTGCCCATCTATTTACAACCCTCTCTCTCTCTCTGCATGATACCCAGGTTTTCATCACCCACCCATCAGCACAATGCTGGACACTTGCCTCCACAGCCTGTTTCAATGGACGGAAATTGGGAATGCAAAACAGACCAGTAGTGAAAGGACATGTGGCTCCATCAGCTTCCATACAAACAATGGAGAATCTCCCAGTGTTTAGCCTCCACTTCCTCCTGACACACAGCGCTAACAATGAGGCGCTATTATGACTGACCGTGTCTCTTGCATCAGTCCCTGGATGATATCGGGATGGGAACACATCTTCACATAGTTTGGTGTTGGAGCGGATTTAAAGAGTTTGAAGTAAAAAGAGGTGTTTCTGTCATACTGTTGGGGATCACTGGAGAGATGAGTAGGAATCAGCAGGGAAAACAGAGTTAAACTTGATAATATAATCACTGTTCATCAGTTTGAACAAGGGAAAATGCACACACAGGCTGTTTAAAAATCCCCTCCGGGCAAGTTCAAAGATATAAAAAAATGATCTGATTGGAATAATAATCTGTGCCAACTAGTTTTTTTTCACTTCAAAACTGGTCGGAAGTTTGTAAAAATGACACTTACGCCTCATTTCTTACCAAAAAAATCAACAATCTACAATTATGCAACATTTTTCATTTGACATGTCAATCTGTTTCATGTCTCCTGCATCACTGGAGATCCTGTCCCAGTTTCTGTGTAATGCAAGCCTCAAGTATCCACATTGCATTGGTCTAAATTGCCAACTGGACCTGGATTGGCTTCCAGAGCAGTTTTAACTTCACAAGTTTTGCTGCTCGGAACACGCCTTAAACTCAGAGTTTAGGTGAGCCCCGAGTAATGTTGTACTTCTAGCAGAAGAATTAGAAAACAGTCCTGTAGTGTTAAACTGAAGCTCAAACATCCAAGAGATTTAACACTGGTTAAAACACGTTTTTTGAGCAGAGGGGGGCTTAAAAGTCTAACAAACCTCTAATAACGTCTCCCAATGTCCTCCATCAAAGAAAAGGACATAATTATTTACTGCATATTTCCTCCAGACATTGACTGTACACTTGACAAATACCAAAAAAGGCGGATCATCTGAGTTTACGCTTATTATTTCATAAATTAATGAGGTCATTTCAACCAAAAGAAGGATGATGGCATTAACTTCATGACTCCAGCGTATTCAAAAACAAGCAAACCGACAACGTCATCTTCTTTATTGTTCCCTGATGAGAGATCTAGAAATGCGCAACCCGTGGCACAAGTGTTTGTTTAAAAGAAATAATACTCTCTCTCTCAGACAAGGGGTCTCTGCAGCCTTGATAAGGATCATGGGTATTTATTCTGCCCAGTAGAGCCCTTCCAGTGAATTATTTGATAATGGGTCGTCTCACAAGAAGACATTTGGCACACACCAGAGAGGATTTATGAGTCTTAGTGTTAATATTGCCCATGGTTTTACTTAATGATAAACAACGGAGACAAAGCCAGTCGCACAAAGACGAACAGAGCCATAGCTCAGGAAAAAAAAAGCCCTGTGTATTGACAGCACAGAACACAGTGTAAATGTTGGATGGAGATCTTGGCTATGCTGTACAATGACGATCCCTTGAGACTGACATTGTGTGTCCTGTAATTGCCCTGAGTCTGTCTCTCCGGTCTCACTCTCCGTTGGGGGTGACATCTCGTCTCAAGGGCGAGAGAGAAAAGGGAGATATCTGCAGACCAATCACAGCCCAGTTAGTCAAACTCTATCAGCTGGTCACAGCTCCATCTCACACACTCCTCTCACTGCTCCTGGGGAGAAAAGCACTGGGCTGGAGCCAATTCAAAACTACAGGGTTTCACACACACACACACACACACACACACACACAGAAAGAGAGTGAGGTAGACAGAAAGACCTTGACCTGCTCATTCCTGTCCAAAGCTCCAATGCCAAAGCTCTGGCTGTAAATAAATACAGCCTTCAAAAGGGGGAAGATAGTTTAACCCTCTGGAACCAACACTTTGTTTCAGCCCTGGTCTGACAGTTAATCCTCTCAAATCCCAAATCTCTGTGGGATTCTCAGTTAGCCAAACAAAGTGGCAAAAATATAGAAAGAAATAAGCATTAAAAAAATGCAGAAGTCGCTTTCAAAGCTAATTAAAAAAGCTAATTTGAGAGCGAATGATATTGGAATTTATTAACAATGTAGGTATGGTCATGGACATTTCCATCACAGCATTAACTCTGCATCTTCAGGATTTGTTTCAGCTGATATTGCAAGCAACACTGAAAAGCCATGACTAACACAACCACACATAAATATGCAACCACACTGAAGGCCACAGGCAGGATTTTAGAAAACACCAAGGTCATTTGGTGCAAGATGCAAAACCCTCGCTGAAAATCCATACACTTTCAGAGCACATTTAATTACTCAGGACACTCGTGTCTCCCGTCATTCCCCAGGCACACTCAATTTTTAAAAGGACTTTAATCAACAGGCTCAAAATCTGTGCGCAAGTACTTGAGTCCTGCAAAAATTAATAATTCAGGAGCCCAGCAGTAGCACATGTAACTATTATAAATAATGACTGGGTTTGTCTGTTTTGCTGACCAGCTAACAAGCAAACTCTGGACTGTTATTACTAAAAGATGCACATGCAGTGTCGGGTTTGTTTTTTAGCTGTTGCAGTGCAAAAGTGCATGTTAGAGCCCCAGGAGAAAGTAAAGAGGACACGACCACTGCCCCCTCAGCAGCCTGCAGACACTCCAATCAAAAGCCCCCCCTGTATGTAAACAGCAGTAATTCAGTGGAGCCCTCTCAGCTGGTAAGGCATATGATTCAAACACTTCTGAAGAAAGGTCACTATCAGTCCCATGAAAACAAGAGGCCCTCTCAGTCCGGCTCCTCACAGGAGCCTGCCCAGCTGGGCGCTGTTCATTTACTGCCCCAGCAAATCGACAGCCCATGCACATTCATCACAGCAAAGAGCCGGAGCCTCTTACAGGCCTGTGGGGTCCGGCTGATCCACCCACACTGAATGCTCAGGCAAGCCGGTGGACAGGTGAGGTCAGGGTAGATTAATAATCACAGTGTAAATCTTTTTCTTGCCCCCCCCCCTCGCGGCGAAATGGCAGACAGGCTGAAAGCTCCTCAGGATCTCCTTCTCCGCTTTCTGCTTATCGATCTGCTGCAACTTCACTCCCCCATCATTCACTGTGACAGCCACCACTCACTCTTGAGCAAAGTGCAGCAGTCCTGAAAATGCTTAGGTATCACACCTGCATTTACCTGTGACTTGGCTGCTTATTTGATGTTGAGCAGATCTGTGAAATGTAGTTTTTTTTTGTTTTTTTTTTACACAAGATGCACTCAAGCTGACTGACAGCAGGCTTTTCATCCAAGTGATGGATGATGCCGAGCACGTGGCAGGAGCATCTGTGCCACAGAACCATGTCTGACACACAACAAAAGCAGCCACCTTTGTGAATTATTTAATCTATGTTTAGTCTAAGAAAATACTTAAGTTTCTTCCTTGTGAAACATTGGTTTGGATAATGTTCTGAAAGCATCTCCAAAGCAAATCTAGTGTAAGTTCTTCCCCTTATATGACAGTGGAACACTTAAAAATGACTGACTGTTAAAGGTTTTAGTTGCTATCACACTGAATTATTTAATAAATGGAGTGTTTATAGTGTGCTTTTATTCATTGGTTGTCATGTACGTCTCTTGGCAGGTGATGGATGTCTTTGGTGTCATGTATTGTGCCATGAACCAGGTGGACCCCTCTTACCTTGTTCGAGTAGGGCGGCTTGGCCAGGTTGATGCCATCTCTGATGAGTTTATCCCTGATCATGATCTTCAGCTTGAGCTTAGGGTAAATCACCAGCTCCCTCCTGTTGCCCAGCGTCAGGTTCCTCTGCGCGCCCATGTACCCACCGTTACGCCCAACCCGGTCGCTGTTGGGCTCGGTCCAGGACTTGGAACCCCGCAGCTTGGATTCATACTCCACCATGTGCCCGCTGTAAATCTCTGCTGCGGGTGGCATCGGCTCTAGGGTGAAGTAGAGTCCGCTGGCCGTCTCCTTGGCTTCCTCCTTCAGCCTCCTCACCGCGTCGTGAATCCTCTGCCGGTGGTGAGGGATGTAGACGCCGATGGCATCCAGGTCGGGGTCTCCGATTTGTTTGCAAACCTCCAGATCGTCGTATCCATTATCCACGAACGCCTCGACATACTGGGAGAGCTGGAGGGTCTTCAGCCACTCGTAGACGATGACAGGTCCGTTGCTTGTCATTTTTTTTATTTCTGTTTTTGTGGCTGCTGCCAAATCGGCTACAACTCGGGGGATAAGAAAAGTGACTGTTACTTATCCATCCGGCGTTTCAAACGCATTATAGGGGTTTGTCAGTTACAATGTGCGTTTTTCCGAGTGTTTGGTGCGTAAAAATAACTGGATTAAATCTGTGGATCATCCATACTAAAGGTTTGGTTACCATACCCAACCTTAGGAGCCTGTGGTGTTTTAAATCACAAAACAAATGTGACTTAACACAGTGCAGCACCTGTCAATATTTAGGAATCAACACCTCTCGAGTTCCACTTGAGATGGTGACTTACCATGCGCAGCCGCTTTAAATAATTAGGCTTCCTTGAGCAGATATGGATCAGAAAACTACTGTCATTCAAACAGCTGCCCGACCAGATTTCCACCGTTACGCACGGAGCAGCTCCTTCCCTCGAGGAGTCCTCTGTGTCGTCAAAACGGCAGCGCGATAAAGAAATAAATCCAAACAAAGCTTCAAAGTCCGGACGATTCACGGCAACCAACAGCGTCCACGGTCTACGCGTAGTCCAGTTCCTCCAGCCGGCACATCACTACACTGCAACCGCAGCCAAGCGCCAACATGCTCGCTGCTGCTTCTCTGCCGTCCACGCCCCCCCGAAATCTCACTGTGCCCATTTAAAAATAGTGATACGAGTCCTTTTTTCTTTCTCTCCACCTCCTCTTCCCTCTCTCTCTCTCTCTCTCTCTCTCTCTCTCGCTCTCTCTCTCCTAACTTGTCGCGCAGCCTCGGGGCATTCAGTGGGTCACCAGGTTCCCACCGACTTGTCCAAAGTTGGTGCGCAATGAAAACGCGTCTGTCAAACCTGCCGCACGGTCCTTTGCTGCTGGTTTGTGTGACATTATTACTCCCCCACGATGTGATTTCGTCCACCTCTCTCTCTCTCTCTCATACACACACTCTCACTCATTCAGCATTTCCACGGTTTGGTTTCCCCAGCGCTCATGAGCTCCCTCTATGTGGTGACTGGGGAACTGAAGAATTCAGCAGCACTGGGGCTGATGTAATAGAGAGAGAGAGAGAAAAAAAAACTACACAGGTACCACTTCATCCATCTACCCATTATCGATGTGAACAGATATCTGTGTGGCTGTAGAACACTGCAGTGGAATCCAGCTGCCTGGATCAGACTGCAGCACCACTGGATGCCATCATCATGAGTATGAGCCAACGAAGTCTAACAATGTAGGGAAAACAGAGAGAGATGGGAGAAGTAAGAGAACAGCACTGCATGAATAAGACCGGTCTTGCTCTGCCCAAGTGGATGCCAAGCTGGCCGGTGCTGATGTATGCTTTATCAAATGTGAACTGACAGCTTGTTAGGGGTTAGTTTTATACAATCACTATCCGGGCTGTAAGCTGGAAGTGATTTGCCTCAGCCCATTATGACACGCGGCAGGACTGTAGAACAAACACACCAGTCGGAGAGGAGTAGGGGGAAGCATATCAAACAGGCTTCTTTTTTTGGGGGGAAAAAAAAGTGCCATCAGAAATATGCCAAAAATGCATGTCAGAATGTCAGCGGTGGAGGTGTGGATCCATTATCACTCTCCCAGTCCAATCGGAGTTGAGTGAGTTGACATTTCCTGTGATTTACCTGTCTGTTGCTGTCAATGTAATTGCTCGGAAATGCTCCGTGTGTACCTCATCCCTCATGAACGCTCATGTAAAGTGGTTTAACTGACATGAGCAATAGGGGTTAAACGTGAGCAGAGTGTCATATGATATAGAGGAGGACTTGTTTGTCGGCACAGCTGATGCCCAATGAGACTCATAATGTATTCTACACTATCATATGGAAATAATGAGCTGATATAAAATAAAACAACAATAGAGACAATATTTGTGACAATACAGTAATATGCAGACAAGATAATTGTCTTTAATGTGTCAGATTATGGGGACCTTTAACACAAGCAGAACAAATGCTCATATTACCCTTTAACATTCATTCTAAACACAACCCAACTCCCCCCATTGTTTTGGCCAAATATATGTCATTAGATGGGTTACAGAAGCAGGGGATTATGGGAGCAGAGTGACAGATGGATCAGGGAGGCTGGTGCGCTCCACGGTGAATGAACTTAGAGTGGCAGTGCCAGGATTGCTGTGTTTCCACTCTGCTGCCCCGGGGCCGTGGTGAACGACCAGCGGGCTCCAAGACAGACAAGGGTGGCAACCTCACGCAAGTGTCTCACAAGCTGTAAGGAAATACAGAGAGCTGTTTGTGAAGCGATCATGAGAGTCAGTCACATGTCCCGAGACACATTCACTCGGGCCAAGGGTTCGTAGCTGCATAATGCGGAGCAGGTGTACATGCAGTTTGTGGCTTTTTGATAAATTGGTGGTATTTTAAAGAAATTATTGTATATACAAATTCAAGGTTAAGAGTTAAGGTTTTAGACTGGCTTCCCCAAAGTCCTGATTTAAACCCCATGAAGAACTTGTGAACTGTCATGAAGAAAAAAAGTCTGTTAAAAAAACAACAAATTTAGTTAAACTGTAGAATTCTGTCCAGAGGAGTGGTCAAAGATACAATCAGAAGCTTGTAGATGGACACCAAAAGTGCCTCATTGAGGTGAAAATGACCGAGGGACATTTAACCAAATAGTAGCATTGCTCTCTATGTATTTTTGACCCAGCAGATTTTGTCATTTTTCCAGAAGACTTATAATAAATCTATGAAAGAACCAAAATGCATATTTGTGTTTTTATGTGACAAGGACACTTGTATTCCAGCGATTCCATGATAAGAAATTGGAAGCTCAAGACTGTCATGATATACATCAGTCAGGCATAACATTATGACCACCTGCCTAATATTGTGTTGGTCCCCCTTATATGGTCAAAAATGCTCTGAACCATTCAAGAGGACCTCTCAGGGTGTCCTATGGGGTCTGGAACCAGGATGTTGGCAGTGGATCCTTTGGGTACTCTGACTTGTGCAGTGGGGCCTCTGTCAATCAAACTTGTTCCACTGCACCCTGTTGATGCTTGATCACAATGGGGTGTAGGAAGTTTGGATGTCAAATCAACATGTTGGGCCATTGTCATGTTCCTCAACATGTTCCTGATTGTCTGATGTTTTTGTCATGTGGTGGGGTGCATTTTCCTGTGGGGGAAGGCCAGTGACATTTGAGGTTTCCATTTGTATGAGGGAGTGTGCTTGTAGTGGGACAATGTTTATTTGGGTGTCTAAGTCTCATGAAGACGGATGGCAAAATCAAAGGTTTTCCATCAGAACACCACATAGTACCAATATGATCAATGTTATTCACTTCACCTGTCAGTGGTGATAATGTTGTGGCTGATTGGTGTACATGGTCTTTACAGGTGTATGTAAGCATTCGTTCATGACTGTATGTTGGTTCAGATAAAGTTAACTGACTAATATACCTGCAATTATTTCCATTATCAGTTAAGCTGAGGATTATTTGGTCAACTAATCATGAATTTACCACAGTGGTTCCCAATTTTTCTAGCTTGTGATCCCATCATCAAAGCAAAAGTTACCTCTTCGTGCCCATTTCAGCAGAACACCATTATTTCTTGCTTTAGTTAAATAGCTCTAAAACAACCATGACAAAGTAAAATTATCCTCTGAAAAAGAAAAAAAAGCTTTAAAGGAAAGTCTGAAAAGCCAACATGAAGTATGCCTTATTTCCCCCTCTTATTTTCCTGTTATCATTGTGCAATTCCTCACACTAATCTTGTATCTCCTTGTGAGGGTCATGACCCCTGGAATGGGAAATACTGGTTCAATTTATGAAGTGTGAAAAACCAGTTTAAAAAAAATCACCTCTCCAGAGAGCCAACAGAGATGTCTTTAAACCGCTTCTTTGTCCAACTAACAATACAAAACTTGAAATATCCAATATACAGCAATGTACTTCCTACTAATTATAGCAGCAGACTATTGCCCTGGAGCCTGAGAGCCGCTGCCACATCAATAATACCTCAACCAGCTCTTAATAAACCTGAAATAGAGAGCAGTAGCGCTGGTAAATACAAGTATGTGCCAGTGAGAGTGCACATTAACATTGGTGCTGGTAAATATGCATAGGCTGCTTCGACTGTGTTGATTGAAAGACTGTGACTGCAGCAGGTTGAGGGAAGAAAAGCTCCAGCAGGCACGGGAGAGGAGATAGACACAGCCAGACAGACAATAGCAGCTCTGCAGACAGCCAAGCTTTCTCTATGCTAATAGTCGACACCGTGCGCTTCTGTTTTCTTTCTGACAGCGAAAGACTTGGGTATTAGAATGTGGGGGATTTCAGTTGGGTGAAATTTTTCAGCTCTCTCTGGCTTCACACGTCTAGGTTGCACCTTTCAGGACCTCAATTTTAAAATGCTTTGAAGCAGAGAATGGCTTCTGTCCACCTAAATGCAGAAGCGCCATGAAGGTCACGGATGTTGGTTTCTAGGTCGAGGCTTTTTGAGGGTGGCTATCTGTCAGCCTCCTGATAGATATGTAGAGCACTCTGCTGGCAACGCAGCTGAGTTGGAAAAAGGAAAATACAAATCACAATGCATGCCTCGAATTGAATATGGTCCTGCAGTGGATATGGGTAATCATGCTGGCTGTTTCTGACTCTCATTCCATTCATTTCAGCTCATAAGATTTTCTATCAATGTCCATATTGACAAAGCAGTACTAAAAAAAAAAAGTTAAATTAAAATGCCTAAAAATGTAAATAATGCCAGGTTACATAAAACCTTGTCAAAATCTGTAAATCTCTTTCTTTACATTATCTATTTGAGGGTTAGCTGGAGAGCATTCTTCTCGAACAAACAAGGGGGAAACTATTTTCTACTGCACATCACATTTGATTTCATTTTTACCAAGAATAATGGGTTGTTTTCTCAGGTTTCAACATGAAAATCAGCATGAAGGAAAAATTCATCCAGATAACAACAAGAAAAATAAATTTAAAAATTCAGAGAACGGTCAATACAAACACACCAATTCAGAATTTACAGAAAAAAACCTTTTCGGGAAAACACTGTGGTCAATATGCACTTGTCCAATTAAATTCTTACTAGAACAGCAGATATAGCTATCCACAGGAAGTTAATTTGCTTGCACTATAGTCCTCCATAGTTCCTGTACTAGTTCAAGTTTATGTATATTTTGGAAAAAATAAATATGGACATGTGGACGGTTGTCGGCTTCAAATCAACTTTTATAATTTCCATGTAAATGAACAAGACTGTAATGACTTAATAGCACGCAAATGCAAGGTTTTTATGTGTATTTATATCTCATTTAGACTAAAAAGGCTACCAGGTAGAGTGCACTCAGTGTAGCCAATTTAGTGGATTTAATTTGTTTGTTTTTTTTTTTTAAGAATTTCTAGATAAAGACAAGTTTGAAATTACTTAATATAATTCAATTTTCAATTCAATTTAACTTATATCGCTCAAATTCATATGTCACCTCATAGCGCTTAACATAGTAAGGTACAGACCTTACAAATTATACACAGAGTACAGTAAACAGAAAACTGAACAATCCAAAGTTGCTTTTGGATTCCCTATGAGCAAGCACTCAGCGACGGTAGGAAGGAACTAAAAAAACTCCCTAGGACAGGGAGGGGGTAAAAAAAAAAGACCTCAGATAGAACCAGGCTCAGTGAAGGCAGCCGTCTGCCTCGACCGGTTGGGGTGGTAAACCTAGAATAAGGTAAATACTAGGTTTTTATTTATTTTTATATTTTATGTTCATTTAAGTCATTTACACTTCAAAGGTTACCAGGTAGAATGCATTTACTGCACTGTGACTGTGGCCAATTTAGTGGATTTAAAAAAAAAAAAGTCCCCTCTGACCAATCGATTGGTCAAAGAGCAGGTACCATTTCATTTGACTAAATTTTTCTATAGTTGGCTACATTTATAAAAATCAGCACCAGATCTACAAAGTTTATTGTCTTGGTTTGCCATTAAGGACACAGGTTTAGAGCTGAAGCTCCCTGGAGGTCAGCGGTCTTGGGCATCCAGTGGGTTCTTTTCCTGCCTTCTGGCATTTTAACTGGGAAAGAGAAGGAAGGAGCTTGATCTGTCTTTATGTGCTTTTAATTACAAACGGCTGGTTGGGCTGAAGTCTCCAGAGTCCAGAGGTGAAGCGAGCACATCAAGACCAGCTGCCACTCTGCTGCCAGCTCAATATCAACCTAAACATCCTCAAACCGATGGGCAGGAGGGGGAGGGCTGCAGCTCAGGGTTAATGCAGGGGTTGCATATCTAAACATATCAGCTCCAGACACCTGCCAATCACCACACGGAGTCTGTCTGTAACAGGAAGAGGTCAGTTGTCTATGTTAGCACTCCCACCGGAGCAATAAAAAGCGATGGCATCAATCAAACCTCTGCTTTGAGTTCCAGCTGCAGCCAACTTCTTAACTTCTCCTGGGGTCTGGTTCAATAAGAGCTGCAGGTGGTGATGGACAGATCTCCGATCGGACCATAGCGGTGATTACCCTGAGTGGAACACACAGGCTGAGGGAGTGCCAACTTCAAATCAACCCATATTCCAGCAACTTGGACCAAACTGCATTATCAGCTTCATATTAAGCCTAGAAGGAGCCTTGTAGCAATGAATATTTGAAATATGGAAGAAAAATACCCTGCAAAACAGTGATACGGATTTTTGCCTGTTCTTATGGCCTCTGTATAGAACATAAAGTCTTTGGCGTAATATTTTATCCCCTCACAACCCGATTATAAACTGGCAGTATACATTAATAGCTGAAAGCTTTCCCAAAGAACAAAACAGCAGCCACATAAAAGAGATGAAGTTTGTGCAGCACAAGTGCAGAGACCCACTACAATAAAAGCACTGCTAATTAAAATCACTTGTGTTACAAACCAGCAGTTAAAATTAATTGTATTTATTGTGCCAAGAATTAAAAACTCTCATGGCAGGCTAATGAGCTGAAAACATTTGGGCATGAACAGAGAGAAAACCCTTTCATTGCAGGTAATAAATTAATTTTCTGTAAATGGGTCACACTGTCTTCAAACATTATGTGCTTGTACAAAGCTCCTTCCTGTTGAACTGTGTTCAAAACAGAAGTCACAGCAAAACTAAAATCCCACAATTCTCCCAAACCAAGTAACCTAAGAAATGAAGCTGCTGCTTTGTAGTCTAAAGCTGTTATCATGGAAACCCAGGCTTTACCAAAGAGAATTATCAGGCAATATGACTCCTATAGCCTTTGGCAAGACTTAAATAAGACCCAGCAAACCTGTGACCTGAGTTTGCAGTTGTGGAGGCAGTTGTAGGAGAGATTTGGAGGCTCAAAGGGCATTGACATGCCCACAGGAACCATCACTTAATTCCCAGTCAGCTGCACTGATATGCCATCAGAGTGAACCAGGGTCCATGTAATTAGTATGGATGACCATGCAGCGACCAAGCACAGCAGTATAAGTGGATTATGTATATATGCAAATTTTTGACACAGGGCCAGCAGCGTTTTGAGACATTCAACTGTGAGTAGTGATATAATACATAAACTGTGGCATTTTTTTTCTTTCACATTGGTGTATGCATGATGTAACCTTGGAAAGCATTTGCACACAGAGACAGTGAAACACTCTTGTTTACTGTGACCGATTAAAAATACAAAGATGTTGATCTCTCAGACACAAAGACAGAAACCCCTTTACACACCTGTTGGTCTGAAGCTGGAGATAAAGAGTTGTACGTTAGCTGGCCTATCAGTCTGCCTGTCTTCTCCACAGTTGGGTTTAATTACAGATAGAAGGATAATCTAGAGGGGTCAGGGTCTGGCAAGACACCAGCTGAAGGATCTCTGACAGGAGATATTGACTAAAGGCACTTCCAGCAAAGCTACATCACCTCATGATCCACAGCTAACCTCAGAGCACAATGGCACCCGGGCATATGAGGTTTAATCACCAAACCAGGAGGCTAGATGAGGGATGACTGCTGACCTGGACATTCAGAGGATCTCTTACAGATTGCTTTATTACCGAGGATGGATGAATTGCACCAGACTTGTAATCAAATCCTGAGAGACAATGAAAGACAAGGCGACAGAGAGATGGGAAATCGTATCCCACCTAGAAAAGGACATGAAACTGACTTCAGTATGACCATCTCTGGTGTGAGTGTGAGTGAGTGTGTGTGTGTGTGTGTGAGCGCGCGCTAAAGGGAAGGTTTCCAGCTGATGATAAATGAAGCGTCATGTGACTTCAGAGAATGTTTTATAACAATCCCCTCAGCAAAGCAGCGGTGCAGAAAGCCCAATTAATAAAGATTAGCTCGTTTTTTTTCCCACAGACCTCGTTTCCCTCTTAATTAAAACAAGGTGATTGAAAAAGAAATGAGTTATTATGCAGATATGTGAGGACAATTTTTTTTAAAATGAGATTTTCATGAACTGAACAGACTTCCAAAAAATGATTGATGGCACCAAAGGAGAACAACTTCCTGTTTCTGTTCTCCTGTATAGGTTTACAGGTAATTTTGTTTGTAAGCAGACATCAATGGACTTCCTATATTACATACATTGGATGATGTGATGTATTTATAATTTAAATAAAATAGAGACGTTTGTACAGGATTTCCACTTATAGTTTTTCTTCCTTACTCACCAATGTCTGTACCTCAGGAGAACTGAAGACAAAAGAGCAATTAGACAGAGCAGCCACATAGTCTCACTACAATAAATCTAGTCTCAAATGGATGGGAAGAGGATGGCTGCAAGCCCAGGTTTGTTAACATGTTATATTAATGAATATAGCTGTGAGCATTTGACCTATCCTCCACGTCCACAGGGGTATATGATGTATTGGTGGAAAAAACACAATGCGGGACGTAGGCAAATGGTGTATGGGATAAACGATGGTTGATGGATGAAAACAACTAAAAATATACGTAATTAAAAGATTTCCACTGGATCACAGCTATCTTAGAATATTTCCATCTTCCTTCTCTGCACAGGTCAATGACATGTGAAAAACGAGGTAAAGTAAATGGGTTATCGAACACGAGGTCCAGTCGCTGTATTAATCCCTGCAGTCTGACAGCGAAGACAGATGGAAAGAATAAAGGTCCAGGGGTCATTATGAGTGACAATGATGGCCGTGGATGAGGATTCCATCATAACCCCAACGATTTCCTAACAAGGGAATGACAAATCAATGAGATTCGATGTCTCACTGTGAGCTTGACCTCGGGAGGATAGCCTCATCCATTACGGTAAGCTGCTAACATGTTACTTCATTTTTAAGCAAAAAAAAAAGGAACAAAAATGTGGGTTTGTGTTGGTGGAAAACAATCAAGTTCATGAGATTAACAGGCATGTGCTTAATGTCAATAGCACAGTTTTGGACTTCCTGCTTCTGTTGCAGGAAATCTGTTTTAAAATTGATGTTCGAGAAAGAGTTTTAGTATTTTACATGGAAATATAATGCATACATTTCCTACTATATGACAAGACACAATCAATAGCACAATTTATAACTTTCATCACAATATTTTTGAAGCATATAATCTTCAATATGGCTTCAGAAAGGTGATCAGCCTATTCAAACTAGTAATTGAGACCATGTTATGCAATATTTTTGTACTAGACAGTATTGTACTGAAGGCGTCGCCATTATTTTGTATTATTTTGTCCACCCTGACCTGATACAAGATATTGAATTATCACACTGATATGTACTCAGGAAAGGAATACACTGCAATTGAGCCATTTCCTGGATCTACCCGAACAAATTTTGTAATTGCAACTTCAAGTTACATCAACAGCAAATTACTTCTGTGCCAATGATTACTTTGATTTTGATACAACTGACTGACTATACTAATGCTGGCTAGTGCTTCCATTTGCTCTCAGGAATCTCCTTCATTGCATCAAATTCACATTTTTTGGAGCTTTTGGTTCATATTCACACATTTGTTGCACATAACTTCCACACATATGTCAGCTGCACATTTGTGTCTTTCTAGTTTCAGATCTGGTGACCAAGAAAGCTATTGATGTTCACTGAAGTCATTGGCCTCTTCACGAAATCAGCATTGAGATGACTTTTCTTTGGGACATGTTCCATAAAACGCAAGAGAATGGGAAGTTGTTGCCATAGACGGGTGCACAAAGTCGGCAACAATACTCTATGGCATTTAAATATTGATTGACTTGGTATTGAGAGGCCTAAAGTGAGCCAAAAAAGCATTCCCCACATCATTTTATTGCCACTACCAGTCTGTACACAATGCAGGTTGGGTCAATGGATTCATTCAGTTCTGACCCCATCTGTCCTCCTCAACAGAAATCAAGATTTTTCTGACCAGGATACATTTTTCCAGTCTTTAACTGTCTTGTTCTGGCAAGCGAGAAAGCGGTGAGGTTTCATTCAATTGCATTTACAACATCTGAAACATATGACCTAGAAGAGTGCAGTCTAAGAAGCAGCTAAGTTACTGTTCAGAATCACCCTTTCCATCTTGTGGTGAATCCACTGAGGTTCTGGTCATGACGTTGGTCTTCATTTTTTTGACAAGGAAGTGTAATTTACTGTTGCCATGCAGTGATGAAGTGTTTTCTCTCCACAATGTGAGTGGTTTTCTGCTTATTTTGTCTGCCAAAAGACTTGCATGAGCTCTTTTGATGTATTACATTTGAATCCTTTTCATTTGGGTGCTGTGTGTTAACAGGGTTACATCTCCTACACAGTGCTTTCTTACTTATGTAGATCTATTCAGCTGAAACATGGCTCTTTATAGGGGAATCCATTATTTTGTATTTTATGTAAAGAAACTGTTAAATATTGATTCTTGTGGTGAGCATATTTACTAGAGACACACTAGGGCGAAAAGTGGTAAATTATTTGTCAGGATACACATCAAATGATTTACAGCAAACAAGCCTAAAACCGCTTTTTATCTGCTGTAGATACCATAACAACATTCTTCAAAGAAAACTCTCATTTAATCTCCCTCTCATCTCTGCAGAAGTAATCCTGTTGGCAACTCCCCTCTGCTCTCAAAAGATAATGTATGAGTCTGATGACTTAAGTGTTTTATATTCAATTTTCTGCTCAAGTAAGCTTCAAACACGCTGCACAATTAAGAAAAGGAATGGCTCTACTACATTTGATGTACTGCAGAGGCTCTGTGGGGACCTAAAAGTCTCACCTTACTCCTTGCAAAGCACAAAAAGGCTCCTATACTCCGTTATGCATGCATGTGCACACACATACACAGAGCTGTAAATTCAAAACCGCAGATTTTTTTTTTATAGCGGTAGGTACATCGTGTTCTAGCTTTGGTGTAAAGACTGATAGCTGCCGTTTGATCTCAGTAAGACACTGTTCTCTGTCGGACTTCAGAAGCTTTTTGGGTAGACTGAGGCATTTTATTTTATATAGTGGACCCCACTTAGGTCCTATACTGGCTTGTTGAGAAAATTCTGTGGAAACCAATTAGTCCTCACTATTGTAGCAATGGTTACACAGTTGCATTTAAAATTGACATCTTATAGTCACCATATGAATCCACGTAGAGGCTGAGGATGTATGGAGCGCCATTCTACAGTTTGTACTGGTCTACAGTGATGCTAGCAGCTCTGTGAGGCTTCAACACAGTGGTGAGTTAAAGGATATCTGATTTCTACATTTTTCATTTCAAGAAAAACTGCTTTAGGCCCATCTCATTTAAGGGTTTGTTTTAATAGTGACATTTTGCTTCTGACATCTTGACAGTCATAACGGTTTATCCGTAAAAGTGTTGGCATGAGTCGGAGATTGATGGTGGAATCATACGGAACAATGGCACAGAGCAAGCAGCGAGGGGTCAAATGTCTGAGCTCATTTTTTTCAAGGCCCTAACACTCTCCAAACCAATTACAAACTAATGCTCAATGGCATGTGGAAGAGTTAACAGACTGGCAGAATAGCAGAATCTGTAACTAGAATGTATCCATCATTATAATAATATTCCTATTTAAATGCATGAACAAATGCTTTGCTACGGGGATGTCAGATGCATTTATATAAGACTCGAGTATGTGTTTGATTGCTGAGCAGATATTCTTCGGGGTTCTAGTCAAACACTAGCTATTGTGCGCTCCTCTACTGAGAGGCAAAGCTGTTAATATTTCAAGGGATCTTCAAGTTAAAAATGGCTTCGAGTAGAAGCAGTAGAAGCGCAATTTCTCCTCTCACAGGACGACTCAAAGCAGAAGAGTTTCAAATTAATTTGCTTTAAGTCCACATACTACACTGAACCTCCAAAGCATAAACAAGGTCACTGGCTGAGGGCAACGCGTTCCATGTGTCAGATAAGAAAACTCATTTCCTTGTCAGGAGTATTAGGGAATGTTTTCACACAAACAATTTCATACTCCTTTGCCTCGCTACATTGTGGTGTTTCGTCGATTGCATTAAAAAGTCAGGACAGGTCCCATTCCAGCTGCAGTTCCATCGCCTGGAGCGGTGAACATCCCCCAAGCTTGTTTCAAGTTGTCTACCTGCTGGAGCTGCTTCTATTGCTCCTGCAGGTGTGTTTATGCGAAACTGCTGCCGAGTAAAAGCGTCGGAGGCTTGTTATGCACTGATGTGAGGCTGTGATCTTCGGTGTAGTTACAGCTAAGCGTGTGGAATATTTTAATGGTCAGTTCGGTGCGGGTGTGATAAAAATAGTCATAAAAAGACAGCGATTTCAAATGCGTTTCATAACAAAACAGATGAGTCATTCACTGGCCTCAGGATCGGGGTTACAGATTACCTCTGCTGTCCTGACATGAAGCTTTTTTTTTTAGCATATATCTTGCACAGAACTTTGCCTGTCATGGTTGATTTGTTGCCCTTAACAAATATGCTTTCACCATGTCTGTTCCACAATTTGTCCAAAATTTGGGGGTATTTCAATGTTGTCATCCATGTTTGGGAACTCATGGACTCAGGAAACAGCACGTTCAGGTTTGGATAGCAAATGCATTGTACTCATGGCTGACCTGACAGCAGCTGATAATGATTATTATAAGAAGCATAACTTGCAAAATTACATCTACATCAGAAAAAATGTACTAATCTACTTCGATGCCCTAGATGTTATGCATTTTTATTACCAATACTGTCACAGTAACAAATTCTTTATAATTTTTAAAATGATTACTACTACAATATAATAATTTATTGTAGAATAACAGTCAATATAATTAGTCACGTATTGGTAGGATACAAAAGTAGTTATAGTTAGGCTTTTGAGTTTCAGACTTAAGTCAAGTGTGTAATAAAAGCATTAACCTGACTAATATGTCTATGATTAGTTCTATTTTCACATTGTACCTTTTTGTAGTTTTCTAATACTCTAACAAAATATTTTATTGTAAATACCAATTTTTGCACCTTTTTTTGTAAATACCAGCATTTTTTGACACCTTATTTCTATTTGTTCAACCAGTACAATTTGCACATTCCTTTGTACATTGGTTTCCTTATTTTGCCCATTTCTTGAAGTAACGTGTGAGGTACTGGATACCTTGAATTTCCTCAAGGCGGTTAATAAAGTATCTATCTATTCTACACTAAACCTATACTATATCTATATCATACTATACTATACTACACTATATCTACATCTATACTCTTTACTCTACATATATAATCTATATCTGTCTGTCTGTCTGTCTGTCTGTCTGTCTGTCTGTCTGTCTGTCTGTCTATCTATCTATCTATCTATCTATCTATCTATCTATCTATCTATATCCATCCACATTCATACTTTTAGCAGATTTTAATGGCAATTGTTTTGCACTACATGATATATTTCATCTTAAATGTGCTTTATACACCATGTTTATAGTAGCAATGGATTTTTTGGTACATCCTTTAACCTAATATTTTGAAAAGCACAGAAACACCAGGCAAACGGTTTGTGGGAACACGGGCAGATTAAAGAGCAGCCTACTAGTATACTGTGAAGTACAGCAACCGTTCCTGCCTGTCACAGGCCATAAAGCATTCCCCCGGAGAGGGCTGGCTATTTACAGCAAATAACTGGCTTTATGTGGAGGTGGCTGAGATATGCAGAGTCACACAGGAGAAAATCCTCATTGCTTTGGGGCAGATTAAAGAAAGAAATGGATGTGTTCTACAGATTTAGAGGACTGAGCTTAATGCTGAGTACAAATACATAAATGGTATTCCAAGAAAACAAAACAAAAAAAGGCCCAAGCAAAGGAAAACTCAAACTACTATGTTACTTTCACACGAGAAAAGGCATCAGGTAGTGAAAGAAGCAGCTAGAATATTGTGTGAATTATATCCACACTGACATCAGCTGTATGAACAATACAACAAAGCTACCACACGGTGTTCCTCCCACTATATTATCCTGCTGAAAATGCATCATCACTTCATTAAAACAGACCAGTGTTTAATAGATCAAAATAAGCAACATACATCATTAGTTGGTCCCGCAGAGACATGCTTATAAGCAACAGAATAAGCATAAAACTCAGGGTAGAGGTTAGGTTAAACTCTGACCTTGGATAAATAAAAGGGACAATTTACATGCAAATGATACTGCTGGCATTTACTGTAATTGCCATTTGTGGTGCTCAATCGAAATGATACGACAGCAGCACCTTTAAACAGCAGGGATGAAGAGGGAGGGGGGAAAAACATTGATTTTCAGCTAAAAATGTTTAAAATCTCGAGTATTCACTACATTGCCTTGTCAAATCTTGTTACTCGGCCCGATAGTGTAGCAATTTCTAAATTACCACATTAAACTTGTTTATCTTTAGGATCTGTTCAAGTTCAAGCACTTCAGACTGCAGCTGCACTGATTGAAAAGGCTGCAAAAGGCTCCCGTTAGCATTGCCAGGCTCATTTGAATCCAAATCATTCCGATCACAGGCGAGTCCAAAAACCAGACTAAAAATAACTTACACTCAATGGACGCATCATAATTCCAGCGAGATGAAAGGTTTCCATGCGTGTTTTTTTTTGGGACACGACGAGAAAGTGTTTTCTTTCATCTTGTCAGATGTAAAAGCAAGAGATACAATAAACACACACAGCATGAGTAAACACAGAAATGCAAAAAAGCTCATGAACTCACACTCCCACATGACTAATAATTTATGATAAAAAAAAGTAGTTTTACTGTAAAATGAAATGAATATGTAGCATTAGGCTCGAGTACTGGGAGGGAAGAAGAAGCTAAACCAGGATTTGTATGTCTATAGATACCTATAGATCACAATCAATATACACCAATCAGCCACAACATTATGTCCACTGGCAGGTAAAGCGAATAACATTGATCATATTGGTACTATGTGGTGAGACTTAGACACCCAAATATACATTGTCCCACAACAGAACACTCCCTTATGCAAATGGGAGTCCCAAATGTCACTGGCCTACCCCTGAAGGAAAATGCACCCCATCACATGGAAAAAACATAAAACAATCAGGGACATGTTGAGGAACATGACGATGGCCCAACATGGCATAACAAGATGCAGTCAAACAAGTTTGATTGACAGAGGCCCTACTGTACATCCCAGAGTACCCAAAGGATCCACTGCCAACATCCTGGTTCCAGACCTCAAAGGACACCCTGAGAGGTCCTCTTGTCCATGCCCAATGGTTCAGAGCATTTCTGACCACATAAGGGGGGCAAACACAGTATCATTTTTTCACAAATCATCTGTTGTGTCATAAAAATTGCATTTTCTTCTAGGAATTTATTGATTTATGTGCCTCAAAATGAAATATAAAGATCATTCCAAGCTATATTTTTTGTATTGCAAAGACAAATATGGTGTTCGGAAAATTACTATACATACTAATCATTCTGTGATCTAACAAGTATCATTTCTTACAGATCTTTTTACAAGAACAACTACTCATACAAGAGCAAACCAGCAACTTATGTTGCCTGTGATATGTTCACCTGTGCTGCTCCCGAACATAGCTGTGTGATTTTGATGCCTCAATTGATTTAGCTGAGACATTGTTCAACTTTCTCATTATTTCATGTGCCTGCTGCTTTTGGTGTGACTCGTGCTGCCGTGAGTGGTCTTTCCTCCCCTGATCCCGTTGTCCCTGATGGGATGGTTAGCCGAGGGTAGCTCTGCTTGAACAGCATTGTGGGTTGGGAGTGCTGGAACACACCAGTGGGGGAAAAGGGCCATTTCTAATGAGCAGCTCTGGGATTATCTTGCGGTATAGGCGAACTACAACAAAAGCAGAAGTGGAGATCACACTTCTTTAGTTGTTTTTTTGGAATTAATATTTATGCTCTAACACATTTCATTTACAGAAAACACCCAAGACAGTGTGGGAAAACTAAAAGAATTGCTTTGCTCCGCAGGTGTACAACAACACACTCCCTTTTTCTGCATTACCATAGCAAATTTTCGACTCCAAAGGCATAGCAGAACAACTGACAGCTTGAAGGAGCTGCTCCGTGTTTCTTTACATCTTTGGATTTCCATTCAGGTCCCTAAGCGGCTTCCTTTGGAAAGGAGGAGTTGGGCAGAGGAGGAATGTCTTATGAGCTCTATGAATAATGCATCTGTTTAGACCACTTGGCTTTTTTGCTCTGTAAGGACTTGCCAGTAATACAAAAAAAGACAAAGTTTTTAATTCAAACTGAGGCAACAAAGGACGGTTGCCTACTCTGTCGAACATCATTCCCTCTGAAGAGAAAACAAATCTGACTTAATTGAAATTCAAGAAACTTTCGACAACTTTGATCATGTCTCGACTGTAACTCGGACCGAATATGCTAAGTTTAAACTGCATTGTAAAGTAAAAGGAGAGAAAGCTAACGGCACAGTGAAAAACATGCTTGGTACAGTCTTGAGAAGTGATGTAACCCAGATTCAGTCATGGATATGGGACAAGACAAGAGAAAAGAGAAGAGTGACACAAAGAGACGAGAAAAAAAAACTCCAGTGGGAAATATACATCACAGTTATACTGGGATAAGCTGATCTGTTTCATCAGCTGTTGCTATGCACCAGTCTGCCTCGACTCTTCAAAGGACACCAGCTCAGAGATGTCTATTTGTTACTGATAGATTACAACAGCTAGACACAATCTTTTTATCCAGCTGTCCTCCAGTGTTCAAAAAAGCTGAGGAAACTTAAATTTATATTGACTTAGCAGCAGCATGGAAATCTATTGAATATGACTGATTTCAACTTCTGAGGTATTGCAAGAAACAGTGTCTCCATATCAACCACTGACAACTATTGGTCTTTCCTTCAGGAAACCAACAACAGCAAGATCATGAGGTGGGCTATGGATGTTTCTTGAGCACAGTGGAATCTGGTTAACTGTATATAGTTTGCTAAATTACAATTTTAATCAGAAGAAACACATCCAACAAGGACATAAAGAGTTTCCGTAGAAGAAATTAATCTGTTTCATATACAGCAGTGTGTACAATGGGAAAGGTTGAAGACATCAGGCAGTAGCACATCCTGTATAATCAATAGACTCTTAAAGTTTGTGTTCAAAACTGTTGTGTCTCTTCTGTTTTCAAAGTAACATGAAACTCCTGCCCACATCACCTCCTGATGATTCCTGGCATTTGTTGCTGTGTCTTTAAAATCTCTTCCAGCTTTCTCCCACACTCTCTTGTTCCCACTTGCAGCCAACATCAGCAGCACCGTTGGCAGCCACCTCTTAGCATTTTACTGTTTTTACTTGCAAAAAACCTTGTTTTGCCATATTGGTGCTTGAACCCTTGAACTTAGGGCTTGTAACATAGAGTAGGTAGTCACAGTTTTGACTTGACGGTGGCATCTATCTGTGGAGTCATTGCAGAGGATCAACTGTTAAGTGATTTATTAAAGTCTAGAGTGTGAAATAGCTGAACACATACATTAGATACACTTATACCAGGTTGACAGCAGAGACAAACCCTTAAGCGTAACACGTTTTGGTGATTTTGGGGTCTTGGCATTATTTGAGGAATTACATGCTTCTTTGCAAAAATGCCTTTAATACTAGGGTTTAAAGAATGTCTCAAAGATTCATGCTAAAATAGGATCAATAGTACATAGAAATCAAGCAGTAAAAAGGGTGATCTTGGTTCCAAAATGTAAACATTCTGAATGTCTAGGAATTTTCAGGGTTATCATGACTAAAGTAAAAATTCAAAAGAGAACATCAGTGTTACACTGCTGTCCTGATCACAGCATAGTTAATTGCTGATTAACTTCACAGAGGTAAGTCAGCCGGGGTGCGAAGCTTCACGCTGGGCTGACTGGCTTCATGCCAGTTCAGTTAGCCTCTCCAGGTTTGACATCCATGTAATCCAACCATAAAAAGCTCTGTCTATTTAAATGTCATCTTTTGCATCGCTTAAGGATCTTGATTTGCACCATTTGTGCTTTTTTTCAGTTCATAGTCATGTCCAAAATGACATCTGACAAGGGTGGAAGAAACTATCTGTATCAGTGACATGTTATATATTACCCTTCAACTAAAAACCAGCGGAGGTCACGGAACAGGGATCTTTTTCACGACTAAAAACAAGATATTAGTCACTGGCATATGATCAAATGCACTGAGCGCCTGAACAAGTGCAGCGCTACAACACTCTCATGCCACTGTTTGAGCAATGCAATTCCTTTACCCAACAGCTTTGATGCTAAACTCCCGTGACATGTGTGAGCCAGGCTGTCAAAACAAACATAATTTGGTATAACTCAGGGAAGTGGTGAGGCACCCCAGGAAACAGACCTGCTTTTGTAACTGGGGCAAACTGCAGTAAAATTTGCTCCACAAATGACCGTAAGAGCCGTGAAGACCGAGCTGAGATGAGATCAGAACATCTGAGTTCCCAGGCTGCATCGCTAATGCTAAAGCCAAAAAACAATCAAACAAGAGGTAATAAAAAATAGAAGAGAAGCTAATCCACATGCAGCATTGTGATTGCGTTCAGCACAATGCCGAGCTGTGCTGCAAACCACTGAAGCACAGACCGCTTTCACTCAATAAACCTCCCATAGGGCAGGATACTGTATAGTACACGGTTGTCTCAGCTGTTAACCTCTTCCCTTTTCTTCCTCCCTCTTCTCCCTCTCTTCCCCCATGCTCCATTGTGTCTGGTTGACTGCTGCTAAGACAGGCCTTCTGGGTGGGCAGTTCAACAGTCAAGTATCTGAGCGCACATCCTCTGACACCCAAGTCAAATGCCTTGTGTTTGGAATCTGCTGCCGGCTCTCCAGAGAGTCTGCCTGCCTTCTCTACCATCCGACACAATAGACCCCAGACAAACACAGCCAAATGGAACAAGGGGAAGGAGGACAGAGGGGAAAAAAATCGAGAAAAGGCCCATGTTCTAGAGTGGAGATAGAGTGAGGAATGATGTGGCACAGCTGAGGACATCACCAAACCTTCTTGGGCAAAGTTGTTTTTCCAACCTGAATCTCACACTGATCATTACACCGAGATACGAAGATAGTGACAATAAAACTGACGACAGAAACATCACACTGTGACCACCCAGATGGTTCAACTGCCATGAAAGGCTGGCTGATAACCTTGTACAAGATAAATCGGAAATGTCACTTAGAAATGTCGCAGTCTTTTCTTTTTTTTTTATTTGACTGTTTGAGCAGAGAACAGACTCAGTCTCCCAAGCTCTTCAAATCTCTGGATTACCCCGGTCGTTCTAATTTAGATGTAGCCTCAAGCAGGGAGCAGGCCAATTTCCTTGTATGTCGGAATTAATGAACAAGATAATTTGCCACAATGGGAAAAAAAAAACACGCATGCAATCACACAAGCACCTATGATGCACGCATACACAACGAAATACCCACACTATCCTTTAAATGAACCCCTAATGGGGCCAGAGAGTGAAGCAGAGTTTCTGCAGTTAAAGCCAAAAACTAGGTTAGATACATCAGCAGTGAAACATGTGAGATTTGACACACAGTTTGCACAAAAGGGTCTTGAAGAAGAGACGATAAATCAGTTAATGGAAAATTCAGCAAACAACAGCTCAGGCATTTAATTTAACCAAGTGAAACTGAACTTTCCTGGTATTTCTGTCTAATTTACCATTTAAGCAGCTTTAAAATAAGATGAAACACACTGTTCTGCAACGTCGCATAATGTTTCATTGACGCTATATCACACTTAGGCTGAGGGAAATGGGATTGAAATCAGAAAAATGTGCAGAAATTCATACAGATTTCACTGTAGTTTAAGCCTGATAAATGAGCTGCAGCGTTTTTGAAAAAGCTTCGGATTGTCATTGTCTAGATTTTGAGATTAATACGACCAATAAGACAAGGTAGAACTCTGCATGGATCTTTGTACTTCAGTTTAAATGTATCCATTGGTTTTGTGTCTCATAATACCTACATTTCGAAACTCTTTTTTGAACAAAAATAATAAATATTCTTATTGTCTAAGCACCTTGAATGGTATTTTGTCATGAGTGTATCTTTCACTTCAGTACAAAGCACTGAATGGTTCTACTTTGGAGCATCCCATGTTAGTAGAATAATTGAAATGACAGCAAATTAACTGACTTGACAGAATATAAAACAACTATTCACTGCTATATACAATACTGAACAATTCGTTGCACATTTAAAGCATCTTTGTTGCATTTTCATTTAATTTAAAATGTTAATTGCATTTGGCCACTCCAGATGCTGTTACATGGCTAGTTATTATACATCTTTAAAGGGCAGCATTCTCTATGAGCCAAGCAACTGATCGCATTCTGTTTCTTCCATATCCACTATTCAATCAGGACAAATCAGACAGGCAGACTATCTCTTACCAGCCATCTCTAATCTATTATCCATTTGAAGCCTTTGGGAGGTAAACAAATAGAAGCACGATAATTGAAAACATCTCTTTCCAGAAGACAGACTTTGAACTGATCGAATTTAAACTGTTCATTAGAGGATGTTCCATTCTGGACAGTAGCGACTGGCTCAGTTGCTCAGGACTGTAAACAAAGTATCCTATAACATTGACTGCTGAAGTGTGAACGAGAGAAACGGTGTCAATATTAGAAATTAAAGCTGTTAGAATGAGCGAGGCACTTTAAATGTTGGGGTGAGAGTGTGAAGAAGCATTTTCAGTCCGGGAGATTAAAGCTAAGTGGAACAAATTTATGTGTTTTATGGGAAAAGAAAAGAGGTGTAGGGAAAAGACCAAAGGAGTTGTCAGACCATCTTTCCCCCCTCTGTGAATCTACATCTGCTACACACTGAAAGACAGCTGTTCCTATGGGGAGAACCAGCAGGCTGACAGAGCCCCTCCACTTTCCCCTCCACGCCTCTCTACACACTTCCTCCATCCATCCATCAAACATCACACTCACTAGCATCCCTCCTTTAGCTCCACTCTGGTCCTCGGTACTGACACCAACGTTCTTTACACAAGCTTCACCCACCGACAGCCATCGTTTCCCACCTCATTACACTGCATTTGCAATGTGAAAGAGTCCAGCAAGAGTTTTTTTTCTTTCTTTCTTTCTTTTAAGTGGACACAGAAAAACGAAGGAGGGAATGTTTACTGCCGGAGAACGTTGCATAAGCTGCAGGCATGAGAGATCTGAAAAACCCAAATGAAGCGTCTTATTCCCTACTTAGCTGTGAAAAACGAGGAGATGCAGATGAAGCAGAAAAAGAGAGACTCAACAGAGATTACAAAAGCCTTATGACAACTAAGAAACATGTAACGGGGAAAAGAAGGTGGATATCACACCAACAAGTTCATCCCAATGTTGTGCACCCTTTAAATAGCCACCAACTGTGCATCAATACTGCTGGTTTTTTGTGCAAAAACAAAGATTTAACATGGAGAACAGCCTTGGGTATGGGCAGTGACACAGACAGGACAGCGGGATGCAAGGTCAGATGATCACACTGGTGGTCAATGTGGCTTACATGCAACATTGAGCAAAGCCAAGTCAAACTGTGTTTCGGCGTTCAGCCATCTGGAGATGACCACTAGCATATAGTGGCGGCTGGTCGCTGCATACGATGTGAAGTTTATTATCCTAGAGCGGTGCTGCAGTGAATCAAACCAAATGCGACATCTATCAAGATTATTTCCGTCTCGTTGAAAAGCTCCATACACCCCGTTAATGTTGACAAATCACTGACACACGCCAGCACACTCACCCTCACCTCGGCCCTTTTCCTCCTTATCTCTGGCTCCTGCGTGGCACATAAGATCGTGACACAAAAGGGGAGGATTCTCCACAGTCCTCGGCCGATTATGAGGTTAAACTGGTCGGGGTGATATTCCACCTTCTCCTGTCTGCACAAGGAAATCCTGTTCATAATTCTGTCTTTGTTAACAACCCCTGGTCTGCCTTCAGACCCACACTCATCCCAGGCAGAGCTGTAATCCTAAAATGAACTCTGTATCACCACCACTGCTGCTTGAAGGAAGTAAGAGGAGCAATGTTAAGTAAATTTGGTATCTGATGCGTACACCATATGAGAATTTTGGTAGTGAAAAGTAAGCATACATTCAGTTACTAGTCCCTTTGGGAGAGCCCTGAATAGTCCAGAAAGAGAGGGAGGGGTAGAGTAGACACAGACTGAGGAAATATAAGAGAGTGAATCCGAGAGAGATGTTGTACAAACACGACGCTATGAGTAGAAAAGGCACCGCGGAACACAGGAAAAAGGAAGAACAGCAACAAGAGAGGTGATTCGCACAAAGCCAGCTATGAATGGAGCACACTGTTCATGTTTGTTTTAGCTGAGGCTGTGGAAATGGCAGACTTAAAAGCAGCCCGGTAGAACAGAAGAAGCAGTCTGTTCCCAAAGACAAACAGATGAGCGAGGATGACATCCAGCACAGGTGAACTGAAGATGTGATTTGCATATATTTATCGTTGAGTTACACCAAATGCTGCATTAAATTCCATATATTTTAAAAGACAGCAAGTTGGGCAAGATGAGCACAAGGCCTTATATGTGTGCTGCAGAGTGAGGCAGGTAATAAGTTGTGTATTTATGAGGTGCAGTGGTGTCAGTGACATATGCATAACCTATTCATGAGAACTATGATGAAATCTCAGTTATCCTCCACTCTAATCTTACAGGTGAAAAGATGAACGCTAAGGTGAGAGTGCGGAGAATGTTAATGAAGATGACGACGGAGGAAGGAAGCAAGAGAGAGAGAGGTAACAAAGACAAAGTGGATAAAGAAAGATGAGGAAATCGGGGTAGTGGAGGGAGTAACAGGGGATGTGCTAAATAGTGGGAGACAGACAAGGACAAAGAACAAGCAATAAGATGAGAGAAATTGAGAGACGTAGTGTCGGGAGAAGAGGAGAAAGAAGCAAGTAGACGAGCGGAGGCAAGACTGAGTGCAATTACCGGGAGAACGAGGAGAGTATTTCAATAAACCTGTACATGTCGATTCTGCCCGGCACATCCGCCACTTGTGCCCCGCACTCTGAATATCAATGATTCAGACGTGCCATAACTGGAATTCACAATCTATACAGACGGCAAGGGCAACAGCATATTCCTCCAGAGCATGGAGGAGGGTGGAGGGGAAGGAGGAGGAACGGAACTACGCATGGCCTTGCTCAGAAATGAAGGACAAGAGGCCAGGAATGGTGTATTGGCCCTTACAGGGTTTGTTCTGTCTTTTGTTTCCTTTCGGTTCAGTGTCAAAAAAACGTGGCATAAAGCTGCAGGAAAGGGAGGAAAGAGAACTCAGTGATGGAGACGTTCCACATTTCTGCTTCAGTCTGTTAATTCTCCCATGTAATAACTGTCTTTTCTTCTCATCTTATCAGTCATATTACACTATAAATACCTGTTGATAACTGATCGGTTCACTGTCCACTGTGACTTTACCTGTGCTGCCTAAAAGAGAAGGCGAGGGACACGTTCTGGACCCCAGGAGATGTTCCTGTCTCTACGACAACGACAGATGGCGTTCCACTCTGCCTGGGCATGACGTCAGGAAGACACAAGGAGGGCCGCGAAAACGCCAAGAACCCGGGGTCGCGCTAGTTAAGGTTTACCACGGGGTATGGCCAAAGGCAGCGAACATCTTGTGCTTCACGCCCCTATAGCATGATTATCAAGGACACAGAATGGCAATCCAGAGGCTCATTATGAAGCAATCGCTGTCCTGGGTTGTGGGGACAGAGTTTGGCAGACACCCAAACACACAGAGAAAAAAATCCCCTTCGGTATCCCAGAGGACCAGAGGTCAAAGACTTCAAATGTGATCAAAGTTCACAAACAGAAAACAGAACTAACAAGTAAGAAAAACATGAAAAGTACAAAGAAATGCAAGCTTTTAAAGAGGTACTACTGTTCTGTGTGTCTTAAAGGAAAACCAAAGATTCAGGCTCCAAGACTCTACGATTCATAAAGTGCAACTAACCATGTATTTCCTTCGACCCCCACAGCATGGAAAATGTCTTTATATGAAATAATTTATAAAAAGTTTCAATCATAAACTGACTGATCATTGGGGGTTATGTTCTCCAAAGAGTCCATTTGAAGCCAAAAAAGATATATCCAACTCTTCTCGCAGACTGAGTTGCACTCCTGTGACAACGAAAATTATTCTCCTGGGTAAACTTGATAAAGGATCACTTCAAATTGGAAATCTGTAGTTTGTTGTATGTATGATTGAACAGCATTATGGAAATTTTTGTTAATGAAAACTGGCACCTTGTTCCTCCTCGTATGATCCAAACAACTCCCATTGTCACCAATAAACTTCTCGTTTAATACACTACAGTACTGCTGAGACATTTTTAGAAGCTCCTGAAACGCCTTTTAAATATTGAGCACTTAATATTCAAAGTGCATATTTCCACTAGAGTATTCCTTTATCGCTAAGTGGGTTTTCAGCTGCACTGTCATCAGTATATGTGACTTGAGGACACATTATATATATTATAACTTGCACTACTCAGCACCTTTATGTCCCTGTGCTTTCTAGCTCCATTGAGTACCGCTGCTCTTCTGTTACCTGCTCTCACCCCGAGGCCTATAATAAGTACATTAACACTAATAATGGATTATTGATCATAATGAATCAACTAGCTTTACGCCAACGCCAGCACCTGTCCTGCTGAGCAAGAAGGTTGCTTGGGAAAAAAAAAGTCCCCAGAATGCCCGAGTGCAGCAGACAAAGAAAGGAACCTGACCATTAGTTTGTGTCTAAATGATGAATGGCTACTAAGAGAAAGGAGTGGGGACCTCTGTGGTTGGGTTGAGAGCAATGGTGGTGGGCAAAGGCCACGAAGCTACATAGACTGTGATTAAAGTGAGTCATGTGAGGCTAAGCAGATAGGTGCATCCTAGCAAAGAGGCCCCGTTAAGGAGAATTAGCCAAGTTTAGGTGATTAGAAGGTAAGACATATCTAACGTCTGTTGACCCTCTAGGGAATTACTGGTAGGAGGGTCAACTCATGGAAGGTGGTTGCTTGACCATCTCAGAATCTCTTGAAACTCTGTACGAATGGCATCTAAAATTGACATCTAACATTTTTTTTTTAGCTGAAATTCCAACATTTTCATACTTTTTCACCCAATGGAAATTTTCAATAAATCTCTCGCGAGTTGGAAATTGAATGAGATGCCACTTTTAGATGTCCATATCTCTTGAAGTATATATCCTAAAGTCTTCAGATTTTTTTGGAGGTGTTCAGAAGTGTCTGGTGAATGGAGAGAATGCAGCAGGTTCTGGCAATCAAGACTAAATATTTTGCTTATTTGCTTCTATTGGCCGTTTGTTCCTGTGTCACAGCTTGCGCTTTGCTCGGTGCAGCGGCATGCCGTTGTTGCGTGGCACAAGCTATAAAAATGACTGGGTTCCAGAGCGGTCCTGTGTGAAAGTTGTTTAAAGCTGCTCTGCACTACACAATGACAAATTATTCCACTGGAGTAATTCATCCAGACATGCTTGAACAGGAAACCAATTCTGAAGAAGAATAATGACATGGAAAAATATCTTGTGTTGTCCAAAGATATTTATCTTACTGGCAAAGAGGAATAATGAAACCACTAAATATTAAATTTAGGAAGCTAGAACCAGAGAATGTTGTCTTTTTTTGTTAAAATCTTTTTAATTGACTATCAAAATAGTTAGTACTAAATTGCATTGCTATTTCATTCTAGCACATAAAAAATCCCTCTATCAAAATGGCAAAACAACAACAACAACATTATTTTCACCATGGGGAGTCTTTAAGTTCTGGTTGATGAATGATGATGATGACTGCTGATTGAGCTGTTTCTAAATTAAACATGTAGCATGGGGTCTCTAGTAATATTCTTTAGCACAGGTGTGTGGAACAAACAAAAGAACTATGGATTCATGTCACAATGTGAAATTTTCCAAGGTTGAGAGGTCTCCATCCCCAAGACCATTCTGGAAAAAAGCTGGGCGGTTAGAGTGGAGAGGTAATGGTCTCTCCTCTCTCAACACCTATCATCAAGATACACTTACAATGGGCTGCTATGCCCAACCCAAACTGTTTTCACGCAGGGCAGCTCAAAGGTGTCGATGTGTGCAGCAGACTGCAGCTCAAAGAAAAGGATGTGTGCTGAAAACATCAGTGAAACAGAAACTAAAAAAACAACATAAAAGCCGCCCGTGGCCTGATGAGAAATAGACCAGGAAAAAAATGAAACTGTCCTCGCCCATTTTCACCCTGACTAAAAAGAAAAAAAATAAAAGCAAAACAAAACCGAAAACACCACGATAGACAGGAAATTGACAATGTAATAGATCATTTTGGAACATATTTTGAGCAATTTGTCATTTTCTGACAGCACACTCTGTCCCTATGAATTGCGCCACTCACAATACAAAAAAACGAGAAAAAAAACATGAGGTGACAAGAATGAATTTTGCTTGACCAAGCTGGAAAATGAAAGGCATGAAAACCAGCATGTTTTCATCTTGGGGGGTGACACACAAGGATTTTACCCTTTTCACTCAGACAGGAAATAGAAAATAATGGTACAATTAGGTGAATTATACACAAACCTGGATTCTTCCACAACATGCATAAATTTCCATCCGTTTCCATGTGAGCAGTATGGAAAGGTGTGGCGAGGCTAACAATTGTGTTGCGGCTAAAGGAAGGTGGACAGATGACCTCTGAACAATGGCATGTCGTGAAAACTCCCTAAATAGATAGCTGAGTTTGGGTTCCACAGATGTCGCCCTTGAATTTGGATTTAATTATAGCGTTTGTCTCAACATATTCCTTCTATAGTATCAGCACTCTAGCATGTAGAGCATCATGTGGCATTTGAGATCGGTGCTGATACTGCAGCTACTCAGAGGTTCTTTTCTCTGCTGTTTTCTGCTGTTATTAGAAAACAAGCACTCATTTTGTACTGTGGTTTGGCTGTTGACAGAATCCAGGCTGCAGCTGAGCCGAATCCACGCACCATGTCTGCTTTAGTCAGCACAGCCTCTGGAGCACTGCTCCCAGTCACGCACCAACAACCCCTGACTGAAACTGCTGGTAAATAAAATAGGCCCCGCTCGTTGTCTTGTCTCCTGCTATACATGGAAATACACAGAAACCCTGATTGCACAAGAGGGAGAAAATAGTAGGAGGACAAATTAAAAGACTTGGCAGTCGACTGCTGCCAAGCCAGCGGTAGAATGTTTTTGCCTGCCTGGACACATTCCTCGAGAGTCCCACCCTATTATTATTAGAAGCGTGCATATGTGTGTGTGTGAGGGTCCATGTGTGCGGTGAGGAAAGTATGCAGAGTTTGTTGAGAAACAGTGTCACTTTGCCGTGATGGCTCGCTGGATTTAGGTTGCGTCCTTCAGCTGTCTTGCTTGACATGTTGCGTTATAAAATACATCATTAGATTTGGGATTTTGAGAAGGGCAAATCTTCCGCAAAAATGTAAAATAAATCAAAACTTGGCTGCCAAGACTTTGCTTTATAAGAGTTTTCCAGAGGAATAAAGACGAATAGTTACCACAGCCAACACTCTTAAAATGATGGACACACATTTTTAAAGGTTACTTAAAGGATTCCACAGCCATCATTGTTGAGAATCCCAATGATGGTTTTGCACATAAACTATTTGTTTGGGGATTTAAGGTTTGGAGAATTAATCCTACATGACTGGTTAATTACTTATCTTTTCTTGTTTATTTAAAGCAAATATATACATTTTGCTAATTTCTAGTTCGTTGAGCTTAAAATGTCTCATTTGTAATTTCAGGTCACTTTACAACTTGAAAATATGAGTTCTTATAACATAAGACTTAAAACTGTGAGTTGGATGAATGAATTAACAGTGGAGAGTTCACTCAAGATTAAAAGAACTAAAACCAGCATATAAGCTTCCCAGGATGAACTGTTAGAGAGGTCAGACTTCCCAGAGGCTCTTGTTTTTTTATAGTCTGAGAAAACAGTACGTATAGAAACTTGCTGTGTGTCTTTGGTACATTTAAAACTAGGTTATGGTCATTTTTTAATCATTTTAATTATAAACAATTAAACAGTTGATGCCAGAAGTTCTCAATGTTAAATGAAGAAAAAGTTCTTTAACCTCTCTGTAAAGAGAAATTAAGTCTGTAGTCACTGTCTATATTACTAGTTGATTCAGCTTAATATCTTAAATTTATGGAACTTGTTTTCTCAAGTTCAGGTAATTTAACTCAGCTAGTTTGACACTACCACAACTTGCCATAGAACATTGAACTAATCATCTAACTTTAGTGCAGTTAACTCAGATTTTGAAAGAAACACGGAAACTCATGTTTCTAAACTGAATTAACTTAAAATGATTTACGGTGTAGTAATTTATGAATTTATTATGTAGCTTTTAACACGCTCATCTATCTCTTTTGTTATTCTATTTTATTCTACATCATTAATAATAGTGTTATATTACAAAATTTTGAATATGTTATTATGTGAAAATTGTTACATTCAAAATAAGGAAAATGCCTTATAGCTTTCTTAGCTTTCAAGCGATAGATGAAAGGATCAGTGTTGCTCTACTATCTGATGTTAATGTGAAAGTGTATCTTGCTGACAGTTAGTTCAGCCTAGCTTAGCATAGAGACCAGTGCAACCTGTCCAAATGCACAAAATCAGCACCACCAAAGCTCTCTAACAATTTAATATCTTACATCTTGACATTAATGATGTTATACACCGATCAGCGGTCCTCTTGTCCATGCACAATGGCTAGGAGTATTTCTGAGCACATAAAGGGGGTCAACACAATATTAGGCAGGTAGTACTTTAATAACACCTTCCATAAAACTTCAGTAGAAGAAAAAAGAAGTAAAATATAAAGCACCTAAAACAAGTTGTGAGAGACAAGTATTCTACATCCGGGTCAATGGGAAACACAATGACAGGGAGCTTAGCTCAGCTGAGGCAGGACACATGTTTACCACATTATACCATGTCTATGCAGAATAGGCTACAGTCAGAAATCAATTTCACCCCCCGTGGAATCTGCATTCCTCTAATTCTAGCTAATATTGACCGGGTTCCAGGTATTAGAGTCTATTTTAATAGAAGCAGTGTGACCTTGGATTCAAATGAAGCACATTATTCAGTAGGGAAAATTAGAGACCGAGGATGTGTGTGCAGAAGTGCGAACGCGCAGCCAGACACAAAAACACACACCACGTGAAAACACTTCCCTCCTCTTGTACCACTTCCCAAAAGCAGAGACAGAGACCACACAGCTTGCATTGCCATCACTCCTCTGCCTCCGCCGAGCATTTACCACTCAGAGACAAATGGTCTCCTGGTGCTGGAGCACTTTAATGAGCCTTGGGGGGTCTGCAGGAGGCACATTTATCAGCACAGTTTTATTTCAGTTCAACGCTAACTCCTCATGCGCACACAAAGAGACACAGAGGCATAAACAATAATAAAAAACACTGGTTCCCTAATGGAATATTCCATTATGAGGCAGGGAAAATCTCACAGGTTTGGACTGCTGTGCCCAAAAGCCACACAGGGACCTAAAATCACAGTTCACCAGCGAAGCTAAATTGAGAATGACAGCAAGGATGTTACGGTCATGTGGTGAAATGTCTAAAAACTATGCTTATGAAAAGGGCAGAAAATGACAAATAGACGCAGGCAGACAAATTCTGGGTGGTAAACAAAAAATGCACAAAGGATGGGTAATTATTTCCTAATCAATATTGTAATGGAACAAGCTCTGGAATGCCGAATCCCAGCTTGTTGGATTAAAGGAAGGGAAATCCCAAAGGAATTCTAAACCTCTAGTAGAGCTTCTTTTATTGATTCCCACATATTTTACATGAGATTAAGTCTACACAGCATCTGCAGCGCTACGGGTTTCTCAGTTCTTAGTTTGTAAGGCTCCTACACAACGTTTGATACCATCTAGCCTAATAATTGGACCTATTACATATTGTAATAGGTTCGTATTGTTCACATCAAAAAAATATGCCAGTTCACTTGTTAATTTTTTTCCTGGAAATCTCTGGTATAGGATGATGCAGTCTCCGATCTTGATCATACCTATAAAGTTCTCATTGGCAACACAAGACCCATTGAAGTTGATGGAAATTTTTTAAAAATCATAAAATTTTGAGGACATTAGGCCAGATTTAATGCAATCAAGCCAGGTTTTAGCCTTCCTCAGTCAGAATGCACTCATTATTTCTTTTGATCAGATAAATTCATGATGTTTGACAGAATCAACAACAAAGAGTAAAATAACACAGAAAAACTAAAAAAACAGTTGCTAGTCTGAAATTCATGAGTTCAAAGTGATATTTTAAAACTCCAGAGTGTCCAAAACCCCCAAACATTCAATTTATAATGATATAAACCAAAGAAGAGAGGTAAATACACACATACACAGAAGCTCGGATCAGCAATCGGCACTTTTGCCCAATGAATGACGACCAATAATCAATTGTCTAATCAAATAATTGACTAACTGTGTCAGCACAACAACAAGATGACATTTTACAAGCGGGATGGGATCATGCTGCACATGCGAGAGTAAACGTGATGCCTCGGTTAAAGGTTCCGTCCAGAGTTGACAGATGAGGCCACAGCTGCCAATTAAGAAACCACTTACTGTAGCTTCCCCCCTCTGACAAATCCCCCCCATCAGCCATCATACCTACATTTAGGCCAGAGACTTACTTCCAAATGTGCTCAGGAACACACACACACACACACACACACAGGCGGGCAAACACAACTCATCAGATCAATTAATTAGTCCTTGACCACTCATTTATCCCCATCTTATTCAGCCATCATTTCCTGTCTTGTAGTATAAGCACATCTGTAATTCCTGTGATGTGTGTGTGTGTGTGTGTGTGTGTGTGTGTGTGTGTGTGTGTGGGCTCAGTCTCAGCCATTTCATTAGCTGGATCAATTAGCCTTAACATTTGTTCCAGTATTGCCACTGGGGGGAAATACCTGACATAAATGGAGAGAAAGGAGGACTCCAGGCAGCTGAAATCTCTTCAATGCGAGCTGACAGCTCCAACCTGAACATATGGCATCTTGTTCTCTTTGAGCATAATGCTGTTAGTATAAACTGAGAGACTGGCAGATTGTGCATGGCAATAGAACGAGATTACACATTAAGTAATTAAGATCCCAGAGGCACTGGTTTATCTTCATTCAGATTACCTGTCCGGTGTGATTTCTCGCGGCGGGCGGTTTGGCTCCAAGATGGCCATCGCTTCACCTCTTTTATCTAATCAGGCTAATCAATTCAGCATTGAGGATGTGTGTGTCTCTGCGTAAACCAATTTTGACTTTATCTATTAAAGTTCTAATGTAACTGCCATACAATAGGCCACTGATGAGATCCTTACGCTTCCCTTTGTTTTGGTTCCGATCACTTCATTGCATTTAACATCAATCAGATATATGTGCTGTACCTTGTAGAGGGCTGGTGCCTTTCTTCAGCTGACATTGGGCTAAATTTGGTGTGCATCTTGGACAGGTTGCAAACTAAACACAGAAAGGCCTTAGCCAACCAGCAGGAAAGAAACCACAACATTTTTCTTTGAATGCATCATTGTGCCGAAATAGTACACCAGAGATAACCATGGCTCACATGGATGTCCTCTAATTGTAAGGTTGGCAGTTCGATCTCCTAACCTGCTCCTAAAGGCAGAACCTAGCAGAGGTTAAAAGGTGCTTTAAAAGTGTGGACAATTTCACTATCCAGGCTTCCAAAGCATTATGTAACTACTTTTCGTGTGTTCATTTTTATGTCTAGATATTGTCACAAGATGAACTATTTTTTGGTATTTATAACGTACATAATCTGAATTTCATGAACATTAAATTCAACCATATACAAGCTGTGACAAAACAGGACATTGTTTGCTGATCACATGATTTAGCAGCCACACAGTGAAGTACATCCTAATGTTGCGCAACATTTCAACGCTGTATGAGAAAATCAACCCTTTAACTGACCTATTATCTTTTTTTTTTCCACAGATGGGTAAATCTAGGATTGCTATTTGATCCCAGTTGCTCAGCCTTAATTTTGATAATCAGTCGGTGATCACTCGCACCAGTTCCTTGACCTTTGCGATGTTGGCATCAGTTCTTGTTGTTGAGGAACATCCTGGTTTTGGGTCATCCTCCAGTTCGTCATCCAGCCCCATTCTGAACCTCTTGTGCCACTCATAAACATGTGTACAGGACATTGTTTGTTCCTCATATACATCCTTCAGCATGACACATTTTCCTGCTGGAGTTTTTCCCAAGCTAGCCAAGAACTTCATGTCAGTCCTTTGCTCAAGGTTCATTCTGTAACAGAGAGTGCTTGACTGGAGCTAGAAACCCACTCACTAACAGAAAGATAATGTATTTCTTTTCTCATACAGTGTTGAGATGTTGGGCAACGCTATGATGTACTTCATTACTGTGTGGCTACATGATCAGCAATTAATGCCTGTTTCTTCTTTGTCACACTTTACAATACTTTTTTATACTAAGAGATTTAATGGGTTTAGGAAAGTTTTTACAGAACATCCTTTCGTGGCTGTTTTCAAGACACACAAAAGCAAACCAAACCTCCATCTCTGTGCAGTGAAATTGTGCCAGAAGAGGTTGTCACATTGTTATATAACTATTCCTTTTTGGTTGCCATCTTGAAAAGCCTTCTGTAGATGATGGATATCTTGGCATGGGAATAATACTAGTTTGTCTGTTGCTGATTTGTTATATCTGTGGAGGAAGGCAACCAACAATAAGAAGTTTAAATGCTGCATTGAGGTGCATTGATAGAGTATTGCCAATGCATAAGCATTCCTAGTGCATACTCTTATAGACTCCTCCAATGCGATTTTCAGCGTGTAACTTGTCCAACAATTTGAGAAAATCTATACTGATGACATATCAAAATGTGTGGCTTGATCAGAAATTGTGTGCTATGACTTTTGCTAGCAATTTTTTGTATGGTTTTTACAGAATTCGTTAAAAAAAAACTGCAAAAATTCTTATTGGAATGAATGGGAAGTTGGCTGAACAAGTACCAAAACCCATCCATCTTTGGAGCCCTGTAGCTCACTGTGTGTTGGTATCTTTTACATCTCTTACATCACGTGTCACCCACTATCAAAATATACATTTCAATAGGCTTGCTAGGGACTCTGAAATAAGCTGGTTTTTCAAAATAAAATGTACATTTATAAATTGTACCTTATGTGTAATTATAGCAGAATATATCAACTGGCAGAAGCTGCATTGGCACACTCTTTTTTCAAGACATTTTCTAGTTCTAATTGACTTGTGGAAAGTCATGCTTTTATATCACTGCTGATGGATTTTGAATTGCTCGAGGAGATGCTCTCTGGCTTTACAACTACTGAGGTTGTAAATGCTGAAAGGTGCATTTATTTTCAACAAGATATATTCAGGTAACAGCAGCTGTGTTTCTGAAGAATGACTTAGTGCACAGGTACAATAGAATTTGATGAAATTGTTGTGTGTAGTGATCACAGCGTTTGGTTAACAGATCTGACTGATTCGAGAACCTAATTTGACTGCAAAAGGTCAAAGTCATTACGTAGGTCTCCATCTCTCACTCAGTCTGATGAGTGTTGAAGTACAAGTTTACTGTTTGCGACCGTCGTCCCACACAAACGTGTCAACCAACTCGCACCACTTTTTGTTAATGAACTGAGTCTGGCAGCAGTTTCCTGGCACAGCAGGCTGCGCTTCAGCCAAACAGCCAAGCTGCCTTTAGAGAGTTTTATTGCTGACCGCCAGCTGGATTAGAGGGTTAACCAATTAGCAGTAAGAGGATGGGTCAGAGCAGTAAGTCAATCCCAATCTGTGCCCGAGCCGACTGAGAAACCACTAATCCACCAGCAGATCACAACCTCCGACACTAGTAGAGCCTGCAGAAGTCTTAGACAGGTAGGAAAGGCAGCAGGTGAATGAAAAGTTTTATTTTTGGATATATTGCATGGTAAATTTCAATATGACTTCATATACAAAAACAATGTTGTCTGGCAACAAACAAGAAGCAAAAAATACATCAAATCTATTATTTAATTTTACTCAATATACCTTTTAAAGTTTTGTGTGTCTTTTTGAGGTTGAGGAGATTGTGTGAGGAACAACATATGGATTTAAAAACAACAGTATTATCATCCATTTCTTCTCTCCATTCTCTGCACCGGCGGCTGCACCATTATTGCACTTTAAAAACATCATAAGGCTTCGAAAACATAATAATGCATTGATTTTATATAGCGTTTTTCTAGACACTCAAAGACGCTTTACATTGCATTATTCATTCACTCCATACTTGATGGTGGTAAGCTACGTATGTAGCCACAGCTGCTCTGGGGTAGACTGATGGAGGTGAGGCTGCTAGTCTGCCCCATCAACCCCTCCGACCACCACCAACCACTCGCTCACTCTCACACTCCCAGGCTTCCTGGTGTTCTCTCACAGTCTCCCATCCAGGTACTGACCAGGCCCAACCTCACTTAGCTTCCGAGATCTGATGGGATCAGGCATCCACAAGGCGGTATGGTCATAAACATACATGCATCATCACAAGGTACAACAAAAAATACAATGCATCCATAGACACATGACTCCCATGCAGAATAAATGCCATGTGCACAAACAAAGACGTGACTGTTGTTAATCACAACAAGCAAGACATGTCTTAGCTGCCTTGCATCTTTGTTCTGTTTTTCACATAAAGGTGTCTGCAACAGTTACACCAAATGTGTCTAATATAGCTCATTATGCTTTGCTCCTTTGATGAGGAAACTCACAACTTGTTTCGTGTGTATTAGCACAGCAACCATGGTGTGTCGGGACCTGCTTTTATCTTTGGAAATCTCATCCAATCTGGTGGGATGTTAAGAGCAAAAAGCAATGGCTGCTTGACATTATATAAAGCTCCCACTATCTATTTAAGCATGGCTTACCTGTAGAAAAGATCATTGCGGTTATGCTAGGATACAAGTGTGAACAGATTTGCTTTTCATTTTCCTCCTCTCATATAGGGGAAAGGCTGAATCTCCATGGAGACCACTGACAATGTCACCTCCAGGTTCCGTAAATCCACCTTTATCTGATCAGTTTGCGAGCCGATTTCCTCCCCGACTGGAGATATTGAACATCTGAGCTACAATATCTTAGACGTGCACATCAGTTTGTAGTTATGTAGGCTGCTGGTGTAATGTGACTAAAAAAAAAACCCTGAACAGTGTTTGTTCTGATTTTTCTTTTTACTGTGAAAAGCATTTCAGTCCCACAAACATTTCAGTTCTAATCAATTTACCCTTTCTAATGTAAATATCGCAACCAGATGGTGATGCCACACTAACCCCCTAGTCTCAAGCAGCTTTACTCACTTTTCACAGCTTGCTCTGTTGTTTTTTTAGTGAATATTGCCCAGCACTGTATGAAGTGCCCTGTAGTTCTGTTTTTTAACTTTTCAGGTGGAAGTTATTAGAAAACAGTGAAGATGACTGTATTTTCTTGGCTGTAAGGCTTTTAGCCAGACACAGGCAGTCATGTGGAAGGAACAGAGACACTCAAACACCTCCTAGGACACACACACACACACACAAACATTCAAGCTGATGTTGCACTCTTGTTCCTACTACAGCCCTGCAGGAAACTTTATGGCTCAAGGTGTTTACGTGAATTATAATGTGTGATTATTGAATATTGTCTTGCTCTATTATTTGTTACATTTTGGGCAGAGCTGTCTGTATTTTCATCTTTCCTTTAGCCCAAACTTTATCTCAGGGACATTTTTAAATCTGTTCATACATCCATATTTGCAGGCATGGTGGGCGTATCTGTATTCAAAATGTATTAAAAATAAAATAAACATTTTTTGAAGAAAAACTTTGTCTTATCTTTTAATTCATGTTCGCCCTCTATCTTTAGATTTGCCTCTTTTTTTTGGCCCAATTCCTTTACCTGCTGACTGAAACACAGAACTCAAACTGACGAATGGAATATTATTTCTGAGCTTATCAGTCAAATGGGATGTAAGTCGGAAGGGTTTCACCTCAGATATTGCATGCAGGAAAAGGTAGATAAAGCACACACTCTGAATTGGAAATGTATTATCTTAGTAGGATTTCTTCAATGAGAGTGAAAGAGCGTAGCGACCAGGCAATCCAAATTACAGGATGTGATTAACAATAAATTAAATCACATCTTGAACCAATGAACACAACAGGAAGAGGTCTCTTTTACAGTCTCAGTTGTGCATTTAAGTTGCATTTATTCAACTTCAGTGCCTTATTTGAAATAGGTTAAGGATGAGCTAAAGATCCCACAGGCAACATAAACACAGCTTAGGAATGGGTCGACTCTCCAACTCCACAGCCACCAACAGTTCTATAAATCCTGGTTCTATCTGTGTTGCACTAAATGTGCCATCCAAATGCCTAAGCCCCTGGTGCTAATGGTACGCGCTCGGCTGTCAGATTAAGGCTCATTTGCTCCCAGCAGGGTCTTCAATTATCACTGATTAAAACCCCTTTTGGTGTTGTGTTTTGAGAGAAACAGGATCCGTCTAGATTAGGAAGAGCCCAGAGGAACATAGAGCATGAGGACTCGGGTGACTGTTTCTTCTTTACTTACTTTTAAAGGAAAATACTACCAACAAAAACACACAAGAGTGATGTACTGTACAATAAATGGGGTGAGTTAAAATGAACTTTTCAGAGAGTGGAGTTTATTGTAGAGCTGTTGTATTGGACTGAGTTTTAGGTAGCTAAAAAACACCTGTGTAAGTACTGATGGTGGAGAGTTGGGGAAACAATATGATTTTAAAACCTCTTAAAAGATCTTTGTCAGACTTTTCTGAAGTGAAAGCAGTTTTTTAAATCATTTTGAATCTCTAAAGAACCAGAAAGACGTCCTTGCCTATCCAGTGTTAAGGTTCTTTTTGAGATTAGTGTCCTATGGCTGACTTTAGCAACATAGACAACACTGGTCACCCTTAACTCTCAGTATCAAACAGCCTGATCTGAACCCGTTGAGAACAGCACCACTAAGCAGCCCTAATCTCTGCAGACCGCCAAGCAGAGGCAGATAGTGCGGTCGTAAATAGATAAAACAGGACACAGTTGCTCTATTAGAGCGGAGGACATCATTGTGATTTAATTTGTCATCCGGAGAAAACGCAGAGCCACCCATCATCCGAGGAGCCTGCTTCTGCTCTGCCATGTCTCTGGATGTGTCGCTCTCTCTTTCCTTTTCCCTCTGTGCCCATCTTTATCACTTAAAGGCACAAACACAACCACACACAGCCTGTCTAATGCTGTAAGGGGTTATTCTATTTACAGGACAGTGCAGTATATATACTGAGCAACACCTTTTTCCAGTCATTCTTCAATTCATTTTAGATTTCTTCTCCAGTGCTTCTAACTTTGTCATACTCTCCAAAGCATATTTGGATATAGATGGGAAGCTGGTAAAGGTTCTTGTGGCACTCCTGTTGCAACTCAGTTAACAGGGACTATAGTGTCACTCTAAACTGGGAGGAAACTCGGTGAAAGCTGAGAAAGTGACAGCTGTTGTTTGTTCCCTTGCATTCAATTAACTACCAGTTTGATGCTTGGTAGTTATCTCAGTCAGTCTGTTCTTTTTTTCCCAGTCTAAAATGGATTAATAAGAATTTGAAATAAAACCATTTATTATTAATCGCTTCTTCTCTCTCTTTTTCTGTCCCCATCCCACCTTTCATCCTTCTTGGTCAGCTGTGTGTCCTGCAGGAGTGTTCAGCTGAAACTGTAGATAGTCTTTGTCTCCCAACATCCCTCCCCTCCTCCATCAGCTCATGTGCCACTGTAAGATGAACAAATGAATCAAGAAAAAAAATAAGATGGGGACCCAGCTTTGAGGTTTCTCTATATACTCACAGACGCTGCAGTGCACAGGCGCCCAGCCCCTGCATGCATTAACACCAACATACACATCCATACTGTCACTTTCAAGTCACCACATGTACAAAAGGGAATGTATGTGTTTGCTTTGGATTACTGAGCGGGGGTTGGTTTTGTCATGTCGCATTTTCCTCCACAGTCACAGCCAGTCAAGCTGAGGAGAAGACAGGTAGGCATGTGACACATGTGGTCCTCGGTTTCATGTATTATCTGAAAACACATGCATACGCACGCTGCCACACACAAGTATACAAACACAGGGAGGGAGTACCGGCTTGCTGTTTATCTGTGCATGACTCTGTAGGGGAGGATTTAAGTGGGCACGAATGGTCATGTCCACGGGAGCACTGAGGAGAAAAATAGGGTGTTTTCTTCGACACACACAAACACACACAATTCTCACCCATCCCCGTTCCATCTGAAATGGGTCCAGCAAGCTTGGCTGCTTGAGTTAAGCTCCTTTTAGTCCGTGCTGTAACTCCAAGTGACCCCAGAGCACCCCCTACAGATGTGATGTAAAGCTCAGCAGGATGTGGGAAGTGTCTCCTGTTGCTATATTGCCAGGTAAATCATCAGCGATTTGACTTGTAAATAAGATGTCTATCCCCCCTTTAAATGAAGATAAATGATGCAAGGCATTAAGGCAAAATCTGCACCATAAATCAATATCTAACAGTGTTTGCTGTTCGTTGTCTTCCCTCTCTCTGCGTTTGTGCGTCTGTGGCAGCACCGCGGCGTGCCAGGGGTTACGCGCTCACCCCCCACCCAGCCCTTCTCGCGGCGTGTGATGTTTTTCTAATTACTCTGAAAAATGACGGAGGGCGTCTCCATCGGAGTGTGTCGCTGACTATGGCACCACTGGCTGCCGAGACATACATCACTCTAATTGGCTCAAATGGCTCTAATATATGCCACCATGTTGCCTTCATGGATCAGCGGCGTCGCCTTTTGAAAATCAATACGGAGGAACAGCACGCCGGGACAGAGGAGTGTTGCGTTCAATAAGCAGCCCAATGACTTTGGCATTTTGGCATTAATCTTTTTGCTATCAACCGGTGGCAAGGGCGGTAATTGGCAGTAATTGGGGAAACATTAAGGGATGAGATAGAGACAGGAAGGGTTGAAATGTGTCAGGATGTACCGGATTTTGCGTGCATCTGCTGCATGTGGTGGGTTAATGTATGAGTGTCCAACAAAAGATTTTTTTAATTATATGTATATTGACATATAACGGGGGACCTGGGAATATGAAAGAACAGAGGGTGGGAGGTTGATGCTACAGGGAGCTGATGCTCAAGTATTAACATATTGCTTGATTTTCTGGTGTGTGGGTGACATCTGCAATATGTGATGAAATGTGAAAATTGCATATTGTGAAACGTGGAGGTTATTGGAATAGTTTACAGAAGGTGATTGATGTGATATTGCAAAAAGAGCAACTAAGAATGGTAAAATATCAAGTACTTCGATGCAGATTAGCTTTCAGGAAACATCAGCACATTAAGTCACATTCAGGGATTATGATTTACCATTTTTCAGTGGATTAATAGTTCTGAAAATAGTAAATGGAAGTTGCCAAAATGTCAGCTTTTGTTCTGACAAAGTACTGCAAACAGCACTCACAGCATCAGTGCAGCATTATACACACCATTTTTATGTTTTGTCATAAACTGACACTTTTGATCATCCCACAGACCTGCAGGTGTTTCATCTGCATCTGAATGATCTTCAAAAGGGACATCAAAGTCATAATTTTAATACCAGATACCAACAGCCGCAAAAAGGTTGAAGAAATAAACATGCCAGTCGTTCCTCATTGATGCAGTCTGGTTTTTGTCCCCGGAAAACAAGGCTCTGCTACTTCACATTCAAGCAAATTAACATTGGAAGATGCATACATAGCGTGTCAATATTTCCAGCATGATACAATAAGAATTTCCTATCGATATATCCGTGTTCATGGCGCGACTTCATTGTTTTAGTGGACTGCAGTCACGCTTCAAATCTGGAATCGATGGGCGGAGGCGATAAGCTTGGCTCGAAATCCTCCATTAAATTGGTACAGCATGTTATTATCTATGTCACATATGCAGCATGCATTAGAAAACTGCTGCTTGAATACCTCAAGTTTACATTTTCCTCTTTTCAATCTAACGCAGTGAAAGATAATATAATGAATTCCCAGCAGAGCGTCCTTGATAAAGCACGACTGGGGGTGGTCTCCTCATCATTCCTTGAACTGATGTGCTCTCTATCTATATAGTCTATCTGAGATTAAAGGACAGAGGGAGAAAAACAAACTATATTCCCCACCAGGAGACATAGATCACTGTCACCGTGGTAGGAAATGGAAGGTGGCCTTGCAGTGAGGACATTTTGTCAGGAAACATTCCCCCTTCCTTTTTTTCCGCCTCCATCGCCCCAACTCCGTCTCCCTCCTCCCTTAACCAGATGTTCTTTGATAAAGCAGCTGTAGAGAAGATTTCAGCTTGTGTCACTGGTCTTCATTATGGCCATAAAATGGTTCAAGGAATAATAAACATGGGCTCAGTTGCCATGTACCACTGTATCGCGGGAACCTCTGCCACTCTGGGATTCTGACCATGCCTAAAACTTAAACCCTGGCCTTGGGTTTTTGCTACCTTATCACACCATTACAGCTGTTGGTGCTCAAAGAGGATCAGCTGCCTTACACTGTATGTGTGTGCTGGTGAATGTGTGTGTGCACAGGAGTGTTTCACTGAGAGAAAGAGGAGAATTCAGTGAGAGAAACAGAGGGAGACGGACGGAAAAGACAAAGAGCCATGTAACACTGCAGTTTGCTTGTGTTTTTATTTTCCAATTTAAAGGTTTGGGGGATTGTAATGCACAGTTCTTCCATGTATACATTTATTCTGGAATTACTTGGGTGGATGCCATTTTTTGTTGACCTTTGGCTCTTTGAAAGACCATTCTTCTGACGGAATTTGAAGCTTTGATGATGGTGATGTTAACATCTCCAAAGTCTCCATTAGGTACTCAGCTGGGTTGGTATCTTGCCCTTGATTGCTAACGCCGTAACCAATGATTAATAACATTTTCATATTCATCAAATTGTTAAGTTTTCCTGTCATATCAGGGACATCTAAATTCTTTGTGCTTCTCTATTGATTCACTGTCTGAGGACTACTATTGCTGAGTAGCTATTATTTGATTTTGCAAAAGGGCAGACAGAATTACTGTAGGTCACAATGTGTCTAGCAATGGAGAATACAGGTGGCAGAAGGAAATTTGCAGCTTTCCTTGGAATGTCCTGAGTGGCTCTTGAGGTTCTCCAGACAAGTGACAATGCACAAATACAGCATGACAAAATAAGTGCATATCATTATAAATGGTTGACTTTTGCAACTTATTTGAGCAAACTAACACTTGACCCTCTTTGAAACAGCACACTCAAATGAATGACAGACAGCACTTATATCTTGTAATTTTTGTAATCCAAATAACTTGAAAAGAAAGATCAGTCACATGGAAAAAGTAAGAACATCCCTACATTAATCACATTTTAAGGAGATAAGGATCTTAGCAGACTCCAGACATCAAGGGTCTGGTGTTGGCTATTTAAGTGCATGGTCTTATGATGGCAAGGTCTAACAAGCTCCTCAAGGCCTTTAGTAAAGTGTATGGATGCCCTTGAGTCTATCGAGAAAATTTTTAAAAAGATCCCATATTATATTAAATAAACCATTCCAGTGTAAGAAAAATCTTCTACAAGAGGGTGTAGATTTCAAACAACTGCCAATTTGTCCAGGACTGCCCGCCAAAGCAAACTCAGCCCAAGAGCAGAAGTCTCCATGAAAATATTTATCACAGGAGTTGTATGTAACTCTTGCAACTGTTGGTGTCTACGCATCTAGAATCAAAAAGCAATTATGCACATTAGACCTGCATTTGAGGCTTGCCAGAAAAAAATATTTTTATAAATCTATCAAACATAATTGCTTGACACATGTTTAGCAGAAGACAGAAAAATGTTTTCAGGAGAAGAACCTTATCTGCGTTAAGAACTCGACAGCTTGCAGTCGTTGACCCAAGTAGGAATTCTGCACCATATTGATATTGTGAGGCTATCTGTCCAAAAGCTGAAGTTGAGCCATAAGTTCTTTCAGTAGGATCCACTAGCAACTCCACCAAAGAATGACGGAAAAAAAAGAAATAGAGGACTGTGAAAGGTTGAGGGGTTTGAAACCGGCAGCACATCCAAGACAACTCTCAAACAACTTTAAACTGAAGGAATTTTTCCTGGAAGAGTGGTAAAAAATTTCAGCAAGCCTATGTTGAAGCCTGGTGGAAAATTATGCTGAATACCTACAAGAGTTGTGGCTGAGGGAGCAATGCTAGATTCTGAGGCAAAAACTATTTTTTTTCATGAGTCCAGGACATGGTGTCAGTTTGAGAATTTCAACTCCAATTTATGCTAAAACACTTACATGTGAAGTAATGTAAACAAGTGTTTGAGAAGAACATAACTGCCACTTCTCTAGCACTAACTTTATTAATGCATCAGTGCATAAAAACCTTGTACTGCCATTAAAATAAACACTTGACAATAAAATAAGCCATAAAGACAATAGGCTATACCTGTGATGTTGCTCCAGTTGGCCGTAGCCTATGTAAATGTGATTTAATACTTTAATTAGGGTGCAGCACGGTGCTGATGGCTGCTCAGTGGTGTGCAGTAGAACCATCAAGTCACACTTTAAAGAATGCCTGCTATGGTAGCCATGTTCCATTTGGGCTTTGGAGTAAATAAACCAGGGCCCAGGGGAGAACAAATGGCTGGAGACATCTAAACACGCACATAGAAATGCTGTGAGGGATTAGGATTTGCTCAAGAAGACAGTCACACATGCATACACGAACGTCAAGGATGCATTAATTATTCAACCACTCATGCATGTTGGTGTATTATGTAATTGTTTTGCTACTGAGAAGAAAACTACTGCTACAGTCTTGTCATTTAGGTGCACTCCTGGGTACAGACAGGATCTTTAGGAATGACAGTCTCCATCGCAATAGGAAAAATAAAACACCCCTGACAGTGAATGTCATCTGTCACAAAAGCAGTCTAAACACAATCTGTCTGGTTGTATATTTGGCATCAGTCCCTGTCTGGTATTTACTGTCTTGGTAGCCAATAGTAATTGGCCACATACTTAGTGTAACTCCCTTTTAATACACTCAAAAAATATAATCGCAATGCATTTTGCTTGACTATGGTTTTGGATAAATTATTACAGTTTATTTTATGTTCCTCCGGTCACGCACTCTACTCTTCAAAACATATACTTCTGCCAAAATCTTGGATAAAACTGATTAATTCAAACTCAAATCTCAAAATTTATTTCAGCATTAACCAAATGCCAAATGCATTCTTAAAATCCAATCCAAACAAAGCGGAATAAATCTTTCTCCGACTGAGGGATCATCCTTTCCCTGTGTGTATAAAAAGTTTTTCGCTTTTCTTCCCTCCAACAAATTTCTGTCTGGTTACAGTAGTAGCTTAATTATCTTAATGTCCCAGACTCCGACAGGACCCCGAAGCAAGATTTCCTGAGACTCATCAATCAGGCATCAGCTCTGCTGAACATTTAACTGATAACATTACCAATAACATGGCTCATCCTGTTCCCTTAATATTCTCTCAGACCATTTCCTAAAGGATGTAATTCAGCATGTCTGTCCATTTATTTTATCCATAATTAACTCCTCTCTCTTGACTGGCTACATTGTTCAGCCTCTCCTTAAAAACCATTTAGAGTCCCTCATCCTTTAGAGCATTGGGCTCATTAGAAACAAACGGCCCACATTCTTAAATATGCAAAGGTGTTATGACTTCAGTTTTCAGTCTCCTATATAACATCAACATGTAATTCATGTTTCAAAATCGAAATGTGTGTTTGGGCAATTTTGGCTTACAAAATGTACAACCCTTGCCTCATTCTGTTCCAGATGAAATATCTTAAAATGCCAATGTGTGCTCAGATGCACATTTCCACTGTATATGATTATACGTCCTATACATATCTGCATGGATCACAGAACATATAGGGTCCTACTTACGTTTAAATATCAGACGTTAAAAAAAAATCTAATTCATCACTACCCACATACAGTATATCATACACTGATTCTCTCTGTTCCCCATGAAAGCCTACCAGAAAGCAACACATGTTCAAAAAATGTATTGGGTAACTGACTTAAATTGTGTCAAGTGACATGAATCAAATTTTCACACGCCAACCCTAACAAAGTTAACGTTAAACTAAATGTTTCATAGTTTTACTTAAATGCAGCAGATGTAAACCACTAGTTAAAGTGAAAGCACATGACAAAAACACAAAGTTCAGTTGCAGTAACAAACTCCTAGCATGGTCCCCTTCTCATTTAGAGTTGTACTGGCCTCTGACGCTGTCCCCATTGGTTTCCATACAGGGACCGCCTTCAAGTTCAAAAAACACCCATGACTCCGTATCCTCCACCACCACCTCCACTTAAGCATCCCACTTTCTTGCAGCCTGAAAAACTTTAGATGTGCATGAGGAGGCTGCTACAGGTTCTTCGTTAGTGATATGCAGCCCTGACCAAGGAGGCTAAACTTTAACATCAGCTTGGTGCAGTGACATTACTTTATCCTTTTATTTTCCCCCATGTGTGTACATTTATTATATAGTGAGTTTTCATTCAATTCAATTTTATTTATATAGCACGAATTCACAACACATGTCATCTCATAGTGCTTAAAATAGTAAGGTGAAGACCTTACTAGTTTTAAAGAGATAGCACAGAACCCAACAATCCAAAGTTGCCTTTCGATTCCCTATGAGCAAGCAGTCAGCAACAGTGGGAAGGAACCAAAAATGTAAAATAAAAAAAAAGACTGACCAGGCTCGGGCAAGGCGGCCATCTGCCTCAACCAGTTGGGGTGAGAGTGGGAATGAGGGGTGCAGGGGATACGACTGTGACGTGAAAATTAAAAAAATACCTATGGACGTTGATAAGTAAAGTGATGAAATTATCTTGGTCTCTATCAAAAACAAGTCCTTAATTCAATCCATATTGACTAAAATAAAACAATGTCAAAAATCAGTGAAGAATCCCACAGTGATGCTATTAGGAAAGTGGGGGGAACTTTGTCAGCCTTTGACAAATTCTGCATATTCTTTCATCTAAATCTTGCCTTGATGTGTGTTTTTTTTTCTACTGAACAGCTTACAGACTGTATACATATTATTACAGCTGCAACTCTTTACTAAAAAGTTTGTACAATGAAAGAGGTCAGATCATGCCTTTGATGGGTCCTACAAGAAAGTAGCAGAAAACTCAGAAGACCTTACAGATGCCCATGTGTTACCCAAGAAGCAGAAAAAGCATGCAAGATTGAACACTGGAGAGTCTGTATACATTTCCCATATCCAGATAATTACAGAAGACTGTATTCTGAAGTTCTTGATCTACTTGATGGTGAACTGGAACAGGGTTTTGACCAGAAACTTGCCCATGGCTGACATGGGCCACCTGAAACTGAAAGGGTCAGTTTCAGGTGTCCACAAGGACAGATTCAGGAAATCTTTCCTGCCCAGAGCAATAGCTCTGTACAACTCCTCACCTCATTCAGAGAGGGAGCACTCTCGGCCCTCTGCTCAGTAGCCCGTAGTCTGCTGTAGCCCCTAGTCTGTCCAATTTGCACTGCTGTTCTTATAGCACTGAGTGTATTTTGCACACCGTTACCACTACATGGCACAACCTATATTTTGCACAGTCCACTCTGTTCACTTTTATTCTTTGTACTTGTATATTTTATATTCTGTTCACTTTATATTTCTATTGCTATTTTATGTCCTCTGTTTAGTGCTATGTGTCTTGCTGTGACAAAATAATTTCCCAGACCTGGGATTATTAAAGTATTTCTATTCTATTCTATTTCTGTCTTCCATAGTGGTACTTACAGCTCAATTTGCTGTCAGAAGACATTGACAATGAAAAAAATCCCTGTGCCAAAAGCTGTATTACCAGAGGTACACAAACTGTTCTGCACCAATCCTACAGTATATTAACTGCCAGTACTGAGAAATCTCTGTTGTTTAAAGACAAATTTGAGGTCAAAGAAGATTCAAAATCGAATAGACAATGCACCAGTGCACACGTGAAGGGATTTTGGCAGCAGTGTATGTTTTGGGGATTACAAAAGACTTCATCCTGGACAACGACAGACGGCTACAGTTCTTTGGTAACATTTTACAGAACAGTGGTGACTTTGATATTCCTCTATAAATCATATATGATAGGAGTTTTTATTTTTCCTCCGAATAATGCATTGGCTATAACAACATTATGATTGTAAAAGCGGCTCTGAAAGTCATGTCAATGTGCCTGACCAATGCAAACATGCATGTAACGGGCATGTACTGGCTCAGAAACCACATGGTCGATTTTGTTTACAGCTCATGAAACATTAACTAGAGCTTTGTGCAGATGCCTCAGCGAATCCTCCGCTAAAGGCCTACAGGATTAATATACAAGATACATGCAAACATCGTCCTAAAATTCTCCAACTGAACTGCAGCCAGCAAAAACAAGGTCACATTTTCTTTAATCCACTCGCACAAACTTTCTAAATGCTCTTGCTGTGTTTACTTCGCTGCCAGATAAGAACAGAGAGCTTTTTTTTTACAGGGCCACATATTGTTTTAATTTCTAGTGGACAACCAAGCCCTTCTCGGCTTTAAAAGGGTTGTAATCTGAAACACGAAACACAGCAACGGCTCACTAACATAAACTGGGGGTTAATTGGGATCAGAGACGTTCAGTCACTCCCAAAAATCCTTCCACACTTCAGTCCTTGGAAACAAACTCTTAACAGCTCTTTGTTGTGCTTTTATTTAATAAAAAGGACTGCAGATAAACAGACTTATTTTTTAAAGAAAACTGGGGAAAAAATGGCAAGAATAAGAATAAACATGCTAATTATTTCATGCAGAAATCCTGCTGACAAGCCTTCGCTGATTCCAAACTTCAGAAAGCAGGATTTGACCTTTACTGCCTTTATACTCGACAGTGAATCAAGCTGGAATGTAAATCGACTGTCTGGCTTCCCTCTAAACACAGAGAAGGCAAAGAAACAGACACGAGCCACAGTAACAATAAAATACTCTCTGGCTTGTGGTCAAGTTTTTCCAATTTCGGCCGCAACAATACACACGAGAAGTTCATTGACAACAGTTTTTATATACACAGAATTGTTGTCGTATTTTTCGTCATCAGTATCAAATTGTCTCATTTTCATCAGTCCATTTTTGGAAATGTCTTATGCCACATGTAGTGGACCTGCAGGCATTTTCTCTGGTTATTGTTTGGCTTCTTCCCAAAACTCCAACATAAAGTTATGCTCTGCTGTAGATCTTTTAAATAATAACAGTGTTAGTGACAGCTGTGTCTTCAGATTTATCCCCGGCTGAACTTTTCAACTTCCAAACATCTGTCTTGCGCACAAATAAGCCCCCTGATCCCAGCAGTTTGCGCACACCAGTAATCTTCAGCAGACATACGTCCGCAAGAAAGCAACGCTAAAAGCTTTGGACGAGAAGAAGCTGAGGGGAAAGGGGGTTATCTGGGTAATGTTTTTAGGATGTGAGTGGAAGGCCTGGGCCCGCAGCCATGACCCCAGACATCTCCACGGCTGTCAAAGCAAGCAAACAACATCAAACATGTTGCTTTGAATCTCAGCAGAGTTGCGTGGAGTTCAAAGTTCTGCAGAAATTTGTGTTTCCGGAAAGCAGAATAAGCGGTTTGTGGAGATTATCAAAAATTGAACATGAAAGTTCTAATCCAAGCAGGAACACAAACCCTTAATGTAAGCAAGCCTTTAAGCAAAGTGGGAAAAAATAGCAGAGAGACAGAGCCTCAAGAAAATGCAGGTATTTAAATGACAGTGTGAGAAAGGATGGGTGGTATTGTTATCTTCTGTTTATAGTGATCTTTAAAAAAAACATACAGAACTTAGAACCTCTTAACTCATAGGTCTCATTGAACTGATTCCAAATTGGCTACATCCAAATCAGCTGTAAAATATCACATAACCACTGACCTAAGTTCAGATGAGGATAAATATTTAAAGAACTGTGCTCATGCCGGCTACAGAAGTCCTATTAATCACCGTCAGGTTGTCATAATTTATTGCCTGGTTATGGCGCAGAACTTCTGTTGACTGAATTTGGCTCCTTTTCGTCACCAAATATAATTTCAGTCACTCTGGCTGCTGGAAAAACCCTCCCAAGTGACATTGTGTGTGGTCGGAGGAGATTTATGTTTCTATGCTTTTTATTTATAGCCCCAAGTAAGAGGGTGAGATTCATGACCCCTGGGGCCCGTGAGGCCCATTCAAAACATATGTTTAGACTGGAAAAATCCATGGTTATAAATCTGCACAACTGGTCTTTCTTTAGTTTTTAAGTGTTTCATCCAAGGAAATCTTCTGAGATCAGCGAAAGTGAAAAGTGATTCCAAATTGTCTTCTGTATAAACTCCAGACATCAGGAAGCACCACTAAGTGATCCAACTACACAAACCTGAAAAGAAAACAGACCCACCTGTTCTGTAGAGTCTGTGTTTCACAGCTAAGACTGTGTAAAGAACCAAAATGTCTCTCTGCAGTCACAAAGGTAATGTAAGCTGTCAGACATACTTGAATAATGTCAATAGCTGTTGATGGTAAAATAAAACAAAAGAAAGACTGTATTACTGAAGGATTATGGAAATAGTTTGGTTTGCTAAGTCTTTCATCAAACAGATGTTGCACAGCTACAAGCCACATCTGTCCGGACATAGGATCTGCTGATTACAACAAAATCCGCCTCCTCTAAAAAGTGTTTTTGAAGAAAACACTCCTCCAGTGATTATGTTGGAAAGGTTTCTTTGAGATAGCACTGATCTAAGGAGAAGAGAGTCCTCAGCATTAAAGTCTTTTCTCTTCTATACATAAAAATTGATCTTACATAGGACTCACATGATGTATTTTTTGTCCAGCTCCTAGAAAAGTTAGATTGCATTTGTTTGACCGTTTTTGAGCTCACCATTTCTCCCATAATAACCCAAAACCTATAACACTTGGGTTTTTCTTGCATAGAACGATTGTGGTTGCCCCCGAAAGAGCATTTTAACCAGCACCAAAATAAAAACTGAGAATTTCACCAGTTTTTGTGAATTGGGGTTTAATTTATGCAACCATTATAACCATTTTTTGTCAAAAATAACACTCTCTGTTGTGCATAAATATGCCCCCCAAAGTCCCATTCCTAGTCAGAAAAAAGTGTCTGTTTGACAGATTTTGTCCCTCATTTATTTCTACAGTAAAGACATTTACAGTTACACAAGCCTCCAGAAGCTCCTGCAGGTTAAACCGGGGTAATAAAACACCGACTAACTCCAGACGACTCACTGTAAACCGACTGAACTCGACTGAAATCGTGAATCATCCATATGATGAAAAAAAAAATCAAGATTAAATTTTAGGACCTTATTATGTGACCCATTTATAGCAGCAATAAATAGCAGAACAAAGAGGAAGAGACTAATGGTGACCTAATCCAGGGTCTGTTCTATTCTAATTAAAACCTGCAATCCATTCATTTGCTTGTAGAAGGACTCCACAGAAGGCAGTAGAGGGAGGCCTGATTCAAACGAATGGAGGAATTAAAACACCAGAACAAAGGCCACAGCCACAGATAATTGCAGAGGAAAAGGCAGCTCAATTGAAAATGACATCACCAATGTAAACAGCTTTCTCACATGGAAGCGCATCCTGAGTAGGTCGCCTCATATTCACAGTGAGGAAGCAAAGAAAGTCTACATAATACGAGCGTGGCTTGTTAGCAAGTGCTGGAGCGGAGGGGTTAATTGTTGTTACTTGCTACGTTACCAGATGAACGCAGGCGACGTCCGCAGGCTTAACAACTGGTGCTGCGTGTGGTCTTGAGTGCACGTGGGTATGCATGCTTGATATGATTAGCTGCCATATGGAATATCTTGACCATGAGTGGATGGTAAAAAATATAGCCTACTTGCTTTGCTGGTGTGTGAATAACAATAACTTAATGAACAGACAAACCGCATCATGGAAACGCAATATTTGGAACTTTTGGTAATGTGTTTTATGTTTGCTAAATCGTAAGATTTTATTAAACCTAAGTTGATTTTTTATCCATGCCCTGCAGCCCTGAACTTTTTCTAAATATTAAATGAGCACGCAAATGTCCAAATTAGTTGGACTGGACATTAAATGGACTTTACCCCTGCCAGCTACCGAGTACAAACTCAGAGATTTTAGACTTTGTTGGAGCGAGTGTGCGTTTGTCTTGCCTCCTGCTCACTCTACCAAGGCGCAACGCCTCGCCGAAACCAAAAAGAGAATTTCCAGCATGATATGGATGATCTCCTGTTGTGTGTGCATTGGTGACTTCATGCAGACTTCAGACATTGTGTGGAGTTCATGTGTAAAAGCAGCTATAGCATAGCCGTTGAGGACACTGGGTACTTTAACAGCAATATTACCTGGATGGATGGATGGATGGATGGATGGATGGATGGATGGATGGATGGATGGATGGAGGGATGGATGGAGGGAAGGATGAATGGATGGATGCTGTGTATGTATCTGCTGCCTTGACTGGATTACTTTTCTATTCACTACCTATTAATGTACACATTTAGCTGATTTATTATATCTGTGTGAAAATGCTTATTGGGCCCTGAAACCTTTAAATTTATAGACCAAACACTGCAAATCTATTGTTATGTTTTCAAAAACTGAGAACACGGGCTTAATTAAAGAAAAATGACAACACTAAAATCAAATAAGGATGGCATACAAACAGAATTGTCTTAAACTTGTGAGATTTATAGCCTATACGCAGTACATAAAAGCACACAGTTTCACGTTAGTGGGTCTAGTATGGAAGTTAATTTCACAGAAAATGGGATGGTCTGTAAAAGTCAGAAAGACATCAGAATGCTTTACAGGTGTAGATAACATATTGCATGTATAGAATATACTAGTGTATGGTAAGTGTCCCTTTATCAGAATGACCTGGTGAGCGTATGTTAAATGTGACAATAGCAAGGACACCAGTTTTACAGGGTAGTTATTTGGGTTTTGGACAGAACAGTGGAGCAGTGGTTAGCACTGTTGCCTCACAGCCTTTGTGGAGCCTTTCTGTGGTTTGGATAACTGGTGACTCTTCCCATGTCCTGTGACCAATTGGCGACCCAACCACGTGTCCCTGACCTTTCTCCCTTCAGCCAGCTGGGATAGGTTTCCTCCTGTATCCTTCTGAGGGATAAGCGGATAAAACTGATGGATGGATGGACTTACTTGCCATGTCTATTGCACTCAGCTCACTTGCCTATGTTTAGATACACCCGAGGTCCCACTTATTACAGTAAAATGTACGATAAGTCATTGCAACGTGATTTAAACTTGGCATGAAGAGGTAATTTGTGGTGCTAAATTACTGGAAAAGTAACCTGCAACAGAGTTACACTTTTACATTCTAGCTTTTGGCCACTTGTAGGTTAATTTTGATGTTACAGCCTACATGTCGACTGAATTTTCAAATAAAACTAAAGACAGCCTCACAGACCAGCGAAGTGTAATGATAAATGCCCAGCATGAAATCAATACATGCTGTGTATTTCTACCACTCTGGGTTTAGTAATTAGCGTGGAATCAAAAGTTAAAAGCAAATTATTTAGTTTTGTCATAGAAAAACAGCAAAAACACTATTAATCGCCAAATGCTCCTCCCATAGCACCACCACATCTTTCAGGCGGTGTAATCTACTCGGCATCTGACATTTCTGTGACAGATGTCAAACCTGCTACATGTATGACGTGTAACATTTTGACAATAAAATGTCTAAAAATAGCCAGACCAGTGTTGCATATTTTGCTGAATTGTGTGCTTACATTATCCCAAATGCTTCCAACAATGCTCAAACCCAGAGAAATTTATCATTCTATTTTGCTTGCCTTTCAGTGGTATCATGCAATAACCACCGGATGATACATCAAAGAATGCGGAAGGAACAAAAGAAGGTGAACCAGTGTTTTCCCTCCATTATATTGTGTGTGTATTACTCACTTACAGTGGACTATGATACTTTAGCATGATTTTTTTTACCTCTAGTTACAGAAGCTTTAGTTAGCTCATCTAATTTAACTCAGGAATCAACATAATTGTTATTTATTAAATAATAAATAATTATTATTTGTCTTTATAACATGAATGAAACTAAGGTATTACTTTGTTCCCTGACATGATCTCTGAAGACAACAACTCGAATGATTCAATGCTACGGTCATCAAACTACATCTTTTGTTATTGCTTTCATTGAGAGTCAACTAGCAGCTGAGATTACATACTGTACCTTTAACTGTATTCTGTAAGTAGCAATGGTGTTGAGCCACACAGAATTAGACTCAGAGATTTTTTTTTATATTTTCTACATCATCTGTGACATAAATTTGTAAATTTAAGGGGAAACAAGAAAGGAAGACCAGATAAGTCACAATCAAAATACAAAGAGTGTGATATTTTAGAGCCATTTCAGTGTTAAGTATCTTGAATCCTTCTTTCTGAAGGATGACTCGCTGCAGCAGAATGGTAAGAGTGAGTCACAGGTGCTGGAAATTCTGAGACAGCGAACAGAGATAGAAAAAAAGATCAGGTGTGTTCAGCTGTCTCTTTGTTTCTGATGCACTGCACGGTTGGCTGAGCAACAGCACCAACTGATACCGTCCCCCAAGTGGACAGGGATGCCTACATATGCAAGTATAAAACGGTGGACTGGTGGAGGATGTGTGGCTGGTTTTAGCTGTACGGTCTGAAATGCAAATGCAACAAAGGGTGCATGCATGTGGATCTACTGTAATTGTTTTGTGACATCTGGTGCCACATCTATAGCTTAAAGAAACACAATTTAACAGTGTATCATGTACCGCGGTAGATACATGACACTTGCACACACTTACAGCGGCAGAATATATTTATGTAGCTGTCTGGAGACATGTGTTCTTTGCACCATGTAATGCAGCTGAGGAATGGCTATGTAACAGAAGGAGAGAGGGTCACTGAATCCCTATCTGTGTGACATTTTATGCCAGGATTTGTGGACCGGCATCAGTTCATTCTTAGCGAGTTTATTTTTTCGGCGTGGGTGTGGGCACACCAATAAGTCATACTACTTGTATAACACCTTCTGTATAAGCTAGTGCTATTCAATATGGTTTATGGGGGCCTGACAAGCTGATAAGACATGTCAAATGTAAACCGTAAATTTAAGACTAATTTACTGCAGAAGTAAATATGATAAAACCAATTAAAAACTGATAAAACCAATTAAAATGGATGTAATACATGGATGACATAAGTATGAATAACAAAAAATGACAAAACTATGAAGGAACAGAAGATTTTATAATATGAACATCATCAAATAAATGTCTAAATAAAATAAAAGTCCATAAAACACCATAATCAAAAGTCAGACTGAAAAGGTAGGTTTTAGGCTTATTCAGTGCTACAGTAAAAAAAGACTCTTGCCACAGGACCCGAGAGCTGGTTCGTAAATTGGAGGCATGTCAGAAAAGTAGGCTGGTCCACAGAGTGCTGTGAAGACAAGTAAAAGGATTTTATGATCAATACAGAAAGCGACAGGCGAACAGTATAACATCTTTAAAATAGGAGTAATGTGTTCTTCTCTCCATGTAGTTCTAGTCAGCTCTGAGGCAACAGAGTTCTGAATCAATTGTACCAGATTCATAACTTTTTTGAGGTAAAATCAGATGGGACAGTGTTATAATGTAATCTAGGCTGCTGGATATAAAAGCATGCCTCTGTATGGTCTCACTTCAGCTATATTTCTGAGAAAATTTTACCCAATACCTCATTTAGGCCAGAGACCAAAATGCTAGTATTACTAAGGTAAGTGCTGGAGAGTTTAATTTTGTTTCTTGTGTCTATACAAGCCTTTGAACCTATAATTACAATCCAGTTGTTTCCTGCTGAGCTGTGAGAACTTGTCACATTCAGTTCTAAAAAAAAATATCTAGAATTGGTGTCTTATCATCAGTAGATATATAGCCATATGAAGCCGTTTGTCATGGCAATTTCTATAGAAAGAGAAGCAGTGTCTCCTCATTACACCACAAAGGGGTAATATATAAAGAAATGAAAAGTATAGTGGCTCTAAAATCGAACCTTGGGGGACGCCAAAAGTTTATTTAGAGTAAAACAAAGAACTGGGCCAGAAAGACAAACTGTTAAAAAGAACTCCCAATAGTTCAGTGCCATCCCTCAGACCCCCAAAGGATTGACTGATCAAGTATATTGCATTAACAGCAGAGCAGTCTCATTTCATTTAGTTTTCAAGTTTACTCAGTTGAACTCTTAAGGAATATAAGCCCCATGCGCAATTACTTGCCGTTTTCTTTTTTTGTTTTTTTTTTACTACAAGTCATTCTAAAACGCTTATGTCTTTGACAATGGGTATACATGGTTCAGAGCCATCTTTGCATCCTATTGTCCTATATTAAAAACTCTCCAATGACATGGAAGGGCTGTACTTCAGTGCCCTCTCTGACACAAAACATCCACATCTGCATCGGCTTGAGTAAACAAACTAACCCGGTTTTACATTTTAGCTTTAGCTTCAGTTTGCCCTTTTGGAATCCAGTTGTCCCTTATCCATTTCACAGAGTTTTACTTAGTAGCCGGAATTAGAGCAGTATTTTCGGCAGTCTGGGGTGGTCTGCTCGGACCATTTCACAGCAACATCAGCAAGGTATCACCATTTTTCCCTGACACTGCCTGTCCTCTGAAGGTGACACGTGAAAGCTGTCATATCACAGCTCATCTTGTCACCCTGTTCCCTAACAGCTTTCTGGATCTCATTTCCCCGGACGCCACACATGACAAAATGCTTGCAAAAAGCTTTATGTGCCCTCAGAGTCACACCAACACTATTTGCTCTCACTCTGCCCAGCGCCCATCCACCAAAATACCCTTTTCTCTTGCTATCCCACTCTCTTGTCATTTGTCTCAGTCCCCTTTTTTTGTAATCCCCTCCTCTCTCACTTTTACTACTATTCACAAGCTTGAGCTCTTTATCCCTCTCATCCTACCTGTCATTATTCTTTCTTGTGTCCTTGAAATCCCCAAGTCAGGGAAAATGTTCATCCTTAAAAGCAAAAGTGCTGACTGGGTGGAATCTCTATGGCAGTTGAACGGTGCAAACTAGTTTGTATGACACTTTAAGGTGAGAAGATGACAGAGATGTAGAGGTGTGTTTAAGCTCAGCCCTTTAGAGAAACATACAGTACAATGACAAAGTTTGGACACAGAGGGTATGTAGCATAAAGACTGTTTTTAATCAGCAAAAAATGACTATGCCAATACAATCTATACACTGATAAGGCATAACATTATGACCACCTGCCTAATATTGTGTTGGTCCTCCTTATGTGCTCAAAAATACTCTGAATCATTGGGCATGGATAAAAGGACCTCTCACAATGTCCTATGGGGTCTGGAACCAGGGCGTTGGCAGTGGATCCTTTGGGTACTCTGGCTTGTGCAGTGGGGCCTCTATCAATCAAACTTGTTCCCCTGCATCCTGTTGATCAGAATGGAGGGTCTAGGAAGTTTGGAGGTCAAATCAACATGTCGTACGATTGTCATGTTCCTCAACATGTTCCTGATTGTTTGATGTTCTTCCCATGTGGTGGGGTGCATTTTCCTGTGGGGGTAGGCCAGTGACATTTGGGATTTCCATTTGCATGAGGGAGTGTGCTTGTTGTGGGACAATGTTTATTTGGGTGTACAAGTCTCATCAACATGGCAGAATCTAAGTTTTCCAGCAGAACACCATGTAGTACCAATATGATCAGTGTTATTCACTTCACCTGTCAGTGATCATAATGTTGTGGCTGATCAGTGTAAGTGATGTACGTTTTTGTTTTATCACTTATGCATATTTGGAAAGACTACATTTGTTCACGGTTGTTTTTCTGCTAACACTTTGATACACTTGAAACAAATGATTTTTGCCTCATTTTGCCTGCTTCCAAGTCTCAATCATATCCAGATATTTCTTGCAGGTAGTGTGTTGTTGGATGAAAGGAGATCAGGTTCGGCCCTCTTAGCACAAAAAAAGTCCTCATGTAGCTCAGGTAAAGTTTAAAAAAATGGATAAAGGAATGTCTGAGGGGCAAGGTATGGTTTTCCTTGAGCATATACTAAAAAAATCCATTGAAAAATCTGACTTGGAAAGAGAAACGTCTTTGACCTGTAATGAAGGACATAACCAACATTCCTGACTCGTGCTTTTTTCAATAGGCTTTAATATTTCAGGCGCCATGGGGAAAAGGATAACACCTACAGCATTAAAAAGGCATAGGGAAAAAGCTGCATTAACACTGGTTATGTAACTGTACAGAAAGTGCTGTTACAGCTCTAATTTAGCATCAGATGTGCAAAAATCAACACATCAGAAGGTGCTTCTCTTCACAGCTCTGACGTAACTAAATGTGTGTGTGTGTGCATGCTCATGAGTCTACATCCATTCCAAAAAACAGATTAATATTTTAATAAATGTCCAAAGATTTTTATCAATCTATCAGCTCCATGTGCGCTGGAAGTTTAATCAGGCTGCACTGGAACTTTCTATCCTGTCACAGTTTTTCAAATGTTTCTTATAATTAGATTTTTAAATGTGATGATTGCAATCTGCAAAACATATTTAATTATTCATTCATGAACTAAATCCATGTATTTCTTGATTTAGAAAAAAAGTTACCAGAGATGAACTTGCTCAAGATTGTAAAATTAAAACTAAAAAGGATATAAGCTATCATATTCGAATTTCACAATGAATATGGCCATGTGCCATTTATTGTAAATTGGGTTTGGCATATGCAACCAGCTCTTGAATACTTATTGTCACATAAATTTGCATCTAAATGCCTCTGGTTTTGATTCATGTCCCATACCAGCATGTATAAGACATTCTTCACAATGCAATGCATAATTTGACCGATGAAAAATTTTGACCACCCATCCAGAAAGCACAATTGCATATTGTATGAATCTTAAGCCATAGACAAAGGCGTCAATAAAAGCTAAATGCTGAGAAAAACAAATTGGGAGGATTAAAATGTAGACATATCTCAGGGGATCTTTTTATCTTATCTCCATTGTCAAGGAGGGATTATCACAATATGTTCCTTACTGTATGGTGAGACATAAAACAATGCAACAGCATAACATAATTGAGGTTAGCTGATGCAAACAGGGCTTTCTGTAAGGATATAGAACAAACAAACAGTGGGAAAAAGTAGCCAGCTAGTCAGGTCTGGAGGCATGCCACCTAAAGAAACATTTTGGTCATTAAAATCCAAATTTGGTGGCTTCTGGTGCATTTTATTAATGCAACCCCATTATATACGCAGGCTGACTTCTCAATTCTGTACATGTAGTAGGTCATTGTAACAGTGAATTAGGCTTAAACTGCATTTTAGTCAGGAAATAGCTATTTAAAGGTCCAATATTATGAAAAATTTACTTTAGAAGGGTTTTCTAACAATAATAAGCATCCACAGTGTGTCCACACCTCCCGAAATGAGAAAAGTCTATCCTCTCCCTCTCTTGCTTTCTCCACCTTTCAGAAAATGTGTGCTCAAACTGGCCGATTTTAGATTTGCCCTACATGACATCATATAGGGAAATAACGCCACCTCCAGGTTGGTGGCACCGCCCCAGAGAAACGTTAGGCTGAATCCAAATCTCCACCCTCTGGACTTGCAGCAGACTTCAGGCATACATAATGCCTGTGACGTCTTCACTGTCATCATGTAAAGTCTGCAAGAGCAGGAGTCTGCAGCATTATGAGTGGAGCTAATAGACAGGCTTGGAGTTTGTTTCACTTGCTTCCGTGAGAACATTTGAGAGACTATCATGTACACGGTAATCACCACAAATAACAAGATATAAATCCCATTTATTGGCTTTTTTGTGAGTGAACAAATCAACATTCATACACATAGGCCATATACATTTAAAACAGCCCTCAGCACTCCCGGACCTTCCCTGAATGCACCGCAGAGCAAGGCAGTCGGCTCTGTTGTTAGCTGCACAAATGAGCCAGAAGTCTATTTTTATCTCCTTCGTTTGAGGTTTTGAAGGCCCAGTGGATTAATTTTATTTTCGATGGAAATGTACCTACAACAACTCCGAAAATATTGTATTTGTATGCTCACCGTTTCACTGCGGAAAGCTTTCTCAGTGAGGGCCCGTACAAAGCAGGATCACTAAGAGTCTGAAGATAAAGCATGGGTCGGTACCAACTGTCTGTGACTCAACTACAAACATGGGAGCTCTGAGTTTTACTGTTTTATGTTGCTTTACTGTATAGGCCTAACTAGGGTGATAGCCTGTTTAATGTGGTTTTAGCATGGCAGCTAACATATGTTATTGTTGGTAACATAGTTAACCGTTCAGAAACGTCCTGCTGCAGCCGCAGAGTTTGAATTTCTTCAGGAGCCTCTCCTTCTGGGTCAGACTCTAGATCAAATTGGTATGGCTGAACCACAGCGCTTCTACCAGCCATACCTACGCACTCTGTGTAAACATTAGCGCATGGTACTGGACAATGTCTTCCAGAGAGGGCCGTGAAGGAGGCATGGACAGACACACAGACACAGAAACTACGTGTTCTCAGTCGAGCTCACAAGAGGGAGATACAGGCTGGCTGAAGTCCAGGAACAAACTGGGTTTTGAGGCAACAAACTTCAAATTGACTGTTCTGGGACCTCTGAGACCTATCTGAACTTCCTGAAATGGAGCATCATAATGGACTTTTAATATTTACAACCACACCTGTTCCTCACTGATCATGGTCATGTCCATCTACTGATTTACTCCAACTTCTAGTCTTCTGCTGTTAAAAGAAGAAGAAGCAACAGATATAAGGATAAGTCAATCATTTGTTCATTCATTAGGTCCATAAACATTAGTGTGTCGTTTATGGAAAATGCAGTGCTCTCAGTTGACTTTATTAATGCTTGCTGTGCAGTCATCAAGTTACTGCCACCAGTGCTTTGAGGCCTTTTCCCAAGTAGCTCAATTAATGAGGATGTGCCCTGTCTGTGCAATCAGTGCAGTTCTTAATATGTCATCAGTTATTTTGCTAATACTTGTCTAGTTGTGAAGACAGCTCTTTGCTCTCCATTTGACACAACCAAGCTGAGAACATAACCGATACAAAAACGTGGCTGATACAAACGCAGATGTCTCTATCATAATGCTGGCATTGTTTTAAAGTCGGTGCTAATAGAAAAAAATGTGCCATAAGCTTCCAATGTAACTCATCGACTGGGTAAAGAGGTGTTTGCTGGTGTACTACTGCTTACATTGATTAAAACTAAATGCTTGAGGATCTGGTTGTATGATGCTTTCATGCTTTTCAGCTGTATACAGCAATCAAAAGGAGCTCCTCTTCCTGTCATGTTTTCTTCGGCACATCTGCGGTCTGCGTACAAGTCTGCAGTCATCCGTGTCCGTCCTTGAGTATGACCAAGCATTGTGGGTACAGTACAAACCAGACAGCTCACAGGCTCAGAAACTCTTCCTGCAGCCAAAAACTCAATTACAACCAGATTTGAGCTAGATCATCAAGCCGGGAGTTTATTTCAGGAAAGATCAATGTTAAGTCGAATTTCCTCGTCTACACATCTTCTTCAAAAATAAACTCTCTTGATTCAGAAGGGTCGCAGAGAGAAGCCAAACCAGGAATGTCAACATTTCCACCAAACCTTGTCCATATTTGTGGGGCTGTTTTGGTAACTGACACAAGCCCAGCAATTTAGATTCAAATATTATTGAAAACAAACAGTGGGGTTGGCAGTGTGGCAAAAGCGAGATCTGCTGACAACAGAAATCCTGGTTTTTGTGGTTGCATCCTTGCGCATGAAAATGTACTGAGACTCGGAGTCTACAATTCGATCGATGCTGTTGACAGTGCGAGACATGAAATAGCCCGAGGACATGTCCAGTTCAACTATTACAGGAGCCACACAGAAGAGAGAGGAGCCTGAAAACAAATGGCACTGGAATATAACAAGCACATACAGCTAATGATGGAGAATGAAGAGAGATAAGTGTTTTAAAAAGAGCACTTTAGATCAGTGGAGCGGTTTGGGAAAAAATGAAAGGCATGAACCGACATGAGGGAAGTGAAACGATTCTTACATCTTATACTCCCTCATAATTACACGCTGGGTTTTTTGTACATGGTATCAGCTTTGACCTCTTTTTAAAAAAAAAAAAAAAAGCTTCGAGGAAGACACTGCGTTTGACAAGTTTATCCAAACAAAGAAAGAGTTGAGACTTCAAATGAAGAGGAGGAGAGAGCAGTTGAGGCTGCCAAGATGTGGTCCTCGCCTGAGTAGGAAGACTGTTAAATATACATCAGCGTGTAACTGCAGCCCTGCAGCTACCTGGCAGCTGTCGACTTAAAACATAGCAGGCAGGAACCTTTGCTTAAATCTTAAGGAAGGCATTTTCTTCTGGATCACTAATCCAATTAAAGTCCAATGCAAACATTTTATCAGTTGCTAAGAGCGTGCAGTGAGTGTGCATTATCTATAATTACTATTATTACTATCATTCTGTAATCAGTATCACTGCTGCTACTGTATATCCTTTAGCTGACAATGTTTTGACTCATTTTATCTCTATAGTTCAAATACCACAGCACAAGTTACCTAATGTTAACCTTTCAATGACCTGACAGTAGCTTCAGGGATCTGTTGTTTTCCAGGATTAGAACATGCTGTATCCAAACTGCCCTACTTTCTGCTCACAGTTAAGCAGCTCCTCATTAGCCAAAAAGGCTACCACACAAAGTCATTACGACTTATAATTAACCACTGCGCTCAAGCCTTGCCTCGGTGTAGCACTATAGCGAAACCACACACACCGGCTGTTACAAAACGGCATGATCTAAATTTCAGTTTTCCTTATTACACTTAATTATTTAAATCCCTGCTAGTTCACATCGAGAATCCATTTGCACAAATTAAAGCAGGTATAAACAAACTACAAGAGAAAAAAAAGATCTACCTCTAGTCATCCGTCCCACTTGCCTCCTCATCACTGACAACAGCCATTTCTCCATTGCTCACAAATGCTTCCTAAATGGATCATGCAAATCAGGCTATGAATTAGCGGGAGGGATCATTATGATGTGCTATCCATCTGTGGCTTTGCATGTCCCTGATACCATGTCTATAATTGACGATCACTGTCATTGTACCGCATTTTAAAATGAGATTCAGAGTTGGCCCAGGCTGCATAAATTAAGACATGTGCCGTTACCTAATTACTCTGATTAGCATGAGCTCTGTGGTAAAGCGGTAATCACAGTTGCAGATCTGCACTGACTGGATTCAAGACAGATCTGCTGAATCTCTCACCAATATCCTAAAATCTTGATTCCATCAGCTGTGTTTTTCTTGTCTTACTACCAATATATTGAACATGTTTAGATCTATCAATATCTGGAACTACATGTATATTCGGGGTTGCCAACTCAGGCTCTGTCTCACATTCTCACTCTGTCCAACAAGTCTCAAGCTAAGATGAAGCCTTAAAGTCCCTCTTTTATGCAAACAGTAAGCCTAGATTTAAACAAGCGAGTCAGAACATCACTCTTGTTCAACATTTTAACACCAACATTGTTTCGGAAAAGGCCCCGTTTATGTGCTTAAGCTCTAACAGGTCAATGAGACCCATCAATAATGAACATAATCCAGGTTTTATCAAAACATTAATAGTTGCTGAAGTTGTCTTTGTTGCTTACGGCTGTTTGTAGGAGTCTTTCCTCTGAGTTTATTAAGTATCTGCAGCATAAAACAGCAGCAGGATCCTTGAGCATCCCCAAAGTGAGAGCTGCATATATGCACAATAGCAGTAACTTCATTCATTAAGGCTACAACAGAGATAGGATTGGTGAGGACCCAACAGTAAATCACAATCTGTAGCTGTCACACATAGAGCTACAATTTTACACTTCAATCATTTGTTTTACTTCAGTCGTCCTCAGGGTGAATCCTGAGAATCGGTCACAGCTGTGTGGACATTTTTATTTTACTGTCAGAAAAGGCTGGTCCATTTACGAAAGTCAGTACCATTTGAATTGGCAAGTTTATTGCTTTTTGCTATTATTACCCACGTCAACGGAGTCGGCCGTGGGTAGGGCAGTCAGTGCCGTCGGTCAGTCTGTCTGTCTGTCTGTCTGTCTGTATGTGGGTGGCTATGTCCGCATCATAACTCGAGAACAAAGACAGATAGGATAATCAAACTCAGCACAGATGTTGATCTTGACCTATCCTGGTCACCCATTAATTTTGGGGTCAAAAGGTCAAAGGTCAAGATTGCAGGGCTACTTATTGCAAAATCCCCTTATAAACTGCTATTTGAACTTACAATGATGAACTTTGGTATATCTAAGGCTAGGACTACCACATTGCACCTCTTGGCCTTGAGCTTGATCTTTGACCTTGAACTTACTGCGTCTGTCTATCTGTATTTATGTATTTATGTCCCAGGCGTCCGAACTGGGACACGAACTTGGGATCTTCTAGCTGTGAGGCGACGGTGCTAACCACCGAGCCACTGTGCAGCCCCCACAACATATACATATATAATTATATCAATAAACAAATAAAACAGTTCTGTAAACTACACAACAAGCAGATTTTGGCTGACTGATACTGAGATTTCAGGCTTTACAGCAGTGAACTTTTTCCACCTGATATACATGGTTGGTGCAAGATTGGACAAAGTCCAGTGTTCGTTAATCTACCCTAACAACCAATCCCCCAACCTTCCCTAAACTTTACCAATCACAGCAGAGCATCATTCCCACTGATACAATCATATACACAATGTCACCTCTTGTTCTGTCCTATTTAACAAGCTAGTTCATCCAAATGACTAAAAATGACTATTTTCTCTGGTGGTATGCTATCTATCCATCCATCCCTCTACAAAGTAATATAAAGTGACCTGACAAGGTCATTTATAAATTGCCTTCCCTTTACATGATAGTAGCTTCTTTAACAAAGAGACAGGATAAACCTACAGCCTGTACAGTCTGGAACAGTGAATAATTTGTCATGGGAAAAGCAGACACAGCAATATCATGAGTGTCTGTCTCTGTCTGTTTCTCTGTCAGGATCATTGTTAATACATGACTCTCATTGGGATGATATGAATCCATGCATACCTTCAGTAATGGATTCAGTGTCTCTCCTTTGGTGCAGAATATACACGGGAAGAAGTGCTGATAAGACACTAAAACAGGCAGCCATGTGAATCCAGGTGCGAGCGGCATGCGGTGCAAGGGAAAGTGGTAGTTAAAGCCTCAGACTGACGGATCACCATTTTAACCAATTTTAACAATTTTAATTTTAACCGCTGGGTGTTGGAGCAGTCCAGCTAGCATAGCAAGCTAATGAAGTGCAGAAAGGAGGTGAAATGTCAAGGTGTTGTGTAAATATTGATGGTAATGGGGAGTAGGGGGTGGGGCGAGCAGGCAAGGTGTTATGTCAGTTAAGTTGCTTGTTAAATCACATGGAGGTGCATTAGGAAAAAACAAAAAATCTGCATGAGGACTAACATGAACCATTGCTGTTTTGCAATTTCCCCAGTAGTATGTCAACACCATGACACCAACAGACATGTAGTGAAAATGTGTTCTATGCAAGAATCAAGCAGTCGTAACTGAATCATGGGATGGTCCATAACAGGGCTGCGTTGAATCGCAATTATGCACCATTTGGGAAGGACATAATTCAAAGTACTCAAGCAATAGAAAGACTGTAAATGTAGCACAAACATAACCAAATCTACAATTTCCTGGTTTGTTAGAGTGGTACCTGATTGCAGAGCATCAATAATATAACTGCCAGGGTTACATAGGGCGTTGGCCTGTCAAAACACTGAAATTCCATCAAACTACCTATGATTCAAGAGGTCCATCTGGCCATTTGGAAATTAACCTGTGTCAACTCTGATTGGCCATAGCTCCCTTTTCTACTAACACATGAAAGCTTTCAAAGCATTGGTAAAGTCATTAAGGTATTAATCTCATAATAAAATTGATAAAATAGATCCTAAGTGTTAGAGATAAATTTTTTCCAAACCTTTTGAAAATCCACTTTATTTGCAGTTTTTTAAACAAATCCTGAATCTGAGAGGTCTTAAGCACAAAACTGAGACCTGTTTGCCAGTATTTGCTGCATTCACATCTCCAGAAAATGTGAGGACTCTAGGACATATACTTCAAGAGATATGGACACCTGAAAGCAGCATCTTGCTCCATTTCCAACTCGCGGGAGATTTATTGATAATTTCCATTTCAGCAAATGTCAGCTTTAAAGATGGACAGATGTCAGTTTCAGATGCTAAAGATCATTCCAACAACACTTCAATAGATTCTGAGACGGTCAAGCAACCACCTTTGCAGAGTTGACATGGAATGACCCATATGTCAATGACTATATCATGGTTTTGTGCAAAAATTCGATCTGATTTGCTCATAACAGGATCATTATGATACGCTGCAATGTGACAATAATAGCAGCTTGTGGAGCATTTGTTGCCTCAGATCCACCGTGAATGATTCAATTACACCATACAGTGTTATCAATGAGGAACATGCTCCGGCTTCCTCTATCGCAGCAAGACACGAAACCGGCTTTTGTGCTTCATTGAAGACAACCGGCGATCGGCACCCTAACCCATTGTGTGATTAAAGCCCAGAGATGTGTATGTTAGGATTTGCATGTATGTTATTCGCTTGTGATTTAATTCCCCCCACAACAGAAACAGGCAGAATCCAGCAGCTGCAGACATCAGCACTGGGGGCCAAACGGCAAGTTTTTGCTGACGGCGGGGAAAAGAGCCACCGCTCTGTTTATACACAAGACACACACTGAGATCTGACGTGATAAGACAACTGAAAGATAAGAGGGGAAGCAAGCGGCAAATGGCAGTTCTCCCGTCGCAAACTTCACAGATGGAGAATTCGTTTTGCACCAAGTGTTTCATGTTGGCTTTTATGGGGAAAGGTGACATTGTTAGAAGGTCATGTGGTAATAATCTGTCCTGTCTTTGGAAGAAGGAATGAGAGGACAGACTCTACGGTGGCCAACAGTCAAGACAACAAAACAGTGTAACAGAGGAGTGAAGAGACATACATAATAAAATTGCAAATCACACAAGATGGGAATATTTCATTTAAAAGAAGAGAGAAAAAACACAAAATCAAAAAGGTACATTTAAATATCCAAGTGTCTGCTTCTAAGAAAGCCTACAGACATGACACATGTCAGACTGCTCATTTCAGACAAACACTGAATATTTTTCAATGTGAGAGCGACTGTCTTTTTAAAGGACTTTCTGTAGCTGCCTGATCCACCACTGCGCTTTCTCCCCTGAGACAAACCTGACATGCAAGCTGTCAAACGTTCAATACAAGGAAAAATATGACAACCCACTCTGCGCCTTAGAACTGGTGGGTTCTTTTTCTTTGGCAAACATTTTCCACCAGAGATTCGGCTCTGTTTGCTGGTCTAGCTGCCAAAAAAACTGCCAGCAGCGCCAGAGAGCTTCAGAGCGATTTGACTGCCTCTTTGATTCGGGAAGGTGATCTTGCTTGATGATATTTTTTTACAAGGTTGAAAAAACACAACACCAAGACAAAAATACATCTCAGCTTTGTTGAGATAGACTTGTCAAATGTGTCACTTAAAGTTGTACAAATTGTCATTGTTGAATATTTTAGATATCAAATAGAACATTTATTGATTTATTAACATACATCAACTGCTATAAGTCAGGAATGAAGTTGCCTTTATGAACCACTTGGGCAAGATTGTAGTTACATTATTCACTTTTCAGACAGTTTAAGTAGTATTAAAGTTTGACTGATACTTAAAATATAAATAAAGTATTACCATGGTTGTGCTAAGAGAGAATGTGAAGGGAGACAGATGAGGTAGCACACTTGACAGCATGACAAAGAAGCCTGCTACCCATGAGTGCAGTCTTTTATCAGTTATACAAGACATTTTCCTTTTGATTTTCATGACTGGATGCTGTTTGTTTCATGATTTTTTTTTTAAAAAATCCTTACAGTAAATAATCCAAGTTGTACAAGAATGTTTGAAGAATTCATCCGACATATGCAACTGTTCACTGAAGACTGGATAAAGAAATTCTAAAATGGTAAACCTAATGCAGATGAAGCTCAGACGGTTTTATGAGGGTCTACATTTCGTCATGAGGCACTTTTTAAAATCAAACCTTATTTGACTTCATTGTGAGATCATCCCCCAGAGGCTGGGAAATTACATTTTGAGGTATTAGCTTGATCAATTTCTGTCAGCTTGCGTTTGTGCGACCATTTTTCACCATTAAGAGACCAGATGAGAGGCTTTTAACAAATAATTGTTGCCACATCAAGCGGCCCACTGGATTTCCAGCATCCCACAGTGCTATTGCGTTCAAACAAATTAATAGCACCAGGTCGACGGTTCACAAATGTTTTCTCTGAGATTTCTAAGCAGAATATTTGCGCATAGAAGATTTCTTATTAATTTGTTCCCCTCCTCCCTTTTTACAGCCTGCTCTGGTACCTTGCATGTCCTCTGGAATAGGGAACTATTTAATTAAAATGGTTAAAGTGCAGGAGACAATATCCCATTTCAGGCCCAAATTGAAAACAGCTGCAAACACAAAGCGAGGCATGGCTCTTCCATCTCTTAGTCTCACTCCCTTCAGAGGCACTGTTATGTTAGCGTTTGTGGAAAAAAGGATCTGATTTTGCTGCTCAGGTTGCACTGGATGGCTGTCTGGATGCATCTGTGTATGTAGACCCATACATGTGCTTGAATAGCCACTAGGGATTCACAATATATTAGCGGCTGATGTTATTGACAGAGAAGCAAGAAAATAAATGGTTATTGTTCCAATAATATAATTTTAGCTGATAGTTATGTCCAGTAATGCAGAGCAGGGATACTATTGTGAACGAGGTTGTGAGTGGTGCTTTTTGCATGTTTGATTTCCTCTCCTATGCTTTATGTCCACGACTGCTCACATTAGGGTGGGACTGAGCGACAAACACATAGACTTTAGCAAAGGAAAAAAAATGTGACAAATATACACTGATCAGCCACACCATTATGACCACTGACAGGTGAAGTGAATAACATTGATCATATTGGTACTATGTGGTGTTCTGCTGGAAAACTTTGGATTTTGACATCCGTGTTGATGAGACTTAGACACCCAAATAAGCATTGTCCCACAACAAGCACACTCCCTTATGCAAATGGAAATCCCAAATGTCACTGGTCTACCCCTGCAGGAAAATGCACCCCACCACATGAAAAAAACATCAAACAATCAGGAACATGTTGAGGAACATGACAATGGCCCAACATGTTGATTTGACCTCCAAACTTCATAGACCCCATTGTGATCAAGCATCAACAGGATGCAGTGGAACAAGTTTGATTGACAGAGGCCCCACTGCACAAGCCAGAGAACCCAAAGGATCCACTGCCAATGTCCTGGTTCCAGACCCCATAGGACACCGTATGAGGTCCTCTTGTCCATGCCCAATGGTTCAGAGCATTTTTGACCATATAAGGGGGACCAACAATAATAGGCAGGTGGTCATAATGTTATGCCTGATCAGTGTACATATATCTGCTTTCCTCTGTCTTAATTTGTAGGATTACTTGAATATTGCTGCACAGGATGATGATGATGCCAATAACTACTGGTAATCAATACCTGCCCTGAAATTCCTTGGGGGGTGCATTTCTAACATCCCCCTATGTGCCTGTACCAATTAAATATTTACAGGCAATCAGTGAATATCCCTGGTCACTGCACACACATGCGCATATCAGTGCAGAGATATTACCTTACTCTAACTCTGCTTGTGAATCTAACTTCAAACTCCATCCTCCTCTGGAATATCCAGATTGCTGGGCTTCTTTTAAAACTATAGATTTTTTTTTTTTTTAAAGTTCAATTTTTCAAATGCTAGTAGCTTTCTCAACTAAAGAGCTTTTCATCATTGAAAAGAAATCATCCCCCATGGGTACAAATACAGCAGAACTCCTTTCAAGTATGTGAACACTCACTACTTAATACAAAATTAGGCTTATTTGTAAAAATATGAATCTTTTGATTCATGTGATAGTTTTTAATTTCAGCCGCAGACAGTCTGACATTTTAATTGCTTTATTTGAACAAAAGACAAAGTGAATAGAAATCTCCATTGAGTACCAGTAAAGGAAAAAAAAAAAGAGGATTACATTTCTTAATGGTAATGACATGTTCTTAGTGGGTCCAACAGCACAAAAATGAAAGCCTTGATTGGGACTTGAGTTTTTGTTCATTTTGTTCATTCATTCGTTAGCATCGCAGACGTAGTGTTGTTGTGCATCGGTTCATTCTGCAAAAAGCAGCCATGTCTGAAATGTGGTGGAAGGTCATATTTCATAAACCTGCATTCTGCTATTGGGCAGAGTGTTCAATAAAGCAAACAAACGTATAATTTTCATGATTTAATTAGATGTGCGGAAGAAACAGAAGGACACCAGGAAGTCTTGTAATTACATTAGCTGTGAATCACACATTGAGTAAAGGACTGTCAGTTGTACCCTGGATATGAAGTTAACCCAGAAACACACACAAAAAAAGACTGGGGATGGAGAGCATTTGGAATTTGCTCGGTGGAAAACACATTTCTGACAGTTATTCTAAGTGATTTCTGCAATTTCATGTCATGTCAACAAACTTTACCACACTGTGGCTTTGCATGGTTCTTCTTCTTCCCAAATTAAATGAGCAAATGCAACAGCAAAGTAAAGCAAGCAGAAGCAATTTAAATTATAAAAAATAATTTAAGGAAAAAAGTTGGGGGGTTTGTATAGCAAACATTGAAACCTCAACGCAGCCTTTAACCAGTGCTGATGTTTTCACATGTTTACACTTGAGCTTAGGCCTCATTCCTCCTCCTTCAGTGAGTATTGGCTTGCCTGGGGTGAAAGTTGTGTTTGCAGTGTTTAAAAAAACTGTGACAGCAATTTAGTGGCGAGGAAAAGAGGTTTGGGAAACGCGCCAAAGGAATTCTTTGTTCCCTGCGAGGCTGTGAGCCACAAAACGAACATCTTTCCAGCTAATTTGCCTATTAGAGGAACCTTGAGAAGCACCTGTGTTGACATGCTGGATTTTGACCTGCATCTTCTAGCTGAACAAACATGTCTGCACTCACCGGGTCCAACTTGTGCTTTCTTGGAATGGCTTTTTGCACGAAAACATCTTTATATAACTAAATATTGAACCATTTGTTTGATAAAGTCAAGACAGAGTTGCAGCTTTTAGTGCAAATCTAATTTATATTTTGCTATCTGAGTGGATTCACAGCCTTTTCATTGTAACAAGGGGAGGATGAAAAACTCTCCAGACAAGACTAGAGAGGCTCCTTTAGTACTGGAAATCCGATCCTGCCCTTTCCATGAATAGCAGCAGCGGATCCATAGCTCAGTGTGGCTGGTCCTCGCTTTCTTCCTGGATTACTGCTGAGGTAAGCAGGCAGGCTCGTCGCTGCTCCATATCCACTGGGGGGAAAGTTTTAGTCCGTGTGAAGAGCTCACGCTGGGACACATAGACACGCATACAAACTCCTCATTCATAAGCGTTTCTCTGGAGACACTGTTTAGGGTAACAGATAGTATAATCACTGACAAAAGCGTCAGTGCTTTTGGGATTTCTGTGTGTGTGTGTGTGTGTGTGTGTGAGAGAGAGAGAGAGAGAGAGAGAGAGAGAGAGAGAGAGAGAGAGAGAGAGTCTACAGTCTGTCTACAGGCGAAGCTCTGGCTGGTGCTATGAATGTGTTTGTGGCTCTCAGTGCTTTGTCCTGATGAGAAAAAAATGTTCTTGTTGCACTTCAGCGACAGTAATTATGACATTATTATTATATATGCTGAGGCAGCATTTTCTTATTATGGCCCATATCTCTGGAGTAGCCTTCAGAAGACCTGAGGGCAGCAGAGAATGCTTGTATTTTTAAAAGGAAAACAGTTTTTAGTCAGGCCTTTGATTGATTTCATAGATTTTATATATTTATTATTATTAGAAATAATTTTATTGATTGATTTCTCTATTTATTCACTTATTTTAGTTTGTTTATTACTTAATTTTTATGATTTCTTAGGCTGTTTTTAGGATTTTTTACTTTGATTTCTATCTATATCTATCTCTACTTTAATCATGTGTGTATATATATATATGTATATATATATATATATATATATATATATATATATATATATATATATCTCCATCCATCCATCCATCCATTATCTATACACCACTTAATCCTCTGTAGGGTCGCAGGGGGGCTGGAGCCTATCCCAGCTGACTCTGGAGAAGGCAGGGGGCAGGGGACATCCTGGTCAGGTCGCCAGTCTATAGACAGACAACCAAGCACACTCACACCCACACTTACGGACAATTTAGAATCATCAATTAACCTCAGCATGTTTTTGGACTGTGGGAGAAATATATATATATAAATTTAATAAATAAATAAATAATTTCCTCAGTTCCTTAATCCTTGTGTTTGATTGATTTATTAATAGCATGATTGGGGGGGAGTCTACTATTAAGGAGTCTTTTGAAAGACTCCTTAATAACAATTGGGATAAGGTACCGTTGAAGCCACTCGATATTAACTGCAATATGTTCATGGGATGTTTTTATGAATATTGCAAGTTGTAATTATGCAACATCAGTCTTCCATTATCTATACACCGCTTATTCCTCTGTAGGGTCGCGGGGGGGCTGGAGCCTATCCCAGCCGACTCGGGCGAAGGCAGGGGACACCCTGAACAGGTCGCCAGCCTATCACAGGGCTACATATAGAGACAAACAAGCACACTCTCATTCACACCTACGGACAATTTAGAATAATCAATTAACCTCAGCATGTTTTTTTTTTTTGACTGTGGGAAGAAGCCGGAGTACCTGGTGAGAACCCACGCATGCACAGGGAGAACATGCAAACTCCACACAGAAAGATCCCGGGCGTCCTAACCGGGATGCAAACCAGGGATCTTCTAGCTGTGAGGCAACGCTGCTAACCACCGCGCCACCGTGCAGCCCAACATCAGTCTTTTATTTTGAAAATCTACAGCCACAAAAGCACCTGCAAATAAATACGTGTGCCACTACATATCAGCTGTAACATCTCTAACAACATATTTTAGAACCTGATATGCAGGTGTTTGCCGCTGTCTACTTGCCCCTGCAAAGCATGCATTCGCTGCTGGTTTGAAACATGCCATTCAATGTGACACATGAAATATTCATACCACCAGAGGCACATGGCGAATGTGTCAGAAGTGGCATTTTTGAACAGATCAGTGTCATGAAGACTGTCTGCACTGGTCTGCTGGGAGACTTCATCCCAGTCTTTCAAGTAGTAATGTCAGCACTTGGAATGTATGAATTAATCAGTAGCTTGATTTATTATTTGATGTAGAAATTGCAAATAAATGAAAAAGAACAAATCATCTAAGTGTTACGTGAGTTGGTAGTGGGGATTGTATTTGGAAAATGAAAATATAACAGCTTAATTTTAGAGAAAAAAGCTTCATGTCACACAAACACTACACAGACTACATAGCAGTGTTGTGATTTTTACTGCTTGATTTTAAAAGCTATGAGGTGAATGTAATCACACTGATTCTGATTGGACTGCCAAGGCAGAGCGAACACTGTAAAAGACAGCGTTAATCAACAATCTGGACTACAAATCTATATTCATATGTTGAGAAAGTGGGACTTAATGCAAACACTTTGCTCTACTTATAGCTGTTCATTCCTTGCACATGCCACCAAACTGTTCATTAAATGAGCTGCCTGATTGGGGGGGAAAAAAAGAAAAAAAATTGTGATCAAAAGGCAAGCAAAGTGTAGGATGACATCTGCCTCCATTAGCCTGCAAGCACTGGGAGATCTCTTTATTTTCTCTCTCTACCCCCCTTCTCTTCACACTGCCACACATTCATCACACATTATACAGCAGCTCAAGAAAAAAACAGCAAGCAGCGTATTGCTCTAAATGGAATACAGACAAGGCAAGCAAAATTCAAATTAATATGCCTCACCAGGGTGAAGACTTAATAGAAGCTTATGATTGACCCACATTTAACATAAACCCTCACCGGGTAAAAATGTATCCCTGTGGCAGCACTCAATTTTCCTCACTGACAGCGACCATTCAAATCCCCCTTTTCCCAATCACACAGTTGCCCTGGAAACGCCTGCAGCTGCCAGGCAGTCATTTAAAAATTCCAAAATGAGGTGCCTGATTCGGTGAAAATTCCAGCAGTGGGAATATCATCTGCCAAAGACACGCGGGTCCAAAGCGGGGAGGATGAAGACGCATCGCCACATACTGTTAATTTGTTGCACCTTGTTTTGGTGAAATAGTGCATTAAATGATTATCTTGCGTAATCTGACATGACACAAAGGAAAACTGAACGAGGAAGCAGGACAAAGCTGTGTACTTAGAGTGCTTTTTATGCTTCAGACCATCTTCCCCCGTTTGTACAGGCAGTATGTAAGCTTGAGTTTGTTCATTCTTTTTGTTTTTTTTTACTCCCTCCTCATCACTGCTGTTGTGGGAGAACAGGGCAATTTACTGGCCAGACATGTTAATTAGACCCTGTGTGCTATTCAGGCAGATAGGAGGATGATAAAGACTCACTGTGTACAAACACCTATGATTCCATTTTAAGGGAGAGCAGCTCGCATGTGTTAAAAGACAACAATCTCACCGCAGGGTCCGTTTAGTAGCTGTTCTGGAGCTTTTGATGCTTTTGCCATCATCATTGGTCTTCTTTAACAGATATTTGCCCACTTTGTTTTCTGCTTAGAAGAGACTCAGGAAAACAAAATGCATTGTATGGCATGGAGTAATATGTGGAAAATGGAGTAGACTTTGTTAATACTTCTGAAGTGTTCCAGGTATTCGAGTTCACTGAAAAAGCAATATGACATCAAGCAAAGGGTTAAAAAATGACAATGTTTTTCAGTCTTTACTGGGTACAAATACCAAACTTGCAACCCTAATTCAACTGAGGTTTAGAGAGTCATGATGAGAACAATTTACAGTATACATAATTCAGAACAAAAGAAGCCTTGCACCAATAATTCTTAATAATGCTTAAAGCATTAGGTAGAGTGACCCTCCATTTCCAACATCCATCCCTTATACTGTTTCCATTGCGATACTTTAATCCTTTCTAAGCCCACATTTCAGCACACAGACCAGCTTCAGGTATTTGCAGCTACACTTTTTTCCATTCTGTAAACTTCTACACATGTAATATAAGCATCCTGTTTCATGTGACATCAAGCAAAGGGTAAAAATGACATTTTTCAATCTTTACTGAGTATAAATACCAAACTCAAAGGCCTACTTCATCTAACGTTTCAGAGTCATGATGAAAACAATTTGCAGTATACATAATTCAGAACAAAAGTAGCCTTGCACCAATAATTCTAAATGATGCTTAATGCATTAGGTAAGGTAGCCCTACATTAACAACATCCATCCATTATACAGTTGTTATTGTAATACTTCCAGATACTTCCATCCATTCTAAGCCAACGTTTCAACTTGCCAAGTCCTCTCTAAAGGTGTGGAAGATACACTGACCAGCTTCCGCTATTTGCATTTACAGTTTTTTTTCCAGTAGACTTAACATTCAAACAGGTACATGCCCTGTATTTCAGCAAAGGCCTTAGTTAATGCTATTGTATTGAATGAAACAGTCATAAAAAGGAATAGAAGGTGATTCCAGAATAACATGACCAATGCTGCATTTCAATCTGAAGTCTGGTTTGAAGTCATGATGCATCCACAGTATTTTAAATCAAACAGCTTGTGTTATCTCTATGGCTTTACTAAGAGACAGAAAAAGAAAAAAAGCTTACTTCCACAAATCCATGTCAAACAGTTTGCCAAGTTAGTTACAACAAGAGCCTTCCATTTGTTTCACTTTCACCTCAAGACCACACGTCATGGGAAAACAAGTGTGCCACCATGTAGGGAGCAAGTCACACTGCTCTAAATGATTTCTTTTACTACACTACCAAGGGGAAAAAAAGCACAGGCTGCACTAATTGCAGCTCCTCCTGACCTCAAAGCCCACAGAATGTCTAAACAGTAAGTTACCATCCAGATTTGGAACAGCCAGAGCTTAGTCAGACAAATTAGGACAATGAATGGTCTCCTTCCCAGTTGGTAACTGGCTTGATGGCATTTTGATAAAAGGGCACCTCAGTCAGAGCAGATAAGTGTCTGTTTTTAACAGTCTCCTATATTAGACCATCATTATCCAATAACATTTTTAGACATCTGGAATCCTAACGTGGTGGAAATTGGTGTCTTTTGCAGGAGGTTTAACAAACTGTCCTTAGTCAATGAAAATCTGAGGACAAATGGCTGTGTTCTGTGACTTGATTATCATTAATGGTGCATGCTGAAGCACGCTGCACAAGGCGAATGCTCTTAAATCACCCCCACCATTGTTCCCTGTTGGGAAATTGCAGACATTTCCAGTTTGAACAGATGAGTGGTGTGCTTAAATCAGAGAAATGATAACCTCTCTGCTCCTAAGATGGGGGATCTGTGCGGCCTAGATAAGGATCATAGATATTTATTACTCCCACAAGAGCCCTTGGACTACACCTTTGGATTACGAGTCTCCTGGGGAAACCGAGCAAATATTTGAGAACGGCCTTGGGTAACACGGTAGACACATATTGTCATTCTTTACACACAATGCTGCACAGTAAAGTCAGAGCCACCGTGCAGCAACAAAGAATGTGATTCCACATGTTACCCTCAGTAACACAGAAAGTCTGTTGTTGCCATACAGGAAACGTAAACAGATACCTTGCTGGGATGGTTAATTATTAATGAGGCGCAACCGCCAGATTAGATCTCCTGGTATGATCAAATATACATTATGGCACAGAGAGTACATCCTTAATGAATTTGTTATGGTAACCGGGGCACATGAAAGTGTCTGCCAGATGGTCCAGTGGCTGAGTGAGTCTCACCTGGATGCCCATCAGCTTTTGAAGGAAAAGAGAGAAAAATTTAAAAGCTTACTGCTCTAGGATGTGTTCCTCCTCACATCTAATCAAAGCACAATATTAAAGCAATAGTTTAAAAAAGAAGTGGTGAAATTAATTACATGCTTGATTAAAAGGAAACTTTGAAAACTGAATGCAGCTATGAGTAAACGGCGAAACTGTGTCATGCCGTCAAATTATCCGGCGCTATGGTGACCGCAGCAGCTCCAAACCAGCCATTAAAGTTTCATCCCTTTTTTTTGTGCTGAAAAACAGCATGTCCTGCATATTCAAATGGTTCGTTTCTGAGAGAAGCCAAGCCACTCTTTCACAAACAGCATTAAGTATTTCGACAAGTAAAATGTTCAAGGATTACCCAGACACGAGAAAAAGAAAATAGAGAAAACAAATTAAAGCCATGTCCTTTTTGTAAGAATGACACTTCAGTTTGCCATTGAAGAAGCACTTGGGCTCTGCAGGCCAAATGCATCAAAAGCACTCATCATACAATAGAAATATATAATCATGCTGATTTCATTTTGACATAGGCAGAATAAGTAGTGGCAAACAGCAAATAGTCCTTAATGGCAAAAACACAGTTCTCAATTTACATAGTGAGTAAAATCTCAAACAAATATACACCGATCAGGCATAACATTATGACCACCTGCATAATATTGTGTTGTTTCCCCTTATGTGCTCAAAAATACTCTGAACCATTGGGCATGAACAAGAGGACCTCTCAGGGTGTCCTATGGGGTCTGGAACCAGGACATTGGCAGTGAATCCTCTGGGCACTCTGGCTTGTGCAGTGGGGCCTCTGTCAATCAAACTTGTTCCACTGCATCCTGTTGATGCTTGATCACAATGGGGTGTAGGAAGTTTGGAGGTCAAATCAACATGTTGGACCATTGTCATGTTCCTCCCTCTACATGTTCCTGATTGTTTGATGTTTTTTCCATGTAGTGGAGTGCATTTTCCTGCAGGGGTAGGCCAGTGACATTTGGGATTTCCATTTGCATGAGGGAGTGTGCTTGTTGTGGGACAATGTTTATTTGGGTGTCTAAGTCTCATCAGCACAGATCCCAAAATCCCAGGTTTTCCATCAGAACAGCACATAGTACCAATATGATCAATGTTATTCACTTCACCTTTCAGTGGTCATAATGTTGTGACTGATCAGTGTATAGAAATGAGATTTTAACTATATAAATGCAACAGAACAAGTGCATGTGAAATATCAGCAACAGTGTTTATAAAAAAACAAAATGAGTTCCCCACCATTTTTTCTCTCCAGGAACAAGTCTTCCTTCCTGTAGTCATGGCTCACAGAACCTGACTGATTAAACTCCACTTCAGTGCTCGTTGTAATTATACACACATACACGACTTCAAGTTGTGTTTATTAGTGCTGTGGTGTTTCAAAACCACATATTACAGCAAATTGAAATTGGTCATGCTGAGGGGTTTGGATGGTGGCCATTTTGTTTTGGTATGCATTCCACGACATTGCCTTTTGTAAGTGTGCCCAGTCCCTCTCTGGAGAAGAGCTAAAAGAGGGGTGCGTGCGTTGGTTTAGCGTTTTATTTTACATTTGTGAGGGTAAATGGAAAACACAGGGTCTCACAAACCAATGGAAGCGATATCTTGTCTCAAAGGCGAACAGGCCACAGCTCCAACACTGAGCCTTCCCTTCCCAACACTCTGTCTTCACTGCACTCCAGGGACAGAAGCACTGAGCTGGAGCCATTTTTAAATTACAAGGTCAGATTTTTTTTTTTTTCCAAACCACACCCAGGTCTGTTTTAGACACCCCTTCTCTCCCACAACACATACTGATATATGGGAGAGAGAGAAAACCCAGCATTAAGATCGTCAAACCTCCAAAGCACAGATGTTTTCAACTTGACAGACTGGAAATGCACAGTTGATCCTATGAACACATTTCCCCCCTGGATGTTAACAGGTTACAGTAACAACAAACATTACCAGATGTATTAAAATCTCAAGTTATGCATGTTTAAAATAAGGGGAGGGGATGCTTTTTTAGCAGAAAAAGTAAAAACTACATCAAATCAGACAGATACTGAAGGGTGTGTCGGACAATGGTGTATTTTTTCCCCCTTATTTGCATCTTGGATTGTAGCCACCCAGTGTACAATGAGTCCAGATGCTTGTTTGGCTTCAAACTTGACCATTCCAGTCGTAATTTATCGTAAAGAAGAACTGCTATGGTGACATGCAAAGCTCCTATAATATGGACTGTCTTGATTTTTATCCTTAAATGATTAGAATTTTAGAGGCTCCTCATGCAGATTTATGATCAAATTTCAAAAATATATTGGAAAGTCATGAGTCAAGTCTCGATCAAAGCCCCCAAAATACCATTTGCATCAGCATTATCATATGGGCGTGCCTTTGATTACACATTTACAATTATATTTAGAATGAAACCAGATGAAGCAATAACAAAATCTTTAAAATAATTCATAGTGCAGCAAGTAAAGTACCAATTAAGACATTAAACAGTGTGATAACATGTATAGACTTGATATATGCGGTCTGGCCTCATCACTAACACAAAATACATTCATTTGGTTGTGCTTGTCCAGATAAAGAGCCCAGTGACAGTTATTCTTCCACTCTGTATGAGCCACCATTTTCATTTCCCCTGCTGGTTACCGAACAAAATTATCTAGTGGGCACCTCTGTGGGTCACTGCTGTGCCGCCATTTATCAGAAAAAGCACATGCAAATAATATATCCATGATATGATCTATTAAATGACACAATTATGGGTTAAATTCAAAACACACACACACACACACACACACACAATGATCTAAAGTTTGGGTGCTGAATGTAAAAGCATGCAAAGAAACATTCTTTGAATCTTAGCTGCATAACAAAACACTAGAGAGTGTACAACAAAAGCCATGTTCCTTTTTCCCATAAAGCCATGCATTGAACTGTTATGTGGATTTGTGTAGGCCAGCTGTGTTTATATCCCAGTAAACCCAATAAACAATTATCTTACCCGAAGAAGAGACCAGCAGGACAGCTGATAGCAAAACACTATTCAGCCCATGACACTCAAAACATAAGTTAATATTCATATTTGAACACAGTCTACATCAGAAGAGCACCACACTGGAGGCTATAGCAGTTTGCCATAAAAAAAATTCTGCAATAACAGCAAATCCAAAGCAAACACTGCACAAACCAGCAGACTACAAACAGCAACATGCAAGGGTTCAAATGCCAAACACACAAATACCAGCAGAACAGGCAAAAGTAGCAGCCAGATTATTCTTGCCTCAGTGTTGTGAAGAAGTCATATCCATTTGGACCTCTGTAGAGTAAATCCAAGGACCTATGCAAACTGGAAACCACCACTTTCAGTTCACTGCCATAGCAAGACCAGCTGGAACTGGAAACTTAATGGAATGTTGCCATCGTTATTATGAATTACACCTGTGTGCTTCCAGCTGCTAAAACCTTGAGAGGCCTATTGAATTGTTCTTCCACAATTAAAAGTAATAATAACATTTTGCCTGAAAATATCTATTAAAAAAAGCACACTGTAGTTATCTATGTTGTTGACTTGTGTACTGAGATTATCCTAAATGTTTGGCTGAGGTTGTCTTCTATGTGACATGCTACATGTGTAGCAAGAAAGGCTAAGAGGTTAGCTGCTTGTGTGCTTGAGCAGGCCAGTAGAGAGTGGGCGTGGCTTAAACAGGAAATCAAATAAAAAGTTTTTTTTTAAAGCAGAAAAGTTGCAGCACCAAAGTTGTCTGAAGTACAGTTAGCTGTTTTGAATTTGTTATATTAGAAAAAACAGGGGGTTAAATGCACTGTGACTCATATAAGTCACTGTTAAAAGTCTTATTTTGCATTTACATTGTGAAATGTTACATGCTTAGCAGGAGAGGCTAGGAGGTTAGCAGCTAGTGTGCTTGAGCAGACTTGTAGAGAGTGGGCGTGGCTTAAACAGGAAATAAAATCGAAATTTTTAAAAAGATTGCCCCCTTTTTTTTTAAAAAAAGCAGCAAAGTTGCCTAAAGTATAGTTAGCTGTTTTGAATTTGTTATATAAGAAAAAAACAGGTGGTTAAATGCACTGTGACTCATATAAGTCACTGTTAAAAGTCTTATTTTGCATTTACATTGAGAAAAAAGAATGCAGGTTAATTTAAGCAAATCTAAACCGGTGTTTTTGCAATTTATCTCATGGATTGACTCAACATATTAGTCAGAATAGAAAAAAATGCATCAATGGATTCTCAAGCTTTAGAATATTCAGCTTATGCCTGGAATGAGAATCCTTATGTTCATTAACAACATGACTGGCATCTTTAAACTGGATTTTCTTTGATTTTTTCCCCACTTGCATTTTACATGACAGATTCAGCTGAGCTTTTGCAATCTCAATCAATAAACATTGAATAAACAACAGTTTTTAATGCTTTCATAAAATTTATATACATTTAAGAAGACAATCTGCTCGTCTGTGACACACAAAAAGTGCTCTTTATTGTAGTTTTTAATTGGGGGATGCATTAAATCACGCTAAAACAGACACAGCCAGCTTAAGCTTCCCTTCGGGTGTCACACTGATTCCTGCTGCGGAGAACATGAGTCGGGGTCATTCACGCTTCCAGTCACCACGGCAACAGTCACACTGACATGTCATTTGCTGAGCAGCTCTGGATCGCCTAACCCTACACATCCCAGTCAGTCACTAGTTTAAACAGTGTGCATCAACAAACACTCTCCCCAGTGACCTTCTCTTCGTGGCTTCAGTCAGATTGAACAAATTAATATGTTTTTTTCCCCTCACCTTCCACATTTCCCTCCCTTTGTCTTTACCTCTCACTTTCACCTTTGATTTAACCTTCAACCTCTCACAGCCACAGAAGCTTATCTTTGATGAAAAAAACATGTGCACTCTGCCTAATAAAATGATGACACCACTTTGTCCGATAGCTTTGTTTAAAGAAGGGATGAGGATTTTGCTGCAAGATCATAACCTCTATTCAATATTATGAGGAGAGGGCAAGAGAGGGAGGTGGGGAGTTGTAATAATTTCCTGTAGATTACTTTTTTATTATATTTTCCTCAGATCTATTTTTTTTTATTGATTTGTGGACTTTATGTATGTATTTTGTGTATAAATCTTATTATTTTGTTATTATTCCAGGAACTACAATCTTAGTTTACCTCATATTTGAACTATAATGTATGTGTTTTGAGCTGGACTGATCATTAATCAGCTACAGAGAAGGCAGCATTCAACCATAGCCTGCTTTAACCCTCCAGCCAGCAATCTATAGCTGTATTTGCAATATGGTTCGTGTCGCTTTGTAGCTTACTCATCCATCTTTTAAGACTTGTAGCTGCCACAAAAGGTCACTTGTCCTTCGTCCAGCTTTGTTCCTTCATGGCTGTATGTCATCAGGCGTGAGTCACAAGCAATGTCAGGAAGCATCCAGTGATAATGTTGAGTTAAAGTCTGTAAATCTGTCCTCCTGCAGGAAATTATCAGGCAAGCTGGAACCCTCTCTTGGTTTCCCCAGCAATTGTTCCACTCCTCAAGCTGCTTAAAAATCAGAATGAACTCACTGACCATAGTGTGCATCTTGAGTGACATTAGAAGAACTGTATCTCTGATTCTAGAGGTCTGCTCGTAATTGTAGAGTTCCATGTGGAAAACACTACAGGAAGCCACCCAGTGTGACATAATTACAGTGTCTCTAGAGGCTGACACAACACTTACCAAAAAAAATCACAATAAGGGTCACGTAAAGGCACTTCCAGAGTATGGAAAAAAAGAAAGAAAGATGACCTTCAAGAGCTCCACTGACCACTTCCTCATCAATAGAAGTCATGACTTCAAAGAAACCAGAATCCGGGAATCGATGTGGGATTATGTGTCTTGAAGAAGTAGGGCACTACAGTACAAATACACAATAGGTCATTAATTAACAAGGCAAGCTTCAACAATGACATGTAGAAAAAAAGATTCCATTGGACCTCACACTAAGAAACTAAACAGATCTTGGATTTATGGTTTAATTCCAGCAGCAATTTCTATTTAATCTATAAATCTACCCTTGTATTAACATGCTGTCAAACATGAGGCAGTTAAATCGGCTGAAAATGACTAATAGGCTTGCATTTTGCTCTGCTACTCTTTGTGTTAACTCTCCTTAGGCAACTTGCATGATGAGACACTCACATGAGTTTGCTGCCATCTAGTGTATTTTACAATATTATGAAGAATCATCTGAACATACACCAATTAGCCACAACATTATGACCACTGACAGGTAAAGTGATTAACATTGATCACATTGGTACTATGTGGTGTTCTGCTGGAAAACCTTGGACTTAGACACCCAAATAAACATTGTCCCACAACAAACAGACTCCCTCATGCAAATGGTAATCCCAAATGTCACTGGCTTACTCCCGCAGGAAAATGCACCCCACCACATGGAAAAAAACATCAAACAATCAGGAACATGTTGAGGAACATGACAATGGCCCAACATATTGATTTGACCTCCAAACTTCATAGACCCCATTGTGATCAAGCATCAACAGGATGCAGTGGAACAAGTTTGATTGACAGAAGCCCCACTGCACAAGCCAGAGTACCCAAAGGATCCACTGTCATGTCCTGGTTCCAGACCCCATAGGACACCCTGAGAGGTCCTCTTGTTCATGCCCAGTGGTTCAGAGCATTTCTGAGCACATATGGGGAATCAACACAATATTATGCAGGTGGTCATAATGTTATGCCTTGTCGGTGTATTTCTGCACCTGCACTATTCTTTTCCCCCTTATATTAATTCCAAATACTGCATTGCCTGAATCTATTCATTTTTCTTTGTGTAGGGTTTTAAAAATGGCAGACAAAAATACATTTTCCACTTTTATTTTCCATTGCACAGTAATCTCTATCTACAGAATTTCTAAATTTTTGTGGCAGCAGATAAAGTCATAAACATCCATGTGAAAGTTGCATAAAACTGTACAAGAAAATTGGCTACAATGAGAAAAATACTGCAACCCACTGATAACTGTTGAATCCAGGACAGAAGATGGCATATGGCAGATAGACAGGACTCCCTCTTGTTGTTTGAGTGTGTGGATCGTTTTTCGGGTAAGAATACTGCATACTGTAGTGTATGGGCGAGAAAGAAATCATTTGAAGATGGGAGAAAAAAAGAAACAACATTGAAAAACAAAGACACAAACACGGCAACAGTCGGGTCAAAGGGAAAGACATGAAACAGTACTTCTTCTGGGATGACTTATAGCTAAAATAAGTGATTTTTCCTGAAGGTTTTTTTTTTCTTCTTCTTCTTCTTCACCTCAGTGGGGGTAAAAGACGAAGCTGCCTGCCAACATTCACACTACAATGCTTACTAAACACAGAAAAGGCCAAATCTGTAGCTGTGGAACCAAAAGGAGTCAGTGGAGACTCACTGGAGGAAGTCAGAGGACAAAGGCAGACACTGAAAAAAGTGAAGGACAGTCAGAGCTTATGCGCAAAGACTGAACATGTGTCGAGTAAATTAGACCAGAATTCATTCTCTAGCACTCATCATTTACCTATTGTTATCTTTTTCATCTTTATTGGTGGCTTGTTCAATTAGTCTAACAGACACTGAACTGGACAGAAACTTCTGACTGGTGAGACTAGGACATCAACAGCAATGAGGAAACAACCAGAACATAATATTATAAATGATATAAGTTCCATGGACACACCCCTTACAGACAAACAGACAGACATACAAACACAGACATCCAGACATAAGATGAATACCATAAATATTGGGTGAAGTGTAAGTGGGATGGTGTTGTTTTCATAAAACCGCCATATCAACCAACAGCTTAGCAACTCTGAACACCATAATGTTACACTTTATGCAATATCTCTCGATAAATAGCTGAGCTCCGTTACAACTTTCCATTTCTTGAATCCTGACAAATGATGATGATACTTTCTGTATAGGCCTGATCCTGGGTCCGTACTATACCGTATCAAACATGTTGCCATCTGGTTTTCCAGAATCCACAGCCAAAATGATAATGCAATGGAAAAGCTAAAGCAACTCTTTGGCGTCAGAAAAAATATGGCCTGTCTCCTCTTTTTTTAAAAACTTTACGTTTACTTTCCAGTTGGTCTTAGATTGTCAAACTATTTACTTATATACAAATAAAGGTTTAGAAGCCTGGTAGACGGAGAAAACAGCACATTTGAGCTTCACTGCAAACATGGAAATAGAAACAAGGTAACAATGATGGTGAGTGTTTCTAACACCAAACACAACTGTCTCTTGCACCTCAATAAATAAATAAATAGTGACGAAGGAATCAAACAGAACAATCTTCTCACACTGACAACTGTCAGCAGAAAAAAATAAAAAAACAACAGAAATATCAGTTCAAAGTGTATCCCTTTAAAAGATTACACCGTCATTATTTCTTTTATCCTGCATATATGAATACTATTAGTAATCTTCATACTGATGTGCGCTGCGGAATTTGGAAACTCCTGAAAACAAATCCAGCTAGACTATTAGTGTATTTAACACTGGGATCATCAGTATTTATACAGACACTTGCAGACTGAGCCAGATTGTGGAAGCTTATGACATCAGAGTGGGAAGGAAGCAGTTAAAAAAATCACATCAGGTAAGTCAACAAATGAAATCCCCAGGTAAACGATAAATGTACATGGTCGCTTTGAGAATCAAGAAATCCGATGTCGCCGTGTGAGTGAGTCCTAAATGATATATGCCTTTTATATCCTTGCCCTCCTTTATAGATTCCAGCCCTTTTCATAAGGAAAAATTAATTTTTAGACCAAAAAGTCACAAAATGTATTGTTTTTTTTTCTTTTTCAACAAACCAAACAGCGCCCACTTTCACAACAATAGAAAAATAAGAGATTTTCCAATAATACAGACGGAGCAAAAACGAATAACAAATCGAGGAATGGCGAGAAAATTGAAATTAACACACGGTCTCACATACACACCTACGCCTGCACGCACACACACACACACACGCACACACACACACACTGTTGGTAACAATATGAAAGTCTGTCAGATACAGAGGAGAGTCTAGAGATTGAGAAAGATGACGAAATATCCAGTGTACATCAGAATGAGTTGTGTTTTTATCCTTGTGACTCTCTGCATAGAGGAGGCATCACTGTCCCAGCACTTCCTTGTGGCTCTTCAACGCTGCCTCCTTCGCCTTTTTTTTACACCAAGCTTCTCCATCTCCTCAATCTCCTTTCTTTAGTACCGGTCACTCGGAAGTGGATACAGCATTGCACATTTATTAGATCTATGTATATATAATGAAGTATTTAGATTCTTTTTCTTGCTTTTTACACTTGAATAATCTTTTTTGTAGTCTTTGTTTTTCTTCGTTAAGACATTTGTCTTTTTTCAGCTGTGTTCGTCGCTTTGAATATTGGCCCACGAGGGTACACAGTGGAGACAACAGTTAAGAAAATTTTTTGGCAAAAGAAGGATCTCCAGGTGCGTAGGCCAATCTGCTACCTCGGAGGAGAGGCCGAACAGAGATAAACAAAAAGAGACGAGAACATAAAAAAAGAAAGAAAAAAGACACCATTTATCTATTCCCTCTGAGGTTGTCCCTCTCCCCTGTTTTACCCCTCAGTTCCACCCTAAGACTGAGGTAAGAACAGTATTCAACATTGTGCTAGGGAGTCAAATCCCAAGTGTCTCAGTGAAAAAGGCTTGGAGGGATGGATGGACGGACAGACGGATGGGTTTGGGGAGGTTTCATGGTGAGTCCAGATGAGCCGATGGAAGGTCAGTCAGACAGTCGTGTCTGTGGAGCTCCACTCCTCCACTGTCACCAATTAGAACTGGTACCACTTTTTGTCCTTGCACTTCAGCATCATCTGGAAGCAAAGGAAAAGTCGCCATGAGAACGTAATCTCTTCAAGAACCTTATCAATCCTTCTGTTGCCACTTAAGTTGATTTTATATCTTGTAACAATATGGAATTTCGTGCCTTTAAGTTGGTATGGTTGATCAAATCATAAACATTGCAGGAAATATAGTAAATTTAAAAAAATTCCAATGGGCTGCATGGTTCCTCGGTTGTTAGCACCGTCGCCTCACAGCTAGAAGATCCCCTGTTTGCGTCCCGATTAGGACGCCTGGGATATTTCTGTGTGGAGTTGGCATGTCTGTGCAGTGTGGGTTCTCACTGTCTTCCTCCCACAGTCCAAAAAAATGCTGAGGTTAACTGATTATTCTAAATTGTCCATAGGTGTGAATGTGAGTGTGCTTGGTTGTCTGTCTCTATGTGTAGCCCTGTGATAGACTGGCGACCTGTCCAAGGTGTCTCCTGCCTTCACCCTGAGTCAGCTGGGATAGGCTCCAGCCCCCCTGCTACCCTACAGAGGATTAAGCGGTGTATAGATAATGGATGGATGGATATTTTGAAGTCTATGTCTCATTTCTGAAAAGGAAATCTGTCTGACACATTTGTGACTTCCTCAGTACTGTTTAATTTAAGTTTGAGTATACTGCCACCTAGTGGTCAAATAGCATAACTAAGCAACATTCGAGGAACAGCATTCAATGTCAAGTATTCAGGAGTACATACAGTATTCCACTGTACTGAAGTGTATGTTTTGTTCTTGTACAATGTTTTCTAGAGGATTAACACTTGTTAAAAAAGATGCATCATTAATTGATGGCTTTAAATGTTGGGGCCTGTAATTTATTCTTCACTGCTTATTAGGATGTATGTTCTAAAAATGAACATTCATAATAAGCCTAATAATCACTTTGCAAAAGATTCAGAGCTTAACTGGCAACAACAGCAATTAATAATATTTGCAATGTCTTCTGCCTTTAGGAGATTATTCCTCTTTAAGTCATTTATTTAAGCCCACACTTCTTATTTCCATTAGGCACTGCTTACAGTGAGCTGATGTGATGTCCTTGCTGTAACATCACATGGACTATGTTTCTCTCTTTGCTTAGACCCTTTAAAATTTGATGCAACATATGCATGTGCTTTTGCGTGTTTAAAGGGCTGCTTACATTTTAAGAGATTAAAGTATTCAACGCTTTCTTTTACCTCGTGGGCATGTTTGGAAAAAGAATCAGCGCTGGCCATCATGGCAGCTGTCCTCTCCTCCAGTTCACCCAGCTTCTGGCCTCTTTCATCCAATGCTATCCGGGCACGTGCCAGATCTCCCACCACGCCGGATGCTGCCCCCTTCATGCCCTCGATGCCACCCGGGCCAGGGATGTGCTGGGCCAGACTTCGAGATGCCTTTCCAGCTGCTACCTCACCAACTGAGTGAAGACGGAAGGGAGAGAAAAACATTAAGTGATGTTGCATCTGGTGAAGAATTATTGTGGCTGTACAGTTGTGAACAAAAGTTTTCATACACTTGTAAAGACCATGTCTATCATGTCTGTCATAAGGTTCCAATGATTCCTATAACTCAGAAATGTCTTTGATGGAATCGTTGACACACATGTGTCTTGTCACAAAGAACAATCATACATTTTGGTTCTTCATAGATTTATTAAAGCACTTCTGGAAATATGAAAAGATCTGGTAAGTCAAAAATAAACATACAGCAGATTGAATCATCAGTTTTGGTGTTGTAAATAGTTGTGCTAATCAAACTGTCTTTGTGGCAAGACATGTTAACTTCTTGTGAGTGATTACAGTCGACCACAGCTGATGACTCCTCTGAGCCAGTTTAAATAGGGCCCATTTGATACACTCATTAGACTCAGCCACAAATGCATAAATGAGAAAATCTAAGGAGCTCAGCACAGATCTGAAAAAACAAAACACTGACTTGAACAAGACAGGAAAGGCACTTGAAGCCATTTGAAAGCTACAGACCCCTAAATCAACCATGCAAACAATTGTTGGTAAGTATAAAGTGCATGGCACAATTGTGTCACTGTCACTATGAGGAGGTAAAAACAAGCTATCACCTGCTGCTAAGAAACAATTGGTCAGGATGGTCAAAGAGTCATGCAAGAATAATCAAAAAGCAGGTCTGCAAATTAATTAGAAGCTGCTGGACCGCAGGTGTCAGTGACCACAGTCAAGCAAGTTTTATATCGACATGGGCTGAGAGGCTGCTGTGCAAGAAAAAAGCCATTCCACCAGAAGCGGTACCTTAAGGCTGAAGGTGCTGATCACATGAACAAGGAAAAGACCTTTTTGACAAAAGTTCTGTGTTTAGATGAAACAAATATTTAGCTATTTGGTCACAATGACCAGAAATGTGTTTGGAGGTGAAAAGGTGAGGCCTTTAATCCCAAGAACAAGAAACAAGAAAGTTTTTGTGACAAAAATGTGTTTCATTCAATTACAGAAATCTAAGAGTTATACGAATCATTTGAAACTCAATACTGCCATGATATACATGGTCTTTGCAAGTGTATGTAAACTTGTTTTCACAACTGTGTATCATGTTTGAGTTTGGTATACATAGTTCCTCTCTATCCAGTGACTGTGCTCCTCCTCCAAAGAGGCCTTTGAAGAACCCTCTGTTTGGCGCCTCTGGTGTCTCCACTGGTGTAAAGAGCTCACCCAACATCTCCTGAAACATCAACACACATTGTTATTTTAGAGTGAATAAAAACTGGTTGCCTTTTCATAGCGGATTTTGCCATCCACCATCCCTTAACTAACATATACAGTACATACTACATGCACACTGTATGCATGTTTTCAGTGCTGTTATATGTAATAAGATTTGTTTTCTATGCAGTACAAAACTGTATATTGTTTATGCTACCAAGACAGGAGATAAATAAATCCATATGCTATGTGTCTTGTACACAAAATGTTACCTTACCTGTAGGTTTTCACAAGTGTCCTGACTGTAAGTGATCCTCTGGATCTCAGTGGGGGAACAGAGGTACATGGCCTGACCCAGGTTAGTGAAGCAGAACGTCCTGGCTATCCGCATGTCTGTCAAAGGTAGGTAGTTTACATCCATGAGCGGTCTCAGTCCCGGCACACTGGACAGGAGGCACAGAAATGATATGATTTTAAATGTATGGAACGCTAAGAATTGCCCTTAACCCTCTATCTACTGACATAGCATCTCCGCTATGCTTTCTATGTCCGGAGTATTTTTGCCGTAACTCCGTCAAAATTGGTCCGATTTGAAAAATTCCAACGGTGTTAGAAAGCTGAGAAGTGTGGGTATGCGCACATATACGGTTTAATACGGTAGTCGCAACCACTTCACGTAGGCATTCATGGCAAAACACCGGAAGTATCGCAATACCAATACACAGCTTCTCAATAGCGTAACTCTTCAAAAAAGTGCTCGATCTGAAAAATTCCAACGCTGACAGAGAGCTGAGAATCTGTGCTTTCTGTCAATATATAATTTATGGTGGTTATTACGGTAATGTGGAGCGGCACTGCCAAAACTTCCAACTTGAGCGGCAGACGTGGGAGGAAAAACGAGCGAACAAAGAGAAGAGAAAGAGTGAGAAAAAGAGTGGTGATTTTTTTCAAAAAAAAAAAGCGTTAGATAGGTGTATCTGTGTGTGCCTGTGTTTTATTACACAAATTGCATTTTCATATCAATGTCGGGAAGACCATCCAGAACGATCAAACGGCCGATCCGCTTTATCGACGAGGAAAGCGATTTGGAGCATGCTACTTCTGAACTAAGGTATGTGAATAGCATATGTTGTTTTTAGCATACGTTGTTTGAAACATTTGCAACATGTTTCCTGTGTTTAGCTCAATTTTATTAGTATAATTACTTGTCAGAGAGAGTGTGTGTGTCATAATTGCAGACGCACATATTATCTGTACATATTACAATGAGGAATACCATTGTGTTTGTTGCTATGATAAAAAGGAGAAATTTTCATTTGTTATCCATTTTGCTTTCAGTGCTTATTCCTCTGATGGAGAGTCCTCCAGCCACCTCATCCAGGAGGGATTTGGTGTTTGTGGCACATACCAGGAGGGGAGAATTGGTGTGCCAAAAACAAAAGAGATATGTGGACAAAAGGGCATCAAGGGGCAGCATCTGGTGGATCAGAGATGATGGCCTTCTGTTCATCAAGTGGAAGAACAATCAATCTAATTTTCGCCTATGTAAATAGTTATCCTTTGACCTGTTTCTTGCACATCAAGAGTCCTAGACTCAAAAAATGACTGCTGATTATTCTGAACATGTATAGGTTCACATTTCAAATGTCAAAACTAAACTCCATGTGCAATAACAAAACTTATTGTCATAAAATCCATGAAAAAACTATCCGTTTTTGTATTTTTCTTCTTTTAAATTGCCTACAATTCCATATAATGTGCAATAATCATTAACCAGATGTTGAAAAGTCAAGTTCAAGTACTCCTTGGAAAAGGAACCAAAGCTCCTAGACTTAGGACATTTCCTGACCATTTTACAGCCATAATAACAAAATATGTACAAATCGCCATTTTGAGCCTCAGTGGATAAAGGGTTAAATGCCTTTCATATATCTAGTCTTGCTTATTGTGTGACTTTGGTTGTTAGAGTCAGTACAGGAAAGCCAGAACTGTATAGTATTGGGCATGTTTTGATTACTCTCTGCACAACACATTCACATTCACACGGAAACCCGAATCAACACAGACAGGGAGGCAGATGGACATCCTTGCTTTGTCAGACACCCATATGGAAGGCTGTTCTGTCTCTGTCTCTCTCCTCTGGGGAAGTGAAGATTAATGAGGATGACACACTGATCCACCCCTCTGCACTTATATCCTTCGACACAGTGCATGAAAATCACCCTGGTGCAAGTTTGTGGGAGTAACTTGAATAAAGCTGATCTCGTCTAACTCTCACTGAATAGCTAAGTAATCTTGTATGGACTGTCAAAGCAATGTTAACGAACATTGGCAAAACTGACCCTCCAGCTTTATTTGTTTTGATAACACATAAATGTGAATATTGTTCTATTTGCAATTGATAAAACATACAGGAAAGGACAGATCAAATGTGATTTAATCTAACTATACACACATGATTGATTCAAACCGACTCGGTTGATGCACTTTATTAATAACCAACTATTTCCGACTGATCTCAGATGCAGACTGACATGTTCTCACCTGAGGGTCATGATGTGGCCGTTGGCGCAGAAACAGGCCACACACACGCCTTGGCTCATCTGCACCACATCTGCCCGTAAGATGAAGGACGTCTCTGTGATGCTATGTTTGTAGATGCAGGTCTGGGAGGGGAGGGAGATGACTTTGGCCTGTTTCTCTGAACACACCACGGCATACTGGCTCTCGCTGAGGTCCTGGGAGCTGGAAGGGGACACGGAGACGGGCCGGCGCTTACGGACCTTCTCCCGTTCTTCGCCATCTGCTGTGACGTTGGGTTCAAACCAAGGCTCGAACGCAGGAGGCAGCTGGGAACCTGTGGAGTCCAGGAAAGCCATCCGCAAGATGCTTCCCTTCAGCCGCACCAACATGCCTGGTGAATGCAACAAAAACTTTGTTGGAACTCACTGTTTTGTAGAGATTTTTTGCATTTGTTGCAAAATTGTTAAGTTCCTTCTGAGATCCCTACCTGTAGGAGAAATGATAACTGGCTGCAGTTGCCGTTGCTCCCCAGCAGGTGGCAATGTGAGAGCCAGCACCAGCACAGTTCCCAGGGAGGTTCCCACATACAGGCAAGGAGTCAAAGTGCTGTCTCCCTTCCGGGCGAAGGTCTCGCTGAAGTGGAAGGAACTGATGGCCTCTCGTGCCTCCTTGTCGATGCTGGTGACACTGGAGGAGCGTGAGCGGCTGAAAGAATTGTCCCGGTGGTCTAATGGGTTGGCACCCCGTGGCGGGCATACAGACAGGAGGACAGTAAGGAGAAAACAGAGAGAGGTAAAGCACCCACAAAGCAGCAGCATCAAAGACAGACAACATAGAGACTGTACTATACGTACGAAATAAAATGATAAAGAACTATTTTTTATAGTGCCTCAATTTAAACTCTACATAACTAAATGCAAAAAAAATCAAGGAATACCACAAATACAGAACAATCTGTAAGAATTCTTTTTGTTTAGAAACTGACAATGAATGAATTTTGGAGATAGATTTGCATTTTTAACACTGAATAATGGGACTAAAGTACATGGCTGATCTACTTTTATATCTAGGACAGATGAAGTTCATAATTTTCAATGCCAATTTTCAACAGAGCAGCATCACCTGAAAACTTTTACCGTACTCTTATATTGTACCATGGGAACAAATCTAATGCAGTAAGGCACATTTTTTTTACAGATGAATCACTCATAATATTCCATCCCCAATCAGCAGCTATCTGCCCCTTACAGACGCACACAAGTGAATATCTTGGCACTGGCACGTTTTAATTTGACCCTTTGAAATCAAACAATGTTCCATTCATTGCTTCTAGTGCGTTAAAGGAAAAGCTGCACAGGCCCGAAGAAGGAAATACCTTTTTCATGGTATTCTTTCTATTTTCAGAAACCAATCAGACAGAGAAAAGAAAGAACATGAAGAACATAGAAGAGAAAAAAGAAAGCTGCAAAAGTTACAGAAAGCTTCATAGTGAAATGGGTTGTGCAAAGTTTAGCTCAGCACCACTGACCTCTAGTGAAACCCCCACCGTGGTCAAAAAGTGGGAGTTTAATTGCAACAATTTGATTTAGCTCAAAACAGTTTCAATTCGGATCAGATCAGTGCTACTTTTGACTCATGCAAACTTAGGAGAACATCTGCACAGCTTGCCAATTTCGAGGCTAATAACCAGATAAAGCTGGACTAATGGGATGTGGTGGAGTCCAGTCGGAGTGGGGAAAGTATACTGCATTTCATACAAATTGTTTGGAGACACGAAGTCAAGGCTTACCCAAGTCTGGCTTTAGCTCAGTAGGCAAGCTTAATTTCCGTGACATCTTTGCTGGAAAAAAGAGAACATCCCTCTTTACAAACACACGTCTAAGCTAACACACGATGCCATGCAAAGCTAGATCACTAGCATTGGACTGGGATTGTGCACAAAGCCAAAGTACACAGAACGACAAAAGGTTGTGGAACAAGTGCCAGGGGATTGTTTTATTGACTATAGGAGCCAAAATGCGTTACACAGAGGAAGATACTGCATAAGGAGTCAGAGACAACTCTGTATATCACAGAGGCATGCTGTGAAGGACAAAACAAAAGTGGTGACCTCTGGTTGCACAAGCCCTGAAAGAGAGGACTGGTAAGACACATCAAATCTGCACGGCCATTCAGGACCTTCATGCCAAAGGAGCATGCATCAAGAACAAGGAAGTAACAAGAAACAGAAAGTTATGAACAAGAGATGGAAGATAGCGAGAAAGATGGTTAAGAATTATTGAAGTATTCTTCTGCTAATTATATAGTTTTATCACTGGTTCGCAAATCATTCCATCTTTTAAAAGACTGAATAGAAATGGCCATGAATGAAGGTCTGTGATATTATTTTCTCTGTCTGTAGGAGAAAGAAGTAGGAGACAGTGATGATTAATAGGTGACATTCGTCATGCACGCACTGAAATGTTACATCCACTAATAATAGTTAAGAAGTTATGAAGTTGCGGCTGGATAGCAAATGTAATTTTTGTGCTTCAAAAACTGACAGAAACCTATACAGTTACCTTCAAAAGACACCTGTGACATTCTTGAAACCTTCAAGCTCAAATTAGGTGGGGCGTTGGATTGAGCAGAGGTGTAGTTTATTATTGGACACCACACTGATTATCCAGTTTCCGAACCTTGCTCTTGTCCAGCTCTTGTCCTAAGTTTACAAATCTGCCGTGGCTTGTGGCTTACTGTAAACATTTTGTTTACTTTAAGGGCCCTGCAAATGGCATTCAAGTATTCAGGTTAATTAGATTTCTGCTGAGGTTGAAGTTGGGTGGAGCGATGCTGGGAATGATGTGAGGTCACCAAACTCCATTAACCTTCGTTCGCAAAAATGATCAAGGTATAACGTTTCCAAACTCACATTTTGAACAAAGCTAACAGAAAGAAAAGGGAAATGTATATTAAAGCTAGAGTATGCAGGGTCATAGAAACACCTGCCATACATCTGAAAAAAGATCCCACCCCCTCACCCTGAAAGTTGCTCCTTTAAACCACATGAACTGGCTGGAAGACTAATCCATAAGAACGTTCACGGAAAGGCAGCACGGTGCATAAAACTACCTCATGTCTAGGAACACACAATTAGGCTACATCTCCACATTTGTGAAGTGACCTGTTCAATGCCAAAACAGACTAACAAAAGATCAATAAACCGATCAAGCATAACATTATGACCAGCTGCCTAATTTTGTGTCAGTCCCCCTCATATTGTCAAAAAGGCTCTGAGCCATTGGACATGGACAAGAGGACCTCTCACGGTGTCCTATGGGGTCTGGAACCAGGACGTTGGCAGTGGATCCTTTGGGTACTCTGGCTTGTGCAGTGGGGCCTCTGTCAATCAAATTGTTCCACTGCATCCTGTTGATGCTTGATCACAATGGGGTGTAGGAAGTTTGAAGGGCAAATCAATGTCCTGGGCCATTGTCATGTTCCTCAACATGTCCCTGATTGTTTGATGTTTTTTCCATGTGGTGGGGTGCATTTTCCTGCAGGGGTAGGCCAGTGATATTTGGGATTTCCATTTGCATGAGGAAGTGTTCTTGTTCTGGGACAATGTTTATTTGGGTGTCTAAGTCTCATCAACTTGGATGTTAAAATCCCAGGTTTTCCAGCAGAACACCACATAGTACCAATAAGACCACTGTTATTCACTTCACCTTCCAGCGGTCATAATGTTGTGGCTGATCGGTGTACCATCATATGACGCTTGCTAGCAGGCTACAATGCAGAAAGGACAGATTAACACATGTAGATAAACACTAAAGAAACTGGAGCAGGATGGAGGCCACAACGAGCTTTGAAACACTCACAAATAAAAATTAATGGGATCATCTAGAAGTTTTACTAGTGCAAGATGTCTTAGGTTTAGGTGGGACTGTAAAATATAAAATGCCTGCCATTCTTGTGCTACCCGCTCAGTAGCTCTAGCAATGTTTCTGCTGAGACTTGTGGAAGATCTTGGCGGCGTGCAGTGAGCACACAGGCAGATGGGTAGGTGCTTAGTTAGGTAGGCTACCCAATCATCTCATGTAGACCAAATGCAATGATTGGATGGGTTTTTATACAGACCTGTGACTGCCACAGATGTTTTTTTTTCTTTTATTTTCATAACACTTGATTTACAGATTGCTGTCAGATATGCTCTGCAAAAATGTTTCATCATATACTCTAGCTTTAAGAGATTGCAAGTGGTTTAATTAAGTAAAAAAGTAGTGGAAACACCTGTGTGGGCATTTGGGGTATTGCAACCATAAGTCTTGTGAATGATCAGGCTTAAAAAGGGGTCATTTTCCTTAAATAATGTGAAGGCAAACTAAGAAGAATCCACAACATTGGTTTGGTCTAGGCCAAAGTGAAAAACCCAAGATCTGATGTAAACGCCACTGCCGACACCATACTTACTCACTGTCATTCAAATCTGAAAGAGTCCTTCCTTTGTTTCTGACTTGTCGCTTGGTTTTAAAGTAGTTTTATAACATTGAGTATTACTCTCATCAACATACACTGGAGGCACACAAGGACACAGCCGGACAGATGAGTTGCTCTCCATTCTGAGGCGTCATCATACTGTACTATGGACAGATATCAAACGCAGGCACATTTACAGTGTGACAGTCGTGCTACATACATGTAGCATGCAATATGGATATCAGACAACTAACGTGTCTATAGACAGCTGCAGTCCCACCTTCCCTGCAGGTTTGCCTCTGCTCCAAGAGCTTTCAGTCCTCGAAATACAGTTATCTATCCATAATATGTGCCATAATATCATATATAAGCACCTTGTATGTTATGTTGTTAAAATAATCTACAAAGGTTTCTAATTAAAACAAACAGAGAGAGAGAGCTGAAAGGTAGTGGAACAGAGGCTAGCCCTGAAGTAGAGTGGAACTTTATTCTCTTGTCTATTTCTTCCCACCATGGTGACTAATGACACGGAGGACAGAGACAGTTTCTCCACAACAAAGAAGAAGAAAAAAACAAAACAAAGAAAAAACAGGGGGACCAAATCTGGACCATGTTTGTCCTGCCTACACGGCTTCTCATGGAGCTCTTTGGCCAATCTTACCTCCTCTACCACCTCCATTGTAGAATTGCTGTAGATTGCTGTTTGACGTCAACACTTTAGGGGGTGTGGGGGGGAAGTAAAGTAGAGCAAATGTGCAGTTAGAAACACCCTTTGTCTTTTTTTACTACACAAGTTGTTGTAGTTTACAGTCATAACCTTTTTTGTGTTGTTTTGAGCAGAAACATGGCCTTTAAATTTCAATAAAGCTGATCCAGGACACAGGTTAAGACTCCTAGTACCTTAAATAAATAAATTCCTGATTGAGAGATTATGGTGTAATATTACAGCTACATTCTTTATAAAAGCAAAAACAACCGCGCGAGTAAATCAAGTAATCTACACTGTTTAATGCAGTTTCAGTTTCATTTAGCTATCATAGCGAGATAACATTCTATTGGTATAAAGTATCTTCAATGTAAAGCAGAAGATTTAATGTGCAAAACACGAAAAGAAGGAGAAAAAAGGGGTCTCTGGGGTAGTACTCTTATGTTCTGTGATTTATCACTAGCAACAGTAAGTATGTCATTTTAAGTACTCTGTAATGCAAATTAAATTCCAAGAGTCTTTTTGAGTAAAGCTCTGCTGTTCTTAAATTGATATAATCTAAATTCATCATACTGCAACTTACTTCGAGGAAAAACAGATGCGACTGCAAATGATATTATTTTCTTCTACCGGCAGATTTTATGACTTACCCAAAAAGGAAAAGAAGCACTCAGGTCTAGACTAAATGACTAGTTAAAGGAGACAGTTTTTGCAGGAAAGCGCCTTATCTCTCTCTATCTCATGAATAATGCAAAGCAGACAGATGTATCAGACCACAGTCTGGTGGCACCAGACATGGGGGTTGGGACAGCCATCATACCTGGCAACAGCAGCAGGACTCCAGACTTTGAGATTTATTTTCTGTCTGACCTTTTTAAAAAAGCTCCTTATTTTCGCGGCGCTAATGCCAACTTTGCTCTAATGAGATGAATCTGTGCTGTTCGTTCTTCAAGCACCTTCAGCCCAAATACTAATGACGTAGATTAAGTGCAACAGAGTGTCTGACTGCTGCAAAACACAAAGCACTTCTTCCACTGGCTCATCAAAAGGCTGATTATTTGCACTCGGAGGTGGAATTATGTGGTAAGTAACATAAAGCTGATGATGAAGATTTTATGTTAGTTTTCTTTCCTACTGCACAATCTATTTTGTTTGCTTTCACCCGGGCATATACATATGAAAACTGCTTAATATGGTAATGTACTTGCAAGAATCTGCTTAAATGCTGAAAGAAAGAAAGATCCCTGCTTAAAAATCCAAGTTAGTTCACTTAATTTTGGCAAGCAAAATTATATATTTGCTAAATATTTTCAAAATTATGCAGTTACTGAATATGTAACAAAACATGACTTTCTTTTTTTTTCCTTTTTAACTTTGATAAATGTAAATTAATGGGTTTCTCTACCAGAATGCAGAGTTTTGTTTAACATCTTCATTCAGTTCACAATTCTTAGTAGTCACACTGAATTAGCATCACACAGATTGGATACATTTATAGCCTGGGACCCTGTTTTCCAGGATACTGAGTGAGATTAAAACAAATTTATTCCTGTCTATTGAACTCTGCAAAGTGGTAAAAAGAATGCATGCACAAATGGGAAAATACTCTTGAAATCCCATAAATGCACGGTATTAAACTCAAACTGTGCTTTTCTAAAGACTGAGGTAAAATGAAATTGACAGTCAAACAATTTTATGGTTCGACAAATAAAAAGAAACAACCTTTTTCATACAGTTCCAGTTTGATGAGCGACAATTTCAAGAAAATAGTATTAAAAGTAGAGGCTCTTTTGAAACATTAATCTTCTTCCCTAACTAATACCCTTCTTGCATGCATATACATGGTAAATTTTTGACTGGATCACAGATTGGACTTTACATCTACAGAGTACAAAGCCTCTGTTGTATTGGTTTTCTTTCAATGAGACACTGAAGGACATGTTACCTGAAGTAGGGGACTTGCAGCGGTCCTCTGATGTGGCCGAGCCCTCGTTGATGTCGCACAGACCTGTAGCAAGGATCACGCAAATTAATCATTAAATACAAAACCAGGCAGATCAAAAAGAGGCACTGGGGTTATCATATTCCATTATATTTGTATAATATACTGCAAACAGATATCTAGTGGGATTGCAAAATGTTTCTGGGAGATTAGACTAGACCAGACTAGACTGGTGGGGAATCTGATGATTTTATATCGTGGATAATCTTAATTTGGCACATGAATCATATTGAGTCCTGTACTACAAGCCAAGTTCAACATACCCAAGTTTTTGTTACCTTGTTTCACTAAGCCTAACAACCACATTCAGACTAATCAAGCTGGTTGTCAAGTCGTTAAACCAACCCACGGTTTCTCTATTTAGCTCTGTTTAAATAAACCAGGAGGTGTTGACACCAGATGACCATTTGTAAACACAGGTAGTTCTAGAGTAGGACAGTGCTTTCATCTTTAGAAGATTGTTTTATTGGCCATTTTATGCTGTAGCTTGTTTGCATTTCTTTAAACTGATCACAAATATATTGCGGTAAGCAAAGGATGCCATGCCAGTATTTCTGCAAAATAGTGATGGGGGGGAATTGTTTTGTTGGAACATTTACATGTACGGAGGCGAGCACTGACATTAATATTACTAATTCACTGATAAAAAAAAAACGTGATCCAAATCATTTTGCAAATCTTGAAATACTGATGTGGTAGGTTGCTGAGAAGAATGCGATGGGGCAGGGTTATACCCATAGCCCACATCTGGTGAGTCAGACGACTTCTTACGGGGTGCAGTACAAATACTACAACAACCATAATATTCTGCTTGTACAAGTGAAGAACAATGGTTAAACAGCAATGGAGGAGAATATTGCTGGTCTCTAAGCATCTAACCAGACAACATTCCTGGACTATCACAACACTGAAAAACAGTGCTCGAAGGGACATTGCTTTCACAATGGATACATGCAACACATTCTGCGGCTATTCCGTATCATACCAACCAAAGAGTCTCCTCCAAAGCACCCTCATTTAAAGGAGCAGGCTTTGTGTCCGGGCAACCACATGCACAACTAATCAAGTTATCACATGAGTTTAACTAAACCTGTTGGGAGATTTGCAATTCAGATTGTGGGTTGTGTTTCTGCCTGGAAAGATCTCCATATGATCTCTTGGCCAGTTTGTCCATCCACTGACAAACAGACTAGCCAGTCAGTTTTTGCGCAATTTCAATGTTTCTTATCTGGCTTCAAAGCTAATTCCTTCCTTTGCCACGTGCATGTGTAGGTATAAGTATGTCTCTGTGTGTGACATTGTCCTGTGAGGCAGAAAGCCAAGCAGACAGCCATCCCTGTTGGCAGAGAAACACAGCTGGACGCCTGACTACTGCTCACACTTGCCAAGCTCTGACAGGTGCCAGCCCACTGCTCACCAGTCGCTGACACCAGATGCTCTCTGTGTGTTTACATGTGCATCTTCTTGTGTATATTGAAGCATTTAAATTAGCTTGTCTGCACAATTTTTTTGTGACTGTTACTGCATCCATAGTTCCTTAGCATACTTGTGCATAAAACACATCAAAAGAAACCCCTCAGAATCTACACGCCTTACTGATTCATCAGTTAAACTTTTGCCTAAAATGGGCAGTACATCATTATGACACTGCGGCATCATCTATGTAACTGCACTGCCATGCTCTAACACATGGTGGCAGTGTGTTCATACTGAAAGCATTCCATAATCCATTAACGGTACTATGAAGCTGCATTGGCGATGTGTGTAAAAGGGATGGGCTCTGAGACTGTGCTTGTGAATGAGGGACAAAGAAAGGTGGAAGAACAAAGAGAGAAAAAGTCAATCAAAGCTGAAAGAAAGAGTTTGTGTTGTGGGAAGGCTTTGTCAAGTGTCAGCCCTGTGAACTAAACCTGGATTGCGTCATTTTTAGATGCAATGCGTGTCATTCATTCTCCCAAATATGAGAATGAACGTGTGTCATTCATTCTCATATTTGGATCGGTTTACAGATTAAATCAGGGACTGTGGATTTGTGGGGTGAGCTCTAGTGGCAAAAACAAGTCATCATGATCGATGAAAACCTAAACCTGAAACCTGCCGTGTGACAGAAAGACGGAGCAAACCAAATTTGATCGTGGTCCCTGTGAGATTCACTGTGCTTGTACAGTCAAGACCAGCAGCTGACAAGTGGTATTTGATGTTCTGTGTAACTGTCTCTGGTTGTTTCATTTTGCCTGTAGGATAAGACCAGGAAAATCCTGGTTGAACTTTAATGCTGAAAACTGTTTTTTCATAAAAAAACTAGAAGCAAAAAGATCAAGAATCATATACAGTGCTTCTATATTTAAGTAACCCCTTCATGCCGTAATGTGCCCTAGATGCAACTCCATACCATTGCTTACTTTAGAAAGTGTGGATCTACAACTCAAGGACACCAGTTTACCTATGATTTGGATCAAACACTGTAAAACTATACTGCAGTCCACAATGGTAAGTTTTAATACTGGAGTTATTCAGCCATACATGTTAGAACCAGACACCAGTTTGCTGCAAGATAACTGGTTCCTTAGGTTTGTTGCATATAAAACCTTGGAAGTCTGTATCCATGTTCTTGAGAATGCTTTTTGCACGCTGCATTTTCAAGGTGGAAATGCTCAGCCATGATTTTAACTGCTTATTTTGCTCATGATGTGTGTTGTAGCATGTAAATGACAGCATATGGAAATGTTAACAAAGTAAAAACTGAATTTCACTTGAGGGGATCTTTAAAACTCAATCATAGGATTGAGTAGTGGAAGATCAATAAACCAAAGACAACATTATAATAAGTGTTAAACCCAGAAATGTTAAAATATGATATGTAATGATCAACCTGATGTACACTGACAATCAGAATCTTACTTGCAAGTGTTGTACTTTTGCAAGCTTAATGACAGCGACTGATTAACAAGATGCTTGGTCCTGAGTCATGCACTTGTGTGTGTATGGACAAAACACAAGGACTTGCTAGAAAAGCTTTGTTTGCTGAGGGTAAAGACATCGGGAATGAAAGGAGTTTTAGTGATCTTGGCTATGCCACAGTGACTTGCAAGTTTGGTAAGCAGCCACCTGGCTCTTGAATTTAGGCAAAATGAAAAGGCTTGGATGTGTGATTAGTTGGCTGTGGAAAAAAAACAATAGTGGGTTATGTTTGATTTCCTGCAAGCAATAAAAAAGTCTGTTGTGTATGTTCAGAAAAGTTGTTCTGCTCTCTTACTTGTCCTTTTTTCCTTATTACCTCCAGAAGGCTGTCGTGTCTTTCTTGGCGACCGGGGCTGTCTCTGATAGGGGTCATTGGAGCCGTAAAGCTCGACCGTACCCAAGTTGAGCACAACCGTCTTCTGGACGTAGTCCACCACCGCCAGACCGTTACTGTTGCCAAACACCAATCTGGGGAGGGATGACAAAGTCAGAGAGGAAGTCGAAGAAGTAGGAGGGGAAAAAGTTTGAGAAACAAACAAGGAAGAACTGATTAGTGGTGAAACTGTAGTCAGACTACAAAGAGTTGAGATTTTGAAGTTTTCCTGGCATCACAGAATTGTGTCACTGTGGGCAATAAACAGTTACTTCTTGAACACGTTTCCATTTTCCGTATATTTTTAGTTATATTACTGTCTCACCTAAGACGTAAATGCCAAAACAGACTAACATAAGATCAATACACCGATCAAGCATAACATTATGACCACCTGCCTATTATTGTGTTGGTCCCCCTATGTGCTCAAAAATGCTCTGAACCATTGGGCATGGACAAGAGGACATCTCAGGGTGTCCTATGGGGTCTGGAACCAAGACGTTGGCAGTGGATACTTTGGGTACTCTGGCTTGTGCAGTGGGGCCTCTGCCAATCAAACTTGTTCCACTGCATCCTGTTGATGCTTGATCACAATGGGGTGTAGGAAGTTTGAAGGTCAAATCAACGTCTTGGGCCACTGTCTTGTTCCTCAACATGTTCCTGATTGTTTGATGTTTTTTCCATGTGGTAGGGTGCATTTTCCTGTGGGGGAAGGCCAGTGGCATTTGGGATTACCATTTGCATGGGGGAGTGTGTTTGTTGTGGGACAATGTTTATTTGGGTGTCTAAGTCTCATCAACAGGGATGGCAAAAACTAAGGTTTTCCATAAGAACACCACATAGTACCAATATGGTCAATGTTATTCACTTCACCTGTCAGTGGTCATAATGTTGTGGTTGATCAGTGTAAATAAAATAATTTCCAGCTTTAGTTTCTTTAGACTCCAGTCTGGTACTTACAGGCCGTAGGAGGAATTGAGTGCCAGACTTGTGATCTGCTGAGGAGGCTCTCCACTCACCCACACTAACTGGACCACCAAATCTACCTGGTAACCTGGAGACTGCTTCAGCGGAGCACTGCGAACTCTGTGGAGAGGAAGGCAAAGTAAATTTTAGGAGAATAAAGACAAAAGGGACCAACAAAAAAAATGAAAGACATTTTTTTAAAAAAAGGGTTTCTTAAAGAGAATGACAAGTGGTGCAGCTGCAGTCCTGAATCAGTTTGTCTGTTGAGGGTCTGGCATGAGTGGTTGGAAGGGAATGATGGGGCGGCTGTGGCTGAGAATGCTTCAGGCGGTGACTAAGTCTGTGCAAGTGTGCTTGAGGCAAAAAGGCAAGACTCTCGTGTATTATGAGTGTGTGAGAGAGTTTATGCAAGTGCTTCTGCATGTGTGTGCAGTTTGTACTTGAGGCAGGGCATGTTGCCTCCGTCGGAGTTGTTGCTGCTGGTGGAAGGGTGCGAAGGTGGGCCGCTCGTCTGAGGGGAGGCGCCAGGGGTGGGAAGTGCCGACGTCTGTTCGCCCCCGCCGCCCCCGCCATCTGGAGACTCTATGTCGTTCAGCTCATACTGCATTCGCACCTCTAGTAACTGTACGGGAAAACAAACACGGAGGCACGTGGAAAGGTTAGTGAATTTACACGGGGAGATCACAAAAAATGCATGATAGAGGCATCAAAACTCTTGTAAACAACAGTTCCTCTGGGAAGAGTCACATGACAGTGACTGACATGCGTTTGCGGAGTCACTTTGATGATGAGGATTTGCTCGACGTGCGAGTGCATGTGTGTGTGGGCAGGCTGAGAGTCAAAGAGGTTCCTGCAAAGCTGAAATATTCCATTCCTTCAAAGTCCTCCTTCAGGCTACCCCATTGCAACCTCCGCCTTCGCACAGACACACACAAAACTCACACACACACACACGTACAATGCTCATAAGCTCCTCTCTTTTGCATTCTATCAGTCTCATTAGCCTCACTGACATGTGGGAGAGAGGAGTGATCAGCGCCCTGCTTCAGATTCTACCTCCCTCCCGTCTCTGTCCTCCTCTACCTTCGTTTTCTGCAAGGTTACAGAGAGGTGTTTGACCTTGTGCAAGGGGAGAGTGCTCTCCTAATTACAGATCCACATCGCAGCACTTTGAGTGTAGGAGAAAAGGGCCTGGACCTTCTCTGACAAATACATTGGTGCTCAGAGGCGCCGAAACACTGTATCCATCTCTTTAAACTGCTGTTACAGTGCTCTTAAGCAAGGGACTTGAAGTCTGCACTCTTTGCTGTGTGCTTTGAGCAACAAAAGATTCAGATATTTAGGACAACCAGTGCAGAACACGAAAAGGGCATCAGCTAAAAGACATCCCAGTGCTGCCCACATACTATGATTGACAGGTGATCTCTGTGAAGTCTTGTGCAAAAAAAACACCACCGCAACGACTGCTCAGCAAGTAAAACATTGCCAGACTTGGAAGTAAATGCAGCATCCTGATGGCAACCAAATCAACACTCCACTGCGACCAGCAGAGACGAGCAACAGAACATGCAGTTGCACTTACAACATAGGAGCTGCGAGCACCCACACACACACACACACACACACACACACACGCACACACATTCACACACACACACACACACACACGCACACACATACACACACACACACACACACTCTGGGATTAAACTGCTTTTCTCTTTATTTCATTAAACACCAACTCCCATCACACCACCATTAGCACTCACGCTGCTATTGAGGCAGATTATAATGATGGTCTAGCTTTGCTTGTTCACTGCTCTGTCTGTTGGCATGGTAACCATACTGCCTTTGACTAGGCAGATCTTTTGAGTGCATTTGTGTGTGTCTGTGTCTGTGTGTGTGTGCGGTGGTGGATATGTCTCAGCATCTTAACGCAGGAGAGGAAAAAGTGAGCAGTGAGGGCAATTCAAAAGCAAAACGTTTTGGCGATGGAGGACTTGAGAGTTACATGGTGTCGTTTTATTTGTGTCTGTTTGTATGACTGGAACAGACTTACAGGAAAAGAGAAGACCAGAAAAAATGATGTGTTTTTAGAAATTTGCAACAAAAAAAACCCACTGGAAATAAAACTACAGAAAAAGGAAACTATTACCCACCTGTACCACCTCAGTGGTTACTTCCAGCTTGCTGAAGCGGTAGATGATAATGTTGGCTGACACGCCGGCCACACAGAGCATCCGGCTCTCAGGGCACCAGGCCATTATTTGAATGGCAAAGGGGTCGTCATCTGACGCCTCGGTGCTGCCCTTGTCCTCTTTAGACCGGTTTCTGTCAAATACCTTGGCTGTTTTGAGCTTATAGAGCACCTGGAGCATTACTAGAAAAAAAATACAGGGGAAAGAGAAAGAATCAGCTGCATATCAGACATGTAGAACCCAATGCTGAAAGAGGCAAAGCAGCTCTTTGAACATGATCAAACTGATTATCACAAGATGAAATCCAAACAAAAACATTTTTTCTGTGAATGCTAGTGCTCCTAAGCAGAACATTTGCTTCAAAAAAGTGCAGTTTTCCTTAATTTTCTCTTTTATCTTAAAGTTGAATCAAAGATCAAAGTGTCCTATGTCTTCTACTGTTTGAAATAAAAGAAACAATACTTATAATTTGTGAGCTCAACTTACTTGCAGAGGCATCCCAGAACTTTACAGTCCCATCAGCATGTCTGAAAATGAAAGAGAGAAAAGAAGAGACAAATATGATATATTTCTGATGTTCAGGGAATAAATCAAAGTATAATAATATATTTTAAAAAAAGGTAAAATACTTAGTTTATTTCCTACACAACATTTATCCCAACCACAGACATGCCCTTTAGAAAGATGGCAGTTCTTAGTCTTATGACCTCAGAGGTTGTCTGATCAGGAAGTAATGTGTTAGTATACTATACAATGAGAACTATTTTGATATTAATGTCCACACACCTATTTAGTTTTGTTCAGGTGTTCAGGGGCTGTTAGCCCTATGGCATAAAGTTATGATTTTAGACAAAAATGGGTTCCTGATTTTGTGATTAAAGCCTGGAAGGGAAAAACAAAATTTCATTCATTTTTGACAACAACATAAAGGTGCAATTTCCACACAGTTTTGGCCATATTTATTTTTGAAGCAAAACAATGTTCACTTATTGACAATTAACTGTTCGCCACTCTGTATCACAGTAAAGGTCATGTATTTTGTTGTCATTTTTTCCCCCTTATTTTTCTTTGGTTCGTTGCCAATTCCGCTGAGTGGATTGGGAGGGAAATATTTTACAGGCTGTGGCGCTCTGAGAGAGAGAAACCTGGACAGAATAGTAATACGGCACGTAGCGGCGGGGAGAGGAGGGAGGATGGAGAGAGGGCGTGAGAGCCTCCTGCTGCCAAACCCATAGCTCAATGTCATCTCTTCAGTGCGTGTGTTCTGTTAAAAGCGCCCCTTCTCCCCGCGTTGACAGCTTAGCGCTGGATAATAAACATTAAAATGGAGCAAAGTGCACATGATTGGAATATATGAAGGCCTACATTAAAAAAAATAAATAAATGAAAAATGAAGCTCCTTGGCTGTGCTGACCTGACAGTGCAGAGGGAGGTGAAAGTAATTGCGGCGAGATAATAAAGATAATGAAATCAGTATTGTCTTACCCAGTGATGATGATCTCGGGGTAGCTTTGTGTGCCCTGACCCCAGTTTCCACCACTAATGGGCCATTCCTGGAGAGAGACACACACACACACATTACATTAGCGGATGAGACAGTACAGGAGCAGCTCTGTCGATAAACAGGGTGTCAATAAACACATTGATTTTGGAAACAGATGACATGATAAAACTGCACATGTGCGAGCGCAGGAGCACAGCCGGGAACCCTTTTTTGTTTAAGTCTCTCACTGTGTCTTCTTGCAATTATGCATTATGCACCTTAGCGTGCGTCTCCATGCGTGTGTGTGTGGGTTAGTGGGGGTTTGGCTTTGAACACGTTGACAAATACAAAGGTCACCGGGATGACTCATTGTGATCTTTATGTGAGAATGCCCTCCTACAGCTCAGTCAGGCTTTTACTTAACCAAAAAAAAAAAAAAAAGACAAAAGAAGAAGCAGCTTGGGTCAGTGCATGCTGACATTTCCGACAGAAAGCTCGAGTCAGGCGACGGGGAGAAGAACATAGGCATACATAATGGCTGAAAGAGCAGGGGGTCTGACTTGGATGATACAGGAGATAAGAGACAAGAATGAGAAGAGAGAGGAGGTGTACGAAAATAGAGGAGGATCATTAGGTAATGGGACAATATTATATGGTCCGTTTAGTTTTGTGGAAATATGGAGAAATATAAATTCTAAATGCAGTTGCAGCAGTAGTATATGGAGTGGAGTGTTACTGTGCCCTTTATCTTCTAGCCTTGTTGTTCTTGGTGCATGGCACGATGGTTAAAGGCTGCAGCGTGGGACATTTAAATTTCTAATTCAGGCATTTAGCTCTTTCATGGTGCCGCTATCCAGAACGACATGAGGGCAAATCGCACCCTTGGGTTAGCATTACGCTGTTACACAACCTGAATCCGTGACGGTAGGTAAGTTAGTTCATAAGCCGTTGTAATTCATTTTATTTCAAAAGTAAAGCCTGCGTTCAGTGATTGCGAGGAGCAGTTTGTGATTTTTTTGTTGCATCAGACCTCTGCTTATATTACAGTTCCAGAATTTCCTGGAAAGTTTCCTAGAAATAGTGGAAGGGATTAATAGCACTGTAAAAAATTTAGTTTTTTTTAATTAAAATCAGAACACTGAAAAATTACAATAAAATCTAATAACTTTTGCATACATCTTTTACTAATTATAGAAACTACTATAGAACATCTATACCAATCAGGCAACAGGTAACCACCTGCCTAATATTGTGTTGGTCCCCCTTATGTGCTCAAAAATGCTCTGAACCATTGGGAATGGACAAGAGGACCTCTCAGGGTGTCCTATGGGGTCTGGAACCAGGACGTTGGCAGTGGATCCTTTGGGTACTCTGGCTTGTGCAGTGGGGCCTCTCGAACTTGTTCCACTGCATCCTGTTGATGCTTGATCACAATGGGGTGTAGGAGGTTTGAAGGTCAAATCAACATCTTGGATGATCGTCATATTCCTCAACATGTTCCTGATTGTTTGATGTTTTTTCCATGTGGTGGGGTGCATTTTCCTGTGGGGGTAGGCCAGTGACATTTGGGATTTCCATTTGCATGCGGGAGTGTGTTGTTGCGGGACAATGTTTATTTGGGTGTCTAAGTCTCATCGACAGAGATGGCAAAATTTGAGGTTTTCCAGTAAGAACATCACATAGTACCAATAAGACCAATGTTATTCACTTCACCTGTCACTGGTCATAATGTTAAATATGATCAGTATATAGGCAAGCTAGTTATAAGGCTGTATTGAGGCACAGAGGTGCTTTAAAGTAAATAGTAACACATACTAAGCAAGGTAACATGACAATATCAACATAGTGATGTTGATGCATATATTATTTAGTGGATTGTCTGTCTTAGTTTAACATAATAGCACACTACCATTTGTTAGTCAGCACTAAACATTACTGAGGCCGGTGTCTTTAGTTTTACAAATATTTGCGAGATCTGTCGATATTGTTCAATTTGTACACTTTCAATAAATTACTTCGCTTTCAAATTAACTAGACTTTCACCTACTAGGTAGGTTGAACCTTTAAAAAATGTAAAACTGTGAAGAAAAGCATGAGTTAAATTAAGAGCAACTTAAGAATAGTATTTAATTTCATTTAAATGGTATGCGATTCTCAAATTAGGTAGGTTTTTATAAGAAACGTTGTTAAATACATAATGATATATAAACAAACCAAACAACACATTTCTGTTTTTCTCAGTCTCAATGTACAGAAACAGAATCTCTTGTGGATGCACTGCTTCCAATCTACTGAGAACACATGAGTATCTCCTCCCCTTCCAGAAATGATTTCTCCTTTTTCTATTTTCCCTGAAAAACTGTAAACCTAAAAAGCAGTGTCTGCTCCGTGATTTAGTGCGTCTCGATCCAAAGCCTGATATCTATCAGTGCTACATTATCGTGAAAGATTTTCTGTTTTAGAGAAAGAAAAGTAACAGTATGCAATGTTACAACATAAAGCCTTCCTACATGGTACCTTTTTGCTGTAGCCCTGTCGCTTCTGCCGCGAGCCAACAGAGTAAAGTGCAGGTATGAGGTCCACAGGGCAGTCGGCAAAGTACTCGCAGCAGGTCACAGGAGACTCATGGATAGTCAGAGGATAGGGGTTCTCGAATATGGGGTAACTGCAAAAAGCAGAGCACAGACAAAGTCACTCTTAATGACATTAGTCTGTCTGCCAGCATCAGTCCATTAGTCCCATTCAGGTCTGCATGCCTGCTTCAAGTTGGCATTCCGTAAATTCTGGACGTTGGCTAAAGAATACAAATTATGTAAGCAGACTGCATTGTGATATGAAGAAGAGGGCAAAGAATAACCGAGATAACAAGCGCCAGTGGGTCAACTGTGGCCCACATTAAAGAAACAAAAGGAGTCAAGATGATGAAGAGGTATTCAAGAAATAGTCGGACTCACCCATTTTGTGCAAGGTCGATCACCACTAAATCCTTTTCTAGAAGGACCACCACAGCGTAAGGTTCCTGAAAATCTGCAAAAAAAACGAAACACACAGAGACGAGCCATTCATCACACCCCGCACTTTTATCAGTCTTGTAATTCCTTGAGAAAGAGCTCCCTGAAATCTGCAACCCACATGGGAGGAATTCCTCACACTTTGTACGGCAAATCATATCTATACCCTCAGGATGTGAGGGCAGGAAAGCTTAACGCTCAAATTTTTATTAATCTATGTGATTTATAACTGCGGGGGGATATTGCTCTGGTTGAATATTTGTGTCAGTCTGATCTGAGAGTAGAATTTCATATTCCATCTTCAGATGATTTCCTCATAATAGATTTTAACTGTTGTACTGAATGAATTTGTGATATATAACTTAGAACTGCACAATCGGCGGGGTCACCACAATGGAGCCAACACGTGCTTAAAATTCTGCTCAGTTCTGTGGTGAATGTATGCAAAGGTTGTTTAACTTTACTGGATTTACACTGATCATATGTCTGGTAGAGTTATCCGAATCTGGCAGCCACTTAACCAGAGCAGCTGGGAGTTAAAAGCCTCACTGAAGAGGACCTTGACAAAATTTATGGGGAAGGAAAGGAAACACAAAACTGCCTTTCTAACCACAAATTGCTTGTTGGCTTCAGGCGTTGTCTGACCTGCTGCAGTCATAAAGCACAAGCCTTTGCATTATGTATAGACAGTAGGCACACTTCTTCATTTGTTTTGGATGCTTGATTTGGAAATAACATTGCATATTTTAACATTTAGATTTGCACTATTTTAAGGTAAACTGTTGGTACACAGCTCTGGTTCTGTATATGGTAAGCAAACACAGTAGCTTAGACTGATTCGTACAACACTTTTCCAGCATGTAAAGTGCAAGGTTAACTTTGTGCACGTTCATGCACAGAGGACGGGGAAAGGAGATGGTGGTGGGAAAGGGGGTAATGGGAGCAACATAGATGCTAAATCTCACAGATGCTAACATCTAAATATCAACAATCTTTCTCTAAAATTGCAGATTCCACCTGTGTGCTTGTAAACTGGTCTGTAAAAAGTCAGTCTGCACACATCAAGATTCTTTTGTCAACCCAAGCCCTTGGTTCTGGTCTAAATTCCGCACTGATGAATGTCACTTTCGGCATTTGGGAACTCGAATTAGCAACTGTAATTATGACAACTTTTATATGATGACTTGCTGCTGTGTCTCAGGCATTAGAGCGGGTAGTCCACTGATTGCAAGGTTGGCAGTTTGATATCCAGCCCCTCCGCATGCTGAAATGTCCTTGGCATAGACTCGGAACCCCAAGTTGCGCCCAATGGCAGGCAAGCACCTTGCATGGAAGCACCTTGCATGGAACTGTTGGTGTGAGAATGGATGAATGCGAAACACATTGTAAAGCGCTCTACCACTAAGGTAGAAAGGTGCTATCGAAGTGCAGACCATTTACCCTTTCACTGCTGATTTATGCAGAGATACAAACTAACTGCAAAACAGACAATCAAGTCAAAACCATCTTGACCAGGGGTGGGCAATCCTGGTCCTCGAGGGCCACTATCCTGCATGTTTTAGATGTTTCCCTCTTCCAACACACCTGATTCAAATGATCAGGATCATTATCAGGCTTCTGCAGAGCTTGATGTTGTTTAGAATTTCTGTCACACTGGTTTTAATAGGATGACATACATTATAATTATTTTTATGACTTGCACTTTTAGTTGTTGTCCTTATCTGCAAATGGTACCTCTTTGCTAGTTCTTGTGCCTGAACTAGAGAGAGTTATGATACTTTCATTCAAACACATTGGTGTCCACATTGCATTTAGTGCCACTGCTTCGTCTGCAGTCACATTATCAAGGATTATCAAGCTTCCCTACACACTAATGATGGTTTAAGCATGTGCAGGCACACACTATCAGCTCGACATATATTGTGTAATCCAAAGACCCAGTAACGTCCATTACCAGATGAAATCAGCGGGGGGAGTGACATCAGGTTGCCAGTGACATAATGAAGCCACCATTGTTACATAACTCACTAATCCTTCCCGTAGCTGTATATGTGCCAGATAGCACAGTAGCAAAGATTACATACTGGCTTACATACATAGCGTTCCCATATCATCATGCTCCAGTTGGACTTGTTTTAGCTGATGACTCCTCAGTACAGGAAATAAGATAATAATTTAATTTAGATGGAAGGCTATTGTGTTCTAAGGGATGAAATGAGAATGTGATATTCTGTGCGTCAGATAATGAAACTGAAAAGTGGGGATCCTTACCCTTGGGAAATTTCATATTTATTACAGAAATGCACTAGCACAGGGGCAAGCAATCCGACATAATTAAAAAACAGAAAGGTGTATGCATATATATATATATGTGTGTGTGTGTGTGTGTGAGACACCAAAAGGAGGGAGAGATGACAATTAACATACAAATAGAATGCTCAGGCGTTCACACAACAACTAGTGAACACACTCCAGTGCGCAATTAGACCAAAGCACACACTTACCATTCGGATATGGTGTCTCACATAGTGTGAGGAAGTCTACTATAGGATAATCCATCTCCAGTACAGCAGTACTCTTCCCATGCATTACTGTGAGACATGGCCGCCGGCCCACCGTATCATAGGACAGACCACCGGACAAGATTATGAAGGGTTCCCTGGAATGCACATACAAGCATAGGAATAACGCTTTTTCCATACAAGACTTTTCATATACTTGGCTTTTACTTAAGAATATACATTAAACATACTTGAATAATGTATATTCTTATACATTAAAAACTTTATGTTTAATGTTACCAGTAGGGTACTAAGCAATATTATGGATTTGCATCAGGCTTTGAAACAAGTTAGCACAAACAATGAGTTAGTCTGACTACAAAGGATATTTAAAGAAAATAATCATTTATGTTTTTTTTCTGTTGTAATTGCAGTGTGTAGTATGTCGTAGGTATGATGTCCTGATATTGTGAAACTACAATCAATCATAAGCTCTTAGGTTATCATTTATTATCTATTTGTGCATTTAATGTACATGTATTTTTGTTGTTGGGGAACAGTTTTCATGTTAGTAGAGTAACTTTCATGTAGCTCAGATGGAAGAGTTGCCTAAGTGGTTAAAAGGTGAAGGTTTGAAGCCAAACAGATATGATATGTTTACACCCCTAAAAGGTTTTTGTTCTTGGAAAGATGGACTCAGCATTTCTTAAATGGTATGAAACACTGCACCATGAGGTTGAAATTTACAACCCATTTACCACAAGCCAATAAGAAAAGAGTTTGTGTTCACTATAAAAGCTGTTGCACTTGTACTGCTTCTTTGGGGGAGAGAGAGGAGTGAAGTCTCTCCTCTCCTTCCCATTGCAATGATGTAATTTAATTCTCCACATTGTTAAAAATGTGATGTACAGTGGTCTGCTGGGTTCTCACACAGTCCAAAGACATGCTCAGGTTAATTGATGATTCCAAATTGTCTGCAGGATGGATATTGTTGACAATAGTAAATTTGCCCAGCAGTGTGTTTGTCATCTTATTCAAGGGTAGAACCTGGATGTGTAAAACATCCTTGAAAATACACACAAATAAACAAGAATAATAAAGGCAGAGTTGAAAAAGGCTGATACAAAGAGAAGCGGAGTTTCCTACCTTCAATATTAACACATTTCTGAGTTTATTACTTATATAGAACAGCCTAGTAGCCAAGCAGAGAGCAAGTGTGATTTTTTTGCACTATGTTCAGCCTTACATAAGACTGACTTGTGGGTACCTCCTTATTCAAGGCAAGTGGACAAATCTTTAAGCTTAGATTGTCTCTGCAACAGCTTTTAACACAGGTAAACAATCCTGTTGTGTCTTTCGTCACAGATGCGTGTAATTAAATGTATTCATGTCAAAGCATGTGTGTATGCACGAGTATGGTCTATGAGATAGAGAGAGAAAGAGGGACCATACCCATTTCTGGTTGTTTTATACTCCACTTTAAGTATGGGTTTACAAGGCTCTGGCTTCTTCCCATCCTTGGGCTGTTTTCCTAAAATAGAACAAACAGAAGTTACTTTAGTTTGCTAGTTCACTCCTTCACCTCCTTTCTTCTAATTTTTTCCTGTCATCTCTTTTTTTCTCCTCTCTCCTAGAAGCAGCACTTAAAATGCTGCACTGAGCAGTAGCCAGACAATAACAGATGCCTATTCATCAGAGAGGAGAAAGACAAATGCAGGGGCAGGGACATGCAAAGAAGGTGCGAGGATCATGGATGATTTACAGAGTCCATCTACTGAGACCCCGGGGGACGTCTGTGTGAAGGAAATGTGCACATCCATTACATGCATGCTTACCTGTGCATATTTTTGAATGACAATGCACAGTGAGTAGCTGAAAATCTCTAAATTATAACCGGAGAGCCAAAAAATGGCCTCTATTGCAGGTTATATAAGACAAGTCTATATGATAATAACACTTTTAAAAGCTATATCTAAATAACAGATATCTAAAAAGACAATTGAAGGAGGACTTATAAGCCCGACTTAAACCTGTCAAAGGAATTTGCATAATTGACCATTAAATACCAAACTAATTATGCATGCAGCAGTGGGAGAAACAACTAATTAAAAACCCTGTGTGGTGAAATCCTTTTTCTGCAGCTCCCTGCACACAAAACCAGCTTGAGAAACTGGTTAGAAGTTTTTTTCCCCCCTTTTTTTCCTTTGATTTAATTCCATTCTTTGTTCCTCTTTCAGACTCTCTTGCTCTCTCTGTCCAGTTGCCGCTGTCACACTTTATTTCTTCTAGGTCCTTCATCTGGGTTGAATTGTCAAAGTACTCTGTGAGGTGAGTAGGCGTGTGTGTGTGTGTGAGAGAGAGAGAGGGGGATGCAGGGGAGTATGGATTAAAATGCATCTTCAAAAGAGCAGACTCGCTTTCTGCGGGAAATAAACAGAGCTCCGGCGACTAAAGTATGCAGACGCGAAGTAAAGCAAACAGAGGCAGGACATAATTGAACTGACAATAATCCCTCTGACTGAAACGAGGAAACGACAAGGGAGCCGCATGTAGGGAGACTCTTGGAGGATGGCTGCACTGACAGAGGTTGCAGAGGGCGCTGGTATCGAGTTTTGTAACTTGCACAGCAATATAAGGCCTTGAAGAAACCAGACGAGGCAGAATCAGTGCTTGCTTTGATGTAAAAAACTGATGCACCTGTCTCCATATAGCCCATATAGCGTTCCACACATAAAACCAACTGCCTGAAGGTGTTATGGTATGTTCAGCTCCCTACTTTTTTGTTTAGGTCCTTCAGTACCTCGGCACAAGTTCCATGTCTATTATATATACGCTATGAGCAGTTACGGCAGGCAGTTTTTACAGATTTTACAAAAATAAGCAAAGAATAAGTTAAGATAGAACTGTGGCAATGTTTTATTTTTTCTCAGTTTTCTAGCCCAGTAAACATCTCACAACAATTCAGATTTATCTCACAACCCTCTGTAGGAGTCCTGACCCCGACACTGGATCCACTGACTCAGAACTCACTGCCCACAGGCAAGCAATTTATCACAAAATATCAATTTTTGCAATCTAAATGCACTCACATGTGATTTGTTTTAACAATTGTGATAATATTATTCTCTTTGTGTTGAAGGGTTAAAATGATTACTGTTAGGAGAAAAAGACCAAGCATGGGGTTATTACTTATTGTTACCTATTTTGCCTAAAAGAGAATCCTTTCCCATTCCCCATCAATGTGGGTACTGTGGCTCTATGTTAAGTTTGCACTCTACATCTCTGTTATAGAGATTACCGAGATTGAAGGAAAACAGCTTGTGAATGGCGTTTAGCGGGGCAATTAGCATGAGCTCCCTGCAGCTTTCCGAAGAAAGCCGATTTGCACATGAATCATTTTAAGCATTTGTTTTCTGACCGAAGTTAAACGCGGAAATTAGCCGCCCTGAAACAGACATTTTAACTGTATAAGAGATCTCCATCCGGGAATACTCACCAGCTGACCTAATCACCAGCATATTCTTGTGCCCATACCGGTTTGTTTACAACCATAAGGCTGAGTTTAAATGTCTGAGAGTTAGTGAGCGAGGCAGAAAGAGGAACATGGTGGCCTAGAAAACAATGTATCTCAGGAAACCGGTGGTGTTCCTGCACTCGCTGCTCTGCCGCAAAGATCAGGACCTGTTGACGACAGACTTGGAAAATCTCCACGTGTTCATGGACCTTGGAACTACAACCAAGGAATCTGCAGCTTTGATACAGATTGCCTTTGTGGAGATGGTGTTTCACCACAACAGAATCGACCGGGAAAAAAACAAACAAGACTGGTCAGACCTGAATGCAAAGCTCTTCATAAGATAATACAAGTATAAAAAATTCCATTCAATTCTAGGAAGGTCATTTTTGCATTACTTTTAGTCAGACTTGACAATGAATGTTTAAAATCATTCCTGTAAAAATCAGCTCTCTTAGGAAAGCTGCAGGGAGCTTGTGCTACATGCTAATGACACAGTGAGACACAATGAAAATAAACTGAAATATGCCTGAATGACTAGAAGGTTGTCACTTTATGAAGCCAACCATGTCCCATGTCTGAAAGAAGCTTTTGATCCACAATTGCCATAATAATGGGTAATACACCAGGGATTCTCCTTTCGGTCCTGAATTAGGTTTAGTTAAGATTATGCCACTGCAATAAGAAATGTCTTCAAAGATTAAGTTTCTGAAATACTATGTGCTTGTAGAATGTCACTGTTGTATGTCAGCTTCCAACTGGTTAGCTTAGAATTCCCACAATAACAGAAGAACTGCTCCAAGTATTGTATGATGAGACCATCATGCACCTGGCTGTGTTTGAAAATTCTCCCCGTGTGTCTTTTTCACAAAAATAGAAATAAAAAATCACACATTTAGGGCCTTTCATAGATTTATTATTCTGGAAATATGAGAAAACTTGCTGGGTCAAAAAAATATACATACAGCAACTTGAATTATCAGTTTTGGTGATGCAGAAAGCTGTATCCATTGAATTTTCTAAGTGGCATGGCCTCTTAACCTCTAATGAAGGATTATGATTGATTACAGCTGATGACTCCTCTCAAGCCATGCATTTCAATGATTCCATCCCATAAAATTTAGAGTTATAAGAGTCACTGCAAACTCAAGACTGCCATGATATACCTGGTCTTCACTAGTGGATAAAATCTTCTGCCCACAACTATATAGTGTACTACATTTACCCTTCATAAGGCTGTGGTCTACTCTAAGAATTCCTGTGCAAACACTATAGAGTGTGTATCATAAACAAACTAGTAAATGAGTGAATTGGGTAGTGATTTCAGACAGAGCCTACATGTTTGTGTGTGTGTGTGTGTGTCTTCACCTCCTTACCGTGCGGTGTGATTGTCTGTATGGGCTTGCCCTGGCCTCTGATGTTCCATATGGTCAGAGTTCCATCTGAGTGACTGCAAATGAACTATATACTTTAAAAGCTCATGCCTTTTGCACTCTTGCACAGATGGTTTAAGTGAGATAAAAGAGTTCCCTGACCCCAGAGCATTTCCTGTGTCACAAATGCATATATTAGAACAAACCCATTTGTTGACTGTGGTGCAAAATAAGGAATGACAATAGGAATGTTTTAGTAACATGGTTATACATACACAGTTTGCTCAAGGAAATGAATGTGTCTTCAACATGCAATGCGACTGAAACACAGCTGATAGCTATTCAGCGGAAAAGCCACCGATGCTAAAAGGGGGAAGCTTAAGAGGTGACCTTTAGTGAGAGCTTCAAAACCCAGATGAGGGCACGGGTGAAAAAAAAACACAAAGAACCTAATGCAGATACAGATCTCTGATACAGAGACAAGCTTACAGATAAAGAGAATAATAAGGAAAGACAGGCAAGAATTAAAGAGACGGTGCCCTTGCCGTCCTCTCATCTTTCCCGCCATCTGAACAATCCCATGGCTTTTGTAAGCCCGGCTCATGGTGATTTATCCACTGACAAGAAAACACATGACGACCAAAGTAGGCCAGTAAAGGGCAACGTTGCTTATTGATGCCCTTTTCACAGCTGATAATTAAAATTGGCGAACATTTTGATAATGACGACGGCTTCAAAAGCAGCTTCACAACATGAAGTTTCAGTAATGTGTCCCATCACAAACCTAACACCTTGTCAGGGAGAAGTTTTGTCTTCAAGAGATAAATACAGGACTCTGACGTGATGTCTAGTATTGAACAGAGATTCTGAAAAATGTGCTTGTGAGGATACCTTTTCTCCACCTTGCACGGTTTTTAACATTTTGCAAAATTCTTCCTTTCCATGCCTCCCAATTGCTTCTTCTTGTCTCAGACTGCTCATCTGAAATGAATGATTGCCTCGCTGTCAAGGCTGATGTGAGTGCACGGTCAGGTTAAGTCAATCTCTTCCATTTGCAGCAGCAATTTTTTTAAGGTGGATACCAATTTTGCTTTCAGTATGTCATTAATCATAAACGGTGCTGCGTGTCAGGCTCAGGAGTTCTGAAGAAAATAGCTACATGAGATGGCATGGGGGAATACTGCAGTGTCAGCTTGTACTCGTATGACACCAGCGATTCGCACATCACAATAAACCCAGTTTCATGTTCTGGAGTAAATGGTCTCATATTTACATGTTTTGTGGGGTAATGAACCCTTTGCTGTAAAAGTATGCCATCCATTGCATAGTCTTGCCTTGGCCAGATCTCAAAATCACAAATGTGAAACCATTAAAATGACTTTTTTGGAGACTCACAGGTCTCATTACTTCAGTTTCTCAATGGTATTTCGTTCAGGTCAGCATGAGCTTGATTAGATGGAACTTTGGTTACATGACGACACAGATCCACGTCAATCCGCTGCACAGCTAATGACTCATTAAATGACTCATAGCGAAAGTTCTGAAATCTGTAATGATTTTTTTTTCAAGTGTTCTTTGGCTGCGGAGTTTCCTGGTTTCCTGTTCATGAGGATTGTTTGCTCAGAAATAATTAGGCACGATGAGTAATGGCCTTGGTGTTCTTTTTAAGCTGGCAGCAGTGGCGTAGGGGAAGTGCTGGGGACGGTGGGATGTAGCTGTCTAGAAGAAGAGATAGTTTGTCAGTTATTTTTTTAATTCTATTTTTGCCTGAAGTGATTCACCTGTGTGCCGTGAAAGGTAGCATGCAGTTATCTCCTGAATGAACAAACTTTAGAATTTGTGAAATGTTTAGCCTCCCACGCTCTGGAAATGAAGTGTATTACAAAAGTTGTACTTGTCATAATACCAACCGGAAATATTCATTTGGATTCCTATTGTATTTATGAACAGAGATAGGCGTTAATGAGCTTAGATACCAGTAGAAAAGGGTCTAAGATGTTTTTCTTTATACTGGCTGCAATCCACATGAAAAATCACTTCATCTACAGATATTCAACAAAATACTAAATGCTAAAAATCACCTAACTGGTATTAGAAAATTCCCCTCCTTCTCCCATTCGAAGATGCTTTGACAGCGAGGCTTCTGTCAGTGGCATTGTTTGCCGTGACAGCCTCAATAGGCGACAAAGCACAGCGCTTAATTGGAAAATGAGCAGAGTAATTGAAACACATGGTGCTCATCAAATCAAACAATACCAATTAAAAAGGCTAATTTCATTATTTATTACATTAGGTCAGTTTTCACAGATTGGTCTTCGGGGAGCGCGAGAATTCAGTCAAGACTTATTACAGTCACACAAGAGCCCAGCACACACACACACACACACACACACACGGTCATGGTGAAGATGATAAATACACAAAGTGAGATAGGGAAGGAAAACAGGCGTGCACGTAAGTATGCATATCACAGCACTAGTTAGAAGAGCTTCTGCCAGCATTGTGTCACACTGGGACACAAAACAGCCCTGAAGTGTGAAACACATACACCGATCAGGCATAACATTAATGACCACCTGCCTAATATTGTGTTGGTCCCCCTTATATTGTCAAAAAGGCTCTGAACCATTGGACATGGACAAGAGGACCACTCGGGGTGTCCTATGGGGTCTGGAACCAGGATGTTGGCAGTGGATCCTTTGGGTACTCTGGCTTGTGCAGTGGGGCCTCTGTCAATCAAACTTGTTCCACTGCATCCTGTTGATGCTTGATCAGAATGGGGTGTAGGAAGTTTGAAGGTCAAACCAACATCTTGGATGATCGTCATGTTCCTCAACATGTTCCTGATTGTTTGATGTTTTTTCCATGTGGTGGGGTGCATTTTCCTGCAGGGGTAGGTCAGTGACATTTGGGATTTCCATTTGCATGAGGGAGTGTGCTTGTTATGGGACAATGTATATTTGGGTGTTGAAGTCTCATCAACACGGATGCCAAAATCCCAGGTTTTCCAGCAGAACACCACATAGCAATATGGTCAATGTTATTTACTTCATCTGTCAGTGGTCATAATGTTGTGGCTGATCGGTGTACATCCAAACACAGTGATTAAGTTTTCAGTCTCTTCAGGGGGGCAATATATTGATGTAAGCTACATTAATTTCCTACTTACCCTAACCCTAATCCAAGCAACATCTTAACCTTAAACCAAGACCTCACCTTCAAGTTTAATTAATTCAAGTTATGGTTACTTTTGCTTTTGTTTTGTTTTACAAAATGGAGGTGAATTCCCAAAATGTGGCTGTGTACAAAGATTTTTGTCCCCACAACACACTGTAGGACATGGATTCGCACAGCAATGGTAAATTATGAAGTGAAAAAAAATACATGACATTCAGCCACACCTTGCTCAGTTTAAAAAACAAGCATATAAGGGCAAAAATGTCAACACAGAATGCCACTGAGCAATACATTTTGAAATCCATTCTGCTTCTGTTGTTGTGCTGCCATTTCTATATAAACCCCTGAAAGTTCCAGTTAATTTCTACTTCCCAGTTAAGACACGTTCCCGCATAAAAGAAAAGATGCATCATCATTGGTTATGACTGGATGAAGAAGAAGTGCTGTTTGCCATTACCTCGCGGTACAACTGAGACTTTGGTCCTTAGTTTTGGACGTACAGTATATCACCAAACTAGTGAGAGATTGACTGTTGGAATGGAGATTTTCATTTCATTTTTATTTACTCCATTCTGGGAAATGCAAAACTCCACAAGATAAATAGAAGAAGAAGCAATTCTCAATCAAGATGTAATTCTATTTACACATTCGACTGCCTAAAATAAACAGGGAGAGGAAAAAATCTTATTTTGCCTGCCCCCTCACTCAAAAGATAAGTAAACCATGCACAGTAATTCACCCTTAATCAAAGGACTCCCTTCCCTGACAACTTCATTTGGTCTATTTATTTGTTAGGTATACCTTTCTTGAACTGAAAGATATTTGTACAAGCCTTTAAATCACTCGGAAGAGTTTGATGGTAAACACAGAAGTACATATCTGCTTTAAAGTAGTCCATGCATACTGATGCTTAAAATGAAATTTGCTTCTATAGCCTCATCATCTGACTAAGAACAAAGGACTTTTGTAAGATTTCTGGTTTTAACGCCAAGATGTTTTGAGATGAAAAGTTAGGAAGATCAGAAATGCAAATACTGCTAATTAGTAACCATCAACTTTTATGGTGAGGCTGCATGTAAAATTGAAAACTCCCATCATGTGAAAATCTTTTCTGTTTTTGTTTACCTTGCTCACATTTTCCTATTTTGTTTTTGATACACTGGAAGACATGTCAGAAGTGGTGGATTAGCTCAAATGGTAGAGCGCTTGCTTAGCATGTGAGAGTTAGTGGGATCGATGCCCACATCCTCCAAAGACAACATTTCTTGAATTTCCCCAGGTGGTTGAATGAAGCATTTATCTGTCTAGTCTTGAAAACACACATTCAGACTTCTGGGGTTTTACATTTAACAAACTCACGCAACCAATCCTGTCAATTTGCACTGTGTGGCTTTCTACGTCATTATTCTTCTTCAGAATCAGTTACCCTTTTAAACATATATTGCACGATTTCTCCAATATTACAACTTGTCATTGTACAGAGTAAAGTAGTCTTACAGTGTTTCAGCAGAGTCGTAGTTGAGCTGGTATGCTTGACCTGTAGCTAATAGTGGAGGAATGTCCAGAGGGACAATGGTAAAGATTTACATTTTAGCCACTTTAAGGTATAAAGGGGTTGTTTTCATGCACATAACTTACATTTTGATGCATGGAAATGGGTTTAGGGGTTTAATGCATGACCAGATAGGGATTTTTTAGGATTCCTAGACAGACATTTCATTTGCGGTCTAATTTGTGATATAGTTTGGTGATCCCCTGACTTTCATCTAGCACCATCAACCAGTCAAAACTGTTGCACTGCTAGTGATATCCCCATCATTTGTTGTGCTATTTGTTTACGGCTAATTGGCGAATTCAGCCTGCTAATATGCTAAACTATAAGGTAATTTACTTATTTATGGTAACCATTGTACCTGTGTAACATCAGCATATTATAATTGAGCAGGTTAGTACGCTATAGTTACTCAAAGTATAACCTCACACAGCCATTAGCGTGGCTTTCAAATCTCTCAAATCTGTTGACAACTTCCATCAACATGCCTCATGGGTGATCCAGTCATAAGTTGACAGCTCTCAGTATGTAAGTTCACGCCTGACATTAGAATGTGTGTCCACATGCATCTTGGGTGATCACTTGTGATTGGATCTCATTTTCTTACTGCTCTATATGTAAATGAACATGAACATAAACATGCACATGCGGCTGACAATAAACATCAGTGGGTCTACCTTTTCTGAAAAATCCTAGACTACATTCAGTGACACCGGAATATTATTGCAAGATTCAGACATCAATCTAACAAAAGTCAGATGAGCCTGAGTCACATTAAAAGCTGTAATTTGACAGGCAATTCAGTATGTTATATAACTGATATGATATGAGAATGAAATAAAAAGAAGCAAAGCAGCCTACGTGGAATGATTGATCTGTGATGCAGAAGAGCTCAGTAGGAGCACATTCTTGCTGACTAAAAACACTTTTATATTTGGAACTGATATACAGTACATGTAAAACCAAAGAACTTGTCAGTCATAACTAGGTTTCTTCAATAATGTTGGGGAATATAACTGAATATGTAAAATAGAAATACGAGTGATTAAAGAAAGACACTCTCCTCTGTTTATGTGAAATTAACTGAGATTGATCAGTTTGTTTCCTGCAGTTACGTCTGCTGTTCCTTTCTATTGTCTTAATCTTTCACTGTTTTATCACTTTTATTGTTGACTAAGGTTCATATCTTAAAGCATTATTAGTTATTGTTTTCCAGACTCTGTTTCAGGGTAACCTGTGGCTCCCTTCTACGTTAGCTGCTAGCTCTTAGCATAGCATTGGCTACTGTGAGAGTAACTAATTTCCTGGTTTGTGGCAACAATTTGAGTCTCTTCTTCAGTTTTTAAAGTCTGCTTGATTTCTGAGAACACGAAGTGATGACAGACAGAGAGAGGAGGCTGCATCACACCTGAAGTAGCACATTTAATTTATCAATATTGGGCCAATAAAATACAGATAACGATAATCAGAAAGATGCCAAATATTGGCGATGAGAGCGAGTCTATCCCTACTTTCTGCACACTGGACTGGCAAGAAAAAAATCATAGCCGACCTTATCGTTGTCATTTGTTGTCCTTCAGGGTGGGCCAGGATGCATTTGCATATAGTTTGCTAAAATAATGTGTTCATATGCGTCCCAGACCACCTTCAAATTTGGTCTGAGCCATCAGATCTCAATGTGTCCTCAATGCAACTTGGGTTCAGTAACAGAGCTTGTTTGCTTGAGATCAGATCACCCAAAGAAAAAAAATTATGCCAAATGTGTGAACATGGCCTTAGTTTGTCTGAATGCACTGACATTAAACATATTACTATTAATAATCATCGTTATTGTTTTAAGGTGTTTATTACCTACTCTATTGTGCATGTTTCTTTTAATGATCAAATAGACTCGGGTCTAACCTTTTAATAAATATGTCACATGTTTTTATTCATGTGATTGTTTTAAAAATTCCAGCAGTTCATTGGTTTACTGAGTCATAAGTTTAAGATTCATCCAATCCCTCAAGTAATATTTCAAGTATCACTCTGGACCACAGCAATGGACCTACAGAGTGACTAATGTGTTCAAACTATTATCTCATAATAGCCCTTTTAACATCCTCTGGTTAGAAACAAACATTAGCAACAAATGGCTTTTAAGAGCAGCACGTGGGAATCACACTTTTTCAAACATGAAGTTTTGTGACAACATGACAAGTAACATCCAGTTCATGCTAATGGAAAGAACCCCACAGAGGCTGACCATCATATGAAGATAATGTTCCATCCGCTAATGGATATTCCGTGAGACTTGCCAAATGATCCATCAACTATGAATAGTTAAGTTATCTGTCTCAACAGGTCTTAGGGGGAAAGAAAACACTTACAAATGAAGCTGCACTCATGTCAGATGGAGTTTGTAAATAATTTGTTACAGTTATGTTGGTCGACAGCATAAAATTGTAGCAGTGTTACAAAAGGCTGTAAATTTGTGGGATGCCTACATGTTTTTGGCCCTCTCATCTCTTTTGGCCTTTACCATTGTTTGTGGTGTTTTCACTCGACTGACTTTCACTTTCAGTCACTGTTTTCAGACTTTTTAAAGTTGATATTTGCTTTTGTTTAGGCTACAAAAATACTTTATTAAGTCTAGGTGCCAAAACTACTATTAGGTAATGTTCAGGAAAAAGATCATGGTTTGGGGTAAAATACACTTTTCAATTTGCTTTCATTTTCAGTCACTGTTTGTTTTTGTTTATGTATTAAAACTACTTCCTAGTTCAGGCACCAAAAGCATTTTTTAGGATAAGATGTATTGGGTTAAAATGCACAAATGCAAACACTAACCACAAAACTCTGGTTGTTTAAAGGGTCCACTCCCCAAGAATAGCCGCTAACAAACATAAATATCACACGATTATTTTGCAACCAACCAACCAACCAACCAACCAACCAACCAACCAACCAACCAACCAACCAACCAACCAACCAACCAACCAACCAACCAACCACCAACCAACCAAACAACCAACCAACCAACCAACCAACCACCAACCAAACAACCAAACAACCAACCAACATTTTGCACTGTGGACTGACATAGCTATTTCTTATGAGACTAGGCTGTTCGTTGAGAAAGAATGACAAGGGCAAGTTGTGACACTCATTTTATTGCTCATTAGTGTATTGTCTATTGTGGAGAATCTCATATATGTAGTAACTGAGACTCACCTCACATCCAGCACTGAAAACACTGTCAGGTTGTTTTCATTATTAATTCCAGAAGGAAAATGCAAATTCCTCCACAACTAACACAAGCAATCATTGTCTTTCTTAAAAATTAAGTAATAAAGGCTGATTAATTGTGGTGGAAACATTTTACGCCTCAGTATTTTGTGTATCTATGCAAATTTCAACCGACTTGGTGTGGGCTTATACTGTGTGTGTGCACAAACAGATCTTTGTTATCGCGGTCAAACCAGAGATATAGAACAATTTCCATGATTTGACAGAAAGAAATAGAAAATTAAAGGCATGACAAAAAAATAAATAAAATCCTCATCCGTGCATTCAGCGAGAGAGAAAAAGCCACCAGGAGACAAACACAGAGGGATGAGGGAGGGAGAAGCTCAAGATTTGGCTGCAATATTAACCATTCATCAGGGTCGGGCTCAGACCAAGGTGTTGAGTCAGACGGATCAGAGCGAAGAAGGGTCAGAGTGACGAATGCTCTCTGGCTAGCACTCACCGGAAACCCATAGTGCTGATCCACAGCTAATAATAGACAATCCACTGAAAAGACGCAGAAGGGAAGGCGTGCTCTCTCAGCTCTCTGAGAGCTTGTAAAAACCAAAGTTTTATTGCCTGTGCTGTTTGTCTGAACTCTGCCGGAAACTTTGTTGCTATGTGGGAGCCAGGTTAAGTTCACCTGATCTGGGGACATTTATGCACTTTGTCGGGGTCTTCATTCAAGTCAAAACAATTCCATTATCTCCCTCTGTTTGTTGTGTGAGAAAGTTTGCAAGGATCCTTAAACGCGCCAAGAAAATAGCAGCTGGCATCACTCACATTTATCTGTATCCTTTGAAATCCTAGACCATAGATTGCCTTTCACTCGCTTAAACATTCAGAAATTTCCATCAAAACTAAAATACGCTTTAAGAGATGCTTTTTTCCGCCCCAGGTCTGAATCCATCATTGCATGGGTCTCCTGGCTTACGCTGCTGTTGAAAAGAAGAAGAGGAAAAGCTTCCTCGTTCATTTCAGTCGACAACCTTGATACTTGGCAGCAGGCTTCTAGGCAAATAGGGTTTGAATGAAAGTGCACAGCGGGAAGAATATAACTCGCAAAGGATTTGATAGCTGTAAAAAAAAGTTATTTCACCCCACAGTATTGTTTGAAGAAGCTATACGGGGATGTTTTGCACAGATTTATGACGCCAGTGAAAGACTATGAACAATGACATTTCTGCCTACTAATCCGTGCATTGTCAGCGGATTATAATTAATGTTAAGAATATGCTTAATGGCAGGAAATAGATTACATCTATATCCTCGCATCAAATTAGACTCATGTATCCACAGCAACCATAAGAAGCACATAAGAAGCTTTAAACACCTAATTTTTTTATCTAAAAACATTAGGCGATTTCAATACTTTTACACTTTGAAATCAGATAAGCCTGTATGTCATCCTTACATAATTTTCTTGCACACCATACTATTAATGTCAACTCACTGTCAGTGCAAAAATGTGTGAACTAAGACGAAGCCAATAATCCTGCCCACTTTGGAACATTTATTATCTACTGTAATCATAATGTTTGGCATGAATCTATCTAAAATATGATTCCTCTTTAAAACAGCATTCACATTACATGTTAAAACTCTGAAAGGGCCAGAAATTCTTCACCACATCCATAGAAATTAAGATTAAAGAGTTTTTTCAGTTGTAAACAGACAGTACGATAAAATCAAACCTTTAAAAAGTCAGTGCAGTTTGACATTATCTTGTGTGGTGAATGTCTACTAACAAAATAGTAATTATGGTATTTTTGTAAATTAATAAAGCAAGCTGCAAGTTCTTACATTGGCTTACAAGGGTTGGCAGTCTTATTTATTTATTTACTTATTTACTTATTTATTTACAAAGGAGTTATATCGTAGCCCTGCACAAAATAAAGAAAATCTGCAGTAGCATTGTTCAATAAAGTGCTGACGCTAAAATTAGTGATATATGTGATAAGTGTATTAGCTATACAGGGTCCATTCCAATAACCACGTGATCATACTACAGTGCATCAGAAAAAGAAAATCAAGAAAAATCAAATGCCAAAAATACCATATTCATTCAGATTTTGCAGGATGAAAGCCAGCGTGCTTTTCTGGCCATTCTTACCTACAATCCTTTACACGGCAAACAATATGTCCCACACGTCACGATGTCTCACTACAGACTAGGACAGATAAATGAGCATGGTGGCAAAAATTTAAGTTGCACTGTTATGATGAAGTAATATGCCCCAGTCATATGATTACTGCATAACAGTGCTTTTGCATGGGCGGCTGCATTACATACTGAAAGTAATGAGATGACTTAGCAATTTATCAGTCAGCACCACTTTGAAAACAAAGCATAAACCTTTCCTAGAATGTATAAATATTTTTTGACAATGAAGGTAAAAGTATATTTATATTGAAAACAGAAAAATCATTCAATCAAACAATCATTCAAACTAATACAGTCATAATCTATGTACTATTTTATCAATTGCGTGTGCAGCACAGTATGAAGTACAAACAAATGTTTATGTATTACAGTTCAAAACTACAGGGTTAAACTGGAATCTCTATCATAATAAAAAAAGGAAAAAAAAAGATGGCCTATTGTTAAAGTCAGTAGTGCAACTCAAAAAGAAATTTGAGTTTATATCAAACCCCTTAACTGATTAAAAGGTTCATTTTTCATGTTCCAATCATATATGAAATTAATAATTCCATTCATAATTTCCATATTCTGTATGCATTTACTTAATAAAATAAACATTAAGAGTAGTAATAGTCGTAATGGTAGATAATGGTAGTGATATTCATCTCTAATGTGTTTTATATGTTTTGTGTCTCTTCAAGAAGAATTAGACCTTTAACTGAATGTTCTAGTTGGACAAAAACAAGCTGCAATTTCCACAAACTGAACAGAAAAACAAAGTCTCCGTCCGTCTCCTCTGTTCCTGTCATCAGGTCAAGCTGACCTTGAGAGATAGCATCTTCTTCAGTCATAAACATAATAAACAAAGCACCACATGGACATTGTGGTTATTTTACAAGCAAGGACCTGCCAAAGCAATTCCTTTTCTGCTTATTGTGCAAATGGACTCTGACTTTGGTAGTAGCTTTGATGACTAAGATAACATAGCTGAATTTGCAGCACAGCTGTCATCTTTAGTGGTACAGAGCAGCAGCTTGGAAGTGACTACTGTTAACGTAGTCTTAATGAGCTTTGTTTCAGTTACTATTTCTTACTCATTCCATTGTCTAACAACAGACAACATGTAAATGACAACATTTGGGAATACTGGGATTTTGGCTGCATTGAAATACAGTATAAGTGAGCACAGGGAGAAGGAGAGAAGTCCGCCAAATAGGGCCTGGAGTTTTCTCTTCAGGTGCCCATGCTTTGCTTTGTGCTAGTACTGTTTGCACTAGTCACATCTGATGACTTAAAATACTCCAATACTTTCTGCCAACTAAAAACCTGGTACACTGAACCGAGTCGAACTTAGTTACTGTGCCAGTTGTCTGTAACTGTTGTGCTGACCAATGGCCAGTCCCAGAGACAACTAACCATGATGCAACAATAACTGATACTAAAGAAAAACATGTCTCATAATGAACTGAAGTAATAAAAAAGGTATTAGTTCAAAATATTAACGCATTTTTGGCATTGACGTTATTGATTATACTGACTAATCACAGCAGCTTTAGTCATTAGTTTCTGTTATGTGATTTTTACTGCTGAATTTATGAGTGAATATCAGGAACATATTGTGTCCACAACACTCTTGTATGTTTATATCCCATGGCACTCGCTCTTTAGTCAATTTAATTAGTGTCGGCTACACCCCTGTCCACAACAGTAATATTAGACCAATCATAACCACAAGTCACTGTTGATGCAGCACAGTAGCGCCCTTAAAGGGTGGTCTGGGGCCAAATTAAACTTTAAAGGTATTTGACTCTGAAAACCATTTGGATTTATTAGCCGGGGGAATTACCCCACCAAAGAACGGTTTGTGTGTTGCCGACCCTTTTCTTGAAGTCCGTCAGCGCAAATCACAGTGAGCCAAATGAGGAGCACCTCCATTCCCCCATCCAATCTCCTCGCAGTCTCTGGAGAGGTGTATCTGTGAGGGTTTGGAGCGAGGAGATGAGCTCCTGTGGGAGGCTCGGTACGACAGACTGTAATGCCCAGGAGCAGTGGGAGGATATTAGCTTATCTGAGAGACGGAGCGAAGGCAGAGAGAGAAGCGAGTGAGCGAGAGCTCCCTACATACTGAACATACAAAATCCAGTATCGTTTTTATGTCTGAGACTCTGGGTATCTCAGAGTGCTTACAGCACCGCAGCACTGCCGACAAGGTGAGCCCCAGCATGAGGGTTACGATAATCTCATTATCTTAAACAGGCAGTTTAGCTCTGTGTCTAAGTACCACAGACACCACTGTATGACCATGTACATGCTGACTGTGTGTATGTGTGTGAGTCCACATCAATTCAGTTGGCTTAAGCCTCACTGACAAGTTTATGAATGAGAGCTCCTATTCATAGACATATTCAATTTCCCACTAGGGCTCTGATCGTGTACAGTGGGAGGTCAGACTGTAATCAGTTTGAGCAGAATCACATAAATTTGTTATTGATGGGCTTACATGCAGAATATGACATTTATATTAGCAATAAAACAATCAAAATACGGCATCCATGGAAGAAAATCTAGTAACGGATAAAAGAAGAATGGAAAAGAGAGATGCAAATGTCAGCTCAGAAAATGTATCCTACAGCACTGCTAAATTTCAAGACACAGTCGAGGACACATGCCGGGTCCAGAAAGCAGCTCGGAAGCTGTCTTTGAATTTTATTGTTGTGTCTTCAGTTATTTATAGGTACGCACTATTGCCTCTAGGGAACACAATAAAGCCACACAACTCACCACTTTTAAAAAAACGGAAGCCTTTAACAAACCACTTTTTTGACAACTGTAATATGCAAGCAAAAATCACCGTGCAAACCTTGCACACCCACTCTAGAGACACGAACACATGGCATGCTGCTGTATAAATCATGGCATTGTTAAAAGATGCATTTCACAAACTGTTCTTCTTTGTAAGTGACACAACTGATGGGGAAAACATCTCTTCTTAAGTCGTAACTGCGTCGCTACCCAGAGAGACGATGTTGTTGAGCTCATTTTGCAAAGTTTACCAAGCACTTTGCAAAAAAAGTTTTTAGCATTTTAGACATTCTTATTCGTCATCCAGTACCATCAGGATGGCATCAGATTTATTCTTGGGCATTTAAAACTTTCTCACAGCAGCTTATTTTCAGACTTTCTGAAGAATAACAGGTTTTGACATCCAGCTTCAAGATGCTGGACAGCAAAAATCTAGTTAGTGAGTCCAGTTAAGCAAATTTTGGCTTTACCTACATAAAAAAAACAAGAAATTAGAGCTGCTATTTTCTATGAAGACAAACCCGCCTTTCTCTACTCTACCGAGGTGAAGTTGGGAGTAAAAAGACTCATTCCTTCCCTGTCAGCACCCTCTTTTTGTACCATCATCAGTTTTAAAACAAAATGAGCAAAGAAGCTCACTCTCAGGAAGGCGTATGTGATCTACATACACATGCTTCATCTACATACACATGCTTCAGTCACAATCCTTGCCATCTGTCGTAAAATATCTCAAACTCAAGCTTCGACACACACGTGCACAACTGTGTACACTTCAGCTCATGAATATGTGATTTAATTCCCAGTTTCTGTACAAAAAAGACACTCTGTAGATCAGAAGTCGGAGGAATGACTGCAAGCCGTTAGGAGAAGAAAAGAAAATCGGGGAGATTTGCCTACCTCATCATAAGTGTAGCGATAGTCTGCCTTCTTTGATTTCAGATCCCACAGCACCACGATCCCAGACTCAAATCCAATTATAAGCTGGAGAGGGAGAGCGACAGGCAGTCAATGAGATAGGTAGGAGAGATGACAGACAGGGGATAGAATAGACCCCATGATGGGCAGAAAAAGAAGTAAGACATTTGACATTGATGCGCAGCATGAAAGGAAGTTGGGTGTAAGCAGACTTCGGTGGCTCAGGGAGAAAGCTGCCCACCTAGTTCACCAGAGATGATAACAGGAAATGCAAGAAGAGTTGTCGATAAAGAACTTAAGGCTTCTTTTAAAAATGATTATTCTGACAACTTATTTGTAGAAACAACCCCTTTCAGAGTCAGTCTCAGTACTTTAAAATTCAAATATGTGTCATATTATATACACAATAGAAATGAACAACATAATCTTTACAGCATGTGTTCTTCATGGGACAGTGTAGACATTAACACACACTATGTTGCATCAAGTTATGTTGCAAAGTTACATCAAGTTGATTATGTATGAGAACGTTTGTCTTCTCTATCAGGGGCATCACTTGTTATATACTGTTTAAACAGGTGAGCAAACTACTGCAGTAAATAACAAAAAATAGTTTAACTAGTTTAGAGAGAGCAAACCAGCTTCTTTGGCTTTCATCTAGTCTACAAACATTATGACTAATAGATCCCTGTAAAATATTCATATAAACTTTCATGCTTGAAGTGGCTCTAAATGACTGCTGGTTGGAGACTATATAATTTAAACCTATGCATACAACAGTATTAGATATGATTGAGGATTTGTTGCAAATTTCAGTCAAATCATACAGAACAAAAATAGACTTGGCCCTCTAACTGTCACCAGAGTACCAACACTTTGCCATGTGTGAGTTCTTAAATGGACCTTGACCTTGAACAAAAAAAGTTCTCTGTTAAAAGTCATTTCATTCATTAGTATTTTAACCCTCTGAACTCCACATTTTTGCTCACTGTGGGATCATTTTTCACTGCAATATACACCAGTGAGACATAACATTGTGACCACCTGCCTAATATTGTGTTGGTCCCCCTTATGTGCTCAAAAATGCTCGGAACCACTGGGCATGGACAAGAGGACCTCTCAGGGTTATCTATGGGGTCTGGAACCAGGACGTTGGCACTGGATCCTTTGGGTACTCTGGCTTGTGCAGTGGGGCCTCTGTCAATCAAACTGTTCCACTGCATCCTGTTGATGCTTGATCACAATGGGGTGTAGGAAGTTTGGAGGTCAAATCAACATCTTGGGCCACTGTCATGTTTATCAAGATGTTTATGATTGTTTGATGTTTATTCCATGTGGTGGGATGCACTTTCCTGCAGGGGTAGGCCAGTGACATTTGGGATTTCCATTTGCATGAGGGAGTGTGCTTGTTCTGGGAAAATGTTTTTATTTGGGTGTCTAAGTCTCATCAACATGGATGCCAAAATCCAAGGATTTCCAGCAGAACAACACATAGTAGCAATATGATCAATGTTATTGACTTCACCTGTCATTGGTCATAATGTTGTGGCTGATCGGTGTCCTGCACCTCTATGGAAGAGGCACAACCATGACTAGAAGCATAGAGAAGTAAAAAATGTTTTCTGTGCATTATGCCACTGTTATAATGCCATAGAATATAATGAAAGTAAAAAAGTTTTGATTATTTATTTTTTAAAAACTGCAGGAAAAAAAGGAATCTACATGTATGACATCTTTCAAAGTGTCCACAGATGTGGAAAAAAAGACTAAACCATACATTTTTAATTTGTTTTCGCAATTGTGTCCTATCAGCCTGCAGTTCAGCCGAAAGTCCCTACAATTTTGTCACGTGACCGTTGATCACCGTTGAAATGCACACAACTTTCAGATTTTTGTGGAATCTGGTTAATGCAAACATCTGCAAAAATCAAGGAGGCATGTAAAATAAAGTAGATTTGATTAAATATCACACATTTTAGATGAGATGCGGTTAAGTTTCCTGACCAGCAGCACCTCACACTTGACAGGTTTAAGGACTAAGTGAAAATTCATTGATTCTTTGTGTTTTTACAGTGTCTGGCTCTGATAAAAGATGTTATTTTACCATTAAAAAAAGAAAAACATGCCTTTCACACCCACTACCAGGTTTTATGGTTCAGAGGTTAAATGGTGCACTGCTTACATTCATGCCTGCTTGCAGTCTTACTCTTGACTACCTTTGCTGTTTCGTGGTTTGATCTTACTGCTGACTGATGATCAGTGGAGCGGAAACGTGATTCATGTTCATGACTGTATGTCTGAGTGCATCTGTTTTCTGCATGTGTGCCACATAGCTGCGTAGTTTTCGGAGTGGTCGAAAACATCCCAGGTTGCCTTCACATGGGGCTAAGCTAAAAAAAATGTGTTTGTATTTGCATCTTGTTGTGTGTATGTTGTGAGAAGTGTTGTTCTTTACCTTTCCCTCATCCATGGGGTTATCACTTATGTGGACGACTGGTCCAGGGTGAGCCTTGGAGGACCTAACAAGAGAGACAAAAACAAATACAAGAAGTCAAATACAGCGTTTTTTTTTCTCTTTATCCAGTATGTAGAATATAACACAAGGTGACAGTATAGTTAGCTAGCACCATATAGTGATGTATTGAGAGGGTTAAGGTGCAGAGCAAGTGTCTTTGAACCTGTGGAAGAAGGTCTGCTAGGAGGAAAGAGCCGCCAATCACTCCAAGGCTCTAAAAAGGCGACTCAAAGACAAGATCACTGAAGGTTGTGATGGATGGCTCCATCGAGCCAGGCAGTTGTCCCCAGTGGTCATGTGTAAGTGCAAATACGTGCACGCGATTTTCGGTGTGTGTGCCCATTTGCATGTCAGTGGAGAAGACAGCGCAAAATGCTCAACTGCACACCACCCCTGCCCCGCCCCCCGTCTGTGCTTTACCCTCCAGACAGCCTTATGTCAAATCTCCTCTCTGTGTGCCACGTGGCAGCAGCATTTACCTAACCTGCCTTGCCTTTAAGAGATGATGTGGGCCGAGGAATGCCAGGGAAGGTCACTGCTGCGAAAACAGTGACTGTTAAAGAGCCCAGCGCCACGAAGCAAAGGCGGGGATTGCTGACAAGGGGGAGCAGAGCAGAGGAGCTGCAATCAAATGTAAGTAATGCGAAAACGAGGCTGGGCAAAGTCCTTGTTTTGGCCCATGTCTTAGCAGCACAGAGTGTTTTATTCATCCTGTAATCTGACAGCAAAGGGCACAGCATGATCATATCAGACTATAAAAAGAAGCATTTTTCAGTGGGATCATGATTTTGGATGGAAATCAATTAACAAGGGATGAATGTTCACGCTTGTTCAGTTGAGCTCCACATACCTGCATGAATCTATGAATAAGAGCAAAGATCGGAAGAAGGGAAGTGTGTGGTTGTGTGCATGCATATGTGTGTGTTAGAAGGTAACAGTTAGTGGGCAGGCAGGCAGTCAGTCAGTTGTCTCTATATTTAGCCTGTTAGTGCTGGAGCCTTATTACCTAAGCTCTGCTGCAGCCGGAGCTGTTGATTTATCTAATCCCCCTTCACTGCCTGTCTCTCAGCTAGCAGCCATCCACACACACACACACACACACAGGCACATTTGCATGTCAGCGCAATTAAGACGCATCTTAACACCTTCGTAAACAATACCCTCAGTGCCAAAATGCACAATTACTTGTATGCTGAATTACAAAATGCAACTTAATTGTTGGACCCTCCTGTCCCATGTGGTCTATTTTACCATGCCTTAAGCATGGTTAAAGTACGAGAAATCTGCTCAGTTAAAAGCTGTTGTTATACGGTAAATAAGTCAGACATGAACATATTTACAAAGTCCACAAACACACGCTCAGGTTTGAAGATAAAGGAATCACCATGGCAACAGAGGCAGGATGGGCAGAGTGCAGACAGGCTCCCAAAAAAAAATCATCCATAAGCTGATTTCACACATGCACTGCAAGAGCTGAATTTATCTCAACGTTACCTGGAGGAGCCATGTGTGAGAATGCAGATGTCCGAATCGGTTGGACTTGTACTTTAACCTATCAGCTCCATATTACAAAGTGCAACGTCCGATTGAGCCAATGTGTGAATAAAACAGGTCATTCACTGGGGAATTCATAGCCAGTAAGTGGGTGTGGTGATGACGTTTCTATCATTTGACTGGCACAAAACTTTAAGAATACAAAAATCCAAGGATGAGGAAGAACAAGGGTGGACAACGAGGACTTTTGGGTTTTGGGCCGACATAAAAATCGACAAATTCAAGGAACTTGAGAACATGAGACATAATTGTTTTTTGACCAAATTAAAAACTGGCTAATTGGCTGCACCATTTTACTGTCCTGCCTCCTGCATCCTCGACCTGGGCACCAACCCTTACCTAAACCAAACAGAGTATTTCCAGTAGTGAGATCCTATTTGACACAGACCAACTCCTGTAATGTGCAAGTTCAGACAATAACTTGATTCTCCAGACATTTTCTGCAGTTCAAATGAATAAATATACTCTACCACTAACAGACAAGCAAAAATGAGATGTTTTACTGTGTATACATACCACAAAAAATACTACTGTATTTGTTGTCTCTGCATGCTTGTTAAGGGGGGAGCTTGCCATTGTACCTAAAGTATCTTTTGCAGTTGTCACAGTCTTGTTTTTCCACTGCTGACTCCTGTTTAACCCACTCATGCAGGCGACTGCTAGAGTTAAACTCAATACCCTGTAGCAAAGCTAATGCTCATTAGGTACATCATAAAATCTTGAAAATCTTCACCCCTTGGTACCTTCAGTTCAGCCAGTTATCTGTTAGAAACCATTACTGAACCAAATCCTTCTTTGGATATCAAAGAAGGATTTGGTGCAGCAATTTCTTCAGTGCATTAAAGAAAATTGGCTATTACTGTATGTATGTGGTGCAAGCACACATACAAAGATCTCACACACACCATAAAGCAATTGTCATGGGTGTGTGGGCGACACGGAGGGGTATTTTAAGCAATAGAAAAGGTAACACATCATTAAACTGGAAAACATCTCTCCAGTCTCGACACACCCACATTTCCTCCTTAAGACAACCACAAAATAATATGTGAACTGTGTTTCTTGTGCATTGTTTGTCCGTTTTCTATCTGCTATGGTTCTTTCTCACCATTACCCTCACCCCATGTGGTTGAGGCAGATGGCTGCTCTACCTGCGCCTGGTTCTGCCAGAAGTTTCTTTCCCGTTAAAGGAGAGTTTTTTCTTCCCACCATTGCCAAAGGCATTGTAAATCCAAGGATTCTTTGGATTCCTTTTGTTTTTCTCCATAATTTTGTACTATGTAAAGGGCCTTGAGATGACGCATGATGTGAATTGGCGCTATGCAAAGTAAATTTCAGTCTCCATCGAAATTGAATTGAAAAATTGCATGATTTCTGATATCATATATGTGAATGAATGCTCATATACTCATTCAGCTTGCCTGTTAGAAGGCTTCACTGCATACACAGACAAACACTGACAGACACACATGCACAGTGAAGCCCTGAACATCTGGTGTCATCACAGGTGACAATCTCTGAGGCAGCAGAGATGCAGTCACCATGACAGTGTCTCTGCAGCAACATGACTTGAACAGCCCGTTTGTAGCCCGCCCACACTGTGGTCTCATGCCACCTCAGCAGACTGTGTATGTGTGTGTTTAAATTGAAATCATGTATGATTCTTCATGCCATTATATGATTACTATGACTTGTAATTCCAAAAGCATGTTCCAGATGACATACTGTAGCTGGCGAGCCATATCAATCCGAAATGAGTGAAGAAAACCTTTATACTAAATCCCAACTGCTGAGCTTTTTGCTTTATCTCCTCTCTTACAGTTGAATGACAGCCCCATTATCAGCGATCAGTCATGAAACACATCTTGTTTTGTTGTTAAAATTGAATGGAAAGACAGCAAAAGCAACAGATGCAACCATGAAGTTATATCTGTTGCAATTGGAGGAAAATTTGCATTTTTGAGAAATAACGCTTCTTGTAATTAGTTATATGAGAACATATATACCACTTTCAAATATTTTATTTTATTCAGTATGTCTAATTTACAATGACAGTCTAGAAAGTACTACAGACACATGCAGATGAAAAGAAGGATAGGAGAAGGGAAAAGAGCGTCATAACGTATGTCAAATTTGAAGCCACAGCTACTAGCAGATTAGCTTAGCTGAGCATAAAGTTTGGAAAAAGGCGGGAACAGCTAGCCTTGCTCAGACTCATCCAAAATCCTAAATTTAATGGCTTAACCCCTAATAAAATCGCAAAGTGCTCTTTTCAATAAATAAGAGAACAGAAACATAGATTTTTTTTCACTTTTGGACAGAGGCTGGCAAACTGTTTTCCCTGCTTCCTGTCTTTATGCTAAACTATGCTAGCTGTCTCATTTATATTCAATGGACAGATATGCAACATAGCAAATAAGACTGCAAATCAGAATGGTGGACTGGTGCTTTAACTGCTAGTTATTCAGGTTTCATTTTTTTGCTGAAGTAAACAGTTGAAACATGCAACAGCCTGCAAATATGTGTAATGACACAAACAAAATAGTTAGAATCAGCTAGGGCTGCTGCGATTTGCTGACATGATAAATGATGTCAATGCTAAAAATGCGTCAACATTTTTGAGCGCTTGCATGTTTTTTCCCCCTAAATGGTTCAGTTCATTGTAATAAATGTTTTTCTTCAATAACACTATTGCTGCGACATAATTTAGTCATTTTTGGCTCCAGCACTACAAATTTAGAAAACAGTGGCTGCAGCAGAATCTGACTTAATTGCACTAAAAGCTAACTAGGATCAATCAGTGTAAAGCTTTCAAAGAGCCACTGCTTCGAAAGTGTGGGATTTCTTCAAATTATTTGCAAATATTGTTGATTTGTACACTGCAAAGTTTGAATGGCATACCACAGCAGCTTTAGTAATGCAATGCACGACCACTTGAAGAGAAAACACACAGGCAATATTCTAAAAGATGCTCAGCCAGAAAAGGCAAAACCACCAACAGTTTTTCTATTCTTTAGTTGGGAAGGCTTAAATTATCTTTTGTCCTTATGGCTGGTAAATACACTCATAAAGCTGAAAAATAAAGTTTTCAGAAGAAAATTAACCTCTTGGATTAATCAACAGCCAACTGATTGATGATTTCTGTCCCACAGATAAAGGTCACTATGCCAGGAGGCTGAAGTCCTGGAACCAGTGTGAATGGCTTCAAGGGTATCAGATGCTGTGATGCTTCAATAGTGTACTGTGGTACCAGCTGAGGACCTCACACATGAATAAAAACTGAGCGTGCAGCAAGCAAAGGCATTAAAAAAAATTCAACCGAGTATTTACAATAGCTCCAGGGTCCTGTAGTGGGTGAGCAGGAGAAAATGAAAGTGGATGGAACAGGAGACGCCTCAGGTCAACATGTTCCTGTGAACTATGAACTATGTGTCATAGTAAGCTGTTAACATTTGCCACTCCTGTCCCACTTCTCCCTGAGTCTCTGTACCCAGTGACCATTTAGCCGAATCAAATCAAACACACCCACAGACGCACAAAGACACTGCAGGACACATGCATATAAACATTCCTGCATACACTACATGGTGCATACATGCAGAAAGAATGTGCATCATGTGAACCAACGCAGATTCACATGTGGCCTTAATGCAATGGCCTTAATAGCTATAGGGCAGACTGAGCTATAGCGCCATGCAGTCGGTGTAGGATGTGTGTTTGTCTAATAGTCTAGTACAGTAGCTTGGGAACAGAGGTGTGAGTCATGCAAATACACAGAGCACTGGGCCAGGCCAGGCCCGGGGCCACTGGCACAGCAACTGCATCTTTTCTCCAAATAGCAGGGCCCCGGGGATGATGACCCCAGCACACACAAAGCCTTAGCCTCATTACAGCAGCCACACTAAAACAGAGGTGTACTGGGCAGGGCTTGAAATAAAAGTAATTTGTTCAATAACTGTGTAGGTGACAATAGTATTAATACAGACGACCTAGTTTGAAGTTCAGGTCAGGAAACAGTGAAAAAAATGTTAATTAGAGATTCCCAGAGCCCAAAGCAACATCTTCCAATTGGATGTTGCATTGGTAGAAATAATGCAGCAACAAATTCTCTCATATTAGAGAAGAAACAGTTGACTTAAACACTTAATCGGTTCTAAAAAATGTTGATGCTGAGTGATATCTATCACAGTAATTTAGATCAAGTGCTATCTTCGTGTGATGACGGCCTCACAAGAGGACAATAGCAGAGGATATGGAAGCTTTTGTATCTGGATGGCAGTCCTATTAAACCCCCACAGCTGGCAGCGAGACACAAAGAGAATCACCTCACACCTCTCTGATCTGCATCAAAGCAAACCGCGGACGCACACTCAAGCAGATATGCAAACTGAGTGTGTCTGCAACAAATCCCGAGAACCGATTCCCACGTCGTAATATTGTGCGCAGGATGGCTGCGTGAGCGATTGAGGGCCGAACCAAAAGATAAAGAAACCTAATTTCCTCCGACTAATTGCCACAGTTTGGACAGAAAACAGCAACGCATCAGAGAAAGTTTTCGCAGCTTAACAGAGCTGTGAGAGGGTTTGGTAGGCAAGAATGTAACGTAGGATGATATACGGTGATGAGCACAATTAATCTTTGGGTGCTGCGGGGAAATGGAGGGTGACGACAAAGATGAGAGCAGATGTAGATTTATATGCCCATCGGATATAAGGGGATAGTAGGAATGAGAGAAAGGGGAGGGTACGCGGATAATTCAGGTCAATATGATTCAAGAATATTTTTATGAGAGTTAAAATGAGCAATAAAGCAAACTAAAGCAGGTGTTAGTTATTTGTTAAAATGTTCTATTTCTGTTATTTCAATTGAAATTGAGATTTTCATTATCTTGGATATCTTGGCAACATGTTTGCTGCTTTACTATTTGTTCAACATGGGGATATGGAGTCTGTTTAAAGATCCAATAACAAGCTGCATGACCTTTCGTTTTCATTTGCGTGGCACAAGGTTTTATATCTAACTATTTTCAGAGATGCAAAATGCTTATGTATCTTTAGCTGTAAACCACATACACATTTATGTGTTTTAGAAAGGTAGGCCTATAGATGGAGAATTCAGTTTCTTTTGAGGGTTTACATTTCAGTTTCGTGAATGCATCTTTCTCAACATATGGAATGTAGAGTTTCCAAAATAGTCAAGGAGAATTTCATAGGTTGAACAATCGGAATGCTCAAATGGAAATGGTATTCTGTGTTCACTGTCAAATATCCTTCACTTTTGCTTGAGAGAGATGCTTGACAAATTCTTTCTTCTTTCATTCTCCCTTTTGCAATAAATGAATTTAGTATTTTTCCTCGGCAAAGTGCAGATTCTTGTAGCTAAAATGGCAAAACTTTTGAACAGGTAAGACAAAAAAAAAAACAAAAGGTCAGAAATTTTTTCACATTTTGAGCTGGCTGTGTTTTGCAGCACATGGACCTTATCTTACACTAATTACAGGGTTGGTACAGGTTTCAGTACCTGGCTCCTCGTGTCAGTGTGTCCTTGAACTAGCCACTGAACTCCTGCTGCTCCCACAGGCTATTGCCACAACCATCACAGACATTAAAGTTTTTTTTTTATTTCAATCATCGAGCTATTTCTGACATTCCAGAGATGGACTATGCATTTAGCTTGTTCTCACGGCCACAGAAAGAGCTTTGAAATCATTTGCTGATGGAATGTGAGGATGGTCAAGGGAAAGGCAGTGGCATGTAGGTACAAGCAGGGGAAGGTGAAGAAAGTGGAGAATAAACGTAAGCAAAGAAAAGCTACTGCTTGCCCTTTAGTTGAGACTCACCCTGGTATCTACCTCTCTATCACTCGCATCTACTCTCTATCTCATCATTATCACTTCCTCTTTTGCCCTTTTTTTTAATTGGAAACCTTTACCCAGCTACATTTCTCTCCTCCCACTTATCTGCACAACTTCTTTCTTGTGGAGGCTTCGCCCTCTGTTACCTGCATTTATACCTTCTGTCACCACTCCATTCCTCTCCTGCATCACTCTTCCTCTCTGCACGTCCTTTTCCCCAGGCAAAAACCCTGTCTCATCCATTCCACTCGTCTCCCCTCTGTCACACACCCTTCCTCCTCCTCCTCCTCCTCCTCCTCTCTCCCACCACTCACTCTCGCCTTCTCTCCCCTGCAGCCCTGTCGACGAGACGAGACGTCTGTGTGTACCATACACTGATCTCTGCAGACACCTGTTCCACCCCCTCCTCTCCCTTCCTCTGCCTCCTCTTTTGCTTCAGACACACATCTCTGCGCACATGCTCAGAAGAGGATGAGGAGGAAAGCGTGAAGCAAAACGCTCCAGTGAATAATTTAAGTCTCGACAGCAGGGAACCAAAATGGAGCCTGTCAAGCTGACAGATCCATTGAAACAGCAAAGAGACAGGTTGCTCACTACCTGGAATCTGATACTGCGCCGGGAAATGATACACTGACTAATGATCCTTTCTTATCTCATTATATTTAAACCACAATAACCTTTTGAAAAGTAAAATGCCGATTAGACAGCATTCCTCACCTCACTTTCAGTGTTTTAAAGGTGAGTCAATGCTGCTCAGTGTTTCAGTGCTGGCGATATGAACTAAGTGAATGAATGAATTCAAATATTGATCTTCGAGGGTACTTCAAAAAGTTTCAACATAGTCTCCTTTTTTGCACTTAATTCCACCAATGTTCAAGCTTCACTATTCCTTCACGGAAGAAAGTCACATCTTAAGTCTCCAGATACTCCTCAACAGTATGCATCACTTCATCATCACTCTGGAAATGGGAACCGCGCAACAGACAGAAGTCAGATCGTGCATGTCGGGTACGTAAGGTGCAGCAGTTAAAAGCCACATTTGGCAGATTCTGCCACCTGTGCTGTATGAATTGAGTGAATGAGTTCAAATATTGATCTACGAGGGTACTTCAAAGAGTTATTGGCTTCACCAAAACAGAAAAAAGATTATTCTTGCAATATTTTTCAACATAGCCTCCTTTAGCTTCCACCTAATTCCACTGATATTCCAGCTAGACTTTTTCTTTGCGCAAGAAGGTCACATCTTGAGTTTCCAGATACTCCTCAACAGCATGCATGGCTTTATCATCTTTCTGAAAGTGACTACCGCACAAGTGGCATTTTAGTTTAGTTTTCTGTCTTTAAACAGACAGAAGTCAGGCAGTGCAGGTTGGGTGAGTAAGGTGCAGCAGGTCAAAGTCACATTTGGCAGCTTCTGACACCTGAGCTATATGAATTGGGCAAATGAATGAGTTCAAGTATTAATCGATGAGGGTACTTCAAAAGAAAGATTGTCTTTGCATTATTTTTTAACATAGTCTCCTTTAACATCAGTGCACATGGTCCACCAATTTTCAAACTTCGCTATCTCTTTGTAGAAGAAGGTTAAATCTTGAGTCTCGAGATACTCCTAAACAGCATGCATGACTTCATCATCTATTTAAAAATGGCAACCGTGCAAGTGAAGAGATTTTAGTTTGGGAAACAGATTGGGTTGGGTGATTAAGGTGCATGGGACAACAGTTAGCCACATTTGGCTGCCTCTGCCACCTGCGCTGGGTTGATGGATGCATTGTCCTGGAGCAACAGCACCAACTTTAAGCTTCCTTCTCCTTTTTTTTTATTGCTACAGGCATTTGACTTTTCTTGACAGTGATGTAAGGCTTTATGATATAGTTATACCCAAAAATGAGACCACGCCCCTTGTTTCCTGGTGAGGCCAAGAATTTTATGCTCATCAGTTATTAGTTTGGATGACAAAAAATCCTTTGTATGTCAACAACTATACAGCAGCATGCTAAATTGTACAGAATTTAAGGAATAAAAACAGCAAAGGCAAAAAACCTTCAGGATAGAAATCTGCGAGAAAGCATCAGGGAGGTCAAAAAGCGGGCAAGGTCACTTACAGTTCAATGGCTTTGTTCCACATGATGACGTAGCCTGAGAGCATAAAGGACTCCACGTTGACAATGTGGATGTTCCCTCGTTCTGTGCCGATGTACAACCATTTACTCTGGAAGGGCAGGTGGCAGAAAGTTATTCTGTGAAGAGAGGGAATTGAGACAAGCATTAGAAGAGTTGGGGGAAACAGAAAAGGTGGACAAACCTCAACAGACGGAGACGTCGTGAATATCCCCCTTATCCTATTATAACCAGACACAAACTATGCTAAACTTAGAAAGGACTATTTATCACTCCACCAGGTCAAAGCAGTCAAGATGAGAGAGTCAAAACCAAAGAGATTTTTTGAGTCATTCAATCAGCGCCTTTTTCTCTACACCCACAGGATACACGAGGGCAAAGAGGCACCCATAATTCTCCTGTTTTCATTATCACCCTCGTCTCCTCCTTTCATCCATCCATCAGACTTAAGTTTAATGAGAGGTTATAAACCCTTCCCTCCTTAACTGTGGGTATCCATTCATCTTCTCATCCTTTTTTCATCATTTCATACTTTCATCCATCCTCCAATTCAACCTCCAACCCATCTGTGGAATAATAATGTACAACCTTGGTAATCCAGCTTTGCTAATATTTCAAGGTCGTTCAGCTCCCCCAGTGATCCTTCAGATTCTGCACGGTGGTTTGAGCCACACCTGTGGACTTCAGTGGTTTGTGTCTATAAGACAAAGCCCACAAGGTTCACCAGCTGGGGAACCCATCCATGTAGGAGGAAGAATAAAGCTGCATCAATTTATTTCGATAGCGCTTTCTTCTTGACTTGTATTTCCAACATGAAGGACAGAGTGGACGATTTCCTCTGCAATCCTGACAGATTAGCTCATATTTAGCCACGGAGCCACTCAACACAACAAGTTTAATATTTGAATGCAATATCTCCTGTCAAAGACGGATTAAGTAGACAGAGTATGTCAAGAAAATATTACACTGAGATCAAATAAAGGATGTTTTCTACTTACAATCAGATAATCTTGAAGGCAATGAAAAAATATGACACTGAACATAAAACCAGGCTCTATGTAATGTATTCAAATAAAGATCAAAATATGACTATAGTTTCAATAACATTTGTCACGGAGAAACACAGTATATGTGGCTCGTTGGTCTAGGGGTATGATTCTTGCTTTGGGTGCGAGAGATCCCGGGTTCAAATCCCGGACGAGCCCATAATTTGCAACTAAATTATCAGCAAATGATGGATGTAATGGGTTTAAGGAAGCTTGTGATGTTGGTTAATTCACTGAAACTCAAAATCTGCTGGCAGCGCCACTAAATGTAAATACATAAAGAATCTTTGCATATTTAAATTTTTGACAGTCCTTGAACCACTTATCTGTGACATGCCGTTCTCTTGGGAAATTTAACCAAGTCTAAGCTTAAAGTTGTGATACTTCATCAAAATCACTTTACATGGCTGAATAAAAATTGTCAAAAATGAACTCTTGTGGGCTGCATGTTGGCTCGGTGGTTAGCAGCATCACCTCACAGCTAGAAGATCCCTGGTTCACATCCCGGTTAGGACGCCTGGGATCTCTCTGTGTGGAGTTTGCATGTTCTCCCTGTGCCGCGTGGGTCTTCACCGGGTACTCCGGCTTCCTCCCACAGTCCAAAAACATGCTGAGGTTAACTGATTATTCTAAAATTGTCCATAGGTGTGAATGAGACTGTGCTTGGTAGTCGGCGGGCGACCTGTCCAGAGTGTCCCCTGCCTTCGCCCAAGTCAGCTGGGATAGGCTCCAGCCCTCCTGCGACCCTGCAGAGGTTTAAGCAGTGTATAGATAATGGATGGATGGATGAACTCTTGACATTCACCAGATTAAGCAAAAAAAAATTAAATATTCTGTGTTCCTTGACACAACCATGAAGTCATGACTGTAACTATGACCAACACTAATGAGGCAAAAAGTCCAGGATTTTTCAGCTGAACTGCAGGCAGTGTTTTCACAGAAAATAGAAGACAGGTATGAAAGCACAATAAAAATGTAAGCAGTAAGATATTTATAGTTAGTTATGCTGATAGCTTTATTATACTGCGCGTAAAACATTTTTGAGTCGTCTCTGTTTCCCGCCATGGTTGTGCTGTTAGCACAGTAGTGCAGGACTTTGTATTGCAGTAAAAAATGATCCTGCATTGAGTAAAAATGTGACAGGAGCAAAAAAATGGCCAGATATTGCTTGGGGTTCAAAGGGTTAAAACACAGGGAGACAAGACACAAGCCAGAGTATCTGGGTCTCATATCTATGTCCAATGATTTGTGCTTGCATATGTCACAGAAGGATTGTTGCTTGTGACTGGTATCAACTAGTAACTGCATCTCCTTCAAAACCTATTTAGCAAAGCAGTTGAGTAGCATGTGAATGCATTTAAAAACCAAAGATATACATACACTCAACACACAACAAAACACAAATCTGTGCAAAGATGCCCTTGCAGTGACTTTCAGTGTCTTTCCTGTACATTTATATTCTCAGAAAGCTTCTCTCTCTCTCTCTAGTCTACCTCATGCTGTTTCTCTAGAGACATATTGAGATCAGCAGTTCCTACTATAACACACATAGACACATCTTCCCTCTCCCCCCCAAGGCTCTGCTTAAACACAGGAATATATTCATATTTTTGGAGTGGAGTCAAGCTACTTGACATAAATCTCATCCGTGCCATCCAAAATGTACACCGATACACATAAAACAATATTTGAAATGCACAGTTTACACAGTAAATATAGGTACAGTTACACACTATTTTTTTCTTGGTTCTTTATCTCATGCAGCTTGAAATAAAATAACAGATACTTCATTTAAGTGATAAATCTCGGCTGGTTTATGTCAATGTAGAAAAGAAGTGTGCCAGAGTTTAGGAGCAATTAGACAGATATGCATAATGTCCAACACATTTGTGGAAATTTCTTTGCTGAGAAAAACTGCTGGAAGTCTGTCACCCATAAATATCACCAGGCACTTTGTATCTTCCCTAATGATATTCCCCTAAGCCTGGTCTGTAGGTTACATTTACATACAGCAGCAGTATAGCATGGTTTGATGAAAAGTGGGGTTACACAAGTTCATCTGCTGTCATTTTTAACCTCAGTAACATGCAATTTCATGTAAGACTTTCTATATAGTATTTTAATACACATTATGAACTTGTTTTGAAATCTTGAAATCCTTGTCAAACCTCAGTCAAGAACCAAGTCGCCTAAAGATGAAGACAAAATTAGTCTATCAATGTAAAAAATTCTGGAATACACTGTAAGATATGTTTTTAGTTGTAATTAACATGAGTTTTAGGGGGCAGGGTTGCAGCAGAGTGTTAACAGCTGATCACCGTGATGCACATGTTTGTACAGATTCACTTAACCGGAGAAGATGCATCAGCAACACGACTTTTCATGACCACTTGTGGCATCTTCATACCCAGTAAGCAAGCCATTCTACTGAATTTAACATCCTTTTGCATCTGCATAAACAGACTCATGCCTCTTCTATGCATATGAGGTCTGGCATGTGTGCATGTGTTGTATTTCAGAGAGATTATTTTGTGTCTCTGTATTTCTGTTCCTGCTTGTTTGTGTGCGAGTATATTACATTATTTGCCAGCTGACAATATGAGTTAATGTAACTGCACATGCACCATATGTAGCATGAATATGTTTGATCTGTGAATGTACCCACATACAAGCTAAGTAATTAAGTGTTCTTAGAGCCAGAGTGTTAGAGGGCCAGCTGAGAGGCAGTGTCAGGAGCATAATTATACAAATTTGTTCACAGTTTGTCGGTGCATGTGTGTGTGTCCGTTTCTCAGTGTGTGTGTGTGTGTGTGTGTGTAAATATGCGCCCAATTGTTTGCACGGTCGTACTCGTGTGTGTGTGTGTCCCCATGTTCACACTTGTTGTGCGTGCACGTGTCTCTTGGTGAAATCTCCAGCTTCAAGTGGTCACGACACACAAAGGCAGCTGCCAGCTTACAGGCTCAGGGCCAAACACATTGCCTCAGAAATGACAGACGCCTGCCACACAGCGCAACTCTGAGACCGACTGCACCGTGGGCAGCACGTATGAGAGCACGTCTCACTGCAAATCAACTGGAGAGAAGGGATACTTCAGAATATCATCTTTTGTGTTGCACGGTTTTACACGACGCTCCAGTCAATGTGGATCATCCTTGGAAATGAAGTAATTTGTTCCCTCCTGTCATTAGAAATCACACGCTTTGATCTAAACTGCCTTGATCTAGTGTTACTGTCCTTTTTCTGAATAACTTTTAATATACTACCCCTGAGCTCTGACCGCTAACTGCTGAATGGCTGACGAGACAATAACGTAATATGTAAAGGATATGGTTCCTGGAATAAAACTGTGTCACTGCTGCAATAAAGCAGTGGCAGGACACAAAATTTGATAATGGTCACATTTGTATTCATTGTGGGTTAATTCATTACTGCAGTATAAAGTCCTGCACCTCTATGGCAACAGAACAACCGTGACTAGAAAGAGAGAAAAACTCAAAAATGTCTTCTGAGCCGTATAACACAGTTAGAATGAATGAAAAACCTAGAATAAATATGCACAATAGTGTTCCAAGGTGTTTTAAATAGTGTGAAACAAACAAACAAACATGGCTCTACATACCATATATATTTTACAACTTTTTAAATTAGTTTCCAAACTCTTCCTCTATCTGTTCTGTGTACACACTACCTGCAGTTCAACCTAGGTCAGCAGAAAAGTTTTTTACAGATATGGTTTGAGCCAACCTTTTTTTTTTGCCATATTTGTACATGTAATTTTGGTGAAATATTATGATTATGAGCTTCAGTTTTGGTTAATTTTTCAAACAGAATGGCACACTGTAAAAAAAAATTAGCTCAACCTCCATCTTGAAGCTGAAAATCTGATTATTCTTTCTCATTTTACGGTTTCTGGCTCTGATAAATGGTGGTATTTTGGCATATTATTTGCTTATTTGTAGAATCATATTGGTGCGCCTAATAACGACAGAAAGAGTAATAGGCCTGACATAAATATTAAAAATACTAAATATTGATTAAATATTATATTTTAATTGTCTCCTCAAAAATGATTCTCAGGTTGATAATCTCTTTTAAAAACAAGTCAGAGTTTTAGAGTAATTAAGGTATTCCTTTTGTCATTTTTTGGAATGGTGCTTTCAGACAATCAAAACTAGATGATTATTAAGCTACAACAGCAGCAAAAAACAGCTGATAAACTGTTGAATACCATTTAGACGCAGGACAAATTGCCCATCACTAAGAAAGCACAAATCAAATAGAAGTCAATGACACACAGTATCCATTTGGCAAACCTCCAGAGTGGATAGAGTGGCTCTTATCTGAGATGCTAGAGACCCCAATGTACCACAGGGTCTCAATTAACAGGAATCTAATCTAATATCGCACCGCATACACATGCGCAAACACACACAAACACACACAAGTACTGATTGTCCCTACAGCATCTCCTGAGCACTTTTGCCCTCTCTGCCGAGATCCAAATCTGTGCCTTTATCACAAATGAAGCAAAGCAGAAGTTAAGTCACCCTCACAGGTTTTAATGTATGTGCATTTCCACAGTAACAAGGTTAAGTTGGAGAGGAAAGGAAGACAGTAAGAAACAATGTTGAGGAGGGAATTAAACCCTTAAATCAACAGCCTTGGAGCAATCTTAATCAGTCAAATATCTTTTGGTAAACTCTGCAGAAATTAATAATTTTTAGCATTTTAAGTCATTTAAATGATGCTTTACCAATGCCAGCAAACTAGTAAGTGGATATCTTAAGGCGTTATTGTTAAATATATGTATTTTAAGACAGATTTTGATTCCTGCTGGGATTAAACCTGAAAAGTATCAATATGAAGCCTCTCTGGTCAGCTTTCATGGGCAGAGAGTCTAGCAGCTTTAGCCAGCTATATCAAGTTTAAGAAGAGTTTTTGCTCAGAACAACAAAATCTCTTGAATCTTACCAATGAGCAAGTAGAAGTGCAGAGATCAGGTCTCATTTATGTTGTAAGTGTGCCCCCCACACCCCCCATACCATTATCTCCCATCATGTCACCCCGTTTTGATGATAGCATCCACATCTGCAGTGCATTCCTGTGAGGCCGGGAGGTGACGAGAGCATCCTACGCCAGAATGACTCGGCAGGATTTCTTTTTTGCGCTCCCTCCGTCCCCACATTCCTTCCCACAGACTGACTCACTGCTCTCTGGCTGAGGCCCAGTCTGTCTCAACTCCTCCTCTCCTCTCCCTTCTCTCCTCTCTCCTATGGTGCCTGTGATCTGATGTGAATGGATGCTGATGCTGGGCTGGAGGGGGGGCTTTCTGCAACACTGCTTTCACCCATCAACTTAAATTCTAATCAGTGGAAGGAGGTGGGGGGATAGAAGGGAAGAAGGTGGGAAAGAAAGATCTGAGAGTGATGGAATGCACCCAATGGCCCACCACCATTAAATGGGCTGCCCATGGTGGTAGGCAGCCCATGGATTTCAAGAGGTGAAATAGGACTATCTAGAAAAGAAATGTACAAAAAGTGGAGAAACTGCAAGACAGCTGTAAGGAATGAATGCCTTCATCAAGACCCAAAATATCTATTAAAGAAACAGTTCCATATTTTGGATGGTACAACTAGTTGCTTTCTTGCTAAGAGATACTGCAGATAGCTAAATCAGTCACACCCTTAAGTTAAGTATGAAGCATAAGGCAGCTTAGTTTAGAAGGTAGAAACAGAAACCCTGGCTCTCTCCAAAGTTACAAAATGTACCAACAATAACACTAGAATATTATGATACACAGAAATAGTAAATGATCACGGACACTTCAACATGTGGAGCAGAAGGGGATTGAACCTCCGAAAACAAGGCTTTGAGGCGCAAGGTACAAGCTGGAACTTTTCCAAGTGGTAACCAGGAGATTAACTGGTAGCCAGCGGATAGGGATGTCTGAAACTGTAGAAGATCTTAATTTTGGAATAGGATCTGCTTTTCATTAGGAATGTGCACAGAACATGTCATTAAATAAATACCAGCATAGTCCAAATTTTCCTACTCCCCCTGAACTAAGCAATGGCATGACTGGTTGTTACACTATTAGGATAAAGCTCACCAGATGCATCTTTAAGGTGTATTTCATCATCAGAAAGACAGCATGGTAGAGGAAGACTAGCCATCAGTGGACCACCATCTTAAACAAAGCACTGCTGTCAGCTCTTCTTATCAGAGACCGTGTGGACTGTAGTTGGATAAGTTAAGTCCAGGATCTCTGTCTCCAGTGACGTGTTAGGATTCTATTTAATACCTTTACTGATTAATTACATGGCAGTTGCCAGTTTCTCCACCATATAAGCTTCTGGTATTACTGCTCTGTCTAAGCTGTTTCCTTAAGTTGTCCTCTGACCAACTTGGTAACTACTTTTTGTTGCATGTGCTGTGGTGCTTTCATTTCACTAAAGCTATAATTGTTGCAGTGTGCGGGGTTAGTTGGGGCTGCCCATATGAAAGTAGTAATTTACTACCAAGCGAAGGAGTTTAAATATCTCAGGATCTTGTTCATGAGTGATGTGAAAATGAAGCATGAAATGGACAGATGGAGTTGTGCACCATCAGCAGTAATGCAGGTGTTGCACCAGACTGTCGTGGTGAAGATGGAGCTGAGCCACAAGGCAAAGCTTTGGATTTACCAGTTGATCTACGTTCCAATCATCACATGTGAACATGAGTTCTGGATAGTGACGGAAAGAATAAGATCGTAGACACAAGCAGTCCAAATAAGTTTTCTCCGGAGGGTGGCTGGTCTCAGCATTAAAGATTGGGTTAGAGGATTGGACATCTGGAGGGAGCTCGGAGTGAAGTCGCTGCCTCTTTTTGTTCAAGCCAGCTGAGGTCGTTTGGGCATCTGATTAGGATACCTTCTGGGTGCCTTTCTTTGGCGGTTTTCCAGACATGTCCAACTGGAAGGAAACCCTGTGGTATAGTAAACTTAGAACTCACTGGAGGGATTAAATATCTTATCTGGGGTGGAATTTGCCTCGACCCCGCCTTTGCCCTAAGTACACTGGGATAGGCTCCAGCCCCCCTGCAACCCCACAGAGGATAAAGCAGTGTTAGAAAATTGAAGAATGGAGGGATTTGCCTTGGAATCCCAAAGAAAATGCTGGGACACCCTACTGCCACCGTGTCCTGACCCCAGACAAGGAGAAGAAAATGGATGGATCAATGAATGGAATCATTTTTGAACATCTGGGCAGAAGGAGGCAGTCCACATGTTTCCTTTGTGGTTGTTTTGAATTCACCAACTGTCACTGCCACGTAATCTACTACCTGGAAACATGTCCCCTTTCTCCTGAGTAAAGAAGCTGAACATCATTTTCTGATCATTTGGTCACTTTGTGCTCTATGATAATGATTATCCAGCTAGTTGTACAGGGTGGAAACTCAACCGGCATCAAAGCAGCGGAGATATGAATCACTACTTAGGGGCAAAAACAGGATGTAACAATGTGTGAGTTGGGCCTTTAGTCTAAAGATGAAGTGATAGACATTGTAACAAGGCAGCTATATAAACAACATTTCATGGGATCACTCAATCTGGGGATATTTGTGATTTTGATCATAAATTGTGATTCTAGACCAAAAACTCATCATGCAATCTTTAGCTATGATCACCCAACCCAACCAGCACACATTGCACAGCACTGCAGTAGTGAAAAATTGTTGTGTCACACTAGGCAACTCACTCTTAAACGACAAATGTTCATGTCATGTTTACACTTTTGCTTGTATTGATCTTCAAATCTAAACCACCAAAAAAGTAATTTGGTAAATTTAAACTAAAACTATTCCCCAAAAAATATATAAATATCAATACAATAGACACTTGTCGAAGAAAAATGTCCATCCAGAAACAAGCATTGGAGTTACTGATATTCCTAGAAGTATCTGAGGTTGTTTAAAGCTGTGTGTTTCCTCCTGTTACACTCTGTTAGCTGGGCTGCCTTGGCCGTTCTGGTTGGGTGACTGTCCTTTTGTTGATGGAGGAAAAGGTTGCCTTGTCCTTTACACCTTGACAAGTTAACAGAGACGTTCCAACAAACAGTCAGGGAAGAGGAAAAAGATAAAGCAGTGGTAACACGACAGGATAGATTGGGTGACCAACACTTTTATTTGTTTTACAGATCTGTCCGATTCAATCCTGCAACATGCAGGCCTTAAAAATTGTTGACACTGTCTCTTGGCTTCACTTTAACAGTCACTCTGAACTTCAGATGACACTTCGAACTGTATCTCTGTCTGGAAATGTAACCTCTTGTTGTTTCGTTTGACAGCTATTTTAAAAAGATAGGACTCACACAACAAAGAGGTGCCCAACTGTCATAAAAATAAACAAAGAAGAGATAACCGAGATGCAGAGATGTTTGTAGCCTTGAGTGTCGGAGAAGCCCTTAAAAGCTTATCAGATTGAAAGACACTTGGCTAAACAGTGTGATAGGAAAGTTGGAATAAAATGGGTCCAACAAAACCTTGATGGTCCCATTAACTGTGGAGGTTGCCCCTTGGGGCAGCTATTATAATAATAACTATAGAAGACTGTGGAGGTGTGTATCAGTACACAGAAAGGGAAAATTGAGTGCTGAACTGCAAACACTTGAACATAATTTAATACCCATGCAAGATACAATTACCTTTCACATAAAGCATTTCATATACTGCTTGAATAAAGGTAGGAAGACTGAATAATCTGTTACCAAGTGGGAGTTTTTATTCTATGCTACATTAAATCTGCAAAGTTATAGCATTTCTATGCAGCACATGACTTACTCTAAGCCAATCTGAAGGGTGAACATCTGTATATGCATACTAAGAGTTGGTCACACATTAAAGTAATGTCAAATTCTTATATTTTATTGTTTTAGTGTATCAACTTGCATGCATCTACACGTCTATTTCTGTTCAGGGTCCTGAGAAGTCCAGCAGCTCAGCTACCAGCTCCTAAAGGAAGATGAATCTGATGACTTACGACACGGATCAATGCACCTTTGCCTATTAATTTATATGTAAGCCCATAAAGCTATCCTAAAGCACATTATCACAGGTTGATGACCACTAACATGCCAAGATACACAACTACACTACATTTCCTAGCATCAATACTCGACTGTGTTCAAGCAGCCGTTTTCATGACTTCCTTGAGCAGTGTATCCCACCTACTGCCCCCTGTTTCTCGTGTCTGTACAGTACAACATATTCACCGTGTATAGTATGGAGACCAAATGATGCACATCCAATGCAGCAATGCTTTGTGACACAGCTGGTGTCTGTTGAACCTAACACATTAACACCTAAAGGCAATTAAGTTTCTAGTTCACATGAGCTGTATGCCTTTGGGAAGCAGGAGGAAACCAAAACCTGAAAAAAGATGCAAACTTGCGTTACCATCAAGTTGAGTTATTGCAAGCTGTCAAATGGTATTCTGAGACAGCAAAGCCCTAAAGTGAAACTGTTGTTCAGGGTGGAACAGTCAGTCTGATGTTTGATGCAGACATCAACTGGTAAGACTGTCTCATGGGGTCAGGTATTGGCATTTTCCCCTTCACATGCAACCAATTCTGTATGGATAACGACTGATTTAGCATTTTAAAGGACTGAGAACACTCTTCTTTTTTACCCTCCATTTAACTATTAACTATTCTTCCTCACAAGCTTCCTCGGCCGCATTTTCCACCTATTTCCACTGCTTTCGTTTAACTTTCTTCTCTCCTCTACCCATTCCGAACGTGTCAAGTGAGTTCGTGGCTCCTCTTTCCCATCTTGACATCTCTTAAGATGCACTAACTCCGCTCCTCTCTGATGCTATGTCTCGAGGTCATTGTGTTGGACGGCGATGCTTACTAAATGTCAGAGGCGCTCGAGCGCCTTCACAAGAACACAACCCGCCTTAAAAGCCGCTGCTGGCCACCTGTCCATCACATCAGCGTTGTCTCAGATCATCGGTTAGACGTTTACCCCGTTCACCATTTTTCACAGTGACAGATTACTGGACAATGATATGATTAGCTCTGATGGGTAATCACCGCATTTGTGATTGGAGGAGACAGTGAACACCAATTTCCTTGAGGTGAGGTGATTCTGCACTTGTATTTTGGACCTTGAACAACCTTTGCTAAAGAACAAAACAATTAGAGGATTCTATGATTATTCTCTTCACCTCGACAATGGTTAAGTAGGTTTAGTGAGAATAATACTAGAATCACATTTTATTAAGACAAATGCATTCGGAGACCGGAAGACACACTTGCGTTCGGTTTGCCTGACTAATGGAACAGATGGATGACCAGTCCAAGTGGGTGTTTGCAGTACTCTGAATATAAAACTAATGCCAGTGAAATTAAAAATATCTCAATGATTTCTATGGAATCGGTTTAAAGGTGGAACTGGTTCTCAATGCCTGACACTCATGGTTGGTCACATAGAAGACGATGTCGGATAACTCTGACAGCAAAAATCCATATTTGTGCAATATGATCAATTAAATTGAAATCACAGAACTTTATATTTCCCAGACCACCCACACTGGTTGTGTGTGTTTATGTTTACAGTGTGCTTGTATGTGTGTAAAAACCTGCTGGTGCAAACCTTCAGGTGTTTGGGCAGGCTCACACCTGTGCCCTAGCGAAGGGAAATCCTCAAAGGCAGAGTAAGTGACCCAAATAATGAGTGTTTAGTTAGAGACCAACAGAGACAGAAACAGAGAGAAAATCACACAGAGAGAGAGAGAGAGAGAGAGAGAGAGAGAGAGAGAGAGAGAGAGAGAGCATGAGCCTCTCCATCACCTCCTTTTACCCTGTGCACAGCTTTGCAGGCGCACAGACACATTTTCCAAATGAAATGCTGTCTGTTTGCATACAGTCTGAAAGCAAAAACTAACAGTTGACACAGGCAGCAAACTGTGATGCTCAGAAAGCCATGAGTTTCTGATCATGTTGCACCAGACCAAGTGTGGGGAGTAGCTGAGCACAGAGAGGAATAACTGATCGAAAAGAGAAGAGATAATGGCAGTGAGGTGGACTTTCTCTGCAGTTTTGTGGGAACCGCTTACCTCTCTCTGTTGAACTTGAGGGAGTGGAGGATGGCTGGTCTCTTCTGCCTCAGGTTCCACAGGTGGACGCTGTCATCAGCCAAAGCACTAACCAGCGCTCCCTGTCATGACAGATTCGTGGGCATGTCATGTAAATGCTCAAAGGTTAACAAAGAGAAAGACATCAAAAATAAAACACAGGTTACTTCACTGAATACATGACAATGCAGAACTTTACTTAAAACATGCCAGACTGCACATTTTGTATCCTCTGTGAACAGTGTTGTGCATGAACGCGTTCAATGAACGGCGTTCACTGAATGTGTTCATATTTTCGGTGAATGCTAAACTGAACGGATCCGTTTTCAAATAATGAGCGAGAGCGTGCAAGAATGAGCGGCACGCACTGTTCACGTTCATGTTCTTTTGAAAATTCTCACGAAAGAAAGCACTTTTCAGGTTTTACGACAGTTTATGGCAAACACTGATGACAGTCCAGCATGGCTAGTGCCGCAGCCAGTTTAGCAGAAGAGCTAGAAAAGTTTTATGAATTAACAAATGAAGACACAGACAGCAAGAACCTCACATTTTTATGCAAACTGTGTCCTCCTGGTCTGAAAAAACAAGTGCAAACGTCAGACTGACAAGCACATTTAGTTCTATTGAGTAACATAGTGTCTTATCTATTCAAAAAATGTAACAAACGAACGTGAACTAGTTCATTTTTAGGACTGTGAACTTAGTTCAGATTTTTTTAAAAGTGAACTATGAACGTGAACTAGTTCATTTTCATATGTGTGAACTGAACTTTGAGCTAGATCTTTTCAAGCATGAACTGGCACAACACTGTCTGTGAACATGACATGTATTAGTCGGACTGCATTCTCAGGAAGCTCAGGCTGATTTTAAATCAAGCAGCTTCCTCCCAGGTAACGACGATGATTCATAAGATGTATATGAGTGTACGTGTGCATGTAGGAGGCACTAAAAATCATCTCCGTCTCCCTGAGGGTTTGCTTTAGCTGCTGAGTCACAGTCAGACACACACACACACACACACGACTAAGCATTAAATTGCTGCATTTCTCATAAATATGAAGTAAATCAATATAGTCTTTTTTTTCAAAATGAATCAGAAATTCTGCTGGTATGTTTCCAGCTTGTCAATCACCACCAAAAAATGCTTTATAACTTTTAGTCTGGCTTGTAACTTAACGTCACATATGGACAGAACTGCCTATTTTAGCTGAGCAATTGCTTACTAAGGGTTGTGCTCTAAATTTTGAAAGCAAGGATGCAAGCAACTGTTAAGCTGTTTTACAGTTTTCAATGATGATTAAAGCAGGCAATGTCCTTCAAAAGAGACTGTTACTTTCTTTCATCTAATAAAATATGTCAAACTCTAAATGCATCACTAATTTTAATATTGTTTACCCTAGGAGCCCTGGGCTATTTTCAGGGTAAATTTACTTTTATGCTTTTATCTTGATCATTATAAGGCCTAGCCATAAAAGATGGAAGTAGTTTTTTTTCAGAACAGTCTAGGCTATCCAGATCTGCAATCATTTAATAGGATATACTTGCAGATTTATTCTATTAGCCTTTATAACAAGGTTGTAGTATGAAATGATAATGTTCTTACCTATATATCACAATAAAATACTTGCAGTGAACATATCTTTTCATAATTGCATAGAGTAGAGTGTCTGGATTTCAGCAATGTCACAACCATGATGATGCAATACTCAATGACTTAGAAATTGATTCAGAAAAACAATGTGCTTAGGGCCCAGTAGAAGTTAAAGTCATTATTTTATTCACTGAAGTGTTCACATACAGCGTTGTTACCCAGTCATACTGACATCCAAAGTGCCTAAATACAAAGTCATTCAAACAACCTTATTTCCATTTGTAGTTACGGTAAAAGGAACCACTTTTTTGCACATTTTAGGGGTGAAAAGTCACATTAAGCATAGTCATGAATCAGCATGAACATTTTACCAAATTGCATAGCTTTGTAAGACATTTGTCTTACGAGAGTAGGTTCTTTTTTGTGGCCTACCTCATTGATGAGAAACTGTAGCTGGATGACGGCCGCTCCGCTCTCATGCTGACAGTAACATTCCACACCGGGGCGACCAAACCTGGAAGGTTCTGGGTCAAGGAATGTACAGATCAACCACAGAAATTTGTCACCAGAACAATAATGTCTGTTTCTGTTTGTGTGGGCATTCCACTGTGTACTTCAGCGGCACAAGGTGTCTGTTTTTTAAATTTGCCGCCAAGCATTTGAGGGTTCGAAGAAGGGCTAAAGTGAAGCTTGAGTTACTTAAAAACTTAAATCATTGGTGCTAATAGTTTTCATGAGGCTTCTTTGTAGTTATATACAGCCATCAGTCACAACATTAAAAGCACAGACATGAAGTGTATAACTAACATTTTGCTACAATTCTGTTTGGAAAACTTGGATCCTGGAATCCATAGGGATGTTACTTTTACAACAGGTGGGCAACAGTACTGAGGTACTGTAGCGACAACACCCAGCAGGACAATGTGCCCTGTCGACGCATCCAGTCCACTGAGCGGACCCGAGGCCAACACAATGTAAAGTTAGCTTTACCGTTTAACTAATGAATCAATAGGATCACTAGTTTAGATGTAGTGAAGCATCCAGTACAGGATCGTTAACATTATGTCAGCAACAAGCAAAATACTAAAAGCTAAGCTAACAATTTGAAGCTGCTTTAGCCTTGATTACATTCCCTTGCGGATCCACACACAGACAGTTGCAGAGATCACGGACACAAAGTTCTTTTAAATTAGATTATTGTTTAGTCTACTTAGAGTCCCCTTGAAGGATCCATTCTCATATAGCTGCACTCGATCGGTGTCCACGTATTCATGCATGCTGCTACTGAGCATGCACACTACTGCCCTGCAGCTGTTCTAACTCCTAGCATACAAAAGAGATCAGTCGGACACACTGCTTAACTAGTTTGCCTTTATTTACTCTGGTCTATAACTCGTCATGTAACTGCTACAATTCTGTTTGTAGCAGACCTAACATCTGAAATGCTGGTGTCAGATATTTCATCAAAGGTTTACTACTGCTCTTTAATGAAGAAAAAGTTCTTATCTGATTAGCTTATGGACTAATCAGTAGACTACTGGATAACTAAACAATTGACAGCTGCAGCCCCGGTTGGAATGTCTCCAAACTTGGTTCAAGGTCATGACATTTACCTGGGTACTTCCACAATTATATTTTTATGGTCTACTGACAGAGCTTGAACATACTCCTCCCCTCCAACAGCGAAAACTTCTCACATTGCTAGACTATGCCCTCCCCCCTTAACATTCCTTTCTTTAAAATGTTACCTCATTATATGCCCTTTAGCTATACACCACAGGGATGCGTTCTTACCAGGAGGCATTTTATTATAACAGAGTATGTTCTTAATGAATTCACTAAATGTAAATGACTGCAGATATACAAAATGTTAGAAGTGAGTGTTTGCAAGAATTAAGATGTATATAGTCAAAAAAACAAAAACAAAGGGGCACTGCCAGAACTGCAGTGATGAACAGAAATGTAATCGGGTAGTGGGGGAGAAAATGAAAAGGAGGGGGGTATAAATATTCACAGAGAAAATTAATCAGCAGAGAAGAGATGGATATTATGTGAGCAGATGAGCAAATAATCGCAGAGAGGGAAAGAGAGAGAGAGGAAAGAGTCAAACAGAGATCGACAAGTTGGACAAAAGATGCAGAGGAGAGAGAAAAGAGGCAGAAGGATGGAAGGTGGAAAAATGAGAGAAAGAAGGAAAGAGGAGGGGACTGACAGAGAATAACGAGTTTCCCTTCTTGAAAAGAGTGAATGGGTGAGCTCGCTGATTATATCCATTCATTCTTCCCATGAGCATGGGGACTAAGGTGGGGGGTGGCAATTTTTCATACGGGGGCACGTAGAGGTGTAAGACCCCGGGGACGACACCATTGCTCATCATTAATGGGAAAGGGTAGGGAGGTGTTGTGCCTCTGCATATTGCCTGATACTGTACATTCCCTGCAGAGCGATCCAACTAAAGCACCATTAGACACATGCTGTTACTTATGAACACAGATTTGCAGAGCTTACCCACACATATTATACATATATACCTGCACCTACATGCCTGGAAGATAGGGGGAATGACAGAAAGACATAAGTAGAGACGAGTGGGTTTGATTAACCATTAAGTAAGAAAAACACAGTGACAATGATGATAGTAGCAGCACAGAACACCTAATGCAAAAACCAATAATCAAGTCCTTCTCTCCCACGGTGCAAACTGTGCCTTCAGCCCCCAGAGAGGCAACAGCGTAATTTATTAAGTAGTAATGCATGTAATCATTCCTGAAGTGTGCTGCGGCCATTGCGCTGAATAACGCCACCACATCAACAAGGTCAGTACCACACACCTTGTTTCTTGAAAACAAAATGCCCCCCCAGCTAATTTCTTTTGGCCTGAATACACAATAAGGCACGTGTACATAAATGCACACAGTATAAATATATATGTTAAACAGTTCTTCCTCGTCCTTCGGTGGTTCATTTATAGCTATATTTGACAGCAAGGTGTTGTGTGAAAGCATGGTCAGCACTGTGCTTAAAGCTGCTACAAATCGATATTTCAATGGCTCAAATGACTATATGTAAATCACAAGGGTAGCCTATAGTCGCTGCAATTGACTGTTTGGGTCACTTTTCACAGCTCTCAAGAACACTGTTTTTTAGATACCGCATGCAGGTGTATTTAGGGAAAAACATGGTGAAAGTAGTGGAGCATTTAGCAGGTAACGGACCTGATATTTTCTTATATATAAGAATGGTTGGATTTAAAAACAGAGCTAAAAGCACAGAGATTATTGGGCTTATATTCATTAAGGTGGCCACAATCACAACACCACAATATTATGAATGTGGCTCTGAAACGGCCGGCTGCATAAATAGCCAACTGTTTGCTGACAAGTTGACCTTCCGAACCTGAAAACCCTCTGTCAGGTTTGAAAGGTGTGCTAACTTTGAAAAAATCCCTATTAGTCTGAGCCAGAACTATTAAAACAGAAAGAATCATCGGATCCTTAACTTTCCAACAGTTCAAAACAAATCATTTGCGAGATGCTGTACTGCCAGAAAACCTAATCAAAACGAAACTAAAAATTGTGATATTTCACTAAAATTACTTTATTATAAATGTCCATTTTAAGAAGAGCCTCTAAAATAAATCTTTTGCTCTGACCAGACCACGTAACGACAAAAAACTTCTGCTCTCTTCACCGCAACCATGAAACCATTAGTGACTTAGCTGTGACTATCAGACAAAAACTTATGGATTTCTTTCGACAAAACTCGGCTGAACTGCAGGCTGTGTTTGCACAAAGCAGGTAGGGAGACAAGGAAAGAAGCCAATTAAAAACAAAAGGGCAGAATATATATAGAACGTAGAGTCATCTATTTTTGATTATTGCTTTCTTTTGTCACAGCTATGTATGGTTGTGGTGCGTCCATGGTGTTCCAGGACTTCATATTGCAGTGAAAAATGAGCAAACAGCAAGTAAAAATATGACAAGAGCAAATAAAAGCATAGAAACTGCTTGGGTTTCTGTCTAAAGAGTCTCTGTCTTCAGTCCAAGAGAGAGATCTGTCCAAAAGAGGGCTTACAGTCAGTCCTAAATCACATCAGAGCACATGCTGGTCCCCTCCAACCCCAATCAGATATCAAAGGTAAAGGACTCGCTTTGCTGCCTGAAAGCTGGCCCTCGACTTTACAGGTCCATTAAGCTTTACCCTCCCTCCTCTTAAACAGGCAATTAAGGGACTATATCTGTCCACCAGTGACCAGAGAAAAATCCACCAGGAGATTGAGCAGACTTTATCTGATAGACCAGGAGGGCACCACCAAAAGCAGTGACAATCATATCTTCTCCAGAGTCAGTAGCCAACATTATGTTCAGCCTCAAAAGCTTGGAATTTCTTACGACCACCAGCCACCTCTCTGACCCTCACTAAACCCCTGAGAGCTTAGGATCCATCTCTGTAGTGATGGAGGCACCTAAATACTGGAGGGGATCATGAGGTGGCAGAACGAACGAAAAGACTAGAAACTAAATGTCTACATCCGTCTTCACCTCTACATTACTGGGGTAAAGTTTACTCATCGATCTCTAGAGGGAAAGAGATGCAATCATATCTCCGACTATGGAGTGCAAGACGGCTTCACCGAAGCTCTACCAAAACTCAAATTCTACAATCGGGCTTATACTTTACAGACCCTTCACCTATAGTTTAATCTAAAAGCATCTGTATCCTGAATACCTGTAGCAGAGAATTTAGCTCATGCTCCAATATAGCATATCAGCATCTTCTATTTTTGGTGTTGTCAAGTGTGATTGAAGAGGTGAACCACAACTTAAAAAGTATGAGGAAGTACATTTTTTTAATCTAAAATTGCAGCTTGCTGCTTTGGTTCCACATAAAAAAGCAAACAAGCTATGCCTAATTAAGTGCTATTGGTCACTAATGCCTGAACGCTTAAATGCATCACTTGGAGATACTTGAACAGTCTGTCATTTTTATTGGATTTGAGAAATCGGAGAGGGGAAAAGGCTGAAATCTTTCTGACATTTCCTAGTAAGCTAAAGGACACACACAATCACTTGAGGGTCATTCTATGCAAATTCACCCAGATTTCAGAACTTTTCCCAGTTTATGTCATGTATTTTTTTTTTAAAAAGAATCATGCAAAAACTTCTACCTAAAACATGGAACCTTTCAAAATCCCACAGCTCTACTCCAACTACTTTTTGAGTTATGAATTTTTGAAAATAGGCCGTCTGTATTAAATTTTATAACTTCAGTGATTCTTTTAAAGCCTCACCAGCTGCTTATTTTTCACAGGATTTGGCTGATTTTTTTTTTACTGAATATCCAAGAAACCTTAAGAAAAAGTTGAAACTTGTACTCATGTCAATAGCTTATGTTGATTTTTGTTACAGAAATTCTTTCATTTTCAAAAGTTAATGTCTCCACTAATATTCAGTTCCAATCAAACTGTTGTTAAATGGGAGGCCCTAGGTGAGTTTGCATGGAATGACTCTTGTGTTTCGTGTTTTTGCCACACACAAGTTTTTCCTCTGACCTTTCATCCAATTTCAATTCTAACTGATGACGCTTCTTGAACTTCACCATCATTAGCATCTTGAGTCTCTCCCCACATGGCAGAGTCATATCTTTTGTTGTGTAAACTGGCAGTTCCTCCACCATGATCACTGTTGTTTGGACCACCTGGTTTCACAGCAGTTCACCCCTTGAGTCATGTGAGCCCTGGGTCGTTTATGAGCCATGTCAGCTGGAGTGACTGTAAAACCCTGAAGCTGCCCATCATTCATTTAGAAGTAAAGAAGCCTCTTGGATGAGAGGTGAAATGTCTTCAAGAACCTACAAGAGAAGTCCAGTTGATTTCTATTGAGGCTCCTAGGATTACCATGACCTGGATGACTGAGAATCTACGTGAACATTTTACCTTGGACTTATCAAACGCCACAAAAAGGGCACTGAGACATAATGAATAGCATCATGGGATTGGGTGCACATGTGGCATATTGTATGCCATCACAGTTGTATTTGTGTATGTTCCTATGATATGTTAAACCTCTAAATTTCCTCACATGCAGCTTCACCAACTGAAACCTGACAGAATAAGTTGGCTCGTGATACTGTTTGGATGTCAAAATGCACCAAATCACTGTCACAGGCAGTGGACGGAGGCAAAGAACTCCCAATGCTCTCTCCACTTGACCTAGTATGCTCGCCATCCTCTAGGATACTGCTGCTGGCGAAGCTGTCACGAACTCGAAGAAAGACACTGACTTGAGAGACACTGACATCATTGTCAGCCAAATGTGCGAATAGAAGAGCACCAGCTTAAACCAACTCATCGGATAAGGATCATCATATATGGTAAAGTTTACAGCTTCCAAGGTCAGAGGGAGAAAGTGATGAGAGAGCACTGCTGTTTGCCTACACACAAAAAACAGTCTCTTGAATCAGTTAAGCTGACTATTCTTCCATAAACAGTGTAGAGGAATTGATCTGCAGGTTAATATATGCTCTGTAAATCAAGGAAAGTGTGACGTAAACTTGGAAATCGGCAATGTCACTGGTCTTAATTACCTGCAAACATTCCATCAGGGAGGAAAACATCAATTATGATTGAAATGATTTCTTTTAATGTCTGATTTCTTCACCACATGACATCAGCTCACAAAATCCTCATGTTTTTTTCCAATAAATCTGCGGAAGAGTTTCGAGAAAACTGCACAATTTATCCTGAGAGTTGCTGAGCACACAAGCAGCAGTGCCAGTTTGTCAGGAAGCTTTGGCCCCAGCAACAGTGGAGACCATCTAACTCAAAGTGACTTAATTGAAAACTCTCCGCACGTTGCCTGGCAACCAAATCAACCAAGACAGACGGAGAGAGGAAAGAATTTAAGGTTGTGCCTTTTTAAACTGCTCCTATTGCCTCTTCTACAAACACTGACACAGACGTGATCCTGAAAGCATCCTGAGAAATAAATTGACACCATCAAAGGTAGAAAACACTGGCTTTTTGTTCACGTGTTTCAAGTGTATGTTGTCATAAAAAGTCTTAAAGAACAGCAGAAGTTGACAACCAGACTCTGCATCCAATAGAAGCTTCAATGGATCAGAGGATGTGCAAAGAAACTAGCCATGGACTGAAATTCCTGACAAGTAATGTAGATGCGCTTCATTCCTTAATTTACATGCACGTATATCCAATTAGGTTACTTTTAAAAATAAAAATGTGAACAATTTACTGCCTCTACTTCCTTAAATACGTTTTTACTGGACGACTAAAGACACCATAGAACATTACCCATCAAGAATATAATTATCACTAAAGAACTAAGTAATTATTGAACAACTGCTTACTAATGATTAATTGATTTATGGCTTGCAGCACTCCAACAACCGACCAATAAATGATTTATTAATCATTTGCAAAGGTACATAAATGTTTAGCACATGATGCAGCGTTCATCAATAATTAATCGCTTAAAGAATAATCAATACCAGATTAAAGACGTCTCCATCCGAAAAGCAACACACTGGTCGTGTTATTTATTCCAACGCCCTTTCCTGCTGCTCTCAATATCTGATGGTAATTCAATCTTTATCCAGTACATGAAAGCGTTTGCATTTGTTTTTGAAAACCTCCGGCAAACCGGGTAGCTGTTTACTTATGCTGTGTCAAAATGTGTTCCCTATAAAATACACGTTTCCCCTGGCAGTTTATTTTTTTTTTTTGCCTTGATTTCACGCCGGGTTGAGAAATAACATAATTTCAATTTCAGTGGGTTGTTTTCAAATCATCGGCTCTTGACACGGTATAACGGCATTTAAAAACCGTTTCGCATGATTATGAGAAGAAAGACGGTAGACAACTTACAGTCCCTATAAAGAACATGATCATGCATTTTTAATTTTTTTTTTAAATACTTGAACCAAAAAGTGCATTATGTAGATGTAATTAACAGGATCCATTTTTATATTGCCTCAGAGGACACATTTCAGAGAGAAGCCTCTGATACTAACTTCACGTCATTATGCGGCTGCTTGTAACAAATACAGGGCAATGAGAACAGGAATAGAAGTGTGATTAACACGTGAAAGCAGAGGGATGAACAACAGGTCATCCTAGGACTATGACTGCCAGCAAAATGTTCTGAATTCTCATATAAATCACTTCGCAAGAAAAGCTCCCCGCCTCTTATTTTTTTCCCCAGCATTTTAACAAACATGGTCCAAAGTTGCTCTGAAGTGCCTCGGCTCGATCCACATGGGGCCGGCTCGGTAGGAGATGTGTCACAGTTGCTGACAAGAGCATTTCCTCATTCCTTTTTAGCCGGCCAAGGTCTCTATCTTAGCCTGCATCCCTTTTCACCACACTGCACCAACTCTAAAAGTGGACAGACTGACCGCAGGCAGCGATAGCAGCGAGACAAGACGACAGGAAGACAGAGAGCGAAAAGCAGAAAGTGGGTCAGCTTCACGTCTTGTCGAGTCCGATAAAAATTTTTTCCCCAGCTATTCTGGAAGTCAAAGTTGACTGATAATTCACTTTTATGTCGCTCTTCATATATTTATTTTTGTCAAAGCCATGGGCAACGTTCCTGACAAATAAAGGTGAGTCACCAGGCAATCTGGCCAAGCAAAAAGCTGTCACAGAGAGAAGTGGGGAAACAGGCTGCAGGTTTTATGAAGCCATGGTATCCAGGAATAGGGTTGATCTTGATAAGTGTAGCTGAATAGGGATGAGCCTGCGTGTCACATGAGAGATGGTGGGCTCGTTGCATGTCTGCTCACCTCAAAACATGTCCTGCATGTGTGGATTTGCACATCCGCGAGGGGAATAAACAGCAAAGCGCACAGAAGGATGCGGCTTTTGACGAGGATAGACAGTTGTAGGAGAGCAAGAGCAAAGCGGAGGGCAAGATTATGTCTTAACATAAAACCAGAGTGATGAAAAATGATGAAGAGACACGATAAAAAAGAAATGGATGTGGAGGAGGGGAAAACAAGAGGAGCCATCACGGAGGATTATGCGCCGAAAGAGAAAGAAGAAAAAGGTGATTAATGGAGGATGCAAGAGGAAGAAGGAATAAGGGAGAGGCAGCGAGAGAAAGCACCAGAAAGAGCGAGCCTGGGAGCACTGAGTTGCTATGACGTTGGGCCCGAAGTGACGTCAAAGCCACTCATACATCACCCTGCCGGGGAGGGGGGGCGGGGCCACAGGGCACAGCCTTCCTCCGCACTGGACCCAGAGACAGGGATGAGGTGATGGATGTTGGGCGGCGGAAAACAGAAGAAACAGAGTGAAAACGCTGCAAAAATTGTTGTAGGAGAGGCTGGGTAAAAGAAAAAGAAGGATGGGAGCAAGACAAGCTTTGGTTGGTAGCCTAATAAGCTAAGAAACTATGTTATATCCCCACCACACCCACAAAAGTCTTGGCTCAGGGACTTGTTCTCACACTACTAAGGCAATATCCTACAAATCATGCATAATACTACAGCCAACCTTGACCTCCGCCCCGGTGAACAATTCCATGTCACCTATCTCTTGCCCTCCCTCCAGCTGCCTGCTGCTGTTTACATCAAATTTAAAGGCTGCTGAGGGAGCTGCAGCTCTGCTTCTCCAGGCTGTGATCCGGCCCTGCACTGTGGCAGTTACCAAACACTAAGCTCGACCCTCCGTAAATTCTTCTGTCATTTCACCCTGACTCGGCACATTTAATGATGTTTTTTAGGACTTTTTTACAGTTTACAGTGTACATCATTTTAAACAAACATTACTGTATTTCAATGCAACTATATACATAATATACATGCAATTAGTGCATATATATATATATATATGTATGCATTTTTTGACATATTGTAGCTTTTATAACAGCCTCCGTAGTACAGTCTTAAAACTAGCTTATGTTCAAGCTTGCAAGACCACAACCTAATCTTATTTGTTGATTTGAATAATCATTTAAGATTCCAAAAAATATTTTGATGAGTTGGGTTGATATGATAATATTGGTAATTGCAATTTAAACCTAAATTTAAGCATTAGTTCATTAAACTAAACTAAAGTCAAGTTGAGGTAACTTAAGGAAAATGGCTTGACAACTTAATTTTTATTCACCTTAAGGTCAGGATCTCATTAAAAATACCTTTGACTGTACACATACATATATATAGAAATATATATTTTTTTAAGTATAGTTTGATACACTTATATAAACCTTTAAGTTGCAAACATAACTTTGATGGGTTGTATTGACATAATACTGTTGTTAATTGTACCAACTTAATATTGTGTGCAATTTAAATGCAAATTTATACTCTAATTGATTTAAACCTGGCTTCAAGTTGAGGTAACTTAAGAAAATTGGCTTAATTTTTTATTCCCCTTGAGGTTAAAATTTAAAGTCCTGACAATTAAAAAAAAAAAAAACTTTAATTGTAAAGAAAATGCTAAGTCTCCCAACTCAGTTTAGTTTGTTGGCTGAACATGATTTCATTTCACATTTTGTGCTTCAAAAAGACTTTTTTAACCTTATTTTTTGTACATAGCATGTCGCATTTTCTCCTGTCTTTACAGGACTGCATTGTAGCATAGCATATCCACCAGGAACCTCACTTTACAATGTGTACATGATTGGTTCTTGGTTAAAATAAAAAAAATAACAATGAAAAGAACATGCTCTGGACACAGAGGTCAGAGCATTTTGTTTTCTGCTGAGCTGCGTACAGGTCAGTAAAATTCGAAATCATCTCAACTTGAGCAAAAACATCCTTTAAACAGGTTTTCAACTGTCGCTTAGCAACAGCAGGAACAATGACTAGCATCCCACCAAGGTGCCGCTGCGTACTGCACGCTGAAACGGCTCTCTGGACACAGGTCTTCACCCTCTGAGCTTTAGAGATTTACACATTGTAGCACTTAAGAGGCCCTGTGACTTATTTGTGTTAATTTGTTTCCCTTTCCCCCCTTTTCCTCTTGCCAAGAGCATTCAGGCAGCGCCTGATACATCAATGACAGAGAGGATGCGGGAGAAGCTACGAGAATCACACTCCCTCATGAATTTCAGATGTCACACATGGAAAAGACCCACAAGTCTTGTCACGCAATCATACTGAAAAGCAAGCAAATAACACACCAATGTAATCCTTGGGCGCCGACACACAGGTACACACACACAAAGAAAAATGGAGAGTCGAGCAAACCGGTGATTCATTTGTTTAACACAGTCCTTGTATAAATAATCCCCCCTGACACATTTGATTTATTATGCAGGCAAACAATTAAACTGTGTTGGGGCCACTGAGTATTTGTCGCTGCCTCAGCTTCCACACACTCACCTTGGAAAGCGTCAACACACATATTACAGTCCCTATATCTATTATGGCCTCTGTCCCTAAGATTCGTCTAGATGACATTCTTGACAATGGCCATTTGCTGAGGTGCACGGTTCAACATTGCAGTAATGGCATGGAAAAAAAATGTGGCCTGCTGTGCGAGTTTGCAGCCAGATTACTGCAAGGTGCTGCAAAATAAGGGCCGTACTGGTAGTTTCATTGCATGTATAAAAAATCTGAGATTACCAACACATGCATGCTCAGAAAGACGCTGTAGAGAGAATGAAAAAAATATATCAAATACTTTACAGGACTTCTGTGCTGCAAGAAAAAAAAATTACAGCGACCTAAACTAGCCACAATCCTCTTGAGAGCCTCTAGTCGCTCTCACTGACTTATGAAGATTACTGTGAAGCACAATGCTGAGACAAAAAGGTTTGGTTGTACCAGAATCTCTGCCCCTGTTAAGAAATATTAGTCTGGGTCTGAGCCAGCAGGCAGGGTACCCACAGCGATGATGCACAGTAAAAACTGTAACCGCCCCATGCAGTAGGGATAATGTGGATTGTTGGTTGTTGAAGCAGGGCCAGCTCTGCCCAGTAGTAGAGTGTTAATAGCCCAGGACATCATCTAATTTTAGCAGGACAACTCAGCACTGAGCTACTGTATGTCCACTCAGGGGCAACATATCTGAAAAGAGATGAGACGGAGGGAGGCGGCGGAATGAAAGGACCAAAAGGAAGCTTCAGAAATTCACTGGCTGTGTGAGATCGAAGGCGGGAAACGGTAAAGGGAGGGTGGGAGCGAGGAAAAGGACGGAAAGCAAGCAGGAGGAAGTAAAGGGGTGAACTATGAGGGAACAAATGTTGAGTCAGCAGAGCAGCTTGTGGCCGATCCCTCCTGTAAAAAGCATGCAAAGCGTAAGAGAGAAAATGAGAGATGTGGGGGGTGGGGGGTGTAAAAAAAAGGAGGAAGAAGCGAAATTGAAGGAGACAGGACGAAAGGAAGGAAAAAAAAGAGCATGACAGAAAGAAGAGAGGCAAGTGAAGGAATCAGTCAGAGAGGGCGAGACGCTGTATGAATGGATGAGAGAACTATAAGGATGTTTAGCTTATATGGCAAAACTGGACATTTCTATACTCTGAACAGCTTGGGTAAAACAGACAATTATCATTTTTGGGGGGAATGCTACTGCAACAGCTAAACAGTTTAATAGTCTCATTTGCATGAGCCTGACAGTCAGCGGCTTAACAGAAATCATAAGTTCTGCCATTGTGATAGCAACGCAAAGCCAGTTAAAGGATTATGTTCCAACAGGCAATGGAGCTAAACACAACAGCAAATGTTGCTGGATATTGGCACTGATCTCCCAGTTCCATTTGATTTAAATTCTCATAGTTTACAGTTGCTTCCTTTCAGTTGGATTTGATCAGACTCAATTTTGATTTAGTTCTTGGGGTTTCAGTTACATCAGAAAAATAGCCATGTTGCATAAAGCACTTTTTCCACAGCGATGCATTGACAGTCGGTACCAGATGCTTCTTTTTTAATCTCCTCGAGCACAGAAACTGGAAATCTTCAAGCTCATTCATCTGCACTGTTTGTGGTGAAGACATCAGCCGGATGGCTAGCTAGCACTACCTATCCGAAAAGAATGAATACAAAATAATCTAAATGACGTTCAGTCTTCCATGACTTTATGTCTTATTCATAGCCACAAGAAACAGCTTGTGAATAGCTGATTAGTGTGCATTTTCTGACTGTCCCTTCAGTCAATGAGATCTTTGTATTGAATAGAAGATGGCCAGTCCACACTGACTACCACTATTTATGTCATAGTTTATGGAAGTATTGTGACTCAATGCAGCTAACATCGCCAGAGATCAAGATAAATGCTCAGCTCAGATTGGGTCAAGCATGTTTAGGATGAACCCTGCCAGGACTACAGTGAATTCATAGTCCTGACAGTGAAGCACAGGGATGGGAGTGTGGTGATACAGTGCTGCGAGTGATGACATTTATAGACAAAACCATGAATGCCTGTGAATATGACAAAAAATACTGGCTTACAGGATGCCTCCTAGTCTCCAGAAGCTTGGCAGAAGAAGAAAATTCCAGCATGACAATCATCCAAATCACAGCGCCAAAATCACACAACAGACCCCCTCAAGAAGAATAAAGTAATAACTATGACCTGGTAAAGTACACCGATCAGCTACGACATCCTGACCACTGACAGGTGAAGTGAACAACATTGATCACATTAGCACTATGTGGTGTTCTGATGGAAAACCTTGGATTTTGACATCCGTCTTGATGAGACTTAGACACACAAATAAACATTGCCTCAGAAAAAGCACACTTCCTCATGCAAATGGAAATCCCAAATGTCACTGGCCTACCCCTGCAGGAAAGTGTACACCGCTACATGGCAAAAACATCAACAAGTCTGATTGACAGAGGCCCCACTGCACAATCCAGAGTACCCAAAAGATCCACTGCCAACGTCCTGGTGCCGGACCCCGTAGGACATCCTGAGAGGTTCTCTTGTCCATGTCCAATGGTTCAGAGCATTTTTGAGCACATAAGGTGGATGAACACAATATTAGCCAACAGAATACTACTGGGATATTTTATAGAAGAGCAACCCATGTCCTCCATGCAGGGAAGGATTGAGTCTGTCATCAAAATTAAAGACGAACACAAGTAGCACTGAAAAAATAAAATGATTTTATTCTCAGTAAAGAAAGGTCACTAGTTCTGACTTTTCTTGAACTGAATTCTTGCTGGTGGGCCTGTGTTTTTTCCAGTTTAGATTTTGCATAAAAGCAAATACCCTACTGTTTCACTCAGAAGTGTTGCAGTTACTGTAAGGTGATACATTTTATAAACCTCCTGGTATTTGGGCCACACTGCACAAAGGTGTACTCATGTATTTGGAATCTTGGATCTGGAAATTTGGCGAGCGGAAGTTCAAAACTCACCCTTGTTTCACTTCTGCTATGGTCGCCACTAACTCCTGAAGATTTTGGGGGGGTTGTTAGCTGCTGCCATTTGTCAAAGGGCATGTGGGAAGACTATTTAGAGATTTCTCTCTGAAAACAATCCACTGCTGCTGACAGTTATGTCAATGAAAGCACTAAGAGGGCCCAAAACAGTGAAGGTGCTAAAGGCCAGGTTACACTCTAAGAAGTATCATGCTGGAAATCAAATGTGGCCACACTGGAAAGTTCAATGAAAAGACAAGAGGGAGACATGATATGGGTAAAAGAACTGAGGTACCTTTGTACATTGTCACTCTTGGGAGACACTGATTGTGTGTTCGTTGTGTACACACATCTCCAAAAGGTCTCCAAAGGGATACTTGTAACTCTTTTGCACACCGAGCTCATTGCTCTATCTTGCCTCACACATTCAACCCACTGTTATCATCGGACTGCACATATTGAACATGGCTACTATGAAAACAGAGCGTTCAATCCATAAACTGATAAATCAGATAGCCCAAACAAGGGGGTATCTGATGCAAGCAGCACTATGCAGAGGAGAAGTTGCAAAAATCTCCTTGACATCTGATCAATTGTACCATGTAGACATAATGTCTTACAATGATACATGCACATTATTGAATATAGTGACTTAAGAGAGTGAGGAGGCCTTCAAGGAACACATCCAGATGAAATGCTTGTAGTGTACATATGAAATATAAATGTAATAGTTTTGCCTTTACTCGAAAGCCTTTCATCTTCCATCCAATTCAATATCTGCTTCACACAAGTGGGAGATTTGAAAAGAAAAGATACTGCGAGTATGATTCTAAAGTGAAAGGGGAAAAAGGAGAGAAAACGCTTTCAAAGACAAAACCCAAGTGGACATTTAAAAAGACAGGGGAGGGAATAATTTAAGGAAAAACAAGGTTTGGCTGTATACAGAGAAAGGAAGGAGAAACGGAAAGAGAGAGATGAGGAGGAAGAAACAAGCAACTGCAGGACTAAAAGTCGGAGACTGGTTTTCCCCCTGTCTATGAATAATGGATGTGGCGAGTGGGAGCCAGCATATGCATTTAGATGGCTTCATGTATTACCCTTTCAAAGTGGTAGGGAGGAAAATGTTTTATTAGAATATAACTTAATGCCAAATTAACCTTTAACACCTTCCCACAGCAATATCACAAGTCTTTGTTTTACTACAAGTTCAAACGGCAATGAAATGCATCCAGACACTTACGTTAATCTAATATCAATGGTGTCAGCTACTACACTGTATTCCCCTGTTCATTGGCTGGTGTGGTTACTTAGACAGTGAGGAATGGGGGCATTAAAATGAACGTTTAAGCATTTACAAAGCTAAAAAAGAAAATTACAAACCAAAACGGCCATTAAGCCTGTTCCTGGAGCTATCCCCAACACCGTATTCCCAAAACCATCCCTAAGCAATCACGGCATGCTGTACTATATGAGCGTGTTTTCTCTCTTGTTCCCTCCTCTCTCTCTGGACACACACATATGCACCCTCTGGCACTGATATCAAACAAATCTTTTCCAAAGTAGGACCATGGGAGATTAGCCACCATTGGCCTCTAATATGTTTCAGTGTGCCAACCAATGCAGAGCCAGGACTTGCTTTCAAGGTCAAGTACCTGGGAGCTACCAGTGAGGCAAAAAATCTGCGTATTGCCAGCCGTGCAGTAGCACTCGATTTCATATACACATCTCAGAAACTGATGAGTTTGTGTAAGAAGTAGATTGTTAACCAAAAATAATTGTTTTTTAAAAATCACAGAAATTGCATACGAATGGAGTAGAGGGTGTATGTCTAGAGCTGGTCAGGGCTGAATTTGTCTGATTTTGTGCCATCTGCAGTATGTTGCTCCAACGCAAACATGTTCAAATGAAACATTAGTAGTGTGAAGCAGTCAAAATGAAGACATGACACCATCACATAAAGGCGGAGATGACTATACGGACCTACAACGCTGGAATCTACAGATTTATTCAGTCTGATGGATTGACTTATCTATACAGAACTCCCTGCTGGCCTGAATTCTGTTGTGTCTGCTTTGGTACTAATTAGACACCACTGGTACATTTTATGGTTGTCACTTCGCCAGCACCATGGTGGAGGACGGCATCTCGCCAAGTTTCACGCAGCATATAAAATATTAATCTGAGTGCTGTCCTTTGCTCTGTGATTAATGCGAGACAGAAGGCCGAGCGTTCGCAGCACTTAACGGGAGACGACCAGCGAACCAACACACAGAAATAGAAGCACTGCTGTGTTGTTCGTGGTGAAGCATCTGCATTTCCTCTCTGCCTTTGTCTCTGACACACACTGAGGGCAGCAGGGTGGCAAAGTCTGTAGGGAAGGTGTCCTTCAACAGGAGGGCAAAGGTTTAAGGTTCCCCATGTCGGCGACCATCTGCTCTGCTGATGAACCTTTGAGCAAGACACAGGGATGGACTGATTTTCATATCTAATAATCAGCATTTTTCATTGTTCGGCATTGTTGTTCAGTTAAATCAATTCCTGATAAAAGCTCTGATGCAGCCGCCACTTTCTATCTGCAGTCACCACTCTGTGATCTTGAGGAATCTCAGATCTGACAGGTTGTATGCCGTGAGACTAGCGATACTGAAGGATGAAAAGTTCTCTTTTAATTGAACACATATAAATATAAATGAGGGCATTTTTGCAAAGTTTGTGTTGGAGTCTGACATAATAGATTTTGAATTCTAATGCAAGGGTATGTAGTTTGCAAATATCAGTTATTGGCATTCATGATTGGTATTGATATTGGCCATAAAAATAACATACCTGTCAACCCCTTGTAAGAAGCGGGATCCTTAACTGTGAAAAAATACAACAAATAGGTAAAGTAAGGAAACTACAGACAACAAATCAGTGATTATTTTACTGCATACTATTTTCTGGCTATATTCAGTTCAGTTTTAATTATGTAGCGCAATTTCATAACAACTGTCATTTCATAGCACTTAACATAGTAAAGTACGGACCTTACAAATTTTAAACCGAGAACAGAGAACCCAACAATCCAAAGCTGCCTTTGGTTTCCCTACGAGCAAGGAGTTAGCAACAGATGGAAGGAACCAAAAAAAAACCCTAGTATAGGGAGAGGTGAGAAAAAATCTCAGAACCAGGTTCAGGGAACGCGGCTACCTGCCTCGACAAGTTTGGGTGAGAGTGGGGTTGAGGGTGGTGGGGGAAAGCAAAAGGGGTTAGGGTGGGGATAACAGGATATAATTTGACATTAGCTTTACCTTCTTAGTAGAGAGGATTTACCGCTTTTCTTCTTTAGCCCTGTGACGTGGTTTAAATAGCTGGGTTTTTCTCCCAAGCAGAGCAATTTGATCACACCACGGTGGGCTCTAGCACATGTTGCTGGCTATTTTTCTGTCAATTTCAGACAGCAAAATACCTCTATTGAAAATATTAAAATCCCTGACCTGGAGAAGTAGTTTAAAATGAATTGGTGGTCAGATGAATGTAAGTGTCATTTTAATATCTGTAAGGGGAGAAAAAGGGCAACCGTGGATTAATTTAGGTGATGCATTCAATTGGATTAAGCCACTCTGGATGCCAGAAAGGAAGGTGTTCTGTCTGAATGAGAGGATTACAAAAATAAATAAATAAATAAATAAATACAAAGGATGCACATTCACGCAGACAAACACAACAAGCACTTAATTAAACAACAGCACTGCGATGACTCACATGTCCATCTGTGCAATGTAAAAATGTGCGCCCATGACTCCCGGCACAAACACTACGGCCCATGTTTGTGTGTTACCTTTGAGGGGATTATAACAAACAGGTTAAGAACGAAGAGGGAGGATGGGGAAGAAACAGATCCACGCATAATCACATCACACGCAGTATACAGGCTTTCGGGGGAGGGGCCTAAAGTGAGTGCATAGTGCAACAAAAGCAGTTACATAAGTCAAGAGGATTGTCCCTGTTTGCGAGCGCCTGCGTACGTGTGCGTTTGTCGACATGTGTTGTGCAGTGCGGAGGGCACGCAGGCTGGGATGTATTATGTTTCATCGCTGTGTGTTAGGCCAAGTGTCTATAGTGTTTGGATGGCGGGGAAAAAAAAGAGCAAAGGAATGAGAGCACAAAAAAAAAGCAAGAAAGAGCGTCTTTCTCGCTCTGCTGCTAATCCCCTCTGTCGCCTCTCTGCCTCTCTTGCTCGTACCATCTCTGTCGTTTTTATCTCTTTCGTCTCTCTGTCTGATCTGTCCCTCCTCCTATTTCCTCCTCCCTTCTTGTTCCGTCGCTCTTCTCCAGAGGCCTTTGCACGGTAGCCCGGCTGCATTTGTGCTGAAATTCAGCTCACACATGCATGCACACAAACGCTGACTGTAACTACATTCAGTTTTTGAATTGAGTCTAGACATGACTGGCAATTAAGTGACCACCATATGTTGGCACGTAACTGACACGGTTTCTTGGAATGAGGACAAAGACATGTGAATATAAGAGTGCGTATACACGTTAACATAGCATAAACATAACATAAAACGTAAACAGTTTTTAGCTAGATTGGATTATACGAAAGGTGTACCTCATATAAGTCCAGCATAAACCACTTAAATATGTGGACAGTTCCCTTTTTTTGTTCTTCAAGACACTGAATATGAAATAAAATAACAGATACTACAATAAAAAGCCAAGTCTCTGCTTTAAAGTGACAACTTTTCGATGCCCGCCCCCCTTTAACAGTTCCAAGTAGTATCGCTATTGGCGACACTGTTGAAAAGACCAGATCACTTCACTTTCCAAATTCCTCACAACTCCCACCAACACAAAACATAAAACAATCAGCACCAGTTAGGAAAGAAGAAAGAAGAAAGAAGGATCCCAGTCTGAAATAGAAACTCCCAGGCAAAGTAATACACCCATTTGGATTAACAAGTAGACAGGTTTTCTCACTTACTGATCCAGTAGAAAAGATGCCAACTGAATGTTGGTTCTGAGCCCTGTCTAGTCCTGGCACTCTCTCCATCAAATGAATGCCTGTTCAAGGTTCTCTCTTGTTCTATCTTGGTATCTATCTTCGTCATCTTTGTCTTCTCTTGAAAACAGGATCCTTTTACTTTCTCAGGCAGATTTTCCATGGTTTTTCCAGTTGTTCCACCATCTGCCACTGTAGCTACCGGGGAAAACAAAAGTGCTATCCTCTTCCTTTTTTTGGGTTACACAATTGCAGACTCTAATCTTTTATGTTGTGAGTCAAGTCGTCATTTTTCCAGTGGATTTCCCCCCCAGCGGCAGACAGATTTGCATAGTGAAAGAGAGATTTTAAGGGAACCAATCTGAATGTAGACTGTATCATTATTCTGTAGCCAATACATTGTGCAATCCACAACTATGTCATAATGATTTGAAATTATTATTGATAGAATTATGTGGAAGATACCAGTCTTTTAAAACAAATAGGCCAAAGTTTAGGTTTTCAAAAGTAACTGGACAAATAGACGTTAAGTCAAACGAAATCACCACATTTAATATTTTGTGGAAAATCCTTTGCACAGACTTCACAACACATTTCGTCCCTGGTGATGCGCTCCCGTGCCTTCACTGCGGCCACCTTCAGCTCTTGCTTGCTGAGAGGTCTCTCTGCATTTAGTCTTGTCCTCAGCAAGTGGACTGCTGCTCAGTGGGATTGAGATCAAATGACTGACTCAGCCAGTCACAGTTATCTCGCGTCTTCACCTTGAAAAGCTCTTTGGGTGTTTTGGCTTCGATGATGATGATTAGGATGGTTGTCCTGCTGTTGGCAAAATGTGGTCCAATTTTAAAGCATTTGACTGAATCTGAGCATATATATTTTTTTCCATTTATCCATGGAATTTTGTCTTCAACTAGTTTCTTTTTGTATGTTTTTGCATCTTGGGCTTTCTATTGTTCAGCCGTTCCACAGGTTTGCATCTTGTGCTGAATTCCCCTGAGGTTCGTGCCATGAAAAGTCTTTTCTTTGTGGTTGGCAAGGAAACATGTACGCCTACAACCCGAAGAGCATTCTTGACTTGCTGTGCAGTCATAGACATCTTTTTAACCCTGGATATTATTTCTTGCATACAGCAACTCCTCTTTCTATCAAGTTGTTTGCTATTTCTAGCTTGTCTGCACGGATCCCAGATAATCATGAAAAAGAGACACCTGTCACGTTGGTTTTAAAAAAAAAAAATCGCCAAGACACCATTTATCATAGCAAAAAACAGAAGATAGGAGAAAAGTATGACAACCAGTTAAAATTATAAGTAGTAAAAGATTTATAAAATGTAAAATCATCATTTTCCATAGTGTTGGTAACACATGTGGACACAAAACAAATAAATATGTCATATATGTTAATTTCAGGTTTTTCATTTTTATAAATTCAGTAATCAAAAAAAGGTTAAACTTTTTTTTCTTTTTGATTTATGCAATTCTAATTTTGTTATACTGCAGAGAGGACATTATTAAGGCTTGTCTGCTTCTAGTCATGGTGGTGCTGCTTCCATAGAGGTGCAAGACCTTTAATTGCAGTGAAAAACTAGCAGACACTGCTCATAAATAAACACCTCTAAAGCATTCATATTTGTATGACAGCACTGCATCTCCTTTTGTGGTTACTGGTACTTTGAGGAACCACATCTCATTCTACCGTATGCACATTATTATGTTCAAGAATCACCACTAAATAAACATGAACTAGACATTCCTTGTAAAATGCTTGGTTGCATGTGCTTTTATTTTCCATTTTATTTTGGATAATTTCCAGTTTGTTTTTTTAAAGCTTGGGCAAAGCCTCAAATTAATTTTGCAGAGATGCACAGGAGCCAGGGAAGCATTAATAGACAGACCTCTGGGAATCTGAGCCCGACAGGTCTTATTCAAAATGATTCAGGGAGTGTGTCTGAAGTCCAAAGCTGTCGCATCACATTAGTTTCCAAATCAGTGTTAGCAAACAAAACGGTGAACAAACACAAATGGATGCAGAGGCTCATGTACAAATGCACACATATGCTGACGGAGGCTTACACACACACACACACACATATTTTAGACAAGCAGCTCTTCTCGGCATACTGGCAGTAGAGCCACCTCATATACACAGAACACACATGATGCATACATACACCCGTGGACACTCACAAAGGACAAACGTATGAACACACATGCACTAAACGCACACAAACACAGAACACAGCCTGCCACAATGGCCTTAGCCATTAAAAATGCATGGCACTGCAGCAACAGTTTCTAAAAATGAGCACCAAGGCCAGCTGCTGATCGGTACACTGAGAACTACCTATCGAGAGTGAGACGGAATATAAAAACACTCTCACTGGAACGTGTACAATGCAGCCAATTACATTTAAACCTGCCTTCCTTATATTATCTGCGATTTAACTGTCGGTGAAACAGTTAACAGGATGCATTATCTCTCTGGATGCTAATATTGTCAGGTCTGCAGCAGCGCCAGCAATGGTTAATGCGCTCACCATTGTCCTCCTTCATAGTGTTATCAGCAATCTTCGACACTTGCTTCTAATGTGCAAGCAAAAGCGTTGCCAAGCACCAGGCAGGAGGAGAAATCAGGCCAATAGACCCCGATCGGGGCTTAATGGGGGCCTAGTGGCATGACTGGCTGAGACCTCTCCCACTGCCTGTTCATCATTCACTCCCGCTGCTGTCTGGGAGATGGCAGGGGCTTCTGGCATATCAAACGCATTAGCTCCTTAGTTGCTGAAAAGAAAGTAGTGATGCACAAGCTGCAAGGGTGTCCTTTCCGCCACAGGCTGTCCTTGGTATGAATCAAGGAGGTAAACTGCAAGAAGAAAGGATGCTCTGTTTGGTGGAAGCTCACTGTGATGGTTGAGACATGGTCGGCATCTCCCACCCTCCAGAGGTCTGACACTTCATCCTGCTCTTATACCAGACAAACAGCCAACATGTGGTGGCTTCTGCTTGGAGAGCAGTCTGATTGCAGTTATGTCAGGAGCCAATTGTTGCCCTTCCAATCTCTGTGGGAAAAAAAAACCCCACCCACGCAACATCAGGGCTCTGAGTCACGGAGCTGAATGGTTGCGACCACTATGGCTCCATTCCATGTGCAGATATTCCAACAGTACACTCCATCTCCTTCTAATTTCTCGTCCTCCTCTTCACTTTTCTAAACTTAGACGCAACTTCGTCAGTCTGCTGTGATTTCATCCCTCTGCTCTTCCTGTTGCTTCTCATCCCCTCTCCTATAGCTGCAGGGATTCAGGCCCCGGTTGTGCTGCAATGAATGACAAACCAAGGGCACATCTGCAGTGCAATTTTAGGTTTTCGTATCTTTACAGCTTTGCATCATGTCGATACTATTCTAGACGGCTCCAGTGATGTGAAAAAAAAATCAAGGCATGCATCCCTCATAAGGAACCTCCCAACTGCCACTCTGGATGATGTGAAAGCAAACAGACACAATGTACCACAGCCCTTTGTCTTGGGACAAGCGTACAACTCCCTCCTTATTCTCACCCATCCTCCCTCCTCTTTATACGTCGCCTCAAGTCCCGAGATCCCTGTGTCAACCTTCTTGCCCCTCCCCCACATTTCACATCACAACATAACCCACGCTGCTTCAATCAGACGGAAAAGCACCAGAGCCCCCGAGTCACGTTTCAAACTCAGACACACGCGCCGGACATTAACGAATGCACTTAAATATAACCCTATATCACACACACCAACAGGCTGAGAGCTAAGAATGAGAGACGGCTGTGCGCATGACAGCCATGTGGCAGGGCATTAAAGCCTGAGTCATCACGTCATGCGACACATGTGTGTGTCTTCCCCGCAGCCGCTCAGCATGACAGCACACTAAAGGGCAGCCTACGGAGGAGCAACAGGGGGATAAATACCATTGCAGCTACCAGCAGGGGAAGACAAACGTCAAGATTTGTGTCGCTCTTATTGACAGAGAAAGACTGTGCCAAGTCCCAGGCACAATCACAGCCTCAGTCGACTAAAGTTTAGGACACTGGCTTTACTCAAGCAAAGTCCATTACAAAATGCCATCTATTTAGGCTGGCAGCAGTAAGGCTTAAGTCACTGAGCAGATATTTAGAGCCCTCTCTCTTGAGCTGAGGAAAATTTCACACATGTTTGCAATGCCACTGTCAGCAAGAGGAGGAAGTACAGAAACACTGCAGGGCCATGACGGGCTGTGAGTCGAGGAACGCAAAATAAATGGAAAATCCCAGTGCACGGATGTGATCAAACTAAGTTCAGCCGACTCACATAGAATGGATTGTTGTGTAAATGTAGAGACAATGCAGCACGAATGCTTGGTTCTGTCCTCATCACTCCCACCAAGAAAACATTGAGCTCAGCTCAGCATGCCTTGGGGAGTGACAACTTCCCCCAAAGGGAATGCGACAGGTGGATGCTTGAGTGGGGTTGAGGCTTTGAAATATTGTCAGCAGTGGTGACAGCAGTGGTACTGAGAGCAGTGGTACTGAGAGCAGTGGCGCTTTGAGGTTAGCGGTGTGCAGGCATGAAGCAAAACAGTGAGCAAACGGGTTCTGTACACCGCCATGGCTAAAAGGATGTGTTAGATATGTGATGCAGTGGGGAGTATGTCATTGAATATACCAGTGGACTCCGGTTGGGCTGCATGTGTTGTGCCCTTCAAAAGATGAATAGTGAGGGGAGAAGGTGAAGAAGTTCAGGACACTGCTTCCCTGTTTGGCTGTATTACATACTACAGTCTTAAGAATTCAAGGCAAAACAACACAGCTGTCGGCATATGAAGACCTCTTCATATAGTACCTGTACCTTCATATAGTACCTAGGCTTTTGTCCAGAGCAGAAACACATCTCCTACATCATCTAAATCGTCACTTGTTAGCAGAAAACGTGAGTAAAACATTAAGCTCCAATTCAGTAAACTTTGACTGGTCTGCTGCTACACAAAACTAGCTGTGATACGCTGTGTGTTCTGACATCTGTTATAGGCAGCATTAAGGCTTTCAGAATGGAAACACAAAAGTCAGTCTTCACTCTCCATGTGCATCAATTAGCCTAAGGCGTCCATGACCATGTCACCAGTTGTCCTTCCATGGAACACTTTTGGTTTGTTCTAATCACTGCATACCAGGAACACCTAAAACACTTGCTGTTTTGGAGATGCTCTGACTCAGTCATCTAGACACCTCAATTTGGGCCTTGCCAAAGTCACTGAGATCCTTACACTGCCCATTTACCCAGTTTTCATCAAATCAACTTCAAGAACGGTCATGTCATTTACATAAATGGTAAATGTGACTTTCTGGTCAACTACAGAGCAGCAGAAATAAGCTGTATAAAGAACTCCAATGGTGCTTCCAGACGGTCGGTTGACAGCACAGCCTCCATTGTTCTCTGTATGAACACAGCAGGAGACGTGACACCAAGGTCAGCAGCAGCAGCACAGATAAGGGAGTGTAGCTGCCCTGAATGCACATCACTCTGGAGTGTGCAGTGGTGAAACTTTTTTAACTTGCCAAAGTGGCTCACTGAGTCACCATGGGAACCACAGAAACTACAGGGAACTGATACAGGAGCTTGTTTTACAGATACTGAGTAGGACTGGCTGAAGCCTTTTTTGTCATTTAAGTGAAATGTGAGATTATTCAGAGTATGTATTATTTGTGTCTTGTCTATCAGTTACAGGCTGATGCACTTTCTCCTACTGGGCTCTTGAAGCAGAACTAACACAACCCATAATGGAAGACTTTCTGTAGAAGACAGACACTGGTACTCTCTCTATGGAAAAAGATGATCAGATTTGAACATGTAACGTAATGAAAGATGACCTTCACCTTTTAAACCCAATTTCCAAGAAAAAAAACATATCATTGATATAACTTTTTTTCTCCAGGCTTAGTCTAACAGCTGCACTTTTATTTTAAATGCTTTATATAAGAAATAATGCACAGTAACTAATTTCTCAAGTGCTTCCATTTCACTATTGTTGCACAGGTGCTTCGTGTGCTGTTGCAAAGTTTAGCTTGATGGCATCATACCAAAGGCTTCCAGGTAGATGGACCAAAACTGTTTTGATATCCAAGTGGTAAATTACAGATCTGACCCCCGATATCTCCAATACCCAACCCATACACATACGACACTGTTGACTGTTCCTAAAATGCCATTTCAGAAGTCTTTCCATCTTGGTGAGAAACATTTTTTTTGTGAGTGGAACAAATTACTTGGACCAAATATTATTGTAAATATCATAAGCACTTTGTTGGGCTGGTGAGCAGGTGTAAACACAAGCTAACATACAGTATATTGTGCAATGAAGACTGCAAGCATGTCAGTGCTCGTGTCTGCTTTAGGGCATTTACTGCATTTAAACAGTAACACGTAAAATATCTAGTTATTGTATGTATTCTATAATATGCCTATAAGCAACATTACCCACATGGCCACACTGGCATTCTAGGCTTGTTAGCTCCAGCTGACAGAGATACTAATATTCTCCAGCTGGAGTTGGTTTAGTTGAGTATGTAGAAATTAGCCTTTAGCAAAGAAGGTAAAAGGCATGAAATAGAGCATTCAGACTCAAATTGTGTAACGCTAAGTCTGGGATTTGAGCTTTGAAGCAATAAAACTATAGAAACCTGCCGTGTGTGAGTGTGCCTGCCGGAACAGATGGTTCAACTGGACGCACGTTTTCGCTGGATGCTGAGGCCTCGTTGAGGTTAACTACATATAAATATAGAAAACACGAGCAAGGACACACACCCACTGTATGCATGCAGCTGAAATCATATACAGCTCTGTCTCTGTGTTCGAGAGCTTTTATCATACACCCACATCTCAGCACACACAAACGCAGTGACAGGCAATTCCTCAAGGTCTGCTACCTCGGGAACCTCTCTGTCTTTGCTCTCCGGTTGCGTTTCTGCGCTCTAAGCGTTGTGTTCGTGCACGTGTGTGTGCATGTGTCTGTACGTGCGCAGAGAACCTTGTAGACAGAGTCGGAGCAGCTAGGGTTTTTTTTTCGTAAGGACATAACCAACCATTTACACAGCCCACAGGCATTGGGCACTCATGGTCTGTCACCAGCACGGCATCAAACCACAACCGTCTCTTAACACATCTGTTAGAAGCACGAGGCAGCTCTGAAAAGGGATGCTGCACTGGTAATCTGTGCAAGAATCCAAGTATAACCTCACATTTTTAAGCAGCATAATAATAGCTGTGCAGCTAAAGCACTTTGAAACCTTCCACATTTGACCACATAACACCATCATGATAGCATCTGGCACACTCGCAATCTTATTAGATGTTGGCATACCTCACTGCATAAATGTGTACAATATTAAGCCAAATGCCCTGTAATGATTCACCTTAATACCACCTATGCACTGAATAACAGGTAAGACAGCATAATTAATTCTAACCAATTTATCATGGTGGTTGTGGTAGACTTAAAAATATGTCTTACAACATAATCCCTGGATGTCTGGATAAGGCAAATGGAACAGGAGAATGTTACAAAGAGAAATCATAAGAACACATGAAACATCAATGGGGAGGGAGCCTTCTCCCCTGAAACAGAGTGGAAGATTACCTGCAGAAGCTAAACAAAAATAATGAGACACCGAGAATCAGCAATGGGACCGAAAGCACCACAGAAAAATCAGTGAATACCTTTAGAAAAAAATCCTCGATCCTAAAACAACTAACCAATTATATCCCTGGGAATGTCATTTACGGAAAAGATTTTTTTTTTTTAAAAAAGGCAGAATTGGGCACAGCAGAAGACAAAGTACAGGAAAGCTCAAGAGAGGGAGAAATACTTCGCAATTATTTCAGTTTGTTGTGGCCCCATGGAGACCCAGAGGTCGCATGAAAGGCAGGGAGAAAAGCGAGATGACAAAATCTTTGTGCTTCACAGCATTCTGGAAGCCAGTCGCCTTACAAGCACCACAGGGACTGTGCCAACCTGACAGCAGAAGTTTGACTCAACCCCGCTATGCTTCCATACCTCAACAACAAGCTCAAGCAGAACCAGCGAGTCTCAAAACCACTGACACTAATGTTATATTCAAACAAGCAGCTGAACACACATTCTGTTATTTTTAGCTCATCAAATGCAGTCAAGGTAAAGCCTTTGATTCAGTCGAGTCACCCCAAGAATAAACAGTTATTAAGTTACTCCATGTTCTTATATTGTATTTCAATTCCCTTCCTCAAAAGCAGAATTAAGCTTTTTTGCTGGATCTGCAGATGAACACATGTTTACAGGGCGGACATCACCTCTCAACATCCCCTGGTGCACGTATCGTGTACACCAAAGGTAACTGAAAGGCATCGTATTGTCATTCAACCCCAAAAATGCATTGAAATTGATCTCATACGGCTCGCTCTCTGTCGACGTCATGTATGATTTGCGAAATGACAGTGACGTCTCCATGAGACGTCAGATTTACAGCATGTATGATGAATTGATATTTATATCACCGGACAGCCGAGAGCTTTCAGCACATGCCATAATCTGTTACAGGCAAGTCGGAAACAACAACTTCTACCTATCAAATGCTGCGATATTTATAGACCAAGAGTGATCTGGATTATTTGGTTCAGTTTTGAAAGCGAAGAAATCGCTGCTAAAATGATTTTTGAAGTACGAGCGTTTAATCCTTGGGGGAGTTCGCCAAAATGTCACAATAATGAAAGCCTCAGACTTACAAATGAAATCAATAGAAGGCGTACTGTTACCACAAACTGGAACACTGTACCTCTTGAATCAGAAGCTGTGCACAATAGCACCAAGCAAATCTAATAGCTTGTATAGGCTATTTACTTTGAAAACTTGACTCTACATGATAAGAGACCTCTGTGGTAGAGGGACTGGACAGCGGTCAAACCCTTTGGCCATGAGAGCAGCGTTACATTAGAAAAGCATATTGACCAGCACTAATATGAGTGCAAATCAATACAGTAGGAACATGGTTCTCACAAGTGGCCCCGGCAATGCTGAAAACGCAGTTGTGTGAAATAAACCCTGTCATAAATCACAACATGCTGACAGCGCTGTGTGTCCCTGATTGTCGCTGTCTGCAAGGCCGAAGGGTGCAGCCAGTCTGTTTCCAAGAATACTGCACACAACGTGGTTAAAACACAGCTCGGATCTTGGATTATCACTGTATTGCAACATGGGTCATGTTTTTATAGCTTTGGCCATTTCTTTGGTAGTGATGACACTGCCCTCCTTGAAAATAGCTCTAAAATATGGGATCAAGGCAAAATTGTTAGAAGTCAGACAGAGCGATAAACAAGCTGTAAATTGATCAGACGGCTAAAAGTGGAAGCGTGTGCACCTGAAATGCCATTCTTAATCCTTCACTGCACATGAAAACTGTGTTCAAGCTCAGCTATGGTAAGCACTAACATGGGTTTAGGCCTTAAAATTCCTGCCCCAATTTGTTCAGCAACTCATATAGGTGTGGTGTTGTGACTATTGATGGCTGTGCCACCACTACCACCACTTTGCACGCAGGATTAAAAAGCCCATACTATACACATCTACAGGTTTATAGTTGTATTTCTGGCATCTACTAGGATATGTTTACATGCTTCAGTCCCTAAAGAACACATTATTTTTCTCATGCTGTACACTGTTGCAGCAACTCTTCTTATAGTCTGTCTAAAACACTATGTTTTACCTCCTGTCTCTTTAAGACCTCATTCCTGAAAAGCCAAGTATGCTCTGATTTGTCAGTTGGTCAGACAAAGTAATGTTGGTTAAATACCGTAACCCCAGATCTATAAGTATGGGTGGACAATATTTTGTTTGAGAGCGCACCAAACTGGATAGGTGTTATGCTAATGTATACATGATGAGGTAAATAAGTAACCGAGGAAAAGCCTGGACTTCAAACGAGGCATTTTAGGCAGTAAGGAGCAGTATTTTTTGTGGGAGACAATAACTCCCTTCAACATGGATTTTGAGTTTTCCAGATTTGCAGACCTACATGCACAAAAAAGCTAAATGACACTAAAAGAAAGGGAACACCCCAAAAAGCATTATATGGGGGCTCTTTAACACTGTTAATGCCATCTTCCTACTACATAGCTTATCTATCTAGATTAAAAAAAAAAGACTGGCACAGTGATTACCACTACCACCGATCACATGTCATAAGTGTATCATTCACCTTTGTGTTCTCTTCCACATATGTCCGACTAACCTAGGGGTTATTAAAGACCTGTATGATTGTCTGACTGCTCGTGTTTTTCGCCCTGCAAACCACTACAGTATTTAGCAAAGTCATTGTGGTCTCGGATCACTTTGTTCTATATTTTATGTTTACTCTCAGGTAATAATTTCTGGCATCCTAAAGCATTATAACGAGCAAACCTACGGCAGCAAACACTATTATCATTTGCCCAATCACTAAACTGTATCTTCACCTGTGCACCAGCAGTCAGGAAAGAGCCAATCACCATCCAGTGCAGCAGATACGCCCTCTCAGTCTATGAGTACAAATATGAACCCATTTATTCTTTCCAGCCCACATGACACTGTGTATTTACATTGAGCCACTCAAGCGTTGCCTCCTGTCTGTTGAGAATAATTAGTGCACAGGTTGGTGACCTCTAAGAGACTGCTACTCTGTATCCAACACCAGTGAACATCCACACTTCTGCACAACTTACATTAGCTTGGTTTCCGTCTTTACTGTGCACCAACTGATGAGAAATGTAGGGGAAAAAGTATGTTTTTATGAACCTTCAAAGTCAAATGTCCGACTCGAACACGCAGACACAAACAGAACTAAGATTCCTGGCAAGTCAGCAGCCGACAGAGATAAGGGACAGCGAGCAAGAGGAGTAAAAGCCTGAGTTAAATGTACACTAAATTATTGAGGAGAGGCAACATGGCAGCGCAACTTTAATCACCCTAAACCCGGATCCCATTTGGTGCTTGTCAAGGCTAAAGGACTTAAGCAGAACACACTGTCAGGATATTGGACAGAGACGAGCAGCATCTGCATTGTTGTGGTACTGATGCAGCAAAATTTGTTTTCCATTTCTAAGAACCAATAGAACAGAGGACGCTGAGTGCTTTTGGAGAGCATGAAAGATGAAACCTGGTACACAAGGGGTCTTTGATTAAGAGTACTCCAGTGCACCGGCACAAACACACACACACATCCTTTGTTCCAGTAATGGTGTAAAGTTGATGTGCACTGAATTGACATGAAAGCCACGTCTTGGAAGCTCCCTGGTGACCTCACTATGGACTTTACTTTCAAACAGTTTTTTTTTTGGAAACCATCTGACAGACACAAGTTGACTCATCCAACCCTCCCAACAGCTTTTTACACAAACAAGTACTCCATTAAACTCTCCCATCATATGCAGCAACTTTACTTCAAGCTACTTTCTCTTCAATAAATCCTTGTTCCACTTGTGCGAAAAGTAAAATAAGGTCAGCCAGGATGAGATACTAATCCTCCATGATTTTGTGCGATAACACTCCTCATTCGCAATCCTTCAGGCCCATATGCCGCTGCGAGCAAACCACTGAGACAGTTACGACACAAAAATGACCTGCTTAAGTCATCCATATGTGCAACATATACTACACATAACACATTCCTTGTTCATAACACAGTGACAGCAGCAGCAGCAATTTAACTCCTATGATGAGACTGTTGTTGTCTCCGTCAGCCTCGTCTTAGCTGAGCCATCCTCTGGCACATTGCATAACCGAAACAAACACACAACCCTGGATCTGGTCAGCACTACACATATAAAAAAGAAATAGAAAAATTAATAGTAAAGGTTAATATTTTATACATGTATGTTTGAAGTATTTGATTCACATGTCTTATTTTCAGTAAGACATGTATGATTTATTCATGAAAGTAGCCACTTTTTCTCATTCAACCTGATTATAAAAATACAGTGTGAATCAAGTAAACATTATGTATGTAGGGAAGTGCATGTGAAATTAATAAGTTCCATATAATGTTTGCAGTTTTCAATTAAATATTTATACGGCCTACATGTGTTATACCCCGCACTTTACAAAGCATCTCATTTGCTCGCACACGAGCGGTAGAGCTGCCATGGATGTTAAGGGGTCGGAGGTCAAACCACCTAGACAACAACTCATTCTACCTCCTGAGTTGCAACCCAAGTTCGGCAGCACTGATACAAGTCATAGGTGAAAAAAACATTTACTGTATATATAAATATATACTATTATAGGTAAGTTTAGTGGATCAAATTCAAAGAAAAACTAGGCTTTCCATATACCTTTTCATTAGACAGGTCAGTCAGCTAAAATTACCATGGCAACATGATGATATGTGGTTGTTATGTAGAAATTTATGTCATGTCATATGATTTTCCACAATCAAAAATACATGAATCACATATTAAAATGACTCCATTTGTACTTGGCACTGTCTGAAATTGGAGCCGACTGAGTTTAAAACTGGTTTGCCAGGTCCATGCAAAGATCAGCTAACACAAAGTGATGTACACTGGCATTCAAAAAAGGGCATCATCTCAGAATTTCACAATTCTGACTCATTATTCATCATTATAAGTTGCATTAGTGGCTAGCGTCACATTTAGCAGTATAGTCAAAAGACATTTATTAATAGTTAAATCAAAGCTAACAATTTGACAGCTGCTCTCAAAATATTTTAAAATGAGCATCTGCAACCTTTATACAATAATTGTGATAAACATGACATTTACAGCTGAAATGTTATCAGAAGCCCTCGAGTTGCTTCAATTTATCATTTTAAATGGAATGCAAACTGAAAAGTTCACCCGGCACCGTCCTGACACAAGCAAGGAAAGACTGCAACTCTTGCGGATGTGTTTTATGCGGCTGAAAGTCATGGCTGACGCAGTGTTACATTATGAGCTGTGCATTAAGTGATGCAACCTGTAGGAAATGTTGCCATATACTTATTCGGATGACAGTTATAATCTCAACGGGTTTGTTTCCCTTTCTTTGGACACCAGTTGTGTGAGTTACCTATACAATACTTGGAAAAATTTCAGCTTCACAAACGGTTGCCTAAGTCATGTAAGTTTGACAACACAAATACATACTAAAGATACAACTAAAGATAAATAGGTGTAATACTACACAAATTCACTAAGGATTTCTGTGTGGGTTGATTGTCATATCTTTGACTATCTCCTTACAATTCAGTGTTCTGCTCGAAAATCTTAAGTCCTTGCATTCGTGCTGGATGTTATTTTGACATATTCCACCTAAACACTGCAGCACACACCCCCACTGATACAACCAAGGCCTCCTCCTAACCAAACAATCTGACCTGCTGCACCCTAAAATGTGCTCAGGGATTGCTTTAGGAGCATGACCAAGAGCCCAAAGAGTTGATCCAGCCTCAAACTACCAAGATCCCAATCTGATTGAGCATCTATGGGATGCGGCGGAACATGGCTCCACCCAGCAACCCACAGAATCTAAGTCCAGACACCACAGGATGCCCAGAGGTCATGTGTTCAAGTCCCAATTCCCCTAGTGCTGTCTTGGTCACACAAAGGGGAACCTACACAATACTGTTCAGGATGTTTTAATGTGGTGGCTGATCTGTGTATATTTTGTTTCCAATATGGGAAAAGAGCTCCATCTAGAAGAGTCAACTTATGACTGAGATTCCCAATGAGCAGAAAGCAATAAAAGAGGAAAACAAATAAAGGTGCAGTGAAATAGAATTAATGAATAAACAAATGGTCTGTGACCTCGGAAGAAGTTTTAACTATCCCTGTCTACTGCAGATATGCAGAGAAAAAAAGCCAGAGTCCTTGTAATCACTCATATAATCAATATTCATTATCAATATCACATGAATAATAATAACAATAATAGTGATGATGAATTTGGATTCTTCGTAGCGCAGTTAATGCGTAAAATACAAAAAAGAAAAGAATGAAATGAAAAATAAATTCTAATCAGTGTATTGTAAGAGGCATCTGGGAGCTGCACTGTGAAACAAGCACTTGTACTGCATTAGAATTCTTCAAGAAACCCTCACGTGTATTGAAGTACAGTGAAATTCCAAATAAACTTTGTTCACAAAGAGAAACATTCATGCACACACATGGTGAGGCTCTCTAGAGATCCCATGCTGCAACCGAGCATCTCCTTTAGTGTTAGTCAGTCAGAGATCTCGTAGCTCAGAAAGGTTTTCCTGTGGCTGTAGACTAAGCTTAGCACAGTTGCTGAGTGAATCAGCAGGAAGATTAATGATGAAGTTATATCATAGTCGATCTACAGTGCAACCAAAAGCTGCACAGAACAGTCACTGCAGTTATTGAAAAGCCTGTGTGTGTCAACTTGTCTCTACAAACATGTGCGCACCAGTATCTGCCTGCATGTGCAAACGGTTGCCCCTTTGTGGATGTCAGTACACATACAATATTTGCGTGCACACCCATTAACGTCTGTATAACTCATCTACTGCCTCTGTCACTTCCGAATGTCTATCCCAAAATAATAACTCCCTGTGAAAGCCTGTTTGTGTGCCCCCATTTGGTTGTGTGAGTCTTATGATGTCCCGCGTCCGTCGATGAGATAATCTGGCAGAGCATGGACTGACAATTTGATCTATTGATCTGCGTCTTGCTGGCTCACAAGGAGTCTCTGAGTTATAGTGCTGCCATTCCTCCCGGCTACCACCAGTAAAGAGCCATCTCTCCAGAGAGGCAGGACGCACAGCTGCAGACCACCCACAAAAGTCAGATAGACAAATGCATATTCAGCTGATTATGGATCTATAATGAGAAGTTTCCAAAATTTCTGTCACACAGAGACAAAATCTACCAGCAAAAATGTGGTGCACTACACATTAAAGTATATTTAAGTCTTTATACAAAATTATGCAAAACTTCTTAATTGTGTTGGGTTTTTTGGGGGGGCCGAAACCCATTATTGGCAATCAAGAAAGGCTAGTAAACAATTTTTGGACCCAGTTCACTTTGAGTTTAATGTTTTAACAGTCATTCATAACTAAGCTTCTTAATTAATAAGGGTGACTATAACTGAACACGTAAAATAGAAATAGGAGTCATTAAATCTGTTTATGTTGACTCGACTGAGATTCATCAGTTTGTCTCCTGCAGTTTTGTCTGCTGTTCTTTCTTAATATTTCACTGCTTTCACTTTTATTGTCCACTAAAGTCCATATCTTTAAGTATTATAAATTATTGTTTTGCCGACTCTGTTTTGGGGTAATGCATGGCTGCATCAGACCTGAAGTAGCACATTTATTTAATCAATAATCAGTAAAACAATACTGACAATCGGAAAATTGACCAGGCAGATAATCGGTCTATCCCTAGTCGTTACAGCTGTTTTACTAATACAAGAACTTTGTCTGATTAAAATACAGTTCAAAGTTAGCAAAGTTCTATGATTTATATGAGGAAATATTGAACTAGAGCTTCACAGTTCTTGACACTCAGAGTTCTAGGTCTGCATACACAACCCTCTACATTCTATTGTATGTACTTGGGTATACTATACCACCCTATAGGTAACTCATCGTGACCATGATTCCACTATTCGTACTGTATAAGAATGTTTTTATTGAATATATGACAGCATATACGACATGGTTAACACTGATCATTGCGTTACAATGCAACATTATGCTGGCAAACCTTGGGTGAGGTACTCATCTGGAGGCTACTTTGACCGTACTACCCAACTAAGCATCGTTCACAGCCTTGCACACCAATGTCAGTGGCCTCATCCAACAGCACAATGAGCCCAACTACACACAAAAAAAGGTTAAAAGGCTTGAAGAACATAACAAATAACCAAGACATTGACCCGGCCTCCAAACTCCCCAGATCCCCATCTGACCAAGCATGAATTGCAGTAAACACTGCATTCCATTATAGGATTGGTGCATGAACATGGGTAATTGTGTTATCTTTTTTTGTCTGTTGTCACTGGCCTTTACTCACGGTGTTTGTTTCAAAAACTGGGTTAAACTAAAGGCCAAAGAATCTCAGTGGTGTCAAGTGAAAAGTGGCATCAGTGCAGAGAATCTTGTTCTGTTTGGTCCAGAGAATGAAGGGCACACGGAATGAGAAAGCTAGAAGGTTCCTTTGACTTCACGCTATAATACCTTTTATCAGAAACACTGTCTCATCACTAAAACCACTAAAACAGCTTTTTTTAATTCAGCATTTTAGAACGCAGCATTCCTGCTTATTTTTTTTTAAATTACACAGCGAATCCAAAGGATAGCTAATGTGGGGTGACTGCTTGCACAGCAAAACCCATTTTCTAAATGCTCACAACTCTTTTTTTTTTGCTGCTGAGAAATTGTGCAGAAAACAATTGTATGTGAGTTTGTGTGTGTGTGTGTGTGTGTGTGTGTGTGTGTGTGTGTGTGTGTGTGTGTGCACTGGGGCATATCTGTCTCAGTGCATTACCACACACAGATCAATAAGGATTCTATTCTTGGCCATTAGATCTTGAAAAAAGGGATAGCCTACCTCTCTCACTCTTTGCCATCTATTCCCACTCTCTGCTCTCCCTTCGTCTATCTCCCTGTCCTCTCCACAGGCTCTGCTGCCAACCTCTTTCGCTATTCCCCTCTGTCCCTCCTCCAGACAACACCAAAGAGACATTGTCATCTTCCCAGCTGGACAGTGAAGGCAGAGGCAGAGTCAGTGGTGAGCATCAAACACGGGGCAGTTTTTTGGGGGGAATCACAGAAGTGATTGGCTTTATGGCTGAAGGGATCAGACGTCTCCTCAAAGGGTACACGCACAGGACAAACATGTATGCACATATTTGCCCGCACACATGGACACTTCGGCACACACCTCCTTTTTCTGTTGTAATTGTCAGTCCTCTGCCACACTGCCAGGCTGAGACCCTTTATCTACCACTTCCTGTAATCCTCCATGGACGAGGGGTGCAGCCAAATATCCTGGCAGGCCGACCAAACACGCAAATACAGAAACATGCATAGGCATCGATGTTCACCAGAACTGCAATAACAATGACCTCAAGGATATGCAACAATGCACAAGACCCATGGATGCATTTCACAAAACCTGCAACCAGCAAAACCTTTAAGGGCTACTATGTGTACGAATGTGAGGCAATTTACAAGCAATAATCACTTTTTTTTTGCTACTTTGTGAATGGGCTTAAAAACTGAAAAACCTATCTATGTCGGGGGCACGGGACAAATTTTCCAGGAAAATTCAAAGAGTGCAATGTTTATGTTCGCTCTTGAGTGCCTTGACTCCGCTTCTCTAAAGCACCAACAACAGCTAACTGAAACAGAATCCGCAAATGTGAACAAATGACCAGCTCCGACCACAACACAGACTCCAACACAAACTCCATCTAAGCATTAAAAAAAGTTAAAGCCTGTCTGGCCAAATGGAAATATGATCGAAAGACTAGGGTCAGCTTTAACAGCGCATTTGATTCATGAAAGAACAAAACAGAGAAAAAGCACAACATTAGCCAAACTACTGTGTTGCACAGCCAGACCTATATCAAAGCTTAATTGCACTGATGCGCCAGTGCTAGAGAGATTACAGTCTCTACTAGGGCGGAGCAATATAACAGAAAAATGTATTTATGATAAAAAAAAAATTTAGCTGTTTTAATTAAGAGCAGCAGAAAAAAGGTTTATTTTGAATAAGGACAGACACATTCATATACACTAAATAAAGTTAGTAAAATCAACTTTGAGCTAAACTGACCTCATAACGAACACCAATAAGGTCCAACAAATGAACAAACTTAAAAGAAACCTTTGCGATTAAGAAGGAAAATGTTACATAAAGTGCGCAATGGAAAAGTGACTTGAGGCTGCAGACTAGCGCTCCTTGGGAGACCTGCACAGAAGCAAATGGAAGGCGAAGGAGCTCTAATATCAATGTATGACAGGCTGTTTATGAACCAAACTTGCATTTTCTTTATTTGCTATCATGGTTTACTTACTGCCATTGATGATTGCACTGCTAGTACATATTGCTATTGTTATATTGCCCAGCCCTAAGCTACAGTCTCACTTACAGTTTGCAGTCAAACTATGCTAACAGTGTAACTTTAGTTATCTCGTACATCAACATGCCAGTCAATCCCATTTAGTCTTGTGTATATCACATCCCTTGCCAGGATGATAGTTCCTGCTAGCAAGAGGATGGTGGCTGCAGTTCACTTAAAGCCCACTTGTGTCATTATTAACAAGGACTTTCTGAACGGTACTTGGACAAAAATACACTATATTACTGAACCCATGTGCTGCATCACAGCAATGCTAAAAATGATGAATCATGAAACCTCCATTATACCCCCTTCATCTGTGCCACGACGGTATCGTTGTCATCAGATAAAGAGACAGAGCTGACTAAACAGCAGAATAACAGGGGGAGAAGAACCAGCACCAAAGAACAGATAGATGACTCCCATTTCACCTTCCCCCGACTCTGATAAGACTCTATCTGATCCACATCACTCAAACACAGGAGAGATTTATCTGTTCATTCCATTTCAAAATGACCAGTTTCAGCTGGCGGGGTACAAACTCAGGGTAGTCTGAGGGAGAATGCATTTCTGATCTCTAAGCTGATTGGTTATAGACTTCTTGGTTACAGCTGTTTTTCTCATTCTGAGTTTACCCAGTTTGGCACCCACAGGAGTAATGTAACAGCAAAGCAAGACATAAGCCCCTTTAAGCTTATTCGCCAGTTCCCTGCAAAAGCCCTAATATAGTGCTTCTACCAGAGGAAGGATTTCATCTCCTATCTACTAATACATGTGTACCACTGACAGAATCTGCTCTGGTTGGGTTCTGTTGAATCTGTAAATCTTTAGGAACATTCAGTCATCTCTAGAAAATGTGGCAGATATTCGCAGTTTCACTCAATGTGCTTTTTAGAAGAATAAGGAAGCATGAAGGTACACAGCCTGCCCACTATTGTTTTTTTTATAACTCCAATAAACACGGTTCTGTAGACTCTCATGCTCACCGTCGCCTCCCTGCAAAAGCCTCTGCTATTATTCTCCATTTTTCCAGCACAGGTGAATGAGACTGAGTCACAACGGCAGCTGCCAGCAGGTGGGAATGAGGGACAGCCAGGCGGACAGCTCTTCATCACACTGTAATGAGTTGGCAAAGGTTGTCGGACAGGCAAGAGAACACATGGAGGACCTGTAAAAGCAGCCTCACGCAGGCCAGCTCGCGGGCGTTCTCTCAAGCTATACGACTCCCTGCAGTGCCGTTTCATCGCAAGCTGCTGTCCCTGTTTTTACATAAACGTCCTCATATTGCAAGAAAAGTCAACACAAGCTACCACTTGAGCGGAATTGCGGCACATACTTGGACATGTGGAGATTTTTAATGACTTGTTGTGATTCGAAATATGCATGTATGCATGTGTGCAGCAATGTCAGTAAAAGCGGCTAAAATGCGGGATTCAAGGGAAGCAGATCTATGCATTATCTTACCACGTAGCATCATCTGGAATTTGGACTTGAAGGTAAACACAAATCAATGAATTACTTCTAATGCTGGAGCTCACAAGCCCAGAGCTGTGGGACTGTTAACTCGTGCAATGAAAAAACTCCCCAGCACAGTCTAAAAATACACCGAAACCCAACCAACATACATCAGCATCCGACCATGGCAGCTCTGTCCACTTACCTGCTGAGACGCAGATACCCAAACAGACAGCTCAATGGCAACTAAAAGGATACAATCGGAGCGCTCCGCTCTGGGTGCCGATGGCCAGTATCTTCTGCACGGGGTCAAAAGCCATAGAGGACGGCTGATAGGGGAAGCCATGACGGACAGTCTGGCGTGGATATGCAGAGAGATGGAAAAAAACAGGAGAATGTGTTAGAGAGAATATCAATTTCCATTTCACAGCAGAGGTGTTGTTTTGTCAGAGGATGTCACATACCTGATTTTGGTAAACAAATGGCCCAGATGGATGTGGAAAGTGTTATGAAACAGACATAAAGGCCAAAACTGTGCAGACGAGGGAAAATGAAAGAGAGGAACAAATGCCCTCTCTCTGCATGGGTACCCTGTTTTCTATGATAGGCTGATATCTGGTCTCACTATTTAGGATCCTTTTATAATCATGAGCCTATTTTGAGATTTCTTCTCTCATTTCCCTCTTTTTATGTCATTTTCCTTCTCTCGCTGCCTCCCACATTGAGTCGTGATTAAACCGAAGTCTGGAATTAAAATACGTGAGGAAGGCATTCGGTGAGGAGCATTCGGGTTTGTGCCGAGCCTCCTGCAGGAGTGCATTACATTGAGAGGTGTTCCCGTTTCCCTCTCCGGTGTATTTGTGTGACTGGAGTTTTATGGCATCAGTCAGCTGGTGGTGGGCTGTTGGATTTGTTTGCTTAGTGGCAGAAGGCTGAAGCATGTTACATAAGAAGCACTCAGTGCAGCAGAGACACCTGCCTTTCTTCCAGAGAAACATTACAGTGAGTCCCTGTCCAGACAAACAGCGAAGGTGCAGGAGGGAGGCTGGATTCTTGTTCCGAGACACTTCAATCAGATGTCTGGAGGCTGACAGACATATTTGGGCTGCTGTGGCCAACAAACCTGAAGGCTTTGAGCTTGTCTTTCTAAACCACAACATCCCTGAAGCCCTCAGGTGCTTGATTCTAGATTATTCCAGGCACTCTAATATTTTTCTCTGACAAATATTTGTCTGCTCTGCACCTTATTCTGGCATTTGGTTCATTGTCCATTTCTAAAAAACAGACAAGACCAAACGTCAAATGAACAGAGTCTCCACCATGCAACATAAAGTCAAGCCTATCAATGGCTACCAGCAGTAAAGGTTGTGTTTTAAACGCCATTTTGCATAAGAAAAACAACCGCAAATGCCTATGTTTGAGAAAGCCATTGCACTAAGAATTATTCCTTTAAAGAAAGCTTGAAAGGAATCCACAAAGAAGCCTGATACAATCAGCAGGTCAAATATGTGGGGAAATCAATAGCAAGCACACAGTGGGGTCTATGAAAGGAAAAAAAGGACACATCAAACCACTAGAGCACAACTCCTGTTTTTAACATTACAGAAAACGTAGCATGAACAGGATGTAAATTGTGTTTAATTATCCCATTTACTGTCGTGGCCAATTCAGAGGCAGAGAGAGGGCAGGCCCTCTTTTTTTCCTCCCCCAAACAGTCCCCCCCCCTCCATCACCACTGCACACACTTCAGGCGCCATCAGTCCCCACTGGACCAGTGATCTGGGGATAAAGTGATGCTTGTGTGTGTGTGTAGGAGGGAGATAGAGCAGAGGAGTGTGTGTGTGTGAGAGAGAGGAAAAGGTGGGGAAGAAGAGAATGAAGAGGCACGACATGATGGGGGCAAAGGCAGGCACACACACACACACACACACACACACACACACACACACACACACACACACACACACACATCAACCACAAACCACCGTTTTGCTAATCCAAACCCAGTAGATTATGCAAGAAGGGATCAGTTGAGCCCAACCCCTCGATATGACACTTCATGCCATGCGCACATGCAGCAAACTCTGGCATTTTACAGAGTAGAATATACAGCTGTTGACATACTCAATGCAACCATATAATAAAAAATATATGTACCAAGTGAATAACAATGCAAAAATGCAACCAAATAGTAACTCAGTGATGTTTATTGTCCTGCCGCCAAAGCGCACTCACCATACAATATGCGCATTGGACATGGGTACGTTCCCAATCACAGAACGCATTAAGGATTTGGGATAGATTCTTGTCTAATGCTGAATAAAGCTTTAATCGGCACACAAGTATTATGATTTAGAAGACAAGTAAAATGTTTTGCCATTAATATGATAAGTCTGTGAAGCTTCTATGTCCTGAAATGGGATGAGAGGAACACACACTGGCAGCAACAGTAATAATACTGGGAAGGGTAGAAGGGCTATAATGGATACAGCTGGATAATAATTAAAAATCATCAGTCTCGCCCACCTTGCAGAGCTGGAAATGCTCGGACTGAAGGGTCTCCTGGATCAGATGGTTCTCCTGTGGCCCCACTTGGACAGACGGTGCGGAGGAGGACACCTCTTTCAAACCGTCCAGCACCTTCCTGATGTTGAACTTCTTCATTTTTTTACTCCCCTCAGACTGCAGAACACAGAATTTGAAATCACCCGCAAAAAAAAATAGATAAAGCGGATAGCCACTTTCTTTCTCACTCACACACACATACGCTCTCTCTCTATTCTGATTTCCCCCTGTGAATCTCACATTTTATTTTTTTAGCGCAGTCTCCATGCTGGAAAAAAAAAAGCTGTGGCGCGCACCGCACAGGTCGCCTCTTGCGCGTAAATTTCAGGGGGGTTTTTTTGGAGACCGGCGGCCCGCGGGGGTGTTGGTGTGCGCAATTATTATCTCTTTTTCTGTTCGCCAGTCCGTTGCCGTGCCCCCCCACCACTACACTGCGTCTCGGTGGCTCCCGTTCGTTCCCCTTCTCGGCTTCCCTCCCCTCCCCTTTCTCAGCTGCGTGTGCGCCGCTTCAGCCAAGGCGGAAACGCGGCGCAGCGGTGGCGATGGTGCTGCTGCTGCTGCTGACGCTCTTGCGCATGTCTGACAGAATAGAGGCTTCAACACAAATCCCGCCACCTTGCCAGCTCTCTCTCTCTCTCTCTCTCTCTCTCTCTCTCTCTCTCTCCCTCCTCGTTTTATCTGCCCCCAGCGACAACGCCCCCTCCCCTCCTCCATCCCCCCCACCTCCCCTCTCACGCACACATAGTAGGTTTTGCTCCACTGCACCTGGTGATGCTGGTGATGTTGGGATGCTGCAGCGTTGAGAGCGTCTGCGTGGAGACAGACAAGCAAACAAAAAAAAAAAGAAAAGAAAAGGGAAAAAAACCCGAGCTCGGTCCTATTCTTTCTACTACACCCTCGCCCTATCCACTGCGCCTCTATTTGGCTGCCTGCGTGGAAGATTCGCCATATTATTGGAGGCCAGCACTTGACAGTAGTGGAGCCAAATTGTAAAGCCTCATGGGGAATAAAAGGATCATCACAAAAAGGGAGCATCATTTTGTGTGTAATGCATCATTTTAGTAAAGGTTTGTTCCGAACGCACAGTGTTCTGATATGTTCCATTATTGCGAAAGGAGCATTGGCATAAATAAAAAATCCCAACAGCTGAGCAAGCAATGCGTCTGTCAGTGTCCATGGCAATGCTCCTTTCCAGCTCATGATGGAGTCCATCATGGGAGGGGTGGGGAGGGTGGGGCGGGGATGGGTAAAGGTCCACTGCCAATCAGGTGACATTGTTTCTACAATTCCACAGTTTTATTTAGCAGATGCTTTTATCCAAAGCCACGTACATCTAAGAGCAGAGCAAGGATCCAGTCAGGAGAAAAAAACATCTGGATGTGTCATAAGACAAGTTCGGGGCAGCATTAAGAACCTTGCCTAAGGTGTCCTTACTAGACCCGACCGGTCCAATGTGCTCAAGAAGAAACAGGAGGTTCTGCCGATATAGTCTGCAGTTACTGATTTGATTTGTCTTCTGGTGAAAATCATATCTTAACATGTCCATATGGTGTTTTTTGTATGGCAGAAACATACAGTATTGTAAGTACTGGCTGAGTATTTCCACCGTGAAACTGCAGTGCACCAATACTGTCTCAAAAACGCCGCCTGAGGTTTCACAAATCAAAAGAGCCAGTCAACTTGCAGGATGGGGCTTTAAGTATCGATATTCTTCTTCAGAATCAGTTACTGGCTCGGACATACTGTATAAGGCTGAACTATTCTAATAATACAACGTGCTATTGTGTAGCATAAAGTAGTTTTACAGTGTTCAAACAGAGTTGTGGGTAAGCTGGTGTGCTGGAGTTGAAGAGGTGAATGGAGAGAGACAGGCAGGGACTACATAGATCTGCACATTTTAGAAGATGCAACAGCATAGAGGTATATTGAAGTGGAAAGGGATTATTCTCATGGAAACAACTTCTAAATATGTAAGGAGGGTGGAAGCATTTCAACTAAAAAATTGATCCACTCATTCAAAGTCGGTTTGAAAAGTCAACGTAAACTGGTGTATTTAGAGAAATAAATGTCTCTTACTTTTCAGACCTACCAAGAGTTCCTGGATCTGGATTTTTTTAGGCCTTTTTTTGGTTATAATGTTTCCACTTCCTTAATCATTATTCCCTTCCATGAGCAGCTTGAGGGACACCAGACTGTCACTTGTCTAGTCCAAATATGCAACCTTGATACACATAAAGGACTTTTAGGGGTTAAATCACTAAAGAGGCATTTTAACAAGGTGTTACACTGGGATCCGGAATATGGATTTCTTGATTAGTTTAACAAACTTTTTTTCTTCAGCCTTGCAAAACGTGCTAGGACATAAAGTATTTAAATTAAAAAAGTAGTTTCTATCAAAACTGCATTAAAGGATTCATGATTTATTCATCTTGCAGATGTGCTTCAGCTAACTTAAGACTTCTGTCTTCTCTTTAGGCATTTTCTTATTATTTGCCATCTATTGTCATTGGAATATTTGAGAACTCTGAGCTGTGTGGAGTTCGCATATTCCCCTAATACCTGCACAGGTTTCCTCTTGGGGCCTTAGATTTCTCCCATTGTTAAACAAATATGAAGAAATTGCCTTAGGTGTGGTTGTGAAATTTAATGTCTGCCCCTGTGTTTACCAGTCTGACAACAGATCAGTGTTTAACATGTGCCACTGCAGTATGAGCTGGACTGCAGACCCCATTTGCAACAGATACATGGGTAGAGATGATCAATAAGTAGCTGGCATTGGGCTTCGTTTCCTTTAAGAGTTGTGTTTTTCCAAATATCACCTCAGAAGTCCCCATCATTAAAATAACTCAGCACTTTTCACAAGCTGCAGTCCATCAGGGGCAACTGCGATAAAGATCTACCACTCAGACAACTTCAGCAACGGCTATGTTTCCCCCCCCAAAAGAGTTTAAGCGAGTTGAGTTGAGAACCCCTGCACAGCTGTGTACGTTTGTAAGGTCACAGATGAAAGCAGCAGACGTGACAAGCTCAACTCAGGCCGCTCATGCTCGAGTGACACTGACGTTGCCACCTGTTTGGGCCGTTCGCTAACACGCTCATCTTCGACAGGTGCCCGCCGGCTGCAGGGACAGGGGTGCTGCAGCGGAAATAATAGCCGGGTCCGTGCTCTTGCTAGCAACACCTGATGCCAATTCCGTCTCAAGCTGGACAGAATTTCCAAAAAAGGTCATTTCTATGTCCAGCATGTTGTAATAATCAATGCTGATGTTGTGAGCTTGATCATGCGTGTTTCCATGTAAGCTGTCCTTTGAGGAGGACAAAGCTGATGCAAAGGAGGCATGAAGGAAATGAAGATGCTATTGAATAAAAGGGCACAAAAAGATATGAAGAGGTCCAGGGAGCAAATTATTAATTCAGTAATCGTACCAGGGTGGCTTGACAACAATTGCTGCCATACTGATTTGCATAATGAACTGAAATTGACCATACACACCTTCCAACCCCAACTGATATCACCTGATCCAGAACGCATTATACAGCCAAACAAAGAGGTCCTTATTAGTCAATCTTTGCATGTGGTGAGCGGGGGTTGTGGGCAGGGGAGGGCTTTTGGCAACACTGACATCAGTGATTTAATTTAGCACCATTGTGTTGTGGCCGGGCCATTCATCTGGCTGCATCGTGTGTATTTGTGTGTGTTGTTTTTAGTGTCTGACTGCTGTGTGTTTGTGCCCTTTGATAAGAATTTCCACTCAGGCTTTTTTGTTGTTGTTTGTGTTTATGTGTTTGCTGTCGTTTTTAGTTATGTTTTCGTTATCAGCCAAACTGCAAATAGAGCAGGAAAGAAAGAAAAGAGACAGAGGGGATTTACAATAACAGTTGTAAATATAATTTCAAGTCAAGGATATACAGCATGGTCATGGTATTTACAACTCTGACCAAGGACAATATAGTCAGGGTGCAAGTTCTTAGTGCAAGAGCTGCACAGTCTCATCGAAGTAGCCTATGTTTTATTGCATATAATCTAGTTCTATCTGTTAACATGCCTGTGAAGTTTTGAAGTGGCTACTTGTTGCCGTTATGCTCTTAGTGCCGCCACTGTAGCTCCACTGACAGGCAAATTCATTCATATGAATACTGAAAGCGGCATCCTTGCTGTTGCCGTTCTTCCCATTTATACACCCCTCAACCCCCCCGAAACTCAACTCCGTCATCAAAATGGCATATTTAGAAGTCTTTTTCCAGGTTCCTACAGCCAGTCTCCAACACCAAGGGTCAGCATGCATCTTGCCAACCACTGCCTGCATTGCACCCGACTCCTACACCTATCCTAGTGGGTGGTTACTCCATGTCACCTCCTGGGATTGTGTCCAGCCAAGCTGCGATTAAGTCTTGTCCATGAGATGCTCACCGGCAAGTTCCCCTCCTGGATCTGGTTCTCGGATTGGACCCTGGTCTCCCTATTCCAGGGTGAGGTATCAAAGTTCCATTTTTGGCAATTCATAGGGGATCTCTTTCAATTGCTATTTGTTGGACCCCTATTCTAGGACAAATTTGCCTTGGGAGACCCTACCAGGTACTACTGTTTCCCACAACATAGCTCCTACAATCACCTGGACACACCCCGAGCCCTCCGCTGCAATAAAGTGTACATTATTTGGGAGGCATGCCTTAGAGATAGGGTGAGGAGCTCGGACATCCAAGGGGACCACAGAGTTCTTTACTTTTCTGACATTTTTGTGGGAAAACCTAACTGGAAGGAGACCCTGGGGTAGATCCAGAACTTGCTAGAAGGATTACATATTTCATCTGGCCTGGTAACGATTCAGGATCCCCCAGGAGGAACTGGAAAGCGTTGCTGGTGAGGTGGATCGTCTGGACGCACTGATTAACCTGCTGCCACTGCGAGCCCACCTGAGAAAAATGGATAACGGGACAAATGGAAGTTTTTTTTCTCATGAAAAGAATAGTAGATGTAACTCGACACCATTGCCTCATCCAGAATTTGCAGATCTATGCAGTCCCAGCCTCTCTCTCCAGTCACAGCAGCTCAAGCACACCAGCTCACCTGTGGCAAGTTGTAATATTGAAATAATTCAGCCATACAAGTTGAAACCAGAAATTGATTCTGAAAAAAAATATGGATGAGTTTGCCATCAGTGTGCTTTGACTTTTAAAGTTTATTTGATATCAATGTTAGGTGTCTGCCATTTCATACATTTGTCTGCCATCTGTCTGCAAGTTTGTGTTGGTTTTGATTAAAATTTTAAAAACATTTCTGGGCAGAATGACAACTTTGGATTTCGTCATCATTAACCTTAATTGCAAGTGCATTACCACGTGGTCTTTTAATGAGAAGTATTAAGATGCGCAATGATTACAGAAAGCAAAACTTGACTCGGTAGTCAAATGGGCACCTGAGCATTGTTTAAGACAGACAGAAAAATTATGAACTTATCCTTTTGGTTAGCTTAATGTTTTGCAGATCAAACGATATTCTACAACCTGGAAAACTTCATTCTAAGGATGCATCTATTCAGAAAGCTGTTTCTGGACCAGTTACATCAGCAGACAACATTCTGCCTCTGTAACACCTCCATTATCTGTGTATAATCATTCAGCACAACAAGCCATGGAAATATTCAAATAGACCTATCATTAACATTGATGAAGAGCTAATCCAGTGCTAATCCCAGGTCAGAGGCGAGGGTGAATGAGACAGAATTATCTACGACATCACAACATATAACTGACTGTATTGAGCAGCTCCTTCATTGAAGTTCCAGTCGATATAACCGTGATGGGCAGTGCCAAGTAAACAACTCCCCACATAATCAAAATACATATTTTATGATTCTTTTTCCCTCTAGTTTTTGAAGGAACTCAGGCAAAGCAGAGAGTGAAGTGTATTGTTGGACAGCAGAGTGCGGAGTAAAGTGAAGACGCCTACCTACGTATACCAATTTGCATATGTTGCAAAGATGTTTGCATAAAGATGATGAATATGCATCTACATACCTCATATACATACATCCGCATGCATCTTATTACTCTCATCTCGCAGTACGTCTTTGGATGTTCTCTGATTATATAAGATTCTCATTGAATGTTGTCATAATCACATTTTTCATTTAATTTTACATCTTTAGTCATTTCTTTTCAACAGTTCTAAAATTACCAAACTAAACAAATGAACAGTCATTATGCAGCTAACAGGCAAAGCTCAAACATAGCACGTATGCTCTAAGAGTAAGCATCCTTCAACACAAAATACCTCTACTGGATTTAACACCTTTAAAATCTTACAGACGACCTAACAGGGATGGATCTTGTCACATTCTCACACATTCACAAGACTGATCCATCCACATCACCGCCCTGTGCAAGCCCCATAGCTTGGCATCACACTGAGCCCTGTTTGACCCCGATAGCAACAAAGTCCCTGTGCTGTCTGGAGAAAGTGAAAAACCCAGGGGGACGCAGGGGACAACGCCTGGTCGCCGAGAGTCGGGGCGTCTGCCTGTCATGCAGAAGGACTAGAGGGACAGCACCTTGCACCCTCGCTGACAGCTGTAGTTAATCAAGTGGATCACAGCACACCTGAGTTTAACGCTTATGACCCCAAGCGTCCCTGCAGCATTCAACCTCTGTGTCCTCTGTGTTATACAAGTATTCGGTATATCTCTATCTAACAAATGAGAAGACATACAGCATCAGTGCACATATATGCAAGTGCTCTGTGATCTGCTTGTGATCGAAAAGAACCATCAGAGGACGTAAGTTCACATGGACGTCACTCACAAGAGAGACTAAACATAGCAAGCTGACAAAACTGCACACGATATACCTACAATTGCACGCATCCACAGCAGTCGCAGAGGGATCGAAGCTAATGAGCCAGTGCCCTTGAGGAACACTTGATTGTCTATGGCTGGTTAAATAGGAGGCTGTTGTCAATGTCAACCATTCCCCCTCTGCAAACATACATGTAGATGCATTACATTTGGAAGGTAACAAAGCTTAGAGACACATCTGTAAATGCCCCCCCACCACCCTACTCTCTCATCCACCACCAACCCTTATGGTTAAAGGGGGGCTTATAAATATTGATGGGAGGATAAAAGAGATGAAGAGATGGGGGTGGAGAAATTGAAAACACCGTAAAGCCTTCATCACGTTCACAGCACTCCTAATCAAAAAGCTAGAGATGTGAAGAGAGGAGAGGACTTGAAGATCTGTCTCCTCTGGGCAAACATTTAGATGTCTGACTACGTTTTCAAGGTCATACGGTTATGTGTCCGTAACAAGTCAGAAACGACTGAAATTGCGGTTTAGTGGCTTGTGTGTGTTCCAACACAGGCGTGTTTGTGGAAACAGCTCCGGGGATGGACGTGATCCGTCAGCTTGCCTCGACTCGGGGCAGCACAGCTGGTATCAATTCCAATAATCAGGCAAGGCGATAAGCTGACCATCAACACGCACAGACACACATGCAGGCACACAGCAGAGCAGATGGATGCCACTATTAAAAGAAAGGGCATTGCCAATGTTACCATCTCAGTGACATGGGACCTCTGGGAGGACAGATTCTTAGAAAGAAGCTGCAGCGGGCATGCGGCCAAAATGAAGTTTACTTGAACCAGTCATCTGGAAATTGAAGAGACATGAGAGGTGAATAGCACTTGTCCTCAGTTCAGTGTCACTAACTCAGTGAGTCGAGACCACTGCTGCCGTTTGTCAGTCCTTTGAAAGAGCAAGGAGGGGAATCCAATATATATTCACCAAATACATGGTTTTACTGGTATTAGGCTGGGCAGTGCCCTGAATTTATTGCTGTCCTCTTCCTTAATACACACAAGATGCATATAAATACAAGGAAAATGAGGCACAAAGGCATCTGGGTTTGTGTGTGAGAGAGACAGAGAGAGAGGTCTCCTGTCCTGTTATCTAAGATAGCAATAATCAATAGTCAGCACAGGGCAGGTTATCAATGACTCCCTTGCACAGCTACCCCCCTGTTGGCCTCAGCTTTAATCAATTCACACTTTATCAAATCAGCACTTCACCATGACCGTGCCCGAGTCGCTGAACTAGCGTGAAACAACACACCGAGCGTCCTCTCAGATTTGAAAGACTTGTCAGGAAATAATCATGACCTGATGCTGTTCACACAAATAGGAAACCCAAAGCCAAACACAAAGATGCTGTTAAATCCAGCTCATACGCACTCAAAGCGGATTCGGAAGGACAGTTAAATTCCTTTTCCTCAAGGACTACAGTCGTGTGATGGTGAGCCGTCTTACAGAGGACTCCTTTCATCCTGTAGCCTCTGATGGTAAATTAAGCCGTGCAATTATCCCCTGTGATTGGCAAAGGCTATTGCAGTATCCAATAAAGTGGGATGAAACTTAGACTCCTGTTTTATTGGCAACCTGACACCTCCTGGCTCCACTGCGTAAACGGAGTCTGCTTTGCTGAATTAATGCAATCATCTCCAACACAAGGCAATTAGGTAGTGATTCAAGCCGTTGCGGTGATGCTATTTAAGGAAATTGTTTGTATCCTTCCATCCAGCTATCTATAGATTATGCTTCATCCACTTATTAGCTGCGGCAGAGCTTTGAAATTGTGACATCAAATGATGCATGATTAGTGCTGTGCTAAACAAAAACGTAAATTAACGCCATCCACACGTGCAGTAAATTACTTTATCATTGCACACAAACAAATAACCACATCTTGGGCAATCTACACACGGTCTTTTGAAACACTAGTTTGGACAGTGGCACAACAGGAGGTTGCATCAGCTGCACCCTGACAATCATGACTTCTCTGTAATATTTCTAGACAACTTTCAAACACAGAACAGCGGACACTAAACAAAGTTCCCTCATATCAGCAGTGGTTAGTATAACTGTCAGGAAATGCAGCTGCGTCTAAAATATCCCAGAGGGCAGCTTAAGACATAAAAGCAAACTTTGATGATCAGTACGTACAACATACAGTGCACTCATATAGCGATGTGCCCACAAATGCACTAAATCTCTTGTTCCCTTCAGTGTGAAATGTTGCCTGTCCCTGCTGTCACTGTCAAATCTCTAAGTGTACAGAGATGAACCACAATCGCTTTATCCAGATCCACCTTAACCTGCAGTTTCTCATCCTGGCTTAAATATTGACTTAGTCTGACCTTCAAATAGGGATAGACTGATCTTTGCAAAGTATTTACTGATAATTCTGGGAGGGTCTTGCAGACATTGATAAGCGAGGGCCGTAGGGAAATGGAAAAAAAAAAGATACAATACGAAAGCTAATCTGTTTAGAACACATTCTTACCAAGGATTTCGCTCTCCAGGTCTCTTGTCACCTAAATCTGATGACAGGTACTGTTTTTGTCTGGTGATGTTGACCTTGGGTTCTGTGCTTTATTCCCTCTACTCCTGTAAATTTTAAGTGTTGCAGGTTTTTCTTTTGTGAACTTCCACTGACTCATTATTAGATTTTTCACCCTCCTCCCCCCGGTTGTCTGCAGAGCTGTGCTGTGTTGGCTGATGAGAGAGGCATCGCTGGTGGAGAGTTGGCCACAGAAGAGTGAAAAGAGAAAGCGAAGCCAAAGCAAGGTGAGGCAGGAGGAGGGAAATAGCCAGGTTACAAAGAATGAGGCTGCAACCAGGTCAGCATTTCTAGGTCTGCAAGTCTGGGGTACCATCAAGCCTCCAGCGTTAGCTACAGATTGTGAATGTGTGTGTGTGTATTACTCACGCTGTTAGGACCCCAGTTCGTTTACACAGTTACATGATGGGGACTTGTCTTCCATACAGGGACGCAAAGCAAGTCCCCTTAATCATTAAATTTTAAGGTGAACCTGTATTTCAAAGTTAGGGCAAGGGTAAATCCCCTGGAAATTAATGCAAGTCAATGAAATGACCTCGACACTACTGTGTGTGCATGTGTGTGCATTAGAGAGAGTTACGGGGGGGCTTGGATTACTGCAGTAAAACCTTGGCATTAATCTGTTAGCCCTCACCTTTTCCCCTTCAGTGCTATCATTCTGTCAACACAAAGGCTTGGCCTTTTGCTCCTTGTCGTCTGAGCTGAGTCTTAGCTCCGACAGCGCAGGCTTTTCTTTTTTCGAAGCCCTGCCAGCAGAGCAGGCTCTGAGGATGAACCTCTAGAGACATTCTGTACCAAACGGACAGAGCAACAACAATGGGACAAGGCTGCAGCATGTTGAGTCAATAAGCTAAGGGACCCTGTGTCCACCCCTTGCTACCTGCAAGTGTATGTTTGTGTGTCTGTATGCGTGTGCTTTCACATGCATGGGGAAATGCGTGATGTCTGCGCACTGCAGAGAAAATGCAAAACTGAGGATAAGGCGCATGACTTGAAGGGCACTGTGTATTCTTTGCACATATTACAGGTTTAAAGACTGAATGAAAAATAAGTGTACACTTTCCAATGTTTGGAAATCAGCAGGTACATAATTGAATGATGTATGCTTAAAAGGCCTGGTGGTAGCAGGGACTAAATAAGGCTTAATATCTGCATTATTGGGCTTTATTTACTCCCTGCTGGTGAAGGGTGAAGGTAAGTCACATTAAGCAACTGAGTTAGAGGGTGGGCAACTCTTGTGTATGGACGTATGTGGTTTCCCAGAGGGTGAAACCTGCTAATCCCTTTACCCTGCTGTAGAGCCCCCATTAGGACGACATATTTGGTTTCTAGCCGTACATCTTGACATCTACAGTACTAGACTGTACAATTTTTTACAATTATTGACAATGAAATGCAGTACAGATGTCATTGTTTCGCAGGCAATGCATCCTATGGTTTTTATGTTAAGCTAGCACCACCAGCAGGTTGACAACCATCAGATTGTGTGACATTAACATTCCTATTGGTTAATTTTTTTGGTCCATTTTTTAAAGTACTAATATTCTGCAATTGTTAGCAAGTTGAAATTATCAGCTAAAATGCAGAATGTGAGAAAATTTTTACCTGATGATAATCACCCCTTCCACTCTGTGTTTTTCTTGTCTTTTTATACTGCCGAAAATGAAATAAAGGCAAAATAGGTCAGAGTTTTGGTACTGATGGGGCCGGTTCCGGTGGTGGAAAGTAACCTTAACTTACTCATTGTACTTAAGGACAAATTCAAGGTACTTGTGCTTTATTTGAGTTTTCCCATTTTGTGCAACTTTATACTTCTACAACACTACATCTCAAATAATATGCTTGTTACTCCATCACATTCGGTTGACACCTTTAGTTAAAAGTTACTTGCCAGATTACAAATGTTCTTGCCATTTATTTCCAAATATAGTGATTTTAAATGTTTGTGATAAACAGAAAGATTAGGTCCTTCTTCTTGAGTTGCAAGAAGCAAAGAAAGCTGAGATGCACACTATTTCTTCTTGGATTAGCTATGAAACGCAAAAACGTCACAAAGCTGAAAAGCGCTGCTTCTAGAGATTCACGACACTTACAGGACCAAATGCAACAAGCATATGATCTTACAGAATATTCTGCAATGTTGTAGATACACTAAAACAGTATATAAAGTTGTTAAAACAATCTCAACCTCAAACATCTACAGCAGCAAAATGTAGCAAACACAATAACGCAGCAACAATATTAAAATATGGAATGCTTTCATGTGTCATACTTTTTATACATTTTATTGATAATACTAATATACTTTTAGATAGGTAAGGTTTGAATGCAGGATTTTAACTTGTAGAGGGGTAAGTTTATTGTGTTACTACTTTTACTTAAGTAAAGGATCTAAATACTTTCTGAGAATTTTATGTGGTATGTTGGGAGGCACGGTACAAATATTTATTTTTATACATGTCATATTTTTGAGGCAATTCTCATATGCCTCAATATGAATTGTAATTTTGTACAATACATATTACAAATATTCCTATTACCTCCCTGTTAATCTTCAGTACGTCTTTGTACTTCTGTAAAAAAATTGTGTTAGATGCTAGGTTAACTGTTAGGTTCTTGATTGTGATTGTAGCTGCTGTAATCAAGCTATCTATCCTGGATCAATGTGCTATTATTGAAGACTTCTAAGTTTTGTTGCCACAACTTTGGGTGTGCTTGGCCTGGAACAACATCTGGGTGGGTGGTAAGTGTCAGAGTTAGAGCCACATGAATGCCAGAATCCAAGGTTTCCCAGCAGAACATTGCATTACAAAAGGATCAATAGTATTGGCTTCACCTATCAGTGGTTTTACTGTTCTGTTACATACACATACACACACACACACACACACACACACACACAAGCACAATGGGTTTGACCCTTACAAAAAGAGAAAGTAATCGAGAAAAGACAGGATATTCCTGCAAATTGGAATGCCCTTTTGTCATTCACAAAAAGCAACAACGAAAAAACTTGATTAAGACCTTCTTGAATTATTACCTCTAGAATGGAAAGTGAATTAAAGAGCCACCACAGTCTCCATACCACTCGGGGAATGTGTGTCTAGTTTCACTTAATTTCATCATCCCTCTGTGTGGGTCCATTTAAGAATCAAATATTTTCTTATTACTTGTGGGAAGTCACACATGCAATCACGGGCGCATACACACACAAAATGGCCGACCGTCCCCTTGTTTTCAAGGTTACACTCCAGTTCTTCTGTCACTCACAATGCATTTGCATCAAACCACCAGCCAACAGCTGCCAATTAACAAACAGCCTTTCTGTTAATACCCGCACGTCACTGTCAGTTAGAGTGTTGGGTGATCTCAACCAAACAACAAAATACTACGACACACACACACATATGCTCCCACCCAACCGATGCACCACACACGCGCTGGAGGAGGAGAAGGGCGGATTTAGGTACATGGAAACCATCAAATAACAGCTAATGTTTTAGAAAAGGGAGGAATGAATTGGGCAAGTGGGAACAGTGCGACAACAAGAGGGAATGTTCTGTGCCAGGAACAAGGCTTTCAGGATTAGCTCTGTCATGCAGTTACAGGGGTAGAAATAGTGGTTGGCTAGATGAGGCCTGACAGACTGAAGATACACACAAAACACAGAGCGAGATACACACACACACACACACACACGCACACAAAGCAGCAGTAGCACAATTATTGAGCAGAGAAAACACTGAGTAATGCAACCCCATGTAGACATTGTGCTCCCTGTATGTGTGTATAGTGGAGCAATTGGAGGATACATTTATATTAAAACACATGCATAAATAAGCCTAACTGTTGGCTTGTATCAGCAGCATCTTCGTATCTCATCAACTAAGCTCTTATGCCTTGTTTAGGACTATAATAAGGATTTTTTTTGAAAGAAGACTTTTCATGAATGAGTTGTCGACAACACAGAACAAAAGCTTCAGAGCAGGAGCAGATTGCTGCTGGATGCACATATTAACAGGCACAAATAGCTGTAGTGTGTATCTGCTATCTGGTACCCACTTGCGCATGCACACACACACACACACACACACACACACACACACACACACACACACACACACACACACACACACACACACACACACACACACACACAGCAAAATGATAATTTCCTTGATGCAGTTGCACAAAATTGAACTATTTATTATTGTCAACCTTGAAACAGCAAAGTGCAGGCGAGGTGATAAAAACATATTATTGTCTATGGCCACTAGATGGCACTCTCTTCCTTTTCATTTTCAATTCAACTTCTCATTCCTCAGCTGATCAGTTGATTCTGAGGAACGACAAATAAAGAGATGCATTCTAAGTACTAAACTAAGATAAAGGACACATTAACTTTAACATATTAAACTGATAGCACCAAACAACCAAAAAAGAAACCGCCACTGACTGATCCTCAGTTTTCCAACATATTAAAGCCTAGCATTCTGCTGGCTCGACCTTCTCCAGAGCTTGTTTCTCCTCTTCTTTTTTCACAGCCGCCATCTGACTGCTACGAAGTGCTTCGTAAGAGTCAAGAAATTTGTGATGCTGGTGCTGGAGACAAGAGAGGCAAAGAAAAGAAGTTACAGAGTGATGTGCAACTAGAGTGAAAGGCAGCTGACTACTTCAACTCTACAGTTAAAATGGCTTATTATTGGCTTATCTTCTATCCCTGTTTCACTGACCTGAAAGCTTTCATACATCTCCCTCTGAAGTCTTATTAGCTCCTTCCTCTTCAACGCCTGCTGTTTACGTTGCTCCAGGATATTTTCTCGCTCCAGCCGGTAGGTCTGGATCTTTTCTAAGCGCTCCCTCTGCTGGATCTTCTCCATCTGTGAGTCTATCAGCACTGGCAAATCCTTTTGGCGTCTATATGCATACACAAGGATTTAGTGCATATATGTACACCACAATTCACCACCACAGGAGCTGACAGCATACCCCATGCACCTTTACGATAATGTCTCTAACCAGAATGAACAGTCAATGTTGGATAGTATTTACTGTGTATAGTTAAGACTCACTCTAACAAATACAATGCAGTGCCACTGGGTATGCTCCATATATAATTGCGAAGGGAATATTTTGAGATCAGATGTTAAACAAATCTCAAACTATAGTACAGTAAACCAATGCTCTACTTTTATGGGTTTTTTTCCCCCCAAACTCATAAATAGTGAGACTGGACATTATGTGAGGATGTTGACACAGGCAGGACAAATCAAAATAGAAATATGGTAGACAATATCAGCTATAGCTTGGGGAAATGATGGACACACAGTCCCATGCCTTATCTTTTATTCAAAGTTGTGTATCCAGATTGATATTTGAGAAGCCTCTTTGGATTTGGCTGCAAGCATCATATTCTTGTGTTCCTCGGTTAAGAATTGCTTTTACAAGTAAGCTGGCATATGTTTTAGTGGGCACAGAAAAAGGAACAAAAGGGACAGCATATTTCTATAAGTGCTGAATGCTGTTGTCCATTCCCTAAAAGCCCACTTTAATGAAGATGAAGGCCGAGAAGATGGAGTTCATTCAGTTAATGAACACTGGCCTGTTCAACGTCTGTCACGGCTTGTAACGACTCATGTTAAAGCTGTGATGTGTGTTAACATAAATGTGAATATACAAGAGTAAAGTGTATTGCAGAATAATCATACACCCCTGACAGACTACTCCTCTCTTGGCTCAGGTTGCAGGCGGCAGTGTCAGCAGCCATTAGCAGCTGGACACACGTGTGGCCGCACACATGCGTACACACCCACAGCAGGATGGCAAGGTGATGGGAGAGGGGCACATCTCATTGGAGCGACGAGCTCATCTGGGCCCTGAAATAGCTCTCTAATTAACAGACCCAAATATCATCTCATTTATCCCGGAGAGGGATGGACAGAGGGAGAGATGGAGGGAGGGCACAAGAAATGGTGTGAGGGAGAGTAATAGGAGACTCAGGGGGAAACTCTTTGCCTTCAGACCACAGACAAAAGTAATAAGTTGACGTATAATTTACCCATAAACAAGCCGGAAAGCCATAGGAGCTTGTGACTCAAACTTTGTATTGATATTCAAAATGAATCTATTGATAGTGTGAGTACAGCTCATCGGCTCTTTAAAGGAAATGTTACCATAGTAAAAGCTCTATGTGACTTTACTTATTGTCAGTCATTTAGTCACTGAAGTCAGTAGTGCAGTTAATTAAGTATAAATGAACACACATCTGTAAAGAAAAATCAATTACAACTCAAGAAAAACATACATTTTAAATATTTTGTGTTTGTGCAATGTATAAAGCAATATGAAAAAATAGAGAAATTTTCACTGGATTACATGAATAACTATTTGGAGAGAATTTCTCATTCTTGAATAAGTGGGGTGATTATTCAGGGTAGTGCACCTGCATTTAGAGTTTCTGACAGTGGTGCAGGCATCCAAGTCATATTAATCTTGTTTTTTTGTTAACATCATCCTCTCTGTAGCTGAAAAACATGTCTTTTTTTGCAACCAAATCTTCCCTTTCAATGTTTTTCTCCTGTTTCTCTGTCATTTTGCTCTGCACATATTCAATCTGCCTATCTTTTAAACAGTTAAAAACTCAGAGTATCCAAGAACTCTTCAGCCATGATAAATTACATTCTCTCAGACAGACTTGTCTTGTAGATTAGTAAAGAAAAATGAGACTTTGCGAGTTTTCTTTGTGTATCAAGCAGCAAAAAACTTTGCTTCATATTGCATTTGCTGAAATATCACTATTGCATATGGGCACCTTGCTATGTCAACAGTGAAGCAATATATTGTGCAGCCCTGGCATACATCATTCTCCTCTGGAGTCCATGCATTGCGCCTTCAGGCCAGAGAAAGTACACAATGTCATACTGCTGTCCACTGCACTAGAGGGAGCGAAGGTCTTAAACACAGGAAATTACTAGCAGTGTCCTGCAGATACTGTATAAATCAATATGCTGCTGAAGACAAGGATACTGACATGTCCTCCAACATAGCAACATGCATACTGAACAGACGCACATAAAAAAAACCTCATGCCATCAAGCCTTGCAGCTAAGGCTTAATTCAGGCCTACAAAGCTAGAACATCAGAGTGATACAAGAACTACATTAGGCAACTGGACTGCGGACTATATATTGCCGAGATTTTTTTCTTTACTAATTATGTATTCTCCCCCTGGAACTGATACCTTATCGTGGTGGGGGAGTTTGAGTGCCCAAATGATCCTGGGAGCTATGTTGTTGGGGGCTTTATGCCCCTGGAAGGGTCACCCAAGGCAAACGGGTCCTAGGTGACGGGTCAGACTAAAAGCAGTTCAAGAATCCCTTATGATGAAAATAAAACCAAGGACCGTGACATTCGCCCGGCAAGGCGCAGCCGGGGCCCCACCCTGGAGCCAGGCCTGGGGTCGGGGCTCGTATGGGAGTGCCTTGTGGCTGAGCCTTTGCCCACGGGGCTCGGCCGGGCCCAGCCCGAAAGGACGACGTGGGCCCGCCCTCCTGCGGACCCACCACCCGCACAGGGAATCGTAGGGGCCGGATGCTATGGGGATCGGGCGGCAGTCGACGGCGGGGGCCTCGGCGACCCGATCCCCGGACACAGCTTCTAAACGTTGGGACTTGGAACGTCACCTCACTAGGGGGGAAGAAGGCTGAGCTTGTACGGGAGATTGAGAGATACCATCTACATATAATCGGGCTCACCTCCATGCACAGCTCAGGCTTTGGAGCCCAGCTCCTCGAAAGGGGCTGGACTCTCCATTACTCTGGAGTTGCCCATGGTGAGAGGCGGTGGGCTGGTGTGGGCTTGCTCACGTCCCCACAGCTCAGCCGGCAAGTATTGGAGTTCACCCCAGTGAACGAGAGGGTCGCGTCCCTGCGCCTTCGGGTCAGGGACAGGTCTCTGACTGTTGTCTCGGCCTAAAGGGCCGAGCAGCAGTGCGGAGTACCTGGCCTTCTTGGAGTCCCTGGGAAGGGGGCTGGATAGTGCTCCGACTGGGGACTCCATTGTTCTACTGGGGGACTTCAACGCTCACATGGGCAACGACAGTGAGACCTAGAGGGGGGGGATTGGGAGGAATGGCCTCCCCGATCTGAACCCGAGCGGTGTTCTGTTATTGGCCTTCTGTGCTAGTTACAGTTTGTCCATAACAAACACCATGTTCGAGCACAGGGGTGTCCATAAGTGTACATGGCACCAGGACACCCTAGGTCGGAGATCGATGATCGACTTTGTAGTTTTGTCATCTGATCTCCGGCCGCGTGTCTTGGACACTCGGGTAAAGAGAGGGGTAGAGCTGTCAACTGGTCACCACCTGGTGGTGAATTGGATGCGCTGGCGGGGGAGGAGGCCGGACAGACTCAGCAGGCCCAAACATGTTGTAAGGGTCTGTTGGGAACGTCTGGCGGAGCCCTCTGTCAGTGTGGTCTTCAACTCCCACCTCCGGGAGAGCTTCTCTCAGATCCCGGGGGAGGTTGGAGACACTGAGTCCAAGTGGACCATGTTCTCCACCTCCATTGTCGAAGCTGCTGCTTGGAGCTGTGGTCGCAGGGTCTATGGTGCCTGTCGTGGCGGCAACCCCCGAACCCGTTGGTGGACACCGGAAGTAAGGGATGCCGTCAAGCTGAAGAAGGAGTCCTATCGGGCGTTGTTAGCTCATAGGACTCCTGAGGCAGCTGACGGGTACTGGCAGGCCAGGCGTGCCGCGGCCCGGGCCGTTGTGGAGGCAAAAACTCGGGTCTGGGAGGAGTTTGGGGAGGCCACGGAGGAGGACTATTGGTCGGCCCCGAGGAAATTCTGGCAAACCGTTGGCTTCAACAACACGGTTTACAGTGGAGGTGGGGAGCTGTTGACCTCAACTGGGGATGTTGTCGGGTGGTGGAAAGAATACTTCGAGGATTTCCTCAATCCCACTGTCACGTCTTCCATTGAGGAAGCAGAGGCTGAGTGCTCAGAGGCGGACTCACCCATCACCCGGGCTGAAGTCACCGAGGTGGTTGACAAGCTCCTCAGTGGCAGGGCTCCGGGGGTGAATGAGATTCGCCCTTAGTATCTCAAGTCTCTGGATGTGCAGGGACTGTCGTGGCTGACACGTCTCTGTAACATCGCGTGGCAGTCGGGGACAGTGCCTCTGGACTGGCAGACCGGGGTGGTGGTCCCTCTTTTCAAGAAGGGGGACCAGAGGGTGTGTTCCAACTACAGGGGGATCACACTCCTCAGCCTCGCCAGGAAAGTCTATTCCAGAGTACTTGAGAGGAGGATCCGGCCAATAGTCAGGCGGATTGGCGCAGCATCTGCAGTCATGCGGTCGCTGTACCAGTCCGTCGTGGTGAAGAAGGAGCTAAGCCAAAAGGCAAGGCTCTGTATTTACCGGTCAATTTACATTCCGACTCTCACCTATGGTCATGAACTTTGGGTCATGACCGAAAGATCCTGCATACAAGCGGCTGAAATGAGTTTCCTCCGCAGGGTGGCTGGGCACACCCTTTGAGATCGGGTGAGGAGCTCGGTCACCAGGGAGGAGCTCGGAGTAGAGCCGCTACTTCTTCACATTGAGAGGGGTCAGTTGAGGTGGCTTGGGCATCTGTTCCGGATGCCTTTGGGACGCCTCCCTGGGGAGGTGTTCTGGGCATGTCCCACGGGGAGGAGGCCTCGGAGTAGACCTAGGACACGCTGGAGGGACTATGTCTCTCGGTCGGCCTGGGAACGCCTTGGGGTCCCACCGGAAGAGCTGGAGGAGGTGTCTGGGGTGAGGGAAGTCTGGGCCTCTCTGCTTAGACTGCGGTCCCCGCGACCCGGCCCCGGATAAGCAGAAGATAATGGATAGATGGATGGATAATTATGTATTGCTTTCCATCAATGCCATTTAATCACCAAATGAATTTGTCCATTGGAACCGGTGTAACCACTCTAACTTTAATCCTGTCTTACCCCAGAACAGCAGGAGCAGTCAAACAGACTGAAAAAAAGAAATAGGCAGTAAGTATAGGAGCAGTGGATAACCTGATGAGGTGACTGTAGTCCATCTGAGGACAGGAGCTGAGGGTGTCACTCAGATTTTGATTGGATGAACTGAGAGAAGTATCTGGATCTGCAGTTGTAAAACAGACAATCAGAGAAGACCTGACTGGACGTGTCAAGTAAGAAAAGAAAGTGCCTAAATAAATATATGTGTGTAGATCTATAGCACAATACCAGGGTCTTTGTTTTCATCTGTAGCAGCTTCATCACTGGCTTTATGTTGGACTCGGTTAAGAAACTTGAGACGAGACTGTAAAGCCTGCAAAGACAGTAAAGCATTCCACATGTTTTTCATATAGTGTATGTTTGAGTATAGATGAGGCTAATAAACAAAAAGGACTTTCAGCCATGATTCCTTTAGATTTCTATGGAAAACAAAGAATATAGTGGAAATTAAGTTAAAAAAGACTTCTGGGTTACCTTGGCACTGCGTCCTGGCTCAGCCATTTCCCAGGACTTTTTAATGGCTTTAATCTGGTCAGTTCTCGCTGTGTCTTTCTTCACCATAATGTCCTCCGTTTTGCTCTTGTCAGTGACAACACGCAGGGTCCAGTTTGCCTTGGTTAGGTCAAGGCTCTGCACAAAGGACTAGAAAACACATGCTCATATAAACATCTGAGCTGAAGGTCACTGTACCACGATATACTATGTCTCTTTCAATAATCAACTCAGACAGTCTGTTACACAAATATTGTTATATATCCTGTTCAAATGTCTTGTCTTTGTTGTAAACAGCGTATCAGCTGTTGTTTATTTATTTTGAGATCATTATTGCCTCCACCAAAGTTGTGCTGCTAACACAGGACTTACTATAAATTGAAATGAAATGGACCTGCCTTTCAAACTCCTTTGTGTTTAGGGTTTAATGTACAGCACAGCTGAGAAGAAAGGGCACTTATTATATGGATGAGAAATTCATCAAGCAGCTGTGGTTCTAACAACTAAACCAAGACCATTAATCTGAGAATTACACACCATGAGATAATAGTGCATAGCAGGACAAGTGTGTGTTATTCAGTCTGAATACATGCAGACTGAGCAATTTGGAGTAAACTTTTTTTTAGGCATATGCTTAGCTTAGCTGTACAGAGGCCACTCCTAGTAGGCTTTCAGATATTTGATCATAAATATACAGTATACAAAAAACACTGGTCCTAACTTGCAGTGTACAGTATTGTGGTGTTTGTTGTCATCTGTCACAGCGCTGTAGTTAAATATTACCTGCCTGGAGCCAGATTTGGAGTTGGCAGCTGGCTTCGCTTTCTTCTTGTCACCTTTGCTTTCGCGCGTGTTAGACTTGGGACCATCAGAGCTTGGTGTGTTAGTGGTGGATGACTGCTTCGAATCCTCAGGCTTGTATACTACGTTTTTGAAGAAGAGATCAGGTAGATTCATCATTCATCTACAGAATCTGGTGTGTATTTCTAAATAATGATAAAGTAGTATTGAATTCTATGTCATATAAAAGCAGGGATTAATGTCTTTTACTAACAGGCAAAGTAAGAATTTTTTTGATTATAATGAGATAGGCTAAAACTATTAAACCAAGTTGCTAATATTTTACTCAACATCAGTACAGCTCGTGTGAAGTGGGAGTGTGGCAAACAGTTCATGTGCTGTGTGGTTGCATGTGTGCTAGATGGCACTGTTGCACTTTAAAGCTGAGACGAAACGCAATCCCCGGCTTAGATGAAGCATTAACTGCGAGTCTCACTTCTCCGATACAGAGGCGTAATAATCCATCATTTAGCTGACACCCTGCCATTCTGCCCGAAGAGCTTTTGGTGCATGCTCATTGAGTTACTCTTATCTCAAGTCTTATAGACATTCAGTATTCAAGCTGGATTTAAACATCAGTCTGTGTTGTTGTAATTTCAAGCACGAGACATGTATTGAAAACTGAGTAAGATGAACTAACTTAAATAGAAAGTTTAAAAAAAGCTTCTTGCAGGAAAACCCTATATACTAATGTATCTGCACAGTGGCCCAGTAAAGAAAATGTCACAGCTGTTGGCGAGGAAATGAAAACACAAAGCTCGACTCCATGTATAGCACCTGCTGACAACTGACCGCTTGGACAGCATATATTGAGATTCAAAGCAGAGATGTGAAAATGTGCATGCATTAAACATGTGCAGCACAGTATTTTGACTACAGCTTGTTAAACAGCTTGTTAAAGAGGTTTCAAAGCTTGCCATGACATGTAGTGCGTGTGTATCCGTGTAGCATGTAGGGAGCATGATCAAGGGCACTGGCTCACCACTGAGACAGAGTTATACTGGGTGAAATTAATTCACTTTCCTGTTGAGATATTTCCCAGGGCACCAGGGGGCAAGAGCCAACTTCATTTGACATCCTATTGACCCATTTTCAAAAGCTTATTGGGAAAACACAGGAGGTTTGTGTGGACACTGGTGTAGACGTACATGGACAAACACGAGCAGAACTTAACATTATCACAAATCTACAAAGTGAAAGCAGATGTGAATGGATAAATAAACACACAGCATATCTAGGCCAGTAACAAATCGTTAGTGTTCTTCTTGCACATGGCACATACACACATATCATCTGTAGATTTCATGCCACGCAATCTGAATGGATAAATATGGGGATCACTGTCAGGGGCAGCAGAGAAAAGAGAACGAGAATTCAATAACTGGCTTTTCTCTTCGTGCAGTCATGCAAGCTGTCCCCATGTGGCATCCCTTTCACATCAACATCCACTCATGCTACGATTTATTCATCCCCCTTCAAATATTTGAGAAGCTTCTACAAAATTTCAAAGCCCTGATTTTTCAATTGATTCAAATTGTGCAGTGTGATTAAAGGCAGAGAAGCAGAGCTGGTGGCAGAGGACGGGATTACTGCCTCAGTCAACAACCAGTGGGCACAAGAAATCACACTGATCTGCGAAAGCAGCTGTATTCATTTGGCTTTCATTAGGCTTGTGATTACAGGCCCCTGGCTAGCGGAAGCAAAGCATCAACTGCGTCTTCCTTGGCCCCTGACACTGCCTACTGACTATCAGCAACATTTCATGCTGAACACAAAAGAATAAGCTGCACACAAACAAACATAAAGGGCATATTAGAAAATCAATTCAGATCCCAGAGCTTAAATGCTGACTAACTTGTGCTGCAATAATAAAAATATAAAAATAAAAATGGAACCGCTTCATGGCCCATTGCAGTCATATTTGGGGATACTGGAATTAATCATGCTTCATGCATATTGAGAACTTCAGATCAAGATTCATGTGACTATAAATTGACTACACATATGCGTATGGTTTCAAGGAAAGCACAATATATAGCAACTTTATCCCCCTGGCTATCGCTTGAGCATCTCTGAAAGACCGACTGATGTGGCATTTGTGATCTTTTTCAGTACGTACCTCTCATCTCATTCTTCTCCAAGTCTTTGAGCACATGAACAAAAGCCAACTGAGATTCATCCAAATCCCAGCTCTTATGAAGCACCTCTGCCTGCACCATGTACTTATGACCCTGTGAAACACAGACAAGCAAAGTTAGCGTAAAACACCCACATTGCAGCATAAACCGAACGTGACAGATATACACGTTACAAAAAAAGACAGAGACCTTAAAGAAGAACAAGACATTTTGTTTTTGCTTTTCTCTGCCCCCTTTGACAGAACCACATGCTTTGCACAAAGGGAGAGAGGAGGCAGAGGGCTTGTTAGCCAAGATTATATCATGGGCGATAACTCCCACATCCATCACACTGAGCAGAAAAGACAGAATTTAGACAAAATTCCAAGGTGAGACTCACGCTAATGGAGCAAGCCATGCAGAACGCAACAAAAATGGAAAATTTGCTATATATAGTTGTATTCAGTCAGATGTCAACATTTGGATCTGTAACAGAGCTCAAAAGACCTTTTAATAGAAAGTGATTGTGTTTTTATGCAAACCCATAACACCATACAGAAAATGAAAGCCACACTGACAATGTGTTTTTTTCATGGGCTTGTATATGTGTTTAACCCTCACTCTGATTACACTTTCAGTGTCTATGCCATTAATCCACAATTACTGAGCATCAATATGTGTGATGTTGTGTCCCTGTGGCACTAAACAGCAGCTTAATCACTGGACCTTCTCTCTAAGTCTTGATCAATTCTAATTCCTGATCAATAGGTGTTTTCTCTGGCCGGCCGCTGATCAATGGTATCTGATGTAATCCCTCTCAATAAAACTACAGTTGAGTCGAGAGATTTGGTATCAAAAATGTCTGAAGCACATGCAGGGTTCAAACAAAAAAACTTGCAAAAACATGGATATGTTGTTAAAGGTTTAACTCACTGCTGTGAAACTAAGCCATTGCTGAGAGAATATTAAAATGTTCTCCAGATGCACAACTGGTATTACTGACAGCAGCCACAGCAAAACAAATAAACATTTCTTGTTTTTTTTTTTCCTAGCTTTATACACTTGTGCTTCGTGTGCATGTTGGATGTCAGTGTGTGATGTTACACACTTATAGAACACATCATATGCTTTAGCAACCACTGAACTATGACAACAGGTCTGCTAGATAGAGGGTATTCAGACTATACAGTGAGTCATAAATCATGCACAAATCACTGCTCCCTGACAAGCACCGATAAAATCAGACAGTAACAACAAAACCACCCCTCCAGTTTTCTACTGCTCTTTTTGTCAAAATTCGGTCTGTGAGAATGAGTCTGTGTGGGCGAGTGCAAATTTGTGTGTGTGTGTGTGTGTGTGTGTGTGTGCTTACAAGTAAGGCGTTATCTGGCAGGAAAAATTGATATGAACAAGCAGAAAGCAAGTGGGTGAGAAAGACAGAGAGGGAAAGTGAGATGCACATGCAAGTGAGATCACTTAAGTGTTTGAGCAATAGCAGATACCACGCAGACAGTTGTCGGTGATACCATAGTCTCTGTGGGAGGCTGGAACTGGTCAGATGAAGAGTATGATTTTCCAACTGTGCTGTCAGCCCCATGTCTTTGCGTGTCCTGGGTGGGGGATCCCTTCTGGTTCTTTTCATCTGTGCAACTGGGGTCTGCAACAGAAAAAGGGATCTTAAACAAAGCCTGTGTCCGAGAAAGGACAAGCAGAGTCAAAAATCTGTCCTCAATTTGGAACTGCTTCCAGGCAGGATGTGAAAACCTCTTGTCCATTTTTGATTCATTTTAGCTTCTTAGAATCTGAATAGCATTCATGACCGTCCAAACAGGTAGACTGTTTGTCTCTTAATGGACTCTACGATGCTTCAAGGGTTTCAGTGCTACATTTGCATGAACTAAAAAGACAAAATCTTAGAACACTTTTGGTTTGTATGACTCTTATCATTGAAATAGTATGAGTCCCTAGGCGACACAAAAGGCAAGCAACTACCATTTTGCTGTGTAAAGACTCTGTTTAGAAAGTAAGGAACTACTGCTGCTGCTTTTGTTGCTGTGGTATTGCTATCTTGAAAGGGTTTGCGCTTTCCAACAATATATAATTTGATTCAGGTTGGGCAAATGCCATTAAATATACAGGGGCAGAATTTTCCCTTGGGCCATATCCAGGCTGGAGGGGTGTCAAGAGGGTAATACTAAATAAACAAGATTAATGTGATTTAAAGACGATACATTAGCTCATAGAAATGCTGTCACTATTAATCTCTTTGGGAATAGGTAGCTGAACATTGTCTCTGAAAAAAATACTAAAACATTAAAAAGAGTTAGAAAAAAAGGGACAGAAAAGAGTAAAAGGAAGGAGTGTCCTGTTGCTTTGAGCAGGTTCAGGCATAAAATAAAAATGTGCTTATCATATTGTGAGCTGAATCACAGCTATCAAAGTGAAATAAAATTGCAGGGGCCTTACTTGTCACCTGAGGACAAACTAGTTTTTTCTTGACTGACAACATTTTTATCCCACTTGGATCTTCATAGGATCAGTTTTTTAACGAAAACCACATCCATATTGACGCGTCATGTTAGGAAGCACTAGTTCTCTACCTGAGTACATGCAAGCCTTTTGTGTAGAAAGGTGGACATAAATCACACACCATTTTGCTTCTCTGTTTATTTTCCACTTCCAGTTGCTGATTTGTGCCTCTCCTAAAAGTTAATTTTATTTGCATAATTAAAAGAAACAGTTGGTTAAAACGACATTGAGTTTTAAAAGCCATCACTTCCCAGTGTTTGACCCTTGTGGCAGTCTTCTTGTGCTGGGGCTTCAAAGGGCAGACATGCCTCAAAAGCAGCTGTTTCATGTGTTCAGTGAGTAGGTGGGGTCTCAGATTTGATTGGACAAAAGATGTGCGATGCCATTTGAAGTATTTAAGGTAAATACAGCAGGAGGCACACATGATTTGTTTATTTTGGATGTTTAGTATTGATGACTGATTGTGGAACTATAAATTGAGAAGAATTGTGTGGTTGGAAAAATTTTCAGAAAATTATATAGTTGCTGTTAACTTTGACAACGCCCGTGTAAAGCTCCCACCTGATTGGCCAGTTTGAACTGGGAAGGCAGGCCCATTGCCCTATATATGTATGAATATACTGGGAGGGAAGCAGGGAATATGCCGTGGTAAAGGCAGCACAATGCATTACTAACTCTTATTGATTACGTGTTGTGGTGAAGTAATTATTCAAAAGTTTTTTCTCTCCAAGTTTGTCCTTTTGGAGACAGCAAGTAAATGGCTTCCTGTGCTTCTGCCGCATTCTTTTGTCAGCTTAATGCTTTGTCCTTCACATGCCTCACCATGCTACCTACACATCTCCTTACAACACACCCCAACTGTGTGATAAGCTCAGTGGTTTCAGGTGTGCTTAAACATCCAAAAACCATTAACAGTTGATTAATTTACATGGAAAAAAAACAGAACAAGAGAAACAGTACTATATAGGCTATACTTAAAATCAATTTAATCAATTTATGCTATTTAAAAAAAACATGTCAGATTAGTAGACTACACCCCTACCCCTGTTCAAAAACATACTGAATTCAAGGAAAAAGTCTTACAGTTATAAAACTTAGAAATCTTTTATCATAAATTACATGCATACAGGATATCAAAGCCCAGCCAGTTCACATCAAAGTAAAAAGACACACTTAAAATCAAACCCAGCATTACTCCATATGTATGTGTAATGGTTTAAAGTAAGCTATGTACCCTTATGTATTATACATGCATGCATCCTCGCAATGCTTACACGCACTGGATATTGCCTACCATGAAGCACTGAGGGTTATTGCAAATGGTAAAGGCCCAACTCACAATTGCTCATTGTATGCTAGAGTACGATGGTCTGCCTTGTCCACCAATAGACTTAACCACGGGCAAATTTCATTCTAAGTTATTGCCTTCATTCCCAGGGCTCATTGTTACTATCTGCTGCTAAAGCTTGTATTGATGTTTAGCACTATGCTGCTGTACTTGGCATCAGTTTCAAAATTACCTGAATGTTTGGTCTCACTAAATGGATATCTAATTAATATTTTTTTACACTTTGCATTCAGTAACTCATTCTACTTTTCATGTAAATACTGTTTTCACATCTGTAATCCTGTCTACTGTTAACTGTTGTTCGTGCTATAAGGAGATTTTTCATCTAAATGAGACTTTTCATGGTAGAATAAGGGTTAAGAAATAAAAAAAATATGTTAGGGTTAAATATTCAGCACAATGTTATGGAGAAATAGATTCTGTAATTGTACCTTTCTGGCGGACACATAAGAAGCAGTCTCGGGTATCTTTTACTGTGATCCAGAAGGGTTTCGGTCAACAATTACTTCATTTACTGCACCTAATGATTGCTCACCTTTGTCGGCCAGGAAGTAGAACACAGGAATTATCACATGGCCCTTTCCAGTTTTGCTGACCACTTCCTTCTCCTGGTCCAGAACAGACAGGCGTATAAACACATCTGGCTTGGAAGTTTGAAATTGAATTGTTCCTAGGACGTCTGATGTCACCTGCACACAGTAACTGCAAAAAAGTTAAAAATAATTGAGGTAGTATTAGTTTCTCAGAGCATCTTTCTTTTCTTTTTTTTTCTTTTGACCAGTATAAAGGCTGTCCTCTTTTTTGAACCTTTCAATTAAACATACAGTATACTCTGTGTTTCTCTTACCGACAAATGAGATTTTTGTCATTGGGAACGTAATAATTCTGGAATTCCTTCACTGAGAATGCATTCAGTGGAGTCTCACGGGACAGTTTTGGAAGGGGTTCCTTTAAACCAATCAAGCGCATCTTCCACATGGCACCAGCAGGCGGTAGTTCAGGAGTGAGACCCTCTGCTACAAAGGTAAAACCAAGCTGGGACAAGAGATACAGGGAAAATGTAATCATGAAATCAAAACCGAGTGTGTAAGTCAGATGTAAATCAGGAAAACTTCATTATTTGTCTTTCTTTCATATTACTGGAAATGTCAAAATTACTATTACACCATGAAGCAACAACTGGTCCTGAAGCACAGACAGTAAGTTTGCATCCAGTGAAGTCAGGCTGAAGTTTATGAAGTGTTGGGGTGCAACATTTTCATTTTTGCATCCACAGACCTTATTAGGTTGATAAACATGGGGTAGTACTTGGTTGCCGATCCTATCCACCTCCTCTCCTGTATCATTATTTATGACGTGCAGCAGATAGTCAGGGACTGGGGAGTAGACCTTTGGTACCACCAGCATCTCCTCAGAAACCAAGAACACCTCTCTGTACAAACAACAAAAATAAAACAGAAAATAGATATCAAATTTCAAGATTTGACTCAACTGTCAAGTATTTTAAGTATTTTTTCACAGTTATTATAGATGCAGCAATTTTAATTTACTAACACAAATTAGGGCTGAATACATGGTTTACAGGTAGCATTATGGCATTTGGTAAGAAGGGGGACATCATTCGTTTGCACCACAATTCAACTGCTGCTTCCAAGCCTGGTTGGTAACTCCCTTTCACTGACAAGCCTAACCTTTAAGTTACGATGTTGTCTCACCTAAAGATCAAGACCCAGGAGTTGGCTGTGTCTTGAAGAGAGACGGAGTAATCAGCAAAGGTGATTCTGGTCGATTCATCCTGCTGACAAGGGTAGAGCTCTGTTTTTCCCTCAGAATTTCCAATGATATACCTGTAACAAAAACACAAAAGGGGGAGAGCACATTTAGGAATTTTAATTTCAAATAAAACCATGTATGTAAAGAAAAGGCCATGACAAAATTTATTCTCAGAAAACACTGAACACAAACTTCTACTCCATGGAGCGGATTATAATGGAAATCCGGTAAGAAAAAAAAAACAGGAAAATAAATAAAAAGACTTCACTGGAGGAGAGGAGATGCACTTTGCCTCTCAGCGTGATCTTTGACTGAAGTGGATATTTCTGTCAGTTAAGAAAAACACATACTCAAAGGTTCACAACACCCAAGCAACCCCCCACTCCTCTTCAACCTCCGTATACACACTGACCGAGCTCTCAGTGCTCGTGCACACACACATACTTCCCCAGGCAGCAGGTCATTCAGCAGACGCTGCTAGCCGATTGGAACGAGGAGAGTATAAACAGCAGATGGTACCACTGGGAAAAGATGGAACACAATGTGGAAAATGCTCCCTGCATGGCCCCCACAGGCTGCCACAACCAGGAGAGGGAGCAGATTCTGGGCATGCAGTGCAACAGAAAGTCTAAGTGCATGCCATACAATGTACATAGCACTGGCATAGAACTGTAGTAGGAGCACTCATATATTCTCTCTGATAACTGCATTTGTATTAAGATGCACAGCGTAAGTAAACACAATTTTTATTACTTATCACTGCCGTTGTGTATTTTTACCGTAGCAAGAAGGCAGCATGCTTGCCTGCGTCTGATTCAATCTTTGGCCACATGTCCAAAAGGATCTTAGCTGCACTACGATTCTCCTTCGTTCCTGAATGACATGAGCACACATACAGAAAAGTAGCAACCATTAAAGATGAAAGACAATCCGTGTTGCTGTCAAGCACATGAAAAAATTATTGTAGCTGACCTAGTTCAGGGTAGGAATTGCAAAATGCATTCTTGCCTCATTCAGTGAGAGGTGATAGGAGGAGATCATTCTCACCTTGACATTAACTTTCACACTCATCTTAGCAGACAGGTAACCACTCTGACAGAACACAATTTCTGTGTATTACTATGTGCTCATGAGTATGTGTGTGTCTGTAAGTGTGCGCTTGTGCACATAAGTGAGAGAAATGCTCTGAAGAGACAGCTGAATGATTGAATTTTTTTCACATCTGGCATGTGGCAAAGGTGTCCTCAGATTCTCCCACTGCACATCCCTCAGTTCTCTTTTCAAATGGCCACCTTTCCAAATTGAACATTATAATGTGCCAAGGCTTGGTATTGAGCGATGAAGACCTGTCATCTTTATAACCAAAGGGAGAACACATACAGGTACAAAAAGAGGCAAACAGACAAGGGTGGAAGAAAAAACAAACAGTAAAAGAGCAACAAGAAAAAGAGAGATGCACAGAAATGCGGGGGTAGCACCCAGTTGTTTAACGAAGCCCATGTCATAAACAGGCATGCTAGGGGATTTTGGCCATCGAAAATAACAGCATTCCAGTTCTTGCTTCTCTTCTCAAAGGGGCATTAGGCAGTCATTGTTTCTAAATGTGACTGGTGTTTTGCAGTTAATGTAACTGTCACTTTGAAAGCTGCACTTTGTGTCTTGACTAGTCAGTGAATACATTTGAGAGAACTTAACCATGACAGGCCAATTTCATAGAAGTCAAGCTGCTGAGCCTGTATCTGCATGTGTACTCACGCTAATGTCCGCATAACCAACAGCAATACTTTTTAGCACTGCTGACAGACAGGTTCTATAATGATGTAGGATGTCTGAGATGCTCAAACCACAATTTCAAGCCATAACAAATTAGGCAAAATCTCAATGATGCTATAGTACAGTGCTTTTTTAACATCTGTGTTAACACTAGTGTACATACTACAATATATGCACGTTTCTCAGAGAATGACAGTGTCATGTGTTGTGCCAAGAGGAGGCACTTTGTTTCTGGCTCGAGCAACAAACAGAGAATGTCTGGGTAACATGTCACCTTCATTTTTTCCCTCAGAAATCAACTACAATTTCCGATAATTGCTGTTACATCACCTCTCTAAAACCATATTAAAAATGTTTCAACTAAAACTGAAAGTTGCCTGCAACCTATACAAAAGCAAAACTGTCACCTAAACAGTAGAACAGCAAGACTGCTAAACTCATTTACAGAGGAAGAGCAGCTCTGGTCAGTCTCTCTGTTTAATGTCATTCTTTCCGAAATGTGGTCCTCTGTTTCTTCGTCTACTCTACCTCATTTTTCTCTTGCTGTCACTAATGAATGGTTTTGTTGTTGATGCAGAAATGTTGTTAACATGTGTGTGTGTGTGTGTGTTTTCTCTGTGTGTGGGTGTGTGTGTATCCCCCTCTGTCGCTACCCTTCATCTGTCAGGGTGTGTTAGTAAGAGTGGCAATCTCATCAATACATATTTGTGCCTCTGCTCAGAGGCTCAATATATGCCATCAGGCTAAATCAAACAGTGGATGCAAGAAGCAGAAGGCAATTTGCGTGTGTGTTGGGTTTTTTCTGACACTAAATAGTAATCTGCAAATGAAACAATGGCATTCCTGTGGCTTTTTTCCATCTCTTTGTTTTTTGTTTTTCATTCAAATATAGCCTTTTTGGCCTTCCGCAATTGTTGCAGATGTGTCAGTCCTTCTTTCACAGAGTCCTAAAACAGAAAGTATTCAAAAGCTCTGTCTAGTAAGTCAGTATTTTCACAATTCATCTGAAGATTTACATCTGACCATATTACTGAAATGAATACATTCTCTATGTATGCACATGGTTACCAGGTTTTGAAGCATTAAGGACCTCTCGCACCAAGTGCCCTTTGAATCCAGCCTGCAGAACAGTGACTGCCTTGACCTCTTTGTCTGTTGGCTGCCTGTCTCTCCAGATTTCTGGGGGCTTTAAATCTGCATCTACTTAAAAGCAGAGTGACAGTAGGGGAAAAAAAGCAAGTTGTGGGTGAAAATTTAACTCTGAAAACTATTAAATATGATTCAATGAAAGACACTAATTAAAAAAAAATAGGTAAGTTTTGAAATTAATAAATTAATTCTATTAACTGTGTGACTGCTATACTTTGATGTCAACTGCTCTTTTGGTTTAAAAGGTGTCATACAGTGCTTTAATCCACATATTTTAGCAGTTTTATATATGGATTAAAGGGGATTAAATATGCAGTACAGTTGGTGCAAATCTTGATGTAACAGACAAAATGGTTAACTATTAAATGTTTTAGGTATCACAAATACCGTACATATTAGTGGCACTTACATATAGGGGAGTATTCTTTGGGGTCAGTGGCAGCGAGTGAAGGGTCAGCAGTGAGGCCCTGTACAGCAAACCGCTCGTCTGCTGTCAGCTTCCTGCCCAGAGCCTCACACAGCATGTGGTAAACTGCTGAGTTAAATACCTGCAGACCCCAACACACATACAGCAGCATTGCAAATGTGAGCATGACAGTTCATGTTTTCATAAAACATAATCCATGACCCCTTCTTCCTCATTTAGTAGGGTTGATCAGTCATTACGTTTAAATATTTGCATAGATGAATATGAACATGTATTCAACAAACATTAAACAAACAAAAAATGGCATGACAAAATAAGATTAAACGTATCATTCTGTATCTTTACTGTTCTCAAAACTTAAACAAGCCACAGCTTTGTAACAGCTGGAAAAGGCTGCCTACCATGTCCACTGATTTAGGACTGTTGTAAAACAGTGTCCATTTGAGCCATACAATTACCAGACAATAATAACATCATGGCTATTGTAAAACACTAACTTTTTGAATAACCAGTTCTGTACAATAGCTAAACAAGGCTTCTACATAAAAAATTTAAAAGCATAATAAGCTATCTTTTACCAGATCTGCATTTTAATATGACTTATCAAAACAAAACTAAATGCATGGCCTAATATGAGCAACTGTCAACCATTTGCAATGTTAGAAATTAGGGTGAGGTACTCACTGCATCTATAGTCTAACTGTTTATTGCTATGACCGAGCTACCTTGCAGTGTTCCCATTTTTCCAGGGTGGTGCTGATGTTTTGGGGACAGTGAGCCTCGTCCAGGCTCTTTCTAAGTCCTGCTTGCTCCTGCTCATCACCAAAGGAAGTCACCACTCTGCACAGGGCTCTAAAGATGGACGACGCCTGCTCAGTGAAACGAGCACTGTCCTGTTAAAAGAGGAAAGTCAGCAGGTGGCAGAAAATGACTGCAGTGTGATATAGTGAAAAGAGGGATATTGACTGTATATTTCAGATGGTTTGTAGACCAATGGGAAACAAAATACAAATTTACATTACTTTATAGTGGACTGCACAAAATGGACAAATTGCTGTTCAGCTTTGTTACTCCCCCAAAAAATTACTTCTTAAATTTACACAGCCTACAGCCAAGTCTATTTATCTTGGTACTATCATTGTCAACAGGCCTTGTTCACCTTGTTTACAAGTTGTAACATGACGGTTTCTTCATCCCCAAAGATGAACGGTGTTTTGCTGTACAGGCGGACATGGTAGCCCAGTGCTGCCCTTGTGTGGACACGTAGCAAATGGCGCCTGAGGGGCACAGAAAAGATGAATCGCATTTTGAAGACAAGCACATATAATCCAGGTTTACTGCAGGCTATTAATTATTCTAAAACTGTGGTTTACAGCCCTTTTGGCCTGTAATCCTCAAAGAAAGGCTACGTTTGCACATGACAGATTGGACACGGTGCAACCAAAGAGTGATGCAGACTTCTTAGATTAATTTGAATACTTTTTGGAGGATGTAAAAAATCAAACTATCTAAAAGATAAGAAAAGGGCAAGAAAAAGTACTGAATGGTCAGAAATAAAAAGACTATTTGTGCAGAAACAATATTGATGACTTCTCAGATTTATCTTGCAACTCATTAGGTTCCACTGCTTTAAAGACAGACACATTTTTTTCCCAAATGAATGTCCAGTGTTTTTGCTGAGGAGATTTATATCTGACTATTAGGCTGCTACAATGATAAGAAACAAAATGTAAAGAGCACAGAGATATCCCACTACCCCGTGGCTCCACTATCGTTGACAATAGTATGCATTCCGCTGAATAAAATCCCTCTACTGTCTTAATAGTAAAGCTGCTATATCTCTGTCAAGTAATACTGACTGGGTCCAACAGTCATATGTGCCGTAGTCTAATGTCTTGTCTGCCAAAGTGCCAAGCTGAGTTCACCGGGTCGAGTCAGGCATGAGAGTGTAGAACCCCACTTCCTTGGCCCCATTAGCTTTACATAATTCAGCCATCACAGCCTAACTAGATGGATGAGCACTGAGGCGGAGCTGGGCTAGTGCGGCTGAAGCACACAAAAGGGAAGCGAATGGAAGAGAGCGAAAAGATGAGGCATATGGGAGAGGAGACAGCGAGAAGAAATGTATAGAAAGTGAGAGGAAAGAGAATAAAACGAGTAAAGGCAAAACCTGTCTCTAAAATTAATAGATTAGCACGTGAAAAACAACAGTGTCAGTGGAGAGGCTGCAGAAAATAACACGTGTGCAAAATAGTGTTCCACATATACAGTAGATGGACAAAAAAGTGTGCAAATGTTTTCTAAAATGATTTCTACCTAAAAAGCGTGGACATGTCAGTTACTGTGTCTTAAAAAGAGAATACTACAGGGTGAATTGGCATGGTAACTTGAGTGCTATGTGTGTGATTATGGCTCAGTGGTAATTGCACTGCTGCATACCTGCACCTGACCCCAGAAACTAGGCCCTCTGCTTCTAGGCCAAGTCGCACCCATTAATAGAGACTAGGACAGATGCTTTTTACTTCTTTTCAGAGCATCTGAGGTAGGCAGATATCCTCTCTGCTCACTCTATGGTAGCTTTAAGTAGATCTCTGTATAGAGTGATGTAAAAGATCTCACGGGGGCTGGGCAGGAAATATACACATTTTTAGAACAGGTCCTAATAATGGAAATTATACATCACTTTAGGTAATTTTGGGTTGTGAGGCGTAAATGTGAATGTGAAAAAAATAACCTGACATGGGGCAATTTTGTTTAGGTGCAAAAACTTGATGATGTAAAATTGCACCAGAGAATTGCCACGGGAATTTCACAAGATGACTATTATGTACGCAAATCTTTGAGGAGACTAGACCAGTCACGAATGTAAAGCCTTTTTCGTAGTATGGACTGTAATATGTAACTAGCATTGTGCAGTTCTGATAATACAGACACAATAATCACAAGCGCTATCAAATCAAATATTGTAAGCAGCATTCTAAGGACATACTATTATAATGCCTTCAAACATGATCTAAGCTGTTAATTTTGATCAATACAACACACAATAGTCAAAACTCATCAGTGCTGACCTACCCTGAGGGTAAGTTAAGCACAGCAGCCTTTGAGGAGGTGGTCTTGATGAGAAGAACTGGCAGCTCAGATCGCACACTTGTCCAGCAGTATGGCTGAGCGGTGAGGGCGGCAGACCTACGAGCTCCTGACATGTCTTTTTCTGTGAGGTGTTGTAATGTGGAGAAAAAAGTAATGCACTGGTTGCACACTGCAGGCAAACATCACAATGAGTCACATTCATAAAATGCTCACGTTTTGTGAGTGTTTAATGCACATGCGATATATCCAAAATATAGTTATGAAGTACAGATTGCGCATGCTGGCACTGAGAGTTACAAATGCCGTCAACCAGTCAAGCCTCTTACATTACTTGCACATCAGAAAATCCTTGTGCTTGTGTGTGTGTGTGTGTGTGTGTTTGTACATAGGTCCTTACTCTTCTCAGCTGTATCTCCCCAGACAAGAAGAGCTGTGAAGCTGATGAGGATCTGTGAAGGTTGCGGACTGTCCACACACAGGTAGTAACACTCTCTGACCTCTGGACACTGAAAAGAAACAGACATATACACACGACCCTTAGCTATCTGTATGAAGGAAATTAACATGTGAAAGAGAGCGAAAAGCCATAGGGAGGGGATGATAGATCCGCTGATAGAAGGGTGGCTTAGTGCAAGAGAAGCCGGGAGAAAGTACAGAAGAGTGAAGGGAAGACTGGTGTGGAGTTGGTAACGGAAAAGGAATAAGAACAGATAGATAAGAGCCAAGTGAGCTAAAGGAGAATTTGAGCTGTCACGTCATTAGCTGGGACTAAGACGGTAAATTTTGTAATATAAGAAAAAGCAGCAGGTTTTGGGGAAGACTGGCAGAGAACAAAAGGGTGAGGATTCATACTTGTCCAGAATGAAAAGCAGAATTAAGCACTTTTCATATGCAGACAGGCAAACACAACCCTACATATGTACAGTATACATATGCACCATAACTAATACCATAGAATATATACTGCATGTAGAAATGAACAGGGCTTTACAAATAAGACTGTACAGATTTTTTTTTTAACTTTCTAAAGACAGGCATCTGGTGCAAGAATGGTTTTAACAAAGACCTCAAATATAGTTCTAGTTCTGCTGCTTTGGCCTCAGGGAAGGGGGTCATGGTTAAATTTTTTAAAAATCTTCCTCATTAGTATAGCTTTGCACAGCTTGTTATCGTTATAGGCAGTGCACTCAGAAAGTTTTCGGATCCTTTAAAGTTTCCACATTTTGTGTTACATTTTAGGTTCATCTCATGATGGATTCCTTTTATTTTGTTCTTTGACACACAATACTTCACTATGACAAAGCAAAAATACGTTTGTAAGTCTGAAATATCTAATGTGGTTAAATATTCAGATAAATATTCAGATCCTTTATTTTGTAATTTGGCAGCAAGAACAAAAAAATAAGAAAAAAAAGCCTTCACAGCATGATGCTGCCACCACCGTGTTTGACTGTAGGGTTGGTATTAATGAGGTGATGCAAAACGACTAGTTTTCTCCACATTTGCCATTGAAAACTGTTGCTGAATCGTTCAATCTTCATTTCATCAGATTACAGAATTTTGCTTGTTATTGTCTGTCAGGTGTCTTTATTGCAAACTCAAAGTGGGTTGTCATGTGCCTTTTAGTGAGGAAGCGTTTCCATCTGACCGCTTTAGCATCAAGGACTAATTAGTGGTTTACTTCACTGATGGTTGTCTTTTTGTAAGGTTCTCCCATCTAATAAAAGATGGGAGCTCATAAAAGAGCTTTGGATCTCGTCCCTTGAATACACAATTTGGCCGAGCAATTAGATCTAAAAAGACTGTTCCAAACTTCTTCCATTTAAGAATGATGGGGGCTACTGTGCTCTTGGTCACTTTCAATGCTACAAAAAACATTTCTGTATAATTCCCCAGATCTGTGCCTTGACATAATCCTAGCTTAACCTCATGGCTTGCTTTCTATTCTAACATGCACCAACTGTGAGACCTTACATAGCCAGGCCTGTGTCATTCCTAATTGTGTTCAATTAATTCAGCTAGGTAAAGGCTGATAAATAAAATTGAGGCATCTCAAGGAAAACTGATAGAAGTAGTATGCATCAGAGCTCAATTGCAATCGACATAACAAAGGGTCTGAGAAATTATGTAAATAGGATATTTCAGTCTTTTATTTTTAACAAAATAAGAAAAACACTTGCTTTGTCATTGTGAAGTAGTATGACATTAGTAGTGTTACATCCACCTGTGTGAGGATGCTCCATCTGCTGATAAAGAGCATGAGATGAGATAGAAGACTCCAAAATTGTTTATGACTGTTAAGTCAAAGACCTCTCTGCCTCGTTGTATATTCTCTGTTGTCTTTTCTTGTACTTTACAATAGTGTTGCCTTTACAGTAGCACAGACTGTAAAAAGGACGTGATGAATGTAGAATCTGTGACATGGCCTGTAAGTTTCTAAAAGAATGAAGCCTAGAACTGAGTTTGGCAGTCTTTTTAGTGTGTGTGTTTTTTTAAAACTAAATTAGGAAAAGGGATGGATCCATGTGGAACCTGAGAACTGAGGTGGGATGAACAAGTGGCAACAACTGCTAAATTTAAAGCTGAATAAGGGGCAGCGTATTCTTTTATTTGCTTAGTGAGACACTATAGACACTATGCTACCTTGGCTTTAGGCAGATATACGTTCATACTGCTCATTATGTGTTGGGTAGATGGTTATATGTACAGACTTAGATAATGCACTAGAAAATACATGTCATTGCGCAACTCTTGTGCACATGTGTTTCTCTGTGTTTGCATGCATACCTCAGGGCTTGCTACAGCAGGGGATCCAGTGGTAAGAGAGTGTGTAGACGATCCAGAGCTGTTAATGCCCCCAGTAGTTTTAGACAAGATGGTGCTCTGCAGACAACAGTTAAGTTAACTTCGATGTATCCAATACAGTTACTGTTTACGTGTCAAATCACAAACTCAACATTATGTTGGAAAATAAACCTAAACTGCAGAATGTTGTCAATGAAATATTTTGTGACACGCTATGTACCTTAAAATGTGATTTCTGGACATGATGTGGATAGTTCTGTGGTTTATGAAACACCCAGAGTATCCTGAAAAAAAAGACAAATCAATGACAGTAATTCATGATTTTTTAGGCTGCTCAGCCATCCTTTTTTCAAGGCTATCCAGTAAAGTAAGTTTGCAGCACATGGCAATAAATTTGTGTCTACATGCATATGTGTGTCTCACTGAAAGCACTTGGCAAAGTCATCCAGGTCCACCCAGGTCTTCTGGAGAGTGGGACTGACAACAGCTGAGGATTCCTTAGGTACAGACTTTTTAGTTGCCGTTTCCTTCATATCTGGAAGGAAGGTTTCAATTCCATTTAGGGGGACACAATTCACAATGAATAATGGATTTCTAAACATTTTTGTTGGGCTGGATATGTGGTGTAAGGTAGTAGTTACAGCCACCAAGCTGATAAATTACAAAGCAAAGTACTTTGTTGAATATCATTCATTATTGCTAATACAAACTGGCAGCATCTTTTTTAAAGAAAAACATGTCCTTTTCAAGCTGAGCATCATCCAAGTTGACTGCTTTTCATGCCACTTACTGCCAAATGGGTACGGTACTGCCTGTGAAATCTTCCATTTCAAAATGCTGCGAGTAACAAAATGCTCTTCCTCTTGTGAGTCATAGCAAGTTATCATAGACTCAAATCATTATCTTAAACACAGTGAGTCGAATTGGCCAAACTCCCACATAATGGCATAGTGTAAGCACACATGCACATCCATACTCCCACTCACTGACTCCCACTCTCTCAATACATGCAGTGCAGAGTCATAGACATATGCACACAGACACACTCTCCACCCCAAAAAAAGACACACACATGCACAGACACACACACACAAACAGTCTGCCCCCGAGCTCTACTTAAAGCGAGAGTCTGATCAGAAAGTTGAGGCGGCGAGGGCCAGTGTCTCTGCTGCTGAGCAATGGTGGTCTGCTAGCTCAAACTGCAGGTGTTACTAAGCAACTAAATGGGAAAAGAGAGAAGGCAGGGAACTGGCCAGTTGTCACAAGGCATAATTTCAGTCCTATCTTCTTCGAAGTGTCTTGCCCAACCCATGGAGTCATGGAGAGAAAGATAGAAGGGAGCGAAGGCAAGAGATGCAAATACTTCTAATCACATTAATTGGGCTATGCTGCACAGATGCTGTTCAAGTCAACCAATTATGAAGACCTTCACTACATTTGTCATTTCCAATAAAACAGAATTAATGAGCATCTGCTCATTCTGGTAGTCTATATTTGACCTCGGGTAAGGCGATCTTGTACACAGACACGGAGACGGTGCAGATTGTTTTTCAACATGAATTAAGGGCCTAGCATTGCAAAGAAAGAGCTTTTACCATTGGAGATGTCATCATCGTCCTTCTTCATGTCCTCTGCAGTAACCTAAAGGGACCACGAGACAGAGGGAAAAAAAAGAGCGAGTGAGGGAGGCATGAACTGAGTTGCTGACAGAGTAACACTACCAGAGATGCGCCTCCACCCTCTAGTGATTCCATGGCAGCTGTGGTGTTGTGCCATTCTCGCCCAACACCGAGACACACTTTAATGTGACAAGGGCTGCTCCCTCCCATGCTAAAAACACCACCAGGGAATACCAGCTCTAATTTACTTCAGCTGTCAGTGATAGATGAGGAGTTATTATGTTGTTTAGCATGTTATTTCCCTTAGAAGGGAATTACTCAACAGCTCTGATTTCATGCTCGCACAATGCAGAAATATAGCTAATGAATTATTATCATACCATATTCTTCAGTCTGAGCAACACAGATGGTATTGTGTCGGAAAGGGTGTTACTGCTATCAACACTAAGGGCAAAGAGTGGTACACCTGTGTAAACCAGCTGAACTTTCCTGTAGGAAACAATACTTCCTTGAGGGGAAATCTGAGTGAACGCCCAGTAGTTTACTCAGCTCTGAATAAGAATTGTCTTTGTGTCGTGTAACTTCAAGGCAACCCCTGCCAAGAAACTCTGATGAGTCAGAGAGTGTGTGTCTGTGTGTGTGTCACCACTTACTTGAATAAGTACCCAGGGACCCAGACAGACGGAAAGAGGCATTGTGATTGGGAGGCACACTTGAACCCCAACAAAAATGTCAATGCGTACGTGCTTGTGATGTGTGTGTGTTGCCAAGAGTGCATAAAACTTTGAGTCAAGCTCTAAGGCATGGTATGTCATGTCCACCCACAACATACCATTTTATCAGACTGCTTGTCTGATATGTGTACAGAGAGGGGATCCTGAGATGGACATATTTTACACACAAGACTCCTGGGATTTTTAGCTGCAACTTTCAGAAGAGGAGGCGATCTTCTCCTGTGATCAAATTGCAGTCATGGGTTGAGAGAGCACATTTAAACCTACACTCCATGACGCTTTATTCTACAAAGACAGATTAAAATCTTTGCTCTCCAAAGGATTCTCTCCATATTTCACATTTTACCCTGATATTTTCTGCACGAGAACTGAAACTATGGAGGTAAAAACAAAACTGTAGCAGCGCTTTGGTGATTACCCACATTCCAAACATATTAGAAGTTAATACAGCACGCTTACACCAAGGATCTAACCCTTTAACCCATGCTACAGTTGAATGAGCAGGCCATTGAGGGTATTGGGAACATCATGTGACAGCACCTTCTTTTATCCTGGGAGCTAGGCACAGAGGTGGATTCTGTTGGCCAGGGTTGATAGAAATAGAGGGATGGATCAAAACAGAAAAAAAAACCTCAGCACGTGACCTGCTGTGTGCTTGTAAAGAGCGGGAACACATACTCGGTATAAATGTGGCACACATGATGCATACACAAACCGATGTGCACAAGAGCCTGTGTGCGCACACATCAAACGACACATCAAATTAGCATGTCCATACTGCCCCAACCTAACTGCTCTATAACTGGTCACAGTTACACAAGAGGGCGATTAATATGAACTCTATTTTTTCTCTGTATGCTAGGAGTGAAGTGTAATAATGAAGCCCCCAGGAGACACAGACACTGATGGCTCACCATCTAATTGCACTGCTTTTTTCATCAGCGCAGCACACAACCTCTCCCTGTACGAAAACCCTCGCACCCCGTTCACTACCACCGCACACCAGAGATCGTCTTTTTCCATCTCTCTCTGTTCCTTGCTATACTTTTATCTTTCCCCGTCCAGCTGTGACTTTCTATCCATTTTTCAGTCCTTTCTTATTGTACAGCACAGTTTATTTGTATTCCTCACAATCTTTGTTTCTGTCCTCATCTCTGTGTCTCTGACATGCTGCTGCTCTGAAGCCCACCCCCTGTTATTTCCCCTTTCCTTGCTGGTTCTCTCTTTAGTGCAGATGTGCCCCTGGTCAGTAGTGGCCTGGCTGCGAGACAACAGAAGTGACTTTGAGACTGGGGGATGGCAGCCTTGTTGTCACTGACACACAGAGCTACTCCGATGAGCCTTCATACTTAGAGGGTACACAGAGGGGTGAGGAAGCAGCGAGGAAGCAATGAAGGGAGGAAATAACAAGAGGCAGCAGAATTTTGCAGACAGCTGCTACTATCTTTGTTGTTTTTGACAAATGGCGTTACACAGGGTTTCAAAGATTCTCAAAGCTATTTACAGCAATTTGTTCTGCTTCTGTGTTCAACAACAATGCTCTGCCGACAATTATCTGTGAAATGTTAAATCCACACGTGCCAAATGAGCAAATAAACAGTACGCCTGAACAGGCAACAGTTTTTTGTACCTGTGTTTTGTCAGTGCTGTTTGGTGAGTTAGTGGTGCGTTCAGCTGCATCAGGCTCAAGGCCTTCTCGACATTCAGTCCTCTCTTCCTCAGTAATGGACACCAGAGGGGATCTATGGGAACGTTTCCTTGAGGTGTTCTGCTTGGCCTCTCTGACACAAAAAGACACGTTAGTGCGATACGTTACGTGCAGATGCAGCACATGCATTGTGTCATAATCATGACATACACATATTCCATGGTAATGGTTTCTGAACGAATACACCATATCGTCTACAAATGAGTCAGGCATGCCACATACCAGAACAGCAATGAACTGCTTTAATCTGATTTATTTTTTCTTTAGCTCTTCAGCTTAAGCATATATGAAACATTTCTTTTAGTAAGGATGGTAGCAGTTAAGTTGGAGCAAATCTTTACTCTTTATGACACTGTGGCCTTTGAAACACAAATGTATAATTATATGTATAACCGCATTGTTGCATTGAAAAAAGGGGAAAAGGGATGAGGGAACAGTAAGAACATAGCAAAAAATGAACAAAGTAATGAGATAGTGAAAATGTACTTCATTGATCCCCATATGGAAGCTGTTCTTTCTCATTCTGAGAGGTCAGGGTGCATGTTCGAACACTGACAAGACTCATTGCAGAGCAGAGGAACAGAAGTACAGAAAAAATAATCTCATTTAGTTTCTCAGTTTTAGATCATTTGAGTGTACGCACAGCTCTGGGAGTGCGCCACCGCTGCTCTTGACACGGTGGGAGAGAAAAGGGCTGGCAACCTCAATGAACTGCTCTGGTTTTGACAAAGGAATCTCTGTAAAAAGAGAAAAGCAAAAAAAAATCCTCTACACATCATGCCAGCACTGCTTTATCACACTGAATTTTTTTACTGCATTTTCTGTTTTCCACTCAGAGATCAGCTGATGTCAGATATGCCTGAGCCAGCAGCTATTTTCAAAACTGAAATATTGTAGCTGCCCTCCTCCTGTTTTCATTTCAGCATGCGGTACTGTATGCCCTCTGTACTGTACGTTCTAAATCTCCACCATTAATGCTCACTTTTCGTTCTAGTCATATTTATTTATGCATTCACCTACACGCTATCACATAATTTGTGCTTTTCTACATGTTTGATATCCTCCCCTGCATCCTCCCCCTGTTTTCCCTTTGCCACCTTTTTTTTCCAATCTTAATTTTAACATTTTGCATTTTCTACTTTCTTGTCTGTCTCTCACTCTTTGGTTCTGCTGAGACCACAATCTTCTTGCGTTGACGGATGAGTTTCCATCGGGACACAGGTGGAGGTTTGGCTGGTGCCTCCAGCTGGCACGCGCGAGATTGAGTCAACAGGACAATATGGCTGCGCAGCAAGGACAGGCCGTGGCGACGTAGAAATTCTGAGGAATCAGTCTGCATGACAACATACAGACAAATGCACAGAAATAAACACACAGTAGAAGAAAAAAACAAGTGAAGTGAAATGGTGAGGAGCAGATTCTGATCCAAAATCATACCGTGATTGAGGAAAAACTCTGGAAATTGTTCTCCAATTAGTTTAAAAAAATAAAAGAGTGAAGCCTGTGAGCAAAGCATCCAAATAGAACACAGCATGACCCAAGATCACAATCAAACACTGTTTTATCTCCACCACCCACTGCTACAGTGTTTGAGTGCATTTTAACATTCTTTTGCTAGACAACAAAGGTGACTATGGCAGTAGACATTTTAAAACATGTTCATGTACAAGAAAAAATCATGATCACATACAATTTAAACACAATTTTTCTACATGAACAATAAACTCTGAATATACCATTTGTACTGCTTAAGTCTGCATAAATTATTCATAGAGGATTCTGGTCATACTGCAATCACACAATGTAGTATTTTCATCAGAACGTGAATTTGTTCCGCTTCCAAAACTGCATTGAACATCTGATTGCAATCCAAAGCAGGTGAAATGTAAATTTCATGGATGCAAATGTGTCCCTTGAGAGGTATGGCTAAAAGCGTAAAAACTTGAACTCATTGGGCTGTGGCTATCTGCAGCCAGAAAATGAGAAAGCAGTGAAAAGACATACCATCTGGCCAAACCGTAAGTAACTGTTATGTGGCTGAAAATGGTAGAAGCTGGCACACACTACTAACTCAGGGCCACCTGAGAACACACACAGAAGAAGAACATAAGTTGAGGTAAACTGAACAGATATGTGCAAACACATATAATCACACACACTGACACAGACCTTGCGTAGTACCGCAGCGCAACTGATTTTATAGAGAGACTAAAATTGGTAGACTCTGATTAACCTTACTGACACAGTGAAAGGGCCATTGGCCAGTACTTACTAAAGCCACCAAAAGACAGTAAATTAAGTTTTCAAATCAATCTAAAATGTAACCCTGGAAATGTGAAAACACTACTGGCCTACACTGGTATAAATAAAAAAACAAGGCTATATCTAGGCTATGTAGCCATCTTTCCCTCTATAGTACATCTTAGACTATATCATATAAAAGCACATGGGCCAGGAGACATGGAAAATCAATTTGAAGGGCCATGGTGAGAGAGATGGGAGAGCTGCTAGGCTAATATAAAGGCTACACATTAAAAATTGAAGAGGGAAGTGGTTCTCACACTGCATAGTGATTTATGCATTTCAATGGACTAGAACACTGAGCACCAAAACAGTGCAAGAGAAATAATGTGTAGATCTTTTTGCATGCGTGTATGAAGGCGCTGTGTAGTGCATTTCACGAAAGCAGAAATGTTCTGTGAAGTAATAGCACTCATGCATGCATGTCATCACATTATGTTAAAATCCAACGCTTGAATTATTGCAAACAAGTGGGAGTGTAGGAAAGTGTAGGGGACAGTTTACTCTCAGAAATAGCAGAGGGGTCAATGTGTGGGCAAGACAGAGAAATGTTTTTTTTTTTCCATTTTACAAACATATTTAGCTTTTTTTTTGCCACTTTACCCTCACGGTTTGACACTGTCAGCTTATTTCTCTAAAAGTTAATTTGGTTTGTAGAACACAGATTCAATATGATTTTCAAGCTAACGTTGATTGAAAAGTGCATTTCATTTATAAACTCCTCTTTAAATTCATTGTAAAGGGCCATTTAAAAGGGCCTTTTTCTATGCTACTACTGTGACCTGAAACAACTTCAAGCCACACACTCTTTTCTGAGGACATGTTTCAATCCTATCTTTATCAGATAACCACACTTGACTCTGGAGGCTCTTCTGCCCTGCGGGAAGACCAAATAATTCACCCTTTTACTGCTCCCTCTGCTGGTTTATTTATGGTCCACCCCACACACGCATTAACCCTCCCAGCACTCCATAATACATGAGCCCAGGAAAACAGGAAGTGATGCTTGAAATAACAGGAAAGAGGCAGCAGGTAACTGGCTGACCGACAACATGAAACAGAAATTTTGGTATGTCACAGTATGACCTTAAAAATGATAGCCCTTAGGACTGGAGACTGTCTTGTCCTGAAATAAATTCCCAGACTGTATGTGTTGAAAGGGTTATTTCTGCAGTAAAAGAGAATGGAATCACTGATATTTGAGAGTTACTGTTGATGAAATATTCATTGCCATGCTTCTTACTTGAATTATACATGCAGAGAGAGTAAATTCTAAATATATATTTCTATTTATACAAGGATAAAGATACGTATATGTTGTTCTAGCTATATTTATATTTTTATCTATATCTATCTATACATCAATATCTAAATCTATATCTATCTACACCTGTATACCCATCTGTACCTTCATCTGTCTATTTATCTACAAATACTTACATATATATTTACACAGATACAGACACACAACACATAAATATCATTTTAAAACCACCAGCAGATGAATTGATTATCTGAGGAACGAAATTACTCTGTGTATATCCCAGTACTGGATGACTGATTCAATTGACTTACTCAATTAAACATCCAAGTAGGGTGTGTAATTGAGATACATGCTTGTGAGTCTGCATGTATACATAATTGTGTGCCTTTCCGTGACAGTGCATCTGTGTATGTGTGTGTGTGACAAAATTTAGATTTTACTTTTCTTTGTGTCCGGCAGCTGATTCCTGTCATCCTTTAGGGTGGAATCACTCCCTTCAGCTGGATCTGCAGTCTCAGGCCTCGTCACTGGTAAACTCTTATCCAGGTGTGTAAACATATGAATGGCGCCTTGTAAGAAATCCCAGATTGTTTTTAAGTACATTGGCCTAAGGGAGGAGAAAAAAGAATATGATTTGTTCCAGTCTTCCACTTTATTATTGAAGCTTCTTCAGCTTACAGCTGATTTGCATCATTAAGTGAGTTTTGTCTGGATTTTTCCTTGTGAATTCTAACTTCTCCGATGCAAACAACTTGTGTACAAGCAGACCTTCAGTGATGTCTGGCCTTTGTGTCTACACATTAGCTACACACAACACACACAATTGACTGTTCTGATGATAGTTGAAGTACATTTGTCTTCAGTCTTGGTCTATTGCAGTTTCTGTTCCTGTTCTGTCCTACAATTTGCAGGCTACAATACAACAGGCTACAGCACTTTCATTTTTTTTAAACAGGCAGTACATGCACACAAACCCTCCAACATCTTATAACTGAAGGAATTTTGCCACGGAATCAATTTCAGAGACTTGTGGACAACTATGCAAAGTGCTGACAAGAAGTTATCTCTGCTTAAGGGGGTGATATTATCCTCAGAGGCCACAGAATGATATTACACTTATTGACATTTTTGTTCAATTAATGATAAAACTCCTTGTGTTGTTCACCACTTTTATCTGTGTCAAAGAGGTTCAGATGCTTGCTTGTTCAAATAAGAAGGAAACAATTTCCATGGGATGTACAGATATTTTCACATGACAGTACATAAACAATTTCCCCTCGCTTGAAAATAAAGTACATGACACTATCTTCTTTCTACTTCAGCACACCCTGTGGATGGTATATTGTACAGGACACCACCAACACAACATGATATACAGCAAATACAAAACCAGTGAAGTGTGAAGGTGGAACAAAAACAGTATCTAGCAGTTGGATCCTTGCTTTGGCTAGCTGGCTTCTTACTGGTGAGATTTATGGGTCACTTTGGCTGACAGGTCTGGTTGACAGTGAGCTATTCTCTTTGTTTAACACAGCAGAAACAGTGAGTATCATCCTTACATGTGATTAGCAAGGGTTTTTATATTTGACTGCATCTTTAATAAATCATGGGTCAACCTCCAAAAGCTTAACAAAATCCCACACCTTCCTCCATTTTGCTTGTGTACTAGGTATGGCTAGTGGCAGAAGTGACTTTTAGCAATAATACTGACATATATACAGTCAAGCCTGAAATTATTCATACCCCTGGCAAATTTTGACATGCCACTTTTTGTTCAAATGTAAATAAAAGTTGAGAAATACTTTTTTCCACAATGATGCCTCTTGTACATCATCTTATTATCTTCTGGGAGAGGCCTGTGCAATTCCCAATCAGGAAAAACTTGCTGGTTGAATAAAAGTAGCATCAGGTCAAAATTTGCCAGGGGTATGAATAATTTCAGGCTTGACTGTGTGTATGTGTATACAAGAGGCATCATTGTGGAAAAAAATATTTCTCAACTTTTATTTACATTTGAACATATGTGTATGTATACACATACACTGTGTGTATGTGTATACATATACACATACACACAGTATGTGTATATGTATATGTATACATATATATATATATATGTGGGGGAGATTGCTGCTTCCCCGCTACACTATTTGCTGGATCACGCAGAAAGAATCCACAGCAGGTGATCGGTTAGAATCACATTTATTCTGTTAGAATCACATTTATTCCTTTGGCCACATATATATATATATATATATGTATATGTATATATATATATATGTATATATACATGTATGTATGTACGTAACAATGCCTGCTGTGAGCTGATTTTAAGCGCCAGCCAGTCTGAATAATCCACATTTTATTTTCCCAATGCGAACCAGCTGCTATTAGTGACTAGCCCAACCAAAAACAAAACAAAAAACCATCTATAAGCCATACAGTAGATTTTGTCAGCATTAATATTGGTAGATTGCTATATTGTACTAGATGAGATAATGCGTGCGTGTGTTTCTGTGGATGCAAAACAAATAACTGTAAATCCATGTGTTGTGAATCAATCTGAAGCACAAACACAGTCATGCCCGACGCTTGTACGTGTTGATAGATTCCCCAGGAGACTAACTAAAAACAGCTAACCTCCTGAGCCAGAGAGAATAACACTACCCCTATCCACTCCAAAACGCTGTTGCCCCATTAAAGTTCCATCACTGACAAGCTGAGATTCTCCACTTTACACTGAAACTCGTCTTCCTTCAGTCTAATTCCTTGTTCCAATCTTAAAACAGCAGACATTTTCTTCCCGAAGAATGGCTTTCAATATGACTACAATTCTCTGCATGATTTTGCGATAGTTTACTTTTTGAAATACTGTTTCCTTAAGAGGGAAAAGTGCAAATGTCAAACTGTGTAAGTGAATTTATTTGCACAGCCTTGAAATGAAATGACCAGATGTTAGATGGTGTGCTTGATTCTTACTCTGTATTTTAGAGAGGAAAAATTAAAAGCAAAGGGAGAGAATGAAAAAAAGACAAATACCAATAATAAATGCTATATAATATATAGAACATAAAACTAGATAGAAAAGTGGAGTCAGTGGGAACCTTACCTAATTGTACTGATCTCTGGGATCCAGCTGGTGAGAGTGTGAATGAAGCTGAACTGGTCCATCTCCTCACAAACTTCTGACACTAGGCTGAAGAAACAAACCAGAGACATCTCTTACCTCTAGCATTGTTCTCAAAGAAAACTTGTGAGGTCGTTATTTCAATAGGAGACACAAAGTTTACAACATGCTTGGTGTGTAAACTGTTAAATTAAAACAAAAAAATTAATGTTACATTCTCTTCTCCAAAGCAGTATGCTTGCTGCCTTTACATTAACACCATGCTCAGGAACTACAGAAGACATTAGTGGTATTTAATCCTCAACAAGAATTTATACTAATGAAAAAAGAATCGAGTGAAACTGATAAACACAAGGCACCACCACAATATTATAGCAGTTGCCAGCCTTGGAATTTTTTTCTTTCTGCCTGTGTGACTGCCTGTCAGGAATGCAGGTTCAACTTACCTTCTACATTTTGAAATTTGCATTATGCAGGAAACCTAATCATGCACTGTACATGGTTTTGAGAAAGGAGCATCTCACTGTATACAGTATGCATCCTTCACACAGTCAAAACAGATGGCTGCCGCTGCTCTAATTGAACCTCTTGGGAACCTATGGCCAACTTGTCCAGTCCACAGTTATACCCAAAAAAGTGAAATCAATCCAACTTGATCAGTGATGCCACAGTTCATACTCACTACAAAAAACGTTGTTCAGCACCAAAATTTTTACCAAAAAAGCCCCAGCAGATACCTGGGTAAAGTTTGGTTTTAGTTCAGTACAAAGAACTTTCACTATGGCTTATAAATGATTCACCAGGAGACCGACTCTTTTGTTTCCTGTCCTGGATGAAACATTTATGCCTCGACCTTCTGTGGACACTGGAACAGCCACCTTTGCACATGCTATGCTGCCACATCACAGACATGAAAACTGTCTGTCAGTGATTAGGTCAGGTGATGGCTTGGTCATCACCTGACCTAAAGGTCCTCTGTGGTGGATCTTGCACATGTGTGTGAGCTTTAAATTGTTTGGTACTCTTACTTTTCACAAATTAGGGACAACATGTAGGTCCACCTTATCATGAAGTAACTTAATGAACTCCAATGTTACTCCAAAAGTCTCCTTTAGTAACTTTGCCTGAACCTGCCTGAACACTGCCTGAAACATTAACCATATACAGTATGCTTACAGAGAAAGTCATCATTAAAATTTTACAAATTTAACAAACCACATGGTTCAGTGACCGTAACTAGTTTTTAAAATAAAGCTTTATAGATTTCATTAATACTCTTAATCAGACAAGGGCCAAACACTCTGAAACATCAATTAGTAGACTTAATGGCCTCCTTTTAATTTCTCTATATGCCAATGTGATGACACTCTATATTAACGCTGAATCATTTTATGTGCTTTCTGAAATTCATTACAAATTGGTTAATAATATTACCCTGTATGCTGCTTTACTTGAGCAGGGTTAGAATAAATAACTAGTGTTCATACTGTGTGTTGTATTTTTACAGTGGTCATATTAAAGTCAAGCTGTTATTTAATCTACTTGGAATAATGCTGAGTCCGTTCTAAAGCAGTATAACATTAGGACTATAACTGTTTCCCAGCCTGTTGGGGTAGTACTAAGATGCTTACAGAGATTCTGTTGCCAGAATGTGTAGTAACTCACTCTGTGTTGGCCACTTTAATTAGAGCTTTAGCCAGCAGCATTGGCCAGAGCTCTGACTGACAGGTGGAGGCAGGGAGAAGCAGGTTATTGTCTTCGTCAAATGGCATGAAATCATCTACTGTTATCTTCCTCCAGCAACCCTGAAAGCAAGGAATGAGGAGGAGTGAGTGAAGACGAGATGTAACAATCAAAGCACCTCAAATACTAGCTCTGAGAAATTACACAAGCTCATGAGTTTTCCAACTGTATTCAGACTACAGCAGCTTGTGTAAAGCTTGAAAGAAAAAGATGACATTTCCAGAAACATGTTTATTTACTTAGTTTTTGCTGACAGTCGTTTAACATGAAGTTTGGTGACTATAGTGTAATAATATTCGTCATAAACAAATACCTTTAAGAAAAAATTATAGCACAATGAGAGGCTAAAGATCTATGTAAAACAGGCAAGTCAACAATAAAACAATACTTTAGGGGAAAACAAAGGTAAATTAAAAAAGAAGGTAATGAAAGACTAAAAGAAACAGACAAACAAAAATACTGGGGACACTGCATGAGGAAGCTTATGGGGAAAGAAGGCAGGCAGCTAAACTGGAGAGGTGAACCAGGAGGTGAAAAGAACACAAACAAACTGACTACTGACAGGGAAAGACACAACACTATATATACACTAAGAACTAATTGGGAAACAAGACACAGGTGAAACTAATGAGGAAGGAGCAGATAAATAAAAAACACCAGAGACACACAAGGTAAGTAGCTTCAAACTAAAACTAAAAGTAATTGAAAAATGAGACGTAGAATCTCACATAGACAGACAGGGAAGCACAGGAGATGCGCACTTAGAAACACACAGGATTTGATCTTACAAAACAAGAACTTGAACCGAAACTGCAACAAAAACCACAAAGCATGACAGACTCTGTAAAGCTGTCACAAAATCCACCTACCAGCAGCTTGAAATCTCCTCTACTAACACATTATATCTTGTGTAATTATCTGATATACAAACTTAAGTGCATAAATGACAAAGCACTGATTTATGGAAGGTTACATCCCAGATTATGAAAAATAAAAAAAATTAAAAATATCCCACTTATTGACTGCTTAAGAAATTCCAAAGAGGTTACCTCTATTAATAATAAATGAACCACAGAAACAACAGAAGAAATGGTGGCCAGGGTCCCAGAATTCTCAAAATATAAATTCAGCTCAAAAAGCAGAAACTGAATTGACCTCGCCAATTAATGGATCCAATACTGTGCATTTTTCTCATTATCAGTATTGTTGTACTTTTTTGTCAGACTAATTCCAGATAAAATTAATGAATTTAAAAATGTCACTCTGGCGAAGCCACAGCACTATCTGGTTGCCCATCACAAGTAATACTAACACTGAAAGATAAATGTTGATGAGTTCTCTTATAATACAACATGAATTAGCATAAATAAACAAAATCATTTAAACAAAGTTTTGTGTTGGAGTTTGAATAGTTTATAAATTGTGACACTAAGATTTTCATTTTCACAGCAACTGCATATTGGTTCCAAGTGTCAGTTACTGACCTTCTTGATTTGTAATAATTGGTACTAATAACCCTCTGTTAAAAAAGCATCTCACATCATCTCACAGCAACTAGTAAATATTGTTCTCTACTATATGCAGTCACATTCATATTTGAGCTTCTGTATGGTCACATTTTCAATTTCTCAGCCCAGAGTCAGGCACTGCTTTAGGTCAGGCAGAGCAGAAGTGTGGTCATACTCAGTATCTTCGTCTCATTAATGCTTCATCTGCTACCAGCTGATTAATAACATTCATACAAGCCTTCACAGCCTTACAATTCTCACTTTTTCTTGGCTGATACCTTCAGGTCAACACTGCTTGCTGAGAGAACCCCTCTCCTGCACCTCCACTTTATGTGCTAACTTTCTAGTGTTATTGCCTCAGCTTGGATCTTATATTAGCAGGTGTGAATGTGTAAATCTGTACTATAGCGCATTATGCACTGCTCTCACATCCTCACAATAAGCACCAAAAGGTGCCTTTTCTCCCCAAGTCTCACTGTGTAAATCAGCATCCTCCTAGGATTCTTTACTCCTAACATTAGCTACCTTATGCTTGCATCTCGGCATGCTGCGTTGTGCCAGAGCTTGTTACATGTTTTTTTGTGGTGCGGTCTATCTGCTGGCCGTCTGGGGGAGTTTCACACTGCTCGTAAGGAAAAGTAGCACAAGCAGGCGTTAATGTGACTGACCGTTCACAGCTGTGCCTCTTGTTATCTATCAGAACAGTGTGCACAAGTAATGTGAGCCTCTGCACAGTGCAGGCAGGCATGCTTAGGTTCTCACTTGTTCTTCCATTTTCCTGTCAAACCAGTGCCCACAGTGAGAGCTTGATGAGTTCACACACAAGGTGGAATACAGTGCAAAAGGGCACGTTACCAGAAGAGATAACGAAAAGTGAGTACGGAGAGAGAGATGGAGTTGTAGGATTGTAAAATGCAGGGCAGGAAAATGAAAATTTGATGTGTATTTACGTCAGTGTGAGGGAAGAAGTTGTAAAAAAAAAAAAAAGAGTGTGGAACACTAAAGGATCAGATGAGCAGGAGAAAAGAAGTAGTCTATGAGGAAAAACAGAAAAGGAAATGAGAATGGGGTATGGGGGCTGGGTGCTTAATGCCATCTCAACAGCCATCTGCTAGCGTGCTATGGTTGGCACGGGGACTGCTGCCTACAACCATGTCATGCTTGCTTGTCAAGGCAAGAGTCACAGCGTTACAGAACACCATCACTTTTAGCTGTTTGTTTTTTACTCTTTTACTGACCCAAATTGTTGTTGCAGGAAGAAGTTCCTTCTCTGAAAAGACACAATTATGTAGTGTCCACTTCTTAGAGATCTGCGATACTTGCTGAAACTTGCAGGACAGCAAGGTCAAGATGTACCCCTGTGCAATGATGACTTTTGATATAGAGCCAAAAAATTAGTAAAATCCCCACACTTAACACATAATTAAAATGAATGACACTGCCATGCATAAAACCCTCCCTGCTCACAGAGTCTCACTAAGTGTAGATATCTAACTTGAGCCTTGCTCTTTGAGAAGCAGCTGACTCCTGTTAAGCCTTATCTATTCATCAAGCAATGTATGAAGCCCAGCCACTTTTGGCACAGCAGCGAGACTGATTGATTTGAGCTCTGAGAGGATAAGGCTCTCTCATCCCTTCCCCCTTCATCCCTCAGTCCATCCCCATTCCCCTCTCATCTGCTGCATCCTGTGGGGTCTGCTGAACAATGTAATGCCATCTTATGCCATCTAGCCGCGCCCCTAGAAATGTGTAATTATTGAAGAGGCACTGTGAAGTGGTGAATCTCTTCAGAATATCTGGATTTTCCACCATGTCCTGCATTTTAGTATTAAGTTCAAAACAAAAAGCATTCTTCCTGTAAATGAAAGATAACAAAACCTCCTCTGGATCCATAATTACGAGAGACTATGCGTTTGGATTTATGTGTGTATTGTGTAAGGCTTACCATCCAGTAAAGTTTGACCACATATTTCCCATATCTGTTGTGGAGTGGCACATGACCTTTCACCACCTTACACAGTGAGTAGATGTGCTCCCAAGGTCTCCAGCCATCTTGCTCTGTAGATGTAGACTTAGACATCATCCACACAATATAGATCTCGCTGATGATCCATCTCATTAGCTTGACGGAACATGGAAGACAGAATGGATTACAAAGGGAGAGCAAAATAATTATACCAATCTTTAAATCTATTAACTGAATCCTCAGTTGTGTGATCTTTAATTCACAGAATCAATAAGGAATTGCATTACTGTAGTCTAATTCATCTCTGTTAGAGAAACATCACTTTGTTGACATCTAAATTAGACTATCCAAGTGCTGATCAATACTGGCTGAGAAAAAGTCAACGCAAAATGGAGAACAAATGTTGAAAACTAACCTCGCTGCAAAGCAGATGATCGTTGGGAGAGACCAGGTCAAAGGTCATTTGATTTTTGACAACAGTGATACCCTAAAAAATAAAGCATATAATTGTTTTTACTACATGCACATTGCAAAAGGCTTCTACCTGATAGTAATTACACCTTAACAGATAACTGACAAAAAAAGAAAAAATACAGTCAGGCTGTCATACAGTTTATGGTTGTGTGTGTACAAAACAGAATCATTCATTATGTCTAGTACAGTGGTCAACCACCTTTAGAAAACTGATGTCATAGGTCATCTGTTTAAAATAGAATGAATTAGCGGCCTACATAATATTTCCCTACTAAGGTCCTAAACTGGTCCAACCTCGCCATGACACTCCCAAGACTGCATCTGCGATTAATATTTGGCTACCAAGTTAATAGACCCTACCATGTCACTAATTAAATACAAATTAATGGGTCAGATGATCGTGAGACAGATTGCTTGCAGGATTGGAGGACTTTTGTTTTTTCCCTTTACGAGCAACTCTAAACAGAAGCCAAACTTGAAAGCATTTCTGTTAAAAATATCAAAAAAATCTAAGAAAAACAGACTGGTGGAGACTAAAAGAATACCACAGAAGAGCTAAGTGCTTCTGCCCGACTGATTCCTTTTTGTGATTAGCCCATGCTCCTCTTGTATGAAATTAATGAAATGATTTTGACATCTTGAGTGGAGAGGCAACGTGTGACCTGGCAAGGGCTAATTCAAAAAACAGGAAGCTTCCAGTAATTGCTCAATACTGCACTGAGACAAGGGTAACAGAAAAGTGGAGTGATGCAATTAAAACTTCATTGGAGGTGACTAGAGAGCATATTTCCTTAACTACATTTCACACTGTGCAGTAAAGATGTACGCTTTGCTAAAACATGCTACTTCATTAACAAAAGGCTATATGAAGAAAGCACTGTGTCCAAATATACAATCCAAATGAGTTCAGTATATAGTGATACGAGACACAAGTTAATGTGTATTTTTGCGTAATCAACTATTTAAATAGTTAACAATCATAAACAAAGTACATTCAATTGACCTAATGTCGGCTGATATGAAATCACATCATCCCTAATATATATGGAAAGCAACATGACGCATATACTGGACTCTGTTCAGTATTGTTTCCTTTTGCATGTACATACACGAACATGTACATAAACTTCTGGGTAAAAAGATATACCATAATTGTCCCGGGTAAACCATACTCACCACTGTCCAATTGGGACAGGTAGACATTTAGCTTACACTGTTCTACCTCATTATGAGCCATATAATTTTTATAAACGCATGAAGGTTACCTTGTCAATAATAAACTCTGTAGGGCGCTTCCAAGTGTGCACTTTCAAAGATGGAGGCAGAGAAACTTTTCCCTCCGGATCTTCAAAAAATGACTGCAGACAAAAGCAAACAAAGTGAATATGAGATACAAAATGTTACAGTGAATTTCCAGTGTGAAGTGGGACTGAAGCAAAATACAAATTTTCAACGCTGTGTAAACCATATCATTGCCAAGGGAAAATGAATAAATTCTTTCGTAATTTCACACGTTTCTACCCTACATCTTCAGGTCCTTTACTTGAGTCCCATTTCTCCTCGTTGACTTCAGCATCATTCCACTCAGGCCATATGGGGAATCTGCATCTCCCCACACCTCCTAGGCTCTGTGAGGAAATGGCTGCCAGGGACGCTGCTCTGAAATAATGACATACAGCTGATTATCTTCATGTGGTCTTGTCTAACTTTTTGCCAATATTTAGCATCAAAATTAGTCAGCTCAGTGCCAGAGATTATATACAGTTGTGGTCAAAAGTTTACATACACTTGTAAAGAACATAATGTCATGGCTGTCTTGAGTTTCCAGTTATTTCTACAACTCTAACTTTTCTCTGATAGAGTGATTGGAACAGATACTTCTTTGTCCATGTGATCAGCAGCAAACTTCAGTTGAGCCGTAAGGTGCCGCTTTTGGTCCTTCTTGCACAACAGCCTCTCTGTCGATGCAAAACAGGCTTGACTGTGGACACTGACACCTGTGTTCCAGCAGCTTCTAATTCTTGGCAGATCTGTTTTTTGGTGGTTACCGGTTGACTCTTCAACCTCCTTGCATTTTCTTCCTGATCGTGGCAGTGACAAAACAGTGCCATGCACTTTATACTTACAAACAATTGTTTGCACTGTTGCTCTTGGGACCTGCAGCTGCTTGAAATGGCTCAAAGTGACTTTCCTGACTTGTTGAAGTCAATGATTCGCTTTTTCAGATCTGCGCTGAGCTCCTTTGACTTTCCCATTGTAGCGTTAGTGGGCATTTGTACCAGTCAGCGCTATTTAAATGGCCTCAGAGAAGTCACTAGCTGTAGTCACTAATAAAAACTCACAAGAAGTTAAGAGGCCATGCTATAAAGCTCATATCATTGACACAACTTTCTAAGTCACAGTGCTAATTGATGTTGCTGTATGTATATTTTTGACCCAGCAGATTTGGCCACTTTTTCTGTTAACCCATAACAAAATCATAAAACACCAAACTTCATGAATGTTTTTTTGTGACAAAGAAGTATCTGTTCCAATCATTCCATCATAGAAAAATCAGAGTTGTAGAAATAACTGGAAACTCAAGACTCAAGAGAGCCATGACATTATGTTTTTTACAAGTGTATGAAAACTTTTGACCACAACTGTGTGTGTGTGTATATATGTATATATAAATTCACCAAATTCCCGGTTGCCCGTGGACAGCAAAGGGATATTAAGTGATATTGCTAGCTGGCTGCTGTCTTATGATAATCACAGACTGGATTTACACACATGCCATGTGTAATATAAAGCACAGCTATACTTGAGTACCTGGCAGGCTTTTGATACGTGTAATATACAGCACAGCTATACTTGAGTGGCTGGCAGGCTTTTGATATGTGTAATATAAAGTACAGCTATTGTTGAGTTGCTAGCAGGCTTTTGATATGTGTAACACGAAGTACATGTGTGATTTCAGTACAGCTGTGCTTTGCTTTTGATATGTGTAATGTATTATATAAAGTACATATGTAATATAAAGCACAGCTCTTTTTAAGTGGCTAGCAGGCTTTTGATATTTCCTAAAGCTAAAGCTAAAGCTAAAGCTAACGATGACTCCTTTATTAACGTTAACTCAAACTCACTCTGTCTGTCGGTCGGATAGAGACACTTTGCTGGAAGAAGACTCCTCTACCTTTGTCTTTGCGTGTGCCTTTGACATTGTTTATGTTGTAAAAGAACAACAATTATATAAAAAAAACTAAAAGAATCAAGAAGCCTGTCAGGTGTGCGTTTCTTTGGCGTCTCTTTAACGTCTCTGCTCTTGAAAGTTTGACTGTTGCTGGGCAACCCAGCTTTGACGTGGGCGTGGCTTTGAGCTGTTGCGCCACCTGTTGCTATGGTGCAACTACACAAATTAGCTCAGAACTATGAGAGGTAAACAACATCCATAAACATCTGGTTTTATTGCTTTGAATTTAAACTAGCAGAAGATGGAAAAAAAATAATAGAAACAGCGTTAAAAAAAATCAATCCAATACAGTAACACCTCCGAGTATTACCTCAGGGGGGACTGCATAACTGGCAGTAAACACGAGTTGCTGTAATGCTTGTACGCAACCCAGTTGTCATGCCTCCACTGCATTCCTGCTCTGCTCTGGTAACAATCAGCTAGGTGTGTGGAGGAGCACACACTCAAGCATTGGGAGCAGCATGTCTGATGACTATCACACACTATTCCTTGAGTGAAGTCACATGCCTGGTCTCTCTCTCTCTCTCTCTCTCTCTCTCTCTCTCTCTCACACACACACACACACACACACACACACACACACACACAAGCATAAAGTCGGTTGTACTTATCACACAGAGCTTAATCCACAGTCCTTCGCACGGAGACCTACTGCAACACAGCAGATATAGTGTTTTTTACACATACATATACATACAGTGTCTGTGTTTTCACTGTTGGTGGGTTCTTTAACAGTTCTGCTGAAGTCCCAAGAACTTGCTCCAGCCCTTATTGCTTTTACAGTTTGCTATCAAGAAAAGTGTTAATATGACAATAATCCCAGCTCAGCTCACTTGATCTGAGATGCATATGTGCCAGAAAAAACAGCAAAAATAATATAACCAGAAACATTTGCTTTATAGAATGAACAGGGAAACACTGTGTTTCTACTGTATTCAATTCAAACACTAAGATTTAAATATGAGATCCATTTGCTAAGTCATAAAATTTTTCTCTAAGCAAGTTATATGTAAATGGAATTGGACATGGCCTGGTTTTGCTGTTAATCAGTTTAATCAGTCTGACCACCAAAAAAAAAACAACACAAATCTGTTAAAATGTTTATTCTATTTTGGTCTTGAAGATTTTGAATATTTTCCACATGTAAACATGTTTTTAAAAAATCCATCACATTTCATCTGTACACTTCAACAGATTAGTGACCCAAGGCATGACAGACTGCAGTCCTCTGTCTGATGCAATTTTAAAAACATACTGTTAATCAGACCTATATTATCACAACAGTATTATCAATATCATCAATATTATCAATGTCTCACATAATACAATCATTAGAGTTCTTTTGTCTTTTGTTGCATAAATACTGTATTGTCCATCGGCATGCTTGTAAATGTTGGTGCGATGAATAAAAAGTGTGACCCAGCCCCTAAAATAAAAAAAAAGCGGGTATTATGGCACCTTATTTCAGGTAAAATATGGCATAAAGACAACAAATCTTGATAACAGTTTTCAGATACGAAAAAAAACTTTGATAAAACTTGACTATGATGCCCATTTGCTTACTTTTTACACAGTAATAGTAGTAGTAGTAGTCTAATTTGAGAGCAGCTGGGAAAGTTATGCTGTATGTCAAATGTTTAAGTGACATAAACATCCATCTAAGTTACCTAAAGAATGAGGAAAAACAATAAAATGTCTAGTTTCACAGACGCAGTGGCTTTAACATCAACAAAGACTACTTAGAGAAAGTACACTAAAGTGATTAAAAGGCTACAGGTTGTTTTCAAGCTTGTTTCTCAGCTTTCTGTTCATTTCAAACCCCTTCTCAGGTGTGGTACAGTCTAGGACTGTCTAGGACACATGTGGACAGCTGAGTGGGTTTAATAGTTGGTGGTTGAGTACACAATCATGCCTCGTGATGGGACAAAAAAGACAGTAAAGATCCTGAAACAGCATTTGAACAGCTACGAGAAACTTTGATGTGCAGGTCAATTGGGTGCATCTGCATCGGTGCAGAGAGAAGTTCCTGGAGCTTTGTGGAGCCAAAAACATTCTTACTCCTCTTCGAGGCTGCGACAGAGAGAGAGCTGCGATGCACTCGATGGACCCTGCCAAAGGAAGTCACATGGCTAATGTGAATGGATTGAGTGTTAGCAGCAGCCCGACTTGCTCTCAGCAGCCACAGGGTCACTGTCCAGTTTGATCCGGTCTCCATTGCTCTCCTCGTAAGGCAAACCTTTGTCGTTAGCCAAGATGTTCTCTACCAGGAAACGTGCTGCCTCATCCACGTTGATGTTGTCCTGAAAAAAACAAAACATCAGAACAGCGTGTCAGTGAGGAGATAAAATGCTTACTGAAAAATATTGTACATTTAATATGAATTTTTATGGGCTGATACCAATGCCGATGACTGGCAATCAAGAAAGGCCGATAACCAATATTTGGACCCAATATACATCAGATGTAATGTTTTAACAGCGTTTGATAACAGAGAACCTGTCATTTATTACAATGCTTTCTTATTGATAAAGGTGACTATAATATGTAAAATAGAAATAGGAGTGATTAAATTTGGACGCCCTCTTCTGTTTATATGGAATCAATTGAGGTTGATCAGTTTGTCTCCTGCAGGTAAGTCTGCTGTTCGTCTCTATTTTCTTAATCTTTCACTTAAAGCTTTATTAATAATTGTTTTCCAGATTCCATTTCATGGTAGTTTGTGGCTATCTTTGCCATTAGCTGTTAGCATAGCCTTAGCCACTGTGAGAGGAGCAAATTTCCCGGTTTGTGGCAACGGCTTGCGTTTCTTCTGAGAGACATTTCTGAGGCCACAGAATGACAAAAGACAGAGAGAGGAGGCTGCATCAGACCTGAAGCAGCACATTTATTTTTATCAATAATTGGTCAATAAAATACTGATAATTGGGAAAATGCCATATATCAGCCACGATAATCGGCCAGGTCGATATTCGGTCTATTCCTAGTATATCTGGACCTTAGTGGCAATGCAAACTTTTTCCTTGCTCGTGTCTTCACAACAATGTTTGTAGAAAACAGCTATCCCATTGCATGGGATACCACACAATACTCTCACTGTATAGCCACTAAACACCTTTATATGAACCCACTTACTAAAGCAACACTGGAGTCACCAGTCAAAGGACAGCACAGGCAAGGTAAATATTGCTATTTGCTTTTGTCCTTACATTGTGACCAAAAGCTCTCTTCCTATGGGTTCAAGAGGTTGAGGATATTATTAATGGCAAAGGTGTTTACATGGACCTGCTGGATCACCATGGTTACTTGTGCCACAAAGTTCAGGTTATGTTACATGCATTCAGTTAGTGATACAGAAAATGCATTAATAATAATAAGAACTTTTATTTGCATAGCACCTTTCATACAAGGTTTACAGCTCAAGGTGCTTTACAACAAAGAGACCTCCGCAATATTACAAGGTAATTTAGAATAATATGTTATATGTTTTTATACGTTTATGTTACACTGCTGGTACTGCAGCTTATAGAACACAGATCAGATAACTGACTAGTCTGTTGGTATTTGTCACATTGATTAAGAATATTTAATCAATGATATCAAGTTCACTTTGATTTGACCAAAAATTAAAGCGATTTCCACGTAACATTCATTATGGCACAGTGTCAGAACAAAAAGCATTTATTTATTAATACATTTTAAATTATTACTTTTTAATAAGCTCAGGAGCTCTAATGTGCAGCTGTCACATGGCTGAATTTAGAGCACACTGAGTGGTAAAATAAATATATCAATTTACACAAATAACAATTTTCTACCAGCGTTCTTCTCTTGCATCATTTACAGAAACAGTGTTTTTCACCTAGCTCTCCATTACAACAACTGCGTAACTAAAGTAGGTGGCACCTGATCAGTCCATTTTGGTCAAAAAAAAGTCACGTGACACATCAAACATCCCTTTTTATGGGAGCTAATAAAGAAAGCTCGGGTTAACAACGGAAGTTGATTGTACCCATAATCTTTAATTGGGGTTTTAGGTTTAGTCAAGCCAGCTAACGTGAAGAAAGCCTGGCTTTGTTGAACTTGCTTTACCCCTTAGTAATATCTTGAGTAAAAGCAACCAAAGGGTGAGTGTCAATTCAGAAAACATGTGGTTTAGTATGTAAAAAACATATTGCTATTAATATATAATATTGTTATTTTAGAAATTATTTAGGAAACACAAAGTCCACTCTTAAAGTTTCTTTAACTGTCAAGGTGCGTAAATACAAAAATAAATTAAAAAGTTTTAACAGCATTTTCTGTCATTTTTTTCAAAGCAGAGAGCACTAAGGACTAAGTTAATCGCTACGTCATAGCTAAAGCTAATTAGGAACAAAGAAAATAAACAGCCCCTCAACAACATGCTTCAGCCTTAGCAACAAACAAAACAAAACTGCGATGAGAACAGTTCATATCTCATCATGACTGCGCATTATTCTCCTGTATGGCCTTGAAGGAACTGTGTGTGTCATCATGTTGAAGAGTAAGAAAGTTTGGTACTCCCTGACGAAATTACAATCACAGGTTGTTGTGGGTTGAGTTTAACACCAGCATGACAGGCACACAAAACAACAACACTTCACTGCACTCGCAGAGAGGAAATGGCTTTGCGCTCATCTCACACACCCACACACTTCACATGACACAGCACGTGACACCGCTCCAGGACCAAAAGTTATCTGGAATGACGTCATAAGTTGGCTCATTCCCAAGTCATTAAAGCATTGCTACACATTGAAGCACAACAGATGGTTATTGTTTAAAATGTTTAAAAATGTACATGTGTATTTACAAGTGGGTTTCCTGGCTTAGGGACTTGTAAGTTTTCTCGAAGATTGGCTCGGTAAGAACAAAAAAGATGGCGGGAAAAGGAGCGGTGAGGAAAATACGGGAGGAGGCTCTCCCTGGAGTCTCACAGTTTCAAAAGATTTTGTTTGCAGGAAAACCTACAATGTTCAAGACGAGCAATTTCTAACTGAACACGAGCACACGCAGCAGTTGGTCAGCTTTGTGAGCTCACACAGTTACCTGCTAATGAGTCATTTATACAGATGGGTGACAGATTAAAGGAAAAACTTGACCCTTTGACCCCTACAGTGAAGAAATATGCATTTTACTGGCATAGTTTTGACACCAAGTTGTTCTGAGTAATTACCTTTATTCTAAAATCAAACATTTCAACCTTGATGGGAGTGATGTGTTCTATGATGACCACATCCATAGAACACAAAAGCTCACTGAATGGGAATGAAGAGTATAAAATGATGTGCTGTATGCTTCGGCCTTTGCAGTCACTAGATCTCAATCCAATTGAACACCATGACATTCATATGACTTTAATGTGTCATCCATCTGTACAACACCCTAACAACTACAACTGTAATAAGTAAGTATGCAGATTTGTGTAAATTTGAGGTATTTTTTACCACTACTTCACATATATTTACCTCTTAGTTTATATACAAAGCATATATTCCTTCTAATTTATAACACATGATGTGTTTTCATGGGCTGAACTACCCAACAGTTTGTAAACCAGTTAGAATTAGTGTAAGCAATAATCATCCAATATTACAATAATATGTGCTCTCTTTTATCATGTGACTGTTGGTCACAGCTGAGTCAGGCACGGCTTCTCACTTGCGCTGAGGAACGCAGAATTTCTTGGTTTTTTACAGGATCGGGTGCAAACAGTTTATTTTTGGGGATTTTTTTTATAACGAAGAACATAGAATGAGTTGATTTCAATTAAATATCATAATTTTAGGATTAGATTAGGTTGATGTGACCAGTAGAAGGATGATCGGAAAATTTGACTATTTTCCCTGTTTTTACAGCTACTAGCTTTGATAAATGGTCTAATTAAAAACAAAACAAAACATGCCTTTCAAACCCATTGGTGGGTTTTGGGGTTCAAAGGGTTAACTGCCACTTTTACTTGCCAACACTGCAGGCTAATTGCCTAGAACAAGAGCACAACACACCAAGATAGCAACACCAAACCTCTGACACTGTGACCCAAGTTAAGTAGTAGCACTCCAAAACATTATCTTTAAGAGGCCTAACCTTCTGATCCTCGAGCTCTGGGCTTCAACATCAGTCAGTGTCATATGATACCATATCACACCAGCCGTCCAACAGATTGTTCAGTGGATCTTTGCATGCATAGCAAAGCCGGCAAATTCCACTATCATTTGCACAATTTTAAGACAATTATGGCTTTTCTGGTTCAATTCTTTTAAAAATATAGAGTTTCAGCTCTATTCTTACACGAATCATCTAAAAACCTCTAAACCTAACGTTGAATTTTGGATTAAAAATATATTCTGCTGACAGGATGTCCAACGAAACCCATTACAACATGTACCCATTTCACAATAACCACAGTGTAACCAGGGTGATTACACCATTCAGACGGGGCCCAGCTTCCCCGCAGGATAACTTCAGAGTATTTCCTGTTTGCCATGAGAAGTGAAGAAGCTATTCAGTAAAAATGGCAAAATGTCTGGTGACTCTTTTTATTTTTACCCAGCCATGTGGGCTTTTTAAACCTCTTATCAGATCTGGTTTGCCACAAACACATTTGTACATAAAAGAAGATGTGAATCCAGCAACTAATCATGTTTGACGATGACTCAAGACACAGGAAAGAAAACATGTATCCCCATGATACAAAATACTTCTGTAAAATACTATAATACTAATAATGCTGTAGCCTGGTTTCAAGTGTTGAAACACTGGAGCACAAATAGGCACCAAAGAGAGAGAAATATTTGAAAGAGGATCCCACGAAACAGACATTCAAAAATTAAAGGGGTCTAGTTCATACAAATGTGTGTCTAGTAAGGATTTCTCACCTTAGCCGATGTTTCAAACCAGCCCAGGAAGCCAGTCTCTTTGCAGAAATTGTCCATTAGGGTCGTGTTGTTGGAGCTCTCTTTCTTCTGGTCGCATTTATTCGCCAGCAGCACCGAGGGGATGGGGCTGCCGTTAGCCAGCTTCACCTTACTGTCCAGGTCGTGCTTCCACTTGGAAACGGCCTCAAACGTGGAGCCCCTCGTCACGTCGAACACCACGAACGCCCCGACGGCCTCTTTGTAGTAGACCCGCGTCATGTTCCCAAATCGCTCCTGGCCTGGGGGGGGGGGGCGGGAAGAGAACTCAGCGGGGTATTTGACAGAGCAGTTAAAAGCTAGATGAGTAACATGGTTTTGAAAGAATCCTGTAAAAACATCTGAACCAAACAGCATCTTAAGAATGAAACCAAACGTCCAGCCATGAGATTATAGACTGAAGTCTTTCATGGTCATTTCTTTTTCCACTTTGTCGCATGCCGAGAACTCAACAATTTTCCTCCAAATGTGGACAAAAAAAAGAAAAAGAAAAAGGATGAGGACAGAGATGGATATTATTCGACCTACTTTCCCTAATTTGCCGCGGGCCTAATCCACACACAGTGAATGGCAGAGGTAATCTGCTGTAATTTTACGCCCATTCTCTGTAGTCATTCTCTGAGAAAATCTGAGATGATATTTCACACAGGCAAAGCAAAGGGGAATTACCAGTGGTGTATGATGTGTCGCTGTCAATCTGGGAAGGTCTTAAACACAATCAGACCACTTTTAGTTCAAGTTTCAGATGAGTAATTTAAGTTAAATTGCACCAGTTCTTCAAATATAAAGTGAGAAATTCCCCATTTGATTCCTTTACTATACACCGATGCACTAAATCACCCATTGAGAGTATTTATTTGAAATCGTTTTTTGAATTTGTCCTTTTCTGAAGTGCATTTTTTATTTCTAGATGCCACCAGTTAATGTAAAATGGAAAAACAGATACGATTAAAAACTGTAATCTTAGATAATATTTTCATTTGCTAAAGATGAAAAATACTCTAGAGGTGAGAGAATAATTTCAACAGCAGCCCTCGAACACACCTTTAAGTCTGTTCACATTATTCCATTTTAGCCCAAGTGTGCAGCGGGGCGTACAGAAGCAGCAGACCAGTAAAAGGAAGTGAATCTATGATCAGCAGTTAAACCGGTCAAAGTTATTCTGGTAAAGCTCGGCTGACATCACATTCTCAAGCACATGCATCTGATCAGAAGATGCCTTGATTTCTTGCCTCATATCACTTTAATGACCCATAAAACAGCAGCTTATGTTATTTGCTCCGTTGTTTATGCATTCATTGCACGGACGTTTCGGGCAGCTGCTTTTCCTCCAAGTGCACACTCTCAACAGTGTGTTGGAGCACAGGTGAGCTGCACGACAAAACATAAGGCAAAAATGTGTTTAATGACAGAATCACACTGCTGACGACCCAAAATATAGTATATTACCATACGTGCTGTTTAAAGAGTGGCAGCTAAAAAGAAAAAAAAAGAAAAACACTTAAAGAAACACATGCTTTTAAGGGAAATATCTGTATATAGTATGATTTAAGATCGGTTTTAGAATAGAATAGAATGCTTTCTTGTCATTATACATGGAGCATGATAAAATTTAAGATAGCTGCCATATTAGGGTGCATTGAGAATATAAACATAATAAACATAATAATAAAAACAATATAGAAGTGAATGTGACAGAAAAAGCAGTAAACCAGTATAATATTTTAAAGCAAGAGCAGTTCCAGAAGACCGCTGAAAAAGTTGAAAAAGTGCTGTCCAGGGTGAGAGTTGTGTGCTAGTGCTTTCTTTGCTCTGCTGAACAAACCTTACCTTTTTATGTTTGTATCTTGCATGTTTCCTTCAGCATTTTTGTGTTTTTATTGTATACACAATATTTTTTTCAAACTGGATTTTATATTTTATATTTTTTGTGTTTTTGGGACCAATGCGTTGATATAGTAGTTAAAAGTAGAGAGATAATAGTCAGATCATATAGTTGATGCTATGGGCATAGTAAACATGTTTTTATGTGGTTTAAAAAGGCAAAATGAAAAGTTGGTAACTAAAAATGATTTCTATGACTGGGGCTTTGCCGTGCAAGGCCACGTATAGCAGTACTGAGCTCCCCTGAACACCACTTAAGGCTAGAATAACTGAGCACAAGCCTTACAAAGGGATAGCTGTAATAATAAGCTCTGACTGGTTCCAAATGCAAATTTTCAGACACACATTTGTGGAGACTCTGCCAAAGAATTAATCCTTTTCATGCCTGGAGCCTAAAGTTAGAATGCCCTCTCGGTTTAAGAGACTTCTCACAAAGTAACTATTTTAACAGATAAAACAAAAGCAGTTTTACATCAAAAGTTAGATAATGGTGTTTGCTGTACCTCCTGCGTTCTCTTCATATAGAAACAGTTTCTCAGACACACATCTTGCAGAATGTTCTACACCATATATTCACTCAAAGTTCAGTATTAAATACACCGATCAGGCATAGCATTATGACAACTTGCCTAATATTGTGTTTGTCCCCTTTATGTGCTCAAAAATGCTCTGACCATTGGGCATGGACAAGAGGACCTCTCAGGATACCAAACATGGACATAGCAGAAGAAGCAATAAACTTCTGCTATGCCCATAGCAGAAGACCCCTATGGGGTCTGGCACCAGGACATTGGCACTGGATCCTTTGAGTATTCTGGCTTGTGTAGTGGGGTCTCTGTCAATCAAACTTGTTCCACTGAATCCTGTTGATGCTTAATCAGAATGGGGTGTAGGAAGTTTGGAGGTCAAATCAACATCTCAGGCCATTTTCATGTTCCTCAACATGTTCCTGATTGTTTGATGTTTTTTTTTCCATGTGGTGGGGTGAATTTTCCTTTGAGGGTAGGCCAGTGACATTTGGGATTTCCATTTGCATCAGGGATTATGCTTGTTCTGGGACAATGTTTAAAATTTGTCGGGTGTCTAAGTCTCATCAACACGGATGTTAAAATCCAAGGTTTTCCAGCAGAACAGCACATAGTATCAATATGATCAATGTTATTCACTTCACCCGTCAGTGGTCATAATGTTGTGGCTGATCGGTATATAAGTCAGATGTATATTTGTGTGCACAAGTAAGTCTTGAGTATAGTTAGGAAAAATACAAGCAGCACCTTGTCTGAATTTGCAACAGTAGATTACAATCTGGCATGTATATGTTTTTTTCTGTACTTCTTTCTTGCATCTGTGCAGCACAGTATTGATAGAGATTGAAGACATAACAGGGTCCAGCCAGTCGGAAGTCACTCAAGAGACTCTGTTACTAAGGATGATTCAGTCCATTAGGTTTGCGCTCTAACTATTCCGCCATCAGGTCGCCCCCAGGCCTATGAATCTGCTCATTTGTTATCATTCTTAAAAAAATCTTAAGTATCTGCAATTACAGCAGGCCTCTAATGTGATAGATGTAGCACATATTTATGCCACACCGCTCGAAGAAAGCCTACAGGGCGATTCTAATTATGCCGTGTGTTAGACGGCTAACAGCCTTCACCAGCACTCAGTCGCAAAGTAGAAAATGAGCCAAGATTGAGGAACTGCGAGCACTGCTTCTCCCAGCACAACTTTCGCTTTAGTGTAGGTACCTAACCCGACCACGCAGCAGAAGTGGAGTGGCGTGGCGCAGTGCGGGTGTGAGCGAGAGAGCGAATACACTGTGGGGCCCACAGGCCTGACGGTAATTGCTCATAATTGAGAGTCTAATTTTAGCTAATATAACCCCAGGTGAATTCACCAGAGACACGACACAGTGGGATAAAGAGCCGATAGACTGAAATAAGGCTTTCATTTCCAGGGCTTGTGAAAGCTCATACGTCCAGGAGAGTGAAGGCAAGGGCAGGGAAAAAAAAAAAAGACATAACAGCTTAATCATTTTCACTTTTTCCATTTTATTGCAAGGTCTGACTGAGCCGAACGCAAATGAAAGAAGCGACTGAACTGTATTGACCGCAGAGACACTTGAATCTCTTCAGGTGTATTAGTTGATGAAAAATATGCTCAGGAATGTGGTTTTTTGGACAATATGAAAGAAAAATAATCTTGTGAGCAAAGAAGAGAGCAACATGTAAGGTTATATAATAATGTGGGGAAAAAAAGATGAAAAGATGGACAAGTGCTTTTGTTTCCTGCTCACCTTGCACAAGAATCTCATTTACATAAAGCACAGTTTCAACCTTGTGTATGCAGTCAGTATAAATCTCTCATTTCTGATTCCTGTTTCGAATCAGCCAAGAAACTCATTAAAGCGATACTAAGCAAGATGATTCACATATTCTTCCACAAACGCAGAAGAGGCCACAGCGGCATGTCATGGTCCGCATTTCGCACTTCATTTTCGGACACATCCGCTCCTTATTGCTCGTTCGATAGATGAGCAGAGGCAGTCCGTCCGGGGGTATTAACATCGCTTCCTCCAGGGAGACGACCAGCTGGATGGAAGGGACTCGATATCAATCAATATCGCCGATGCACAGCAAACGCCCACGCAGACGGGACTCTCCTGCGGGGTAATGAGTTATGTGTGGTATCGATAAGGTGCTCGGGTTTTCCCACACGAGTCACTAACATTAAATGACAGCAAGTCCCAGGATGCCTGACCTTTCAAGTGTCACTAGTAACTCCTAATAATTAGTCTGCATTTACGAAAGCCAGTTCTGCCTCAGAAAAACAACACTTTGTCCACACTCTGCCGAACTTATGATCTGACGTTTCATTTCTTAACCTTACAAATATCTTTACTCTGAATAAATATGTTGATTCCTTTTCTAATTAACTGATTTTTGGTGAATAAAATTGAAGAAAATACTGAAAAATGTCCTTTACAATGTTTAAAGGTGTTGCTGAAAGACAGTTCTCTTGGATGAGTTTTACTTTTACTTTTATGATTGATTTTTTACTGAAACTTCTTGGATTCAATTAAAAGGTGGATTGTTGTCTCTAGGTGTCTCTGTTAATCTTCCTTTAAAACCATTTCATGTCTCATCTTTGTGTCTTCATTTTCAATTTCTCTTGTATTCCTGCTCTTAATTAGTAAACTGGTTGTCTCCGTTGTGAAGGAAAAAAATTGACTTTATGAAGACATTAGAGGTCAGAGGTCAGGGGCTTGTGTAGGAAGCTCATCTCTATTGATGCTGTAATTTCTGCTGCTCGCAGACAAAAGCCAATAAAGACGATAGATTAGTAAATATCATTGATATGGTTTTATTCTAGTGTATTTTGTTCTATCCCGTTAGTCTCATAATTTGTAATATTCCATTACACCCCTGCAAAAATATAGAATTTTTTTTTTCTACATGAGAAAAGAATACAATTACACTAAAAGCATTAATGGGTGTCATTGGCTCCTAACCCAATCAGCATAAAACACAGGAATGGATTGAGCTGCGTGAACAATCGAGTATTTACTCGGCGAATGCCACGGAGGAGCATGAGGCCGCGGGGAGAGAACAAAGACGAGTGCTGCAGCGTCGAAACCGCACAACATGAGTACAAACTAGAGAGAAGCATGAACTGTGGTGGAATTTCATAGGGCTTTAAAAGAAAAAACAGTCCACCACACTGACTATTATCGGTGGGCACGGTTAGGCGCTACGGTTATGAACACGTGAAGTCTTGAACTACTTGATGAGACGGTTCAGCTGCAGCCACTGCATCATCTCTGTTTGTTGTGTGGGAGAAGTACAAAGAAAAAAGCAAAGTCTCATCATTATCCATAGCCCTTAGCAACCCTAGTTTCCTCTACGGTCGTACATATCGCTATCCTGTGGGTGGGTTACCATAGAAACTGTCCAAGCCAGACATGGCAGTAGCAACAGCAGCAGTCTCCGTCTGTTGTCAGGAGGCAACTGGCTGTGAACCCCCCCCCTTCCCACACCCTCCCCTCCCAGGCAGAACAACACTAAAATAATACAGATAGTCCTTAAGGTAGTCCTCAGCACGAGTTTTCCAAAGAGTGACTGTGAATAACACATGACCGGCACGTTCGAATTCCTCCGAGCAGCATGTGAGAAGTGACTTACTACAGCTTACTACAGAGTCTGAGCCGAGGGAAAATCCCCAACCTTGTTCTCCTCCCTTTCACCTCCAACTCCAGGGCCGGTGGTGGGGGCCACTCGGCGTAAAGCCCTGGCACAAGGTTGCAGGAATTTAGCTTATAATGATAACATTTGTTGTAGAATATTATGCAGAAGTAAATACATGAGCTAATAGAACTAGTAACGGTCAAGAACAGGCAAGGAAAAGGTTTCTTGGTCATCTCATTTATGGTAAAGAAAAAAAAAACCCAAATAATACAGTATAGGGGAAGAATTACTCAAGATTGTGTACTACATTACACAGTGCATAAATACCTTGTTACAAGTAAAATGTAAGCCAAAAGTAAAAGTACTAATTAGGCAAAGTGATCAATTTTAGAATAATGTTCATGGCATTGGTGGAATATAATTGCTGATGCATTAATTGCTTAACATTTACTTTATATACTGCTGGGTTTGCATTTGTAAATTTCCCAATGATGATCAATAAAGCTACATTTTTATCTAATATGAGGCATCAATGTGGGATTTTCCAACAACATTTTGTTTGGTTTTATTTCCTGTTATTAATCAAACTGGATGCTACTTACAATTAACTGAAGGTATTACATAAATTGGATAGAGTAAAAAGTACAACATTAACCTCCAAACAATGGTAGAGTAGAAGCATGAAGCAGTGGAAAATGGTAAAGTACTAGGACCGCAAAACTGTGTATAAATACATCATAAATGTAAATACATATTTGAGTAAATGTACCTAGTTACTTTACTGTGGAGCCCAAGTGATAAATCAGCCAGCCGATAATATCAATCAATATTGGTCTATCAAAGATATTGTTTATCGGTATCGTGTAGATGTTGTCTAATATCACCTGATATGCAATTTTTTTTTCTTTACAGTATATAATAGGGAAACATATATTTGGAATAACTTAGAAATGGTGTCATCACATAGTTTGTCCGGCAGAATAGCTCCAACTCCATTGTTTAGAATACTCTCAGGACTGTCTGTAGCACATGTAGCAGAGTACATATCACTGTGGTGCGGAGTCAACAGTGGTCTTCACGATGAACCGCTAACTGGTTTGTGAAACACATTGCTGGAAAGTTAGTTAGCAATGACCCCACAATGTTCCCTTATCAATATACCTCTAACATAACACATGCATTTATATAAAGACTACCAGCCAATACATTAAATGTCTATTTCCTAATTCTACTAATTCTAATTCTACTTCCTATAAATCAGGTTCCGGTATCGGGCTCTACTTTAAAACACTGCAATAATGTAACACTACTGTGTCACATATTTCAGCATATTTCACTCAGTTACCACAACAACTACCACTAACAACCAACAATGCACAAAAGATTCAAACATTAACAGATAACGACAGAGCAGATGACTGTGGAAATTATCAGCTGTGATACTGTGGTGTGACCAAGAAAATCTAGAGGAGAAGGAGGTAAATTAACTGAAGCACTAAAGAGCTCCTTCGGGCGTGCATTTGGTGTCAAGCATCAGACACATTACCAATGTTACTTATACAGACGGCCGGCAAATTAAAGAATAAACCTGAATGAACGACTGGAGAAGCATAATGAATCCAGATGCTGCTAAACAGAGCAGTGAATGATTTCAGAAGTAGGAAAACAGAGTAAAAGACCTATAGATGTAAGCACTGAGCGTTACACACCACCATGAAAACAACAAACAGGAGAATATCACGTGAAAAAATCATGTTCTGTTTCTCCATCAGACTCGTCTGAATCTACGCCAAGAAGCACTGAAGCTGTTCTGTCAGCCTGTGATGGCCCAACGCCTCACTAACAAACTGACACTGTACGCCGGTTTCTCCTTTAATTTCTCACCCGTTGGTATATTGTGTTTTTTTCCAACTGTTTTTGTAGCACTTACAGTTCTTTCCAGACACAAACCTTCACTTCCACCTCCCTCGACGGTTGTGCTGCTTGTCACACCGTGTGCTCGACAGAGTCTCGGTGTCACATTTAGAATGCACAGTCACCATTGGCACAAGCAGCTACGTGGCTTGGCAGTAATTTGGTTTCGCTCTGTGGTTCGCAAGTAGAGCATGAACGATTGCTGTCTGATGACAGAAAATTAATCAAACACATTTTAGTAATCATTTAATTTAATCTTATTTATGTGGATAATTATGGGTTTTTCTTTGTCTTGTGTGATGGTAAAGTGAGTATTAGCGGGTTTTGTCAGTCAAATAAAACAAGCAATTGGAAAAATCAGTGGGAAACTGTGAATGCAGGAGTTGTTTTTTTTGCCATTTTCTGACTATCTGAACAGCAAACAACTGACTGATATGTTAAAAAACATCATCCTTGGATTAAATAATAGAGACATCATTATTCAAATCAAATCAGCAGTTGCAACACCGCTTCAACAAATGTCATTACAGACTTCTGCCTCTTGATTTTTCATTTAAGAAGTCTAAACTGGTAAAAATATTGAGTATTTTCCAAAAAAGAAAAAGATTAAACAAAAATCAAAGTAAATAATTTTTTTTTTCCTCTACATCTTCCCTCCCGTCATCTTATAACACCTCAAATTTATCTTCAGACCTCTGGGTGTGTCGGATCACAAGTGGTTTTTGCTGACCACTGACAATTCTGAGACAGAGAGGGGAGTTTACTCTGTAAGTGTCGGGGTTCAAGATAAAACCGGGGCCCCTAATGGGCCTGAAGGTCACCACTGCGATGGGAACCGCTGCACACATCCCATTACGGCGCGACCTTTCTGCCCCTGTCAGAATGTTTGATCCGACAAGGTGCAGGCCCCTTTTTCCACTTTGCTCAATGGTGATAATCATCCTGTCCGCTGGCTTAGACAAATCTAGAAGATAGCAGCAATTCTGGGTGGAAAAAGGGGGTGGGAAAACCTGCAGGCTTCACACTGACTTCCCCACATCTTGTACGAGCCCTCTGATTACTATCATCCCTGGCAGACTGTAATCACCACTGAGGTTGGTAAAAGGCAACTCGGAGGTTGCTCGACATGTTTGCCGGGATGATAATTCCTCCTCCTTTTTCTGCACGATTAAATGGCTTAATGGTCACTCATTAATGGTCTTAATGACTTGGCAAATATACCTCCAGCTTTCAGTCTTCTGCGCCCACGCTTGGTTGCATGTTTTATCCTCGAAGTGTCCTCGGGCCAGGCCTCGGCGTAGGTGTGAGTAGTTTAAAATCAGTGCCACTGAACCTCAAAGGTCAGACTATACGTTGTGGATAGACTTATTATCGTCCTGGTCGATTATCATGGCCGATATAAGGCATTTTCCCAACTGTTAGTGTTGGTATTTTTATCAACCGATTATTGATCATTTAAATGTGCAACTTCAAGTCAAACTGAACAAGAAACTCAAGCCGTTGCCACAAACCAGGAAATTAGCTACTCTCACAGTGGCTAATGCTTTGCTAAGGTTAGTGGGTAAGTTAGAATGCAGCCACATATTACTCTGAAATGGAATCTGGAAAATAATAACTAATAATGCTTCAAAATCTGGACCTGAGGGGACAATAAAAGTTATAGAACAATCTCAGTCGATCCCAGTAGTATCCTAATTTAATCACTCCTATTTCTGTTTTACATAGTCACCCTTATTAATGAAGAAGCCTCATTATGAATGGCAGGTTCTCTGCTATCACATGCTGTGAAAACATTACATTTATGTGTATCGGTTCCAAATATCAGTTATTGGCCTTCACTGATCGGCCTCAACCCTAAAAATCCCACATCGGTCAATCCCTATAGTGGATTTAGATCAAACATATTTGCTACTGGACTGCGTTGTAGTGAAGTAAATGGATAAATAACTGCTGGAAAGACTGAATCAATCTGAAAAAGAAGAAAAATGACTATGTTTGTCTGATTCCAGGTTCTCAGATAAAAAAACATACAGTATGTCACTTCTTTTTTGGGACATTTTGTACAGAAATACACACTATTTTCTGACTTTTTATTGGATTCCAAATATTGGTCATTCCAATAATCTGCATAGGTACTGGCCTTTTGAAAACACCCCCCCCCCAAACAAACATACAAACAAAAAACAACATATAGGTTGATCCCACCTACAGTGGCACAACAGCTTTTTGGAATGCTGCAACCATGCATCATGTAACTGATAACTAATTTAGAGATTTCCAAAACAAAGTAATCAAAAACACTGACTTACAATCGTTCTATCATGCTAGTTTTCCCCATATTGTTCCATACTTTGTGTGCACATTGAAAAAGCTCTGTTTTCGCAACATGTTCAAGCATGTTCCATTGTTTCCATGAATGATAACAGTCTATCCAAGCGTGTGTCAGTGTTCTATTTACCCTAGTAGATCCTCTGTCTGTCTGTCTGCCCGTCACAGACAGACAGACGTCCCCGGCTCTCAGCCACAGATGCCCCTCCACACTGAGCTGGTGGTGCCAGAGCCCGAGTGGCGGCAGGGGGGGAACGAAGCCCTCGCTGCCAGTCAGTCTGTGACAGACATGAAAGGTGGTGTGATGATCCCCCTCAACGCCACCACGACACCCAAATGTTCGCCCTCCCTTTTCAGTCAGTGCTGTAAGCGATGGAATAAATATCAAAACAGCAGTCTTCTAACCATCTGTCCTGATCTGTCTCAGCATATGAGCTCATTTTGATTGAGGGAAGAAGACGGACCTGCTCGACCGTGACCAAAAGTAAGAATAGAATATATCTAGAAGCGGGTTTTTTTTCCTCTTCTTCTTCTCTCCAAAGGATCAAAAAGCTGCCTTAAAGCAACACTCGCATGTGCACCGAAAAAGCCGCTATAATTACATTAGTGCAACATTTGTGTTACTATTCCACCACGGGAGTCTTTAGAAAAAGTATCACTTTGAGGAACAAGGCCGGCGAAAAGGAAGAAAAAACACTCCGCTGTGTATATTCACATACGAGTTCTGTTTTGCACTTCTTAAAAAATCTGACAGGAGACCACAATGGCTTTGACGAACAGCATCTGACTTGAAAAAACCCAAAACACAACAAGAAGATGGGGCCAGATGAGAAGCCAGAACAGCCCCTTTTGGCCGAGACTCTCTGAACAGCATGTACCAGCAGCACTCCCTATTCTCTGCGGCACATGTTAAATCATTTGCACATGGTGTTTTAGCACCAGCATGAATATTTGGAGAAGGCTGTTTGTTCTGAACCTTTCCTACATGTTTTACACATATCTGTCTCCAGTATGTGCATTATTGCTGGTTACCCAAGTTTATGGTGTTTTAAAGCTCTTTGGCTGCTGCAGGTCAATCTAGTAGTATCAATCTAGAGTATGGGGCATAAATGTAGAGCTGAAGCCAAAGTCCAGTTTTAATTACAGCTGACGTAAGAGGTCATTCTATCGTCCCAGTCTGTATGCACCAGATTAAATCGTTAACCGGTCTAGTAAAATGTGTGGGTTTTAGAGATAGATCCATTATTGGCCTGGCTGATTATTTTGGCCGATATCTGGCATTTTTCAGATTATCTATGTCTGTGTTTATATTCAGAAATGTCTCTCAAACAGAGACTGCAAAAACTGAACAAGAAACATAAGCCGTTGCCACAAACCAGGAAATTAGCTACTTTCACAGTGGCTAAGGAAATGCTAACGGCTAGCGGCTAAGTTAGTATGCAGCCACGATTTATTCTAAAACAGGGCCTGGAAAACCTTTGTGGACAATAAAAGTGATAGAACAGTGAAAGACTATGAAAATAGATAAGAACAGCAGACATCACTGCAGGAGACAAACTGATCAATCTCAGTTGATCCCACATGAACAGAGGAGACAATTTAATCACTCCTATTTCTACTTTATATATTCCGTCATAGTCACCCTTCTTAATGAGGAGGCCTCGCTATCACATGATGTTAAAACGCTACATTTATGCATATCATTTCCAAATATTGGTTATCGGCCTTCCCTAATCAGCAACAATCGACATCGATATCAACCCTACAAATCCCATATCGGTCTACCCCTGGTGGGTTTAGATCAAATGTACTTGCTACTGGACTGCGTTGTAGTGAAGTAAATTAATAAGAAAGTGTTAAAAAAGATTGAAACAATCAAAAAAGAAGCAACAATGACTACATTTGCCTGATTCCGGGTTCTCAGATAAAAACATACAGGTTGTCACTTCTATTTTTGGGACATTTGGTGCAGAAATGTACACTATTTTCTGACTTTTTAATGGATCCATTGAGAAGGTGATTGGCAGATGAATCAAAAATGAAAACAGGCATCCATCTTCTTGAACATACACATAGAAAATCTATTAGTCACATGCCTTAATCTGAATATCCTCATCCCTCCAAATGACAACTGCTTCGGCTGTCCCCTGTCTACACATGAGAACATGATTATTATTTAGTATTTTGTAATGAATCTAAACTGCCGTAATTTAAATCATGTGTTAGATTTCCTGGGAAAAGTCTGAAAGAAGACCACATGATCTCATTCCACTCAACATAACCAGCAAAAGCCGGCTTTTCGAGTTACAGTATAGTCAGAGCACTCTTTTTTCCACAAGCTCTAATGTTGGAGGCTATACAGACAGTCAGAATAATGTGAAATCACAGATACCCCCCTCACCCACCCAACATCCAACACTATAATCCACCCTTCCTGCTTGTATCCGTCAGCTTCGCGCAACTCAAAACTTTCTCTCTGCTTCTCATCTTTGCTCATTTCCTCTCACCTGTCCTTTTCAAGACTTTTTTTTCCTGTTTACAGTGGGATATTTTTCTGTTTTTTGTGTGTGTGTGTCTGTGCCCGGAGATGACAAACACTGTGAGCTGGCTACATGTGGTGTTGGTTGAGGTGGTAGATAGAGAGAAGGAGAGAGAGAGAGAGATAGAGAGAGGTGGGGGAGAAACTTGTATTTACACTGCTCTGATTTCTCACAGCTTGCTTACTCAAGCTGCTGGAATGCACAGGTTGCCATGTGTGCCAAGTTTAGCAGGCGGTGAGGGGAAAGTTACCTAAGTTTACTTGCAATCCTTTGGAGAAATGCAAAGGAGAGAAGGAGGAAGTTCGGCGACACAAAGTGACAGTGCAGCATGAATGATGACATAAGAAGCTGTAAAGTCACACTGGAAGCTTATGAACAAACCTTTCAGTCCCATGTGAGAATATTCAAGGGTCTGATGGTGAGTTTAACTGAGTGGGGGCGGCGCTGAGTCGGTAATAACAGCGTGACCTAAATTCCATTGACAATTATGAGCTGCTGTGATCAGAAAAGTGGAAAGCAGACATGATCAGCCGGTCTGGAAATCCTTTTAAGTTAGGAATTTACACTTTCATCTATTTTGAAATCATGCATTTTTTGGGGGGGTAAATATCTGCAACAATGTGGCCAGTTTTCTTGCGTAAAATGGCACTTTATTTTGAAATCTCTCCCCAAGGAGGCTCCTGCGTGAAAGTGAAACTTCCCTCACAAACAATCTGTGTGAGTTTTGTAACACCAAATGCCACTTTAAAAAAAAAAAAAAGATTCTTACCTGCTATATCCCATAGCTGTAACCTGACCAGGGTCTTGCTGTCCCAGTTGATGACTTTGAGCGCAAAGTCGACCCCGATCGTCGCCCTGTAGTGCTGCGAGAAAAGCTGGTGGACGTAGCGTTTGATGATGCTGGTTTTGCCCACACCCAGCTCCCCGATCACCAGCACCTTGAACAGGTATTCCTTGCACTCAGACACCGAGCCCCCGGCCATCCCGAGACTGACAGTGTTGCTCCACGAGAAGAAGAAAAATAAAAAAAGCCCAAGTCACAGAGAGAAACTTGCTGCTTCTGCTGGTTTACGCTCATACGCGCCTGTGGAGGAGCTGGAGAGGTCTGAGGCTGTGGGCTGGTCACACAGCTGAGGGTCAGATGCGGCAGAAATCACAAGTAAAACCCCCCACCCTGACTCACTAACTCACTCACGCATACACTTTCTAAATCTCTCTCTTCTTCCTCCTCCTACAGCACAGCAACCACCTGATAAGTCATAGGACCCGGAAATCAAGGGAGCTTGACTTCTGCTTCTTCTCCTCCTCCTCCTCCTGCTGCGGTTACAGTCAGCTTTTCATGCTTAGATTAGGGGATCTTGTGCCCGCGCCAAGCAACCAGCTGTCTTGACTTTGTCCCCCCCCCCCATTGTGTTTTAAAATGAAATTCAGGAAAGTGAGAGCAACAACTTGAAGTTGAATGTCGCGACGCACAAATTTACACATATATATGCCAAATTATGATTCAGAGTGATTTTTTTTATTGAAACAATTGTTGTTTTCTGGCTGAGAATGGCAGCAACAATTTACAAAAGATGGTACAACATTGTTTCAGAGATGTTAATCATTTATTTCAACTAGTAATATCACATTTCTACTTAAAATGTCATGTCCAAAATCATTTACTCCCCTTAAAATGACTATAAAAAGTCAGAAAGCAGTCTACATTTCTGCACCAAATGTCCCAAAGTAGAAGTGACAGACTGTATGTTTTTATCTGAGAACCTGGAATCAGACAAATGCTGGTATTTTTGCTTCTTTTTCAGATTGTTTCAATCGTTCTCTCTTATTTCTTCATTTACTTCACTACAATGCCATTCAGTTGCAAATATGTTTGATCTAATCCCACTAGCTATCGACTGATATGGGATCTTTAGGGTCGATACCATTTAGTGGCTATCAAGGAGGGCCAATAACTGATATTTGGAACTGATATACTGTACATTGCTGTTATGTGATCAGTTGTTGTTTTCTGGCTGAAATTGGCAAAAACAATTTACAAAAGATGGTAAAACATTATGTTAGAGATATTAATCATTTATTTTAACTAAAAATTTTCCATTTCTACTTAAAATTCCACGTCCAAAATCATTTACACCCTTTAAAATGGCTGCAAAAAGTCAGAAAATGGTTAGTAGTAGTGTACAAAATGTCCCCAAATAGAAGTGAAATCCTGTATACTTTTATCTGAAAACCCAGAATCAGACAAATGTAGTTATTTTTGCTTCTGTTTCAGATTGTTCAAATATCTCTAATGCTTATTTATTCATTTAATTTACTATAATGCAGTCCAGTAGGTAGTATGTTTGAACTAAACCCACTTGGGATCGACTGATTTGGGATTTTTAGGGTCGATACCGATTATTGCCAATCAAGAAAGGCCGATAACTGATATTTGGAACTGATATACAGTGCTGTAAAACCAAATAAATAAATAAATAAAAACATGACTTCTCGACAAGCATTCCTCCACTGGCTGTTAAAGCTGTTAAATACAAACCTGATTTTAAGGTTATTTTATTCGATTATTAATCCCAGTATGGTTTTGTACTTGGATACATTTTTAAACTTCCCTACCCCTAAAAACCTCTTAGATCCTCTGAACAAATACAGATAAGGCTGGTTTGTAAGGAAAGACTGTGTCTTTGCAGCATCAGCCCTAAAGTTTTAGAATAGCCTTCCTCTTTCAATCAGATAGTCCTTCATTTAATTTTTAAGAAAATCTCAAGCCGTGCATGTTTTAAAATGCCTTTTGGTTGCTCTTAATAATTCTATTATTTGATTGTTTCATACTTATTATATTTTAGAAATTTAACTTGTGAGATGCTGTCCTGTTTTGCCTCATTCGTGATATTATATATTGTTGAATTGATTTTACAAGGCTTCTTCCTGTCTTTGTTTTTTGCACATATATTTCTGTTGCTGCTTGACCAATACCCTGCAGAGCACTTTGGTCAGTTCAAGTAGTTTTAAACATGCTATTTAAATACACTAGATCTGATAATTTTCTGTCAGTGTTTGAGAAAATGCAGCTTCTATACCATTTCAAACAGTCCTGATAATTTCTGCTATGTTCAAGAGCATTCTAAGACGCTGGGCTATACACTGAGAAGAGATGATGCAGGAACACTGATAGCGTCAGTAGAAGGCAACTTTTTGGTTCTTGAAGACAGCTTAGCTCTAATCCAAATTTCTGAGTTCTCAGGACTGAAGATGCAAAAAAGCATGTGTCTTCTACTGATGTCCTGTAGGATTATCATGACCTTAATGTCTTAGAATCTACACCGAAGGCTTTCTCTGTAGCTCTCTAGTCAGAGCTTTTGGGTTTTGAGCTTGCTATTATGGTCCATTCTTTAGAGAGAGTTGTGCATTGTGGCTCCACACAGGACAGGAAAAGGCTATAATCCCGTGTCCAGATGTTTGCCAGTGGTCACAGTTTATTGCAGAATAAAAAGGAAAAGAATTTCACACTGTGAAAAATTTCAAAGGGCGTGGTCGAAAACCAAAAGTAACCCGCACGTTGGCAAGAATGGTAGTGTGAGAGACCAAAAAGATTCCAAAGATCACCACCAAAGGCTTCCCTAAAGAATTTGAGCAATTCTGGTGCCAACAGTTAGAGGCAGACACTCCAGCAGAGACAGCACAAAGCTGGTCTCTGTGGGACAGACCAAGGAGGATTCCACTTCTCCAAGAAAAGCTTGCCTGCCTTTTGCAGAAGCTCATATGGATAAAGAGGAAAGCTGTTTGGGTACATGAAAGTGCAAGAACGCCATCCGAGCAGTCAAGCATTGTGAAGGGAATGCAATGCTTTGGAAGATTCTGCAGGAAAACATCAGGTAATCTGCAGAAAGATTTGGCCTTGGGCACCACTGGACTGCCCAACAAGACAATGACCCAAAACATGCAGCCAAAGCAGCCAAGGAGTGGCTAACAGAAAACAACATGAACATGTTGGAGAAGCCCAGCCAGAGTCCAGAGCCGAGTAACATTAAGAATCTGTTGAGGGACCTGAAGATCATCACTAAAGAGTTATGATCCAAAATTCCAATAGGGACATGTGGAAAGTTGGTTAGCAATTATAAGAACTGTTTGATGGCTTCACTTTACTGAGAAATGGTATGAGTAGTGTTGGATATGGCATTTTTTGTGAAACAAACTAACAAACAAAAAACACTGAAATAGTTAAAATCATTATTATCATTAACATCTCTGACTCAGTATCTCACTTTGGTCACTTGTTAATGTCATTTACAACCAGAAGAAAACTAGTAATCAAATAAAAATCCCCTTTAAATGTGAATTTGCCATGGGCATGAATCATTTTTTTCTCAACTGTGCATCATTTGCACATAGAAGGTCAAATATCTGAGTGAGGTCACCAAAAACCATTTCTGGAGACTTTAAACCATTTGTTTTGGGATACCTTGAAAACCTCAGCAGCCCCCCAACTCTGATGTAAAAAACATTGGTCTGATGTAATACACCTTTTTTTTTTTTTTTGCAGTCCAACCAGATGCCTATCAGATTTCTTTTAAGCTGTTGCAGGCAGTAATCAGTCTTCTTAATATAAATAGTTTTTTATTTTACAGCATTGTTCATGTTCAGCTCACCCAAAACATAAAGGCCTATTTCATTCTAGATTCGACAGTGTTGAACAGGTGGCACCTCGTATATTTTTACATTGGTTAAAATCATTTAACAACTTACACTATAATCGACTAAAAACATTTGGAAATACAATACAATTGCACTATGTACTGTGTAGTCTTGTACTTTGCAATGACTTGCATTCTTATAGATAAAGAACTAAGAAACTTAACCTCAAGTAAACTACTTAAGTTTATAATGCAAGATTTAAGCAAAAAATCGAAACATGTATAATCTCATTACAAGAAGCAACTAATCATTGGTTACTTTTACAACCAAATGTATTCAATAGGATACAGTCGACTCAAGTTAGCTTAATAAAAGTTACCCAAAAAAACCAAACACACTGCTCCTTTCACAAGTATCTGAGGACAGTTTCAAAATGTATAAACTTTTTTTTCTTCTGTTGACATTCTAAATATAGAAACATTTATCAGTATTACAAACATACCACCTGTGTGAAAAAACAAGAGATGGCTCAACAGTATTACAAACTTCTGAGAATTTGTACAACTTGTAATGTGTTTTCCATTACACCGACACAGCAAAACTCTGAAAACGTGAGAAAACACCAACACCGCATGGAAAGCAACAGCATTTCCTTTTATCACGTCCCATGCGCAGAAAAAACTCAGTTCTCGGGTTATGATCGAGTGTAAACTGAATAAACAACATTGCCATCATCTACAATCACGCTATTACCTGTATCGGCTACATCATAAAAAAATCGAAAGCAGGGATGTAGGTTGATAACAACTTTTGATTGGCACATTATATCCATACATCGTACAGCGCAAGTCTTCAGCAGAAAAATCTCAGTTCGTTAAATAATATTTTTTTTGTGGTGAGCACACCTCGCGACACAATATTCAACCAACACTTGTTCTTGTTAATTTGTTAATATTTAAATTGCAATGAGGTCTGATGAGAGGAGGTGGATTTAATCAATTAATGAGGAGGGAGAAAAAAAGCAGATACTCTGACTGCTGCACCCGTGAAGAGACCTATAAGTGTGCAGCACAGAAGAGCGGAGCTAATCAAAACTCAAATGCACTCAAGCTATTGCAGTCTTCAGCAGAAGTCTGGCCGGGTGTGTCAAAGTGTACTCTGCAAATACAGTATATACACATAGAATTGTGTTTCTCTTTCCACTTTTTTTTCTTGCAGAACATCTAATAGCACTGCCTCTATTAAAACCACAGCTACATGTTGTTGTTGTTTTTTTATAAATGATTCTCAGTGTTGCTTCATTCATCAGAATTTGGCATGAGAGCTGACTAGTTTTGGCACTGTTCCCAGTTTTACATTTTTACAGAAAAGGCTTTGTGCACTGACAGACCGGAGCACTCTTAGATAATTCCTGATGTATCTTTACTTAGTTTTTCTATTAACCACTTACTGATAAAAGCAGAGTAATAAATACAAGCGAGCAAAATGGCAAAGCAAAAAAATAAATAAATGTTTAAAACCTCGAAATGTTAAAGAGTATGTATCTGTTTGTGTGTTTGTGTGTGTGAAAAAAAAATGCCTGTCTGTGTGATGCACAAGTCTGCTGACAGCCACCGTGCCAGTGCCGTTTTTTTTTTTTTTTGCTCTCACAGTGTTGAGGAGCTGTGTGCAAAGTCTCGGAGGATGTTTGAGGTGTAGACTGAGCTTGGAGGGCTACCGAGCAGCGACTCGATGATGGGGGAGCCGGTGACGGACTCCCCCGAACACACAGAGTCTCTGAAGGGGGAGGGGGGAGACAGAGCAAGGGAATCCTCCAGAGTTGTCTTGTGCTGAGTTAAGTCCTCGCCTTCCCCGTCCTCCCCATCCCCCTCGTCCTTGGCATCGTAAATGTAGCTGTGCAAGAGGTCCAGCTCCTCGTCCTCGGGCCCCTCCTCTTCGAACGCTCCAACCCGTGGGGCTGAGGGAAGCTGAGAGGGCGTCAAGCTCAAAGGCTGGTTGGCAGGGATTGGCTCCCTGGCAGCGTGGTCGTTCAGTGAAGGGACGTGGGAGCTGTGGGTATCCACCACAGCCCCCTGCGAGCGCTCCGTGGTCGTGTGGCGAGAGGGCAAGTAAGGAGCCGGCTCGTCTAAATCAGACTCAGGCCCTTGCATCTGTTCAGAGCAAGTCGAGGTCCAGAGGGTGCGCTGTGCATCGCCCTCATCATCTTCCTCTGTCAGGTTGTACAGTGGCTTAGTTCCAGGCGGTTCTTGGGGGTGATGTGGGTCTGTGCCAAGGTTGCAGGTGGAGGGCTCACAACTGTGGGGGTCGGGGGTGTTAGTTAGGGGCCTGATGACCGCCGTCTGATTCAAGCTGGCTTCTTGTTTCCTCACATGCACAGACAGTCTGTGCCACACATTCCCCCCCCTCGGAGGGTGTCTTGCACCTGATTCAGACCATGACACAGACTTGCCATTAGAACTATGAACGAGATAAAGACCCAAGTTACTTTCACAGGAAACCAGGAGGTGGAGACAGAAATAAAACAACACCAACATAGCAGCAACATACAGTAACACAAACAGAGCAGCAGCATTTCAACATTCCTGGCGCATGTTAAAATACTTGACTTGACATTTACAGCTTTGCTCAAGGGTCCATTCATGAGCTCTAAAGAGCATTACATTTATCAACATCACAAATAGTGATCCATAATGTGCTGCAGACAGCATTATGATCTTCAAATTGCTTTAGACATTGAGTTCACGGAATTAAGAGCCGTCCAGCTCATTCCTATCCTTATTTGCTTACGTAGATATAAATGGGACGCATGCATTTGCAAAGTGTTTCTGTTGGTTCCTGAACTGGCCCGAAGACGACAGTTGAGTTAAGTGGACAGTGAGCTAGGACTGGCTCTAATGTGATTAGTTCGGGAGGTGGTTAGGGGAAGGTGTTCATGCTGAGAAAAGTTAAATGTGAGGTTAATTCAGGATAAACCAAAAGCAGCAGGGTGGCAGATCTCCTTCTTGGAGGGCTGCAGTGTCAAAAAATGTGTTTGTCATTGCCAGTTTAGGAGAGACAGCATCACAGAGGATCACATGTATATCTTTAATTCATCAGATACATGAACCAGTCAGGTTGTCCTTGTTGTTAAATGCAGAAAAAATCTCAACAAACTCAAATTCAGAACTAACCAATTTAAAAATTATTCTACTACAATCTTTTTCATGTTCAATTTTCTTCTCAGTTCTCAATCTGTCTGGTGAGCGTCTGAGTCCCTCCCCTGGTGCCATATGACAGTAAAATAAGTCGATAGCTCAGTTGAGAGTGCAGCCCTGCAGGAAAGGAGTTGAATTACCGCCCCCAAAACCAAAAACATTTGCCAGCCGTGACACTTTACAGTACGCTCCTCGGTGTAGAAGGTTACAGGGTTAGAAGATTAGATAGGCTGCATAGCACAGGGTAAGAGACAACACTTAAACATATTGGGATCACTCTCATTCTCTGCCCCGCTCCTTACTTTAGTCACCTGTCCATGTGCCACTGCTGTGGATCTCAAAAAAGTTAAATGCAAGTCTTATATCTAAGTTTAGATTATACTTTAATAGTCACTGGGATATCTTAGCTTTCAATAACAGCAAATGTCCCGCCCTGAGCTTTCTAGTGAATTCAGCTACAGTATTTCATTCTCAGAGGGAGGGGGATGTGCCATATAAATCAGTATCTGTTTGCCTTTGCATTGACCGGGGTACTGAGAAGTTAAAAGTGGACCACTGACGTCATGCATAAACACTAAAATATTTGTGTCTTATGGGGAAAAAACATCCCTAGTCTGATTTGCAAATAAGTGATAGTTTAATGTGCTTAAAGTAATGTATTTTTAAAAAAAAAATAATTTAAGTGTTTAGGCATCGTATCATTTGGTCGTCACCCAGTATCCCCAGGAAATATACCATAACAATGAGCAAAATGAACAACAAAATAGTTACTCACTTGGAATTGCCAGATACAGCCTTCTTCCGGCGGAACATGTTGAGGAAGCTGTTGCTCCCGCATGGAGCCGCAGACTTTCCATCTCCAACATGCATTCGCACCACGTCAGACGTGGTGAAGGCGCTTCGGACATTCCTCTCCGGCTTGGCAATGATAATGTACATCTTGGGTGTGAACATGCAACCCAGTGCCACCGTTACACTCAGGCTGACAGAGAACGATGTGGTTATGATCTTGTAGTTGGAGCCAAAATAGATCGGCACGAAGGCCAACCAGATGATGCAGGTAGTGTACATCGTAAAGGCAATGTATTTAGCCTCATTAAAATTGGCAGGGACGTTCCGTGTCTTGAAGGCATAGTATGTGCAGCTCATGATTAACAGTCCGTTGTATCCCAGCGGCGCCACCATACCTACGTTGCTAGTGTTACAGATGAGGTAGACCTCACGTATGCTGGGGTACGACTTGATCGGCTCGGGAGGCTCCAGGATGATCAGCGTGATCTCCAGAGTTAGCTGCACGCTGATTAGCATAAAGGCGATGATCACCTGTGCCCAGGCGCTCATGAAACGAGGTTTCCTGGTGCAGATTTTCTTCTTACTGCCAGCCAGGATACGAGCAATGCGGTTAGTTTTGGTTACGAGGGCAGAGTAGCACATGGCAGATGACAGGCCCACCAAGAGCCGTTGCAAATAGCAGGAGGCCACTGAGGGACGGGCGATTAAAGTGAATGGACAGATATAGCCCAGGAAGATGCCTGCTAAGATGATGTAACAGAGTTCTCTGCTGGAGGACTTAACCACGGGTGTATCACGGTACTGGATGAACACGAAGGTGACAAATGAGGTAATCAGGATGCCCACGCAGGAGAAAACCACTGCAACTATGGATTCCACATCTGCCCAGTCAAGATACTTCAAAGGCAAGGGCTGGCAGCCTGGGAAGAGCAGAGGGGATATTGGGTCAGTCTTTAAGTAGTACTGTAGTGCATTTTTTTTTAATCAATAGTAAATTAGAAAAGAATGTATGAGTAGATTGGTGGTAAAAGAGAGGAGCAAAGCAGAGATGAATGATAGCAGAGATCAGTGTTATCCAAGAAGGTCTAGAATCGCTCAGGAAGAAGGTGCCTGAGGCCTCAACCCCTCTCATATGGTGCTGATGGTTTAACGGCAATTCATGGTTTTTGCATCCCCATTAGTCTGACTCACCGAATGTAGGCTGCGGTTATAAGCCACTGCTCATTTGCGATGTCATTCTCCCCCTTACACTCTCTGCTTGTTACCGTTGCCTTCACTATAGAGAACAACAACAACCTCCAGACAGCATCCTACAACACTGAAAATTTAAAGTTTTTCCAAGGATTTGGATCATGTAGTGAAGCAGCCCTGCTAGTTTTTTTTCTGGTGGACTATTGATTTTAATGACAATGTTTGCCTCCCTGCATGCAAATGTTCTACCAAAACAATTCCACCTGTCTTTATTTTGAGTAAACACCGAAGCCGCATCCTTCGCTTAGCTCTGCCTGTGAAAACTGTGATTGGTTTAATGAAATACAAACAAGCCAAAGAGTGTTTTTCTCCTATAACGGGATGATAGTGTGCTGCAGCCAGACCATTATGTGTTACTAATGGCAGGAATGGACTGGCAAAACAAGATTACATCCCCATGCACTAACTTTGAGTGGAGACAAGGAATGCACACAGGTCCATTCATATTACAATATATATAATATAGGGTAGGTGTTGGTCTGCTATGCATTGTCTTCACATTGAACACAGAAAAACACATGGTGTCCCTGTCGATGTCTCTGAAAGATTGGCTGTGACTTTCTGCTTTTTTTTTTTTTTTTACAGGATGTAACAGCTGTTTACTAAGTGTGCTGTAGCACTGTTTAAATAATCATTCCTCAGGTGTGCCAAGAGCTACAGAATAGTCCGTTGCCAGAGCACATATTTCACAGGATATCTGGAGAATATGGAACTTCTCCCTTTTTGGGGCACTATCTGTGAAACGCATGTACCAATCAAAGGGCTTCCAAAGTCAAGCCGTTGCCCTAGCCCTGCAGTTGCAAATTTTGGGTGGCAAATTATTATGACACAGGTAATCGTGGCAAGAAGATGTGCCTGGTATCAAAAAGTAGGTAAAAACGAGGCTTTTCATATGCTTTAACTTGTTTTGACCAACCACCTGTAGCCCACATGGTGACATGACTCTTGAAAGAAGACCCAAAATGCTCTTTTTAAAGATTTGTCTTGTGAATTATCGGAAGACAGATAACACACCCAGGGTACCAAGTATTGTTCCATTCACATTAAACCGGTGCAGTTTTTCTGTGAAACTATGATATATCCCGTGACACTGATGCTCAAAATAGATTTGGCTGCAGTTCTGAACAGAATTAAAATGTGTTTTACAAGCCTGAAAAGTTTATGTGGCTATCTCTTTTACATGAGAAGTTATGAAGTTATGTTCAAAAAATACTGGAAAATACAATGTAAATTAAAAGATTCGACCCGTTCCTCTGTACTTCAGGGGCCTTTAACTTGTAAAATGTTGATAGTATGAAGGTAAAATTTTGCACTTAATATGCTAAAGCTTTTATACAGGAAAGACTGAATCAGAGAGGGTTATGTGAGGGACACTGATCGATTTTTCATGGAATAATATGTATGTGTCTGACACTTACAGTCAAAGCTTTACACAGTAAGTACAGTCTGCCATGAAAAGAAAGTGGAAATATGTTGCGATTTCAGATTGTGGAGACTTTTAAAAATACTTAATTACTCATTACTATAATAACTGCTACAGACAGATGTTAACTTGTTCATATAGCTGCTTGTACAGGTGTGACAGTGAATATATTACAAGGGAAAGGGGGGCATCGTCACTGCATATGTATAGGGTCCAGATTTTTGCTCTCTGGCACTGTCAGAAACCAATGTGCATCAGTCATCATACTCATCCTAAAAGCTCTAGTTCTGTCAGATTTCTCTCTTATTTCCATGTGCATGTGCAAACACGTGGGCATGTGTGTTAACTCTGTCATGATGCACTAGTTGCATACTTGTCATCCAGCATGCAGGGGAAGCTAGTAGAGCTGACATCCCTAGACTTCCCCAGCTTAACACTCCATAAATTACATGCTTCTGCTAATAGCATTACAGTGACTTCACAGAGAAACCCACTTCTGGTCTGCACACTAACTCCTAATGTGTCAAATCATAGGAAATCAGGAATTTTAAAGTAACACAACGGCTCTCCCTCAGGAAAACTGGGTATTTTCAACTGTTTGGTAAAGGTATGAATGAGAATATCAAAGTGTAAACCAGCTGATACCCTGGGCTTTTATTTAAATGCACTGGAATGCATTTGATGCTTTTCTTTCGACTTTCCACCAAGCTTTGCTTACAGGTGCATCGGCCAAACTTCATGCAACTTGATCTATAAATCCCTTATTCCCGACTGTCCATTCTAAGCTAAAGGAATACCATGAAAATTCCAAACACAAAACTCACTCTTCTGCTGTACATCTTCACATTTGACTTGACTTAACTTTACATAACTCTCTTAGTATCCTCCAAATGCAATAAGAGCAAAAGGAGAATTTCTTCCTCGACAGCTTCCTGAAATGTATCCCCAAGCCTCTCATGGCAGTAATAGGATTTTACACCTGGAAACTGAGAGCGCTTCTCGAGTTGATAAATTGCTGTCAAAACAACCACTTGGTCACAACAAGGTGAAGAGCGGAGGGGAGGAAAGTGAGCAGTATCACTTTTAGAGGAGTTGTTGGGGAGGTTGAGAGAGCTAAGAGAACTGAGATACAGGGCCTGGATGTTGAAAAGCAGCAGCGAAAGGAGGAGTCGGGGTACTGAGGTATGAAAAATCAATACACAAATCTCACTGTTTCCCTAAAATTGTTCTTGAAAGGTTTTTGTTCTTGAAAGATGTGAATGCCTTGGCTTTGGGTCAGGCAAAATGTTGGACAACTGACAAAAAATACATGAAATGGGTAAAATAATAGGTGTGGATTAGTTCAGAGAGCATGGATGAACATTATTCATAAAAACAAAAGCAGTTAAGCTCAGAGCATCTGGTTTGTCCTACCTGCCAGTTCATCATCGGGCCACCATCCCAGCTCACAGGCCTTGCAGGTAAACTCATCCTGGACGTACTCATTGTCTTTGCATGTGGTGCAAATCCAACAGCAGCTCACCTCGCCCTTCCTGATCACCTGCAAGGAGAGAGGCCAGACATAAACAATTCGGGGTCAGACACATCTTAGCAACCAGTCACAACACTGATCAAATCGTGATGAGCAGCACATCTAACCCAAAGCAGCACACATGAGCAATCAGCATCAAGGGGTTATCAAAGACGAGTACGTGCTTGTGCAGTTTTTTTTTTTCTTTTCTTGAGTCCCAGACAGTGTTTAGAAAACAAGGCCAGCTGCTTTTACATTCTGCTCCCAAAGACTCTGTTACCAGCACTGTGATATGTAAAGCAGGGTGATAAGTGGGGCAGGAAACAAAGCAGATAGAGGGGGAAGCGTGAGCAGTCAGGAGAGAGGATGCATCTTCCCGCAGGGCGACTCAGTCTATAGCCAGACTGAAAACAATCGGCCCCAGATGAAGCAAATTAGGGCATTTCTTTAAACTGGGTTCGATTCCAGTTTTTTTTTTTTTTAACTATTTACTGTGACAAACTGGCCTCTTCTCCAGGTAGGATGATCACAGGAATAAAACTTTTTATGTGAAGAATTTCAAAGCGTTTAGATTTAACAATGATGTTGTCTTTTCACGTTGTCTATCACATTTAATTAGACCGAGTAGACATGTTTGAAAAATCCTTTTTATTGCTCGTGATGTTTCCTTGCAAAATTTCTAATTGATGAGGCAGGATTTTAAAATGTAGGACAGAGTAGCGTCCTCAATGCACTTGCTCGGTGAGGATGTGTTGGATGATTAACCCTCTGAACTCCAATACCTGCACACGAATTTGAAAAGCTTGCTATCTTTAAAAACAATTGATCACAATTACAGCATTAATCACAGTCAGAAACTGTAAAAAGAGCAAAAATTATTGGACATTCAACAAATTCTGGCACAGTCTTTCAATTACCAATCTGCGATGTGCCGTTACATCCAAAAAACCCTAACTCCAAGCTTGAAATTGTGCAATTTTAACAAAAACACTTATTCTGCTTGTCTAATTTTAAACATCACCAGAAATAAACCATTTTTTCTAATCAGGTTCTGTAATGGAAACAAAAAAATTCTGTGTTCCTTAGCATAACCACAAAGCCATATGTGACTTAGCTTTGAGTAACAGCAACATAAGAAAATTTAAGGACTTTTTGGCTGAACTCGGCTGAACTGCAGGGTGTGTTTACGCAGAGCAGACAGGAGCTAGGTATGGAAGTAGTAGTAAAATATGTCTAGTATGTAGAGCCACCATCCATTCATCATCTATACACTGCTTAATCCTCTGTAGGGTCGCGGGGGACTGGAGCCTATCCCAGTCAACTCAGGGCGAAGACAGGGGACACCCTGGACAGGTCGCCAGCCTATCACAGGGCTACTTATAGAGACAAACAAGCACACTCTCATTCACACCTACGGACAATTTAGAATAATCAATTAACCTCAGCATATTTTTAGACTGTAGGAGGAAGCCGGAGTACCCGGTGAGAACCCACGCATGCACAGGGAGAACATTCAAACTACACACAGAAAGATCCCAAGCATCCTAACCGGGACGCGAACCGGGGATCTTCTAGCTGTGAGGCGACGCTGCTAGTCACCAAACCACTGTGCAGCCTGTCGAGCCACCATTTTTTCATTTTTTTTTGTAACACCTGTTGAACTAGGAAAAATAATGCGCCTGTGGCATACAGTTTGTTTTAATCTTTTTGCAAAACACATAATTATATTTATATATTATATTATAATTTATGGCATTTTAAGTTCATTGTACTGTGCAGAAGATATTTCTGAATGATCTCTACTGGTTGAATAGAGGTGCAGGACTTTATATCGCAGTGAAAAATGGGCCCATAGTGAGTAAAAATGTAGCAGGAATGAAAAATGACCAGTAACTGGTTGGGGTTCAAAGGGTTAACTGAAAGGACAAACGTGAAAGATAACATTTACTGCAATTATGGCAAATAGAAATGCTACCAGTAATGACAGTTATTTAAGAGCACAGGTGTCAAGGGGCAATGCCACCTTCGTGTTAAGTTATGACAATCTCTTTTTAACCACAGGAATGAGTGCCTTGAAATTTTAGACATTCAGAGGCTGAGTCCTGATGACTGTAGTGATCTTCTGACTTTTCCACTGATTCCACCACAAGAATATTTTTGGTGTGTAGTGGAAAGTCATTAATTTTGGTACAGATATCCATGGTCACCTAAGGATTCATATTAAACAATTTTCCTGACTAACTATTCATTGCCACCATTGAGTCACTGTTATCATTTATATAGAAGGAGTGGCAAAAAGTTACATACAGACATTTATAATTCCCAAATGATATTCCCTAATGACTTTGGAAAGCCCATGACTGATTCTCCATCCAAGCCCAGCTCAAAGAAAAAAAAATCTTTTACAAAAGCTGTCTAATTCTGCTTACATCCTTTAGGGGCTATTCCTGGGGCGGGACCAAAGATTTATAGAAAACAACCAAAACTGTGCTGTCAGCGTTTGTATGGGTGTATGTGATACCTTTAATCCTCCAGCCTGTTCATGCAGACTTTGTGGCTCTTTTATGTGTAAAGCAAAAGGAACTCGCGAGTATCATGAAACTTGTGTCAACACTGTGTGGATGCAAGCCAATAGAAAATAGGCCAGATAAAGCATCAACCTACACATTTTGCTGTGAGACTGCAATGGCCATCCAGGAAGTCATGTTTTTTTTTCTGGAATATCTCAACCACTGTTGGATGGATCCTCATTAAAATGTGGTGTCTCCAAAATCGTTTTTTTCCCCATTTCTTTAACTTTTACCGACAACCATGGCCACGTCAAAATTTAAGTTTGTCCAACGCTTTAGTTTATCAACAGTTAACTAAAAAAATGATATTTTCATCAGTTTCAACTGTAATTTGTACTGAGTGCAATCTAGCCAATGTTAGCATTTTAACATGCTAAACTGAGATGCAACCCTTGGTAGAAATTACCTGCAAAATATCAGCTTTGTAGCATGTAAGTAATTTCCATAAGACCTCCCGATTAAATCAAGTTGAAATAAATGTCATGCACTTTTCTTGGTTTTTTTTTTTTTTTTTTAGCATTCTTTGAATAAATAATTGAACAGGCCTAATATTTAGTGAAAATTTAAAGCACAAACTCTATAGATTTTCTCTAATGAATGTTGATTTTTCAGACTTTTTGGACTAAATTAACCCTGGACATTTCAATGTCCTCACCTTTATCTGTCCTTTGGAGCAGGGGTCACTGCAGACCGAGCGAACCATTTCACTGCTGTTCATCCAAAGCTTGTTGTCATCGATGTTCAAGATGCCCTCATGCCAGGAGCCCACATTAATGTAGTCATAGCGATCTTCACCCACGCTCTGTAGATTCATGATGTCATACCTGGAAGTACAGAGGGAGAGATGGGAGACTGTAATGAGTTTGGGTAAGTTTATTAAGTAAGTAGAGGAGAAAATTGGAGCAGATGTGGGGGAGAGTAGAACACGGGGGAGTTCAAGATCACACACAGTGAAAGAGTGGGGAAGACAGAGATATAGCGAGAAGGGAGAGGGGGAGAGTGACAGGTAATTTAATGATAACACTTCCCTAGAAACCTTTCTTTTTCACGTCCAAAGTCTCTAACAGCTTACAACCCAGTTAGTGTGACATGCTAGCAAACACTGTGGCTTCATTTTTCTATTGAACCACGATGTGCTCCGCCTCACCTCTAGCTGACGGAGGAATGACACGGCTGTGTTTTCTGACTGTCAAATGCTGTCTGTTGGACTGAAGAGAGATCAAAGTGGCTGCCACAGTGGACAATCCACTGAATCTGTTCCAGTCCAAACTAATTACATCCTTTCGTGCTCTAAACTTGTGCACACGTGTGGGCATTTGCACACATGCTAATGAGTAGGAGAATGGGAGAAGGGAGATTAATGACCAAGCTGATGATTTGAAGTCTCCATTTTCTTGCCTTATTTTTTTTTTTCATTCTTCGCCCTCCTTGTCGTCTTACCTGCCTGGAGTGTCTCCATTTTCATCAAAATAAATCTCCTCCCCTGAGACTCCTCTGAAGGATGTCTTGAGCAGGTAGTCCAGCAGCTTGCTGCCATCAATAGGGTCCATGGCCTCACAGAGCCCTGTCTGCCCTGGACACAACTCCTTGTGCATGTCATGCAGGCCATGAGCCATGGCATAGATGGCATTGATGACAAAGCCCATCTTACTATCCTGAACATAGTTTTCATGCAGACTCTCATTTCCTGTCAGAGGGAAAGAAGAAGTCGTCAAACCATTGGAAGAATTACGAATTATTACTGAAAGATTCCTACGTGGTGTTTTGTGGAGTGACACCGTGTAAGGGAAAGCATAAGAACAGAGAAAGAAACAGAAGTCTGTTTTGCAGCAAAATATATTAATTAAAACATGACATCTAAAAGCTTAATAGGATGCAGGTGTGGAGGACAACCATCGCCTGGGAAAATCCCAACCCAGTCTCCACGAAATTATGGTCCTTTACAGCTAAACTGCATTCTCAGTCAGGTTTTGAGGCAAACATATTGTCCGCCAGTTTGTAATGTATCACAGATGCGTTTCTAACCATCGTATCTTTGCCATTGCTTAACTTGTTCCTCTTCAGCCAATCAATTATAGGCTACTCTGTATTAGATGGGGCAGGACTTGGAGAAATGCTTTAAACATGAAGGGGAAGAGACGTATTTGGACCTAAACCATAACATCTTTAATCAATTTAACCAAGCTTTCAAAATCTGAATGTGTCATACACAGCATGATATTTTTCTAAACCTAACCAGTAGATTTGTGCCTAATCCTGACCAGAAAGTGAGTAAAAATCAAAAGTAAGCAATGACAGAAAACACAACTTAAATCTGGAACTGATGGTCTGTTGTCTATCACAGGACACAAACCTTCATCTTCTGGTGGAAAGTCTGATTTCTGACTAATCGATTGGTTGGATTTGCCACCATCCAGCCCTCCTGTCACCTTTCTCATGTGTCAGGCCAGAAATTAGATTATTTTCAATGCAAAATTGAATTTCCGTCAAAACGTTATTGAGAATGCAGTTTAATTGTATGGGAATTTAATTTTGTGTAGACTGGGTTGGAGAATCCTGAGACTGTGTACGCAAGTTGTACTTCAGTCATCTAAAGGCACTGCCACACTGTCAAACCTCAGTGTTACAGAGAACAGGAAACTGGATGGAAAACAAAAATCAGATGACAATATTGAATATTATAGGAATGAATTTATATTCCTCTTCTCTGCCTCCTGAAACAGTGCATTTAAAACACTGACTTTTTTTGTTTGTGACATCGACATGCACATACAAAGGTTGTGATCTATCTCTGTACATCTTTTCCAGCTGTTTGTGTCAACTGTGTGTGCTCTGTGAGCCATTCCTTGGTGCACTTTTTCAATGTATAAGGCAATATTTTTTGTATTTTACTCCGCATACAGCACATACAAGCCCAGTGCTTAATTTCAGAGTTTGACTGATGCAATTCTTACTACAACTGAGAGCCTCAGACTGCCAGGATGAAGATATGCTACCATTTGACTAAATCACAGAAAGTGTTTAAAAAGAGCATCAGTCAAACTCTTCCTGTCTTGGAAGAGTCAAATGTGTACAGGTGAAATTTAGACATAAATCAAAAAGTCATAACAGTGGCTTGAAAGACACACTTACCACCTTGAAGATCTTTGGAACATAAGAGGTTTGTAAAAAAGTGTGATACAGACAAAGTAGAAAAGCAACTATGACTGCACTGCTCTTAGATGGCAACACATCACAAACCACTGCCTGGTTTTATTTATCATTTGATTGAAAGCATGCTGAGCAATTTATTCCAACATCAATTGGTCTGAAAGTGTTGATTGGATTTTTTAAAGTAATTTTGGTTTGTGATTGAAATGCTATTAACAAGCCAAGAACACAATTTACCGTGGTCACCTTTTGTGAGCGAGTGGAGAGAATATTCAAGGAGGAAAATAGAGAAAAAAACACAGTTTTTGTTATTATTCATGAGTTTTGCTCCCTGGTCAAATTTAACCCTGAAGTCTTACTGGCAAGATGAAAGAAAAGAGCGATGCCTGAGAGCACCGAATGAAAAACAAAACACTACAAAGAAAACTCATACCCATTCGTAAACAGCTAAAATATGAATTTCTTAGTGGACACCTACCAGAGCAAACTTTTTTGTAGTTCTTGTTCTCCTGCAGATGGCCTGCAAGACGACACTGGAAACGGTACTGCCAGAACTCAGGGAACCATGGGTTTCTTTTGTTGGTGTCCAGTCGCAGCTTCAGGTAGTAGTCATCGAAGGACTTGACCACTGCTGACTGCAACTTCATGGTGATGCCTCCCTCTGCTTCCTGCTCATAGCCCTCCACTACCTCGTACCGGTCTGCCCATCCATCACTGCAGCAGTGAGAGAGAAAGAGGAAGAGGATGTAATACAATGATCACATGGGAAACTGTAGAAGACAATGAAAAAGATTCGAGGAAGAACAAAAACATTGTCATAGTAATGAGAGGCACTGCTCGTCAGTGATGGTACCCCGTGCTCGTCACTGCCATGTCTCTCACGTTGGGTTGTTGTATATTATTTTGCACGTAGCTGCAAAATAATATACTTCCGATTGACAAGCCCACAAAGCAGTTCACAAAAGCTGTTCCATCCATTCATTTATTTCAAACAATGTGCACAAAAGAGGTTCCACTCATGCAGCTTAGACAGCTTCTCCAGTTCATTCATGATCATTTTTTTGTCTCTGCTGCCTGATTAGCACAAACACAAACAGATCTATAATGACAAATCTTCAAAATGAATTGCTAAATCACTACTGACAATGAAGCTACTCTCAAAGGTAACCAAAAGCACCATTGTCAGCTCCTTGGTTCCTCATTTTAAGTTTATTAAAAGACCAATACAGGCACAGAAGAATCACAATTTGCAAATAGGTAGTTGTTGTGCTAATGAACTTAAGACATTATGTGCTTTTTAAAAACACTCTATAAGATTTAAATTTGCATGCACTGCAATAACTGAGGAGAGACTAGAGGCTTCTCTGTGCACAGCCGCTTAGTAGCTACTACAGGTGCATATGAGGCATTTAGGGAACATCAGTAAAATGTAAGTTTAGAAGGCAACCTGGCTTACACTTTCCCCCTTCTATAAATGGCATTAGGAACTTAAGACATTAAGTAGATTTGACTGAACTGTATAAACTGCGATGCAAAGATCCTTTGAGAAAAAGTGAATTTTTCAACATGCAGACATAGAGCAAAAGGCGTTATTACAGTAGACCTAATAAGGGCTGAATCTCATGTTTTGCATGTCTCTGTTTGGAGCGTATGCACACTAATGAGCAAGAAACTCACCAAACAAAGCAAACAGAACATCACAGCTCAAGCCCAACTCTGCAATGTTGTTTTTTTTTTCATTGAAGTAAGATTCCACCAAAGCAGGTAGACTACAGTCTCTACTCTTGCACTGTGTTAAATTGGCGTGGCAGCACTGCTTGGTGGCTTATCTCACGTCCGCTGCAGCAATCCTCAATTTAAGAGGATGGAAATCTCAACAATGGCGCCTCAACCGTAATTGTGGGCTTTACACAATCCCTTCAGCTTGCTTGTTTGTTTGCTTGTGTAACCCTCTGTGCAAGAATTTTCTACCCTACTAGGCTAATTTGAACAGACTGGGCTCTATAAGAGAAATGGAAAATGGCATTGAAAGGGACGCTGAAAAACATATTAACAGATAAACAGATGCTGCTCTGAGCTCGCTCTTTCTCTCAATCTGAGTCGGGTTTCAGCTGTATTTCACTCTTCGTCCCTCTCTTCCTTTAATATAGGCTGCCACCTTCACATACCTGTGCTATTGACAGCTACACACCAATTAGGTATGACTCACCACAGAACCAATTACCTCGCACACATGGGATGTTCTGGGTGATGGATAAGGATGTGTGCATATATGTGTGTGTGTGTGTGTGTGCAGGTCAAAGTCTCTGACCTTTTTGTCCACAATTACAGCCAGTTGAGGAAAAAGGAGACATTCAAACTAACTTTAACACTATAAAACCAATATGTTTGAGCTAGTAAAGCCCTTCTCAAGATAAAAGTCATGTGGACTCCAGCTGGAGCAGGAGACGGATTGCAATTTAAATGTAAATCAAACCATTCTAATACCTAAAACACACAAAAAATATCAATTTCTTCCAAACATATGAGCCACTGCATTTTCACATTTTTTTGCCCCTGTCACGGCAACAACATCTTTCATCAGTGCCTTCCAAAATGACCCACGTGACTGCTGCAAAAGGCAGTCATATGTATATATTCTCATCTGCCACACTTATGCTAAAGGTTTGGATAAGGCAGAAAAAGGAGAGAGCAGTGTCCAAGTCACTTTAATAGAGTGTCTAGACATATTAATAGCCCTTCGAGCAGTCATGCAAGTAATTTGCATGTAAATCCTTATTGATACAGCCCAAAAATCTCTCTTCAAAGGTGGTGATAAGTAATGTGTCCAATAAATATGTTAATCAAACACATGGAAGAATTGTCAGCATGATTTTAACAAATAGGTCTTTAAGTAAGACTTCAATTTGCATGCACTGCGAGAACTGAGTGGAGACTAGAGGCTTCTCTGTGCACTGCCGCCTATAGTAGCCACTACGGGTGCATAAGAGGCTTTTAGGGAACATCAGTAAAAATGTAGGTTTAGCAGGCAACCTGGCTTGCACTCTCCCCCTCTATAAACTGCATGAGACTACAAAAGCACATCAGTCACACCGCGCCACCCACTACCGCATGCAAATTCTCAATCTGTGGGAAACACTGAGCTATGATGAAACATGATGAACAGGCAATATTATGCTTTGCCTACATGGCAAAGTGCAGCCTGAGCATGACTGGGAGTAGCACTGTTGCTATGGGAGCATTAAAAAGTGTTAAAAAAGCACAATATATATATATTTAAAAAATGTGTTTTGAGCTCTGAGGTGCCAGCAGAGCAACCCCACTCCTAACAGCATTTAGCCAGACCACTCTGCAGCACATAATATTCTCGCAGCACCTCATTATTAGTCTGCTACAGGGGAAAAAAACTCTCTGGCCTGTTTGTATTCTGTATTAAACCAATCAAAACAGTTTGGGGGCAGAGCTTAACAAAGGATGCAACAGGAGTGTCCCATCAAAATAGAGGCGGAGGAATGGTTTTGGTGGAACTAACAGGCTGCCTCACTGCACAATCCAAATCCTCTGCAAAATGTTTAAACATTTGAAGTTGTTGCTGGGAAGTTCTTGTTGTTTCCTGTAGCGAAGGGGATTTTAAACAGCAAAAGGGGAGGAGAAAGTCACATGTCAATGCATGGCAAATGGCTGGCTTATACCCGCATTCTATATTCAGTAAGTCAGACTAAGCAGCAGCAAACCAAAGCTAGGAGAAGGTAAAAATGAGGATTAAGTTGGACACTGCTTATAATATAACTAAAGAAGAGCTACTTTTGACTAACTTTAAGTCCCAGATGATTAAAAAAGAATTAAAAAGAATGAGTTAAATGTACAAAACATTTATCTGTACTGCATAAACAAGCTGCTTTAACGTGTAAAACTTAACGTAATATTTGACAGCACTAACTGAAAGAGGTAGTGTACCAGTGCAACCAGTGCAAATCAGTCTGGAGCCTGGCAGGGCTAAAATGAGGAAAAAATCCAGAGCCCTTGTTCTATGTAACTTATCAATATAATGTGTAAAAGCAATTAAAAGGATTTTGAATTCACTCCTAAATTTGACAGGAAGTCAGTCTTGCAAAGCCAGCACCAGGGTAATAACATGAAAAAGGCACAGTGTCAGTTAGATGCTAAGCTATCCATCCGAAAGGGAAAAAAAGTAAAGAAGTGTCGCTTTAAGCATTCAAACAAATTGCGAATACTCTTTTGAGAACACTGAAAACAAATTAACAGATAAACAGCACCGCTCTGAGCTCATTCCTTCTCTCAGTCTGATCCAGTGAGTGTTTTCAGCTGTATTTCACTCTCCGAGTCTCTCTTTCTCTCTTTAATATGGGCTCTGGGCTGCTGTCTTCAAATACCTGTGCTATTGACAGCTACACACCAATTAGGTGTGACTCACCATGGAACCAATTACCTCGCACACATGGGACGTTCTGGGTGATGGATAAGGACATGTGCATGTTCGTGTATGTGTGTGTACAGGTCAAGGTCTCTGACCTTTTTGTCCACAATTAGAGCCAGTTGTAGAAATGAGAGGCAGTCAAACTAACTTGTATGTTTGAGTTAGTATAACCCTTCCCAAGCTAAAGGCCACGTGATTACACATACAGTACATTGGGCAGGAAGGAATGGGCAGTAAATGGAAGTTATCCCAAAAATAAAGCCCATGTCATCGAAAACTCAGTGTCTCATCTTCTAATCCTATCATCTCTCTTCAGGCTTCAGGATCTGTGTCTAAAGGTGAGCAAGCGGTCCTCAAAAATACACTATATTCAACTCACACATCCACACAAGCTGAAAATTCTTTATTTTACTATCCAAAAAATGCCACAACCAACAATGCATTACTCTGTCTGTACTTTCTGACTTCCCTACTGTGTCTCTGGCCTCAGTCCTAAACTAATGGAGGATGAATACATATTCGGCACACTCAATTCCAATGCCCACCATAACAAAGGACTATGACACCCAGTGCAACACTTGCATCACTTGTATGCTCTTACTAGCTCTTGGACAGAAATTTTGGTCTATGGCACAAAAATAAGATATAAGAGACTTGGGCTACATAGCCAAAACATTTTATTGGTTCATTTGGTCTTTACTGACTGACAATAAAGTATATAATGTTGCTAGTCAAGACAATAAGCCATAATCAGTGTTTTTCGCAGTTTTTGTATTTATATATCAACGTTACACTTCACCTGTAAGTTTAATGTTAATCAGTGTATGTGCAGCTTATCTAAATCTGTAAGAACTGAGTTCAAGCCCAGTATGCAGTGTCATTGCCATTTTTGTCTAAATGCCTCAGCTTTGTGGAATGTTTCTTCTTTTTTCCTTTCCTTTATTTATTTCTCCGTTTCATTATTGTGTTATTTTATAGACCCCTCTTGTGCTGTGTCCATAATAAAGTTTTTATTGTAGTTTAAATCAAAACTAATCCAAAAATGGACATGCAGTAGGTTAATTTTGGTGTTCATGTGCTGCCAGGAAACCTCTACAACTCACACTTGAGAATCACCTGCAATACAGCTCTGCATTCCAAAACCTAAACCGTATGCAAATCCAAACACGGCAATCAAATCTGTTCTCCCTTGACAGAGATTAAACTTCAAATTTGACTTTTAATTTACTGTTTTGAATCACTTTTGTTTATCTTCCTTTACAGATGGCAGAAGGATACATCTAAGAAAATGCAGCTTTGTATCATTGCATGGGAGACATAATACAGCATGTTAATTATACTGAAGTATTGTTACATAATACAGGGAATAAGTTTACAATTTTTTTTTTTTTTCCCATAACTGGTAGCAAATGGTGCTTAGTAAGGCAGCCTGAGATCCTTTTAATTATACATGTGTTTTTCCACTGCATGCAACAAATTGTTAAAGGCGTGGGTAATTTTGAGAGGACAAAATTACAACAGCTGTAACTACATCTGTCTCGAAAACATTTACTGTGTATTCCAAAAGAACAATTCAACCGAGTCATCTTCTAACTGAGTTAAGAGTCGAAGGCACGTGAATTTCATTGGTTCCAGTCACATATCGTTCATTTGCTCTTACTGAATACCATCTCTGTTCCCCTCTCTTGTTTTCATTAGGTTTACTACAGATCAAGAACCACAGATACTTAAAGACTTGCGTGTACGTACATTTTAAATGCATCACAAACGCAACTACCTGACAGGGTAAACTGTCTTTAATGTGCTCCACTCGGTACAGTTTGGTGTTTAACTTATTTGTTCTAACGTAAGACTGGAAAGCAGACTGTTTTGAGATAAAAGGCAAGAGAGAGAGGAGGTGGCAAGCTGCTCAACACTCTGCATGAATAATGCATGATGCATCGAAGACATGCTTGACTGTTTCTCACAGTGGAGTTTGTGATGAAGTAAAATGACATCCCCTCTTCTTGTCCTCCTCTCTCAGGATAGTGCTGTCTGGCGCGACTCCAAACAGCTCATCAAAACTCTCAGGCCACAAGAGGGCCGCCTAATGGGACAAAATCTGATTTAATGTCACCTCAATGTTCCGCGGCTTCACGCTGCATATTTGAAGGCCCATTATTGCATAACCCGACTCAGATATACCAGAGGAACACCTGTTTAAGCAGATTAAGGAGCCACTGCTGTTCGACCGTGTTATTAGTTTTGCGGTTGTTGAAGTTTAAGTCGGAACGTAAAGCAGCGCAAACCTGAAAGGATTGTAATTCAGATACAGTTCTTTATATTCTTAATTAAATCAAACTATTTTCATACATTTTTGTTTGGTTTTGTCCTAATGGAACAGCATCATTCACTACTGTCCTCCGAAATGACTAATGTGATATGTCATACAGTGTTTTCTGATCTGCCACCTTGATGGGTAAGGTTTGGGTAAGGCAAGAAAAGGACTGTACATTGTCCAAGTCACTTTAATAGACCTTTGAGCAGTAATGACAGTAAGTAATGTGCATGTGAACTTTTATTGATATATTCCTTTATAAAAAAAAACAATCTTTGCGAAACCAATCCTATGAATATTAAAATCAAACACATGCAAGGATTTCTGAGGATCAGGGAAATCTGGAGACTCAATAAATACCTTTTAGAATAAATAGGTCTTCAGAGGAGACTTAAAAGTCAGTCTTGAGCTCATGTTCTACATTGATCAGCCACAACATTTGACAAGGAAGACAACGAAAGAAACACCTGTCAGAAAATGTGTGAAATATTAGCTGCAGTGCCTGATTGTGCCACCAGGTGGAGCCTCTGACAGTTTAGTACTGTAGCAAACTGAGAAGGCAGTTACTCAGACTACCAATGGTTCCTGTTGTCGAGCAGAAGGCATTGTGGGAGTTTAGCTTCTGAAGTGCAACCATGAAAGAGCTTCCTGTGATGTTTAATAACTACCGACCATAGCTTTTATGCTGTTTGCAAACAAATATGTGCTTTGATAGTGTCACTGTGGCCTTAAGGTTGCTTGTCTGATGAGTGGCCCATATGTTGTTACATATACCATCAGAGCTACAGATATATCAGAACCATGGTGAAGGCAATACAATAGGACAAGAAATACACCTACAGAGTTAATTTTGTGTTACTAATTAATCAATTGTTGGTAGAAAAGGCTGTTCACCATCACTTAAGGAACCTGTTCAACTTCCAATGCCAGTGGCCTCTCCCAGCAGGACAGCGTATCCTGCCCTTTGCAAGAACTGCTCAGGAATAGCTCGAGGAACATGACAAAGAGCCTGTCATGTTAACCTGACCTCTAAACTCCCTAGATCTCAATGAGGCTAAATATCCACGAGACGTTCCAGAACAAACCTGATCAACGGATGCCTCACTAATAAACACACAGGACCCAAACAGTATGCTGTCAACGCCTTGGTGCAGGACAACACAGGACACGCCCAGAGGTCACATGTCAAAGGCCATAAGAGCTGCAGGATTTTAGGCAGGTGGTTTTAATGCTGTGGCTAATAAGTGTAAAAGTAATTCCATTCTGAATAAAATTTAGGATGGAATTAAAATTTTTTGAATTCAATTCAAACCTAAATTTAAATTCAATCCTAAATTTGACAGAAAGGCAGTCTAGCAAAGTCAGCAGTAGGGTAGCGATATTAAAAAGCCATGTGGTTGAACAGCGAAATGCTTACATAGCCTTCCCATCCCCCTTCCTTTGATAGTAGTAGTACATTACACAACTTCTAACTTTGCTTTTGAGGACGGATCCTCACAAAACAAAAGAAGCAATATAAACAAAATCGCTCATTTTCCTCTTCTGGTAAGGACAGTCCTAATAAGCTCTTAAACATACCATGAATCAGATTCCTAATGTCTGATCTGTGAATTCATTGTAGGCACCTCCACCACCTGAGGCACAATTAAACAAATTATTTATGTAGAGCAAGTAAAACCCACAAGAGTGAGGTGAATATTTATCAAATGAACTAAATTTAATTTCCCATTTATCCTAATCATTCCAAACACATTTACTGAATCATTTAAGTCAGTATTTATCTCTGCAAGTAAAGTCAGCAGGCTGCTATCCATTGGATGCCATATGCTGAGGAATTGGACATGTGTATTTTAATGATTTACTGAGACCTGATGGCGTGTGGCATTGTTTAGAGGAAGCACAGCATGCCAACAGCTGGATAATTTATAGACTTGTACACAACAGTGAGTAGACTGAGAGCTCCCTCGACTCTCCCGGATGATCTAGTTCCAGTTTGATAGCACATTTGTATATTTATGAAGCCATGAATTAATTGGCAGGGCAGAGATTTAATCACATGCGCTGTTTCCCCTGGAGGACGAATGAGAAGAGTTACTTTAAAAAGAGGAAGGGGAGGATAGGGGAGTCAAGAGTTTCCTAATTGCTCTCTGCAAATGTTAAAATACAAGTTCAGGTAGTTAATGGAAAAACTTTTAATCTGTCTTCCGTTCACAGACCACTGTCAACTAGTGTAATTACTAACATGTAATTACTCTGAAAAATTAAATCATGCGTTGAGGCTTTGATCTTAATGTAAAACACGCACACTCCTGGATTTGTACGTCTCACTTTATGAGGATCCTCATAGGCATAATGAATTTTCTAACCTCCTGTCTTAACCTTCACCAAAACTGTGTCCTAACCCTTGAGGGGCTATTTTAAGATGTACCAGCCAAAATTATGTCCGTCATCAATTCGTCTTTTTCTTCAGTCCATCTTTATATGTAATTGTTTGTAGGAATATGTGCTAAGTATTAAAAGTAATACTACTGACAATGTCTTTTTTAGAGTTTAGTACTATTATATACACTGATCAGGCATAACATGACTACCTCCCTAACATTGTGTTGGTCCCCCTTATGTGCTCAAAAATGCTCTGAACCATTGGGGATGGACAAGAGGACCTCTCAGGGTGTCCTATGGGGTCTGGAACCAGGATGTTGGCAGTGGATCCTTTGGGTACTCTGGCTGGTGCAGTGGGGCCTCTGTCAATCAAACCTGTTCCACTGCATCCTGTTGATGCTTGATCAGAATGGGGTGTAGGAAGTTTGGAGGTCAAGTCAACACCATTGTCATGTTCCTCAACATGTTCCTCATTGTTTGATGTTTTTTCCAGGTGGTGGGGTGCATCTTCCTGTGGGGGTAACCCAGTGACATTTGGGATTTCCATTTGCATGAGGGAGTGTGCTTGTTCTGGGGCAATGTTTATTTGGGTGTTTAAGTCTCACCAAGGCGGATGGCAAAATCCAAGGTTTTCCATCAGAACACCACATAGTAGCAATATGATCAGTGTTATTCACTTCACCTGTCATTGGTCATAATGTTGTGACTGATTGGTGTATGTAATAAACAGCAATGTTGGGCAGTAAAACATTACAGAAACAATACTATTTACCCTCTTAATGAGTAGTGTAACAAATGACTACTACAATTTCAGTAATAATATTACAACTACCACCCAAAAATATCTCAACCTTGCATTTGTTGTCACCCTGCCAGTGATCTGAAATCGGAAAATCAATTTACATTCCCGGATTGATTTTTATAATTGGCGCATGTGCATGTCACCAGACACAAAAGTATCCGGAAATGCTTCAGTTTTGGACCTGGAAGCATTCCTATAACTGTCATTTTGTTAGGACAAACATCTTTATAAAGTCAATTGTGTTCAAGTAGTGGTGCCAAGACTGTTTCGAAAGACAAAACGACAAATTTCCTGAAATATACTATGGCAGCATAACAATGAAGAGCTTGTGGAAGTACACTGGTGGCTGCAAAAGATGGCCTAAAACGACAAACTAATCAAGTCAGTTGCAAAAAAATAATGAAAGCTGTGCATGGATATGTGGTAGATGAAATGTGCATCTCCAGGACTGACCGTCTTTCAAACAGAATATTGCTGGTCACAGGCAACAGAAGAACTGCAGGTGAAAAACGGCTTGTCTATCTAGGAAAAAAAAATACACTCTGAGCTGAAGAAAGAGCTGAAGAAAGCTGAGTATTGATAGAAATGAAGTGGCCTTGACAGCCTCTTTGGTTGTCTTGCCAACATCTTTTACTTTTACAGATTTTACTTTGAGATAAAATGGCAAAGCAATACACTGAGTACTATGACAAATTACTCTTGGCAGAGAGCAATAGGAAAGTAATAATATTTCTTCTGAAAGAAGTAATGAGTAATCCATCTCATTTTTGAGTAATAAGCCCAACACATGTAAGCTGCATTTTATACCGAGAGGTTCAAGGTTGCGTTTTTGCTCTGCTTCCATTTGTCTAACACTTACAGTCTCCTATTAACATGAATAAAACTGCACTTTCAAAAATAACCTAATAATAATGTAAATAACTGTGAATAATGAACAAATAAGCTGAACATTGCAACGAAATTTGTGATAAAAAAATGAATTTTGTGAAAATTCTGAAGGTGCAAAATTTGACAGCTAAATACAAAACAGAAGTCCAACTAACCAGTGAAATTTGTGAGTTTTTGGTGTAGCTATGAGCAGTGAACAGCCTCAAGACCAGTAAATGGAACAAAAACTGACGAAGGGCAACAACTAACTTTGTTGGAATAGGTTTCACTCAGATTTTAGTGAAGTTAGAAATGTTCCCTAGGGCTGCCATTTAGCTCACTGAGTTAGGGTGATACCACGTGGGCTCAAGCTCTTAGCAGTGGTCATGAGTTTGAATCCGGCTCAAGACCAATTGCTGCATGTCACTCTTCTTGGTCTACCCCTGGTTTCACTCTGTCTCTGTCAATGAAAAGGAAAATTCTCTCCCCCCGAAAAAAATAAATTAAAAAAAAAAGTTCTGTAACCTTTCTGACTATATCGGGATCAAGGATAATAATCTACAATAGATTATGAATAGTTTACAAAAGCATCACAACCGCTGAACATTGGATTGCCATGACAACACAAACAAAGTAACAAAGATGAAAGGCCATTTTTGCTCACAAGGACCATCATTTCATGAGCAAGCCTCGCCCAAACAACAAAAAAGCAATTTCTACCGCTTTCTTTTCTGTTGCATAGTTTGATCTACAACAATATATCATTTGTTTTAGAGAAAACTCCTATCTGAAAAGCAGCTATTACTTACAGTATTCAAATGCAGTGTAGTAAACATACAGTATTTCCCTCTGTGCAGCAGAGTAGAAATATAAAACATTGAAATACTCCAGTAAAGTCTCTTAAAAAATGCACAAAACTACACAACTCAAGTAAATGCTCTAGCCATTTTTGAAGCTTCCCTCTTTAATTTCCCATCACAGGACCTCTTAGGGGTAATTTTTGCTTTCGGTTCCACTTATTTCCTTGCTGATCCCCACAATATTTTTAATTAATCAATAATAGAAACTGCTCTGGCGGTAGTATAACTGTTTACACAGGGGTTGCTCTCCTCAGCTGAACACTCACTCCTCTTTGCACATCTGCCTCCCTTCTCTCCAATTCTCCTCTTTTTTTTCTGTTATATTCATGGAGTTAAAATCGGAGTAGATGGTGGCTTGTTGGCTGCACGGCAGCAGCAGCATGAAGACTCTCTTGCGGTGACACAGAGGCCCTGGGAGTGCCGGGGAGCCTTTAAAAGCCTATCCAGGCTGCTTTTATTTATTCATCATGCCCCAGTTTGAGTTGGGAGATCAGTGTCCTCTACATTGACAGGGAACACTGCTGGGAAAAAATCCTGTTTGCTTTTTTTTTATATACTACCAAGGGATGTCAATTCACTGCTAAACCCCTCAACAAAGTCTCGGCATTAAATATCAGCAGCAGCAGTGAGTGATGGATGACGGGATCCTATTATTAGTTGGTCGATTTAATGTAAAAACCATTATGTAAGGCTGAAGAAGAACTCTGCTGCCGAGTATTTCTACATTTTTAAAAAATGCTTTCATGTTTTTTTTTTGTTTTGATATATGTATTCTGCCTTCTTAACATTATAATATTAATAAAAATGAGATTCATTTTTCAGTTTCCCTTAGATGTAGGTATGATTTCACTGCTCTGTTGTATGACTATATCTAAAAACTATTGTAATTAATGATGAATCTGTATTTTTCAAAAATAATAGTCATTATTTAGTCTAGTCAGTGAAGAACAACATCGTGTCATCGGCACGCAGACAGTGCTATCAAAAATGTAAAAATGCATTGCTTTGTCCTATATTTTACAGATTTTTTTTATTTTTTTTTTGCTTTATGGAGCAGAAAAAGGCACCTCACACTACAAGAGGGAAATCACATGGTAGAAAATGACAGTTATTATTCTGCCAGAAACACATATTGTCCTACAAAAGTCCAGGAGCTCACATAAAACACATTTTTGTGTGTTTCTGATGAGGAAAATGTGTACATTCTTGTAACTGTCCACAAGAAGAGAGAAATCCATAAGTAGCAGAGGTTTCTGTGTCGCAGGGAAACACACCTGGGAGGTACATCTAAAAGTAAAAGATTTTGTAGGTCACAACAATGAATTTTGGGGAATTGCGAACTACTTCTCCTCTTCCGCTACACACTGCTCTGCCCAGCTGGAGACCGACTTGCACACAATCCACCTCCTTTGGTGTAAGCTATGAAAAATGTCACACCACTATTGCTTGAAGCCTTCAAATTGCCTTCAAATTGCTTCCTTTATCTGAGTAACTGTTCAGAATCCGAGGCTCTTCAATTGACAGTGATACAGAAGGGGAAAAAACTGAAAACCCTGCTCTTTAGAGGCTGAAACCAGATAGGATTTGGGATTTTCACATTGATGAGAAAAACCTCGAACCCATCAGTGGGTTTGAAAGGCATGTTATCACTAAAAACGAAAAGTCAAAATTACAGCATTTATCAGAGCCAGAAACTGTAAAAGCAGGGGGAATTATTGGATTTCCAACTTTCTAATGATCCTTGAACTACTCAGCTGTAACGTGCCATTCAATTGGGAAATTCAACCAAATCTAAGCTTTAAATTGTTAAACTATTGTGACAATTCATCAAAACCTCATCAGTCTCATTTAAAAACATCACAGAAAATAAAGTCTTCAGTTTAACTGGACTCTGTCAAAACCAAAAAAATTGGTGTTTCTTTGCACAACCACGAAGCTGTTAGTGACCCAAATGCAAGTAACAGTCAACTGACAAAAATTCAAGGACTTTTTGGCTGAACTAGGTTGAACTGCAGGCTGTGTTTACACAGAACAGAAAAGAAACAACTATAGAAACAGATGAAAATAGTAAGTTGTAAAATATTTATAGAAGCACCATTTCTTTCCTAGTATTGGTAGCATTTGTAGAAACTTGGAAGAAATATTGTATGTGTAGTTTCCAGTATTTTTGTAGAATAAATAATCAAAAAAGTTCAATTTTATTTTTTTTATGATTTGTGGCATTATGACAGTGTTATACTGCACAAAATACAGTTTTAAGTACTTTCTACTTCTAGCAGTGGTTGTGCTGTTTCCATGGAGGTGCAAGACTTTATATTGCAGACAGATACAACTTGTTAAAAAAAAGCAAAAAAAAAAAAAATTAAAATTAAATAATAAAAAAGCCAAACAAACAAACAAACAAACAAAAAAGGACTTAAGCCAGTTGTTGTTATCAAAATTATTATCTTTTTTCTCTCAATCACAGTTGGTTTTGTAATTTCTCTGTCGCTGCAGATCCTGACTGATTTTCAGGTGTTTTGAATATTGATGGTTCAAATTTTGTGTGGATTTCCTTTGTGCCTCCTTGGTACATCCACACACTTTGGTCCAAAGCTAGCTGTGTGTACAAGAAAGCATCTCAGCTTCTGCTAATCAGGATATGACAACTATGTCCGGATGCAAAGCCTGCATGCTATTTTTGATCACTCCTATGTCATTCACCCATCCCCTCGCACATACGGAACACAAGGCATCAATTGGAAAGAGAGAGATGTCCTTGACAATGTGTGGCTGCTTTCAATTAACATCAGAAGCGTGTTATAAATATTCAAATGCAGCTCATTGTGCTCCGTGGCTCAGTGGAACACAACCAGATGTAATCATGAATCCTGACTCAACGTGACTATACTTTCCTGAGACACATGTGTGTACGCTTAAAAAGCAAGGCTCCATTACCGAATCGGACGTCAACAGTGTGTCTTTATCTCATAATTACTATCTTTGTTACTGTTGTTGCCAGGAGGGATTCTTCACATGTCAGCCATATTTGCTGAAAAGGGGGACCATTGTGTTGTATTCTGTGGAGCCCCGCTGACAGACTGAATGACAGATCTGCAGTGAGACGATCGCATCAACTTCGTTATGAGGCCAAACAGAATCTCCATGGTGACTGGAGCACAAGCTGCACACAAGTCTTTTCTTCTTGTGGGTACAGTAAATCCTGCTCTGCTGGCAAAAATAATATCAGGCTTGATTCATGCATGACAAACCGCAACAAACTCTCACTTAAACTTGCATGCAGACTGCTCTTCTGCTTTTTTTGCCCTGCTAACCCCTCCATCACCCCTTTGTCGATATCGAGTCCTTGCATTCATAACTAATGTATCACTACTAGTGCTCCAACTGCAGGAAAGAAAGATGTTTCTGGAGCATGAGTGTGAAGTTATCCTTAAAAAAATAGAAGAGGATTACAGATGATCTGGAAACACTTTCTTGTGCTTTTAGGCCTTGAGTATGTAAAGCAAGAGGTTATTCGTTCTTCTTTTTTATAAGCTCAAACTGCGATTATTCTCTCTTCAAAACAGTCATATACTGCATATTGAGTTATTAAAACTAAATAAATTACTGCTTTCTTCCTTGATCTTGACATCCACAGAGTTTTCATGAATCTGAGTATATTTTAAAGATCTGATTCAGGAGGATTTATGAAGGATTCAGTCTTAACCCCTTGCACATCCACAATTCTGAATGGCCAAGATACCCATTTTTTGGCATTATTTCCCACGCCTTTGCTAGCGATAAGGTCTCTCTTTGCTCATGCCCCACTATTTGCCAAATTGCTGGCGAGAAGAAGTCAATAGGCAGAATTCTACATCCTCCGCACTCTCTCTTTCCTGAGATAGGGAGGGGATGAAAGCCTCAGAGAAGACAGTAAAAAAAGAAGGCAGCTAAATGTGTCATGCCACAACTCCTCTTTCCCCCTCGCCCTAAACATTTCATTTATTCAGGCTCGGAGCAAAACCTGAGTCCCATTCTTACGGAGAAATTGAATAGGACAGCCGAACACCAGGAATCCATGCGACACACACAATATAGGTTCACAGCTTTCTTTGCACCTCGGCGCAGCCTCAAAAGACACAGTCATACCCTGTTAATGACTAGTGCCAAGCCATTACAGAGACAGAGCAGCCACATTCTTGTGTCAGTGTCCATTTTGTCAAGAATTTACAAAAAAAAGAAAAAGAAAGAAGACAAGAATCAAGCATTCAAAATGGGACCCAGACCAGAACTGTATGTGTAAGACAGGGACAGAAATGAGTGTTACATGTGGAAAAGCAGCTTATGCAAATGATGTTTAGTAATAACAGCATTCAAGCAGCATTAGAGGGAGAGAGAAACGAGTGCTGCTAATTGCAAGAGAGCAAGCAGGCAAATGAGTAGGTGGATTCACTTGGCGCTGCCATTCAGAAAGTAGGTTTGTTGCTGGGGCTCAGACAGTAGAGGGGATGATAACAAAAGACGCTGTACAGTAAATGTACATCCAGTGTTTCAGAACCACAGCTCAGCAGACAGACTCGAATTTCACGGCAATTTCTTTATATAACCGAGTAGGTGGAAATTAGCATTCGGGATTCAGAATCCTTCCTGTAACCGTTTAAGTGTGAGAGAGTTTAATGGCGTTCGCCGCGGGGAAACCTTAGTTAAAACACACACTGCCAGATATTTTTTTATGATGCATTTCTTGTCAGCTCACAGACATATTCTCACAACTAAACACATTTTAAAATCCACTTTATGAATAATGAAAACCTCACACTAGACCTCTCTTTGAAATTATCTAAGATGGCTCTTTTGGCTACATTCTTTTGAACGTTTCATCTTGGCTACAATTTGCCACCACAGCAGAAATGTCAAAGATTTTTAAGATGATAATGACCGATGAGAGTTTTCATCATGTTGCATTACACATACGGAATTGTGAGAAGAGCTTGTTTGCTCGTAAGTTAGAAATTACTCAACTTCCAGTGGTAATTACTGTGATCAGTTTGCATCAGATAGCTGCTCACTGAGCAATTTTCTGTTGATTAGAGGTCTGGAAGACATCTAAATAGCATTGTTTAGCCTAAAATCAGGTTAAATTTTGTTTAAAAATGAAAATCTAGTAGACTTTTGCATCATATCTAGATGCTGATTCAACATTTTTCTTTTTTTAAATTAGCCATATGTAGGAAAAATACATAATTTAAACAAATATATTTCAGTTTTTTTACTGCAAATTTTGAATGGGTGAGCAACAGAGCAAAGAACAAACCTAAGCAGAGATCAAAGCTGCAAACCTAACATTGCTATTGATTAGACACACACAAGAGATCTATATTGCTTATGGTGAGAAGGTGGAGGGACTATTGTTATGTGGAAGTCCACAGGTGCATACAAATAAGCTCACCATGGGAAACACTCTGTGACAGGAATGTAATTAATATGTAAATACAGATAAAGGGCATAAACATGTTTTTTCTATTTAAAAAAAATAGATGTCGAGTAATAGCCTTAAGACCTGTGCCATCTAGAAATGGAAATTCTAATTAGTTTAGCAGAATACATGGACTTTAGTTGTTTTTGTGACATACAAATGTAATGTGGAATAAAATGGCATTGGCAAAAAGCTGCCTGTGTTTAAATGAACACTGTAGCGCATCTTGTCTTAGGGTTATAGGATCCAAGAATTGCAAGGAAATTTTCTAAAGTTCAGTGCTTTATCTAAAATGCATCGTTATACCACACACAGAGCAGCGTTAATGTTAAGTACAACAAATTTACTGACACCTCTATTCACCCCAACCTCCTCCCTAATGATGGTTCTGGTTGTACCTTTGATCCAAAGGCCCAAGAAATCCTACCGTGATGCAAATCTAAATCTTTTTTTTTTAAACCTTTTCTAAAAATGTAAAACTTAAACCAGACACAAGATCTGTGATGATAATGCCACAACTATGCTTAACTTTCTTCTGAGCATCTGCTCCATTTCATTTAATGTCTCTATCGACATCTTCCATCGTTTCTGTTTCATTTTATTTCACCAAATTTATAAAGATGTTTTTTAAAGATGACAATATGCAAATATGCATTATGAATTATATACACCAATTGGCCACAACATTGTGACCACTGACAGGTGAAGTGAATAACATTGATCACATGGGTAGTATGTAGTGTTCTGCTGGAAAACCTAGGATTCTGACATCCATGTTGATGAGACTTAGACACCCAAATAAACATTGTCCCACAACAAGCACTACCTCATGCAAATGGAAATCCCAAATGTCACTGGCCTACCCTTACAGGAAAAAAAACACCTCACCACATGGCAAAGACATCAAACAATGAGGAACATGTTGAGGAACATGACAATGGCCCAACATGTTGATTTGACCTTCAAACTTCCTACACCCCATTGTGATCAAGCATCAACAGGATGCAGTGGAACAAGTTTGATTGACAGAGGCTCCACTGCACAAGCCAGAGTACCCAAAGGATCCACTGCCAATGTCCTGGTTCCAGACCCCATAGGACACCCTGAGAGGTCCTCTTGTCCATCCCCAATGGTTCAGATTCTATGAAGAATTCTATTTGTTCTATTCACTTTACAAACAGTCATTCTGTTAATGCAAAAATATTCATGAATGCAGCTTTAATGTCAACTACAGCAATTTACTGACACATCCATCCACCCGTCTCCTCCATATGAGGTATTCAGACTGTACTTTGGATCCAAAAGTTTAAGAAGTCCTTGCCTGGTCATAACCATAGATTTGAAAAGTTACAACTCCTGTCATTTTCCCTATAAGGGCAAACCTAAGAAACATTACTCAGCCTATGGAGAAGCATATCATCCTTCACCTTATCTGAAAATGCAAAAAAAACGAGACCACACACAACATCAGTGACGATAAACTAACACAAGATGCTCCCGACTACGCTTAGCTCCCTTATTTCATCCCTTTCTCTCTGTCTCTGTTCAATATGTTCTCACCAGATTACTCTGCAGGGGTCTCCACCTTCACCTGTGCACAGACCAGCAGGAATGCACAGCCAAATAATTCCGATTTTTTCTACCTCTGACCAATTTACCGCGAAACTGAACGATTCCCCTTAGCTGCTCGGCAACCGGCTTCCACCGCTGTCGCACAATTATTTCTGAAATCTTAAGGTTAAATCAATACATTTCTCATGCTTTTTGTTTTATTCCGTCTAATGCCTCTGCATAACGTTTGTTCATCTGATGGAACAGAATCACTTTGAATTGTACTTGAACACAACAAGAAGACATCTCCTTGATTGGAAGAAAAATGAATAATGTGTTTTGGCAGTCTGTATCTGCACGACGGAATATGGAGCATGCATTAAATAAATATTGTCTCCTAGTGTGTGCCAATGTGTGCTTGCAGTCGCACAGTAATGGAGGCAGCTGATTGGCAAAAATCATGATTGGCAACAGGGAGACAGAAAGACAAGAGACCCTCCGACTGACAATACCAGAGCAGAGTGGATGTAAATTGTTGAAGTGATGCAGAGAGGGGTAAAGTGGGTCGAGCACACCGCCACACCTGGCCCTTGTCTGAAGAGCAGGTTAGCTGAACAGATAAACAAAGGCTGGCAGATTCAAAGCTCTGTGCATGCCTACTTGTAGGTCCTGTGGCCACTGTTGGATAGTGTTTTTGTCTGCCTCTGTGGTGTTCTATGATCATCTCAATATAAGAGATGAGGAGGAAAAAACCACACCACTTACTGCTCTTGGATGTTCCCGATCGTTCTGTGTGCTAATCTACCTCTTGTACTGTTTGGTTTGTTTGTGGCAAGTACAGTACAGCTAAATGGGGAGATGATAAGGGATTGTTTCTGGGTATTTTTTTTTTGCTCCTGTTACATTTTTACTAAGTGTGGGCTCATTTTTCACTATAATATAAAGTCCTGCACCTCCATGGAAATTGCACAATCATGGCTAGAATTAGATAAAACTCAAAAATGTCTCCTGTGCAGTCTGTCACATTTATAAAGTCACAATAAAAGAAAAAAAGATTAGATTTTTGTCATTATTTATTTTACATTAATTGAAAAAAATAGTTATTTAACTATTTACATTTATTCCCATCTCATTTTATGCCTCCCATCTGCTCTGGATAAACACTGCCTGCAGTTCAGCCTAAGTCAAATGAAAAGTCCCGTATTTTTTGTCACATGACTGTTGGTTGCAGGTGAGTCATCAAATGCTTCATGGTTGTGTTGAGGAACATACTTTTAAAGTTTTTTTTTTTTTTTTTTTACAGAATCTCATTAGTGCAAAGGGTTTGATTAGATATCACAATTTTAAGCTTAGATATATATTTTTTGATTAAACAGGAAATGAAAGACTCAAAATAATCAGAAAGTTGAAAATTAAAAATTCTCTCTGTTCTCACAGTTACTTGCGACAATAAAAAGTGTAATTTTGGCAATTTAATGAAAAAGAAAACCTGCCTTTCAAACCCAGCAATGGGTTTTGCAGTTCAAAAAGAAAAATTTTGATGCTGATTTTACTGATTGGGACAATATAATTTGAAGGTCAGATTTTTCTTTTCTATTTTTTTTTACTGAAGAAAAGTTGTAACAGTACTTCAGATTTCGAAAAACCTTGGACAGATAATGTGCTCTGACTGTTCTTGGCATTGTTTCTTGCTCTGATATTTTGTAGTTGGTCTGATCTTCAGCTTCACATAATGGCTTTTTCAAAGTGCTATCAACTTTTATTTTCTCACCAATTGTTGTCCGTTGACTCATACAGGATGCAGTGAAACAATTAGATTTAACTCAGTTACGTTTTCTGATATATATTTGTGATCTAGAGCACCAAAGTGAAATTGTGATGTGACATAGTTAGTGATTTTGTTTTGTCTGTATTAAAGAAACAGAAACTATTGATATTATTGGCACCTGTCTATGTCGCACTAGGCGAAGCAGTAACAAGCCACAGCATTGACATATTAATACCTTTAAAGGTAATATTGTGAAGTGTATATATACAGAACCAGCAAACACAGAACAACATTAGCAGTCATTTCTCATGTTTCTGTCTTATATGTTTACCAGCTAGTTGTTAAAGCTGTCAGTCAACTGTTTGATGCTGAAAAGGTAGAGTAAAATGGGTTTTCTGAGCTTTTTTAAACTGTAAATTCGCTGGCTGTAAAATTAAAACAGTGAGCCGAAAGACGTTAAGCACTCCACTCAAGCCCACCCTCACCCCAGCCGGTTGAGGCAGATGGCCACCTTCCCTGAGCCTGGTTCTGTCAGAGTTTTTATTTCCCTCCCTGTTAAAGGTTTGTTTTTTGGTTCCTTCAAACTGTTGTCGACTGCTTGCTCATAGGGAATCCAAAGGCAGCTTTGGAATGTTGGGTAAAATTCATAAGATCTTCACCTTACCATCTGAAGTGCTATGTGATGATATACATTGTGAATTGGTGCTATATAGATAAAATTGAATTGAACTGAATTGAATCGTGTTCATAAGAGAACTGTAGAGTTGGGTGACAATTGTTTATGGGTTCATCACTACGAGAGACCTGCTTTTACAAGCATTGCTAATACCAAAAAACATAAATTATAGCAGCAAAATCACAGAAAAAGTACACGAGACTGAATTTGATGTACCAGATGGTTCATTACACTGAACCATCTGAGAAGTTGTCCTTTGTTAGGAAAAAAGGGCAGGCATGTTCGATAAATTCTTGGCAGGTTGTTGGGTGAGCCATTTATCTATTAGCACCAATCACGGAGTAACTTTAGCCAAACAGACAAGTGAACCATGGACTCACCATAGTTTATCAACACCTAACCCCCCCCCACAGATGCCAGTAGTTACTAAAAGGATGCTGTTTGCTCTGACAGACTGTGGTTCTGCCACTAGCACATAGCTTGAAGCTTTGCAAGAAAGTTTCTCTTGTGATCTCGTTAATCACGTGAGAATCTAGCTGCCTCACGTGGTAACGTAAGACTTATTTTTAATGTTTAAACCTCCATGCACTGAATGTTTTTACCTCCGCCAAGGAGGTTATGTGATGGCCGGCGTTGGTTTGTTTGTTTGTGTGCAAAGTAACTCGAAAAGTAATGGACGGATTTGGATGAAATTTTCAGGAAATATGTGAAATGGGACAAGGAAGAAATGATGAAATTTTGGGACTGATCCGGATCACCATCTCTATCCAGGAATTTTTTTTAATGTAAGCGTCACCAGGTGGACAATTAAATGCAGTTTACTCTAAAAGCCACCAGAGGGCACTCTTGTTTTTGGGGTAACCCCCTGTGACCATGTGAGATTTTGGGGCTCAACGCGACAAACAGCGAGGATAACGGAGTTCCTTTCCTTCCTGAGCGACATATACACGGTTGGCCCAGCATTCTTATCTCCGGTTGTCTAAGAAGCTGGGAGGCTGTTAGGAGCTGCCACGCTAGAGGCCGCCCCTGTTCATGAGGTCAGATGGGATGAACGTTGCATTGTTGGTAGGAAATTTCAACTGTATGTAATTACATTTGTATCTGTAACATTCCATACAAAATATGTAAATTGGGAGATTGTTTTGGGGGTGGACTGAAGCTCCTTGGCGGAGGTATGGGCTCTCTGAGTGCTTTTCTACTTTTTTGTGCAACAGTTTGAATACAAGACTTTGTTTCTAAAATTCTTCCAACCATCTGTAGATCTGTACGCACACAAATGCCACATACACACTGTATAAAAGCTGCTTTTTCAGAGGTGAAAGCATAAATTAAGAAAACAAGCTTTTGATGAGCTAATACCTGTCTGCCAGCTTCATTCATGCACACACATGGCTTAGCATCTGTCTTGGCCAAGACTTGCTCTGTCATTTTTTACACACTCCATCTCCATCTCCTTCTCTCTCTTTCTCTTTCTGTGACCCAAAAGCATTACTTCCACCCATCGAGACTTCCACAAAAGCTAAAAAAAGATACACTTTCCCATCTCCTAAGGAGGAAAGAGAAAAAAGCAGAGATACGGGAAGGAATATAGCCAATCCCAGAGTGTCCTTATAATAGATAATTTAAAAGGCATCTGAAAAGAAAGAGTGCCATCACCTGCTAAGAACCTAAATATGCATGTATGCATTGACTATAACATATTCAACATAAACACAGGCTGCTGGTAAGAGCAGCACTTAACAGCTCTTCATTTCTACCCCTGGGAGATATTACGGGAAATAGGAAAGGCTTCTTTGACGATAATGGCAATGTCAAGAAGTGCCAGCCAACACAAGAGGCGTCAATCATACCGTCTTTATACATGTGTAAGTACACAGAAGATTACATTGACTCATTGGGAGATTTTATGTAATGCAACAAAGAGTCCTGATTCACATCTTAAAAACAACTTAAGTTTGAAAGCATGAAGCCGCATTGGCTTGATTTCTACCCATCAGACCTTTATTGCATGACATTTCTCTGCACTCTTTTCTCACATTTTCTGTTTCAATCTAACTGTAACTACTGAAAAAGGGCAAGAATGCTGCAAAATATGTATCTTTAAAAAAATACTGTTTGTCTGTTCTGTCCTTGTATGGGACTCTCAGCATCAACCCGCACAGTGCATATGGAAGTCTTTAAAAGTTGGTCATTAGTTTAATTTCACCATCCTAAAAATAGTTCTTTTTGTCAAAGCTTATTCAAGTAGGAAACAGTAGCAGCAGTCTACGATGAGAAGGGATAAGCTATACGAGGTCTTGACAATGAAACAATACTTGACAGTAAGATCAATTTATGGCTAGTTTTGGTCACTGGATTTGGTGCCATTTCTTTTAAGGAGAAAAACTTTTACAAATTATATGCCTTTACATTTAATCAAGATAAGTGCAGTTCAGCTTCAGTAGAGACTAATGCCAGAAACGTTCTCAGTGGCATAATTTGAAGATCAAAAGTAAGAATCAAAGAGCAAACAAGTCCTTCTAAACACACCAATTAGTAATGACAAACACAAGGGAAATCTATGAAACTATTTCTCTTTGACCATCATGTTGAACATCAACACACACATGCACCAGATCAGCATATCTTTTAGCACGTGTTTTTAAGAGGCACTAAAATGTTAAACAGTCTTTTACACCTTATGATAATCTGAACATGGAATAACTGTCTTGACTCACTCTTTTCAACATACACCGATCAGGCAAAACATTATGACCACCTCCTTAACACTATGATGGTCCCCCTTATGTCGCAAAAAATGCTTTGAACCATTGGACATGGACAAGAGGGCCTCTCAGGGTGTCCTATGGGGTCTGGAACCAGGACGTTGGCACTTTGATCCTTTGGGTACTCTGGCTTGTGCAGTGGGGCTTCTGTCAATCAAACTTGTTCCACTGCATCCTGTTGATTACAATGGGGTGTAGGAAGTTTGCAGGCCAAATGTTGGGCCATTGTCATGTTCCTCAACATGTTCCTGATTGTTTGATGTCTTTGACATGTGGGTGCATTTTCCTGCAGGGGTAGTTCAGTGACATTTGGGATTTCCATTTGCATGAGGGAGTGTGCTTGTTGTGGGACAATGTTTTTTTGGGTGTCTAAGTCTGATCAACACGGATGGCAAAATCCAAGGTCTTCCAGCAGAACAGCACATAGTAGCAATATGATCGATGTTATTCACTTCACCTGTCAGTGGTCATAATGTTGTTGCTGATCAGTGTATTTGAGGACCAGAGCATTTGTCTCATTGTTTTCAAATTATGTGTTGTCAACAATTCTTGAAGATGGTAGAATTTAGTTAAGGTTGAACAACAAAATGCTCATGAGTTTAAATGACAAAATGACACCTCACATTCAGTCAAAATCCTATTTCTCACTGTTAAGGCCTTAAACAGCCTTGCTCCTAAATGCATCTCTGATTCATTGATGTGGTATGAACTCCATCGATCACTGTGGTCTGCAGATGGAGCCTCACTGGTTATTCCCAGGTCACAGTGTGTGATTAAGAGTGATCAGGCTTTTGCTATCAGAGCTCCCACACTGGAACCCTCTGCCTCACTAAATCTCTACGGATTCCGTTAAATCTCTTCTCAAAACTTGTGAACGCTTCTTTAACTGTTTAATGTACGTTATTATTTATTTAAGCTTATTCATTTTTCTCTTTATTACTTGCTTCGCGTCCACATCCCTTGGTGTTACTGACACTTAACCTGCCTAATCTGGTTTTTATTTTTTATTTTTGTTTTGTATTTTGTAACTAATAAGTCAAGTTTATAAGTATTATCATTATTACTAATTTGAATTTCCTCTACCGGCTTTGTATGGATTCAGAGATCTCTTCTGTGCAGAAAAATACAGGTCCTAATCTATGACATATTAACAGACTGCAAACCAAAATCTTGATAGGAATGAACACACAATAATGATGAAAGTTACTGTGAGTTGCCCTCATTCAGTGTTCTGCAAATCTCAACCGAAAACTGCCTGATTAGGCTACAGGCTTTAGTCATCCTTGGCTGTCTCATTAATGTCCTTCTCGGGGAACATACAGCTGACAACGGGCCCACAACAGGCAGGTGCCAAAAAAAGAAACCTCATCCCTATTTGCAATGATGTGGGAAAAAGATATTACATGAATGAACTGAAAAGTGGCATCACGTATGCTGTGACTTTTATTGACAACTGTGAATGTTCCTCGAGGATGATTTTCATGGTGTAATATGACACTGTATAAGTGTGCAAGACGGCTCTACTTGCCCTTTTCTAATGACTAAGATTATGGCTACAGTCAGTCAGTGTCACTCAGCACTGACTAACAGACAGAAAGAAACAGGGGAACAAGGAAATGTGGAGATGGAAGTGTAATCACAAAAGGATTTAAGTTGATTTAGTATGATGTTCATGTGTTTGTGCATGCTTGTATTTGAATGCTTAGTGCGAGCTGACGGCCTTCGAAAAACAATTAAGACATAGCACAAGCTGGGAGAGAGCGAATTTGAGGCATTGTTTGCTTCTCTACTTCTGCATTTGTGACAGTAATACCAATTATTCATCGCTGGAGAACATTTCTATTCAGTGCTACTGGAATGTGGTCTAATTCTTCTTGGTTGCCTTGGCGACGTGCACATCAGGAAGACAACACAGCATCTCTCTGGCTTCCAGAGAGAAAGAGAAAGAGAGAGAGATGCTCTGAACTTTGAATTAAAAGGTTTAAAAAAACAGAAAACACCCATACCTGCCAATGAGAAGAAACTCCCCAAACACGCCCAGTCGCCTCATGGCCATCAGGAGACCTCGGACGGTCATGCCTTCGCAGAAACACACCACCACGCGAGCTTTGGGGAGACGCTCCCGTAATTTCCTCAAAAGGCGATCAAAGTGCTTCTCCCCCGCGTTGCTGTAGATCTTGTCCGAGTGGGCAATGCATAAGCCTTCTTGAGAGGCCAGCTCTTTGAAGGCCTCCATGCCGCTCTCCCCATAGTTTCCTATAGATGATGAAAAAAAAATAGTGAGAATTCAGCAGGGAAACATTCTGTCCATACTGGGATGAAACATTTTTCAGTTTTCTTTTAATTAGCCTTTGTGTATATAGATAATAGAGTGCGTGTGAGCTCAGAATATAGGGCATTATTATGTGATTGGAACACAATCAATATCTTACTGATAGCAAAGCATTTCATGCCTTGTTACTCACAAAAACACATTGGCATTATTAAATAGCATGAGTAATTGCTTCCAACCGTACATCTCTAATTATTCCACTGATGGACAATCCATGTTATGCTTAAAGCACATCCCCCCAGCGGTTGTTCGCTGCATCAAGCCCCGACTGAACTGAAGCTCTGATCCACTGGTAATGAGTGTCAGAGAGTTTTTGCTGGCTACTGATTGCAATCAAAGCCACAAGGGGTGAAGATGGCTCTGTTTTACCCACACACTATCCCAATCAAGAAAACGCCAAATCTGTTTGACTCTAAATCTTCTATTTCCGCATGGACTCAAGTAATGTGTCTGGATTGCTGATGAAGCCCACTGCTTTTTTAGCGTGAGAGCTGGATTACGCAGACAATCCATTCGCTTGTGCTTGCCGGAACATGTGTTTGTGTTTCAACGTGTAGAAGGAAATCAAAAGCACCTATGCATAAAATGTTAAAAAAAAATCAGAAAGCATTTGTTGCCTCGATGAAAGGCCATGTTCTTGAGGACCTGGCTATATAGAGCACGGAAGACAGCAGCTGAAATAGGCATCACTGTAATGCATTTGCCGTGGCACACAATGGGCCCGTGTGTTGGTTTTCCAATAGTCCTTTGATGATATTTTCAATTGCCTCGTTTCATTCTCCCACTGGTAAATGGAAATAATGATATCCAATTATTTTACTCCTTCCATCCTGGCAGCGAGACGGGTGGGTGGTGGTGCATTAGCTGACAGCCCGTTTGACAATGACCACCGGAAAAGAAAAAAAAAATCACTCCGAGCATTCCTAGCAGACAGATGATAATCAGAACAGGTAATTTATGCAATTTTCACGGCCCTAGCTGTTGCTACGGGCAACAAGCTGCATTTATAACGTGTCTAAGGTGGCAGAGAGTGAAAACTCATGAGCTTAAGCCAGTCGTGACCACAGTTTTCAGAGACAACTAAAGATAGAAGGAAACAAACAAGCAAATTTGCATATGACTCCTCAAAGGTCAGAGGAAGGGCTGCAACAGGCAAATTAAGACTTACAAACATTCAGAGTAGCTCTGAGCTGTTGTTTCTTACAAAATAGATTTGTTATTTAGTGTAAGGATTTATATTTGAATGCCACAGAAAAAAAAGAGATTTAATTACATCTGAGGCTTTACGCTTCTTTAAAAGGCATCCTGCTTCTATCACTCTCAATGCAACCAATTCAGTAAGTGATACGGCTTGCACACACCCTCCCCTGACTGGTCTGTCATTACTTTTAAATTATGACTTCAGTCCCCAAGGATACTCATGTAGGCATATGCTCAAGATCAGACAGCTGACGCCACCTAGTTCTGCCTCCAGGTACTACACCTCCCCAACTCCCTGTCTTCATCTAACCGATAGCAACCTGTGTCAAATCCCATCTCCAATACCTGACTATAATAGGACTTTCCAAAGATGTTTTACACTCCCCATGAGTCTGCAGCTCCTCAGGGGGGGATCCTGGGTAATGTAGCCTGTCAGTCATAATTTGGGCACACATCACTGACTGTGTTTCGCCAAGACTTTAATGAAAGGCCGTGGACATAATTCATGTCGCAGTAATTACTTAGTCCACCCAACCTTCTTCTCCACTTTTACCTCCTGTCTCCACCAGTAATACACTGTTGTGCTATTCGGCTGAGCAGAAGAGAAAGAAAGTGAGCCCATCGTGGTATGAAAATATGAAAGTTCCTGTGAAGATATTCATTTTAATTAACAGTAATGTCATTTTAGCTTCATGCACCTCACTACACCGTGGAAGTAATTTAACATTTCCAAATGAACACCTACATTTTTAATGTTAAAACAGCCCCGATGTGTCTGGCCAGATATTGACTTTTAAAAATTGGTGTGATGACTTTGACCATACAGCCAAGAAACTTCAGCTTCAGTTCCACACACTAAAGACTAATATAACAAGGTCGATAAAAGCACCAAAAGGCCAAATCACCCAGTGCTTGCTGAAAATACACTCTGTTCCTCAGTGCATGTTATTGAAGCCAAACGACGAAGAAGAGAGATGATTTACTGTAATGAATCCCAACACAACCCCCAAATGCAGTTAATGGCAGACAAAAAATAAAATTACAAGTGAGGTGGCATTCAAATTGGCTCCAATAAATGAGATGTTCAGAAAAAAAGGTAAAGGTATCATTACAAACACTGCAAAGTTACAATTAAAGATCAACCTGTAAAGTTTGGTTTGGTCAGTGTGAATTGTTTGGGAATGTAGGCCTGAAAAAAATAACCGTAAATGAAGACTATGCACATTTTTCATGCTGTCAAATTAATTCTAAGTCAGTGTTTGACCACTTTCCAGGATCTCCAGTACAAATATTGTTCACTTACCCTTGGAACACCCAGAATCCCTATAAAGTCTTATCAAACAGCAGCATAGTGTTCCTGGATGTTTCAAAGTGGTCGCCTTTTCTATAAAAACCACAGCAAATGTACTGTAGACTACTGTCAAACTCAGAAGTCTGCATGCCATGGTTAATTAAAACACCATTAGGAATGATTGGGTAACTACAAACAGGCAACATGACTGTTGGTACATTATTGGATTACTATTTACAGTTAAGGTGGAGTAGTGATGGACTCTTACCTTCTGTGTGCACTGCAGACACATAGGTCCAGTTGTACCTCTTGACAATGTCCAGCATGGCCCGGGCCTGCAGGGTGTCTGATGGAACGACCCTCAGGAAGTACTTGAATAAAGTCTTGTCACTCAGGTCGATGCTGGTGGCAGAGTAGGCGATCTGTGGGATGTTGAAGAGCTGCAGTAGGTTCTGCACCTGGATGGCCACTGAGCTGGATCCGGGTCCGATCACTCCTGCGATAGGTTTCTTGGAGGGCGGTGGCTGGTTGGACGGGGTTCCGTCGATACACCACTTGGACCCGTCTTTGTCATCTCGGATGGAGATGAGGGAGTCCCGGATGAACTCGATGCTCTGCTCCAGGGCGACGGACGAGTGCCAGCAGGAGTCCCGGATCTCGCAGCCGAGGCTGATGTTGGGGAGCAGGTTGGGGTCCGCGTTGATCCGGTCCAGCGTGTGGAACATGGCCTCCACCCTCTGGATGCCGTACTGCTCGCGGACGTCCCCGCACTTGCGCTCGGCCACTTTCTCGGCGGACGGCTGGTGGTGGACGGAGAAGAGCGCGCCGATGATCACGTCCCCGTCCATGCGGGCCACGGAGCGGGACACGGTGCGTGGCACCACCGAGCGCTCGTAGATGCCGCTGCTGTGGCCGAGCACCGGGGCGCGGAGGACGCACGCGGAGAGACACAGGAGAGCGAGGAGACCCATCTTTACGCGTGCCATATCGTGCCACATCGCGTGTGCCGTGCCAAATGCGCAGGCATATTATCTGCTCCCTGTCAGCGCCTCCACCTTTATCCCAGCCATGACCTGCGAGCACGACACCTGGGACGCATCCACGCACACCTGCGGAAACAACAAGGCAAACTGCTGTGATATGGAGGTGAGGAGAAACGAGGCCAGCTGTGCCAAACGTTCACGGAGAAAAGAATAATGACTGAACACGCATGCTCCTTTTCCATCAACGCCCTGTTTCACATTCCTACAGCTGGCAATCTTTTATCAACTACCCATCGAGATGCCTTTGAGCAAGGCACACTCAAGTGGATAGAAGCGGCTGCTGTCAGCAAGCCGAGCGCGAATTCGTGAAGCCAATCACTTTAAGACTTCTCACACAATCGTGCTGTTTAATTGCAGGTTTCGTATCAGTGCCAGCTGCCAGTTGAAGGGGATCAGGCAGATTTCAGCACCGCGGACAGCGCGCTCTCCAAACACGTACAAGGACGTCTTTGGGACTGTTGCCCTGGACTCGTCATCCGCCTCACAGACCGAATTCTTCACGATTTGACTCAGCTAATTTCTAATAACAACCAAAAGCCCTTCACAGTCGACACGTTTTTTTTTTTTTTTTGGATTCCACATGAGGAGGAGGGTGTTTTGCGTAAATTCTTATTATCTATCGTGAAGGTGCCACTCAACCATCGTCTTACATTAACCATAATATTAAAACATAGCTCAATTAGAATACAACATGAACTAAGCACATCATATGAGGCATAACATGAGTCATCTGCTCGAACTGTCATCTCAAATCTATCCATCTTTTGCGTTATTCTGCTTGGATCATCCACATTTACAGTATTTGTTTGTCTGCATCTGCTGCATCCAAACTTACCTGAATCCTTGAGACATGTCGCGTGCGTGCCTTCGTCCGTCTTCTGTAGCGCGTGGTCTTCGGTGGTATTAATTGAGTTTCTCTCTCTCTCTGCCTCTCTCTCTCTCTCTCTCTCTCTCCCTCTCTCTCTCTCTCTCTCCCTCTCCCTCTCTCTCTCTCTCTCTGAAAAATGAAGATTCCCTCCCTTGCTGTTGTCATTTTTTCTCCTCTTTCTCTCTCTTAATACTATGCATGCTGACATAGGTGCATAATCAGGGGTGAAAACCTGCAATGTTTTCTGCAAGAAATGACACCACTGATCCAAAAACAATCTGCATTTACATATAATGCAATATAAATCAGCTGATCATCCTTAACTGCTGTGCATAAAATGTGTCAGGTGAACCAGAAAGAACTGCCTCTGGAGCAGCATCTGTGTGCTTATGGATGGTGCACCTTTATGTCTATATCTCATTTCAGCTCACTTATATTCAGTGTGTCAATAATTGGTTTAGCTTTAAAGAGAAAAAGAGAGAGAGGGCACCAGATAAGGTGTGATCCACTATTTGAATTATCAGACAGCCCCCTTTAAATAAAGGGAGTTTAGGATTTTGGACCGGCTTCCAATAAACTACATGAAAAAGGGGGGATATGGATGTTTTCAGCACCACGGATAGCAGTCAACAGTGTCCATAGCGCCATCCAGCGTCTGCTTGAGGATCCCTGCTTGCAATTACAGCTTAGATCTCAGTGTTGAGACTATTTAATCTCATGAATAGAGTCCACTGAGGTGTGAGAGAGCAGTTATTAGCTGCTGAGCAATGGTGTTCTCTATAAAGTGATGCACGCTCAAAGCTGGAAAACACACATAAACACACAGAAGTAAATACTACACCAATGAGGCATAGCATTGTGACCACCTGCCTAATATTGTGTTGATGCCCCTGTATGTGCTCAGAAATACTCTGAACCATTGGGCATGGACAAGAGGACCTCTCAGGGTGTCCTATGGGGTCTGGAACCAGGCTGTTGGCAGTGGATCCTTTGGGTACTCTGGCTTTTGCAGTGGGGCCTCTGTCAATCAAACTTGTTCCACTGAATCCTTTTGATGTTTGATCAGAATGGGGTGTAGGAAGCTTGGAGGTCAAATCAACATTTGGGCCATTGTCATGTTTCTCAACATGTTCCTGATTGTTTGATGTTGTTTCCATGTGGTGGGTGCATTTTCCTGTGGGGGTAGGCCAGTGACATTTGGGATTTCCATTTGCATGAGGGAGTGTGGTTGTTCTGGGACAATGTTTATTTGGGTGTCTAAGTCTCATCAACATATGGATGTTAAAATCCAAGGTTCTCCATCAGAACACCACATAGTACCAATATGATCAATGTTATTCACTTCACCTGTCAGTGGTCATTATGTTGTGGCTGATCGGTGGTGTATATTCATTGTTTTCCTCATAGTGATCGCCCACTTCTGGAATTCAGCTGCTACTACAAGCTACTATCACTGCATGGGAGCTTTGAAACAGCTCCAGCTCTCACACTGTAAATCATTTTAAGTTCATTTAGCTTAGAGGTGCACGTTCCAGTGCTGCATTAAAAATGTCAATTAACTGCACCTCGGCTGATTTATCTGTTCATAATCATCCTGTTAGAAAGTTTTAAAATGGTCCAGGTTGAATTAACTGAACTTGAGAAAACAAGTTCAACCAACTTGAGATATTAAGTTGAATCAACTTGTGACATGGACGATGGTTATAGATAGCCCCTTTAGATTTATTAAGTTTAAAGAGTTTCTTTTTCATTTGACATTGGGTTCGGGTTAATCTATGGGTGCAGATACTGAATTCAACACCAACTCTTGTCATGCTAACAACTGTTTTGATTATGATGAAAGAAAGAACGACCATGATTTAATTTAGCGTATTAAACACACACAACACGTTTCAAACTGGTTTTACCATTGCATTCTGGGAAGTCTACTTAGATGCTATTTTTGTCTGTCATAAACTTGATTTAATGATTTGAGTGAACTCTCAGCTGTTCATTCATTTAACTCATTGTTTTAAGTCAAAGTGCCTCAAGAACACATATTTTTAAATGTTAAATTATTCTGAAAATAAGAAAAGAGACACAATTTAAGTTATATTAACTAGAAATCAGCCAAACTGATATATTCAAATTAAGTGAACTGGAATAAATTACTTCATTTGACTAAATTGCTGTATGATGTTTAATGGTGCATGCGGTGAAACCAGGAAGTGAGCGTGTTTTAACTTTGCTTATATTATAGTAAGCAAAGTTTGGGTCTCCTCCCAGTGGGCATGTATTGGCTAATACGTGGCGGGGATCTGTCGTGACTCATGCCAGGCGGTATAAATCATAAATAAACTTAGGGAGTCACTGTGACACCGCAATTGCTGGTGCCCGGGGCGTCGGGAGCGAGCATCTGATAGTGAACCTGAATAAAAGTGACATGTTTGGGAAGGATCGAGACTACTTGGATGCCGCAGTCGCACTTCAGGGCAAAGGGTGACGCGCTGCTTGGTCTATTCGAGGACTGCAGTTTGCGTGGGTGGACCGGGAGGCTTTCAAGCAATGACTTAAGCAGCGGGCTATTAATGTTTTGATGATATAATGTTGGTCAAAGGGACCAGTTAATATATGTGTCAATTAAAGGAACAGTATGATATATTGCATTCTGAATTAAGCCTATGTTCTTATAGGCTTTGGAACATGTTCCTTTTTCTGTGAACCTCATATTGACGTCGTCATTGGTGCTTAGGTCTACGTTTGCAGAAAAAGCATAAACTTGCATTTCTGTTTAATTTCCTCAAAGCATAAACACCATCAATCAATCTTTTAGCGAGTCCATTTTTGCATGTCCTTGCTTTTTGCTCAACTGGCAGCAACACCTCTCCTCCTCACCACCTCGGGATTGATAGGCTCTATTAAAAATGACAGTTTACAAACGGCAGTGCAAAGGAATCTTACATTAATACTCGGTTTGTTGTCTAAAAATGCCACATTAACCGTTAAAAAAAAACTGCAAAGACGGCATGGTTTTGTGCTCAAGAAAACAACAAAACAAAGATGAACAAATGAACAGGTGCGGATCAAGGTGAATCAAGTTCACAGCACTGTTGGTGGTGAAGTTAAGCCACATGATCAGATAAAACAGAAATCCAAGAACTGAAAATTCTCCTCAGTTTATCTGTTAAGTAAACCACTGATTTAATCATCAAATGTGTGTATGACAGCATTGCGCTCATGTCTATTAAAAGCAAAGAAGCTGAAAAAGGAATCAAAAATCCAATTTATGTTGTTGTCATGCAAAATCAATGGCACATATGCTTTAATTAACAAAATATTGTACATTGTATGAGGTATAAGATAATCTGGACATGTAATCCAAAGCTGAAGCATGTGTATTTTGAAATAATTTGAGTTTGGACAATGCCTAAGTTATAAATTTTGTGAATTTTGTTTTGTTTACTTATTTCAAAACTACTTAGATTTTATCAGGGAAATTCCTAACAAATTCTGAAATGTGTGACGTCCCACTGCACCGGCTGTTTCAACACCTCATGACAAGTGAATTCAGAGTCTATTCAGTACTGCTACGCACCATCCTGTTGATGTGTCCGTGAGTCAGCATCTCCAGCTCCCGGGGTGCTGTTATGTAGGTGACCTCGACCTCCGAACGTGGCATCTCCCTCTGTTAACAACAACAACAACGAAAAGAGGCATAGTTGATCAACCAACTGCTTGGCATAGAACAATGGTGCAACAGTGATCTCTCCTGTTTGTTGCTGGTTACTGCAAAAAAGCTGGGTCATGTAATGTAATCAGGTCCAAAGATTGGCGTGAGCTTTCTGTTTTTCAAAGACATGATTAGAGAAGAAATTTTCTGTTGATCTGCTTTTCAGTCTTGCATTACAAATTTGTCATGCCGAAATGGTCAAATCAGCATCAGTGTCACTAACTTTCTTTTCGTGTCTCTTTGTATTTGCTTCAGTTATACAACTTTATCTGTAAGTTTGTTTGCTTTTTTTACAGTCTTAAACAATAAACCACAAGTTGAAATGAACTTATTAAAAAAATTAATGAATAAATAACAAAAAAATAATGGCTGTGGATTTCAAGTAGTCCATGTTATTTGTGGCAAATATAAGATGACTATTCACTTATGGCTCATTCTATACAATTTAATTTGGATTACAGTTTTAATGTGACACTCTTACCCCACACATTCTATTCTCTTTGTTCTCCTTTGCACAATGGCCAACTTCATTATGGTTTGTCAAATACAGACCAACACTTGCACGAAATTTATGTAGCTTATATGTTGATACTCAGTAGTACATGCGTGGGACGAGCACCTTAAGGCAGCGCAAAGTCGCAAAGGTCAAAGGTGTGACACGTGAACAATCAATATTACCTACCATGCCAAATCCTGTCACTGATAGAGAGTTTGCATAACCGAAGTTGAGTTATACAGCCAATTATAAATCCAATAAGCTATTAGCTATACTAGAAATAAACTACACAGATATCACAGATGCCAGATTTGTATTTCTCACTTTCACAGTAGCCTACACTATGTTTTAAATACATTCCTATAAAAATAAATAAATAAATAAATAAAAGTGCTGTGACATAAATAAAAGTGGTCATTTGCAAGATGTCCTTTGTAAATTAAAGAAAAACATATTATTAAATTATTATGCATTTTTTAAATATTAATTTATTCTGAGATTTATTATGAATAATATTTATTTATTCAATAGGAACATATATTTATTTATGTACTTATTCATTTGTTGTATTGGATGCCACTTTTGTCCATATGAAATAAATAATAAAATTACACATATTATACTGAATACAGGGGATTCCAGTGTCGTTGTCTGTTGTGGGTTTTTTTGTTTTATTTTTACAAACGATTTTATTGTATTGTATGCTAGTTTACGTTTTCCGAAACTCTTCCTAAGCTATTTGAAATTGTATGTCTACACATTCCGCTTTACGTACTTGTTCTTTAGACCAGTGTCAAATGTACAGTGCATTTCGCTCAATAAAGTTTCGTCGATTGAAAAAAAAGGAGGCTGAGTGTGGAGAGATGTAACTAGCTTGCTAGCGTTAGCAGTTTCTCTACTGAGGTAACTACAGTTAACAGCTGGGTTTGCTGTGTTTGTACATTTTTAAAACAACCAAACCTGTCTTACCACACGTTTTCCTGCCGACAGGACGACCAGGTGAGAAACGTCTTCCGCGATAATCCGGCATTATGTCGCTCCGCTGCCTTGTTGTGAACCGTCCAACTTCCGAGGTAGCAGGCTAGCTGTTGTTAGCACACAAATAGCCGCCGGCGACTGTAAGCTAGCTGCCATTGTTACTAAAACAAGTTGATTTCAAGAAGAAAGAGCCACTGACAGCAGACGTACGTGCAATAGTTTGGGAGTATACAAACTAATGTACACTGTAACTAAAGCTTTTTATCGTTTGAGTCTTTGCTACATGAATGTTTGTTGTAAATAAACTTTAACTGCCAGGAACATGAACTAACTTCAGCTTATTATCACTGGTACCTCACTTGTAATCACTGTATGCGCTTTATGTGGAGCCACGTTCAGAAAAGTAAAGCGGCCTGATACAATGCTGGCTGTAAACAAATTTAGCTAAAGCTAGAGAGCTACATAATAGACCATCAGGATTCGTTTAGGTAAAATATATGATGTTGTCCACTGACCGTCCATACGGGCAGTGTTTATCGTTTTAGCCACAGATTTTGTAATGATAGGATTTCACATTTGAATGTACCTGCATTAGACGTAGGTAAGAGTAATCGTCTGCCAAAAAATGATTGTCATCCATGGGAGCAATTATATTGGAGCACCGACCTGCATCATTTTACCTATATTGCACTAGATTAGACCCAATACAGGTTTTTTTTTTTTACAATTAAGGACCAATTCAGCCAATACAATGCAGTTTTCAACTTGCCAAATAGTGACTGCAGCTCCTACATGTTGACTGATATGCATTAAAATGACTTCATTTCATTCAAAATGTGTTATAATTTAAAGATTATGACCTATAGAATAATAGTAAGAAACATAATTTCTTTATTGAGTAGATAAATCCCATCTGTAAATCTTGTTTATTACAGTCTAAACATTTAAAACAACCATACCAAGCGCATCCTTAATGAAACACTGGAAACAGTACTATAATACTGTTTATAATCATCATAAATGTCATGCTTGACTACATCATGAATGGTAAACTTTTTTTGGCCACAGTTGTTTAGCTATATAGCGGTTCAAGGTTCAAAAAGACATATGATTATTGCTAATGATTATGATTGTTCGATCCAGATCAAATCAGCTGCAGATGTTGATAAACTGGGCAGTGCAGCTTTTACATGAAGTATGCAATCTGTTTTTGCAGTAGCATTATTTATGGGCATCTCAGTGTGTCAGTAATCTATCAACACATGAAATTATCATATCTTATATCATAACATGCAATAAAGCAGCATACTTTATTGGTTTATACTTCCATTAAAGTATATAATACATATGTTATCAGAAAACAGAAAGTCACACTACCTATTTAACTTCACAAGGGGAAAAGCTTTGCTTGATCTTCCAGGAGCCATGTCAGCGCTATGTGCCATATTTTACAGCTGTGAATGGCTACTCTGGATACGTTGTGGATTGCACTGCTGGACAACAGTGTGTGTTCAGCATACTCAACAAGATACAGTCTATGCTCAAAAATCAAGTGTTCTTTATTAGTCATGCTAATTGGTTTTAGTATAATTTGTCACTTTTCTTGTGGGAAAAGACCACAGAATTATCGTGTTGTGTGGATTCAAGACATAGTACCCTTCTAGTCTCAAATCTGAGAAAGGAGGGGTTTCGGCCTCCTTGATATCCAGCTGGGAAGCTTCCTAATAAGGTGCTTGTATGAGACAGCCTTTTAGTTGCATCACGTGACTGCAGTTGACTTCAGCACTGGGTGGAGTGGGGGCACTGTTTCACTGTTGTTGTGCAGGCTCAAAACATGGCACCCTAAAGCTCACCAGCACCTCAGACTGTTTAGATTTGTCCAGCCATTCAGTCTGTTGGATTTAACTCGTTTTGTCAGTTCATTCATATGAGGGGACTTTCACCACAAACAACAAAGGATTGCATCTACCATTTAATATTTGAATGTTAATTACATTTCATTCTAATAATGTGTGCCATGATGTATGAGCTTAGCAAAGTGTGATGTCACTGCTTTTTCACAAGATTATTTGAATGCATGACATCATAAAAGGTAGTCATTTTCTCCTGTGATCAATTACATTGAATCTACAGTGGAGCTATTTGTATATAAATGTGCTGGATTATCTTCAAGCTAGAAATTTTAGTTCTGCTGTACCACCTAATTTCTCATGATAGGTCAACAAAGCCTTCAGAAATTTCAAGCATTCCTCTTGTTTGGGCGCAATAAAAATGTGAAACATTAGGTCCTAGATTTCAGTGCGCCTAGTGACATCTGGTGGTTTGCCGTAATTATAGCAGCCATTTAAGATGATGTGCAGATTTCACTATTTTCTTGTTTCATGTGTGTAATAAAATGCCGAGAAGGCTACTTTCCTATAATTTTATCTTTAATATTGTCGATTGAAAAGACTGAAGTAAATGCACACATGTAATATGCATCAGTAAACAGGAATAATTCAAAGATGTGCTGTCCAGATAGTTTACGTATCAAACGTTTTTGTTGACCTGAAATATGAATGACCTGGTGTGGTGTAGGTCATATATCTATTGTGGATTTAGGTTTTTCATGCCACTGTGCATATATATGACATTTTATATAAGTGTAATGTGATGTGACTGGAGAATAAGGGTAGCATTTTGTTCTAGACAGGTCAGTTTTTGCACTTGTAGTGTAGACGTTCTCTTTTACATTATTTATTAGTTGACTTCTTATTTGGCACAAGCCTCGACACAGTGTATTGCAACACACTTTGGTGCTTGTGTATCATCTTCCCAGGAGTCTCAAAGTCTTGTTTTGATGTATCTTTAATGCACCTACGTTACATTCTCTTTCTGCTTTTTTGGTAGGGCAGTGGATTTTCTCAGAGTCACTCCAGAACCTTTCCACTCCCTCAGCTCTGAAGATGGAGGAGGACCATGTTCACTGTATGTCCTGTATTAACCAGAGATGCATGGTCAGACCTGAACCAGGGATTTGCTGTGATCTTATCAACTGTCCTTTGGTGTGTGGGGCTGTATTTCACTCCTGCAAAGCTAATGAGCACCAGCTTATGTGCCCACTGATGAGGGTTCCCTGCCTGAACAGTGGCTATGGCTGCCCTGCCACCATGGTGCGCAACCAAATGTATGCTCACCTGGAAGTGTGTCCAGCTGGAGTGGTGTGCTGCACCATGGAGTGGAACAGATGGCCTGTTAGCTGCCTGGACTATACTTCCTATGAGAGCCTGAGCCGTGGGGTAGAGGAGGTGGAGCAGCTGGACATGGCGCTCGCTCTACAGGACCAGCGTACACTACTCGAGTCGCTCAAGGTGATTGCAATGGCACCTACTGCACAAGGAGAGCCTGTTGTTGCTGTCAGTAAGGAGAACAGGGCAGTACATTCCGCCGTGTTGACATCTGCTTCTGTCGAGTCACCTTCACAGTTCTCACATCAGCCACAACCACCACCACCACCAGGGTCAGCAAAAGAGAAAATTCTTAGTGGAATTAATGGCTTGAACGAGGAGCACTATAGTAAACTGTACGAGGCCACAGTTGAGACTGCAAGAAGCTTAGCTGCTGCTTTAGACTTTGTTAGCAGTGCTAGCTCTGGGGAAAGCAGCACAGCGTGTGTGAACAGAGGAGCTGCTATGCAGAGAAGTAAACTGAGCAGCAATGAGGACATTCAGAATGGACTAGAAGACAAAATGATTGTAGATGCTGATGGTTTGCACAAAAGAGACATGAAGGAGCAAATTGTTTGTTCAAGTTGTTTGAATGGAAATGGACCTCTGAATGGAGATGATGTAAAGGTTATAAACACAGCCAATGGACCACTGTCAGGAGCAGCAGAGGCCTGTTTGGAAACAGCCAACCCTGTTGAGGTGCAAGATAACATGGATGTTTCTCAGGAGCATGTGTCCCCTCAAATGACATCTCCAGTGCCCATCAGCCAGGCTGTGGCTCAGAAGGCTGGTCATGTGGTCCTTGAAGATAGAGGACTCGTTGTTTCTGAAAACCGTGGACCCGAGAGAAAGTTCTACAGCTACCAGTTTTTTAGAGGCCAGGGCCAATGTTCATTTTCCAATGGACGGATAGGTATCATGCCAGACAGGACACTGTGCAGAGTTCGACCAAAAATGGAGGACAAGGCAGTGGATACCTCAGACTTGGAGCAGGACGACGATCCAATGGGTCTGGGAGAGATTGATCTGATCACAGCAGCCCTACTCTTCTGTTTAGAAGAGTCCAGAGAGTGTAGAAGGATCTCTGATACAGTCTACGTTGACGGTTACCATGTTGACTTTGGCACGCAGACTTTCACTTTTCCTGCAGCGATTTTGGTGACCAACACCAGAGTAGGTGACATGGCGTCTGCGTCTGCCTGTGACCACGCTGCCCCTCAGCTCACCTACCCCAGCCCCTTCCGTACTCTCCGACTCGGCCTGGTCCTAGAAGCTCTGGAGGTTGAGGCGGTGCCGCATAACCGCTACCTCCCTCCTAACCCCCGCTACCAGCACATGTTTCCCTTCGTCTGTGGTCAGTCATTTCGCCGGGACCAGTTTTCTTCCCATTTCACAAATGTCCATGGTGACATTCACGCAGGTCTCAACGGTTGGATGGAACAACGCTGCCCTCTGGCGTATTACGGCTGCACATTTTCCCAGCGGAGGTTTTACCCGTCCATCCAGGGGGCCAAGGTGATTCATGACAGGCACCTCAGGTCCTTCGGCGTTCAGCCTTGCCCACGTGTGAACCTCCCAAATGACTCCCAGCCTGACCAATTAAGTGGCCTACCCATTGAAATACTATGGCACATAACGGGATTCCTGGACAGTTTCAGCTTATGCCAGCTGTCGTTGGTATCACGAACTATGAGGGAGGTGTGTGCAAGTCTCCTCCAGACCAGGGGTATAGTGGAGCTGCAGTGGGAGCAAAGGCAACGCCCAGGTCCTCATGGCACTGTGTCGTGGCAGATCAAAAATACAGTAAGTAGAAAGCTAGCACTATAGACCGATTGTGTGTCGGTGTTTTCGATTACTTTTTTTATTGTTATTTAGAAATCTTTAAGTTACTTAGTTAGATGATGCATGTTTGCAACATACAAAAAAGCTGCTATGCCGTCGAGTAGAGATCGACCGATATGTTTTTTTTTTGTTTTGTTTTTTAGGACTGATGCAAATTATTGGTAATCAAGAAATGTAATGTTTTAATAGCATGTGATAGCAGGGAACCTGTCATTCATAACTAGGCTTCTTCATTAATAAGAGTGACTTTAACTGAATATATAAAATAAAAATAGGAGTCATTAAATTAGGACGCTTTCCTCTGCTTATGTGGAATCAACTGAGTTTGCACCACCTGCAGTTATGTCTGCTGTTCTTCTTTTCTTAATCTTTCATTGTTCTATTACTGTAATTGCCCACTAAGGTCTATATCTTAAGACATTATTAGTTATTGTTTTATAGACTTTGTTTCAGGGTAATCTGCGGCTGCTTTCTAACTTAGCCGGTAGCTGTTAGAATAGCCTTAGCCACTGTGAGGGTGGATGGTTTCCTGGTTTGTGGCAACAGCTTGTGCTTCTTGTTCAGTTTTTTTCAGTCTCTGCTTTAGAGACATTTCTGAGACCACAGGGTGACGACAGACAGAGAGGAGGCAGCATCAGACCTGAAGTAGTGCATTTAATTTCAGATAATCGCAAAAATGCCAAATATTATCCACAGTAATCAGCCAGGCTGATAATCGGTCTATCTCTACACTGTAGCTTCATAATAAATACTACAAATATTACATGCTAATGTGTTCATATTTGGCCAACACTGACTGAAATTAGCTATTACAAAGTTGATTTCAGCGTAATAGATCAGAATAATCATTCCAACACTTTAAAAAAATTTATTTTGTTTAATTTCCTGTTGCAGGTGTGGCGATTCAGCACTGCCTTCAACACCGTGTCATCGTGGGGTTTCACCGATATCCCCAGCATGTCAGACCACCTTAAGAAGTGCCAGTTCAACGTGGTGGAGCACAAGACGGAGCCTATACCCCTTCCTGCCATGTGCACTTCACCAGATGGACTCTCACTGCGTCGCGTCCTGCGCCATGTTAACACCTGACCAAACGAGGCTTACGTCTCATAGCTGCACGAGATTCACTGTGTTATTATGTGGATGTTGCAATTACAGATTTTCAGTTTGGAAATAAATGAACTCTTCCTGTATTACACTAGATAATGAAAAAGCCTTAATGAAATAATACCTTTCCTGCCAGCTCCATTGGTGTGGGTGGTCCATGTGGAAAAAAAATAAGCACTTAGCTTTGCATGGATTTGTGCTGAAAATGTGACCTTTACCTTTTACGATAAAGTATATTTTCCTGAAGACAAATATGCACAATAGATTTCTATTACTCTATATGATATACTAAAGTGGAATTTAAATGTGTTCACTATTCTGCCTTTCACTTGTAGCCATGGAAAAAAGCACGTTGTTGGTTAAACTGCATTATTTCTGTGTCTCAGAAGTTCTGCCAGCACTTTGCACAATATTTACTAATCTCGTTTACAGTGAGCCTAAATTATGTATTTTCTTCTGATCCCTCCAGAACGTGTAAACCCAGTCTGTTGTCTGGGTGTGTAGGATATCAGGACGTGAGTCTGAACAGATGGATACCCCAATAACGCATGTAATTTGCTAACATTTAATAAAGTCTTTACAGCTTTTTGCATATTTCTCTTTAACATTTTCCTATTTTTCTAAACTTCACCCACAAATATACTCTACTCCATGGATTGCCATCATAAGATCTTGCCACAGTATTTGAATTGGATTTGAGTCTGGACCTTGACTCGGCCACTCCAAAATTATTTGTATTTTGTTTGAGCCACTCAGAGGTGGACTTGCTTGTGTGCTTTGGCTCATTGTCATGCTATATAAACCATTTGCACTTAATCTTTAGGTCATGAACTAATGGTTGGATATTCTCCAGGAGGATTTTCTGATACAGAGCAGAGTTCATGTCTCCATCAAGACATCCAGGTCCTGTGGAAGCAAAGCAGCACCAAACCATCACACTAACACCACCATGTTTCATTGTTGGTATGATGTTCTTGTGAAATGCAGTATTGGCTTTACACCAGATATAACGGGACCCGTGTCCTCCAGAAAGTTCCACTTTTGAGTTATCAGTCCATAGGATGTTAGCCCAAAAGTCCCAGTCTTAACTGAGGCCAGTGAGGCCTGCAGATCTTTGGATGTTCGTCTGGGTTCTTTTGTGACCTCCTGGATTAGATGCCGATGAGCCTTTGGAGAAAATTTGGTTGGCCAGACACTCCTGGGAAGGATCACCACTGTTCCATGTTTTCTCCATTTGTAGATAATAGCTCTCGCTGGGGTCCTCTGGAGTCCTAAAGCTTTAGAAATGGCTTTGTAACTCCTTCCAGACTGATAAATGTCAGTGACTTTGTTTCACATCTGCTCTTGTCTCTCTTTCGACTGTGGGATCATGTGCTTCTTTTTGAGACCCTTTAGCTACTTCACAATACCAGACAATACCATCTATTTAAGTGATGTTTAGATTCAGCAAGCCGGGCAGTAATCATATGCAAGTGTGGCTGGTGAAATTGAACATAATTGCCAAATTATACGGTATTATATGATACATTTGTAGCTAATGGATAATTAGTTTTTCACATAGGGCAAAGTGGGCTGGATAGCATTGCAAAGCTGTATCATAATGCATATATCTGTACAGACATTGAGAAAAACAGTTTTTCTTAGGGTGTGCATCTCATGTTCTCTGCATCTTTATTTTCTATCTATTAATGTATCCGCAGTGCGCAGCAACATCAGGATTTATTTACAAGTACCTCTGAGACTGTAATTAGGCAAAGAGTGAATTTGGATAGCAACTATAGTGCTTCCATTGTTTACCATCTGAGTTGAGCATGTTAACATGCAAACATGTGCTCATTAGTCTTCAACATGAAGCACTGCTTTGATCTTATGGAAATGTGTTTAGTTTCAAAAGAAACACTTTTTGATTGAAAAAAAAATGAAATATGCATCTCCTCAAAAAACTCAGAAATTCATGCATTTAATTTGTAATTTCATGCATTTTAGCTTCAAAAGTCAAAAAGAAATTAAAAAATGTTTAAAGGACTCCTAAGTGACAAAGACATATAATATGTTTTGATGATAGTAACTTCATAAAGATTCAGTTGGCTTACCAAGACATCAGAACAATCCAGTAATACTGGGTGTAATAGTTTGCACAACTCTGTACTGCTAAAATCAGTTTGCACACCAAGGTTGAAGAACTTGAAATATGTTATCCATCTGTCAGGGGCCAACATATATGAAGGACTTCTCCAATATGGTGGTAAATTTATCTCAGTAAATGGGAATACTCCTCTACGAACAGAAAGGATGAGATGGTAAGGGAACTGAATCTTGATCCGCCACCGAAATGCAATAATTAAAGTAAGTAGTAGGTTTTCCACTCACATCTGGACTTCCTTTAACTCCTCTAAAGCTTTGGGTGTTCGTTTTGTGACCCAACATGCAACTCTGAGGCCTCCTCTAATCAGGAAATGTCCAGCACCTGTGATGGCTTTAATAGCTCAAGTGCTGTTGTGTTTCCTGCTAAATGAGCTGTGCTCCCTCTCCACGGGGCTTCATCTGTTTAGAAAGAATAGAAACTCCATGATGCTTGTGCATGTTTGATGCCATCACATTGAACATTTCTGGGGTGGAGCGGAGCTATTTACTGAATGTGGTTAGTATTGTGACAGTTGTTGTAGCTACTCAGGCATTATGGCAGAGTACACTTTAGAAGTGACTACAGGAAGCGTGATGCATGCATGCACATTTGATCATTTGCATGTTTCCCTGATCGGTACTGAGAGGCAATCTGAGCACACTCCGCTAACCTTGGTTGGACTGGATGAAACCGGAAAGGTAAGTTTAACATGGAAATCCTGCTTTCATATATTTATCTGCAACCTTAAGTTAAGGTTCTCTAAGATTAAGACTTCTTTTTTTCAGGGAAATATTCTTAGCCACATGATGAGCATTCACTAAAGACATGGCTTTGGAAGAAGTGTAATTTAATGCCAGTCAAAATGTCAAGTCAGTCTACACTGTTTTGAGCCATTTGCAAAAATGCGTAATTCCTGATTGTCATCCTCTCCAACCACAGGTAGGAACGTTTTCTGTGACCACGCTTTTTTCTTTGGGATGTCTTCTGCTGCTCAAGTTGGAGAAAGATCCTTTCCACGAATCTCCAGAAAAGGACTGGTTTTGCTCCAAGGTTGTTGTGACGACACCCGAAGGGGATGAGATTCTTTTCCCTTGTCACAAATGGCTGTCCAGCGGTGAATCTGTGTTGCTGAGAGGAGGAAGAGGTTTGTCAAATGATTAAATGTTCAGCGTTTGTTGTATCGAGACTAAAAAAATGATGCATTATTGTTTTAGAATAGAGTAATCTTTATTGTCATTGCACAAAACAATGAAATTCCGTTGGAGCAGCCCATCAGTTGCCACGCTTATGAATATAAACATAAAAATAAGTAAAAACAAAGACATATTTACAATAGAGCTCAATAACAAAGATATGAATATAAAAACTTGTTCAAAAAAGTCTGAGTCTTCAAAGTGTCATTAGTGCTGCCTGTGTGTGTGTTGATGTAAAGAGAGGGAGGGGGCGGTGGGGGCTCCTGAGAGAGGGGAGGGGGCCATCAGTGTGGGAGGTGGGCACAGTTGAGTATTGTCACAGCTCTTTGTAGAAGCTGTTTTTCAGCCTTGTTGTGCGGGCGGTCAGTACTCTGTAGCACCTTTTGATCGTGGTTGAATTGTATTTTTAAAATCTTTCCTTGGGCTGCAATCCACAAGCTACCAAAGCTTTTGAAGATTTAGATCCTCAACTTGTCGATCAGCGGAGAAAAGAACTGGTTCGACAAAAGTTGACGTACAAGTGAGTGTTCCATTGCTATGAATTTGTCATAATAAGTATTGTAAGATGAATTTGTAATAAGAATTCCCTCCACAAACTGACTGACTGGCACCCTTTGTCCTGACTGTCAGATTTCTTTATTACCCATTTTCTTCTGCAGATGGGAGAAATACGCAGACGGAATGTCCTACATCTTAAAAATCAATGACTCAAAACTTGTTCCTGAGGAAATCCGTTTCTCATCCTCGAAAGCCTTTCAGTTTAGATACATCAATAAAGAACTGTAAGCCTCACAACCTTGCAACCAAGCATGCAATTTACTGATGCTAAATACCGATGATGAAAAAATAAAATAAAAAAATAAAATACTTTCATTTTTTTTTTTTACTTTATCCAGATTATCTGAGCTGAAAGGTCTGAATAATACTGAGCAATGGGAAAGCTTTGAGGCAATGAAGGGAGTCTCCTGGTTCAAAAAGTCACCTATCACAGGTGGGATTTTAGTGTAGTACGGTTTGTGTTCAGCCTCTTGTTAAAACATCTCTGTAAAGATAAGTAGCTTACTGTATTCTATCCCAGAGTATGTCTCAAAGCACTGGAAGAACGACGACTTCTTTGGATACCAGTTTCTTAATGGCATCAACCCCACCGTGATCCAACGCTGCTCCAAGCTTCCCTCCAACTTCCCCGTCGCAGAGGAGATGGTGAGGCCTTTTCTCGCCAATGGAAGCTCTTTAAGTGAGGAAATGAAGGTAAGAAGAGTGCATTTATTGCAATTTTGATGATCTACATATTGTTTTCTCTCACCACTCATCCTTTTAAATCAACCAGATGGGCAATATATTCATCAGTGATTACAAGATCATGGACGGTCTGCCTACTAGGGTTATCAACAGTAAACCGGTAGTTGTAGCTACCCCTCTCTGTCTGCTCTACCTAAATCCAGAGAAGGAACTACGGCCCATCGCAATCCAGGTATTTTTTTTTATCTAATAAATTGCTCTTTACGTCTTTTAGATCATGTACAATTAAACAATTCCTCCTCCCTCAGCTGAGCCAGCAACCCTCAGAGGACAACCCGATCTTTCTGCCAAGTGATTTGGAGTCAGACTGGTTGTTGGCCAAGATATTTGTGAGGAATGCAGACACACTCTATCACCAGTTGGTCGCTCATTTGCAGGACACACATCTACTTTCAGAAGTTTTCACGATGGCAACACTTCGCAACCTCCCACAGATTCATCCCCTGCACAAGGTAAGCTGTTCAGAGTGCAGCGTTTCATAGATGAGGATTTAGATCGTGACCCTTGACCTTTGTCTTCTTTGCAGCTGCTGATCCCCCATCATCGACACAGCATCCATATAAACATCTTTGCTCGTGCTCTACTTTACGGCCCTGGTACAGTTCTTGATGATGTACGTCTTCCACACATCTTTATTTCCATTATTCAAGAATTGTAGTCCTCTTTCTTTACATTAATCTTTTTTGTTTTTACCACCAGAGTTCGCTTGGAACAGATGGACTGATAGAACTCTTGAGAAGGGCGCTCTCCCAAACAACCTACGCTTCCTTCTGTATACCTGAGAACATTGCAGCAAGAGGACTGGAGTCCATTCCCAACTTTTATTACAGAGATGATGCACTGAGGCTGTGGAACATCATCAGCAGGTAAACTTCGGCTGTGATGAACTGAGGATTAAATACATGGCAGATTTAGATGAACACAGAAACAAATGCTAAATATTTTGAAATCTCAAGACAAGATAAGCATTATGGTTCTGATTAGGTGAATTTAATCAACAATTATGGCATACGATGCTGCCATTGGCTACAATAAGTCATAAATTACCATTCTATTACTGGTTCCCTTTTTGTTGTCCACAGCTTTGTCAAGGCCATGGTGGCATTTTATTATCCATCTGACAGTGAAGTGTCTGCAGACTACGAGCTCCAGGAATGGATCAATGAGATCTTCTACTTCGGATTTCTGGGAAACGGTGACTCAGGTATCTTACTATTGGTCCAGTTGCAAAAACAATGAATTCTTGTCTGTAAAAGACATATCAGGTATCACCTATACCTGCACAGCAATGAGGCGTAACATTATGACCACCTGCCTGATATTGTGTTGGTCCCCCTTATGCTGCCAAAACTGCTCTGAACCATTGGGCATGGACAAGAGGACCTCTCGGGGTGTCCTATGGGGTCTGGAACCACGACGTTGGCAGTGGATCCTTTGGGTACTCCGGCTTGTGCAGTGGGGCCTCTGTCAATCAAACTTGTTCCACTGCATCCTGTTGATCAGAATGGAAGGTCTAGGAAGTTTGGAGGTCAAATCAACATGTTTGGACATTGTCATGTTCCTCAACATGTTCCTGATTGTTTGTTTTTTCCATGTGGTGGGGTGCATTTTCCTACAGGGGGTAGACCAGTGACATTTGGGAATTCCATTTGCATGAGGGAGTGTGCTTGTTCTGGGACAACGTTTATTTGGGTGTCTAAGTCTCATCAACACAGATGTTAAAATCCAAGGTTTTCCATCAGAACACAACAAAGTACCAATATGATCAATGTTTTTCACTTCACCTGCCAGTGGTTTTAATGTTGTGCCTGACCAGTGTATATCATCCTTTGTTTTTTAGCCATAAAAGTCAATTGTAATTTTTAAATCTTTAATAATGAAGGAATGGCACAGAGATAATACAGTGGGGAAAATAAGTTTTTGATACACTGCCAATGTTCCAAGTTTTCCCACTTCCCGTGAAAGACAAAATCTGTCTCTCACAGTTGAAATGTATCTACGTTAAATTACAGACCTCTCCTTTTTGTGTAAGTGGGAAAACTTGCAAAACTGACAGTGTACCAAATACTTATTTTCCCCACTCTAGATATAAAAGACTCTTCCAAAAAATGTAATGTGAACCATTTTAGTACAGATTATGTCTGCTTTACATGACTGCTTGCAAACTAAAGTATAATTTTCAATTTAATTTAAACTGACAGAATTTCAGCTTGTAAAGCTTGCTTAAGGTTTTCCATCTTAAGCAGAGTTGCAAAAACATAGCAATGGTCTTGATTGTGCAAAAAAGGTGTTACACGGTTGTGTTGCTCTTGACAGGATTCCCTTCAAACTTTCAAACTGTGGAGGAACTCATCAAGTTTGTCACTATGGTGATCTTCACATCATCGTGTCAACATGCTGCAGTGAATAGTGGACAGGTGAATATTTTTAAAATAAAGTAAACCTTGTTATTTCTGACAACACATTACCATAGAGGGAGGAGGAGTAACGCAGTGATTGGTCATTGTGCTAAACAGTAGGTTTTAATTATGATTTCCATTAGTTCACCTTATTGGAAACTGTGGAGTTTCCAAAGCTTCTTATTAAATGTTCCCAAATTGCGAGTTTAGCTTTTGTTGTCAGTGGCAATTATAATCAGTTTACTCTAAATATTAGTTTGGTATTTTTGGAAAATTAACTTGTCCGCTTTCTTGCAGAGAGGTAGTTTTTTTTTTTTTTAAACTACTGCATGGTAGTTAAAACTGAAGCTGCAGCCAGTAGATTTACTCTTTCCAAAGGTAACAAAAACCACCTACCAATGCCTATGTGTCATGTGTTTACTCCTCACGTGCATACATGCAATTGCATATCTTCTTTCTCTTCTCCAATAACAATATGCTGAATGAGATTTATATATGGTAATTATGTAATTTCCAGTTTTGCTTCATGGTAATATTGTTGTTTCACTGTTACAGTGCCTCAACCCAGACACAATGATATATCTACTTGGAATTTTCTTTGCTGTTGCAGAGTTTTGCTTGCAACAGCTCCGCTCTGTAAATGAACATGGTCATGGGGATCCACGTGAGGAGTTAGTTGTTGTGCCATCATGATTCAGATCATTTGAAAGTAGAACAGGAGCTTGAAAATAACATGGAAATTCTGAATGGTACAGTGGACGAAATATGACCAAGCAATTCCTCAGATGCGTCAACCCTACCAATATAACCACTCAAGTAGTTTTCTGAGCCAACTTGGGAAGATCTCACAAGATCTCTTCCACAAATGCATAGATGGTCGAAACAATACTTTTACATTTTACAGCATTGAGTGGGTAAGGTATAAGTCATTGAAACTCAATGATTATAATAGTAATCCCCCCCCTCCCCTTTTTTCATGCTGTGATAGCAAGTGTTGCTATCTGGTCTCTTTGAATTTATCAGACAACGTGTAGCTAAGGCTTTTCCGCCTCAGTTGCATGTTGTGTTCTTAGCTGTCCTGCTAACATTAGCCACTGTTAAATCTACATCCACAAAGAGGCCAGTTTTGTCAGAGTTGGATGGTATGTGCACTGTATTCTGCTGCCCTGCATGCAGTGATATGTTGAAGCAAACATCTGAAGGTCACTAAATCCTTTGCAACCATGGGCTGATGTCTTGTTAAATGTCTAGTTTTTTCTTTCTGAAAGTGTCAAATACAAAAGATTAAAGATATGGGTGTGGCATCCAGCTTTTGATCCAACCAAGCATTTCTCAGAATGCCAAATTATTTATTTAACTGTACAACGAAAGGCTGGAAGTACTTGTATTAATGGCTGCTCTATTTCTTTTGAAAGTTTGATTTTATAGGTTGGATTCCTAATGCTCAATTGCTGTTGCAACAACCCCCACCAACAACTAAGGGGCAGTCAAGCATGGAGACACTCTTGGCGACCCTGCCAAATAAATTATATGCAGTACGTACACTGGCAACTGTGTGGCAGATCTCCAGGAAATATGATGACTTTGTAAGTTGGACCAGAAACCACTACCTGTCTTGGACCAGCAATGCTCCCCTTCACAGCTTACCTATTCCCCCACATGATGCTTGGGTTTTGTTTTTGTCAGGTACCTCTGGGTTCTTATCCTGAGCAACGTTTTGCTGAACCTGCAGCCTTACAGATGATCCAGGATTTCCAAGCAGAGCTGTCCTCCCTGAGTGCAGCTATTACCAAGAGGAACTCGGAGCTTGAGCTGCCTTACACATACTTAGACCCTCAAGGAGTAGAAAACAGCATCACAATTTGAGCAGGATCACAACTGTGGTTAAAAAAAAAAGAAAAAAAAAAAGCAGCCAGACCTTTGTTGTCCAACGCTGTATTGGCAGTGATCCCCTATTCTGTAACTGACAATAAAAAGTTTCACTCCTTTATGTGTTTCTCATTTTTGTATCTTCTCCATAGAGCCATAGAGCAGTGCACTATGCATTAATAGTTCTATGTTTGAAAAGAACTTGACATGTTTTGTCCATTCCTCAGCACATGCACTCAATTTAAGGATATGTCTCTAAGTCCAAATACTCTTTCGAGCTAATGCCATCCAACTTCTAGTCAAGTGTGCTCCAATATGGTAACAAAAAGTTCTTGCATTGTGAAAGATGCTTGAGAATTCCTTCCCAAGGTGTTGAACCAGCCTTCAAACTCCCCAGATCCCAGTCCAGTTGAGCATCCAAAGTCTTCGTCACAACAAGCCCTTTCCATGGGGGCCCTCCTACACAACTTAGTACCCAAAGGATCTGCATTTTAAGTCCTGGTGGCAGACACCATCGGACACCTGCAGAGGTCCCATGCCCATGTTGTAGCTGATTGGTGTACAGTCTTAGTCTTGATTTAATCTTGCCCCTTTGGACAAAGCTAATTCCAAATCACTGCTGTTTAATTTTTAGGCAGCGAAATTAAGCTATGTTTAAATAGCTTTTCTTAAACTATATTGAGGTATGCTAAGAATATTCTTGCTTTTCAAGTGTCACTGTGAAAAACAGTGTGTTCTGATAAGACGTGTCTTATCAGCTGTCCGAATTGAGGTACAAAGGCTTCGGGAAAAGATGTTTTGCATTCTTGGAGCTGGGCTATGAAATCAAAAATCTGCTGAGAGCAGCCCTCCCTCAAAATGTAAGTGACCACCAAGACAGCTATGACTCCTCTGAAAGAGTTACAAGTTTCAGCAGCTGAAAAGGGAAAGACTGTACATACAACAATTGTTTCCTGTTCTTCCCCAGGCAAAGCTTTATGTGAGAGTGGCAAAGAGAAAGCCAATGTTGAGTATGGATGAATAGTTTTTATGGGCACTGTGAACAGAGTAGATTGCGTCAATGTTCCATGCAAGGCAAAATTGAGTTTTCAAAACCAGTGTGAGAAAAAGACATTTTAATGACTCTAACTTCTTTACAAGGGAATGGTCCTTTTTTATCATGTCACAATTGATTTAGTGAGTGAATTGTGTTCAATTAGTATTGAGAGTGCTTCTGGCAGTTAGTGAAGGTGAACGACTGACTCTTCACTAGAGGGCTCCTTTACAGAGTCAAGGCTCCCTTGACTGACAAAATGTGTTGAATAATTTTTGCAAATTACCCAAGTTGGCTATTATTGAAGTAGTTCCTCTAACTCTTTAATGGAAAAACAAGCAAGGGACCCCTCAAGAGATGTAGCCCTACTCAGAGCATGACACAGTATATGGAAGGGCGGACAAGACATAGAAAAAGTCAGTTTCATAGTATCTAAATGTGATGATCTAGCATCCAACACTGAATGTACTGCAAAACGCACAGAGCAAGAAGAGCAAGGATTACCTGAAAGTTTGTGGTATGATATTTGTACATAAACTTGTGGGTGTTGACACATTGTAAACACAGTTGTCTGTTGACTGTCAGCTTAGTGTCAGCACCGTGCACTGATGTATTGACCTAAAACCAGCATTTTCTCTCTGAACACACTTTCCCCTTCAACATTTCCGCAGACTTGAAATAAATTTACACCTGCTAATGTGCACAAATTGGGTTTCCACTCTATACAAAGCTTTTTTTAACGTTAGTGCTATTTTAACTGCTAACTTTATTGCTGCCTTCTAGTTTATGTTATATTGAATGTGCGAAACCCCAACTGCTGTAATTAACACAAGGCAAGTCTGAGTACTGCTTGGTGTCATGTTTTTACAATGGAGGGCAAGAGAGTGAGAATTCAAAATTAGGATATAAAAATTGGGGACAACCCAATAACCAAGTGGCTAGAGCATTTATAATGTTAGTGCATGTGCTGTGAACAATAAGGCCTTGGTTCGATTCCCGTTAGAGGGCAACCTGTTCCATGTCATCCTGATACTGTATTTCCCCACATTTATGTCACCAAGAAATAAAGGCAAAAAAAATATATGAAAACACATGTATGAATAAAAACATCAAGGAAACATAACATAAAGTATTTAAGAACCAGATCAAGCATAAGCTGATGGGCATGTTGGCTACAAACCCTGAAAGAACAAAAATTATCTCCTGAGGTCTAAGATTTCTAACAACAGTCAAACACGCAATAATGGAACCCGCTAGGAAATTACTGAAATATCTTTTACACAAAGACTAACAATATACAACAACTATATTAATCATGTTCTTATGCTGTCAGGAGATTTTGCATTAATCATGTCTGTAGATAAAGAGCAAAATCGTCACATACTTTCAGTGGAGAGACAAAAAATGCTGATTATTCATCTACAATCCAAACTGTTGCCATACTGTATCTGCCATATTATGTTTAATTGGCATTAATTTACTTCCTAATAAAAGTGGCAAGCAGATAATGATGTTCTTTCATTGATGACTGTAACATGACGACTAATCCATGTTTCTTTAGTATGGCATCTCACTGAGCTTTTGATATAAACGCAGTTGAATAGGAAAGCCAAGAGTCAGCATGGGTCAAAATGCCAAAACAAGCTGGTTGATTAAAATCAGGGTCAGTAACATCAGTTTCTGGGGAGTGACACACCAATCCGCAACCTGCTGCATTGGAATTATTATATCAGTGGATAATTATGTACAAAATAAATTTGTCTTTCCAACTGAAAAAAAAAATGGCCAAAATGATTTTACCATCTTGTTAATATCAGTCTAATCACAGGTAAACACAGTTAACTGAGAGGCTCATTGAAACATATGCATTTGTGACACCTTCCACCCTGCTCTTATAGACCCTCAACATGGTAATTGATTTAATATAGGGGGTCTTTAATAGAAATGTTACATCCACAGATATTGTACATTTCATTTTAAAAGACATCAAACAAGCCTCGATAGCAAACATTTAGTGTGCAAGACCCAAAGTATCTATTCTTATTGTTGAAAGTACAACACAAGACATCTTGTTTAGTTGTATATATTAGAGCATTTGTTCAAAATTCAGACCCACTCAAGTTTTTTTTCATGGATCCTATTGAATTGGAGCCAAAAAGAGCAGATGGAATAGCTGATTTATCCTACAAGGGCCTTGTGCACAATGGATTAGACATTGGATTTCTAAAGTAGTGCATTCTTGGGTTTTCCTCTGATGAGGCATCAGTGATGTTGTGTAAAATGACTTATGCCAAGTTAAAAGTCAAATGTCCAGGTCTAATTGACTGGCACTGTTTGAAGGAGATGTTGTAAAGATCTGTAAAGAAACAAACCACTTTACCAGTTTCTTGGGCACAGAACTTTAGAAGCTGCCTGGAACATGTATGATGCTCTGTACCACCACTTTTCATTGCTGGTAAAGATGCAACAGTGAGCTCTGCTAAGAGGTGCATTTATGAAGGGCATTTTGCCAAAACTGTTTTCACAGGTTTTATTAAATATGTTGTACTTTTGTATGTTTGATGGATTAGAGGAGCCTAAGAGTCATTCCTGGAAACATGTCATCGGTCAGATACTGTGAATATGATTTAAAAGTAACCTTTTTTCAATGCAATGAAAGAGACACTGAAGTCACTGAAAAAAAACCTCTCACACTATTAAGAATTATACTTTAGGAGTGGTCTCAGTTTAAACAGGACCCCATTTTGACATCCATGTTAATGAGACTTAGACACCCAAATAAACACTTTCCCAGAACAAGCACACTCTCTCATGTAAATGGAAATCCCAAATGTCACTGGACTACCCCCCCCACCACATGGAAAAAACATCAAACAATGAGGAACATGTTGAGGAACAAGACAATGGCCCAACATGTTGATTTGACCTCCAGACTTCCTACACCCCATTCTGATCAAGCATCAACAGGATGCAGAGGAACAAGTTTGACTGACAGATGCAGAGTACCCAAAGGATCCACTGCCAACATCCTGGTTCCAGACCCCATAGGACATCCTGAGAGGTCCTCTTGTCCATGCCCAATGGTTCAGAACATTTTTGAGGGGACCAACACTTTATTAGGTAGGTGGTCATAATGTTATGCCTGATCAGACTAGAGCAGTAGTCTGTCGATGCTTCATGATTATTTCACCATCACCTGCCATTTATGCAAGTCTACTTAAATCACCTAAAGCATCTTACTGTTACTAAGTAGTTTATCCATACTTTAAAAAATCTTTATTAATAATAATGACAATAATAATAGTATCATTGCACTTTAAAACCAGCATTACAAGAGATTCAAGGCAAAGATCAGATGCACAATAAAGTACACATTTATGTAAAAAAGGAATACAATACAAAACCAATCAGTGAATTTAAACCTAAATTACAGAAGTGCAAGACTTAAATGGAGGAGCAAAACATATTTTAACTCAACAGCCAATAATAAAAGCATATAAGAAAGCCCTGCAATCCCAATAAGTCTCAAAAGTGATTTAAAATAGATACTGATGTAGCAAGCCACAGGTCCTCAGGCAGATTCTTCCACTACTGAGGTGCCCAAACAGTGCAAAATGCCCTTTAGTCTTTAAACGTGAGATGGGAAAAGTCAGCAAGCTTCTGCCTAAAGAACTCAGGCTGCAATCTGGTTGATAAGGAGGCACAGTTCTAATATATATTCAGCGGCCAGACAATAAAATGCTTTAAAAGTAATAAGTAAAATCGTAAAAGGAATTCTTAACAAATGGGCAAACAGTGTTGAGCCAATAAAATCAGTGCAGTGTGTTTACTATCATCATTATTATTATACTCATTATTGGACCAACAAAACCTGAGAGCATGTGATCAGTCATTACCTGTTACCCTAATAAGATAAGATAAACTTTATTGGTCCCTAAATGGAAAAAATCACAATTTGGACCATTAAAACAAACAAAGGATATGGAGTTTGAAAGCTGGTGTAAATGTAGAGAGAACAAATGAGGTAAATGGATGCAGGAGAGTTGGGAGGCAGGAAGGATCATTTTCCACATGTTGGGGAGGTGGAATGGCAGGTATGGATTGATAGAATTTGATGACAACTGGTCTTTCAGAGTTTCCAGTCTTTGAGTAAGAGAAATCAAAGAAAACACCACCAGAAGTTGCACTTCCAAACTCTGGTATAGTTTCTCAACGTTGACTTGTGCATGTTATGTCATTCTCTAAATTAACAGTTAATACTACCTCAGGGATTCTTCTCTACTTTTCATGAGTTTAAAACCAAATTGTCCAAAACATCAGACTTTTTGCGACTGTACTGAACTTCTCTTCCTTCAGGAGAGCTACATGTCTGACAAGTGTTTATTGTGTGTAGCAAAGCAACAAAGTAGTGGCAGCCATGGTTTTTCATTCGGCTTTGTTTATTGAACCACTTGTTCATTAAACAAAGTGGGGTCAAGAATTGTGTATTTTTGAAGTTTGACTTCCTATTTTGGAGGTACATAAACTACAGCTGTAGTACATGGATAAAAGCAAAACAGAATTACTGAAAGGCAAGCCATGACAAAGTAAACTTATTTCAAACCGAACTAAGTATTTTTTTTCCTAATCAGATATAACCACAATAACATATTCACATTATAAAACTGTTTTTTTTTTGTTTTATTAGCAGTGATTTCCAACAGTACTGGAAAGCACAAATAAAAGTTCCATATAACCCTGAGCTCCCTGCAGTCCTGCTCTCCTCTCTGATTGCTGATGTATCTGATTGCAGCCACTGATGTTCAGCTAAGGGTACATTTACTTTCCATTATGTCTGAGAGGTAGTTTGAATCCAGTGTGGAGAGATGGAAACAACTTAGCAGGAGATGTTCCACCATCTCATCAGCAGGTGGCAATGCATGCCCACTGCTTGATGCATCCACTCAGGACTTTCCCTTACAGCTTGATTTGCCAGATTTACCACATGCTGCATATAAGCACCTGTACACCTCCTGTTATTAGACTCTGTATTCTTTTAAAAGGACTTGTTCAAACATTGCAATATTTCAGTTTTTGTTTTGATTTACTGTCTGTCATCACAAGACATATCTGGGTTGAAAGGGAAAACTATCATGCACTCATCACAAATCTAATGCTTGCATGGGATACCACACAAGTACATGGTAGACTTCATAAAATTAAAAGAAAAATGCAGTTGGCATTGTGGTTTTACATTATTATTTTGTCCTTCCAATGCTGGGAACCGCAGAAGGCCATTTTCTGTTTATTTCTGTTCATTTCTGTTTGACAGTAGATAAAAAAAAATAACATGGAGTGTGTTGGTTAATGAGCTTTTTAGGTGTTGACTGGTATACTAGTGAGTGCAAGCTGTCACCTCCAGCTTCCAATGTTTATGCTAAGCTAAGCCAACCGTGTCCTGAAACCAGTATTTTTGTTAACACACAGACGTGACACATCAAGATATAAAATAAATACTATTACAAGAGCTTTTCAAAATAAAATGGTGAAATAGAACTCCTAAATATTAAGGTTTAATTGATTCATTGCTGTTAATAATGCTGATTAAATCATGTTTAACAAAAAGGCAGAAGATGATGGACAAACATGTCAGAAAATGCACTGTTGATTTGCTGTATTACCTGGTTGTTCCACCAGGGGCTTCTTACTGTTTAATGAGAAAGGAAGTTACATGTGCGGTTGCTGAACGCCCACAAGGGTAAAAAAAAAACAAAAAAAACAAACTCACCTCCCTGCTTTCTAATGTCTAACCGTTACTTTCATGCTGATGAACTCTGCAAAAAAGGGTCTGACAGCTACCTGAGACTTATGCTACTGCTAACCTAGAATTTACACAGGAGCCAGACTAATGCTCTAACTGCAAGTCATTCTGTCTTGGAGATCAGGTGTAAATATTGTTTTGATATAAAACTGCTGTGAAGAGATGAATTAATACAATACAACACAGATTATGAATATGTAAGATTGTTTATTTCTTTGGATTTAGTTGAGTCCTCCACTGAATATCACTTTAAAATGAAATCATTTTATATATCAATATTCTTATTAATTCCAGAAAGCTAGTGTTTACTTTATCTATTGTCCAAATTCCTAAAGTATCTGGGCTTATTTTACAGCAAACAATAGTGCTCAGTGGTTAAAAATGGTTTCATCAGCATATAGAAAAACATGCACTGTTTTTCATTCATTACAGCAATTAACTGATTATTGACTGATAACATGGCTTGCTACTGGTTATGGAAAATGCTGAAAATATGCATCTCTAAAGTAACCTTTTTCTTTTTACACATGACTGTCTGTGATCTATTAATTTTATCATAAACGTCAGATTATTATGGTTGTGTGAATAAATGCTAGTTCAGACAACAATATCACTGAGGTTTCAGTTTTTCAATTCACTGAAGGTTTGATGCATTTTTCTGTTGATATTACAGTAAACTTTGAAATGAAAAAAAATCTAAAGTATAACATATGTGGTATCTTGAAAGCTCATGTATACTGAGTGGCTGCATGACAAAAAAACAAAACAAAACAGGAAGCAACTCTTCAAATCAGTGTGTTTTCTTAAGAATCAGAGCAGGCACATACTGTAGCTGTTCCTCACAGAGCTGTTATTCTTTCTTTCTCTTATTATCTGCTGCCTTGCCAGACTCTGGCTTATCTCTGTCTGCTATCTTCTCTGCCTGGACCCACACAGGCTGCTCAACGCAGCTATACTCGCACTCTTGTATGAGGAGCCAAACTGAACAAAAGCCAAGCAAAAATTGGGAAAAAGAGACAGTGATACACAGAACGAGTTTTCTCTGAGAAGGTTGAATACAATAAAATTTTGCAGAAGATTTGATCAGCAACGTCCATCCAGATCTGCGACTCAAGATCACACCTTTCTGGGGGCTACAGTGCTGCTTGCTGATGTTTTTTTTTTTGTGGTACTCGGCCTACTTGCAGTATTTTACACTGCATCTTGGTTTATTCACAACATATTTTGTGAGTTAAAATCTCAGAACATAGTGTCTTCTCTTTATCAGTTTCTGAACACATAGCTACCTCACTTGTCTTTTGCATATAATAATAGTTTTAATTGCATATATGCACACTCTCCAACAAACAGGTTTTCATAAAAATACTGTTTGCTCCAAACCATTGCTTTGTATTATGTGAACGGGAAACCAGGCACTTCATGGCTAAGGTTCAGCTTTTTCACCCTACACAAGAAGTCAACAGTGCTTCAGCTTGTTCATTCTCGACCTGGAGTGAGATGATGGATGTTTTTCACTCCCATTAAAGCACTAAGAGGCAGTGTTGCTCTTCCTTTGCCTCCCCTCTCCCTGTGTGATCGTGGGGCAATAGGGACCGTGGCGGTGTGCTGATGAGCTGCACCGACCGACCAGCAGGCAGTTGTGGCACGCTGCAGCACTGTGTGACACATAGCAGATGTGCTGTGGAAACAGCATTCAATCTCAGGATAAAGGCTGCTCATGTTTGGGTCTGAGGACAGTCATCTCACAACCTCTGATCTGTTTCCGCCCCATATTACATCCAATAGTACCAAGTGTAGCTACTATGCACTGCAAAATGCTATTCACTGAATCAACCAGTCATTATTTTATTAACTGAAAGACTTTCTCTGGTAAAAAATCAAGTTCTCAATACTTAGAAATTAAGGTGTCAGTGTCTGATGATTAAAGTATTTTAATATGTTGAAATAAAAATGCCATTCACTGAATCAACTAGTCTTTCCTCATTAACTTAAAGATCACCTCTGACAAAAATCAAGTTCTTTTAACCTTTTTTAAGGGTGGGAGACCTCTGTCTTCTGTCATCTTCATTAACTCCTTCTAAAATTGTGCAACAAGTGCATTGCAAATACCGTTTTTCATCATCTTAGCTTGTTAGCTCCACTGCTAAAATGCTAAAACACACTGGGTTAAGCAGTGACTCGATTTACAGCAGGCAAACACTGCGTGGAAGCTTAAAACTTAAGGTCTGAACATCAGATGATTAAAGTCTTTTGCTGTGTTAAAATAAATAGTTCAAACACCTGAGATCTAAAGGTATAGTGTGCAATGCAGCTTAAAATACTTTTCATTGAACCAACTAGTCTTTTGATTTTTCCATTATTCAAAGTTAAATTACAATTTAACAAAGTCTCTGTATCAGCCTTACATGTTGCCTTTGTATTGACTCTGGTACAAAACAGCTCTGACAGATGCAGCTGTGGCTGTTGAGTTCTTCGTGTTAAAAAAAAAAGTGACTTTCCAAACTGGGAAAATGAACCACGACCAGCATTAGTTATGCTAAAGTGGATGCAAAGAACTACAGAAGGATTTCAATAAATGAACAGTATAAATCAAATAAACAAGTCAGGGGTTTATACAGCAGATGATTTTCATTAAGCTGAAATGGATTTGCAAGTTCAAACAACTACCAAAGCAGTTCAGTGAATTAGCAAATCCAAATCCTGATATGTAATCAACAGAATATGTGGTATTAGGAGAACAAACTGCATAGCCTACAATTGTAACTCAGCCCTTCCACTTATTTTATAGAGTTGGAATGACACGTTATAACTCACAGATGATTGGTTTCTGTTCAGACTTGTGGGCATTCACGGTAGATGTTAAAACTGTGTAATGACGTGCAGTTATTCCTAAAGAGAAGCATAATTTTTTATCATTATTTGTATACGACAGCCCACCAGAAGCTTCCCCTGTGCATCTCTGCGGAGCTGCTGACAGATGCCGGAAATCTCACCACAAGGTCTGTTTAGTACCTGTTGGAGACCCTCCAGTCAAATCACACGGTGTCCCTGTTTGCGCAGTTATGATGGGATTGTAGAGTTACATTATCTTCTGATCGCTTTAATGACCACTTGCAATTTTGTCTTAAACTTTGAGACGTAAATTTCATTCCTGACCCTGTAAACAGTTGTTGGCAAAACAATTTCACGCTCCATTCAGTGGTTCCTCTACTGATCACCTACCAAATGGATCTCATGGTTAAATTGTTTTCTGTCACCTGCTGTTTCTGAAGCAGCCTCGGATGAACGTGTTGCATATTTAGAGAAAGTACAAAGAAGTTGAAAACAGAGAGGCTCAGCTTCCGTCTCCATCCATTTAGAGAGGTAATGATGCTGCAGAAATACGGCACAGAGTTGGTTGAAAATACACTGATCAGGCATAACAATTATGACCACCTGCCTAATATTGTGTTGGTCCCCTTATATGCTCAAAAATGCTCTGAACCATTGGGCATGAACAAAAGGACCTCTCAGGGTGTCCTATGGGGTCTGGAACCAGGACGTTGGCACTGGATCCTTTGGGTACTCTGGCTTGTGCAGTGGGGCCTCTGTCAATCAAACTTGTTCCACTGCATCCTGTTTATGCTTGATCAGAATGGGGTCTAGGAAGTTTGGAGGTCAAATCAACACGTTCGGCCATTGTCATGTTCCTCAACATGTTCCTGATTGTTTGATGTTTTTTCCATGTGGTGGGGTGCATTTTTCTGCAGGGGTAGGCCAGTGACATTTGGGATTTCCATTTGCATGACGAAGTGTACTTGTTCTGGGTCAATGTTTATTTGGGTGTCCAAGTCTCATCAACACGGATGGCAAAATCCAAGGTTTTCCATCAGAACACCACATAGTACCAATATGATCAATGTTATTCACTTCACCTGTCAGTGGTCATAGTGTTGTGGCTGATCGGTGTAAATAAGAAGACCCAGCAGGTTTACCACATAACTTCTACAGTTAAAATAGTTCAAATTCATCGACTCAATCCCACGTATAGCATTTTTTTCTGCTAGAATTACCAAATGGAGCTTCGATTTTTAAAATGGGACTAAAAACTATGTTGATTTAGTAGTATTCAAATGGGTTTACACCAAACTAAAGTCAACAGACAGGCAGAAATGATAGAAAACTCATTGTTTAAAGTCAGAAAATTGTAGAAAAAACTCTAGATTTGTCCTTTAAAACCTGCCTGATTATCTCACTGGTCCTGCTACATGCTTGCTGACAGCAAGAGGCTCCATTAAAATATGTGAAGGAAAAATAGACTCATTTTGGACCAATGCTCGTCCAAGACATGAAATGGGATCGCACCCATTATGATAATGAAGTTGGGCTCATTTGCATCTGAATTTTTTATTTTTTTTATTTTTTTTGCATGAATGAAATTAGTGAAAAATTACACGAAATGAGAGTAACAGAAAATATTTTCTCACTGCCTGGTCCTTCTCAGTGGAAACGTTCACGACGAGGGTCAGCCGAGGTCTCCGATGTGGCTACACAAATGGCCCCAGCTGACACCGAGGTGCTGGAGGGTAATGAAGTGAAGTTCCCACCCGTGGCAGCCAGAGCCCAGAGGTTAGACAGGGGAAGATTTTTATAACCGAGATATTTGTTGGTTTAAATTTGTATTCCCTGCAAATGTATCGCTGAGGAGGAAAATTAAACCACGAGAAAAAACATCCAAGCTCCCCAAGCATCTGACCTCACTGAGTAACTGCGTTGATCAGGAGGGTTTCCAACCGAGTGAATTAACCTGGAAGACCTGAAATGAAGACATGGTGAAATTACTGAAGAAAGAAGCTGCAGGGCTTTATATTCAGAAGTGAATCACATTATCATCTCTTTTTTTCCAGTCACCATTTTTTTTGGAAAGTGAAGCAAAATATACTTTAAAGAGATGTCTTGAAAAGGATCTTGTTGGTTATTATTGTTGATTATGAATTCGAGGTCACCCAGAAACAGGCTTATGATATACTTTGTCCACAAAAGACCACTGATAACTTTATTTTTGTTTTTAATATCCTCATTAGTGTTATTTTGAAACCATTAAAACAAAAACAAAAAAAATTAAGTGATACTTATCATAATGTTGGTTTATATGAGTTCAAAAAATAAATAGAAATAAAGTAATAATGGTAATAATATTTATAATAATTATTATTAAAAACAAAATAAAAAGAAAATAATAAAAATAGATATAAGTTAAAATAATAATATTTTCTTAATGATATTAATAAATTGTTACCAGATTTGTTTTTAAAATATCAGTTTTCACCTCAAAGTGCAGCATCGATTGGATCCAACCATGATTGTGAAGTAAGGCATTACAAACAACAGGCTAAAGCAAACATGTTAGCACACAAAGTAGCAAATGAAACAATTAGAAAAATAAAAGGGTATGAACATGCAGAAGCTAAAGCTTCTGATTATAAATCAAAGAGAAACCAGTGATCAAACCTTGTAAATATGGCTTTAAAGTCCATCCACTGATTGGAAGCTTTAGTCACTGAGACAATATGGACAGAAAGCTCAGTGTGTGAGCAGCATCAGGCCGACCATATGGTGGAGGATCAGTGTTCCAGTTAGATATCTTACATGTTTTTCCGGTTGATAGTGTTTAAATAATTGTTGATGGCCATTCATAGACTGTATATAAAAGATGGATCGTAATGTTACCCATTGCTTTGTGGACGACAGATTGAAAGCACTGAGTCTGAAATTTGGCTGTCACCATGCGGCTGTTTTGAACTTAACTAGTGAAGAATAAATCTGATTAAAACTTCAAGCCATAATTAGAAAGTGAGCATCATGCTGTATTCAAAATCTCTTGAAACCAGCAACAGAGACCACAAACTCAATAGAAAAATGTTCACTGAGGTAAGAAATCAAGTGAGAAGTTGCTTTATTGTCTCAGAGACTTCTATACAATGTACTTCTTTTTGCATGCAGAAGAGTCGCCCCCTGCTGGCCATTAGAAAGAAACCAGGTTTAAAGCACTTCCATGCTGGTTTTACTGTTCAGAACTCAAAGCTACATCCATCTTTTATACAGTCTGTGGGCATAGAAGTATCCAACTCCCATGTTTTGGAGATGGTAAAGAAAAATGAAGAGAAGCTTCTTCCTCTTTTTCAAAGAGTACAGAAGTTCTTGAAAGTAAACGCGAGTGAAAGAAACTTTCCACATCCTTTATCCTGTTGCTATGAAGCATCAGTAGCCTCTCATTATGAACTGAGTTAGTTCTTCATCTCTGGATGGTCGCAGGGGTCAAGATCTTGACTTCACCATTGTGGATTCTATTGTAGCGTACAGCTAATGGAGTCATGAGTGGAGAAAAACTGTCCTTTCCATCTGCAGTGACCTTTCGTGGCCTCTCACGATGTGGACAATTGTTTTACGTTTTCAAATTAACTACCGGAGGGTGTTTCATTTACTTGATTTACAGAAAGACAAAATCAATTACGTAAGCCACAGTGTGCTACAGGCAACAGTCGTTTCCCACGTGTCCCTGGTCTGTTGGCCTCTCAGACCTCATTAGTCCAAACTTTATTGTTGCTCCAGCCGTCTCCCGGCCAGTGTCATACTATCATGCTGCCAGTACAGTGACCCAAGAGACAGCGAGCAGACTTCCCCCCTCTTGTTTTCAGTCAAACAGAGACTATGATGTGTGTCCTACAGCTGCAGTTAGTCCGCAGCCACCACAGCTTGCAGTCGGAGCTCTGGGACCCGGCAGATGTGACCGCATCTGCACTCGTCTGCAGCCCCTGGGCCTCATTAGCAGCACAGCCAGGCCGACTAGCTTCTCACATCATCACCATCCTTCACGTCTGATATCTGACATATGCCGCACACAAATGAATGAGGATGTGTATTGTTTGTTTATTATTCAGGATGTATCATAGAGGGAGTTTGAATGTGGTGGTGTCCTCTGCTTTGTAGGGAATTGCTTCACCAAGAAATGAACTTTGTGGGATATTTGTGTCGGTATTCAACACACCATGTTGATGACATCATGTTTTATAAAGGGCTTATGTATTGCAGCACCAGTTATAATCTGCGAATATGAAATCTGCTTGATTTAACATTAAAAAAAGCCACAACATCTGCAGGTATAAACATCTGCAGTTACCTACTACTGCTGCAGTTTATTACCAAATGATAATACAGAAAATAAAGAGTGACATTTTTCTTACTTTCAAGCTAAATGCTAAGTCCTTGACTGATGCTAAGCTAAGTGTTACAGCATATACCTGAAAATAACTGATAAGTGTTTTTTTGCAACAATTGCGTTTATTTAGTACTGCTGCAGCATATTACAAAATTATAATGCAGTTGTTAATAAAGGATGAGAGCTTTCTCACTTTCAAGCTAAATGCTAAGTCCTTGGCTGATGCTAAGCTAGGTGTTACAGCATATACCTGATAATATCTGACAACATTTTGTTGCAACAATCCAAGCCCAGAGTTGCTAATCTTTTATGCTATTAATAAATCGAGTTTGATCAAGAGGCTTTTCAAATAGGACAAAACAGACAACCACTACCACAACAAAAGTCAGAAGTTATACAACTATTATTTTTTCTTATAAATCATTGGTGTTGTTTGTTGTTGACATCTTTGGTGCTTTAATGTATCATCATAAACTTGGTTCGGTGACAAAACAAAGCAGTTGCTGCTTTCAAGCAGATGTCGCGGTCCATTACAGCTGATGGGATTTACCTACTGAATTTTCCTTTTTTGTGTGTTTGTGTTTGTGTGTACAGCCCAAAGAGGAGTCACTTCTTGCTTATTTCACTCTCTAGATTTTTGTTTCCTCATAGTCTCTGTCAACAGATGGAGATTTCTCTTGTCAGCAGCTCATCAGGTTACTATTTCCAGGTTCAGGAAAGGCCTGTCATTTTGATTTTGCAAGTGATGTTTTGCAAAGTTTTCTGCACGATGACTGCTTTGCATAGTCTTGATAGATTTGGGACATGACTGCAAAGCCTTTAGTCTTGACACAGACTAATTAAAGTTGCACTTCTGCTACCTCCCCCTTCCTCATTTCTCAGTTCTTCATCATTGTTACAGCACATTACCCTGATGTTACTGATTGATATTGTGTGACTTTCTTCCCTCTCCTCATATAGTCAGGAGCCTTTATAATCAATAATGAGACATCCTGGCTCTGTGGATACAAGTATTATTCAGTACGTTAGTTGGTCTGTCCTAAATGCAACTGGTGCCAAGCATGGCACGTCAGCTGAAGAGGCGAGCTACTACTACTATGATTAAAATAGACATTTCTGTTTCATCAAACTTGGCAGAGTTGCGGTTGAGAATTTTTTAGAACAAATCCAGTATCATCACTGTCCACTGATTCATTGTTGTAAGGCTGTTATTTACTCTCTCGTTTCCAGTTCCGATTAGAAAGAGGCAAAAATGTCAATCTCTGCCTGGTGAGGAGGATAAGAAGACTTAGTGTATCTTCTCTTATCTCTAGAGCCCAAGGTTGTTCATGTTGGCCTCACAGTTTTGCAGACATTACCGACTAAATTTGGGGATGTTTTCTTCCAGGTCTGCTTTGGAGCTGGTCTCTTTTCGTTTTCATTTTCTTGACTGACTGCATGACATTTGCATTCAGAATTTGCTGATATTTAGTGGAATCCACTTTTCCCTCGAAGCAATGTTTCCTCTGGCTGCTACACAAATCCAGACTATTTCCAAGGTGGCCCAAACTTTTAATTAATCAACCCTGTTTTTTAAGTTTGTGAAAAAATACATACAGCTGTCAAATGGGAACCATGGTGAGGGAAGCATGCTGACAATCAACATAAATACATAATATAATTCTCAGGTACTCCCACCAAACCATCTTCCCCAACAATATACCCTTATTTGGTTTTCTGATGGTGGTACTGGAGGGCACTGCCCTACACATCAATCCAGAATCTCCCATAGGTGTTTATTTGTGTTGAGATCTGGTGAACGCAAAGGTCATAGCATGTGATATCATGAGTTATCATTTTCATACTCTTAAAACCATTCAGTGACCCCCCCATGCCCCATGGATAGGGGCTCTGTAATCCTCATCAAACTGAGTTTACTGATTTCAGACCATCATGATATAAATATATATGGCATATGGCATATGCAATTCAAACCTTTCTAGTGTAATGGCCCATACAACATAAAACAGCCACCGCCGTAGGGGTCAGAGGTCCTGGTTTTAACTTTAATTTGCCTTCCATCTGTATACAATAGTTCCTATTCTTGAAAAACAGGGACTGAAGGTGACAATTGTCAACAAACAGAAGAAAAGGGCTAAATACACAAAGATTTAAGATTCAAGACCTTTATTGCCATTGTACATCTGCAGACAACAATACAATAAAATTATGGTGGTACTCCCTGAGTTAGAACAGAATAAAAGACAAGATAAAACAGAATAAGATAAATAATAAAATGCACAATATAGAAAAAGTATAAATAATATCTAGGAAACGTAAACACGCGATGAGGTAGTGCAAAGAAAGGTGATTGTGCAAACAAAGGTGATTGGATTCACAGACATTTGTACAATATTTCACATGGTTTGATTAAGAAAAAGAGGTAGCACGGTGTTCATGGTTAAATGAGGAGAAAAGAGCTCCACATGAACTGTTTCTTTATCTCTTAGATCAGATCAGGTGAAAAAATAGAAAATAACTGGGGACCATTTAGTGAAGAATACATCTGTTTTTAATTTATTATTTTTTAGTTGTCACCTTGTGGTTCTGTACATATCCTTGTGGTAAACATCTTTAACCTTCTACCCCCATTCTATTACAATGGGGTGCTGCTGCCTCAGTCAGGAGACTGTGATTACTTTCTTAGCAATTAGAAGGACTCAGTTGTAAGGTTTAATTGTTGTCTTTTACATCTTTTAGGAATATTCCCAGTAGAAAGAAAGGTAGTTGTAAAAACAGTTCTGCATCTAAAGAAAACACTGTAGACAAGGTTAATGTATAATGCAATTCAAATAATTTAAGACACTTGTATATGTTTTTAAGTGGCTATAGGTATTTGGAATTACAGCTAAAAACACCAGTTTCCAGCTCTGCAGTTTTGCAGGCTTCTCAGGCCTCGTTAGTCTAAGCTGGATTTTTGCTGAGCCTCCTACTGGCTTGTATCAACTGTCTCCCACTGTGACCCAGCAGATAGTGAGCAGGCCAGATTTTACCTGGTCTGTTGTCTGTGTGTCTGTCAGTTATATTGTAACTGGGAAAAACTGCAATGATTTTCTATGAAACTGGTGGATATCATTCTGTTGAGATTTTTGATCCAGGTTTTTTTTACAGAAAGATGACATTTGTTTTGCCAGCTCAGATAGAAAGCTTTTCTTTAGTAGCATGTTTGCAGGTCAATCAGCCTCTTAACTTTCAAATACCTTGGTAATTTTCACTGACATCTTCAGTCTCTGGCAATTCAGCACTTAAAAGGTGGATTAGGCCACATGTTAAAATCATATTGCAAAAAATGTTGATGTTATTAATGAAATGTCACCATACATTACAGAAAATGTGTAGACTGATACAGTTTATTTTATGTGTCTGCTGTCTTATCTTGCACACAGCTGCCGTAACTTCTACTAAACCCAAAATATTCAGCACAGAAATCACTGATGCAATCACTGTTTTGCAGGTGAGTGCAAATGGACACATGAACTAAGACTATAACCAGCTGTAGCACCATAATGTTGCAGTAACAATAAGCCAAACAGATACACGTCTGTATCACTGTTTCTGGGTTAAGGCATTGTTAGGGGCAGATCTACAGGAGACCATTTTTTAATCCAGCGTTTTTAAGCTATGGAGCCTTTGAAAGGTAAAAGTGGGGCATTTTTTGAGGACTACATAACTTTTGCACTACATTGCTGTAATGTTTGCATTTCCTCTGAACAATAGAGAAAGTCTGAGATATAATATAACACAGCATCATGTATTATAGTAGACTGTCACTGGGGCACCCTCAGCTGTGACTGCATGGGCACAAGTCTACACCATTGAATTTTGAACAAGCTAGTTTCTAGCTCTCTCAATGACTGATGCAGAGACAGACTGCGATTATGACTGCAGCCTTGGCATGGCACAACTGTCACAGCGGCTGTGGCCATGAGTGTGCTTTGGCTGTGACACATTTGTTTTTAATGGGCAGCAGTTGTGTATGTGTGCAGGGAAGGTTTTGGTGGCTGTATTGAAGTCACTGTATTCCTGAAGCCCTACTGTCACACCACAGAGCTTTAGTCATAGAACAACACTGTCAAAGAAGCATGATAAACAATACTACAGCTGGACATATTCATAGCACCAGCAGCTACCGGAGTCCGAACAATAACCGTATTTAGCCACAGCCGCAGTTGTCACAGCCAGGCAGAGCAGCTGCAGAGGTGCTCACAGCCAACAGCTGGATACTGTCCGAGAGCAGCCTTTTAGAAGCAATAAGCACTAAATGGATGACTGAAAGTGTTGCATCATCTCTATTTTTCATAGTGACTGTGAAGTCTTTACTTTATCTAGCACGTGTAATAAATCGCCTGAATCGGCACACCAGCTTCTTACATGCATCAAAAGGAATGCAAAACTTATTGTTGGGTAAGTAACAACAACACCGATACCAATCTACCAACCAACAAACCAACCCACCCACACACACACCAACCCACACACACCAATCAACCAACCAGCCAACCAATGAGACCTTTTGAAGGCTCCATAATAAGCTGTTAAAAATGACCAAAACAAACAAGAAATGGGAGAAAGTCTTATTAAAATACTGAGACTTTAGAAGCAGTGGGTGACACACACAAAAACTTAACATCATGTTAGCTTGTTGTCTTTTGCTTTTACTAGCAGCCAAGTTTTTCACTTTTGTGAAAATACAAAGACAATTAATACTGCAGCATTGCAATAAATCCTACAAAACAGGAGATGGAGACAGGAAATTTTTATGAAGAGACAAATAGTTAAATAGTGTGGGTGAAACACTGACTACATGTAGAGAATGTGCGCTTTCTTGGCTTAACTTATTTCAGTAATTTTTCTTCCTTTATGTTGCTCCTAAATGCACAAGAGAACTGTGAAATATCGGTAAAAACATGTTAATCGAATGCAAATCCTTGTCTTTAGACTCTCTCATCCAAATCAACACAAGATTTTTTTAACGGGTGAATCAATGAATTGAATCAATATGTGAACTGTGTAGGAATAAGTATGAATTTATGATAATGCTATACAACTGTGAAACTGTGCCCACTCAAAAACATAAAACCATGACCCCCCTGCCTACAGTGTGATGTATCACAGGGATTTTAGCGTGGTGCATCTTTTTTGCTGTAGGTCAAAGTAATTGGACTGAGTTTTATTGAAAGCAAAGACAAAAAGGAATTTGGTAAGAAGATGCTGAAAACTGAATAGGAGGAAGATATGGAGAGAAACGACAGACAGTGGGAAGGAGAAAACAGGAGTGGCAGAGTAAGACAAAGCCACAGAGGAACTTTTGGGCTAGATTATGCTTCTTAGGATTCATCAAAAATCCTTTTCAACCATCTAATCATATGCTAGATGGGACAGGACTCGTCAGCCTGGAGAATCAGAAAATATAAAGTGAAGCTTCAAACATGTACTGAAAACATGTACTCTAGCAGACAACATTATATTTTCCAAAACGTACCCAAGACATTTTGGTGCCTTTAGTTGTGGAAGGGTCCGTTTTACCTTAAAGTATATATTTGTAAACCCAACTGGAAGCTTTGGTGTCTAAATCACACCAAATCACGTGTGAAAACTGAAAATAAAAAAATGAGTAAGGGTGAAACTAAGTAGTCCCAAGCAGGACATGAGCCCTGGTCTCCTTGGTAAGGGTCCTGTTGCTGTGACTTATGTATATTTCTCCCACTGACCTGGGAGACTATGTGGCTCTTTCAGACTGGAAGTCCTTTCTACTATGCCACAGCTGAGAAAATTAGTTTCACACATTCTGTTTCTTCATCTGACACTGGACATAGTGAGCCTACACTATCACCAATAGGTGAACTGAAAATTACAGTACTGAGCTTAATAATGGGCTGCATGGTGGCTTGGTTGTTCGCACCGACGCCTCGCAGCTTGAACATCCCCGGTTCGCATCCCAGTTAGGACGTCTGGGATCTTTCTGTGTGGAGTTTGCATGTTCTCCCTGTGCAGTGTGGGTTTTCACTGGGTTCTCCAGCTTCCTCCCACAGTCCAAAGACATTCTGAGGTTATATGGTGATTCTAAATTGTTCATAGGTGTGAATGAGAGTGTGCTTGGTTTTCTGTCTCTATGTGTAGATCCTTCAATAGGCTGGCGACCTGTCCAGGGTGTCCCCTGCCTTTGCCTGAGTTGGCTGAGATAGGCTCCAGTCCCCCCACAACCCTACAGAGGATTAAGCGGTGTATAGAAACATGGATGGATGAGCTTAATCATTTTCATCTAGCATTCTATTTATTGTTTAAAAACTGAGAGCAAGAGAGAAAAAAACACTGTAAAATGAATGTGTTGTTCATCAGTTTTGGCCTTAAGACACCAGTACATTGCTAAAGACAAACAGTTTGAGGAATTGCAGGGAGCTGGACACTTTTTTGAAACAATAAACAGGATCTTATGGGCTGCTATTCATATATTTAAGGGTTAAACTTGGATCGAACTGAAAGGAATCACATCTTAAGGTGAACAGAAAGTTGAAAGATTACACATTACTTTGCTTCTACTTACCTCTATGTGCTGTGTGGTTTTGTAGAAGCCACAAATCCATATTTTTTGAATTATAGATGAAAAACAAGCAGTATAGATACAAATGACCAAGCAGATTAAACAAAGTGTGTCTTGCACATGAAGGACTATGTTAATAGAGTGAACGAAAACAGTAACTCTCTGTGAGTTGTTCGGAAACTTCAGTCTTTTAATGAGCAGTGAGGGAGAGGAGAGTCTTACCAGCTGGTTGAAGCAAAGAAAAACAGGTGAAAACGGATTGTAAGTTTGCATTTCAGGGCTCTGTGTGGACTAAACAGGCAGTAGTGATGCTCTGATCGACTCTGATATCAGCCAAATCTGCATTCACATTTAAATAATCCTCCGACCACCCACCCCAACAAGTTATTTTCCACGATTTAGAGACCCACCCCTGATCACGCTTCACCATTACTTCCCAGAGGGATATATTTAATCCTCAGCATGACATTACTGCAACATTACACAGACACTTGAGTTGTCATGGTTAACATGGTTTCACTAAATTGCTTGAACACTGAACTATGCTTCCCTTTCATCTTTCTCTTTATTTCTTCCTCCTTATTACCTTTCCATATTTGTACTCAGTGTGGGCTCATTTTCCACTGCAATAAAGTCTTGCACCTCAATGGAGTAAGAAGAGATAACTCAAAAATGTCTTTGCAGTATGAAGCACGTATAAACCATAAGAATGTTTTTTTTTTTGTTTTTAAAAAGATTGAATTTATGAATGTATATGTATAATATTTATCCACAGGTGTTACCAATTCTGGAAAAAATGGCTCTACATAAAACAGATATTTAACTATTCTTTTTTTTTTTTTTAGATTATTCTATCTGCTCTGTGTAAACACTGCCTGCAGTTCAGCCAAGGTAAGCTGAAAGGCCCCCTTAATTTTTGTCCCGTGACTGTTGATTGCCGCTGAGTCATCAATGGCTTCATGGTTTTTCCAAAAAGTACAGATTTTTTTGGTGTTTAAAGAATCTGTTTGGAGTGAACGGTTCATTTTTTAACAACTGAGTGAGACATGTAGGATAAAATGATTTTCATGAAATATCTCAAGTCCAAGCTTAGATTCCGTTAAATTTCCTGCTGGAACAGAATGTCACAGATGACTAGTTCAGACTGTCTGATGATTCTCTCTGTTTTTACAGTTTCTGACTCTGATAAATGGTATCATTTAAGTGATTTTTTTTTTCTAAAGACATTCCCACCGGCAGCTTTGGGGGTTCACAGGGTTAATCAGAATGGTAATTTTTTTACGATCTAACAGATAACTGTGTTCTGCACATCACCAGTAGGCAAATGTATCTCTATTCACTCTGTTCAACACAGCAGTCAAGGGCTGCTAATGCTGATGGATTTCACGGAGGAGGCTAAGGAGAGAGTTTCAGTGTGGAAATGAAAAAGGACAATTAAATTTCTATTCTTCATAGATTAAATCAAAACCTGTCAAAAACAAATGCTAAAGTCCAATTTGTAATTGCAGTTTACGAACAAATGTAGGTGGTATCTTGTCTTCTAAATCTAATTTAGAATAGAAAAATCACAGCACATCAAATGTCAGTTTTTTTTAAACCTCTCGAATCTAATATTTATTTAAAAGTTTAATATTTTAATACATCTAATAGTGTGGTCCTCTTACTATTTTTTTCAGTTTGTTCATGTTGATATCTGTATTCTCTTATATTGTTTGAATTCAGCTAATTTCCATATATTGCACTATGAGCTGACAAAACGATCACTTATTCATTTTTATTTTCCCAGTTTTTTCTGTTTATGTATTAGCATGAGGCATTCTAATCATACACTGATCAGTCACAATATTATGACCACTGACAGGTGAAGTGAATACCATTGATCATATTGGTACTATGTGGTGTTCTGATGGAAAACCTTGGATTTTAGCATGTTGATGAGACTTAGACACCCAAATAAACATTGGCCCACAACAAGCACACTCCCTCATGCAAATACAAATCCCAAATGTCACTGGCCTACCCCTGCAGGAAAATGCACCCCACCACATGGAAAAAACATCAACCAATCAGGAACATGTTGAAGAACATGACAATGACCCAAGCTGTTGATTTGACCTCCAAACTTCATAGCCCTTATTCTGATCAAGCATCAACAGGATGCAGTGGAACAAGTTTGATTGATTTGATTGTCCCACTGCAAAAGCTGGAATACCCAAAGGATCCACTGCCAACATCCTGGTTCCAGACCCCATAGGACACCCTGAGAGGTCTTCTTGTCCATGCCTAATGGTTCAGAACATTTTTGAACACATAAGGGCGACCAACACAATATTAGGCAGGTGGTCATAATGTTATGCCTGATTGGTTTATGTTGAAAATGGTGGAAATGCAACTTTCTCCTCAGAGATATAATTTAAGATCTAGTCTACGATTACAACCCAACCAGACACTGGTTTTTAACACTGTTTATGTCTGCATTTTTCCGTATTAGCCATTCAGTGTTTTCACATCATCATTACCTTCCTGTGAGGTTTTATGGGTTGACTCAAGCATCAAAACTCTGGATTCAGATTTCCTTCTCATGCGTGACAGATTTTGAGAATAATAGCGTAGAGCCATCTCACAGCTGTATCATTCCTGCTAATGCAAACATAACATTCTGCTGCTGCTCCATGTGAGAAGTGTTCAACTGCTAGGTGGCTCTTATTTTGAAAAAGCCACGAGAAACAATGCATTTTTCACCGAGGACAGTAGTTATTAAAAAATGTGGCCAAAAAACGGAGTTGGTGTTTTGTGCCCGATCCATGCCCGTGGACTGTTTCATAACAGTGGAGCAGGGTGAGGGAGTCGGCTTTCTTCTTCAGCTCATTAGATTTAATCTGAAGCCTTTCTCAAGCATTGCCTCTGGCCAGCCTCTGTACAGTCATATGATTTCGGTCCAACTCAGACTTGGATGTCAAAATCACATTAATTAGAGGGCTAATTGCAGTAATCTCACAGCTGTCTTTTTACTACAGAATTGTAACATTTGTCTTATTTCAATGCCGGTATGATCACTGCAAAAATAATGGTTGAAAAAAGAAAAAAAAAAAACAGTGGAAGTTTAGCTCTTTAATGATGACACCTTAAGTTTCACAGTGAGTTTCATGTGAGCGCAGCATTTGTAACCGATGTTGACAGTTTTGCCATGGGGAGCTAAACATGCTTTCGTTAGCGAGCGCTTTGTTGCCGAGGCCTGACATCTCGTCTCGTTAATTCCGCAGCAGATGCAAGGATATGGCTTTGCACTCTGAGCCAGACAGATGCTCGTAGTCATTACCTACGGTGATGCTGTGTAAGAGGACGGGCCTCCTCCGGCACACCTTCCGCTGCCGATGGCCCCAACCAACATCTGACACTTAATCCATCTCTGGAACACAGCGCAAGCCGGAGAAAAGCTGCTCACAAAACCTGACACATTCTCCTCGGATTGCATTAAGACCTGGCAGTTAGCACTCATCAGCCCAGAGAACAACACATCAGTGTTATTAGCACATTGAAGCAGAGCTGTTTTCTGGAGCTTATTTCACACACAGGCTTCCCCACACCGACATTAACTCCTTCGTGTTCTGACATCCTGAAGACGGAACTGCTCCAGATGCAAGAAAACCTTATTTACGACCCCACTGACCACTAAAACCAGTCCTACGAAATGGTATTGGGGCCAAATTGGATCACAGTCCTTTCAAAATAAAAGTTGATTAGAACCTGATCTGATTTATTTACTGACTTCTGCTGTGTTTTTTTTCCCACCCCAGTCTGCTAGTGTTGCAGTACTCCTCTCCTTTACCATTGTGTAAGCATTTTGTTGATTGTGCGAGTGAAAATTAGAGTCTGAATGTGAAATGTTATTGAGTCACAGGTGATGATTGAGTCTATTGTGACAAATTCACTCAGATGGTACAAAAGTCATTTTATTTCCTTTCCTATTAGCAAGAATCAGATTACAAAACATATGGATAGGAGCTTATTTTCTCCCTTTTTGTTGAACTTTAACCTACACCGGCTACCTGTTTCTAAGGTTAAAATGAAAAATGCTGGTCATACTGTACAAATTCATCATGCAAACAGTTCTCACTAACAGGTACTAAAGGTTCTCTAAATAGCAGAAAAAATAGCAGTGAGTCTCGCCATACTGCAGGCAGCAGGAATGGTATCAATAAACTAACAAGTTAACAAGCTAACAGGCTAACCGACTTTGGTTCTTCAACAAATCTGCTGAGCTCCAAAGCTCCTAAGAGTGTTTTTTTAAAATGTTTTTTGGTTTGGCAGATGCAAAAAGGGTAGAGGGCTGTGAGTCGAGAGCTGGTATCAGCAGCAGCCGAGTTGTCTCCAACCCCCAGAGCTGCCAGATGCCATAAACCAAATATAGTGCAGAGAAACATCAGACTGTGATGCGCCCGAAACAGGCTTTTAATGTATAGGTTCACTTTACATCCGCAGGTCAGCAAGTTCACTGCGATGCTCTCTGAACATAGAGTTCATAAAAGATGGCTGTCTCATAGGATGATGGCGGATATGTGATTTGATCATTAATTAATGACAGATCTAGGGTCAGATTTGCATAATATATGATTCCGGTTGAAGGAAACGAGGATCCTTCATACCACTCTTGCTCGGCATCACAATTTATTGATCAGACTGACATTTCAGCCTCTCAGGGCCTTCGTAACAATTCTTACATTCTTAAATAGATAATGATCTCCCCATTTTGTGAGCACGTGTGTGGAACAAACATTCTCTCATGCCTTTTAATAACAGACTATGATGTGTGTAAAAATCCTTCACATTACATTCCACATACAGTATATGTAAAGAAAAAAAAACATGGCCCAGTGCAACTTCATGACACAACAAAAAGGCTATTTACAGGACTATTTTGCAGAAATTACATCATATGAAAACATCATCCTTGCAGCTACCATTCAAATTTATGTAATCATGTGAAGTCTCCATGTCTTCACTGTGTCATAAATAGGTCAACAGAGGTCATCGTTCAAGCCTTTGGGAAATAAGGTTTGCAAACTGAATATCCAATAAGCTCGTCTTCTATTAAGAATTAAATCAATACTGGCCCGTCTTTGCACCAAAGTCACCCTTTTTAATCTCGATCATTTTTTCCTACGAAGCTCTGGCCTTCACTTATTCCTTGTTTCAATGAATGCAGTGTTGTGCCAACATAGAATAACCTACAAGAACGTTCGAACATTAAAACTGCATGAGGAGTAGAACACATTATTACATACTAATATAATCTTTATTTTTTCAAGTATGAGGATGTATAAAATAATGATCTTTTATCATATGATTATATTGATCATGTGCTCTGCATTTATAGCCCCACTTTGGAAGATGCCAGTGTGTCTGGATATGAGACTTAATTACAGTTTTAATGTTATGTCTACATTTTAGATACTCTGGTTCCTGCTTAAATGTTATAATACATTATTGATATATCATTGTTATATATATTATATTTATATATTATAATTATTATTATTATTGTGGCTGCTGCACAATGATAATCAGACTTGTTTCCAGCTACATTAAGCCCAGAAAAGAAAGCTGAAAACACTATGCCATATGTAAAACAGAATGAAGATATGACAGCTGTGTTTTTGTAAACCTTTTGATGGCTGAAATCTTTCCAAATTTGAGATAGTATAAAAATGAGTGATTTTTCCTGATAAAAATGAAACATTCTTTTTCCTTACATAAAGAATACAGTTTCCCTATAACTTTAGTCACTAAAGCTCCCCCATCCTTATTACTATTCTCACCCACACTAATCCTCTGGGGTCTCTCCACTGGTGAACAGCTGGAAAAGAACTCGGTCTTTTCGATGCTTTCTGAGGCTTTGGGCCACACGTTTGATCCAAAAATTGTGTAGGTGTGTTTCTTCAAAGATGAATAAAATGTTGGTTTTCACTATTTTTTAAATACCACATGGCTTTACAGTAGCATACATATTCAAACAGCCCAGTTTGTGCTTGAAGAAACAATTACTTGTGTGTTAATATACATACTTGTTTATATAGGAAGGGATCTGAAGCAGCATTAATGTGAAAACATTGGCTGAGACCCCAGAAGGTTAAACTGTGTATCTGAGATAGTTCAGCTGACTGTTCATAGGACTGCAGAGGATCTAAAGCAGATGCTAAATGGAAAATTATTTGTTTTGTTGCCCTTAATAATTGAATTAATTGCTTTCACTGTGACACCAATTTTCCATTCCACATTAAACTAAAACCCTTTTTTGAAACCACTAATCCTCAGCGTCAACCTCTCAGTGGTGCTATTGTCATTATAACTGACACAAGCATCATTAAATAAATTACAACAACTTGTAATTAGAGGTTTTTATTGAGAGCTATCCCAAAATGTTAGGGGGCATCTGGACACACAAAAATCTCTTAAAACAGAGGTAACAAAAAAAAGTAGCTTGAAAGAAATATAGGTAAATGAACAGCTGAGTAGCGGCATCTCCATATACTGTAGTAAATAGTCTACTAAAAGGAGAAACCCTTTACTTTGTCCAAAGACTATTTTCTTGTCTTTCTCAATTCTTAGTTGTTTCTTGAAAGAGTTATGCAATGGAATAATAAAGTGAAATTGGGAGACAATATACAGATCATTTTCTTCCTTATAAAACCGAACATAAATCCAATCATGTCCAGTTTCCATTTTATTTTGTTCATTTCATTAAATGTACACTTTTTAGACTTCGAGCGTGATCTCATTTCTTTGGTACATTACGTGCATATTTAAAGAAACACCATCTCCAGATATTTTCCCATAGATTCAGACAGCCTGCAGGTTGTCAGGATATTTGTTAATGCTCTTTATCATGTCGCTCTATTCTTAGAAACTATTGTCTCGCCACTCAGCAGGAGGTGAGGGGAAAGGTGTCTTGTGAAAACAGTTGCATCAGCACATGCAGTCCACTATAAATACATGTGATGCTGACATTTATGATAGGAGAACTCCACCACACTTGGGGAAAGTTAAGAAAGAGATGACTGTACAAAGAAAAAGAAAAAAAAAACAACCTCCTCCTTACAAATGAAAATTTAAAATCATAAGCACTCAAACACATTCTGAGTCACTTCAACAGACTCTGGGGTTTTGCTGCCACAATGTTACTTATTTTGGTCTGACCATTGGGATATTACAGCCTTCATTTATTCAGGAAAGGCTGAATTTTTGTACCTTGCGAAAATAAAGAACAGTGACATTAGTTTTATCATACACAATATTTGGTGGTGTTATTGCTTTTATACATTTTTTCAGCTTCTTTAGATCAAAAAATGCAGGATCCAGTTCTGCAGGGGGGTGCTGCAGCTTCTTAACCAGCCTCTGGGGAAAAGACTGTTGATCGCAGAGCTAAAAATCAATGAACACCATCCTCGCATAGGTGTGTAGGTGTCGGCGCTGTCAAAGCAGCCTCTGGCCCTTCTGAAGGGAGCTGCAAATATCACAGATCCCCCGTGAGCATAACGAAGCCTTTAGGATGGTCAGTCAGCGGATCCCTGGCGGCCTTAAACCAATCGCTCAAAGCCTCTTTCATATACACACAGCTGCAGGGTGACGCTTGATTATTATGTACTCCACTAATGATGATAACAACATAAAACTGCGTAATAATATCAAATTTGAGATAGACATTGCTGTTTAATTGACATTAGTGAATCATCAAAGAAGTGCTACACAGTGTGGCAGCTTGTCGGCACAGCAGGAGTTTCAGCTGCGTCTTTAAGTTGTCTGGCTTGTGTGTTTCCGTCTGTGCAACGGCTCACATTTCACTCACGCAACTGCAACCTGGAGCGCATTTTCACACTTCGAGTCATTATGTGTTCTCCTCCACTCTACGCATGTTATGACATGGATTGTGTACTGGGCTTGGAGCGCAGCTAAAACAGGCTATGTTCCGTGAGACGACATCTAAACCTGTCGCCAAACTTGTACATAATCTGCTGCTGTAAAACTCCTTATTTTATTTATTTAATTTTCAAAGACATGTTGAAATGTGACGGAGGAGCACGGGTATAAATAGTAAAGTGAATGATGTTTGAATTCTGTGTAGCTGCTTGAGTTTCATGTCCTCAGAACCAGACTGCGTCACCAGGAGTCGGAAGTAGCCTGCCGCCCAGTTTGGGCATTTTGTTGGACTGTCATAGGGATAAGGGAGCTAAGCCAGAAGACAAAGCTCTCAATTTACCAGTCGATATACACCAATCAGGCATAACATTATGACCGCTTGCTTAATATTGTGTTGGTCGCCCTTATGTGATCAAAAATGCTCTGAACAGGGCTGCCGTATAGCTCACCCAGTTAAGGCGTTACCATGCGGGTGCAGGTCGCCAGCAGTGGTCGTGAGTTCGAGTCCAGCTCACAACCCTTTGCTGCATGTCTCTCTCCTCTATACCCTCTTTCACCCTGTCTCTCTTCTGCTATCAATAAAATGGAAAAAAACTCCCCCCCAAAAAAAATATTAAAAAAAAAAATGCTCTGAACCATTGGGCATGGACAAGAGGACCTCTCACGTGTCCTATGTGGTCTGGAACCAGGACATTGGTACTGGATCCTTTGGGTACTCTGGGTTGTGCAGTGGGGCCTCTACCAATCACTGCATCCTGTTGATGCTTGATCACAATGGGTGTAGGAAGTTTTGAGGTCAAACCAACATGTTTGGCCATTGTCATGGTATTCAATATGTCCCTGATTGTTTGATGTTTTTTCCATGTGGTGGGGTGCTTTTTCCTGCAGGGGTAGGCCAGTGGCACTTGGGATTTCCATTTGTATGAGGGAGTGTGCTTATTGTGGGACAATGTTTATTTGGATGTCTAAGTCTTATCAACATGGATGCCAAAATCCAAGATTTTCCAGCAGAACACCACATAGTACCAATATGCTCAATGTTATTCACTTCACCTGTCAGAAGTTAGTGTGTTGTGGCTGATTGATGTATATCCCAACCTTCACCTATGGTTATAAGCTCTGGTTAATGACTGAAAGAATGATGCTGCGGATACAAGCAACCAAAATAGGTCTTCGATAGGTTGGCTGGGATCAGCCTTAGAAATATGGTAAGGAGCTCAGACATCTGGAGGGAACTAAGAGTTGCTTTGCTTTTCCTTTATGCCAAAAGGAGCCAGCTCAGGCATCTGATTAAGATTCCTCCAGGGTGCCTTCCTTTAAAGATTTCCTGGGTACATCCAACTGGGAGGAGACCCTGGAGTAGACCCACAACTCACTGGAGAGAATACATATCTCATTTATTCTCCTTATATTAGTAGTACCTGTGTTTTTCAGACTATGACAAATGTTAGAAGGCAGCTCCCTGTCTAAGGGTACCACTTGCAGCTAAATCACAGCTATATTTTTGAGTAAGATTAAGAAAAATGGGGAAAATTTGGAGAAAGACCTCAGAGGACTGAAAATTGGTGATTGCTTTCAGTTCAAATGGGATTGTTCTCAGGTCATGTAGACCTGGTTACAGTGTCTTTGAGGATGGCATCGGTTACACAGGCAAAATAGAGGTTGTCATAAGTGTGTTAACTCCACACTGAACCAAAACCATGCTCCAAAAATCCCACCTGTGGCATCTGATGTTAGCATGTTACAGAGCTTGAGGCCAATGAGACGACTCACTCTCCAAAATAGTTCTCAGGCCATTTGAAAAGCACGTACTTCTCCTGTGCATGATGTCCCAGGAGAAGCACATACTTCTCCTGGGACATCATGCACATTGTTAAAGTATAATACCATATATTAATGGCAGCTAATAAGAGGAAAGTAATCTCCAAAGAGAACTCATTATATGTAACAAAGTTAAATTGTCTGTTTTGAAAATCGACATTAAGTTCATAAAACATCCAACACATATATTTTATGTCGCATAAACAAGTCAACTGTCTTAATGATTAGTACCACCTCTCAATGTTTTCCGTGTTATCGCTGAAGTTCCCATGCCGCTCACCGTTTATCAGATCAGTCAGTCATGATGGCTTCAAATCAACTGATACAAGATCAACTTGGAACAAAAAAAAGAAATCATGTTTCTGTCCTCTATCTTCTGTTTGTGCCCACAAGAAATTTTAGACAGCCTTTTATCTTGTACTACCCTGTAACTGCACTGCTGTATTTACCGTGTTGTTGAATATAACTTGCTGTGTTCCAGCTTATTTTAAATTCTTGATTGTGTGTGTTTGTATGTCGCCATATGTTTCTTCCATGTCTTCATTTTAATGCCTTTTATACTTTATCAGTGTTTTGCCTTGACGTGCTTCAGTGACTTGAGGAAAAGATTTGAATTTGCTGTGTATCTGTATCTGCAGTGTATCACTGGCCAGATGGGAAAAGTCCATGGTCAACTCTCCTTCACATAACCATATGTTGCATCCACAAGAGTATGAATGCAATGGTCTGATGTTCGTTTTTATGGTGCTGGTCTTTTGGCATATAGAAAACAACAGAAGTAACCCCTGTGCAAAATCTAAATTTGCATCATCTCTCAATTACCAACAATTAAAAGCAAATACTATATTGAAAATACGGGCTACAAATTAGAAACTGTGTGCAACAAATGTGAATAAACCTGTGATCATTGACACACAAGTTAGAAAACCTGTGATGATTGCAAAAACAATTAAAACACATGTGATTTTCCATAATTGTGGTTAAAAAAAACCTGTGAACACCTAAATTTTTGTCAGTGTTGGGTCTGTGGGCAGTTTTAATTTGCATGTCTGAAATTGGAGCTTCTGTGACACCACAGTCTATAGACAGCATCCAAGTTTGTCATTAATCTATGTCAAGCCATAGTGAATGCATGGTCCTGACAGTGAAGCACAGAGGTGATGATATGGAGCTGCATGGGTGCAAAAAAAGTCAGGGAAGTGACATTTGTAGATGGCATCGTGAATGCATGTGGATATACCAAAAACATTGGCTGACAACAAGACTCCCATTCTCCAAAAGCTTGTGATAAGAGCAGTATTCCAGCACTGTGACGATCCAGAGCACACTGCTGAAATCACACAGGAGTTTCTAAAGCACAAGTTAAAACTATGACCTGCCCAATTAGGTTGCCTGACTTGAATAGAATACCACACCTTGGGATTTTTTTTTTTTAAAAAAGAGAGAGGTGTAGCAACAGCACCCCACCCAGCAAAAAACAGTTAAAATATAGTCACTGATGAATGAAAGAGGAAGAGAGTAAAAAGTTTTAAATCTAAGTAATGACATCTTCGTAATTAACTGACTTTTGTTGCATTGTGTGGCCTGCATTTTTACTATAGTAGCCCTAAACTGTTAATTTCTTACAGCTGTTAGTTCAGCTGTAATGCAATTACTGAGAGAATTTGAAAACTTTTTCATTTAAGTGATATTGCACATGACAGTCCTCACTTCTATTGTGTACTCTACATTGTGTATTTTATACAGTACATACAGTACTCCAGCCTTGTCATAAATGCCATCATCCGCACTCTCAATCACATCTGCAGAACAGGTATAAAGTAAACAGCTGAACCAACTGATACGGACTCAGCCCACTTTACTGTAACTGTGCCAGGGAAAGACGGCAGCTTGACTTTAATATGGATGGCCATATGTTCTGGCCTGTGGCAGCTGCCTTGCTGTAGAATGAATAGTGCTCACCTGGAAATGTGCAATGGATGTGCTCAGGTATCACTCATTGGATAATCATCATCAGTTCTCCCTGCTAAACATCCATCTGCAGCTGCATGTTTGTCTGGTCCAAGGAGGACCACTGAATCTCACAACACCTGGCCTGGATGCTGTACAAAAACATCCACTTATTTCTTTTTTAGCTGTTTCAAAAGATAAGAGATCAGTCCAGGATAATGCAGTGCTGTGCTTCTGCTGTACCTAAAACATAGAGTTTAACCACCATCTGATTTATAGTGAGCATTAATCATACCAGATCTGAGTGTAATGCAACCCAGCAACTCATGTTTTCTACCTACTGCAACCACATGCTTGTACATATTATAAATGACCACAATACATCATCTTATCTTTAGATTTTCATGTTTTTCTATGTGCACATAACCTGACAGGATCAGCAAGATTTGGGGCAACCTTTTGTACAATGTTTTTTGTCTTCTCAAAAGGAAATTCTGCATCCTGAAGAAAACAAACAGTGCACCCCAAACCAACCAAATCACTTTTCGTAACAATACAGCCGTCTATGGGGTCAGCTAGGTAGGTAACAAAACCAGGTGTTACTGGTTTGGTAAAGCAGTTTATTTCTTAGCGACATAAATAACAAAAGAAAAGGTGATAGCGCTACAAAAAAAATCAAAGAGCCAATTAAAACCAAAGGCTAACAGTTGCAAAACTTACTAAGTCAAAAAATAACTAAAGAAAACAACTGAACTCCTTCGCCAAACTCAAAGACACAGCAGCAACAAAAGTAACTAACAAATAAGGGCAAGTAAATAACTAAACAAACAAGTGCCTCAGAACACATATTAGCTATGAGTTGTCTTTTCTCAATTGCTACAGAAAACAAAAGATACGGGTAACTTCTAACCTAGTAATACAGCTGCAAACAGAAGTCACATTTTGCACATAGGGCCCAAGGCAAGACACAAGATGCACCAAGGTGAGCTGCTCACATTGCAGATATGAGCCTGGTGTGGTAATTGCTCCAGTCTGGTTGGAAGAGGAAACAGGGGGGTGGAGCAATCAGCCAGATCGGTAGGTGGTAGGAGGACGAGGGCTGGAGAGCAGATCAGGAGCTCAAGGCCAATCATCCCTGATGTCAGACAGGTGGGTCTGGAGCATTGACTCCAGCTGGCTGTAATCAAGTCCACACAGACTTTCTCCCCACATGGTGAGCAAAAAGGATCCACCCACACTTTACATGTTTGCTGTCTCTGCAGCAAAGTTATAAAAAATGTTTGAAAACTGTTGTAAGGACCAGAACAGGCCTCAATATGGTAAACTGCTCAAACTAAACAACTTATCCTGATGTGAAAGTGTGTGTAGTCTACTCAGGGACTTTTGTCTAAGGTCTTGCTTTGGATGGGCAAATTATAAAATTCATATTTCTGATGTGTTTGAACATGTCAGCTCAGGTCATATTAAACACATGAGGCTACAGTGAGCAGTGAAACAAGTTGCTGGCTTGTTGTACTGTACCCCTCCTGCCTCCATACCCAGAATAAGGTAATTTTGAGTGGGGAGCAGTGAGTGCACTCAGACAAGGGACACAACACTTCTGTGGCTCACAGCTGAATGAACATGACAAGCGCGAAACCTTACATGCAACGCTGGCACATTCGTACTGTTCACTGTCAGCGGCATTCGGTTCAGCTGCCCCGTCCTCATCAGTCGCACTAGATCGCAGACATCATTGACACGAAATCTTCACTCGCACGGCAAAGTTTCTCGGCGGCACACTGTGTCCTGACGAGTCGCAGTGCAACAAGGAGCCGTGAGTGAAGCAGTCAACGCGCTAAAGACAAGGGGCTGTACGTCTGAGTGGGCCTCCACATCGGATAACAGGGAGGAGCAGCCTGAGAGCCTGTCTGTCTGTCTCTGTATCTCTGTACACTGGACGTGGAAGATAATCAGTCGGGGTGAGGAGGCAGGCAGCTCAGCAGGCTCTCACTGTGAATCCTAATGTGCATCAGTGTCACTGTCTGCCAGGCCTGCTAACCACTTCACACAGCTAGAGAGTTCAATAACACTGGGTGTGCCTCTACCAGTCCATTTGCTCTGTAGACTATCCAGGCACCTTTGGGCTGGGAGACATACCTTTCTGGATTTACAGAGTCAGACATATAGGTGCACCTAGGCTGAAGCCATTAGAACTCATTTTTTAACCTCTCCGCAGATTTTTTGTTAGCAAAATTTGGGGAAATCAGTTAGATCAACTTTATACATTGCACAAATCATTTTTACAACAGCTGTTTATGCACAGATTATTTTACTCTTAATGAACTACATTCCAGTGGGTCAGAAGTTCCCAAACACAAAGCTCAAGTACATGATACTGTGGTTTTAGAAAATTCTGATTAGCTTATTAGCATCATAGGACGATTACCTGTGGATGTATTTTAAGGCTTATTAAAACTCAGTGACTCCCTGCTGAACATCCTGGGACAGTCAAAAGTTATTACCAAAGACATCAAAAAATGTGTCTAAAAAAGCCCAGTGTATCTTTGGAAGCAATTTCCAAATGCCAGAATGTACCATGTTCTCCTGCAGAAAGAATGGTATATAGGTACACCATGGCAACATGCAGCCCTCATACCATTGAGGAAGGAAACATGCTCTGTTTCTGTGTACTATTGTATTGACATAACCTTCAAGACTTCAAAGCAAGGAATAAACCACTGTTCCAAAACTGCATTAAACAGCCAGATTAAACTTGTGTCTGATAAAACAGAAAAGGAGCTATTTTGCCATAATGATGATTAATGATATGCAGACTGGCAATGAAAAGTAGTCCAGGAATTTTCTGTTAAGAGCCCCTAATTTGATAACTCAATTTGGCCTGACGCAACATGTTCCTTAATTTGAAAAATCCATAATCTGTACAATTTTTGTTGTTTGTATTAGGCTGAAATATAAAACGATGAAACTATTTTCCCCAGGATTTTGTCTTGTTGTTTGATTGTACAGAAAAACAAGCAGTAAAACAAAAATATTAGATCATTTGTCTTTTATTTTATTTCCTGTAATGCAAAAACAAATACCTTGCAGCAAAGTCCGACCTGATAATATGCTGTACTGTGTTTTAATTTTCTGAATTTACAGTCACACAACAACATTAGTGCACCTCTAATTATACATGTGCTGATCCCTGCTTCTTCCTCCTCCTTCTTGTTCAAAGCTGTGCTCACTTGTTTGTTTAGATTATGAAGTATTTAACATCTCATTTTCATTCCTGGGCCAGTTAGTAAATATGCCTTATAGGGTATAATGCAAAAGTGAAATTGATGAGTCGTCAAGAAGAAAAATAACACATTTACATGCTAATTTTATCCAATTACAGTTGAAGTGTACAACCATTTTTATAACACTTCAGAGAAGTTTAAAAGTTTGTACACTCATAGTTAAACTTGCTCAAATCTGCAGTGAGACTATAGCACTGAAATCCAAGGTTAACAAATACAAACGGCATGTAAGCATGACAAAGCACCTTCCCTCTGCTCTCTCCTCTCTGATGTTTCTGCCTTTTCCACATTTTCACCTGCAGACTGCTCACTCTATATAAATCTGTTATATCTTTGCACTCTTTGCGTCATCAGCCAACAAAGCCTTTCCTTCTTTGTTTGGTTCATTCTCTCCGCTGCCAGCCACAGATTTTCTCTTTCGATCCATGTTTCAGCAGTGAGTGCCAGATACTTTCAGTTGTGATGACAACTGCTTCCTGCGATCACCAGACATGTCATTGCAGCTGAAGTGACCTACAGCACTTGTGTGTATTGGTATTTTAGCTTTTCATGCTGGGGGCAGGTAAAAAACAACAACAAAAGACCCTAACAATATAGACTAGGAAAACTTGAAAAATTCCCAATGGTCAGCCTGTGCCTGTTATTATGTCTAAGGAAACTCGGCTTGCAAGTTGAAGAACGCCATCCTAACTGTGAAGCACGGTGGTGGCAGTATCATGATGTGTTGGTCCTTTGTTGCCATGGGATATGGTGCACTTCACAAAATAGGCTGCATTATAAGGAAGGAAAACATTTGTGAATATTTTGAAACTTGAAACAACATCTTAAGACATCAGCCAGGAAATTAAAACTTGTGGTAAGATGGCTTAAAGACAACATGCAAGTCATAATATTGCAGAGGCCATAGTGACGCCCTGACCTCAACAGAGTAGAATATTTGAGCACAGAAGTGAAATGGTGCGTGTGAGCATGGAAATTTAAAAATCAGACTTAGAACAGGTATGTCACAAGGAATGGACCAACATTCCAGCAACTTATTGTGAGAAGCTATTGGAAGGCTACCCCAAATGTTTGACCCAAATCAAACAAACTAAAGGCAATGGAAATACCAATAAAATGTCGGTAAACGTCCAACCCACAACTGAAATAAATCATTTACTCCACTGTTATTCTGGCATTTCACATTCTTGAAATAGAGTAATGCTTCTAAACAACACATGTTTATCCAGGTTTAAATGTCAGGGAATGCTAAAAACTAGGTGTAAATGTATTTGGTTAAGATGTATGTAAATTTCTGACTTCAGCTGTACCTTATAAGTGGTCCCCAGGGCAAAAGTGAGCTGTGGGGCCTCTACTTACTCCCTGGCCTTTCCCCTCTGTGTGCAATGTGTGCAGTTATTCTATGCTGCAGCATTTCTTAGTTGATTAAACACATATATTAAATTTAAGGATGTCCTAAGAAAGATTCAAAGCTAGATTTTGACACAGGACATGGACCCAGATTGAAGGTGTTGGGGTAGACTGAATCCCCTCTAGATCAGAACACAGCCCAAGGTCACATATACAAATGCAACTGCACTCTGGACAGAAAAACATCTTTTAAAATCTGATCAGTTCATTGGGGGGAAAAAACTCAGAGACAAGCCCTCTGTAACTCTTTCCATGCCTTCTGATTGGCAAGTTTTGTGCTTGATTTGGCGAATCGTGCATACGTGGTGGCTGACTAGTTGAAAAATTGCGTCAAATGTCTTTTTCTTGACATCAACGGAAAGCATCATGGGCTGAAAGGAAGATGGGAAAGAGAATTCACAAGGACATAAGACAAAACAACTATGATGCTACAAGAATCCCACTGCACTTACACTAGGCTATACAATCAAATGACTGGCAATGCTGTTAACATTGGTCTGCCATGGACAGTAGACTGATTTGAATGTTGCTGCTGCAAGGAATTGTGTGAGGACACAATGTACTTTCTCTTCATAAAGGATAGACCAGTGTATCATATGCTAAAGAAGATAATAAAGGGTACATTAAGTATAAAACACTAAAAAAAGCCAGTGGCCCCTTTTTAAAACATTATTTTACATGCCATGTACTGGCCCGTTCCCTGATCTTTCTGCTCAGCTGGAGAATCTACCAGAACTCTTGTGTTCTGGCCCAAATACAAGCTTTCTGTCACCCCCTCCTTGCAGCTCAGCAAGACTCTATAGCCAGAGACGGATACCCCACTGCTGTTGATGGTGATTCAGACTACAGTTTGAACACAAACACAACCCCACAGCTTGTGCTGAAGACATACTCAATGCATGTATTTAACCCGAGTCCCCATGCATTTACCCAGAGCTGGCATCACTTCCAGTGGCAAGGCTACAATTCTCTACAAAGCAAGATTCATGTATTTGGTTTTCCTGTTACAAATTTAGTCCCTTCCAGTAACACAGCTGGTGTGTGTGCAAAATGAAGCTGAGGATTTAACTAGCATGCATGTGACCCCTGTGAGAGAAACACAGCTGGAGAAACTGCACCTGCTTGGACCAAAACAGAAAGAAGAAGCTACTGTATCTTTGCAGTGGTAAAAGAATTTAAATAGAAATGGATGATGGCATAACAGGATTAGGGTGGGGCAAAACACTGCATGCAATAAAACAAAAAGGCATATTTAAGTTTACTGATGTTGAATTATTTTCTGTTAATTTTATATCTAATAATAATCTATACTTTACTAGTCCCCTTGGGGAAATTTGTTCTCTGCATTTGACTCATCCCTACTTGGAGCAGTGGGCCTCTATGGAAGCGCCCAGAGAGCAGTCAGGAGTTAAGGGCCTTGTTTAGGGACCCACAGTGGTGGTGACTCAGCCTCTTGCCAGTCCGGGGACACGAACCAGCGACCCACCAGTTATAAGTACGCTTCACAAGCCGCTACACTGCCCATCTGTTGTCTCTGCAGATTGTCTTTGTGCTGCTTTTAGCTAACACAATCAATACAGCATTTTTTCTCTTTGTGCATTCCATGTGTATTAGATTTGCCGGTTTTGAATTTTTTGCTTTAACATACTCCATGCTGAGACATTTGGCCAGCCTTGTAAGTGTTTTTGGATTTTTGCTTGATCCTGATTCTTGCTCCCTCCTTGGACCGTTAGCTGTGCCGACTGGCCACCCCATTCATGACCTTTAGCTCGCTTGTAAAGACTTTGATTTTCAACTTATGCTGGTTTCCCTGAGTCATTCCTCAGTTTGTGTGCTCTACTGGTTCTAGACTATTACAGCAGTGAAATAAACACATATAATGTTTTTTCCAGTAGGCTGAGGTTGGAATGGTGTTTTAGAGGGAAGAAAATAAAACACTATTCAAAAATGTACACACACCTAATACCAAAATGATCTAACAGATGTGAGTGTTACACATAACAACCTCTAGAGCTAACTACAATAAAATGTGTTGAATGCAGTAATACATTTAAGGTACTATTAACAGACTGCTTTCAACATATGTAGGGTAGGGGTGTCCAAACTGATGCTCAGATGAAAACTATCGGATCCGATCTCTAGGCGGCTTCCATGCACCCGTGGCAGGAAGATATCAGGGCTTTGGCTGAACAGCGGTGTTATGCAAATAAAAAAGCCGAAAGTGATTAATAGACTTTATCACCAGAAGATGCCTCATGTCTCCACATGGATACCTCTGTGCTGTCTGGTAATCAATAAGGGATGGCGTGGCGCTCCCCATGGTCCGCTCTCACAGAGGGATGTATGAAAACAACTTTTGACTGGAAGGGGGCTGCATTGTACTTCACAGGGTATCTGCAGCTACCAGCAGGATGTGAAGATGTGTGAACTTCTAGCAGCATCGGTGCAATCAATGGGAAACTGATACAAGTCTCCACCACGGTGACCGCGGGGAAATGTCTCCCCTTCAATTAGTTTCCTTGCTCTGTGTGTTTGTCTTCCCCACCAATGGGTGTATTCAGTTTGGATAATTATTTCCCTCTGTGACGCCTGTTTATCATTTACAACAACAACTTACAATCTCACAGAGAGAGCCATTGTTTTTCTCATTACAAAGCCCAGAGCCTGTTCAACCAGGGAGGGAATTAGCATTTGATTAGCAGGAGCTGATATTGAAATGTTGTCTTATTGTGAGTGAGAACAGACGACAAACTGCGACTGTCACTGCCTAAGTGCACTTGTAAAGACAAAGGGTGTGTACAATAAACACAACCAAATCATATATAGTCCTCTGCTGATAAAGCCTAAAGATTCTGGTTAACTTTCCCTCCCAGTTCCTACACATGTAATCTCATTATCTAATAGGCCTTTATGCGATCAGACGAATACACAAATGCTCATTGATGTTTTCCCTGCTGATGTTTTCCATCTTCCTGCTGCTACTACTTGATTCTAATCATGTGTATCCAGTGGCTCCATGAGCTAAATATGATTCTGTTTTTTTTTTCTTGCTCTGTGGTATTTGTCTGTCAAAGTAGTTCATGTCTCTGGCTGAAGTCTTAAATTCACCTGGGAGTGCATATGCAATGCATTTTTGGAATGCCAGATGCATTTTGTGGTGGAGATACATTTTTAAGCATCAGTTTTAGTGATGCTTCATGTGATATTCATTTGTTTGAGTCTAACTTTACTGGCCACAGAAATGACTCTGCCCCAGGTGTCAAATACTGCTGTCACCCACTGCTTGTATAACATTTGTAGTCTTGACACTGGTTGCAGTCCTGCTTTTATGTTGAGCGCCCGGATTACACCAATTAAAGTCTGTGCCGGTTCAGTGATCAGGGCACATTGCAATGTTGTTATTGACTCCAAATGTTTTTCGCTGAACACCTGAAACCTCCTGACCTTATTCTGGTGAGTGTTTTAGTCATCACACGGACAAAATAAAATTTAAAATCTGCCTTTTGTCACCCGCATTCATAAAATTCAATGTGTAGAGTTGAGGATTCAGTATTTCAGTAGCATTTGCACAGATTTATACTAAGCTCACATTCCCCTGTTAGTTTTTGTTGTTAAGATGTTAACAGTTGTTTCAAGGAAATTTCCCTGGAAATCAGAGAGCGCACAGCTCAGTTCCCAGAGACATGTTGGTTCTTTCTGTGTATTATGTTAAAACATCGTCTCTATTTCCCTGCAATTAGTGCCAGTCGCTTTGTTCTGTGCAGGAAATCCACGAGGAAATTGCTGAAAAACACAAGAATCAAACAAGCAATGACTGACTGTACAATCTTAGTTAGCCACCATAGTAATAATTGTGTTCAGCTTTAAAACAAATGACTGATTGCTTTGTGTTTCTTGTATTCAGATTCAATGTGTTCAACAGTTGGCCAGCTGCTGCACTGTAGGATGGACTTAATATTATTTTTAGGTGGAGTCAAGTGTGTGGAACATGAGACAAATTAACTATGTGATAGCAAAATTCCCAATTACTCTCATAATTTTCCATTTCTATATTAAAATCAGTCACTACTTTATAATTTAAAGTAGAAAATTAACTAGCAAATCTAGCAGTATGCATCATTCTTGACCTTAGACATAGTTTTACCTTAAGAATTACTAAGTAGCTATCTAAATCGCATATCATGTTCTTCATCAGCAGATGTGATTAAAAAAATAGAATATGTATTGGAGCAGAAAACAGAATGGCATCATACAAAAACATGTTAAAAACATACATTAAAAGAAAAGAAATTAAGAAAATATGAGCAAATTCCATCTGCTGATGAAGACCATGAGATGCAAGTGAAAGAAAAACCTCCAGAAAAAGTGGAAGCTAAGTTAAAATTTTGGTTCAGAATGTATTTATTGTGCTAACTAACATCTGAAAGTTGCATTTACTAATCCAACATTCAGATGAAAAAAAATCGTAAAACTGCTTGTATATATACCAAAAGAGTATAGTAAAACACTCCTTAAAAAACAACTATACAAACCTGTATCATTAAAGTCAAAAACCTGGCAATCACTACCTGTCCTGCCAAAATCTACAGAATTCATTGTTTCTTCTAGCAGTAGATTTAATGTATTTTCACTTCACTGACAGTGACTGTGTGCACAGCCTCCCAGAGATACACTACATTAAACTGCAACTCTTTTCAGAACCAAGAAAGCAGATGAGCGTGTAGGGACTGTCGGAGCTTGTTGTGGAGAACAGCCAATCTAAAAGGCCCCCCTCTGTTCCATGTCATCATGTGAATTTATTCTTTCTGTACGTTTTACTTTGCTCTCCTTGGAGGGAAAGGTTTAATACTGAATAATGCATCAATCTGACACCGTGGAAGTCGCCGGTTGCACACAGCAGCAGGCAACAATGTTGAAAATAGAGCCTTATTGTAAGGTCTGTATTCACCTGAATCGTGACTTTATGTGTTTAAAATCCTTGTTAAAATTGCTCGTTTGTCTTTTTTGAGCAATAGCTATTTAATAGTGCCACGATCTCTGAAATTGTGACAGTGTCATTATTTACCTCGGATGCAGAGAGCCAGCTGTTTTTAACTGAAAAAAGATGTCTTGATGATAAATTCAGTATAAATCACAGTTACACAGCACTGATTGCACCATTAAAGCACAGTTTTTCACCAATCTGCTCCTTTCCCTTTTTTCCTTCAATACCAGAAATACTGTTAAGGAAGACAAAGTGAGACTACCATCAATCAAACACCTCCTTCCTAGTTAATTTCACCGTGAAGCACCTGCATGCACATTAAAGGTTCTGTATGTAACATTCAGGGAACCCTTGTTATAATGATATTGCAGCCATTAAGTCAACTGCAGCCTGCATCCTGTTACTCACACTAGCAAGCATCACAAACATTGGCCAACATTGACATGACACACAAGAAACTGAACCTGATTAATCGGCATCATGTTGACAGATAACTAAAAGATACGCTTTTGTTAAAGAGTGACTATAAAGCAGCATTAAAATGGGTTGTGGAGACAGGTTTGGCTATGTGACACTGTCGTTTAATGTTATGCTTTAACTTCCAGACTGAGGTCTTGAGATGTTGCTTCAATATATTCACAAAATGTTCTGTTCTCATGATGCAACCTTTTGATGAAGTGTACCATTCCCTCTTGCTGCAACACAACATGATACTGCCACCACCATGCTGCACGGTTGTGATGACATTTTTCAGCTTGCAAGCCGTATTTTCTGTAAACATAACAAGAGGCACAGACTGGCTATTGGAAAGTTTGTGAATTTTCCTTGTGCAATTGGAGTCTTTTTTTAACCTAACCCCAGCATGAAAAGTTAATATGCCAATACAGACATATGCTGTTTTATCCCTCCATGAATTGAATGCCCCACAGATGATGAACCTAGTTTTCATTAATTACCATACTTGGCAGGTTGCAAATATGTAAATACATAACCAAGGTTATGTTTAGGCACTGGCAGCTCTTGGTTAAAGATGGGAAATGGTTGCTAATCTTAATCAAACTGAATTTGGTGGTAAAGACAACAGATTTCAATCGGTGTGAGAGTTGTGTGCTTTGTCCACTCTAACCACTTCAGTGCAGTTTATGAATAGAGTTCTTCATTTCTTCAGGACAAAAAAAAAAAAATTCTTGGTGACAAGGTTGAAACAGAGCCTAAGTCGACACCATTTATTCAAAAGGTCTTCTTAGTAGCATAAATTCTGGTCTCGCATTTGGAGCGATAATAGTTTCCTCTATTTTGAACTCTCTGTTCCCTCAAAGGTCAGTGCTGTCAAAGTCCACCAAAGTTAAACTTAACACACAAAAAAAATTTTGCCCACATGACAGAATAAAGAAAACCGAGCAAGTCTTGAAGAGTGCAGCTGACAAAGCTTTCATATTAGGAACTAATTCACACGATACCCCTTATGCAACACAGATGAAAGTGACAGCAGCTTTGTCAGTTATGCTTTGATGTCTTTCTTTCTTTTTGGACCCTGGAGGAGTTGAGAAGTTGCAGCATACCAACTCCAAAAGGGAGTGTTTCAGATATTTATACCGAGTGATGCTGTCAACAAGAGTAGAGTGATGGGCCACAACATTAAAACCATTTATCTAATTTTGTATAGGTCCAACTCTTGTAGCCAAAATAGCTCTGAACTTCTTGGGGTATGGATACGAGACCTGTGTCCTGTGGTGTAAATCTTTAAAAATGACATTTAGTTTTTGTGAAATTCTACTCAAACAGGAGAGGAGAGAATAGTGCAGTTGTTCAAGACTATTTTCTGCAATGGATTAATCCACATTTGGTGCTCTAGTGAGTATTTCCAGTTACAGAAGGGTGTAGGTGGAACGAGTCAAAATAAACTGGTCGTGGTAATGATGAGAAAATGTGTCAGCTGGTGCAACAGTGTGGTTCATGAATGTGTTTTAATTAGTTTCTCCAACAATAAAGCAATAAAAGCACGGATGCACACAATCAATTGCTCAGACAAATGAGACTGATTTACAGTGAGAAAAATGGAGGCTGTCATCAGTTTTATCCCCTGAAACTAAAAATGTAAGACAAAAATTGTGTGATAAATCCAACACTTCATGGAAAAAAAAAAAGCCGGTCCCCTTATCTGGACTTTGGGTAAACACTGATACATGTGCTCCAGACATCTACTCAGTGAAACTCTATTCAGGCCCCGGTGCAGCAACCCAAGCAGTACCAGAAGCTTTATAGGCAGCTAACCAACCACCTGTCTGATGTCTTAACCTAAATTTGAAGGCTGAGTGATCCTGCAACAGTTTGAAAAGTTCTATGACTCTGGGGTTTATGAAATTCCCTGGAAAAGAAACAAAACATCACATCAACTGAAGCTGGCCTCGCTGAAAAAGTTGTTCTCCTCAGTCCCTGAAAAGTCAAGACATTTTTCGAGTCTGTGGTGGTTTCACGTCTGGGCCAGCAGACAAATATATACCTATGCACAAAAACAGTCTCATACAGGCAGAAAGCATTCTCGCTGTCTCTCACGCACACATACACAGAATCATTACCCTCACACATGCCCAGAGGGTTACTGGCTCAGTCTGCCCTTCATCCCGCTCAGCAGCATGAACACATCGTCTGCTGGAATGGCAGGATGGCTCGGTGGGCTGACCTTTACAGGCATACAGCCCTGAGCCGAGCCTTCCTGCCCCCGGGCTCCGTGATTCATCTAAACTACTGATCGCTTCTGCTGCGAGGGAGGGGGAAAGAGACACGACTGAAATGGTGATGCAGCTCTGCCCCAAAATAAAAGGGACAGTACATAAGATTTGCACTGCACAGCGGCACAGAATGACCTTTAAACCAAGGCAAGATGATTAGCAATTCCCTCAACTTACTTTCTGAAATGTTTACACATGTTGGAACAGAAACTTTTTTTGTGGCTTCGGGACATTCACGATTTTCACCCCTCAACAGGTGAGGATAGCGCCACAGGCTAGCCACCAGCAAGACGGTGCCTTTAGATCGCCAGTGTAATCAGTGGGTGCTGCTCCTTTTTGGTGTGAAAATGTGACTTTGCTGCAGGGTCGGCATGTCTAGTCAAATTGTACAGCCCAGAGGTAATTCTAATGGTTGAGCCTAGTCCTTGTACGTTAAGCAAATGTTTTTCCTGAGTTATTCAACTTATTTTACAACTGTTAAACTTACATTTTGAATACATTAAAATGCATTTTTATGCAATGTATCACCAGCATTTTTTGTAAGCCACTGAATGTATTCGCATTGTGTAATTGCCTCTCTACAGACTCATTGTCTTAAATTCAGTTGAATACAAAGTTAAACCTTTGCAAGTTTCTGAAGGTTTTGGGGCCACAGAGGAAATAAATTCATTAGGATTAATAACAAGTTCACTGTGTCTCCCAAAAGCTTTACTGTATAAATGAAGCCTGTAAGATTGAAGAATGTGCATCAAGTCTGACGTGGACCATAAACATGTTTGTCTTTTTTTTTCCTGGTTTGCATACGGTGAATTTACCTCAAAGGAGTCAGACCTTAAACAGTGACTTCTACTGTAACATCCTGAGGCACAGTTTGGTGCAAATAATCAGAATCATGGTGCATGTCATCGTGTTAATGCACGCTTGCTCACAGCATATTAAAAAAAACACACATTCTTTGGCTGCACCAACACAACCATTGCTCTCAACCTGCCTCACCTGCCAGATTTGACTCCTTACAACTTCTTTCTCCTCCCCAAAAATGAAACTGAAGCTGAAGGTAGCTCTTGTTGCATTTACAGAATGGGATTTCCAGAGAACGCTCCTTCTGCTTCGAAGGGGGAATTTAAATCAGTTTTTGCCTTTTATATTCACAGTTTCATAACTTTTTCATGAAGCCTTTTATTTCCTCTTAACCCCCCCTCCAAAAAATGCCACTTTTGGCCAAGTACCAGTTCTCTTGGTGATGGTGCTGCTGTTTCTGCCCCCTACAGGAAGAAGACTCTCTCTGTGTCTGTGATTAATAGCTTGTAGCAAAAACAGTTAACATGGCAGCTGACCATAAGACCGTGACTCTCCATCACATCTAAACTAACAGCAGTTTGGAACTGTCTGTAGTGTTAATGATTTTCTGCTGCCATTTTGTTCTCATTCTGCTGTCTGACAACAGAACCATAAAAATGTGTTTCTGGGCTGATGAATTGCATGACATTCTAAATACAACCTGGATTATTAAATAATGACTTCACAAAACAGAATATGGATATGTAAAGATGCAAAAAAATATTACATTAAAAAACCTGCTGGATTTGGATGTCACGTTGCCCCCTACCACACACTAACTCACCACCAGCACTTGGTTTTACTTTATCATCACTCAGAAAACCAAACAACCTCATGCTCTTTTAATTGCTGCTGGAGACTTTAATCGAGGCTATCTACTGACAGTGCCTCCCAAATAATACCAGCATGGGATTCTCCAAGGTGGAGAGGGTCGACAGCTTTAAATTTCTTGGTGATGTAGCTCTGTACTACAATATGTTCACAATGGCCTGTGCAGATGGTCGCATTGCAACTCAACTTGAGGAAACTTGAGAAAAACAAACAAGGCAGTTTTAACATGATATAACAGCTACTGCAAATACAGATTGAACTGTAGCACCATGTCAGTGATAATTCCTGGACGGACGTAGCACAAGGTTTCTGGTAAATTTAAAATCCCCCAGTGTTTGGTTCCATCAATGGAAAGCATGATCAAAGCCCCTCCAAAGGGGCTAATTCAGTGATAGCTTTGCTAATGATGAATGATCTCCTCATACGTGTGTTTTAAGCACCATTTGAGAGAGAATCCTGACCAGCTGTGTGCGGTAAGAGGACAACAGCGATATCTGCAGAGGAAAAAGTAAAAGGTCAAGTGGTAAAGGTTGCAGAGAATCATCAGGGCAACACCTACCACCTATCACAGGACTTCTACCACCAGACAGTCCGCGCAAGAGCCTGCAGCATCATCAAAGACCTCAGCTACTCATAACACCTGCTTTTCACACTTACGCCCTCTGACAGGAGGTACAGAAGTGTGAAATGCAGGACCTGTAGGCTGAAGGACAACTTTCATCATCATCATCACTGCCACTCGACAGAAGCATGACGGTCCAGATAAGTTTTGTTTAGGAATCGACACAGGAAGCTGTCCCAGTTTGAGGGTTTCAGCAGCCTTTTGTCTGGTTTCTCTCTTCATCAGCCTTCCTCCCATTTCTTTCAAAGGACCTAACACCATCACAAACTGTTCTCCTCCACACTATTCTGTCTAGTGGGGCTGTATCCCAATTGCCAGTATCACAGTCACTGAAGGTCTTTTTGAGGGCATTCTTAAATACCTTGTTAGGAGCACCAGTGCTTCTGGTTCCTGAGGATAGCAGGCTAAAGAGAAACTGTTTAGGTAGACGAAGTGCGTCCATTCAAAACCATGTATCCATACCACTATAATCTGTTCCGATGTAACATGGCTTCAATGGTTGTCACAGAGCACCTTTCGAGAACCTCAACATTGGTGACACGATCAAACCATTTTATAGTCAAGATTCTGTGTAGATATTATTAGAGAACTTTAATTCCTAGGCAATCAGACAATCAACAGACTGCCCTTTTCCCCCACCTTAACCCACGTCACCATACAGGAAGCCTCATTCTTCCCTCCACACACTCACTGAAACACTCATGCACTTAATACACTCTGTCTGTGAGTGTGCAGTTATATACTTCCTTTCAGACAGTGGACTGAATTGAACGGACCTGCTCACACTCTAGTCTAAAAGTTAATTAAGACGTTGGCACTACAGTACATTAATTTCTAATACAGACCATGTGCTCAGAATGCTTTCAATTTTCATACATTTTAATGCCACTTTGTATATAGCAGATGTATATTGTTAAATTGTTCCTTTTATTTTTTTAAAAATATTTTTTATACCTCATGTTTCCTTTTGATAAATGGCATTCAGAATGGATGGAAAAGGAATAATTTTATTGTGTAGGGAAATTCTGACTCTCACTTGGCACTTTGTCTTGGCATGGCAACTTGCCATAAAGAATTACTGAGAATAAAATAACTTGGTTATGGAATTAGAAGCAAACCATTATACAGCACAAGTCATAAATCCCTCATTAATTTATGAGCTTTTTATTTTTCCTCGTAACATTTGATGTTTCGGGGATGATGGCTTTATAAAATCTGTCCATCTTAAGTTTCATGACAGATGTGTCGCCTCTGAAAGTGAAGATTTGATGTGACCATGGATAAGCCTCTAAACCTAAGTAAAATGCTGTACTTCAGCTATAGGGCCTGTCAGGCATGTTTGCTGTTTTTGTTGGTTGATGCTGGAGCTCAGGACTTTACTGCTCAGTGCCTAAGAACCATAATTACACATAGCTGCACCCAATGTTGTCCCCTCATTTGCTCATAATCGTGGATTATATACATGGTACAGTACATCAGTCACCACGAATGAATCAGTGGGGCATGCTCGCTGCGAGAGAGATGGGAGCTTGTGCGTCGCTACAGCCAAACACAGGAAGCCAAAAACTCTCAGCTGACTCACAGCGATTCTCACGCAGGGAAACTGTGACGACATGTGACTTGTAGGAGTGGGAACACAGAGTGACAGTGAGTGTGGCGGTGGCGGCACATGTACACAGCAGCAGGTAGAGCAGGAACAGAGACTGCCGGCGAGTGAATCACTTAGTGTTGGGAGCGTGCTGCCCTTCTCACCTCCCCAAGGGGAAATATTTTTTAATGCCTCCTCCCAATAAAAGCCCAGACAGCCATAAAGTGGATATTGAGCAGTGCAGTGAATGCAACAAAAAGATGAAAAGAAAGGAGTGGAAATTCAACATGTTCAATCACCCACAATTGTTTGAATCAATGCCGTTTTATCTTGGCGAGGAGCTGCTATGAATACACAGTATAGATCTGTTCTTTACTGTAGAGGATGAGCACAGTTAATGTATGTCTGGTAGAATGAGGCACTCGTTTGGAGAGTATTACAAGATAATTTACCTCTTAAAACTATAAGCAGCATACTGGAATTGGTAGTGGTATTATTTTTGAAAGCATCTTTGATTTTAGTGACGACACCCTTTAGTTTGAAATTGTAACTTGCTTTGAATAAAGATGTACATATCTGTAAGAGCTTCCGAAGGCAAAACAGACTTCTGTTTATCCTTGAGTACATTTACCTCTCTTGCAAGAGGTTTCTTCAGTTCTCACTGACTGATGGGAGTTCAGACATATATTTTCACCCCCACTGAAACATGGCCCATGAATGAACGAAGACTCACATGTCTTGAGGTTTTAAAGGTAGTAAAACTTTCTGTGGAGAAATATCAAGACTGTATTATAAGTACATGATTAATGGTGGCGTAGAAGTCCTGTCTCTAGAGATTTGTCTTATGTGGTTAGAATGTTAGCATTGGGGAAAAAGAAGACAATCATTACTATGACCTGGATGGTCAAGAATCCACACAGCCAAAGATGTGCATAAAACTCTAGGAAATACCTGCAAAACATCATTTTTATGTGTAAACATGCATAAACAGTGTTATCAAATTACTTGCAACTAATTAGTTATTGATAATCGAGTATAAGGCAATTATATTTATGTAGCTTATTTAATTACAGTGAAATATACAGCAAATTTAACATACATACAAGTATTAGTAAAGTAATGACATATAAGAACACAACAAAAGAATTAACACAGTAGCACATATATAAAGCACAAAGCCTAGAGTCTTTCACAGTCACAACGCCCCAGAAACAAACTGCTGTTGAACGTGTACGCAGTTGTGACAGATCTCAGGTCATCAGACAACAATTATTAGTGTTAGAAACACTGTATTAGGATCATCTACTGTGAAACTGATGCATTTTGACTTGTGGCCTATTACCCTACAACACTTGTCAACAACATTTAAATGATTAAATGAACTTTAGAGTAGGTTTAGGAATAAGGTCATAAGAGTATAAAAAAGACAACTGATCATACACTGCAGCCAATAGGGTTATGGGCTTGTTTTGTATATGGTTATTTGACTTTAGCTCAATAAAAAAAAAAACTCTGAAAGATGTGGCCAGACAGGACAAGGAGTGAATTTTAGAGGTGGTGCATTCGCAGTCAATAGAAAGATGCCATTAGATGTGAAATTGCCCAGGGCATTGTAAATTGACACATCAACTGGAGGGGAAAGGAGAAAAGAAAATGTTTCGACTGGCACAGCACTTTAGGAATGTGTTTTATAAATGTACAGAGACAAGAGGGAAAGGAAAAAAGAGAGACTGCAGGTAATCCAAAGTACATATACCAAGTAGCCATTTTAACCCAAAGCCTGACATAACCCCATCTTTGTGTCTAAACCTAAAGCATGATTTATACCTAACAGATACACGCTGTAACCTGTAACACCTGAAATACGCTATATTGCCAAAAGACGTCTGCCTATGCACGCACATGAACTTTAATGACATCCCATTCTTAATCTGCAGGGTTTAATATGGACATGGCCCACCCTTTGCAGATACACCAGCCTCAACTCTTCTGGGAAGGCTTTCCACAAGGTTTAGGAGTGTATTTATGTGAATTTTGACCATTCTTCCAGAAGCGCATTTGTGAGGTCAGGCACTGATGTTGGACGAGAAGGCCTGGCTCTCAGTCTCCGCTCTAATTCATCCCAAAGGTGTTATATCAGGTTGAGGTCAGGATTCTGTTCCTCCACACCAAACTCACTCATCCATGTCTTTGTTGGCCTTGATTTGTGCACTGGTGCACAGTCATGTTGGAACATGAAGGGGCCACCCCCAAACTGTTCCCACAAAGTTGGGAGCATTAAATTGTCCAAATTGTTTTGGTATGCTGAAGCATTAAGAGTTCCTTTCACTGGAACTAATCGGCCAAGTCCAATCCCTGAAAAACAACTCCACACCATAATCCCCCCTCTACCAAACTTTACACTTGGCACAATACAGTCAGGCAAGAACCGTTCTCACAAGTATGTATGCTACAACATAGAATGTAGATCACGCTTAAAGAATGCAGAAGACACTACCATGGGTTAATGTCTGCAAGATAAATCCAAAACCTCTTTCTTTCTTCCACTGAAATTATTGACAGGGCAGAAAAGCTGCACCTGGCTTGACTTTTGCCATGATGCAATGCGATGCCATCCAGTCGTTCACTACATTGACCAGTGAAAGTTAAACTTTTAAAACCCCATCTCGTACATGTTTTCTGCAGTGCTTCGGCAACTAATGAGCCTTCTTGGATCTCTTATTCAGCTCCTTGGTCCACCATGCTCAGGTCAAAGAGCATTTTGAAGACATTCAGCTAAACATACATTTATAAGGCCACAGCAGACGAGTTCTTTCCATGACACTGTAGTGTTGCACGTATTGTATCTACAGCTTTCCAAAAAGGTCACGGCACTGCAGTTTCCCCCCTCAATCTAGTATCCTCATTACATATTAATAGCGATTTACTTAATTTCTCATTATGTAGCATTCTTGTATTATTTTACATAGCTCCATAAAATCCAGTTTCCTGCCTCTCCTGACTGTTTGTTGTACTGTTTCCTCTCTGGGGGATCAACAACCTTCTTATCCTTTCATACTGTCTTATGTGTCACATGTTCTATTCCAGATTGATGTGAGATATGAGATATGAGAAGCCCTGGTTAGCAGTAATAATCGATTGTTTCCCCACTTGGGGTGAGAGAAACAGGCTGTAAGCGCAGCTTTGAGATATTATGATCGCATAAAGTTGACAATTTACACAACCAACAAACACAAACTAAGATTATTATTTATTTGGTGATGTGTCTGTGTCCTCCCTGATGAATCTTAGTCCAATGCTGAATCTCCTTTATGGTTTCCACCAACTCCTGACCAAATGTCAGGTTCTTTCTGCTGCAGTGGTGCTGGGTAGATCATGTATCAGAACTATTTCACAGTTGCTTGCTGTTCCCAGAAACATGGCTGATAAGATACTCAGGCTGAACCAGAACAGTAAGGTTATGGGCTTTAAAACTAAAACAACAAGCTTAAATGTGCCCTAAAGCCTGATAGAGCTGAGAGGAACTGAGTAACTGCACTTAAATTATACAATTCACTTCTATAGCAGATAGGGCAGATAAAGCTATATAAATTTTAAAATTATACTCCTGAAACATTGTCAGAGCATTCTATTACTATTAACAAACACACAAGTTGTTATTCATGAAATGGTGCAAACAAAGATTTGTGTTTTCTTCTAAAAAATGAGTAATGTATCTACAGCTTTATCTTGTATACAGTCTAGCGACACCAACCAAACCCAGATCAGTCAGCACAGTAATCACTAATCACATTCATTATTCTGTTCTACTCTTCTATGGTCCAACATGAATGGCCAAAAAGAGGCATCTCCAGCATTTTTCAGCTTATACAGCTCTTATTCTAAATAAATCACAGACTTTCAGAGCCTATGTCTGGTTTTGGAAGTCAAAGCAGCTCTTTTCAGCAGCTTCAGTCACAGCATGCGAAGGGCAATGCTTGTGAAGGCCATCAGAGTACACACACACACACACACACACACACACACTTTTTGGATTCAAAAACTGAGCATAGAGTGAGTTCAGGCTGCACATTCCCTGCACGTCAGCTGATGGCCCAGCTGATTCCTGTCTCTGCATCCACTTGGCAGATCTCATTCAGGCCGTGCTATTTAAGCAGCTTTAGCTTGCTGCCCGCCCTCGTTGCTTTCCCCCTGCAAGCTGCTTTGCAGGCGGCCTTCCCTCCGGCTTGTCCTTTCCATACTGTATCTGACTTAATCAATACCATGTCTGTAGTCATTGATGCCTGCTCTGTTCTGTAACCCAGAGTGGTCTTTGCTGCTGCTGGCCTTGGCTTGGAATTTCAATTTACGCACATGCAAAGGTAGGAAGGTCACAGAAAACAGCCATACAGTGTAATATAAATTGCTGTAGACCCCCTCACCCCCCACAATAATAAATATTTGTTTGAAAGTCAAATATTTATATGAACAAATAGTTTGGAAACTGAAAGAAACAGGCAAAATAAGCTGGTTACGGTAGTGTTTGAGGTCGCTAATTACCAGACGTTACCAGAATTTACAGGCCACGCCTTTTCTTCCTGTAAAACACATCTTAACATTGATTCTCCAACAAGTTCCCATAAATACAAGAGACAGGCGTTAATCTCTATGTGACAGTGTTGATATGCCTTTGGTTTGAGCTTAAGATGACAGCAGGTCACTGAGGGACCTTGAAAAAAAAAAAACTCAATCAGCAACAATGACAGATGTGTGCATTACAAAGGAAAGATATCCCGAGGGAACTAAAAAAAAGTATAATCAAATATGCACAGATACACTGATCGGGCATAACATTATGACCACCTGCCTAATATTGTGTTGGTCCCCATTATGTGCTCAAAAATGCTCTGAACCATTGGGCATGGACAAGAGGACCTTTCAGGGTGTCCTATGGGGTCTGGAACCAGAACGTTGGCAGTGGATCCTTTGGGTGCTCTGGCTTGTGCAGTGGAGCCTCTGTTAATCAAACTTGTTCCACTGCTTCCTGTTGATGCTTGATCAGAATGTGGTCCAGGAAGTTTTGAGGTCAAATCAACATCTTGGGCAACTGTCATGTTCCTGATTGTTTGATCATTTTGCCATGTGGTAGGGTGCATTTTCCTGCGGAGGTAGGCCAGTGACATTTGGGATTTCCATTTGCATGAGGGAGTGTGCTTGTTGTGGGACAATGTTTATTTGGGTGTCTAAGTTTCATCAACACGGATGACAAAATCCAAGGTTTTCCATCAGAACAGCACATAATACCAATATGACCAATGTTATTCACTTCACCTGTCAGTGGTCATAATGTTGTGACTGATCGATATAGACATACACATATACACAAATATACATTAATGACAGCTTTTTGAATAAACATGAGCTCTGAGTCCAACTTTTGCTGTTGCTTATATAAAATCAGTGTGGTTAGCTATTGTGTGTGGCATATTGCCACACTATTGAAAGTTATCCACCTGCTATCTTGCGTTCACCTTATTTGTCAAATGTTACCTGTGGAAGATAAATTATATTACTTTGAAGCCAGATCCGCTATGATGTTGACAGTAGTACTAAGCCCAAACAGAAGGGAAAAAACTACATGTTTACATATCCATAGCTCCGCTTCCACAGCAACTTATTCACACATTTAGCATTTTTGCATTAGAGAAGCAGCCATGCGGCAGGCTTGTTTGCTTCTGCTGTTTTCCTTCAGTGAGCCCGTAAGCCTTCGCCGCTGTTGTTCTTCTGCTGCATTTTGAAGCAACAAATAAGAATGGTGAGAAGGACGGGCAGAGGTGAGGCAGGTGAGGAAATATTCTAATGTTCAACTGGTTTTGAAAATATGCAGCAACGTGATGTGGCTGGCAATGGCTCCCCGCCATTGGATGAATATTCATGCGGGTTTCACCCCTGTTCCTCAGCTAATTGGTGCTGAGTCATGTATATTCATCTGCCTATCTCCCTGCGACAGCTCATCGTGCTGCAACAGTTCACCCTCCTTTGATCTAAGAAAATGGGCCATTCATTTTTATATCTGCTGCAGCCTTCTTCACAGTGAATGTCTCTTGACTACGTATTTCTGCTCAGCTTGGTTTTAGTAGATTAAGGTTTAAACTTCCCCATTGTTACTTTAGTTATCAAAAAAGTTTTACCTCAAGAAAAAAGTCCAGCTTAAATAACTTCTCTTTTCAGTGCAGCGCAGAAGTTTTCTGTTTCTCTTGTAAAAGGAGATATTGAAATTATTACAATAAAACGTCCAATTCTTGTTTCAGATTTGTCCAAGCTGTGAATACTGTAAATGTGCACACACAGTTTCCCTGTGTAATGAGGGATTATTGTTAAAGTTTGCCCCCTTTCAGTTTGGCATCCATAAAAACCTCTAAACTCAGCTCCATTTAACTGCATTTACAGTACAGAGCACATCTTGAACAGACCATTTGGATCCTAGTGGTCTTGATTATAGGAATTCGATGTGAAGAATTTTCTGTAAACATAAGTAATTCCCCCAGAGCCTCACAGAACTAGATTGCTAAATAAATAAGGAAAATTAATTATTTGATAAATTAGTTAATCTTTTTTTTTTGGTTTTGAAATGTTTTCTTCTTGGTTATCTAAATGCCTCAGTAGTATCATAAGACTAAAGTATTTAATGCCCCATTCCTCCCCCTGTTAGAATAAGCTTTTAAATTTAAAATGTTCAGTGGTATTATTGACTTTGTCTATTAAATATTGTACAAACAAATCAAAATCCATGCTTTTGATTTGTGCTTTTAAATAATATATGTATTTTGATGTTCTAGTCTCCCTGTTTTATTTTTCACATTACATTTCATAACTAATTATTCATTCTGTGTTTTTAGTCAGTTTCTTTTTTTATTTTTTTGTAGAAATCATGAGTGTTCTACATTGTAAGTGACTTTTTTGTACCTGTGGCTCAGGTGGTAGAGTGCAAGGTTGGCGGTTCAATCCCCGGCCCCTCTGCATGCCAAAGCGTCCTTGGGCAAGACACTGAACCTGAAGTTATTTCCAATGGCAGGCAGACACTTTGCATGGAAGTTTGTTGCCATTGTGTGAATGTGTATGAATTGGTGAATGCGAAACACATTGTAAAGCGCTTTGAGTGTCTTTGTGTCTACACTCTGGACTGCAAACCAGAGTGTTTATAGTCCATGAGACCAACAACATATTTGAGTTTGCAGATGACACCATCATGGTTGGCAGGATCACATCAAATGATGAGGCCGCCTACAGGACAGAGGTAGAGAACCTGGTGAGCTGGTGCCGAGAAAACAGCCTGATCCTCAATGCAGCAAAGATGAAGGAGATGATCCTGGACTTCAGAAGGAGACAGAAGCACTTGTCCACCCCCCCCCATCACCATCAGTGATGAGACAGCCACGACCCGACCTGGTCCGCCAAGGCAACTGCCAAGAAGGGACTTCAGAGGCTTCAGTTCTTGAGGTGTTTGAAGAGAGCATGCCTCCAAAAACAGCTGCTGGTGAGCTTCTATAGGTCAGCCATCGAGTCAGTGCTCGTATACTGCATCACAGTATGGTACTCTGGTTGCACCGCTGAGGACAGGAAAGCTCTCCAGCACATCATTAAGTCTGCAGGGAGGATCATTGGCACCAAGCTTCCCAGAATAGAGGACATCTATAAGATCCACTGCATCCGGAGGGCAAAGTGCATCATTAAAGACAGCACACACCCTGGACACTACTTCTACAATAGAGCGATGACACTACTAAACTCTACTCCCCTCCCATACTGATGCCCCCCACCAACACACACACACGCAGTACTAATGACACTTTAAAGACTCAGACTTTTTTGCACAAGTATTTATATTCATATTTCACATCGTTGTTATTGAGCGCTATTGTAAATATGTCTCTTCGTTTTTAACTATTTTTATCTTTATATTTATAAATCTGGCAACTGGTGAACTGCTCCAACAGAATTTCATTGTTTTGTGCGATGACAATTAAGATGATTCTATTCTATTCTTTATTGAGTACTACTAAGGTAGAAAGACGCTATACAAGTGCAGACCATTTACCATGGATCAGTCTTGCTGAGATAAATACACTGAATGTTGGTGTGTTGCACAAAAAAGTTTTTTGGTGGAAGGGGACCTTTCACTTTCTATTTGTGAGGATCTGTTACTGCCAGGTGCTGGTCCCAGTGTGGATTTGCTGACCACCAGTGATGTGGCCCCTGCTGATTGGCCCGAGCTGATGGCAAAGAGGGTTTAAAGCTGATAGTGGAGCCTTATTTCTCCTAAATCTTGTACTTCAGAACTGGTGAACTTGAATGACCTTGGCTTGTGTGAGCGCTGACAGTTAACTTTGGTTTTACTGCTAGCATTTCTTTCTTTTCACATTTTGTAAATAGCTCAGAAACTTTGTAGCGCAAGGCAGTATAGGGGTGAACCCCCATTTTTGATAGAGCATTGTTTTCTCCTGTTTTGTTTAGCGGAGGGCATAAGAGTTAGTAAAATTGCCTTTCCACTTGTTTCCTTTGTGCACGTAAGAATCACCAGAACACTTGTTTATATTATTTTGGCCTTCGGTTCACCCTGACTCTCAGTTTTCCTGACTGTGAATAACGTTTTTCAATCATTTTCATCCTGTGTTTCTTATGCTGTGCTCTCCTACCCATCTGATGGGTCATAACAATTATGAATGCACTGATGTCAGCATGATGCAACTAATTTGGTGTCAGTAGACAGTATGACCCCGACAGCATGTTGACTGGCTGTTGGGTGCTGGAATTCAGTGTGTGGATTTGTCCCCTCCCCCACAGTGACAGAAATAATGGCCAAAACTTTGAAAAAATAAGAAAGCTGAATTGACACTTAACTGTAAGTGTGTGTATCGAGTGGACCAACAAGTCTCAGTCTTATGTGGACATTCAGTTTACCACATTAAACAGTGTTTAAAACACAAAGAAAGTATTTATACAGTTTGTGTGGAGAAGGCTGCTCAGTAAAAATGCTGATTTTAACTGTTTGCCCCAACAGATCAAGACAACTTTCTTGTAATATAAAACTGCTTGGCAATACATATGATTCTGATTCTGTGGAAAGTGTTTAATTTTTTCTACATTCTTTGCTTTACATAGTTGTCTAATAGAAACAGGAATTAAGTGACGTACACAGTGAATAATCAGATGCCCTTGAATGCTGCTCTTGTTCCAATTAATACACAGCATGAAGTATACTTATGCGCTTCTACTTTATCATTCACAAACGACAATTATTGAACAGATATTCCATAACGAGCTCCTGATGAATAGGACATTACAGTAAAATGGTTGAATGCTTCAGTTTTTGATTAAACCAGAGAGATGCATTTAAAAAAAATACTGTTTCCATCTCTGAATTACTTATGATTAATTGTACTCTACTCGGAGTTGATCCAGGGAGGATTTAAAGGAGCTCGGGTACTCCAGCAGCTATGTTCTGCTTCATGTTAACACAGATGTAAACACAGACACTTGGGACCCTCCCAGGAAAAACTGCTACAGACTTAAGCCCCCTTTCAGACATGCACTCTGTTCCGATAATCTGACTGCATCTGTTCAGAATGCATTCATGCGTGAATGAGCACCCTGGTCAGTTTTCTGCTAAAGCTGCATCGGGATTCTTGTGAAGGTTGGATCTACGTTTACGTATCACTTTCAACACAATGCAAGTCTGAAGTGCATGCAAAGATGATATTGGTAGTTCTTTAATGATTAGTGACGCCATGCTCTCTGTATATATAGTTATATATAGTTAAATCAGAAAAGTGATGTACTGAGGCAGTTTCTACAACATAAAAATGATAGAATGTGGTTTTTATATTGATTTTAGTGAGGGCAAGTCTGCCCCCCATTTGAGACAGTATATCTGTCTATTTTAATGAAACACAATGACAGGCTGTATCATGCTTTCTTAAGATCAAGTACACAGCATCTTCATTCTTAAGCATAGACATGATGGTCGTCAGTGAAGTCATTTTGTGTTTTAATAAAATTGCCTATGAATCATAGAAAGGTGCATGGTCGGAATGGATTGCCAGAATAGATGACACTAGAAGCAGCAAAACAGAGCAGAGAAACAGCCCCGGCATGAACTGCCATCAAACCACTGAATAAAATTGCTTTTGACTATTATATTGGAGAAGGTTTTAACTACACGTGGTGAAGCAAGGAATTCATCACGTATGTCCCGCGAAGAACGTTCACTGTGCAAAATCTAATATTGATTTCAAATTAGTCTTGAGAATTGGAAAGTTTTTTTTTACGCCAACTTCTGATTATGATGGAAGATTTTAATTTGGAAGCGAGATGTTAAATCAGCCCGACATCGAACACCTCACTAAGTTATTGAATCACGCTTGTGTTATGAGCAGCTATTGCTTTGAGGCAGTGGAAAATTTCTGCTTATTGACCATTTAAATTTAACATCTGATATCTGCACTCGGAGTCCAAAAACTATTCATGTGGAGCTGTCTAATATTTGCAGGCCTGCAGTCATTCTTGTGTTGTGTCTGACTCATTGGCCTTCCCCTCCGGTGTGCACAGCCTCCTCCACATCTGTACCACTTCAAGCTGGATAAGACAGACCTCATGTGAATTGTGGCTTAGCACCACTTACCTGTTCTGCTTTTGACTCCCCACAAGTTAATCGTCAAGCATTTAGTTTACTGCATAATTGCTGTAATGCAACATACAGCGAGACATCTCGAGGATCGCACTGACTCACTGACTAAGCAACCATGCATTAAGGCTCTTTCATTCAGCTGCTGGGAAAATGCTGATGGGGGAGAAAACATGACATGACAACATGAGGCAGCTCTTTGGCCCACATACCACTGATTTATTCTCTGTGTATCCCACAAGTACCTTCCACAACAAGAGCTGCATTATTGAAGACGGCTCTGGGGAATACTCTGAGTTAGTTGCGCATAGTTTGAATTCAATGAAACTTAAGGGATTACCAGATTGTTTCTTATAATCTGATCCTCGAATGGCACAAATTGGTAGCTAACTACTTTTGTGAACTTAGAAATGTGTCAAATTTTCCAAAAAAAAAAAAGGTGGCAAACACAGAGTGAGTTCCGTTGTGAAAGTAGGCCTTCTTTCATAAAGCGTTGCGGTCCCTAGTCCATCAATTTTTGTATCATCTTGAACTGAGCTGAGCAGTGACTGTTGTGTGTTTAGCTCCCAGGAGTGTGTGTGCGCGAGTGTCGCCTCGGGTACGTGCATGGCCTATAAAACTGTTGTTACTGTGACAGAAATTGCATCCGAGTAAATGTCACATCCATTGATTGCTCTCCTGCAGTCTACTAGAGAGGAAACAACTTTGCGGTTAGCACCCATTATATCAACTGAAGGACAGCCGGCGCTATGGCCAACCCCACGTCGTCCCCTTTTGTCATCATGAGAATATTGAAAGAATCCCGGCGAAACGGCAGCAAGAGGAGATGCAGCAGGAAATAAAAAAGGGACAGCGCTCACAAGTTTCATCGTGATTAATGACACCGACTGAACTTTTTCTCAAAAGATTTAATTATAGAAAACAACTTCCAAGATGACAGCGTTTACTCTTCTTATGGCTCGCTGAAGCTAAAGTGGAGATGACACAAAATAAAACCTCAGTTGTCCACATGTGGAGAAACTACTGCCGAGCCAAGAAAAAATACTCTGACAAGAAAATAACTAAATGGAGCTGTATGAGTGCGCATCAACCAACGGCGCAGTAATTGAAGTGGAATATCTAATAATAAGATGAGAATGTTTTTGTATGATTGAAAACATCCCAAGTTTTGTTTTATTGATTTGTTGACTTGTGCAATAATATTAATAGTAATAACAATGAAAAAGGATAAGGTGATGTCTTATCTTAACCAGTGTTTTCCTCCAAATATTGCCTTTCTTGTCTTCTGACCTCATTTAAACCCCAGTATGTTGAAAATTGGGTTACCGAGCCAAAAACTGGGCTTGCAAGTTTGAAGAAGAAAATTAATTACTTTTACTAACATAAAAAATTGTTTGTTTTATGTACCATATAAGAAATCCTAAGTACAGCAGAAAGAAATTTGACTTCTTTTGTTCTTGAAGTCATTTCAACTATAAAAAGGCCTCATATCACAAGACTGAAGATCTGTAATGACAAAGACTTTCATGTCTCGAAGTGAGAAAGGTTGTAATACTGTCTGGGGATGAATGATAAGACGGCACTATAAATATGTGATAGTGGTGTTATAGACCCTCTCAACTGTTTAGAGGTACCAGTTTCAATTTAAAAGAAAACAGCTTCTGTAACTCCTCTCTCAAACCACCTCCGTCCAGAATTTGGACATTGCTGTTCTTTAAAAAGAAGTGTCTCTTATCCTTTAAATGTAGGCAGATGGCTGAGTTTTGTCCTGTTCCCTTTCTCCTGTGTTGTGCCATGTGGAGCATTTGTTTAGAGGTCTGTGCACTACTGCATTCGTATGCAACATTGCCTTATGGTGAAGCAGTTTTTGTCTCAGAAGGTTTTTCTCCAAACACAGCATCCAGGTGTACTTCAGTCCCAGCAGCACTCTCAAACACACAAGCTGCATCATGATCTTTTTGCTGACTTAATGAAGGCTCAGCTGGGATAGCCAAGAGTTTTAAGTGCTCTCTTAATATGTGTGCTCCTCCCCCCCCCCACCCCCTGTCTCAATAGACATTCTATGCTCAGTGGTATAAGGCTCTGTTAACCATCAGCTCATTTTCCAGTGGGTGGTGGGAGTCATACTGTAAGAACTGGTCTATGTGTGCAGATTTCTGGTAAACTCTAATGTTAAGGCTTCCTCTCTCTGCAATATGCACTGCACAGTTGCAAAAATCCAGCTTATTTTACCTGACCACCTCCCTTGTGAATTTGATGTTGTTCTTCAGTGAGTTGATATGTTGAAAACTTCTACTTCTTGGGCTTTAACTTTAACCCAGGTGTTGTACACTACATACACTGTTCAGGCAAAACGTTATGACCACATGCCTATTATTGTGTTGGTCCTCCTTATGTGCTCAAAAATGCTCTGAAACATTGGACATGGACAAGAGGACCTCTCATGGTATCCTATGGGGTCTGACACCACGTTGGGTACTCTGGCTTGTGTACTGGGGCCTCTGTCAATCAAACTTGTTCCACTGTATCCTGTTGATGCTTGATCACAATGAGGTGTAGGAAGTTTGGAGGTCAAATCAACATGTTGGGCCACTGTCATGTTCCTCAACATGTTCCTGATTGATGTTTTTGTCATGTGATGGGGTGCATTTTCCTGCAGAGGTAGGACAGTGACATTTGGGATTTCCATTTGCATGAGGGATTGTGCTTGTTGTGGGAAAATGTTTGAAAATTTGGGTGTCTAAGTTTCATCAACACGGATTTCCAGGTTTTCCATCAGAACAGCACATAGTACCAATATGATCAGTGTTATTCACTTAACCTGTCAGTGGTCATAATGTTGTGGCTGATCGGTGTATATCTGAATGGCTAGATGTTTTTCACCCTTTAATAGCTCCTAGTTCTCTGCTTTCCACTTTTATCATGTAGAGATTGGCCACAATAGGTGACACTGGATAAGCTTAAGCACAGCCATGGGTTTGTCCATAGAAACCCTTGTTGCATGTGAAGTAGGTGGTACTCAGATTGACTTGGGAGTAAGCTGGTTGTATTGTCTTGCATACCATGGTTTTATCTGGGACAGGTGTCAGTTTCTCAACTGTTGTCAAAAACGGTGAAGTTTTGGATGCAGCAGTATTACAAACCGGAGGTGCCAAGATGGTGGCAAATTGTTTTGCAATGTCATAGGTGACTGAGTTAATGCCGTTGGTGGTGTTGGGGCTGAGTAGTACTTTTTCCTTGTGTATCTTTGGAAGTCCACGTATACATGGTGTCACCTCTCCAGGGTAAAGCCAGTAATATGATGGATGGTCAATGATTTTCTCCTTTATCAGGTGTTGTAGGTAGCCCATGACCTTTTTCTTGTAACTGCTTGTGGGATCTCACCTCAGAGCCTTCTAGGTGGTGTTGTCACTACTGTCACTAGTCAGCGATCAGAAAGAGATAGATCCCTGGTGTTTACAGAAGAGACAGACTCTTCCTGAAAACCAAATCAAGTGCATGACCTTGAGATATTCAGTTTACACACTGTGCTGGCACAAAAACATCAAGTAAATAAAGTTAAAATAAAAAGAATTAAAATAGGAACATATACCTTGATGCATTTCAGAATATTTATGATGTTTTAAAGAACTATTTACAGTATTTAATTGGTCTGAAGATAGCAACTAATGAAATGTTCATTGAGATTTTCACCACAGTACCTAAATATTCAAAGGAATCTAACTCACCACATGCAGTCTGCTTGCATCTTTAAAAATAGCAGCTACACTCCCGCCCAGTTCTTTCTGTCAACTCTAGAAACATTAAAAAAGAAGGCTACAGCTGCAGAATTGATGAAAACAACAGTTGGTGTGCATAACCTGTGAAGTAGAGGTGATGGGGATTGAGTACATTGTCCCTGACACCCAGTGTTATTGTGCTTTAAGCAGAGCCCTCTATAACTCTGCTATACTATTACCTGGATAGGACAATCATTGTCTGCTTCAGAGAGATGCCTGTAATCACATCATTAAAGTATCTGCCAGCAAGTCAGGGTGACACTTTGAATTGTGGACTTTGCATTGCATCGCGTGATTTCACACATGGGCGTCGACATCTGTAACACACGCTGGATGTACTGCACGCATGGAAGAAGTAGTCAAGCAGCAGTAGCTATGGTGATCTAGAAAGGATATGTAATGCTGCTTTTCTTGAGAGTGTTGAGAAATAGACAAAAGCCTGATGTGATGCATTTCAAGGCAAGATATGTGCACAGGTTTGTAGAGAAAACAATGACATGTACATCATATCAGTGGTGTTTCCTTTCATTCAAGTGCTGCACTAGTATAGCAGTTATATTAATCAACCTCCCAGTATTGTTGCAAGGAGATGTTATTTTCTGCAGGTAGCTAATTCACCTAAATCAGTGAAATGCTTGGGTTGTAGTTTTTAAATACGGAGATGTGACCTACAACAGTCTGTAATTCCTCATGTACAGTTTCCTTCAGTATGTATAATAACTCCGAGCAATGCCTCTCTTCCTTGACACCTCCTCAGACAGATGTGCACATAGGCACTTCTAAAGGGCCAATATTGCAAACCAGAGACGGCGTATGAAGCTTAAAGTGCTTTGTTGATTCATTCCTCTCAGCTAAGGAGGCTGTTTTCATTCCCTATTGTTTCTGTTTTGCTACAGGCCAGGAAGCAAGTTCTGGTGGACGATTTATGATATTTGAAATTAGAAAGTTTGGCACATGTATTCCTGTTCGATGGCAGTATAAATACAACATCTCCTCGAAACAAAGTCATTTATTGGCCTTGAACTTGTATCTCCTTCTAATTTGTTATAGCTTAAGAGATACAACTAAAAGCTTTTGAGAGCATAGTTAGGTCTCAGTGTTGCTTCAATGCTGTCTTTCACTGAAAATACATCCTAAATCTAAAGAAAGACTGTTTTTTTTTTTTTTACAAAAAAAGGTTAAAATTACCCAACTTGACAGTATGTAGCCATGGCAACCCATGGCAGTCACGCAGAAGTATAGTGCTTAGGTGAACAAAAGCGATTACATGTGCTTTAAGACCATTAAATTGGACAAATGTTGCTCTTAGAGTTCACTCTAACATAGCTGTGAGACAGAGTATATCATCAACTTATGCGCAAATAACAATTCTCAGCAACAGCTGCTGGGCAGACTCTTTTACCCAGCTAAATTCAGGAGACCATTTGGATTGTGTTCACAAAGTGTCCAGATGCACCCATAATATGCCTCCCCTGGACAAACTCAATAATAATTTGAACAACCAAAAAGCAATAAAATAATTCAATGGCAAACTCCCTCAAACTATCCCTAAGTAAAAGAGAGTAACATATGATTGCTGTTGAACCATATCAATAAGTATCAGCACTCAGGAGGATCAGACCATGTGAAATGTTAAAGAAGCATTTTATCATCACTGACAATGGTCCTCAAGATGAGGTGATCTTGACTGGCAGTGATGAGAAAATGAGAAAATCTCCGCAGCAGCACTTCTAATAGATGATTGGAGTGATTCCTTGCCAGGAAATGTTCCTTTGGCTGAAATTCACAAACAGCTGAATACTTGTTCAATACGAGTCTCACAGAAGTGCTCTGCATCATCAGGGGTGTCTGAATTGCTTTGGACTAAACTGAACTTTTAACTGTAAGAAGAGACTTCCTTCAGTGTAATTTTATAGTAACAGATTGAGCTGCTCTTAAGTCAGGCAAACATTGAGATTCATGGACATCTTTTCCACTGAACAGCCAAAACATTAAAACCACTGACATGTAAGGTGAATGCCATTATATTGTTACAATGGTACCTGTCAAGGGGTTCGATATATGAGGCAGAAAGTGAACAGTTAGCTGAAATGTTTGAAGGAGTCAAAATGGAGAAGTGTAAGGATCTGAGCATGCTGTCTGAACTTTGACAGAAACAAAACTGTGATTGCACCATGACTGGGTCAGAACATCACCAAAGCAGGTCTTGTGGGTTTTTCCTGGGATACAATGGTTAGGGCCTACTAAAACAGAAATGAATAGTGTGAGCCAGTGTCAAACTTTATGCGGGACTATTGGTAAGCTTAAATTTTCAAAGGCTTTCAACACTGCAGGACAGGTGCTTTTCTGAAATCTAACTTTCATCCAGTGGCTGTGAAGAAAGCAATGCAGGCTGTCATTTTGTCAATCACACTGCACACATGTGGGTCAAGTGCGGGTTAAACCTGTCAGTGTTTATGCTGCCTTAGGAAATGCAGCTATAAAAAAGGCTGAGAAACTACTTATAAATGATGGTGGTGAACGGCAATTCTGAGTTTTTTTCCCCTCTTTTTTCCAGCTACTTTTCAAGTTTATATGGGTGAGAACAGGATGTGAAGTAACACAATATGTGAATGTTCATTTTCGTAAGTTAGATAGCTATGGTTGCAACATTTCAGACTACCTCTAACTATTGTTGTCCCACATTGTCCCTTAACAGCATTTTGAACCCCTTTGGTTTGTTGGGATTTGGCCACAGTAGGAGTGAAGGCTGGCCTATGTGGCTGCATCCAATAGAGGAGCTCATGTAGCACAAAATGCTGAAAACAAACCTTAATTCTAGCTGTGATAGAAAGATATCAGAACGCACAGTGTATCACAGCTTGCAGCATGATCACAGATTGGGAGTGCCTATGCTGACCCCGGTCAGCTGCTACAATTGGCACATTTAGCATCAGAACTGAACTATGGAGCAATGGAAGAGGGTGGACTGGTCCGATGAGTCACACTTGTGTTTTCATTATGTGGACAGACGGGTCTGTGTTCTGAGTTTACCAGAGGAAGACATGGCAATTTGATGCACTATGGGGAAAAAAGGTAAGCCAGCAGAGGCAGTGTGATACTCTGCAAGGAAATCCTGGCATTCATTTGGATGTTACCCAGACATATACCACTCCTCAAATGGCAGCAGCCTCCCTCAGCAGGACGATGAGCCGTACCACACTGCAAAAGTTGCTCAGAAATAGCTCAAGGAACACGACAAGGAGCCCAAAGCTTTGACCCTGGCCGCCACACTCCCCAGATCCCAACCCAAACAAGCATCCTCGCAATATGCAACCTATAGCACCCAAAGGAATCTGCTGCCAACGACACTATAATACAGGGTCTGATGGGTCAGAGCTGTTTTGGCACCATATTGGAGACCTATACAATATCAGGTCAGTAGTTTTAATGTTGTGGCTGATCAGCGTATTCCCCTTAACAGTGTAAATTTGTGTAAACATCTAAAACACTCCCTTTTCAAATAGTTATGTTGCAAATTTAAGTCCTCAAAAAGAAAGTAAGGCATCAAAGCATAACTGAGAAAGCTGCTGTCACTTTCATCTGTGCTGCATAGGGGTGATGGTGTGAATTAGTTTCCTAATCATCCTAATAGTTCCTTTCATGCAGCGCCGAGGATGTGATGATTCAGATAAAGCGAGCTCTTCATCCAGCTGGGTCATTTATTTAAGGAGAAGATAGTTTTCAGCCATTGTGACTTGTTACACAATACCCATTATCCCACACCTCAGCGAGATGTGTGTATTTTGGGACTAAATTGATGCTGTGTGAGGTGATGATGACCAGTGGGGATGCAAACAAGTGTTTTGCATTGCTGAGAGTCGCTGAAGAGCTATTATTTGTGGAAAACAATAATGCAGTGCCGTGTTATCTTCCCCAGGGAGGAGTTACTCTGTCAGCACCTGTTTTCTGTACCTCTTAGCTTGGTTTCATCCTGACCCGGCGTGAAATCAGTGTTAAAGCCATCTTTCTGTTTTGCTAGATATGGGTTAAGAAATGAAAATGACCTTCAGAAGAAACAGAAAATTAGACCAAATAAACAAAATGATACTCTTGCAGTTTGTTTTTTTTTAAAGTAGAGTTCTAGGCCCAAGTGAAACAATACACTTTGCAATTCACAGTTTTGTTTTGTTTGCACAAACTGTCTTAAACTGAATTTGGTATAATCACATTCATAAACCTTAAGGCCCCACAGCAACTCTATAATATGAGTTTAAATTGGTTTACTGTGGCTGCAATTTGCTTGGTCTGCTTTTACTTATTCTAGTGCTGAGGTCCCTGAGATCTGGGCCTCAGTGTAAGTTTTACCACAGGCTCTTTTTTTAGGTTTTGGTTGCTTTATAAATGAAAACGATTTTGAAGCATAAGTAAGTCTGGGATGCCCGTGTGGACATCACGTTATGGGACATCTGCACAAATAAATGGAGATGAGTCAAAGCGTATTGAGATCTCCTTGTGAAAAAAGGCAAAAAGGAACAAACAAACAGAACTCTAACTCTTTCATTCACAAACACACAGTGCTGCTGCAGTGGTCAGAAGGTTGAGAGATAAGCGGCGGCGGTACCTGCCTTCTCTTTATTGGTTTTCCTTCAATCAGAGCAAACCTGATACAGCTGTGGAAGAACACAAGCTGTCATGACTCAGGGGGAGGGAGCATATAACAAGTAGACACCCGCCTAGATGGCAGGAGTTCGATTCCAATCCTCAAGTATACATGCCCTGTCTCGTGACCAACCAGTATATATGTTTGCCAGTCCTCATTGTTATCTTTGCCTCAACTCCAACATCTGTGTAATGTTGTGTTTCTTTAGTCAGTTGTTTGTGTGGAAGTCTGCTATTATGGCCCTGGGCCACTGCGTTACTTTTCATTCCCCATTCCTGGCAATAATGACCTATTGGATGCAGCCTCGTACTTCAGTTCCTGCACCCCGATTGGCCCCTTTGTCATCCATGCACCTGTCGACCTGCCTTCCCCTGTCTGGAGCTGAAGGCTGACTGGTCCAGACCTGACTCCAATCCACCAATCTAGCCCCACATCTGGCTTTAAAAGACCCATCATTCCACAGCAGCTTTTGTGTGGTGTTCTGCTTGCTCATGTGCTTCTTTGAATTGTTGTCTTATTAAAGTTCTTGCCAAGACACTCTTTGAATTTCAAGGGCTTAGTTAGACACAATTTGACTGTTGAAACCTTTTTTTTAAGTAAACCACCAATAGCATGTAGACAGGGGTGCTAATTCTCATGTATTTTCAGTTTGGATAGCATAGTTAGGTTTTGTAGATATTTTTGTTGTTGGGTAGTTTTGGTATGCCCAAGCTTCCAGAAGAAGTCCTCTTTGGGTTGTATTTAAGTAGCACCCTTCACCCTTAGTTCATCAGTTTGTGTTCTGTTAAAATACCTGCATTTCAGTAAATCCACCTCTGTTCACTTTGGTTAAACAGTGTCCATCTGCTTTTTTTGTTATCTTCCTAACTCGTACCAGACAGCTGGGTTGTAAACTGTTGTAAAAGGCAACACTGGACTGGCTTCAGGTGTGATATAGATATACAAATGCTAACAATGCAGGGGTTTATGCTGAGGAGCAAATATGAAAAAGATACAGTGATTGAGGCAAAAGCTAGGAGAAGAAATGGTTTCATTTCACTGAAGAGCCAAAGGTTTAAAGAAAGACTTCACATTGTAAGAGACCTGGTTATCACAAGATTTGAACACCTGGGGCCTCGTGTAAATAAGACTCTGTAGTTACTGTAGCCACAAAACTTGAAAAATATGTATCCACAGGAATCTCCATTTCTAGAAAAACCAGCACATCGTTCCTTTATACATCCCAATCAATCTGAAATTGAGAGCACATGAATTAGCCACTTACCCCACCATGGTTCCTCCAACAGATGACAAGGCAAATAACTACAAATATAACTATTGCCATTATTATGTCTCTCCTGTCAGTTATTGTTCACTTAAGGAAGGCTAATCTGGCTGCAAAAAGCACAAAAAAGAAAAAACATAATTGAGTTTGAGACTGAGATGCTGACTACTGAGGGGGAGCCCTTATAAAATGTAGTATTTAATGATTTGTCTTTCAGAATCAGCAATAGACAGTGAAATGATGGCAGTCAATTCAGCTGGCTCAGAGACGGTGAAAGCTTCCTGTCTGGCATCCTGACATGACACGAGGGTGAATCAGACATGTGTGTTCTTACCTGTCAAGTATGTGAAACACACCATGACTCAAACTCTGTGGCTGGATTTACAGACGAGTTGCAACAAACCATACATCTGTCAGTGTCAAAATCCAATTTACACGCAATGAGCGGACTGGACACACCGAGTTACACAATGCAATAACATTTATTGTCACAGATTGTAATGTGGAAATGGGGGAAGTCTGGTGCCAGGGACACATCACCGTGAGCCAAGCCCGAGTCAGAGGGCGGAGGGGAGGGGGACCACTAATGTGAAGGCAGCGTTGCCGCAGCCGACGACAAAGCGCAGTCATGGGAATCTGCTGCATCCTGTGGACATGTCCTCACTGATACTGTGCTGGAGTCAGAATGAAATGGGGAATGCAATAAAGGCTACCTGCAATGAGGTAGGAAAAGTGAGTGCTGTTCTTGTGATATGTTAAAAAAAAAAAAACTATTACATGCCAAGTCTCAGCTTCCCGCATACAAATGCCGCTTTGCATCTGTATCTTCCTGCTTGTCATGGATGTCTGTACAGCAACTGTACCGTCTCTGATGAGCATTAACATCTGAATATCACATAAACAGAGAAAATTATGAGTTATAAAATGGCGAGTATAGCATGTAATGTGGGGGAAATTGGTTTCACTGATTTGACATTACATTCAATAAGGCAAATTATGAATGGTGGGGAAAAAATAGCATTTCCCCTCAGTGTTTTGACGGAAATATGAATTGGAAATGGTGGCGACAGATGGACCTTTGGCCCTTCTGATGTCAAACAATGTCCACATAAATTTCCAAGTTATTATCAGCAAGCATAAATCTGTTTTTTCACAGACGACTACATTGACACGGAACACTAACTGGAGTGTAAATGTTTTACTGAAACATTTGGTGAGTTATAGCAATTTGTAGTTTTTGTGTTGCCAACTAAAGGAAGCCAGTCAAGAATTTGTGGCTCGGCCCACAAATTGCCACGTACTGTTAGTTTTTATAAGTCCCGAGTGTGCGTGAAAACGACATACGCAACCTTTTTGGTACACTGTTTCCATTTAAAAGCTGCCACAGACCTGCAGAAAGTAGGAACAAAAGCGTTATAATGTGGAAGATGAGCAAACAACTAAAGACATCTTGCCTGGAAACTTTGCTGTAATGTTTTCTTGACAGATTAATTTACAAAGCTATAATGAGCCACTATGTCATACAGATGATGTGTATGTAGATTCTTCACTAATTACTATAATCTTTAGCGATGTTGCCAGATGAAGTGATGGATCATGTGTTTGCTGTCAGAAGCTATGCTTTCAGGGTCAGTTACCACAAAGATAGATTCCTGTGTGATCAGATTGTAGGGCATCTTTTGTTAAGAGAATATTCTGACAGGGAGTGTTCTAACTTGATGCATTTAGACAGACCTGTTGTTGAATATGATAATAAATGTTACTGGAGTTGATTCATGCATGCTAATTCCAAGAATTCAGAAAAATAGACTGCATTTACGTACCCTGTGGGTCCTATTGTTTAACCTCACAACACAATTTGTATAGTAAATGTGTATGCAATATGTACATGTTCGAAAAAGAGACAATGAACTCACACAATCAGAAAACTTCGTTTTAATCACATTTCTTTGTTTAATTGGAATGGATATATCAAGATTTAAGTATGTGAAATTCCATTCACATATTTGAACATATAGATATTTGGTTACACTGGAATACAGTTATTCAAATTAGATTTTGAGCTTTTTATGTGTGTTGCAATTCTACATGTCTGAATGAGGATGATGGTCAAGATAGCATGTCCATACATTGTTGGAGACATTGCATTTCTCACATGTTCACATATGCAAAAAAATACAAACCTCAAACGAAACTAACAGATAAAGGTTTTAGGAGGTCGGTGTAAATGTGTCTTCTCTATTAACATTTTGAGTTTGCACTTAAAATGAACAAACTAACAAATTATTTCTAGTTGCAGCATTTGAATCTGTATATGCAAATACATCTGACTGATTTTTTGCTTTTTGCATCAGTTTTTATGTATGTTCATTCAGAAAACGTGAGCATAAATGCAGAAACTGTGGTCCCAACATGGGCCAGTGTTGCAGAATGACATAACTTCCATTAAAACCTTACAAAAATATATTTTTAAAAAAAAATGAAAACCCTATATTTGTGCAAAGGAAACCTTGTACAACATCTGAAAGATGAAAACATGTTTTTTTTTTTTTTAATATTCGGGTTTCACAGGGTTAAATACAAAATCCTTCAAACATGAAACCTGCAAAACAGGGAGGAAGGACTTGTAGAGAATTAATACAAGCAATAGATGGATTCAATTAGAAATTGCCTTGAGCTCCAAAACACATCATTCTCCCATTGCTCACAATAATCAAATGATACTGCATCTGTACTTGTTATTATTATTTAAGAAGGATAAACATTTTAATCCAATTAAAGGCATGTCATATTCAATATTTATTTTAATTCACTGAGGCACATTTAGCTAGTATTTGGCTTTTTTTTCAAATACATGAGCAAAAGAAATTTGTTAAGTGGACTGTAGTTTTTTTTAAATATTTTGCCTCCCTCGGGCATGTTAATAGGATAGACACTTACATTACTGCTTTCTATTACTCAACAGTAAATGCGCCTTTTTGACTGCATGAACATGAATGGAAAATGCAGCAGGGCTGTTGTGTTGGATTGCGTTACATTTTACAGTGTAACCGTTAAAGTGGCCTGCTTTTTTGTGCATGAAGCTGCTACAAAAAAAATATTGGTCAAAGCTTCACATGGTGCCTTGTTAATGCAAGAACTGAACATCTTCCACTGTATGAATTCTGCAATGAGAGGAGACAAGCTATTAAAATTTCGTGAAATCTAATATCACTCAATGTCTGATGATTGTGGTAATACTTCATGAATATAATATGTTAATGCTATAATTACAGACACCATGACATAACACGATATAGACGTTTTTATTTCACGTATTGTTTATCAGGTTGTCATAGTTAATCCAAGAAATCATATCTACATAATTGGAATAAAGTCTATTTTTTGGCTGGTGGTGTACAACCAGCAGACTTTAGATTAGCAGACTGATCTTATGTATGCCCTGTTGCTACCTTTAATAAAGGAAACCTACACCGATCAGGCATAACATTATGACCACCTGCCTAATAAAGTGTTGGTCCCCTTTATGTGCTCAAAAATGCTCTGAACCATTGGACATGGACAAGAGGACCTCTCAGGTTGTCCTATGGGGTCTGGAAGTAGGATGTTGGCAGCTGATCCTCTGGGTGCTCCGGCTTGTGCAGTGGGGCCTCTGTCAATCAAACGTGTTCCACTGCATCCTGTTGATGCTTGATCACAATGGGGTGTTGGAAGTTTGGAGGTCAAATCAACATGTTGGGCCATTGCCATGTTCCTCAACATGTTCCTGATTGTTTGATATTTTTTCCATGTGGTGGGGTGCATTTTCCTGCAGGGGTAGACCACTGAGATTTGGGATTTCCATTTGCATGAGGGAGGGTGCTTGTTGTGGGACAATGTTTATTTGGGTGTCTAAGTCTCATCAACATGAATGGCAAAATCCAAGGTTTTCCATCAGAACACCACATAGTACCAATATGATCAATGTTATTCACTTCACCTGTCAGTGGCTGATTGGTGAATGCATGATCAAACTACTGAACTCAAAGTCCACAAGCATAACACACTTTGCCACTGGCTAATTTGCAGTCACCACAGTCTGTACCAGTTCTTTACACATAAAGCACTGAATGACATTTAAACATCACCATCATGGAACTTCTTCCACCATCACGTTTACAAGATATTTGTGCAACCTGCATGCAAGCCTGAGGAGGATCAGGTTCACCTTTGGAAGCTAGTATCACTCACATTAGCAGAAATAAAGTGTTTTGTACAACTGCTTGTCTGGTTGAAATGTACTTCAGGACTGTCTTGAATGTACTGCCCATTCAAAGTTCCTCCATCGCCCTTCTTTTCCATCTGCAGAAAAGAATCTCTTTCCTCTCTGCAAATAATCCAAAAATGCAACCACAAGGATGTTGACAGCTACCTGAAAATAAGAGCACATTACACCTGTCCTTTCATCTCTGCACCGGCAGACAGTGAGTTTATTTTAAACTTTGTCCCTGAGCTATATTTCTGACCTTTCAACTCCATGTACTATCACACACTCCAAGGTCCTCAAATGCTGCTCTACTGCTAGTTCATACCTTTAGATCTTAAAAAAAAAACAAAAAACAAAAAAGAAGATTAGGCTGGCTAAATCTGATTTTTCATGTTGGTCTCTTCTTACAATTCACATTTATACTCTGTCCTTCCTACACTGTTTTATTATTTTGCATTCTATTGTTATGTTTTATTACTTGATTTCATGATTATTGCTTATCCCACTGTCTTACTGATGCCACTATTTTTATTATAGCTTTCATGATTAACACTTTTCATGATTTGTTTGTTTTCTTTCCCTTGTGAAGCGCTCTGCACTTTGTTTTGGAAAGATGCCTAAATATGGCTTGTTATATACTTCAATAGGATTCAAATGTGGGCTTTGCATGGGGTTTTCATAACCCTCTATTTTTTCTTCTTTCGTTCCTCTTACTACTACTTGGGATCATTATCCTCTTGAAATTTTCACTTCTGGTTCAACTTCAACTCTTAAAGGCAGATGGCCTCACATCATGTTCAAGCACTCTTTGGTATGAGGCAGAATTGAGAGTTAAATCAATGACTGCAAGCTGCCCAGTCCCTAAGACAGTGGAGCTGAAAATCTGTCTTTGGCTTGTGCCAAACTTTTCTATTGTTATTGAGGACAAACAACTCTGTCTTTGATTGGCCTGTCCAGAGCACATTATGCCAAAAGTCTGCCTGTATGTTCACTGGCAAGCCATCATTCTGCTCCAATTTTCTTTTTTGGCAGTCAAGACTTTTTTTCTCGGCAAGCCTCACATGCAGGCCAAATTTGTGTGATGTTTCCTGATTACAAATTCATGCACTTTGACACCAACAGTTGCCAGAGTTACCTGCAGATTCTCTGAGGAAATTCTGAGGATTATTGAAGACTTCTGTTTGTATCAGTCAGTCTCCTTTTGGCCTCAATTTGCTGGAGCGACTGGCTCTCAACAAATTGGCAGTTGTTCGAAAACAACTTCTAGTTTATTGTCCCGACAGTGAAATTTATTGTTGCCAATAATTTAAGATAAAAAGTTACTAACCAGACTCATTTGCATCCACAACCTTTATTCTAATTTCTTCCTTAGAGAGAACTATAGATCTTGACATAATAACACTGCACACTCCCACAGCAAAAACACACCCTGTCCTTGATGTCAGAGATTCAAATAAGACACTCCCTTGGGAGGCTCCAGTCATCGGTACCCAATCTAGAACCACAACTCTAATTTTCTGCATTTGCATCATAAAAATGCATGGAAACTGGGATTCAGAGGCATGATTTTGTTGGATATTTCCCTATATATATAGCTGACTGGAACCTTTTAGTTCTGTATTTTGTTTTTTCTTACAAGTGTCATGGTACTTCGTGAACACTTGCCTTAAGTTTCTTGCTGTCTCACTTTGAGTTGCAGACCTCTCATGGCAAAGCCTACAGACTCTGTTGGTCATGATTTACAATGCATATCTGTATTATACTTTATATTTGAAAGTGCGATACTAACTTTTCCCCATGTGATCTAGTATACAACATACATTTCACTTTTATTAATAGGCGATATTTCAAAGATGTCTGCTTGTCCATATGTCAAATAAGCCAACAATTTCCATGATGTAAATTTACTTTTTCCCCCATGACTATAAGTACATTTTGCACAGTCAGCTATAGTGCTTGAGCTCTTCTGTTCCTTTGTCACCATTAACTGAAATTACACTTTAAATGTTGATATCCTCTACAGTCAGCTCAGTTTGATAGTGTTCAAAGACACATTTCAGAAAGCACTCAGCAGGGACTGATTAAGTTGCAGAACTATTTGATGGTATTTTGTGGTTGAGCCTGCAAGAAGCTAATCAACTTTTACATTACAAGAGGCATTATAAACTGTTTCTGTGCAGACACTGGATGTCCTTTAATCATTTAGAGAGACTTGCTTTTCATCAAGTCCGAGATAGATTGCTGTACCATGATGACCGACAAAAACAAGGGAGAAAAAACAAGATGAGACTAAATATTGATTGAGCCATGCAATTAGGCATTTGGAAAGGATTTCGTAATTAGGAGTGAATGAGTAATGTGCACATTAGGAGCGCAGAGAAAGAAAAGAAATCAAACGAGGCCGGGTTATTTTGACTGCGCACTGATGTGAACACCACTTTGTTGTGCTGTTATTTGTCTTCGGAAGGTGTGCGGAGCCGGTTCGTGGAGGAAGCCTAATGAGGATCCTTTGGGATATAGGTCTGTTCTTTTGTCTATTCAGCAGTGTTGTCCAGGGGAGCATATTGAGGCAGACAAACACTGGCAAGATTTGCCATGAAATCTGGAATGAATTGGTCCACAGTGGACATCGCACAAGTGAAATTGTGTCCAGTTTTGTATTGTTGGAACAGAGTTGGAAACATACATGCAGATGAAAAATAACACCACAGAAGTGCAGTTGGATATAAAAACTGTATTTAAATTTATAAGTGGCCATGTAATGCAAAGTTTCTTATTCAACTTTTTCCAGGAATGACCGATTTTAGTGAAGCCCTGCTGCTATTTGTGTGTGTGTGTGTGTGTGTGTGTGTATGAAGACTTGAATGAGCAATATTGTAAAGAGTTTTGTAGAACCGCTGAAGTTCAAAGGTGGTGTATAAATGCAGACCATTTACCACCAGGGGCTCCGGAAACTCAACCGACAGTTCAGCCTTCCGCTCATGTTTGATTCCGTCAAGTGGAAGAGGGTTCAGATCAAAGAATGTCGTTGAGTAACTTTGATGTCAGCCCTGTCAGGTTTTCTGGTTTCTTTAAGATATTTGACAAGTCCTCGGGGGACAGGTGAAAGAAAGTAGTGCAATGATCCTTATTAAACCTGTGAACCTGGCATTGACAGGAAAAAAAAGTTATTTGGAATCATGTTATATTTACAGGTCAGCCTTTCAAATTCTGCAAAAGTACCATGTAAAAAAAAACTCTTACTGATCCGGTACCTTTGTTATTCTAAAGCATGTAGGCAGAGTCAAGTTTAGATGAAATGTTTATTACATAACTGAATAATCTAAAGGCTTTGCTCAACCGTGTCTTTACTTTCAAGGATGATAAAACCATTTGATGAACAGTTTGCTGCTCAGACCTTGTGGACACTGCAAGTGAAGATGTGCAACAGGAGAATTTTATATCAGTCCAGATCAGTCTTACAGCCAACTAAGTATCTCTTGTGTATTTGCTGCCTGTAATAAAACGTGAATTTTGGTTCATCATCCATTCTTGGTGGTTCTGAAAGGCTTTTAGTCAATTTATCAACTCCTTGTCTGATGAGACAAATGGGAGGATGATTTTATTGAGCTGCTGGGATAATGATTTTGTGAAAAAAAAAAAAAAGAACAAGGTGCTGGAAAGGAAACAGAAACCTTGGAAATACTTTTATTTTTTTAGTAGCCTTCACTCCACTGACTGACAGTGGCAATTTGGATAATTTTCTTGTAATTCTGCTTTGACTTTATTTCAAGTTATTTTTTAGGTAACACCAGAAATGAATGAGTCATGGTAATCCCTGGATAAGTAGAACCTTTGGGTAAGAGGCGAAATAATATTTGCCTCCTACCCAAAGGTTGAGCTGTTTGCTGAGAAATTTATTGAGAAAAAAGCCCAAATGTTGTTCAGAATCTCACTTATTGTATTGGTACAGCTGGCAGCATTTCTTATATAGAGTAAGAAGTCATCTGCATATTAAGAAACTTGATGCTCCATATGGGAAAGTGGGGTGTATGCTACATTTTGAGTATTTGTGTGAACGCAGGTTTAAAGAGATAAGTAAAGAAGGTGGAACCATGAGATTGATTTACTTGCAAACCTGAATTTGTCCAGTATTTTGAATGAATATCCCAATTTCACTCTGTCAAAAGCTTTTTAAAGGTTGCCGTATAGCTAGCTGAGTTAAGGCGTTACCATGTGGGCACAAGTTGCTAGCAGTGATCATGAGTTCAAGTCTATCAATAAAATGGGGAAAAAAATCCCCAAAAATACTATCAAAAAGATTTTTAAGTCTCTAGGAAGGTATTACTTTAGACTTTGTTGTTCTTGACAGAGTAGAAATTATGCTAAGCAGATGCCGTATATTCTAGACCAGATGTCTTCTTCTAATGAGGCCTGCTTATTTTTCTGAAAAAAATGACGGGAAATATGTTTCTCATCATCTTGCATAGCTTACTAAAGCATTTTAACATAAAAATTTTGGAGCTGGACTGTGCTGGATTCTTGTCCTCTTGGAAAAAATGAGTTCTTGGTAGAGTTGCGGTGGATTGTAAATGATTAGGTGTATCTAGTAGTAATGAAGCCAATTACTTTGAGAATTTTTCATAAAAACTCAGAGGTAAACCCTTTTAATCCCAGTGTGCCCTTTCTTATTTCCTCATTGCTACCACCTATTTTACCTAAAGTTACTGATCAGTCTAAGTCTGTATGTCTTTGTCAACATTTAGTATTTCAATATAACTTACGAATATACTTCTGGGGAATTCTGGTGTGTAGAGGTTAGAGCAGGTTAATTTAAAAGTGGCATAATTTCCAGGAGATACATTGAAAGTTGATTCGATTTGCCACAGATCTGAAGGCTGTATTATGATGTCGACTGATGTTTTAGCTGAAGATCTAGCAAATGGCTGGCTTGGTGATCATAGTCATACTGTTCCTTTTGATTTCAGTATTATTTGTTCAGCCTTGCCTCTAGAGGAAAGTTCAAGCCGAGTTTAGAGGCTTACTTTTTGTTGGTGAAGGTCTAGAGTATGATTCATCACATATTACCTATAAATATGGGATGTTTTTTTCTTTATGCCTTTGTGTGTCGTTGTGCATTGCCTAGTATGGTAGTCAGAAAGCAGTGATCAGATTAGTCTTGTTTGATTTGTTAAAACATATAAATTCTTCACTAACTTGTATTATTCAAGTGCAAAATGCACCATCAGACAGTACTGAGTTTGTAATGCGAGGCTGATGGAGAATCGAAATTCATGGTCGTAATAGGGGAGTAGTCTAGTTTGAGTGCATGACTAGTGGTAGGGCTTTGTCTATAAAAGAGAAAAAAATCCTTATTTAAGTAGATTTCTAATCTATTTTATGTAGTATTTTCAAACATTTTTTTTTTATTTCAGTCTATTAGTGTCTAAACTATTTTACTTATCAGCCAATTTATCATCTGTGAAATACCTTAAACTGCATTAACCTGTATGAAAGGTGCTATTTAAATAAAGTTTAACTGAAACATTTGATGGCTTCTGGGTGTAAAAATTTCCAGGGATCACACCCTCTATAGTCCTTCCTAAATGATGTTATTGCCATCTTTAAGATTATTAACCTTGGAGTTGGAGTGATCCAGCTGAGTGTTCATAACGCAGTTTAAGTCTCCCCCAGGTATTTAATGTGTGTCTACATTTTGCAGAGAGGATAAAGGTATAGTCATAAATTTGGCATCGTCAAAATAAAAGGCACATAGTAATGTAACTGGTTTAAAAATGTGCTTGAGGCAATTATGAAATGCTCCTTACAATTGGCACCATTTTCCCGGTGTAAGCTTCTTAGAAATGAAAATAGCTGCTCCTCGGGCCTTTGAGGTCAATAATAAATAGAATACCTGCCCCACCCACGGGCACCTAAGCATGTGTAATTAAAGTGAGTTTCGCAGAGGAAAACAATATTGACTTAATGTGTTGAAAGACCTTTTTACCTACTTTTGATAAATCTCACATTCCGTGAAATCACTTTCACAGGTAGCTTCTGTCCATATATACATTTAGTTGATGACACTGGATGCATTCTTGACATAACAAGAAACGTGTCTGACAGTTGTTTCAAAAATACTTGCCTTTTCTTAGAAGTGAGTCACAGCGTCACAGTTGAACTGACAAGAAGCAGTAGAACGTCTGCATTTACACTTATCAGCCACAACATTATGACCACTGACAGGTGAAGTGAATAACATTGATCATATTGGTACTATGTGGTGTTCTGCTGGAAGGCCTTGGGTTTTAACATCTAAGTGTGTCTAAGTGTCTGAGACACACTTAGATGTTTAACATGTAAGTGTGTTGATGTGACTTAGACACCCAAATAAACATTGTCCCACAACAAGCACACTCCCTCATGCAAATGGAAATCCCAAATGACACTGCACTACCCCCGCAGGTAAATGCACACTGTCACATCGCAAAAACATCAATCAGGAACATGTTGAGGAACATGACAATGGCCCAACATGGTGATTTGACCTTCAAACTTCCTAGACCCAGTTCTGATCAAACATCAACAGGATGCAGTGGAACAAGTTTGATTGACAGAGGCCCCACTGCACAAGCCAGAGTACCCAAAGGATCCAGTGCCAACGTCCTGGTTCCAGACCCCTTAGGACACCCTGAGAGGTCCTCTTGTCCATGCCCAATGGTTCGGATCATTTTTGAGCACATAAGGGTACAAACACAATATTAGGTGGTCATAAAGTTATGCCTGATTGGTGTATGTTTAACTTGATATTCACTGCACACAAGTGCACCTCAGTGAAATGTCATTTAGGTTTGTGTAACCAAATGTTGGCCATTTAATACAATATTTCAGCACTGACCTTTAGAAAAATCTTCAGTCAGAACTAGTTTCTGATGTATAGTGATGTAGATGACTTGCAATGCATTTAAAATAAACCAGACATATGGTTTAACCAACCTATAGCTTTCAATCACGGAGAGGAACTAGTCAGGTGTGTGTATGTGGTGTGAAGTTCTTAGCTGTTAATGCAATAAAAGGACAAGGTCTGAGGCAAAACCCAAATCATCTGAGGCTGAGGTCGGGGTGTTCCCTGCTGTTCTGCCATTACCATTACTGCCTAATGTGCTTTTGCTTGTTGCGGTTGCTTTGTCAAGTACAGCTATTTCTTAATTCATGCAATGAGGTAAGGAAAACATACATGTGGTACAATTTTCTGTATTGCTCAATCCATATGTACGTAATTTAAAAATTTTAATAAGTAATTAACAACTCTGTTTTTGATAATTAATCCAAGAATTCTTTTAGATTTTGCAAATATAAATATTAACAACACTGTGTGTGGAACTAAGTGTCAAGCAGCCTGATTGGTCGATCCAACTCTTTGTTATGAGACAGGGTCAAAACAGAAAAGAAAAAGCAGTCTAGGTGTCTTTGGCCATTCTAGAAGCTCTGTGTGATGCTGTGATCTAAATGCAAATAGTAAGCTCAATTGTTCACAATGGCAATGCGAACAGTCTAAAACTTCAGTATCTTAGTTTTTCTAAGGTTGGCAGATTTAGTTTTAACTTGAAAGTAAAGTTGAGGCTGATGGGAATGTTTATAGATCACATTCATAAGTATTGGACAAATTAAAATTAAAAGTTGCTTGCTCACCAAATTTATTTCAATCAATTCTTAATATCTGAACAAAAGTTCATGCCAATCCATTTAGTTGCAGATATATCGTATGTCGGCAGTAAAAAAAAAGTAGCGTGATGTATGGAAAAGGAATGATTTTTTCTTTTATAATCTGGTGTAGACTATGTGAAATGCATGTAACTGGTTAATCTGCAGTCCTCACTGAGCACATTCATGTACCTCCAATGATAAGCTCATTTCCATGTTGAGCCCTGCTTTAACCTGGCTCAAAGGGAAGGCGGTGGGATAAGTTCACATTTTTACATTTCTTTGGGGGGTATTTGTGACCTCAGGGTCATATGTTCACATCTATCTCCACTGTTCTCCACAGCACCAACAGATTGGCTGATTTTCCTTCAACAGAAATATAACTGCATTGACTTTTAATGCAGACAGAGCACAGGCTGGTCCCATAGAGGACAGCACAGCCCCAGCAGTGGCAACAGGCCAAGTGGGAGTAGATGAGAGGGACTGAGAGCTCTGATAGCCAGCTCCCTAGAGGAAGTGGAAACTCTTTCACAGATGCTGATGATGTATGTCTGGTGAGCCGGCTGGCCAGACACTGTAATACATAATTAGGAGGACTGGAGAGACACTTTGAATCAAATTGGTTTTAAAGATGAATGTCCTGCTTGCTCTGACCTCATTTAGAAATTAAAGATTTCCACTAAGTAAGAAAGTGCCCTAAAATCTCTTAATGTGATTACAGGATATGAGACGATGTGGGCACATTCGCATGCTGTGATCACTTAAAGCCATCATTACTTTGTCCCGCTGCCAGCAAAGGCCGATCCATACTTTTATAAATTTTTTTCACATCCATTTCCACAAACATATCAGTTCACATAGACTATGATAAATGTTTTTCTTCAGTCTTATGGTCGATTTTTTAAAAATTCTGGGCATTGAAGTGTAGCTCCATAGAGTGCAATCCACAAAAATCTCTTGATACCTGTGTCTACACTCTATAACCTATAATGACAAAGTGGGAGAAACTTTTCAGAACTTTTTGTAAATGTATTAAAAATCAAAGGATTGGAATGTTTAATTTTAATTAAATTCAACAAATTGTTTGTTTAATGTGTCGAGAACTTGATTGGAGGAAACCTGTGGCAAACTGAACCGACTAGACGGGAGAATAGAGCTGTAGCTGTGCAGTTGCAGGGATGCGGTGGTGAATTTGACAATGATGTGCCAAACTGGCACGTTGAAAGTTGGATCAGTCTGCTGGAGCGGTATCAGAAAGTAAGCAAAAAGAGTGGAGAATATTGTCCCGGTCAGCTGGGGGACTCACAAGAGAAGATTAAACAAAGCATGAACAAAAATGAAGCAGAAAAGAGCTTTTGGCACATATTAGTTACAACAACAAAAACAATAGGAGGTCCAGCATGCCTGGTTTTAAATTTATAGTGTCCAATTACAATCTCAGATATTCACTAAATGTAACCTCAAAGACAAACACTTGCCTTTATGACTAAACTAAGTCTTTAATTTAGTTTTTTTTAATTGCAGGTTTTATCATTATTTTTTTAATCTTAACTGCCCCATGGTCCCAGTTGAGTCCTGATTTTGCATTCGGTGTTATCGTAAAGAATACCTCAATATGCAACACACCGTGACCCTGTAAACTAATGCAATCCATTACAGACATTGCAAACCAGCAGAACTCACCACTGTCCCAAAAACATCTGCTTTTGCTCTGTCAGCAAACCCGAGGCAACACTACTATGCAAAAGCCTCTAAAACGCGTTTGCATCGTTACAGGTTTTTGTGTGTATGTATGCACATCTGTAAATGAATTAGTGCGTCCATGTGTTTATTGCTTACAAAGGAGAACTGCTTTTAGAGTCTGTGGTTGCAGGTTTATTTCCTGCATGTGCAGCATTGCTGTGTCTCTGTTTGCATGCTGAGTGTGTGGTTGTGTGTGTGAGAGAGAGTTCAGATGAGTGTCAGTCTCCTGTGACTGATGCAGAGAACAGAGCGGCTGATGGTCTGACAGCAGCAGAGTGCTTATACAAGGATGGACAGAACTACAGGCAGCTGCTTGGTGTGCATGGAAATGGATATCAAGCCTTGACTTGTCAATTCCTTCACACTATATTCTGCTCCACAGCATGCCTGTGCTATATAAGACCCATGTGCTACCCTCTCTTTATTCACCACCTCTACAAGCTGAGGGAAATGGTGACAATGTGAGATATGACAAAGGGAATGTGTGCCCAATCTACATCTACTTTCTTTGTATTACAAGTTTTCACTAGAACATAATTGCTGCTGCAAAAAAGTCCTGCAGCAAGTATTTCTCTCTTCTGTGTTTTCTGTAATAATTTAAATCTGACAAACCAATATGCAGGGTTTTCTGGATTCTAGGTTTGTATCTTAAATTGATCTGGTCATTTCACTTTTACTTGCATTGATTTGACATCTGGAGTTAAAGAGATAACATAAACCTGCACCCTCCATTAACCCACTAAGACCTGATGCAAGAGATGGAGGTACCTGCATGTGTGTTAAGGGTGTACCTCTAACCTTAATGGGTGAATGCACGATCTGTATCTCATTATTTTAAGAAGTTTAGGAGAAACATGTTAATGCAGGTGTAGATGCACACTGTAATTAGAAAACAAAATGCAACAGCAAGCAGTATATCTGGACAATCCTTCCACCACAAAGTTACATCGCAATACAACTAAACTGTGTTCTCATTTGCATTAAAGAATATAATTTTGTTTTGAAACAAATGTATTTTCACACCATGATGTGGTAGGAGTGGTTTGCAGTTTGAAATGTCCACATAAAGAGCTAGGAAAGAGGATGGGTAGTCAATGACAAGACCTTCATCCAAGAGACCAGGGGTGGGGTCCCGTGCCAGACCATTCTTCTTTATAAGTTTCACTTTCACCTGTTTACTAACAGTTTCACTTGCCATTTGTTTCTATTTAAGCATAAATAAACCATGTGGTCAGATTGAGAAAATATGATTTAGTTCACACTTTGATAATGATAACTGCTTGTTAAAAGCTTCACTATGTTTAGGCACTAAAACTGCATGGATAGGTTTAGTAAATTGCATTGCTTGGGTTAAAATACAACCCTTTCAGAGCATGTCTGAACATCCTCTCCCAATTTCTGAGTTTCCAGGATGACAAGTCCCTCCCCATCTAATATGAGTGGTTGGCTGAAAAGGAGTAACAGTAAAGGAAGAAAGAAAGTGGCAAAGATATGTTGGGGATATGTCACAAACTACCAAAATCTGCCAGAAAAAAACAATATATAGTGAAAATTTAATTGAGTGCTATGGAAATATAATTTTGGGAGACTTGCTTGATGTGTTTCACTTTGTGATTACATCTTATTTAGGTGTAAATGACAAAGTTTGGCCTATGCGCAGCTGGAATTAGCATGTGTCTTGGGTGATCTAAATACAGGTGGATAGCTCTAAGTGCAGTGATAAAAAAGTAACTAAGTTACACTGAAGACATTTAAAGGTGGTCTGGGCCACATTTGGCTACATTCTTGGTGCAAATGGGTCTTTAACTACTCAGAAGGATCACCTACTAAACTGATATCCTCTCCGTAAGCAGAAAAGTGCAAGCAGTAATTCAATAACCTAAATAATATATGGCTGACTTGGCACAGGAAGTGCATTGCTGCTTTTTGAGAGTTTAAAAACAGCAACAAAACATAAAAAAAACCCATCATAAAAAAACCCATCACATTTGGTGTTTTTGGACAGGAATAATGTCCATGTTTATTTGCATGTAGAACAGGTGAAGTGAGATCTAATCATGAGTGGTCACTCGAGATGTATGTGGAGACACATTGTAATGCCAGATGTAAACTGATATAGAGCTGTCTACTTGCAACCCAGGCTCACATCAAAACATCTAATACCTACATCCCAGCTCTGCTAGGGTTAAAAGGAAGAACATAAATCCAGGTGTTTTTGGTTTGATAAAGCAATTCATTGCTTAGTGACATAATTAACGGAAAAGAAAAGATGGTAATACTGCAAAGAAAACAGGGCTGGTGGTTGCTGCTAAATCAATGACCCACATAAAACCAAACAAGGATAAACTGCTCCTAATGTGACTAACAAAAGTAATTAACAAATGAGTGCAAGTGTAAACAAATAAGGGCTTCAGAACAAATTAAAGCTCAAAGGTACTAGGAGCCATTTTTGGTGGCTACAGAACTACAAGACAACGAGTAACAACTAATTCATTGTTGCAAAGCTGTTAAGAGTTAGATTTTCACATTATACACAAGACAACAAGAGGCACGTAGGCGAGCTGCTCACATTCATTCACAGCCACCGCCACTGAAGGTTTAGCTCTAGCTTTATGGTGCAGAGAGAACAACCTGGTGCTCAATGTGGACAAAACGAAGGAGATGATCATCTACTTCCGGAAGTCAAGGCCTGACTATGCTTGCTCCCCTCAGCATCAGCGGTCACACAGTGGAGAGAGTGGAGAACATGAAGTTCCTCAGAGTGCAGATCTCACAGGACCTGAGCTGGAACAAGAACACCTCAGGAATCAGGAAATAGGCCAAGCAGAGACTGCACTTTGTGAGGAAGCTGAAACAAGCCTCTCTCCCCACCAGCATCCTCAGAGGTGTGGTTAAGAGTGTTCTAACATACTCTATCTCAACATTGTACTCCAGCTGCAGTATGTCAGACAAAAAAGCCCTGCAGACGATATTAAAGGGAGCTGAGAGGGTCATCGGAGTTTCCCTCCCATCTGTCCAGGAACTCTTCTAGAGCCGCTGCAGGAGCAGGGCACTGACCACTGTCAGGGACCCTTCACACCCTCTCCACAATCACTTTGAACTGCTACCATCAGGCAAACGGTTCCGTAGCATCAAAGCTAGAACCACCAGACTGATCAACAGCTTCCTCCCACAAGCTGTTGGAATGCTGAATGGTTGACCGGGAATTTGTACACGACTGCACCTTAGTTTAAGTTATAGTTTCAGTTTTTAATTATTTATAATCACAAGTCACTTTAACTGGCACTTTAAACACAAGCTGCTACTTTGAACTACTTGGACACTTAAACAGAGACAATTTCAATGTCCATTTCATTTCATTGTCAATTTAGCTTCAGACGTCTCAGAAATATGTGTGTATGTATGTATACATGTGCGCGGCGTGTGTTTAAATGTGTGTTTTTATTTTTATTCTTTATTGGATTCCTAGAGAAACACCCTCTCATTTTGCCTGCACTGCATTTGTATGTACAGCTAAATGACAATAAAGGTTGATTTGATTTGATTATACCCTGTTGTGGGAATTGCTGCAATCTGATTGCACCCTAAACTGGGTGGTGGTCCAATCAGCCAGGACGGTAGGCAGGCAGGGCTGGAGTGCATGACTGGAGCTCCAGGCCAATTATACATGATGACAGACAGGTGAGGCACTACAATGCAATTTGACAGCATTTCTAGTGTGAAATGTGCATTTGGGTTTATCTTCTTTCATTGAATGTATGTCATCTTTAGTTTGTTACTTATTAGATTCTTTCCGGTCCTTTCAGATCATTGCTATGCTGGTTGCTTTAGACACAGCTATTCATTCATAGAACATTGTGTTGGTTGCCGTTTCGTCATCGGTGGGGTTCGTTCCATTTCAAATTGCTGCCAGTCAACAATAAACTGAATCCAAATGCCACCATTTCTGTTAAGTAAGCCAGTTTATAGCCTGTGAAGTAAAATGTGAAGTTGTTTGCGTAATTTTATATGTTGAAAACCTATGCAACACACTATAACGCACCTGGTTAGATCACATACATTTATTGGACAACAATTATGAAAATAAAATGCACATTTATGGCTAGAAATGGTATCAAAATGCATTTTATTGCAGGAACTCTTAATATGAAAATAAATGCATGTTTTTCTTTTTGGCACCTTTATTTTAGAGGCCTTTATAGATTTTGATGTGACACTGATATCTCAAGCTGCCAACTCTATAGAGCAGCATCAGCAACGTCCTTGATCTGGGACACACTTTCAAAGAAATCTGCCTGTACTAACTAACTTGTGTATTAAAACCTGAGCAGATCAAGGTAAAACTTATTAGTAGCAGAGGATAAACAAAACCATGCGTATCCTCTCCACACACAAACAGGCGTTTATAAAATAATGAGCTGGAGCTAATACCAGCCGACATTGGGAGAGATAAATTAGGGTTACGCATGATGAAGTTCTAATTTGGAATCCAGCCATTGAGGTTTCAGCTTAACAGCACAAGTTAGGGTCAGTTTATTGAAGCACTGGACTGGAGAGGAGCTAGTGCTGCAACTTGGGAAGGGAACTGGAATCCAGGGGGATGAGGTCTGGGCAGGAAGCTAAACCAGGCAGGATGGGACGAATGCTGATAGGAGTCGGGCAGAGGATGAGCTGGACGAAGCAGGGCTGGAAGATTTTGCAGAGGAGAGTCTGGAAAAAAGCAAAAGCTAAATGAAACAGACAAGGCAGAAGATGGAGAGACGGAAGCAGAAGTTTGGTAAAGCAACACTGCAGGTAGAGGGAATTAAAAGAAGCACAATACTGACAGAACAGTACAAATAATCTAAAAACCTGAGCGTGACACTGGTTGCATGAAATCTGGCGCAGTGGTGGAGCTGGAACCAGATTTTTATGGCAGAGCAGAATGGAGACGAGAGACAGCTGGTGGCCTGACTCCCATGCAGCTGTCTCCACTCCTGCAATCAAGCACATGCACACACACACACACACACACATCAACAGACACACACAAAGAGTGAGAGCGAATGTAGAAGTGGAGGGTGTGACTGTTTTCAAGTTACTGATCCTCTAACAGTATCCTCATCTGTGAAGTAGTTTAAAGTCTGCTTCAGTGCGAGTGCCATTAATTAATCATCAATCATTGCTCTGATGTTTTAATTCCGATGATTGAATGTCACAAGATGTTTATCGATGTGTGTGATAAATTAGTGGCACGGCAGCTATAAATAGCCGAAGCATGTGTGCAACAGTCATATGTGAAGGCTGTATGATTGACACAGTCTTCACTCCTTCGTTGCCATTCTTCTCGCTGACAGGTCTAATGAGTGGTGGAGCGACGCCAATCTGGATTGCAAGCTGTTGTTTAGGGTGTTTCTGTTGGAATAGTAATAAGGTATGTGCACATGGTTCTTCAATGATGGAAAATTAACAGACCCAGGTGTATGTGCACCTTTATAAAATATGACTAAAAGAAAGCACATTTCTGTCTCTGCATACAATTTTAGTCACGAAAAACACAAACTTTTTTACATCTGAATGTGTAAATACAAAGATCTGGGATTAGAAAGTTACACTACAAAGCAATGTTAGTGGGTTAGCAAAGTATGTTGTGCTTAAAGTCTGAGTTTTCAGTGTCACGAAGGTGGCCCTCTGTTAACCTGCTAGATCACCATGGTAACTGATGCTGTGGAGCTAACTTGGTTGGGAGCAGGTTATGTTCAGAGTGTTGGATTTAACTCGGCTGTCACAAGCGTCTCCCTTTAAACAAAGTGTTTCCTGACGATTCTGTATGAGCCATTCAGATTCTTGGCTGAGGGAATACGTCATATCAGCGACAACAAGAGGTGTATGCTACTAAAACCACTGAATAAAGCTGTGCAGTTACAGTCTTGCACACTCTAGGCATCATGTTGCCACGGGAACCCGGTATGTATTTAGTTGGTGATGCAGAAATCGCATCAAATGATTTTATATTTGGTCCGTTTACAATGCTGGTATTGCAGCTAGAGCCTTGGTTCTCTTTTGCTGGTCTCTGGCTGGGCAGAGTTTTCCATCAGCTAACCGGGTACACCTGGCCAGTTTCCTTGGTACATAAGCCGACCTGCTGAGCCAGATCTTTCTCTCACACTCAGCCATCCGTGCTCATGCTGTTTGTGTTAAGTTTGCTTTGTTTTACACTGACAGCACGCCACTGACATCACACACCACTGATGCTGAGTACCACACTTCATTGTTATTGCATTTTCGTAATAAACTGCCTCCGGTTTTTACTAAAGCCTCCAGTTTTAGTAAAAACCTCCCTGCAGCCTAAGAGCCAGTTGTAACACAAATGCAGGTACAGAGTTGAGTGTGACTGAAACACTATTTCACCTAATCTGAGTAAAGGTCAAATATATCGTCTTACCTGCTTCTACTTACACAAAGAAACACCTAGATATAGTTTTATATGTTTGCCAATTCTGAGCTTATTCTTTTAGTCATTATTAGGTGTTTTACATCCTTTAAAACAAGAAACCTACCTTTTCTGTCCAGTGAAGTGTAAAGTCATCATCATGCCTAACCTTTGTTAGATTATACCAGATTTGACACAAAAAACAACAACTTGTGTTTTGTGGAATAACTTCATTATCAACCAGGGGCTTTCACGTTTTTTTGATGTAAAAAGCTGCGTTTAGGTGTTTTGGAGCTCAGTGTGAAGTTTGATGCACCTTTTCCTCAGTGAGCACATGAATCAGTAAAACCTGGAGGTGTCATCTAAAGGCTTACTGATAGACCCAGAGTAAATATCAGCAACTAAAAAAAAAACCCATAAACTTGACATTTTTAAAATATATTAATAATAATAAAGTATGTTATGATGATTTTGACTCTTACAAAAGTTTATATACAGACAAAAAAAAAAAAAAACCAGACAAGCTCTATGGTGATATATAGAAAACTACATTTTCAGCACTTATGGAGTTGTCTGTGTTGATTCTCAGTCATCCAGGTCATCCTAAGTGCTTCAGTAGAAGGAAGCATGGCTTCTTTTTGGATCTGGAAGACATTTCAGCTGGCTAGTGGGGAGTGCTGAGTATCTGTGCTCAGTTACTGACTCTCCGGTGCATTGCCATGCACATACATGGTCTAGCCTTTCTATATATAGGACTGTCCACTCACCGCTGCATTGTGCTGCATATAGAACATTGCTCAACTTATTTATTGATGTCTTGTCCTCCGCACGTGTACCTTTTCTTTCTTCCGTCTTGAAACAAGCATTTTCAGGTTTTTATATAATCCAGCTTATGTTTCAGTGCATGGTGGGCGTCAAAAAGCAGACATTGGTCTTTGTTGGTTTTCAGTAAACTTAGGCCTCTACCCTTGGGATCTGATTTGGATCCAGGTGTCATCCAAATGTCTGAACCAGTGACTGGTGTTGTTCAGTTGAAATATCTCATTGCTTTGCTTTCCATTTCATCCACGTAGAGATCGGCTACATCAAGGATTGACATTGATACATGGAGTTTGACTCTGGAGAACCAATGGCACAGCTTTTCTGTGCAGAAACCCTCACTGTGCTTGAAGCAGGTGGTAGCTGGGCAGAGTGCAAGCAGGGCACATATCTGACTGGGAGTGAAGGCGGTTCAGTTGTTTAAGAAAGCGGTCTAGCAGTAGTCATCTTCTTTTCTATTACTGAATCAACTCTGACTGTTGTAAAGGCACCATTTGAGTTTCTTTCAAGCTAAGAATTCCACAGTTCAGACACAAGTAAAGTCTCTCAAAAATGGTTCAAAAGTTATGTTTTGTAGAACATGTGCATCAGTGCTATGCTCAGCTTTTATAGCAGTTCATATCTTGAGTATAAAAGGGGGTTGGAGTGCACTGCTCAATTCGCAGCCTTTTATTGTGAAAGCAGACTAATGTTTATATCTTCAGAGTGAAAATGGACAAAGACACGGAGCAAACAGGTATATTCAACCTATACCATGTGTACAACTGCTGTTGGATGCTTTCTTGAACATGCAGTAGTCTCAATCTATTGGATGATAAGTCCAAGGGTGGCACTTTCCCCAGTCAGTGTCGAAAGTGTCACATCCCCAACACAGTGACTGAAACAAAGGAACACAGACAAATCTTGAAAGTTGCGGAGACAGAAGTACAAAACGTATCGGAACAAGCATCTGTCAAACGTGGCATTCCAGGAGAAATCCGACAAGTCAAACAATTCATTTTGTCAGAGGGCTAACATCATGTCAGAAACAAAACAAATCACTCTTAAAGTTACAAGGATAAAAGGTACAGAAGTATCTGTCAAATCTGACAGTTTAGAGGAAACATGGCAAATTCTGTTCTTCAATGATGCCAAAGGGCTCAAGTGTGTTAAACGTGTAGATCCGATATGACTGACTACAGAGAAGTAAGTTAAAGATATCTCCAGCTTAAAGAGAAACAAGGATTTTTTTTATACCCCAGAGCATAAATGATGCTGCAGAAACATTTTGTTTGTCCAACATACACCTGACTATAGAGACATTTCAACATATCCACAGCACATGTGCTAATGCAGCAGATGATGCTATCCTAAAACACTAGAATATCCTTAAAAGGTGACCCGTCTCTGGATGACATCAGTTCTGTGCCTCCCATGATCATATTTACATTTGTAACCTGAGACACAGACTGTTTCCATCTGACACTGAAAGCCACATACCACTGTCTCCTAGCAGCCTCATCAACTTGCAGTTAGTTTTTCACTCCTTTTGCTGTACCCAATGTTCTAACTGATCAGGGACCAAGTATTTTACACTTCCACATACTGGCAAAAATACTCAACTAAATCCTTTATCAACTGCTCTGATGCACCTGTTTCAGCTGCATTTTGCTAGAAGATGTGCTGAGAACCTCATGTTTGGCATTTTTTCCCCTTATTTGGTTTGGTACAAAGGACCTGTTGCACATCCTGTAACAATATTTTAAACTCTGAAGTTCCCAAATGCTTATTTCAAGTTTAAATCTTTTGTGGTGCTTGATGGTACACAAGGTTCTTTTGTGTTGATTTTGTCTTTTGTTTTGCATAAAATTGATACATTTTTCAACCTGTAAATGGTTTACATCCATTCAGCTTTACAACTGAACTTACCTAACAGTTTTCTATGATGATAAAATAATAAAATAAAATACAAATATGAACAGGCCTGCTACACAGTATATTGTGTGGTTTGTGTTTTGTCATTTCTGTTTTATTCTCCTACTGTATTCTTAAAATTATAAAATTACATATATAACTATTTACTATAATCAGGGTTATTTTGAGAATACACCCAGCAGGTAAAGATATGAAGTTATTCTAATAAACAGTTTAATGGAGGTTTATCATGTTGTAGCAGTGTGAACATGACATGCATGATCTGACTTTGATCATTTTTTACAATGCGCAATTTCCAGTATCTGATTCCAGGTTTTTGCCTTTTGATTTTATTCCAGTACCTTAGTCCTAACCTTTATGTGATGCAAATAAGCCTTTTTACACTATTTTCTGACCTAACAGAACTTAATTCCATCAGGTTTGGCCAAAGCTAACACTGTGAATACATTTTGTCACTGCAGTATTCTGCCTCTGTCACGGCAGAGGGTTGTTCACCTCCAAACCTGCAGTGCATTCTCGCTCTGTGAAGAATCTGTTCAGAAACCCTCCGCCTTTCATTAGTACCCCAGCCAGCTCGGAGGTGTCATACTCCATGTTTTCTAACAACAGACCCTTGACCTGGGAGAATTCTACTAACAAGAAACAAGCCAGCTTCCCTGCAGCACGGGGGAGGATGATGGAAAAAGGGTGGGAAAGAAGGGAACATCATCACTTGTCCTTAATCACAGCAGATTAGCTGTACATGGGGGCTTTGTTTCTTGACCTCCACTGATGAGCATGTCTGATAAGCTGTAATCCTGGTAGTGGCAGATCGTCATCCCAAGTGCAGCTTTTTTGTTAGCAGGGCCCCCTCCTCCCATCGTCCACAATGATTCAGAAGAGGCTGCCAATATTCAAGCTGATTGTTTTAATCAGCCAAGGGCACGAGTGGGTCTTTTTAAACATATTACGCAGGTAATTGTTTGACTTTGGGGGGAAGATTGAATCTGTTCTCACCTGTTCTTTCTTTCCTTTTTTCAGCAGGAAAAATGATGCTTGACATCCTTCTATGGGTCTGGTGAAACGGGCTGAAATTTCAGTCATCCATCAAAAAATGGCTTAATGAATATAAATATGCCCTCAGCTAGTGGATAATCAGAAATAACAAAGGGATTAAATCTGTTTTCCCTCGCTTTGCCTCACATGCTCAGGTGAGAAGGCAACTATTTGTCCTCCCTAAAATCCCTATTAGGGTGGTATCTATTTTGTCATATCTTAATAGCTTTCCAACATTTCCCCTGAGGTCTACATTCAGTTCAGAAAGTATTCAGACTCTGTAACTTTTTGCACACTTCATTGCATTTAAATTGAAATTCTAATGAATAAAATTGGCTTTTGGTCAATCAGTCTCGACTCAATTACCCATAATGACATGGTGACATTTTTTCCCAAATTTTTGCAAAATTATTAAAAACAAAAACCTGATATCTCTGAAGTATTAAGATCCCTAATGAATTCTTTGGTGAAGCTGCTTTTAGCAATCATTACACATTTAATACATCTGTAAACTGTATCTCCACAGATGTTATTATGGATTTAAAGTCTGGGCTTTGACTGGGTCACTGAAAGACTGTCAGACAATTGCCCTAAATGCTGTCCAGCATTGTCTTGGTTTGGGTCCATGTTGTTGTGGTACTGAAAGGTGAATCATTGCCCCAGTTTTACGTTGCATCCACTGTGAGGCTCGTTGTCTTGAAGGACCTCTCTGTGTTTAGCTGCATTGATTCTCTTCTGACAAGTCACCCTGTCTCTGTTGTTAAGAAGTACCCTTACAGGATGATGCTGCCACCACCATGCATCACTGTTTGATGGTATTAGCCACATGATGAACTGTGTCTGGTGTTGGCCAGACGTGATTAGTGCCTAGACTTCTAGTCAAGTAGTTCAGCTTTACACTCTTCAGACCGCATAATCTTTTTTCACCAGGCCTTCAGATTCCTCTAAATGCTGTTTGGCAGACTCCAAGTGGGATGTCTTTTACTCGAGAAACTTCTGTCTCACTGATCTACTGTAAAGGCAAGATTGATGGAGTGTTGAATATATTCTGAAGTGTGTGACAAGAGAAGGGAGGGCCGGGGAACTAAACATTTACAGCAGCCAAAGTCATGCAGTGGCTGGATGGATTAATTCCAAAATGACTTCATCAGCCCAAAATGCTGACAGATTGGTTGTGTTTTGATGTACAGCAGGAAGGGCGTCACAATGCCTAAGTGATTGCCAGAACTATCAGAGATCTGGCTGTTGGATATTTCTGGCAAGACAAAACTTTTAGTTGTTCTTCCAGTTCCAGTGTTCCTGTGTCCGATCCCCAGCAGGATGCTGTCAAGAGACTAGTTTTTACAGTTTCAACTGACTAACACTGTTGTGAAACATACAAATGTTGTGCTCAGTAGCTCCAAGGTTTTTCTTATTTTTTGCTTACAGTGGAATAGATAAAAGAAATGATGTATTTCTCTTCATTGTCAAAATAAATAAGGATGCAGTTCTCTTGTATAAATAAACTCCACAAAACCAACATCAGGTTTTATGTTTGTGTGAGCACCATGCTGTTGTGGATTAGTTGACCACCTATTTTGAACAGGCTTCTATCATTTTTAAAATAGGGAAAACTATACTCAGAAGATTATACTTCTTTTTTTATTTTGAAGGTCTTCTTCACAGCAGTCAAGGACAAGCTGAGGCTCAGGTAGCGGCACTGAATACAGGTTTCAAAGCATTCTGGTTGTGGAGGGATTTCCTCTTTTGAGTGACTGTGACTATCACTGTCCTTTTTTCTCCGTTCTCTCTAGACCTAGACCACAGACTTCATTGTTCGTGCACCTTTCCACTACATAGTTTGATGACACAACTTGTTTTTTTCTCTTTATATTCCTTAGTGCAGAAATGCTAATTAAAACATGCAGCACGGGTAAGAACAGAGAACTTAAAAACACAGTGTCTAGCCAACTTAGTGGGGGATGCTTTATGAGTGATGCACTCTGAGTTGTAAATACAGGTTTAATCATAGCTTTGCTCCAGAAAATAGTGCATATAGCTACATCTGTGTTCACCTGTACTATCAGATCTGAAGCCAAAATAGTCCCAAACAGGGTAAGAGGCATTGTTCTTTTTTTTTGGTAAATCCTGTATCCCCAGTGGCATGTGTTTTTAATGGTATTGAAAATCATACCTTCAGGATTTAGAAAGACTTAAAAACTATGATACTCAAAATTGTAATCCCCATGCAGCTAGCCCAAATGTTTTTTCCAGGTGGCTACTTTCTGTGTACACTTTTGGTCAGACTTACATACAAGCATTTTGAATAATTAATGGCCGCTGTTCATGCTCAGCCCCCGAATCTCTACAAACTAACTAATGGATGTGCCGAGTACAAAGTTAGGTCAACCCAAAGAGCCCCATTGGCCTTGTTTATCAGAACTAGGCCAGGTTGATATGCACAAGAATTTAGTCAAAGTGAGTAAGAGTAAACCAACACTGCTGCAACTAATAGTACATAGGTTATTTATGACAGTGATTCCTTATATGTTATTAACTGCAGCACATGCTTATTGACATGCTTACCATTAACTTTGGATCTACTTTCTCCCATTGTTTGTCTTTTGCTTTTTTGGCAGGTATTTCTGGATTCCTATTGATGGAGTATTGATGCATTGTTTGTCTGTTTTCTATCTGCTGTCCTGTTCTTTCTTTCCTTTACCCTCACCCTAACTGGTTGAGGCAGATGGCCTTCCCTGTGCCTGGTTCTGCCAGAGGTTTCTTCCTGTTAAAGGGGATTTTTTTTCTTCCAATTGTTGCCAGAGAGCTCCTTAAAGAGAATCTTTAGATTTGTTGGGTGTCTCTCCATAATATAATTATGTAAGGTCTTCATCTAACTATCTGAAGTGCCTTGACATGACTTAAGTTATGCATTGGCACTACATAAACAAAACTGACATGAAAGGAGTCAAAAACAATCCTTACAAGAAGAAAACAGGCACATAGATGTCTTTTAATGTCACTGACACATTGCCCTTACAGTCCTATTTTGATCTTTGGTCAAATTGAAGCTCACAAATTCATGCATTGGTCAAGGTTCTTAGTGGAACCTTGTTCCCTTTTGGAGGGCAGTGTTACAGCCATCTCCCTTTTTACTCCGTCACTTGGGCTTACTCCTGCAGGAATTTGCAGGGATAAAGCAGGTCTAAGCGTTCTGTCTCACTCTCCTTGGATCTATATCTTCTGGTTTTAGTCAGTTTCTTCATTTGTTTGTCACTGTAAGCACCAACATATATCTAACTCATCCATTCTCCACAAACACTGTTCGTTTTCCCACACATCATAATGCTTATTGTTTGTCCTTTTGTTTTAAATCACAATTATCATCCAAACCTGTCTTGTCTTCCCTCTTTGTCATTGGCTATGAGTCGGTTTGTGCTACACAAGACACATGAGAGTATGTTCCAAGGTTAAGACGGAGAAGTAACAATGATAAACCAATGACAATAATATCCATTGGTATGGCAACACAAATGCAGGCAAGGTCTTTGTTTGCAAGATATATGCTTCTGTTTTAAATGACTTATGCTTTATGAATATCTGTAATAATATTTTAGCAACCTATAAGACTTTATACAACACAATGCACCTATTCAACAATAGTAACAGGTATTTAGCAGAAGTACTTTTTCCTCTTTCCCACTTTTGTTCCAGAAGTTCCATTTCTGCACAGGTATTGAGCCTTTTCGTCTGTTCTTGGTTGACACTCACAACGGAATGAACTAGAGAATTGAGTAATAATCTTAAAAAGTAGTAACTGAATAGCAAATTAAACAGTGAATGAAAATTTTGTTGTTGGATTGATTGCTTAATGCACAGCAACTTGAGAAAACGCATGCAAATAGACAAAACACAAGCAAATGAAGAAAACATCTTCACCAATTTGACACAGTGTTTAGAAAAAGACAAATGCTGCCAATACAGAAGCAAGCAGCAAACAGAAAACGTACATATTAGCTCATTTTCCAACACCACTTTATGGAAACATTTCCGCTGTAGTTTGTGCTGTTTGCAGCTTGTTTCCGTATTTGGTTTTGCTCTCTATATTTACAGCTTTGGAGGAAATGCTACATGTTTGTCAAACTGGTGAAGATGTTTTCTTAATGAACCTTTGTTTTGCTGACCTCTCAGAAAACATTTGAACTTGCCTTTGTGCCGGCTTTACATATATTTCTAATTTAAGGACTTGTATCTTTAAAGGCATCACCAATGAGGTCAAGATTTAAATGTTAATATGTACTTTATGTTTTTATGCATATATTGAATTAATTACATTAATATTTGATGATTAAGTTTTGTATCATCATGTCAGCATTTTCAAGTGGCACGTACAATTGAATGAATATGCATCTGCTCTGTGTTAAAAAGCTGCTCTTCAAACTTTCACAGGAGCTGAGCGAAGGTTGAAGACTGTCCTTGCCTCTGGCCTTATTTTTCTCCCCTCACAGTAGCAAATAAAAGAGTTGCCGTGAAGTTGCATAACAGGCAGTAAGTAGGTAATGTGAGAGTCTGACTCAGCGTTCCTCTCCTGCTAAAACCACACAGGACATGGACGGAGGAGCAGGGTTAATCTCTCCTCTCCCCCATGAGCACGAGGAACAATGGCATGCTAATGCAGTTTTAATGCATTGTTGTAGTAATGGTAGACCAGATCAGCCGGCTCTTCACGGAAACCATCACTCAGACACGATGAAACCAGCTGCTCTGCCTGCCTTACGCTCTCCGATGAATTCACCTGCTTTTAATACTTCCTGTGCTTTTCCTGTGAAATTAGTTCAGTATTATTATTACCTCTTATTTTCCAGATTGTCCTACGGTGATTAGCACTGTGGGGAAGAAATAATATTCACAGCACTGGTAAATCAAGAAAAAAAAAACTCATATCTCTGGTTTGAAATATTGAGTTGAGTAATGGAAGCTAAAACTGTGCCTGTATGTTAACACTGAAATACTACAGATCTGATGTAATTATTAATGCCATTAATCTTAATATGTGTGTTCTGAATGGCCCTCTTTTCAATCTGTGGAATTTCTAAAAAAGATTTTTTTAAAAAGTTCACAAACTCCCAACAAATACCCAAACTAAACTTAAATTAATCAAAATCAGTTGCCTGCATTCAAATCCAAGTATCCAAGTCAAATTAAAAGTACAATTCAGAATATGAAATTCAGGTCTGAGCATCCAGGTAGCAAGAAAAAGTAATCGAGCCTGATTTGAATTAATCCAATGTCTTAAACTAGAACTAAAAAATTGGGGTTTTTTTTCAGAAAAAAATAGAGATTCCCTTCCATACATTTCAAAAATAGTGTTTTTACCAGCCTTGTTCATGAGGAATAAAACACATGAGAATCAGCCATTCCAATGCATATAGGAATGCAGGACTACACCTGATCTTTCCTATGAGAGCTATTCGCTGAGCACAAATTAGCAGTTTGACTTACCCCCATGTGTAAGTCACATTCATAACATTCTGTAAAACAGTACGCAAAAATGTGCATCATTACTGAAGAATAAGAGCAGAATAAGACAAGAATGATCTGATAGTTTATGTATATTTCACAAGTTTTTCTATAATAAATCCTAATCCAGAACTGTAGTAGGGTGATGGCTACTGAAGATGGGACTGGGATATAATATATTTATGAATAATAGGGTAACGATTAGTTTAGCTGCACAAAACAGTAACAACAAAAAACCAAACAACACAATTAAGATATATTTTAATATCATAAATGTCAGTGTATCTCTAATGTAAAAGCCACACTCATTGTTAACTAAACTGCTATTTGCAAAAAGTTGTTTGCTGTTGTTGCCTTTCTACAGAGCCTTTGAAGGGTCATGGCTAGTATTTAAGGGCTGCTTTTACCTCACAACAATTGTTGCATTTCCGCTCATCCATAGGGGAAAAAAAGATGTCTTATAGTACAGTATTGTAGTAAACTGTAACTGGTTGTAACTTTAATGTGAGTCCTTGCCTCATCATTTGTGTCTGCACAGATACAAGTCTCCATTATTGCAGTTCAAAGCTGTCTGAGACAAACTGTACCTCTGATTATGAGTTTATCAGCCTTGGGATGACAGAGCTGTCACTGTGATCATGGCTGTAGCCTTGGCTGGGCTTTGCTTGTTATGATTCTCACTGTGACACATTAGCTTTGAAAAGGCTCAACAATGGCTGTATACTGCTGTTGTGTGTGTGTGTATGTGTGTGTATGTAGTGATAGTTTTGCTGCACAGGTGTTGTACTGAGGTTGCTGTGTTTATGTTGGTGACAAACTGGTCACAGAAGCACCACAAGTTGAAATAGTGCTAGGGGTCAGACATATCCATTGTTCAATAGACTGAATCACAGCAGCAGCCAGCCACAGTCACAATCAGGTAGAACAGCTGTACAGTAATCCCTCACCATATCGCGGTTCACTTTTCGTGGTCTCACTGTATCGCAGATTTTTAAATTGTATATAAAATACATAGCGTACAGCAGATGAGAGACGCATGTATGGAAAACGCAGCTACGGCCGCTTCTGCTTGAGCTAGTCGGCCGCTGATTGATTGGCCTTGTCCAGTTACATAAAGATAATATAAGTTAAAAAAATGCTATGTAGGTTCTGTATTTTCTGAGTTATTAATTCAATTCAATTCAACTTTATTTATATAGCGCATATTTACAACATAAGTCACCACATAGCGCTAAACATTGTAAGAAAGAACAGGAAACAGAAAAACAGGAAACAGAAAACCCAACAATCCAAAGTTGCTTTTGGATTCCCTATGAGCAAGCAATCAGCAACGGTGGGAAGGAACCAAAAACTCCCTATGGTAGGGAAGGGGGAAAAAAAACCTCAGACAGAACCAGGCTCAGGGAGGGCGGCCATCTGCCTCGACCGGTTGGGTTGGGAGTGGGGAGGAGGAGGGGGGGAGATATAGCAGGAGAGAATTATTAGTGAGGTGCTTATAAATGACGCTTCAACATTAAAAAGCAATCAACAACCGTGCAGTCAACTGTGGTTACACCTGGGTAATGTTTTGCTCACCACATTTACATACAAGACGAGGCAACTATTAGAAGCACATTATATTAAAATGCATTCCAGTTCCACACTACTGCGACCAACAACCTCCATAATAAACATGTAATCAAACAAAGACCTCTCTGGAATTTATGGCTGAGCTGCTGCATTGGATTACTTTAGACTGTACAGGTGCTGAATGAAGAGATGACGGTGTGTCTTCTTAATTTCCCACTACTTTAAAACTAGTTTTATAAACTGGCCTTGAGGACTCGACTCCTCTCCACCTGTTGCATCACTGCAGCAACCAGTGTCAAAGTACACAAAGATTTTACCCCCACATTACTGAGAGATAAATGATGTATCAGAGGCAGCAGCTCTGCAGTGGCCACTCTTCCATTAACGGCAATACTCGCTGCAGCTCAAGTGGGAGCTCAGCCCCACACATTTCCATATCAGAGGAGATGTCTTTGAATTTTATGAATTTTAATCAGGCCCATCCTATCACACCATCATGTCTACTTCTTTGGAAGAGCTGCTGAGATAGAAACTCTATTCACATACTTACTTGTGTTTTTATCTAAATTCTCAGGGTTTTTGTTTTAAATCTGATTTCGTGCTTAGTAAAGATAATAGTACTGTACAGACAGATACATCGTCGCTGCATATAAAAACTCAATACTGTTTTCCCTTTGAAAAGGAAAGCAATGGATCAGAAGAGGTGAGCTCATTGGAACAATTTGCAAAGAGTTGCTTTTTAAAGCAGACATCGCAAAAGCTGGAGCAGAAGTGGCGATCCGCTAATTTAAAAGATGTTTGTACAACTTAGAGAGATTATTTATCATATATTGAACAAAGCAAGAACAACCACAGCTTCCTTTCTTGCAACAAGGTTGACAAAGGGACACAGCTCTGTTGAGACTTGTGTTCATTAGGCTCTCAATCATAATAACTTCATGTGCTTTTTTAATAATAAAATTGTTAAAAAAAAACATCATTCTTTGGGTTCTTTAGGTCTGATCAGTATATCTTTATAAACAGGCGACCTATCCAAGGCTTTAGGTAAACCTCTGCTTGAAAAAGTTTGCTTTTGATCCACGTGTTTCAGTCAACTATTGATCTAGATTCAGCCAGCCTTTAATCTCTGAAATCCTTGAAAAAGCCTCTGCAAATCATCAATATAACAATAAGCACAGAAAATGGTTTGTTTGCATTTTTTTAAAGGGTTTAGAGTGTGTCATTGCACTGAAACAGCACAGGTGAAAGTTAGCAATAGTCGTCTTATAGCTTCAGAAAATACAGGCAAACATTGACTGTAAGTAGCGTAATTAGAGCAAGAGTTTGCACTCAAAACTACGGGAAATATATATATATATATATTTTTTTTTTAATTTATTTTTATTTTTAGGGAGGGATAAACTCTGGCTTGTTTATAGTTATTTAAACCAATCTTAATAAGCTGTGATAAGCCCAGGATGTAGCAACGATGCCCCTTCAAAGTAATGGCAGGAAAACTGTTTTGTTGGAACATTTGCAAGCAGTCAAGTCAACATCCACTGAGAAAAAGTGCTTTCTAGCAGAGAAATACGATTGATGTCATGAATTTAGTTTAGTTTTGAAGTTTAAATATTAACAGTAACTCTAAAGTGTTATTTTTGGTGTGAACACTGTCACTAAAATGGATAATTCGTCAAATAACCCAAGCAGACCTGCCTTACTACATGATCCAAATCGTAATTAAAACTTGAAATTTTCAATATGGTAGGTTGCTAACCCAGAGACTGTTGTCGTTTTTTTTTTCCATTTGCAAAAAGGTTTATGAAAATGACAACACTAACCTCGCGGAAAGGGAGGAGAAAGTAATGTTACATATGTGCCCAATGGCAGGGTTATAGCCATAGTCAACATCTGGTAAGTCAGCCTATCTTTGCATACCAAACGTACAAGGGATGACTGACAAGTTTTGAGCCTGACCAGGAAAAAGGTAAGGTAAATTTCAACAATGCTTTGTTTCTCAACATATCCCTTGCAAGTCCACACATTTCTTCCAGCGTCTCTGTAGTGCCTTAATACCAATCTCATAGAAGGTTTTATAATGCTCCTGCAGGAAGTCGTTCACTGCAGAAATGACGTCATTGGCATAATGGGTCCCAGCAAGGTACCGTTTCATGTTTGGGAATAGATGAAAGTTGAATGAAGCCAAATCTGGGGAATAGGGTGGATGCTGCATGAGTTTGAACCCACATTTATGAATTGCAGCCATGGAGACAACTGAATTGTGAACTGGAGCATTGTCCTGGTGGAACAGGACACCACTTCTGAGCTGTCCACTGCGCTTTTCTTCGATTTTCTCCCACAGTTGCCACACCAGGGAAGCATAATATTGCCCTTTCGGGACAACTAATACCAGTAACCAAGAGGCGCACTGAGATAAAATTAATTGCAAATAAAGTAATCATTCATTACATTGTGGTTTTTGTATCAACTCAAAGTCAGTTTCTCTACTTAACCACCATATACTGTAGCTAGGGGGTTAGAAATAGCAATGCAGTTCCAAAACTAAGTTATGTCACATTTTTTTTTAGCTTATATTACATTTTTGAGTAGAACTTTACAGTCGTACTCAAGCATACTTCTACTGCTGAGCAAGATTTTTTATGTAAAACAGTCCAAACATTTACAGGTTGAGGTTACAGTCACAGGCCTATAAATAAATGGATGTCTAATCCGTTTGATCTATATTTGCATCCTGAGTCATGTTGCAAACTGCATAAATATAGGATTTAAATATTTAATATACAGGCAGATTCCAGCACTTTATCATCAACGGAGGAAATTCAAGCCTGTTAAATAATGAATGAGTGGGCTGTATGCTGAATAAAATATAATGGTGTTGACTTATTGACTCTTTCCTCCAACTTTTTCCACTGCAGTTGCTGTGTTTTCAGAGATAAATGTGCTTTATCACACATTTCTACACTACATTAAACTAGAAACTGCTTAGCCCAGAATGAACATAGAGCTGATTGAATCAACTCTGACCAGCTGTTCTGCTTCCATTAGTCAACGCAGAGTTTAGGGTTAGAGTTTAAGCACACTAACTGGAATAGGTCACAGTAACAACTCCTATTTACTGAAGGCTTCAAGCTTTCTTTACACTGTTCACTACTTCCTCAGGACCATCTTGTTAAATTCAGCAGAATTTTGAGTGAGAATTAAACCCTGCTGTTAGTAGGATTGGTTTTAGATGACTCCAAAGGGTATGTCAAAATTGCTTCATGGTTTTGATAAACACTAAAGAAAAGTGAAGCATCCTCACATACAAAGTGCTTGGTTAGTTTTTTTGCATTAGAAGTCATAACTCATTCATAACAATGGTGTCACAGGATATTTTTAATGTGTGCACATCTTTAAAGTTGCAATCAGCAACACATATATTGCATATTAATAGTTTAAGATAACAGCAGAATGCATAAAACAAAACAATAACTGTGACAGGACGAAGAAAAAACAGCAAGAACAGGAGAAGGATCACGAACAAGTCCAACAAGAGGAACAAGAAGGTGAAGACAAGAACAAGTACAGCAACAAGAACACACCTAGTGTTTTTCTGCTGACCTCTTCTGTATTGTAAGCTGCTGACTTCATTATCTGGGTCACATATCCAATACACAGGATGATTAAATATCTCCAAGGTCTCCGAGGGGTTAAGACTTTAAAGCCAAGAATAGTCAACGTGTTATTTTCAGTCTTAGAGTAAATTTCATTTTCACAGGAGGGACTTTTCCCATTAAAGCATTTTTTTCTCTAATATCTCAAAAAATGGAGAAAAAAACAACCCACAACCACAACAGTAACTCAAAAATGCTCTTCAGCAAGACACTGAAGGTGTTTATATTCTCTGTGTGTGCATGATTAACTAAGATCTTCTTCTAGTTTTATGGATTATGTAATCATCCCCGAACGGTTCAGGGGAAATAGAAGCATTGATCTTTAGTTCAACTAACAGAAGACTCTCTGGACTTTACAAGTCATTTTGTCAATATTCACGATTATTCATGGCTTTTAATGTGAGATGAGGACTCTATTAGCTGATTGACATTACCATTAGGTGTTCATTTAGCAGCTGCAGCCCAACTCATACATGTTCGTCAAGTACTTGGGGCATCTGTAGCCACACTCTGTCACCTTAGATAAATGTCATCTATGTCTCAAGACCTGAGGACTGAATTAAAGAAACATACTAGTATTTTTAAGTGTCATACCCAATATACATTCAATTTTAGTATTTTACATTACTGCAGAGTTTCCAATGACTCCTACAAAATTATGACAGAATGATTGACACACATGCATCTTTTGTAACAAAAAATGTTTTGCATTTTGGTTCTTTTGGATCAAAATAAATAAATAAATATACAATAACTTCAGAGCATGACCTCTTAACTTCTTGTGAGTGATTTCAATTAACTACAGCTGCTGAATCCTCTAAACCAATTTAATTGTGGCCCATTTGATACACTCTTTAACTCAGCCACAAAATCTACAATGGGAAAGTCTAAGAAGCCAAGAGCAGATCTGAAGAAGCAAATCACTGACCTAAATAAGTCTTGAAAGTCCCTTGCAGTCTTTGAAAAAAATACTTCAGATCCCAAAATCAACTGTGCAGACAATTATTTGTAAGTGCATGGCACATGTGTGTCACTGCCATTATCTGGAAGAAAACACAAACTAACACCATAAGGAACATGCAAGAAGGAAGCCCTTCCTTTAGAAGCAGCACCTTAAAGCTTTTCTAATCACGTGGATGTAGATAAGTCATACTTGAGGAAAGTTCTGTGGTCAAATGTAGTAAAGGAGCTCAATTTTTGTTTTAATCACCGGCAATATGTTTGGAGGAGAGGAGGTGAGGCCTTTAACCTTAAGAACACCAAAACTCTCGTCAAGCATGGTGGTGGTAGTATCATGCACAAGGGCTGTTTTGGTGCCAGTGGAACTAGTGTTTTACACAAGGTAAATGGAATAATAAAGAAGAAGGATTACCTCCATATTTCCAGAAAAAACTTGAATTCATCAGCCAGAAGTTGGATCTTGGATGCAATTGGATGTTCCAACAAGACAATGACTCCATATGCACATCAAATGTGGTAAAGAAGTGAATAAATCAGGCTAGAATTAAAGTTTTAGAGTCATATCCTCTAAAGCCCTGACTTAAACTCCATCAAGAAGCTGTGGACTATACTGAAGCAACAAGATTGTGTCAGACAGGCAACAAATTTAGTTGAACTGCACCAATTCTGTCAAGAGGAGTGGTGAAAGACACAACCAGAGCTTGTCAGAAGCTTGTGGACAGCTACCAAAAGCTGAGCCTAGTTGATGTGAAAATGGCTAAAATACTTTGAACCAACTACTGGAATTGCTGTGTGTATATGTTTGACCCAGCACATTTTGTCATATTTCCAGAAGACCTACAATAAATCTATAAAAGAGCAAAGATGTGTTTCTATCATTTCATCATCGAATATTATGAGATGTATTAGTCATTGGAAACTCGACTGCTGTAACACACATGATTTTTACAAGTCTATGGACACTTTTGTCCACCACTGTATATTGCTCATTCCTTGCTATCCACTTTGGAATTATGTTTGTTTGGTATTTAATAGTTTTCAAAACAGTATTGTCATTATTTGATTCTGATAAGTAATGTTTTTTGACCTACGAGGAAGGGTTAGAAAATTGGATTTGGCATAAAAACAAATCCCATAATTCTCTGAACAGAGTTTGAGGTCATGAAATACAGTCAAAACAGACTGAATTACTTGACAGAAGAGCATAAGAAAGAAAAGGAATTGTCTAAACACGCTGGATTTAGTTTTCCTTTTTTTTTTTTTCCCCAAGGAGAACGTGCAGGATTTTAGAGCCTTCCAATGTCATATTCCACCAATCAGGAAGTTGTTTCTTCTTATCCGTCTGAGAATCACGTGCATGCAAGGGATGAAAGGATAGTCTGCTGCAGATGTACAGTCTGTGTCACCGCAGATATAAATCCCGTGACCTCTTGGTTGTGACGGTCCCACTGTAAGCCCCAGACTATCCTGCAGACTGTATCCCTGACTGCTGGATTACTCTGAATATGGAACATATCCTGAGAGACACAGAAAGAGATTAAACTGATTCATTTATGAAGAGGGGGAAAAAACCCAGCGTGTTCAGTACATTTGAGGTCTCTGGAGGGAATGTTTTGACTGTGTGTGCTCTAAGCACTGTTTAACCAACAGGACTGTATGTTGCCATAAAATCTCCATATGTTCCCAGCTGTTCATATCATGTTATGTAACTAGAAAATGTAGTTCGCAAATTTCTGTCTCAAGTGTACCAAGATATATGATTACTGTATGTTACATCCACCAGTGGACATGTGTATCCTCCAGCAAGGACAGTTTTTTTCAGGATGTCTGACCATCAATAAACTGGTCCTGACCAATCCTTGATACTTAACGAGGCCTTAAAATGCCTTTTCTCCAACTCTCTCCTTCCTCTCTCACCCACCAGACTCAGCACCAGCAGACTCTTAAAAACACAACGCTGTATTTTCTTTTTAATTCATTGTCTTAATAAATGTAAAACTTGCTTTATCTCATTTTGTTTCCTCCTCCATGCTGCGACTCCTCGAGTTGCAGCGTGCTTTAGTTAATTCCACCCTATAAAGCAATTTGACACAGTCTTTGTTTACCTCAACTTTAATGAGGCCTACTCCGGTATGAATACCAGTAGCCCCAAAGGATGAATTTACTTGTAATTTGCTTATAAACTACAATGCCAGCAACAGAAAGATCAGGTGTGATGTCGCATATTGATGGGAAACTCAAAAGTTTGGTGGGCATGCAGCCCGATGCAGCTGCCTCTGCTCGATTTTACGTCACTTTAGCTTTCTTTTCATGTCAGACTTTTTAAATTGAATGCCAGCAACCTTTTTACCATGTGCCCTCTTTAAGCACACTAGCTGACAGAAGTATTTTCCATTTTTTCACTGTTTTATTGCCTCTTAAATGTAACTATATTGCTGTTGTGCAACGCCTCTGCACTGATGTTGTTTACACCAGGGACCAGATGATCATGTTGAGGCATGTTAACCAGAACATCAAAAGATCATTCCTCCTCTGCATCCTGTGTGTGTTTGCGTCAACTGATTTCTGTGGGGGTGAAGTGATGAGGGAAAATAGCTAGGTCCAGACATCAAATACTAATAAAGAAGAGGTGATAAAAGTCATATCTCCAATTCTATAATCACAGGCCAAGAGTTTATCTGAGAATGATAAGACAAAAGGGGGGCTTGCCAGATGCCAGATAGAAGGGTGTACCACAAAGCAAGTTTGACAAAGCCAGGCTTTCTTTTTCTTTGAGTAAGCTGGCTTGACAAAACCTGAAACCTCAAATTTCTTTGTTAACTCAGTCTTTTTAATTAACGTTTTTATGTGTCTCTTCGCATGACTGGGCCATTTAATGTGTCACATGAACATTTTTTGCACAAATTATGCTGATTGCGTGCCACCTGCTTCAGTCAACAGGTTGTTATAATGGAGAGCAATGAAAAATATAAAAATTTATTATGATAAAAGCACTGCTACCGCAGAAAACTGTCCATCTCATAAGTTAATATATTTATTTCACCACTTGGTGCCCTCTCAATTGAGCTGCTTATTTCTAACATGACTGTTTTATGTCCTCCCTTTGTGTGTTTCCGTCCTTTTTTGATAGTCTCATTGGTTTTACCTGTGTCTCGTCTTATCTCACCAACCAGCCCTCTGTGTCTTTCCCTCTTTGAGTTGCCAGGGTCTGTCTGCTTGCTTCCTTAATGCCACCTGCCTGATACCTGCCTGGTTTTTCCTTGTGTTTCTCATCAAATCCTAGTTGATGGACATATTTTTTTGGGCACTGGTGTGCTACCTTTTTTCTTGCATCTGTTTGTTCCAAGCTTTTGTTGCACTTTTGCATGTTTTATTAATGTTCGCCCGCTCCATATGGTTTTGATTCATCCGGACATTTGTTACATTTTGCACCAGTTTTTGGATTAAAGATGTTTTTTTTTTATTTTACAAACTGCCTTTGGTGTCTGCATTTAGGCCCTATTCCAGCACTCCTAAAAACAGACAAAGTGTGTTTAGGTCTGACAGTCAGACCCATAATAAATAATACAGAGAAATCACTTTCATTTCACCAAAAACTAAAGTATAGTTATTGTGAATGATTTAATACTGTCTGTGCTAAACACCAATTGACTAATCAATTTTCCAATCTGTGTTCTATTTACTGCGAAACCAGCAGTGTAAAACAGACTTGGCAGCACATCAGGACCAAGCATAAAGTCATATTTATGCATTTTCTGCATCACCAGCTTAAGGCATGTAGGCGCTGGTGACAGCAGATATAGTGTACTTGGCTTCGATCAGTGGTGCTACTGACGTACAGCTCAACAGGTTTGCAGATATAACATATTTCCTCAGCTGAGAATCTGTATTGCTCATGGTGAAAGGGTGGCACTTCTTACATCTGATTTAAATCTCAAACTCTGACATGACATCCTCTGGTTAGCTGTGCATCATACCACCTATGTGATACTGAAAACTCTGGCTTTATGCTCAACATACCTCACTAAACCATTCATCTCGCTTTGTAGTACAAACTAATTTTGAGTACACCTGTAATTTCACACACCACCTTGGTTCATGTTAACACCCTTCATCTCTGATAACTCAGTATCTACATGTGACATCTGTAATGCCAGTGACTTCTTCATGATCTTCGGGCACTGCAGTCACGCCACACTAGACAAGACATTCTTTACTTTCAATTTACTTTTGTGGACAGCCTGAGCAGAAGAGACAGGACCCTGACTGAATACTAATGTTGAAGAGGCCTAGAGTGCAGTTGTCCTCCCCTCCCCTTGAAGATCAAAAAACACCTTCATGTCTAGGGGTCTGTACCTGTGCTGAAGGCCATGCATCATCCAACAAGACATTAAAAAAATATTACACTAATCTTTGTTAAAATGTTTGTTAGGACCCGGCTGTGTAGGGTGGTCGAGGTGAAACAAAAAGCAGAATAGATGCTGTGTTCCAGAGTGACAGATTTATTTTGAAAGGTCAAGCTCACTGAAATACCAAAATGCAGAGGTTATAGGCAAATGGGTGCTACTGAAATAAAAGAAATAAACCAAAAGCGATCTTCACTCTGAAGCTGATGATGTGTGCTACCTCCAAGGAGAAAGAAAAAAATAACCAAAACACCATAACAAAAACCCTTACTGCTCATATCCCCAAACCAAAGTACAGTCACAGTGGCACCCCTAAACTAAAGCCAACAATTAGTTTTTAGTTTTCATGTTCAATAATCCGAAAGTTCCTCACGTATACCAACTCAATTTTCATATCTAAAGTTTTCGAAGCACAAACCAACACCGAGTACCGGGTGAATGAGCCTTTTGAACGCTAACTTGCATTTTGATTGGAGGCTGTAGTCTGTTCTTGCTCCAATCAAGTTTCGGTTCCAGAGAGGGTAGGCGGGATAAAACAACAGAGGTTGGGCGGATGAAGGTGCTGGACAGGCAATAATAATAATAATATTTTTTTATTTTATATAGCACTTTTCTAGACACTCAAAGACACTTTACATTGCATTATTCATTTACTCCATACTCGATGATGGTAAGCTACATATGTAGCCATGGCTGCCCTGGGGTAGACTGATGGAGGTGAGGCTGCCAGTCTGCCAATTTGGTCCATCTGACCACCACCAACCATTCACTCTCACACTGCATTCACCCAGGCTTTCTGGTATTCCCTCACAGTCTCCCATCCAGGTACTGACCAGGCTCAACCTCACTTAGCTTCTGAGATCTGATAGGATCGGGCATCCACAAGGCGGTACGACCACAAAGGCAAGGCAAGCAGCTGTATACAATACAGGTGAAAACAGGAGGAGGAGGAGTGCAGTGGCCCAGGACTGTAACAATGTTGAAAAGATTGTGTCCTATATATTTTCCATTTTGGAGATCAGTTTCTCTTCTACCTTTTGACCAGGATTGCCAAAGCTTTTCTGCAAATGCTGGACTTTCACACTGTGGGGAATAACTTAACCACTTGTGACGCTGCATGAGACAATCTTGTGATCATTTGTATCTCTTCTTAGCTCTTTAAAGTGTTTTACATTGGGTCTACATGGAGCTCTGCTACTTATCATGCTGTGTACTGTGTGGACATGCAGGCTTCACCACACTGGCAGAAGTGAGAATAAATAGTTTATTGACACGATGATCAGAGATCGAATTGTAGTTTTCACTGTGTACAGCTGAAGCCATAAACCCAAAGTATTGACTTTGAAAATAAACAGACATTTTTGGCCAAGCCATTGTATCTTTGCGATGTAGGACGATCAAAAGAAAATGATATTTCATTACAACTTTGGTCTTATTTTCTCATGTCTCTGTGGCCACGCTGTGCAGGCATGTGGAAACCCCAATGTGGCTCTGCAGACACTGTACAAAAACACACAACATCCTTAAATGGCTGCCAGCAGATATAAATATCCTTTTAAAATATGTATGCGACCATTCTGGATAACATAAGCCTAATGTATTGTTAGTCCTTGTGCGCTGCTAAATCTTTTATACTTAAAGGACCTAAGATGCTGGATGAGGTGGCATCTGTCAAACCAGCTTTGCTTGATCTCTGCTCCTGAATGTGAACACAGAACTTTAATGTGGTGATGTGAGACACGTGTTTTGTGTCGGGGCTTTAAAAAATTTGGTGGCTTCTGAAAAACTAAATGCTTGTGGTGTCTGCGTGATAAGATTAACACTCAGTGCCTGGTGGTCAATTAAAATGCATATCATGTAATTGCAATGCACCAACTTTTTATTCATCTTCTTTGAAGTAATGAAATCTAAGAGAACTACAAGATTGCTCTGTGATGTAACACATGGAGTGCTGTGGATTGTTCAGTGCTATGAAAGTTTGTCATTTTTGCCTCTGTGCATTACCTTATTAGATTTGAAATTGGGCAGTGGTTGAAATGACTTTAAGCTTTAATTCTAGGGTGTTTCACATAAATATTGCATTAAAAAAATTTAGGAATTAAAACCATGTTTTACTTGGTCCCTCCATGTTCACAGGCTTGAAAGTAAACTAACATAAGTATAAGGATTATTCTTAATACTTGGATTTAAATCTTTTGCATTTAATAACTGCCTGAAGTCAGGCAGTTATTATGCCTGATGAGAGGCAGTTATTAGTCAGGCCTAATGGGTTTCTTCCCTTGAGGTGCTCTGCAGGCCTCTCCTTTACCTGCTGCTTATTTGGGGATCTTTCTGCCCTCAGTTTTTTCTTCAGTAAGTGAAAAGCATTCTCAGTTGGGCTGAGGTCAGGTGACTGACTCTACCGTTTCATGACATTCCATTTCTTCGCCTTACTAAGCTCTTCGGTTGCTTTCGTGGTATATTTTGGGTCAATATCCATCTGTGCTGTGAAGCCCTGTCCTATTAGTTTTCCAGAGTTTGCCTCAACCTGAGCAAAAATTCCTCCTGCTGCATCTCTCACCAGTCTTATCAATAAATATCAGGGATCCGGTTCCATTGGCAGATATACATGGCCATGTCATAACACTGCCTCCACAATATTGAAGTGGAGCAAGTGAAGTGGTCTCCTTTGGATCACAAGCCCTTCCTTTCCTTCTGCTTATTATCTTCATTCTGGTATGGTTCATGGTTCATCTGAGTTTCATCTGTCCTAATAATTTTGTTCCAGATCAAGTTGAGTTCTTTGAATGTTTTCTGGTTTTAAGTGTTACCAGTGGTTTGCATGTTAAGCTAAACCATCTAAAGTTACATTAACAGGGACATCTCTTGATTGTAGCTTTTGAAAGGAGTCTCTTTTTGAGAGTAAACCAAATTACTAGTCTGCCCTGTCTTTAAGTTTCTGCTGTTTCTCTATAAGGTCTAGTTTGTTTTTTCAGCCTAATGATGAACCTCTTCACTTGCATCAACATCGTTTTAGACCACATATTGAGACTTCCCATGAACACCTACCGAATGCGTATTCAATCCTTAATATAAACTCCCGACCTTTTATCACCTTAATTAGCCATAAAATAAGAAGGAAACAGGCTGCTTATCAGTCGATCCAATTATTTCTGAGTTTGCGAAAATGGGGTAAAAGATTCCTAAATGCAATATATTTATTAAGCTTCTTGAATTAAACCTCAAAGTCTATACTTCAATCACATTTTGATTGCTTCATTTCAAATCCGTTGTGGTGGAGCACAGAGGCAAAATTGGGGAAAAAATGTGTTAATTGTATTAATGTGGTAAACTGTATTCAGTTACTGTGTGTTTTATTCATTACTGAATGCCACATTATGTTTCTGCTCACTATGTTATGTACATGCTATTTATAAGATATGTATATATCACATCATGCTATTGTGTCTTACTTTGTCTTATGTTTTGTAATGGTATATTATATCACTCTATACAGTGGTGTGTTACTGTGAGTTGTGTTGTGGTATAATGAGTTATATTACAGTATATGTTTGTTTTATTCAGTTTTCTTTTGTTGTAGCATTTTTGCTTTCATTGATAGAAACAGGAAAGGGGGAGACAGGGAGAGGGGTTGACATGCAGCAAATCACCATGAGCTGGAATCCAATCCAGGGTTTGTAGCAGATGTATATTATGTATATTATGTGTTACATTATACTATTATATGTTCTGCCATATTATATTACTGTGAAAGGTATTATGTGACTGTATGTTTTCTTTTTGTCACATTTAATTAGTCAGGTGCAGATGCTGCACTAACAACAGCATCTACACACTTCCAAGATCTTCTACTTCAGTACTAGAGGTAAAATGCTGTTAATTTTAGCTGCCAGCACTGGCTGAGAACCAAATTCTGAGAGTAAAATAGATTCTACGAATGCTGACTTTCATATGAGTCTCCTGAGGGGTCATTTGAGGCTGACTATTGTTGGATAACAGAACAGAGGCAGAACTCAGATCAGTAGATTAGCCTTTAAACGGAATGTTAACTAATACAGAAAATAATATACAATTAGGCTAAAAGTGGGAGGATGGATTTCCCTGAATGTAATGGAATAAAAGTAATGAGTAAATGAATCTGCTCTAAGAGTACATTAGAATTAGGCCTACTCTAAAAACTTTATATATATATATATATATATATATATATATATATACACATATGTGTGTGTGTGTGTGTGTGTGTCCACTTCTCTATATTATCTTTGTTTCATCATTATAATGTTTTAGTTTCTTGCAGTTTGGCGGTGCATCTGGTGACAGGAACTGTGCTTGAGATGTCCTGCTATGTACTTTCAATAGAAACCTGTTGGCCAATCAGAGAGAGGTATTCTCCCTCGCTATAATAGAACTGCTACTGTCAGAGTTTAGAAACCAAAGGATGGAAGCTGATTTGAAAACTGAACTAAATGTTCCAGTCTACAGGCACTGTCTGATCTCCAGAGACCAAGGACAGTCAATATCACCTATTCAAAGCATAGCATTTCACAGACAACAAAACAGAGGAAGTGGGGACCCCTGTGGGGAAGGCACTAATGCATTCTCTGCTGGCTCTCTCTCAGACTGTGTTTGTTAAAGTTGGTATGAAGGGTGTGGCATAAATGAGGAAAGAAGAAAAAATCACTCAATGGGATCAGTAAATAAGGTATGACCAGCGTGAAGATGTTTGTATTGCATTTTCCTGTTACCCTCAATGTGCTGTTTCTACTGCCTTCTTTGTATGAGTGAGTTAGAGCTGATGCCTTGAAGTAGTGCAGGATTAGACCAGTGCACAGGAGTATGTCCACTATATTGCTAAAAGTATTGGGACACCCATCCAGATCACTGAATTCAGGTATTCCAATCACTTCCATGGCCAAGGGTGTATAAAATTAAACACCTCAGCATGCAGACTGCTTCTATAAACACTTGTGAAAGAATGAGTCGCTATCAGGAGCTCAGTGAATTCAAACATGGTACCATGATAGGTTGCTACCTGTGCAATAAGTCCATTAGTGAAATTTTCTCTATACTAAATAGTCCACAGTCAGCTGTTAGTGGTATTATAACAAAGTGGAAGCAATTGGGAACAAAAGCAACTCAGCCACAAAGTGGTAGGCCATGTAACATCACAGAGCAGGGTCAGAGGATGCTAACTCCAAACTTTGTGTGGCCTTTAGATTAGCTCAAGAACAGTGTGTAGAGAGCTTCATGGAATGGGTTTCCATGGCCGAGCAGCTGTATCCAAGCCTTACATCACCAAGCGCAATGCAAAGCCTTACTGAACTCTAGAGCAGTGGAGACGTGTTCTCTGGAGTGACAAATCATGCTTCTTGGTCTGGCAATCTGATGGACGAGTCTGGGTTTGGCGGTTGCCAGGAGAACCATACTTGCCTGATTGCATTGTGCCAAGTGTATAATTTGGTGGAGGGGGGGTTATGGTGTGGAGTTATTTTTCAGGGGTTGGACTTGGCCCCTTGCTCCCAATTTTGTGAGAACAGTTTGGGGATGGCCCCTTCCTGTTCCAACATGACTGCGCACCAGTTCGGTGTTGAGGGACTTGACTGGTCTGCACAGAGTCCTGACCTCAATCCGATAGAACACCTTTGGGATGAATTAGAGCAGAGACTGAGAGCCAGGCCTTCTTGTCCAACATCAGTCCCTGACCTCACAAATGCACTTCTGGAAGAATGGTCAAAATTTCCCAGAAACACAGAAGAGTTGAGACTGTTATAGCTGCAAAGGATGGGCTGACTCCATATTAAACCCAACGGATTAAGAATGAGATGTCATTAAAGTTCATGTGTATGTAAAGGCAGACGTCCCAATACTTTTGTCAATATAGTGTATTAGCTTTCTACACTTCTTACAATTATGTACATCACCTACAATGTACATGTATATGTATGTTCATATGTTTTATTGAGGCTCAGTAGTGATTCAGAGGAAACAGGTCTTCTGGGAAACTCAACTTACGACCACATGCAAGTATCTTTGAGCTGATGTGGTCGATCTGGAAATACAAGCAATTTTGGGTGGTAACGGTTGTGCACCTCACAACACACCCACAAACCACCAGAGATAATGTATTGTCTGCTTAACAAAGAGAAGAACGGCTATGAGCATTATTCTTCAAAGTTACAGCCTTGCAGTGATGGTTATATTAGAGGCAGCGGATAATTGTGGTTTGGGGAGCTATAGCAAGGGAGTGCATATTTTGTAATAGCAGGTAGTAAAAAGCTGCCCCTCAAAAAACAGTTGACAGTACATTTAGAATCAGCAGAATGCTTTTTATGTAACAGAACTAATCTTCCTGTGCTTTGCAGAAGCTGTTAGCTTAATGTTCAATGCCATGACATTTATACTTCTACTAAAATCCATCTTGTTTCAATGATACAGCCCCATCATTTTAACTTTCATTGTTATGAAATGTATTTAAAAATTGATTTAAAGTAACATTACAAATCAAATATTCACATTTGTTGAACCCCTCCTGTTTTGCCAGCCAGAGGTGTTGAGGACTCAGATCTGGCTTTATTAAACTTGTGTCACATACATCTTTTTTAACTTTTCTTTTTATGAGTTTTGAACATGTAGAACACGGCAGGTGAAAATAGACAGGCACTAGTAAGAGATCCCTGTGCACTCTCTATAACGAGTTTTCCTCAAAGCTGCACTCCTCCGATGTTTAACAAACTCTGTTGAGGATCCAATATTACCTTTAGTAACTGAGGAGCCAGCAGAACGTGCTCTTCTAGCATGTCTGTGCAGATTTTTAGTTATCCAGGTCATGGTGATGCTAAATTCTCTGTCTTCTGTTGGGGCATTTTGAATGCTCTGCTGGCATAAGAAGTTGTTGTGGTGTCGTAACATTCCTCTGTTGGCATGGTAATTTTATTGTTTCTAGAAATTACTGGCAAGGCTGCCAAAATTACTGGCAACAATGTGAAGCAAACCAAGCAAGAAATGCCTGACCTTTCAAAATATGAAACATTATTATTATTATTTCTCAAAACACCTCCTAGTCAGCGAGCTTTAGGTCCTTAAAGCAGGTCAACACCAGGCCTCTAGCTACCTAAGCATCCCACTGGTCATAACCCTGTTTTTTTCTGCCAAGTTTAGTTTATAAATTGAATTCTTAGCATTAAACTACACACTCCACTCCACACTATTGACAGTATTGTGTGCTTATTGCCGTCTTCTTTAATTGTTTAATCACTCATGTTGACAGTAGGTCCTTCATAATTAAGCTAAAACATTGAAGTCCATGTAAGTAATGTTGACTATGTTGTGACAATAGATCCTATCCAGGGTAGGGATATATTAGTTGGCAAATGAACAGTCAGTTCTTGAGGTTGATATGTTGGAAGCAGAAAAAAATGGGCAAGGACTGGAGAGACTTTGGTAGGGGCCAAACTGTGATAACTAGGTGACTGGGTCAGGGGTGTTCCTAGTATGCAGTGGTTAGTACCTACCACCCATCTCAGTGGTTTAAGGAAGGACACCCGAAGAACTGGCAAAAGGGTCATGGAAACGCAAAGCTCATTGATGCACATGGGGAGTGAAGGCAGTGATCTAATCTCAGAGAGCAACAACTGTAGCACAGATTGCTGAATGCCCTAATGCTGGCTATGATTGAAAGATGTCAGAACACACAGTGCACCACATCTTGTTATGTATGCAGTTTTGTAGCCATAGACCAGTTAGATTGACTCACCCACCCCTGTCTGCTGTCCAAGCACCTACAATGGGCAGTTTATTGACAAAACTGACCCATGACGCAATGGAACAAGTGAGTAATTGGTAAATAGTCGGCACCTATATCATGCTTTTCAACCTTAGTGGCACTGGGAGCAACTTCAGGTTCAATGTCTTGCCCAAAGACAGTTTGACATGTGAAGGGGCAGGGGTTTGAACTACCTACCTTGTGATTAGTGGACAACACGTTCTGCCGCCTGAGTCCATTGGTCTGATCTTATAAAAAAGTTTTCTGTGACACCATGTGGATGGCTTTGTGCTTCATTTACCTGGGGAAAAACATGACAGCTCGATGCACTATGGGTGGAATGCAAGCCAACGGAGACAATGTCATGCACAATGTCATGTTCTGCTTGAAAACATTGGGTTCTGGTATTCATGCAGATGTTACTTTTACACATACTACCTAACTAAACATTGTTGCAGACCATATACACTCCTCCGTGACAAGGGTATTCCCTGATGGCAGTGTGCTCTTTCAGCAGGATAATGCTCCATGTCACACTACAAAAACTGCAGAGGAAAAATGTATAGAACATGACTAAAAGTTCAAAGTGTTGATTTGGCCACTAAATTTCCAAGATTAGAATCTAACCAAGCATCTGTGAGATGCGCTGGAAAAACTAACCCAATCCATATAGACTCCACTTTGCAACTGACAGGACTTAAGCAATCTGTTGCTAACGCCATGGTGCCCGAGACCTTCAACCTAATCAGATGTTCTATGGTAGTACGAGGGGGACTACACAATATTAGGCAGGTGGTTTTAATCTTGTATATCTCATGCAAACACTATAGATTAATCCTACATCATTCTGTTTCTTGCAACATTGTTTTCCTTCATCCTGCAGGGTATCACGACAAATCAAATCATTGTCTGACTCACAGGGATAAAAAAGTAATTGAAAATTGTATTGAAAAGTTACTTTAAATACTTTTTTTCAAGTAAAAATAAGTTACAAGTATAAGTAAGTTTGTATGAATGGACCTGTATAAATCTCATTTTATGAACCTTGTAATTCATGAAGCCCTATTTACTTTGCTCCAGGCTCAGTCTCATTGCTTGTTCATTCTCTGGAAAAAGTATAACCAGTCTACTCAGTGTCTCTGTCCCACAGTACTCAGCAAACTTTTCAAACACTGAACTGAATCTAGCTAAACACTAAAATGGGTTTGCACTGTATTTTGCACTTTAGAACTTCCATTTTTTTAAAAAAAAATAATAATAATAAAAACTACAAATATGTACATATGAAAAAACACATTTTTACTGTAATGGGAGTGTTTGGTCTCTGCTGTTTCTCTGTGAACTATGTCTGAGCTTTGTTATTGTTGATCATTTTGAAGGGACCATGCTGCAATTTCCCTTTAGAATGAAAAGTTATCCATCTGCCAATCAATTGTCAGTCTGCACTATTCAATTAAAAGTGTGCACAAAAGAAAAAAAAAACTGGGAAGCTGTGCATAAAATGGTTTAACCCTGTAGGTTCACTGTTTTCATTTTACTGGTGTGTCACATCTCTCACTACATCAAAACCTGCACAAACTCTGTTTGTGAGACCACTTGTGTTACTTTCTTTTTACAGATGTGACAAATCAAAGAAAAGAGATTAATAAATTAGCAGGCACAGTCTTGTGGCTTGTGGTTTCAGCTTTTATCCAAATTCAAGATTTATGATTGGAGCAGCTTGATAGAGAAGACATCCAGCTGTGTATTGAGACCATAGTTTTTTAAAACTGAAATCTTAATGTCAAAGCCAATTTGACAACTGTATCTTCAAAAAGACATCAACTTCACATGACATCTTAGACATATGTCTTGGAAAAAGCAGTAGGGAAGAAAGACCCTTCTTTCGTGTAGATTGCAGTGTTATTGTACAGATTTCACAACAGTGAGCTTGCCTTATTACCTCTGTTTACAACCTAGATGAGTCTATATGACAACATGTTGGATTTCCTATGTTTTCCAGTATCACATTCAAAAAGAATAACAGAAAAACTCAAAAAGAGGCAAAAGACATGCTTACTTGAGGTGGTTTATGGCTTTCTCATAAAAACAGCTGCGCATAATGGGAACCGGAAACACTTTTTTCTAATCAGTTGTGACACAGTATACATGGACTGATTACCTGGTTTTGATGGGTTTCTGTGTCTCCAGACAGCATGAAACAAGGCCAATACCAATGACATGACAAAACTTTCATAATCTACTGAAGAAAATGTTGTAATTAACTTAATGTGTTTTACTTAAGTTGTAATTGTTGTTTGCTTTTTCGGCTTTTTTGAGGGTTTTGACTGCATTCCATTTTACTTTCAGTACTTACCACTGCCGCCCTTACTAAGTGCGTACTGTTGAATGTGGTATGCATACACTTGACACATCCTACATTATACTGTGCATTAAGCCCAGACAGTTTTATTCATGTATCTGTGGCAGTTTGTGGTGTGAAAAGAGCTGCATCTGCGTCTTCTTGGATTGTTTATACTAGATCAAGACTCTGCAATTTACTGGATGTGGTGTAGCCACGCAGAGGATTGTGCGTCAGAAAGATGAGAAAAACATGCTTGCTTACATATTATAAAATCTGGATATAGTATTTCTGGCATAATACGTTTGACATATAAAATCTTTTTCTGGCATCCTATATAAAATGATACAGAGGAATTTGGAACCACCCTTTTTGTTTCCAGCTTTTTCTACTTGTTACAGCCTCGTGTAACGTAGCCTATACCACCACCTTCTGACCAAAGCTTCAAATTCGCTTGACCGTCATATGGATCACATGGCAAATATTTTTAAAAAATGTAGTCAAGTCAGAATTGCTCAGAATTCATTAGTGTCCATTAAGCAGCAATCCAAGCAGCAGCTGTTCTTCTGCCTCCTTCATGGTCACAGCACTGTGACCTGTCAGCGGGAGCAAAGACCTAGCTGTGATGGACCCTGACAAGTGCTAAAGAGGATAAATGCTGGGTGGACTCGCTGCTGTCATCATGAGTCACAGCCATGTAGTCGCCGATGACGCTGCCGTGGTGACACCTCACTCTCCTCTCCTCTCGCGTCAGCATTCATCCCACTACTTCACTTAACTTTTCAAAACGAGACAAAGGAAAACAGTCTATTCAGCCGTCTTCATTGTGCCAGGTCTTTTTCATGTGTTTGTTTCCTTCGCTGAGAAACGATCCCCCACACACAAAGGATCTACAGTTCTGCTTCATGGGCAAAGAGGACAGACAGAGGGGGCATCGGCTGGTCTAATGAGAATATGCTTTTAGATCAGTTAAATACTGAACTTTTTCTGTGCCGCTGGAGGCAGATAATCCATTCTTTTCAGAGCTAATTAATTTGCACTTCACCTGCCTATATCATACACCTACTCTTTTTTTTCTCTCTCCTTGAAAAGCTTAACACAAGGGAAAGAAAAGACTAAAAACAATGAAATCCACTCTGTTTAATGAGCCATTGACAAAAAATTCCAACTACTTACTTCAGGACAATTCAACAGACAAGCGTTATCAGCTCTTGAAAAGAATCTTTATTTATCATAACATTAAATATATACAAATCCCCCTGATAGTGTTTTAATATGGAGAATTTTCCATTTCACAGTGTCACAGCAAGGTATTTGCAGTACTGACAATATGGATGCTTCCCATGACTATCTATAGAACTTGACCTCTCTAATCCATTAAAAGTAAAGATACCAAAATATGTCAGCATGTTGCAGTAAAAAGTTGTAGTAGTAGTAACCAGATCTGCAATCTGAGTGCACAGTTACTAATCCCAGGGCACAGATTTACACGTGTGGATCTTTTTTTTCTCTTTCAAGAGACGCTGGGGTTCTCCATAAATACAAGATGTGCTTTATTTGCATGTGCATGTAGGGAAGTTGTCATCATACATTGCATCAGTTTTTTTTCTAAAAGGACCGTTTTGGTACAGTAAACAGGACTGCGTTAGGTTTTCTTCAGTTTAGAGCTCCTTACATTTAGGTTGTTCAGATATGCTCAAGAGACACAGTAAACTTCAAATGTAAGATCAATCACAGGATGCTAATTGTTTACTTTTATGATAAAAAAACACGATGCAAATGATGATTCACTCTGACATATGTTTAAATTAATTATCTTTGAGTGCAAAAGGCTACTACACTGTTCTTCCACTGAACAACCATGAAGTGCACAGTGAATATTTATGGTGCCCAGAGGATGATTCCTCTGCAGTGAGTGTGAGCGAGTTGGTAGCTGGCGTCTTAGCTCAGCATTGAAAGGACTAGGGATTGACAGTAGATGATGTTCTTGCAACAGCAGCACCAATTATCAGCAAAGCTTCCAGGTGAGCAATGTGGCAGCATGCATAAAGAGTGAGCCTAATCCACACAAATGTAGCAGTGACTCAAGTTGGCAGCTTAAATGAGGCTTCATTCATAGTTCTGTTGAGATTAACAGATCATACTTGGTCCTTGGGAACAAGCATTTCCACTTTTAATATGTTAGAGTTGCTGAAGGCTTGTTGCAATCTATGGAGTGCAAAGGTATGAAGGTAGTGCTCATGTCCAGTTAGGTTTAGTAACAAAGATGCTTTCCAGTCTCTTCCAACTGCTTCAATCTGGAAATTCCAGGATGATGGGTGTGTTAATCTCTATTACTTGTTCTGCTCTGAGGCACACTGCTGTTGTATTGCTGTCTATTAAATGTATTTGGATCTTTCAGTGCAGTGTACAGATCTTTTGTCTGATGTCTGCTGCCATTGTTCTTGTACACCTGTGCTCACCAACTGTACAGCACCTGCAATTTGTTGTAGCTAGAGAAAAGACATTGTTCCAACACTGCAACTAAAATCACAATTACAACAATTATGTGGACTTTGGATAGAATCACAAACAGTTTTCCCCTGTTTCTAGCCTTTATACTAATCTGGGCTAACCACATCTTGAATGCAGATCTGTACTGATATCTGGAGGGCAGGATTTTGTCATTTACATCTTCCCCTTCAAGCCCTTACCCAACACTGACGAGGCCTATCTCACTTGGTGAATCTCTGTATTTTGTTATAGCACAGTTTTAAATGTGGTTACATCAGCCAGCAATGGTTGGTTTGCCAGAGCTGAACAGGAGACCAACTGTACGGAGAAGGAGTTGGCTGCAGCAACTATGGCTATTGTGAAGCATATAGTAGAAAAACCTACGCGGCATCCAATAAAAGTTCCTAAAGCTCCAGATAAAAAAAAGAAACTTGCCATTCAAGGGGAAGGATTACAGCCTTCAAAAGAAAATGATTAAATATCATAAGCACGTGTCAGCAGTATTTATGTAATTACTATCACCGCCATTGATACCAAAGTTCTGCACTGCAGGTTTAGAGGGGAACTCTATTGAATTTACACATAAAGTTTACTTATCATCAGGAGTATGTCTTAGTCTGTGAGAAAGGCTCTGCTGAGGAGGACCTTTCGTAAGTCGGGGTCTGGCCCATGAATTCTAATGAGAAATGCTGTGGAGCTGCATTGTGAGACACTGAGGATTCAGCATGTTTGGAGCTTCACCCATTCAAGGGACTAAAAGTCGGGATACCAACAGCTTCAACTATTTTTGCACATTCTCTGTGTCTCATAAGTCTTATATCTTTATGGAAGATCTAAATGACGTAAGGAGCCTTTTAACATGCAGATATGAGGTTGATATTGATGTTCCTGCCTTCCTGTCACTCTAGGACATATTGAACCATTCCTTTGACCCTGAAAACATGGCTTGTTTTTCTGACACTCCTACACATCTTGGCACATTTATGAAACAGATATAGCCATATATCAAAATGATATGACTTGGAACCTTGTCAGAATGTGGCATTAATAATAACAAAACAAAAAGAAAATGTCTTTTTGTCATTTTTGAAATGGTTGCACTCACAAATATAAATGAAAAAGGGGTTTTATATTATGAAATGGATCAATATTACTCAGTGTAGACTCATGTTGCTGCTGCTATATCTTGCACAGCAACCACTGCAGCTTCTCACAGAATGATCCGACGGTAAAGTGTTTCGTGCTGCCGCCTAACAGCAAGGAGAGTCAGGGTTTGAACCTGTTTTTTTGTGTAATGTTTGCATGTTCTCCCTGTACCTGCGGTGATTTTCTCCAGGGTGCTCTGGCTTCCGTAAACAGTCCAAAGACATGCATGGAGGGTAAACTGGTAATTCGAGATTGGCTGTAGAAGTGACTGTTGATGGTGCAGTGCACGGCTGTCTGCCTCTCTGCATTAGGCCTGTGATGGACTGGTGACATGACCTCTCATCCAGTGTCTACTGGGTAGGGCAAGGAGAGAGGCCTTTGACCTTTTACAAGATCTAGCAGGTACAGTTGATGGATAGATGGGTGGATATATGCTCTTTGGGGAAAAAAAAAATTCTACAAAAACAATTACTTTTTAGAAATGTTGGTATATTCTCACTCAAATATTATTAATACTCATGTGGGGAATCCAGGAGAGTTGACTGACATACATTCAGATGAAAGACTTCAGTCTGCTGATGTCTCTGTGAAGAAGAAATCAAACTGAGATTGTGCACGGAGGAGACAGTGTTCTCAGATGTCAGGCAGCACAAAGCAAATAGTTCTGACTGTGGACGTCCTCACTGTCATGTCCTCCATACCAGCATGTATGTCTGAATACCAACAGTGGTGCTGCTGTGGGGTGGTGTAGATGGTAAAATGTTCTTCCTCAGATAGCAGTCTGAGGGCAAGCACATTAAATGACCTCACTCTCTAATACTGCAGTTCAATTACTGGCTCTGGTTTGCTTCCTAACCTCTCTATTCTTCCAGCTAGCCATGCTCCTCCGGTTTCATTTGGCTTCTGTGCACAGAGATAGAGGAGACAAATGAGCGAGATGAATGAGCAGTAGGAGCAGCACAATCACAAAGTGATGAAGTACAGGTTATTAATTTACACTAACCACTTAAGTGAAATATGTTGGAGTGACACAAACTATTTCAGTCATGTTCCCTAGTGGACTAATCTAACATCCATCCATTCATCCATTTTCTTCCACTTATCCAGGGTCACAGTGGCAGCAGGCTAAGCAGGACATTCAGACATGCCTCTTCCCAGCCACCATGCGAAGAAATCCCATTTCGGCCACATGTATCCACAATCTTGTACTTTCGGTCACTATCCAGCGCTCATGACCAAAGGTGAGGGTTGAGATGAAGACTGATTAAATCCAGAGTTTCGCCTACCACCTCCGTTTCCTCTTAACCATGATGGTCTGGTACAACACCTGCATTACTGCCTCCTAAATCTGTCTGTCCATCTCATGCTCCATTTTCCTGTCACTAGTGAACAAGATCCCGAGATGCTAATAATCATTCGCTTAGGGTAGCAACTCACCCCAAACACAGAGTGAGCAATCCATTGGTTACTGGGAGGAACTCATGAACTCAGACAAGCTTGCGATATGTTATGAATAACTGAACAATGTAATGAGAGCGCAGTGTTATTAAGGCCTAATTTTTATGTTTTGTTTTGCTCCTTCACAGCATGAATGCCAGAAAGAACTAATGTAGACTAATTCCTTTGTCACACCAGCATGTAACCACTTACAGTATAACCACTGTTAACATCTTAACATCTTAACATCTGCACTGATACACAGTAATTCATTCAGGGACACTAAGGAGGTTACATCACAGCAGTTACACAGGAGATGAAACTTTATTCACAGTCACTGATCTATGATCAAATGAATATTTGACTTCATTGTAGCTGATTAGAATCTAGCTAAGAATAAGATTTGCCTTTAACCCCACGAAAGACCGAAAAAAAAGTAGTATGGTGCTTTGAGAGTAAACACATCAAACCAACAAAGAATCTGTGAGCAGCGTGAGATGGAGGATAGAGACTATAGTTATCTTTGAATAATCAGAATTTCAGTGGTTCCTTCCTGCTTTAAAGTATAGTTCTCTAAGCTACTTAACAATGAAAACCTGCATTAAATATTAAAGATAGAGGGTATATTTTTATAGTTTGAGATAAGAACAAAGTTTGATCCACTGCTGTTACATAAATTCTACAAAGAAATTCAATGTAATATTGGAAGAAAAGTTGTTAATTCAGCTGAGCTTGAAAGCTGAGATAGAACAGTGAATAGTTTTAGTGTACAGTGAGCAATACAGTCTAAAAGTAGATTTGAACAGCAAAAAATTGTGCTAATATTACTTTTCAGGTTCAGTGTATCTCAATGGACTGTCTCTTCCAATGCAGACTGTATAAGTGAAACTGATTTCCCCATGTGGGTGCTGATGATGAGTTTGATAAATATATCACAAAGTCTGGTAAAGAAGCTAATGCCACAATGTCATTCTTCTAATGTGTTTATTGACGTTGTCTGGTGTCACAAAGAGCCTAACAGGAAAGAACTGACTCTGAGGATTATAAGAAAATCTGCCATGTGTCATGAATAATGACAAATAGGCAAAGACACAATGAAAACAGAGATGTGACAAGAGTCAGCTTGAAAGTTGGGGTCTTGGTCAGCCTAATTTTTGTCTCCCTCATGGAAATAAAGATTCATTAAACAATCTGACTTTATGTAGCAGTTTTCATACAAATACAATGTAAAGCCTGATAATAGCATTTGCAAAGGGTCTTTGGTTGCACTATTCTTTCTTTAATGTATGTGTGGACCTCTTTAACAGTGTTAAACTCCCCTGTTGTGGTTTCAGTGCCCCTCATGTGGTTACCGCTATCACAGTCCACCCTTAAAAATACATAAGAGAAACGAGAATGTGTCAAAAGAGTTAAATAAGCTCAAAGTGAAACTAAATCACAATGCTGAGATGAAATTAAAAAAGCATCACGGAAACATCTGCACCATTGAGAATAAAAGAAAAGTTAAAAAAATCTCTTTGACACTTGAATGTGTCATCAGACCTTTAAAAATTGGCATTTGTGCTCAGTGGGCAGGGGATGTGATTCTCCACTTGGCAGCAATCGCAAATGTCACATCGACACTGGTAAATTATGGACTTACTTGGGAGTTTGACAGCAGAGCACTATCACCCTCAATGAATGGGTTTAATGTGTGCGTTTCTGACGCCGGCTAAATTTGTGGCAAAGATAAGAGAGTGAGAATGCTCCTCTTCTGACACTAGAGAAACACCAAGAAATATGATTTCACGCCGGCGCTTTATGACCATCATTTGTGCAAAATGTCTTCCGAGAAATTGCAGTTGTCAAAGGCATTTTTCATCTGCCATTAATGAATCTGTTTAAGTGTCAGCGTGAAAGAGAGATGTTTGGATGAGAGAACACTGGACACAGAGGAAACCATAGATGAAAGCTGAGACATATCGTATTTAATGCAGTTTTCAAAATGTAGTCTTCATCCACGCATTCTGCTGTCGTCAGTTTACAAATACATAAATGAATATGCATTCCTACTTCCAATCATCACAGTCAATCTCAGTAGGTGGCTGTCAGGCAGAGGTCAGTCTCTCATCCTTCAATCAAGCATAAATCTGGCTGTATTCCATCGTTTTTTTTTTCTTATCAACCAACCCCATAAAAAAAACAACAATTCTACATAATCACATCTATTCCTTAACAAGTGTGGGCATCAAAGATGATATATTTTACTCCTCTGTGCCATAGACGTCCAGGAAGAAGGCCTTCTGTTTGCTCAGTGGCTCCTGAGTAGCCTTCTTCTCTTTTTTGCAATGTAAACTCACTTTTTAAAAAGGTGGCATAAATAAAATAAGTTATTATTTTATTATTATTGTGTTTATACTTACAAATGTATGGGTATCTGGCCAATCATTTAATTATTGTTAACAAGGTATTATACTGTATATCTAAGCATTTCCATGGGATTTCTCCTGGAGGCTCATAGTAACTTAGCCAGGTTAGAAGCAGTTTTGCAGCCAAATACCGCATAACGCATACAGTCAACTTCTAAATCTCTCCAACAAGCTCTTTTGAATCTTTATAAACAATAAAATGTCACCCCTGCCAGCACACACACTGAACTCTGCATCATCACTGCTGCATCAGCGCCTGCTTCCAGAAAATGCAACTCCCTCCACTTCTCCAGTCTCCTCCTGCATTAGCATTTAGATTTATGTGAATTTTAATATTTCTGTCAATATATGTTCATGTTTATCAAATAATGTGCATCCTAGGCTCTGCCACAGTATGTGTAAGCTGCAGGTATGGTTGTCAGTTGTTCCACAGAGGCACATGTAGTACTCAGAGCCATGGCTCATATCCACGTTCATAATGCAGTTGCTAGTAAAAACCTTTGAGGAAATAGGAGAATATGCTTATTTTAAGATATGATGAGTGGATGGAGATTGAGGCATTAATAACAGATAGAGTTCCTTTGCATATTATACTTTGATCATATAAAATCTTGATGTGCAAATAAAAGCATACACTTAGCGCGCAGTTTAAAGTTTCAAAAGCTTTAGAGGTGTTGGTTGGTACGTTTTAATACTTTCGACAGAACCGTATTAACCCTATTTACATGGGACCAGCATTACCTGGGCACCTCTTATAATTTGTAAATCGTGGACATGGCATTTTCACACAGGGTGAAGATCGAAAACCACCTCTGTAATTATTACAAAGTAAAAATTCCACTGCAAATTACCCATCGTATTTCGCCAAACACACAAATCCTGTGATAATATTATGATGATATCGAGCCATGTTCGCACAGGACTAGTATTATCCAGGGACCTTGTGTGATTTACAAATTACCCCCTTCTCGACTATGTTCTGTGCAGTGCATTTGCATGGGATAAGCCAAGTTTGTGTTTTTCCTCGAATTTACTGACATCATCCATGGATATTTTTGAAAGCCTGCCACATAATAACTGTGGAGCCTGATGAAAGACAGCAAAATGTTCTGTATTGCAAGCTGCCATGTATGCCATTCGTCTAATCATCCTTTAGAGATTTTGCTTTCTCAGTGGATTTGAGCTTTCAGTGAAAGGGTCTTCATGCTGTATGAGCCTCTTGAATTTGCACCCAAAATGTTGTCGAAACTTTGTATAATAATTGCCAGTGCAGCTTTAAAATTCTCTTGAGTTGAAGCTTAAAAAGCAAGAAATCTTGCACAATATTGTAAAAATGACCTAAAATCACAGAGTTGCCAATCCACACAGGACTAATATCACAGTACCTCTGCCTTATGACCAAACTCAACTACATATTACAGACATTGCAGATATGACGTCACAGACTGACCGCCATGATTATTTCACATTTCTAGAGGCCCTCAAGTAACACATCACAGAGATGCCAATTTTCAAAAAGCAAGTGAGTTCTCTTATCCATTTGTTGATAGGATTTTTATTTTCTCCACAACTCCAACAAAAATTATGTTATTTGAAGTACAACTTCTATTTTGTTTCAGGGGACTTGTATTTCCTAAAGCTGCATTAATTATATACTTTATAAAGGCGCAGTTAATTCAAAGTGATTTTTATTTCTACATGTATGTCAACCACATAAACTGCATTAGAACAAACGAAAATTAAACCATCCCGACCCATTCACCACCATCACACACCACTTTCTTTTTAAATTCAGTTCATCATGGCTTTACTGAGCTGTGTAAGACATATTCAGAAGAAAGGGTGATGATTATTGCCTAGACTAAAGCAACACTGGAGCAGCACTTAATCACACACTGTGGAAGATTAATTTTTATTAATGCACTATTAATACAAATTTCCATAAAATCTCAAAGAAGAAGATGCACCACCACTCAATTATGAAATCATTGTGGGAGCACTACTTAAATTAGCACCATGGTAAAGGTAATCCAGAGACTTTCATTTAGTCACGTTGCTGCATGGTTACTCGGCCTGTTTAAATCAAGTAAAGTTTAAAATAATTTCAAACCACAATTACTGTTGTCAGAAATATCCAACAGATTAAAACCACCAAACTCATGCAACCGCTGCACTCAAGACAAATGACAAGGAGTTGACTTAATTTTCTATCCAAATCAAGGAACTCTCACCCAATGTTTCTCTATTCATATGTCTTCTGTTTTCATATTTTAATGCTGGAGGTATTTTTAAAGACTATTTGATTCCTGCAGACCATGTTCCTTCGGACCTCCAGCAAAAAAGAATGCATTGCATGATCTACATACATTTTCCTTGGGCGACCATACCAGACATAGTTCCAGCAATGAATGCAGAACTGGAATTAAGAGCAGCTGGACTTGGAGAAAAAAATGGATCTCATTTCAGGGTAATGTTATAGTTCCACATTAACATGGGCAGTCGTGTACAAAAGTAAGTCCATGGTGAAGCCAGTTTAAAAACAAAACTGTGTGTGTGTTTGGGTGGGTAATTTCCATTTGTTCAAAGGCATAGTTTTCCCTTTTTTCTTCCACTGATTCTGTTACTTGTGTGTGGTATGTAGCAAGAGATGATCCTACAAACTTTCAGGGCAAAAGTGAGCATGGCTTTCCACAGGGAGGGTTAAATTACTGATGATTTCATGGAAAGCATGCAGGTGGGATTTAACCCTAAACCCAATCCAGAACTAAAGGCGACATGGCACAGTATTTGTCCAGTCCTGTGACCAGCACTGGGCAGGCTATGATTCACATGACACCATTGTTTTGAAATGTGTATGTCTCTAAATTGTTCACATTTCTTCAGAAAAGTGATAAAGTGTGAGCCATTTTTACTTGAATTACATTAGTATTTTACTGAAACAGCTAAAGCTTTGATGTCATTGTATTTCACATGATGTCGACCCCAACAATCTCAATCAAGGACCACTAACAAGATGATTAACTTGTGAAAAGGGTTTTCCCTGAAATCAGATTAGCAATCACATGATTTTCAAGAAATCTTTAGCCATGTGTACTAATTGTGATAAAATGTCTAGTCTTCTTCTTGTAAACCACATAGTAGTAATACTCAACGTGCTTTGGCTGTAGGCAAATGCTGCAATATAACAGGAGCCCATGGAGCAGTTAATAACATTTATGTGATAAAATGAATAAACATTGTTTATCAAGAGGCGTGAAAGTAGTCTTTCTTTGGAATTATGTATTTTTAAATAGCTGAGTTACAGCGAAAAATATTAAACATCTCACTTATTTAGTTGCTGAGCATCATGGCCATACATGTTTAATTAGTGCAACATAGTCAGACATTTGTATCAAAGCAGCTATTGACTGACTACATTGTTGTCAATGTACATTGAAATCCATAAATCCATATACAAGCACTGACATTTATCTGTTGCGAGCATCGGATTTGACAGTGCCGTCCCCCATCTCCATTAGTTTCCATTACTTTCGTGCTCCATTTCATATACATACTTCGGAAATCAATGCCAAGTACTTAAAACCCTGTCATTGATTTGTATGAGAAAGGGAATCAATCTCAGGTATTCCAATTACAACATCAGAGACAAGGATACTGTCTTATGTGTTCCACCATATAGATATTTGATGCTTATAATTTACCAATTTGCAATGACACATAACTAAAAAAAAGAAAAAGAAAAAGAAAAACTCAGATAATTCCTGTTCTAACACAACTGAATAAGAGGATTTCAACTCGGGCTGGACCCGAATATCCAAGTATCCGAATATTGAAATCAAAACCTTCACCCGGAGGTGACCCGAAGTAAGTAACTTACTTTCGGCCTTGTTAAGCCAATCTCCATTTAACTGTGCTGGATGACACCAAACAGATCTGAAAGTTCTTGGTTTCACAGACTGGACAGTACAGTGGTAGGAACTATATTGCCTACCATTGTGCAGGACATCAAGAGGCTGATGTCCTGCACATGTGGTTGCAGTAACTTCTTGGACATTTTCCACACGAACACGGGGCTCAGTAAGTTTCAAACTTTGAAACTTTGTCGTCATGTCCATATCTTGAAGAGCACTCATCTATTTCTAAAGCTGTTTTACAAAAGCTCCTTCCTATCTCTTAGCACTGCTCGCTTGGAAGGTCGATAGCCATCATACCGCTCACAGATGAGGCTCACCTTGCAGGTCCCAAATATTCATACAGAGTTAGGAAGATTTGCTTTTTTTAAGTTGACCTCATTAATGCTACACAGACAATTCCAAGGTTTGATTGCTCCCCTTATGTCATTCCTACACTTTTTCACAATGTCAGTCTCTGTTAGTAACTGCCATAGTTGTGTATTCTTCTGCTATTGTTATATTTATTTCAGATGTGTCTGTACTTATTGTGCGTGTTAAATTATTCAAATGCAGGACACTGGAGGCAGGTTTCAAAAACAAAAGTGAGCTTTACTCGAGACTGATTCGAATTCAAAAATGCAAGCAAGTAACCAAAGTTTTATGGTACAGGCTGAGGCTTGCAGAGAAAATACAAAATACAACAAAAATTCCAACTGAAAATACTGAAGGGCAAGGCATGAAGAACACCAGTAAAAAACGCAAGTGTGGTACACAGAGAAAGAGCACACATGAATCTGACAGCTGACAAGGAAAAAACACTGGACTATACACTGATCAGCCACAACATTATGACCACTGACAGGTGAAATGAGTAACATTGATCATATTGGTACTATGTGGTGTTCTGATGGAAAACCTTGGATTTTGACATCCGAATGAACATTGTCCCAGAACAAGCACTCTCCCTCATGCTAATGACAATCCCAAATATCACTGACCTACGCCCGCAGGAAAATGCACCCCACCACGTGGCAAAAACATCAAACAATCAGGAACATGTTGATGAACATGACAATGGCCCAACATGTTGATGTGACCTCCAAACTTCCTACACCCCATTGTGATCAAGCATCAACAGGATTCAGTGGAACATGTTTGATTAACAGAGGCCCCACTGCACAAGCCAGAGTACCCAAAGGATCCACTGCCAACGTCCTGGTTCCAGACCCCATAGGACAACCTGAGAGGTCCTCTTGTCCATGTCCAGTGGTTCAGAGCATTTTTGAGCACAAACCAGAAAAGACCCAAAAGTGCTGAACAAAATGAAACACAACACAACAGAAATAAATGATTTTCCCTCTGTTTGCGTTCCATGTCAGAGTCTACGTCAATGTATTCACTGAGGTTTAAAATAGAATAAATTAGTGAATAAGCCATTGAGACAATCATATAGCTACTGTAAGAGATTCTTACCACAAGGCATGTGGGCAGTAAAGCTGACCTTCCCTTGTTGACTCTTTTCTGATGCAAGTGTCATGACTGAACTCAAATAACTACAATTGCCCAAGCATACCATTATATGACCTTGGATGGTTGAAGTGTGTGTTGGAAACACATGGTGCTAAATATCTTTGACACCCTGATCGTAATCTGAATCACAAAGAACCAAAGTGCTGGACGGAATGAGTAAAGGACAAGCATCCCTCTAATAAAGCAACTGGCTGCAAATACTTGTGAATAGAAGTGACAAACACAATGGGATAATATATAGAGCTGCCACCCACAGGTTATTTTCCATCCATCCAAGTCAACATATAAAGTAGAGCTTCTATTCTTTGGTGAATGAATAAAGTGTATAGAAGTAGGTGTAGCTGATGTAACAGCAGACTGGCCTTGATTCTGCTTTACATACAGACTACCACAATACTATCTTTGTGAAACAAATCCGTAACTTTATATTGAATACTTCTATCCCTGAAAATTGTGAAGTACCAAGTGAACTATGGCAGTTGCTTGTCTGCGTGACGAAAGGGTTGGCGAGATTTTACATTCAAATTTAATCATAGTTGCTTTTTCCATCCAGCTCTGCATCCAGTTCTGCACCAGTTACTCATGGACTTCTCATTCTGTAGATATGGAACACAGTGTAGAGAAAGAAGAACTAGAGCTTTGTAACTATTCTACTTTTCAAATATTTGTATATGATGAAATAATCACATCATCAAGACAGATTAAACCTGTGCAAATTGATTTTCTTACCCACTTTCATACCTCTGCTTCTCAGTTGAATAAGTCACTCAGTCCTTATTATTTTACAACTTACTGCATATCAAACTAAACAGCAGCACTTATTCTTTCTGATGATAGTTATTGCTCTGTGCAGCTAAATGTTGTCAGGTAATCTGGGTTTGAAATTACAGCAAAGTTCTGCATTGACATAGCATTAGCATTGGGCTAACATTACATCCCACTTTGCATGAAAAATAAAGACAAAATAACGCTTCTCATTGTGGTGACTAAAAGATGTGTGCATGTCACCTGTGCACACGTTGCCTGCTGTAAATTCAAACTTCAATGAAAAAAAATACAACAAAACTCTTTAATTTTCAATTTGGCCTTAAGGTCATAATTTTTCTACTTGATAAGGCATACAGCATCCCACCATCATGATTTTAAACTCGATAGATTCCATACAATCTCCACGAAACAATTATGAATCTCTACCACCAGCATTCTGCAACTAAATTATTTGCACTCTCACTTTAACATAGTGGAGATCTTAATCAAAAAGTAGCACGTGCACTGGGTGCAGAGCTCAGACGATTATTTGATCCCCGCAATCCTGTGTGAAAATGACAATAAAGGAACCAATAAATGTTCAATATAAGATGCTGCAACGGCTCATAACGACTCCATTCACACCGACCTGCTAGGTCTTATCTGCTCAGATGGAGAGGAGGTGTGCAGCGGTGCAAGTGTTTACAAGGCTCCCAGTTAGTTACTATACTCTGCGGTCTTATCTCCACCTGATTGGAAACACCAAGTGGTGTTTATGAGTCGGCCTAGGCCTTATCAGTGTCCTCACAGCGTTGACATACTAGATCTGAATCAATAAACAGACACAGCGCTGAGGTGAGGGGGGGAACCATCAGCATTCATGTGTGGTGAGCAGTGTGCAGAGAGAATTGACAGGAAAAACAATTGATCCCTGTCGACTGACTTAGGTCTAAGAAGAGTCATGAACTCCTTGACCGACTGTGATTGGGATGCTGGATTGCAGGGAGCTTGGATTGGAAACTCTATAAATACCTATGAGAATTTCCATGTGTGACACGTGAATAAAAGAATTCACCTGTTGTGTGCAACGTGTCAGCGTCTTAGTGTATAATTATTTATACAACAATCAGCCACTGCCAGAACAAGCACACTTCCTCATGCAAGTGGCAATTCCAAATGTCAATGACTTACCCCTGCAGGACAATGCACTCCACCACATGGAAAAAACATCAAACAATCAGGAACATGTTGAGGAACATGACAATGGCCCAACATGTTGATTTGACCTCCAAACTTCATACACCCCATTCTGATCAAGCATCAACAGGATGCAGTGGAACAAGTTGGATTGACAGAGGCCCCACTGCACAAGCCAGAGTACCCAAAGGATCCAGTGCCAACGTCCTGTTTCCAGACCCCATAGGACACCCTGAGAGGTCCTCTTGTCCATGCCCAATGGTTCAGAGCATTTTTGAGCACATAAGGGGGGCCAACACAATAATAGGCAGATGGTCATAATGTTATGCCTGATCGGTGTAAGTTGTTGAAGAGGTAGGAAGAAAAAATGAGAACAGCAGAGCAAAACTAATCAGTTTTTCAAAGTGGTTTGGGTCAGTAATACTGGCAAAGTGAAAGTAGCATCTGGCAAGTCACATCACCACCTGAATATAATTTTATGGTGTTGGTGGAAAATAGACGTAATCCGCTTTGTCAAAATATATGGTCATGTGAAAAAAAACAACAGATACATCTGTAAGTTTTTTTGTTACATAACTGGACTAGCAAACATTTGATCCTCTTTAGAACAGTATGAAGCACAGGCTGACCCATAACCCTCAGGTCTCTCGGTTTGACCTGCAGGCCAGGTGGGGTTCAGGGAATCGCAACAGAAAATATCATGGGCTCCAGCAGATCAGGTCAAAAAGTGACAAAGCAGCATTCAGACTAAGTAATAAATAGCTCACAGAAACATTGCGTGCTATAGGCTAAGCTGGGATTACTCATCCATATCCTGCCTTCTCTTCTCCCTCCTCTCTGTCAGTCACCCAACACACACACATGAATGCAGGGTGCATGCCCTCTTATGCTCTGGCTGTCAATAATCTGCATTACTGAACTACAAAGTAACCTACTTCTATCATACTTCTTTCCGCATTCAGACTATACAAGCATCAAGTAGCAATGTGCAGGCATGGAAGAGCAAGAAGAGACACACTGCTGCCTGTACTATTCCTATTTAATAGCCTATTTCTGTGATCATTTAGCATATGTGCTGTTGAAAATACACCCAGGACCTCCGTATCAAAAAATATTAGGGGAGACATGATGCAGTGTTCAATGTAGATGTTTGGTGTAACCTGGGAGTGCAGCAGATAATGTGACTGAAGAAATGAACCTGCACTGACTGCAGTGTGCTAAGCTGCTACAGTTACACATAATTTGACGTCACTTAAAATGTCCCTGCTTGAAGTATATTGTGACCAACATGACAAAGCCCCGCCGGAATAAGTTCAGTCTGCTGCATGGAATTATAAAATATATTCTTGTTACTTTAATACAAAAAATATAAAAAGACATTTGTCGTCAGGAGGGAAGGAACATAACTGAATGAAATAGAATTGTAGGATTAGAAATGTCACAGTTATGGTTAAGGTGTCTTGTAACTGGGATTGCTTGTCGTGTCAGGTTAGGGTTGCTGATTTATTCATATATTTGCAGGTTGGGTGGCACAGACTGGCTCTCATATTTGGTCGGGTGCAGATATTATGAAATCCTGAACCACACATCATGACAGTTGCTCTCAACCTACAAGTCACCACATGGTTGTGGAGAAAAGCAAACACTTTAGACCTGAAAGTGGTTTTTACATTGCATAACTTGTGCAGGTGTCCTGTACCTCAGTATAGATTTTATTGAGTGTGTTTGTGAGAGTCAGAATGTGACTTTCTAATTGAACACAAACTAAGCCCTGTAAGGATGGCTGTATTTGAGGCTGTAATGTTTTTTTTTGTGGTACGACATTATGAACGACCAAGCAGCTAAAGCCAGTTTTGCTAAGAGAACATGGAGCAATGACTTTTCACACACGCATAAAAAACTCTAGCTCAAGACTCAAGCCAACAGGAAGTGCTTTAAGGGTGGACACCAAAAAGTCTGACAGCAGCACCATCAACTGAGAAAGGTGCTAGTGCTGAGTTCCAAATAAGCTTCAGAAATGTCAGCCTGAATTTCTGCAATATGGATTTTCATGCATAGCAAGAACTGCATCGGATATCCACGGTGTTTTGCATTAGCATTGCATACATTAAAAAACCCTTGGGGTTTTGGGATGTAAGGAGAGACAATTATAGAGTCAAAAGATGGTGGTTAGTGAGGAAGAATTATAACTAAGAGGCATGTTCTGTCTGTCTCTGTTCTGTTTCAATGCTGTGGACCTACACACACATCCCCCTCATTGACCCATATTCATTTCACCATTTTATAGCACAAACTCCCACCTGCTGAGCTATGAGGCTTACAGTAATTGTATGCCAAAATATACCAAAATGGGCCAGCCTGCAGTGTATTTACCACTCCAGATTCTGGCAGTGTTGCAGAAGGTTTAAGAGGAATCACTGTCTTTGCATTTGGGCAGCAGTAGGATGACAGAGACCTTAAGGTTCAGTTGAATTTGTGAGGACTGTCTATTTACAACACATGCAGAAAAAGAGGATGCTCACTGGATAACCTGTTTTCTCCTTCAACTCTGACATTTGTAGTGTGATGGAACCAAAGCATCATTTAGTCATGAGCAAACAGGGAGTCACTCATCCTGATGTCCAGGATGCTGATTACATATGCCAACTTGCCTCAGGCATTGGCATCAAGGCCACCAAGGCCTCAGCAGAGGACATATTGGCTGGTGTACTTTGACAAAAGGTGAATGTAAAAGGAGAGAAGTAGAACAGTGGTTTACAAATTGTACATGAAATACAGAGCCCTGATATTAATTCAATTATGATGCTTTCAATAAACTCTAAATGTTTCAGTATTCTTTAACTTTATCGTGTCCTTGTTTCATTCTTTATTATGCCTGACATAGTGCAACAGAAGTCAACTCTATAATGAGTCTGTGGAGTTCAGAGACTCAGACAAACTTAAGCTACTCAGGTCCACAATCGGACCAAGAGGATTCAGAATCAATAGGATGATTTACAGGCTTAGTTTAATAGCCATGAAGTTGTGGAAAGGAGTGCTAAAATTAGGTCTACCGATTCTGAAACAATATTCCTCTTTATGCTTATGTCAGTCCTGAGTTGCTTTCAGCACTGCCGTCCAGGTAGATAATGTAACTGGTGGGAAGACTAAGCGTAACAGATTATATACTAGGGATGTCCTTATCTGACGTAAAAGTCTAGGATCAGGGCCAATCAAGGCTTTAAAAAAACAAACAAAAACTTATTGGTATTTGCACAAACCTAAGCCCAATCCTTTGTTCATGCCCACCATCACAAATGTGCTGTAATGAGAGGGCACAGTTTGCTACAGGATGCTAGAGATGCAAATAGTGAATACTTTTTGTCATAAATGCAGATAATTATTAACGGATAATACAACTTGAGCACAGTGGACATTTATTCTGTGCTGATACTGCTATTTTAGGTAATAGACACATGATATAATTAGAAAAGCACCCAGAGTGCATACCTCCACCAAGGAGCTTCAGTCCACCCCCAACACAATCTCCCAATGCACATATTTTGTATGGAACGTGTTACGACCCAGCCTCTAGGGGTAGCTGGGTGCAACAAAAATAAAACCAGGTGTTATAGGTGAGGTCAACCAATTTATTGCTTAGTGACTAAATTAACATAAAACAGGTGAAACACAAAGTAACAAAGTTGGTGGGTGTTGCTAAAATCAAAGAACTGAATAAAACCGAACGAAGGCTAACAGAGTTACAGATTTTATTAAGTCTAAATAACAAAACACAACTAAACTCCCTAGCCAAACGTAAACACAATAGCAACACCCCACCAAACAGAAAGTGCAAACAAATGCCCAGTGCACAAAACTAAACCAAAACTGGTGCCTCTCAACACATATCACAAAACATGCCACAGGACGCGAATAAACACACAGTGGCTACAGAACACATAAACAACCCTAGCATCAGTTCCGATCAGCAAACGCTAATGCTGTCCCTAAACTAATGCAGGGGTAAACAGAGGCCACCAAAAAGTCTTCCCTAAGACACAACAAATGCCTCTTCACAAGTTAACCCTCTGTGTGTGTCTGTGTGTAATGTGTTTGGCAGAGTCACAAACATGAGGCACCAGGGCAAACCGGTCACATGAAATCCCTGTCGCCACGACTGAGGGATGGTTGAAGCTTTTAAGGTCTTCAGGTGCAGAGTGGCTACGGCGGATTGGCTGGAGGTGGAGGGTGCCAAGTGGTGGTCCAATCCGGCAGGTCCGGAGGCGGGGAGACTGGCTGCTTCAGAGCAGGTCCTCCTCAGCTCAGCTAATCAGGCGAGATGGTTTTCAGCTGGGGCTCTGGAGCAGTCTTCCCCAGGTCAGCCACAGCTGGGCTTATAAACAGTTTTTAAAAGGCCACCACAAAAGATATACGGCCCACTGATCTCAGTGGCCGTAACAAACGTTACAGATACAAATGTAATTACATACAGTTCAAATGTCCTACCGACAATGCGGCATGTCTCTTGTGTCTGTGTTATACTGTGAGTTTTGTATGCATAAACAATAAGGAGTGGACCACCCAAGAAATTTTTGACCGCTATGAAATGAAAATATTCTACGTTTTATTGAACCCCGGTCCCCCACTTTACAGTCCCCAATACAGTCCCTTATATGAATTAAAGCCCTTTAAACCTTATTTTAAACCCCTTGACATTAAGTTTAACCCCAGAAATCAAATCCCCCCCTTTGTAAGCCCAGCCTTTGCTAACTAAATGATTTTTAACCCTGGTAATAGAATAAAAATCCCTTAAAAAAAAATGAATGCTCCACTACACTAATGTACGGCAGAAAACACCAACAAAACCCAAAAAAACACCCCGCAAATGAAATGACAACTCAAGGCAGAAGCCCCCCACCCTAAGGAAACGTAAGGAAACCAAAAAGCAAAGCTAATGGAACAGAAAACCTCAAAACCTCCCCAAAAACGTCCCAAAAAGCAGCCGAATGTAAGCGATTTAGTGCTAGCGGCCGAGCTTGCTGCACCACAAGGTCCCTCCAAAGGGACAAATAAACCCCACGTTGGTGAAATAGTGAACAATGTGTGCCAAGCAACATTTGGACCCCAGAGTGGATCTTCATCAGGCCACGGCACACAGCAAGGTACTAATCAGTCCCTCCAGGAATTCGCGATGTTGCGATCGCAACAATTAACGCAGCTTCAACCAATATCCATGAAATCTGCGCGACCTTGCAATTTTGTCCAATCACCGCGACTTTTCCGCAATTTTGGCCAGCCTCCCATGAGTGCCACCAATCATAGCAGTCCCCAGCGCAAACGTAATGCACGTACGTCACTGAATTCACTTCCTTGTTTATGGTTTGAAATACAGATAAATATGCAACAAAAACTACTGTAAAACAATTCCCTGATGTTCTTCACGAGAGTGCAGGTAAACTGTTTTGCACCCTGTGGAATATTGAGGTGGAACACAAATGAAATTCATCGATTGACAAACATTTTTCTACCGCGAGACATATTAGGAGAATGGGTGAAACGAGCAGACCACAGACCAGACAAATCACTGTGACGGAAGCTATTGCATCTTGATCTGTCGCGAGCACTGAAAGAATGAAGGTCAGTTCGATTAATTAATTGACATGACAAGCTGTGAGCCTGTGTGAATATGTGTGTGCCAGGATGTGAAATTAACTTTTTAAACTTTTAAAATCTTTAATGAATTATATAAAAAATGTTTTTTTTACTGTCCCCCGCAATTTTATCGCAACAAATACGCTCAAAACATCGCAACTTTCATCGCAATTTTTTAGAAAAGCTGCTGCGAATTCAGGCATTTTAGGCCGCAACAATCTTGAAAAACGCCCGCGAAATCCTGGAGAGACTGACTAATAGTGAGCTAACACTGGAGCTTTCAGACACGAGAAAGCTCTAGTGGCAATTTATTAGCTAAACCCTTACATGGCCAGTAGATCTCCCACCTGAAACAGCTTGACCTTGTTGTTTTGTCATTTGCCTACCCTCAGATTCTAATGTTATTGTATGAACACCCACTTAGTACTTCAGAAGCGGTGTCCACACTCAGAGATTTTAAATTTTAGAACTGTTGTAATGTTTGCAATGAGCGTCCACACTAGCGTAGAATTTTTTGACCCTGAAGTGAAGACTTCTGGAAATGCTGCTGATCTTATTTTGTTTACAATGATGTAGATATCCATGTTCACTTTCTGGCTGAGTGTTAACTGTGACTACATCTCTAAATTCCCTGATTCATCCCACTCCGATCACTTGATGGTTTTCCAGCAGAAAACTGAATCATCAGCTTTGACTAATGGTGGTTAATTCAACACGGACAACAAATTTTAGGCACTGGTTACCTTATTGTTTGTGCTAACAGCTGTTATGTAGTTAAGAAAATCTCTGGTCTTACTTATCATTGCTGTTTTCCTCCTTAGTATTTTCTATAACAAAGCAATCAATCCCCTACTTGAAGTGTGCACCAGCACCCATATGCCAAATGTACGTGATTTTCCATGTGATATTCATATTCAGGCCTGTTAGTATGCACAAAGTATATTTCTGACATGGTGCTAAAACGCTACTCTGGAGACCAATTAAACATAGGTAAATTTTGAAATGTGTTCATAGTGACAAGGCTGGGCAGCATGTTAACCTGCTGAGATCTCATGCAGATAAGCTCCAGGTGCCAGATCGGATGGAAATGCCAATGAAAGAGAGCGATTTTGGGAACTTCAAGGGAAAGATGAGAGGTGGATTCAGCAGGCAACTTTGATGAAGGCTATGTCCTGCATTTCACACAGCCAGGCCTCCTTAGACAAATCTAACATCATGGTGAAAAAGACTGGCATGGAAAATAGAATGAACATGAATAGCAGCAATCCCTACTCTGCACTGTCCTGCAAAATCAATCATAGTGCCTCTTACTAATATTGTGTCCACAGAATGATAAATGTTAAGATAAACTAAAATGTGTTTTGCACTATAATGTTTCTGCAATAAACTGATGTTGATGTGTATTCATAATCATGCACATTAAACTAGTAATTCATCTTTTTATATATTTATTAATTTACTTGTTTATTATCCCCAGTTGCACCCATGTGCACCCCCAAAAATATCTCTCATATTTTGAAATATTTATGTGGGTGAAGCTGTGGGTTGAAACTGTTTGGATTATGCAAACATAATTTGTCAATGAACCTAACACCTTCTGTCAGGAAAGGCTCAGAGTTCCACTATAGCACTTTTTGTAGCACTCCCAAATATAATGATTCTCATGTGTCTGTCTCTTTTGTCTCCAGGGATTTTCTGAACACTGTACAGGGTGTTCCAGCCCTCTTAAGGTTGACTTTTATCCTTCTCAAATAAGATAGAATGTTACTTTCAGGGTATCTGTGAGTTTGTTTTAATTAAAGGTGTCCAAAATTTTAAATTGTCCTCACCAGAGAAACATATTCAGTTGTCCACTGAAAACACTTGGTCCATGTAACCGAATAGAGATTGTTTGTGGTCTTGTCAATTAGGCTTTTGTCTCCCTCAGAAATGTGATGTTGCAGCACTATAGACCCTAATAGTGAGGAGGCTGGGGTGAATGAATGGGTCAAGAAACAGTTACTATTAGTTTATTTTCTTGATGATTGCAATCTTTTCCTACCCATAACCAATTAGCTCTTCAAACTAAATCATAATCTTTCCCAAACTTTGAACAAAACTGCTTGTTTAGGTTGCACCTGGTACACCAGTCCTATCCCTAAGCATATCAGTAGCAGATCAGGTAGCAGTTATATGATCCAGCCTTGTATATGTAGTCATATGTGAATGTTTTGAACTAACAAAGACGTTGATTTGCTAGTAATCCAATAGGAAAATTATAATAGTAGTGGGCAGAGACCTTTAGATGCATTAATGATAATGATGAAGTAGTTTTTTGTTATGTAAAGATTAGAGTAAAGAAAAACTGATGTTATATAAATGTCTGTACAAAGTCTTAAAACATAGTCTCCACAAAGAAGAATACTACTGGGGGAGGCTCTTAAACATCTTAGTACCAATTCCATAGCATAAGCCCTTGAACACCAGTATTCAGTGTCCTGCAGAATTCCCTTGTGTCCATTCAGTTTGAACTCTGGTTACTTGGCTGGTGAACAGAAAATGAAGAATTTCTTTTCCTTGAGACCTACAAAGATGTCTGCATCACTCAATAAGTGCTTCAGAGAACTGTGGTGTTGTGACTTGTCCTTTACAATGTCAATGTTCATTCTCTGGTCTCACATATTTGTTGTTATGTGGTCTTTGTTTTCCTTCACAGCTTCTGGATAAAGTAGTCGCCCAGCTCAGCAGTTGGCAGATTCATTCAGACTGATTCATCAGAAAGTAGAGACACCAATGTCGCTGTCGTTTGCAGTGTTGAAAGGGTTACTTTGATCACCTCACATTTCTTTGCCTTTATGAAGCTACTTTCTGTCAGCCCAGCTGTGATCACCTCTTTATCTTCACAGCTCGAGGGTGAGAGTTTGAAGAATTGGTCTGTTAGAAGTTGGTCCAGTTGACAGTGAATCCATGGGAAACAAGCAGACAGGCAGCTGAACTTGTAAATGAGCTGATTTCCACATGAGTAAAGATTTCTTCCTGCCCTCAAACCTTATACAAATGGGCAGTTTACAATGTGTGTCAAGACAAGTTATGAGCTGAAGGAGGGAGTATGCCAGAGGAGACATTCTAAATATTAATGCTTTACAGGTATGGAGCCAAACTTACTCATCTAGCTGTCTAGTGTTTGGGAACCTGGTATGATCCAAAACGAATACAAACAAATGATAACCATATACACACATTTCTCTGCTGTTTTTAAGATCCTGTTTGTACACTGTCCATACATTTACATGCATTAATGGTCTACACAGAAAAAGGGGCAAAAACAACGATTTGCATGATGCTCCCATTCAAGGTCATGGTCTTTAGATGTGGATAAACTTGGATACGACTTTACTGCGGTGACATGAGTTTTACTTCAAAGACAACTTGTTTGTCTTTTGGCATTGAAGCCCTTTCAGTATAAACTGCTACAAATTCCTGCTTACAATACCATATTAACTGCTTTGTTTTCTTTTTTTTGAAAAGACAAAACATTGCATAGATTTGTTTTAGCAGGTAAAAAGTAAGCTGTTAGTAAAATTAACAATACAAAAGTACTTTGAGAAAAATCCTGCATTCAAATATAAAATGTCGTCAATATAACGTAATAAAAAAAAAAAATACCATTGGCATTTATATGTTGTTTTGCAATGTAATCTACTGTAAAACAAAACATCACATTTTGTGAAATTATGTCTCATCAGTAAATGTTTTTTATCTGAAAACAAACTTTTCTGCAGCTTTCAGATACATGTAGTAGAATGAATACAACATTTCCCTCAGAAATTTAATAGGGCAGCAGGGTAAATTACAATTCCCCGAATCAGAAAGTCTATATATGTGGTTTGTCTCTATCCAGTGATTAGAGCATATTGTAGCACTTTCTGAAAAATAGCTTGGCTAAGCGTAGGGAAAGATCAGAGTTTCAGACAAAAACAGGAAAACAGAGAAATCTCCCAAGTTAAAATTGACTGTTTTGTTGGCCCATCCATCTACCCTCATCTCCACTTTTATTGTAACCACCTCACATGGCCAGTAGAGGGTGCTGTTAAGAAAATATGAGTCATAACAAGCTGCCTATAATCTGTGAGGTTATTTTTAATCATAGACCATTTCAACAAAATATTCACATGACACACAAGTACCTCTAAACTGCACATAAATTACTAAGTTACTTTCCACCAACACAAACCTATTTTGAAAAATTAGTAAAGGATTCAGTCATTAATATACTGTATATACCATGTGAAATTCTTCTGTTTGCCATGATGAAGTCTTGTACTATTAATACTGTATCTGCATCAATCTGCGTAGGATACATTGTGCATTTCTGCAACGACGAATTCCACATCAATACTGGGGTTATGAGTTTCAGAACGGATTGGAAACTATTGGACATTGTCCATTATTTCGAAGATTGGCTTCAGTTTATAAAATGGATTGTCCATCACTTTTTATGGTTAAACTGCAGAACCAATCATAATCGCATGATGCTGGATAATGTTGCAGTGGGCTGACATCAGTCAAACAGATTAGGAGATATGGGTTATTGGCTTTTACAGGTTGAGATACGCCAGGAGCTGAAGAAGCTGCTGACCTACAGAGTTTTTATAATTGAAAAGACTTTTTATTATCCTGTAAAGTTTTTTTGGCAAGAATCTCACTCCTGGCTTTTGTCTTGGTACTACCCATGCTTAATGCAGGCCTTCCTGGTCAAAACGTTAACTTTTGTCAGCACTCTCCTTGTAACTTAAGGATGGCAACAGGGTTGATACCATACATCAATAGTTGTTCTTAAATGACCATACAAATGTACCTAACTGCGGTACTACTATGCAAGCATTTTATATTTTCAAATTCTGTGCTTATTATGTGTTAATATGTAGCTTAACACAACTACAAATGCCAGTCAACCTCAATGTTTTAACTGTCAGCTGAAGGTAATGAATATAATTAACAACTTCATTTTCCTGCTTCTGGAAATGTCACCGGATTCATTTGTGCAGAAAATGGTTCTATTAAAATGTCACACAAGAAAAGAGCGAAAACATATTTTTCATTCCTCAGATTCACATCATCTGTCAGCTGAACTTGGTCTGTTGTTACACAGTAGAATGAAGTTTTTGTTAATGTGTTTGCATTCTCTTGGTATACCTTAGCTTTTCTTTGCAGGATAAGGCCATGAGATACACGCCTTTATGTTACATTGATGTGTCAATAGCAAATGAATCAGAGTTCAGTATAGTGTCAATGTAACCCTCATTGTATTGCATATAGAGCACTGCATAAGATTAGACTGTACTGTAGATCATATGTAGTGACTATATGGAAGCATTTTGAAAACAGATGTGCTATATGAATTTTATGCTATTGAGTTTTTTTTAAGGCAAACTACATTAGAGGCAACGTGATTCATGTTCTGGTAGAAGAAATAGTAGATGGTGTGCATTCTAAAATTTTATAAATGCTGGAAACAGATTTAGAATAAAATCACTATGAGATAGTTGAAAATGATCAACACTAAAGAGAAGACATAATAGTCATTCCTGCAAAACCTAATAATTAATCACTTTTAATGGCTTATTGTGTACCTGGGAGTAGAGAAAGATGTTTATCTTGACAAAAGATTGAAATGAACATTTATGAATTGACAGAGATGGGCAGTTAACTTATGTTTCTGATGTAAAAGATGCAACCATATATTTTAAGACCATGTTGACTCAATATTATTCTTCCTGGATGGACAGTTAATTTTTAAATAAAGGAATAGTTCATTGCAATATTAGGACAAAAGGGAAATGGGATATACTCAGTTGCATACTGGCCATTAGGCATAGGCTACTGGGTATTGGAGGATATCCTAGGGAGATGCCGCATTTGTGGGCCATCAGATAGTCTAAACATAAAGTTTCCATTCTCCTAGTTATTCTTTTTACTTGAGATGCTACTCAGAATTTGCATGACTGTGCTGCCTTTTATATAGTAACAGGAAATAATGACTTCACTTTCACTGTGAATTAAATTACCCATAACCACTCCAAACTGAAAACTGTCAAGTAATAGACAAGGGATCCTCATGGGACTGGAAAGCATATGGTTGACAATGAGCAAAAGTCTGCATGGAGGAGTGACAACCTGACAGTTGTTCATCTTAAGATATCTCCCCAACTGCAAATGGTAACTGCCAGGTGTGCTCTCGCTTATGCAGTCTGTGCTTTCTGTAGTCATCTGCTCATCTGGGGCAATATCCCCATGCATAATCTGATCACATGTCATTCTACATGTCATACATCTTTATCACCATCGATGTCAGCCAGCTTACACTACGCTGGTGTTCAAAGAACACAGGTAGAAAGAAGACTGTACTGTCAGGATGAATGGAGACCAGCGAACAAGGAGTAGGTAGCGTGGGAGACTAGATAAAAAGGTGAATGACAGATCTGGCAGACCTTTTGATGCAAAACACGTCTTAAAAATGCAATGATTTCATCATAGTTTCTGCAGGTAATTCTTGCAACTGTGGGTGTCAAGGTCCACGTGTCTACAATCAGAACAAAGCTGTACAAAACTGACCTGCATGGGAGGCATGCCAAGGAAAAAGTTGTTGCTGTCCAAAAGAACATTAAAGAAAGACTGCAGTTTGCCAGTGGACTTACAAAGAACAGGCTTTTGGGAGCAATGCCTTGCAGATAGATGAATCAAGTATAGAACTGCTTGGTCACAGTAACAGCAGATGTGTTTGGCGCACACCAAAGGCAGCTTCTCAGGAGAAGTACCTTATACCAGCTGTGAAGCATGATGGTGGAAATGTTCTGGTTTGGGGATGCTTTAATGCCTCGGAGACTGGGCAGCTTACACTCATTGATTCAACTATGAATTCTGAATCATATCAAAAAGTGCTTGAAAATAACACAAAACCAGCCGTCCAGAAGTTGATCCAGAAGTGGACTTTTCAGCAGGATAATGATCCTAAGCACACTAGTAAATCCACCAAGGGATGACTCAGAAAGAAGAAATAGAGTTTAAGGGAATGGCCCAGTCAAAGCCTAGAATCCCATTGAAATGTTGTGATGTGGGGATTTAAAATAGGCAGAGAGTTCAACCCTCGAAAACCATCAAATATCTTGCAAGTGAACGCATTTTGCGAGAGAACAAGTCAAAAATTTCAGCAAGTCAGTGTCAAAGACTGGTGGACAATTGTGTAAGAAGTTATTTCTGCTAAAATGGGCAATGCTTCCTACTGAGGCCAATTACTACTGCCTTTCTCCACAGAGAATATTACATCTATTAATATTGCTGTTGAATATATGATTGAAACACGATAAACATACATGAGGATTGTTTGCTTGTGTAAATACACCAGTCAGCCACAACATTCTGATCACTGGCAGGTGAAGTGAATAACATTGATCACATTGGTACTATGTGCTGTTCTGCTGGAAAACCTTGGATTTTGGCATCTGTGTTGATGAAATTAGACACCAAAATAAACATTGTCCAACAACAAGCACACTCCCTCATGCAAATGGAAATCCCAAATGTCACTGGCCTACCCCCGCAGGAAAATGCACCCCACCACATGGAAAAAACATCAAACAATCAGGAACATGTTGAGGAACAGGATCATGGCCCGTGACAATGATTTGACCTCCAAACTTCCTCCACCCCATTCTCATCAAGCATCAACAGGATGCAGTTTAATTGACAGAAGCCCCACTGCACAAGCCAGAGTACCCAAAGGATCCACTTCCAACATCCTGGTTCCAGACCCCATAGGACACCCTGAGAGGTCTTCTTGTCCATGTCCAATGGTTCAGAGCATTTTTGAGCACATAAGGGGGACCAACACAGTATTAGGCAGGTGGTCATAATGTTATGCTTGATCAGTGTTTAGTGCCGTGTAGAAGAAATCACTGGAGTCAGAACATCTAAACCTAGAGAAAGGGGAAGAAAACACCGATTGCTAGTGAACAGAAAGATAAACAAGATTCCTCCAACAAAATGCCCAAAAGTTGCAATTAAAATTAACTATTAACCCCCAATATTTTGTTTTCTAATTCAACCAAGTCATAAGATGCCATCAAGGAAGACAACCACACACTCACACATACTTATCCATGAAAATAACCCTGATATTTAACATCTCTGGTATCTGTTCAGCCGTAGTGTGGTGGTTTGTTTCAGTGGTCGACAAATCCACATGCTGCTGTAGAAGAAGAAACCAAAGCCTGCTGTGACAGTCCTTAAGGTACATTTACAATAGCTGCATCTTGCCACCGTGCAGCACGCAGGTTTTTTTCAACTTGACCTTTTTTGTTCTCCAGATCTTTATAAATAAGTCTGAAATACTGCTGCACTTTCAAAGGAGGCAAAAATGAAAGTGATTGAGTCGGTGGCACAATCTCTTACGGTCCTGCTCATTCATTCATTTAGTCTTTCATCGCTGCCTGTATTTACGCATTCACTAACTCTCTTGTAGTTTCAGATCCTGCTTCTTCACCCTCATCTACTCAGTAAGTCCATATTCCCTCAGTATTCATTTTTACTCATGACCTGCACGATCATCTATAGTTTTGTAGCTTTGCAGCCATGTTCCCCATGTCTGACTGCTTCTGAACTGTACCTAAACATTTTGTTTACATGCAATTCCAGCCAGGTTGTCGGTGACCCAAGCCAGTTTTGATGACCCATGCCATTTTTTTGCTTTTAATTTTTCTTTGCTTAGCTTTCAGTGAAGCTGAATATTTTTTTTATTTTTTTTTTAAATTTATTTTTGGTCTTTTTATGCCTTTATTGGATAGGACAGTGGACGGAGTCGGAAACGGGAGAGAGTGGGGAAGGACATGCGGTAAATGCCCGAGGTCAGAATCGAACCCGGGACAGCCGCTACGCCTCGGTACTTGGGTCACGTGACATAACCATCAGGCTATCAGGGCGCCCCGAAGCTGAATATTTTGAACTTATTATTGGGGTCTTTCAATTGTGCAGTCATTTCAAGTCATACCTGCTTACTGAGCCACACAATCACAGAATCACTACTGTGGCTGTAGCAACAGACCATGATATTTTGCTGTGTCATTGCAGATTAAGTGACAGATTGTGCATTGAGTGTACTAAATGAGTTTAACATTTGGATGAAAGATTCAAAAATGGCTAAATTTGGCCTGGAGCAAGACTAGTTGAGCACTTTGCCCTACAAAGGTAATTATTCTGACAAAATGAAGGTAATACTTCACTTTGAACTTTGTTAGCTGAGAACACTAAACCAAAATGTCTGCCAAAACTTTTGACTTGACAAAATAACAACTAATTTTTCAATGAAAAACAAAATGACATAAAGAATTTTTATCCTTCAGCCACTTCACTCTATCGTATTTGGGACCCTGAGTCCAGAAGGCCATTTTAGTGATCGATTCATGAATTAAGTTTCTCCAGTAAAGCTCTGCTCCATTTCTCCACAACTACAATTATCCCCCTCAGGCCTTTGCTGTAAATTAGAATGTGTTTCTAGTCAGTTTGCATAGTTTAACAAGAGTGAAAGTTTATCTCGACACGAACATGGCCCAGTATCATTGATAAAAATGAAGAAGGGACCACAGCGCAGAGTCTCGCTGAATTCATTACTTCCTAAATCCTGCTGCATAAATGCATGAATGAGCATCATTTATATTCATTACGTGAGTTATAGTATTTGGCTGGCTGACAACATTGCATTGATATCTTTCCCTGAAGTCTTTTATCCCGTGTTACTTACAATGAATATGGATTGTTGTAATTAATTGCATTTTCATGGAAATGAGCAGCACTGTATCGCTCGCTACCAGTCTTACAGGTTTAATTCTAATTTAGGCCGTCTCTGCTTTAAATATGTGCACACCTGACATGTGAAGTGTACTTCCCTGAAAGACTGACTGTGTAGTCAATTTATCTTTTGTACGGAAGAGCCAGAAGTCCAGTAAAAACACAAAACACAACAAAGAACTGATTCCACTTACATGACCTGTATAGTTTATTCTGAAACAAATACATAACTCAATCTTAGTTAGCTCTGTCTGTAATCCATGTCCCACTCCCACTTCAAAGATAATATACACCGATCAGGCATCGCATTATGACCACCTGCCTATTATTGTGTTGTTCCCCCCTATGTGCTCAAAAATGCTCTGAACCATTGGGCATGGACAAGAGGACCTCTCAGGGTGTCCTATGGGGTTTGGAACCAGGATATTGTCAGTGGATCCTTTGGGTACTCTGGCTTGTGCAGTGGGGCCTCTGTCAATCAAACTTGTTCCACTGCATCCTGTCGATGCTTGATGAGAATGGGGTGTAGAAAGTTTGAAAGTCAAATCAACATGTTGGGCCATTGTCATGTTCCTCAACATGTTCCTGATTGTTTGATGTTTTTTCCATGCGGTGGGTTTCCTGTGGGGGCAGGCCAGTGACATTTGGGATTTCCATTTGCATGAGGAAGTGTGCTTGTTCTGGGACAATGTTTATTTGGATGTCTAAGTCTCATCAACACAGATGCCAAAATCCAAGGTTTTCCAGCAGAACACCACATTGTACCAGTATGTAGCGTAACTACACTTCTTAATGAAAATTTTGCACTCGTTAATAAAGGGGCACCATCTCAGATTACTGAGAAAATTATCATTCGAGATTAAGTCTCAAAGAAACTTTAATTGAATGAAGTAGAACAGTCTCTTAGCTGAAAGTCGTGAATTCTGATTAAATTGACCTCAGTTCCCACACAAAGAAAAACACAGAATCAGGAATTGGTCTAAATGAATATATTTATTAACTAATCTACTAATATACATACATGAGCTATAGCAGTTGAGTCAGAGTGTGTGTATGGTGAATGTGTGATGTCAGATTATCAAACAGAATGACGAGGATGATGGTGAAAGACGGGTAATTAGCCCACGATCTAAAGTTCTGATTTAGATTAACGAATGATACGCTAAAATTAAACCTGTTATCAAGTTATTGCAGCATCAACCCCAGTCAAGAGCAGATAGAGAATGTGGGCTTTTCCTACTTCAAACAGAGCGGTCTGGTCGGAGCCTCCGTGAGCTGGAACGTGATGAAACCGTTGAGTGACGAGCCTCTGTGGATGCTTTCCGGAGCGTCGTCTCGGTTGCTAGGCAACGTTCTGCCGTTGGAGCCCTCACAGCCGTGTAGTACCAGGGATTTTGCCAGCAGAATCCCGACGTTGGCACACAGATGGTGGTCGGTGGTGGTAGGCAGCCGGGCGCGGAGTGCGCTGTCGTCCGGGTTGATGGAGAATAACTTGATTATTAACTGTGGCTCTGTTAGACTTGACGGCGTTTGGTGTTAGCCGCAAAATCTCTAAAAAAATTTAAAAAAACTGTTCTGTTAGAACAGTTTTCGGCTTGAGGAAGAAGCGGTAGTGAAGCAGCTCGGACTTAGATGAGCGTGAGCACAATCTAAATAAAAAGGTCTAAAAAGATTAACAAAGAGCCACAACAATAAGACGCGCAAAAATTTGACTTAACAACTAGACGAAAACAAAAAGGTAAAAGCGCGGAATATAAGGAAGGATGGTAATGAAGATATAGCAAGGAAATTTTGTAACGAAAAGAGCCTAAGAAAAGAAAATGGCTAGAGCCTAAAAAGAAATAATGGCGAGAGAGAGCCAGGAACGGAAGACGGCAAAAGCCTAAAAAAAGGTGGCGAAAGAGCCCAGGACAAAGCGGTTTCCACTTTTTATCCTCTGGCTTCTGGTGGGTGTTTATTTTGGGCGTGGATAGCCGTTTCCCGCTAAGACTGGTAATCTGACTCTGTTTCTTTGTCTAAAAGAAGAGCAAATTGCCATCGCAGATTGAGATACAAAAGGTATGTTATGTGCGCAAAAACGATCTATCCATCTCTCACCATGACTCATCGATATGAAACAAAAGATTGGTAACATAGATATACGTCATTACGTGATAGACTGCACCAAAATAGGGATGAAATATAAAATTCTCATATGTTATTATGCAAATATATATATATATATATATATATATATATATATATCACGTCCATCTTATCACTGGTGAATATAACACATTGGATGAAATGTAGTAGCAAAATATGTCAGATTTCCCCCACTATCACTCTTAATTCATGACAACATATCACTACTATTGGTTGTTTAATGTCGGCACTCCCGTGCATCTGACGTCGCTAGATGGCACTGTGGGTCCATGTTAGAGATGTGAATATTCTTATAAATCTTTATCTTCGTTCTCATATTACTTAGAAATGCGATTTTTGGACAGTTGATATAGGACATCATGTTGAGGCTGATGCAGGTACAAACACGTGAGAAAAATAAACAGAACAATAGTTATTTAGTCCGTTCCTGTATGAATGGATGAAAGTAAGACACAGTTCCAGGTGTTCCTCTGGTATGTGGTCGCGATTTATGGCCTCTCCTTATCAGTTAGGAGTGGAAGAGTTTTAAATGAGTCCATGGGGGAGATGCAGGAAAAACATTCACCAAATCAGTGTGATTTGCAGCCAGTCCCTTTGAAGTTGAGTGTCAAATGGTGATCCTTCTTGAAGATGGTTGTGGTTCACGAGCCTGGATAGTGTTCAATGTGGCAGTTTAATGGTCAGAGTAGACTCAAAGTCTACTCAAATGTTTTGTTTTTACCTCTCACGTAGCATTCCAGAGAGAGAGGGAAACTTTATGTCCGCTACATATCCCCCACTCGGCTCGATGATTGCCTTCCGGGAACTTCGGGCCGTCAGGTTGAGGACATCAGAGGTGATCAGGAACAAAGAGACACAACAGTTGCTGCTCTGATCTGGGTTGATGTATGCTAGTACTGAATACGATATCTTAACACTTTTGCTAGGTTGTCCTAATGGCATTTTAAAGGATAGTCCTACGTTAATACTTAAAGACTGACGCGGTTCTAGTCTGATAAAGAAAAATAAAATAAAGTAAACAGAGATATATAAACATAGAGGAAGAAAAATGATTAACATTATATACAGACTCTTGAACAGGGAGTCTTTACAAGAGTCGTTTGGTTATGGTTGATTGGTCATTTAACCGTATGCGAGTTCAAGAATTGCAGGGGCATGGAACACATTGCTCCCTTCCAATTCAGTTTTTTCTCAATTACCTCAAGGGTTCTAGAGGTACGGTCCTGACCTTGTTTGTTGCGCCTGAAGATTTTGTTTATTTTCTCGTTTTTGTTTGTTTCACCCCCACTTTGTTTTGTTTTCCCTGTTGGTTGGACAAAGATGTAGTACCACACCTTGTCCCCCACTTGGAGTTTGTTTTGTTGATTAGTTTTTATTTCTTTATCTACTCTACCCTTTGTTATCTGCACTGTTGTATGTTCGTGGTTTCCTATGTTTTGTTGGGTCTGGAGTACGGTTGTCCCTGTTGAGTCCCCTAGGGGTTTTGTGTGGTTTGATCTGGTAATCGGTTTTGACTTTGCGAATGTCTAGCAAATCCTTTCAGGGCTAGTCCCCGTAGCTGCTGACTGGATAAGGTGCGGGGGCATGCGGAAACCCCTAAGTGATGACTGGTGTTGGGATGGAGGTTCTGAATGAAGAGAGTTTTGAAGTTCAAGTCCTCCTCCATCCCAGGTTCATTCCGGGAACCAAAGTAAGCTTGACGAAGTCGATGGTAATATTGTTGGGGGAACTCCTGTCGTCCCTGTTTGATTACCAGCGCAGCGGTCAACCCAGTCTGCGATATGTAATCAGTAAATTCCTGTTCTAGGGCCTGACACAGTAGATCGTAGTCATTTCTAATGTAGTCAGGTTGGCGTTCAATGAAGCTGCTGACATCACGACTTGATGTCACTTTGATTAAGTAGGTTTTGTCGTCTACTGAAGCGTTTGGAAACTTTCTCAAGTAGAAGTCGATGTCTTTCAAGTAGGTGTATGTGTCATGAGAACCGGCAAGACCTGGTTCAAAGCGAGATATATTGCGAGCAATCTTGTCTAGATCCCGATCGGTGGGGCCTTGAGGCAGGAAGCTGCCTGAGGGTAAGTAGGATCGAAGAGCAGATGCTGTTTTGGCTTGGTCAAGCTGTGCCTTACTGTCTCGGAAGCGTGGAACCGTTTCCAGTGTAGGCAAAAGAGAGGTGGATAAAAGCGGCCTCCTTCGAACATCACGAGGAGATGAGGTGTTTCTCCTGTTTTCAATGACATCATCATCGAGGCGTGTTTGTTTATGGTGGGTTATCTCCAGGGAATATCTCAATTCCCTCTCGACATCAGCTAATTCTTCCTCTTTGATTTTGTGCAATTGTTGTAAACTTGTGAGTTTATCTTTATTATCTTCTAGTTGTTTTTCTAGGTCTTCTTTCCGCTTTTGGTCAATGTCTTTGCGTTTAGCATAGACTTTGACTTGAGCTTTTAAGTCTTTGATTTCATTCACTGCTCTGTTGAGTAGGACTTTAGTTTCAGTAAAGCCTTCATTGGATTCTTTTAATTCTGCTTCGGTAGTTATCAACTCTTCTCGTTGTTCAGAGAGAATTTGTTTTAAACTGTCAATTTTTTTTTTTTTCTAGCTGACGTGTTTCTTCATCGTCAGGCTCTGTGTCCCTGACCTTGGGCTGAGTACTCAATTGGGCTTCCAGATCGTCAAGACGTGTCTGGGATTCGATTAACAGTTGTTGATCTCGATCATGTTCTTGTTGAGCTGCTCGAACTTCTTTTCTTAAAAGGTCAACTTCTTGTGAGCGAGATTTTAGTGTACTGGTTGTCTGTTCTAAAAGTTTGTATGAATGTTTAAGCTGTGCAGACATTACTGCAGCCATGCTTCCTAACATTTTAGCTAGGGGTTTGTCTTTAAGTGGTTTTGCGAGGGCATCATCGATGAGCCCTTCCATGATTGTTTCAAGGCCAGAAGGACCTGCTTGGTGAACATGGTTTGTAAAGCCAGGTATCAGGTCTTCAGTCATGTCCACTAGCGCAACTTCTAGGTTTTCAAGGGTGTCACTGTGGCTGGATATTTCAAGAGCCATCTTTGACGACGATGGTTAAGAAAAATTGACACCAACAAACAAGTTTTAAGCACAAGGTAGGCCTGTTTGAGCAACGAGCTTGATTACTTATTACTTTGAAAAGAGTAACAAAAGAAAACAGCAACGACAGGAAGTGCAGTAGATTTGCATGCAGTTTAGTGGTTTTGGACTATTTTCAAGTGATTCTGTACACTGCTGTGGTTTGTGCGTTTTTAGTGTTTGATTATTTGTTTAAGGGTTGCGAGCAAACACTCTTGGTGTAATTATTTGATTTGGTTATTCTTTGTTGATGAAGAGAAAGTTAAACCTTGAGATTTGTTAACGAGGAGATAGGCTGGTGGATGTAGTGTAAAATGAAATGAAAATCAAATTAAAAAACTTTGCAGTGTACGTTAAATATTTCCTTTAAAGATGTTCAACTGATTAGTTGATACAGTTAAAGAAAGACAACTCAAACTGACTTGTGTTACAGTAATGAGTTATTATCATATTAGGTTCTGAATTCAGAAGCTGAGTCTGAAATTTCAAAGAGTGAGTGATTTTATTATTCAAACATGGATTAATGTGAGTGGAATTGATTGTGTAAATGATTACTGACAGTGGTTTATCACAACAGGTCATTTACATTTTACAAAATCACCATGCTTTACTTTATCATGCGTGTGTTAGTCATTTTCTGCGACATGCATCAGTTGCTGTAAGAAGATTTTCAAAGTATTTCACATCAAGCTCAATAGCTCAAAGCAGCCACCAGATGGAGCCAAACTTGTTTCTGCTCTAAGTGTAGGAGGAGGGGTTGGGTGTATGACGTCGGCACGTCAAGCGTAAGCACCGCCCCCTGATAGACCCGCAGGTCTGACGTTGGATCGATTCACACTCTGTGGGGACACAGAGGTGGTTACTGCAGCGCTGCTAACTTGGTTAGCTTGGAATTTTCTCAGACAACGGCAAGGCGCGGCGGCCTTAGCCAAAGGAGTACACAGGACATCTGTGTGAATTTAACAAGTATAAAGCACTATGGCTTACAAATGGTTAACAAGCATTTAATTTTTTTCACTCTTCACCGGACAGCAGGGACTTCCCACTTCCAATAAGAACGTGTGTTGAACTAAGTACACACAAGCACAAGCGCTGCTAATCTAGTTAGCTCGGCGCGGCGGCCTTAGCCAAAGGAGTACACAGGACGTCTGTGTGAATTTAACAAGTATAAAGCACTGCAGGCTTACAAATGGTTAACAAGCATTTAAGTCGCTCCACTCTTCACCGGACAGCAGGGACTTCCCACTTCCAATAAAAACGTGTGTTGAACTAAGTACACACAAGCACAAGCGCTGCTAATCTAGTTAGCTCGGCGCGGCGGCCTTAGCCAAAGGAGTACACAGGACGTCTGTGTGAATTTAACAAGGGTAAAGCACTGCAGGCTTACAAATGGTTAACAAGCATTTAAATCGCTCCAATCTTCACCGGACAGCAGGGACTTTCCACTTCCAATAGAAACGTGTGTTGAACTAAGTACACACAAGCACAAGATACCTCGACTGACGTAGCAGTTGTCAACTTATTAGGTAGCTGATCTAACAGTTAACACCGAGGGTCTGAATATGCTAAAGCTTTCTGGAACTTCGCAGCAAAACCCAACGATATTCAGGACGAGATCTCTGCTCTGGCCCTGCGCAGCAGCAGGGACTCGTCAGACAGGCCTTTTACAGAAAGCGCACGGCGGCGCGATGTAAACAAATAACTGGTACCAAGAAAAAGATATGAACCTCCGGGGATACCCGCTGTACGGTTCACACAATTAAAAGCTCAGTTACAGTTCTGCGGGCTCGCAGCAACTGTAATCAATTGCATAGTGTATATCAACACTCCTGGCTCAGCGCAGCGAAGTTTGACACTGTTTTAGATTCTGTTAGGCGTACGGCGACGCCTTGAAGTTTACGTAGCACGGAGCTAACTGTACCGCAGCTTCACTATAGTGCTATTCTGCCGTCACACGGCTGGAAGATTTATTTACAGTAACGTTGCAGTTAATCGCAGACGTATTGTAACAACGTGCGTCCACGAAGTTATAAGGTCTGGGTCATAACTAAGTCTTAAGGCTCAGATTGAAATTTATGCGCAAAGTTTACGTTTAGAAAAAGAAATGTCAGTGCTCACACACATCAAAACAAGCTGAATCGATGGACAGGAAGCTCCTGCTTGCTTTAGCTCACTGGATTTATTTAGCAGAAATTGTATTTCTTTGTGGGGAACATTGGTTTAAAATCGCCTCGCACGGCCGCACCAAAATATGTAGCGTAACTACACTTCTTAATGAAAATTTTGCACTCGTTAATAAAGGGGCACCATCTCAGATTACTGAGAAAATTATCATTCGAGATTAAGTCTCAAAGAAACTTTAATTGAATGAAGTAGAACAGTCTCTTAGCTGAAAGTCGTGAATTCTGATTAAATTGACCTCAGTTCCCACACAAAGAAAAACACAGAATCAGGAATTGGTCTAAATGAATATATTTATTAACTAATCTACTAATATACATACATGAGCTATAGCAGTTGAGTCAGAGTGTGTGTATGGTGAATGTGTGATGTCAGATTATCAAACAGAATGACGAGGATGATGGTGAAAGACGGGTAATTAGCCCACGATCTAAAGTTCTGATTTAGATTAACGAATGATACGCTAAAATTAAACCTGTTATCAAGTTATTGCAGCATCAACCCCAGTCAAGAGCAGATAGAGAATGTGGGCTTTTCCTACTTCAAACAGAGCGGTCTGGTCGGAGCCTCCGTGAGCTGGAACGTGATGAAACCGTTGAGTGACGAGCCTCTGTGGATGCTTTCCGGAGCGTCGTCTCGGTTGCTAGGCAACGTTCTGCCGTTGGAGCCCTCACAGCCGTGTAGTACCAGGGATTTTGCCAGCAGAATCCCGACGTTGGCACACAGATGGTGGTCGGTGGTGGTAGGCAGCCGGGCGCGGAGTGCGCTGTCGTCCGGGTTGATGGAGAATAACTTGATTATTAACTGTGGCTCTGTTAGACTTGACGGCGTTTGGTGTTAGCCGCAAAATCTCTAAAAAAATTTAAAAAAACTGTTCTGTTAGAACAGTTTTCGGCTTGAGGAAGAAGCGGTAGTGAAGCAGCTCGGACTTAGATGAGCGTGAGCACAATCTAAATAAAAAGGTCTAAAAAGATTAACAAAGAGCCACAACAATAAGACGCGCAAAAATTTGACTTAACAACTAGACGAAAACAAAAAGGTAAAAGCGCGGAATATAAGGAAGGATGGTAATGAAGATATAGCAAGGAAATTTTGTAACGAAAAGAGCCTAAGAAAAGAAAATGGCTAGAGCCTAAAAAGAAATAATGGCGAGAGAGAGCCAGGAACGGAAGACGGCAAAAGCCTAAAAAAAGGTGGCGAAAGAGCCCAGGACAAAGCGGTTTCCACTTTTTATCCTCTGGCTTCTGGTGGGTGTTTATTTTGGGCGTGGATAGCCGTTTCCCGCTAAGACTGGTAATCTGACTCTGTTTCTTTGTCTAAAAGAAGAGCAAATTGCCATCGCAGATTGAGATACAAAAGGTATGTTATGTGCGCAAAAACGATCTATCCATCTCTCACCATGACTCATCGATATGAAACAAAAGATTGGTAACATAGATATACGTCATTACGTGATAGACTGCACCAAAATAGGGATGAAATATAAAATTCTCATATGTTATTATGCAAATATATATATATATATATATATATATATATATATATCACGTCCATCTTATCACTGGTGAATATAACACATTGGATGAAATGTAGTAGCAAAATATGTCAGATTTCCCCCACTATCACTCTTAATTCATGACAACATATCACTACTATTGGTTGTTTAATGTCGGCACTCCCGTGCATCTGACGTCGCTAGATGGCACTGTGGGTCCATGTTAGAGATGTGAATATTCTTATAAATCTTTATCTTCGTTCTCATATTACTTAGAAATGCGATTTTTGGACAGTTGATATAGGACATCATGTTGAGGCTGATGCAGGTACAAACACGTGAGAAAAATAAACAGAACAATAGTTATTTAGTCCGTTCCTGTATGAATGGATGAAAGTAAGACACAGTTCCAGGTGTTCCTCTGGTATGTGGTCGCGATTTATGGCCTCTCCTTATCAGTTAGGAGTGGAAGAGTTTTAAATGAGTCCATGGGGGAGATGCAGGAAAAACATTCACCAAATCAGTGTGATTTGCAGCCAGTCCCTTTGAAGTTGAGTGTCAAATGGTGATCCTTCTTGAAGATGGTTGTGGTTCACGAGCCTGGATAGTGTTCAATGTGGCAGTTTAATGGTCAGAGTAGACTCAAAGTCTACTCAAATGTTTTGTTTTTACCTCTCACGTAGCATTCCAGAGAGAGAGGGAAACTTTATGTCCGCTACAAGTATGATCAATGTTATTCACTTCACCTGTCAGTGATCGTAATGTTGTGGCTGATCATATACAGCCACTTGTTATAACTTAAGTGTTTCACGCTTCACTCAAATGATGGCAAATAACCTCTGAATGTAACAGATGCTGGTTTGATTACAGTCTTGTTGAATGTCATTTTATTTCCCGCTACAGGTTGTCTTTGCATGTTTTTAAAATAGATTTCATTGTTTTTGGTTTGTTATCCTTGCATGCCTTTTGGAATATGATTTGTCTGTTGATCATATCCACAATGCAACCACCAGAGCAAAGCCAATGTATTGGTTTCATAGAAAACAGAAGCTATTGCATAATGCATTTAAAAACATGAAAACAATAACTGCAGAAAATAGAAAAATCCTATTACCACAATAGAGACATTTCTGGTGAAACTAAAACATTTTTAAAAAAAATACAGGATAGGAGGGTGATATGATGCAAACCATTAATGTTTTTCACTTGGATTTTAAAAGTGGTCAGACTTGAAGAAAGTATAATAACTTCTAGAAGTGCCACCTCAGTGTTGTACTCTGTGATATTTTGTACTGTGTCTAACAGACAGAAGCCCAATACTTGATGATCTGAGGGGATTGAAGTGGCAAAAGAAAGTGCAGATACCTGTGAACTGGTGACCCGTCTGTGTCCCTTCTGTTTGGAAGGATTCTAGCAGAAGCAATCTGAATCAGTTGAACTTCAGCTGCAAAAAGACTAACACTATATTCTCCTGGAGATAAACCCATCGCCTGCCTGGACATGAATCCTGATTCTTGCTGTGGTTAAAGATGATAGAATGTAGACTTTGTGTTTTGACTTTGTTCGATCAGATGTGGCCAATAAAGTGCAAGATCACACCAAGATTTCTGACTTCGATTTTAGGTTTCAGATATAGAGATGAGAACTACCTTTTAACCTTCCTTGTGTTTGTCCAGAGACAATGTTTACAGCTTTATCTGCAATTAGATGGAGAAAGTTCATGTCATAATTAACTGGATGTAGTCATTTGAGGACAGAAAAAAGGTCAATTTGACAGCTGTCTGCACTAAAAGGGGTGAATGGGTTCTACATGTGCAATTTTCGATGATCAGAAATTGATTTTAGAGGTTTAATGAACGCCAGGAGAGGAGCTTTCAGAAAAAGATGGCATGACAAAGGAGATTGTTGCATATTATAAAGCATCTGCAAAACATCCGCGACCTGGCCCCGGGTAAGCGGTAGAAGATGGATGGATAGATGCATGGATGGATGGATGGATGGATAGATGGATCGGCTAAAGAGACTGGTGGTGGTCTTGTTGAAGAAATGCCTCTAACTCCTTCAGAAGAAATGGCACAGCAGTCCTAGAACAGCTAATGGGGGTCAGTGGAATCGATTCACTTAAACACATGTTTCAGGCGAGTTCTTGACAAGTTTAAAAATTATGCTATATGCCTAAATGAAAATGTAGGCTACGGTTTATCAAGTTTGTCGTCAACATAATGCATCTAGTATGCATCCCTTGCATCCATTGCCCACAACAATGTTGGAAAGCATGCAGTAGGCCACAACAGCCCAGAAAAGGTTTACCAAGTTAGAGTTACATGTACCTCCGGTTCAGTCTAGAACATGAAAATGACTTTTCTAACCATGGAATATGTGCTCAGTCACATTTTGTGTGCTAGTGTGGGCCTGTTGGTAGTGCACCTATGTCGGTAACCTCATACAGAAAGAGTGTTTCACCAAAACAACTCCACCTGTCACTATTTTGATGGAACACCAAAACTGCATCCTTCGCTTTTCTCTGTCTAAGAAATGGTTTAAGAAATGCAAGAGCATTTTTCCCCACAGCAGAATGATAGTGAGGTGCAGCCAGACTATTATGTTCCACAGTATGTGCTGACTAAGCAAGACTAAAACTTACCTAAAAGCCAACCAGTACTTTCCATTACCTTTTTTTTTTTTGTTTTTTTTAGAAGAGGCCACTATTCTGGAAAATCAGGGCATCCTGAACAGACTCTGGAAATTTAACCATGACATTGGTGATTGCTGTTGTGAAGAAGCCCGCTGTTGAACATATGTGTTTTTTCCCAGAGATCCATCAATTGTTCCTAGGACTTTTGAGAACATGCCAAGGCCTGAAACCCCACTGAAGAGATGCAAAGAGTTTTGATAGAAGTATTAAGTGATTCTCTCGACTTTAAGGTTCAAAGTTGAATTTATTTTCCTCCAGCAAAATAAGAATAACGCACCTTTGCGATCAGTATTTTCTAGTAGTGTCTTCCTTGGACTTTCCAAATAATTTAACACAAGTGGATAAATTCTCTTCCTTCTATGTACTTCAAGTATACAAGTATACCTTGGTACAAGGAGGGAGTGCACCTGAGAACAAACTATTGTAGCCATGGCAAGTGCAAAACGGGTTAAGTTATGCTTTTTTAGTGTTAAACAATGGCATATTTAGCAGTAAACAGACTACTTAGTAAATTGTGTTGCATGATTAGTTTAATTTTACAGTCTGCAAAGGAAACTCCAACCAATGCATGTACAATAAAGCCAGCTGCAGAAATAACTGCATTCACACCTTTCCATTTCTACATTTTACTGAGACTTTAAATCCCATTTTTTGACACCAGTAGTGGGATAGGGCAGCACATTTTTGCCATGGGATCCTACAGTAGTTCAACTACGATATCTTGCATTTCTCAGATAAGAAGAGAAAAGACTATAACTAATAGAAATGTTGACCATAACAAAGCAAATACAGCCGAGGTTGCAATAAACCATAATTATCATTGAATAACAATCTTTGCTTTCCTCTTGAGCCTCAGTTTGGCTGACATTTCAGCCTGGAGATGCTGCTAGTCAAGGTTTGAACTTAGACTCCTGCTATTTCAGGCAACAATATCCTCTTTTCTTTATTCTCCATTAGCTTGCCCAGCTGATGTATGGAAAATCACATGGCAGTTGTTAAAGTATGGGATATGTTGTCATGAGAGTGATGTAATATTCCTTTAGCCCTGGCGAGCTGTCTGTTACTACCGATGCCCTCACCTGTGCTTTGCATTAATGCAGGAGAAAAGAAGGCGGCAGGCTGCACTGCGTCATCCTATTGCAGATTGTTGCCGGGGACTCCAGATGTGAGAGGATTAAAGCGGCTATAAATCAGTGCGGGGATGAATCAGACAGACAAATGCTGCTGTTTGCTGCTTCTCACAGGCTGCTGGGCCCAGTTTGACATCTTCTATTCATAGTGTGAAGAGGAGGAGGTGGCTCACTGTGCGTCAAAGAAATGTCTTTCCCGCCTTCAACAACTTTCCTCTGATGTGAGGAATGGAGCTAGTTTGTGACTCAATGCATGAAGGACTGACACTGTTTTCTTTTGTACCAAGACCTTGATTTGTGCTTCAAAACACTATGTAGGTGTCTCTATTTCCAGGGAAATTCACATACCTTTACTGTGGTGTTTGGATTGATGCTATGTACCTAGGAAATGTGAAAAATCAAGCTATCAGGGAAGAATATACTGTAGCTGCATCTCTCAGTGTCTCTCCTGCATGAATTTTTTTTGACTATAAATGCTCAAAGATGTCTTACCCTTCAGTCTGAAGTCAATTCATATGCAAAAACCATTTTCAGAATGATAAGCTTGAAAGCAGTGTGTCAGGCTTGGCATGAAAAATAGGAGATATGGCGGCAGTGACAGAGCCTCCTATCTCCGGCACCGGATGCATAAGTTCTAAAACTCCTGATCACCTTGAGATGTGACTTGATATAAGGGAAGTCATTTTTCTGACACATCTCAGCTCTGTCAGTAACAATATATGAGCTGCTTATTCAGTAAGCTTCTCTTGCCTTTTCAATGTAAAATCTCTTTTTCTTTCCCCCTTATGTATTTCACCTGGTTCTTTTCAACTTCTCTCTCATCCAGTGTCGCTTGCACTTTACTGTACTGCTGCCACTGCATCCATGGATCACCTCAGGCCATTGAGCATTACCTTGTTCGGGCTGAAGCATAACCCAAGAAGTCAGCGACTTGACACGCTGTCAGAAAAATGTCACTGCACTTTTTTTTTTTCTTCTGCTGGTATTTTAAAAAAGGGACACCTTGACATTTGGAACTGTGGTTCAGTGTGTTTAATCAGCAGGCACAGCACGTTTTAAGTAAAAGTAAAAAGTTTAAGGATTTGTCCTTTTGACTTGGCAAAAATTTCTCATTAGCACGGATGATGCATACAGGTAACTGCTAACAGGACAGTTCAGGAAAATGACTGAACAAATGGAGCATTTTTTTTCTTCCTGTCTGTAGTTGGAGGAAGAAAAATAAGAAAAATCTCTGGGTAAAATTGGATGGAGAAGGCTGATATTAATATTTAACTGGCCTCACTCCCTGCTATCCTGCTGTCCCCACCTTAACTGGTCGAGGCAGGTGACCACCTTCCCTGAGCCTGGTTCTCTCTGAGGTTTTTCCCCCCTTCCCTATCCTAGGGTTTTTTCTTTGTTTCAAGATACCTTGTTGTCAAAAGGATAGAGAAAAGGCCTCCGAGGGGAAGATTTCATTCACTAGAAAGAGAATACATAGAGAGATGACGTCATATGTTACCCTGCTGCGGTCTCAATAACCAAAGCCAATGATTCCAGAAGGACAGGAGCTTTAATGTATGATGGATATAATTTTATTATGTCACTTAGGATTTTTCCTGGTAAAGCAACACTGCATCTGATGAATTCCAGGAACAGAACTGCTGGATTAATCTGCATTTTCAGGCCTTTTATCTGCTCTACACTGATGTCAGTATAGAAAGGGTAAACATCTGTCAGTGACGGTCACATCTGGGTCCTCACGTGGACCCATTTGTAGATCGGTGTACAGTACAGCAAAGTAGACCTGGCCCAGGTTTCCTCTGCAGTGACAGATGGTGTGGTGATTGTGTTATGTGCTCGGGAACCTGCCCCCTCCCCCCCACAACCAACCAACCACACTCACAAACACACACATCCACATACGCATAGACCTCATCCTCCACCATCTAGTGCACTGCCTATTTAGATCTGCACAATAGATAGCAGACATCAATATTTCAGCCATTTGCTGATTATTTCTACTTCTTAGCTCAAGTACTCTTTATAATCTCAGTGCTGGGACTGATGACGTGAATGAATGTCAGCTGAGTTAAAGGCCAAAGTCATTGATAATTGATTGCAAATGCGATATCGTACCGTTTGGTAAAGCTTTGACAGTAATGTAGAAAATGGTTCTGCACAGCATTTTTTAACCAAACCCACACACTGTTAATCCCTGAGTTTGACATGAGATCTTCGTCAAACTCAGGGAATGCCATTCTTTACATCTTCTGAAGCATTTTTCCCAGAAATCCAAAAGATGATTGTCTCACTTCACAAGAGATCAGACTAAGACACCCTAACATACTCTCAAGATGCTGGTATCACTGACACCAGTCACTTGGAGTTGCTCAATCCCCCTCCATACCACATGGACAGGTCTAATAATGTCTAAAATGGACAACTTCACATTTCTGGGCTCATCTTGGTTCTTCTATATGAGCATAGCAAATGTTGGAGTCATAATACAATGAACCCTAGATAGGTTGTGAATGTAGAACTTATTGATGTTTCTGCAACACCTCCATCATGCCAAAAGTTCCATTTGTGTGCCAGGATTTTCAAAGTCAAACTGGCTTGTTGCCAATCATTTTACTCAACACATTTATGCTTCTCAGAGGTTAAATTGCTTTGCTTCATTGGCTCTTAGAACAGAAATCATCAATATGTTGTTAGTTTTGTTGCCGCCTCCCTGCCCCACTATAGTGAGGCTCGACACTTTTTGTTTGCTAATTTGTATTGAACATCTCAAGGGACCACGTTTAGCTATTCTCATATTAAAAGAGGACTGTGCACCACTTAATTTACCCAAGTGAAACCACTGCAGCCAAGACAGTGGAGGATGTAAATGGTAAAAATTAGAATGAGAACTGAAAGCTTCATTCTCGCACAATGAATCGCTCATCTCAATGCAATTTACTGCGCTTCATTGCTTTTTTTCCATGAGTGTTGTTTTTATTGAATGAAACATCACCAAGAATAGATTTAATTAGTTGCTAACTTCCTGCCTTGTGCCGGGGTTGTAGCATTAGCTCATCTGCTCACATTGTGAACCAAGGTTGAGTGCAGACTTTATGGATAATGAAAACAAACTCAAATACAGGCTACTGTGTAATTGCCAAATTCACAGCCAATCAGGGCAAATTGAGTGATATTTTTACAGAACAACTGGGGTCACTCGTCCATTATCTAGAAGCATACAGAGCCATGGGTATCATGACAGGCCCTCAGCACTATCTCTGTATTGTCAAATTTTTTTGCCACTGTGTTCTCTTCCTGCATGACAATCAGGTTTACAAGTATAAATTGTTACCTCCTCAAAACTGGACATTTTAGATAAACATTAAACACTACATTGTACTTAATTTGCTGAGTTCTGACATTGATGAGCACAAATTTATCTTTGTGTGAATGCAGCCCAATTGTAAGTGGTATTAATGTTTACAAAATAAGTTTGTGTTCACTTTTTTATGTTAGTGTTTAATCAATGAAAGATCTATTCAGAAACTGAGGAGAATGTTTTCATGAGTTACATTTTTGGCCAAGAGACAAAATCTTAATTATAATCTTGTTACACTGTTGGCCCAATTTAAGGTGCAAAAAAATCAATGTTTTATTTTAAAAAGAGAGAGAGAAAACAGAAGGAGCAGAACCTGAAAGCCAAACTCTCACTGTATCATTTATTCTACAGTATGTTCCAGCCATCTGCTTACAGTATTAACAGAAATGTAAATTAGTTTACAGAATTACAGAAAAAATAACGAAAATGCACTTAACCTGATTGAAAATGTAATAAAAAGCCAATAATGCAATAACTAACCAATGTGATCCAATTAAAGTTTAAAAATCAATGTTAGAAAAAAAAAAAAAAAACACAAATGCAGTTGTCCAGATATATATGTAACATTCAATAATGAAATAATTTACAAAAAAGGAAATAAATGTGCACTCAACCTGGACAGAAATATTATAACAGCCCAATAATGTAATAACTTGACCAATAATGTAATAAAATTTTTAAAATTATATCAATTTGGCATTTAAAATGACATGAGGCTTTACCGCTAGAGGGAAGAAGCTTTTATGACTGGTTACATAAGCTTTTGTCAGGTGTTTTGAATGCTGATGTACAAAGCATGTGAACGATGTTTTGTTGGATTGTGGTTGTTTTATTGAGGCAATGCTTTAATGGAAGTTTATGGTATAGTGAATTGAGACGAAAGTTTAGGAAACAGTTATCTGAGGCCTCCAGATCTACTCAGAAGTTTGTCGGACCTGGGTTTCTGGATCCGTTCGTGGTTTCCCAGGGAGGTTGTCAATCTCCCAGCCAATAGGACAATGATGTATGTATGCTCATGTGCATATGACTTTAAGATGAGTTGCATTTTCATCTTAGCGTCCTTCTTTCATTCCAAATTAGTGTATATAGAATTCATGAAATACCTGACAGGTCTTGCATTTCCAGTAAAAAAAAGAAAGTTATTATAATATCAGTCAGGATATTTTATTACATTATTGAGTTTAATTGTGTTTTCAAACTCTATTACATTTCCAGGCTACAGTATAATGACCACACATGCGCTTAAAAACATCAGATCAGTTTTAGATGCAAGTCGTATCAAACGCGGTCTCCTGTTGTGCTAAATGATAGGCCTGCACTTTGACCACCGTGCATTAAACAAGTCTATGTGAATGCTGTGATGTATTCTAGAAGATTAAAGGCTATTTGTAGTGCAGTTCTCTTATCTTTTTCTATAACCACTTGCACTTAACACTAAGCCATGATCTGTCTACAACTGTTCTATATAAGCTTTTAAGGGCTCACAAAGCTACTCTGAAGCCAGATACATAAGATCAGTATATCATGCTATTGTCCGCCATAATAATGGACAATACTAATGGTTTGCCAGTTCATTTGACAAATGTGTTAATCCATAGTATATTTGATTTGTTTCATTTGTATCTGGAAATCAAGTTGTTCAGACTTGAAAGTTAGATGGTCTTTGACTAATGAAAATGTACATTCCAAATATAACCCTAAAAGCAAAGTACATTCCAAACTGAATTGTGATGTACTGAGTCATTTGCAAATACATTTGAGAGTTAAAGGGACAATGTTGCCTTCTCTGTAATTTCCCCTTAAAATGAAAGACAAGTAGGAATAGCAGACAGCAAATTAGAAAACACATTTATATAAACCACATTTAAATTAATCACAAACTGATTATCATTCTGTGCTGCAAATTCTTATTATTATGAAGACACTGATTGCTTCCCTTATTACATTTTTCTGTGTAATTTGAAAATCTCCAAGTGAATTGGAGTCCAATCAAACTTTTAAAGAGGATGTACAAGTATAAAATAGATTTCACCCAGGCCGTTTTGAGTTTTCTGGCTCAGTTACAAGTGGTGCATCTGTGGGGAATCGCAAAATGGCTCAAAACAAAACCTTCTCTTGGCCAGAAGCTTTTTCTGCACATGGCGTCAGTATGTGGGGAAAAGTTGGAAAACCAATTGCGAATCTGTAACGTTTCCAGTGCAAACACAAACCCAAAAATCAAGTAGAGTTTGGCTTCATAAAACCTTTTTTTTTCCTTTTTTGTCTTATTACATCTCATTTCTTTGGCTGCACCGCATCCAAAGCAGCACAGCCATGAATTTGTCACCCAACTGTCTCAAAAGTTCAACTTTTACTGAGGCTGCACTTATTCTATACTAGAATGGGGACTGGTAGGGGATTAGGATGAAAATGCTGGGTGGGAAAGCAGCGTCTGGTGTCTATGAGAGGGCGTCAGGTTAGATCTCACCTCTGCTTCTTAAGGCTGCTAAACTTGCAAGTCTGTTTCTTTATCCACCAACCTGCTATTGCTTTTTAGGTGTGGAAACTTGTTTTAACCAGACCTGAGAAAAAAAAACAAACAAAAAAAAACAAATCTTGTACTGATGATGCTCATTTTTCCACCACTGTATACACACCTCACTAAGGATTAGTAATGGTGAACCTTACAAACCAACCGTAGAGTGGCAATGTCAACACCAGGGTATACCTCCTCTATTCACTTCAGCCTCATATAGTAGCATTACTTAGTTTAGCTGTTAATTAATTAGTGCCTGTCTGAGTTCATTTAGTTTATCCATCCATTCTGGCGGCAGCTGTTCTTGCTGTTGTGCTGACAAGGAAATACATAAACTTTTAGAGGTCTTTTCTCTGCACCTGGGTGGTGCAACTACAGTTTTTCTTTATGTATTCGAAAGAGTTACCATTGGATTGAAGAACAAGTAGTTCTGCAACAGATTGCCGGCTGCCACAAAGCCCTGACCTTAACATTATGGAGTCAGGGTGGGATTACATGGGGAGACAGACAACAGTAAAATAGCCCAGATGATCTACAATATGCTTTGAACCAAATACAGGTGCACGAATGTACTGAAGAGAAGTGGTGTGATTTTAAAGACAAAGGCTGTGCCCACTGAATTTAGATTTGATTCAGTTTTGTTTTTTTCTGTTTTGTTTCTTCATACAAACTGATACTCTGAATAGGAGCCATCAATTTGAAGCAGATTTCAGATTAGCCAAATTATTCTGAACAAAAATAGACTGGGCAATTACTACTGAAGTTTTCCATTGCAAGAATCAACAGATTTTGAGACTTTAATTGTGGCGTATGTAAACATCTATAGATGCACAAGCAGGATCTCTGACACCACTACAAACAAGCATTACAAATTAAGTTATTTTATTGTAACTGTGCAGATGTCCAACATGTTGCAAATACTATGCAAACATATTTTTTCCAATTTTGTTTAAAAAAAGTCTGGTTCTTCAGCTGCTTAAAGCTCCAATATGCTCAACAGATAGTTTCTAAGTACCACCAACTGTTTGGTACTGAGCACAAACTGTACAGTGTGAAACTCAATATGTATCATTCATTTATATGTCTATTTAACTTTGTTTTCTTATGTATTTTGTGCACATACCATTGTTTTCAGCAGTGTGACTAAGCCACCAGCCTTATTCTTGTGCACTACACAAATTGACCCTTAAACAAGAGGTAAATATGAAGAGTTCAGGATTGTATGAGTGAAGTTTCCTCCATAGAAAGTGTGTTTTGTGTTTTTAGACAGGTGTTAAAAGAGTTGGTGCAGGATTAAAAATGAAACCAAGTAAAACTGACCAATCGAAAAGTAATGTTGCTGTTGTGTACTTGGAGACTAAAGGAATAATTGCTTCATAATAACCAACCTTAGACATTGATCAATTCACTGTAAAACGTTGTGGAGAACTGTTTATGATTCTCAGATCTTTGTCTCGAAAAAAGAGCTTCCTGCTGCTAGAAAATTAGGTTCATGAGAACAGTGAGACTGAGCCAAAGCAGTAAAGTTGTGGGTCATAAAACCCAAACTGTGTAGATGTAAGGAGTTTCTGTTAACTCTCTGCAAGTTCATCCCTTGCCATTAACATGAAACTAATTTCTGATCAGAGAGTGAGCACACTTATAATATCCCATAGATGCTGTCCATTTTAAACAATTTCAATGACATATGCCCTTGTAATCAGAATGTACTTGGGCCCTTCTTCAGTTTGCCAAACTTTTTTTTTTCCTGTATTGTATTTGCCATGACCTTGCACAGTACATCTGAAAATAATTTGTCTGAGCCCACAGGGTGATGAAGGGGTGGGGTGGGAGCGGGAGAAATACTTTCCCCGATCCACTCCAAATGACAAGACCAATCACATTTGTATTCAGTGTGGCAGACGTAGGGACAATAGAGGATTGTGGTGGGGAATCCGCAGTGCTATGGGGCAGCCACACATCTGTGGCCAACAATGGAACAAGAAACATTTTGTTGTCGCATTTCAAAATTGAAAGTTCACAGTTTGAAAGGAGTGAAGCATACTCTTGCAGAATGACTGACAGCGGAAAATGAAAACAACTTCTTTTTCCCCGCTCAAAGGATGATCGCAAACTTCATGGTTGGTAAAACTGAATCAATCCGCTATATTCCTGAGATCTAGCATAATAATTTCAGATCACTTACGATGCTTTGAAATAAAATTCTATATCTTTTAACCAATTAAATCTGAATGAGTAGCACACTAAGAAGCAAGAGGTGTGCATTCTCATGGCGCTTTCTGAATAACACTTGTTAATGCACTCGAGAGCCAACATTAGTCATCAGAGCCTTGAATTCAAGATGTCTGAGCAGGAAGACAAACAGTGACAATGTCTGAGGAGTGTTTGGCAGCTGAGGGGGTTTTATGTTTGTCCTCTGAGGTACAGCACAGACAGAGGGGGAATAATTAACACTTTGAATGCTCGCTTTAAACAGAGACACAACTGTGGAGTGACGACTTGAACAGAATGACTGATTGGATGTTTGGGTGCAGGGTGGGAACTGTTACTCACTGTGGTGTCTGGGTGTCTTTTTTAAATTGGGTTTTCTGTGCTGAAGTTTTTCCAAGCCAAAAAAAAACAAGAGTTCAGTGCATTTACATGTCATTTGTGGTTTATCTGAACTCTGGAAGCAGACATTAGGTGATTTAATAAGTGGCCTAATAGCTCTTTTCGGCAGAAATTTTTGCTTGACAAAAGCACAGGTGTAATAGACGGGATAAAGAATGAATGGATTTCATTGAGATGAGCTGGTTCCAGGTTCTGGCTCACTGTCCTGACACGTTGGAATATTTAATAGAACTGAGCCATTGTTAAGCAGACCTGTGCTTTTCCCTCTATGACAAGTCCGAATGTCTGCTGTGAAAAAGGTGAACTTGACATTATCAACCACAAGTACATCCTCAAATCTGAGTGAAGCCTTTAGGGTGCAGAAGATCGCAGTACTGTGTTTAAACTCCCACCGACCTTCCTATATCGAGCACTCTTATTAGGCTACCTTCTGTTTTATGATTGTGCACAACAGTGAAATTTATGTTTTATATAGAATCACAGTGGAAGAAGAAAAAGCAGTCTCCATGACATGTATACCACTTTTAGCCAAAGATCCATCAGTGGTTTTTGTTGCATTAGAGATGACACCACTTGACAATTACTCAAGACCCCGAAGTATCACTTTACTGATCAGTGTAGAATAAATAGCTACTGCCGAGTGTTATAAAAGTACTTTAAGTGAAGGAGAGGTTGATTATAGATGCAGCCCCTGTTAGAACTAAATGCTCCAAAACTCATTCATCTGCCTCTAAAGCAGAGCAATGACTTTGATTCATTCAAGTTTTAGGACACACTAGATTCAAATAACCATTAAAAATGTCAGAGTAATCATGTGACATGTTGAGATTTGACAGCATTATTGATATCCTTTACTGAGCCTTTATTACGTCCATTTTTTTTTTTAGAAATAAAGATTTGTGACCAAAGTTTAAAACTAATGAAAACTCAAGGATTTAAGATGTGTACATTGTTTTTGATTGAGAAGCCAGGGACACAATAGTATTGAGTGGCAACATCTTGATCATGACACAGGATAGAATTAAAAAGGAAAAACATAAATAAAAGGTACGAAGCGAAAAGAGGCTAAATGACCCCATTGCTGAAGGTCCCCTTTTAAAAATATGTTGATCAACTTTAATTATTGATGTTATATCATTGACAGTTATTGGCAATAGACAAGTGTTTTTGCATAATGGGTATAAAATGATGGCTCCATCAGTATTTACACTAGTTCCCTATAAGCCATGCTTTTACTGTGCAATTTTTATTTATTGCCACCCTAGTTTTTTGAACCCAGACTTGACAAGCTGAGTCCAAATGGTAGGGTGGCCAGATTCCAACAACCAAATGCAGGGCAAAGAGTGAGGTCTGAAGGGCTGTGTGGGACATGTTACACTACAATAGTACAATAGTAAAAGACAAAAAAAAAAACTCTTCTACTGGCTTTACTCAGTTATGAGTAGATCTACAGTCTTTATTGTAGCAGCGTTTCTTTTTCTTTGTGATAGTTTCCATCATGACCTGCTGAAATCTGCATAGTTTGTGACTTTGTGATGACTTGCAATGTTCCCCGTTTGGCGTAGCGTATGCAGCAAGACAGTGACAGGTTAACCTGCCCATGACCCACTTGACTGACATCATATACAGTCCCATGATGACAGCCTTTCCCTGTGTTCTTCAAAGCCATTGGATCAAAGATAGATTTTTGCATCTGTCCTGCAGTGTTGAAAAGTTTTGAAAAATTTAGCCAATCAAAATGCAGGGCCATTGTCTCAATATGTAGAACGTGGGTCGAGGGAAAAAAACACATGCCGTGCAGTTCTGCATAAAGTAGGACACCTGGTCACCCTATAGCTATGCCCTGAAGCATACCCTGCTATATCGTCTTTTTTACTCTGAACGAGGTCATAATGTACAAAATGTGCATCAAGCTGTACTGAAGAAGATTTGAAACTAGAAATTGAGACCACAAACTCATTAGTACACTGTTTACTGAGGTAACAAATCAGGCGAGAAGTAAAGTTATTTTGTCAGACCCAGAAGATACGTTTATGCTTTTCTTATGGTATATGAGTGAAAGAGATGTGATCCCTGATGGCCCTACAGCACATACATATAATACTGTGCAGTTACAGCTCAGGTTGTTGGAGCTGAATGTACAAATCTACAGCCCTGTATTTTTACATAATGTGTCTTTCTTTGTGCCACATCATTGTAAAAGTCCCTGTGTGACAAGACTTATTAGATAAGACTGGAGAGCCAGAGTTCATGCTTTGCAACAGATTTTAAAATAATTTGCTGAAAGAGCCATTTATTATAGCTAATGTCCAAATGATGATTTCCTGCCAAGGGCTAGGTCACCCTCCTTTATTAGTATTATTATTATTTTAGTGGATGTCATTTGAATAAGGGTAGGTGGAAAATCAAGGTATCTTTTAAACACCAGCCGTTCTATAAACTTAAGCGCTTGTTAATTGGAAGTATAGACCCAATATTCTGATTATGTGTAGGTTTTGCACTCGTTTTTCACAGTCCTATAGGTTTTACTCAGAAGATATGGACAAATTACTTTAATTGCTGTTTATACTAGAAAACATGTTTATATGGTGAGACATACTAACTTATATATATATACACATACACACTCCTCATCTCTGCTTAAGTCAAGCAGCTCAAAACTACATTAGCACCCCTAGCATAAAAGCATCCAAATCTCCAAATGAAGTCTTATCCATTGTGGACACAGGTGCCAGGTTAAGACGAGAAGAGAAATGCACAGATTTAAGTTAAAGTATATCTCTGGTTCTGCTGCACTGATTTCAAATCTTCATTTTTAACCATCAATCATGACTTTAAATATGGTATGACCACGAAAACCTAAACAAGTACTCTTTAATGAAGACAGTGAGATGTGGTTGGATGTTTTGGAAAGCTAGTGAGTTAGCCCAGATTAACGAGTATCATATTTTGAAATGACACTTGGAAAGACATACATAAATGCAAAGCCCAATTTATTACAATTAATAGAGAGTTTTAGTGGTGCAAATTGACACGCAAGTGAATCAAACTTTTACAAACACCTGCATGGAAAACATGGTGGCACTGGGCCCTTGAGGTGAAGGTAAACTGGCTCTCCTTCAAAGGTTGTCAGGAGTTACGGCCACCAAGCTGCCACTGGTGAGACCTTGAGCATGGCCCTTAACCATATCTGCTCCAGGGACACTGTAGTTTGGCTGACTCTGCGCTCTGACCCCAGCCTCCTAACAAGCTAGGACATCCAAAAACGCATACATGTGGGATCAAACAAAGGTATCTAATCCAGCCTTGCCACCGATCTAGCTTTACCAGAATGGATTGCATACAGAACACAATTATCAGTGATTTTTAACTTTGTCATTTATTTTCACTAGGCCTTGGTTTGACTTCAAAGGGACAACTAAAGAAGCAAAAAAACAGCAAAATTACATTCTACTGGGCTGCTGCTTTCTTCCACTGCAGGTGCCCCTTCTTGTGAGGTGGTGTAATGATCGTTACCTTTGTCTTAATAATGTGAAACTAAAGAGAGAGATGTCAGGGGAGGAAAGTCAGCTCTTGAAAATGTCAAAATGAAGGGCTGTATTTCTTTTGCAGAAGCCTGGGAAATCTATCATGTGACATGATGAGTGCTTTCTCTAACTTCCTGTGTCACATTCTAGTTCAGTTTTCTGACCACTGCTGAAACAAATGGAATCGTTAAAACTACCTGTTCAGTTCAGCTTCACCTAAAATCCTTGAATATTGTTGGAGATTATTCTCAGGTAGCTGCCCACTTCTTTGAGGCCTTCTGGAAGGAGTTTCCGACAACTTGAAAACTTGAACTGTGATTTAAAAAGTACATTTCCTGATGCTATTTACCTCTTGAATAAGGAATGCTATTGTGTCAGTCTACCAATTTTTAGGTTGATATGTAGACATACTTTTTACAGGCTGTCAGCAACAAGCATTTTTGGGCACTAATAACAAACACATATAGACTAACAACTAGGAAATGAGAGAATTTTCATTTGGTATAGAAACTGTATGTGTGGCTGTTTAAAGAGCGCAGAATCAACTTTGTTGGCAAAGGATATGTTAAACATACAAAAAACCTGAACTCTACTTTCTAGTTATCTTTATTGTACTTGCACACTGTCCAAGAATAGTGAATTTTTACAAGTGAAAACTTCAGGCTGACATAAAGTCATACAACAACAAAAAATCATCAAAAAGCTAAACAAATCTAGGAACCTATAACTATAATGTACCTGTACATACAAACAGGTGAGATACAAAACATGTCAGACCAAGTAAACTTCTTGCAGCCTTGTACAAATTCATCTCTTGATATGTTGTATGCTCCATGCAAGATATTAACAGGTGTAGTAGTGATTTGAGATTTCACAACACAGGGAACTTGCAAAGATTGCATTACAAAATGTTCAAAATTAAGCCATTTGGATATATACATATAACCCAGAACACTTCTACACTCCTCATAATGTATCACATTCTATTAGTCCAGTAGTAAACTAACCTTTATGTCTAAAATTAGTGAGGTGCCACTTTAAGGCTTGAACAAATGCATTTTTTCAGTATATTTGCTTGATTGACAGGAGTCTCTACACATCACATCCAGCTGTTTGGGGTCAATAATTTCTAATACAGTGCCGATTTTAACTGTTTGCAAATGTCTGACATCAGACCTTCATGCACATTCAACCTACATAGAGTGTGTCACCAAGTTAAGGGTGTCAACAAAGAGGTCGCAGTGATTGACAACAAACTGACCCCCAAATCCAGCTGCACCATCTGCACTGAATTATGGTCCTAATGCAACGAGTTCATTAAAACAGGTTTAATTCAACATACAGGAGGATTAGAGTGCAGTCTGTTATAGGCAGCATGCTGTTTGTGGTTGCCGGGGGGAGATATTTTGGGCTGTGTGTGTGTTTCGTAACGATCCGTCAGTTCTGCAGAGAGGAGGATGTGTTCATTTATTCAGTTATGTACTCCGCTATTGGATTTCTTTGTCTGAGGCTCTGTCTTGAGTGAGGATGATTGAGAGGTTATGGCAGGTCTTACTTGAAGAAGATTAAAACTCTTTAAACCATTCCCCCCCTCCCCTGTGAAATAAATTATTTTCAGTGTGACAGTGGAGAGGAGACAGCCTCCAGTAACTTGAGTTTTTTTTTTAACCACAAGCAGTATATTTAACCATACTTTTTTTTTTAACTCCCTTTTGAACTGCTTTTTTGTGTTAAATAACTTGCCAGCGGTAACGTTTTTCCATCAGCCAAATCCTGCAGACATCATTAAAGATAATGGAGGAGGTTGAAGTGATGGAGAGAGAAGGAGGACTGGTTCGCATGATTCAGTTGAAACCGGCCAGCAGTTTGGCTAAAAGCTACACACACACAGATCATGCCATTAACAGTGATTTTTAATTTTTTTTTTTTTTTTTTTTTTTAATCAGCAGCTGCCGAAAAGTGGAGAGAGCCATTAACAAATGAAACGGGAGCTGAGAGTTTGTTGGCTGCTAAATTTCACATTATCGCTGATCTGCTGTGAAGTTTCACTGTCGAGAGTGAAGGCGGTATTATGGCTCATTAGCGGCTGAACGATTAATGGCTTGACAGAGACAGTTTTGCAGGCAGTAGATGAGCGCATGGTATGATGCTATTCTAGCGCTCCAATCAATACCTCCTGCATATTCCACTCTGGGGGTGTCATTTGTTTTCAAGTTACCTTTAAACTGACCATCTCACTCTTGCTCCGAATTCACAGCAGTTGCAAGCAGCATGTAGGAGTCACTGAAGCGTCCATTTGTTCAGTCTGACCTCCCATCTGTGTCCTTTATCCGTCTTGTCAGCAGCTCTCACACTGGGTTACTGAAAGGCCCAAGTCTTCAGAAAGCTCCCCACTATCGTAAATACCATCAAAACTATGGATCTGCTCAATGAGTAAAATCATTTTTGAAGCGGCCAAGTTTTAAATTTTAAATTTCTGTTTGTCCCCAGTAAAGCAGATGTATTCATTATAACAAGTGAAATTGAAATTCTCCGTAGTCTACGGACAGCAGGCAATTTGTGAAATTTTGAACAGATGCCCATGGAGATTTTGTTCCGGGCCAGAGGAAAACAAAAAAAAAAAAGATCGGAAGTGTTGGATGTTAAAGACACTTCAGAAAAAAAAACTCAGAAGTGCCAACAGTGTAAATTGCTCTTTAGCTTGAGAGAACCAGATGCCTAGTACAAAGATGGCGCTCAATTCAGCCCAACAGAAACGTTCTTTAGATGTTGTTGTGAACAAATCCCACAGAGTATAACCATTAGAATCCTGCTCCAATCCAGCAGAATGCCTCACATATATGAACAGTATAACACAAAATTACTGATTAGGGTCTTTGTCAATTGTTATTGGATGTAATGACTCAATCTGTGATGGTAAATTTCCATATAGATGTATCAGCAAAAATACTTAAACCAGTAGGTGTCATGTGAAATCTACACTCTGCATATACACATTGATCAGGTTGTGTTGGTTCCCTTTATGTTATCAAAAATGCTCTGAACCTTTGGGCAAGGACAAGAGGACCTCTCAGGGTGTCCTATGGGATCTGGAACCACGACGTTGGCAGTGGATCCTTTGGGTACTCTGGCTTGTGCAGTGGGGCCTCTGTCAATCAGACTTGTTCCACTGCATCCTGTTGATGCTTGATCAGAATGGAATGTAGGAAGTTTGGAGGTCAATCAATATATTGGGCCTTTGTTATGTTCCACAACATGTTACTGATTGTTTGATGTTTTTGCTAAGTGATGGGGTGCATTTCCAGTGGGGCTAGGCCAGTGACATTTGGGATTTCCATTTGCATGAGGGAGTGTGCTTGTTGTGGGACAATGTTTATTTGGGTGTCCAAGTCTCATCAACGCGGATGCCGAAATCCAAGGTTTTCCATCAGAACACCACATAGTACCAATATCATCAATGTTATTCACTTCACCTGTCAGTGGTCAGAATGTTCTGGCTGATCAGTGTATATGTTCTATTATTAAAAATATAAATAACATGTTCATATTAGCATTACGTTTGGTGATGTATCGTATTTGGTCTATTCATCATATTTTGTAGCTTAAGTCTTAACATGCCAATGCAGGGAAGTAGAAAGTGCCATGAAATTAAAAGCACAATACAAGTATCTCTTCATATTCAGTTACTTTTATGTTCTGCAGTTCATGTTAGGATGCCAAAAAATGATTTAAAAAAAAAGAAAAAAAGAGGCAATTGTCTACAAGACATTATGCAACCTGCTTAAAACCATGGGGTAAAGTAACCCAGTGAATTTATTTAGTTATGAGGTACTCAACTTGAATATTTCACTTTTATGCAACTGTGCTAGACAGAGCAGGCTACAGCAGATAATAGCTCTTCACAAGAAGTGCAAGAAATGAAAAAAAGTAATAGCACTTCCATGCCTTTGCCTCCCAGAGACATCATAACTGCTGTCATTACTGCTTTATGATGTGGTTGAGATCCACTTCATATCCCCTCGTATAAGTTTACCACCACAAAATGGAGGAAGTCATTCTATAAACTATGGAAATTATTTGATAATAAACGACCTTTTTCATAATACTTACAATATATATGTTTTATTAAGCAGAAATTAAGAGGTAAGCAAAATGCCTCCTATTTGTATTTAGTGACTTGTTTCCTGATCCGTTGCCAGGACCTACAGTTTAAGATTTACTGCTTGTGAAAGATTCTGATTGAGGAGAACGCCTCTGAAGACGTAACAGCAGGGGCTGGGAAGTCATGAGAGGATAAAAAGAATATGAAAAGAAGCGGAATCTGCTGAAAAATCTATTTTTAAAATGCAACTGAGAGGCGCCTCATTAGCTTAATAGGTAAAGCGCAGCCACATCCGACAGCGTGCCCAGTTCAATTCCATGTCATGCTCCTCTAACTCTGTCCCCGTTTCCTGTCTGCCTCTCTGTTGTCATATAAAAAAGGTAGAAATGAAAGAAACAGATCATAGACTTTACACATTATGGCCAGTCATGGTTTGGTTAGCCTTTGAAGGCAGTTATATAATGTTTCCTGTAGCTCCAAAAGAACTTTTCCAAGTCGGAGAAAGTAACTGATGTTCATACGGATGTCATCAGGGTTACTGCACCACAATGCTGCATTACAAAATAGAGGGTGTGAAGTTTGGAACATATCTACAAGATGCTGTTGAACTGTGATAAAAAATGAGGGTTAAGGGTGTTGGAATTTGACCCACTATGGTGGCTAGATTTTGCATCTCCTTTGAGTCTTCAAGCTTTATGGAAGCACTTCAATAAATCATGTACTGTGCAACAACAGATCTTTCTCCTGGTGATTATCAGTCTGCACAACTCTTTTCTCCTTGATGGATACTACCACTGACATGTGGTACTGTCAAGCATCATACTGTTTATATTCTTCTTTTTGATGTTTCAATCCCCCAAGCAGGGAATGTGTGTACCCAATCATAAAATGTATTACTACCGAGCGTTTGTGCTTGCAGTCTGTAATGTTGTAGCCACAATCCCACTCAGTCATTAAATCATCTTTTTTTCTTTTCCTCCTTTTCTATTTTTAGTAGGCAATTTCAATTTTGCTACATGTGCATGTGTGTCAATGTGCATAGAAATTTCCTGACTGAAGTTCTGGGTGGTGGTGGCACAAAAGTTAAGTCTCTGGGCTACTAATTGGAAGGTCAGAAGATCAAATCCCAATACCTCCATTGTTGGGCCCTTGAGCAGGGCTCTTAACCCTTCCTGCCCCAGCTATACCATGGCTGACCCTGTGCTCTGACCAGCTGGAATATGCAAAAACAACATTTCACAATGCTTTGAAAATGTATTTGTGACAAATGAAAGGTTTCTTTTTGTTATTTTACTTGATTGTCTTAATTTCAGGCAGCATTTGAAAGTGCTCCTGGAATCACTCGCGTCATTGATGTCGGCATGTATCGACACATCCTAAAGTGCAGTTCAGCATCCGTGAGACAAGATGTGAAGTTCCAGATTTCTAGCTCCAGTTAAGTTGCCTTAAGAAGATGGGATACCTTCTCAGTGACAGGTGTAAGCACACAGGCCAGTGACAAACCCTCAAATGACAAACCATCATCTCACAGGAGGCAGAAGTATTTCAACAGGGTTGTTAAGCAAAAGTACACTGGAATCGTATCGCTACCCTGTAATTCTCAGCAGAAGGACTCTAGAGGAATAAAAGTGTTTTTGGAAGTCTATTTTTATCTATGTTTTCTCTGTATCTGCAAACGTTGGGCACCACTCTATCCATCTGAGGCTTGTTTTAAAGCACGTCTAATACTCTGGAGATATTTAGGCCTGCGCAGGTTATCCATGTTCCACTGTGTGCTGTGCAGACTGCTGATACCTTTGTAAACTGTGAAACTTTATTCAGTCCATTGCATTTCCCCAGCCAAATTCATGGAGGTCTGTAACGCTATGACATTATCAGAATTCAAAAAAAGACGTCACACAATGAAATCATCCATGGTATTTAAAATGACTAAAGTAGCATAAATAGATTATAATGAGCCATATTATTAACAGCCCACAGTTTATAGGCTATGTCTAAAACCAAATTCACTTAAGAGTTTTTTTAAAAAAAAGGTACTGAAATGGCATTTTATCAATCAGTCTGGACTCAACACCCTATAATGACAAAGTGACAAAGAGACTTTTAGAAATTTAAGCAAATGCATTTACAATAAAAAGCTAAACTCTTTCATTTAAAAATCTATTCAGATTAATTCAGTACCACAGAAACTCCTCTGGCAACAGTTACAGCTTTTCTTTATCGTCTCTATTGGATTGGGGTACTTTATCCCATTCTTTCTGGTTGATCCCGTCAAACTCCATCAGGCTGGATGAGAAGCTGTCGTTTTCAAGTCTCTCCACAGATTTCTTTCTCCATTTGATTCTCTTTTCAAGCAGTTTGAACCAAGCGAATCTTTAGATATGTTGGATTTCTCATTTTAATTTTGTAAAGTATTCACCTTACTATGACAAGTGCCTTGAGGTGACATATGTTGTGAATTAGTGCTATATAAATAGAAATGAATTGATGTTATATGGGATTCAAGTCTGGGCTTTGGGTGGTCCACTAAAGACCGTCGGACACTCGTCCTGAAGACACTCCAGAGTCGTCTGGGCTACTTTCATTGGGTCATTGTTATGCTGAAAGCGGAACCACCAACCCAGTGTCAGGCTGCTGCACTCAGGAGGAGAATTTCTTCAATGACCTCTCTGAATTTGGCTGCATTCATCCTTGCCTTAGTTCTGATCACTCTGCTATGAAGCCCTCACATTGCATAATGCTGCCACCACCATGCTTCACCATACAGATGGCATCAGCAGGTGGTGAGCAGTGCCTGGTCTTGGCCAAACAAGAGTATTGCGGTTATGTCCAAATAAATTTTGTGTCTTTAGACCATAAGAATGGCTTCCATCTAGCAGCTCCACCATAAAGACCTGATTCATAGCAGAAGCACAGATGGGAGAACCTGAATCATCTCAGCATTTTGTGACTATTAGGTCTTTGTTCACCTCACTTACCATAGCTTTTTCTGCTCAGCCCCTAATGTTGGCTGGACAATCAGTTCTAGAATGAGTCCCGATTGTATCAAACTTCTTGTGTTTCAAAATTATTGAGGTCACTGTGGAACATTCAGAACTTTAGAAATGGCACCCTTTTCTTAAAACATGCCTCACCACAAATTTATTAAATCTATTTAAATTTGAATCTACAACACAATAAATTGTGCAAAAAAGCAGGGGTACCAATATTTTCAAAGGTGGCTGAGCATTTGAATAAAATATCACAGATACTCTGAATAAACATCCTCCACAGCAGCATTTTTGGTGTATCACGTAGCCAAAAATATCTAGATATCTAATTGAGTTTTTGAGAAAAGCTGTACCTTAGACTATTTTTATTTAGGTTACTTGCATATGAGCCTGATAATGGGCATGCTAGTATTAAGTGACTGAATGGCTGAAATAGCGTTGCTTACTGGTTGGACGACCAATGCAGAGCCAAATGACGACATGCTGCTCATATTTTCGCCATCAGACTCCACTCACTGCATTCACTAATTGCTGTGTGCAATGATTTGCTTTTGTTTGTCCACTGAAATTTTTAAACACAAATCACATGCAAATAAATGGATTCTATAGGGGTACATTTTGCGCTCTGGTGCACATAAATAGCCTTGTTTTCAATCTGGCTTTATCTTCATTATATACAAGAACGCAACAATGGCAATTCAGATACACTAATGGTCTGATTGTTGTGGTTTTCAGGTTTGCTTGACTTACTCTTCTTCTACAACCTCCCTTTGGAGGACATTATCAGTCTGTTTGACTGTGTCTCTTATTATTGCTACACTGATGATGTGCAGCTCTGTGTCTGTAAACATGAGGACTTGGAAATCTGCCTTTGATGCCTGGATGTAGGATACTGTGGTTTTTTGTAGTTTGTTTTAAATAGAGTCCTTCTCCCCCCCGAAAAAATGTATTACCATACAAATAAACTGAATTTTCAAGTGTGATTTGAGGGAAATGTATTTTCTGATTATGTTTATTTTTCATGTATCACAAATATGTTTGTGATAAAGTTATCTTTTTCAGTTTATTGTACTGCTTTACTGTTACTCTTTTTCTGACAACCAATCAAATATTAGATGGGGCCGGACTTTTTACTTCAGTAATCCCAAAAAATGGAGAAGAAGCTTTAAATATTGTGGGAGAAGTTGCATTTTATAACCTTAGTTTCAAGAAATTGGATTGATGCAGCCCATGACATCTCTCTGAATCTACCTGTAAGGTTTTACACAATGGTTAAGTGAGAATGGCAGCAGCAACTGAGACAGAATGAACGGCAGCATTCAAATGTGGCAAAAGTTTGAGTTGCTTTCACTGCACTGAGTAACATATGACCCCGCCCTGACCCACAACCACAGCCAGCAAACACTGCAGTTCACCCAGTATATAAAGGTTCCTTTCCATACCATTAGCACACAGGGAGAGGGTGGTGTCTACAATGAAGACTACAGTTAATATCTACATTATGTACAATGTTTCTAAGTTACTGCGGCACAGTTCTTCCAAAGAATGTATGAACACTCATCACACCCCACTTAAGCTAGTTAATCCCATTTAATACACAAACCAAAAAACAAACAAACAAAACAACTCATTCCCAGTCACCCCTCCCTGCTCAGTCCACTTGGTATGCTCCAGTGAACCTGACTGAAACCACCAGGTCCTTGTTAAGGCAATCATGGGTGAGCTTCCATGACAATGCTGATCCTTTGAAATGACCTCTGAAATTGAGTGATCAGAAACAAGAAAACTTGTGACATTAAATTCAACTAATGTGTCGACCAGCTAAATAGGATCCATCCTTAGCAAACCAACATACTAAAAAAAACAAACAAACATGAAACAGATTGAACTGAATTAACTCAATTAAAAAGTATCTGGGTGGATTTGGAAGTGTTTGTGACAGAATACATACACCTGTTTAGTGACTAGATGCCTGCAGCTCCCTCACACTAAATACTATTTGTGCCCAAACCTAATCAAACGGTGAGTGAAAATTAAAGTAAATAGTCAATAAAAACAAAGCATAAGTCTAAAAATAATGGTCCACATGAGCAACCAAACCCAGTCTCTCGGACGAGAGTCCTTTGTTGGACATATATCTGAATATGTTCATTCAAAAAGGTCTTTTATTAATGCTTTTTGCCCCGATCTGTTACCGGTTTTAGCAGTTGTCTTTGCTTTCAGTCATCTTTTTTGTAACGATAAAGAACTTTTTAATCATTTCTTTTTAAATTACTATATAAATATAATTGTTTTTACCAATTTAGTTGCTTGAAAAATTGGTAAACCACTAGACTAAATTTATATGTTAATGTCGTGTCCATCTCCGGATGCAAATCTGATTAATTTCCAACCACAACTTGAAAAGGAGTTGCACTTTCTGAACCACAGGGAGGACTGAACCAATCCCATCAGTTCACTCTACACACATTACCATCACTAATTTGTGTTCAACAGGCCAGCTGTTACCTTGCCGACAGCTGATGGGGATGAAGGTAAACTAATCACCCTTTTTGGTTTTCGCCTGTGGAACTGGAGGTCACAGATGCTGCTGAAAATCACTGCACATTCCCGAAAATGAGATCAGTAAACCAAAGTGTGCAGAGTTCATGCTGCCACAGACAGTGACTCACTCTCTGCCTCCACTCGCTGCGTCTAAAGCTGCTAAAAATACCTTCAGTTTCATCTCAGCTGTTGCTTCTGTATTACTTGTGTTCTATACTAAATCGAACACAAATACCTGCTTGCAGAGACTTAAAAACACTGGATGGAAACATGGAGCATTCACAGACTCAGGGGGGCAAGGCGATTAGAGAGCTCTGACCCCATTGCTGTGTAAAGTCCTGCCACCGGCTGCTGCATCATTTTGCTAAATTGTTTCCACCTTGGATTTGTGACCCAAAGAGCGATCTTCTCTAGCATCGCAAGAAATGAACGAGGTTGCTTCTAACCTTTTGTCTGAAGAAAAAAAAAAGTATCCTCTGGGGATATTTATTTATTTAATACCACGTCCATTCAAGCCGGGCACGACGGTTCATGTTTTATTAATTGGATTGATTTGCACTACACAATTTAATCAGCCGTTAATCTATTTTGCAGGAGCTGGAAACTCAAATCTGAAGGCCGTGACATTCCACTCTGTATGTGCTGACTGCATGCATGTCTGTGACTGCATTGCTTTGTGTAGAATAGCTGCTTTGAAACAGCTCCATGATTCTCTTTAAAGCCAAATTGACCATTTCAGCTGTTAAACTAATGAATCCATTGCTATAGGCACGTTTTAACCATGTTTGTCTCTATTCGTATTGTTATGTAGATGGATTATATGAGGTAATGTCTCATGAAGACTATGTACAGGAGCTACATATTCATTCAAGTTATCCACATATCTTAGAAAAACCATCATGGATAAACAGACTGGAAAACAAAGATTCCTTGCCAGAGGTCAGTATGTATGGACTGAATATATGTTCATAATTTAACTGATGTTTAACATTTGTGGTCTCACTTTTCGTTCTTGCTCTATAAAACACTTTGAACAGAAGCATATTGCTATATAAATAACATTGGCTATTATTACTGTCATTCTGTGCGGAGAAATTGTTTTAGAAACGGTTTTGCACAAAAGAAAAAGGAAAAAAAAAAAGATGAAAATGTAGTTTGACTACATTGTTATGTAACCGTGAAGTCCCACTTCACCCTCCCTCTTGTGCTACTGTCTGTGGTATTGTTACATAATAGCGGTGGTAATCGGGGAGCAAACAGTCTTCCATCTCTGATAATCAGTAGCAGCGCAGGTAAAACTGCTATTGACTTTCGCTCAAAGGCTGACAGAGCCCTCGTCTTTACTTTGTTAGGGGAGATATTCAGCTGTTTAAGCTTCTAAATGCTGCATTGGAGGCACTACACTGTGATGAGACCTGTGCTGCCCTTTATTATGTCCTACATGAGGAGGAGTTAAAGGTAAATACGAAGCCAATAGCTTGTATAAAGAACTGAGGAATGAAATTAGGGAGTGGTTAGTTGTTTTTTTTTATATTTTATTACAGATTAAGTTTTAAACTTAAGGCTTAGTGTTCATTCCAAATGCTGACTTTCTGGTTATTTGGCATTCATAGTACAGTAGGAAAAAGAGGGTAATAGAAATGGACACAGATGGAGCATGGAAAATGCGGGTTTCAGCTGATTCTTGGCTTTAAATCACTCACAGACAATTTCCATGCAGATTTTGGAATCGAATGACAACAGTGAAAAACTGTATAAACATCGTCACAGTATCCTTTTTTTCATTATTCATAGACACCAACAACAGTGCAGGAAAAATTCACCAAAGATTTTTCTGACAAGCCTCGATTTCCACATTGCTCAGTGGAATTGACGGAAACCATTCACACAACCACCTGCAAACAGCGGCATGTCATCACAATTGCAAATCCAGCTTTTCTATCATAATCATGGCTGCCACTGGTGCACCGTTCGAGATTAAAGGTGGGCCCACAGGGTAGAATTTCAGATGCTCAACTCAGATTTGATTTGCCTCAGACAAAGGACCACTCCAGAGCCCCCCCTTTAGGAGCCACTGCCAAACACGGCCATTATTTATGTTCAAAGTGGATGATACCGATCCACTCAGATGTGATGTGATGAATCCCTTTCTGCATGTCAACAGGAATCAAATGACATGCAGCCGCTAGCTTTCAAGGACACAGCATGTTGTAGGAAAATGTCATCAAGTTGTGAATGGTTCTGGCTCCACTAGTGTTCCAAAACCTAATTAGGTAGCCTCCATAGTGTCTCCTGAGTGAGGTATGATGCTTTGTGTGCCACCTGTGTTCTACATTCTGAAGATGGGAACCATCAGGTGATTGACGGGGTTGGAGACGGGAGGATGCACTTCAGCCTGCAGCAAATGGGAGGCCAAGAAACCCTTCTGTGACTGCAAAACATCAGTGCTTTGTCTCAGTTGCTGGAAGCATGTCCTGGTACAACAGCGGGGTTTAGAATTGTCAAAGAATGAACTGACAGAACTGAACCCAGAGGATACAAACAGAATGGATTCACATCTGACCACCAAATACTTACACTTTATTATGCACAACTTCTCAGTTTTATTACCATATTTCCTCTAACAAAATAGCTTTTTTTTCCCACCCTATTTGTGAATATACAAGGGGGAAAGAACCAGTATCGGAAAAGCATTTCAGTGTGATGGTGTCCAAGGGTGTTGGAGTCTGCCTCAAGGTGAACAACAATAAGTGTGATTTCAAAGGAACTAAAAGTCTCTTCTGCTTCCCTGGCTTTGAGCATCTTCCATTCTCATGCCATCTATTGTGCCTTCTGCATCTCCTTTTTTCATGTGTGTGCATACTCTTGCAGTCAGACTGCAACATAGCATTAACTGCATGGCAAGGGCATTATCATTACTGGTATTTTGGCAAAGTGAACCTTGAAAATGTTCTGCTGAACTTGAATCAACATATTTATTTGTCGTATCAAGGTGACGGGACTCTGGACCGCTGTTATTCATCATTCAAGGAGAGATCACAAAATATAAAGAAAGGATAACACAAGGGTAGCGGCAAGAAGGTAGTGCAACCATAGGTGCCACACACAAATATTGGGACTGTGTGTCTGTAACATAAAAGAGAAAGCTTCAACTAAGGTTATATCATTTATCCACTGAATCTGAAAAAAGGCAGCTTTGAGACTATTTGTGGTTTGTGAGGCTATTTGAACACTATGTTCTAGCTGTTAGTTTTGTATCTTTGTAAAGAGTACTACTTTTACTGATCTCACTGCTAATGCAAATTCTTCAGTATGCCAGCACTATGGAAACAGACTTTTGCCCTCTTATTCATGTTTTCCTTTTGTCATACACAATATTTCAGACCACTTTACCTTCCTGTAAGAAAGTACAGTACTTCCTCTCACTCCTCCCTTTCTTTGCTGAAAGACTAAATCATAGAGAAATAAACAACTTGGAAGTGTGAATAGGTGATCGTACGAAACTGGTAATTCACTTCAACTGATCTTGGATCTTTCATACTGTGCAAAATAGACAAAAAAACTAAATTGTACAACTTAAAAAATCATGAAATTGATGAGAAATTATTATGTTATTAGTAAGAAATGTGCGAAGTGTTCCTGGTGTTATTCAGTGGTGAAAAGTAGCTAAACAATTCTGAAGTAACTTCATTTAAGTATCTACATGTTTGCTGCTTTACACATGTTACGTATGTCTTTTTAGAAGAAAAAGGTGGTAAGACTTTTCATAACAAAGTTAAAGATCATAACATATTTTTATTTAAAAATAGAATCAGATTGACCTTTTTTGGCTTCTTCAGAAAGTTGTACTCGCAGCCCCTTCAAATAGTTTAAATGCTATTAATCTAAGTAGACATAATCTAATGTCTGTCATCTAGTTGTCCGATAGCTCCTCCGATTTATTTTGAGAGCATCTGCCAGGGCCTGACCTAAAGGTCTAATACATATACATATAACAGCCTAATAGCATATAAAACAGTTAAATAGCAGCATCAGTAAAATGTTGGTTGCATACATGCTAATGCACTTTAATATGGTGATACATCAGACATCAGACTACTTTTCTCAGCTCAACTCAAAAGCAGTTTGTTTATACACACACGCACACACACACACACACACACACACACACACACACACACACATATTGAATTGCATTTCTTGCATTTTGTTATTGTTACTTTTACCTCACTGCTTCTTCCACCATTGTCATTATTTAGGACAACACAGCAAAATAAGTTAAAGTTATAACAGATACAGCCTGTTACATACCTCTTTATAAGTGATATTTATTCTCCACCACTGTTCTCCATCAGGGACACTACTCCCTTTGTGTGCTAAATGCCAAACATCAAGTCAGCATTGCCTGCAAAGATAAAAAGCGTGACTTGAAGTGATAGATGAAGCCAGCAGTGTTATAGTGTTCAGGTCTGGATGGGGCTCAAGACACCACAATATATATTCAGTATAATGCCACTTCACACAAAGATAGACATATACTAGTTAGAATTTAATCAATACAGTGCACATGTATATACACCAGTCAGCCACAACATTATGACCACTGAAAGGTGAAGTGAATAACATTGATCATATTGGTACTATGTGGTGTTCTGATGGAAGGCCTTGGATTTTGGCATCTGTGTTGATGAGACTTAGACACACAAATAAACATTGTCCTACAACAAGCACACTCCCTCATGCAAATGGAAATCCCAAATGTTACTGGCCTAGCCCTGCTGGTATCTTGGGGTCAGCACAGTATACATATCAACACCATGTGTGCATGCGTGTGCGCATGTGTCCACATGTAACCATTGTTGATTAAAGGTGGTAATCACTGGCGCGCAGGGACTTTATAAATTCTTTTTTATGAGTATGGGATTAAAATAAAATGCTGAAGATGGGGCTTTATATAATCCTCAGCCAGTGTCTTTCATGGGATTATTCCAACCCCTTCTGACCTGCAAGGAGGATTAATACAGAGAAGGCTGACAAGGTCAATCAGAGGGGCGGAGCTCTAGCCGTCTCATGGTGGCCTGTGAGGAGACCACACAGCGGAGAGTCTCACCTGTGAGCTCATTATCTGGATGCTCAAGACAGCTTCTGTCAAAGGACAGCTTCTGTCTCCACAGATAACTGACGGGGCCTGACTTTGTGCATAACCTGAAACTCACCGACTAACATCTGTATCTGTGATCACGGTGTGGATGCATGTTAGTCTCCACAGAAATTACACTCATGTAGACATGAATATGTGCACATATTCTAGTGGTCAGATGTAATGATGGATATCATGTGCTTTCAGTGTCGCAGAAAATACTTTCAGGGTGTGAACACTGAGGTAAAGGATGCTGGTATCATGCTCAAACTCTGACATTCAAACATTACTATTGGCTTTTTTAAGTGAACCATCATTTAGAAACACACTGACTGGATTAGCATCTTGGTGGCTGTGGCTCCAGTAGTTGGTTGGGTTGTCCCCTTGTTTCAGGGTTGATGGTTCAAGCTCCAGTCACAGCACACTAACAAACAGTTAAGGTTATGGTTTGTAGACCGCCCCTCACATGACCCGCAACCATTGACACTCTGAGAGGAATCACTCAACCACATATTTCTTTGCAATTTACCACAGAAAACCTTCTTTTTACGCCTAAACGAGGCAAAACATGTCACTCACACAGTATCATATAGTCGATCGGCAGGTCTATTACACACTTTGCTGTGATCCTGGAGTGTAGCAGTATCGATTACACATCATTTTATCAGCTTGACATCATTAAGGTTATTTCTCAAAATTGACACTGCATAGGCATTAAGCTACTGTTTTGACAGGCTAAGTAGAGCAAACCATTACTATTAAACTGATATCATCTGTGTAATGTAAGAACAACAACGTCATGTTGAATGTCAGCCATCATCACTATGATCACATATTATCAACAGTGGTTGTTTGCAGCTCCGCAAAACCTTTGAACGTTTTTGGTATTAGTTCACACTTTGGTTCTTTTTTCATGAGAAAACCAGTCTGTCATGTCTGCTTTGATCACTCTAATTTGTGCATGCACATTTTACAGCTGTGGAGGTTGTTATAATATAGGTCATATTGGTTCATGAATACAGTGTGTCACTCAGTTTGATGAGAAAAACATGCTATGATCAAAGTCACATTATTCAATTAGAAGATGCCATGCAAGAAGATAAATAAATAATTTCATTTTCAACATGAACTATCTGAGAACTCAGTGAAAGGTCATGGAGGCGATCAGTGGGAGTATGGAAGTCCTGGATATTCTTGACTTGACAATAATGACATTTGGCAGTTTAAATTTAGGTTTCTTCATTTTAAATAGTTTTTAGGTTTTAAATAGGGTCTTGTTTCATTGATTTCTTTTATTCAAGACCATAATTGTTTTCTAACGTTGACAAAATGGTTATTTCTGTAATTATAATGGCAAAGATTTCCTTAAGTCAGCTTTATACTTCTGTATCTTTCCAACAATTTAAATTTGTGGTGTCTGCGTCCGACTATTTCTCTGAATTCTAAAACCAAAGATTTAATTTTAAACACCTGCTTCTTGCTATGTTTGACCAGCTGTGTGGAAGTAGTATAGACATTTCATTTAAACAATATAATGCATCACCCCCTCTCTGGCTTTTGTGTTTTGTCTGGTCATTCAGATTGAACTCACTCCAACCTGTTGTTGGAACCTGATGAGCCCTTCTTCAGTCACACAATGTTCTCTTGATTTATATATATACACACACACATATAAGGACCATAAACATACTAACAATTCACTGATTTTGATATTAGGTATTCTGTTTGGGCACCATGATACAAAACAGCACTCTTCATCTAACTTGAACTGACTCAACTGATTAAAAAGAAGCTTGGTTTCCCTAAAATTTGCAATCTGAATGTCCTTTTCATGCCTGTTCAGTATTTCCGATGCTTGTGTGAGACGTCCGCTCCTTTAATGTTCCACCTTAAAGGGCAGGGTCATCAAACGCTGACCTCTGCACCAGAAATAAACACCTTGCGAGAAGCAAATGCCATGCGCAGTCTCAGAAGTGAAGCCCTCATTAAACTCCAGTCAGGCAGCAAAGCACCTTGGGGTGCCTGCCATCAAATGTGGAGTAGAACAAATAGGACTTCCTCCAGGAAGGTATTATCTATTACACTTTGCCTGCAGTAAAAGTCATAACGGAGATGTACTCTGTCATAGTAATTCAGGGAAAACTATCAGCATTAGAAGTGTCAGGTCCCAGCAGATGCAGAGCTTCGTAGAAGTGAAACACACTGCACTGTGGTCAAAAGAGGGAGTAATTAACGAGCAATACATTAACAGAGGTGAAGTCGCTGCTGCTAACAGCTCAGGGTCTCAATCTTTGACTGTACACAGAAGATCAATTCCATTTAGATTAGAACAAAAAGGCACACTAATAGGATTGCTGGCTGCACTGATGAACCCTTCAGTAAAGGAGTAGACTGTCTCTGCAGCTGCTTTTTATTGGACAGGCAGAAATCACTTTAACGGTGGCACAAATTATTAGCCGTGTTCGTCCTCCGTGATGAAATCAAAAGCGCAGAGCAGGTCGCGTCCCGTCAGCGTGGGGCGTTGGGAGTTTGATTAAACATGATGATGTAGTGACATTGGGAGGGCACTGCGAAATTACAGTGACAATGATTATCAGGATTATTGTGCAAAATTGAGATTGCAGTTATACATCAAGATGAAACTGTTTCACAGTGCAGCATTTAAAATGTAAAACTACCATTAGTGCCACACTGAACCACATGAAGCTTTACATAAAACCTGCTTCAAATGTTTAATTTAAATATAATATAGTAATATATTCTAGCTTTATTTAAATAAATAAAATGACATTTTAATAAAACAAAATAACATTTTAATTAAAACTAAATGTAATACTAATTTAAATAATATAATATAATAATAAAACAATACTTATAAAAATAATACCACTGCAATGCATTGGTTTTTATTGAAAAATAAATGTGGTCATTATGCAGAATGGGCTCTAGCAGTTTTTTAATGGGAATACTAACAAAAGGCTAATGCTAAGTTAAAAACAAATATCATCTATGATGTTTGAACTATGCAGTGAAACTGTTAAAAGCGCAAAAATGTACAATCTCTGCTTCTTTTTCAACTCTGGTGCTAGAAAGTTTATACTGACGTCATTAATTTGTACTTGTGTGTGTGTGTGTGTGTGTGTGTGTGTGTGTGTGTGTGTGTGTGTGTGTGTGTGTGTTCTGTCCATTTTACAGCACTGACTTTTTTGCATTTAGTATAATTTTCTGTATTTAGGCATATAGGCATCTCTGTGTTTGACTGTTTCCTCGTTGTGCTGCACGCTTTTCTAAATGCATGTGATGAACAATTAATTAGATTTTCCTTCCTTTTTCGTCATGTTTTGTCAGGTTGCATTTGTTTTCTGAAGCTGCCATGTATGTAGCTAGTAGGATTACCATACATTTTCATGCTAAGTTATTCAGTATATCTTAATAACGGGATATACCATATATGACGTCTTTAAAAACAACACGTTTATTTATGTCAGACAAAGCAGGATAAACCAGGTATATCTGTCGAATGTATATGGACCAGAGCAACATGTATCATGGAATCACATGAATAAAAAACCTTCAGTCATGACATCACTGACATAATTTACATAACTGACAGTGTTGAGTCAAGCAGCACAAAATTAATAAGCGTGCTATTCTCATTTTATTTCCAGTGACCTCTGTGGTTTGCACACATGCCCTTATTTTAAAGCCTACAAACACTGCTAAACAACACAGGACACTATGTATATGTGCACAACATAACTTCTACTAAAAATAGATTTAATAAAACAAAGTATTTTTGACCTGCCACACAGAGACATACACAGCTGGATGATGTATACACCAGTGTGTGCACAAACACCACTGCAGAGACAGTCACACTCCACCATTATTCACAGTCTGACTGCAGACAGAGCAGTTTATTATAGCTCAGATAGCAATCAACTTGACTCAGAGCGGGCTTATACTGTAGTATATGCTAATGCATTATCAGGGGGGATTAAAAGCTTGGTATTATCTGCAAGCTGAGCCCATGAATGTGATGGTACCTCACCCAGTTTACAGAGAACAGTTGGTCTGAAGGAACTTTTCTGTCAGCTGACACACAAACATCCACCCGCACATCGACGCCACGTGTTTGTTTTTCGCTGAAAATGCAGGGGGAACTGATAAAAGTTAATACCTGCCTCTACGTTCGGAGTAAAACCGGAAGAGATGGATGATTAAATGGGCGATCAAATGTATCGTGATGTTCTTGTTCTCCTTATCGTGGTGGATTAGTTAAAACAGATTAGAGGCTGGAGCTGATCTACACAGTTAGCATAGGTTCACAAAACCAGAACGGAAGTGTGTTTGTGCAAATGCCCATATGCGGCATTGGCTTTAGACAGGATTGTCAAAAGAGTCTGGCAGTGTTTGGTTTTCTTCCTCTGGACTAAAGTGTTCATCATCAGTCCTCACTGCCCAGGGTCTTGCAGCTGACAACTCCAACCTTACCTTGAATATGAGCTGGAACTCCCCCACTGCTCTTGGTGTATTCCTCACTCAAAGCACATAGGGCTTACATTAATGAGCCTATTCCTTTCCCCCCCTAACTTTATGAGAAGCTGCTGAACAGTGACAAGGATCTGTGGCACACTTCCCAATCAGTCTCCTCTGACAGAGAAATCCTGCCCACTTACACAACATCATTACTCAGTCTGCTGACCCCACCTCCTCCATTTTCATTATCCGTCCTCCGATGACAAGTCCCCACATGTAGACCCAGCCAGCAGTCGCTGTCAAGAGTCAAGAGTGCAGCAGTCAGAATATGATTTAGTTATTAGTATGTTCCTCAGAACAAGTCAACATTAGCTGTTGTGTAATTGTGCTTTCGGTGCAGACTCTCTCCCTCCATTCCTTTTTTTTTTCTCACTTGGCAGCCATCCTCATGCCTGGTTTTGGCAGGCTGCCTGGATGCAGTATTGATGTTTTGTGTGTATTAGTATGACTGGGACCAGACATAGTAATATATGCAGCAGTTGAGGCAACACATTGGATGTAATGTGTTTACCGTGCTAGCAGGTGGTACATACCTAGATTATCTTGTTAGGTGGGGACCCAATTCAAAAAATAACTGCCCCTATTGGCCCCAAGCCACAATGGAGGTCTCCATATTGCCAAGATACTAAATCCAATCATAGGGCAGGCCTTAGAATTAGAATGCTGTTCAATCTGTCAACTTTTCTTTTGAACATTTTGTCAAAAGCAAGATATTGGGATAAGATTCACATGTGCACGATTATACATACTTTGCACATGCATGTCTTGTGGAGCATGATATGGCAACATAGGGGCAGTGGTGGTGCAAAAGTTAAATCTCTGGGCTACTAATCAGAAGGTCAGAGGATTTTACAACATGTTTCGCATCCACCCATTGACGCACCATTGGTCCATGCAAGATGTTTGCCTCCGGAGGGGCTGGGGATCGAACTGCCAACCTTGCAATCAGTGGACAATCTGCTCTGCCACAGTCGCCCAACCCTCTCTAGAAATGTCCATTACTGCTACCTGGGACTTAGAGCTTACTGTACATAAATACTGGTGACAAACGAAGAGAAGAAAAAACATAGAGACTCAAATTGCTCGCAGTCATTGGTCCTTTAATTGCTCTGCTGGAGCAATCAATTGCTTTTTTTCCCAAAAGATTATTGAGAGTCCACTATGTCATTCCAAAATCCCATGTAGGTGTTCAAGGTAGGTGTTTGAAATCACACAGGGAAGGTCAAAACATGAGAGCCACTTAATTTGCATTCCAATCAGACCATTTAGTGAGCCCTCATTTGTCAGATATATTTCATAACCCCTTGATTCACAGTTGTACCTTATGTTTGTACTGCTGTTTGTACCACAATTAGGGTGAATTAAGAATGACTTGAGCCTTGTCTGAAAAAAAAAAAACTCAGTCCAAATCATCTTCCTGTCTTTTCAACAACACAGGCTTAGTTTTTAATGTTGTGCTAAATCATGCAGGCAGGAGACTGATAGACCTCAATGATTGCAGAGATTCCATGATCTTAAGTTTAGAATTAACATGAAGTTAAAGCGATTAGTTTGGTTTTACTGTTACGGAGTGAAACAAACATTACAACCTCTATGAGAAGATAATGATACATTTAATTGCTTTAAGCTGAGTAAACTAACACAATTTTATATAGGTGGAAGAAGCAAAATGTATTCCATATCAAAGATATTAGACATTGAGGTTCTAAACATTACTTGTGCAAATAGAGTAAGACACCATACAGGTACACGTGTGTTAGGGGTAGGTTTAATAATACATCTAACATGGAAACAACAATACTGACAATATACAGTACATAGTTTAAATATTGTGAGCACATTTCTTAGCTTTACAACAAACAAACATTAGCCTAGAAAAAAGGCTAGACTTGGCTCTGTCACTTTTGTAAATAGCACGTCTATTCATAACCTGTATGATATACAGAATAATTTGCATTTTATAGTTGTGAAGCAGCAACAACGATCACAGCAGAACTTTCCCATCACACTTATGAGTCTAAAGCCTAAAGCCTTGGGCTACAGAGTATCAAAAGTATAAATCAAAAGCAATTCTGTTGTTGCAATTTTTTTTTTATTGTTGTTGTTTTTTTGTCAACATTACTCCCTCTGAGCTGGTAATCAATTTCAGTTCTATGGAAATGCAGAGCAGAGGCATTGTGAGGTTTCATTAAAATTAGAAGCTGCAGGCTAGTTTTCATCCCCGCATCTCAGTTTTTCAGTTGTTCCGCCAAATTAATCTTGTCACATACAAACTTCAAACTGTATTATTTTATAAATATGGACTTTTTGCTTCACAATAACTGCACATCTGTAATGTCTTTAAACCAGGGGTGGCATGTCTGAACACACACTGGGTGCTGTAGTAATGAATCTTTGCTTAGAACTGCAGCAGTTCGTCAGAAGCTACAGCATGTGTTGGATGGCACGGGAAGAAGATTTGGCAACTAGCACAGGGGAAGAAAACTCAATTAGGCCTTTCCTCATCTTGACAAGGAAGTTAACTGCATCAATGGGGGATGTGCCAAAAATCACAGTATGATCTTGTCATTCATTAAAGTGTGACACCTGAGCTCATGAAAAAAAATTACACCAATGTTTTAGATTGCATTAAATCAAATCAGGCACATAGCCAAGGTGGTAAACTGGTTTGTAGCACATCTCTTTAGTTAACTGTAATCAGGTCTTAATTATTGTTTATTTGTCATTATCACAATCTTTGCATGTTTATTTAACATGCCATAGTTGACATGCAAAATACTATCGGGTGTGAAAACAGGTTTTGCAGAATAAACAGTGGTTAAGGTGTTTGTATAACAGCAGGGTGAGGGAAACATTTTGGCAATGGTTGAAAAGGTGAACAATAATTGCAGATTTGTGACTGGACCCATCCACCACCCCGAGCTCCACACCTTTACTCTCTGTCTCACTATACAATGGACATAGTATTTCCCGCATTGGAAACTAAAATTTATGTATTTTGTGAGGTGCAAAATTGTCCAATGTGGGCATAATTTTTCTAGGATACTGGCTTGTAGAGCCTTCTGAAACAAAATAATAGATACAAAAATGACAGCAATAGAAATCACTGGCAGCACCGTTGTGTCAGCTTAAAACAAAATTGGTACATTGGCATAAAAAAGGGCGAACCTGTCATTCACCACGACTCTCAATACTTTGTTTCCGTCTTATATAACTGTCTCACTGAATTAGAGAATTCCAGGTCAAAACACAATGCTCATTTCATTAAATTTCCATAGCTAAAGCTTGTTGCACACACAAACACAATGTGTCATATGGTCAGGTTTCACTGAGGAAAGGTTGTGACGGACTTTTGGGCTAATGTCCACTCGGCCTCGTTCTTTTTCCACAGTGAAAAGCACACGCAGGGTGCTGAGATGAAGTGCTTTCCTGCTACGAAAAGAGCGTAGCATGTGGGTTTTTATGTCTATGACAGCATCATCCTAACAAGAAAAGTGCTGCCTTTCCTGAAAAGTCAAAATATTTTCAGCTTGAAGTGCCTGAAGTGGCTCCAAAAAAAAAAAAGAAAAAAAAAAGCCAGAGCAGGCTAAAAAACAGACACAGAGTGCACACACTTGTATATCCACTGGAGCTCATTTGCACTACAAAGGCAGAAAAATTGTGATGGTCTAAGAGAAAAAGCCAAAGAGTTTATTACTAGGAAAGAGGTTTTCACATGACATGTTTTTACAAATCTTAAAATGAAAATTTAAAAAACGGCTGAAGACATGTTTGGAATGAGATGATCTGTGGTATCATTCTCAACTACAGTCAGATGATCCGTGTTTGACCCTTCTAGGATTTGTACTAAAATCTCTTGTAGACAATAGACTATCAGTAAAACCAGCATAATCTTAACCTGCATTTTAAAAATCCTACTTAAGTAAAAAGCACATCAGTATCAGCAGCAAAATGTAGTTAAAACATCAAAGTTACTGGTTTAGTCATTCCAACTAACATATTATTGTAAATGAAATCATTTTATTATAAATTCTGAGGCATGATTGTGTTAAATTAGTAGTTTACTGATGTAGCTGCTGCAGGTAGAGCTACTTTGAACTACTTTATACAATGTTTTATATTCAGGCACACCAGATAAATCTGAAGGACTGTGAAATTTTATTGACATATTGGCTCATTTGAAAATTTATTGAAATGAAACTGTGTGAGAAGTTTCAAGGGTGGAGCTGCTAGTAACTCACAGACATCTGAAATGTGACCCCAATTACATACTTTTTGCATTTCGTAGGACCTTAGAAGCCAAAAAGGTTATAAACCACTGGTTTAATCTTTAGCACATGGTGTATTTAAAAGCTTGCAATATTACCCACTGTGTAAAAACTTCATTTTAAAAGTAACTAGAGCTGTGAAACAAATGTAGTGGGGTGGAAAGTGCAATATTGGCCTCTGATATGTAGTTGAATGGAAATGTAAAGTACAAAAAAGTTTACTTTAAGTATACTGGAGTAAATTACTGAGCTACTTTCCGCCTCTGGAGATTTGTGTATAGTTAAAATTTCAACCAACACAAACTGAGGTGTTAACTGGTAAGTTCTTTGTGGAACTCAAGATTATGACAACTGTATGAACACTTTTCTTTATTCAAATAATGAGATGGCAGCAATATTTAATCTATTTTTTTCTGCAGAAAACCATGTTTTTATGTTACAGCTATAAGCGCATTAACATAACATTTAACCCACAGAGAGTGCAATGCAGAACTTGTTCATTAACAACATGACTCACTGTGTAAAAACACATTAACCCCACCGTAGCAGTATTAATAAGCTCCGATGCAATGTAAACATGGAGATTACAATACAGTAATTATTGGCATTATTGAGATTACAATAATACTGGCTCAAATTGCTGAAAAAATTATGGAAGCTGTGCGGAAAATGTCATACATTTTAGAAAAGGAAAACACATTATGAGGGTTTAAGGCTACAGCAGTCTGACCACACATAAACTGTATACCAATAAGCATTTAATGGAAATGGGTGAAGAAGGATTTTATATGTTCCTTTTAATTTAATGGCATCGGTGATATTTAGTAACAGGCTACAGGTGTTTTTTTAGAGAAACAGATGATGTGGGAACACAGTCCGTTACACCTTTAACATATAGGCTAATGTGAACATGTCCTATATAACTGATGGATGGGAGAAAAACTTGAAGATGGACCATGGCATTATTAACAATTTTATTTACTAGTAATGAACAATCTGAAAAATCAGTGTATCTTTTGCTTGAAGTCAGGTGTCTCTTACTAAAAGAGCTGGACAAACCCGTCTGTCTAAGTCAGTTCTTTTGGATTTATCTTCTCTTAGTTGGCGATAGAAACTCTGACATTGCTGACACGGACAGTCCATTTTCTTTTTCTTCATACATGCTCTTATCTAAGCCACTAATGAAGCTTACCTTGATTGTCGGTGGAACTGCAAAGCGTCAATTATCTCCCAGCACTATGACCTTTTAAGCTAAACTAAAACATTAACACCACCCACAGATAAACAGATATCGTTGATTATTTCATAACATGTCAACCTTTGGGATATAAACTGATCAGGCATAACAGTATGACCACCTGCCTAATGCTGTGTTGGTCTCCCTTATGTTCTCAAAAATACTCTGAACCATTGGGCATGGACAGGAGGACCTCTCAGGGTGTCCTATGGGGTCTGGAACCAGGATGTTGGCAGTGGATCCTTTGGGTACTCTGGCTTGTGCAGTGGGGCCTCTGTCAATCAAACTTGTTCCACTGCATCCTGTTGATGCTTCATCACAATGGGGTGTAGGAAGTTTGGAGGTCTAATCAACATGTTGGTCCATTGTCATGTTCCTCAACATGTTCCTGATTGGTTGATGTTTTTTCCATGCAGTGGGGTGCATTTTCCTGCAGGGCTAGGCCAGTAACATTTGGGATTTCCATTTGCATAAGGGAGTGTGTTTGTTGTGGGACAATGTTTATTAGAGTGTTTAAGTCTCATCAACACAGATGGCAAAATTCAAGGTTTTCCAGCAGAACACCACATAGTACCAATATGATCAATGTTATTCACTTCACCTGTCAGTGGTCAGAATGTTGTTGCTGATCAGTGTATTAGACGGTAAGTGAACTGTTGTTTCTCATAGTCAAAACATTTAATGCAGGAGAAATGAACACCAAAGCAACTTTGAAAAATTGTTACGTTCAGCTGACTGAGTCAGAGCATCTCCAAAAGGTCAGGCCTTGTGTGCTGTAATAAGCCTGATCCATGGCAAGTCCAAGGTAAATTTAATGACTTCCTTCTCATGACTCATGGATGTGTGAAGATTGTGGATGCTTGACATCTCCTTGACTCTCAGTCTAATGATCCCAGTTGCAGCTTACTTCCTCACTGAAATGGAGATGGAGTGAAAGGGTTGTGATGACATTCACAGTACATCGAGGAATTTGTTGTTTCGTCAGAAGACCACTACTTTAACAATTTTGTGCCTTCTTTGTACAGTTTTTTTTTCTTCTCTGCACTAGTTGTTGGAAGGTCATAATTTGTCTCAAAGCCATCTGCTTCAGTGCAAAGCTTAAAACTGTTTGCACAGGGATTTTCTGATATGATCACAGAGAAAAAAAATGGGACTTTTACTTCTATGACCAAGACCGATCACTTTTTCAGCTTCCCACTCCCTTGGATCCTGTTTTCCCTCAGAGACTCAGTCTCAGAATAATTACTCACCTGGACCTGGAAGGTTCTCCACAGGCCTCAGCTGAGAGTTCTCATGGCTTGCTGTTCTGAAGGGACATGGCCTCTTCCAGCCGGGGCCTCGGGCTTGGACACTGGCCCACTTTAGCCTGTACAACTTTATGTACCTCTCTGCTGACCTTTCTGCTCTGAATCTGGTGAGTAAAGCTGGACTGGACAGCACACACTGCCACCAACTCCCCTGGACTCTCTCACATCCCTCCATGGGACTGAAGTGTTGACAGCTTTGCTCTTGCCTGGATGCACTTGCGTGCTCATTAATGCTGATGGACTTTTAATCAGGGAGCTAATTGCTTCTCTACACTCAGAGCATAGGAGCCGTGTTAGACAACTTAAGTTGGTAAACATTTACCTTGGAAATCAGCAGAGTGCACAATAGTTGTTCTCCATCAAACATAATTCATTAGACTGAGAGTGTAGAGAACCCGAGGCCCAAATTAAAAAGTAACAGCAGCAGTTGGAATGACTGCTAACTCAATTCACAGCTGGAACGTCTGACATGAAGTAAAAGGTTTATCAGTGTTTGTCTGTTAAATGTAAATTCATGTGGTCACTATTAAGGAAATTAGATTATTTTAATCTGTCCACATCTCTGAATGTTTAGATTAATTTACTCCACAATAGATGATGGAGTAAATGGCAAAGCATCCTAGAATATGAGCATATTATTGGCAACGAAAATGAGTAAAGTAGCTTGAATGCTCTGCTGGGATCACTGTAAACACTCCCTAAATTCTCACACACCTTGAACAGTGTCTGTTTAGAATGAAATCATCTGTTTAACTATTGAAGTTTTTCTCTCTGTAAAATTTCTGCCGCCTCCACAATATACGGTCGTAGTGCCGCTCATGTCGAACAAAGGAAAACACATAGGGCAGTGGGCGGACATAGCACAGGATATATCTGAAGAGTTTAAAAACTGTCCTTGGAAATCATGTACAAATCAAGGCCTCTCCAAAGTCCCACTGTGGGACTTTGGAGAGGTATTTTAAATACAATTCTGTCAAAGAGATAGAACATTTGTCTTAAGAGCCAATTGTTTTCCTGGAACATGTGCAGCCAGCAGGCTTGTACTGCAGACAGATCACAAATTATTGACTGCATGTGGAGGGTCCGCGCTGACTGCTATGAATTTGGGTGGATGATGAAATTTACATCATGTACACTGTTAATACTTTCCGATAACTGTGTATCCAGTCAATTACCCATACTAAAGGTGCTTTGTTGACAGCTTCCTAGCTTCCCTCTGGGCTACTAAACTATAGTAAGGGCATTTTATTATTTCTAAAAACCTCATTTGAAGATTCTGTGCAGATGTCTAGTGCTCAGAATAGGCAGACTACCATGTTTTACTGTGGGTTTGATACTTTGGGTTATCATTCTCTCTCACGTTTGTCTGCTTACATACAGCGTTCTGTCGGTGACATGATTCTTAAACTGGGTTTTATTAGCAAATAGAACTTTCTTCCATCATGCACTGTGAAATGCTGGTATATCTTAGCCCACTTCAAGCAACTGGCCTTGTTTCCCATCCTGAGCAGTGGTTTAGAGATGCTGCTCATCCGCTGAGACCGCCTTCTTTTGGCAGGACAGTCACTGTTTGGAGTCTTACATTTTTTATTTAGCAATCACATCATGCCACTTTCCACCAAACTGGATTTTCACGATAGTGGATGTGGTTTTGCTTGGTGATATCTGGGAAGATCCCAGAGATGACCCGTACCCACCTATCATGTTGACCAGATTTTCAGGCCATTATCAAAATCCTTAAATCAAATTCCAATGCCAATAAACACTGTAAAATATCAAATAGCCATATGCCAATATAAATACCAACTCATCTGCAATCCTTAGAGCTTACACTGAAGAAGGCAAGTGACCAAAACAGGACAACTTCATATATCGCTCACATCCAATATATGCCTAACTGACATACAGTAAAACCTGTCATCAGGGCAGTTTTTAGTCACATTAAAAAAGTGCTGTATTCACGCACCAGGATCTCAGATCAAAACAAGTGTCCGCCACAGAACCCCCCTTGCTGTGAGTTTCATTTACGACAAAGGTTGTTTACACTCACATAGAAAAGCCACAACAATAAGCCCACGCTGGCATTGTAAAGTACATTGAATGGTTGTAATAAGTTATTGTCAATTCAATCAAGGTTTCCAGTATTGCCAGTGTTTTTTTCCCTTTGCTTCATATGTGGATTCTCACTCACACAGCTGAGGAAAGACACAATAGAGAGAGCAGCAGTAGAAACTTACACTGAAAGGCATGCACATAAATTAGTTGGTGTTTGGGGGATGAGGACCAACAGTTTCAAAGGGAGGGATTCACATGCACATTCAGCTGGAGGCTATTAACATATAAACAGAGAAGCTCAGACCACTGTACACAAAATGTGACTCCAAGACAACTGTTTTCTACAATATTAAAGTGATATTAATGTTCATAATCGTGTATATAGAACCTTTAGCATGCCCTGCTGAACTGATGGACTCCTCTCATTGCTGCTTGCAGCTATATTTGTTCTTCTTTTCAAAACTGCATGTCTTTTCATATGTTTCTAAATGTTCAAACCTTTAACTATTCCAAGGTTTACACAGAAATGTGGCAGATTTTCAAGATGATCTCGGACTTTTTAATCCTGCCGTATTTAAACAGTGAACTTAACCTATGTCCAGTCCCATATTAAACTTTGCTGGTGCCATCCAATAGTCCCCTGCAGGTTTTCACTGTTAAGTTACACAAAAAATGTGATGTTAAAAAAGTGGGCCTGCACTAAATCATGTCTGTTACAATGCAGAGCATTTGGAAAACCTACAATATTTACTATAGAGGTAGCAGCTATAGAGTAATTACATTTTAAATAGCTTCAAATGTATCAGTTCATGCCTGTGTGGATGCAGCTGTATGTGGACTTGTATGTCTGTGTAGTTTGCCTGTATGTACTCTTCGTTTGCTAAACCCGAGTTGAATTTAAATGTGTTTGTTTTTACTTTGTCGGTGGCAATTAACTTATATTACAATTATTTTTCTTGTTTTCATTGGATGCAGGAACAGATCAACATCAGAGTAAGATGATGGAGGCTTTGTTGAAAGACTCATGTTTCAGGCAACCAACAGAAAAAAAAAAAAAAAAAAATTCTACATATTTGATATCTGGTCCGGAGAGACTTGAACTGAGTTTCAAGGACTAATGTATTCTGTGTTCAGCCTTCAACACATAATAGACCACAAGCAAACAATGTATTCCACGTCAGGAAGTGGTCGCCTTGTTTTCTTTGTTCCATTTTGCTCTCATTTCCTGCTGCTCTGAAAGAACCGCTTGTTTTCATGCCCAGAATGATGCCTGTTTTCAGTCCTCTAATTTGGCTCCAACACTCTCATTTTAAATTCAAATGTTCTCTTACTCTCAGAAAGTTTTTTTTTTTTCAGTTTCTCCCTCTTTCTCTTTGCGTCTGTCTGTCTGTCTGTCTAGCTCTTCAAAGCCCAGATGCAGAAACACTTAATCAGCCGTGCTGTCGCTGAGCAGTAATCTGAGACAGAGCTGTGCTGGCCTAGAAGAACAAGCTAGGGTCTGCTATTTTTACCGTGCCTCTCCACACTCCTCTCTGTCTTGATAATTGGGTGATGAAGAAAAACAGGAGCTTCGTCTCTGTGCTGCCCCAGTCTAAAGTCCCCCGATGCTTTATTTGACACAGTCTCTCTTCACTCTCATAGTGCTGGCTCGGCCTCAACCTGTTTGGGTATTCACTGCAGCACTGCTGCTTCCGATATCCTCCACTCCCAATAAACGCCAATTGGCTTGGCCTGTGTCCCAGAGGGATTTCAGGCAATACAGTCCAGCATTCAGACAGCTGCGCAAATTCACCTTGGCATGTGATTATTTGGTAGTGTTTTCAAAAATTTTCATCTGCTGGCCCATATAGATCCTTTCCCACCCTTTTCTAATAAAGCCAAACTCCATTTCTACCTTCACTAGGATACAGAGATCTTCAAACCTGGCGACCTCTTCACGCTTTTTCTCTTTGATGCTATAAATGTAGCAGTGTAGACAAAGCCATTGAAACCAGTGAGTCCAAGGTAGTTTCACCAAAAAAGCCACAAGTTAAATTCTCTCACAGGGGACAAATCAATAACCTGCAAACTCTGTGTGCTATAATATACACTGGGATCAGGCATAGCATTATGACCACCTGTCTAATATTGTGTTTGTCCCTCTTACGTGCTCAAAAATACTCTGAACCATTGGGCATGGACAAGAGGACCTCTCAGGGTGTCCTATGGGGTCTGAAACCAGGACGTTGGCAGTGGATCCTTTGGATACTCTGGATTGTGCAGTGGGGCCTCTGTCAATCAAAGTTGTTCAACCACATCCTGTTGTTGCTTGATCAGAATGGGGTGTAGGAAGTTTGGAGGTCAAATCAACATGTTGGGCCATTGTCATGTTTCTTAACATGTTCCTGAATGTTTGATGTTTTTCCCATGTGGTGGGGTGCATTTTCCAGCGGGGCTGGGCCAGTAACATTTGGGATTTCCATTTGCATGAGGGAGTGTGCTTGTTGTGGGACAATGTTTATTTGGGTGTCTAAGTCTCATCAACATGGATGCAAAAATCCAAGATTTTCCAGCAGAACACCACATGATACCAATGTGCTCAGTGTTTTTCACTTCACCTGTACGTGGTCATAACGTTATGACTGACCAATCTATTGGATTTGATAAATCCATTATGACCAACCAAACACTATTATTTTATATTATACAGAATAACATACAGAATATATTTAGCAGTTTCCAGTATATTCCCAAATATACAGGAGAATGCACTCACTGTTTCTCTCTATACCATTGCATTTATTTATTTATTCATATGGACAAATTACCATGTCGACTCAAAGTACATACTTATTAAAACTTAACACATGACAAAGTAAAATAAATATTAATCAGATTATTACTATACCACTGGTATTCAGCACGCTCTGTTTCTCTTTTGGGCAAAATTTCAGACTTTTTTCAAGCTTACTGTTTTTTAAATTTTTTTAATATTAATTATTAGTAAGTAAGTAAGTTCCAGGAAAACCCTAGGTAAAATTGTGCTCTGACATGACTTTAATATCAGAACCCACATGACATAAGAGCTTCAGTGTCAAAAACAAAACAATATCTTCCTCTACTATCTTTATAACTTTTTGTCTTTTTGTGTTTGTTTTGATTTTCTGTCAGTACTACACACACAACCTTATTGGAGTATATTAACTAAAAAGTTAGAATCAGATCCAAAAAGTATTTGATAAGTCACGCAGAATAAAGATCTAACCAAGTCTCCAATGCCACTGATTCTAAATGCTACTGACATTTCAGTAGGCATTTCACAAAGTATTGAGATTCAAGGCCTGGCTGTATTCAAAGTAAATGTACTGAAAAACAAACAAACAAACAAAAAAAAAAACATCTACAAGCATGAATGCCATTGAAGAGAGACTTTATTTAATAAATGAATGAATGTTAAACAGGCTTTGTTAGCATTCGGCATTGCATTATGTATACAGTGTTTCAAACCAAGCTGACCTTTGCTGCTGGGCATTGCTTGAAAGAATTGCTGTAATGAAATAAACATATTTTTAAAAAAAAGATTTATTTAAACTTTTATGTCAAAGTGTGTGCCCAGCACTGATCAAATTCTTTCTTTTGTGGGGCTCTTCTTGCTCTTTATTCTCAGTTATCACCTAAATAACTTCACACCTTGAAGTGATTTTGAAGTGATGGTCTTCAGTAAAAACTGTACTGAGAAAATAGTTTCTTTTGGGGGAATTTTTGGTACTACTTTTGCTTATTTTCTATTTTTTATTTACTCTTCCACTCAAATAGAAATGTGTCTGGTTCGTGCAATTTCAGCTCAGTGGATCCTCCTGGACTTTGGAAGTCGATTTGGGCTTATTTGTTGTCTTCTTTTTTTATTTGGCAGTCCCTGCTTGTTGAAGGTGCCCTGGAGCTAAGTGAATACTATTACTCCCAGGTTATACTATTTGGGACCAGATAGAATATAGGTGATGCATCAAGCTACAAGGCTTACACCAAGCTAGTAACACAACTGAACACACATTGTAGATATTTTAGATACATAAATTAGACTAAGAATAATCATGACAAAGTTGCAGAAGTTACAGAGACCCATCTTGTGTATAGATAGACATGTATCTAAAATTATATTCTGCTGTCAGTGATTATCTGTTTGTGCTGAGCAGCAAACTCAGGGCTGGAAAATGCAGTTACTGCAGAAATGCCAAAAACTGCAGTTGCTTGAATGGCCACTTGAGGCCGGCTCGACTAGCAAGTCAGTTCCCATAGACCCCCATGTTAAAATGCATAACTTTACAGCAGAAACAAACTTGCTTACTGCCCCGTACAAAAAACAGTTCAGGTCTCTGATAAATTTCCATGTTCATGACATCTGTACAAGTAGTGATTTTTTTACAGAACACAAATGTTTAAATTACACCGATCAGTCACAACAAAACACACTCCCTCATGCAAATGGAAATCCCAAATGCCACTGGGCTAATTCCACAGGAAAATGCACTCCACCACATGGAAAAAACATTGAATAATTAGGAACATGACAATGGTCCAACATGTTGATTTGACCTCCAAACTTCCTACACTCCATTGTGATCAAGCATCAACAGGATGCAGTGAAACAAGTTAATGCACTGGTTTTATATAGCACTTTTCTAGACACTCAAAGACACTTTACATTGCATTATTCATTCACTCCATACTTGATGGTGGTAAGCTACGTATGTAGCCACAGCTGCCCTGGGGTAGACTGACAGAGGCGAGACTGCCAGTCTGCGCCATTGACCCCTCCAACCACTCATTCTCACACTGCATTCACCCAAGCTTCCTCACGGTCTCCAATCCAAGTACTGACCAGGACCAACCTCGCTTAGCTTCCGAGATCTGATGGAATCAGGCATCCACAAGGCAGTATGGCCACAGAGTGCACAAATTTTGATTGACAGAGGCCCCACTGCGCAAGCCAGATTACCCAAAGGATTCACTGCCAACGTCCTGGTTCCAGACCCCATGGGACACCGTGAGAAGTCCCGTTGTCCATGCCCAATAGTTCAGAGCATTTTTGACCACATAAGGGGACCAACACAATGTTAGTCATAATGTTATTCCAGATCGGTGTACATCTAGTTGATTGTATGTTAGAATTAGTGCAGTACCACAGACAATGTAAGTTAGAGATATTCTCCAGTGCAAGCGAAGAGCAAAGCATAAACCTGAGCTGTGAACAATTGCTCTAATAAATGCAGCCAGAGTGAATATGCATTCTGCCTACCACCCATCATGTTTTGACTTGCCTAGGCGTGAAAAGTACATGCTGCAGAGAAAACTATAAATTAGCAGCACAGACGGAAGCAGCATATTGACGGCTGTGTGGCAGGTTGGGTCACCCACTAGCAGCAACGTTAAGGTTTGATCCTTCAGCACTGGCACAAGAACCGCCTCGGGAAAGTAAATCAGCTTTTATATTATTTAGGTTGTTTTTCAGATTTAAATTGTTTTGTATTTTTTGTAGTCAGCACAGTACACTGAGTAACACTTATGGTTAGGATATGTTGTACTAGTGTCAGTTTCTATTGATGCTGCTGTTGCATGTTGACCAGCCTCTACATGACCCACAGCCACTGACAAAAATGTACTCTCAGAGAAACCCCTCTACCATTTCAGATTTCACCTGTTTTTTCCACACCTAGGTGGGGAAAACTTGACACAGAATTCTCTAGTCAGCTCAGCAGGTCTATTACTCACTTTTGTTCCCCAGGCAACAGAGTAAATTGCAGTCTGCCAGCTCTCATAGGTATTTTCTTCAGAAAATACATTCTCTTTTTAACATTTTACTTATTTTAGTTTCAATAAATAGAGGTGTTTAGAACCAGTGCAACCTGTGAGAGAGAAAACAGACTTTAAAAGACCTTTTCTTTCTGTCTGCTGAAGGGTAAGTGGCTTGAACCGTCACCTGTATGTGATTTTATAGTCAGCAACTGAGTCAGCGAGATGTGGGTTAAGGTTAATGTCAACAATCTCAACATAAAATACCACAGGTGAAGTTCTTCTCTCTATAAAAACATCCATATTGCACATAAAATAAAAAAAGTATGGAGGAGTTTATAACAGCTAACAAAACTCCCAACTGTTGAATGCCTCGGGGATTAAAGTGAATTATTCTCTGTAGAATTGTGCTTTGAGCTCTGTGCTTATCTCCTCCAAGTACTCCTGTATCTAATAAGGTTATACATTCTCCGCAGGCTTCTCAAGCTGAGCACAGTGCAGCCGAGGCAGAACGCTTCTGTCATTAAAACCATTCAGCTCCTGCTGTAAAAACTCTAAAGCTTCAAAACATCCAAAACTTCTCCGGCGTGTTAGGAGCGATGATAGATATGACCAGGACTTCAATTAAACTAAGCTCCCCACATTACAGCAGCTTGAGTTTCCATTGTAAATTACCTGGCACGAAGAAGGAACAAAGAACAATGAGCGAAAACCTTTTTTCCTCTCAATCCATATCTCTGTGGCGCCGCTTTACCTGCAGTGAGGCTTTTAGCGAGCAAGACATCCATCATCTTTTGAGTCTTGTCCTCAGAGCTCCCCATTGTGCCTGCAGCATGGTGACCAGCTGGCCTCATTCAGTCGCCACACAACAGGAAAAGTCCCCTGATTCCCACTTGGGGCGGTTCTCGGGGTATTCTTATTGAACAGTTCCTACATATAAATCAGCCCTGATATTGAACTGTTAGCTGCAGGGCTACTTCCATACTTCATATCCTGGGAGTTTTCACATTGTTGTTGTTTACATCGCTGACTCTGCACTAACCTGGCAACCATGTGTGGCATCATCACTCTCTTCCTGACTACACAGCTCAGTGCTTCCTCCTATTCTGGCATTATAGTGTATTTCCTGTATAATTTTACAACTTTCACACATTTGAGCAATCTCCTTGCAAGGATTATTAGAGTGATTCTGACTCTGATGAGAAGAGCCTTTATTCTAGGCTCTTCTAGATGCTATTAAAGGAAAAGATAAAAAATGGAGGAAAACATATCTTTATATTCTGAACAGCCACAACATTAAAACCACTAAGGTGGGGACCTCCATGGATCGGGCTTGCTACCTTGGATGCTTGATCAAACTGGGATCTGGAGAGTTAGGAGGCTGAGTCAAGGCCAACAGAAACAGACACGTTTACAGCCTAGTACAGAAAACAGTTTTGGTCTCTATACTAAATTTCACAGTTCAAGAGAACTGTACAAGTCATGACTTTTTATACAAGTCACCTGTTTAAATTATATTGAAGCTTAATGTTGTGTCAAATAAGGAAATGGCTGCCAGAGAGACAGCGATTTCCCTGCAGGGATTGTTAGTTATTCTGATTCTGATGAGAAGAGGAACCATTTTGAGATTGAATGCTATTACAGGAAATGATTTTGGGAAATACACTTATTTTTATACACTGATCAGCCACTACATTAAAACCACTATGGTGGGGGTGACTATGGATCGGGCTTGTTACCTCGGATGCTCAATCGGACTGGGATCTGGAGAGTTAGGAGACTGAGTCAAGCCTTGGACTCTTTCGGACGTCCTCCGACCCATTCTTAATACATTTTTGCAGAATGCTTGGGGAAGCTGTTGCTCTTACTGAGTACAGTGGGGCAGTGGTAGATGTGGTTCTTGGTTTGGAACAATGTTTATGAGGGTTGTATGTGCCAGAGTAACACCCACATGAATGCCAGGACCAAAGGACACATATTAGCATAACGTTGCATTATAATGAGATGATCACTGCCTGTGCTTTTATTGTAGTGGCTGATCAGCATACAGTACAGCAGGCTACACTTCAGCCGGAGGTGTGATATAATTAACCTAGTTTAGCATAAAAACCTAGAAACAGGTGAAAACAAAATGCCATATACATACAAGTATCTCTAAAGCTCAATGATTTACATATTTAGTTGAATTTGTGCACAAACATAGATGCAACAACAACTTTCTGTGCCAAGACTTTTTCTTAGTAGTAAGTAACTTTATATCAGTGCTGCCGTTCATTCACTCGAAAATCTTATTAATGAGGCTTATACTGAAGAGAGCGGCACACAAAGCCCACAGGGTTTGTGTGCAGATACGACACATAATTTCTTCCTCATACTCATCTTTGAAAAGACCGACTCAGTTTATTTTACTAAATGCTAAACTACTTAATTTAAGCCCAATCAGAGCTCAAACAAAATACATTTCACAAAAAGTCTGTTAATGCGAAGATTAGACAGTTTATCTGAACTTCTAAGAAGTTGAATTGGGGAAGATACAGGGTTTTCTCCATGTGCCAGCGGTGCTACAGTATCCTGTAGCTGCATCTCTTACCTCCTCATAAATCCTGCCTGGGGGGATGTCTCATGTTTCCACATGAGGGAGAGGCTGAACTAACCTATTACTCACTAGTGGCTTCACTGTTTACTTGGCTCTGTATACAGACAACATTTTCTATGTTGCTACACTGAGAAGTACAGTATACAGTAAAACTAAAGGACAAGACACTCTAAAACAACACATTATTTTGAAAAACTGCATTTTTTGTGTTTTTTGATTCAAACACAAGACAACTGAAAATAGAGAAAAAAATGGAGGTCAGAGCTCACAATCTGACAACAAGATAACTGGTGTTATTCTGGTCTGATTCTGTTATCTGACTTGGAATTTCAGCTAAACTGCCCATGCAAATGCCTTCTTTCTTCTAAGTGTGTTTCTAAATGTAATCATTAATTATTTTGCAATTAATTAGAAGAGTGACATGTAGCCAGTGAATTAAAAAAAAAAGCATGAAAGAAATGCGATCGTGTTTCTTTAAAATTCTGGCCGCAGAATTTTGAACGCGCTGTAAAAAGGAAAGAGATGTACTGATGCCAGGGAGTGCAGAGTTACAGTTATTAAATAGTGGTTTCAAAAGGCAGACACAGTCTAATTTTTTGAAATGTTTCTGAAATGTTAAAAAAAGGGACTGAACCGTTGCTTTAATGTTTAAGCTGAGTCAAAAATGACAGCAAGATTCTGACTTACTGAGAGAAGAAGTGAACCAAGACTGCTGCAGATTTGGGTACTGACCTGTGCTCAATATTCATGTACTTTCATGTAGCATTTATTTTACGGAAGTTTTAGACATCCACTTATGCCTGTCACATAAGTAGTTTTGCAAGTTGTCAATGTGGTAATTGTGTGCAGGGTCATGGCTTAGATCTGGAAATCATCCATGTAAAAAGGTAAAATGATATGAGGTGGAAATGTGCAAATCTGAGATATTTGGAAAGTGGGAGAAACAGGGAGGACTGTTAAAATGGAAACATCGACATTATGAAAAAGTGTCTCTGCATCTTTAGTTTCAGCCAGAAGCTAATTTTAAAGTGAGCAAATCTGTGCCATGTTGTTAAGGCGCAGATTACATTTAATCAAACTTAATCAAAACAATCAATCAAGCTGAAACTTGCAGCGCAGCATATGAAGCTCCCGATAAAACACATAAAGCTGGCTCAAACCTTCACCTGCTTTACTCGAAGCTGGAATGGAGGCAGATAGCACACAGTTTAGCCAGACTTTCAGCGAGACATAATGTTGGAGTTGAGACAGTTTATACTTGTCAGAGGGGAACTCCAAAGATTTTACACATCAAAGTATGTTTCCAGGTGTTGGGGAGCACTGCAGCCCATGTGAAAAGGTAGCATAAAGCCTTTAGTGTCTCCAGATGGAGCTGTGTGAACTCTGATAAATGTCCCTTAGTGGTGTTACCTGAGTCAGCATTGGTTTGGAAAGTATGAAAAGTAAAAACATAACTTAGAGCGAAGTAAGCTTACAGACCTCTGTAGCCAGTTTGACCAGAGCAGCGACTACCATCTAAATATCAGGCTGAATTACTAGTAGTTGTGCTGCAATGATCTTCCATCATAAATCAGATAATGTTATATGAGTTCATTGAAAAATTTGGTGCGGTTCTCTTTTAATGAATGCCACTTAAGGTGTTTTTATAGTTCTTAAGTGCCAATATACTGTAGATATCAAATTTCACCATTACGCCGTTGACACCCAACTCTATGTACTGCTTAAAACTGATAGCACTGATGTTTTGCATTTTTTGGCCAGTTAAAAACTGGATGTCCAAAATTTTTTTTACATCGGAACATTTGGAAGTTATAATCATTACACCCCATAGCCCCAGCACTAGCTGTACTAAAATTCTGTCCACTAGTCTTGCTTTTGTCAATAAAATATCGTGAAGAGGACCACAACCGAGGTGTTAGGGTTAAGCGACCGAAGTTGTTCAGTCCTGCTTTGCTCAACTGAGACATCAAAAATGTGGCCATTCCTTTCTCCTCCACTTTTTGAAACTGTCTTTCATGCTTTTATCTCCTCCAGACTAGACTATTGCAATGCACTTTACTTCGGTACCAGTTAGCGAAACATTTAATGACTCTGAACACATACGAAGAGATTTGACCACATTACACCAGCCCTTGTTGCCCTTCACTGGCTACCAGTTTTGTTTAGTTTTTTTTACTGCTTGTTTTTAAAGCCTTGTATGGAGAATTTAAAATCTCTTGCTAAAACTCACTTTTACCATTTGGCCTTTTCTTAACCGCTGCTTCTATTTTTATGATTTGACTGTATATTTATTATTTATGGGATCTTACTGGTTTTTAATTTTTATTGTTTTATCTTGTTTGTTTTTACTGTAAAGTACTTTGTAGCTGTGTATTTCGAAAGGTGCTATATGAATTAATTTAGGATTATCATTATTATTCTTATTAAAAGTTTTGATAAGCTATAGCATTATGACATTGCATAATAGGCTGTTGGTCCTTTGCGCAAAGCTGAAACAGCTCTGACACACCAAAGTGTCCACAGTTGGCACCAAGACATGGCATCAGACATGTTGACTGCAAGTTAACTTTCCATCTAATATAACCCCATAATCAATATTATGTTCTTGATCTGTGAGACGTCATAATGTTCTGGCTCATCTGTGTATGTAAGGATTTTAAAAGTGCATTTACCCATCTGCCGGGGTAGGAGGTTGGCAGTAGACTGAAAGTGCCTTCTCTGAAACAGCCATTCTATTGTGTCGAACACCAAACTGCATGTAATCACTTCGACATGGACTGCACCACTGGGGGAAAGTCTGTGGAAGGAGCAGCACAGACTTCTGCCCTTGTATCACCATTAAATAAATGATTGAACAATGACTCCCTGCAGTGACAGATGATGAGCAGGGAATAGAGGAGTAAAATGAGATTGCCAAATGCCTCGATTTTTGTCTGCAAATCGATATTCTCGTCATTCGTGACCTTCACTCGGGCGTGTTGGGGGAGCCTCAGCTCCAGACCACTGCACACTTGACAGTTTGATCAAGCCTAATGAACTGAGCATTCAGAGAAGGCGATGGCCTGCAGGGTCTCTGGCCTTCTGCGGGACTTTGCTACATGAAGACTGTGGGAAACAATGCAGAATGTGACTGGGTCACTGCACCAACCTGGGAAGTAATTGTTCTTGTTATGTGTTACAAATGGCAATCAAGCTTTTATTTCAGGTAATCAATCCAAAATAAAGTGATGAAATCATTTTAAGACATTTTGTCTGAAGAGACACAAAGCTCTGCAGTCTGTCTGAAACAGTGAGATGAAAACTTATGTTGTTGAACTTCACTGATACTCTGCGAAATATGTTTTCCAGTCAGGGTCTTAGTGACCTTGAGGTTTGAGATTCAGGTACATAACACATTACAAACAAAATATGTCCAGCTCATTTACTCATGAGTTATTTTAAATCAGTCATATTTATTTTAAATACATTTAAATCTAAAATGAAAAAAAATATTTTTTTTCAGTGTATTTTATAGATTGTATTTTTGAAAAACATGAAAATATCAATTAAATTACAAAAAAAAATGCAAATTTGTATGCCTAATGTAATGTAATGTAACAATAAAAACTAACAGTGAATAACCATAAAAATTTCCATTGTTCCTTTTATCCCACATAAAAAGATTGTTAAAATACAAATTGCTGGCGATTTCACAGATATTTTCTGTGTATTCCATAAACAAAACCGCTAAAGTTTGATACTGTTAATCTCTTCATGGAAGTAAACACCATCAGTGACAAGAAACAGAAAAAGAAGTACTGGTTTTGTAATTTTATGTAGATATGTTTGTTAAATGAGAAGTATCATGTATAGCTGAGGTTTTCACAACAAATCAATGTCATGGAAAATCAGGACTAAAAATCTACTTAATTATGAAAAAATTATATTTTTTTATGAAAAGGTTGTTATACATTATTGTTAGAAGAATTGTGCTTATGTTAGGAATTATTCTTATTAGGTAATCATTGAGTGACTGTCAGGACTTTAAAGTCTACATGTCAGCAACCATTAATCATTATAAAACATTCCAAGCTGTATGTACTCACAGTAAAGAACACAGAGAACTGACCCATTAAGATTGTGTAAGTGACACTTATCTTATGCTGACTCTTGTACTGATTGTTTCCCAAATAAAAGAGCCAAGGACAGACGGACTACCAGAGAGCTGGAATGCTGTAGCGATGCATTCTGCAGAGCTGTACTGTCTGTTTTCTCCTTGTGCGCAAGTAAAAGACCTGAGATCGTGAGTGCTGTCTTCCCTTCCTGTGCTGTGTGTGTATTTTCAGGTTTTGAACCTAACAATTATACAGTATGTTTTAGCACCCCAGCAGGTGGAATATAGTGGTCCATCATCTATCGGGGGGTTATGTTCCAGAACCCCCCCCCCCCCCATACACTGTTTTTTTGCAGTGTATGATTTAAATGTAGAATAATCAAATACAATCATAGGAATAGCAAGAGGATGCAGAAATGGCAAGGCGAGCTACCTTTTAACTAACGTATCTGATGTCAGTTTATACAATTGCTATGTTTAGAAAAGATACACAAAAATAAAAAGGAGTTTGAGCATCAGTACTGATTTCTCAAATACAAGTAACTGAAAAAAGGTTAAACTAACATTAACTAATGCAATCTTGTGCACTCACTGTATATTTTCTTTATTGCATGTTATCTTTTTTTTTATTATTTTCATTTTGCATTGTGATGTTTACATAGAAAAGTAAAGTGTCAACATTTTGGACTTTATCTCAGTTTTGGAAATGAAAGAACTAGATACTGCTACAGAACTAAAAACTTTTGATCCAAGCAATGTTCTTCAGAGCTACAAATGAGTGTTTTGTTCCAAAGAAGCTGGGCTCACAGGTGCTGGCTGAACCTCTTCAACACCTCTGCCCTCATTTGCTTAAGGAGGAGAAAAATTAGGCCAGATGACTTTCTGCTTCATCACTGTCATGCTGCATTGTTTCCCTGTGATGTTGCCTTATGAGACCCTGATCAACTCTTCTTTTATAAAAAATAAAGTGTGAATGAGTCACTAAGGCAGCTTTTGAAATCCTAATCAGCTCTGTTGTTGTAAAACCTTCATAATTGCTATAACTCAAGAAAAACAGGATGATCAGTGGCACGCAAAAGACTGTGCAGTGGGCTCTCGGCGACAGCCAGAAATGTAAGGAGCTGCTCGAAAACAAAAACTCATTTGTCATGCATTTAATCTCACACATATCTTAAAATGTCAGATGCTCGGAGTCGTTTGCTTTGAGAGTTGTTGGCAGATAAGACCGATTTTCTCCTCCAAGTGGTGTCATCTGGAGGAAATTTATCCCATGTGGTGCTAAAGATAAAATAAAGTTATGTTTGCATTCAGTATTGCGCTTCAAATGCACTGCGTGTATTCTTGATCTCTAACAAAGTGCATTTCCCTTCTCATAAAGCACTTGCAGAGTGAAGGTTTTAAGTCACTGGTTTGCAGTCTCCTCGTTGCCCGCCTCTGCTAGTGCAATGCGATGCAGATCTTGGCACATTACAGACAGACGCATGAGATAATCACAACAGGAGTCGACTCAGAAACCTTGACATTACCTTTTAATAATACTTAACTACTGAACAAAATGTTGTGTTGTACCTGCAGCACAACCTGTGTGTCACCTCTGACAAGCAAACATTGCAGCAGCAGTTCAGAGGCTTCTAAATGCGAGAGTCCCACTGCAGAGAAGTGCATTATTGCATTATTTATATGCATTGTAAAAATTTCATATCCATTCCTGGCTGTGATGGAGGATCCTCTCAAAGTGTTTAGGCTATTCAGGATAACCTGAGCTGGTCATAAGAATCTGTATAAGGGCAGATCTGGCCGCATTTTAAGGGTTTTCTATGTCTTAAAATAAACCTGATCCTTTCTTTGCTGTGCTGTTTTTTACACTTCATCCTGCTTTCTTTGCACCATTACATGAGTGAAAAAAGAGCATGTAAAAATGAAAATGTATTTGTTTTGACATCTAGGTTGGCAAAAACCGCAGACTCTAATTCTGCATTTCTCAATAGTTAACAAAACTTATTTCTCACCAGTGCCAACCATTGCTTTTTCCAGATAAAATGAACAGCAACAGGTCATATCAGTCGTTCATAATTAATCTGTGATTGACCTAACAACAGGTCAAAATAGTGTAATCAGCCAAATATAATCTTTTATGGAGGGAAGAAATTATCTGTAACACCACTCTACAACAGGTGTTCTTGAGTGTCACGACCCAGCTGTCTAGGATAACCTTCCCTCTTTCGCCCGAGTCAGCTGGTCGACCCTACAAAGGATTAAGCAGTGTACAGATAAATGGATGACTGGATGACGTGATGAACAAAAGAAAAAGTGGTAATGCAACAAGGAAACAAAAGCTTGTGGGCGTTGCGAAATTAAAGAACCAAATAAAACCGAACAAAGGCTAACAGTTACAAAAACTAGCTAAAATAGCAAAACTAAACTCCTTAGCCGAACTTGGAGACACAACACCAACACCCATGTGACTAACAAAAGTAACTGAAGTTACATAGACCACAAAGACACGAGAGCCGCCCTGACTGTGAGTTGAGCTGCGGATTTAAACCCCAGGTGTGGCAGTTGCTGCAGTTTGATTGGACGTAGGTGGAGGGCACTGAGTACTAGTTCAATCAGGTAGCAGGTAGGAGGCAGTAGGCATGGAGAAAGATGAAGGCTTCAGAGCAGGTGAGGAGTTCCAGGCCAATTATCCCTGATGTCAGCCACGTGGGGTCTGGAGCAATCTCTTCCGCCTGCTGTAACTGAGAGTCCATACAAGCCATCTTCCGACACAGAGGCCACAAGGTGTTCACCACATAAAAGAAGCACACAGACTAATATGGAAGACTAATTTAAAAGGACTCAGGCAATGGCTGCGACGCAACAAGGGGAAAAAAAGATAACTTGACTATGGACTCTCTAGACCAGAATGGTAAATAATTCTCTTGAAAGCACAATGTTGTCTAGACTTTGTAAGTTTATTCTTGACGTTTGTAACAATTTTACAAAAAAATCTTAATCAAATGTCTAGCTACTGTATTTTTAGGAGCATCAGACTCTGACTTCATCTGCAAAGTCACTGTGGTTTTCGTTTTAATTGTCATCAGCTTGACCTATAAGAAACTCCAGTTACATAACAGTTGTGTCAGGGGAGATGTTAATCCCCGTCTATGTGGGGGGAAAAAAAGAAAATATCAGAGAAGGTTTTTGGTACTGGATGTTATATACTGTTTTTGATTTTTTTTGTTTTGTTTGTTGCAGCAATTACAGGAAATGATGAAAGGCAAGTGCCCTAAAATGATATCTGTTTACATTCAAGAGACTGTTGTTTGGAGTAATGGAGAAAGTCAGGTCATGTTACTATAGAGTCACAAAGCACACAGAGGGAGGAGTTTGGGGTGGATGGATGGGTCAGCTTTGACGAAGAAACCGCTGTTTGTTTTCCCATTTTGGCCATATAAGCAACTTTTTTATTGTTTAAAATTCATCTCCTGGCTAGAGTTCAATTAGTTTGCTTGTATAATTGCAGCATTGGCCTTCAAAGGGGCACCCAAGCCAATAGTATGTTTACAGTGCAGGGAATATAGGTGCAGGAGGCAAAGGCATGACGACGTTTAAAAAATATAAAACAGGGGTGTTTAAAGTAACACAAATGCCATAGATGTCTTTTTTCCCCCTATTTTTCTGACTCATCTGACAGGCTAATGGGACATCTTTGCTTACATTACCATAATTAAACACACCAGGATGACCTTGAGAAAGCTGTGATGCACTGATCGTTGGTCTGAAACACACTATACTTTGTGCTTTTTCAACCTTCCTGTATAACATGAATCACTGAGAGCAGAGATGTGAAGCCACTCGTGATGCACATTATAAGTAAGCCACAGAACAAAGACAAGTTATTCTCAAATGTCCAGTCATTAAAAAGCCTGCAGAATGCAAATGTCCAGTGCAGACCACAGACTGATGCCATCAGGAGTGGATTTTATCATCATGTGGATGATCTTTCCGCGTTCTATCTATAATTAATTCAGCTTCATGTCTCTAATTAATTTTTAAAAATGTATGGGGACCGTCTGCAACATCTGCAGCCGCCGCGGAAATGTCACCGACTGAAATATTTAAATGATGAAAATCAGGTTGATGTCAATTTTCTGTGGTGATACAACTTTGAACTATTCTAGAGATCATCAATAACTAATGTTTGTTTGAAATAGCACAAGAGTAGAACACAGCACTGTACACTGTAAAAGTGCATACTGGGAATGTGCAGAGATAACAGTGTTTGTATTTGTGTCTGTATTTGGTGAGGCAGCAGAAATGGAACAGTTCTGTTTTTGTTTTTATTATACATTCAAAGTTAGGATATTACAGTATTAATACATTCATTTAAAAAAAAAATGATGATGTGATATCTCAGCACATGCTGACTGAGCAGTGATCACTGTGTGTAGGTGAACAAGCTACAACTCCAACAACATCTCCCAAAAATTGCGTTCCTTTCACAATAAACTAGATTGTCATTTATGGCTAGAAAGAAACAGATTTTTTTCCTCAAAAGCGAAGACTTTGAGGTAGTAGGAGATACTTCCAGTTTGAAAGAGCCTTTCATCCATCTGTTTTCTATATACCGCTTTATCCTCTGTAAGGTTGCGGGGGGTTGGAGTCTATCCCAGCTGACTTAGGGAGAAGGCAGGGTTTGAAAGAGCCACATAGTCCTTACAAGGAGTGGAGGATGGAAGTCAGCAACAGGAATTTTGCCCAGGAAACTTTGTCTCCCAAGTGGGACCATTATTCTTAGACTGAAAATTTGCTTTCACTCAATGTTTGGTTAGATTTAAGAATACTCACAAAAATCACATACTTTAGTTGACATGTTTTCAATGATACCTACAGTAAACAATAAGATAAATTACAAAGATCTATTGATTTCAAACGTAGGTGTGATATGTAACAAACAGAATCTGACACAAAATACCCTCAAAACTTATTTGAGAATGGAGCTTAATTGTATAGAAACAAAATGTTTGTGAGACAAGGAAGAACACTTGCTGTTTGACTTTTTTTCTACATGAAAATGAATCTTTTTCAAAATATTAGAGCAAAATACTTATTCGTAGAAACCCACTATTTGTGTTTTGTGGAATTCCATATTCGTATATACTCTGATCAGGCATAAGATTATGACCACCGGCCTAATATTGTGTTGGTCTCCCTTATGTGGTCAAAAATGCTATTTTTTGTTATTGTGGTCTTTGCGTTGTATTTGTTTAAAAGCCCAACTAGGGACAGGAGTTGAGAATTAGCTGTAGTTCAAACTCTATATGCAATACATCAGATTCATGTCTTGTACTGAAAATATGTTCATTGCATTGTCTCTATTAAAAAAATATATAAATAAATACATGAAATAAATCCTCTGAACCATTGGGCATGGACAAGAGGACCTCTCAGGGTGTCCTATGGGATCTGACACCAGGATGTTGGCAGTAGATCCTTTGGGTAGTCTGGCTTGTGCAGTGGGGCCTCTGTCCATCAAACTTGTTCCACTGCATCCTGTTGATACTTGATCACAATGGGGTCTATGAAGTTTGGAGGTCAGATCAACATGTTGGGCCATTGTCATGTTCCTCAACATGTTCCTGATTGATGTTTTTTCCACGTGGTGGGGTGCATTTTCCTGCAGGGGTAGGCCAGTAACATTTGGGATTTCCGTTTGCAAGAGGGAGTGTGCTTGTTCTGTGACGATGTTGTTTAGGGTGTGTTATTTGATATACATGGATGTCAAAGTCCAAGGTTTTCCAGCAGAACACCACATGCTACCAATGTGATCAATGTCATTCACTTCACCTGTCAGTGATCATAATTTTTCGGCTGATTGGTGTATGTTTCCTGATTACAGTAACCTAAACAGTCCTAATAGAACCCATTATTAGTCATTCACAAACTGACTCAGTGTAGAAATTGAAGTCAATCCAGGCTAGTAAAACTAATCCAACAATGACTGATTGCATTGATCTTAATGAAAATCACTGTTTGCCTTGAATATTTCAGTCTTATCACTATTTCTGCTGGCTTCCTGTTATTTTTTTTCCTCCAATCTAGTCTGCATTTCTGAGCAGATGCAGATTTTGTTTTGCGGTATAGAGGCACAGCAGTGATTACAACTAAATGCTAACATGCTGATGTTTGGCACGTAGAGTGTTTACAGTGTGGCTGATTGGAATGCAGTTAGTTTTGCTGGCTTTGAGACACAGTCATATCGACCTGATGGTGGCACTGAATGGAAAGTTAAAAGATTATGGACATCACAGTGCAAGGTAGGGAAAGATCTAAAGTTACCAGAAATGAACACCACAAATGTCAGTTTTTTTTGTAGCTGTATAGATAATGTTGGATTAAACATGAATTGTGTTTAAGCTGTATGCAATTTTTTTTTTTTAAATGAGATGGGAAGTACATGTTAAGTTATATTAGAACATACACGTTAATAGATGGTGCACATATGGCTGAATAATACACACGTGAATCTGTATTAGCAGGCCAGGATTTCATCTGCATCGGCTATTTTAGGACCCTTCCCTGTTCCCTGCAGATCACATGTTTTTTGCATGACTTAGTGCCCAGTGAAGCCTGAAGAAAGCATCAGCTCTGAGTGATAGGCAGGTAAGACTTGGACTATTTGTTTGCTTTTAAATGTCACAGCAAGTCAGTGTTTATACAAACATGTTTCACCGAGAGAAAACTGAAAAATGATTTGTAATGCAGTTCCTGCTGACTGTGATTTATTTTGTCTGTTGTTTGATAGCAGGGATGAGCATGATGATAACAGCAACGAAGAGAAGGAGGATGAAAAGGAAGCCACTACATTTTTACAAAATTATGTTTGAATTATGAATATTCTATACATTTATTTTGTATAGTACATGCATATAGTATATGCATTCATATTTACTTATGCTTTACTTAATTTGACAAATAGTTTTTTGCTATCTATACATCTGAGCATTACTGTGCATTTTTTCTACATTTCTAGATACATGTGTTGGTATCAGTTTCTTAACATATTCATTAATATATTTTCTGTGTCAGTCAAACTTTTTTTTTTTTTTTTGCAAATAGGATTCTATTCATCCTGAGTTGAATGAGCTCAGAAATTATTTTCTGTGAGTTTATATCAAGGGCATAGAAAATACTGAGTTGAGTGTGCATTAGAGCCCATATTATGCTTCTGTTTTCCCCCCTTTGGTTTAGTGTGTTATATAGCTTTTTGTGCATGTAAAAGGTCTGCAAATAGATGTCAGCATCAAAAGAAATCCTCTCCCACAGAAAACACTGTTCCTTACCTACCTGAAACATTTCAAGCCTTCCCTTCTGTTACTTATCTATGTCACCATGTAACACATTTGCATACCATCTGCCTACTGGCTAGTTTGTCCACGCCCTAAAACAAATAATGATCAGCTTCTTCACAGTCCATCATTATTGTATTATTTCTCTAGAGCCGCTTATGCTGGAGCTATGTCTCTCTGCTCAGATCTGGCACATAACCAACATTATCTCACTTTTGTCGGGCCAGCTGACCAATCAGGGCAAACTGGGCTTTTAAGAATCAGAAGCCTTAAAGAGACAGAAGCTAAAAATGAGTGTTTCAAACAGAGTGTCCAAGGAGATGCTACAGCAGTGTACTATAAAAGAAAAAAAAACAATTAAAAAAAAGGAAATCAAGTGAGCACAGTCTAGTAGCCACCCTGAAATAAAGTTATACACCTGTCAGCATGCATAATAAGGGCTCTTTAAGTTTTATAATCTGAAACATCAAACATACTTCAGTGTTACGACCCATCCACATCAGTGCTCCACATATATTAAACAGCCACGTATATGAAGCAGCAAGTACTAACTGTAAATATTATAATACCTCTTTACAATATGTCACTTGTGAACTCATTTGAGAAAGTAAATGAAAATAATTATTTGAAAAAATAAAAGAAAAAATGTTGTTGGCAAGTGCCCATGGTAGAAGTAATAATACACCAATAGGTTTGCCATATTCAATAACGAACTGCAGGGTTCTCATAAGTTATGGACATTATTGGACAATATCATTGATATAAAAATGAATGAGTAAATAAAATAAATACATTTTAAAAAATGAAACATAGACAGAAAAGTACATTTTTAAAGAAGTCAGTTTTTCAGTATGGTCTTTTTTTTTTTCTTTCATTCTTTTTCCTTTTTTGCATATTATGATTCCAAGTCCTGATCTGTTTTTAATTGTTTACTTGATTTTTGATCCATATTGTTAAGTAAATAAAAAATCTTCACCAAATCTAGTTTAGATTGATGATGAAAAAAATATTGGATAAAGGAAAATTACAAACAATATGCCTGAGTAAATACTATTATTAAACAGTTTAAAACTAATTTGCAATAAAGCTGTGTGAGTAAGATAAAAACTGGACTGAATGTGCTACATTATCATAATTACCATTGTGTTAATTTGTTTTACCAGTAAAATACCCATATGATGTGTTTAGTTAATTTGTAATATGGTGGTACTTATTGGTAAATAATTTGCAGTGCAACCATATATTGTATACCATTCCATATTTCATTCCTGTTTGCTTCTAATTTGATAATAATCAAGGAGAAAGGAGAATTACATGAGCAAGCACAAACTAGCCCATCATCAGCATCACCCCATCAGTCAAGTCAAACCCTTTTTATCTGTCAGCCTGCCAGGCTCACTGCCCTCACTGCTCCGCCACACGCACACTTCATCTCATGCACACTCGTTCACTCCACAGCATCAGCAGCTCTCCGACAATTTATCACGTCTCAGGCAGTCGACAATGTCCAGCTTGCCTGGGCAGGCGGTGAGGCAGATGAAAAACGAGGTGATAAAAAGCTCTGTCAGGAAAGTGGGTCAGGCCGCTCCTGACCACAGAGGTTAGTGCATCTGATGGTCCACACCACTGATAGGCCTCATAATTAATGAACCTGTCGGATTAATGCTGTGCGAGAGATTTATACAGCACTAATCCCTCTGTAAATGATCCAGCACTTTGCTAAACCTCACACATCACAGCACTTAAACTGTTGCACTGTTTGTACTTATCAATCAAGTCAAACTCAGGAAAACTACCTATTTATTCACTTTTTTGTTGTCTTTTAGGGAAGCGCACAGGTGAGAAACATGGGACTTGCAGGGAAAAACATCATGAGTTCTTTAACTGCATATATAATTTGTTTTACCCTCTCTGAAAGGCTTATTTAAACATAGCTTGTAAACAAAGTAAGGGGCTTTTATGTGCTGCACATGGGGAAATATTATATTAATATACACTAATCAGCTACAAGATTATGACCACTGACAGGTGAAGTGAATAACATTGGTCATATTGGTACTATGTGGTGTTCTGCTGGAAAACCTTGGATTCTGGCATCTGTGTTGATGAAACTAAGACACGCAAATAAACATTGTGCCAGAACAAGCACACTCCCTCATGCTTATGGAAATCCCAAATATCACTGGCCTACCCCCACAAGAAAATGCACCCCACCACGTGGAAAAAACATCAATCAGGAACATGTTGAGGAACATGACAATGGTCCAACATGTTGATTTTACCTCCAAACTTCCTACACCCCATTGTGATCAAGCATCAACAGGATGCAGTGGAACAAGATTGATTGACAGAGGCCCCACTGCCCAAGCCAGACTACCCAAAGGATCCACTACCAGCATCCTGGTTCCAGACCCCATAGGACACCCTGAGAGGTCCTCTTGTCCATGTCCAATGGTTCAGAGTATTTTTGAACACATAAGGGGGACCAACACAATATTAGGCAGGTGGTCATAATGTTATGCCTGATCAGTGTATAAAGTCATTGGGGGAAACCTTTCACCCTCAACAGCAGGAAACACTAATGTAAGCAAACCTAGAAATGATACCAATATTCTATATTTTTCAACAGATCCCATGTACAAACCAACAATGAATTAATCTTACATGCACCACCTCTTGGACAAAAACACCCACCTGGACATCACTGTATGTTCCTGTTAGTGGTGCTCCTATCAATAATGAAATATCAACACTTCCTAACTTGACATTTCTGTTCTAAGGGTTGATTCTTATACTAAAAGATTAATATTTCAATTCAGTAATTTGGGGTAAATGTGCAATTTATCATTAACAGGGGACACAGTAGAAAGTAAAAACCCTGACACGAGGATTGAGTCTAAAATAGGGAAACTGGGAAATAGTTCCCAGGTTATGAGAACCACATATGTCTACTAGAGCTCTTTAAATGCATGATGTCTGTGTGAACAGGAGAAGAAAGGTGCTGCCAGGACAAGACAGACTTCTATCACGGAGTGCTTTGGCCGCATTATCCAGGTAAAGAGAGAGAGAAAGTGTAGCTATGGCGACGTTTATCACTGACAGTGGGAAAGTGATTTACGTCCATCGAGGCTTCACTTTGTGTGTTGACCTTCAAACACATGGGGGTTCCTGCATACACAAAAGCTACTGAATGCTGTTTTATTCAAATTTATGTGAATGCATGTTACAACAAGATAAATAAATATGGTAATGAAGTAAGTAAATGTCACAATGCATAACTGCAGCATTAGAGTGAAATTTGTGCTCCTCGGATCACCTGACACGAGTTAATTGCTGTGATGCCAGTACTCTGTTTAATTTCAGATCACACTGTATGTGTATTATGGCATTTATTTATTTCAGCTATTTTTGTCACGGGTATTTTTTTTTCTTAAATTACAATTTACGTATAACACTGTTTTATAATATGGTAAAACTTGTCGATTCCTCTCCTCTTCCACACTGCCTATGGTATTTTCAGAGGTTGCATAAAAAGCGATGTCTAAGTGCGATTTAGCATGCAGTGCAGTGCAGATCAAAAAGGAAATAAGTAGAGTTTGCACATTGCTAAATACTTTAATGTGGATCTGGACATAACCAGGTGATGCAAGCTCTATTTAAATATCACACATTTGTGGTGAAAATGTGTCCACCATGCAACGCCATGTGAGGAAGGATCCCCCAATAAATCTAAATAGGGAGAAGAAAAAGAAAAAAAAACTCAGAGCAACAGAAGAGTCTTCTCTGTTGTACAGGCAAATATGCAACAGATGTCATGTATACAGAATAGAACAACACTGTTAAATCACAGTATCAGTCCCTCCAGGATTTCGCGGGCGTTTTTCAAGATTGTTGCGGCCTAAAATGCCTGATTTCGCGGCAGCTTTTCTAAAAAGTTGCGATGAAAGTTGTGATGTTTTAAGCGTATTTGTGTCGATGAAATTGTGGGAGACAGTAAAAAAATGCTAAAAAGTTGAATTTTTTTCTTTGTTTTATATAATTCATTAAAAATGTTAAAAGTCTAAAAAGTTAATTTCACATCCTGGCACCCGTGTTCACACACACACGCTCACAGCTTGTCACGTCAGTTAATTAATCTAACTGACTTTCATTCTTTCAGTGCTGGTGACAGATGTGGATGCAACAGCTTCATCACGGTGGTTTGTCTGGTCTGTGGTCCACTGGTTTCACCCATTCTCCTGATATGTTCACTGTAGAAAAGTGTTTGTCAGTGGATGATTTTTGTTTGTGTTCCACCTCAATATTCCACGGGGTGCAAAACAGTTTACTTCTGCTTTGGTGAAGAACATCAGGGAATTGTTTTTGGTCTTTAGCAGTGTTTTTTGTTGGTAAGTGAGAGACATTACTGTCGCACATGTCTGCATCTTCAAACTATATACAAGGAAGTGAATTTGGTGACGTATGTGCATTATGTTTGCGCTGGGGACTGCTATGATGAGAAGCCCCTGATTGCAGTGTGCAGTTCGGGGCGGGAGCTCAGCGTTCAACTTTACTTCATTTTGCAACAGTTTGGTGACAATCTAACCCTCACCCTGCGGGCGTATCTAATGCAATTCAGAGTGGAACCAAATACAGGTTTACGACTATGCTAGGAGCGTACGACGGAGCTTGTTTTTACTGTCCCCGGCGGAGTCAAATGTTATATTCAGCCAATAGCATGCTGACGTTGAGCGTTGAGCTCCCGCTCCGAACTGTTGGATTCAGCCAATAGCATGACGACTTTGAGCAACGGTGAGCTCCCGCCCCGAACTGCACGCTACAGTCAGGGGTACCTGGCTATAATTGGTGGAACTCACGGGAGGCTGGCCAAAATTGCGGAAAAGTCGCGGTGATTGGACAAAATTGCAAGGTCGCGGAGAATTTGCGGATATTGGCTGAATTTGCGTTAATTGTTGCGATCACAACATCGCGAATTCCTGGAGGGACTGACAGTATGGCCAGTAAGGAAGTCTAAATTATAAATATATTGTAAAAATATGCAGTATCGTGAAAACATTTTAGTCACTTAAGATATCATCAGGGAGGCATCTGAGTGCTCCCAAATTCACTGTGCAGTGAGACAACAAGGCCAAACACAAAAAAAGTTAGACCTTTTTTCAAAAATGTCAATTTTTTAAAAAAGTCTTCACTTTTCAACTACATTTACAAGTGCCTAAAACCTTTAAGCCTGAGACACTGCAGATGAGTGCGTGTACGAGTTTTTTTCTGTCTTTGTGTACAGGTTGAACAAGGATACAAGAGGTGTTGGTAGGTATATTCTTGCATTTTGGATAGAGCTAGATTATCCCCCCTGCTTCCAGTCTTCTGCTAAATACATTCTAGCTCCAGCGCCAGGCTGATATGCATCTTAAGATCTTGCTGCTGGATACAAAATAAACTCCCTTATTTCTTAAAATGTTGAGCCATCTTTAGAAGAGCCATTAATGTCATTGTTTCTGAAAGCATCGTCTCTCAGTTATGAAGAATAAGGATCTGCAGGCACAGAGAGCAATTTCCAGGTTCCACCAACAGATAGATTCGGAGTCACACAACTTCCTCTCTACTATAAAGATAGGGAAAGTAGAGAAATTATAACTGAAATGCACTATTTCCCTCTGTTTCATAAAACTGTAGTCAGTTGTATAAGGAAATTACAGAACTTTTGATTTTCTTCTTTAAAAAACAAACAAACAAAAAAACACTACATATAGCAACGTGTTTTCATTTTCAGTCGAGCCCAATGAGCTTGGGGAGAAATAAAACCCTGCTCTTGATTTCTTAGTGTGCCTTTAATGACTATCCAGCTGAAACCCTTTGCTCAGCACACAAGGATTTCCAGCAACTCGGTCAGGCTGCCGTGGTCAGCTAATGACCTGATTTGGTTGTAATTACAGCTGGGACAAATTAGCTAAGTGCAAATCCTGTGTCAGATGCTACAATTTGCGTCTGCCTACCCCATTAGCGTCTCATCCCTTTCAGTCATTGAGCCAGTGCTTCTCACTGAGATGAAGTCTGACAGATCAACTTAAGTAACTGAGTTGTAGGTAAGCAGGATAACCTGTGTAGAGTCCCTGCTAAGTCACCTTGGCCCTTTAAAAAAACATCTGTGTTACACAAATAAAAGAAGGTGAAAGCCTTTTGTGATTGCTTTTGTTGGGTTTAGACAACAGGCACAAAGAGAGGAGGCAGCCTGATAGTGTTCCTTCAAGGCATATTTGAAATCTCTTGTGTAAAATAACAGTGGAAGACAGCAGTAAAGAAAACACCCAAACTGTCTTCTTTTAAGGACTGTTTCCCTTCACCTTTGCTGTCACTGGACTTGTTTATCACACTGGTTCCTCTGGAGTCCAAGGCCATAAACTGCCAGGGGAGAAAGAGAGGCTGCGGGAGCCAAACTATCAAGGATAAAGCCCAATCCAGAGCAGAGACGACGGGGTGATTGGTGCTCTCTCTCTGGGTCAGCTTCATCCTTCCAGTGATTGTTGTTTGTGCCAGAGGATGGAATTACTGTCAGATAGACAAGGACAGGTAAGTAAGTGCTGAACCGGGCTGATACACCCACCGCCACCCCGACCAGAATCATTTAATAATCAGTGGCATTCATATTTGAATGCATGTCTGCTTTGCTTTCTTGCATTGATTTATTTAACACCGTAGCAGTTCAGCTGATACATACTGCAGGGAAGCTTTTACAGTTGTTCCACACTCACTGCTGGTATGTCACTTTAACAAAAGAACAGTCTGGAACAATGAAAGTGATTTTTTATACCCTTATAGCAACAATACAGTGCGAACAGAAGAAGAAAAAGTAGGAAGCTGGATATGACTGAGAAAGTATCACTTAGTGACAAGGTGGTTTATGTAGAACAAGGCATGAGATCAAGTCACAAAAAGTACAGAACAAAATGAAATTTCCAACAACAAAATAACAATAGACTTTAAAATCAAAGGAAGTAGGAGTACGCAATACTGGAGCAATTGTTACTAGACGTTCCAATCCTTGCAAAACCAAGGGCAAAGACATTTCCAGTAGGTGCTGAACTCTTCCAGGGTTGCTCCTTGTCTTTGATCATGTTTGTAATATTAATGGGGAGAATCTTAAGGCACAGCTCAGTTTAGGAGGATATCCGGTTAGGATACCTCAAGAGTTGCATCTCCTTTTTGCAGATGATGTGATTCTGTTAGCTTCATCTGGCCGTGACCTTCAGTGGGCGCTGGGGAAGTTTGCAGGACGTGAGAGTAAAGCGACAGGGTTGAAAGTCAGTTCCCGCTGGGTTGGAAATGAGTTGCTGCCCCAGGCACAGGAGTTCAAGTATAAGTGACAGGAAGATGAAGCATCAGATGGACGTACAGATTGGTGCAGTCTTGGTGACTGCCATGGTGAAGAGGGAGCTGAGCCGGAAGGCAAAGCTATTCATTTAGCAGTCAGTCCAAGTCTAAACCCTCAACTATGGTCATGAGGTCTGGGTAGTGACCCAAAGAATAAGGCTGTGGAGACAAGTGACTGAAATAGGTTTTCTCTGTAGGGTGTTTCAGACAAAGGGTGAGAAGCCTGGACATCAACAGGGAGCTCAGGGTAGAGTCGCTGCTTCTTCGCGTCCAAAGAAACCAGCTGAGGTGATTCAGGGATCTGATTAGGATGCCTACAGGGTGTCTTTCTTTGGTTTTCTAGGCACGTCCAAATGGGAGGAAAGCCAAGGATAGACCCAGAACTCACTGGAGGACTTAAGATATGCCACCTGGCCTGAGAATGCCTTGGGATCCCCAGGAGAAGCTGGAAAACACTGCTGAGAAGATAGACATCCTCCTACCACGGCAACCCAACCTTGGATAAGCAGAAGTCAGTAGATGGTAGATAAATGGAACATACAATGGAAATTTAATGTTTTTTTTACATTCAGGTAAGTAGTAATACTAAACTAAAGTTTGTCGTAAGAGCAGCTATAGAGCTACATTCATGAGGTGATATGAGTTAAATGCAGCTCTACAACTAATCTAAGCTCTCACATTAGGTGCTTTGCATGTTTATGTCTAAATAAAACACAAAGTAAGAAGTTCTTTGTACACTTTTTTGTCAGAAGCTACTTAACTGCTACATATTAAGAAAACATAATATTAAATGTTCTTCCCTGTAAGTCCATTTAAAGCCATTGTGGAACTTTTAATCTTATAACATGGCATTCATTGATACCTTCCATGTAATTTTAGATGTTTAACTTCTACCATCTTCTGAAAACATTAAGGGTTTGGTGTGGAAGTTGAGATTCATATTCTAACTGTTAAACATTAAAGTGCATTCCTGACATCAGAAATGGCAGTTTGACTGGAAGATTTACTTTTTTTGAGAACTATCAACACAGCCACATGATTCTTATCAGTGGATGGATTTTGTGGATTGAGATGACAACTGAGCAAAGTCTATCTGTCTGTTTAGGAAGATCATTTGATAAGACTAAAAGTGGGCCTTTCAAAATCATCTGAATCAGATTCGGTTTTATTGCCAGGTAGGTTTTCATATATGAGGAATCTGGCTTGGTGTCTTAATGTGTTACAGTACAAATTTAAAGGATAAAAAAAGATGAAAAAGATGAAAATGTAGCAAAGTCAGTAGACAGTATGTATTACAAGTCAAATGAATAGTGAGTGTCACAAATCCAATGAATTATAAAGAAAATAAAGTAACAATAAAGGAAGTAATAGAAAAAGGTTATGTGCAAATTAATCGCCTAAGAATGTGCAGGTTTGCATAATATGTAATGCAAACAACTTAAAATGTGCAAAATTAATTATAATAAAAAAACCCAAGTAATGTCAATACCATTTAATGCCAATTTAAATATAACTAATATTATAATATATATTATATATATATATACACTAAACCAACATTTGTATTTGTCAGTTTATCTAAACTGGTTATTTTTCTACCAACCATCAACTCACCTATCTATCCTTCCAGAATTTTTAATTTAATATAATTTTTTAAGTGGAAATTTAGATACCATAGATAGACTTGCATGGAAACAAAATTAAACTATCTCACCCACAAATAACAAACATAAACAAATGTGGATTGCATGTATCTTTTGAAATCTGGTACGTTCGCACACGGGAAACACAAGCTGACATATAGTACAAATGGAAAGTGCCACACAAAATAGAGGGCAATAAAAAGCGGCGACATTATCTATGATCAGTCTATGTATGAAAGAAACAGCAAAACACACTGTTAGGATTCAGTAATGATCATCTGCACATCCCCTCAAAGAGCTCCACTTATCCTTTCATATGTGTTAGTTTATTTTTTTATTTTTTTGCAGAAAATGAGTGACACCTGCCACATCTGTTCCAGCGCTCATTAAAATCATCAATGGAAAACAGCCATCTGCAGCTGGTGAAGGAAGGTGTCGCACACACAGATACTTGAGCAAATGAAAAGCGTCTCTCCCACCTACTGAGGAGCTATTTTCTCCCCTTTTTCTCTCACTGCTCTGCTTTTTACTGAGCTGCAGTTTGTGGAAGTCGATTGAGTCACAAATTTAAAGCAAATGTGGAAGCTTTGACTATCCCCATTTATGGAATAATTGTTGCCTACTATTTAAAACATCTGAATGAATCCACTGCCTGATGAATTAAATGATGTTTTCACTTTAAATGTCACTTAAATGTCAAATGATCTAAGCTGTATCACTGTACAGTGATCAGAATACTTCACAGTTTAACAGAGGAGTATGTGCGCTTATGTTAAATTAGCATTTAATAGTTTATATCTTCTATCTGAAAAATACAGCCACAATATGAACTCGATGTAGCAAGTCAGTATTGAGATCCATTTTTTTTCTTTTTATTACACTATATATGTCCATTTTTGTTTTTTAATGAGAGTCTCAACCCACGGCATATACGATATCCATGCTGTACAAATTTCTAGACAATTCTTTTCAGCTGCTCTTTTCTGGAGGGGTTGTATTGCTCTTTTTCCTTTAAAATACCACAATATGTGAAATTGGACTCAAATTAGGCAACTTAAGGTCATCGTTTGTCATAGAAACTCTGTGTTATTCTGGGAGTGTGCTTCGGATCATTATCATGCCAGAATATTCTTCCTCTGACAAGCTTCTGGAGACTGGGAGTCATCTTGTCAGCCATTATTTTTATTTATTTTTATTTTTTATTTATACTCATAGGCATTCATGGTGCCATCTGTAAATGGCATCTCCTTTTCCAGTCATGTAGCCCAATATCATCACACTCTCCACGCATGCATGCACTGTAGCAGCCCCGGCCATGCAACCAGTCAACATGCTTGACCCCAAAGAATATGCTTCTAATACTGACCAGGTTCTTTCTAGAGAAGCTGATATCTTGCAATGTCCTTCACACTACATGACCTCTCACAGGAACTTTGATTTTCATTTATTAGCCCTGGCCAAAGTCTGCACTGTCAATGACATCATTTTAAGAGGGTGGACACTGCAGCTCTGATTAGTAATAACATGCCACATTCATTTTCTCCTGATTACTGCTGCAACTGTATTTAAACTGATTTTTAGTTGGTTACAGTCTTCCTGTGTCCGTTTCATCTTTGTGAGGCCTCATAGTCAGATTTCGATCCTCTTCCAGGGCTCCAATGGTGGAGCCATGGTGCAGACATTCTCACTTACCAACAAAAATTACTGCTAAAGACTGTGCAAAACACAAACACTTTTCTACCGCAAAACATATTAGGAGAATGGGTGAAACGAGCGGATTACGGACCAGACAAATCACCGTGATGGAAGCTGTTGCATCCAGGTCTGTCGCCAGCACTGAAAAATTGAAGGCAAGTTAGATTAATTAATTGACATGACAAGCTGTGAGTGTGTGTGAATACGTGTGTGCCAGAATGTGAAATTAGCTTTTTAAACTTTTAAATTTTTTAATGAATTATGCAAAACAAAGAAAAAATGCAACCTTTAGCAATTTTTTTAATGTCTCCCGCAATTTCATCACAACAAATACGCTTAAAACATCGCAACTTACATTGCAATTTTTTTAGAAAAGCTGCCTCGAATTCAGGCATTTTAGGCCGCAACAATCTTGAAAAAAACCCGCGAAATCCTGGAAGGACTGATTTCAGTTGAAAAAAAAGTTAATAGTTGTACCATTTTGCCTTAATTTAGGAACATATTAGACCATATAATGCCAGGTGAGATAGAGGCTTACTGGTTAGTCCATAACTCCTGAGTTGCAGGTCATAGGTTCAAATCCGGCAGAATTGATAACTCTAATTTAGTTTCGATATTTGAATATTAATTGGCTTTCTTTTAATTACCATTTCTGATCTTGATTGAACCAATTTTACCAAATGAAGATCACTTAGTGACACCATTCTCATCTGAAATGTTTTCAAATCTCCTTTTTCCCACTGAATCCAGCCCAACACAATATTTGCTAAGCTTAAGGCCATGTTATGAATAGTTACCTGAGGTCGCCACACAGCCACAGACTCCCTCATATTCCTGGTGACCTTGCTACAGCAGGCAATTTTCCGGAGCTTATGTCACTAAGCTAGCACATTTATTAAACAACCGTTTCCAAAATTACAGTCCCAGACTGCAATCAGTACCTCTAATGGCTTTTACTGCAGGGCTGTTTGTGTACCTGGATGTGTCAGATAGCCATGGTTATTCTGTCCTTTGACTTTCAGCTGGTAAAGTTTTTTTGTTGTTGCTGTCGTTTTTTGAGATATATGTTTTAGGTATTTTAATCTCTATTTTCCTGTGTAATAGCTGAACTTCCTGTACAGCTGCCTGGTCAGTATCTGAATGATATAAGAGATAACAACTATTTCCAGATGAGTTGGGTTCTTTTACTGCACCTTCTTTTTCCTTGTGTCTCCATATTGTCATGAATTGGACTCATAAAGCTCCTCATTTCCCACTACTGTAGAAAAAAAGAAAAAAAAACATATCACCTCAGGTTGCTTCATGTTACTATGGACACATTTTCACATTTGACAATTCTCCCTCTCTTTCCAGACTTTAATTGGTAGGCATCTCAGGCTTCTCTGTCAGAAACTAATGAACAATACAGGGATTGTTCTGGATCCTATCTATCTATGCATCTACTTATCTCTCTGAGATCTAAAATGAAACATTTTCTGGAAAGGAAAACAGCATTTTACAACTGAGGAACCCTGACTTGTTGGCAGGAAACATGTCACAAGGGCTGTGTGCTTATGCACCATCAAGAATCAAGCAAACTCACTCATTAAGATAGTCTCTTAAATTGAAAAAAACCCCAACAATATTATTCTCCATGGTGTCGCCAAACATGAAGAGTTGAGATTGATTAAGCTAAACTATGCTAGGCTAAGCTAAGCATTACAGCAGCAAAGATAACCCTGCAAACATTTAAGGAATGTAGTACAGAAAACAAAATAACAACTAGATATACAACAGTACTGGTCTCAGAAATAACATTATTGCACATATCCATAGTATTGCACAGATTTTTGATGAACAGAAATACTGAGAGAGCATTAATGTTGCACAGATTATGTGGAAATAGAAAAATAATGATATAGCATATATTCTAGTATATGTAAAGTAACAGATATTGCACAATATAAAGATAAGTTGATTAGTTTAACCCGTAAATGTATATATAAAGTATGTACTTCACTTTCTTTAGAAGATGGATGATGTGCTGATGAAATGCAGTAGTTTAGATTTGCTGCAAATTCATGCAGTTGAGATGATACTCATTGGATTTTAATTGGAATTCTTTGTGTGAAACTGAAAATGCAGGTTGTTCTTTTTGTTATGATAACATAGAAAAGGTCGCAAATGTATTTGGATTTATTTCCATGGTGAAAACACCATTTAGTTTAATAAAAAGCTGCTAATTATTAATATTATTATTATTTATTACACCTCTTCACTCACTCAAGTGCTGCCCTCCTCTGAATACAGTTCAGGGCTGCTGTGCATTTCAGCACCATGGAGAGCGTCTGAGTGACCCATCATCCGCCTGTGGTTTTTCAGCACCAAGGACAGCAGCAAATCGACTCTTAAACCTCCCTGGCAAGCGTTCAGCAGAGCTCATGTTGTTAGTATTTTCCACCCCTCCTCCTCCTCCTCCTCCTCCTTGTTTAATGCGGTGATGAAAGAGCCTGTAACCTGGGCTGTGTGAACTGCCAACCTCCCTGTAGAGCTTTGGAATTAGTGGGTGGTGTGGATTTAGGGATCTTCCACAGGAATCCCCTGCCATTCCCTCATAAAAGGTTTGTTTCAACTGCTGGATGAACCTTTTGAGGAACCCAGGGAAACCAGGGTTTAAATGAAGTTGTGGAAGATAGTTTTATCCGCCTCGAAAAAGTCCTTCACTTTCTGAAACTTTCAAATGGGACTCGCAGCACTGAATATCATTGATTGGTCAAGTATCGTAGCATTTTCTGCAGCATTTTTATACAGACAACAAGCATTTTTTAAAAGAACACAACTACAAAAAGGCTGTTTTCATTGCAGTTTGTGGACATAAGTAAACAGGATGGACTGGCTGAGAGGTTTCACCATCAACAAAGTTTAGACTTTATTGTGCATCTTCACAGAGGACAGTGAAAATCACAGACTGCTGCCCTTTTGATAAGTAAGTGGCTTAATTTGCTTAATCAACTGTGAAAATATAAATTGCAGTGCACTGGAATGCTTTTTTTCAACAACAGTTCTGGATTTTTTCACAAGCACCTCTACCTCTTGTCTCAGTCTGAGTATTTTTTTCCCCCACTGCGGGAGCTCCTGTCACATTTACAGCGGCTGAAGAAGAGTGCAGGACCGATGACATTCAGGAGACAGACCCATAAAGTAGACTAATGCCTCCTATTAGTGCTTGGTCAGCCAACCTCAGCCTCCACGTCAGGCCAGACATGACATTGGCCGCGGTACAGCTGCTACATAATAACACAGGCCATATTCCTGCTGTGTGCTTTAATGAGGGCGGCTCTGTAACTGAGTGGGGAAAAAAAATGTCCATCGTGACTTGTTATTTTATTGCATTTTGCCTCTAGGAATAATTTTTAAAAAAGGCCTTTATGGGGTTAAATTCTATTCTTTGTTCCATTAAGTTTAATTTAGTGACACTGAAGTGGATCAGGAAGTTTAATCTGCACACTCTGGTTGCACAAAAGCAATTTTATAATTCACAAAGGAACAATTATTGCATTTAATAAATGGCTTTCATGTGTTGTCTACTGGAAACCAGCATGAGGACTATGATTGACTCATGCAACCCACATTACATAATACAATTGTATGAATGTCAATTTGTCAGTCCAGCACCATGGCCCAGACTAGTGCCACTCTATTGTTGGCATTTTTGGCTTTTAGTCAAACACATTAACATTTGCTGCATAAATGTTTATTAAATGTGATTCACATATACATGATGCAAGAGGATGCTTCTTAATGACTTTTAAATGTTTTTTTTTTCTTTTAGTGGCAGTATAAGGTGCACATTTATTGTTTTGAGAGAAATATTTCAACAATTATGCACAGTACTTCCTTGGTTGTACTGGAATTCGTGTTCCCCTTACGATGAATTACAATTGTCATTGTCGACTCACTGAGATGGTCAGTTGATTGACCTTTGATTGACCTTTGTAGGAATGATTTTTGGCATCTGAAACTGACATCTGCCCATTTTTTTTTTAGCTGAAATTCAATATTTTCATAATTTTTCACACAATGAAAATTTTCAGCAAATTTCTCGTGATTTTGAAATTGAGTGAGATGCCACTTTCAGACGTCCGTATCAAGTAATTCCATGCAAACTCATCTAGGGCCTCCCAGTTGAGGTCATGGAGTTTGTTTAAAAAATAACAACCCCCCCGTGATTCAAAATGGACATCTTCAATCACTGGTGGGCTGATGAGATTAAGATATTAAAATATGGAAGTATCACCTACTTTTGTGCCAAGTTTCAATATCATTCCATAACGCCTTCATGCTAAAATCATTCTGCTCCTGACCTTGTATATGCGTTCATACATTGTTGAAGTATAATGAGTAAGATGACTCACTAAAAATGTTTTATTCACACAATAATCACTTAATTTATCAATGTGATTAATGTGTGCATGGATTACACTGTTTATGTGAATGCTTTTTATTATATATATATCAATTTCAGCATGATCAGTTTGAACATAAATCAGGCTAACCCTGTTTTGCTCAGTTGACATGGAAAGACCCAATGATTTTTTTGTTCTCTGACTTCCTCTCTATCAACAGGTTCTGTGCTGCAGAATGGTCTTACTAGGCAACACTAGCTTTGTTTTGATCCTCACATATTGTGGCCAAGGGAACTCAAATGGACAAAACACATGGCAATTTAGGAAAACATCTTCAACAATTTGACAACACGAACACTGCAAATACACAAAACACAACCAACAATTGAGTAACAAATACACACAACTCAACCAAAGACAGTAACATGTTGCAAGTGGCACAGATGACAACGGCTGCGTTTCTGGTAGACACAAGAGACTGCTGGACTCATTATTTGCGAATGCATTTAAACAGTGTGGGTTACTGTGAACTGCAACATTATGGGATGTCACTTTTTTGCCAACATAATTACATTGTTATTATGTTCAACGTCAGAAGCTTTTTGAAATAAAAAAAAAGAGTCCAGCCAAAGAACCATGCCTGAATTGAAATACAGAATAAGTTCCTAAATCTGTTGGTCAGTCTTGACTATAAACACAATAATGTGTAGAAGTCACATATGAAGAGGTTGGTGAACTTACCTTTAATAAAAACACGAGCAATGAAACCATGAACCAAACACACAAGGTTTAACAGAAGTTTTAACAAAACTACAGTTTGGTCTACATGTCTCCAGGCTTCAGCCTTCTTCTGACTTCATTAAAATTCAACAGGAGTTTGGGGCCTCTGTTTTTTTTTTTTTTTTTTTTGGAAGCGTATGCAAGCGATGAGCTGCCTCCACTGGCATTACTTCAAGACTTCTTTTTCTGGGAGGCAGTTGAAAATCCGTGCAGACTCTTAGGTGTTTTCACTGCAACGAGTCAATGCAATTTCACAGATGACTCTGAACTCCGGACTCCGAACACTTTGAACTTCGTTGAGATGCCCCTTTGAGATTATTGAGAGAAATAAAAACCTTTTGGAGATCTAAAGTGGATGTTATGTCAGCAGACGTCCATTGAAATCCTTAAAATACTCAGTTGTATTTAATTCAAATATGCTTTATGTGTCAGAGAGAGTTGCACGATTGCATAATATAGGAATTTTAAATATATACGTAAACAGCAAAAATAAGAAGTAGACATTGTTACACTAATATAATACTAAAAAATGGGTGTATAAAGTGTGGAGAAGGTGTTACTGAGCAGCACTCTCTGTGACCTGTTAGTTCCAGGTGAAAACAAGTGATGAATTTCTCAGATAGAATATATGGCTGCAGAATATTAAACACTGAGGAAAAGTCTGCAAACAGGAGTCTGGTTGTACTGCTGGGGGATTCCAGACGCTTATGAAAGATATCTGTAATAAATGCCTTTGTGTTGTCCACCCCTCTACCTGCCCGAGATGCAAACTGGAATAACTCCATCTGTGAGTCTATTACCTCGGTGATATGGATTTTGATAACCCTCTCCATCGCCTTAATAACAAGAGAGGTAAGCCACAGACCTGAGATCATTCAGGGGCATGACTGTGGAGTGTTTCCACAGCTGGGGGACTGTTACCACTCGGCATGAAACTCTGGAGCAACTTTTCAGTTTCCCAACTTTTTAAGTGGGAAAGTAACTTTTTCAGTGGCTGACTTACCATCAGCATAATGCACATGGCTACAACTGTGATGTACGGAGAAAAAAAAAAAAACTACATCAAAACCGTAAACCTTTTTTATTGCTGTCTTTCTCGTGTTACACAACCTCTACACTGTGGTTTGCAAGCTGCCCCTGAACCAACACAGCAGCACAAACAGCCGAGCAGCTCTCCAGGCGGCGCACGTCAATTCGAGCTAATGGAGAATTACAGCCTGTAATCTTAAAACCTCGGTCCTTTCATCTGTAAAGCTCCCTTTGAAAGATTTGTAAAGATGTATCTCATGCCGTCGTGGTTGTTTGTTTGCTTTTCCCTGCGCGGGATGTCGGAAGTTTATGTGGAAAGTGCTGTAAGTTCTCAGGATGAAAAAAAAAAGTTTCACATTTTGTTTTTATCGCATGAAGTACGTCTGGTTATATCCCCACCGAGAATTTTAAATCTCTACAATATTGGCTCCCTTTTTAATAATTCATCGATTTTTTGTGTATTTAGTATTCTTATGTTGACACTTATTTCCACTTACTTACATTAGGTGAAGGATGTGAATGCTTTTCCCAGCACTGCTGCAGATTATGTGCAGACGAATGGCCCCACTGGGGACGACTATGTTGATTTAGACCAAACAGCCATGTGTTTTATACTCATTCACTGTGTGTGGTGTCTCATGACTGCTCTGCTACCAACACCTGTCTACTCCACCTCTTCATATTAACAGACAGTAATAGTGCAACAGGGGGCTGCATAAGTTTGAAGTTTTGGTATCATCACCTTCACATACAGTTTTATTTTAACATTATTAGTGAGCTGTAGAAGGGATGTGGTTTGGTGTATTCTTTCAATAAAACATCGTCATCAGGCTGGGATGGCTCTTGTACCTATGGGTTTGGGTTCCTTTTTTTTTCGTTAAGGTCATTTGAAACGTCTCTTAGTCACTCATTTTAAATGTCAGTAGAGCCAATGACCTGAATTTATGTTGGTTTTGTCAGATGACCAGACAACTTTTTAACCATGAAAAAGGGAATTTGGTCAGCCAGCTCTTATGCAAAGAAGACGACAGTAGCCATTTTCATGATCAAGTGCTTCTCTGTGGATAGAGGTCTCTACCGGAAACTGTACAGAAAAATGGAAAACATGACAGATTGTTACTTTGATGACATAATACTCAACTCAACTGTGCAATCAACCAATAAAAGGCCAGGCCTATCAGTACCAAGCATCCCTTCAATATGCTCATTGATATTAGTTTTATTTTCACATCACACCTTTTATACTTTTCTAATACTAATAATACTATTTTATTGTAAATACTAGGACAAAATAGCTCAACAGGTATCATACAGACATACAAAACTTTGAACTCAACATAATACAGATATTTACCCGACAATGAAACCCCTGAAAACTACAAAGAATGTGCCGTTTTCATAAAATGTTTCAATAATGAAGGAGTAATATGACATCTTTATTTTTTTTATATGTTTTCAATGGATATAAAGACACCACCTTCAAAAAGTTTCAAAGGAACCAAAACAATCCTTTCATTAAAAGTAGATTTTCCAACTCCAAAACTAATTTTAGGAAGATCTGTGGCAGCCAGGTTTTGATGTAGCTCCAAACGACATTTAGATATAACAAAACTAAGTTGTTTCTACCCACAAAACAAATCTGGTTGGAATTGAGTGAATATTAGTGGAGGGATGAATTTTTAAAAAGTAAAGATTTTTCATTTTTTGACTTTTAATAATTTAATTTCTTTTTAAAAATCAACACAAGCTACTGACATGATTACACGTTGAAACTTATTCTTGATGTTTCTGGGATATTCAGTAAAAAAATCTGCCAAATCCTGTGAAAAATAAGCAACTGGTGAGGCTTTAAAAGAACTGCTGAAGTTGCGAAATTTAACACCTAGGGCCTATTTTCAAATATTCATAACTCAAAAAGTATTTGGAGTAGAGCTGTGGGATTTTGCAAGATTCGGTGAAATAAATAGAAGTTCTTTGCATGTTTTTTTTTTTTTCTTGAAAAAATCCATGCTATCTATCTATCTAATGTCATCTGACTAAGCTTTAAAAAGCTGCCTGATTCAGGAGGAGCTCTCACTGCTAACTTTATAGTATACCATATCACTAAGTTTAATTTCCAGAACTGCAGTTTTTTTATTGACCAACCAGTACATAATGAGTTCATCATTTTGTCTCTACAGGTGACCTCTTCCATCGAGTCATCTTCTAATCGTTATTATTTCATTAAAATATTGATTAAGGGAACTTGTAAGTGCAGTTTTGGGAAACATGTTTAAAAATTTAAACAGCATGGAAAACATTTTGAACGTCCCAGGTGAGTCATTATGTGGAAAATGGGCTTGCTTGCATGAGATGCTTTGTTTCTCAGAGAGTGTATTGATTTGTGAAGATTATCACTGGGGAACAAAAATGTGTGCATGTCATAAATCGCCATTCGCCAGAGACCATTAGTATTTATTTTTTAAAAATCTGTGCTTGATTTCTGTTGGGAACACAGAGGTTAGGTAATATCAAGTCTGACCTGCAAACAAATGACTAAAAATTCTAAAATGATCTTATCATAATGTTGAAAAACAAACAAACATGGTGAATTCTCAAGATGAGAAGTCCATAATTCTGTCACCTGAATTAGTCTGACTGCAAACTCAAACATCTAGATAAATATGGAATAAATTGGTGCACATGTTGGTACAGATATTTACTGTAATAATTTAGTGACCCTCTGACTTTTTATTGTGCATCACCAGTGTAGCGGGTGTTTGCACCTGCAGCAAATATTAAGGTTCTATTAATATTAGCAGAACTTGACTAACAAGTGACAATGTCAGGCTAGTATGACCAGAAGTCTAAGTGCGACTGTGGGAGCTGGTGGTCAGCGATCAATAAGGACACTGGACGAAGGTTGCGGTGCTGGTACCATATATTGTGAATGAAATGGTCGAACAAAATATATACAACAACAAATACAGGAAACAAAATAGGAAAAAACCCAAACTATATACAGACTGCAGTATTCGATGGTAAATAAAGTGCACTTTGACTATGGAGTTATTTGGTTCATGGTACACCCAACAGCAAACAGAATGTCACACAGGCAAAACACAAATAAATTCCCAGAATGTTAAACCTGCTGGTCCCACACTGCCGCAACAACCCAGGAGGGGTTAGGTGAGAGTTCGTTTAAAGAGTCCATGATTTTATTGTCTGGGAAGGAGGGATGTGTGTGGAGTTACGGCAGGTGGTGAGAAGTGTGGGGGGACAGGCTGTGACAGCCTCCTACCCGTCCAGGAGGCTGCGTCGCTGTTAGGTTGTCCTAGTTCCGGCTCCTAGCCGCAGGTTCGGTAGCTCGCCATCGTTTTTACGCTCCTACCGGAGACACCTGGCCTGCATTAAATGACAGGACCAGTGAAAACCATGCTCTAGGGCTAAGCAACTGACAAACCATCATTCACATTCCCTTATGCATGACATAAATAACAATCAATCAATAAATTGAACAATCAATATAAACATCAAAAATTCCATTTATGGTGCAATTCGGTTTACACACATGTTAACAAATTGCACTGCTGTCTAACCGTTTCTTAGTCACAATGCTTTAAGCAGACATCATATCAGACAAGAGCTGTGCAAATGCTAATGCTAACGCTAACCGCGATCGGCGCTAGCGTTAGCTAACGCGGTTAGCGTCTCATTCATTCAGAGGATAATTCAAACACTCACCAGTTCCCTCGGTCTGAAAACGCACACGGCGACAACAGATTCCCCGGCGGCCCAGCAGACGGTTCTACCAGTTACAAAGAATATACTAAGCACATGGAAAATAAAACACAGCAGAAGAGCAAAAGTTTGATCGGTACACACCTGGTAGCAGCTACCTGTCGGCTCTCCCCACACCTCTGAATGAGAGAGCCGCAGCAGCTGCTACAAATCTCGCTCTCTGCTGTGTGAATGGCCGGCGCGGTCATGTGACCGGGGTTATGTGCAAGTTGGTGGTTGGAAGTTGGGCGTTGGGCGTAACATAATATTTATATGTACAAAGATTTTTACCAGGGTTACACCAGCAAGATAGATAGAAAGACAGACAGACAGACAGACAGACAGACAGGTAGATAGATGGATGCTTTATTGTCATTGTGCAAAATATGAAACTAGTGTGGTAACTCACAGCAATCAGCAACACTGCAACAGGAAATGCTCTTAAAAAATAAAATGAATTTAAAAAGAATTAGGTTATGAACATGTGAACACAGAGCACAGTATTAGCTAGTAGTGGTGCACGAAGACAAGTATATAGTGCAATAGTGTAGTGCAATATAGTGCCAAGTAAACAGGTGGTACATCGAATATGTACAGTATGTGAACCTTCAGTTGGCTATTTTGCTTCGGAACAGAATATCTCCATTCCTATATAATGAAGTTAGTTCAGACAGGCATGGAGTCAGGGAGTCACAAGGCCCTTTTCTGTCCAATCGTTTACTATACAAGTCCAGCTCGTTCATTCATTCATTCTGCTACACCAGCCTTTTACAGATACACAAATCGTCGCTCCTCTTCAGAGATCTCTCATCCAGGTTATAAAACTCGGTGTTTGGAGAGTTCTTCTTACCTTCTGACTGTGATCAGGTCCGGGCGGAGTGATCCGTCTTTGAAGTAGTTTTGCATTGTTGACATCAAAGTGCATCCGCCGGAGTGCCATCACACCGAAAACATCCTTTTCAACTTCCTCAGACAATTTTGAAATCCAGTAAGAGCTTCTAGTAGCCAAATTCAACCTCTGAGTGGTGCAAGTTAGCAAGAACTGTTGATTTGTTTTGTTCATAACGTCAAAATTCACACCCGGAAACGTCAGGCATCCCAGCTCCGTCCATCTTGTCAGTCCATCCACACCAACTCCTCCAAGAATATCTAAGAACTAATCACCTTAATCCCGCTCCAGATTTCCAAAACCTCGCTCCCAACTTCCTGTTGTAGTGTCTCCTCCAGGCATCCACAATGGACTCTAACTCAAGCCTCGAAATGAATATCCTTCAGCTCCTGTTACCTGCCGTACAGCTTCCAGGTTCAAGTCCGCTGTCTCCGCCCACCAGAGTGACGTCATATGCGAGCCACCAGTACAGCTCTAGTTCTCTCTAGTGGTGTGACCCTTTCCCTCCATGTGACATCACTTTTATAGCTATAGACTCGCCGTGAAATATCAGTTATTTTCAAGATCATGATTCATGGCCGTCATAGAATACGATCATGACTGTGCTTAATGTAGCTTTTGAAGCTATTCGTAAAATTCGTCTTATGGTACGTGTCCATGTTGGCGTTTTTACACGCAAGGCAACTTGCTGTTTCCCAGTATCGCATTCTTGATAGGCACATCACTAGCAGGCCACTAGGAGGTCATATGACAGGCGCTTTACTTCCAGTCTAGTAGAGAAGTTGAACCAACATGATGACTTGATTGCAAACTTTCTTGTGAAGACAGTTCCGTGAAAAAGTATGAAAGCATTTTAGTTTAACAACAGCTAGTTCGGAGGTTTTACGAAAGTTTTGTGAGGTTTCGGACATCCACTCAACATGCCTCATTTGCATAAAGTTGAGGTTTAGGCTACTTTATGCAAATGAGTTGCAGGCAGCTAATGGGCAATGTGACGCAACCAGAATGCAATGCGAGGCGTTTCACATGACAATGAACATAAAGTGTTAAACAGACGGATGTGGACATGTACCTTTAGTGTTGGATAGTGAGGTTGATCATTAGCTTATCAGCTCCTCATGACCAAGAAGCTCAAAGCACCAATAGTCCCCTTTTATTTTACCTATGCAACCGCAGATCATGCCTTGTAATAATTAGAATAGTGGGTACAGGTGGCACAGTGATGCAGTGGCTAGCACTGTCGCTTCACAGCTCGAAGGTCATGGGGTTTTTCTCTGTGGAGTTTGCATTTGTTTCCTGTGTCTGCCCGGGTTTTACCAGGTACTTCAGCTTCCTCCCACAGTCCAAAGACTTGCTGAGGTTAATTGGCGATTCTAAATTGTAAGTGTAAATGTGAGTGCGCTTGGTTATCTGTCTGTATGTGTAGCCCTGCGATGGACTGGCAAACTGTCAAGGGTGAACCCTGCCTTTGTCCTAAGTCAGCTAGGATAGGCTTCAGACCCCGATAAACCGACAGAGGATAAAGTGTTGTACAGATAATGGACAGATGGTAAAGGTGTTTAATTAAGGAAACTACTCAGATGCTTTTAATAATGTTTCCACACCTTCCCAGTGGATCCATTTGGAGCTTAGTGAAAACTGTAAACACATTTTGCTTGACAGAAGAGAGAGAGAGAAAAAAAGAGAGAAAAAAGAAAAGTCAGGTTGGTCTCCATAATCATCAACAGCACACACAAATGCATGTCATTCTGAAATAAATGATTAAATCTGGAAAAGTGTCCTGTCTGAAATGGAGCTTCGCTATAGTTCAGACAGGCATGGAGTCAGCAAGTCACAAGACCCTCTTCTGTCCAGTTGTTTACTACTTCCCTGACTGTTTCTCTGAGGTTGAACTTGAATGACGTTGGTGATCCTCACAGTGCATTTTTCACAGTGGACTAATGTAGCTCTTTTTATGTGAGACATTGCAGGGTTTGCTTTGAACCGACGAAAGGACCAAACCAAATTTCCATACTGCTAAAATGGAAAAAGTGGCATTGTTGAAAATTACAAACAAGTTTGTTGTCATGCAACATGTATTTGAAGGCATTGATCTGAAGATGTACCAATGAAAGGAGGAAGGAATGGAAATAAACCAGAATAAATTGGAAATAATGCATTCACTGATGTTTCCTATTTTAGATTATCACAGACTTTGCATCCTCATGGAGCGCAGTCACATCTTACTTCTGTATTTCAGATGTCTAAATTCCTAATTGTGTGGTTTTGAGTTAAAAGTGGTGAAGACGTGCATTCCCCTGATGAAAACATCAGTGTTCTCATCAACCGTTTGTTCTGCTTGGGGGGAGATTACATCCCACAGCAGGAGCTGTCTGCTATTAACAAACACCTGCCTTCCAATCATATTATTTAACGGATGGCTTCAGCTCCTTTCGCCTCAAGGCAAGCTGTGATTTCTGAAAAATCTTTCTACAATTCTCACAGCTTCAGGTTGGAGCTATTCATTAGCTGCCAGCCTTTATTGCTGAGAAGAAGAGTCAAAATTTAATGGCTTTATAAAGTAAAAAAAAAATGTGTTGATGTATTATTTAAACCTCTTAAGTATTGTTCATGCTCTCTATAATGAAATATTGAGGTGTTTTGTGATCGTACACCAACATCAGCAGGACAACTCGTCTGGGACAGGGGACTCCTTATTCAGTCGGCATATGGGCCTTATTGCTAAGCAATCCAAAAGACCTTCAGTGGCAGTAGTAGCTCTGTAGCAAAGGTGTTTTAGTAATAGTTAAACATTTTGAGGAGTTAGATAAGAAGCTGAATACCAAATCATGTGCCACTGAGCTGAAGGCAGGAGGTCATTAGTCTAGCTTCACATTCAGACCAGGGGTGAACAGCTAGCCTGACTCGTTCCACAACAGGCATAACATTATGACCACCTGTCTAATATTCTGTTGGTCCCCCTTATGTGGTCAAAAATGCTCTGAACCATTGGACATGGACAAGAGGACCTCTCAGGGTGTCCTATGGGGTCTGGAATCAGGACGTTGGCACTGGATCCTTTGGGTAGTCTGGCTTGTGCAGTGGGGCCTCTGTCAATCAAACCTGCTCCACTGCATCCTATTGATGCTTGATCACAAAGGGATCGAGAAGTTCGGAGGTCAAATCAACATTTTGGGCCATTGTCATGCTCCTCAACATGTTCCTGGTTGATGTTTTTTCTATGTGGTGGGGTGCATTGTCCTGCGGGGGTAGGCCAGTGACATTTGGGATTTCCATTTGCATGAGGGAGTGTGCTTGTTGTGTGACATTGTTTATTTGGGTGTCCAAGTCTCATCAACACGGATGCCAAAATCCAAGGTTTTGCAGCAGAACACCACATAGTACCAACATGATCAATGGTATTCACTTTGCCTGTCAGTGGTCATAATGTTGTGGCTGATCGGTGTATGCTGATGAAACAAAACAGTATAACTGCTCCTTCCTACGTGCTGTTGCCCCTTGTCATTACTCCCATGTACAACATTTTATCCATAAGAACTGTTTAGTTACTACCTTGATATGTCTAGCTGCCAATGTCATGTACTCTGTGAAATCGTCATAATGTTTTGGCTCATGTGTGCTGTTATAATACTTAAATACTGTTTTCAGCTAACTCACTTCATACTCATCACACGGTAACAAATTCTGAATTCTTAGGGAGTCTGGCAGTCTTTAGAAAGCATTTGTCCTTGGATTTTTTACTTATTTAAAATTGAGAAAAAGCTCAATCATTTGAATGGGGCTTCTTAACAAAATATAGCAACGAAGTGTTATTTTAATCGGGTTTCTTAACAAAAGAAAGCAGTTTGTTGAAGTGATCTTGGAAAGTTAAGTTCTCTTTGAAAGCGAAATGAATCTGAATGCCCACACAGACTGCCGACCGCTACTGAAGGCATCCTCCTTAAATGCAGTGTGATACCTTTAGAAATCTGATGAATACACTTTGTAGTTGGATGTGTTTAAGTAAAAATAAATTCTACCTTTTCTGTGATCCAGTATAAAGCTTTAATACAACCATTCACATTTCACTAAGCCCTGGTGAAAAACAAACAAAACAACATTGTATTTGAAGGTCTTCATGAGACCGATCATTGGCTTGGCATTGAAATGTTGCATTAGTGCTTTGGTGTAGTTAACTTGTCACTCTCCAGCGCTACTCAGGCCCACAGGAAAATGTAATTGTATCCTCATCTATCTCTTAACCATCACTTGTCTCAGTGCTAATGGATCAGAGCTGATCTGGTCCTCAGCTCTGATACTGCACAAAGCAGATGGTGGATTTGTCTGACTAAGATGTGGAACAGTAGTGCATTGTTAAGGCCACAGAAAAAAGGCTTATGTTCTAATGCACAGGGAAAGGAGATTGGAGATCTGGATGGTGCATAAACCAGACAAATGCATGATCGTCTGTGGTCTCGGCCTGACCTCTGAGCTGTCCGTGGAGCATAAAACCGTGTGTCTCTGCACGGCCTCCGAGTAATCCTCATCTCTGAATAGCCCGGCCATCTCTTTACCAGTGTAAAGTTCGTCCCTTCTAGCGTGGCATCTATCTGTGGCAGCTGCCAGAAAAAAAGAAAAAAAAAGGCTTCGGGATCCACCACCCCCACCTCCTCCTGGTGTCACAGGAGCTCTGTTCCAAAGCTAGCCTCACTTTGATGCCACTTGGCTGGGAAAGGTAGCCCCGCTGCCAGCCTTCTACCTGACTGCTTATGCAAAGCGGGGAGGTATCCGTCCCACAAGCCATCTGTGGACACCTCTGTGTTTTGCATATGGCTCCGCACGAGAATCTTCAGAGGATAGATGAAGGGGATTAAAATGCATTCAGCGTCCAGTGTCTTCTTAATGGATAGAAATGAGATTGAAGTGGAATACTATCTGCATTCAATAACATGTAGACCCGGTAGCCACCCACAGTCTAGGCCTCTACAGGCTCTCTGACAGAAAATATCCACATCTACAGACAATTTCATTCTCCATTCAGTCCTAATGGAAAGCTTTGCATATATGTAATATGTACAGTCAGCTACATAGTAAGTACAGATGCCCATTAAAGGTTTTTCATTTGTACACAGTAGCTTTCTCAGCCAATTTTTCAATGTTTACATCAGTGGTGTTCTACATTTTAGTCACTCTCCTGAATTTTCACTTATTTCTGTGCCACGTGTGCAAAATGTGACTCATGTCAGATGCCCACACGTGTCTGCACGGGAAATAATTACCTTCCTCTTTCACTGCTGGTGTGGTCTGGTTTTCCGAATGGCATCTCTGCTGGTTCATCCTTGTAAGCTGCCAACTACTTGCAGTGTGTTTTTTGGAGCCCTCTGTTCTTCCTTAAATGGACAGTAGCAGGTGCAGGGGTGGATTTAGTGATTTGCAGGGCCTAGAAAGGCTTAGGCATTGTTTTAAGTTAGCAAATTTTAACCAAATTCTGAGACAATCTGCAAAAAGAACATGCAATTTAAGTTTCCATCCTCTATTGCTATGCAAATATCAGAAGCTGGTTTGCCGGGATAAACAGATGGTGCCGTTAAACCACTGCAGAAGAAGTAAGGAGGAAGAGATGTTGAATTGAAGCAGCAGTCAAATCTCAAATAGTGGAAAAAAATGTGACAGATATGTAGCATTACCGGTTGTGACGTGTTACTTTGAGGAAGCTTACACTTTCCTTGTCACTGCACACTCATCCGATGCTTTTATCAATTTCCCAGTGGAGCGGAAGCTTCGGTAGATGTTTCGAGTCACATGTTTCATGTATGTCAGCATTTATTAGATTAATGTGTTTCCATTGCACATTGATGCATTCTGAACTCATCATTACGGTACTTTTTTTTCCAGCTCAGCTAAGACAGATTTTACATTTTTCATTTAAATTTGTAGTATTTTCCCTCGTATTCATTTATTTTTTCCTGGTGGTGACAGATTTTTGATTATCAAGGTTGTAAATAAGTGACTAATTAAACAGACAGAGTAGTACCAAAAGAATACAGAACTTAGGTATGTCCCTTTCATACCCACTGTGTTGCATGAATCCACCAAAAACACAGACAAGGAACAATCACTCAACTTAAGATGTTTTGATGGAGACGCACAATGACAACCACACTTACTCAAACAGAAGCAGCGAGCCTGTGTGGATGCAGGCACTTCCCTCCAGGCTCCTGCAGGATTTCAGAGTGTTTGGGCCATTTTCTGTTTGTTTAAGAGCTTTCACATTTTTTGTGGCAATCCGTTCAAAGACTTCTGACTCCGCAGCAAGAGAGCCTGGGAATTTACTGATTCCTCTTCTTCCTGCATGGTTTATTGTAAAAAATGAAAGTGCATTAGAGATTAGCTTTCGCATTCAGCCGGCACTGCTGGGACCTCCGTACGGTCTTGCACAGTACAAGACAAAGCACCATTCAAAAAAAAAAAAAAAACTCCAGTTTTTTTCCTTGCAGGGTTTGTTTGGAGGCAGGCAGTGCTCTACGAGCCAAGATGCGCTAAAATGAATTCTGTTTCATATTATCCACCTTTCAGCCGAGAAGTTAAATGGTTAAATGTTACCTGTCACATTTTATAATGTATGTTAATCACTGCAAACAGCTGTCTTCCATGCTGCCTGTGAATAGCCCAGCACTGGGATTTGCATTTCCTTTGTCATTGCTGCTATATTTCAATTTGCTTTTTGCTTTTGACTGTGTCTGTTGTGAAAGGGAGCGAATTGCATTGATGCAGCCCAATTGTACAGACTTTAGTGATTTGACAGCATAGTTTTACTTATGTTTCACTGTATCCGAGCCAATTTAGATCATTTTTGGGTGCAGCGTGCTTGTGGCAAGAATCTCTTCTGTTTTGATCCAGATCTGTTGTGGACTTTTCTTCTCCCTCGGACCAGACTGGAATGATTCTCTTTCCCATTTCTTCTCCTAACCCACATCACCAGTTTATTCATTATGGATATGTGCACAGAAGCCATTACACACCCACAGACTCTTCCTGGTGAAGACAAGAGCCTCCCCATAGAGCTCTGTTATTTCAGAAAAAAAAACATAAAACCCCCTCCTGTGCTAACAGCTTTAAAATTTTTACTTTCTTCAGTGTCTGGGTAGGGACGCTGGTTGAAGTGGCAGAAGGCAGCGGTGGTGGTGGTGGCGGCAAATAAACCGTCTCCCAGTTATTTTTAGAATTAGATGACGACTCCTGAGGTGCAGAAACCGCGAGTAGAGACACAATTCCTAAAATACTGAGCCTGCAACACATTATGTTGTCACACTGCAGTCATCCTCTCAGGAAGGACATTCTATTATCTCGAGTCTCAAATATCACTTTCTAACAGTTGTTTTTTCTACTTTTACGCTCAAACAAAAAGTGTCATTACAGTTGTTGCAATCTGGGAAAAAGCTACATAAATACTGTAGCGTCTTCCTGCTCATCTCTGCTGCAGGCTACATGAGCCACTACTAACATAACACACCCAAAACTAAGAAAAATGCCAATGGTCAAGTTGCACAGCTGTTAATGTAACCATTGGGTTTTGGCAAAGATGAGGCAGGAGTGGAATTAAAAAGGCAGTATGTTTGGTTTTGCTGGATGAAGTTTGTTCTTTTATGCATTTTTTTACTTGTCCATCTTGGGTCAAGCAATTATATGCAGTATACACCGATCAGGCATAACATTATACCACCTGCCTAATATTGTGTTGGTACCCCATTATGTGGTCAAAAATGCCCTGAACCATTGGACATGGACAAGAGGACCTCTCAGGGTGTCCTATGGGGTCTGGAACCAGGACGTTGACAGTGGATCCTTTGGGTACTCTGGCTTGTGCAGTGGGGCCTCTGTCAATCAAACTTGTTCCACTGCATCCTGTTGATGCTTGATCAGAATGGGGTGTAGGAAGTTTGGAGGTCAAATCAACATGTTGGGCCATTGTCATGTTCCTAAACATCTTCCTGATTGTTTGATGTTTTTTCCATGAGGTGGGGTGCATTTTCCTGTAGGGGTAGACCAGTGATATTTGGGATTGTCATTAGCATGAGGGAGTGTGTTTGTTGTGGGACAGTGTTCATTTGGATGTCAAAATCTCTTCCAATTAGTCCAATTCTTTACGAACTTGAGTAGCCACATATTCTAAAAAATATGACCGTCTTTGTCAAACACTAAAATCCTCCCTGATGTTCTTATGTCATGTTTTTACTTTAAAGGCTTTTGGGCTAGGTAACATCTGGACTAATGACCGCTCATTTTTGTTGTATTTTTGCATGTAAAATCTTCTGAAACCACAAATTACATTAGTGATTGCTCACAGATTTGACAAATGAGACAATTCATGTTAATTAATGACTTTTAAAGCCACTGGTGTGTTTTTCCACTTTGGATAAAGTCAGGAAAGCTCTTGACCTGCTTAGCTTAAACCACAGTGTGGCTGCAGTGCCATAGTCAAATTATTCCTTTTCAGTCTGCTGTAGTTCTACATGATTACTAGAGGATTAATCTTTTTGGCAACCCCCTGACCTTTACTTCAGTTTCAGCCTCCGGCCAAATATGTTCCTGTGTGCTAAATAAATATCAAAATTTAAATGGCAGCACATTCATGCTCGCCAGAAGATGACATTTTTTTCATTTCGGCCTCTGCACTGGCTTTGTCTCGCATTCCCAACTTTACAAACAAAACTGTTTCGTAATCCAACTGACAGATTTGCTGAACACATCTTTGAGAGTACTTTGAGAACCTTGGGATTAGGTTTTTATAATGCTGAGTGATTAAGAACTGGTGAAATTAATGTTTGTATCCTCTCTCATTGCCCCAAGAACAAACATAATATTTATTCATCTCTCTAACAAGGCAGAAATATAGATATTACTTTCTTGTGCTGCTCAGATGATTGTCATCACTGTCTTGCTATACTCTTTTGAAATAAATAATTTGCTCAAGATTTAAGGAGAACTTCTTACACATGTTTAACAGTTATCTCTTGTAGAAGCTTTTTAGAAAAAGTTTTAGGTGGGTTTTATTATCTTTATTATTGTCCTTGTATGAAGAACAGTTCGGTCTTGTTTTGCTGGCCTTGGTTTGATGTAAACATACTCATCCCCTCCAGAGAACTTTGGCAATCTGCTTCTTTTTACATCTGAGGAAAATACTGTAAACACTACAAAAAACAAAACAGCTACTGTAGTTTTTATTTTCACATGCAACCAAATATTATACAACATGGAACCACAATTGGTTCAGCATTATTTGCATTAATGTCTAATAAGTCACAGTTGTGAAGTTTTATACTATTTGTGACAGTTTCATTAAACGTTAATGGGTTATTGATGGATACTTTACAACTCAGTAATATGAATAATGAATACAATTTTGGGTGCCCTGTAGAGCCCAACAGATACTGGATTTTGGGGGCTGATGCCGATATTGATTTTTAAGGAGTAAAAAAAACCCAATGATGATATGTCGGCCACCACATGGAAAAACAACAAACAATCAGGAACATGTTGAGGAACATGACAATGGCCCAACATGTTAATTTGACCTCCAAACTTCCTACACCCCATTCTGATCAAGCATCAACAGGATACAGTGGAACAAGTTTGATTGACAGAGGCCCCACTGCACAAGCCAAAGTACCCAAATGATCCAGTGTCAACGTCCTGGTTCCAGACCCCATGAGACACCATGAGAGGTCCTCTTGTCCATGTCCAATGGTTCAGAGCATTTTTGACCACATACAGGGGACCAACAAAATATTAGACAGGTGGTCATAATGTTAGGCCCGATGAGTGTATATGGTAAAGTAAAATTGAGAAGGGGAATTATGAAGTGATTATTTATTTACATTCCAGCAATGCATTACACAAATTAGTTCGCAGCTTAACGTGAAGACACCACTTGACTCCACACCACAGTCTTTGTTACATACTCTGCTACATGTGGTGCAGACCGTGTGGAGTGCTGTAAACAATGCAGTTGGAATCGCTCTGCTGGAAAAATGTGGTGTATAATGATACCATTTCTAAATTACCCCAACCATCACTTTCTGCATTGTGTTCTTTGCAGAAAAATAGACGAGAAAGTTGTCATACTGGTGTATATCAGGCAACATGTACGACAATCCTGATATTTCTGCGACAGGCCAATAGATAATGGTAGATAGTATCGGCAAACTGATTTATTAGTCCTACTCTAGTATCCAATTAAGAAAAAAGCTAGCAAGACACCTACATTGGGCCACTAGATCAGTCTTATGTACCATGTGACACCTGTTCTTCTGGAAAAGAGCAGTAATATTCGATATATAGCATTTAAAACTGTAGACTTAATGAGTTGTACAGTAAAACTATAGTGTACAGTAGAAGAATCCTTTATGACTCCCTAACTTTATAAAGCACTGAATGGTTTGTGGTTTTTAACAACACTTTCAACATCTGCGTAAATGTTTTATTACACTTTATTAATGATATTTTAGCAGAATATAGCTTATTATAAAATGAAACCAAGACCGTCTTTAAATGTCTTCATCAACCTGTATGACTGCAGCATGGATGTTTATGAGTATTTATTGATGATCTATTTACACCATCCACAACTGCAGACCTGATAGCTTGTTAGAAAGTAACCCCTTAACATTTTATTGCCATTTTTTAACCTCTGGATTAAAATAAATAGTAATTAGTAAACAATAAAATTATAAAAGTGAGAACAGCAAGTGCTTAAAGGGCCTCATAATGAATGTCTGGATGTCAACGTGACCAAGAAGCTGTAGACAGAAGCTGTACACCAGCTCTATATATAGTACAAAAAATGTTTTCTATTCTTTTGAACCTGCTATAGATAATGCATATAAGCACATATGCAGTCTATACATTCATGTAAATGTGCACAGAGCAAGTACATGTACAGAAGCCTGCATACAGGCATGGCATGATAGTAGCCTCCATAGTCATACATAATTTTACTTGTTATACACAAAGAGCATCAAACCATTATTTAGTACTTAGGTTCGACATTGTTTATCTCCATTCTTTTGAATTTTTCAATATCGTTCTCTGAAATGCATTTATTTTCCATGTATTCATGTCTCTTTGAAAACACATTTTAAATATTTGATGATGATAATATGTTGGTATGTGCTGTATAAATTATGGTTTTGATTAAAATATTGTTATAATAATACATTTCTTTTCCTAACAGATGGTTTGTAGCATTCAGTGAAGAAGAGCAATAGTGGTTTGAAGGTAATCAGCAACAGAAATGATGCTGAAATATAAATTACACTAAATTTGTGTCGTTGAAATATTGCAATTTCAAAACGAGAGGGTAAATTCAAGTTACACAAGTAAACTTGCTCTTAAGTGTTTCTTCGGATCCACAAACTCATAAAATCCTGGGCAAAGTACAGAAAAAAAAGTAAAAATAAAAGAATAAGTTGCTCAACTAGGATGAATGCAATCCAGATTTAAGATTTAGGGTAACATCTTAGAGAAGTTCAGATGAGTGAACCTCATTAAAAATTTAATAACAGATGGTTTATAACATTCAGCAAAGAAAGGACATAAAGGTTTGAAGGTGATTAGCAACAGAAATAATGCTGAAATATAAACGTTACTGAATTTGTGGTACTGAAATATAGAAATTTCAAAAACAAGGTCAGGTAAATTCAGTTTATGCAACTTAAAAATTCTCCTTTGAGTATTTCTTTGAATTCACAGACTTAAAAAATTCTGCTGAACTTCAACAAAAATTGGAATAGCCAAATCCAAAATACATCGTGTCAGTCTTTAATCCAAGACAGAGAAGTTCAGATGAGTGAACCTGATTCAAAAAGTTGCTTTATTAAATTGTTATATTTTGAAGACCAGAGGGTAAATTCAACTTTTGTGAGGTCAAAACTCTCCTTTAAGTATTTTCTTTTTCTTTGAAATCACTAGCTCAGAAAATTCTGGCCAACTATAATAACTATATTAAAGTTGCTTAAATACAAAGATGAATGAAAAGTAAAAGAAAAAGTTTCTTAAATTCGATTCATGAAATCCATATCAAAATGTAAGATTTAGAAAACACCATGTGGGTCTTATGATCCCAAAACAAAGAAGTTCAGGTGAGTGAATTTAAAGTGTTGTGGGCAGTACAGGTTTGAATGTAACTGGAAACAGAAATGATGCTGAAATAAGAATTTCGCTGAATTTGTGTGGTTGAGATATTGTATCTTGGAAACCAGAATGTAAATTTAAGTTAATTAAGTAAATCCAAAAACTCACTTTAAAGTATTTTGTTGGATTCACAAAGTCGAATAGAAATTGTTGGCTAACAATCATAACTATACCAATTTTTTAAAGTTGCTTAAATCCAATAAAGAAAAGTGGGGTGGTGGGGTGGGGGTGGATAGTTTGTGCTATTACTAGTAATATATGCTTTATTACGCCTTAATTCAGCCACACCTTATGAACCGTGCGTAAAAGAGTGAAAAATGATGGGAAAATAGGACAAAACTTTATCAAATTCTGACCAACCCACTGAAGTCATTAGTGACACTAACTAACCTCCTTTTTCGCAATAAAACTGAGGTGTGTCGTCAGGAATGTCCTCAGCATCATTACCATCATCATCATCGCCATCATCTCCGTTACCAGCGCTGCTAATAATAAGACCGGACCGATATGAAACGCCCAGTGTTTGCATTTTAAACGTGTCACATGTCCGCGCATTTCCCAGTCCCATCTGCCGTCAGCGCAGGGCGCAGTCGGTGCACTGAAGGACTCCAGGCTGCAGGTATTTGCAGTCAGATCAAAGAAAAAAACAAACGCAGATAAAACGACATTTACTCCCCATCTGAGAGGATATTATCATCTGTCTCTCCCCTCTGTCAGCGCGATGTGAGCGGATATTTGTTTCCGAAACAGGACGCGTCCGTGAAAAGTTTATTCGCGCTGTTATTTCGTCTTTATTTTCTCCTCCCAAACTTAAAAATAGCCCGCACTTTGGAGCCAATCGATGCGCGGTGCCGGTGGAGCGGGTTTTCTCGCCAGCAGTGTGGTCAGAGTGGGCTGCTGTGCGCGGCGGAGCGGTGCGCACTCGGTTTTTTACGCGCAAAAGGGGAGCAAAGAGTCAGCGGCGGCAGCAGGCGGAACCGGGGGGATCTGAAGACTGAAGGATGGAAATTACAAAACGACGGTATTGGAATTAAAACTACAATGTCTTGATCGTGGACTGCATCTGCCCGGACAGAGAGGAGACGGTTTTGAAAAAACAACATAAAAACGCCTGATCAAATAAGGTAAGAATCGCGTTGGATGCTGTAACTTAACTGTGCGTAATGCAGCCTTGCCATAGATGCTGCAGCAGCAAGTGCGATACTTCACTCCAAGTGTTAGTTGGGAGCAAACTGTGTCATTTTTATTCCCGATTCCGATGCCTCGCCGTTATTTCTGCTGCTCCGCCTTTATCACGGCGCCCTATTTAAGCTCCAGTGAAAATATCATCGCTGAGAACTTCAGTCTATTTCCCCCTCATGCAAGGATTCCAGCCCTGATCACTGTAGGATGAGAATATTGTCCAGTGAATACAGCATCTGCCCCTTTTCCCTTTCAGCTCAACTTATTGTTGCCAGACAAATGAAATCCAGTTGGAGTGTTTATTCAGCATCATGTGTCAATGTTCATACAATCCCTAAGGGGGATGCCCAGCACATACACAGTTCTTAGCACATGAAAGTTCCCTGCAATGATGTCAACAGCTGATTAAACCGCAGCCTGCAGCAGGTTTATCAGCCGGAGGGCAGTCTTGATCGTGTTTGCAGCTTCATCATTGAACATCGCGTGCATCTGGAATCCGATTCTCGTCTTGTTCTGGCCTCGGAGGTGAAGGATTGTGTTTGGCCTTTATGGAGACACTTCAAAGTTCACGACCTTGACACCCCCCACCACCACCACCACCCCACAACCCCACCGCCCCATTGCTTCTTGATCAGGTGGGAGCTGAATAATACATGGCCTTGTGTAACCTTGCCAGCTCAGCAATGAGAGGGATGGTACTGTGCAAGATGTTTTCTCTTTTTGTCTTGTTTGTTTGTTTGTTGCTGCTGCTCTCCTGCAGAGGATTGGGAGTGTGGATTCAGGTGAAGCAGCACGCCAAGTGAGGGAACCTTGGGCTCTAATCCCACTGTCTGCTAAGAGATGACCTTTGCCTCATGAGGATTAGAGACGCGCTCTAATTGACTTAACATTAACCCCTTCAAGCGCATATTTTGGTGTCATGCTAGAGGTTGGATGAGCTGTGGGGGCTGGAGTGGCACCGCGTCCTGATTTGTCGGGTGGTGGCGGGGGTGGGGGCATTAATCTACCTCGTCGTCCATCACCGAGTTCCCAGGGCCGGGCGCCACAGTGAAACTACTAATCCCTCTGTAATCATGGCTTAAATTTGTCAGAGCTATGACTTGCTGTACCTCACTGGTGCACTAAATGGGATATGTGCGAGAAAATGCTCCGCTGCAAAGCGTGAAATGTGTCGAGGGGGACCAGATTTATTCAGTTTTCACGTCCAGAGAGTGACATGTCAGGATGAGAAACAGGTTTTCCCTAAATCTTATATCCACACTGTTGTTCCTATATTTCCCTCAAGGGATGTAGTAAATACCGGTCTCAGGGCACAGTCATTGTCTTTGCTGTAATTCTGTTCCGATGACAGTATTAGTGCCTCTCCTGAGAAGAGATGCACGTTATTTGTGGGTTCTTTTTTCACCGCTAAATGTCCTGCGAGCCCTGTGGTGGCCAGGTTGGTCTTTGTGCTCTCAAATAATACCTTCTCTAAGCAGCCCCTGGGCCTCTCAGCGGATCTGCTGGCTATAAATAATGGCACATATGTCACCATGCTCTTGGCTGACGTACACTAAGCTCCCATCTGAGCTCCATAGGGACCAGCAGAGAGCCGGGTCTCAATCTTTACTGGGGCCTGGATGGCGACTACAGCACACCTCATGCTCCATCGACATCCTCCAGCGTTCTTTCTTTGCCCCATACCTCTCTTGTCACTTCTGCTCATCATCCTTCTCTCCGGTCATTTAGTGAATCAGCCTCCACCTCCTCCTTCTCCTCTCCCCTCTCCTGCAGCTTTGTGTGGAGATGGTAGAGCAGCGTTGGTAACAGCTTGTTTGTTTAACTGTATCTTATGTGCTGCGAGAAGTCCAATCACTGTGAGCAGCAGGAGACAGGAGCGGCACCCTGGGACAGATCGAGACCAGCCTTTGAGTCATCAGCTCATAGAAACAGCAGCAGGGTCTTAAACAGTACGGCACAGTCATGAATCATAGTTTGGATGTCTGACCCTTTGTTCACAATGGAGGAAATTAGCAGCTTGTTTATTCCTGCAAGAGTAAAATATAATGGGTTTGCTCATCCGGCATTTCTATGCTGTTTCTATTTAAAAGTATTTATAAAGTTTATAAAAATGTATATGTAAAGCACTCATTCTGAGGTGCCATTTTCAACCTTGTATTTAAATACAGCACTCACTGCCATCTTTCTGTCTGAGCCAGAGGCAGCACAAATTATTTATACTCAGCAAATTGAAAATGAGTTTTGGAAGAAATACAGTGCAATGTTTTTTTCATCAACATGACAGCAAAATTATGTGTCTTGTGAATGCACTTCTTGAAACTGTCATAAGGGGTTGGCCTACAGAGACAGCAACTTTTGTTTGGTTGTTGGGACTGCAGAAATAGTCGGCATGTATAGCGGTGCGACAGCGACGCCTCGTTAAACCAATAAACAAAATTTGGCGGGATCTTATACTTTGTCAGCGGGGTGTACCGCGACTGCAACGTACACAGTTAGACTTCCCACGGGAGGATCTTTGGATGAGGAGGATGTTTTCATGTCGTGCTTCTCTTATGTTTCTTGTTGCTCTTGTGAAAATAAAATGCCCAACACATATCCTAAAAACTAACAAAACTACAGCAACAATTCTTCGTGCCATCAAGTTAGCCCCAGAATAATTAGCTACAGCCACAGAGAAGCCGCTGGAACATTTTCTACACTGATCCTAAAGGACAACAGGGTCAAAATTGGTGTGACAGAATAATATCTCACATTCATGAACAAATTTTCACTCGCCATATATACTGTAGACTGTGGTGAAGGAGAGCAGTGCTGCAACACTGGCCCTTGGAGGTCGACAAAGCATGGCAGAGTTCAGCAGAGAGAGGATTAGATTCTGATTGGCTTTGTTTTAGCTGATTCCGAGCCATTAAAATGGTCCAGGACAGGCCCAATACCTCTTCTTAGGATTGACTGGGAATATCCCTGCTAAATGTATCAGCAAACATACAATATCTACAAAGACTTGAAGATGGTGTCCTTGGTTAAATATTAAGTAGCCATTGACTTTGCTTTTGTTGCATAAATCCAGTGGCTAGAATGACACAAATCCCAAGCTTCCATGTCAGAGTCGAGCATTCTACAAAAATGTGCCAAGAAAATGGTTTTACTAAACAAAAGCTTGATTTCTCTGAAATCAATGTGATAAAAAAGTCTTTCAGTGATGTATAGACCTATTTTTAGAAGACAGGTTTGAAAACAGTCCAAGTTTGGGATGTAAATCTGGGGTGAATTTCAATGAAGTTTAGGATAGAGCCTAGACAGAGCCAAAGTGGACCAAACAAGCAGTAATCACTGTAACTATGTATAATATGATTAGTTATTGGTCAAGGAAATACAAGTTTGAAAACATTGTAACAAAGTGGATATGGGAAGGAGTAGCGTAGCCTGTTACAACCTAGAGGCAAAGTAAGTTGGGGAAAATGAAAACTCACAAAATATCATAGAGGAGTTAGAAAGCCAAATAAAGGTGATGACTAAAAGTCTGAAGCATGTTTCTTGACAACTACCCATCCTCTTGAACGAGAAGTAGTGAAGTAAATATCAGTAAATAAGTGGCAATTTGCATGAAAGAACTGACTAGATTTTCTCGAACTTCTCTGACAACCTTGAGCTGTGGAAAAACGCTGATCCCTGGTTTAGGTTTGGATGATAAGTGGCCTATCCCTTCCTCCGATCCGCTTAGAAGTAGGTCTTCCTTGACTGGAATGGTGCTCCAGAAAGTTGAACCAAGTGATAATCTTCCCAGCCTAACACTTTCCAAGCTTCTTATAGTCTCTCGTATTCAACTTTCAACCAAATTCCACCCACTCCACTGCCTGCTACCCTGCTGGATGCCTCTTTGAGCAGCCATTAAGCCCAACAAACATGTATCAGACAAACATATTATTTGTGTAACATAAACTGACCTAAAGATTTGGGAATGTAAAAGAAAATTTAAGTAAGAGTTATGTGTGTGGGATTCCTCACTAAGTAAATAGAAAATGCCATTCAGTCACAATACATGTCCTTCAAAATGTATTTGCTGTAGGTCCATCCATCCATCTTCTATACATTGCTTCATCTCTAGAGGATGCCGTCAAGTTAGCCATTTGATAGACTTGGAGTCTAACCCAGCTGACACAGGGTGAAAAACATTGTACACAAAGGAAAGGTCGGCAATCCATCACAGAGGTCAATGTAATTTATAGATTAGCAAGGTTTAATCCGCATGTTGTTGTGTGTAGAAGGATATTTGTCAATGGAAGTGAGTTGCTGTAATTGAAAAACCAAAAAGCTGCTTGAGACTCGTTCATTCCTGAAAATAAATGCAAAGTGAGTATTTCAGGGCACATTTACCTTATTGACAAAAAGGTAACGGTGCATAAGCAGATCCAGAGTGATTTTATGGTCAACAATGTAGACCTTTGCCTACCAGGACAACAGTCTGGTGGTTATGTTTGTGATTACTGATGTGCCTGATCAGTATATCATAATTTATTATGAAAACAAATACAAAAATTAACAAATGAATAAAAATTCCAGTATCAACAAGGACCCTTTAAATCAGGCAAACTTTTGCTTCAGTCAGATGGAGCCTTGCTACTAGACTTGTTGTGCCCTTTAGTCAGGCATTGCTACAAAGTTCTCATATGGCAAAAAATACAATTTTATGATATTTTAGGTTTTTATAAACTTGGAGGTGCAAAATAAAAGCTGCTAAGACATAAAATCGTTGACTTCTACCATTGCTCAATGGAATTGGAATTTGACCTAGGTGCTATGTAATGCCTAACTAACAAATATTCGACTGGCTCAAACTGTGACTGACAGCAGTCAGCGGGTTCTTCCTGAAGGAGGCGGGAACAACAGCAGCTCATTGGTTTTCAGAACAAAACAGCCCATTTAGAGGACACCTAAAACCAGGCATGATAAGTTCTGGTAAAATGAACCATCTTTGCAGTAAACTGAGAGGGACACTGTGGGAGCATGTGAGACTTTGATTAATTTCCTGAAAAAGGGCACAATAAGGGACCTTTAATGTCACAGTTACCCTGACCTACTGCTGCTATGGTCTGTAAAGGAGCAGCCACAGAGTCAGTCATAGCAGCCAGACGCTGGGTTGGAAAGAATAAAAGGCTGGGAGGTAGAAAGGGCGTTGCACAGCAGGGTTCTGCTCTGTCTGCCCCCCACCCCCCACCCCCTCCTCCTGCCTGGATGAGTCCTGATGTCAGGCTCTCATGTGTTGCTATGGACGGCTGCACTGTCCGCTCATTTGCCATCGATTCTGCCCGTACCCGAGCATCCCTAAAGCAGGGATTATAGAGTTATGCCTGCCAGCTCTTCATCCTCAATTTTCTCCAAGAAAAGCTGTATAAGTGGATATGTATGAAAGTCTAGTGTTCTTACTTCTGAGTGATCTGCTGTGGACATGGAGTGAGCGCCATTGGCAGGCTAAGAGGAAGTAACATGCAGCATGCCAGGCCTTCTCCTAGGTGGCGGATGCAGCATTTTGGTTAGTGGTCTGTCGGCCATATGCCCTCCACCTGCCCGAACTAACACATGACCATCTGGGTGAGATTAGCATTTCCTGCTCCAGTGTGCACAAAGGATTACACAGTGCTCCTTCAAATGGAACACAAACAAATGCACTGGCCTATTAGATAGGTTCCTAACAGAGTGGTCAGCCCTGTGGGGATCCTACCCGACAAACATCCAAACTAGAACCACAGTTGATGCTGGTTTTAAAAAGACGCTTTGTGCTGATGCAAATAAAGCAGCTTTGTTTGTGGCACAGTTTGCGCTTTAAATTAGCACTAATTGATGGCTCAATTAGTCAATTACTAGCTGTTTGGTCACAATTGGATAGGCTAATTGTTTAGTCAACTAATCATTTAGTGTTTCAACAGATACCGTCTTGATAATAATTGAAGTAATTTCTCCAGGGAAATGGCTCCATGCTTCTCAGTTGTGAGGATTTGTTGAATGTTACTGTCTTCCTTTCTACCTCAGTGAATTGTTTTCTTCTTAATTTTGAGCTCTGAGTGCATTCATTGTTACTGATTATGTATAAATATCTGTCTATCCAAAAATGTGCAATAATAGTTATTTGGTAGCCGCAACCCAAATGTAGACGTCAGCATCGGTACCAATTAGTCTCTGTACTTTATAAGGCATAACACCTTCAGACAAACCTTGCATATTGGCCCCCCCAAAAAACTGAAGGTTGTCATATTTTTTATAGGAACAGACCATTGAGTTGTTCTGATATTGTTTCTGAGTGGAGAGTTTGCAAGTCTTATTTGTAGCAGTGTGGTGTTGGTGTGTTTTTCAGAGTTAATCTGACCTAAAAGTGTTTGCTTGGACCACTTTAACCTGCAGGAGGTTGCAAAGGCTCCTGGAGCAACGTGGAGGAGATAAATTCATGATGCAAGGGCAGAAAAATTGGCAGTCAAAGATGATGAACTCCAAAAAAAGCCAGAAAACCCTATAATTTAAACACATAACAGTGTATTACCTTACAATGCAGATATGGACGGATGACTGTCCAGCTCATTTTAGGCACAAAACAACCACAAGAAGACTGCTGTAAATACACTCTGAATGATTCCAAAAATCCAAATTCCAAGGGGCTGAGAGGCCCGTTGTCTCCAAATTTGGTCGTGAACATAAGCAAGGATGGCCATGTACTGTAAACTGTCAGAAAACATTTGATTGCATATGTGTTGCAGGTGTGTGTTAGCAACCTGCACACATGAAATAAACAAGCATCCCTCCTTTGATGAGGAAACCCATGCTGTGCTCACTGTAGCATCAGTCATGTGTTGGTTTGTGTTGGTGAATTTTGCATTTCTGGAGTTGCAGAAGGAGAGATGTGAGGCTGCGGATGTTTAAGTGAGGCTAAGTTATTGTAGTTTGGCCTGATCATCAACAGGACCAGCAACTGCAGTAGAGGCAGCGACTGTGATTCACAGCTTATGGAGGCATTTAAGATACTTTAAAATAGACCAGCTGCTGCATTAAAAATCTTCCACCCTCTCCAAGCCATAACTCAGTCAGTCACACGGATGTTAAACATATATTAATAAATTATTTTATTAATAAATTCATTGTTCTCATTTTTTCATTGTTTTACTATCTCTCAGTCCCATCATGAATACATCTCCATACATTCCCACATATATCACAGAAAATAGACGCTCTTTAGATTTCAGGAACTCGTCAGAGAATCTGCAGTTTTCTTTGCAGTCAAAGTGATCCAGCGATGTGAAAAAATCCTGATATGAAGTAAGACTGACAACTGGCACTGTATAAATCAGACTGAATTGATTCGAAGTCAACAAATTCTACCAAGTTTCTGTCAGGAGACAGTTTGACCATCTGTAGAGGTAGTTAAATTAATCAAGGAGCTGAGTGTCGGACAGCACTGCTGCAGCTACGGTGTTGGACGCAAGCAGCGATTTCAGATAACATCAAAACTTGAGTTGTGAATTTTTGACCATTCCAGTTTCTTATGGTTAAAATCCAGATTTAGTGTGTGTAGTGAGTAAAATTAAGTCAAACATTTAAGGATTCCTGCCAGGTGTTTTCAGCAGCACAGCTAACCACATCGAAGCAACAACATATACACCGATCAGGCATAACATTGTGACCACCTGTTTAATATTGTGTTGGTCCCCTTATGTGGTCAAAAATGCTCTGAACCATTGGACATGGACAAGAGGACCTCTCAGGGTGTCCTATGGGGTCTGGGACCAGGACGTTGACAGTGGATCCTTTGGGTACTCTGGCTTGTGCAGTGGAGCCTCTGTCAATCAAACTTGTTCCACTGCATCCTGTTGATGCTTGATCACAATGGGGTGTAGGAAGTATGGAGGTCAAATCAACATGTTGGGCCATTGTCATGTTCCTCAACATGTTCCTGATTGTTGTTTTTTCTATGTGGTGGGGTGCATTTTCCTGTTGGGGTAGGTCAGTGATATTTGGGATTGTCATTAGCATGAGGGAGTGTGCTTGTTGTGGGACAATGGTAATTCAGATGTCAAAATCCAAGGTTTTCCATCAGAACACCACATAGTACCAATATGATCAATGTTATTCACTTCACCTGTCAGTGGTCATAATGTTGTGGCTGATCGGTGTAGCTTACACTGATAACTAATGTGTAAGACTGCATCATTGTAACCCATATTGTTTATCTGGCCAGTCATTAAAAACTACTCTTGTTTCTGTTGGTACACAAAAAATTGATTAAACTCTTTATTAAGGCTCATTCTTGCCCAGCATGTTCAACGACATCTAATTTATACCCCTCAGTGATTATCCATTAAATAGCAGCAAAGGGAGTCGGAGTGAAGGCATGAGCCTGTTCTTCTGATGTAAATTATGTTTCTTGAATTTACTGCTCTGGTACATTATCCACTTAAATTTTGTAATGATATGGTTTGCAAACACAATGTAAAACAGTAAAAAAATGTGCTCCAAGTTTGTCACACCACAGACTGCAGCTAGATTTGTATGTATAAAGAAATGCCCAAGCATATAAAATTAGGCTTTAAATTGTAGGGGGAAAAAATAAGCAATATTCTCTGCTCTCAATCATCTGGGGCTTGGATGATGAAGACGCTGACTGACAGCTTTCACATTGTCCTAAATGAACCTTCTACTCACTGTGGAAACAGACCTGAACAAAACTGGTACAACCCGAACACACACTACAGATATGGAATATTTTTGTCACTTTCCAGCTATGGACCAAGTCACCTACTATAATAAAGTAAGCACAAAAGGCAAATTATCTGTTGGCATGTACTACTGACGATGGCACCGTAAGGCCTGGGAGGAAGACAGTAGGTTCGGCCAACATTCACTAGTAGAGGATTATCTGTGACTTTGTGTTGTTTCTGGTGAAAGTCTGTAAAACTACCAGGTGTTAAATGGTTACTGTAAAGGTGGGTGTTGTTAGTGACACTTAAGTCTCCATCAGTGTGGTTCCTGACCTTCTTTGGGTCATCATTCTTAGAAAGGTTGCTCTCCCTACTGAACTTTTCCATTAAATATTGGCATCCAGGGAAGATGCATTTGCTGGATTAAGGCTGTAGTATGTGTAGTAACTAGTGACTGAGTTGCACACCCCCGATTTTTAGTTTTCTACAATTTCATTTAGCAGAAGCTTTTATCAAAAGCGACATACAATGTAAATGTCTTATTGTGTAAATAAGACCAGTGAGGATGCATACACCAGAATCAGCAGAACCCAAACAGAAGCTAAAACGATCCTCCCAAGTTGACAGAGTAGGAACTGAGCTGACCTCAGTCTTTCCAAACACTTTGAAACGGGTCTGCATGAGGTGACCACACAGTCCTGCCGCAAGAGAGGAGGGAGACGGCAGGAAATGATGTGTCCTGGCATGTTTAGGAGTTCAGTCCCGAGGGAGCACTGCTGCCGTCTGGCTCCACGAGTGCTGACTTGTCAAAAGCCAGGATTGGGTCGGCCATACGAGAAGGAATCAGAAAATCATTAATAAATGAGAAGGGGGACTTGGCTTTGGGCCCGTGCAGCTAACAGACACTCAGGATCCAAAGAGGATCCGTCTGGAACAGTCTACTGGTCACATTTACCTGAATATTCACAATGCTCACTGTGGCTGTTTCAGTTTTTATTGTTCCTCGTTGCAATGTTTAAATCTAGCGTACTGTCCCAAAAGCACTGAATGTGTTCATTTCATATCGGATTCATTAGGTCAGTTTTTATTGCAGAAAGGTGCTGCTAATAAAGTGCCACTGTCTTTATGATAAGAATTTTCAATTTAGTATACGTTTTTCACAATTAAACAGATCGTATGGAACCAAACTAGATCGTGAGAAGAGAGGATCCTTGGTGTTTACCCAGAGTAAAAGGACACCATCTCTGACCTTTATTCTACAGTTTCCGTCACTCCATCTTCCCTTCACCACGTATCTGTAACATAAGAATCCTCTCAAATGAGATTACCCAGGCTGACAAGAAAACCTCTTTGTTTCCTGAAATGAGGTCACACAGCTGCAAAGGGGAAAAAATCGGTCAAGAGAAAAGCTTTTGAGATGTCATCTTCTAATCAGAATATGCCTCTCTCATTGGAAACACCGCTGTGTTCCGGCTCTAAATAGATGATGAGGCTGTGCCTGCTCACTGTGTGAACAGTCGCCGTAAGCAGCTTATTCCCTGGCTGCGATTGCGATTTGGTTAAATTTACAATATCTAGTAAATAACCTGCAGCATTTATCTGCGTGGGCAGCCCCCCGTGGGACACTGAATGGCCAGTAGGGGACAGATATGGAAATAGAGACAATGAGCTGCGGATTTGAAATGGAGAAGCCTTGTGTCAGCTCCTCTCCACTCCGACCATGAAACGTTACACTCTAAAGCCTTCAGCTTTACTTTGCATTGATGGCGAGAAAATTCATTGCCACTCTTCAGTCATGTACAGACAAATGGTGACAAATTTCAAGCCGCAGAAGAAAAGATGTGAGAAGAACAAGAAAAGTAATGCTGATAGAAGATTCTGAAGACACAGTAAAGTTGTTACTGAGCAGATTCTAGAAAAAAATATACATGTTTGTATCAGATCCTACAGAATGTGATGGCCTTTTTGCATTCACTCATCTTGGTCATCTAATTTGGGATTGTTTTCTGGGAAAAATCAAGATTTTTCTTGCCACAGTGGGGATACAGAAAAGCCTAGAAATCCTTAAAATACCTCAGAATGAATACGATGATAGACTCAGCTGAAAACAAAGGGGTTAATGATTCTGTATGATTGGCTTTGTGTTTTGATTTTGCATTCTATATGAGTTTGACCATCTTAAAGTCATTATTATCTGAAGCTGCTTTGTAATTGCGTGCTTGGCCTCTATTCTATTATCATGATTCTCCAACTGTTGAATGGCACATGATACGAGGGCAGAGACCTGGGTGGCTGATTAAACCACTTGTTCTGCCACCTACATAGCGCTGCATTTATTTTCGCTCCAATAATTAATTTTCAAGTAGGGCAGGGAAGACAACCTCCTTGTTGATCAAACTTCTTTTCTTCCAAATCATGTTGTGATACGATCATATTGTTCCTCTTTGCGGTACCTTTGATTGAAATTAAGCTACTGGCAGTAAAATCCAACACTTTCAGATTGTTTTTTTATTTTTTTTTTTTACCAACATAAGGTTTACCTACTGTATATAGGGAATACAGTAACTATGTATCGAAACAGTTTTGTCCTTTTAGGTGCAACTATTTTGAAAGCAGAATAGAATCTGATTTGGCTTTTTGGTTTGACTATTTGTTCTTTCTTTCTATTTCTGCCTGTAAATCAATTGTCTTGAGTTTCTGCGATGATTTTGATCACATTTTGAAAGTCGAATGCAACAGAGTTTTCACCTTGCGAGTCTGTTTTTTGTGTGGGTGTGCTGTCATGGCAAAATGTGGGTGGTTTTGACCACCTCTACTACTTAAGTCAGGTGTTTGTCGGTTCCAGACAGGTATATCTGTCTTATCAGCTGGATAGCTCAGTGACTAACCACTCTGACCTTGACATACGAGATTGGTGGTTCAAATCCCAGGCGCAGGTGTCCAGTGAGGAACCTTAGGCCTTTATTGCTGCCCTGCCTGCCTACCTACCTAAAACGTCTGCTAAATGAAATTGTTCTAGACTATTGGATAAAAAAATACAACTCTGATTGTGACCAAGTAACTGTGGCACTAGAAATGGCGTGATGTCTGTGCTGCTGTTGCTAATGCTAACACTTGTTACCCGTTTCATCACTGGAACCTACAGAACTGCTGAAAGTGGATGATTCTAATGTTGCTACACCGTTTCAATGATCGACTTCACTGGATGAGTTTTTCTTCTTGGTGAAATACTTTATTATGTCTTTTTTCACAAAGATTGCTAAACCAACCAAGCTAGCCAGATGCTGGCTGACGTGAAACATCATTCTGACTCTACAAAAAACACACAGAACTCCTGAGAAGTTAATGATGCTCGCCCGCTGTTGCAAACAGCTCAAACGAGACTTGCAGATCACCAGCAAAGATTTTGTTTGGACCATATTAGCAGAAAGTGAGCAAATTGTTCAGACTTTCATCCCAGTAGAAAAACATAATTTTCTATACTTGAATGTTGCAGGATAACTGTACGCAAAAGAAATATTTGGATCAAGTACAGATATATTCCAAAACAAAAATATTGATAATAATAAATCACAACCAAGTAAGAAAACATGTGAAGATAATAATAATATTGAATTAGGGCCGAATTCCTGCAGTGGCAGACATAGTTCCCTGGAGTCCACCCATAACACCAAGTCTATCTACAATACCATGTAAGGCAGCAGCAATTGACTCCATAGTGTCTTTACATGAGGTTTAAGTGCCATGTTTGTCTTGTTTTGCTTGTCTTTATCTTGCTTGTATACCTGTAGGCTTGGCATTGATCCAAGTGTGCACAGAGTACACATGTAATATTGTAATAATGACTACTTCCATGTTCCATGTTGACAGCTTTGTGGTTGGTGTGATCCCATTGCAAGACGTCTTCAGCAAAGGTGCCACTTGCCCTGTTAGAACCTACAATACAATACGATAAGCCTTTATTAGTCCCACACTGGGGAAATATGAAGTGTTACAACAGCAAAGGGGATAGTGCAAACATTTAGGAAATATCAGCAGAAAATTAAAAAAATAAATAAAGCAAAAACATACAGAAGGACTAGTTCCAGTTGGATAGAACTAACAATATTGCACATATCAATGGTGTTGCACAGGTTCTTTAAGGAATAGAAATACTGATAGAGAAGTATTAATATTGCACAGATTTTATTTCATCTATATAGAAATATAGCTATGTTTGCCCTTATTTATGATTCTACATTTAAATGTTACTGCTGTGGTTTTTGTACGGTTTGGTCTGTTTTATCCTTGTATATTCATGCACACAGACCCATAGTAAAAACACACAATAAAATAATGACTGGTTGACCTTAAGAAATCTCAGCTGATTAGACTTAACACTTTCAGCCACCACCAAATATCTGTGAGATGGTGATGTATTTACTGGAGCTGGGTTGCTGTTGACCCTTGTGGACCTCACCTGCTGCTCCGTGTGAATTATGTCGCCTCATACTTCCCATCAAGCGCAGCGCACACGCATAACTATAAATGGCAGTTTAATTACACCGCGTGCCTGGAGACTGGACAAATTCCCAAACAAATTTTCAAAAAAAATGAAATTACCAAAAAACCCATTAACAAACTGTGCACTCTTGACCTCCGGGGAGTTGTGTAATTCAGTCTCAGGAAAAGAAGCTGGAGAAGACAAATAGTAGGACACATGAACAGGAAGCTGCAGCCGAGAGCTGTATTCACGTGTTTATTTATGAAAGATATATAAATAACATGTACTCTCAGAGGTGTAGCGTCTGTATGTGAAGCAGAAAATGAAAGCCTAAAAAAACATGCTCAGTAGGGGTTTGTACAGTATAGGTTGGGTGTAATAAAGCAAGATATTAAATTAAAAATAGCAAGAGATAACCCATATGGAAAAAAAACAAAGATTTCTTATTTTCTCCAATAGTGGGACTAAATGTTTGTGTATATTAAACAAATTAAAATCTCCAATAGCAAGTCAAGCGAGTCAAGCAAAATATATACAATACAGCAGATTTATCAACTTGACTTGAAAGCAACCTGGAATGTTAGAGCTCTGTCATCTGCTAGGGCGTTCCCTTGAGTTGGGGCTTTTAGAGAGATAGCCGACTGCTCAAAGGCGGCGTGATGAAAGGGTACAATTTTCTATGGAGGATATATTTTTTGTGGATTTCACAGTTTTCTGAGCAAAAGTAACGTCTCATATATGCAACACCTTGCATGTACCTTGTTGTCAGGTGTTTATACGAAAATGGCAAGATTTTGGTTTCACTTATGGGTTGATACGCAAATGTCGGCCAATTTACTGCCATTATGTAGTATTTAACATACAAAATCCTTAGTAAAATTGTGGAACTGTCATATATATCACTTATATATGTATATATTACTTAATTTTTGCTGTCTTTCATGTAAAACTAAATATATATGTGTCATTTCCATATGTGGAGGAAGCACATGGGTGGAGGTTCATGCAATAGTAAGAAGAAGAAGAAAGACTGGAGTGTTATTCATTTGGCATTGCACAACAGACCTCCATCCCCTTCGTGATCGCGCCTATCAGAGGGTTACTGTTTGAGCGCTGCTGAGCCACAGCTGACCTGCTGCCGCTCACTACATCACAGCCCCTTCAGCCAATTAGATCCTCCACTATTCCATCATGTTTCCCTCCCTCTCCCTCCCCCTGCATACCAAGCACCCGAGACTGCGATGGAGGATGCGTTCACTTTTGTTTGTTTGTCTCCCCAGTTTCCGTGTACCTTAATTAACTTAATGGAAAACAGGTAGATTGAATAAAAAGCCGATCCTGTTTGCTTTGGCAGAGCAGGTGCCTCTCGGGGGCCTCGATTGTTGTGTTGTTGCCGCTCCCTAATGAATGGAGCTCTGTCCCGCCACTGCCCAATCAGCCAGCTGATTCCCTGTTCGCTCTCATTATGCACCCCACACACACACAAGCACACACACACACACAAGCACACACACCAACCTGCCACTAGGGTTTCTTGGTATTTTTAGCCACTATTTCTATAAACTGTCCTTTGTAGAATTAGTGCATCCCGGTAGGATTGGTAAGTGAATATCCGTGTGCCCTCAGGAGCCAGAGTTCCCGCCCTGGAATAATACTACATCTCTCTCAAGCGCCTGACAGCATTGCCTTGTTTTGCGCTAACGTTTCATTGTTATCTGTGACAAATACTTGTTGTCATGGTCTTAAAGTGTCCAGCCTCCCTTGTTGTTGGCATAATTAATGCCTCCTCTTCAGAGAGTCATACCAACCAACCGAGCACTCAGGAGGAACAGATAAGTTTTTGCTGTCACTTTTGCCCTACACTGAAAAAGGAAACAACCCAATTCAAATCCAGTGCAAAAACAATACATTTATAGTCATTTTAATTATGCTGTGCATTCCTGAAACATTACCATCAAACACCTTCAATAAACAGAGACCTAAAGGTGCTGCAGAGAACCGGTTTTATTTTACAGTTTTCTTCCAAGTTATTGCAATTAAACACCTTCAATAAAGTGTCAACACATTGCATTTAATGTAATTAATTAATTTATTTATTTCTGGCGTGCATAGTATCATAAACGCAGAAAATGAAAATAAGTGACACAAAATGAAAAACAACAATCGAAAAAAACCCCAAACCAAATCCACACTTAAAATAATGTCTGAAAACGAGGAGGAGGAAGTTTTAAGTTAATAATACTTTATTCATCTTCCAAAATAAGACTGTTATTAATCAAGTACACACCTTTTTTTTCATATAAAGACAGCGGATACCTAACATTGCTGGCTTCATCAGTCTGTTAAGTTGACCGCATAACTGTCTCTACAACCCGGTATTCCTATACAATTAAACTGTAATCATCAATGCTTGCTAATTTGCGTTTGAAATAGGCATAATTTGTGAACTGTAACATGATGGGAAAGATGCCCACTTTAAAGAGGGACAAAGTCAATGTCAGGAAGCAGTAGGGGAGGATAGAGACATAAACCAATGATTAGACTTTGACCCAGAAAACAAGGGTTTATGGCTCGTGATGGATTGAGACTATCCATCTCAAAATTAAGTTTAGTTTCCTCATGTTGTTTAGCTTTGCTTACTGCTTGTTTAGACGCAAAAACTAGGAGATTGGGTATATGAAAATATCAGACTTTGTTAGACATTTTTACAGGATAGGATCTTGGGAAGGGTTGGGCAAATTTCTTGTTTAGGGTTAGGAAAAAAAGTCATGGTTTGGGTTAAAATATGACCCTTCAACTGCATATTCAAAGCGTCTTCCCCATTTTCTGGGTTACCTGGGTCACAAGTTTCGCCCCTTATATGATTGGTTGGCTAAAAAGAAGCAACAGCTAATCAATGAAATAAATAACAAAGATGCGTTGATTAGAGACCTCTTTGTGATACTTTACAAACATAATCTGGCAGAAAATGTGTTCATGAAAACTTTATTGAGAATGAAGTGTAGTTGTATAGGAACAGAATTTTGTTGAGACAAGGTTGCATTCAGACATAGATCACTTTTCCATCAGTGTTCCTGATGCTTCACTGAGAAATTCAGACTACTAAAGTTGAGCATTTTAACATGGAAGGTTATGGGAATTGACGCGCTTTTTCAGCCACCCTCAAGTGGCCGTGCTAGGTACTGCAATTTTCGGCACATCTGCATCGGCTGTATTTTTAAGCACTGTAGGTTGTGTTTTGGTAAAAATGACAGACATAGGTTTGTGAGAAAAGAATATGACTTTGTTTGACAGTACCTAAATGTAACATCAAAGAACAGCAATGTCAGAGGTGATTAAACTGTCAGAGATGACAACATGATGTTAAACAAAGAACTCAGAGGAGCGTGAGTGATGACATAACTCACATTCTGATGGAATTCATCATGTGAGCCATTATACTACAGGAAATATAACCTGCTGGCCTTTATTAGAGGAAAACTTTTTAACAGCTTCTATTTGTTTGTGCTGACCATGCCGTGGATATTGATACTCCTCAGAATTTTAAGTGGCAGACACAACAAAAACAAGGACTGAGCATGTCCTTAATTAGACTGACATCACGTTTTGATGTTGCTGGCCTGCTTCTTCTTATCTCCTCTTCTAATAGCTGCTCATTACAAACTTGGCTGAAGCAAGCAGGCTTCCAGCTGTACTCATGCAGTTTACATGCTGATGACTTTCGAGCAAGATATTCGCCGACTCCATCCACTTAAGCATCGCATCATATTTCATGCTGCTAATGGCGCAGTTGAAAAATGCTTACCGTTTTCGGGTTGGAGATCTGGTGGTATACTGTGAGCCTAATGACCGAGTGTTGTGTTGTGTGTGTGTGTGATGCCAGAGAGCTTGTTTGGAGTCATTTCTGCTCACACCGATGCGTTGTGTGATTTATATGCTCACTGGATATCTGTTGACGTGAGACAAACCCTGAAAAGAGGACGGAGGAACCCAAGGGACTGGAGCAGCAAAAAAAAAAAAGACTTTGAAGTCAAGCTAATGGTGGAGGAAGAAATCAACCTACATACTGTACAGTACAGCAGAGCAAGGAGCACATGTGACTGCTATTCATGGCATGGTGCTGTGGGTGGGCCTGTGTTCTGCATCTGGTGTTCTGACTGCACCACACAATCACAGTAGCATTAAAATACATGCTGGTGTTTAATGCATACTCATTTATTTGTCACTGAATAATGAGGTCGGAAGATTAGAGTAAAATGTGTAACCCTCACTAATACTGAATGATTTTAGGATTAGTTCTGAGCAGTTTTTTGGCAATATCCTGTTAACTCTCCTAATGGGAGTCAGAGCCTCCATTTACCTCAATGGTAAAGACAATCAGGCTTTTACTTTGAAGTAATGCATATGGGACATCCCTCCCCCAAGTTCCTTCCCTTTTTTTGGTTAAAATCTAAACTGAAAATGTCTGTCATGATAAATTAGGTGTGAATCACATTTGCACATTTCTGCTACTATTTTGGCATTTTACCTCGAGTTTTATAAAGCTACCATCAATAAGTAAACACTGCAGTAATGTGTCACTAATGGGAGTTTAACTGATGGTAGCCTCACAGTAAATTACAAAAATAAATAGATTAGTGAACTAAAATGGCAAAGTGGAGCTGAGTGGAAATGACAAATGTGACATACCTATAGGGCAAGGACAAACGTTTTCATTTTGAGAACTTGTGAGCCTTTATATCACAAGTTTTCCCTTCCCTTCAGTGTTTATACTTGATTTTATTTGTTTTAATATTTTGAATTCTATGTTAGAATTCCATTTTTTTATGTTTTATGTCTTACTTCTGTTACATTCCTTATATCCAGGAATCTAAAAGTGACATTTCATTATTGTAACATCATCCACAGCCAAAAATGTCACTATATACTATCACACACAGTGCGATTAGAGATATGATAAACGTGCAGCGTACTTTAATCTGACAAAGGCATCATGATGCCACTTGCATTCAGGGCATCACGCTCAGGGCTCACATGTGCAGTTCTGAATTGTGCCTCATCAGATTTTCATGGATGATGGTTCGTCTATTTTAGTAACGCATATCTGATGCCATTATGAACTAAAAGCAATGTTGAAAAGAAAGCCGTTCACAGAACAGAGCGAGGCTAACCAAAGATCTGCTGTCTGCTTCTGTACTTCAATTTTATTCTGTCTCTCTCAGTGAGCCGAGATGAAAGGGACTGAAATATACAATACAACATTTTATTTGTGTCAACACAATTGTTGTTAAGACTGTGCTCAGGGGTTTCAGACATAGTTTCCTTTCTTGTTTTTCTTGATATTGTTCTAAAGTGAACCTTATCTCCAACAATGATGTTCCTATACGGCTAAATTACAGTCTCAATTACTTTGAGTATACCTATTGTTATTTATTACAATGCTTTTCAGCTGTTGCGTCTTTTTAACCAACCAATCATATATTTGAAAGAGTGATACTCTTCACTGTAATAACCACGAATATAGCGGACAGGTTTCAAACAAATAGCTGAATTTTGGTGCCCAAATCTGACCAAGCAGCAAGTCAGAACAAAAACAAACAGCGGAAGAATATGACACTTAAGTCTGAATATAATAGTCCAAGGTGGGAGAATCCAAAACCAGCTAAAAGACTAGTCCAAAAATATTCTAAACCAATTTAAAATGAGTTCTAAAGCAGTTTGAAATCACAATAAAACCAATCCAGTGCCAGCCTAAAGCCAACCTGAAAGCAGTACTATCCCAAAACTAATTCCCAAATCAATCCTAAATTTCTACAAAACCATGCTACAAACATTTCTAAAGCAAGTCAAAACCAGCACTGAACCAGCCCAAAACTAACTCCAACACCAGGTTTTTAACCAAGTTCAAAACAGAATAAACTTATCTCCAAAAATCATGTTCCTATACAGCTAAATTACATTCCCAGTTATGTTTTGATAGATGTATGTACATATCTTTGGCATCTATTTCATTGCTACTCTACTGTTGCTTCATTTTAACCAACCAATCATATATTGGATGGGGTGATACTTGTCGCCCTAACAATCCTGAAAATGGAGGAGAAGCTTTAAAGAAGTAGTGAAAACCGTGTTATCGGTGCCTAAATCTGACCAAGCAGTGGGTCAGGAGAAAAGTAAACAGGGAATGAACATGGCACTTAAGTCTAAAAATAATGGTCACCGGTGGGACATGAAGCCCAGTCTCCTAGGTGTTGAGACGTTCAAGTGGAATTTCAAGTGGCGACTGGGACTGGAATTTATTTCAACAACAGAGAAACTGGCATTTTTTTCTGAAGAAGAAGGTTATAGTACCACTCAGTACTACTGAGAACAATCTAATTAGTAAACAGTAAAGACACATACTTCCAGTTGCCTCTATGTTGCCAGTATTTTTGGATTTGCTGGTAAGAGATTGTCAGTGAGTGTATTTACATGTGCACAGTTATCCCAGCAATGGTGTGTTATGAGGATTAAACCTGTGCCGAAATGTCTGAGACATTCAGGAATCAAGACACCTGCAAGCAGATGATCAGAAACAGGGATGGCGTTGCGATGATGCATACAGGGAAAATAACTCGGTGTCTCATGTTCCTTTTCCCAAACACCATATCCTGAATATCATAAATACCAGGATAAGCCTCAAAACCAACATTCGGATTTGCATTTAAATGCACTCACGGAAATTGAACACTTCTAGTGCAGATGATTCACAATGTTTAACAGTCTTGCCTTTTCTGGAAGTGTAGAGTTGACTGCAGTTAAATATTGATGGTAAAAAGTGACTGGAAATAATGAATTAATCCTGCATTAAAAAGGCATATCAGACAGCGGCTCTGTTGATGTGCTAATGGACATTCTGCTGTTTATAAAAAGAAAAGTGTTTAATATATCATGTGAGTCATTGTGGTGCAGGTAATTGCACTGTTCTCTTTGCTTTTAGTCAGCCTCTGTTAACCATCATTTGCTGAATTTGGCCATAGTACGACTCAGCAGTGTTGGAATATAATATGAATGTATGATTTGTCAGTTACCATCATCCATCCAGCATCACACAGAATGCAAGGATTGGCCTGCATATCTGTCCTGTGAGTATTTATTATACGCAGTGATCACCAAAAAGTGGCGACTGGGAGGTTATTTACTCCAGTTTCCAGTGTTTATTGCAAAGCAGACTGCAGTGTTTCCTTCACGATCAGTGCCTGTTGTACTTCTGGCACACATTCCGTGTCCTGCAGCGCCTCTGAGTCAGTCATTTGTGCATTTGTGCTGACATATCACCGAGGACGGTCCCAGGGATTAGTGCCTTTCCACCTCATGCTGCGGCCTGCAATCCAGCCCCGGGTTGGCTGCCAGCCTCCTGGATTGGCGCAGATCAGCTCAGCGTGTTTAATTCTGTAAATGAAGGATCAGTGGGGCAGAATTACAGTCTGCATGTTGGTATCTGATTTATCTCAGGTCGGGATACCTACGGATTCACACAGAAGCTGTACTGAGGTCACTATGGCCCAGTTCACATAAAGATGGTTTGATGTAGATTCCATTTGAATGTGATGTTTTGTAAACTCTACTGTGAAGAAACAGAATTATGTGGACATCCCTCACCCGTCCACTGTCAGTTTGCTTACATCATACAGTGTGTGTCAGTTTTGTGTCACTGTCCTTTATGAATCCTTTAAAGAAGTGCAGTGGAATATGGTTTGCATGTCCATCCAGGTGATAACAAATATGACATGACATGCTGACAGCTGACTGCCTGCTCCCTTACAGCATGTGTCAACCTTTTATTTACTGGTTATAGTGTCTTTTATATGAGACATGCAGCTCAAAGTGCTTTGTATGAATAATTCTGAATGTGGAGAAACACAAAGAATGCTGTTGCTTCCATACAGGTGCACTGTGTGGCACAATTAAGCAATTAACATCCAATCACATCTAGCGTCACGCAGAGCTGCCGCCGTGATTACTGGCGTAATCATTTAAACTGACAGTCAATATCAACATATTAAAAACAATGCATAATTTTCAATTTTTTAAACAAAATGTTTTTCTTCTGTATTAACACATGATTGCTGTGTCTTGATGCCAGTTGTTTATGGCTTTAGTCTTTGCTTGGATGCACTCAGCACTGCAGTTTTAGAAACTGGCAAACTGAGTCCAACTCGATTCAGCATAAAAGTTTCCAGAGACCCAAGGCCGCAAAACTTCAGATTACCACAAAGCAAAAAAAAAAAAAAGAAGGTGGTTTGTGCACTGTGCAAAGCTTCAATGACACACCACTGCAGCAATAGTAATGTAATACACGAGCGAAAAGACAAAATCACCATGTTGTCTAATTAGTAGGGAGAGCTTTTTAATATATTTTGTCCTTGTAGCTACTAAATACACTTACACAGCTCAAAATTCAATACAGAAAACTTGAATAAAATGAAGAAAATTAATTGATGAGTTTGTAAAATAGACATTAGATTAATCATTAAGTCGCAGCACTAATGACATATAAAAAAGATATAAACAAGCCCAGTTGATTCTAATTTTGTTATAAGATGTCAATAAACAGAAGAAAAAAAATTAGGCTCATTGTTGGGGCATGGAGGGCAGTAGCTTCACTTACAAAGACCGTTAAAGTGACTAGTGTCTCAGTAGGAACAGTAGAGTATCATCTGCATATAGATCTACAAGTAAAGATATCAGTAAATGTGGTCAGCGTTGCACATTTGATGGCTGCTGTGATGCTTTTGCATTAGTACGATATGTAATCCTCAGGTGACTGAGAATGTCAATGCAGGACATGATCAGGTTGCATCAGACAATCACATCAAGAGTGATATTATAGTAGGCTCACAGTGCATAAACCCCTTGTGACAAAGATGAATGTGCATTTGAGAGTTCAGTTGTGCAGACTAATCTGCAGAAATGTGGAAGACAGTGATACGATCAGATGAGCCATCCTTCACCATATTCTCGACCTGAACAGTAAAGGTCTAAAGGCTTGACCCCTGCAATGAGTGGATCTGGTGGTTCTGTTATGTTGTAGGGGTGTATTGCAGTCATGGTTTGGCTCCCTTTGCTCCCTTGCCAGGTAGCAAATCAATACAAAGTTGTTCTGAACGATCACCTTTATCCTGTGAGAAAACATTTCTATTCTGATGGGAGTGGTCCCTTCCAGGATGACAGTGCCCCAATGAATGGTGGAATTATCTGCTATGGCCTTCACAATCACCAGATCTCAACCCCGTTTAACACCTACAGGATGTTTTGGACTACAGTTTGACAGCTGTGGTTTTGTGTGCATCCTCTTGAATCATCAAATGAATCATGGAATGAAAGTACATCAGACAAAAGCTTTAGCTCTCGAGAACATTTTTTCCCTCCGCAACCAGCCCACATCACAGGAGTTGGAATTCAGAGCTATCAGTACAGCTTTTAGATCTTAGCACAAAAAACATAGAGATCCCTTTTTGTACTTCAGTGTTCCTTTTAATGCAGGTCCGCTTGCTGCGTTCTCCTGCTCCTGGGTAAAGCGAGTCTTGTAACCTCTGTAGGGGCCCGACTCTGAGGGTGACAAGGGAGGCAAACTGATGGCAGAAGGACACTGAGCACTAATGCAGCCCGATGCATTAAACATGGCCCAGCGGGCTTCCATTAGAGGCGCACAAACTGTACAGCCGAGGGAAGGACGTGGCTCCTTCCCCCAGCACTTCCTGCCCAATTCCACAGCTTGTGACTGGTTGGGTGACACAATCTCAGGTACACAGCAAGGTGACACTGTGGACCTCTAACTGAAACAAGAAGGAATGAATGCAGCTTTAAAACATGCTTTCTTCTTACAATATGATCCAATTTTATTGTATGGCTGGAGGTGACTGTGCAGATATTCTTTACCCAGTTGTGCTCAAACACAATCATAGAAATAACAGTGTTGTTAAATGTAAAGAGCCATAGATTCTGATGTCCTCATGTCTGAGGAAACTGTGCTTTTATTTGCGCCACCGAAAAAAAAATGTTGCTTTACTCCTTGAAAGTTTAATTCCACTTCACCTTTGAGTACATAAATGTGCTTTGCTGCATCTCTAATCACACCCGACAATTATGCAACAGTGTTATTGGTGAGTACATTGGAATTATTGCAGCGATGACAGAAAACAGAATAACCCTTGGAGGGTAGTAGCCAAAAGAATGAACCAATATGTAACAATAACCCAGTTATTTATATAAAGATATCAAATGCCTAGGAAAAACCATTTCCAAGTTTTTAAGAGCAATGTGAGGATCATCTGCTCAGAGGCCTTAAATTGTGTAGTGGCACTGCTGGCAGAGCAACAACAGAGGGAGAACTTTATGGACCTTTCGAGCAGTTATGGATTAATTCAGCAAGTGTGGCATCTCAACGCATTCAAGACAGAGAGGAAACAAATGTTTGTAGCTGGTAGCCATATTTGCATTGTTAAATTATCCACGAAACACAGTGTGAAGCTCTTTATCTGCAAAACAAGAGTATCTAATACCAAAACATTTTGCTCTGATAAATTCATGTAGACGCTCATGGTGCTAAATTAGCCTTTGGCCTTGTTAGGAAGATAATGATTTGATGAATATAAATAAACACTTTCCTTCTGACCTTATCTGTCTTTTGGACAAGAGACTAAAGCTAAACTTGAAATGTATTTCACTTTTAAATTTTATCAAGAACGCTTACATTTATGTGAGAAGTGACCTATTACAGTAACAATATTTTTTCCATTATTTCATCCTCTCTGGTTTCTCTTATTGCCTTTAAGCCATTATTAGAATTCAGCAAGTTCAGCACGGGTCAGTGAGAAGAAAAGTATGACACATCTTCTGTTTAACTCTAGTTTTGATCACATACACACACATCACCATTCTGACTCATATTTAAACTGAGCATTCATAAATGAATTATATTGTTTAATTATGTGCTGTGTATATTAAGACAGCTGTCACTTGATCAGCAGTAGAGACAGGTCATTAGCTTAATTGCTGCTCAGGTTTCATCAGTGACAGGTGGAAACAAATTAGCGTGAAAGCGAGTGACAAAGATTTGGAGTGATGAACATCTTAATCGGATAGATCCATTGTAATGGAAGGGCTTCCTGTCTTTTATGTTTTGCTTGGATACCTGAGTTTTTGTGCAATTTCAATTCTTATACATCACGCATCAAATAAATCATACCATCAGAGAGCCCTCTGACTGGTCCCAAATCCATCGTCCAATATGACAACGGGCCCAGACATCCAGACAGAGTCATACAGAGCTACTTTCAGTCATCAGAAAAAGAGGCAACAGATGCCCCCCTCAGAGTCCTGACGTCAACATCACAAGTCAGTCTGGGATTACATGAGGAGGCAGAATACGTCAAGGCAGCCTAAATCCCCAAAAGAACTGTGGGAACTTTCTCAAAATGCTACAAAACCTTTCCAAAGCCAGTCCTAAACCAAGTTTGAAAACATGCTTTTGAATCAGAGAATCAGGTTAAAACCAATCAAATGCTGGCCTAAAACCAGCCTGAAAGTAAGCTGTGTCCAGTACTAACCAAGCCCAAAACATACTTCAGAACCTGCCCAAGACTAACTTCAGAACCAATCCTAAACCAATCCAAAACCACCCTAAAATCATTTCTAAAGCAATTTAAAACCAGTACTGAACCAGCCCCAAACTAACTCCAAAACCAAGTTCTTCACCAAGTTTAGAACATACCCTAAACCAAATCGAAACCAGGACTAATCAAACTCAAAACTACCTCCAAAACCAGTCTTAGAATAACTCCAAAACCAATCCTAAATGACTCCAAAACCAACCCTAAGTGTCTCCAAAACCAATCCTAAACCAATTTAAAACCATCCTAAAGCAGCCCTAAAGCAAGTTAAAACTAGTACTAAACCAAACAAAAACTAACTCCAAGACTAAGTCCCTAACCAATTCCAAAACCAGCTCTAAAGCAAGCCCAAAATGGCCCAAAACCAAGTCCAAAATCACTCATAAACATGTTCAAAACCCAAGCCAAAATTCTCCCCTCCGTATTTGTGGCCCGAACACTCAAAATTTGGACTCATCTTCATACCAGTCACGAGTGTTTGATTATTTTTCAGTTGAAACTGTTCATTTTTTTTTCTTTTCCTTTTCTTGGCAGAAATGGGCATCCATCTATTCGCACATTTACCACAAATGGTTGCCTTCATGTTGTTGCCCACTTCCTGTTTTCAAACCTGTAGGCTTGATCTCCTGTTGTGTTTCATTATGTTGTATTCGCTTCATTGTAAAGATGGCGTAGATATTTGTTCTCACCTAGTGTGCGTTTTGTTCCTGTGTTAGTTATCAGCTTTCCTGCTATTAATGGAACAAAAGGAAGAATAAAACACATTCAGCGTGGCTTTAGAAGCATATCAGCATATCAGATTGTGGTATTTTCCAGCCGACTGCGATTAAATTAGCCCTCGCTGATTAAATCTCTGCACTAAAATCTTCCGAGCACTCAAAGGGGGGGAAAAAAAGAACACAACCTAATGAATAAGTGTGTCATATATCCTGTGGCTATGTTGATTACAAATTTCTTAAGCACTTTTGAAGACATGCAGGGTTTTTTTTTTATATTAATGATTAACAGTCTCATTGAGGTACAGTCAGCATTAACGTACTTAAGCAGCCCTTTGAATGGAACCATGAGAAGTGATGATGTGCAGGAAAATCAGCTCAGCATTTCCAGACCTCTTCATACACTTTCACATTAAATATTTATTACTTTTATTTGTACCAGTGATCCCTGTGAGCAGCTAAGCACTTTCAGCCCCGTTCATATAGTCCTCCGATGGAATATTTATAACTTTTATTTGCTGAAAAATTAAGTGGAACTTCCCCGAATTGAACCCAGATTTCACAAATATGCCAGGGCTGGAGGGGAACAGCAGGGGAATACAAATCACCTCCCTGCCTTTCGGTGAAAAATTGCCAGAGTTCCCATCGGATCATTTTGCCTGCTGAGCTGCTATTTTTGTATTATTAACATTAATAAGTATTTTTGAGGCTCTGTGTGCTGCAGAATTGCCAGTGGTCATAACAATTTATTTTTTCTTTGAGCAGAACAAATTCCTACAGTCTCCCAGCTTGATTACAGGCTTTCACTGATTTGTCTCTAGTGTGGAACAGGGTTTACTGTGTAAGTTTGTGTCGCCTCATTACCAATTTATTCTGCCTTCTACCTCATTGTTATACATATTTAGTGCACTAAAACAGAGTTCCCATGAGTTTGTCATTACTTGCCATCTGCTGTAGTCCTGTTCTCACATTTGAAAGTTGTCGATTGACATAACTGGTTATAATAAAAGCTGAAGAAACAGCCTTTATCAAAGATACAGTCATTTGCTGATGATACTGTGTTATGTTTTGTAGTTTCACTTGAAATTTTCTATCATCAAATATTACACCACAATATGTCAGCCCTTGATTTCTTTAGAAATGATGTACCTATGCAAATTATTTGCAGTGGTTTAAATATAATGGGAATTGCAGACATGGTTTTATCAGCATAAAGGGGAAGTTTTCATATGAAAAGTAATAGATGTGGAAACCGAGAGCGCATAACCTCCAAATGATACCCGACAACAAAATGGCACTAAGCTGACCATCAATCTCCAAAAATATTACATGTGATTGTTTTGATTATTGATTAATTTTGTAATGTTTACTTCATTACATTTCTAAATATTAAAGTTGCAATTTGCAAGATATATTGTCACAAAGTTAACAAAATATTTTTTTAAATGATATTTTAATGTACTCCCGAGCTGTTGTATACAACAGTAAAATGTTTTTCTCAGCCATGCCGAGGGCAGTGTGGTGTAGGCTTGCGTTTTTTCCCCAGCAAGGGAAGGTCTGATAAAAGATGATACAGAGTTTCATTATGTTTCTGGGGTTTGGCTTGTACTGGAGACTAAAGGCCTCAGGCTATATTCACAGTCATTTGAACAAAGCCATATTTCCATTTAAGTTTTGTTTTAAAACAAAAACTCCATTCAGACGAGTATTTTACCTCAATTTTAGAAATTATTCAAACTTTATCTAGCAATTGTGTCCAAAAAGAAAGAGACCAGAGATTCCCTAAACAGTAGAATAGCTGCGAGCATAGACAACAAGGTAAGTGATGCCTGTTATGCATGCTGAATTGTAGGAACTGCAATCGAGGCTGGTGTTTGTTTCTTTTCTTCAAGAAAAGATTCCTCTGATAAGAGAATGATTGAGGAAATGACTCACAGTGACCAGTCAGAAAGCCAACATGAGTGTCTGCATCAGTGTTTCCAAAAGTGTCTGTTTTGGAGAACCTAAAACACTAGATTAGTGTGGACGCTAGGTGTAAATATAGCTTGAGTAGTGTTTTAGAATGATGACATATTAGTGTAGATGTAGCCTCTTTATCCAAGCCTCCTTTTTGATATTCAGACTGCATGGGGATTGGCCTGGCATATCAGGGTGTGAAACTTGGAAGGGTCTGACGGTCTGTCTCAAGCTTTTGCTTTTTATGTTACCCACACCACCGATATGCACAGTTTTTGCTGTTAAGACTGCACAAGAGACAGATTTTGGAGTGAGATGAGGGAAGCAATGGAATGAAGGATCCCAGGAGGAGGGGAAAATGATGGCAGTGTGGTCATTCAAAACAGTAAGTCATATAGCCCCATTGTGTCGAAAGTCAGAGAGTTTCTACCTGACAAGTTCTTGAGTCTCCTGATAGGACCACTGGTACAGTATCCAGTATCAAGTGAGACATACTGCAGGCTCACAGTCAGAACACATGTCACAAGCTCAGTTTTTTTGCCACAAGAATTCAGTTTGGAAAACATCCAGTGCAAATTGATTGAGCTCAGCAGCTGGAAGTAGGATCAGCCAGACACCCAGGGGGGAGTCTTTAGATGATGACATGACTAACCGCCTCCTGCAACCCCTCAAACATGGTGAACAAGTATTTAATCTAAACATGGCACTGAAGCTGCTCGCTAAATTTATCCACTTCAAAAAAAATGTTGAGATTGAGTCGTTGTGAAACTGCCAGCGTGGTTCTGTGGCAAAAGACCAATGGCAGCACAGTGAGTGGTGTGTTTCCAAGTCAGGTGGGGGAAGAGTTCATGTCAGTGTCTGAGTAAAGTACAAATCCGTCAGTCATACAGAGCCTCCTTTGAATACAATCTGTCTCAGAGTCCTGCTGAGGTACTACCAGTCTACAGTGAGAAAAAGAGACATTCATGACTGGTGTTGTCAGGTTCTGTCGTCCAGGATAAAGAGTGAGCAACACTGTATAATAGATGCGAAACTAGACTAGTATCTCCATAGTGGTAGCACTGGAGAATGGTCTGACTGCACCTTATTCTCATTAAGCCGTAGCTTGTTTGAGTTTATTTAAATCAATCATAGTACGGATAGACAGATTACCGGCCAATATTTCCCTTTTCCCCGATTATTGATATCGTTATTTTTATTTGTCGTCATTTATTATTGATAAATTAAATGCACTACTTGAAGTCTGATGCAGCCACCCCTCTCTGTCTGCAGTCATTCTGTGGTCTCAGAAATGTCACAAACCAGGAAAATAGTTACTCTCACAGTGGCTAAATCTATCCTAACAGCTAGTGGCTAAGTTAGAAGGCAGCCACAAACTAACCAGTAACAGTGTAATGCTTCAAGATGTGGACCTTACTTGAAAATTAAAATGATAGAACAGTAAAATATTAAGATAAAACAGAACAGCAGATGTAACTGCAGGAGACAAATATATCCATCTTAGTTGATCCCACATAAACAGAGGAGATAATTTAATCACCTCTATTTCTGTTTTACATATTCAGTTAAATACACCCTTATTATTGAGGAAGCCAAGTTATGAATGATAGGTTCCCCGCTATCACATGCTGTTAAAACATTACATTTAAGGTATGTCGATTATTGACCTTTCTTGATTACCAGTCATCAGTGTCGGCCCTGGAAAACCCGTATCAGTCGATCCCTCGTGCTAAGCCCAGGATGTAGTGATGGTGTCCCTTCAAAACAGTGAAGTGGGAAATTGTTTTAATGGAATATTTGCATGCAGGGAGGCACGCACTGAAACACATTTGTAAAATGACTAATATTGCATTATCCAAATCGGGAAAATGTCACATTTATATGTGTTGGGTTCAGGTTAGGCAAGTTCATACCTAAAGTTTACATTATATGAGTCAGACCGATGATGAACAGGTGAAAGTTGGAATGTAAAAATATTCTTACATGTTTACTTCAAAAATTTTAGAGATCTCTTTCCCCAATTATTATTTGGAATTCTAAAGTTTTGTGGTTTTTGCACAGCATTGTTTTTATGAAATAGGCTATTCACTGAGGTTGTTACTGCTATATGTCACAACAGATAATTGATGATGATAAACTGCGACAAATATAGAGCTGATCTGATAGTTAGGAGGAGAAAGTAAGCCAAAAAAAAACTGACCTCCAAGGTGCCTTAGATGCTGATTTGGCGAGGCAGGCTGTGTGTGTGTAGTAGCTCCTGTTTGTATCCAAATGTACCCGTCACACTATCTGAGCACATTTTGATAAAGCAATGAAACGCTAGTATTTCTCTGTATTTTCAGTATTGACTCTTTAACCAGCAGCTCATGCATGCATGCACCTTCACAGCCAAAGAGTTCCCTGCAAGTCAACTAGCTTTTGATGAAGAAAATAACCCACATATTGTACTGTTACTATTGTCACATGTCACCCTTTCATTTCCTTTTCCCACGGTCATCCACAATTACCATCTGGCCTACCTACTGTTATATCACACCTTTGTTATTTGCAAGTGTTTACCAGACTCTTTGATCCAACTACCCTTTTGTTACCCATCCTCTGAGATGTCCCTTTTGTCTTACCCCCTGTATTTGCATACAGCCCCTCCCTACCCTTTGATCCATGCTCTGACATTCCTATAAAATGTGTGCCCTGAAAATGCTCTGGGTCGACTTACCTTTGCAGACCCATACTCTGTGTCGGTAAATCCACCGTATTACCGGAAATACTAATAAACACCCCACTACAGCAAACTTTGCAGAACCAAGAGTGAAATTTCTTCAACACTTTCAAATGACTCAAGAGGCTTTTATAATGTAAAACTTGTGTGTACAGCAAGAACAGAAGTTTTACATAGTTTTATATTCACAAAACAGTATAGCCAATTAACCAGCCTGGTTTTACCTGTAGTTGTAGGCCTGAAAGTCATCAACATGTGTCAGATAGACATTAATTTTGGTGCAAGCTGTGCCCAAAGCTGTTTTGTTCACTGTCCTCGATTCACATCCACCATAAAGTAGGAGGAGTTCAGTGATCCTTGTGTTTAGGAGTTCAAAAGTCAATACTGATGGGAGGAAATTATATTTCCTTTTAGCACTTGAAGGCATTCGCTGACTGAAATATCAGGAAGGGGAGGGGACAACCGGGATGTGAGGATTCTTAAAATAGACCTTAAAGACTGACGTTCAGCTCATCAGCAGCACATCAGCGAAGGAAGTGATGAATTGTTGCTTTTCATCTTCCCGCTGATGTACAATATGTAGCAGTGAGGGGCTTTGAACCGTAAATTGACGCTTTGAAGTTCTTTATCTTAGGATGTGAATGAGACCGGGGTGGGGCACATTTTTATTAATTTAATAAGTGAATTCAAAGATTAAGCTAACGGATAAACATGATTATCACAGATAAATGGCATTTCAATTTTCTATAGGGAAAATCCTTGAACCTTCAGAATCCCAAAACCCTCGCAAAGGGATTGAAAGACAAGACAAAACGGTCCATGAACTACTCATCGGTGGTGGTCCTTTTTGTCAGGAAAATTATTTAAATTCAAGCCTTACATGATTTTGTCAACATCACTTTACTCTATATTTCTTGTTAAATTTAAAAAAAAATCAATATCTAAAATAAATCCTTTCCATAAATACATTTTTGACTACTACTACTACCACTACTACCTCACTGCAACCATGATGACATGACTGTCTCAGTTGCCAACAGTCACAGGATACAAACCATGTGACTTTTGGCCTGAACTGCAGGCTGTGTATACACAGAGCAGATGTGAGACAACTAAAAATAAAAAATGGAAAATTTATAGCATGTATAATCTTCATTTTCACCAGTATTAGTAACATCTTTGGGCTTTAAAAAATGTTGCACGTGTTGATTACAGTTTTTTTTCCTTCTTTCTATGACATAACTTTGTTATCCTGCACAAAAGTCAGCCATTGTTGTGCTGTTTCCATAGAGGTGGAGGACTTTATACTGCAGTAAAAAATGAGTCCACCATGAATAAAAATGTGACGGGAGCAGAAGGCAAGAAACTGTTTGGAGTTCAGAGGTATAAACACCAGTGGTAGTCAAGTTACAGCTGAACAAATTAACAATTTAATATTCCAGGATCAGATACATACATACATACATAGTGACCTCCAGTGTTTTCTGTAGGTGGATTTCTTAAACAATTTATTCAGAAGCATTTCTGTTGCAGCATCCTTTAAATTCAGCCATCTATAGTGTATATAGGCAGCACTTTTACCTTTTCTGTAAAACTCCTCTGGAGGCCATACATTGAAATGTGCTGGTTGAATACAGAATGCATTCCCCTCACAACCAGTAGTACTAACACACTCAGCCCGTTTACTGCAAATCCAATATTCTAGATTTAGACTGTTGTGCTGCACACTGTAGTTTTTTTTTTCTTTTTTGTTAATGCAATTTACTTACAGCTTTAGTCTGGTGACTGTACGAGTCAACAGAGAAACAAGAACAAGCCTTGGCTCACCTTTATTTTTCTTTTGAAATTGTGTTGTTGTTCCGAGCGCTGCTAAAATATGAATAATCTTGAGAACTCTCTCAAGTCAGTGCAGTGAGTTGTCTGTAGGAAGTGCAAACATATGGGGGACGAGAGACATCTGCCAAATTGAATTCAGCAGCATGTAGTCAGAAATAGAAGAAAAATAAAATCAGTACAAGTGGATGTCATGAAAGGAATAATGTTTGATTATTACTTCACTGTGTTGTATGTTTATCATTTATTCTAACATTTGCAAGTTAAATATAAAAACTGGCAGTTTTAATATATAATGAAAATCATTTTAGTTGTTGCTCAAGTTGATCTATTTCACCTTTAAGGAAAGTAAAGCAAAAACAAAAATCATGCAAGAGCATTGGTTTGATCATGAAAAAAATAAAATTAAAATGCATTAGTCTGTGCACATTGCTCGCCACTACATTTATAGATGTCTGTACTGCAGCATCTCAGTCAAATTGATTAAACAGATCAGTGTACCTCCGTCCCCCTTATTGTGGAATCTCTGCCAGCAGAAAGCAGGTCATGTTATAAATAGCATCTAATACCATCCTCTGTACTCCTATGTGCTTTAAATTAGCAATGCGTGCGTGCATGTGTGCGCGGTTGTGCGTGCTTGTGTGCATGTACACTGTGGCTCCATGGCGGATCTGTTTGTATTGAGTCAGTACTTTGACTTTTTTTTAAAGGCCTAGAAGACAAGAATGCACACATTAGATAAGATAACGCACTACTTAATCAACTCAGTGTCACTCTGAAGAACTATGTTAATACATGTATTTTTATATGATAATATATGAAGTGAATGAAGTGTAGAGTGGCATGGTGGTGCATTTGTGTATGCCACCTTTCACTCAGTGTCAGCTTGGATAGGCTCCAGCTCCCCCCTGTAACCCCCTACAGGATAAAGTGGGTGTATCTAATGGATAGATGGATGATCAAGTGCACCCAAACGACGGTTGCCTGTTCAGCTGTTAGTCTGTTTTACTGGGGACTATTTTCACCACTGGATTAATCCACATCGAGTGCTCTAGTGAGTATTTCCAGCCGCGGGAGAGTGCATGTGGGATTGAGTCAAAATAAAGCACAGCGTGTGCATTCGTGGTAATCAAAGACCATGTGACCCAGTGCAGCATTGTGGCAGAACAATGGCTCTCTAAATGTCATGGTGGTGTTTAGTTTTACCCAAAAGCAGACACTGAGGCTGGAATGGAAGTTTAGGAGGTTATTGGGGACTGGAGGGCAGAGTCTTGTCTTTGAGCTTGAGGAGGGGAGGCTGTCTCGGATGTAGATATTCTACCCAAAGAGTGGCACAGAAAGGCAGTGAGCATGAGGGCTCTTGGTCACAAGGAGGGGAATTTATTTGGAAGAAACCTAAACTCAAGCACGCAGCATGAAGACGAAAGACAATCTCAGAGGAGAACTGGTGTCTTTATACTGAGGAGGGTGATCGGTGGATCAGGTTCAGGTGAGCTTGATCACTGGATGCAGCACAGGTGAGGAGGAAACCAGAGGGGTGACACATGTACTGCAGGGACAGAGCAGAGAGGGGAGGGTGAGAGGCAGGGAGAACAGAAAAAAGACTCCGAACTTTACAAATACCATTGACACGGCAGAAACTGTGACACTGAAGTCATACAGGATTAGGACTTTAGATGTGCAGTAGTTGGTTTGGCTCTGCAAACAAGATTTGCTATAAATAACCAACAAAAACATTTTTTTTAACATTTATTTTACATGGTATGAAATACACTAGATACTCCTCCTAAGGAAGATGATGTAATTAAAATATTCTGCTGACAGTCTTCAGGACTAATTAAATCACTGACCTTTAAGCCCCATTACCGTCTAAAATCACAGCCTTAACCTGAGAACCTTGCTTGTTGGAGTTCCCAGAGTCAGAAAGCAGCAAATAAAGCGTCGGCAGGTGCAGGTTTGGCCCCATACTAACAACCATCAGCTTTTTCCAACAAGCCATCCAGGCTAACGAGGTACTGCTGCCATCAGTCTCTCTTAGAGAAAGACAGCGCTGCTTTTTACACTTAAACTGCCCATTATCTTTCCCATAACCCACTTATATTTACACATTTTAATATTTACAGTGGATAGCAGTATGGATTTTTGTGATACTCTAAAGGGAATTGAGGAAAAGGAAATCAGGGTCAGAAATGGAGCAGCATTATTATGTTTACACTGTGATAACTAGAATACCATCTCGATGTCAGGTGGCCTAAAGAATAATGAGTAGGGATTTTAAGAGCTTAAAGGCTCTTAGGGCTAATTAAAGATATCTCATTGGTTGATTGTATTGATCAGCCATGCTAGCCTGTGTCACTGTGGTCTGTAGTTTAATGTAATCCAGTGCGTTCTGAGTACACCAGCTGTCTTGCTGTTCTCTGTTAAACCGCTGGATTTGTTGTTTTAATACAACTAATGTGCTCTGGATTAAAAGTACACTACTGCATCTATTTCACCAACATTGTGCAGGCAAACCGTCTAAATTGCTGCTGTTTGTGGGAAGCTGCGTTTGAACATCAGTATGTTGTTCATGCTCGGGATGACTGAAGACTGTCCAAATCCTATCGAAAACATCCTTCAGCAACAGAGACTGTACAGCCATTAAGACAAGTTGTAATGCAGGATATGCTTAGTCCTGGTTCAGACAGTGTTTGCTGTGCCGCTGTATTCCGTTCTCTGCAGACATTATTGGCACTTTAGATGTTTAAATTCTTATCCATCATGTGGTACCATCAGTCTCTGATCCTATATTTATTCCATAGCATGACAAAAAGTCCAAACATACAACTTGTCATAAAGAACTGTCTCCAGACACAAGAGGAACAAGGAGTCCTGGAACAGATGGTTTATCTCCCACAGAGTCCTGATCTCAACATCATGGAGTCATTCGGGGATTACATGAAGGGAGAGTATGGGGGAACTTTTGCACATTGCTATTTATGTTGGGTGGCACCTGTTTCGATATTTTTACAATTGCACATTTAAAAAAAACTGGGTGGTGATAAATTGAACCAAATAGCTTCAATAATGCAAAAAACATCATATACTGAGGTGAAAAAAAAACTACCAACTATCCCATGTTTTGGTTTGCAGACTTTTTTGTCAATCTGTCCTGAATTTGAATGAAAATCTGACTTCTGCAGTGAAGAACTTACATTTATTTTGGCAGAAAAGATATATACAAAACCAACTGTATAGAGTGCTATTAATTATTTATGCCCTGTTTTGCCACTGAGCTAACGACACGGTGGAGGAGGTCCCTACTGGCTCATATGTATGGGAATGATGTGTGTTAATAATGCATATTGAATGACATGATAACGTCAATATTGTATATTCATGCAGCCATGTATTTACTAAAGCTGCATTGTCTTGTTGTCGGTAGGTATACTAGTATGCTGGTTTGTTGACGTTATAAGTGGAACACTATGGCAGAAGTGCAGAGTGTTGGGGAAGTTGAAGATACAAAACTGATGATTTCTGTCTAGATGCTGGACATTTCCTTGTTTTGTGTGGTATGCGTGCATAGTCTAATTCAGTTTCCAGTAGGAACAGACACATTGGGTACTGGAAACAATAAAATACAAACTGTGTACTGAAATTTACGATTAGTTTTTGTCTGATAGAGCTAGCTAATGATATACAGAAGACTGCAGTTCTAGATGTAGTTTTAGTCATGCAAAATCCATGTGTGTGATTTATTCTGTGTGCAGAAAGAAAGATAGACCACTTAGCGTACAAATGTAATTTTATATCCACACTCGTTTGGAATCAAAAATAATTCAGTGACTGAAGGACCCAACAGATACAAATTGTGTCAGCTTTGTAGCAGATTGGAGGAGTCTGCAGGAGAGCAAACTCCCAGTGCTGTATGAACAGTTGCCATGCACACAACACATTGTGTGTGAAAACGTTTTTGGCAGGGTCTTTTTTTCCTCTCTCTCTGTCTCTGTCTGTCTCTGTCTGTCTCTCTCTCTCTCTCTCTCTCTCTCTCTCTCTTTTTACAACATTTGTGCTTCATTAGATGAAGACAGTGAAAGTAGATTATGTACTAGTTCCAACACAAAATTCCATTCCAAGACTCACTATTTTACATTTTTTGGGGGGCAGCACTTAAAAGAAATCAAAATACCCCAGAACGTTGTGACGTTTCAAATTATAGTGTGCTTTCCAGCCTGTATTCAGGGCTAAGCATGGGCAATAAAATGATAGTCAGTTGTAGTGGTGACAGACACTACATCAAGAACAATAAGAAAATTAAACTTTTCAATAGTTTCTCTACAATGCATCAGATGCAACCTGCCGTGGAAAAACAGAATGAAAACTCAAAGTATCTGTGGCCTCTGTGCAGGTCTCCCGAGGTATGCTAGTCCACCGCCTCTCTTGACTCCTGTCGACGTCGACAGACATCTTCTTGTGGAGACTGCAGCTGACAAAACCTGGTATTTGCTCTTGCAAAACTGCCTTTTTGGCCTAAAACACTCATCACCCTGTTCCACCAAACCTCCAGCTAAGCAAACTACTCCTGGTGGCCTGCTCCAAAACTTTATATTAGGGTGCAATTGGAGGCTGGTGATACCCGGTATAAAGAATCAAAGTGAGATCATCCCTTTATCCTTATATATTTTTATATCGTTGTGTTATTTTTACCATTGTAGTGTTAGCATTGAATTTAGTACCTCTGTAACCTGACATCGGCTAAATTAGTTAAATTCAAAATGATGTGTTAAAATTCAAAAGAAACCTTTTACTTCTGGCCTTTATTAAAATATAGATCTGTAAAAAAGGAGCAATACTTATTTATTATATAGATTTAAATAGAACATTTTATCTAGATAGATTTTTCAGCCCTATCCAGACCTAATAGTCACTGCTTTCATCTCTTTTAGTCAGCAACACAATTTTGTTTAAGTTGTCCTCACTGATGGCTGAAAACCTACCATGGCAGAGTTTTCACAATTACCACCTGCTAAATAAATAGCGTTAAAGTGTCAGTACAAAGTAGCCATGACCCCACCCATTCTTCAATGATCGAACACCTTGAGTTCACTCATAACATGAAGTATTTCATTAAAATCTACCACACATCCCATATGGCAATAGTATCTTATATTTATACTGCTGAGAATGATGCTGTTAAGAAATAAAGAAATATAGAAAATGAATAAATAATAAATAGGTAAACAGAAACCACCTCTCAGTCACTGTTGCAGCCTCTGCAATAGCAAAGGAGGTCTGTGTGGAGAATCTGCTCCTTGCTAATGATTACTTAAGACATAACACAACAAAATAATGAGTGGATTGGGTGAAATGCAATAGTTTCCTCATACTTTTGACTGTGTAAGAACAAAAAAAAAAGTTTTCCAAGCTGAATTTCTTCCTCTTGCACATAGATATATAAAACATATGACAGTATACAGTGTGTTACACTCCCACCGTTTGATGTTCTATTCACTTTAATAGGACCACACAGGCCTGTGCTCTGAGAAATGAGAGCAGTGTGGAGTGGCAGGCAGTAACCTGCGCCGGGTGAGAGTCTAACCCAATTTGGTGTGAAAGCACAGACGTGCCATCTCTGATGATGAGTGCTTCTCTGGGTGGGTTCGGGAGGCAGGAGAGGATGGATGCTGAGAGAAAGCACTGCAAGGCTGCTGTAAAATCAGCAATTCAAGGGTGAGGAAGTGCATGCGGGGAATGCATATGCATGCATTTATGCGTAGCGGACATTTATGGCTTTACATGTGCAACGTGATCACAACTAATTACCATCAGTGTCTATCCATTCTCTTCCTATCGTTAAATTTCTCTCGTTACCATGCAGATTTTTGCAGTACAGAGGAGTGTGATGACTCATTCTCATAGCTGGTGGAAACGATTATAAAATAAATACACAGCTTGGGTGCTCTGTGACTCAGGGGACTAAAACGCATTAACTTGTGACGATGGGGAAAAAACTTTTAGCGGATTTTAGCCGAGGACTCGCTCACGCTGACAACTCACCTTCGTCTCCTGCCTCGTCTTCATTTTCCCATGAAATAGGCTGTCCAGGTGGATTGAGCTTAAAATTAGAAAGGGAAGGATGGGATGAAGAGGGATTTTAAACCTAAATACTATCTATCTATATATATAGATAGATAGATAGATAGATATTTGTGTGTGTGTGTGAGTACTGTTTAGATGTTTCAGGCAGGAAAATGAAGCAATCATTCTTTTAGCAATAATGCCTTAAATAGTTGGTCATACAAAGCACAGTAAACAGACCAAAACCTAATCGGATCAGCACTTGGTGTGAGCAGCCTTTGACTTTAAAACACAGTTTTTTATGGTACTTGTCTAGTAGATTTTTCGAAGCATCTTCAAAAACTTGACATAGTTCTTCTGTCTTTTAAAGAAATCATGAAATTCAAACCATGAGATACATGAAAGTTGGACTCTTTTAAGCTAATCTGCTGCACGTGTTCCAAGATAACCCTTAAAAATACAAAAACACAGCAACAAAATGCTTGGGTCAATCAGTTATCTTCCTGGCAGATTATTATTTTTCGATCGCTGTTATAGTTAATGGTTTAAATTAGTTTGTTGCATGTCAAGTAATAACCTGCTATCAGCACTGAAGGCTAAAGGATAAGAAGTTCTCACTTCATTTAGTCATGTGTAAAATATGAATTATGGTAATTTTGACGTGAAGATTTATAAATTTTAAAGCAAATGCATGTCATTGGTCTCCTTAAATACAAATAATAGCTATTGGTATTAGCCCTGAAAAAATATATCCCAACTAAATACATAATGGACAGCACAAAACACAAACTATACAACATGCCGACCCTTTAATCACAGAATACAGAACTAAACAAGAACCATGATGCAAAAAACTATTGGTTAGGTCAAAACCTGAAATTAATAAAAATCCTGAACTGGTATGTGAAATGTCGCCAATAGTTTGACTTTATAAGGTAAAATTACACGATAATCAAATCTTTTGACTTCAACTTGGTATATTTTTAGTGTTGTTGTTTCTAATATTTCACTTGTATGTTCTTTCCTGGCTGCAGTTGCCGAGTCATTCAAAATTGAGGATGTGTTCAATGTGAAGCAAAACCATATTTCCTGAGAGCAAAGCAGGAGTTCTCCTTCATTTACACTGTTTTTCATGATACTTGGCAGGTTGAGCTCAGAGAACTGCTTTCATAATCCCGTATTGTAATCGGGATTGTATAAAATAAATAAATAAACTGTAGTAGAATTAGGCAGTCTCAGTGTCTTCTGTCTTATCGTTTAATCCCACACTGACTACGTGATGTTGAGATCAGGACTCTGTACGGCTCAGACCATCTGTTGCACCACTCCTTGTTGTCCTTGTGGCTGAAGATTTTTTTACTTTTTTATTTATTTTTTTATTCTGATGCAGGATGAATTTTGGACAAAAAATATACCAGATATCTCACTGATGGCATTTATGGTGTGCAAACATCTAAACATTGCAAGAGCGTTTTACACAGTGCAGACTGTGTAGGTGTACCCGAGATATTGATCATCTGTGTCAATGCAATATTCTGCTCGGAAACCATGGATTCCTGCTTTCATGTGGATATCACTTTGATATGTACCACCCAACATAACATTGCTGCAGACCAAGCTGATCTATGTATTTCGACCTGTCCCAGCAGGATGAGCATGTGCGATGTCAAAATGTCTTCTGTAAAAGAGGAATGTGATAAGCAAACCAGGACTTGTTAAGTCAATTAAGAATAGGAATATGATTAAGGTCACGTGCTGTCATGGATCTTATTCTGGCTGTATGTCATCTGGCTGTTTGTGTCCATGTTCAGGGAGAATGATGACATTTTAGGATACATATAATGAATACAAATACTGTGTTTCACAAGTCAATAATTCATATGCGGTGGTTGGCCCAGCAGCTCTGACTATGAATAAAAATGACTGCAGGCACAAACTAGAATGTTGTTGGAAGGCGTCAGCGATCTCTGAGCAGCAGATGAACATGTTCACACATGGAATCATCCATTAGCAATATCTGTACCGTAAACATGGCTCTGCAACATTAGGAATCAGACTCCTTACAGTTAGTGGGCTCAGCAGGGGTCTTTATCCCAGAGTGCCCATGAAGACGTCACTGAAGAAGCAGTGCATGAAATATATGCAGCTGGATTCTCCCGCGAGGCTCTTCCATATAGTCTGTGCCAGCGGATATGGGCCTGTTCAGGTCTTTTGTGCAGAGTGTTGCTCTTAAGACACCTGTGGGGATGCAGAGGTGGGTGTGTGTGTGTGTGTGTGTGTGTGGAGACCCTTGGTTTTAGCTCAGCTAATCAGATCAGCTTGGCTTGAAAGACAGAGAGGCTTCAGGCATTAGAGCACTCAACCTATTTAATCACATATTCTCATTCTAACAGGTCACTACTTAATGAACAACCAGAAAAGGCTTCTGGAGGCTCCACAGGAGAACAGTCGGATCACTTTGCACTCAGTGGTTTTGTTTCGGATTTTATTGCCCCACGATGAGCCGTAAAGCTTTTTGTAGTTTCCGCACAGCAGAAATGCCACACATCCGCTTCCTTTTCCTTATTACAGTTATGAGAGTGTTGTGACTGCAAAGTGCCACGATTATCACCGCGTTGCCTCTAATCAAACACTTTCAGTGAGTGGCTTTACAGTTAAAAGGTTGATTCATCCAAATTACACAAGCACGCACACATGCACAAAACGGTGTCTAGTCATGCAGAAAGTTCTGCACTCAGATATGGCTTTTTGAAATTTTCCACCTCAGCAACAGTAGAGGTAAATTTAAATGCATTTGTGACTAGTTACTCTGAATGATAAGCTCACTTTACTATTAGCATTTTTATTTGAACAGGTAGACTAAAACCCGATGTGGTGGAATGTAATGGGGATCCAAATACAATCATGGATAGTTGGCACTGGATAAAAAGCAATCCAGTCTAGATCTAACCTCCGACAGAAAAAGAACAGAAAATCTTTTGGAACAGATTTACTTGCAGTTCCATAGAAAATTCCATAAAAAGGATAAAATGCTCAGTCTGGAATCTTCTCTGATATAAACTGATTATTGGAGAAGTCGTTCCAGCCTCTCCTAAGATCGGTTTTAGCCCCGACACTGTGGAAGAGGTCAGTATGTAGGCATTTCCATTGGCACAATCAGAAAAGCAAATTTAGATTACCGTACGGCTAAACACAGAATTCCATAGCCGCCTTATGGTTGAAGACTGAGAAACCATCTACAAGAATATTCAGGGTGGTGATCCTCTTAAAATATTAGTGCATATAGAAACTTCATATATGTACCAAATACAGGCCACAGCTTAGATTGTAGTTATTCCCATGCATGTTGTTGGTGCCATTGTGATCAATAGATAACTTTATATTCCTGTTATTTACATTCATACTGTGCGTTTATTACCTGGGAGTTCATTAGTTTCTTGCCCTGGTGTCAGCAATCATCAGTTGTTTGCATTTAGCCTGCATCCACTAAATGACAATACTGTGTGCTGTGGATTACCTAAAGAAGGCTAATCCTAGGTGTTAAAGTAGAAGGCAATATGTCTGTGTAGATTCTCAGTCATGCAGGTCATGGTAATCCTGAGTGCGTCAGTAGAAGACAGCTCCACTTCTGTTTGGTTCTTGAAGATGTAGGCTTCCTCAGGTCTTACTGATTACTGAGAGTTCCAGGTGTTTATTATCATCGCCAACTCAAGGCTCGTAAACGGTGGTAAAACTGTCCGGGGAGGGATGTCAGGATTGTATCGCATGTCGTTGATGTTTTGTATCGTAAGCTGGGTTTCCTGTTTAGAAGATGGTCGTTTGTGCTGATATGCGTGGGTTGTAACCCAGATTTATTTTTACATGTTCAAGCATCATCATTGTGATTAGAATTTCATCATGAAATAGCCATCAAAATAGAGGCTTTTTTAGCTTTTTGGCAGAGGAGTGTCTTGCATCAATTTTTTTTTTCTTTTTGAGCTTTTGGTTTATCTTGTAATTATACTGCACATAAATAAATAAAACTCCAAAACTGAAACACTTTAGTGAAAAACACTACTTATTACTAAATCATTTCTATGCCTTCGAAAAAAGAGACTGTTTTGAATTCAAGAGAGTGCTCATTATTTTAACATAAGCAGTTCGACAATAATAGATTTATATGAAGGATATTGTGTGAATCTCAACCGACCCAGAAGCAATAATGACCCCGTTTTTGATGTGTGTAAAAAAACAAGGATACTGAAATGAGTTATATTAGTTGTTTTTCAGTCTTTGCTCTCTTTGTGAAGTCCTGCTCCACACACGTCTTCATGGCAACAGCACAAACCTGATGTTGACAAAGACGAGGACGGCCACATTAGCGGTGATGCTGTTTTCAAAATGAACTCGTCTTTTTATAGAATTTCAATCTCGGCAGATGAAAGCCACATTTCAGCTGAAGGTGACTTCAACTGGGTTTTACTCCACACTGCAGTGGACTCACAATGCCAGAAAACTAATTGAATGTTTTTTGAAATCAGATATTTTTTAAATAGGAAAATACTTCAGAAAAATGACAAGTGAATCCGATACAGTGCATTTATTTATAATTTACAATAACCTTAACCGAAGGGTTTTTTAGTTGTGTGCTTTATTGACCCACCATCCACCCCGACCTCCTCCTGCCAACTGTGTTACAGTGCATAATGTGTTCAAGCAGCACCTTATATAAGTCTTTAGAAAATGTTGCCTGTGATTGTCGTGCAGCAGTTACGATGAACATAAATGTCACTAAAAAACTGTTTAATTGTGTCAAAAAATGTCTTGGCGACAAAGTTATTGTGAGACAAAGTCGAGAGTTGAATCAAGCTCCTTATTAATTATCTCACAACTCTTCACATTTGTCTTGCAAACCCAGACTTGGAATGCTGGATAAAGCATGACATTGCTTTGATTACAAGGGTTCAAACCTCTTTTGTTGCTTAGGTATTATGACATGTAGACCAAACCCTGGTTATGAAGAGGAGCTTTGGATTGAATTGAGTTGTCCTGAAGCAAGGCACTGAACCAATTAATTACTACACTGAAACTCCTCAGTTTTCTCGGAGCAGATTCTGTTCGCATGTTGCAGCCGTTTTCTTTTTTTTAATTAATTGCATCTTCCATACAAAATTACAGTCATTTAGCACAATTTAGAATATATTTCAGTGTGAGCATAGACCATATTACTATTTATACTCTGCACATTCCTATTTAAAGTGGTAGTGAAACTGTCTCATGCCTTATTAGTTCCATTCTGCAGGAGTTTTCCTTGCTTCAGCTCGTTACTGTTTACTGCTATAGTGACCTAATTTCCCTGCGGGGGTGATCAAACTTTCATCTCGTTTTATCTCACAAGCACATGTGTTCAAGACCAAACATTACATGTAATAAGGATTGGCAGCTGGAAAACATTCTGCTAGTTTAAAAAGAGAAAAACAACATGATTTTTTACCACATGATTGCTTCATTTTAAGATGGTGAGCACATTATGAACTGAATCGCGGTGCTTAACAGCCCTCACTGATTTCATATAAATACATAATTTTACTTTAATTGTCTTCAGTGTTATTCCAGAAAGTCATTCACTGAAGAATTGGGCATTTTACGGTGCTTTTCATGTGGAGAGATCATTATTTTGTTTGTGTGCCTGATAGCACTGCTCCTTTTCCCTCCTCTCCAATGTAATTATAGCCATTAGGTCTTTGTCAGGGTGTACCATTACCAATGGAAGTTGACAGCTTCTGCACATTTGCACAAGCAATTAATCACTTCCCATTTTCTTCACAGAGTGTCAAACACAGAGCCGACTGCAGGAATAGACAGTAGGTAACTTTTACGATTGTCTGTGGATGAGATTAATGGCTGATTCTTCATATCAATCACGGCTGTTTATAAAACACAAGCAGTCCTTTTTAAAAACTCTGTTATATGCAGCAGCAGAACTATGAGTTGCACTTCTGAGCCCTACTTCTACTCTATAGGTTGAAAAGGGCAGAGACAAAGATAAATTGATCTACTCGTGTCAATGCAAAAAGAAATAAATCAAACATACTCTAAAGGTCTTATAGATTATAGATCGGTGTTACAGAATAACAAAACTGACATGCAAAATTGATGTGTCTAAACTTGACACGTAAGATAGAAAATCAACGTTTCGTGTTTCTCGCCTGATAAGCTCTGAATCTATGCAATGCTTGTTCCTGTCGTAAAAAGTCTGTCCTGTAATTTATACCAGATTAAATACAAATTATGTCTTAAATGTCAGTAAGTGAAACATTAAGTTTTGGATCATCTCAGAATTGGCTCAAAGCCCATATGTCTCTTGATCAGAGGACTCTTCAGTTACAACAGTTGTGAATTAACATGATGTGAATATGTGTATTTGAACAATGGAGGTACTTTCAAGTTAACTGAAACCATTAAGCAGCAATGAGGATGATAAATTGAATGGCTAGACAGTTTTATGTCATATAGGTTGATGCTAATATAATATACTAATAACTTTAGGGCTCATAACTAACTACATTGCATTGTCTGTCATTTGACAGGTTAGTGTTTTAGATGAAGACCTGATATGAGGGCTGCACAGTTCCCCCAGATTCCTGGTTTGTGCCCTCGCCTTTCTGGGATCTTTCCGTGTGGATTTTGCATGTTCTATCTGTGCAGCGTGGGTTTCCACCGGGTACTCTGGCTTCCTCCTATAGTCCAAAACATGCTGAAGTTAATTGATTATTCTAAATTGTCCATAGGTGTGAATGTGAGTGTGCTTGGTTGTCTGTCTCTATGTGTAGCCCTGTGATAGGCTGGCGACCTGTGCAGGGTGTCCCCTGCCTTTGCCCTGAGTTGACTGGGATAGGCTCCAGCCCCCCTGCGACCCTACAGAGGATTAGGCGGTGTATAGATAATGTATGGATGGATGGACCTCATATGACTTCACACTCATGCTCTGCTCTGTGACAGCAACCCCTGATGGCTTTAACAAGATACAATGGTGGGAGACATGGATAATCATGAAAATACACAAGTGATTAAAATGAGTGAGTACAACAGTAAATGCACTGCACTTATATGTAGCTTTTCTACATATAGGTTTTCTTGTAAAAGCTATATTTACATACATTGCAAACATGCATTGCTACTCACCACAACGCATTGTGTGTATCCTTGAGATTAAACAAACATGATAAATGCACTTTCTTTCTCAAACGCTTGCAAAGAAGATTCATTTTTTACCTTTATATTTTAAACTTGCATTGTTTGCGTCCACATCCCCAGAAACAGCGCTGGGCAGTGTTGCAATTTTGCCATAGTGGCCAATCTTCTGCATTATTCACATGACATACACTAACCTTAACAGCATGTGACTCGTATGCAACCAAGGAGTATTTGTTGAAAGGTGAATATAGTTGTCTGAGCATCACAAACCTGCAAAAATTGTCGGGTTTTGATCTATTAACATTTGCACAATCTAGAAAATGTGATGGTTGTTGAATTCATTCCCATTCATGTCATGGTCTTTGGCTTTATTTTCTGTTTACTTCCTGTTTTATTTTGGAAATACTTTCACTCGTGCGTTGCTTGGTTTTGACTTCCCTCCTTTGTCTCTGTTTCCCTCCTCTTTTGATTGCCTTGATGATTTTCATTTGTGTCTCATCAGTCACTTCTGAGAGTATAAGTAGTCTTATCTTTCCCTCTGCCCTCGTCAGTTTGTCCTGTCAGCAACATTCCTCTTTTGTCTTGTCTTCGTCTAGTTTATAGTTTTAATTTGCACCTTGTTTTCACCTCGCCTGCCTGTTTTCCTTTTCTTTTGACTGTTTAAGGTTCTGTACCCTCAGAATGAATTATCTTTTATTTAAATTTTTATTTTGGTGCACTTGATTCCTCATCTGAACAGTCGTTGACAATTCATGTGTGTGGGAAACCAGCAGGCAGTCGGCCAGCTGGTGTAATAGTTGGTCTCCAACAACCATTGACATGTACTCCAATGAGCATGACCACATTGGTACTGCAGGAAGCTTGGGAACTTTTTTCAGTACATAAACAACTGAGCAGTTTTGATTCAGTCAAATAAGACATTTTCTTGAAATCCAGTTTCCAGTTCTCCATAATACTTCCATGATTTTTATTAGTTATCTTTTTCTTGCAGTTGCTGTACAATATTTTGTTGCATTATTGCAGTACTGTTGCCAAAATCTGCTTCATAGCACTACAAGAAGTCACAGATTCCACAGGGAGCCTTGGATTGATTGAGCAAGTCATTGCTACTCACTGACAGCACGCGCATTCAGCACACACAGAACAACGTTGGGATTGTGTTAGGGTTCTCTTTTTTTCCTGCGTGTGTGAAGAAAATGTGTCTCAGTGTAATATTAAGTTTTCTTCTAACTCTGATTTTGGTCTCCACCAACTCCCAAGAAAAAACTGCTAAATGTTCCTTTATGTTCATTAGCCAGTGTCTCCCTGCTGTTTGGTGTCTCCCAGGGTTTGTAAAGCTTGTCGGTGAAAGCATCTGCCTGCTGCTACAAGCCAGTTTGATGAGAATGCTGAGACTGAACCCAAATAACAGTTTGGAAAAGTCTGAAAAACATAGTTTGTCACATTACGCATGACCATATAATCAGTTGTCTGTACAAAAACAATGCTGAATGCAGCTTTAGCGATTTTTTTTTCCTCTGAAAAATCAAACTTACTTTTGCCTTTACTATCACACTACCTATGCCCTCATAAGGCTGACTGAATGCAACCTTTGTAATTACCTGATCAGTATGTAAGTGCATTTTCGATGCACTTACAGGAGATTTGGTTTCTCTTGAAATGTAAATTCACCATCGCCTGTCCTTGAAAGCGTATTAGTATGCTAAGTAATAAATGCTATACATTATTATTTTCAAATGGGTTTTTAGAGTCTCACGAGGTTGCTATCAAGCTCAGAGTTGTGGCACAGCAACGCCACAATATCCCCTTCAGTGCACTCTGATCCAGGAATGTAAATGAGAGTGAAGACTTGTCAGAACACTCTGTACATGTGCACGCAGCCCCACAAAAAACCAACAAAAAACTGCACTGCCCCTCTCTTGTTTTTTGCTTTGCTTCACTCCGTTGCTGCACCAGTGACAAAAGTTAATTTAGGCCCGTCAGGAATGATAAGCATGCATCACGCTCAGATTAAAACTTAATGTGCTCTTGCCGGCTGGCTGCTTGTCAATTGAATGGCCAAAGCAATACGAGGCAGTGCAGTGGAAAGCTAAGTGGATCTGCTCCCTCCGGTGTGAAGCCCAGAGAAAAAAAAAAGAGCTTGGAGCCTTTCCTCCCAGTCAGCCACAGATACTTGTTTGCCCTGCAGCCGGCAATACATCAAAAGTGCAAGCAACCTATCAGCTACTCCGACCAGTTACTGAATCATTGCTCTTTGTCACGGCTTCTCCTGCGAGTTGCGCTCCGGTGTGCATGCAGATTTCCTCCACTTAAATTCTTCATTGCAAATGGATTCATTAATCATACACGAGTGTATCAGTCACTTTCAGTGAGAATCGGCAAGTGTGTACACAAGTATTTGTCTTGGTGACACTGCTGCACCGACAGTTGTTACTTCATCATCAGCTGTAATAGCGACTTCATGCACACCTTATGTGTGAACTCGCAACAAATCACATACTTTTCTTCAATTTGCGTTGCACATTATTAAAACATCAAGATGATAGTTCTCATTTCCCTACATATAAACATGCCCCAAGCCAGACTGCTGACTCGTTTGAAGCAGCTTTAGAGGCTGACAGGCGGAGTAGAGATGCCATTGCCATGGCAGCAGTGTCAACCTACCTGACTGACGGAGGACGGCACCGTCAGCAGGCAGCCACACAGCCTGGGCTGATGTTTATTCATTTCCCAGCCGATGGCCTATATATAGATGGAGGGGGAAAGATGCAGCACGAGGCTCACTGGTGTTTTAAGGTGGAAGGGAAGCATTCTCAGGATTGGCTGTCACTTGTAGACCTTTTTATTATTCAATATCCGGTGGCTGGAAGAGGACTCGTTGGCTTTTGTGTTTTGCTGTACTGTTGTGCATATTTAAATATTTTTTTACAACACGAAAGGTCTGTTTTTAAAGCAGGCAGCGCTGGGAAAGTGTTCGGCATTTAAGAAAAGACAGAAAGAATCAAGAAGCACTTTGCTTTTTAAATGGCACTTTGCTTTAGTCGGTTAACTTGTCTGTTTCTAACTATTGTGGGATTCAGTGTGGCATTGCTGCTTCTCCATTGTGTTTTTTCCCCTATTGGTTATAATAAATGAGATTAATTAATAAAAAAAGTATGACGCCCTCATCTTACTACTCTCTGATGTAGATTTTTCTCTTGAGTTGGTTTTGCGTCATCTAGTGCTCCTTAACTAAAAGTTTAATTGCTTTTGACAGTCAGTTCAGCTGCAATCGCGTTCTCACTTCAGCTGAAATTATATGGTTATTAGCTTAACTGGCAAATCAGTTGCTTTCATTATCTACAATCCAACTGAGAGCCCAATTTGTTGCAGTGCTCCCACTGCAGAACGCTCGCTGCTATGACCTGTGGTGGCTGCTATGAGCTAATGTTGGCAAACTAGGAAGATATTACTGTGTAAATAACTGTACAGGGTCGCTGCTTTAGAACTCTTTACTTGTGCTACTGTTACACCACAATTTATCATGCCTGAGAAAAACATTTCTATGATTTTATCACGGTTAAGTAAGTAAAACACAAATTTAACATGCTGTAACCCTCAAACAGAGGATACATTTTTTGCATTAGACATTAACCCTACAATGGTGTGCAAAAGTTGTAAAGGTGTTTAAAATCCTATCTATCTTGTCATAACATCAAACGGCCGTCTGATTGGCAATGAGTCCAAACATTCGGTCATATTCATAAAAAACGATCTTTAGCCACAAAAAGAAGAGGGAGTCCTGCAGCAGATGACCTGACACCTGCAAGAGGCTTGATCTCAACATCATGGAGTCAGTCTGGGATTACACGGAGAAACATAAGACACTGAGGCAGCCTTAATCCGTGGAAGAACTGTGCTAAGATCTCCACGAGACTTGGAACAACCTACCTGTTAAAAAAATGGTGTGCAGGTGTAGCAAGAAGAAGTGGTGCTGTTTAAAATACAAATATTGATTTGGCATTTTCTATTTACTGAGCAATGCATGAAGTGAATTGATAAATAACAACTATTCATGAACATGAACTATTCGTGAACTTAATGGAAACTGATTTTCATGTTTGCTGTGTCTCTCTGCAGGGATGGCCTTGAACTCCATTGCTAAGCTGCATCATCCCTTCATCCACATCTCAACAGTTAACAGGTGAGTGGAAAAGCTGACGATTAAAACAGACACCAGAGGAGATTTAGAACATTCCAAACAGGCCGATACTATCCTGGATGGGATTTGTGTTGTTGCATGCAGAACTTTCAAGGTAATTTGGTTAAGTTTGAGGAATCATAAGCTCCCCCCGACTCGATAATGCACCGCAAAATGCCGGATTTGAGGGCTTATGCTTCAAGGAGGATAAGTTCTACCAAAACTACCCAAAACACTTCGACTTAAAGCATCTTCAGGTGAAGTTTTTTAGTCTATGCTCGGGCTGCTGCAGCCTCTTATGACTCAGCGAGAGCAGACAGCCTCTGTGTGCAGCAGTAGCCCTATAATCCACACTAGTGATGGACAGTTTGTGTGTGAGGCTTTAGCCGGACCTGATGAAGGAGAAGCTCTTTAGGCGGCTATGATCTAAGTAGGCAGCCAGCGAAGCAGCGGATTGAGGTCACGTCATCCCATCCGGTGGTAACAAAACTTTAATGCCCTCCACTGGGTTTGTGGACTCGTGGTGACCGGATGGTTTTTGGAAAATTCCCTATACCTACTTGACAGCTACAGCATGTGTTACTAGAAACGAATGAGCAATTCGAGTTCGAGTTCTCAACAGCCTTTAAGAGGTTTCCAAGTTTTTGCCAACATAAATTTGGCTTCACAAGCATATAGGTCTCGGTTGTATACAATGAGGAATCTGTCGGAGAGCACAAATGGACATTTTGTGTTTGTGGCAGTGATATTAAATCTACTCCTTCTGGTTACCAGCCAGAATCCCATCAGGACTCATTGAGCTGCTTTGTGTTGTTGTTTATCCCTGCCAAAGAGCCACTGTGCAGGCTCCCGGATCATCTCACAGCTTTCTGAGACAAGAGGAGGACGATCCACAGAGATTACTGCCTGTGTTCCAACACAGCCCCCAGAACTTATCATCCCGTGGCACACTACAAGTCACCACTCCATTATTTATACCGGCTACAAACATCAAAAAAGGTTTTCTCGGCCGAGTGTCATGGGTTGTCGATTGTATTAGTGAGTGCAATAACACAGGAAGCTTCAAATGGGCCATGCAGTCCCACGAGGTCCTGGTACCCCTTCACCTTCAGCAGATAGGAATACAGATCCAAGGGTTGATTTGGGATGCAGCTGACTTGACTTTAACAAACTTTAACTTTTTAGCAGTACACATGTAACTTTAATTACTCGTTTATTGTGTTATATGTGTACATTCTTCTGAATTAGTAGTTTCTTGAGGGAACCATATCACTTCCCCGGAGGTGTTGGAAGCAGTTGGAATTGATCAGTGAAAGAAAGTAGTGTTAGAAGTAGTGGTTGTGGAAAATGGCTTACTTTTGATGTGAGAAATGCTAGTGCAATACTAGTAATTTGCTGCTGGATGATTTTCATTTGACCTTTCAACGGGTCTTTTTAATTCTTGACTTTTATTTGAGAATTTATGGTGCATCAAATTGCAGATAGAAAACAACAATTCCAAAATCAAAACTATCTATAAGCAGTAAATGACAATCAGCATACACTGTAAAAAAAAAAAAAAAAGCTGTATTTTTGAACAATTTGCTGTTATTTTGCAGACATTCTGTGTTGAAGAACTATTAAAATCGGGGGAAAAAAATCTACAAGTTAACCTTATACACACAGGCTAAAACTATAAATAATGTCCACATCAATAATCTGTATTTTTATAATTAGTGGTTATGTTTTTTACTGCATTTGACTGTCAAATTAAACTATTTTTTTACTGTATTTACATCAGCAAAAACATATGTGCCAAGAAAAAACTAAGCTTATGAAGGATAGTAAATAACAGCAAACATATTAATTTATATGTTGACAGTAAAAAAAAGACTGAAAATAAAGTGCACATCAAAAATGTATATTTACATCAGTAGTAATTTGTCGCTTTACAGTGTGCGACTGCAAATTATGTTTTTTTTTTTCCGTTTACACAAAATATGACAAATTTACAGATATTTTATATTAGTTTTTTTTATATTTTTCTTGACATACTTGCTGGCAATCTTCTTTAGAGGATCTTTTATTTTATTTTTTTTTTTAATTTTTTAACAGTGCAGGAATAGATTCTGAATCCTCAAAATGGACATTAGATGGTCTTGAGAACACCGACTAAAGCTGCTGACTGACATTCTGTTATAATTCACACTAAAGCTAAAGAACAGCTTCATATACTGAAACCGTCTTCATCTCTGTGTAAACAAAGGAGAGGATCCAGAACGTAGAAAGGTGCGTTCAGTTACCTTCCTGCTTTCTGATCATTACTTTGAGAAGATAAAATAAAAACCTTCAAACGTGGGAAGGAGATGAGCTTCACTCTGATCAGGATTCCAGCTTTGGTCAATATTTAATGTATACTTTACGCCGTGCAAACTGAACAGCTTCCTCTGATTGTCTCCGGTGTCGTTTTCTTTGCAGCAGCTCTGCTGAAGGTCGGTTAGACTCAGAGAAAGCCGGCAGAGTTGTGAATAGTCCCCGCGGCCCATGGTGGTGGAGGTGTCACTCTGACAGAGGGCCTCATTAAAAGCACGTTCCCTGTAGACCAGTTTCCCCCACGGTGAGAGAACAGACACCTGGCTACTGTGTCTTTAAGCTGAATCGATTTCTGCTGCAGCCGTCCCGCAATCCTACAAGCACAGCACCCTGAGTGCTCCTAGTCTGGGTGCTGCACACACTGACCTCATATTGTTGGTTTTTACTGCCTTATACTACAAAATGACCATAATTTATCAAGAAGACGGAGAGAAGGTGGTAATAGGATTATTGATCAGTGCTAATTTTTCAATACTTTAGTGGGTTGGAATGTTTCTGGCTTAGATTAAAGACCAAATGGGCTCACAGATGAATAAGACAAATGACATTCAAATATTATTTTTGTGGCGATAAATGTTCATTCAAGTTTACAGTATCAACGGTCTTATTTATTAAGTTTTAACTGATTATTGTCATCCAAAGGGGCACATTTTTCTGGAATCTGTGCAACAAAACAGATTACAGGCTGAGAAACATAACATTGATGTAGCTGTTCCTCCTAGTTTTAGGTCAATGCAGGTTGCAGATTTAGGCACTATTTGTGCAGTAATTGCATATTTGTGATTTTTTGCTGAACAGCCCACTGTGGTCACAACACAAGCCCGTTTAATTTGTGTTTTTACTTTTGCAATAAAGCCATAAAAATGTTAGTGGAGACATGATAAAATGCACCACAACAAAGGCGCATTTAATCAGTGTATGGTTACCTCAAGCCAGCTAAAAGTTGCTGATATTAGCTAACTTTTTTACCCCCACAGGATACACAGTTCTACATAAAAAAACAACAACCAAAGAACACCACAGTAGCTAAATAGTGAAACCAGTTTTGAAGTGTTTTCAGCTGCTGATTTTCTGAAAGTGTAAGCTCAAACAGAGCTCCAGCTTTGGAACAGTAAAACATGACTAAAGTTTCTTTTAAATGCACGTTTTTGGAAGAAGTCAAGGTGCAAAAAGATACTGAGGCTAGCATAAAGCATGATGCGGGTGCTCGGCACAACAGAAAGAGAAAGAAAACGGTCAACCAAACATTTGATCTGAGACTGTGCTGACAAGTAAAGGTGGTTTAATTGAACGACACTACAAGAAAACACAGTAGCTAGTAGAAAAAATGAGTCCAGTTCCTTGTACTGCCTATTTAAAATAACCCACAATGGGATGCAAATCTGGGCTTTGACTGGGCCATTTCTTAACCCTTCATTTTTTTTTAATTCTGAGGAGTTCCTTTGTGGATGTGCTGGTGTGGTTACGATTGTTTGTTCCATTGAAATTTGCACTTCTAGGTCAAATTCAACTTTCAGACCAATGGCCTCACATTATCTTCAGAAGGTCTTTGACAGGATGCAGGATTGATAGTTGAATCAGTGACTGCAAGTTGCTCAGTTTGGGAGGCATCAAGTGTTTGCGGAGTTTTTTTAACCCTTTTGAACAAGAAATTTCCATTGGATGTTTTGCAGCCGTGTAACCTGTAAAAAGTTTGATAAACAGACCGAATTCAAGTCTTCAATTCAGTTTTTTGTTTTGTTGTGAATATTTTCTCAAAGCCCAAACTTGTGGCAAAAAAATTTTATTTATACTGAAACCCTGTAAAAAGTTTGATAAACAGACCGAATTCAAGTCTTCAATTCAGTTTTTTGTTTTGTTGTGAATATTTTCTCAAAGCCCAAACTTGTGGCAAAAAAATTTTATTTATACTGAAACCAATAAATCTCATCTCCAGGAACCACCATCCCCACGGTCAAGCATGGTATTGGGAATGTGATGCTCTGGTGGTGTGTTTATTTAGCCGATGGGCATCATGAAAAAAGATGACATTAAGATTCTGGAGGAGAACATCAGGCAGTCTGCATAAATACTTTGCCTCGGGCTGCATAGGACCTTCCAACAAGACAATGATGCAAAATATACAGCCAAACTTAAAAAAAAATACAAATGTTAGTGGTAAATAGCAGAGTTTTGATCATTTTGGATGTGGTATTTTGAGTAAAGCTGTAGAAAACAACATAGAAATTTATCATTAGGACCAGTAACACATTGTATTTTTGTCTTTTGTGACTTGTTTTTGGCATTTTTGTTGAATAAATGTTCCCCATAATTTAAAATTTGACATGGGTATGAATAATTTGATGCTTAACTTTATGTGTATTGTCATTTTTTTGTCTTTGAGCAGTCGTGGCTGCTATTAGCTTGTGCCAGTATGAGCTCTTTATGTCCAAATGTGGGCTGAATGAAAAATTCTGCAGTTCCTCTGTAAACAACTTTACTCAACTTTAATGAACGACACACTGAAAGCTCAAGCCCCCGCTATTCAAACAGCGTAAAGAAGATAACAAAATCACAGCAACAATAGGTTCCTACTTTTTTAACAAGGATGTTTATGCAGCAAAATAGTAGTTTCTTACTTTTCCTTCTTTCCTGACTCATATCTTTGTTGCATCACGATGTGTTGCACACTTTATTGACCAAAAAGTCCAACAAACAAAATCCTTTCAAGCAAAGAAATACATCAAGATGGGTTATTATTGCAAGCTGACTTGTTCGGCTGTGTCTCTTTCACATTCTTACTTGTCACTGTTTCTCCATGTTTTTGGCTCCGACACATGAAGATAATACCCCCCAGGATCTCACCTACAAAGCTCTGATTGGCTCAGCTTAGGGAACGCAGCCATCAATGTGCACAACACAAGAGTTGTGTGAACTATTTTGCAGCGGGAGAAAAAAAGGACATCTGAAGCCAGGGCTAGGTGAAAAATGCTGTTAGAAATAGAGAAGCTTTTGTGCATCTCCCGGCTTCATTTTGTGTTTCCTTGTTGCTGCTCTCGTGCAGATAATGTACTTCTATTCTGGCTTCGGAGCGCTGATTAGGACTGGCAGTGCTACAGTGCTCACAGACTGTGAACAGGAGAGGAGAAAACTGTTCAAGGGCAGCTAATGCATTTGTTTGCCGTACATATTCCTGAGAGGGCACGCAATGTGTTTAGCATAAGAACACAAGAGGGAATACGAGGTTTTGTTAGGGGGGCTGTGGCTGCCCAGAGCGTTCAGCCTGATGATGCTATGGAGGAAAGTGAAGCTCCTCCATGTGTGGGAGTGTCAGCCCTTCAGTCTGCAGCTGTGTGCTGATGCCTATCCGTTTCTCCATACTGTACCTGCTGGGCGCTTCCAGTCACAGCCCTCATATAAAAGAGGATGTGGAAAAGTAAACACAGTGTATAGGTCAGCACCTTTCAGCTCAGTCTGTGATCAAAGACACCGCTGTGGACTTTTAAAACCCCCCCATTCCCAGTCCCCGATGTCCGCAGACATTTCTGATTACGGAGGCACTCTTCTTTTGCACAAAGAGCGTATTAATAATTTACAGGATATTTGCATGCACTCGCTAGTAAAAAGCCTCATCCTTTTGCTGCATCTACTTGTCCTGCATTAGTGCATAAGTGGCAGCAGTCGTTTTTTTTTAACCATATCTAGGGAAGTAGATGGAGTTACAAAACATTTTCTCCTCCTTTTATTGACTTGCTTTACTGCATCACTTTGGGAGGTCGGGCAGTCCTAGTTCCAGTAAACAGGTAATGTTCCAGCAATGCAGCAAGTAACAGGAGACAGGCGGGGGGCAAATGTGTGTCTGAAGTGTGGCCTTGGGGCTGCATTTGCATGGGGGCATGTAAGGTGGAGGAAGTGATGATGTTGTAGGCTTGACAACTCACAAAGGTTCTATTCAGGTTCACTTTTGTCCACCGTGAGCCTGAAAGTCATGGGGCCTTACATACTGCCTGATATTGTGTTGGTCCCCCTTATTTGCTCAAAAACACTCTGAACCATTGGGCGTGGACAAGAGGACCTCTCAGGGTGTCCCATGGGGTCTGGAACCAGGACGTTAGCTGTGGATCCTCTGGGTGCTCTGGTGTGTGCAGTTGGGCCTCAGTCAGTCAAACTTGTCCCACTGCATCCTGTTGATGCTTGATCACAATGGGTTGTAGGAGGTTTAGAGGTCAAATCAACATGTTGGGCCATTGTCATGTTCCTCAACATGTTCCTGATTGTTTGATGTTTTTCCATGTGGTGGGGTTGCATTTTCCTGCGGGGGTAGGCCAGTGACAATTGGGATTTCCATTTGCATGAGGGAGTGTGTTGGTTCTGGGACAAAGTTTATTTGGGTGTCTAAGTCTCATCAGCATGGATGGCAAAGTCCAAGGTGTTTCAGCAGAACACCACATAGTGGCAATATGATCAATGTTATTCACTTCACCTGTCAGTGGTCATAATGTTGTGGCAGATCAGTGTACTTTCTCCCATAGCCAGCACACTGATACACAGCAAAATATTTCATTCCATAGATGGCACATGTCCATGCCTTACTTTTGCTCTAGATGTTGTTGATTGCTGTGTTTCCTTCAAAGCCAGCTGAAAAGACCAGACCCTCCTCTGCCGATTCCCAGCTGTGAGTGCTTGAGAGGGATTCAGAGGTGCAGCACTTTTTTGGCTGAGACACAGTAGTACAGAATAAATCATGTGTTGCAAGAACTGATGGACTGCAGCTGACTGTAGCTTACCTTGTAGACACATGGTGGACAAAATGTTCCTCGTAGTATTACTTTTAATATGTTTAACTGGTGTTAGTCTGAGGCTGTAGTCTGTTACAAAGATGGACACTCAGAAACCAGGAGCATTAACTTCCTAGGGTCAGCCGATATGTTTTTGTTTTCTCATTAAGACCAATGCCAATGCCGTTTATTGGTGATCAAAAAAGGTCAATAACAAATTTTTGGACCCGATGCACATTGAGTGTAATGTTTTAACAACATGTAAAAGCAGGGAACCTGTCATTTATAACTAGGCCTCTTCATTAATATGGGTAACTATAAGTAAATATGTAAAGTAGAAATAGAAGTGAATAAATTATCTCCTCTGTTTATGTCTCCTGCAGTTACATCTACTGTTCCTCTGTTTTCTTCATCTTTAACTGTTTTATCACTTTTATTGCCCACTAAGGCCCACATCTAAAGCATTATTCATCATTAATTATTGTTTGCCAGACCCTCTTTCAAGGTAAGCGTAGCCATAGCCGTAGCCACTGTGAGAGAAGTTAAATTCCCAGTTTGTGGCAATGGCTTGTGTTTCTTGTCTATTTTTTGTTGTCTCTGCTTGAGAGACAATTCTGAGACCACAGAGTGACGACACACAGAGAGAATTGGCTGCATCAGACCTGAAGTGGCGCATTTGATTTATCAATAATCGGTCAATAATAAGACTGATACCGACAATCGTAAAAATGGCAAATATAATTGGTCTTTCCCTACTTCGCCTCCATTGTTGTTAAGCTGTAGTTCAGTAGTTCCATTATATATTAGCATTATGACAGCATTAATTGTTTTCCACATCTCGTGGCAGTTACACTCGCTAAGTTTTGAGTTATTAAGACTTTAAGCTTAGCAGGATAATGCAGTGAATATGTGTTGTGATGGAAATATAATTTAATGTTATCTTTTTTGTGTTTTTGTATAATTTTTAAAGTGCCTTTATTTGAGTGGCAATAAACCTTCAGAACTTGTCTGTCATTTAAAGAACTGTTAATGTACGGCAGAAGAACTTACACAAGTGAAATGCAATGGTTGGTCAGTTTTGTATTTGTCCCGTCCCTCCTCCACTGTCATTGGAAAGCTGGGTAAAAGAAAATGACAGTAATGAATGGAGTGTTTTAGCCAAAGTCTTTCAACTCCCGGTACCCAGAAAAAAATTGTCAAGTGACACGGCTGCTCAGCGTCTCATCATACAGCCAGCATTTTTAACATTGTGTAAATTTGCAGTGGTCATGCCTGATTTATTCTGTGATGATTTATAAATTCAGTTCCAAAAAACAACTGGAAACAGGTTTGAATTGGCAGCATTTTCACCTTTTTGAAATATATATATTTTAACAGGCAAATACAGTATAAGCACCTGATGACATGGATTGCATGTGTACTATTGTAATCTGTCTGTGATGAGTTTAGAAAAAAAAAATCTTCAGGTTTGGTTTATTCTGAAGAAAAATTCTGGCTCTAATGTTTATGCTCTGAGCCTTGCTTGCTCTTAGTCTATTCAGAACCATGCAGCTTGTGTCTTCAGTAACCCCACTAACTCCACTGATAAATATGAAAGAGAGTATTTTATATGTCAGCAGATTTAAAAGAACAGTTGGTCAAAACACTGTTGTCCTGGTAGTTGCTCTCCTGGCCCTGGATCCTGTTTAAGCTACAGGGTCTTGTATCCTGCAAAGTAATCAAAAAACAGATGTACAGTATGCAAAACGCACATTGTTTTCTTGCAGCGCCGTCAGAATGTTTTAGCACCTGGCCTGTATTCCAGTGACAGTGATTAAGATTCAGCAGCAGACAGACGAAAAAAAGCTGCTGCAGAGTCATTGCTTAGAAAAGATTGTGCTGTCTGAGCAGGTGTATCCCAAGGGATACTTACCCATACATCTTCATAAGCATCAGCGCACCAAGGCCTCCGATCTCAATGTGCTGCTGCAAATTTAACCGAATAAACAACGCTGTCCGAGTTATTCATTGCAGGAACACCCTGACTTTTTCTCAGCGAATCTGACTCATAAATGTTTGTTTAGCTCCTGCTCTCTGCAGCCAATCAGCACGGCCTTAATAACTTTTATTAAAAGTTTAGTTTAGTACGGCAAGGCTTGGTAATTTTTCACTCCTACACATCTTAACAGTTCATTTACAGAGTTTAAGTTGATTGCAGTCATTAGAGTTGTGCTAATCAGAAAGTTCTCCATTTATTATCAGCTCATACATTATACAAATGGGCATATGTATGTGAGAATGTATAAATTTACAGCAGATTGATTGGACTGTCAGGTCGTGGACAAGCTATTGGCATTTAGTTAAATGTGATGTGAATATACTTATGTTTCCCCCTGTTGAACGATGTTCGAAATATTCTGATCTTTGTCACTTAAACATGTGTGAGCTCGTACCAGTGTGTGCTAGTCTGTGTGCACACAAATTATGCAGTGGCAACTTTATGAGAGACTCTGGGCTGACGTTGAGTATTGAGCCTCGAAACCACACAAATATTGAAAATATAAAGACTGTATAAAAAGACGAACCCTAAGTGATGTCAAACATAGGTTTCCTGAATGGTCAGTGCAGTTATTCCAGCCGTCGTCATCATGGTCCAATTCCCAAACTCACAGCTAATCCAAAAATGCACAAAGAGTTAGAGTGTGAGTATAGTTCACCCACTACCACCACCCACTGGTAGCGCCCACCTGCCTCTCCAATTAGCACAACTCACAAGCAAATGAATTACATAAAAAAATCCTCCCCTTTACACTTGGTATGAACAGGGAAATTAGGGTCCAAAATCGTTTTTGTGCTAGGCTGTAATCTTCTTTAATTCTGCTGTAATGTTAGGCATTTTAACATTGGGATCTATGGGAATGGCTCACCTTTGGAGTCACCCTCAAGTGGCCATATGAGGAACTGCACGTTCACATTGGCTTCAATTTTTTAGCCCTGAAAGTGCTGCAATATTAATAAAATGCTAATTAGACTTTAACTACTGTTGACTGTATAGTATACATGCTAACGCCCAAATTTCATATTTTACTTATTTTACAGAACAGTAAATGTATTCTGACTAATCAGCTGACTATTATTGGACTTCCTCCACACGTAGTTCTCTTTATGTGTCCATTACTACCTCACAGGCAAAACAGTTTTCTCTTAAGACAATCCAACATTTCGAAAAACCACCAGCTGCTCACAGCTGCTGTTTCTCAATATAGCTGCCACATTGTAGGGGGAATAACCTTAAAACCTTCTATTAAACATGACTTTTTTTGTCTCGGTACTATACCGAGCCCAGCATGTGAAAATGGTGTGCAACACGTTTGTCTCCATTATCACAGTTACAGTATCTCTATTGAATTCTGTAATCAGAAAGTGAGTGGAATCTCCCAAGGTGGTTAATGGGTTATGTCAGCATGTCTTCTTCTGTGGTACATGGTAACCCAGCAGCAGCAGCTTTGGAAGTGAAGAGTAATAGGCCACACTTAACTGCCTCTATATCCCAGTTCATTAGCTTGATTACTAACCTGCATGTGAAATAATACTTTCAGTAAGTCGAAAATAAACCCACAACACTTCCATTCATTCAGTCCAAGTTCAAATTCATTTATCTATCTTTGTCCCTAATGGAGATTTGTACAATGTGCTTTAAACAAGGATGTTGGATTTAGGTCACCTGGTTAAAGATAACCAACAAACATGGTTGAAGATGGAGACTTTCGCTTTACTTGGAATATTGCAAATGATATTTTTTAACAGCTGGACAAAAGCTTTCTGCTACTTTATTGAACGGTCCATTCTCCCTGTTTGTTACCTGGAGGCCTCCGCTTTTCATGTCACGCTTGCATTGTGATTTTAAACTGGTTGTGCTGTCATGCAATCTTGCAGTTATGTCCAGGGATCTGTACTATGAAGGCAAATTCAACATACCCAGCACAACCCCAATCAGGCTAAGCAGTCACACAAACCTAGTGTCATATTTCTAACAAGAAAAAAGAGGCTATAATCCTAAAAAAAAAATTAGAAATTAAAAAATAAATGAATAAATAAAAATAATATTAATGATAAGATAAGCAACAGAACTTTTGCAGACAAAACCAGGATGAAAAGTTGGCAAAAATAATGGCAACTGTGTGAATGTGTCACTGCATCATATTAGTCACAAGCAGATCTCACTGTAATTGCAAGTGAGATCAAACTCACATTTTGTTTTGCTTAAATGTGGGTTTCTTATTCAAAGTTTGTGATTTATTTTAATTATCAATATACAAGACATGATTTTATATTGAAAATAAAGATGTAGTCTCTTTGTGCTACTCTCAAAAAAGAAAAAATATTTAAAGAATAAACAATCAAGTACTGAAAACTTTTTTTGTGGTGAAGTGTGGAAAATGAATTCAGTAATGTCACATTTAGGCTTATTCCTATGGTGTGTAAGACAATTTAGCTTTTTTTTTTTACTGCTGCAACCTTGGCACTGTTAAACGGTTCCAGAAGTGAGTTCAAAACAAATATGAAAACATTATTCAAACCACGAAGGCTTACTTGCAGATCTTATAAGGTCACCAAGTACAGGGCTTTAGTGCTTTAATCAGTCTCTGTTTGGGGGATTATATTGCTACACAAAGGCCTGAAGAACAATGAAATGACTTTAAAAAATTGCTTGCAGTTCTAAAAAAAACTCTTCCCAAGAGACAGTCTTACACACTGAGCTCTATGTTGAGAGAATTCATCGGTCAGTAGATGGCGCGTTTATATGAGTTGTTGTTGTCGTGAGCGTAACTGCAACAGATTAGGTTTGCAGCACGAGTTGCCACTGCTGTAACCCTAGAAAACCCAGGGATAAACCTGGAGTTACCTCACTCACCCCAAATCCTGTTTCTTAGTATAAACCTCAGGTTTTAAAGTGACATCTAAGGTGAGCACAGACAAACTCGACCCTGTCAGAAAATAAATGTAAACACTTTCTCTGCACATGCTTTGGTTTGTACGGTGAAGCTCAAGTGATCCAGATCATTTTGTAAAAAAGGTATCATCACTTAGTTTATTTTTCAGGAGGATACTAAATAACTAAGGCTCTCTATTGATAATAAAGTAGAAGAGTCAATGGTCTACATCCATAGAAAACAAACAAGTCACTGAGGACAAGACCGCTAATATTTCTTGTGTTCACGAAATAGTCTGGCTTTTCTAAGAGTGAGAAATTTCTAAATCCCACATATTGATATAGCATGCTGTGTGATAAATCACCATCAGATACTGTGGAAGCAATGGAAGGAACAGGAGAAAGCAAAACAGGGCCAGGTGAGGAGAAAAAAAAGGGGGTGATGCCAAGCAAGTGTGAGTACTTGCTCGAAGACTGTATACGTCCACATGTCGGCTGTGTACTCGGAGGGGGTTCTGGATAAGAAGTGCAAGTATGACATTGGTGTAATGGGAGCTTATCAGCGAGAGAGGAGGGTTGCGTGTGAAAGACCGCTAGCTCTCCTTGAGTTTCACAGATTGTGATATCAGCAGCGGGGAAGCAGATACTGTGTGTGCAGGGTAATAGTGTTGGCTCTGCCCCAAGGGAAGGATTGCGTATCGCAGTAATGAATTGCAAGGGAGACAACCCTGTGGGGTCTGCTGCCTCATGTGAACACACATAATGGATATATATTGTGTTTCCTTTAGGCACGTGGACTGGCTAATTGGCAGATGGATGGCTAAATTCTAGCCCGTCTCTGGAGACCGAGCAAACAAAAGTGCACACTATTCCCTACTAGTCTGGTTCCTCCTGGCCTCATTTTGTCTTTAACTGTTTCGCCAATGTCACATGGGTTCATTGTCTCTATTTGTTTTCCCCTAGTGGGGACAGCATGACCCTAAAAAGTGTGATATCCTTATGTAAAAGAAAGAAAACTTTTAACAGCTGCAAGGGAGAAGATAACAAGCGACCGAGCTCATGTGCCAAAGAAATGCAGATACATCTCACCTACAGGCCCTTTCCTCTAAACAAAGTAGGTTTCCACAGTAATCTTAGTCTAATAAGTGGGCCTAGTTGCACTGGATATATAAGAAACATTTATTCTTAAATGGCACATTAGAGCAATTTCAACTAGGCTTGGGCAATAACTACCTATATCTATTTCATACCTGAATACATTCCCAACATTTCACTGGAGTATAGTTTATATGATGGTCTTTGTAAATAGAAAAGTCATTGTTAAACTGTTTGCTACTACTACCCTACCAGCCCCGCCTTGCAAACATCACATTCTCATACCACTAAAATACATTCTCAATTACATTTTAAGGGAAATGTATTTTGTTCCCAATTACATTATTTTGTGATGCATAACAAATATGTTTCAAATCAACACGTCTTTGCAATTTATTTATTGCTGCTTTTTAGCCTACCAATCATATATTAGATGCGGTGGGACTCGTGACCCTGGTAACCCAGAAAATCGGAGAGAAGCTTCAAACACGTGTTATTTTCCTAAACTGTAACAAGTAGTTTTGGCATCTATTCTTAACCAAGCTTCTAACATATAGTTACCATTGTGAAAGTGTCCCAAGTTTTGGTGCCTAAACCAAACGAAACAGTAAGTGAAAGAATAAAGTAATTAAGAAGTAAAAGCAGGCCAATAATAATGACCCCATACCAGACATGAACCCTGGTCTCTCCATCTTGCCCTCTTACCTTACATGAACTTTTTGGCTCTTTCAAACTGGAGGCCTTTCCCACTATGTCACAGTCTTCCCTTTTGGGTCTAAAAACTATTCCTTTCAAAAAAGGAGATGAGAATATAGTTTCATTTGAATGTCATTTTTCAAGACAGGATTGTACCTACAGTGCTGTGAAAATTGTAGTGATTTCAACCTGACTTTTGAACAAAGCCAAGTAAATCTTAACCATATAACTGCCATGGTATCTTACAAAAGGTAACTTATTTGTTCTTCTATTGCCGTAACCTGGTGATGCCAGCCTGTCACTGCATCCAACACTTTGGCCCAGTATTGCCTCACCAGCTCCATCCTAGATTACTGAGACCTGGTTGGAGTATTCATGGTACACGGAGAATGACTCATGATTCTGGCCCGTAGCCCAGACTGCTTATCATGTGTAGGCAGCCTCACCGAGGAAGAGCCATAAACTATAGTACATGGTGGAGCCTCAGCTCTGACATCATCTGATTTTGTACATAGTCATCAATATGCCAAACATCCGCAACCTGATGATTCCTGCGTATTTGGAAATCCTCTCCATCGCTGCTCACATAAATTAGATTAGCAGCCCTTTATAGACACTAAAAGGTCAGTTCTTCATGCTGTTTACAAAAAAAGCTGTACCAGACAAACAGTGAAGTGACACTGCTTAAATAGGACTGCAAACTCCGGTGGATGAAAAAGGTGACAGCTCTGAGAATAGAGCTGAAATATGCCTTGTGTTCAACTGCTTTCAGTTCACTACTGTTGCCAAACTCCTCCTGGACATAGTTGTTACTGGAAGTCAGTTAAACTGTAGTATTTTGAGCTATGGTGACTGAAAAGGGTTCCATCATAAACACGACTCAAAACAGATTTATGCCTCAAAGACAATTTTGAGTTTGCAAATTGTTGTACGTTTTCACTTTATCTATTGATCCTGGTCCAATTTTACAAGATTCTTTGTGGCAGAAGTTCTTTTCTTTTCTGGAAATGTTTGGCAGAGGTTTGGTTCTTCTTACCGTCATTTCAGTTTGACAATGAAAACCTCCACTGACAGCAGGAAAGAAGACAGCAAATTAAGAGACATGTGAAAACCACAACACCCCCACCCACCCACCTCCCCCCAAACCACTACCACTCTATTTCCTTCCAGTCTGCCTTTGTGATTCAATCACTGACCCTTTTGTTTGGTTGACAGCATTATTACATTCCAGCGGTTCCTCCCATATAACCTTCGTTCATGTGGAGTCCATGGGGAGTGATTGCAGTTCAAAAATATGTTTATCGGGCCCTTTGAGCAATATTTCCTGCTCATACATCCTTTTACACTCTGCTGCTCAGTAGACCTGTGTGAGATATGTTTAAAATATTCCAGTATCACGTGGCAGAGCATTTAAATGAGCTCCACTGCAGCTGTGCTCATCTGAGTGTTGGTTGTTATTACACTGAATCGATGCATGGTGATGCAAACCTGTGTGTTAATAATGGTAGTCTGTTTAAGATTAGGTCTTAATCAACCTCTATGTTTGCTGATACTTTAAATGTGATCAATCAAAGCAAGGCAATACTACAATGTTTTTGCAATTAATTAAGGCTTTTTCGCATGTTGCTTTACACTTTTAGTTTTTTTCTGTCCTGGCTGAGGGGTAACTCTGTGTTATAATACCTTGATTCCTATTTTTACCACTTGGTGGGCGTAAACATTGTCTGCTCCCGTTTTTTAAAAAAATATGCTTCTCCATAATTACTGTAGATTCTAGTTGTCTTAATCAATACACACCGAAAAAACAAAATAGAAAGACAAAAACATTATCTATTTTTTCTAGTCTGATATTCATCATTAGTCGGACCCGAATATCCGGAGCACAGAAATTGCTATTTGGACCAGCCCTAAAAATTAATAAGTGGTAAATCAAACTTTAATAATGGATTTTGGGTGATGTGTTTTATTGCTTATTCTGGCGTTTCTTGGTTTTTTAGTGTCAAGTTGGATATATCAGAGCTTTTCAAAGAAATTCTGTATTGGTGTTGACATGAACACTGTTTACAAGTGGAAACCTGGCAAACACAATATGAGTGGATTGATTAGAAAAGGTCAAAAAAGGACTGAAATAGCCAGAGCATGGAGGAAGCAGGGAGTAAACCTATGGTGTAAATCTCAAGTCTCCTTTGGTTTGAGTGTCATGTGTCTGTTAGGTCACTGGTTCAAATCTTTTTTTATTAGATATTTGAGATGAACAAACATGCCTCAACGAGCCTCATCCTATAGGAGACATTAACGAGATGTATGATAAATAAAAGTTGCATGTGTAAAATAGGTTGTGGGGCAGATAGATCCCCAGAGAACTGATATTAATAACGTGAAGTATAGTTTTTTGGCACCAATGCTATACTGATCACAGTAGCATTGATGGAAATTAGTACCACTGAAGTCCCTTTGCTCCCGTATAGCTATATAATCTCGTGGCTGTACCTCGCCAGCCAGAGCATGCCGTTTGTGCCGTATGTGATTGTATCTAGGAGACAGCAGAGGCCAAACTGCATTTTTTGTTGCTCCCAAACAGGTGAACCGAGTCAATGCCCGCAGGACTCACATTTATCAGCATTTTTGCGAGCGACAGTTATTTATGAAACCTAATGTCACTGCTATTTGGAGTCCGAATGTAAGCAGTGCTCTCAAATCGCTTGTGACAGACCACATCTGTGTAACAAGCGCAACACAAAGCCTCCTTCCAGATTTAAATTTACATTCTTTGGATCGGCACACAAAGCTACATTGATTGTGTGCCGGGAAGCATGGCCGCATTAGAGGGGCCTCAGGGCAAAAATTAGCTGATTGGCTCCACTTTCTCCTACGTGTTGGTAGTTGTTTACTGCTTGAGTATTATGTGGTTCCAGGTTTGGCATTTTGAGTAAATTAAGACTTTGCCAGAAATAGGCAGAAAATACTGAAAACGTGTTAATATTGATTGTCTTTAGAGTAGATTTACACAGACATTTAAGGGTTAATTAATGATATTTTAAATGTATGAATAAAGACAATCAAGTTTTTTTGTTTGTTTTTTGCAACTGAGAGATTGAGTTTGCCACAAGGCCGTTTTAATAACCCATCAGTCACAACATTATGACCACTGACAGGTAACAAGTTGGATTGACAGGGGCTCCACTGCACAACCCAGAATACCCAAAGGATCCACTGTCAACATCCTCGTGCCAGACCCCATAGGACACCCTGAAAGGTCCTCTTGTCCATTTCCAATGGTTCAGAGCATTTTTTACTACATAACAGGGGACAACACAATATCAGGCAGGTGGTCATAATGTTATGCCTTATCAGTGTGAGTACTGCAGGCCTTCTGCAATATCAGTATGTATCAGCAGTGATTCTTACACCTCGGGTTGGGAAACTGATTTTCTGATTCCTTCCAAATGATATTTATCATATATCCGCAAGTATGAACATCAGAAATTTAAAATTAAAAACTCAGATGATTTTTTTTTCTGCATGTAAACCTGTCTTTGTCAGTTTTCCCCTTCCTGGTTTTAAACAAAAGCAAAGAAACCTCTTATAATACAAAGAGCATCTGGGGAGTTACTTTCTCAAGTGTTTGACATCATGGTGTTCAAACACTTTAAAGCCAATTATTGCAAAGCATTTCCCGAGGACACACAGCTGTGAGTCAGCATGGACTCTCAAATCAAATTTAAAACTGCACGTCATAAAGAAACGCCACACTACACTTTACAGCTACAATGAGGACAATAAAGACAGCAAGCAATCAGGTCACAGTAATAACTATCACCTCCCACAGTACAACTCACATTTGCAATTTGGAGGAACCATTCCACTAAAGCACCTAACATACATATAATACAGATTTAGCCTGGCTGACACCTGTGGAAAACAAAGAACATTTTTCAGTTCTCCAGATAATTTCAGTACAGTCACCCATAATATTGCTTTTTTCAGCTCATACAAGTGCATTCTTAAACCAGACTGAGCTCATATCTGCAGCTTATCCCAACAAAGACCTCTTTTTCTTTACTCTCAGGCTTTCTCCAGATACCTGCATAATTGATGCATTTCATATGTGAGCAGCCAACTCAATTTCTGTGCACCATCCATACTTAAAGAGCCAATATCTGTTTTTACCTGACTAAAGTGCTGTAAAGTTCCCAGTGAAAAGGTCAGTAGGAAACACTTACACGGAATATCTGCACCGATCAGCCACATTATGACCACTGACAGGTAAAGTGAATACCATTGATCATACTGGTACTATGTGGTGTGGGATTTTGCCTTGGATTTTGCCATCCTTGTTGATGAGACTTAGACACCCAAATAAACATTGTCCCAGAACAAGTACACTACTTCATGCAAATGGAAATCCCAAGTGTCACTGGCCTACCTCCGCAAGAAAATGCACCCCACCACATGGAAAAATCATCAAACAATCAGGAACATGTTGAAGAACAAGACAATGACCCAACATGTTGATTTGACCTACAAACTTCCTACACCCCATTCTGATCAAGCATCGACAGGATACAGTGGAACAAGTTTGACTGACAGAGGCCCCACTGCACAAACCACAGCACCCAAAGGATCCACTGCCAACGTCCTTGTTCCAGACCCCACAGGACACCCTGAGAGGTCCTCTTGTCCTTGCCCAATGGTTCAGAGTATTTTCAACCACTTAAGGGGGACTAACACAATATCAGGCAGGTGGTCATAATGTTATGCCTGATTGGTGTAAGTGCAGACTATTTAAACCAAGCACAGGCCACACATAAGCTTGGAAAAGGTTGAAATATGTTTGAAAGCTCATGTCTTTCTGTGTTTTATTTGACCAATAACTCCAAAGTAGGACCTTCAGCAGCTTTTTTCAATGTGAAATCATGTCATCGTCGGTATATAAAACCTAATTTTCTATTCCACCTACTTTGACAAAGCTGGAGCTTTGCTTACAACCCATTTGAACATCTGACTGCTCATGTTACCTGATTGATCTGACTTTTTTATAGAGTTTACAGTGTCTTCCCTGGTCTCAGCAATCAAATTTCTGAATGCATATGAAATCTATGCAGAGAAAAGCAAACGCAATCCCGTGTGACAGTCCCAGACGGAGCCTGACAACTTAAGATCAAGAAGAGAGGGAAGCTGGTACATATAGCCTCATTTGAGTTTGGGAGGATCAAGGCGAGCAGTGGCAGCCAAATATTTCCCCTGCAGCGCTGTCACTCATTACAGCTCCACACCTGTCCCACGGCTCAAAGAATCCCATTAGCAGGAGCAGAGAGTGGATGGGGTCGGACAAGACATAGTCTCATTTTTGTTTTAATCATCGGAGGAAGTCTGTGATTGCTTTTCACCAAGGTAGACGTGTCCGACATGCCGAACGGGAGTGGCCATCAGTTCACCAGTTTCCAGCAAATGGGCTACTTGCCTTTATCTCCGCTTTATTCACATTCCCAAGGTTGATGAGTCCCCGTGGTTTGATATGCCGTCTCTGCAGACATGTAGATTTATTTAGCAGTGCCGCTAGTGTGTTCCTGTTGCCATCTGCAATGAATAGCAATTGGCAGATTGCAGATGCTCTGTCACACCCATGTGTGTCTGCAGTAGTGCTGGGTAATGTTTTTGTCAGACAAAACTCAGGGGTGTGAGCTCCTGTACCGACCACAGCTGTTTTATGGCTGTACTCGGCCTCCCAGAGACAGAGAGGTTGGGCTGTTTACAAAGCAAAGCAAAGCTATCCTCCCTGGAAACCAGAAATCCCCCCGTACCGGAGCTCTGCCTCAATCATCTGCTGCATGTGGTTCCACCTCACATCCTTATCTGCGTTTAACCTCATCTCCATCGCCTCATCCTTCTCATTTGGAGAATTAAAAGGCACATCCACTGTGGGATAAATTACAGATGCAAGTGCAATAAAGAAAGAGAGTTGGTAACTTGGGAAATTAAGGCCTGTGATAGTTTATACTGAGCTTTATCAAATTGATTTCTTAGTCCATTTTTTTGCAGCATACGTTGCTGTGGGATGATATAAATTTGTCTTTTTTTCTCAAAAAAACTCTGCTTTATGGTGGTATTTCATTAACAGGATTTTTGCATAAATGAGAAGAATTACCTCCATTTTCAGAAATTTAATGTGCCGGATTTGTCCAAGGCAGACATTTCCATTTGGATTATTTATTAAGCGTTTTCCAATTTACATCATGCAACATCAAAGTACTATTCCCTACAGGTGGTGTTGGAAAATGTTATGTAACAAAGCACTGACATAGCAACTGCTCATCTCTGGAGTTGTAAGGTTATTGCTTTTTGAGCAATGTCAAGCCCTGTGTGTACGAACAGGAGAACATGTCAGGGACTGGGGGCACACCTCATTTGAACTGTCACAAGGAAATTTCACATATAAATAGTCTAATCACATGGAGAACATACAACATGATCAATATTGTCAGCAAACTGCATATTCATGAAATGGCATGTTCACGAGAGGATAGGATTGTAGAATATAGCAGTGCAATTAAAAGGGGAGCTACAAAACATCTCATTGCCAGTCATTTAGAGATTTTTTGAAGGACAAACAATTTCTGACATTCTTGGTACTGATTAGCTCAGTCAGGGCACCAAGTACAAATATTTTCCCATAGGTTCCCATAGAAATTGTTGACTTTTTTGTTGTATTTAGACAAGCAAACATTTTACCCTTTTTGAAACGGTACCTAATGATCGTCCCGACCCCAAGCTGTTTATTGTTTTTAAATTTTTACTAACTGTGAGCTCATTTTTCACTTTAATATATCCTGCAATGTAGCCCTGCACCTCTAGGGAAACAACACAACAATGAACCAAAGTACAGAGAGCTTAAAAATGTTTTTTGTGCAGTATAACAAAGCTCAAATGTCGTAAATAATAAAATATAATTGAAAGAAGAAAGTTCAATTTCTTTATTACTTAAAAACTGGAAATGTATACAATCAACATGTGAATGTTTTACCAAGTGCCCGCAGGTGTTACTAATGCTGGAAATAATTGGGACTTTATGTGCTATAGATATTTTACTTAGATTTTTATTCTGTTTCTATGTTCATTTCCTATCTGCACTATATAAGCACTGCCTGCAGTTAAGCCCAGTTCAGCTGAAAAGTCCCAGAATTCCTGTCATTTGTTGCAACTGAGACACTATTGGTTAATTTTTTGGTGTTTTTTGAAATGAATATTGTGGATAAGGTAAGATAAACTTTATTGATTTATTACACGTCACAGCAGCTAGATGCAAATGAGACAATGAGGGATCAAGACAAGGAACACAAAACTGCAATAAGGCTAAAAATAAAGACAGAATTAACACTGTGTACACCTGTGGCATGGTGAGCACACATATAAATATGTACAAGTACGACATGATGATTTTTTTTGTGAAGAATAAAGATATTTTAGTAAAATATTAAAATTTTACCTGAGATCTGGTGAACTTTCAGTACTGACGGCACTTTTCTGATTTAAATAAATCAGCCAATAAGCAAAAAACTGATCAGTCATGTAGAAAAAGAAAGCAACCATAATGTCTAAAATAGGCATGTCAGGATGCCAAATGTGACTGTTCACATGTGAGACTGAGGAAACTCCTCCATTTAACAGTCAGACAGACAGAAGGTACTGACGGGTTGTTGTTTTTTTATAGTGTTTTCCCTCAAGAAAATCATGGTTATGGCAACCAGATGTTTCCCTACTTTTGAATCATTAATTTGCTTGGTTAACAACCCATCACACAACAGGCAGTGCGGCAGGCATTTTGTATTGTACAGCAGATGCCCATTATAACCGTTTCTTTTGTTGTGTGCTGCCAAGATTTTGTAACTCAGTCTCTCTCAGCCCACAGTGATAGAGATAGAGGACTAATTATTTGTGATGGATCTCGGTTCTGTGCGACGGTTCACATGTTGTCATGTTTTAGGCAGAGTTTTATTAGTTTTAACTCAGCAAAACTTCCAGTAAAACAAACCCAGCACAGGCATTAAAACTCCACACACCCTTCAGTTTTTTGGACAGATCCAGTGATGACCAAGCTGATTCAGACTGTCATTGGTTTGCCAACTTACTATCACCCGCCCACTGACAGCATGGCGGCAGTAAGCTGGCCCAGGACGTGCAGAGAGCCTATAGGTGTGGATATCAGCCTGCTGCTGAAAGGGGGCAACCATCTGCCACCGCATATGGAGCCGGTCCAAAGCCTAGACAGCAACCCACGACGCTTCAGCATTCAGACTCTGTCAGAGTTTGACCTTTACTACTGCATGCTGTCAGTATGTTGATAATATTACAATCAAGTCCTGCATTGTTACAGCGAAGCAAAGCAGGAGCATTGTTGCTTGCAGTTATCTCTGTTGAAGAGATGAAAAAGGAAATGTGTGTAATTTTGGGTAATAAAATATAAAATTCAGTTTGCTACATTTGTTAGTACAATCCAATTTTAACTTAATTACACTTCAATTTTAGTTCAGTTTCAGTTCAGTTATATTTATATAGCGCCAATTCAAAACTTATGTCATCTCATAGCGCTTAACACAGTAAAGCCTCACATATTTTAAACAGAAAACCCAACAATCCGAAGTTCCCTTTGGTTCCCTTTAAACATAGAATAAAACATTATGGAAGATAACATTTCTGTCATTCAGTTTCAAAATGTTTTTAAAACGTCTCCATTGTCAAAGACTGGAACTTGTCTCCCATCACAGATATGCATTAAATATTCCCTTTTCTATTAAACTGTGAGCATGATATGCCATGCAGAAGACTCCTAGTTGCCTGAACTAAACCACATCTTACCCATAGTTAATTTGCTATAACTTTAAATTATTTAGTTCATAAGTTGTTCGTACTTACATACTTTTTGTTTGTAACAGTTTTCAAACCAAAATCTCACCTGATACAAACTAACAAGGCGTGATCTTCACTTGAAAAGGCAACACTGTGGCTGTAAGATTAAAGGCTCTTTTAAGAGTCTGGAGCGAGGCGCACAAAAAAGGATAAAAGAATGCACATAAATCACTACTTTTTTTGGGTTGGTGCAAAATATTAACACATTAAGGGAAGTTGCAGAAGTGTCCCACCTGTTCTGTGACACCTTTCACAGCAGTGAAGTCTTAATTGCTCCTCGAGGGGGAGAGGAAGTTTGTCCCAGACATACACGACAATGCACGTCCACACGTTTATGAGAATACAAATGAATTTCAGCTTCATGTCTGGCGATTCGTTTGTGCGTCTCCCCGTCATGTCGCTCATTACTATGTAAATCCCCTATGACGGATCTGTTTTGTTTAAAGTGCCTCATAAATATGTTTGACTCGACTTGCCTTTTGTTTTAAGAAGGTTGCATATGCTATAGTAGTTGTCGTAGTATTGCAGGCATAAATTGCAGCTTTGTCTTCGTTCCCACTCGGCGGAGTAAGAGCTTTATCCTCTGACTCATGTGAGGAACGTGGTCCCATGTTGTAGCGGTGAAGGCAGCACACTGTAGCTGGGCGATAGCATGGCTTTGTCATGCAGGACTTCATTCTCACTCAAGCAAACACATCACGTATGGAATTAAAATCTGTTGAAATTATTATATACTAAGTCAAAATTGTGGCTCTTTTTTTAGCTGATTTCATATAATTATGATACTCGCTTGAATAAAAAAGTCAGCTTTTCCTTATAATGTTGACTTAGAAGTGGAGTCTGTGATTCTAGAGGGAGATTGTTCATATTTAGGTGGCCTTTCTTCATATAGTAAGCATGTTTCAGATTTACTATCCCTTGTTTTCCCCTTGTCTGTTGTGCAGAAGCACAAATTATTTATTTTTGTGTGAGAAGATATTCATTGAATTTGACAAAAAGTGTTTTTGGGTTAGAAAAACGAATTTTGCCCTTAATATTTCAGAATTATGGCTCACAGCAGCTGCAGAAAATATTGAGACCCATTTACCTTTTTTGCGCTTTTTAGTTGTTCTGAATAAATATATTATCATTTAGATTTAATCAATTTTATAACACAAAATGTCAAAAAAATCACCCTGTAAGGTCTCTCTGGTCACATATGAGTAGAAAAGCTTTTAGAATCTTCTGTTAGCTGAGGTGTTTGGTTGCACTTGTAAAGAAACCAAACACATCCCAGTGTGTTGAAGTGACTCAACGTTGGTAAATTCTTTTTTCTTTATGAATATTTATAATACTTTGTAGCATTACTGCAGCATACATAATACTGAAAAATACAATTTAGCATTTAGTTGTATCTCACAGTAAGCTATTTCTGTATTTTTTTAAAGTAAAAGTAAGAACAGTGTCCAAACCCTAGAGGGCAGGAGTGGAAAATTAGATGTAAACAGTAATTTAAAATTACTAGGCATCCAGTTTGCAGTTTAGGAGTTTAGGAGTTATATATCCCTGGAAACATTTTCCTTATTAAGGTAAGATTTTACCAATTCATTTGACAAAGAGAAGTGATGCATCTTCATTGTCCCTGGGAGTTTTTATTATGCAGACTAGATTTAAAATATTATTTTTATAAGTGAATAGCAATTGTATGATTAAACAATGAAAGTACATTACATCATTTTTGAACTGATTCAAAAAGTGCAAGGCACATAGAAATGAGAGATCATAAGGCCCGTCATTCATTATTTATTTTTATTTTTTTCTGGAGTTTTTGGAAGCAGTTGCGATGCACAGACGGACGCCACATTTCTGACAGGAGATGGTTGTCTGTCCATCTGGGGCTTTTTTGTATTGTGGGCAGACTGAACACTACAGTCACTCACTTCCCTTATTGAGGGACAACAGGGTGTTACAAGCAAGCACGAAGCAAAGTTAACTTGTTAGATTCAGTAAATATAATAACAGTGCAGCAGATTTTACACATTACATCATCATGTTATTCCTTTATTACTTTTTTCGGATGTTTTACACTGAAGTTATTTTGGATGACACCTTAAAGATGTTTCTTCCAGAGTACATATGAATGTGTTCTTGAATCCTAAATCCACAGTCTTCTTCTTTTGATGCATCTCCTCCTCCTCTTCCTCCTCATCCTCCTCCCCCCCAAGTGTCCACACTTGCAGATTGCATCTCTCCACGCTGCCTGAAAATGATTTCCTCCTCTTCATCACTGGAGTCTGAAGAGCTCACAGGGATCTTCTCTATCACTCTCGTCCTGTCTGCCATTCCTCCGCTCGCCTGTCTTTTACCATAAATTGAGTTAACTGTGATGCCCTACAGAAAAATATATGCCTGTACCCCTATACATACATCATGCACATATCAGTGCGTGATATTATCTGTTTATTGCAGTGTCTTCTGGTTTGAAGCTAAATTTTAAGTAACACACACTGGCCAATTTCTTACCCCTAATCTCAAAATGTATCTTGGGGGATACATACATTTTAAAAGTTGCTGAATTGCATTTTTTCTTCATATTAAGACATAAGATGTAAATTAGTTTTAGCAAGTTTTTTTTTAATTTTTTTTTTTTGCCACAAATGGTTTTCAAATCTGCCTTTGCACTCATCATACAGAGCTTTGTGATGCTGGTTTAAATGGACAAACTAATCAGTTGTGTTGCCTCATGTTGGGGCAACAATTATGAGACACTTCTGACAGAATACCTGTTTTTGGTCAACAGTATCCTTTCTGGAGCTCAGATGTTTTCACACAACTGACGTGGGCTGCACTAGTAAGGCCAAAATGACAGTTTATCACATTTATTGATTGATTTAACCAACGAAATGTTTTTATTGCACATTCTTATTGAAATCAACGGCACTACAGCAGCGCTTCAATGTTGTTCCTGCTAATGTACAAATCTGCATCCAAATAAGACTTAAAATAAGATTCTTTACCTGAATTCATTGCATCACCTACAGGTAAAACATAATCAAAACTTTTCCCAAAACAAATTGTAGTAACTTGTGTAGCGATGAAGTGCAGATGATGAAGAAATTCTCCGCCGATCCTGTCTTGTTCATATATAAAAAAGTTTATTGAAAACAAGAACAGAATCTCTGGCACCAGCTGGTTGCCAGCGTGAAGATTCAAAGCCAAATAGAATCTCCCCAAATACTCTTTTCCACTGGCTTATATAGGGGAGCTGTCCCCAAAAACAGGACATATGGCACATACCAAATAAGGCAAAGAGCAAAAGACAAAAGACAAAAATACACACATCCTATGTAAGGTTAGATATTTACGATACCCGTTCACCTAAATACATAGCTAAACGTTGATAGACACTACAATTTCCCTATGTTTTCTAAGTGCTTCATATTAAGGCTACAGTTGAAGCTAGCTAAGCTGCTGTACGCAGAGAAGCCTCTAGTCTCTACTCATTTACTGCAGCCCTGCAGCTCAGACAGGTGTGGGACCAAAAACTACTTTGAAAAGAGTGAAATAGGTTGTTCTAAAGTCTAATTTGTCGAGTCTGAAACCCAGGGAGTTTATGTATGTTGGCGGTTTTCTACGAGGAGCTTTGTAGGAGCACAACTCAATATCACAGTCGATCATGCTAATTTTCAATTTTGATCACAATTGATATTCCATTGATTGTACGGCCCCACAAGTGATTTCTTTTTTGTAACCAAATTGTCCTTTTGAGTGCAAAGGCAGGATGTCGACAGACTGTGTGGTGCAAATAAAGTAAAATGAGAATTGGTGGAAAATGAGAGATGTGCTTGTAACATGATGCATTTGAGTTAGGTTGCCTTACTTTGCATTGCACTTCCTGCAATGTGACTATTGTACATGTGCACATCACAGTAGTCGATGCTGACATTATACACTGATCAGGCATAACATTATGACCACCTGCCTAATATTGTGTTGGTCCCCATTATGTGGTCCCCCTTCCTCTGAACCATTGGGCATGGACAAGAGGACCTCTCAGGGTGTCCTGGGGGGCCTGGCACCAGGACGTTGGCACTGGATCCTTTCGGTATATTGGCCTTTCAGTGGGGCCTCTGTCAGTCAAACTTGTTCCACTGTATCCTGTTGATGCTTGATCAGAATTGGGTCTAGGAAGTTTGGAGGTCAAATCAACATGTTGGGCCATTGTCATGTTCCTCAACATGTTCCTCATTGTTTGATGTTTTTTCCATGTGGTGAGGTGCTTTTACCTGCAGGAGTAGGCCAGTGACATTTGGGATTTCCATTTACATGAAGGAGTGTGCTTGTTGTGGGACAATGTTTATTTAGGTATTCAAGTCTCATCAACATGGATGTCAAAACCCAAGGTTTTCCAGCAGAACCAAGCAAGCAAAATGATCAATGTTATTCACGTCAATGTTATTCACATCACCTGTCAGTCGTCAGAATGTTGTGGCTGATCGGTGTATATCATGCAGCTATAATTTAATTTATTTATTTTCTTTTTTTCTGGCGTCCACAGTCTGCTTGAATGTACATGCTTGAATTACAATCAGAGGAGGCTACAGGGAGAGGTGTCCCCATTCCTGCCTTGAATATTGTACAGCCGTCCAGTTTTCAAACTGCTTGATGATGAACATGATTTCCTATAGGATTTCTTGTTTACTCTGTTTTGTGGTGTACACACATTTGCATGGCGATTAAGTTGTCTGTTATCCACCAGAGCCTGGTCTTATTGTACATTTCTCATTCATTTATCTATAAAAATATTCTGTCCTCAAATCCCATAAGCTGCTTTGTATGCAGCAGAGCGTGCCCACGTTTCCTGCCAAGGCCTTGCTAGTTGTTTTCCATCTTTTTTAACCTGCCCTTGTGGAGTTTGTTCTTGAATGAGCAGAAGGACATGAAGTGGGTCCTCATAATGTTGTTGAAAGTCAGCAGGGGGAGCAAGGTGGCACACAGAGTTGGAGGATAGTCTTTTAATTGCACGAGTTCGGGTTCAAGCTGCAGCTCCGTGGCTAACCCCAACCTCTGATCTCTGTGTGTGGGAGAGGAAATAGAAAAATGAAATATTAGGGAAGTGGAATCTGGTTATGTGATATTATTACCCTGGCACTGCTCAGCTCGTAGAGCACGTACATGCAGCTCGGTTCAGTTGCTTGGAGTGTCCTTCCACTTTGCTGGTATTTAGAGCAGTCTGGACTTATGTTTTCCATTTTTAGCCAGGGAAATGAGATCCATTCCAACAAATGAGCTTTGTTGCTCTACATCTGTGAATTGGAATAGAAACAGAGCTTGGTGAATCCTCTAAAAATAACTTTTTCTGTACTGTGGTTACTCAGCCTGCTTTACAAGCACACTGCTGTATGAGTAAATACTAGAAACTGTTATGTACAAATTAGAAAAATAATGAAGGAAGGCAGTGGGGTGACTTGATGTTCTGACATTTACCTGAGTGACACTGGTGCAGACGATTCTTACCACCAAAAGACACCTTGGATGTAATGTTCATGTGTGTTAAACAAAGCAGTCGACAACCTTGCATTGTACAGCTGTGTGGGTTTAAACAGACTTACTTTGTGTGCTCAGGGGTTATATAAAAGTTAAGCCCCCTGACTCAGGAGCCACACTCCCCCCTACTGGTTTAGGATTACATTCCAGGAGTCATTGCTTCTGTGCTTTCCTTATCAAACACTGCAGGATCTGGTGTCATTTATAGCAACGGAAACTAATGACTGATATCCACTGCTCTACTGTCTGAGCATATCAACCTCTGATATTGGAGTAAAACCGATAATGTTACTGTTACTGTAATGTCTCTACTGCTACAAATACTACAATTAAATATTTATATACTTATAATACTACAACTTAGAGTACTATGATACAAGGACTACTTTTATTTAGATGCTACTACCACTAGTACTTTGACATTGTATAAATACAGCTAAATTGGATTGAGCTGAATTGCACTGAATACTTATCTTTCTACTGATAACATTACAAAATCTACACGCAGCACTTTCACTGTCACGTTTTTTTCCATATGCACATACTGCAGCTAAAATGCAGCTACTACTGCAAATACTACTTCTATTCCCAATACTGTTACTAACTGTTCAAATAGTACTACTAACCCACTACTGCTTTCATCAACAGTATCAATACTGCTACTATTACTTGCTACTAATTATACCACTTTATCATACTAACTACTGATCCTGTAATTGTTCCTGCTATTCCTCCTATTCCTTTTTCCACTGGCTATACTACGACTAATATTGTTACACTGTACTATAGTTCTGCTTACTGCTATTACCTACTATTGCAAATACTAATATGTAATAAAATTACAATCAACACATTTTGATTGATATAAGCTACAACTACTACTGTGATACTATTAATACAAGTGCTGCTGTTATTGAAGCCTCACTCCACAAAGTTGTGTTTCCACACAACTAAATTGCATCCTTGATTACAATTTGGGTAAAATGTGTTTTCTTCCAGAATGTGTTTGTTTCTGTTGTATCACAAATACATATCAAGTCAACGTAGCTTTGTGATTTATTTTATTGCTCTGCTGTTGCTCTTTTTCAGCTGAACAATTATATATTAATCAGGGTGGCACCCTGCTAACCCAGAAAATGGAGAAAAAACCTTCAGACATGTACTGAAAGGGTTGATTTTCAACCCAGATCGCATTTTCCTAAGCTTAACCAAGTACTTTTCATTCAAATTTAAGCAAGTTTTGAAATTGTACTTAACACCGCAAAGGTGTTGACCAAGGAATGGTAGTTTTCCAAACCGAGCCATGTAGATTTGCTGCCTAACCAAAGAGAGAGTAAAAAATTTGAAGTGAAAACGACAACAAGTGAAAACAAAATGTGTTGACCTTTTAGACACAAAGTGTTGCACCATTTCTCCACATTGGATGCTTGATGGTGGTGTAACTAGGCAGTGCCATGACGCAAACATTGGCCGCACCTGATAAATGCTTCATTCATAGACCTTTCTGTTCCTGAATTTCAAACCAGACCAACGTGGCTGCTCATTTGGAAACTTTCCTGAAAGCATTTGAGATGAGAAATAATCCATGCAGTTGTTGAAGCTGTCTTCATTTAAGATCAACAGCGGTTAAGTTAAAAGTTTTTCGAAAGTTCTGGGAGCCATTGTGTGGTGGACGGACACCCCTGATTTGTAACAAATTGCTGAGACCTTAACATTGTGCAAATGAGGAGGGAGTAACACAACACTCCATCTTTGGAAACCACTACCAAAATTCTAACTGGAAGGACTATGTCATAGGTGAGAAAATAATTTGATTATTTCAAAATAAGATTGTGTTTTTGTCAAAACCTAAATGAGAATGCAGCTTAGTTGTATAGGAATGCAGTTTTGGGGAGTCTGTTGTATATTTGAAACTATAAGTTTTCGTATCACTAGTGTAATACTAAAAGTGCAATAATACTTCTTAAAACTCCAGCTATTAACTCTCTGCTGTTCTAATCTCACTGGCTTTCTTCTACCAGGAGGACACATAAACATACAATAAGAAAAAAATGTTCTTCTTAATACCATCCTGTTAACAGCTAGAAGACATAATGCATCAAAACAACAATGCCGAGCGAGAATTGTGCCAGTTTTAGCACAGTGCATCCATGCTACTGATATCCTCGGCTTAATAACGTCAAGAATGGTGTTAATCCATTGGGGTTTAGTAACTAAATGTGAAGGCTTTCACTGTAAAGGTATCTATTTTTGCTGCAGCAATTCCTGCAAGGAAAACACATCTCTTACAGACCTGCAGATTAAGTGCTAGCGTTCAAAAGGAACACAGTGTGAACATGGCAAGTCCTCACCTATCTAGGTGTGGATATGCCATAAAGCCAAACATGGCTCTACATTTCATGTGCTTGTATGTGCCTTTAAGACCATCTGAGCAGAGTGGAATGTCAACTGTTTGTGATTCTTTGAGCCATCAACAAATGATGTCATAGTGTTCAGGACAAAGTTCTTGGTCCATACTTTCAATGGTAATAGCTTAGTAAGATGCAGTCTAAAAAAGGGAGTAAAGCAGATGGAGAACAGGAAAGAGGAGAGTAGGGAGAGGCTTCCACTTCCTCTGTCAAGAAGAAGTACTATTCCTACTTACACTGCTACCTATGTTACAACTGCTGACATCTGAAACATTAATATGCTGCTATTTCTGCTACTACCTCTAATAGTACTATTCTGCTGCAGCAATAACCATTTTACTGCATTTAAGAAGTTCACTGGGCATTGTGCTCAGTAGGAAAATGATGAACATTTTTGGTTGCTGTTTTTGGGTATATCTCTGCAAGAAATCATCATGCCAACATGACAAAACCAATAGTTAATGGCAATAACCGGAGACAACACTTGTACCATTAATTGTATAACCTGGACATATTTATTTTCTTTACCTTTGTGTGAATGTTGGACAAATGGTAAACCTACTAAAACACAAATTTGAATTAAGATCTTTAAATTCTATGTTTAAATTGTATAAATGGTAGTGAACAAAATGTACATACACTTGCAAAGACTATGTATATCATGGCAGTCTTGAGTTTCCAACGACTCCTATGACCTTTAATTTTCTGTGATAGAATCATTGAAACATGTGTCTTTGTCACAAAACATAATCATTCATTTAGGTTCTTTCCCAGAAATATGGCAGAATCTGCTGGGTCAAAAATGTACATAGAGCAATACTAATATTTGTTTAAGCGTCTCTTGGTCATTTTCACCTCAACTAGGTGCTTTTGGTAGCGATCTCGAAGTTTCTGGTTGTATCGTTGACCACACTTCTTGCTCATAACTGCCAGGATATACATAATCTTTACAAGTGCATGTAAACTTTTGATCACAACTGTATATACGTTTCACAAATCTTTTGTTTTTGCATATGTGTCACACTTAAAAGTTTCAGGTCATCAAACTAATGTTTATATTTATTGAAAATTATATAGAGATCACCCACAAAACACAAAGTGCCGTTTTAAATGAGGGTTTATTGAAGAATTATTGAAAACCTATGTCACCCCTTTGAAAAAGTAATCCCCCCCCCAAAACCTAATAACTGGTTGGATCACCCTTGGCAGCAGCAGTTAAATGTTTATAAGCTTATGATGAGTCTTTTACATCACCATGGAGGAATTTTGGTCCACTCTTCTCGACAGAGTAGTTTTAATTTGGTCACTTTAGATGGTTTTCGATCATGAGCTGCCCTTTTATGGTCTTGCCACAGCATCTCAATTGGATTCAAGTCCAGGCTTTGACTCAGCCACCCCAAAACAGTGCTGTGCAAAGTATAGTATATACTGATGCTATCCAGTAAAGGTAAAAAAGTCATGGAAAAAGTGTTACAGTTGTTAAAGTGTCAGCCAGTACATAGGTGGTGATGACTTCCCAGCATGCCTTCTGTTTAACAGGACGCTGTGCTTCTAATTGATACAAACAGTCTCAGTGACATCTGCCCAGTACAACCACAGGTTCCCTTGAGCAGCTGGAGGTTAAGTGCACTGTTGGAGGTGGCGGTAGTTCTTGGATGGGAAGGAGAGGGCATCACTTGTTCCCTGTTCTCACACGTAGATACTGGCAGCCTTCCAGTTATTATCCCACAGTTCTGACCTTTAGGTCGCCGCCACGGTTCACGTCTGCGTGGAGTGAAGCAAAACAAATCCCCTTTCAATGTCAATACAATCTCTTCCCCCACTTCCTGTTGTTGTTTTCACTTTGCATTTTGTCTCCAAATGTTTTATTCATTTCCTGGCATGTTGATTAAGTTAATGAAAGGAGAGATGGGAATTGAACTCATCATGTTTTATGGATCAAAGACACAATGAGGTCTGTGCTTCTTCGCCCGTGTGTTTTTCCTCCCAATTAGCCAAGTGGCTGACACTGCCTGGCGGATGTCGGGCCCCTGCGGGTGATGGAGGTCGAATGGAGGCATGAAAGAGACACCCGTGGGAGTTTTGATCACTTGGGTGTCGGAGACGTCTCTAGGCACTGTGGATGTGTATGGGTGACAGCCAGCTTAATGTGTTTGTTATTGTCTGCACCGTCGTTTCTCACGTTCTGCCTTTTTTTCCCCTCCCCATGGTTCAATCAAAACATTCTTTCACTTATGCTATTTCCCACAGAGGCCTTGGATTACATCAAAGTTGCCGTGTTGTTTTAGAGTACAAGCTTCAAACAAATTAATGAGCTGGTGTTGTTGGCTAATTAACGTCAGCTGATACGGTTTTTGTCTGCACACAGAAATAGTTGCTCCATATCTCTGTTTCTCCCAGTCTTAAAATAGCCCGGAGTTTTTTTATTGGAGGGCAGGATCTCAGATAGGGGGTTCTGTGTGGCTGCAGTTGTAAACCGTTTATTCCTTCCAGTGCGTTTGATTTGAATATGGCCCATTTGACTTAATTGGCAAGCTGCACTGCTTATGAACCACCTTCTCATAGAGAAGGTCAAATGCTAATGGAAGGAGTTCTCAGCGAACTGTGTGCACAAACTGGACTCTGTGCAGTCCTGCAGTTCTCCTCTAAACCGAATGAGCAAACAGTCTGTTTGTGACACTGCTCATTGCAAGACGTGCTGACTTGCATGCATAATTTTCACATTATCAGAAATGCAGCTACAGTACGTCTGCAGAGATTAATGCACCGGAGCATAACCGTCCACAGCTTATCATGTTAAGATAGAGAGCATGTCCTTGTATCATCATTCTGGGGTCACTGCGAAACTACTACATTGTGTCATCTCGAGGTGTGGAGGATGTGAATGAACACATCGTTGATCTCAGGATTAGATCACATTCTTCCTTTTTTTTGTCTTCACCTGTGTGCAAAAAAGCTTGATGTTCTTATTCTTTTAGGTGTTCTGTGAACAGCAGTAGGTGAATCTAGCACAATTTTAGTTTTGCAAGTTCAGTCATGATCAGGTTAATATTCTTTAGTCCCATCTTGACATAGCACTGAAACCTCAACCTAAACTGAGTGTACTGGGTTAGATGTACTTTACAGACTGAAATTACGCACTGATCAGCCACAACATTATGACCCCTGACAGGTGAAGTGAATAACATTGATCATATTGGTACTATGTGGTGTTCTGCAGAAAAACTTTGGATTTTGCCATCTGTGTTGATGAGACTTAGACACCCAAATAAACATTGTCCCACAACAAGCACACTCCCTCATGCAAATGATAATCCCAAATGTCACTGGCCTACTCCTGCAGGAAAATACACCCCGCCACATGGAAAAAACATCAAACAATCAGGAACATGTTGAGGAACATGACTATGGCCTGTGATGGTGATTTGATCTCCAAACTTCATACACCCCATTCTGATCAAGCATCAACAGGATGCAGTGGAACAAGTTTGACTGACTGAGGCCCCACTGCACAAGCCAGAGTACCCAAAGGATCCACTGCCAACATCCTGCTTCCAGACCCCAAAGGACACCTTTAGACGTCCTCTTGTCCATGCCGAATGGTTCAGAGCATTTTTGAGCACATAAGGGGACCAACACAATATTAGACAGGTGGTCATAATGTTATGCCTGATTAGTGTATATTCTTTTGCAGTTGATATAGTTTTATTTATAGTTTATACTCATAGACAACAAAAATAAAATGAGGATGCAATTTAATTAGTTTTTATCCATCAGTTAAGTTTATACAACGTGCAGTAGACAGAAAAAACATGAAAATTCTAGCAATATTAGGTGTGAGCTTCCTTTGCCTTTAATGCAGCACCAGTTCTTCAAGATGCTTGGTAGGTTGTTTCAGTCATCTTGGAGGGTTTTTGACACAGTTCTCCTGTGGATTTAGACTGCCTCAGTCTCCTCTGTCTCTTCATGTAATCCCAGAGTGACACCATGGTGTTGAGATAAGGCCTCTGTGGGGTCCAGACCATCTGCTGCAAGGCTCCTCATTCTGTCTGTGGCTGAAGATAGTTCTTTCCGACTCTGGCTGGAGATTTGGGGCTCACTGTCAAGCTGCACAATGAGACCAATCAGACGACTCCCTGATGGTACTGCATGAAGGATAAGAACTTGTGAAGTGTCTAAGATTGTGTAGCAGAGTCAATCCATCATTGTGTGGCTGAATGTCAAACAAGCTCATTGGTTGAGGTAACTTTCTGTTGTGAGGCAGGTTTGAAATGGTTGAATGGTTGGTTTAATGTAAGCTGACATGCATTCTTTTTTGTTTAAACTTCACTACAGCATCAGGGAAACCCCAACCTCACTCTTTGACAAAAACAAAGGATCTGCAGAACCTTCGATAATGTTTAGTGTTTTGTTTATGTTAGTGTTTTTAGTGTGGCATAAAAACAATAAAATCTTAATTTTTATCCTTGTATCAAACTATATCATACAGTATATCAGCAAAATGATGTGTTATTTCAATCTCGATTGGCATCATTCAGGATTCTAAAACACAGCTTGCGTGAGCAAATCTGACTTGCAAAAAACTTTTTCTTTTTTTGGAGGTTTTCAGTTTCTGCTTGCTCTGCACCTCATTGCAACAGATATATTCAAACTTTGGCAGCAGCAGCGGCGGCTCCATCATTCCCTCTCACAGTTTGCCAATGTTTGCATGTGATTACAGAATACATCACACCACACCACTGGATGCATTGCTATTTAAAGTGGTAACCGTCACCAATATAGTTACCGGGAATGTGAGCTGCACCGTCAGCTGGAAGCAGCCAGCTGAGACTGGCTCCATCACTGCAGCTCTCAACTGGGTCATAGAGGGAAAACGCTGGAGGTGAAATGGCATGTTTTAATAAAGAAATAGCAAAAAATAGCAAAGCACACAGTTATTCATGGCAGAAAGCTATTTTTGACTGTGCTGTACACACAAGAGCCTGTGCCAGCAAGTTTTCTCATTTAACACATGGGATCATTGCATAACATGCCACCATATTGTTGGTTGTGACACAAGGCCCCTTCAGCGTGATGTTCCAGTCAGACCTTTGTCATATTTTTGAGCATTTTCCAATTATTTGTGCATACACCAGATAATGGGGGCATTCAAGGACAGTGTGATTAAGAAGTTTGTGGAGCATGATTCATTGGTGAGATGGCAGCATGTGACACGTGTGCAATGTTAAAACCAGCAGTGGGAGTATGACATTTAGTGCTGATGCTGCTGCCTGTGATAATTCCTCCAGCTATGTTTTTTTTTTTGTCCACCCATTGACAAATGCAAAACAAGTTAGCACGGAAAATTAACACACACAACCACTTTTTTGAAGTGGAAGTTGTCACAAACTTCCATCCACAACAAAGGTCAATGCAATAAATCATCATTAAAAAAACAGCAAGTTGGCCTTTAGCAGCCACTGAATATTTCAGTGGTACATTAGTATTCAAAATGTATGATTTTAGGTATTTTTATAGATGCAACAAAATGTTAACTGTTTGCTCTCTTTGGCAGTTTTAGTCAAGAAGCGTCCCTTGTTTTGCTGCAAACCCAACACCTCCTACATGTTGATGTGTTGTTTTGTTAGCTTTGCCACAAACCATACTCACCAACCTGCTGCTCTGACTTTTTCTCTCTCTACTCATTGATTAAACCTCTGAAAACACATTTCCATGTGTCAAAAATAGGTTTTTAAAAGTAAACCTATTTTTTCACATTTTTGAGACTCTCATTGGTACGCTGCTGTTTCGAGGCAGAAATTCTCAGTTATGGCAGCGATTTTGTGTTCCTCTAAAGATATGTTCTCTAGTGTGTGTAGAAACAATGCACCTATCAGCTACAACATTATGACCACTGACAGGTGAAGTGAATGACATCGATCATATTGGTACTATGTGGTGTTCTGCTGGAAAACCTTGGATTTTGGCATCTGTGTTGATGAGACTTAGACACACAAATAAACATTGTCCCACAACAAGCACACTCCCTCATGCAAATGATAATCCCAAATGTCACTGGCCTACTCCTGCAGGAAAATACACCCCGCCACATGGAAAAAAATATCAAACAATCAGGAACATATTGAGGATCATGACTATGGCCTATGATGGTGTTTTCATGCAAACTGCCTCGTCCCCTAGTCCCCATTCTGATCAAGCATCAACAGGATTCAGTGGAACAAGTTTGAATGACAGAGGCCCCACTGCACAAGCCAGAGTACTCAAAGGATCCACTGCCAACATCCTGGTTCCAGACCCCACAGGACACACTGAGAGGTCCTCTTCTTGATCCCCAATGGTTCAGAGCATTTTTTTTACCACATAGGGGGGACCAACACAATATTCGGCAGGTGGTCATAATATTATGCCTGATCAGTATATATGGACATGGTAACAAGTTACAAAAAAGGGACCATTTTGATTTTTGATTTTTTTTTTGCATTGTTATTTCAATGTCCTGGGTAGCAAATTTTATAGTTCCGCACAACTAAATACAACATAGTAATAAAACAAAAGTATACACATATATAAATTCACAGATTCATAAAAAACCTTTATACATCACACTTGTAAGAGCACCAGATTGCACCTTGTGGTGTAAAACAGGTCAATAATGCATGTCGAACAAAAACAAAAAACAAACAAAAAAACAAACAAACAAAAAAAAGCAGGGATCTAGAGATCAATCGTGTAGATCAAATGTGGGGCCGGACACATGTGGAGTTCAGATTGAGCTGTTGTTTGTTGAGCAGAGTGACAGATTTGGTAATAAAAAGCAGTTTAAAATGCTTGCTCTTGTATTTTCAGGCTCTACCTGGAGGTAGTAGTTTGTATTGTGGAAATAAAATTTGTGAGAGGCCCTTCAGGATCTCATGTGCGTGTCTGACAACACTTTATTTTATAGACTTGAGTTGAGGGATGGATGTCCTTTTGCCCCACAGTCACTTTAATTGCTGTGACCGAGCTGTTTATTTTTTGCCTTTGACTGGATATGCTGCAGTGCTGTATCTGATGAGACTCTCGATTACAGCATTATAGAATGTTTGTGCTGACACCGAGAAGTCTGCAGACAAAGTCTTTGAGCCGACCCAGCAAACAGATAATCAAAATGAACTGTCCATTTAAAAAAGTCGTCCATTTGCACCCAAAAAACTGTCCATCATCGGTATTGTTTTACCACCGCCCTAGTTTTGCATTTAAAGCCATCTAAAGTCTGCAGGCAGTGCTGACTTTTACCAACATTGAAATATAAAAATAACCAAAAAAAGATACCATAGATGTCGTTTGAAGTCTGTGAGCAGTTTTAACGGTGTGTTTACACCACCCAGAGAATTCCCCACAAAGCGTCATTTTAAAACTGTAGGCCTCCTTACATCAAACAGGAACAGTGGGTGATGTTTATCCCGACTAACAGCCAGACAGCAGCCTGGCTCTCACAACAAGATTATGTTTATTTATTCAGCTAATAATTTTAAAGTAGCCTAATTAGTTTGTCAGGAAGCCCTTTAGTGTAATTGCGCGTGGTGATAAAAGATGGCTGAGGGCTTTATTCGGTAGTCATGTGACCCTCGTCTAAAGTCCCAGAATGCCTCGGTTTCACTATGCAGCACTGGAGTGATGGATGGATAACACAGTGATTCAAAGGTGAGCTGGTGATGTGGCGCACAGTGGCAGAGCAGCTGTATATGTTTTTTTTTCTTAGGGTGTCTCACTGGACGGCCATGCCACTTTGATTAGGAACCCAGTTGTGTTCTATTTACGGACCACATGGATTCTCACTCAAGGTAATTGTGACCACTTGTAGAGACAACCACAGTCCGGACACCAAGGGACTGACAGAGCACTCAGATATCTCCAGGAGTTACATTCACACTGGACGATTTACTGCTTCACAATTTAGGTCTAGTGCCCCCTTCATGATCTAAGGCGGGAAAATAAAAGTGTGGACATTCCATCTCTGTGAAGGAGACAGAGTGAGGAAGGTAGGCAGAAAACTGGAGCAGACAATCAGACATCAGAATTCCTGCAGTCCCATGACAGAAGTTGCTGCTGAGGTCACTTCAGCAGCTCCGCACAAAAGACTTAATTCTGATTGTCAGAATTTAGTAGGTTCGAAATTAAAGCTGACTAAATGTCTTACTGACCGATTAATTGTATTGAGCGAGTTTCAATGTGTGGTTGAGGATGAACATGGCCCCTGTGCTCAGAACTGCAATTAGAGAGTCGACTGCTCTGTGGAACAGAGAGAATAATGTGATCAGAAATCATAATCCACTCGGAGCGAAAGCTGCGGCGGGCATTAAACTACTGGGAACTAAATGGGCCTAATGAGCAGGGCTCACTTGTGACAGATGGCTTCCTGGTTGCGGATGTTTGAAAGAGGAATTCTTATGCCTGTGTTTCTGCTGCTGGTGAACTCTGTCAGAGGCGGGTGCCACCGCTGAAGCTCTGTATGTGGGCAGCGTGTATCACAGCCTGGCCTGTTTCCTGCGACTGCAAACAGAGCTGAATGTGTCTCGAACAGGAAGTGTGCCTCGTGCACCGAGCGGCATCTCACCTTTCTGTTCTATTTGCACCCTCGCTCCAGACGACAAATCTGCAAGTGCTGCAGTGTTTCAAGATCAGATGCCCGGTGTTGAATCATTTTTCATGGAGATTTAGAGATTTTTTTGCGCTACTTTTAAGGGGTTGGGTTAACACCTCTTTTTTGGCACATTGATTCCGGATCAGCTACAGGGCAAGACTGTCACTCATGGCACTCCCTAGAAACACGGATTAGTTTGCAAGTCTGGAACGGGGCTAAGATGAAAGCAAAATCACACTGCGAGCGTTCGGATCTTGTTAACCTGTTCGGATGCAACGAGTATTTTCTCAGCAGTCGGCGAGACGATGAAGCGTTTGCACAGCAGACGTTTCGCCTTTCCACAGTGGGGAAAGTAAAATTGGAAAGTGGAATTAATGATAGCTTAGTTCCATTATGTATCCCAGTAAGCTCTGACTTTAAACCAGCATGCACAGAAGTAGGCCGTCCCCTTAGTGGAGTGCAGGCATTATTAATACACGTTTGTTTTCCCTTCAGTGACAAGACAAAATGGCTCCCTGTCTTAACTACAAGGTCCATGTTTGTCGGCTGTAGAAAGTCCACCCTAGCTGTTGTTTGGCTTCTGCTCATGTGCCTCATTTGCTAATCTTAATATCAACCGTCTGACCTCCGAATCTGTGCCTGAAAACGGTAAAAAACTATGTTCTGTTGCAACATTGGGTTTATTTTTGTAGCTTTGGCCATTGGTTTTATCACTTACGACAACTTCATAATCACCTAAATGAAAGCTGCATTCTAGAAACATCAAACACTGCTTAATGTCGGCAGTTGGGTTAATCAGAAGGACTGTTAAGAAATCCCCATTCAAGCAAGCATTTCTAAAGAAGATATTTTTGTTACTCAAAGGATCACAACTGATGGAATGAATTTCTGTTTTCTCTGCTCTTCTTTTTAATTGTGAGAAATTAGGAGTGATTAGCAAATTTTGGCAGTTCTTTCTGTCAGTTTTACCTCCAAATAAATTGGTCGCATGTCGAGCTAAACTGCATGCCAATTTGCATTAATTTGTGTGATTATCCGACTACTTGTGTTTACTTCTGCATTGGATCTTTTTTCTTTTTTTGCTGTTCAGTACTTTGTTCATAAGCAATTGAACTGAAGGCCAGCGCTACAACAACTTAACTTGGAACAAACATACGTGTTCCTTAAACCTTGCCATATAGTCTAAAGGAGCCTTTAAGGTTTACGTGAGCCTTTGAAAACCAAGAATGAAAATCCTTAAAGTTAGTACCATGGCCATGTAATAATGCTCTCTATAAGAATGGTTTCTCAGAAGAAGATTCTGTCAAAACATTATGTCTTTATACATACTGCATCCATTGGCGACACACATTCTTGATGAGAGACATCCCAACTGCCACTGCATGATAATGACAAAGAAGTAATGCTTCTTCTGTGGTACACTGAGGAATTTCCTGCAAAGAAGTGCAAGAATCTCCTAAGTATAAATTATCCAGATGGATCGAGTTGCCCTTTAGTAGAACAACTTTTCATTGCGTATGTAATAAGCTCTCAGCATTGTTTCTACGCTGTTTATCACTATCTGTAAAGAGTAACAGCTGCACACTTTGCTGATGAGGGAATTTTCTCTCCGTATGCACACTGTCTGCTTTTGCATAGCATAATTTTTTTAAAGCATTTCCTAGTTGAAGGTCATTTCAAGCATTGGAAAGAATGCGGTAAATGTAGTTTTTGAAATGCAAGTTATTTTGAACACATTATGAGCACAGAATGTGCAGAACTGGTCACGATCCAGATCTGCTGTATTTTCAGTGCATGGCATGGATAATGTGGAGTTTAAAAGCCTCACAAAAAACATTTGTACGTTATAAGTATGCAGAGAGCGCATGAAAAGATAGGTTTAATTTTTTTTTCAAGTACACCTGATTCTTTTACTCACTAAGAGTCATGGTTTGCTTCTGTCTTTCCTCTTCCTCGGGCCATGATGTCGGACTTTAAAGCAACTTCAACAAAGAAAATAGGGTGGGGAAAACATGCTGTCTTTGTTCTGTGAAAAACTGCATTCTTTACTCCTGTAAGTTCAGCAGATATGGATATGGAGTTCAAGAAGTGACGGTAAGACCAGTCGAGTTGGTTTATTTTTCTTGCCTGCATGTAGGTTTGTGAGCAAGATGAATAAACCAACAGTACAAACTAGGGGGAAAAAAACAGCACTCTAGTTTATGCACAAATACGATCTGTGGATTTTCATTACTTCACAGCCAGTATGAACAGGATTGAATTGAACTGAATGCTTTATTTGTCATTGCACATGTTTCAGAGCCACAAAATTACATTTCAGTTACATCCCGTCCAGAGCGGGAGAACTGTGGGTCACGACGAGCAGCGCCCCGTCCTGGATGAACAATTACTCCAACAAAATCTCTTAATGTGCAAACAGGCATGCAAGTGTTGTATTAAGATGGACTATCCTTTAACTCCTTCTACCTTGGAGTTCCCTCTACCAGTACCTGACTGTATCTGTTACAAAAATGCACCCCGTACCATTGTTCGAAGGTTGCAGTGCAGCACAGTTACTGAAGAAGCTGCCTAGGTCTACTAAAAAGACTAGTTCTACTGTGGCTAAAATGGATGCAACAATTTTGTGCATCATTTTTTTAGCATAAAATTAGAGGAAGACGGAGTTGAGACAGATCACAAAGGTCTTATTTACTATCCAGATAGATGGGAAATTCAAGGTATGCAGTAGCTCACATGTTGCATTCAAGAAAGATAAGGAAACCAATGTACAAAAGAACGTGCAATAAACATGCATGGTTGAGGAAATAAGGTGCCAAAATTGCTGATATTTACAGTAAAAGTGTAAATTGTTCATATTTACAAAAAAGGTGCAAAATAGCTGCTATTTACAGTTAAAAAAGAGTCATTAAAAGGTCTAAGTACAGTGTAACAACAGAACTAATAATAAGCATAAGCATAAAGGGGGTTGCTTGGTCCTAACGAACCAGAATTATTGGTTTTATTAAGCTGATTAACTGACAGACAACAGTTCAGGTAATGAGCTATCTATTTGTTAGAATTTCTCCATGCCTTACTTTTGCTCTGGTTTGTGGGACAGGGATTTATTATCTTTTAAAATTCAGGTCCAAGTGCCTTGTATTCATCGAGTCCAAGGTTGTTCATTTTGGCCTTACAGTTGTGCAGCTACCACCTAAATTTGACGATGTTTTTGGCAGTGGCAGTTTCAAAAAGACAGTCTTGGACTTTAAAAGGTCAGTCAACAACTCAGCGTTTCAGTTTGGCCTGTGGTCATGATATTGAATTAACTTTAATTAGTTGATCTGATATTCATCATTTCGTGAAAGGTCAGTCCTAAAAGTTAGAAGCTTGTTAAGGTTACCTGAATGCTATGTACATCATTCTGTGCTAATAAAAGATGGAGAAGATACAAAAAGACTGATGATCGTATAGGGTCTGCACCTATATGGCACTTTTCTATCTTAATGGCACTCAAAGCACTTTACAGTGTTTCCGATTCATGCATTCACACTCACACACACATCAGTGGCAGCAGACTTGTCATGCAAGGTGGTTGACTGCCACCAGGAACAACTTCAGGTACAGTGTCTTGCCCAAAGACACTTCATAAATCATAAATGTGTTTGCTTTTGTTCTAAAAGCTCCGAACCGTCCCTGTGGAGTTGAAGAATTTGTACGAAGCAGGCATCTATGATCAAGGCAAATGTGACAAGATTAGAACTTCCAGGCGTGTTTTTCAGCTTTCCATTTCATTCCGTGGTTGAAGCCTCTGGAGTGGAATAGTTGGCGCTTAAAGCAGAACAAAGGAGATTTGTTCCTCGATCAATGTACGGTGTCGTGAAGTTGTAACCTCCTTGTTCGCCGACAGAGCTTTGTGTAATGCTCCGAAAAGTTAACAGTTCGCAGTCTGCCAGATAAATGTGTGGTGATTGATTTCTTAGGAGAACTCTGCCTGTCTTTTCACAGGAGGTTGTGACGGTGAGGATGTATTCAGAGCTGCAGGCACTGGCGAGGTGCGAAGATGGAGTCCTGACCTCCGGTGGTTCCTCCACCTCATGAGCCTCACCCTATTCACTGTGAGTATTTCATCCGGCTGCCAATGCGCCCACCACAAAGGCATCTTTTTGACTGTAAAGACCACATAAAGTCATAAAGGAATTCACAAAATGTCATAGCTAAAGATCAGGGCAGGGCAGGTTCCTTAAAGTTTAACACAAGTACTGTCAGATATGGATTTAACTTCTGGAACTTAAAAGGTCATGTTTTTGAAAACCCTGGTTTTAAAAAAAATGTCTACCAAAATCTCTCATTTATCATTGCAGCCATGAAGCCACCTGAAGACAATAATGTATATTCAGTATATCATACAAGCTGTATGACGAGACAGACTACGTTTGACAATTCTGGTTACTTTGATTGTACTGATTTTTTGTGTAGCCACGGCCATTGAAAGATTATGTTTGATTGTACAGGAGAAACTACTGCATCAAATCAGACCTCCATACCTTTATTCACCATTTGCTTTCATCAAGGATACATTACTTCTTGCTTTGGCCCTGAAGGCTAGCACTGATTGTAAATTCTGAACTGCAAATTTGTCTACATTTCTTGGTCTTTATGCACCAAGTCACAATGTACAGCTAATAATCACAAAATGCTCTCTTTTTCAATTTTACAAATGTTGTTTACGCTTACTCCCACAACACTGAACCAGGATGAACCCTGTACACGGTTTCTTTGCAAGAAAAGATAAAATCATAAATAAACTAAATGCTGCCATGATAGCTTCCCAGTTGCAAGTTGGAAAACCTCGTATTCCAGAGTTTTGTAAACCCTTGTGCCATGGAATATTTGCTTTAGTTCCACAAGTCCACCAAGACAACTAAAAGCAGAAGAGTATTTATTGGTGATTTTTGCTGCAATTACCTTCAGTTTGGTACAGTATGTTTGTGCACCATTTTCCCTCATCACTCAGTTGTTACACCCCCTACTGATTTTGCAAGGTAACCAGCGAGGCATTATCACATCGAGGCAATCAATCAGTAGTACATGAAATCTATGCAAGGATGCTGTTTCTGAGAGGTCTTAAAATGTAATAAATAGTCACAACGATGACCAAGCCGAAGACATGTAGCTTTTCTGATTTGGTGTGGTTTGATGGTTGCTTTTTGTTTGTTTTCTTCATTCTTTCCACTGTTTGTCTGCTTGTCCTCTCATCACATGAAGTTTTAAGGTTGACAGTATTAGAGCATAGAGTCAATCTTGAGGATAGAAGTGGCATATGTATACCGTCCAAAACAACTGCACTTAATGATAATTGATTGACTGGTCTTATTTTAACCAGCAAAATGTAAGGAAGGGCCATCTACCTATAGACATTCATAGGTGATCTGGAAATTCAAACTGAAATCCCTGAACTTCTTCTCAACATCCAGGCATCTCTTTTCCATCACACGCACAGGATTCAAACACTTTTAGTCAAATTGCACCATGCTGGAGCCTAATGATCGAGAATAGCTGGCAGTGTTGTTATAATGAAGCAAGCAGCCCATCCAGTGAGGTTGGTTGGGGTCTGGGACATCTTCCAGACCTGCATGACACAGCAAAGGTTAGGTATAAATAGCATCTGCAACCGAAGACCCCAGCAGTAACAATGATTTTAAATTAGCTTCTCTTTCTGGTGTTTTTGCCGGCTTTCCAGGAGGACTGTGTGCAGCATAGTGCTGTTGATCACCAGGGATTGGCTTTTATTTAAGATTCATATTTTAGCTCTGGACAGACCACTTTGTTCTTTGAAAATTAACTTTTGAGGGTTCTTTTCTCAGGAAATGTGCACACTGACCCCAAAACGTCAGCTATGAATTGTCTCCCCAGGCGATTATGTTGGGGACGAGCAGTACAGAGTAAACCAGGAATGTCCCCTTACAAAGACACCGTGTGCAGAGTAAAAGCACACATATTTGGTGTTAGAAATGCCTGTGTTAGGTTAAATGATAGCAAGTGATTGTAATGTTTTTTGAGGATGGAATGAAGATAAATAATTTAGACCTCTGTTACCTGACAGTCATACTGCAACTTTGTTTGTTTTTTCAGTTCTACTGTTTGAGTCAGCTTTTTAGTAAAGTGAGCAAAACTCTTTATTAAAAATGTCATTCTTCCAGCATGGAACTGCCTATCTACAATGCAATATTTGGAACAGTAACAAATCCTGAAATGGCCCTCAAAAATGGTCTCAACTTAGGTTTCAGACATTTTTATCACTAGTGCGTGTGCTAAGGAGATCTCCTCAATCTCTTTTAATGTAATGTTGTCCTCACACATGCCTTTGTACCTAAACTAACTATTACATAGTTATAATAGTGTTGCTGTAATTGTCTAACAGAAATGTCATCCACAAAATTATGTTGTAAATGCATGTTTTCCCATTGTGAAGCCAGTCAAAAAGTAAGGGTGTGGAGCTCGGGGTGATGGATGGGTGTAGCAAGTCTGATGGTCTTCTACTGCAAAATAACCTGTCAAGCTTAAGGCTAAGCTTTGTAGATATAAGCATGCTTTGACTGAAAACAATCAAATTTAGCTGCCACTGTAGTAAGTGAATTTTAAATGATATGATGTGTTCAAATAAGTTGCACTGTCCATCAGTGTAGTACATAAAATCCTGAATAAGATCAAAAGACAAATTTCAAGCAGTCTTGCTAAGCCAAGCTAATGCAAAAAAGTCTACAGACACACATGTCCCCTGTTTCTAGGAGGAAAATAACATAGTAATATAATAGTTTAAGGCAAAGCTGCTTATCAAGACAAGGCAAGGGACATTTATTTGAATTAATTCAAAGGATCACCCTTAGAAAGTATTAGATCATCAGTCAACACAATCATTCCTATGTTAATATTGTAGAAAAAGAAAAGTGAGAAACCTGAAAGCACCCTTGATACTGGAAACTGGATATAACACTGTTTTTTTTTTTTGTTTTGTTTTGTTTTGTTTTTTAACCAGTGAACATACTGTAATCCGACATTGTGCAGAATCATCTGGTATTAACATTATTTACTGGTGTCATGGGTTGAGATTTGACAGCAACTGTATGAGTCATGGCTCATCAAAAAGAGAAAAAGACTCCAGCTACTAATGCACCACTGAAATGATAAACAGACTAAAGGCCCGACAGCTGATACTATATGCTCGGTGTGACCCATAGACACTGCTTTGGGATTCCTGGCTTTGATTGCTAAAATTCTTGTTTCTGGAAATCACTCCATCTTGTTGATATCGGGAAAGACAGTAAACTTTTATTGGTCAGGGATCAGCACTGACTACCTAATCTGACACAGATGAAAATATCATGTGGCCTACACTTGACACAAAACTACCTTTTTACAGATGGGAAAGATTGTGGTCATGATGAAAAGAAACCAGTGTTGACTAATGGCTGGAGACAAAGTGTTAATCAGAATCTCTGTTGACATCCATCACTTTGTGCCCCCTCCTTAGTGCTATGTATCATTTTCGTGCAAACAGCTGAGCAGTGGTGCAAATACAACAACTACATATCCGTCTGTGCACACAGTGTTTCTGGAAAAGTGGTAGTTAGGCTGTTTCTACACAGAGCAGAACTTTGCACAGTGCTTCTATCTGTTTACTGACTCCATGATGTTGAGATCAGGACTCTGTGGCACCATCTGTTGCAGGACTCCTTGTTCTTCTTGTGGCTGAAGATAGTTCTTTCTGACTCTAGTTGTATGTTTTGGCCTATTGCCTTACTGCAGAATTAATCTGGGACGTATCAGACTCCCTGATTGTACTGCATAATGGAAAAGCTCCAAGGCTCCTAAAATCTAAGGCAAATAATGTGAAGAACTGATAAACTCTTCCAAGCTGGTGGCAAGTCTAAAAACAGGAGCTTTAGGAGTTCTCACTAAGTTATCTCTTTTTTCACACACAACTACAAACAAAACAGTCAAATGCCCCATCAGATTTGGCAGACTACATTGGCTGACACAACATGTTGTGCATGCCATTTTTTCAAGTTTAGAGAAAAAAAACTAACCCAAAAGTCAAATGGAAAATACATCATCTCAAACTGATGTGGTTGTGTTTTTTCTAAAGTTACAGGAATTTGCTTGCTAAACTTGCTGACTACGAAGATGGTTCGTTTTAACATCAATGTGTGACCTCTGGTCTTAAGCCCTGTTTTTAGCTGCTGTCCATGCCCCCTTCAGGAAGAAGACTCTCTATGTCTCTCTGATTGCTAAGCAGTTGACCACATGGCAGCCAAAACTGATGTGAATGAGTTTGTGAGACCAGGATGTATCATTTGTATCATTTGCAACTTTCTCTCTGATTTGACATGGAAATACTGTTTTTAACCCATGTGTATTGTGAGATTGTTGATGGTTAGGCATGCAGGGAAGCTTGGAAATGGCTACAAAAGGATTGCTGTTTAACATGCAATCTTAATTGGATCCGTTTCAGTCTCTTATTTAAATACTTGTTCCATAGTGTGACAATGGAAATAGCAAACTATGTGAATGAAAACTGTTTTATTGGGAATTTGGCTGAATTAAAATGTAGTATATGTGAGTACGGAGACAAGCAAACAGATGAAAGTGCAGTGACATGAAAACACAGTAACACACCCAGTCTTTGTTTATTGGTTCGAAATCAGTCTTAAAGTTTCCACGATCTTGAAATGTCCCTCACTGTTTCCACAAAGCTCTGACTTGTGGGCATACGGTCAAATCTAATGGTAACATTAGCCACATTAGCCACATACCGTACTAACACTAAGGATTTTCTGATTGCTGTAGCGATGTTGCTATCAAAAGCAAATACAATCCGCTGGAACTTCAATACCTCAGATGCTGGGAGCGCACAAAAGCTCTTGTGTTTACTCTTGCAGGGAACATTCGATGTGCTTTACTCATGGTTGAAATGGTTTAGACTTATCAGAAGCTAAGCTTTAAAAAGCTTTAAAAAGTAAATAAACCTAGAGGACTGTGAGGCAGCTAATCATTCTGAGTGGAAGGATTACGCAAATTTTGAGGGACACAGCTATTGGTCCTTCAGTTGGTACGCAGCAGATCAGTAAAATTTTTATGGACTTGTGTACCTTGGAGGCTATCTGGTTGTGGGCAGGCTTGAGGAATGGCAGAAGTAAACATTTTCATGTCTTAACAGCCTTAAGTTACACCTCCAAGTTCATAACAACCACGAAACACAATAAAATGGATTTTTATCATACAGGACTTTCAAAATAGGGAGTAATTTCTCTCTTAGTTCTGCTAAACTTAACTTACATATTGCATGATGCTAAGTGACAGAATAAATCCTGAAATCATGCAGAAAAGTTCAATTTCACTCTATGTATGCTGGCCCCTGCAGACAGATTGTGACTAAGCAGTACGTGACGGCCACTGGCCATTTAACAGGAAGCATATCTTGCTCTAAGAGGTGGTCTCAAGAAGTATGCTTCCATTATTTTTCCATTAGTTGAAATATTATGCGAAGGAAATTAGCGTATTTATCCAGACAGGGAATAAATGTGAGGCACGAGTGTGGAATGTGTATTAGAGCAGGCAATAATTCAAGTGGGGGAGAAAAACTAAGAGCCTCTTACCTACTGCTGAATTTTTCATTGTTATGTGGTGCATTCAAGGACCAAATGTGGGGAGAGGAAATGAGACTGGCAAAGTTTATTTGTTTATTTATTTATTATTTCATGAAGGCAGAGAAGATGCTTTATCGTCTTCATCAGAGCTGGATGAATGTGAGGTGAAACAATAAAGAGGGTAATTGATGTTGTGCTGCGGGGAAAAAATTAATCCCGAAATAATGACAGTGCTCATGATGAATATTAAAGAGCAGCAACACACAAAACAATAAACTAATGTCTATTACTCCAGTTAGGCAATATAAAACTATTTTACTTACACAGATGTGATATTTCTATTTATGAGTTTATCAGATTTGCAGATCATAACCCCAAAACCTTGAAGGAATAGTTTAGCACTTTGGGCATGTTGTTTAATCTGTACTCAAATAAACATAAACATGAAAATTCATTGTTTTTTGTTTGTTATATGATCAAAATATTTCTTACAGTCTGCAATCACAAAACTGATTGCAGACCAAAGACCACATCATCTCCGAGAGGAAAACATTTATACAGGATCCTGACAGAGACAAAGAGTTGACAATAAGGTGTTAAGAGCAACAGAGTAATAATTTTGATATAACAGTCTAATTATTTTCTTTTCCATGATAATTATACCAGAGACAGCAGAATTTTTTTTTCATTGATATGTGTCTAAACAGGGCTTCTAAAAGACAGATCCAGCCACCAGACTGAGAGAATAATGAATGGTGATTATCGCTGTGTTTTATTCACCTTTTCTTACCAGCAGGATTTGTGATAGTGTCAATGCATTATTATTCCTTCACTGCAGTCCTGGATAACATGTAGTGACTTTGTGTTCGATATTATCAGGCAAGATAATAGCTAGAAATAATAAAAGTAATCTATTTCAGTTACTTAAAAAAAAACTATGTATAGTTAAATTGTGTAACATTTCTTCTCACAGACTGACTGTAGCAGCTGGTAGCACAGTGTTCTAACATCAATAGGAGAAAGCGACTGGCTTCAAGCTGGAGAGGTTCCAACAGAATAGCAACATGACTGAGCAGCATGGGGATACTGAGCTGACCCCGAGGAGATCTGTGTTAAAGAACCAGATGCAATTGTAATCCTGGAGGTCACTGGGTATATGATCAAGAACGCAGCATCCAGGGCCTGTTCTCAGAGGAGAAGAAGGTTGTGTTCAAGAAAGCCCTGAGGGACATCAGTCAGCTAACAGAAATGCAGAAGGAAGTCAGGAGTGATGGGTCCTAGATGGGTAAGAAGTACAACGAGATGTTCATAAGTGAGTCTCTAGAGACGTTTCTGTTCTCCAAAGACCCATCCAGCATGTACTCGCAGTTGCAAGAGAACAAGAGCACTTGGACAGACCCTCAAACAGCTGAGCAATACTGGAAGGACATATGGAGAGAAGTGGAAGTGCACAACATCAGTGCCAAGTGGCTGGTAGAGTGAAAAGCAGACCTGTCAGAACAAGAACCAGTCATTACCACAAAGGCAAACATCCAGGCATGAAGAGCTGGACAGGATCTGCAATAATCCACTCCTACTGTTGCAACACCTTCAAACAACCAGTCGATAACCTGCCTCTCAGCAACATATGAGCTCCTCTCAGGCATCATAGCAACTGCATTGAGTAGGCACATGAGTCAGCATATGAGCAAAGCTCAGTAGTGCATTGGAAATGTTGCTGGAGGGTCAAAGCACCATCTGCTAGTCGATAGAGCAATCATCCAAGACTCCAAGACTAAGTGAGAAAGTCTTCTATTCATTCCTCCTCGGATGGATACAATAGTGCTTGAGAGTATACAAGGCTAACACATCTGAGATGTACGACTGCAACTCTTTACAAGTCCTGAACACCCTTACCCAGATCTTTGTAGAATGAATATAGATACAGGTGACCATCAGCCACCTCCGATTGATTGATGAAATCAGGCTTAATGCCAGGAGCAAAAGAGCCATTCATACTTGATCCATCCCACCAGGATCTACATCAAGGGAATTGGGTGTCATTCAGACTAGATAAGTGAGGCTCCATGGGGGCAAATGACCCTGAGTTGGTTTAACCGTCTCGGTATGTACATTATATAAACACTGTTCCTCTCCAGTGGCAGTGAATGTAAAATATATCTCATTAAATCTTCATAAAAGTAAATAAAATGAAAAATCTGTTTAAAAAATGCCTCCTTTGAAAACAAACAGATGTACCTCCATCTCTCGTCTTCTATTGGGAGCCAGGGCCCTTTGAATGTGCATTCTCCAATTCAACAAGACATATAACAGAAAACCTATTAAAGCTTTCCATCAATCTCATTATCTTTCATCTCTTTTAATTGACTTATAAGAAGCCTCTGAATCTTTCATCTTGATAACCTAAAGCTAATGAGCTTTGCAGGTGTACCGTAGTGTAATCACAGAAAGTAGGTTATTAAACATTTTGGTGCAGCAGTGATTTTCTGTCAGGAAGGATTAGCTTCATTTCAGGGAGAAGCTCGCTCACACAAAGGCCTCCCACGGCGCAGAATGTATTAACACACACATATATATGTACATGGGGTGCTGTCTGCTCCTGTGTCTGATCACACACTTCATTACTGCAGGATATGGGACTCTGTGTGCTTTGCTCTGCGACTCCACACACTGATTTGCGGGATTATGGGCCTTTTGCACTCAGAAATGGACTCCACTGATTTTTTAATACCTCAAGTGACAGCTAAATAGCAGTGTGGGAGGACAATGGAAATGTTTATGGTGCATTTTTTCCATTTAGTATACTGAGGTACAGCAGTTAATTAAGCTGTTCAGTGTCAAGCTTCACCAACCTTAATGACATCAATCCATATTTTGGAGTCATTCAAAACATTACCAACTTTGTACACTTTATAGACTATTACATTTATAGGTTAATTTATTGTTGTTGGGTCATTACAAGTATAAGCCTGCTCCTCTTTGGATTTATTTTAAAGGAGTGTTGGATGTTGACTGTGGATATCGCACATCCCAGACTGAACAAGGGATCCAAATTCTGTCTTCAAAAAAATTACATTCCTATTCAACTAAATCGCACTTTCATTTACTTTTTGAATGTAATTTTCCCACCATTTACATTGTAGGTGAGGCCTCCAGTATAAAAGAGCCACAAAGTTTACATTAAGAGGTAGGAGGAAAGAAATAATGGAGCATAGGACCTTCGTGAGGGGTACCAGATTTCACAACCCCATGTTTAGCCACTTTGGTTAGGTTTAGAGACCAAAGCTACATGGTTAGGTTTAGGAAAGAAACATGCCTTGGATGGCATCCTTGCAACAATCAGTCCACGTTAGAAGCTTTGTTAAGTTAAGCCATCGAAAGTACTTGGTTAGGTTGAGGAAAACTTAAATATGACCTTTTCACAAAATGTTTGAAGCTTCTTCTTTTTCTGGGTTACCATGGTGACAAGACCTAGCCAAAAAAATACATTTCTCTCAAAATGTAGCTGAGATTACAGTTTAGTTGTACAGAAATTTAATTTTCTGGACCTGTATAGGTCCATACAATTGAATTTATGGACCTATACAGACCCAGTTGACCACAACTGGGGATGTCGTCGGGTGGTGGAAAGAATACTTTGAGGATCTCCTCAATCCCGCCGTCACGTCTTCCATTGAGGAAGCAGAGCCTGAGTGCCCAGAGGCGGACTCACTCATCACCCGGGCTGAAGTCACCGAGGTGGTTGACAAGGTCCTCGGTGGCAGGGCTCCGGGGGTGGATGAGATTCACCCTGAGTATCTCAAGTCTCTGGATGTGCAGGGACTGTCGTGGCTGACACGTCTCTGTAACATCGTGTGGCGGTCGCGGACTGTGCCTCTGGACTGGCAGACCGGGGTGGTGGTCCCTCTTTTCAAGAAGGGGGACCGGAGGGTGTGTTCCAACTACAGGGGGATCACACTCCTCAGCCTCCCCAGGAAAGTCTATTCCAGAATGCTGGAGAGGAGGATCCGGCCGATACTCAAACCTGGGCACACCCTTCGAGATCAGGTGAGGAGCTCTGTCACCAGGGAGGAGCTCGGAGTAGAGCCGCTACTTCTCCACATTGAGAGGGGTCAGTTGAGGTGGCTTGGACATCTGTTCCGGATGCCTTTGGGACGCCTCCCTGGGGAGGTGTTCCGGGCATGTCCACGGGGATAAGGCCTCGGAGTAGACCTAGGACACACTGGAGGGACTACGTCTCTCGGCTGGCCTGGGAATGCCTCGGGGTCCCACCAGAAGAGCTGGAGGTGTCTGGGGCGAGGAAAGTCTGGGCCTCTCTGCTTAGACTGCTGCCCCCGTGACCCGGTCCCGGATAAGCAGAAGATAATGGATGGATGGATGGATGGATGGATGGATGGATGGATGGATGGATGGATGGATGGACGGACGGACGGACGGACGGACGGACGGACGGACGGACGGACGGACGGACGGACGGATGGATGGACGGACCTGTATAGTAACCTGTATAAAATATAACCAAAATTCCAGTTAGTTTATAACAGGTTCTGCATAATGAAATGTTCACTGACCTGTTATTTGAAACACTGATAGCTCATGGAGACTTTAAATCTTCAGCTGTTAATGTGATGTACACACAGTGCAGACTACACTTATATGACTATAGTGCACTTTCATCATAAACTCTCATAATTTCTTTCAAATATTTATCTGTCATTTATTGATTGCCTTGTCCAGCAGCTCACATTAGTGTGCAAACCAATAAAGCCCAAGGCAAAAGATATTTGATATTCTCTCTCAGCTTGCCTGCTGAAATCCAGAATGATTTCATAACACTGGCATCATGAAAGCGTTATTCTCCTGTGCACAGTTTACTAGGACACATTCCTCATAATGAATGTAAATTAAAATGTAACACAATACAATGATGAACAAGAAGAGATCCACGCAAAGTAAAATTACAGATCTCAAAAGACACTCAAAATAAAAGTGAAAGTAAAGGGGTCCAAAAAAACACAATTTAGTAAAAACAGTTAGATGAAATGGACATTGCCGTGTTGAGAACAAAAAGTTACAAAATTATACAGTTAATATGCCAGAGTTAATTTATAGGTAGAGATGGCAAAACTGATCCTCAGTGGTCAGAGGAGGAATTTTAAAATACTGTTAGGTGTAAAGTGGTCACATTTGGTGTGGTTTTAATTGTATTGTATTTAATGGGAGTCCATTTAGTTTGGAGCATCTAAAACAGTGGTGGAAATAAGTAAGCAAATGTGCTCATGTTCTTATAGATTTAAATCACATGTTGCTCAACCGCTCCTGAAAAAAAAATCTAGATACTGAATAACTACATAAGTATAAATGTATACCTACATTACATTTTGTCAGTTCTTTTTTTGCATCCATCCTGTCACAGAAACTGCAATTCGAAAGGTGCTAAGGTCTATTATTTGGTGGTACTCCATACACACACACACACACATATATATATATATATATATATATATACATATGTACAATTATAGCATGGTGAATTTACATCTGGATATGCACAGATATGACATGATGAGTAAACATAAAAATATGTACGCATATGACTTAATAAATTTAGAGTATGACATGGAGAATCATTTCTATTGTTGCAGTCAAAAACATTACTGAGAGAAAAGACCAGTGTTAAACATTATATTATTACACATGAAGAGCTGTAAGAGAACAGTGTTATATTTTGTTGATTGATCTGGAAGAGATGTGAAGAGAGAACATGGTTTTAATTTTGTGGCTGGTTATATGGGAGCAAACGTTGATTGTTGACGAAGAGCTGTAGAGAGAGAAAAACAGTGTTGGGTGATGATGTGACACTGCAAGAGTGAGACGGAGAAGAATACCAGTGTTAGGTGATGATGTTGCAAACTGGAACAGCTGTAAAGGGGGAAACAGTGATAAGCGATGTTGCTGACTCGGAAGAGCTACAGGATAAAGACAGTGTTCAACATTTAGTACTACAAGAGCCATAAAGACAGTGTTACATGATGTAGATTTTAAGCCACTTTTATTGGACTGTATTTATTGGACAGACTCAGCTGTGATATTGATATTTTTCTTAAATAAAAGATCTAAATACTTCTTCTAGCACCGTTCTAAAATATTCTTGTAATCCATTCATTGGAATTAAAGGCCTAATCTAGACCCAGGCCAAAAGTAACCTTCAGTTGATGGACAGGGTGTTCACTTACTTTTGGCCACACATAAAATAGTGGTTACTACTAGTTTGGAGTTGTGACATATTTTTGCATACTCTAACTCTAAGCATGCAGTTATCATGGTTCATTGCAGAGAGCACAGGGCTCAGATCAAATCCCCCCATACAGCACCTGACCTTTTTCAGTGCTCATGTGCTCCTATGAGTGCATAACACTAGTGTGGATAGACAACAGCAGGCCTGAACACACAACAGACTGTGCTTCATTCTTGTTTTTTTTCTGCATTCACTGAGTTAAAGATTTATTTGGGTACCTTTAAGCAGTAGCACCCCAAATCCAAAGTATTGCACCTTGAAGCTGTTTCCCACACTTCTCTATTTTAATCAAAGCCTCGCATGATTTTGATCTTTCTATTTCGGAACTCCCAGGTACTAGTATGCGATACAGTAAGAAAGGATGTGGTCACTCAGCTCTTACAAGTCAAATGAATATGCAGATGCGGGTGTCATGAGGCCGGTCGCTGGCAGGGTTCCCTACATGCTTGCATCCTATTTATATTCTGTAAATGACTGTGGGATCGAGCTTCCATGTTAGTGAATCTCGTCTGCTTTTTTTTCTCCCAGACAGGATTTGGAGGTATTGACACAACCTCTACCTGGGGTTCTGTTCTGTTGTGCACACTGTGAATGCAACAGAGGTATGAAGTTGTTAAAAGGGTAAAAAAAAAAAAGGAAAACATCCTAACACATGGCTTTTCTCAGTTTCCTGAGCCAGACTCCTGCCATAGGGAAAAATGATGAGGAGTTAATCCTTTCTGAGGACATACATCGGTCAAATGCACATCGCATGAACCCTTCAGGCTTAGGTTGCAGGAGTGTTCCATGACACAAATTCAGTAGTGGACTTACCCCCTGGGATTGGCTGTGTGGGCTGGTGTAGGAGGTCAAATATGAATGCACACACACACAGTACGCTTTCATGCACACCTCAAATGATAGGTATACAATGAAGGCACAGACACGAACAGCACCAATAAGAACTTGGATTGTTTAGGATGGTCCACCAGTTTCCCACTGTGGCAGCACACTAGGATTTGTTCCAGTGTGACCAATGTTTGTACCACTGGTTGCTAAAAACAGATCAGACATAACAGCTAACAACAAGAAAGAAAACACACTCCTTTTGTTGGAACTGCAGCTAATACCCGCATAGTAATTCACTCTGAATGGAAACATGCACCAAATAGCCAGGATGTAAAATGTGTAAAGTAGCAGTAAATGTCAGAGCAGAGAGAACCAAAGGTTATTACCATTCATCTTTCTCCCAGCAGAGCTTCCACTGAGACTAGTTACAGTGACTCTGGTGTTACAGGAACTGATCTCAAGAGGGTTTTCCTGCACCGGAGCTGGTTCTTACACTATTAATCATAGCTGGACAGGGAACTATTCGAGCCAAGCATCTAATTTCACTTCCACTTTTATTTCTTCAAGCGTATGTGTAGAGTATGTGGTTGAAGTCCAGTGGTGTATGTAGAACTTTCTGTGTGTGTCTTTCTTTGGACTTGCTGGTCATGTTTGTAGTGTTGACTGGTGTAGGTGGCAAACTGAAATGGCTCCCCTTCACCTTTGTTGTGTCATGTTCCTTTTCTTACTTCCCAGATAGTGTCCTCTACTGTCCCATCACCATTATCCACACAAGAGCATTGATTGTAGCAGTAATAGGTTTACTGGCGAAGAAAAGATACTAATTGGCATTTCTGTGTGTGTGTGTGTGTGTGTGTGTTTCAACCCTTTCACAGAGCATGGAAGACCTTGCGGGCGTATATTGGTTTCACTTCTTTTGTGCCTTTAGAAATTAAAAGTATGACTTTGAACTGTCAAAAGTTCTGAAAGTTATTGTCAAATGTCATCAAGATGTCAGTCGAAGTTTTTTTTGCAGCTGCTTGCGTTTGGAAAGCATGACAACAATTTGTCTCTCACTGACACACACCCGACTCAAGGACACTTCATTATGTGGACAGGAGGACTGAACCACCACCCCTGCATTTAGAGGAGCGTCCGCTCTACCACCTGAGCCACAGCCGCCAAAATATATTGACTTTTTTTAATGAAAAGAGGTGTAGAAAGTCAAGTTTACTTTCCTCAAACTCAGAGAAACTCTGAGGAATATATTATTTTCTTATCCATACCAAAGCTTTTTTAGAAGAATGTGGGCTTTGTGTGGAACTACGCACAACCTCCACTGTGGTGGTGCCTCATTAATAACACCTTATGGAACTCTTCAGTGTAAAAAAAAATGTGACATTTTCTGGTCATTTTTACTAGAGCATGTAAGAGTAATTTGGAGAAGGTAAACTAATGGCGCCATGGCTTAACAACTTTCCAGCAACAAATTTCACAACCTAGAAACTTAATGTAAAGACAACGCTTGATTGTGCACTACTATCTGCTCCGATGCAATATGTACTCTGCTATATGTGCTGCATAGCATGCAAAGAGCATTGTAAAGAATGGAGTCAGAGTTGCTCTGCTGGACACACTGTGTGATGACACCATTTCTAATTCTAAATGTTTTTCTGCTTTATGTTCTGTATGAGGAACACTTTTCATATTGGTAGATGTATATGCTGATACCAGTATATCTGTGACAGGTCAGTATTGGCCAGTCAATATATTGATTAGAGTGTAATTTTTACTTAGATGTAAGTCTAGGAAATCATGTTAAAGCATCTATGTGTTAAAAATGTAGTCATCAGTTGTCATTTAAATAATGGCTATAATCTAAGAAACCTACACTTAAAAAAACTAAAAATGAGAGGTGTTCAAGCAAATGTCAGATGTATTTTCCATTCTCTTTTGCAGGATACTTCAACTTTGAAAAAAAATACAAAGTCAAAGCCTAAAGCCTCTGCTCCTTCAAATATATTTGAAATTAGTAAATCTGCAGCAAATCCTCACGTTTCAGTAGCATTCTGAGTTTCATGTCAACCAGGGGTCTGATGTAGGGGTCTGCAGACTGTTTGTAATATATCTCTAAATTCCACCTTTATACAATTGTATATTTCCAAATATCAAGTGGTCCATTTCGTCTGATTACAAAGCAAGTGTGTGCAGATATTAAAAAATATTTTTACGCTGGTGCCTCTACAACACACATAACACCTTTCTCTGCATAGACCTGTGCACGTGCCTTTGTGTAACACTGAAGAATCATAATTCCAGCCTTAGCAGTATAACTTAATCAATTACTGTGCACAATCCATTGCCATACAGCAAGAAAGCATCTTTGAAGCAACATTAAAACCAGGCATGTGGTGTCTCATGTATACGTGATTCAGTCAGAAATCAGGAGTTATCTGTGGATAGCATATTTAAAACACTGCATCACTGGGGTGTACTTTAAAAATAGATAGCAGACTTGTAAAATAAGATTAAATAAATAACGTGAATCATGTGGAAAATCCTGGTACGGTCTTCCAAGTATATGTTTCTACGGGGTGCTTGTTAGAGCCCACATGCCTGACTGTGTCAGTTCAACGTGTCTGAGCTGAAGGTTTGCTGTCATTCTGTGTTCTCCAGGTCGTCTGTTTCTGTTGGTGTGGGAGTGAGAAACGTGGAGGCTGTGATTAGCGGGCTGAGCCCGTGAGTGAACCTATGGCAGAGAGACAGCACAGTGCAGGTAAGAACTGCCAGAAACACGGAGAGACAAACACACAATATGTGCCCGACAGCGACACAACAAAACTGGACAAACTGCATGACATTCCTGGGGAGGCAGCCTTCTGTTGCAGGTTGTGGTACAACGTGACTAAAAGTCTAAAGCTTGCCAAGCAGCCTTTAGAAGTTGTGATCCATTACACGTAACAGCATAAAAGTGGTAGATAATAACAACACAAAAATGATTCTACTGATGATGTCAGATTAAACCGACAACAATGTTTAAGACTTTATGAGAGAGTCTATAGATCATCTATAGAGCCACTCCATAAGCATGGATAATAATCTGATGTTTGTATTTGTTCTCTCACAGTGTACATACTCCATACTATAGCATAAAGAATATAGATACATCGATCAGCCACAGCATCATGACCACTGACAGGTGAAGTGAATAACATTGATCATATTGGTACTATGTGCTGTTTTGCTGGAAAACCTTGGATTTTGATATCCTTGTTGATGAAACTTAGACATCCAAATAAATATTGTCCCCAAACAAGCACACTCCCTCATGCAAATGACAATTGCAAATGTCACTGCAATTGGAAAATGCACCCCACCACATGGAAAAACATCAATCAGAAACATGTTGAGGAACATGACAATGGCCCAATATGTTGATTTGACCCCCAAATTTCCTACACCCCATTCTGATCAAGCATCAACAGGATGCAGTGGAACAAGTTGGATTGACAGAGGCCCCACTGCACAAGCCAGAGTACCCAAAGGATCCACTGCCAGCGGCCTGGTGCCAGACCCCAAAGGACACCCTGAGAGGTCCTATTGGCAAAATGGTTCAGAGCATTTTAAAGCACATAAATGGGACCAACACAATATTAGGCAGGTGGCCATAATGTTATGCTTGAACGGTATATATATATATATTTCACTTAAATTTGGTTATTATGGAGCTGTGAACAAAAATGTGGTAGGTGTGAGAGTGAGAGTGTCTCCCTAGTTTGTCTATGCAGGAAGGATTTCAGATGAATTTTCCAGTCATCCATTTCAAGCATATCTAATAGAACACATACACCTTTTAGTTGATTGTTTGATTATAATTAGCCCGGCTATTCCCAAGTGGTCATACAGCAAATCATGAATCCACCACTGAATGGCCACCAGCCTCTCTGGGCCTATATAAATGCATTCTCTGTGACTTTCATCTGAATGAAGCAGCTTTCACAGTGTTGCATCCAAAATGTGTAATGCACCCAACAGACCACCAACAAAGTCTCTGAGGGAATCCTTTTCCCCTTATCACTGGGTGACTTGTTGTTTTAACCCATCCGTGTGTAGGACTCATCTCCACATTGGTACCAGCAAAAACTCTTGTTGTCATCCACCTTCCTCCTCCTTGTCATTTGTCTTCATTTTCCACTTCAAACTTATTTACCTGTATTCACCTTGACAAAGCCTCACAAACAGCATAGCTCCCAACAATATTGTCTTCTTGTTCCTTGAAAACAAAACACTGCAACTACTACTACTGATAATCTCTCTGATAATTTATATTCCTTTGCCAACTGTGTCTCGGATATTTGAATATGGTAATGTAGTTGTCTGATATCTGCCCACACAGGCGGCGTAATGACTTGATTGTTAATCGCCCAATAAGAGTGACCTGAAGCATGTTTTTATGCTTCAAGTCTCTTTTCTTCAGTTCTGGACACACAACTCAGGGACTGTATACATGCATTGTGTATACTGTGGCTCTGAGCGCTGCCAAAACACGGGGAATCTCTGGTTCAATACTGCGCTTGAATGCACTTAGGACTGATGCTGCTAACTCACACTACGCCTTCTATGGAGACACATGCTCCTTCTATTTAAGTGCTTGGCAGGCTGTCTAACAGTGTCTAAAATGCATAGTTTGTTGTAAAAGTTGTAAAAGGTCATGGCTGTTGCGGAGGCACGATAATTTCCAAAATTTGCCTGAACGTCATGAATCTGAACCTGCTTCAGAAATTATGTTTCATTGTCTGCTTTTAATAATCAAATGTCTGGAACCACACAATAGACCGTAATTTACTATTTCTCTGGTGCACTATCTTGGAATGAGAATGCTGAGCAGGGATTGACCCTCGCTGCACTCCTTGTGACTGGCAGGGAAGACCACGGGATGGATGTTAGATATACGTTACTTCTAATTGCCAAAGCCTTTTGAGATTCTCATATCCAGAAAAGCTGCAGTAAAAAAAGACTAGTTTCAGGAAATAAGGGGGGAGTTTGAACTAAAATTGTCTCTGGGCTGAGGCGGAGCTGCGAGAACAAACACCAGAGGCTGCGGCTTTTGTACTTTATATAAATCAATGTTTGCAACAAGCTTCCTGCACATTTCAGAGGATGAGAAACTCTATATTTTAAACTTTATCCAGCAGTTCTCCTTGAGCTATTTAGATAAAGCCTCATTTCCAACCTAACAGACTGAGTCAGCTCCTCCACTGACTACATTTAAACATCTCTTTTTTTCTCCTTATTTTACGGCTGCCATATTTAAATATAACTAAACTTGCAAATGAAGACAGCTGATACAAAGACTGCTTTTGATCAGGACAGTTGGAACACTGTAGGTTTAGTGGAACAGCTGACATTTGTGTGAGGAGTGGGGATGTTGGAGTGCCGTGAGAGCTTCGCGGGGTTCATCATTCCTCGAGCTAATCCAGAGATGTCCTTAGGAATGACAGATGTTTGACTTTAAAGACATTGACAGCAGATACCTCTTTCATCCGCAGAAGGCAGCCATGCGTCACCTCCCAGCCCTCGAACAGCAAATCAATCCGTAGCAACCAGGTTGGACAGGAGGCCACCAGGAGCAACGCAGTCAAATAAATAAATACAGAGACAGAAGAATGCAGACTGCGTCACACGTTCACTGGGAGTGACTTTTTAAAAAAATCATGAAGCGTGGAGGACTGTATTTGTTAAAATATTTATGGTTCTGCTGGTTTTGAGTTGTCACAACCAGTACTAAACAGTGTAAGGAAAATATCTGATATTTTTCAATTTCTTTCCAATTTACAGTTTTTAAATTGGAATTAAAATTATGATTAGTTAACCTGCAGTGTAAATTTTTGCACTTCTGCGGAAACAGCACAACCATGGCTAGAAGAGAGAACTCAGGATGTCTTCTGTGTAGTAAAATGGAGTTCTTATGCCATAAATCATAAAATAAAACAAAATTTGTTGGAATCAACATGTACAATATTTTTCAAAGTGCAAACAGTTGTGACCAATACTTACAAAGAAACATTAGCTTTACATGTTATAGATATTTTAATTAAATTCAATCATGGAGTAGTGGGGTGACACCAAAACGTCACACTGGAGTTGGCAGGTCCGCGTACTACAGCCACTGCGGCGTACAAGAGCCTCGGCAACGGTTGGCAGCGTTCGGCAATGCTTGGCGTTACCCGGTGGCATACTACAGCCTTGGCAATGCTCGGCAATGTTCAGCGATGCTCGGCGTCGCCCAGCAGCAGCAAGCACAACTATTCGTGTATCAAAATGTTCTCCGAATGCCACCACAACAAACTAATATTCTGATATTTGAATATTCAGGACCAGTCCTGTAAACTTCATGAATGTTTGCAGCATATTAGCATAGATCCATTTCTGAATTAATTTTTAAAAAATGCAAAAATAATATCTTACATATATGAGATGTTACATTGCTGCTTGTTTATTGCTTTGCTTTTCATATACAAATGTTTAATTCAACATTTATACACTTCTAGTTCCCCCCGAGTCCCTGATGTTTCGATTTCAGATCTTGAAAGGTGATTGATATCATATGTTAGATGCTGTTTACTCTCCTTTTACTGCATCATACTCGATCAAACAGCCAACTGTGAACGGAACACAAAAATGATATGACCATTTAGATCATTTATTAACTGCCCTGATCATACAAATACAACTACAAACACTTTAGCTGACTATTTTTCTGTAATCTTCTGACTGTGTGAACTCACATATGCTGCAATGAATCAGTCACCACATAGTACCATATGCTGTATAGGTTAGATGTATTTCTGTCTTCTTTCAGCCCTATAATGCTGATGTTCCTTTGACGTTTCAGATTTCTTTAAAAGCCACAGGAGAAGATTGCAAAGCAGAATCGTGCATTCTCCCTCTCAGTGCAATGAAATTTCCTGCAGACAGGATTTCATGTATTCTTCCCCATCATTTTCTTTCAGTCAGGTCCTCTTATCCCTAAAGAGCCTGAGCAGTGATTGCAGCTGAGTGGATCAATCTGAGAATTGCCCGTGAAATTCAGAGCGTTCCCAGGCTGAAATCCTTCTGATTACGTTTCACGGATAATGCGAGGATTTTACGCGCCGCGCAAAGTGTACACAATCTCTGGCGCACCTTCCGAGTATCGAGTTGCATCCCCTCATGGGTGACTCCCGACGGCTGGAGGCTCTAAAAGTCTTTTCAAATCGCCTTTCAGTTCATCTACTTCTCCCGCTCAGGACTGATGCAAATGGGAGACCAAGATCGATCAGAGTCTTCTCCCACATTCACTCGCTCAGTCAATTTCATTTACAGTCTGACTTTCTTTGATACTGTGCTGCTCTGCTTTGTTCTCGAAAAATATACACCGATCAGTCTGCCCAATCTTCAGACTAGTGTTTATAAATGCCATTGGCTGTAAGGGCATCAAAACCTTCGTTTAACAAAGAGACAAATATGGGTTGCCTATTGCACAGGAGTGGCCTGCAAGCTTTGACTACAACATTCTCATGCCTTTTTTTTGATTAATAAAACTGGTATCTATTGAAATCTCCACTGAGATCATCTTATTTTGAAAATCCAAGCTCATATGTTGCAAATTTAAGTCACCAACAGTATATTTTACCTGCTGTGAGGACAGTTTAGATCAGGGGTGCCCAATCCTGGTCCTCGAGAGCCCCTATCCGGCATGTTTTAGATGTTTCCCTCTTCCAACACACCTGATTCAAATGGTCAGCTCATCGCTCTAGCTCTGCAGAAGCCTGATAACGATCCCGATCATTTAATCAGGTGTGTTGGAAGAGGGAAACTTCTAAAACATGCTGGATAGGGGCTCTCGAGGACCAGGATTGGGCACCCCTGGTTTAGACCAATCAGACATAACATTATGGCCACCAAATTGTCTTGGTCCCTCTTATGTGCTCTAAAATGCTCTGAACCATTGGGCATGGACACGAGGACCTCTCAGGGTATCCTATGGGGTCTGGAAACAGGACATTGGCACTGGATCCTTTGGGTGCTCTGGATTGTACTGTGGGGCCTCTATCAATCAAACTTGTTCCACTGCATCCTGTTGATGCTTGATCAGAATGGGGTGTAGGTAGTTTGGAGGTCAAATCAACATGTTGGGCAGTTGTCATGTTCCTCAACATGTTTTTGATGTATTTGCCATGTGGGGTGGGGTGCATTTTCCTGCGGGGGTCGGCCAATGACATTTAGGATTGCCATTTGCATGAGGGAGTGTGCTTGTTTGGGGACAATATGTATTTGGATGTCTAAGTCTCATCGCATCACGGATGCCAACATCCAAGGTTTTCCATCAGAACACCACATAGTACCAATATGATCAATGTTATTCACTTCACCTGTCAGTGGTCAGAATGTTGTGGCTGATTGGTGTATGTCTGAGCATAAGCATGAAAGAGTCCTTGAAAGACTTACAAATGTATCTGCAATTTGCAAAAAAGAATCATTAATAAAACCTTATATTGATGCCATTTGGAATCAAGTGTAAATGTTGCTCATAAATGACTTTTGTGAAACAGGCCTTTGATGTAAAAAGTTAAGCGCTTTGTGTGTCTTTCACTCAAATGTCAGTTCCTTCATTTTTTTGTTCATTTAAGACTAATTTAATGCAGTTACAAGGAAATTTGACACATTTTTCCTAAACTTTAGTTTAAAGTCAAGGACATGTAAAAGTGTGTGGACTGACCAGTGTTTTTGTCCATTTTTTCGGCAAGTGACATTTAGTTACCTTTAGTAAATAGAAGCTCTACAGCCCGGCCTGCTTAATGGATTTAAAGGTTTTAGATCCTTGTTTATTATGTTAATCAAAGGCTTTTCTATCTTGATGCACTAAACACGATACCTTTTAAATAATATCGACTCTGCCGTCAGCCTTCAAAAGCTGCATGTAGTGTTCAATGCTACCGCTCTCTGTGACCTGCTTTATATTAAGCCAGCTTGTCACCCTTCATACCTGCTGCAGAGCGAGAAGAGTGACAAGCAAATCTCAGCAACACGGACTCCAACTGCTTAGTCTGATGCCGCGTTTGGTTCACTGATAAGCTGATTCAGTTTGTCAGGTGGTATTACGGCTGTCGGCCTTCATGCCGCCGACTATCATCTCTCCGAGTCAGTGGGGCTGTAGTAATTTCGGCTCTCGCAGATCAAAGCCGCCCTTCCCAGCCCTTCCCGGAGGGTGGGGGGCAAACTTCACTCGAGCCCCAAAAGGCTGAGCATCACAGGCGGCAGAGGGGTTGGAGGTCAGGGAGATATGGCTCTTTTGCTCATCAGGCTCTCAAGCAGCGCTCTACTCAAAGAGTGACAGGCGAGGAGCTTGATACTGTTACTTTGTCGGCTTTCTGTTCATCAAGTCTAATCTTTCAGTCAATAAAATAATTAGTTGAAGCACTGCTGAATGTTAAGTGTTGCCTTGAGGACTAAATAACCCCCCAGACCATCAGAGCTCCTCCTCCATGCTTCATGGTGGGAGCCACGCATGCAGATACCATCAGAAGATGTGTCTGAACTCTGGGAGGAGCTGATGCGGGCTCTAATCTGAGGTGCTGTTAATTGTTGTTAACTTCTTCTCTGCAGCACAGGGGATTCTCGCTCTTCCTTTCCTGGACAGCCCTCATTAGAGCCAGTTTAATCACAGCGTTTGATGGTTTTGGTGATTGGCGAATTGAAGAAACTTGTAAAAGTTCTTGAGCTTTTCTGGTTTGACCCTATCTGGCACCTTTGTATCTACAAATAACAGTTGACAGTCTGGTTCTCTTTACTTGGCTGAGAAGTCTGTGCAATGATGTGGATTCTTCCAGTACTTAAATGGAACAATTTGTAGTAACAAAACTGATAGTCTCAAATGCATTAGAAATGCAAGAAACCCCACCAGCTAAAGTGTAATCTAATAAATTATGGGTTAAATTCAGTGAAAATCTCCTCACAGTCCACTACACTACAAAAACTCAACATCTTACCAAGTTTATTCCTCTTATTTTCAGTCAAATTGCCTTAACCCACTTGATTTAAGATAAATTCACTTTACAAGTAACATTTCAACAAGATGGAGGGACTTGTTTTCAGACAGTGCATCTTAAATATCTTGTTAAGTCAAACAATCTTGAAATTATCTTGTTTTGAGTTGTATTTTACAAGAAACAAGGTTCATTTCACATTTCATACATTTTTCAAGCTGAGGTGTTGTTTGTATAAGATAAATGATTTTGATTTAAGAAATAAACTTCACTTGATTCAAGTAAGTGCATTTTATTGGAAAATCACCAATTCGTATCAGAAAACAGCTGCATGTGTAAAGTATGCGTAAAAAAAAAAAAAAAAAAAATGTCTGCTTTTAAGTTAAAAACACCTACTTTTGGGCGTAGCTGGCTTCCCCTCAAACACAACACCTTCAAATGCTGTCAAAACGCAACTAAATATTAGGATTTCTAGTGAACTGTGAGAAGACATTACATCTCAAAATGCTTAAATGAATTTATGTAATCTTATTTCAAGTACAAGATGGTCTTAAATCTAGAGAAGAGTCACTATAATACAACTAAAAATAAGTTGAATACATCTCAAGAAGTTGACATTAAACTTTAAAAGCAAAAATCTATTTTTGAGTGAAAACATACTAGTTCTTTAGAATGTCTGGCTTATTCTAAGACACCCAATCTTGACAATGCTGGTAAAATATGTCTTAAAATAAGTTTTCCCTGCTAATTTTAAGACCTCAATATTCTAAATATCATGTCTTATTTCAAGAAATCTTACCAAGCAATTTTTTACTTGTTCTATTAGCAGATTTTTTCACTTATTTCAAGGTAAAAGTGCCTTGAAATAAGTTTTTTTTCTTGTTTTGGGAGGGGCATTTTTTCCAGTGTAGCTGTCTGATCTGTGTTTTCATTGAAGAAAAATCAGGTGTTCGTGCACAACTCTTGCTCTGTAAATACAAAAAAAACAAATTGCCAATCCACACAACACTACTCAAGCGTGTCCTGTACACATCTGTGCTTGTGCATGTTCATGCTCATTCATAGGATTGGAGCCATATATCTGGCACATGCTGTCTAAATATGCTAATTCACTAAATATGGAAAGTCTACTTTTAACTTTTGAGGCATTTGTAGACTAGAGATCATCCCAGATGATGGTTAGGGTATTACCTTGACTGCCTTAATGCTATTAGGGTCTGGAGGGCAGAAAACCCTCTGCAGCTTAATGCTGATAAGACGGAGGTCCTGGTTGTTGCTCCAGAAAAGGTTGTCACTGGGATCATGCAAAGTATTGGGTATCTTTCCACTGCTGCTCACTCAAACCTATGTAATTTAGAGGTAATATTTGATAAATCCTTGTCATTTGACACCCATGTGAAGCACCTGATGACATCTTGTTTTTTTTTCCATTTGAGAAATATTCGCAAACTGAGATCTGCAGTTTCAACTGCGGAGCTGGAGACGATTATACACGCCTTCATTTCATCTTGCATTGACCACTGTAGTGCACTTTTCTCCTCACCTAGTATTTCTGCTCTTAACCATCTGCAACAATCCAGAATGCTGCTGCAAAACTACTAACTAGATCAAATAAACGCTCTCATATTACCCCAATAATGAAATCCCTTCACTGCCTCCTTGTCACATGTAGGATCCAGTTCGAAATTCTAATTATCACTTACAGAGTGTTACACTGTCAGGCTCCTAATTATGTTGCTGAGCTGCTTCATCCATACCAGTCAGCTCGCTCTCTGAGGTCAAATTTGTTGCCTGTCCCTCAGACTCGAGGTGATCGAGCTTTTGATCCAGTAGCATGTACATATTGGAATGCTCTGCCTGCATCCTAGAGGTCTGCTGAGTCTAACTTGTATGCACTAGCTCTGTATTTGCTGTATTTTTGTGTATTGTTGTGTACTGTGTTTTTTCACTATGCACTGTGCAGTTTTGCACTTTTAACTTCGTGGCTCAGGTAGTCACTTTATCGTTTTGTGTTTTCCTGTATTTTTATATTGCCTTTGTTAAAGCATTTCATGACCTTTGTCTGTGAAAAGCGCTTTATAAATACATTTTGCTTACTTACCACAAGTGTGCAAAGGCAAACAATGACTACTTTTGCAAACATGCAAATTAACACATTTTGCAATGTCCATGCTTTTTTCTCATACATACTCTACATAACTCCATATGTGATATTTCGTGGTTCTTGTGTAAAAAAAAGAGAAGAAAGAAAACCCTTTGAATGACTAATATAGTCAAAATGTAGCTTTCACTGTCAGGTGTTGCTGTTAATTTGTTTGACCCCTGTATGTGGAATATTCTCATAGCAGGCGTATACTATTTTCAGAGGATATTAAGCATTAAAACCCTAATTAAACCCAATAAATTGGTCAAAATTGCACAGTCTGACTTAATTAAAAGTGCCTAATGCCTCTCTAATGGGCTGATAGAGGGCTCCGTCACCTCCCCTCCAAAAACACCAGCTCAACACGCTATGATAAGACTGTGAAAGATGTCTAATAGCCTTGGCTCTTTCTCTCCCCACTGAATCACACTGCACTCTCCCACATCCTCGCCCTATCCTCGCTCTAATTTGCTCTCATCAGGGAAAAAAGCACACCACCTCTATCCTCAGCCGGTGACGATGCTTTATTTCCGACTTTTTCAGTTACATGTCTTTTTTTAGGGCTGAAAAAAGCAAGGCAGCATCCATCCCAGCCTCACACTGCATACTAACTACCTTTTAATGTTGCCGATGTAGGTGCTGCTTCACTGTTGCGTAAGCATCACCAGACATAGACGAATGCTTCAAATGTTAATGTCCAATAACTGCCAGGTTGTGGATTCAGAAGATGACTTGCCCACAGCCTTTGCCTTATTATGTCTTGTGAGGAGGAAGAGAAGAGGTGGTTAATATCAGCGTTGGCATCAGATTAAGGTGTTCCGTCAAGGTTAATTGGTCCCACTTCTGAGGCTGGAAACACTCTTCGTTCACGCCAACGTCATCCATTCCAAACACTTAAATTGCCAGTAAATAGAAAAGATGTGCACATCATTATCTCAAATGTCTCTTCACCAAAGCCTATTACAAGAGGTCATCATCCGTCACCTTGTTTACTGTTTTCACTGGATTTCATCTCTTTTTTTTTTGCAGTAGACAAAATGCTGATTACCCACTTGAGTTCCATGAACAATTCAGAGTTATGGAATATGAAGCTAATGCGAATGTGAAGACAGCTCAATAGGTGGCATGTCAAGCTCACCAACCTTTCCATGCACCTCGTGCGTGTAGAAGAGCATTACACCTTCATAAACTGTTGTCTTTGGCTGTGAAATGCTCAGCCTCCATGTTCACCAGCTACTCTGCAACTGTTTCTGTCTGCTGTTAGCGGCGGAGCAGGTTGTGTGCTCTGAGTTTTCTGTGAAAACAGCTGTCTGCTGCAGTCAAATACAACGCTGTGAGAGCAGTGAGGGAGAATCTAAACAGTACAAAGCACTCTGAAGCTGAAGGCAGCTCCAGATTTGGCTCATAATTATCTGAAGCTTCAATAATATGAGTGTCTTCCTTCATATTGTTATAATATCAGTTATAGCCACTTTAAGATCAAGTAAGGAGAAAATATTAAATGACTTTAAGTGAAATTTTTGCCTCAAATTAAAGTTTTGGAACTTTCACAGAAACATATTGGCCTTAATTTGCACCACCCAGTGCAGTTTTGCTTGCACTTCAATATTCTGTATACTATTTGCCTGAATTTACCTCCAGCTCTCATATATTCTATTACACACACTGTCAAGAAGAATGTAATTGTTTGTTTTGGCAGTCATTTTTTACACAAGAAGGGTGATTAGTTAAGTTATGAATTTGTCAGCTGGTCCATTATATGACATTGGTGACCCTGTAACTATTTATCTTAACCATGGACTGTATATACACGTGGATGGACCCTTTGTGGCATCATCCATAGGATTTCTGAACAGCGGTTTTGAAACACAGTGTGGTAGCTCCAGCCAACACCATCTAATCCAAAGAGAGCAAGAGGTGGGCCAAAAGCCTCTAGACTATGGACTGTCTTGTGGCAGCACCTATCTGTCATTCAAAGCAGTCACACCCTTTTTATGCATGAAGTTAAGTTTTAAAACAATTTTGTTAGCTATTCACCCCCCATACAGTTGTCAAGGATGAGTAAAACGCTATACAGACTAAAAACATTTTTTTGTACCAGACTGTAAACATGTTTATTTCTGTTGTAAAGTTCAGCATTTTAACATGCAGGTCTATGGGAACTGACTCACTTTTGTAGCAAACCTCAGGTGGACATTCAAGGAACTGCAGTTTCAACACATCTGCACTGGCTTCATTTTTCAGCCCCAGTGATTACTGCTCGGTCTTACTCTCTTCCTTCTTTTCCCTTTCTTATTTTTTTCCAGCTTTCGGATTGTAAAACAGAGTATGACTTCACCGCTTAGTCATTGTGCTCAAGTACAAAGACATTTTGTCTGGCATCTCTCTGGGGTCAATTTTCTCCAATAACCAACACGTCGGTCCATGACGAATTAACTTGAAAGCTAATAAAATGCACTTTGCTGTGGAATTTCATTATCCATAGAGGACACATCCTATCCACAGTTTTGACTGATCCCATGACCTTTCCACCACCATTAATCACAATTTTTTAAATGTGCATAAGAAATATTGAAATCTAATCAAAATCAGATGTTATTCCAACCATAGGGAATGTAATTCTGTAAAAACACAGATTAAACACAGATTCAGAAAAAAAAATTATGACCACTGAGAGGTGAAGTTAATAATATTGGTCATATTGGTACTATGTGGTGTTCTGATGGAAAACCTTGGATTTTAGCAACTGTGTTGATGAAACCTAGACACCCAAATAAACATTGTCCCACAACAAGCACACTCCCTCATGCAAATTGAAATCCCAAATGTCACTGGCCTACCCCTGCAGGAAAATGCACCCCACCACATGGAAAAACATCAAACAATCAGGAACATGTTGAGGAACATGACAATGGCCCAACATGTTGATTTGACCTCCAAACTTCCTACACCAGTGTAAAAATCTTTAAAATAGAGTCAGTGTTTGCTCTGCAGTTAGTACTGTCAGAGATTAATTAATTTAGAAAAACAAAAATCTTGCTCCAACATTTTCACATGTATGAGAATCCACAAAATAAGGTATAAGTTGCTGGTGTGAAGTGAACAGTCCTGTAGTGTGGTAGCAGCAGCTCAGTACCCAGTGGACCAGATCACACAGGCAGTCTGGCATAGTAGCAGATATGTTCTTCCTCCTAGGGGACCACCATATGGAAACTCTGTGTGTGTCTGCCTGGCATTGCACCAGTTTGCTTCTTTACACTGCCATGAATACACACAGGCCGGCCAGGCATTGTTGAATCCGGCTAAATCTCTAACACTGCTGTCTTCATGCTTCTCAGCTCTGCAGAGTTAATAAGTCAGACCATTTTACAGTCTGCTGACTACTGAGGCAGTGGCATGTGAAATGGTGCACGGTTAGAACAAAATTAGAAAAAAACATGGAATGGATGTTACATAGCACCCTGAGTTGTAGTTCATATCCTACTTGTGGTTCAGTGTTCAAAATCCAGTAACTATTATCATGTTGTTGTCATAAATCGTTGTCAAATAGATTTCAAATTCATTAAAACTATATTTATTACTGAAGGGGAAAATGATGTGTCTTGTTGCATGAGAAAAGCTTCTTCACTTTGCAAACCTCTGAGTGGGTGGGTGGTGCACGTGTTTGATTGACAGCTGAGCCAGCAGGGTCACACAGACACACTGTAAACAAACTTGTGCTGGTAACAGCAGCTAACAAGACAAGGACAGACAGTAATTCATTAGCAGTGGTACTGAAGAATAAGGTCCACACCATTTAGAATCTCAAGTGGTGGATGTCGACATTTGCAAAGTGGATTGTGCTGTGCTGTCGCTACTACTAGTGACTACTTGGGCATCTAGCTTCCAAGGAAGTAGAAGATAAGTAACACTTTAATAATGTGTCAATGCTAAAAGTTGGGTTAGGCAAAGAAAGGATGATGGTTTGGGTTGAGAATCTTTGTCAGGATGGCTAATATGATTACATTATCGAAAAGTCATGGTTAAAAGAAACATCAAAACAGGAAAACTCTAAATGTCTCTATTAAGTCAAATGTTTTGCCCACCCATCCATCTACCTCAACCCCTCCCTATGCTGACTTTGTGGCACTACAACATTGCTTTGCTTCCGTCGATAAAACAGCATACATTTAAGGAGAGATCACAGTTTTAGTAAAAAAATAAATAAATAAATGTTTTCATCAGGTTTGGAGAGCTGAGGTTGAAATAAGATTATAGAACAATCATGGTGATGGTTAGTTTTACTGGTGGGAAGCAACGAGAGAAATAAACACCTGTCTTAATGTCCAACATTTCCTTGACTCATTGAATCACCATAAATTGTGAGCTGTCAAAATGCAATTATATACACCTTATAGTTTTGACCTTTTCTCAAAAGAGAGCATGTAACTTTAAGAAGTGTTTGAAGTACCAGCAAAAGAACTAGTAATTAGATTTCTTCTAGATTGTAGTCTTCTTGCTTTGTGCTGCATTTAAGTGGCCCATCACTTGTCAGATAAAACCATCCTACATGGAACTCGAAACTACAGCTGGACGGCCATACGTATTTACGTTTCAACAAGGTTTTCTAGAACTTCCACTTGCACACACACATACAGAATCATCCTCCACCCTCTTGCTTCTAATCATCATTAAATCGGTGAATGTCGCGGCTGCACTTGTTTGGACCCAAGGCTATTCTTCCATATCACATTTTGCTCTCATTTTCCGATAGGACTGATAGATAAATCAGAGTTGCTTTAATCAGCGTTATCATTGCCACCCAAAAACAGATACAGCATCACTGCAGGTATCCTTTGGATATCCTAATCTTCTCTCCAAAGCCCAAAACACAACAGCAGAGGGTGTTATCAGGATTAACAAACCTCAGTCTCCCTCTTCATTGTCTCTGGGGCTTGACCAAACTGTTAATTTAAAATGTTTGTTTACTCCACCGGGTTTGGAATTTGGCATTCAAAGCATAGCTTAGAGTTTTTTGTTCGACAGTATAAATTCATTAAGTGGAATAAGTACAACCTGGTGGACAATATTTTCTCGGCTGGATTGGTTTTCTGAAATTATGATGGGCTTTCTGTGTTAAAATCAACTGGATGTGAATACAGAAATGTTCTGTTTTTTTACCCAAAGCTGACACTATCAGCAATAATAATAAAGTGTAAAAGAAAAAAGGTTCCAAAACCCCAATGAGGGCTTTGAAAGAGCTTTGTCTTCCTGTGAAAATTGATTCTTTGAAGCATAACACCGTGCCAGTATCTGTGTGGTTGCGTCTCTGGAAACAGCTGCTGTATACGCCCCACCGTTTCCTCTGTGAGCTGCCTCTTCATTCACATGGGATTAGGTTTTGATGCCAACAGCGACGTGGAGCTGCAGGATTCTGTCAAACTGTCTGAGCAGCTAAAATATCTTTCGCCTGATTGTGCAAGTAAAATTCTGATTCCATAGAGTGTAACATGTGTTTTTCGCACAAAGATTCGATGTTACTAGTTCATAATGTTGAAATATCTGAGCCCTGTAGTCTCAGCGGGCCAGCTCCTTTTAATACATTAATTTTCACAAATGATAAACCCATGCATCTGTAGCTGTTATTAGGCCCATTGGTTATGAAGTGGTTTAAAATAGAAAGTCTGCACAATCCGAAAACCTCAGCATATTCCAGCCTCTTTTCTCAACACGCTGTAATTACTGTGTGAAACTTCACTGAGAGGTTTTACAACATTAGTGCTGTCACAGATTTTTATGAAACTCGGAGTATGAGAAGAAAAAAAAAACATCTTACTCTAGCACATAGGCAGACAATGGATTTTTGTATTACATAACAAACAAGACCTCACTGGAATCATGCTTCATTGAGATAATTATGATGAATTCATTTCAGCTAGTGCAATCCAGTCTGCTCCATCATAGAAGTGGCATAATAACATTTTTGAAATCTAAAAGCACAGTCCAAAGAAAGGCAGCCCCAGTATTAAAACTGGAAACTCAAAGTCATCAGCGAGTCTCAATGCAGAAGTAATCTAATAATGCTCAGAAGCTAAGAGATGTAAAAAAATAATCTGTCAAGGAGTTGACTCAGTCAGCAATGAGGGTTTAGTTGTCATGTTAATAATGTTAAAAATTCAAAATAGTAAGGTTTTAATTCCAGTCTTTTTATGGACCCTCTCAATGTTGGGGTCTTGGAGTCATGACACCTAAATTTTACATGCATTCTCTATTTTATTTTGAAGGGAAATGTATTTTCTCCAGGATAAGGTTGTTTGTTATTCATCACAAACAGGTTTCTAATCAACATGCCTTTGCCATTATTTTCTGGTTATACTGTTGCTCCTTTTTAGCCCACAAATTATATATTAAGTTTTGACAGGGTTTGTTACCCCATGAACCCAGAAAAGGGGAAGAAAAGCTTCACAACATGTTCTAAAAAGATGCATTTTAACCCAAACAATGATGTTTTGCACAAATTTACACACCTTTTTACAGTTAACATTGATTATATTGGTACTATGAGGTGTTCTGATGGAAAACCTTGGATTTTGGCACCCATGTTGGTGAGACTTAGACACCCAAATAAACATTGTCCCACAACAAGCACACTCCCTCATGCAAATGGTAATCACAGATGTCACTGGCTTGGTCACTGTTTTTCTTTTTGCATCTTGACAGATTTTCACAAAACTTTGCATATTTGCATATAAATAGATAGAGGGCAGCCTAATTGTTCCAGGGATGTAGTGCATGACTGTGTTGACTGGACACTCTGAACCTCTCAAAAAACTTAATGGATTGTATAACCCCTTTTGTTTTCCTTAATGGATGTATTTGTCTTGAGTTGTTTCCTCCAGGGTACCCGTCACACTCTGGATGATATAAACTGAAGGTTAGCTGTGAGTGCCATGTTTACCTTGTATTTCTTTCCAATTTTGGCAAGTCTGCTCCGGGAAAAGGCATGTGCTGCATTCGCTGCCAGCAGTTCTTGTTTGCAGCATAATAATGAATACTAATAATGATGGATTACTGAAGAGAACAACTAAATATGATGAATATGGGGCACAATCTGCAGTAATAAATATGTTGTTTATTTAAGATCCCTGCTTGATTTGTGGATTTTTTTTCATATTCACAATGCAAAAAGTACTTAAAGAACAATGTACTAGCACAGGTGAGTGCATGCAAAACAGGCATGTTCAAGATGCAGCAACATGACCAAATCTCGAAACACTGCAGAGTGCTTCAGTCGCTTCTTGACAGTTTTTGTCATTCAGGTACAATCCTCAGGTGTGATTATTACACCTGACCGGTAATCGTTTTCACCAGGTTTATATCAAAACCGCAGCCGAATCCTGTCAAAAAATAAACCGCTGAATAACTTGTTCAGTCGGTCATGTTTGGGGAGGCAGAAATGTAATCCCTCCGTCTTAATGCAAGCAGCGTGTCCAAGCAGAGACAGAGGATGAGTGGGAGAGCGGTGGGATAAACGCTTGCTGCACTGGAGGAGGCATTCAGACAGAACAAAGGACGGACCCACCCGCTCTCCCACTCCATCTCTGTCTTTTTTTCTCTGCCCTTCTCATGTTTGCATACAGACACAGCTTTGTATGGGCTGCCTTTAACACACTGCCTCCATGAAGCCATGACATTAAACTGTCGCTGAAACACTGTTAAAGGCTGATGTCCAGTGGGAGTTGAGATAGAGGGTTTTCCACGATTCTGCAGTTCCATTTTTTAAAATAATATTTGCAAATGTAATTATAAACCACTGGATATGAACCGTGGGGTGGATTAACAGACCACCCATGTCTTTGTCCCACTTACTGGAACCTGAAAAATAGTGATGTCACTTCATCTGCTGAATCAAGCAAACGAGACTGCAGTGCAACACTAAAGCTGTTTTCTGAAGAGCTGACACACAATGACGATATACAGTAGGACAGTGGCATGTCCCGATGCGTCAAGACATCAACCAACAATGACACGCATCAAGACAACTGCCGATGTGGTGACTGTAATCTTAACCACTCTAGCAGCTTATTGAAGCTGCAATTTATAATCCTATGATTCATGTTAACTTTGCAGTCATCACCGTGGTTGTATGTTGCACATGATTTTTACATAAATCTGTAGTACTAGTTTGCTCGTACTAGTTGCTCAGATATCTACATCTGTGGCGGATCATTTCCTCTCAGTTATCAACACCGATCAGGCATAACATTATGACCCCCTGCCTAATATTGTGTTGGTCCCCTCATGTGCTGAAAAATGCTCTGAACCATTGGGCATGGACAACAGGACCTCTCAGGGTGTCCTATGGGGTCTGGAACCAGGACGTTGGCACTGGATCCTTTGGGTACTCTGGTTTGTGCAGTGAAGCCTCTGTCAGTCAAACTGCATGATCGCAATGGGGTGTAGGAAGTTTGGAGATCAAATCAACATGTTGGGCCATTGTCATGTTCCTCAGCATGTTCCTGATTGATGTTTTTTCCATGTGGTGGGATGCATTTTCCTGCGGGGGTAGGTCAGTGACATTTGGGATTTCCATTTGCATGAGGGTTTTCCAGCAGACCACCTAGTACTGATATGATCAATGTTATTCACTTCACCTGTCAGTGGTCATAATACTGTCGGTGATCAGTGTAAAGCTGGATCACAGTGGATGCAAGTCTTCATCATTGGTGGGTCACACATGTCATAGTTCTTTATACATACTTGCTTGTTTTATATGTTTAGAACCCATTTTTCCAGATTTCTCCAATAGAGATTGCAAGAACAAAATTACAAAACAAATTACAGGCAAAGTGGCCACATTTAAGGGATCAGCCACAACTTTAAAACCACCATCGTTTTCCCATCATGCCGCCAAAGCAGCTTTCGTTCTTTGGTTCCGTTTCCTCAAAGGATGGAAACTAGACCTGTGTTGGACTTTGTGCTGTTTGAAATCAGGATGTTGGCAGCAGATCCTTTGGGTTATGTGGGATGGAGCCTTTTTCCAGCACATTCTGTAGATGCTTGAACAGCTTGGGGTCTTTTTCGTGTTCTTCAGTCTGTTCCTAGATAGATTTTGCGATGAGGCAGGGGGGCATTGTTCTTCTGGGGGAGGCTGCTGCCATTGTCACAAGGGGGTGTCCTTGGACTGCAGCAATGTTCAACAGCGCTAGGTGGTACGTGTCAAAGTAACAGCCATATGAATGCCAGGACCTAAAGGTCCCCAGCAGAACTTTGCATTGTGAGAAGTGCGATTTGCAAATATTTTGTTGTTTTCCTTGAAATGAATAGAATGCTGCCTATGTTTACCATCATAATTTAGCATGCTAGCGTACTGAAATGTGACAAAACAAAGTACAACTTAGACAGAAAAATTTCAATACAATAATGGCAACACTTTACAAGTATATGTATCAAACTAATTCAAACACTGACTTGATAGTGGTGCTGGAAAATCTGAGGATCGAAAGTAATAACAATACATCCTGGTGGAAGATGAATGTTGGCGGCATTAGTGGAAAAGTCAAATGATCACTGAGGCATTATCTACAAACTAAATTTCTAATCAATCCATACAGTTGATGTTAAGACCCTTTGATAAGTTCATGGTGCTAGATGGAAGTTTTATGAAGTTATAAATTATTAGAAAGCTCCTGTGAAACAGAATTTAAATTTGACTTTAATGTAGACAATGCAAGACTCAGCTGACAAATGTAATAAACATGCAGATTAGCATTCTCGGATAGATAACTGGGGATTTTAATCACACTCAGAATCTCTTTCATTTTCTCCATCCAAGCTTCTTATTTTCTTATGCTGTCACTTATCACACAACACAATTAAAGTCTTCATATTATTGATGCTGCAGTCTTTACTTCTGGTTGAGATAATGCTGTACAGCAAAGAGTTTCAGCTTCTTCCGTGTTTTTTTTGTTTTTTGCAAGTCACAGAGTCACGGTGGGTGAAGCCATCAGCAAAATGCTGGCATTGTAAATTAAAGCGTAACTAATGAACAAGAATTTATCTTGTCTGAAAGCTCTGCAATCACAGCAACATAGGAGATATTAATGTCAGCTGCACTCTGTCGAGATGAAGCTGTGCATGTCTGAGGAGCTGATGCTGAGAGAACTGGTTGTGAATACTGGAGCAGAAAAAAGTGAGAGAGAAGGCAGAAATAGCATCTGGTTGGCAAAACTATGATAGACACAAATATGAGGATCACAACACGCATCATAATCTGTGGTTTTACTTCATTTTCATTTTTTATTGCTATTTTATAAATAATTAACTAACAATCCCAACTTCAGCTGAGTTGGGAAACTGTTTATAAATAAATGCAAACTATGTTTCATGAATTCAATTATTATAATCTTCCCTTAAGGCATGAATTTACGCCAGTAGTGCCAAATGCTGTATATACAGTACACCGTATATTTCCTACTGAGCATTAGCCCAAGAGAGGGCCATTCCCCACAGTTGGGCTATTATCATGGCTACTCTACCTCTTGCAGTTACATCTCCATTCTGACATTTGTTTCTACCAAAATACAATATCCATATATGCAGTTGATACCATTCTTTATTGATGCGTTAACCCTCTGAATCCCATATACTACTACAGATATATTCTATATTTTACCACTTAGATTTTTGATATGTTTTAATAGTTTCTACATCTTCTATTTGCTCTTTATGAATCTGTTTAATGCAAACAAGTCATTTTTGGCAAATTTCTAAATGAGTTATAAAGTGATTTTGATGACATAACACAATTGTAGGCTTAGATTTGGTTTTCTGACAGAACAGCACATCCCAGATGAGTTGTCCAACAATTCTTCCTGTTTTTACAATTGCTGGCTATGATAAATGATATTACATCATTTATCTTAGCCAAATGATGTAATCCTGGTGACCTTTTGAAATAACATGCCTCTACAGATGGTAGTGTTGGTTTGTCAGATGGCAATTGGTCCAACTATGGGATGGATTTGTCAAGTTTTGTACAGATGTGGTCCTTCTGGAGGAACTGTTGTAAATGGGACTTATCCTTTAGTGCTATAATCAGGTCAAATACTTTGTTTCATAAACAAATACTGAAATTCGCTAATTATTTCCTCTTGCTTGTACTTTGCCTTTTTTAAAGTTACCATGAATGCAACTCAACACTTTGTGTAGATATTTCAAAATAAAAGCCTACCAGGAGCAGGATTGTGGAGTTATGGAGTTATGGAGTTGGAGTTGGAGTTGAGGTGCTTATATTGTTATATTGCTTATATACTGTTCACAATAGAAATGATGGCCAAATTATCAAAGTAACACTTTTTTGCAATAAACTAGTGTTCTTATTAATATTCTTTATAACGGTTCCTTTTCTATGACTTTAATCTTGCAGTTGTTCGATGCTTAGCACACAGGATTAGGTGAAGCAGATCTACTGTACCGTAGTAAGCATAGAACAACTGTAAGATTACAGTAATAGCAAAGGAAGCCTTTTAAAGGATAATAGTATCTTGTAGTGTGTCACCACCAGTTAACCAGGTTACATTCCCTGTGGATTCATGCCACACTACTCAGTGATTAAGCCCTTTTGCATTTTTACGTTCCACCCATGCTCTGTCCCAATGTTGCCCCACTGTAGGCTCAGCAGAAGAGACGTGACTGATCCCAGTGGCAGCTGTCTCCACCAGCATGCACACAAGCTGAAAATAATTGTTGATAATTGCAGAGGGAGCCCTTATTTTTTAGCATTTGGCCCTGCAGCATGGCAGCATGAGTCACTGTTGTGCCGGGGATGGGCGGCTGGGTGTGGGGGATTGATGTCACCGAGACACCTGGAGAAAACAAACAGGGATTTGGGACTTGCATGCCGGCTGCCACGGCTTGACAGCAACAGAAATCCATTGCCTCCAGAGCTGATCTGCCCAGCCGAGATGCAGTAAAGCCTCACAGCCACTGGAGAAGCAGAATGTACTTGTTTAACCATCATCTGTGCTCTGCATCTGCGCTTCGCAAACAGTTGATCTTTCGCTGCTTTCTGCAGATTCAAGCATCATTTTGTTGCCGCTAAGCTTGCTTTTGACTACTGCAGAGAATGATGGTACCTCTGGCATATTTTAATGGTCCACATTTGAAGATATTTGTCAGAAAGGAAGAAAATGAGGAAAAAGGCTCTTAGTTTCATAGGAGCAAAGTGGCAACAGCACGATAGCAGTGTGTGTTTTCCTATTTGCACTGGAATGCAATGTTTGTGGAGCCTGATGTGGGTGTGTTATGAATAGTCTGTTGAAACTGATCAGGTTTGATGAGTGCAGTGGCATCGGTGACAAAAAACTCAAAAGCAAATTTACTTCCCATTGTCTAGAGAGAATTCTGACACTTTAATATTGATATTATGTGGGGGGGAAAAAATCAGCGACGGTGCTGAGTAACCGAGTTGGTGCTGATTTATGATGAAGTGGTTTGATATTAAAGCTAAAATGAAGCAGGATGAAAAGACAAAAACAGCAGCAGTAGGGAAATATCCAAGTTTTTTTTACTCAAGATTGAGTTTTTTCAACAGTCTTGAGATATGGCTGCTGTGCCACAGAGATAAATTGTGCAAAGTCCATTCTCATAAAAAAGCTGCAAGTTTGAAAAGTTGCTAATATTTCCTGGAGTTTTCCATTGATATATTTTTCCATACTTTTATTCCCAAGGTTAAGAATGAACTGAATTTAAATTGTTATGAAATGAAGCTTGTGATGCAAGAAAGCAGTTTCCACAGCACATAATGTACCTCTGTTAAACTAGTTTGGGAGAGATTAACGTTTTTTCTGCACTGCATATTTGTAAAGTTTACACACTGCAGAGTCCTAGCAAGCGACAACAAAGCCTCTCATTTCAAATGTCATTTTAACTTCCATCAGACCGCGGTTCTTTCAGATCCATACGTGTAATCAAAGGGTCAGAAAGCCAAGCTCACAGGGAGCCGCGGTCTCAGTGTGTTTGAGGCAGGTAGCTTAATAAAAACTGTCACTTATAATAACCTCGTCTCCCAGGCTGTCTGCACATAACTGCATTTCTGCTTTGTGTGTGTGTGTCTGTGCCCAGTCCTTTTTACTTGTAATAACCTTTATCTGAAATACAATGCTCTGGTCTTCATCGAGACCAGCTGCGGGACAAAGAACATGCCAGACAGATGCAGACAATACTTCCTCAGGCCAGTCAGGGACTATGAGCAGTTATCAGGCCTGCAGGCTGGATGCATTTTGCCAATGAGAAGGAACATCCCAGCATCAAAAATGGACATTCAGCAATCTACAAAAAAACCCATCATGAACAATACTCTAAAATGTAATCAAATTAAAAAGAATTTTTCCAAAATCATCTTCTAAAAATGACAGTAATTATGTTAGATTCATGTAAAATCTCAGAGTACACTATCCCATCAAGGTCATTGGATTATATAATAATAGAAATAGGAAGCAGAAAGATGAAGAATTTCATAGAATCCCAAAAATGAAATATAAAAACACAGCGATAATAAAAACAATGTGCAAAAAACACACTCAAGCACTGTGTAGTCACACTCAAGCGACTGACAACGTAACATAAATTGACTTTTTTAGGGTCCGGATGTGTCACAGAACGTATCTTTTTCGCTTTCAGTTGTGGCAAAACAAGATGATGAGCTTTTCTTTTAGGATTGTTGTCTTTAGTTTTTGGACTCACTGCAGCTCTGTGAACCTCTATATTTTTCAGTGAGTTTGAGTAATATGGTTATGGTGTCATCTAGACTAGAAAAAAAACTTTGTAAGGGATAAAGTTACTAACCAGCCAACAGCAGGTATTGAAAAACAGGGCGATAAAGATTTCAAAGTGGTAGCCCTGATTCATACAAAATCCTTTACAGTCCTGAAAGTTGAATTTAAAGAAACGTAAACACCTTAGAACCTGTTTACATGTAAGAAGGTCATGCACACCTCATGTAAAAGGCGTAAACGGAAGGTGAATTGGTTTTTGCTTATATAGCTTAGATTTCTGTGGTGTATACGCACCACTTGCCACTTTCATTGATTATAAAGAAAGCATAATGTTGCAGTATCTGCCCTGCAAACAGTCCACGTACATTACCTGTGTAGCCTTGGGATCACTCATATAGAAATACAAATAGGAACAAAAAATTTAGAACATTGCATCTATGAAAATGACATAGAGAAACATACAGTATATAATCTCATTGTCAAAATACTAAACATATTGATGATATTGTGCAAAGACTGTTCAAACGTGGCTTCAAAACCAGGGCAACTAAAGAAAATTGTCGTTTGTGGATAGACTATGGTGGCCAACACATAGGAATATATGCTGGATCGTCCAATTCAAAACTGGCATATCTCAGTCAGAAGTCGCTCAAGGCCTTTGAGAAAATGTCTGGAATGTGAAGACTGACAAAGATCTACAGGTCTCTTCAGCACCAAGTCACGGTCACCATCTCAAGCTTGCAACTTTTCTGTATCATGAAAGGAAGAGACGTCCTGTGTCTGGCATGTTCTTCTTCCACAAGTATTTCTAGTAAGGTTTATTGCAAATATAAAGATGGCTTGCAGGAGAGCTCTCTTTTCTTACCTATGGATATTTTCTACTGTCTACCTGTCTACAAGAAACTGTTGGAGCAGTCAGTGCGTCTGTGTCGATATGCCATATCAGTCCTACGAGCATTATAAACTGGATGCTTTCACACAACTCAGCTAACATTACTGAATTTCATTAAACTAATAGCTTTGTTTACTGTTTTGGAGGCTGAAATTCCATTTGAACACACACACAAAAAAGAGGGGGGAAAAGCACACTTTATAAGCTGCACACTCTAAATACTGGACTCCAGAATATTGTCCAACAGCTGACAGAACGGCAACAACATCAAACAGTCCAGCAGACTGTTAACTGGATCCCCGTCCATCTCAAACGTCTGACACAACCGGTGCCAGGAGTGAAGGATTCAGCACACTCAGCTGATAATGACCAGCAGCCTTTCAGCAGCTTACTGCCAGTGTATTAGCAGGCGGTCCAAGCGAACACATCTTAGTCATCACTTTCATTTCTTTATTTCTTTTTTGTACTGCAGATTCATTTATAAAATCATCTTCCAGTGAAGCAGAAAACACACAATCAAGGCAGCTGTTTACATGGCAATAAAAGCATGTAACCACTGCTACGACAGCAATCATCCAAAGTTTGGAGTCTTTCAAGGCTTAGCAGAACAAAAATGGAGACATCAGAATGATTTGAATTACTGGAAGAAGCAACTAAAAGTGGAAACAAAGCAAAAATATTGTTTCAAATTTAGATTCCTTAAAGGGGCCTCATTCTGCTTTGGTAAAGTCTTTGAATACTCTTGGAATACCTGGAACTTTTCCAACAGTCTTGAAGGAGTTTGCTCAAATGCTGAGCACTTGTTGGCTGCTTTTCCTCCACCCTGCTGTCCAGCTCATACCAAACCATCTCAGCTGGATTCAGGTTTATAATTGCGGAGGCCAGATCATCTGATGTGGCACTACACCACTTACTTCTTGGTTAAACAGCCCCTACAGAACCCAGAGGTGTGTTATACCATCTGGTAGACATGGTGGCTTGAATCAAAAATCTCCACTTTTGGACTAACGTCGAGAATTGCTGTGGTTGACTTTCTATTTCTTGTTTTTCGGCCCAAGTAATCCTCCTCTTCTTCTTTGTCTCCTTCAGTGGTGGTTTTCTTTGCAGCATATCTACTATAAAGGCCTTACTCACACAGTCTCCTCCCAACTATCTGATGTTGTGTCTGCTGCTTGAACTAATTTACACTCTAATCTAAGCTGTTGTTAATTGTTGATTCCTTTGGCTGGTAACTCTGATAAACTTCTCAGCAGCAGCATAAACTCCTTTTTTTTCCTTTGGCAGTCCTCATGAGAGCCGTTTTATCAAAGCATTTGATGGTTTTTGAACTTAAAGAAACTTTTAAAACTGCTGCAATTCCCCAAACTGACTGAACAGACCTGCATGCCTTTAAGTTATTGACTTAGTTAAATGGTTCTTGCCATAATGTGGATAAATTAACCTTTGGCAGAGCTAAAACTGTAAACTGGATAACATTTGAGGTAACGACATCTTGAAGCTTGTTAATATATTACCAACAATGTGTAACACTGTCATCGAGGCAAACAGTGGCCACTTTGGGGAATCTAGTATATGAAACAGATTGTTTGATTACACGTTTTTACATAAATGTATTTATTTCATAGTTGTGATGTGTTCAGTTTTGTTCTATACAGTAGAAAATAGCAAAAAAAACACCTTAAATGAGTAGGTGTGTCCAGTCTTTGACTGGAACTATACGGATCAGCTACAGCATTCTGACCACTGACAGATGAAGTGAATAACATTGATCATATTGGTACTATGTGGTGTTCTGCTGGAAAACCTTGGATTTTGGAATCTGTGTTAATGAGACTCTGACACCTAAATAAACGTGGTCCCACAACAAACACACTCCCTCATGCAAATGGAAATCCCAAATGTCACTGGCCTACCCCCACAGGAAAATGCACCCCACCATATGGAAAAAAACATCAAACAATCAGGAACATGTAGAGGAACATGACAATGGCCCAACATGTTGATTTGACCTCCAAACTTCCTACACCCCATTGTGATCAAGCATCAACAGGATGCAGTGGAACAAGTTTGATTGACAGAGTCAGAGTACCCAAAGGATCCACTGCCAGCGTCCTGGTTCCAGACCCCATAGGACACCCTGAGAGGTTCTCTTGTCCATGCCCAATGGTTCAGAACATTTTTGAGCACATAAGAGGGACCAACACAATATTAGGCAGGTAGTCATGATGTTATACCTGATTGGTGTATATTTATACACTATATATGTATGCATGTGTTTACATTTGTATGAAACAGCAGCGGAAGACTTGAATTTGCATTTTCTTTATCTCAAAATTCTAATTTGAGCCGCATTTGGATGAAAACCCAGCTGATCAAACAGAGACTGAATGGCCACTCAGAGGCTCTGAGAGCAAATTACCATTTTATGCTGTTTTCATGATTTTTTTCCACTTCAATGAATGACTTTGTCAGGTTTAAATTGGTGTTGCTTTCCCTTGGATTCTGGAACAGATCATTTAAGGTGCTACTTTCTCTTTAACAGAAAGACTTAAACCAACATGCACATTCCTGCAGTGTAACAACATTCATTTTTACGAGTAGCCACATTTTTCTTTTTTTTCTGTTTCAGTCTACAAAATATCTAAAAGAAAAAATCAATCTTGACTATTCTTTCACATATTCTTTGCTGATTTATAAGAAAGACTTTAAATAAGAACAGGAAACTGAGTAAGTGAAGAGTGTAAACAGTGCCAGTGTTTGTATCAACTCAATTCTACTCAACTTCCTGTCTCTGCTTTGAACTACCGTGCTCGGCTTACAAAACGTCTTTACCATCACGAGTGGAGGTTTTGAAACAAACACAATAACGGCACTTTATTCTCATTCAGGCGATGCTTCCATGGCTGACTATACCCACTGGTCATACACGCAACTTTTCATTACACCGATGACTAATTTGACAGCGGAGAGCGGCACATGAATTTTCTACAGATTGTTTATGGAGGAACAGCGCATGCCGGAGACATTTTACGCCTCTTTGACTTCATCTCTTTCGGCTCGTGTTTGCCACGGACTGCATTCAGAAAAGGCCGTAGCCCGCCCTCAGGAGGAAGAGCACTTCATGGGACTTTTATTGACTTGAGGAAAGTACAGAGAAGAAATATCCCTCCCTTATTAATATTTCATTGTGCTTTAATTGCTCTCATTACCTCCAGATTACTCAGTGTTCTGCCGATGTGTTTTCATAAGGTGATTAATCCTTTTTTTTTACAATAAGCAGCCACGATCAGAGGTGCGAACACTCCCCTTGCGAAGCGTCTTAACAAAAGAGAACTCGACAAACAGTAAACAGTGAGCGCAAAGTGGGTCAGCTGCTCTGCACGGTTCACAGTCCACAAAAGACAGGATCCCTGTGGAGGATTGCATTCATTTTAGAATCATCTCGAAAAACCTCCCTGTCGGTTCCCTGACAGCACCGAGAGAGCTGCAGGAAACCAGTTAACTGTTCCTGTCGTGTCTCATTGTGGTTTAATGTTATTTGTGGGGAGTGCTGGGGCTGCTGTGCATTAAGCTCAGGCTTTAATCTATATGAAAAAAAAGTTATATAAGCATTAGATTAACTTGCTAAAAATAATTCCCTCCACTTGGTTAGTTCAAGGGCTCATTCGCGCACAATAGAAAAGGGCTGTCTTTCATTTACTTGCCAAAATGTTGAACTTTGTTACATCTGAACTAATGACTGCATTATCTGCCGGTAACCGCGGTAATAATAAATCCCACGAGGGCTTTATGTTTCAAAGCCACACGTTAACACTTTGATCAGAGCCTCCTTTCCTCTTATATGCTGAGATTGCAGTGTTTCCAACAACGCGGGCCATGAAACAGTGCAGCAGTACATGACAGGCACGTAGGATGAATGGGTTTGGTAGCAGTAGTAAGACTGCAATCATCACCATCATCATTATCATCATCATCACCACCATCATCGTCATCAACGCCACCGTGACCGCCATACCAATCTCTGCACGTCACGCTGTAATCGGTTTCAAAGGAGATGTATGGTCTGTCTGTCTCTTCTGCACATCCTCCTGTGTTGCTCTCTGTGTGGTGGAAGCATCACAGTAGGAGGAGCGAGTGTGGAGAGTTTCCATCTGGGGACACTGTGCAGACACAAAGTGAGAATCAGACATTAAACATTTAATGTTATGCTTCTGCCTCTTTCAGTTTTGAGTTGCTTTCATACAATGAAATCCGGTCGGGAGTATTTATACAACTCAATCCACTAAGTAGAGTTCCGTGGTTTTATCTCGTACCATTGTGATGTGATGTGAATCAGCGTCTGACCCTGTTTGGCCCTTTTTGACCCAACATCATCTCCAGCTGCCTGTATATGTGTTTCTAGCAAAATTAGAAATTAATTACCAAAGACAAAGCCTTCACGAAATTATGTTCACATACTCCCCAGCTGCGCCCCGTGTGGGACCATTATTCTTAGATTTAAGTTTGATTTTCACTCATTGTTTACTTTCATTTTTCATTTGTTTTTAGTTTGTTTTAGGTACCTACATGCTGAGGATTTGGAATATTACAACTACATGTTAGAAACTTGATTAAATGTAGACACCAAAACTGCTTGGTTAGGTTTTGGAAAAAAAAAAAATCATAGTTTGGGTCAAAATACATCCCCTTCTCTACATGGAGTCTCAGCCCATTGAATATATGATTAATTGCCTGAAAAGGAAGGACAGTAAGGTTATGAAATAAATGGTATGTTGATAAGAAACATAATTGTGATATGTTACAAAAGTACAATCCTACAGAAAATATGTTTCCCTCAAAACACAACTAAAAATTGTTTTATAATAGCAATGTTGACAATGATATTATTGATTGTGTGTGAGAATTGGTTTCCAGTTCAAATGTGTTTGACTTAATTACTCCAACGATACAACATTGGGTAAGATAGTGTTATTTTACAATGTTTGAGCAGGGTCATAGGTGAGCTGCAGTGCATGTTGGAGTGGTGGCAGAAGACAGAGTGGAGGACATTTTAGAGTTGCACTTTTCTAAAAGAAGCAGCTGTAGAGTTCCATCAAAGCCATTTTAAGACAGGAAGGAATTAGTTTAGTGGACAGAAACATGTAAATAAGGAAGTTTTAATCCACAGAGGTGGTATTTGTGGGGAGTTTTTAGGGGTTTAGTCAATGACTTTAAAGAGTACAGTCCCCGTCCTCAACATCCGATCACGTACAGGTCAAGCTCGGCATGACCGCTCAAATGTAACCACTCGTTGAGTCTGTGTTTGACAGATCGCTGCAAACTTTGCACCCAAGCCAACAGTGGCTCCCATATGGGCATCATCAGCTTGCCAAATGAGCTAATGTGAGTCCTCCACATTCAGCAGCTTGGCGCGAACATTTGCAGCTGAATACGTGTGAAACAAGGTGTTGTTATTTGCACTCTGCAAATCATCCCGCATTAAAAAAAGGAATGTGATCCTCTCTAACTGCGCTCCACTGTAAGTGAGAATGTTGCACACGCGTGCATGCCTGCCAGGCTTTTGTGTGGGAGGATGTGGGACGTGTCTGACACACACAGATAAGAGCAAAAAGTTGGCAAATCCAGGAACGCTCTCCGTTATAGGAAGAACACGACCGGGCAGTTATGTTTTTAAGTGCTCCGTGTCCAGGGAAAGAGTAGAAGGCAACGGCAGCTTAGTTAGTGAATGAGGAGCAGCAGGCCGACCTATAACACAGTCAAAGTGTGTGGGGCGATTTAGTGTTTCTATATTTGGCAGCAGGGTCAAGTGGATATAATGGTTTCCAGTTGGAAGACGAACAAGAGGGCGAAAGAAGGATTTGCAGGTCCTCATGTGATTACATCACAGCGCCATAGAGAGTATAGTCGGGGAAGATTTACTCAGATAAATCTCATTTGGACAAGAATTGCACATATTGGATTTTTGCTGATACGCCAGTGTTTTCCAAGTCATTTCATTTGTTTAGCAATGCCAATACAAATATATAAAGATATCATTCCAACTGATTACAAATAGCATATGGTCTCTACTGCAGTGGACTTGATACATTATTATGTCTATTCTATGTCTATTCACAGACTAAAATACCACGCTTTTCAAAAAGTAGGCAAAATATTAACTACTTGACTACTTCAACATACACATAAGACATGATAAATTTATTTTTATGCAACATTTTCTAACAAAACTGTTCACTTTTAGCCTGAAATGTGTTGCCTGTCAGTGCTTATTTAGCGCCAAACCTGCTATTAGGCTGTAGCAGTGATGATGCCAATATAATTTTTGCATCACTGAGACAAAAGCTTTTATTGTGAAAAACCCACAGTGGTTGCTGGAAGGCCAAAATATGCCCTTTAAAATGTTACACCTGCAGTGCAATAATTTAAAGCTTTGCAGATATTAGTATTTCTGTAGCAGCAACACTTTATACATTTATATAACACATCAACAGTGTTAGAGAAAAAAGCCATTATAGGCTAATTTGAATGCAACAGTAAACTTTTGGCCTTTTTCCCGACAGCCAATTAACAGCCACTAATTACCCCACAGCTGCGAATAAAATCTTGCATTTGGAAATGAAATTTTAGAGAAAAAAAACTTCTGAGGAAGTAAGAAAAGTTTTCTTTTCGGCTGGAACTTGTTGTGTTCGTCCTCTTCTTTCATCTTTCCATTCGCAGCTTTCGCTGTGCGACTGTGTGTTCACGGTGGGACGACTCCGCGGATAGTGGAAGGAGAACTGCGAGAGTGATGCTGGCAGGCAAATGGGTGAACTATAATCTTTGTGTTTGGGAGATAATTCCACAAACACAGCTCTCCGTGCTCTCACAGCTCCTCATGTGATTGGCCTCAGAGTCCGGGAGCCTGAGATGTAGGAGCTGAGCTGCATGCATAATGTATGTGTGTTCCGACTGACTTATAGCATTAAAAAGGCAAGCAAGTCCCTTCTTAACAGCAGAGCAGTGCAGGGTACATCCTAAACAATGAGGGGAAGGTGAGAGTAAATAAAATCAAAGTATGAGTTTGTGTGTTTTTATGTTTGTGTGTCTGTCGCAAACTTACAGAAACAAGAGAGTTGTGCTCAAGTGTGTTCACTAATAGGTATTCGTTCCATGTCGTGGAGACAAACTTGTTGTGTCCTTGAATGTCCCTAAAAGTCTTATTGAACTTGTAATTTACATTTTACAGTTTTGACATTTAGCGGGTGCTCTTATCCAGAGTTACTCACAATGAATGAGCAATAGATTGGGACTAGAGTGCGCTGCTCAAGGACAACTTTCACGGTGTTTTGTCTGCTTTAAGGCTCAAACTCTAATTTTTTTCCCGACCCACAGGCTACTGCATTCTATAGCAATCATGTTTTAATGAGAAACAGCAATGTATGCATATTACTAGAGCACTAACACTGAGGTTAAGCAAGCAGAACTTTATTTATACAGCACATTTTATTCTAGGAGGGATGCAGTGTGCTTTAAAGGAAACTCAAAAATGAAAATAATTCAACTGCACCAGAGGAAAGAAAATGTTTGTTTTTTTTTCATTCTGCTTTCGAACAGTGTTTATGTTGGAGCAAGCAAGCAAGTTTACTTATATAGCACATTTCAACAACAAGGTTATTCAAAGTGCTTCACAAAGACATTAAAACAACATGATTAAAAAAGAAGTTAAAATATAAGGACGTTTTAAAACATAAAAGTTACAGTGCAGATAAGAGAAAAGTTAAAAAAAAACACAGTTAGAATTAAAACATAATCAATAAAACATGAATAATAATCAATTAGAATAAAGCAAAAGAGAAGAGTGTAGATAGGAGCCTGTCTAATGCAATGTGACAACGCATTCCAGGGAGTAAAAGCCAAAGGCAGCTTCACCAACTTTAGATTTAACTCATGAAACATTCAAGGTGAGATCGTTTCTTAAAGAAAAAGCTAATCAGGTTTGTAACTCCAAGCACTGAAGGAAGTCAGTGCGGAGATCTAAGATCAAATGTGGTCTTTCTTGGAATGTGGAGCGTTTTGTATCAGGTGAAACCAGCCCACAGTTTCTTTTTGGTAGTGAGGATTTGCTTTGCTGTCGACTAAGACTTGTACAGGACTTTGTGTATCAACCTGGAACAAGAAATCTCTTGCTCGGGATGTATTTTTGAGATGAAAAATGTCTATTTAATCATGTTTTTGACAAGGAAAGGACATTAAGATGAAAATTTGTTATAACAGTCACATATCTGCTAAATTCCAGTCCATTGACAACAATTTTGCTTTCACCTTTGTCCAGGGTCCAGGATACAGAGATGGATACAAATGTGCGCCTTTAGAGTAATTATACCATGCATACACATTATGTCGCCTGTAAGCAACATGTACAAAATAGCAGTGCCGTCATCACAATACAGTGTTTGGCGATGTGAAAATGGCAGTTTAGGTCAGGTCAGCTTGGTTTTATGTGGTTTGTCTAGAAAAAGAGCTTCAATTTACCATAAAAATGAATGAATGTGGCCTTTTTTACCTCAGCGGCAGAGAAAATTCAGCATTTTTTCCTAAAACAGACTGACATTACAGATGTGTCGATGCTGTTCTCTGTTAATGCAGGTTAAAAACTTCCTCCATACATGTGTTGTCTTGAGAAAGTCAACATAAAGAACAATGGTGAGTCAAAACATTAGTGGTAACGATGGAAACTATACCACATGATGAGGTCTGGGATATATTTTTTGGGGTGACATTGAACAGTTGGTTCTAGTAGTTATTGTGTTAAATTTGGGTAAATAGATCAGCGCAACTTTGTCAAAGAAACCATTTTTATGGCTTATCCAAAGTGGCAAGACTTGTAGGGTGCTCTGGGTCAACAATGGATACCAACCTTTGTCCATACAAACAATAAGCCAAGGACAGGGTATTGGGGGATGCACTGGAATAAGTCTGAACCAGGACTCAAAGGATCTGCTGCTAACTTCTACTTGTCAGATACCATAGGACACAAAGGTTTGGTCCATGTCTTCAAGGGTGGGAGCTGTTTTGGCGGCACATAAAAGGCCCAGCAGCCTCAGACATCGGTGGCCATAATGTTTTTCCTCATCAGTATACATCGCCACAGCACAAATTCCATCAGGAGTTTCAGCAACTGCTCGTCTCACTTACTTATTTTAACGGATACACTGTTTTGGTTCACTTGTTAAACACAGTCATTTACTGCTTCTTCTGCACAAATGGTTCACATTAAAAAAAGCCTTTTAGCCATTTAAGGAGCATTATCCTGTCCTTTTGTGGTAGGTTTTCATTATAAAACATCAGGCGGTAGCTCGATAGTAATAAAAACACAACAAAATATAAGCAATTGGAATTCATTTTTCTTCTGGTTGAAACAAAAACAACAGATTGATTTTCGTAACCTTAAACTGCTTCCACTACCTTGTTTTATTAGAGAACTTGAAGTACCTCAGCTCTTACACCTGTTGTAAATCTCTGATTGAATTTATGCAGTGTTGTGAATCCTGATTTTTTGATTTAGGTGCTTGTTGCTTTTAAACGTCTTTGCCTGCATGTGTTCCACAAAATCTGAACTTGGCTCACAAAGTCAGAGAGGAAGCAGCCATGCCAGTAAACAGTCTGTGGGGTGTGTTGCCCTCCACTCAGCTGCCCTGGCATTTCAGGAGACTTTTCTCATTGGAGCCTGTTATCTCTCTCAGTATTGTCCCCAGAGAAGCTTGACCATGAAGGTCAGTGATCTGTGGCAATGTGATCTATAGTGCAGAGAGGGAGGCTGGAGGCTGCTGCTGCATTAAAGCAGCAGGAGAGGCTCTTTCATGGTTTCAGATGTGAGCAGAGTGGGTTTCATTTGATTTTCTTTTCTTTCCTCCTATTGTTTTATCAACATTTGATACTTACCTTTATCAGTATTACACAAAGGTGTTGCGGAACTTGTGCAGTTCTTGGAAAGTATTGAAATTCTCTCTTAATGTACAAAAAAAGTACATTTTTGTCAGAAGATGTTCTGGTCTTTATTGATACTTCTTCCATATGTCTTGATGAGGGTAAAAGAAGCTTTTTATTTGATTGACAAAGGTCTCAGCTTGTCATGGTCAGGTGTTAGTTGTTGGTTGCTCATCTCATCTACTCTATGAATGTCTTTCATTCAGTCCTTGACAGCATTATATGTCTTATCACAGGAGTACTTCAAGTAACTATGTTGTGATCGATAAAGCATTTTGAAATTTAGCCTCATTCATCTGTCCAGTATCAGGTGAGGTTAGAACTGTTGCAGTCAAAACACTGATTTCTTACTCCCCATAGACTTTCTGGATCTCTGAGGCTTTGAATCTGTCAAATCCAAGTAGTTTCTCTGCATTTTTTGCTCCTGTCACATTTCTACTCATTGTGAGCTCATTTATCACTGCAATGTGAAGTCCTGCACCTCTTATGTAAACAGTGCGACCATGACTAAAAGCAGAAGGAACTCAAAAATGTCTCCTGTGCAGTGAAACAAAGTTATAATGCTGCAAATCATAGAAAAAAACTACCCGACTTGTCTTACAGTAACTGAAAACATCTTTAATAAACATGTGCGACTGTTTTCCCAAGTTCCCACGGGTGATACCTATACTTAAAAAGTGGTGATGCTACATCCTGAAGATGTTTTACTACTTTCATTATTATTATTGTTATTTCCCCATCTCTGTCTCCTCTGCGCTCTATGGAAACACAGCCTGCCAAAAAGTCCCTGAAAAGCTGAGTCACTAATGACTTCCTAGTTCCTCTGAGGAGAGCAGAATGTTTTGTTTTTACAGAAATCAAATTAGAGAAAACTTTTATGGCAAAATTTTAAAAAGGACATGTGGAAGTGACAGAGGTAAAATGTTCACATCAGTTGCAAGTATTTTTACAGGCTGACACCAGTATTTTTAGATGTCTATAACGTGCAGTGCAGAGAACGCCCAGAAATTACTTTACCAAACAAACTTGAATTTAAACATGGAATTTAGAGATATCAATTGAAGAAAAGCAAGAAGCTTGAACTGATGACTTGATTTAAAAATCCTGGCTAAGACTTTTAGGTACTGTGGTATTTAGAATCATGCATTATGAGAAACTGGTGGAAAAAAAAACAGATTTCTCAGAAATTAGGTAGAAATAATTTAGTGATGGCCATAATGTCAACCTTAGTGTGGTTGAATAATCTATGTGTTTTCCATAGTGAACCACTAATGGATGACCTAACTGGTCTACCAGGCACAGGCCTAAACAGTATATTTCTTTTTGAAAAGTCATAGAGCAAATAGAGAGCCTAAAGAGCCCCCAGACCTCTACAAGTTGACAAAAATGACAACAAAGCAACACAAAACCACCAGGCAAAAAAAAAAAAATAGAAGCTAATATTGGAACCAGTGAATGCAACTGTTGGGTGTTGTGGCATTGAAAACTTGCACTATATTACAGCCTGGTTCTGCTTTAGTCACAATATTCGGATGCTTTCAGTCCATATTTTAAAGTTTCTTTCACAGCCGGTGTTGAAGTTTCTCTTTGTGACTGTCAGCAATGTGAAATACGAAGCACAATTGCTGAGGATCCCTCGTCATTTTTGTGTCTGGGAAAAAAAGTTTCCACCCAAATGAATGGCCTGTAGCCCCGCTGCTCTGCTGAGGGGAAGTGGCTTTGTGGAAACGCTGGTGTCTGTTCTTTGGAAGTGAGACGGCCCCATGGCACCGCTGTGACACCAAGGGCGAATCTAAGAGACTATTCAGAGAGCTAAGCAAGAAGGTTAATTAGCCAGACAATAGAAAAGCAATTTCATGATGTCACTTCTGCTTCCAGCTGAAATTATTAATCTTTTGAACAGAGCCTCCTGGAAGCCGAATTCAGACCTGCCTAGCTGAGACAGAGAGAGAGAGAGAGAGAGAGAAAGTGAAGTAGAGCCGGGCAGACGCTGAACTAGCTGTGGGGGTTATTAACGGAAGAGAGACGGGGCCGTGGAAACGACTGCCAGGGTGTTTTTCTTTGTGTTAGTTAGCTGAATAAGCTGATCTTTTACCCTTAGTGGCTCTTATGAAAACCCCTCCTTGTCACTTTTGATAAATGAGATCGGTGTAACAGTGAAAAATACACGCAGTCATGCGGGAGCACTCGAAATGGCACTGCAGCAGAAAGCGACACGTTCCGAAGAATAGTGCTTATGTCTGAGAAACAGCCGGCGTGCACGCATGTGGGGGCTTCAGTGTTTGTGCCAAGCTGTGAATGGCACAATTATGTGTGCAAACATGGATGTCAGCATCCATATATGTCTCCAAAGATAGAAAAAAATGCATCAAAGTGCTATTTAATTGTAGGGAGTTGCTTGCGATGCTACATGTAGTCAATCTACAATCTGGAGGAATGAATTACATGAAGCCTCTGAACCTGCAGTGTGTGTTTGTTTGTGGGGAATTATTCCAAGTAAGTTGTAACTGACAGCATTTTTACCCCACTCAAGTGTTTCAGGACATGTAAGTATGTTTCCTGCTTCATTTTGGAGGTTTTTGCGGTGGCTTTGATCTGCTATCAGGGTCTTTGTAATGTGTATTCTTGAATGTAATTTCTCAGAAATTGTCAAAACTACCGTCAACTATCTGATTGTACTTAAACTACTAATTAGTTATATGTCATTGTATCGTAAAACTTGATGAAATCTAAGCTTTAAATGGTGATGTTTCTTTAAAATCACTGTATTCTATTTTTTTAAACTTAAGATAAGACATTAGCACTCTATAAAAACAAAAAAAAATCTGTACTGTTGCACAACTGAGAGTCTATGAGTGACTAAGCAGTGAACAACAGTCACATAAGAAAATTTCAGAGACTTTTTTATTGAACCAGGCTGAACTGCAGGCTGTGTACCAAGGAACATAACAGAGACATAGTAGAAGTATGCAAGCAACTATGGTATGTAAAGTGGTTATTTATTTCCAGTTTCAGTAACACCTGAGGGCACTTCAAAAAATTCTATACATGTTGCTTCCAGGTATTTTTAATTTTTTTTTGTTTAAATAAATAACCAAAGAAATTTGAATCATTTTCTTCCTTTTTAGGATTTATGGGATTATAGCTTTGTTATACAGCCTAATATACATTTCTGAGTTCTTTCTACTTCTAGCTGTGGTTGTGCTGTTTCCATAGAGATGCAGGACTTCATATTGCAGTAGAAAAAAAGACCCCACAGTGAGCAAAATGTGACAGGAGCAAAGAAATGCCCCCCCAAAAAAAGAAATGCCTTGTGTTTTGGGGGGTTTTTGTCGTGTTTTTGTCAATTTGTCATAATGTATTCCTCCAAGTACTATTCCTATTATTGGCCTTAGCAGCTGTAGCTATGGAGAAGAAGCCAGAAACATCACCACTGTGCCATAGTTCCAAAAGACATCAAAACTTTTGACTTTCTCCGACTTTTTTCCCCTCGCCATGCATACTGGAAGTCAGTCAGGTCAAGCCAGAAATTCTTACTTTGCCTCATCTAATGTTGACCCAAAATGTGAAAGTGAACTCATCTAAACTGCTGAATATTTTATTAGGTTTCCACAAAGTGGGATTGTTATCTTCAGTTCATCCTTAATGGCACAGATGAGAGAATTTTCCGCTCTGATTCTATGCTTCTAACTGGAATACTTGGTAAGAATCCTAGTTTTATGTCCACAGGCCTGTACCTGCGCCACCAGACTTTATAGCACACAAAAATTGTAAATCCAGACAGATGAGCAAGTCAGTGCAGAACCGTCCCATACTCTGTTTTCGTAATAAAACATCTTCTATTTTGAGATAAAATTCCTATTAATCAATAAATTGTGACATTGAATGAACAGTTTTTTCACAGTGATTCAGTCTCTATATGAGTGTGGTTTTCATGTGGCTTATCTCCCCGTTGTCGACACCACTTTCACAGTGATGCTGGAGAGCGTGTGTGTGGCGAGAGTATGAGTGTGTGAAACGTTACACCAGAGTTTGCTGTGTCAGCTTCTAAATCGCTGATACAGAATGTCCCTTGTTTTCTCGAGTACACAACTAGTTGTAAGAACTTGTCTGACTCTAAATAAATATGGACTAACTGTCAGAGCAATGTAGCAACACATTCGAGTTTATGTTTGTGGAGTTTATTGTTTGTTATTGTTGTTATTTTTCAGTTTATTGCTTCATCTGTATGTTGTTCTTTTTCTGTCTCTATATCCATGCATATGGCATTGACATTTTACTTACTTACATTGATAGAGCTGATTGCAAGCAAATAATGCCATTTCTACTGTAGTCTTGAATATACACCGATCAGGCCTAACATCATGACCACCTGCCTAATATTGTGTTGGCCCCCCTTATGTGCTGAAAAATGCTCTGAACCATTGGCCATGGACAAGAGGACCTCTCAGGTTGTCCTATGGGGTCTGGAACCAGGACGCTGGCAGTGGATCCTTTGGCTACTCTGGCTTGTGCAGTGAGGCCTCTATCAATCAAAGCTGTTCCACTGCATCCTGTTGATGCTTTATCAGAATGGGGTCTAGGAAGTTTGGAGGTCAGATCAACATGTTGGTCCATTGTCATGTTCCTCAACATGTTCCTGATTGTTTGATATTTTTCCATGTGGTGGGGTGCATTTTCCTGCAGGGGTAGGCCAGTGACATTTGGGATTTCCATTTGCGAGAGGGAGTGTGCTTGTTGTGGGACAATGTTTATTTGGGTGTATAAGAAAAAAAAAAAGAATCCTCAGAGAGTAAAAATGTGACAGGAGCAAAAGAAACGTCCAGGAACTGTTTGGGCTTCAGAGAGAGTTAAACAATCGCCCAGCATTGGTTGGGCTGATTACTGCACTGTTTTGTGTTTTTGCTGATATTCTTGAATATTTTGGCTGTTTTCTATTAAAACTGTATTATCTGGTGAGAATTAATCTTTGTTGTGAAGACGAAGAAATATTAGTGGAGACTTTACATTGTGATTATTTTAATTTCTTTAAAAAAAATAAATTAAAAATCAGCTTAAGCTATTGACATGATTACAACTTCCAGCTTTTTCTTGAGGTTTCTGGGATATTCAGTAAAAAAAAAAATAGGGGAGGCTTTATTTCAAGAAAATTCATGACCTCAATTTGGAGGCCCTAGGTGAGTTGGCATGGAATGACCCATTAATGTTTTTTTTAGCTATAAACACGGTTCCCAGCAGGTATCCTCAGAGCACAAAAGCAAGCCAACCCCTCCAGCCTCCTAAACTACAGCTTCTCACCACTGGTCACATCTTACCAGACTAACACCTTAACTGTCTCCATTAAGCTCTGCACTCTGTATTCATCAACATCTTGCAGACTAGACAGCCTCTTCTGAAGACGACAGACAGATTTCTGCCCAAAAGCTACTTAGGAGCTGTTCACAAAACCCAGCAGCGGCAAAATGCTAATAGGAGCTAGTCTGCCATGTCTCGGAGATTAGATTAAAAATCAAGACCCTGATCCCGCTTCTGCAGCTGCTCTCCTGCAGACAACACAGAATTACACCCATATATGTGGATGTGATAAGTCTGATTGTCACATCTGAGCTCCCCAGTCCAAATCCTCATAGCTACAGAATAGGCACACAATGTGCATAAACATGCCACATAGCCTCTTTAGTAGATTTATATTCTTCCGCTGCGAAATATTAGCAGATACTTAGTGCAGTGTTTAAAGTTTAACAACTGTTATGACGCCATAAGGTGTGGTATTTTCATCTTCATTAGTGCAGAAAGGCCACTGAAATGGCATTAATCACAGAGTACTTCTACTCCCCCATTCAGAGGTGGTGGAAACTCAAGGATGCATTTGATCATTAGGCTCGAACACAGTAAAACAGTGGCTGGGTAAGGCGAGCCACCATGCCCGAGGCAAGATGAGTCATTAAGCTAACATGGCTGGTACTTACATATGGCAAATGCAGTGTGTTATGTAAAAATAGCTGTTTCTCTTCTGTGATCTGGTGCCATCGAACACTGAGAGGATTTTAGCTGGTTAAAGAAGAGATTATATGAAGTGGTGAATCAGCACAAGTGCAGCTTCACTAGATCAAACATCGGCTGTTTGGTCAGATAGAATTGGTTTCATTCTTTATGACAATCTTATGGTAACAATCTTAAATCTTTGATGCATATAATATTTTGGTTGTAGACTTTCTTAAAAGTAAAAATAAAATTAAACAGCACTTCAGTGTGTGCTGATGTTTGAATTGCTTATTGAATCTAATAATGTTTAGCTTTCAACATTTGTAACTAGTTAAAGTCATGAATGACACAAACTCAAAGATTCTAGATGTATGATCACTTTCTATTGGCTATGAAGGCACAATCACTTGTTTAAAGGTCCCACACTGTGTCCCATGTTTTCAACAAATCAATCTAAATCTCACATGTTCCCACAGTGTGTTTTTCAGTTTTTCAGCTGAAAATACTACAAAGATGGTTCGTGTCACTCTGACTATATTATGACTGGTTTTAATGCTATTCTAAGCGGGCTGTTTTATTTCCCAGGAATCTTATGTTGCTGCTCTTTGAGAGTCTTTTACAAACAATGCATATCCAGACCAACTGTTTGAGCCACGCTGTGCTGTATACCGGAGTTATGAAGCCTGTGTAACATCCCAAAATACATTAGTGCATTCAGTAAGGCAGGGTTTATTGAACCAATGAAATCAATTAAAAGGGATACCTGGCCACCGTATAGCTCACTGAGTTAGGGCGTTACCATGTAGGTGCAGTTGGCCAGCAGCGGTCGTGGGTTTGAGTCTGGCTCACAACCCCTTGCCGCATGTGTGTCTCTCCGCTCTCTACCTTCCCCCTTCATTAAAAATGGAAGATGTTGGTAGATGTATTGATATGTCACTATCAAGCCACTATTAAGCAGCAAGTTCAGCCTTACCAGGTCCTTTGGTAAAATCCAAGGAATTTTTGTGACATTATGACTTTTTCTATTTTCTTCCTTTTGTGGTCATAATTTAGATTTTTTTGTGCCACAATATAGATTTTTATCTCATAATTATGACTTTCGACATCTTACCATGAACATTTTGTATTAAATCATGACTAACATTTCCTCTCTCTCTCTCTCTCTCTCTCTCTCTCTCTCTCTCTCTCACTCTCTCTCTCTCTCTCTCTCTCTCTTTTTAGTTTAATCTAATATTTAATTTTACTGGCATAAATTATAGTGCTGCCAAATTGTCTATCAAAGCCACCAGCAAACCCTCCTAATATGGTCTTCCTGTTTTACACTCTGTTAGATCTCCTGTATGCAAATAAAAAAGTGAGGAGTCCATATCACCAGCAGGAGCAGGGTTCCTACGTTTGTTCTCAATGAGTGTTCATCACCATATATTATTCATATACTTACTTAGAGTTAATTTAAAGATATGTTCCAAAGAGAACCTGCAGACACATATTCCAAACCTGTGGATGAGTCAGAGAAAAGGTGACACTGGTATCTGTGATATGTCAGAGAAATAATAAACCTACAGGGAAATCTCACACCGTCAGCTGTGTATTAATGAGGAGTCTTGTCGTGCATTTAAGGAGAGGAAGGTGAAATTATTCACCAGCGTCTGAACAATCCTCTCTCATTAGCCGACCGCACGCAATGTAGAACAGTGAGTCCACACTGGTCCAGTTCTATGGACGAAGAGAGGAAGAGGACTGTCGGGGAGCCTGGAAACCTGAAGGGCTTTTATCTTCATGGAGTTTAGATGACTAGATAAGTGTGAGCTAAAAATGAATGAAAATCTCACATTGAAACTTGGTGCTCATCAGAGTACCTAAATACATCCTCCTACTCCATCAGTTCTACAACAACTCTCACCTGCCCACGCCTTAGATATGTAAAAAAAAAAAAAAAAAAAAAGACACTGGATGAGTTCTTTGTGACACTTTTATTACTATCTGTGTTGATGCCTGATGGATTTGACTCAATCGGCATGCATGATAATTGCTTAAATTAACCTTTTTACCTGAAAATAAACCTGATTGGTGACCTCTTGTTGGTGGTGGCTGGTGTCCTGAATCCTTAATGTTTTACTGATGGGTTCCCCATGTTGTTATGATATTATACACCACTAGAAGAGGCTTTGATGGGTTTGTGGTCAGATGTTCTGACAGTAATGGAGTTCTTCTTGGACACAGGTGACACTCTGGGTGTAGTTGGGTCTGGTCACATGAGTTCACCAAGAGTTTTAAAGACAGGGCAAAAATGAAAAGAAGGATACTCAGGAAGTGTACTGAACTTTTCAATGTAATAATTAATAATAAAGATTTTCAAAATAAAATAGTACAACAACACCAGATAACATAATAAAGTGCCAGATCCAAAAAAGGGAAAGAGCAAGCGGAATAAAAGAAAATAGGGGGTAAACCCATAAACAAAAGGTTAACAAGGCTAAAATTGATAGATAAGAGTAGTAATAGTAAATGCTATCCTCCACCCCCCCCCTCATCCCTACTCTCATCCAAACCAGTCAACGCAGATCACCGCCTTCCCTGAGTCCGATGCTGTCGGAATCTATTTTTTTCCCCTTTGTCCCTGTTAAAGGGGTTTTTGTTTGATTCCTTCTCGCCTATGGCTTGTTCATAGAGAATCCAAAGGTTATGTGAATTGTAAAATTGGCTCTATTTAAATAGAATTTAATTGAATTTAAAAAGTAAAATAAATACATAAATGAGTAAAAAATAAAGGAAGAATAAAATAACATGAAATAACTAAAGTTAAAAAAATCAATTAGTTGATAAAAATTGACAATAATAATAATAATAATAATAATAATAATAATAACAATAATAATAATTTTAAAAATATAAATGGAATTGAAATGCACACCTGTAACGACACTTATCAGTGATGGTAGTTGTGGTAAGATGAGAAAAAACCTGGAGACTTTCAACCAAAGAGAACCATGTCTGATCACCCTGGTGTTAAATCCCTCTGTTACAATGTAAAAACACTTACTTACAACTTAGCTGTTGTATAATTCAGGGCAGCAATCTAGCAAAGATGTTGTGTTTGTGCCCATGGAGTCATTGAGCTAAATTCTTACACAGCATAGACAACATAGTTTCAATCAACAAACTAAAAACCCTCAAACTCTGAATGAAATGCTACATTAGATGATGTGTACAGTTTATTACAACCATATATCTACTGCTTCTTCTGTCATGAGCAGAAAGCAGGTGATGAAGAAGTCAGAGACACAAACGTATCTTTTGAAGCTTTTCCTGCACAGTGTTTGGATATGTAGTCTCAGTGTGTGTCTTTATCTGGTGGTAACAGTTTAAAGGTCCAGTACAGATGCAATGGGTTCCAGTTTGGTGTGCTACCATTTTTTTTAGCATCGGATTATTTTTTTTGTTGAGTGCTACAGTGTGCTGTCAGGACACAGACTGCAGACTTTTTTCTCATTCTTTTGACTATTCAAACTCAGGTGCTGTCTGTGCAGACTCTGTATCCACTGGAGCTCGTGCTGAAATGGAATTTCAGCTTGCACAACACAATCTGTGACAGCTGCGTATGTTCAGGAGATTCAGTATTGACTTCAATCTTTCGTAACTGTGTGGAAGTAGTATTGAAATTGTGGTTATCATGACAACACCGAGCCCCTGCATTTCCAAGTCTATCTGCAGTAACAGTGTGGATCTGTCTGTGTGCAGATAAGTGTTCGCTGTGAAATGATTCCGCAGCCGTCCACCCCCGCACCAAAGCTCGGAGCCCGGCGGTCCCTGGGGTCAGGCAGAGCAGCGGCTGTCAGGTGCCGTGATGAGTGTTCACGTCAAGGCCTTCCCCTGATTACTGCTGTCCGGACTCTGCTCAACATATGAGCGAGCCACCTGCATGGCCGCCACACTTGACTTGTCAGGAGGGATCTCGTTTTGCTAACTCCCTGACCTCCGTGCCATCCATTCTCCGCACAGCGCCCTTGACTTTGACCGGATGATTTACTAAACACTCCTTCTCGGTGGGCTGCTCTGCTCTCGGTGATGGAACACTTCTATTTGTGTTCCCCAGGCCCTGTGTGCACATTCTAAAAAGGACTTCGCAGGTCATTTGCAATGTACCATATTACCCGCTGGAGTTTGAGGCAAAATAACTAATCAGCGGCACATGAAGTTTCAGGCACTCTGGGGTCCTCGGTTAAGATAATAATCTGTCATTTTTCTGCTATATAATAATCTAATATTGATCAGAGGAGATAGCATCAGTTGATCAAGTTTTGCATTTGCTGTTCAATTGACAGAGGGTATTAATGGATTTTTCTCCTTCTTAAGGCTCTTTTTTTTTGCTACACATGCATTTCACTTAAAGCAGGCAGGATTGCAGAAAGCTAAATAAGCTAGCTTCTGCCTTTGGTGAATTCTAAAATAAGGAGATAAGGTAAAATAGCCGCTTTTAAGCATTAACAAGTGTAGGGAGGTCACCAGTAAATACCAAGTAAAAAGCACATAGAGGGTCACATTACCTGTTTGCTCACTCATGGTAAATTTAGCGTGACGTTCATTTCCGCATCTCTGATTCCAACAACATAGTCAGGTCAGACCCACCACTTGGCACCTCTCAGCTGAAATGCATATACCATATAAATGAATATACCACTAGGAAAGTGAGAGACTGTGCCCTCAGGCTTTTAATGTGAAACCTCTGCAGGAGGTGTTGCGTTTCAGTGCTCATACTTACTTTGCAGATGATACAAAGTTCCTTCTGCGACGTGACATGATCAAGACAACAGCCCAACATGGAGTTTTCATGTTGTTACGCACCCTGGCCCAGGGAAGGGAAAAGTAACATAAAACCAGATGTAGTTGGTAAAAAAATGATTTATTACTGAAGTTTGAAAAGATAGTGTCAAGCTACACACTGAGGTGAATACTAAAGAAATGGGCCAAAGGGCGTTACTCAAATCAAAGGAAGTAATAAAACATAAAGAGAGTTCTCATAAGGAGAACTTAGCACTAAACTGTCTGAAAGCTGGAAATAATGAAACAAAATCCTTACTAATCTAAACAATGGCGAGAAAACAGAAATACACTGGAGTCAGCACCCCTTTGTCCTGGTGTATCTAAACATATCACAAACCTGCATAAATGTCAACGGTTATCAGTTTTTTAAAACTCCTCCTTGCCTAAATCCTGTCTGAAACACACACTTCACTATGCCTCATCAACCACACAGTTCTTCGGTGTGCTGCACCTCAGCCACCCTGCTAGGCTTTAAAAGAATTGGCAGATGGTGATTGGTGGAACTGGTCGGCGCCGCACCAATCACAACACCTGGCAAGGACCACACCTCCGTCATCGACATCCACTCAGGGACCAGGAACCACACAGTCTATTTGCATACATACCTACACAGAGGTGAAGCCCACAGAAATGAAGGAGCAAGCGCTGGCTATAACACATGTCAAAACAGAGCAAATTAGCAATAAGTGTTTTGTCCTCTACATGAGTCCCAATCAAATAAGTGTCTGGTTCTCTCTGCAGCTGAGTCAACTCCATTACATACTACATACTGTCACATCCTAATCCCACCAAATGTTCAATACATTTTTGCTCTTTTGAAAACATGTTGAATGTGAAATTTCATTTCATCACTTGCTCTTCCTACTGTCTTCACACTCATTTTTGTGAGCTTTAGCCCACACAGTCAGCTGTTGGCCTAAACATCCTTCCAGCTGTTTAACTGAAGTAAGAACTAAGTCATAATCGTCGTTATGGCCGTCAGCACTTCCATCACTTTAAGCGGGTGACTGAAAACCTTGTGCTGAAGGTTGAAAGCCGGTGAGGAGATATATAAACTCATTGCGGATATATGATTCATCAGAACATATTTGGTTATGCAGTGGTGTGTCGGGTGTTTGGACATGGGGATGTGGGCGTGTGCAGCCGTCTGTGAGGGTATATTTGCGCTGCACAGATGTAGATGTGTGTATCCATGAGTGGGAGTGAGCCAGCAAGGAGAAAGAGGATAATCGCAGTTTACATTGGGAGGAATTCTGTGTTTTATGTTTTAATGTTTATCTGTATGTTTGTTGTTGTTGGAATAATAATATTGTATAATGATGCTGTGCATGAAATGATGTGCAAATGTGCACAGTTGGTTGCTTGGAATCCATTCGGAATCTATTTTTGGTTGTTTTTTTTTTTTTTTATCTGAGTGATTACGCTGCAATGTATGTCAGGGAGATTATCATATGTAGAAAAGAGAATAAACACAATTCTAAGTGTGTCTCTGAAGTAATAATGGTGCAGCAAAATAGGAGACAACATCATGTGTAGTAGGCTAGAATGAGTGGTTGCACTTGAGGTCCTGTTTTATTTGACCACTGAGATATGCTAATTTATGGCTGCCCCATAAAAATAGCGCTTATCACCACAGTTCCCCCGGCAGGCCGCCGTTACAGCTAGCGCTACGTCTCCGAGCACCCGCTGTCTAATGCTCTGCTCTTGAGTTATTGCACTGTGTTCCCTGATCACATGACTATATTATGATTACAGCATTATCTACACCTGAGTGCTCTATCCACCCAGAAAAATGGCCCCGGGTCACATGACTTCCCACACAGATGCTGTTCTAATGTCCCCCAGGGGGTCAATAACTCACAAGCACCATTATGGAACAAACCGTACAAGACAAACACAAAGATGCACGCCACTGACAACAGGCTGTGTATTGTTTTGAATAAAATATCAGCATCAAGGTGCTTTGTTTGTCATGGGAGCTATCACAACTTTGCGTCATAGCTGTGGCCAACATTCCAGTCGTGCTTAACTGCAGTAATAAAGTTTTACTCAAAAAAAGTTGAGTGTTACTTCAGACTTAACACTTGCATTTCCTTTCATACATGCTTCACCACCATCTGATTGGCTATCAGATGAATAGTAGCATCCAAATATATCCTACAGGTTTAGATCACTGCCTTTTTATAACTATATAGCTTTGTACCAACACTCAATGCCAGTTATACTTATGTACTCAGTGTTGGTGATTTAACAGAGATGTATAGCTGATATATGTTTTTTGAATCAGGATCTTAAAACTGAAACATGAATGTTACTCAATATGTCTCTCAGTTCTCAAAAAGTTGTTCCTGCTAAATCCACTCTAAGTGTATTACCCTTTGCTACAAATGATCACTTTCTTGAACTGAACCACACTAATTCTATCAGTTGGATGGGGCAAGAAATGCAATCAATCAGATCACCAAAGAGCTTGGAAACAAACCAAAAGTAGACAACCTTATTTGGAATAGCAAATAAATGGGGTCGGTAAGATGATCGTGCAAACTGTTTGTTGCACTGACCTTTCAGATGTTTAGTTTTAGGTGTAATTCCAAATAAAGTGTCAGGCTAAACTTTTGAGTTGTCTGCAACCTATTATTCATCCAGCTAACATTTTCCTAAATATTACCTCTTACTTTTGGTAAATAAATGGGTTGTTCCCTCTGAAATCCTCGAACTTTTGAGAACACTTTCTGTTCAACTATCTCTGATTTCCCTGAATTTTTTACAGCAAAAACTATGGATATATAGAAATATATTTGTGACATTTTAGCGAGATGTCTCAAATACTTAATGACTTTTAAAAAGTATAATTTCTTTGGGAATTATCAATGGCATAATTAAAATGACAGAAATGACAATTAACTGAAATTTTTAGGCTTTTATCTTATAGTTCCTGAGAACTATCCTTCTGAAAGTGGATGTACAGGTGTTTCTTTTGAATTATCTCAGAAATTATTTGATAAATCAATGTAAAATTTCACAGATATCATTCTAAATATCCATAGTTTTTGAATAAATAAAGTTTCAAGTAAGAACCAAGCTGTAATACACCTTTAAAAAAGTTTATTCCTACTATCAAACTCTTTTTCTCTCGTCCTTTCCTCCCTGTATTGATTCCCCTCTATCATGTCTAATTCACACCCATAAGCAAAATGTCAAAGTCAAAGATCAAAACGTTGGTTGCCCACGGCTGTGATGGCAGCCGGACCAAAGTCTTGTCAGATCCCGACTCCTTAAGATGGTCCAGGGGGAATCTCTAACTTAAGCGGTAAAGATTTGGTCCTCTGGGCTAAATCTAACATAGATTGCTTAAAACTTCAGGCAGATTCACATTACCCTGTGAGGCTGCCACAGGAACTTGGAAGACTAGATAAAAGTTTAATGATCCCTGTAGGCATCAGATAAAGATTTCAAATGAGGCAGACAGAAGTTTAGAGTGATCCAATTTAACAGATGTTCTTAGGAAATTATTTTAAGATTTTAGTTGGGCCTCTGGCTCCCTCTCAGATTTTTAAACCCTTTTGTGCCCAAGTGTCATTTGAGGTCCTTCAGAGGGGCCTGTTAAATTGCTGATTATGTTTTCTAATATTACCTTTAACCTATCTGTTTTTGATTTTCTGTTTCTCACACAGGTTTATATGAATGACTCTACCATGGACCACATCATCTGCTGCCTATTGGTCCTGGGAGCCACAGTGATGACCACCCATGCATGTCCCAAGTACTGCTCATGCCAGAATCTCTCTGAGTCTCTGGGGACTTTGTGTCCCTCCAAAGGCCTTCTTTTTGTGCCTCCAGACATCGACCGCAGCACAGTGGAGCTCCGGCTGGGAGGTAACTACATCCTTCGAATCACACAGCAGGACTTTGCCAATATGACCGACCTGGTGGACCTGACCCTCTCTAGGAACACCATCAGCTACATCCAGCCCTTCTCCTTTGGTGACCTGGAAACACTGCGCTCACTCCATCTGGACAACAACCGCCTAATGGAGCTTGGCCCTGATGATTTGCGAGGCTTGGTCAACCTGCAGCACCTAATTGTCAACAACAACCAACTGGGACGCATCCATGAAAAGGCCTTTGAAGACCTGGCACCTGCCTTGGAGGACCTGGATCTTTCTTACAACAACTTGATCTCTCTGCCCTGGGACTCAGTCCGACAGATGATTAACCTGCACCAACTTAGTGTGGACCACAATTTGTTGGATTTTATTCCAGAGGGTACCTTCACTGACCTGGAGAGGCTGGCAAGACTGGACCTGACATCAAACCGCTTGCAGAAGCTACCCCCGGATCCCATCTTTGCCCGAGCCCAAGATTCCATGATCCTGACTACACCGTATGCTCCCCAGCTTTCCCTAAGCCTGGGTGGGAACCCGCTGCACTGTAACTGTGAGATGCTGTGGCTACGCAGGCTTGAGAGAGACGACGACTTGGAGACTTGTGCTTCTCCACCTGCCCTGAAAGGTCGTTACTTCTGGAATGTAAAGGAAGAGGAGTTTGTGTGTCAGCCACCTCTCATTACCCAGCACACCCATAGGATGCTGGTTTTGGAGGGCCAGACAGCCAGTCTACGGTGTGAAGCAACTGGAGACCCTTCTCCTACAATCCACTGGATCTCACCTGATGATCGGCTGCTCGGCAACTCCTCCCGAACCGCAGTGTTTAGCAATGGAACCCTGAGTATTACCATCACCACCTCGAAGGACTACGGCACCTTCACCTGCATTGCCGCTAACGTAGCTGGGGAGTCTGCTGCCTCGGTGGAGGTGTCCATCGTCCAGCTCCCCCACCTCAGCAATGGCACTGGTCAGCCAGCACAGCCAAAGTCACGGCTCTCCGACATCACAGGCTCCACCAGGATTAGCAAGGGGACTCCCAAGAGTCAACCAGAGAGGGTGGTGTCTGTCTCCGAGGTGACGGCTGTTTCGGCATTGGTCAAGTGGACAGTGAGCAAGTCGGCGCCCAAAGTGAAGATGTACCAGCTCCAATACAACTGCTCTGATGATGAGGTTCTGATCTACAGGTAAATACTTGCATTTTTAGGAATGTGGGCAATGTTTTGTGGAAATTTTCAACATGTCAAAAAACAGAAAAGAAGGTCATTGGCTAATTACTTATTGGGTTTATTTAAAGCTGCATGAATGCATATTTTCTTCACCATTTAGACCTTTGTTTGTAATACTGTGTCATGTGGAAATGTTTATGGTGAATAAGACCTATTTACATTTTGTACTAAGTTAGATAGATATAGAAATAGAAAGGGAATGAAAATACTACAATGAAGCTGTCACTGTGACACCCACTGTACACTACCAGTCCAGCCCAAAACCCAGAAAAAGTTAGTAACTGGCTGGTTAACATATTTGAATATCTAGTAGCCAAAGGTGTTCTGCTCAAGAGATGATGGAGAACAAACAACATATAAATGGAGCATGATAATTGACATTAATTGTCTAGAAATTTTGAGTGAATGCTAATATTGCGTATGCTAGTATAACTTGATAAAAACATTGGGTGTAGCAACTTTAGCACCCATGTAGCCAAAAAGCTCAGTTTATTCAGGTAATAACTTTGTTTTCCATAAACTGAGCATCCTTTTGCAGGGCAAAATAATAAAAATACATAAATTGCAGAAGAAGCTGTTTGAAACAGTTCTCTCTCTGATTTGAAAGCACAGCAGTCTTGTTCAGTTTTGAAATTACAGTTGTCATTATGGCAGTGCCAATATTGTTTCCATATCTTCACACCACTAAGTATGTGTTCATTACTGAAAGATCCAGAGGGAATGACTTAGAATCACAGCATTTGAATGAGAAGCTCAGCAGAACATGCATCTGATCTTAAACAAAGAGAGATGTATTGTGCTTAAACCCTGAATGGTGTGTATTTACAGGGTGTAGCATTTGCAGAATCACACAGCAAGATTCAGCAGTGGGATGAGTGCAGCTTTTCTGTCATACTTTGCACTGACGTTGGAACACCCAAGGGATCCATCCATTATCCAACATCTGTATTGTCTGTCAAATTGATCAACAACAGCAAAAACAACTCTATTCAAACACCTGTCATTGTGTGATATCTCCCTCACTACGCACAATGCTGTGCAGTTCTGTGGTCGATTATGCTCACCAGTCCAGAACTAGGGGAATGTCTGAGCATAGGAGGCAGGAGGTTCTGTCATCCAGCAGTATTTGATGGGGAAGAAACTATTAGATAAGGCGTGTATTCTGCTGCAGCCTTTTATGCAAATGCAAAACCAGGCCGAAAAAAATATAAAATTATTTAATGCCATTTAAATCAGTTACTCTTCTCAAAACTATGAGAAGCAAGATATTTGCGTTGCAGTCTCAGGGCTGTGGCTTTGTTGCAATATTTGTCTTTCTAATGGAACATATTTTATTTCTTGTTTGGCCCTGATTGTAATGCAGTAAGAATGTTTTTTGGTCATTCATCCATCCATCCATTATCTATACACCGCTTAATCCTCTGTAGGGTCGCGGGGGGGCCAGAGTCTATCCCAGACAACTCAGGCGAAGGCAGGGGACACCCTGATAGGTTACCCCCGCCAACCTATCGCAGGGCTACATATAGAGACAGACAATCAAGCACACTCTCATTTACACCTATGGACAATTTAGAATCATCAATTAACCTCAGCATATTTTTGGAGTGTGGGAGGAAGCCGGAGTACCCGGTGAAAACCCACGCATGCACAGGGAGAACATGCATAGCAAGTACCAATGTAATGTAATTTATCAATGCAGCGTAAATATTTTTTATTCACTTGCATTAAACATTTTCTTTGGAAATCAACATTTTGAATATAAACATGTGGAAGGATTATATAACAAGTGTTAAATAGCATATGTACCAAGCTACACAGTGCTTATCCAAATAGAAGCTATTGAGAAGTCAGTTTACTGGGCCCTCATTTACACAACATCATACATGCAAATGATGATTTGCAGAGTGTGCCACACTTTGCACAAAATCTGGCTGGTATAAAAACCAGACTGAATTAAAAATGTCTGTACCTTCACATTTAGGACTGAGAAAATGAGACTCAGGTGGCAAAATAAATGAGAATGTTCAATCAGTACTTTATGCTCCATGTCACTTATATTAATTAGTTCCCAGTAGAACATCATGTCTCTCCTCATTTATCTGTGGCATAAAACTAAGCACCATCTATTGTCTTACCTCATTTTAACAGGAGAGAAAGTTTTCCTTGATGATATTTTCAAGAACTCCAAATATATACACAGCCTAACTGATAATTATAAAGTAGGAACATGACAATAATAGTGGGTCAAAGGGAAAGTTAGGGCTGCTCGGCACTGTCTCCGTGAAAAATGACAAATGAGTGCTCATTTGTGCAGACAGCTGCAGTGGTGAGAAAAGTCAATGAGCCCTGTGGAGTGACCTTGTTTTTAGCCCTGTTTAGCTGTGAAATGTGAGCTGATCTTCATCACTCATGCCACAAGTGTAGACAAACACAATGTGCTGAAGCAAGTAGCACATGAATAGTTAAAATCTTTTGTGTATTTATTGAAAGCACTTATTAAACATTTACAGTGCTGGTGGAAAAAAGCACATGAACCTTTGGACTTAATAACTGGGCAAATCTCTGACAGCAATAACCTCAAATAAGTGTGTTTCCAGTGGCTGCAGATTAGACCTGGGCAACGTTCTGGAGGAATTGTGGACCATTTTTCAGAAGAAAACTGCTTAGGCTCAGGCACATTCTTGGAATGTCTGCTGTGAAAGGCTCTCTGCTAACATTTCGTAGCATCTCTCTTTGGTCTGGGTTTTGGCTCTGAGTGAACCACTCCAAAAGGTGTATTTTGATTGCTTTAAGCTGTTCTGCTGTAGATTTACTTGAATGCTTTGGGTCATTGTCATGGTTAGTTACCCAGCCTCAAATGAATTGGAAAACCACTCTGACATTGTCCTGGAGGTAAAAATTGATAATCTTGGAAATACATTACCCTCTGATAATGTCAGCTAAAGATGTCAAAACAAAAAGTCATGGTAAAGTACCTTACCTTCTGGAGAACCTTAATATCATCAGTCCAGAAAGCATTTTCCCAGTAGTGTTGTTGGCTGTCAAGATGTTCTTTGGCAGACTTCAGGAGTGCAGTGATCTAGGCTTATTTTTCACTTGACTGATTATTCTGTGCTGTGATTTTTGACTCATGTTAGCTGGGAGCCCACTTCTACAAAGAACTGACACAGAACTAAACAGTCAGTAACCATGGAGTGATGAATATCTGAAGTCTTTTAGACTGCTTACTAACTCTGTCCAGCTTTATGAAAATCAGCCATACTTGGTCAGAAGTCATCTCATATCCTTTTTTTGTTTTTTGGAAAGCACAACTCACAGCACCACATTCCGCTGTAAAATTACCTTTTGCATGATTATGTTTGAATGACGAATGGTACAGCTCCGTATTTGAGTATTACCTTAGTATGTATAGAGTATAGTATGCTTGGACTCAACTAGTCTGTGTAACATTTTGTTCAACCACTTCTAAAAGGAGTTTAAAGTGTTTATATCTTATCTGAATGGTTGCAATCAAAGCTGGTTGAAAAAAACCTGCTGCCGTGAAATCTTTCTAGTTACATACACTGCTGTCCTCATCCCATGCCAAAGAATTCCATCTTTTGTGTCTTTAACTGCAGTGTCGAGGTGATGAATAATACAAATGATGTAAAAATTTCTGTCTGAACAGTCTCTCTCTGAGGTATTTGTGATATTTCGGCCTGATGTTCACTGAAGTAGCTGAGTTGAAAAGGAAAGTGAAAAGACTTGAGATAGATGTTGAAATGAGTTACTTTCTATTATGTGGCATCGAAGGAAATACTTTAATTATACATAATGTTGGCGTACATCATGTGTAGAATACACAGTGTAAGTTGCATGTAAATGAGATGATGTTTGCCATACAAGCCAGACCTCCTGTCACCAGTAGGTGTGCAATGACTGTGACTCAGTTTTGGTAGACGTCATCAGGCTGGGACTCTTATTAAGCTTGAGAAATATGTGACAATTTAGACAAAGTACATTGGAGTTCCAACGAATTCTTGTGTCATGGCGAAACATTAAAATTCATCATTTCGCCACAGACACACTTTTCAACCAAACCTCAAAAGCTTCACCATTTAGTGTGGAGGTCTTAAAATTCGACTGACTACATATGATGTCGATCTGATTAATTCTCTAGGAAGAGTTTGTTAAAGCACAACACCTGTAGATGGCAAAAACCCTACGCCAAAATTCACCAGTGAGCTCCAAGAGACTTTTTTTGTAAGTTTGTAAGTGGGAAGCTGCATGTAGCTACCAAATTTTGTTGTTAGTTAAGACTACACCCACAGGCACAAGCCATATAATTTTTACCACAAGTTTTTGAGCACCTTTAGCGCCCCAAAAAATGTGATTCTTTTCAAAAAAGAAGATGACTAACTAAGCATAGCTTCTCAACACAATCTTCAAATTGTTTTGCACTAGGGCCCTAATAAAGTTTAATTGATTTGTAGTAGTTTTGGTAGGCAGGATCAGTGGCAATAGAGGTGCAACAGAAAACCGCAAAGAGAAGTCAAAAGCAAAACTTCAAAGATTAATCAATCTCATAGGAGTCTATCAGAGTATTGAGGTAGGGAGAAGTAGTTCAGGTACTCTATCACTGGTTTACTTCAAGTATGATGACTGACAGTTGGATCACATCTGCCGCTTCTATGGACATGAGATTTTACTGGTTAAATCCTTTCACAAAATATGGACAACTGCATTAGACAACATCTGATTCTTCAATTAAAGTTGAAGGTGCAACCCTATGGACATAAAAACTTAAAGGGAGAACTCTCAGTTGGCATTTCAGCAAGAAACAACAAATCACAGACTGTAAAAATTTTCTACAATCATTACGGGGAAGGTCAAGATTACAACAAGATAACCTGCAGCGTAAATCAATTTTAGTTTGAGTTCTCTCTCAATTTTGTATGAATGCAGGACTGTGGAAACATTTGTAGTTTCTGAATGCAAAAGCAAACATTTTGTTTGCTTCCCCTTTGAGTCATGCCTTTGATTGGCTTCTTGTCCATGGAAACAGCCGGTTAGGCTCCTGGGTATAATAGCAATTTTATCCATTTGATATGCCAGACAGGCAGATCTGATTTCTCACAAACAAAGTTGAAATAATGAGCTGGCGGCCATAACATAAACCAACATTGTGGTCTATAACATTGAGATAATAGTTGGAAATAATTGAAACAGATGATGATGTTGAACGAGGCTTTTTGAACCAGCAGCTCTCTAAAGATTTTCAGTAGTTTTGTAGGGTTTTCTTTCTTCTTGTATCTGATCAGCAACAAATGAAAGTAGTCTGCACAGATAGTATGGCTCATTACAAGCTTTAAAAGTAAACATAACTCCAATCAGACCCACTGATAGTGTCTGCTGAAGACGTCAGACAGATAAAAGCTGAACAAACTTGTCTTATATAATTATAATTTATGTATATATAAGTATAATTTTATACCTTAGTAAGGACATTCTGTGCCGTGCATTGTTCTGACTGACGCCTGAAATGTTTCGCAGTCTGATTCATAAAATCTGAGTTGAATACAGGAAAAGCTCTCTGTCAAACTTTAGATAAAGATGGAAGTTTGGAAATAGGCCTGTAGCTGCTGTGATTCAAGAGATCAAAACAACTTCATCATTTCAGCAGCGTCCCACCGTTGCGCACAAGACGTAAAAGTTGTCAGCTACTCCCTCTTTAAACGCTGGAGCTGGAGGACAATGTTATCACTGTTCTAGTTTCCGTGATTGGCAGATTGTTACTTGAGCTCAAGGTTTAGTGTAGGTTGGGTGAATGTGAAGGCCTGAGGGCCCAGAGAACTTACTCAAAACCAGAATAGACATTTTAAAAAATGAGCTGTTGTCTGCCAGAAAGAAAGGCTTTTTTGAATTCCTAAAAAGTGGGTTATTCTGAGTTGCTCCACGGTAACCAAACCTGCACTCAATTAAAAGTACTGCCACTTTATTGGGACAAGTGCTCAAATAGAAGTTAGTTTCATCAGAATAAAACCCCAAGAGTGTAAAAGTATCTGCTGGGAAGAAAGCTAGGTGAGAAGTCACTAACTGTATAAGTTAGGATGTTTAAGTTAGTTTTATCTCAAGTGTATATGAGTCTGTTTTAACAGCATGTGTTACTGGGTTAAAGATTTTATTGAAGATTTCCTATTTGTTTCCTGTGTTACTGGCCTGTCAAATCAACAGGTTCTTTAAATTAAACAAAATCCACAGTTTGTCCACACCATCTAGAGGTAAATTAAAGAATAGCTTTAATGTAGACTATCTCAGCCCCAACGTCTACTTACTGGCATTAGAGCTTGCAGCCTTAGCACATAGCCTTCATTTATTGAGTGGAGCTTCTCTCTGTCATGTTGACATTAATGTGAATTAATGGTATGAAGTAAGAAAGGTGGTTGTTTAAGACTGTACTGAAGCCACACCATAAGGGTCGTGTATATGTACATTGGTTTTTGCTCAATGATGCAAGAAAGTGTCTTTGTAGGACAGTTTAAGTAGGACAGAAAGGTCAATCAAATTTGGACAGTGCTGAACTCTGAACACACCTAGAGGTAAGGTGCTTTGAAAAAACATGGCATTATTCCTTGAATATGAGCAGATGTGTTGGATAAGTTTGGACAGAGACTTTGATCCTGTGATCAAGCAGACAAAAGCTTCTGTCCACAGGGATTTTTTTTCTCATACGTCTATATTTTTTTAATTTTAATTACCACAGTCACTTCAGAGTAAATGTAGAATGTTGGGAACACTTGCTGCAAATCGCTGTCATTCTTAATGAAAGGACCATTTAACTACTGTGTCAAGAAAAGTCAGTGTGAAAAAAATGACTGAAAATGTTTCAGCATTCTTGTACTTTAAGATAATTCCATAAAATGATTATTTACACCAAACAACTCATGGCTTACATGTTTAATCCCTAAATCTTGTGTAAAACAGTTGTAAACAAATTCACTTTTTTCAAAATTCGAACCCCTATTTCTCGATACTGAATTCTTCTTCTTCAAAACACTTAATTGCTCCTATGACCAACAAACTAGCCAAGTGCAATAGCTAATCTCCTTGAGTAATTCCAAGTACACAAAATGATACTGGAGTAATTACAGCAATGCAATACAAACTGCAAGGTGTGGGTTGCCCATACAGTCACACTAGGCGTGGTCTTGCATAGCCAGTGCCATGTTAGCACTGGAGAACGGTCTGGCTGCACCTATTATCATTCTGCTTTAGTCCAGGAAAAAAATGCTCTGACTTGTTTGTATTTCTTTAAACCAATCACAAGGGCCACCGTTTAGCTCACTGAGTTAAGGCGATACCGAGTGAACTCAGTCCCTTTAGCAGCGTCATGAATTTGAGTCCGGTTCAAGACCCTTTCCTGCATGTTGCTCTCCTGTCTTTCCCACTTTCACTCTATTGCTAACTAATAAATAACAGAAAAACTCTCTCCCCCAAAAAATAATATTTAAAAACAAAACAAACAAACAAAAAAAACAATCACAATTGCCTAAGGTAAAAGCAAAGGCTGCAGCTTGGTGGGATATTTTGCATGTGGGGAGATGAGCACTACCATTAAAATGGCTATTCACCAAAAAAGGCAGCAGACCCACCGAATGTTTATCAGACTTTGCCCTTTTTGGCTTGTAGATTGGTCAGATATTGTAATTGTTTGTTGGCTGTAGTAAAAGAGATTTTGAAAATGGATAGAAATGAAGTCCATGGCAGGAGTGGCAGGCTGACACCTGCAGTATACATCCAGTGAGTCAGACCATACTAGATGCTGGTGTTGTTTCATTCATTATTCTGCAGAGCTGTGAAGAGGTGTAGCTACCTCACCAGAGAGGCACACTGGGTCACCAGCTAAATTTATCTTTCTCCCCAAATGGACTTGTAAAAAGGTATCCCAAATTTAAGTCCAAAGTTATCCCATCCCCTGCCTCCAAGTATGATGAAGCGATGCACCACCTAATTCCTGCTCATGAATAGGTGATAGATTCCTGTTGACTGTCCCTATCATGCTTAGTTATGGGGCCGTGAACAGGCTGAGGCTTCTTTATGTGGCTGTCATAATGGAAGTTACATGTCACCTGCAGTCTTTCAGCGATATTTCAGTTAAATTGCGACATGTTTCCAGAGTAATGCTTAACCACATAATGGCTAGAATGTCACATGTCATGAGATTTAATGCCTGTGCTCCCTCTGTTACAGATAGTATGTCAGGACTGAAAGCAAAGCTCCAGAGGCTGCTGTTACTGGACATTAGCTGTGCTGAAAACCCCATTAGATTCATGGCCGATATTGGAAAACACATTGTACATTATTGATCATGACTAAGGCAGCAATAGGGCTGGATCATGTCATTTTCAAATGCTAAATTTTTTTGTTTAGATTGGTAGGATCAAGCAAAAAAAAAAAAGTGAATAAGTGACAATGTTAAATAAAATACAAAAGCACTGCAGTGTCTTTCATATTACGCTTCACCAGCATTAAATGAAGGGTCTGTTGCCCTCAGGATGCGTTAATATATAAGACAGCGCAGTCAAATGTATCAGAATATGGTGTAAATAATAGAAACAGAATAACAAAGCAATGCAAGTAAACAAATGTAGAGAATGAATATGAAACATACTGTGAATCATAAAGCTGGAGTGGGTGGTGGTGATAATAATAATAATGATAATGATAATGATTATTTGACCCTATAGGTTTATGGGATGGACAAAATATTACAGTATTATTTATATAACATTTGTAACCGAGGCACTGGAATTGAAGTGAAAATGTAAAATAGAAATTGGTTTCCAATGGGAAAGTTTGAGACAAATTTTATGTATTGAATTTAAAAATAGGACACCTGTATTTTACAAAGCAAAAAGTATTCAAATTTGAGCTGCAAAACCATTTTGAGTCAGAGAAACATAATCACCACATCTTTGAATGCCATCTTTCCACAGTCAAAATACAGAACTGCAGGGACTTTCTGTCATGTAGCACCTATGGTTTATAGTTATATATATACATTACATATTCTAAGTTTATACCTGAACCAACCTAACAGACTATGTATAAAGTAGTTTTAATTGGCTTCTCCTCTTAATAGTTAAAAATCTATTTAGTTATTAATGCTGGAGTTTACAGTTCAGAGTTAATAACTAAGAATGAGTATTTCCATACTATCAGGGTTGTGCATGGTGAAGAATCCATAGACAATCGTCACCAATACTGCGGTTTCCCTGAGAGCTACAGAGATCTTGAGCCTCTTTTAGCTCATTGTATTGGTTTTTCCAGTTCACAGCTGTGGGCCGCAAGTGTTTTTCGTTGGCGTTGTCGGAGGACAGGGGAGCTAAAAGGTGAATTGAGAATACAAAGGCAAAATAACATAGCTTTTACAACGCCCACTTGTTCAGTACACTCAGGGATTTCGCTGTTTAAACCTTGTACTGGAGTCATGTCTCTCCTAACAATGACGTTCCTATACAACTAAACAGTAAAGCCTAATTGAGAATACAGATCATTTGTAAAGGAACAGGGTTGGTACGACATCTGGATTCTACCCTTGAATAAGAAAACAAACACACTGCTGGGTTTTACATAAATGTATTATTGTTAACAACATGGAAAATGAAATTACCTAATTGCAATGGGAAAGACCTTACTCAGCATGGGGGGAGAAACCTCACTCCTCTCTCCCCCAAGGAACAAGTACAAATGTAAAAGCATTTATCATGAATACGAATTCTTTTCCTATTGACTTACTGTAAATAGGTTGTAAGTTTAAAGCTAATGGTCCAGTGTTTCATATCATGTAAGAAATGCTGAGTCCATCTTTCCAAAGATAAACACCTTTTAGTGGTGTAAACATCTTCTCTCATTGGCCTCAAATCTTAACCTTTTTGACCCCTTAGGTAACTCTTCCACAATTAAGCTGAGCTGCATGAAAGTTTTTCTTCTATCATGAATTTGTTCCTCAACAACAAAGATATATGTGCATAAAGTGAATAAACAATAACTGACCACTAGTTGGTGTAAGCTGACGTTAGCAGATCTCTGCTGTGTAAAATCAGTGACAGCCATTCTGCTGACTTTTTGACTATTTTCTACCTGTGTTCCTGTTAAAGAGGGTTAACACCATTCTATTGTGTAGCTGCTGCACGGCCAACATTGCATAGTGTCACTTAGTCCGTGTCTGCTGGATCTGTTAATGAGCAACTGCATGCGAGCAAACTTGAAAAAACAACTTTAAAAAGTCATGTCATGTTTTCAGCTTCTTTTGCTGCTTTTAGAAGACCAAAAGGAATCAATTTGCTTCAACTTCTTTTGAGTTTTGAACAAACAGTGAACATTTCCCTTCATGTTAGCCATTACGTGCTCAAATCTGCGCCATGATTCTCTTTAACAAGAACTAATTGCCAGGCTTATGAAGGCCTCCCACTGTGCTGGTGGCATCAACTATGTGGAGATGTAACACAAACCAAGGGGCGAAGGTGGTGCTATTTTCAGTACAACTTCCTCCCTTCTGATGCATCCATCCATTGCAGGTAGATGGAGGGGATGTTTTATTGCAACCAGAAGGTATTCAAGGGTATAGAAACAGACACCAAAAAATGTCACGGCCCATTTAATCCTCTACAATGCATCTGCACATTCAAAGAGTGAGGAGCATTGAAAGGCCATTAGGGATTTTGCTTATATAATCAAATTTCTCAGCAGCACCCCAATGTTTAGGGCGAATCAATGGGCCAGCAGACATCTGACATGACCTTGTCTGCACTTGTCCAAAGAAAAAAAAAGCCTCAAGAAATCAATAGACGCAATGAATAATGATTCTTCTGTGCTCTTTTTTTTCTGTTTGTTTGGCTCGTCTTTGGGTGGGTTTTTTTGCAGCTGGAAAAATCCGGAGCCATGAAATAGTTTAATGGTTGAGGACAGGGAAGATGCAGCCTGGAGTAATGATTTATCTGTTTTGTCAGCTCTTTCTTTGAACTGAGAAAATAGGTAGAATATTAAAACTGTAACTGACAAATCTCTCACAAAGCCTTAAAGAAGCCAAACCCGAGAGCCCATCTCCTCCCTTGTCTCGTCTCCCACACTTCTTTTCTCTCGTCCCCGCTTTCACTCTGATTAATGCTATGGCCTCACGCCATCGTCTGGAACTAAGCAGGCCACTCGACAAATTGCCTTTTGCAGCCTGAAGGGGCGGGGAAAAAAACTTTTATCTCGCTGCGATAAGCATGGGCATAGGTTTGTCTGGACTTGGGCTTTATTCCGATGAATTACAATGAATTAGCCAGTCTCTGCTGACAACCTGAAATCAATTAGACCCAGACAGAGGAGCAAGCGGCGCACAGCTGAAGCATCACAAGGCTAAAGAATTTCACTCCCAATCACAGGCAGCCAATTATAATGGTGTAATGAACTGCAGCACAAGTCGTTGGAGAAGTAGAAGGATTTTTTTTTTATTATTAAAAACAGCTTCTTTTTGTTTGATCGCTGGTGACTAATTGGGATGGAGCGAAGCGAGAGTGTGAGGTTGTAATGGTTTTGATTTTCAATCTTTGTCGCCTGTCAGATAAATGTCTTTTTGGTAAGGATGTGACGAAAATTGGCCAGTCATAACTAGCAAACAGCCTCAGAAGTAAGGTCCAAACTTCTGCATGTTTCACTACACACACAATCCTCTGAACGAAGCAAATACATATACACCAATCAGCCACAAAATCATGACCACTGATAGGTGAAGTGAATAACATTGATCTTATTGGTAATGTGTGGTGTTGTGCTGGAAAATTTTGGATTCTGGCATCCGTGTTGATCAGACTTAGACACCTAAATAAATATTGTCCCACAAAAAGCACACTCCCTCATGCAAATGGAAATCCCAAATATCATTGGCCTACTCCCGCAGGAAAATGAACTCCACCACATGGAAACAACATCAATCAGGAACATGTTGAGGAACATGACAATGGCCCAACATGTTGATTTAACCTCCAAACGTCCTACACCCAATTGTGATCAAGCATCAACAGAATGGAGTAGAACAAGTTTGATGGACAGAGGCCCCACTGCACAACCAAGAGGCCCAACGGATCCACTGCCAATGTCCTGGTGCCAGACTCTTGTCCATGGCCAATGGGTCAGAGCATTTTTGACTACATAAGGGGGACCAACACAATATTAGGCAGGTGGTCATAATGTTATGCCTGATCTGTGTATTTCTGCCTTCTTTAATAAACCTGTTTATCCTTAGTTTAAGGTCTGACTCAGGCATTAAATTACTTGGTTGGAATTAAGGAAAGATTGTGGTTTGAGGTAAAGCAATTGGGGAGCCACTGTTGTAGGAGAGGGGGTGCAAACAGCAGGTTCCCATATCAAAGTCCAAGCTTTGCTGATCCATGCAACCCCACCTTGTCCCGACATGGATTTGTAGCTCACAATCTACTTCTGCCTGTACTCCTGACAAGTGTCAGTCGTAATTGACACAACCCCTAGAGGTTCCCGTCAGTTAAATTTAGGCAGCCAGGCTGACATTTCTCTCGGGAGGAGTCCCCCTTAACTTTGAGCCGCTCAAATTGTCATGTTAGTATGTTCAAGAATAGCATATTTGTTTACACATGGCAGATAACGCATGAGAGCTGAAATATGGCCATGTTTTTGATTAGAATTGGGGAACAGCACAGTTGTTTGTCAATGCACACCTCCAAAGCACAAAGTGAACTAAGGGTATTTTTGCAAGTAAACTCCTTGTTAGGCAGTCCGTCAGATATTCAAGAACTGTTCATGAATCAGTTTTAAAATGTATCTGTATAATTAATGTAAGTCATGTGGTAACCATGGCAACACATGCATATCAGCACAAGTGTGGCAATGTCACCTTATCAAAAAACTGTTAGTAGTAGCTTGTGTAGACGTTCGTCAGTTCTTTAAATCAATTAAGAAGACAAAGCGACCTCACTGTAATCATGCAATATTATTTCTGTAAACCATTAACACATGAATCACTATGAAAACGTGATGGATTTGCAGCATACAATTATAACCTACTAATAGTGGTCATAAAAACTTAGCATTAAAGCATTAAAATGCTGTCGATCACCAGAATTTGATTTCCCCTTGTTAATTCGAATTATGCAGGGTGACATCATCAAAACGATCCAATCAGTGAGTTGCTGTCAGTTGGTCTGACCTCATGTTGTACAGAGTTGGTTTGTTAGAGTGAATATTATCCAGACTGGAACTATTGTACAATTCAGATACTGTCTTTTTTGTTTTTCCCCCTGGGTCTTGATCAAATGAACTGAACTACAGTTTTAAAAATCCCAGAGATTGATAAGGGCTTTAAGGCGCCTCCTGCAACTGGAAAATCTCGACTGTGTTAAAATCTATATGTCATAAATAAATGTATGTTTTAACAAGTTACCATAATCTAATAGGCACACAGTAAACAGCCAGTGTGAGAGAACTGGTTGTTTTTTAAAGGCACTATAGAGTATAACGAAATTGCTATGTGTGCTGAACCTAATGGGCATTTCAAAGAGGGCCCCAAGGCCTTAAAGTGACTTAATCCAGCCCTGCCCTACTTTAATGTTGTTGTTGCTGTTTATTTTTTAAGAAATACAGAAAATAACAAGCCAATGTGAAACAGAAACTGGCATTACGCCATAACCAGTAATAAAGTGCTTTCAAAAAAAGTATATTTTCAGTTGCGTGCCAGGAAAGCTAGGAGAACTGTGACGCCAGAAATTAATGAGTAATATTATTTAAACAACTGATGTGTAACTGCAGAAGTATGACCTCCACTCCTCTGCTGCTGGCCACAGAGCAGATTGCCTTGGGCAGCTGGAGACTCGCTCTTTATCTCTTGGGCACCTCAACATCTTGATGGTAGTTGCTGAAGCAGGATGGAACACGAACACCTGTGCATGAAGCATTTCAGCTCTCTAGAGATTAAAACCTCAACACTTGACATACTCCTTTGTGTTGCTCTTCCTCCCACAAAGACACCTGACATTTCCCACAGGTCAAGATCGCTCTCGGTTTGGCCCGTAACAAAATGTGCTCCACTCTCCAGTCGTCCTGGCCTTTCCTGTATTTTCTACTTATTTATTTATCAGTGGTCCAGTGCTCTGATATCAAATGGACTCTCTGTTCGCTGCAGCAAGACAGATGGCTCCGAGAGATAAAGCCAATTACTGTTGGCTGTCTGTTAAAGCAGCAACTGCAGCGACTTAGCAGTGGGGAGAAACTCCTGGGAATGCAAATGGAAAACCTGGCTCTCATTTAATGAAAAATTGCACAGTGAATAGAGCTTGCATTACCGACCACAGCAGTTAGTTAAATCTCCATGGGCTGCAATTACATGTGTACCCTGTTCAGATGCTGAAGGCTCAATCATTTATTGCACTTACCATATTGCCCTTGTCGTTTTCACAGCCGTCTTTGTCTTTAAAAGAGGCACCAGCTATCAAGCTGTTAAAGAGGGAGAAGTCTTTATGTTAATATAGTTATTAACCTGTAAACTGTCTTTTTCTGTGTTTGTTAAGGATGATTCCAGCGTCCAGCAAAGCTTTCTTGGTGACGAATCTCGTGTCGGGGACCCGCTATGATCTCTGTGTGTTGGCTGCCTGGGATGACACCGCCACCACACTCACAGCCACTAACGTCGTGGGCTGCACACATTTCTTTACCCAGGACGACTACCCTCAGTGCCAGTCTCTGCCCAGCCAGCTGCTGGGAGGCACCATGATCCTGGTGGTAGGAGGCATCATTGTAGCCACTCTGCTCGTGTTCATCGTCATCCTCATGGTGCGATACAAAGCTGCAGACACCGAGCCTCCGGTGGGAAAGTTGACCAGCGTCAGCGACACGCACTCCCAGACCAATGGGGGCCGACTCGGGCAAAACGGACTCCTCATGCCCCAGTCTCAGCCTCAGCCTCAGCCTGAGCCGAAGGTCAAAGCCAAAGTGACTCTGAAGGATGAGGTTGTTGAGTTCAAGTGCGGCTCCCTTCAGAGCAGCCTCACCTCCTCCTCCTCATCCTCGGGCTCCATGGCCGGGGGATCGTTGAGCCCCAACAGCACTCTTGCCAACATTTGGAGGTCAGCTCCCTCCAAGCCCCGGACCAACCTGGATCACCTCCTAGGGGCCTTCACGTCACTGGATCTTCGAGGGGCTCAGGGCCTGGACCCAGGAGCTTCAGGCAGCTCTGTGTCGGCGACAGCAAAGCCCCACACGGACAGGGAGCCGCTGCTGGGCCGGACGCTAGACTCCAGCCTCAGCCGGCTCCTCATGCTGCCTCTGGACTCCAAGCCAAAGAGGAGCCAGTCCTTCGACATGGGAGACGTAACAGGCGCCGGTGTCTCTCAGCTTTGCAGCAAACCTCGCAGGATCAGCAGTATCTGGACTAAGAGGAGCCTGTCTGTAAATGGCATGCTGCTGCAGTGCGAGGAAGAGGGGGACACGGGCGGCAGCAAGGGGACGTTAGACAGCGCTGACTGGGTGATGGAGAGTACTGTCTAGGTTAGATGGAGAACCGTCACACTGTCAAACACTGCCCAGACTGATGGCCTACAGCCATGCCAAGACAGACCTGCTGGTCTAAGAGCCTTTGTCCTGCATGAAGCACACCCATTTGCATCTCTTCCACTCTCACTGCTCAGACTCAGGTGAGACAAGAGGAGCCATTTTCACAGTCCGAGCCAAACAAATGAAAAAAAAAGACCTTTGGACTGTTTTGCCTCACACTTTGTACAGAGATGGATTATAATGACTGATGGGCCACCATGGCAAGCAACAATGTTGTCTGTTCCAGAGATATAAGGTGATGCCCGTTGGCTGATATTATACTGTATAAATTCAAAGTATGTAATGAAATTAAAGTTTTATATTTTTTATTTTGCTGGTCAAACACAAATGACCCATTACTGGTCTCTGCCTTTACACTGGAGCGAGGCATGACCAGCGGTTACACAATGAAGTCTTTTACTGTAAATTCATCCTCATTTTAGTTACCTACTGATGCAGTTTACTTTCTCTGACTGAATGGTGCAGTATATATATAAATATATATACATAGATGTGATGCTTTTATTCATTAAGATTTAAAAAAAAAAAGATTTATTGACAAAGTTGTATGTGAATATATTTACTTTCTATACAGAGTATATATTTGAGGGGGGTCACTCAATGATTCTGTATGCTAATTATATCAAATCTTATGTGACTGCATAGATTATGAAATCCATCATTTTCAAAACTATGGCTGTGTTATATAGATTTTTTTAAATGCCAAATGACTGAGGAGGAACCATTGCAATGTGTAGGACTTTCCAAGACAATGCCTCTGTGCATAAATTTGTTTGTTTCTGTAGCAAAAGTGGTTTTAGAGGGTTTTTTATGATACATTCCCTATTTTGTTGCAGCATCCAAACAAAACTTTATCTCCTTAATAACTGATATTAACCACACGATCACAGGACGCCTATTTTGAGTGGATAATTTGGTTTTCAAATCCGTTATAACAAAATATCACTGACAAAACTCACTAGGGAAGAAGAAACATGAGCATCAGGCTGGTTGGAGATGAAGCAATAGTTTATCCAGATCATTTCGTTTTTTAATTAGTGCTGGGCCACAAAATGAAAAGCTTAGTAATTAGTGTATGACTTTACAGCCTAGAATGAACTATTTCAGTTACCTTAAATTTTGATCAGGCTGTTTTCACCACTTTCTGACATGTCAACAGAAACAATAAGCTGATTATGAACCCAAATGACAATATAATATCAACACACATTTACATAAAAACCAGCACATAAAGTTTCTTTTGATTTTGAGGGGGGAACAGATTAAGTTTATTGTCTTATTGTATTTAAAAAATACATACCCATCAGGTTACCAAGTCTCATATGTTGTCTACCAAGCTTACACCGATTTATGCTTCTTGTCATGGTTGTGCTGCTTTCATAGAGGTGCAGGACTTTACACCGAACATCCACAACCTTATGGCCACTGACAGGTGAAGTGAATAACATTGATCATACTAGTACATGGTGTTCTGCTGGAAAACCTTACATTTTGCCTTCCATGTTGATGAGACTTAGACACCCAAATAAACATTGTCCCACAACAAGCACACTCCCTCATGCAAATGGAAATCCTAAATGTCAGTAGCCTACCACCACAGGAAAATGCACCCCACCACATGGCAAAACATCAAACAATCAGGAACATCAGGAACATGTTGATAATGGCCCAACATGTTGATTTGACCTCCAAACTTCCTACACCCCATTCTGATCAAGCATCAACAAGATTCAGTGGAACAAGTTTGATTGACAGAGGCCCCACTGCACAAGCCAGAGTACCCAAAGGATCCACTGCCAATGCTATATTAGGCAGGTGATCATAATGTCATGCCTGATCGGTTATATGTTACTGACAACTTTCAAAAAAGCCCAGAAATTGTTTTAAGATCATCCTCTCAGTTATTTTGTATCAAAATACTGTTTTCAGGGTCACTTTTTTTCAAATGCTCGGCATCACATTTCGCTGACCTAATTCCTCCGTACTCTTGTTATGCGCTGCTCAATGTTCTCGGGATTCAGATAAGCTGGTTTTAATAAGCAAGACTAATAATGAACCTATTTAATGAAAGCTCATTGTGCAGAAAGTTTCTGTTGAGCAACGCGAAGTTGCTTGCTTTTATCGTCAGGTGTTGCATGTTTCTGCCGAACTGACCCATGAGACCGTTTAGTCCAGTGTATACACTCATGTTGTCATTTCTCATGTGTTGTCTGAATGACTTTGTGATATTTCTGATATGACTGCGTGTGTACAGTGTCTCTGTATATTGGATTTTTTTTTTCTTCTTTTGTACCATTCTCTGGTTGAAATCTGTGCTGCAGTCGGACTTAACAGTAGGAGCAAAGGGGGCGAGGAGCAACGGCTTCACTGTGTTGTTACACTGCAACTGTGCACATTTCTTACCTGGATCTGTAAAAGATGTTTGTGTGGTCAAATTTGTTGTTTTTTGCTACTAAGATAAAACTGAAAATCTCCTGAGGCAGCTATGGGATATCAGAGTGTTTCTTCTATTACAGATGCTGTTGGGTAACATGGGGACTGAATGCTGTAAATCTTGACAAATCAAAATGAGAACCAGAGGGGTGGAGGCACAAAAATAAAAGAAAAGGTGATGAAAGTGGATCAGAATATCAAAGTTTCAGTGTAATTTGCACATAAATATAAAGATTATGGTAAAATGTCCATTTGTTTGATGGCTGCATATGCATTTGGTTACAATTACGCTTGTATTTTATGGTTTAACAGCAGAAACCCATGGTTTAGGTGTAATATGGCTGTTATATGGTCATCAAGGAACATGTGTCTGCAACCACAGACATATTTGTGCTCTGGCAAGTAAATGTAAAATCAGATGTCACATGCAGATTATTTAACACAAGTGTAAAACAACTGTCACATATACACAAACCCAACTAAACAACGTGCTTCAACACCAAGCAATCTGGCTCTGTTCTGCGAACACCATGTCCACATTAAAATGCCAAAACAGGTCACTCTCTGCCTACTGGGCCTGCAGCTGTTGCACCAAATGCATTGTTCACCCCGCCCTCCTTCCACTCCGCCGGTCAGGTTTGTGCCCCCTGCGATTGTCAGTCATCCTGATGAGCTGTCACCTTCCCTGAGGCTGAGGCACCGGCATCCGTAATGCTACCGGAGATGCAGGAAAAACAAGCAAGGTGCAAATTAAAAGAAATCCTGCAGAGGTTTGTGACTGACACACTTCTGTTGTTCATTTGTTTTGTCTGCTGCTTTACTGAAAAGCCAGAGGATTTAGGTACAAAGCAGGTAATAGATCCCATTTCTTTCCTTGTGTTCTGATGGGATTTTTTGCTTTTGCACCTCTCAGTTTCATATTTTGCACCCTCAGTCGATATTTGAATGATAAATGTTTTGTCATTAAGTTATTAAAAATGACTGCTGCTTGGTGTCAGTCTGCACAGCTGTGTGTCTCCAATCACAGCTGCGCAACTTCAGTGCTAATATTTGCTAATTGCCCGTATATCATTACATGGATATTCAAAAATGGGAGGGGAAATCGAACACCAGTATCATCACAGCCTCCACAGCTGCAGGGCAGATTATGGTGACATCAATAATGTCACCAGCAGCAAAGTTGTTGTAAAGGCTCCACCCAAAGGTAGCCAAGCCTTCTAAAGTTTAGATCCTATAAGCACCACCTTATGCCAGACAGCCTCAATAAAGTAAAGCCTGTGCGGGTGCAAGAAGATTCCTGCAAAAATTATGCTATGTTTTGGTGTGTTTATAGAAATTTCAAATGGCAACGCAGTTCACCAACTCTGGCTGGACACCAGAGTATAAAGGTTCCGACTCATAAAGCAAACCGTTGCTAAAAAAAAGTAATTACATGCTGCATTCACTTACAACTGTGTATCGGTATGTTCCAGCATAATCTAGTCACCATAACAATCTATTTTTTCATTACTGTTGCCATTTTATTTGTAGCCCATCCATAAATCATGTTAATTATGGTCTAGCTTCCAAATATCAGAGGCCTAAACTATAATATTAGACAACCCAAACACATATAAACATCAGAAACAAACAATATTATAGTATCTCCTATAATCAGTCACTGTCATGTCGGATTACGCTATAAACTGCAAACGCATTTTTAATTATTTAGTGCCAACAAAAAACATTAAAGTTTCACAAACACCACGGACAGACATAAAGTTTTGTGTATTCGCATGTTTCAACTATTTGATCCTGATAAATCAGCTGCATATAAACTGCAATAATCACTTTATGGCGGACGCTAGTTTTGCATGCACCCTAAGTCGTTTTGTTGTGCAACCGGGCCCTGTTGTTGTTTCCAGTACACGGTCTCTTGAAGTATTTGTTAAAACATCGCACTCATCTGACAGCACCAACAAAACCACAGAGAATATCTGACAGAAACAGAGAAGAAACGGTGTGAAACTAAAATAAAGACTAAAAAATACCAAAGAAGGCTTGCAAAACATGGTGATCTCTGTGGAGAAAAGTCTAACTAAAAAAAAAGGTTTCACTTCAACTAACACTGACAGACTAAATGCAACATTTGCTCACTTCATCCAAAGTCATCTCTTCACATTGGAACTCTATGTGAACTGAATGACATTAAATAACAGTGTTAAATGACATGTCAAGCTTAAAATGTGAAATGTTCTTTAGACATGGCATGTTATTTATACTCAGTCCAATGCTAATCATGTAGAAAAAGTTGATTTGCATTCGCTATAGCAGTGAGTGGAAACCAATGACTGACTATTAGAGATACATTACAATACTATCTAAAGATTCTCCATTATCCAAGTTAACATATGTAGAAGTGTTCAAGGGCATTTTGAGATATGATATTATATTATGTGTTATACGTTCAGTTGAGCATGTTGCCACAATAATGGTGATTCTTTTGCTAGTTGGCTGGATTTTGGGAAAACAGTAAAAGTCCTTATGGTGAGGGAAAAGGGGTTGTAAGGCTAACACAGGCAGGTCACCGTGCCACACCACAAAAATCTCTTCCTTTTGACAGCCATTCAGAAAAGATCAAAGACAGGGTGTTATGTCTTGTACTGATTCCTCCGTCTTGTTAACCACCTGGCTTGGTTTGCTGTTATCCAGCCAGCAAATCCCACTGTGACAGGTAAAGGATTCCAACTTGTGTCTCTGTGGGGCTGCGAGGGCTAGAGGCATGGGGCTTATTTTGAGCCAGAATCGACCTTAAAACACCTGAACAGTGGTCAAAATAAAAGAATAAAGATCCACAGTTACTATCATGGCAGTCTAGCTGTTAAATATTGAATCTTATTATTAATAATTTGTGTGGTGGTTGTTTAACTGACACACAAAACAATTTCCAAGACGGCTTTCTTTCACACAAATAATATTATCAAAATTAGGAACATCCTGTCTCAGAGTGATGCTGACAAACTAGTCCGTGCATTTGTTGCTTTTAAGATGGATTACTATAATTCCTTATTGTGAGCATGTCCCAGTCACTCTGAAAGACCACAGTTTGATCCAAAATGCTGCAACCAAAATACTGACCAGAACAAGCAAAAGCAATCATATTTCACCCATATTAACCACTCTTCATTGTCTCCTTGTAACATCCAAGATAGAGTTTAAAATCTGCCTCCCAACATACAAAGCCCTTAAGGACCAAGCTCCATGTATCTTAAAGATCTTTTTGTACTAACTTATCCCAGCAGAGCACTTTGATCTCAGAGTGCAGGTTTACTTGTGGTTCCAAGAGTTTCCAAAATCAGTAGGGGAGGCAGAGCCTTTAGCTATCAGGCTTCTCTCATGTATACAAAGCTCCCAGTTTGGGTTCAGGAGGCAGACTACTTTATATTAGGCCTAAAACCTTCCTTTTCGTTATATCTTATAGTTAGGCCTGCTCAGGTGACCCTGAACCATCCCTTTGGTATGCTGCTGCTGCTGGGGGAATTCCCATGATGCACTGAGCACCTCTCATCTCCTGTAGTTTTGTCCTCTCTGCAGGTATCTCTGGCTCTGGAGGTTCACATTTCTGATGTGTGGTTACTGGCGTCACCAACCTCCCCAGTGTTTATTGTTTTCTTATGCACTGTTTGTCTGTTTTGTCTCTACTATTGATTTGTTCTCTTCCTTTCACCTTCACCCAAACTGGTCAAGGCAGATAACTGTCCTCCCTGAGCCTGGTTTGACCAGAGGCTTCTCCCACCATCGCCAAAGAACTTCCTAAAAGAGAATCTTTGGATTTGTTCGTTTTCTCTTCATAATATAGTTTTGTAAGGTCTTCAACTTACTATGTGAGGTGCCTTTAAATGACCTATGTTATGAATTGGCGCTACATGTATGAATCTGAATCAATTTAATTGAATTGTCAAATTAAAGGTTATGCTATGACCGAAGAAGCATTCAACTTTTAAAACAGCAGTTAAACATGTCAAGTGGAATTTTTAGCAGTATAGACTCACTAGAGAGAATGGTAAAGGGGTCAATAAAACTAGAAAATCAGGATTTGTCCTCTTTGTACCATGACAGACATACAATAAATGTAACACCTTGAATCCTCTGAAAACCCAGTGTGTGGATTATGGAGACACATTTGTCACCAGATTTAAACCAGATTGAGCCTTTTACCTGCTGAAAATGAAACTGAAGACAAACCTCAATTGAAAGACAGCAGCTTTGAAGACCTGAAAACGAACTTTCAAGGAAGATACTTAAGTTCTGTCAGTGATTCGTAGACTTGATGCAGGAATGCATCAAAGGTCTGCGCAGTTAAATGTTGGGCTTTTTTATTTTAACTACATTAACATTTGTCTGTTTGCTTGGTTTTGCTCATCTGAAAAAGGAAACTCAACATTTAATGGCCCTGTGTATGAAATGACAAAATGCATTAAATCAAAGCTAAAGCCTCTGCTTTCGTCTCACTGTTGTGTTTTGATCTCAAGTTCAAGCACCTGAAGCAGAAAAAACACCAAATTTCACTGCAGTGCTAACAAACCTTTGGAGGGCTGTACCCTGTACTGCTTTGCCCACTTGCTGCTGTTTGATCTCATTCATTTTATTCCTCTTAAACAAATGACAAAAAATAATGTGGCAGTATGTCAAGGTTTCTAGCCGCCCACGGCAAGTTTGATGTAGAATTTCCCCACATTTGCACTTTGAATAAAGTAAAAATCGGAATCATCTCCACTGTTGACTTTTCTGTAATTGGAAAAACTATCAACACAAGTATAGACATGGTCTTCATCAGTAAATAACCTCCGGTACTTTCCCACTTGTGGAAAGCCCTGTAACAGCATAAAATATATATATACAAGCCAGCAGTTCACACTTTTAAGTCTTTTACTTTCTTCAACAGACACCTTAAGGCAGTGATAGCTGATGGCTGTTAACACAGCAACACTTTAATGTTTAGGTGTAGACGTGATAAAAGCAACATGGTAAAACAGCTTGTTGAGCTCTCACATTTCCTTATAGCTGACCCTGCAAATACAAATGCTACAATGTGATAATGATGATGGTGACAACTGCTGCTTCTTTTTTGATAATTGTGATGGTAAACACCTAAAAGCTTTCATCTGCCGAAAAACAGCAGTTCATGAATTTTGAATATCTCGACTCTTACATGAAATGCAACTTAATAGGTAGTTCATTGCTTCAGCAGTGCAGGGCTCAGTAGCAAGATGAAAAATAAGCAGATCTGACTGTTGTTGAAAACTGGGGTCAAGCAGTGGTGCACTGGCCATCAGGCATACCAGAATAAATCTTGGTGGGCCAGTGGACCATCAAGAGATCCATGAAATTTTTACCAGCCTTGTCCGTCTCTTCACCAGTGCTCTCTCTGCCTGTCATTCAGGATGTGCCCGAACCGACCCAAGCAGGGCCAGACGCCTTGTTCTTCTTGTGGCTGCAGTAAATTTTTTATGACTCTGGCTGCACGGTGAATTTGAAATAAATGAATCCTTGATGGTGGTGTGTGACAGATAAGACTCTAAAGTGCCTAAAACTGTGCACAGTGTCATATATGCACCAATCAGCCACAACTTTAACACCACTGATGGTGAAGTGAATGACACTGATCAGCTTGTTACAATGCAATATTATGCTGAGAAATCTTGGATCCTTGGATTCATGCAGATGTTTCTTTGACAGGTACCACCTACTTAAGCAGTGTTGCCATGGAAGGTGCTCACCTGCCATTGGGAGCAACTTCAAGTTCAGGATCTCGCCCACAGCCAACAATACGCCCTGGTTGCTAGATGAGGCCTCCTCCGAAGTTCCCAGACCTCAATCCGATCAAGCATATGCAAGAACCAGCCCGATCTAAGTAGGCCTTACCCAGCAACCCACAGGAATCAAAAGTCCACTAACATCCCAGTCACAGACATCACAGGGCATTCCCAGATGCTTCAAAACATAAAGGCAGATCTTTTGATCTTGAGAGATCAGTTTGGGCACCAACTTCATGCAAATCTTCCACATTCCCAAATCATCCAAAAAGATGATCCTAATCAGCCCCAGTTGCACAGCCATCATTCTGATCACTAGTCTGCAATCACTCCGCACCAGTTCCCTGACCTTCTGAATGTTTGCATCAGTTCTTGTTGTTGAAGGACGTCTTGGTTTTGTGTCATCCTCCACTTCATCTCGTCCCATTCTTGACAACTTGTTCCACTTTTAGACACGTCTACGGAGTTATTGGGAAAAACTCCAGGTTTCTGACGGAGTTCTTCCAGGATTAGCCAAGAACTTGATGTCAGTCCTTTGCGCAAGGTTCATTCTATGACGCTTGACTGGAGCTAGAAGTCCCCTGTGAAGAGAAAGACAACAGGTCAATACCAGTGTTCCTTTTCTCATCACACTTCATATGCAGGTGCTTCCAGTGGCATTAACTATTTGGTCCTTGTCAGACTGGATCTTTACAGACTTGTTCTTGCCCATTTTTATCTCGTTCTATAACATGTTGATGATGAAACAGATTGTTCACCTATATCATCTGATATATCCCAGACATTTTAGTGAATGTTATTGGCTCTCTGGTGCACTGTTGGGTTTGCTGATAAATGTGTGATATTTTTCAACTCAGAAATGTGCCCCAAAATGTAAACATGCCATTATTTCTACAGAGTTGTGCTCCTATCTGAGTGTGTAAACCAATCTTTAGAGCCATATTGGGACAGTCAAGCTCTCCACTGAAAGCCAGGCTAATAAAAATTTTTACTGTGTTTGAGGCAGCTGTCTTCCTGGTGGCCTGTGGCAAGGTTCATAGCAGATTTTACAGACTCACTCTTGAAGTTGTTGAGTGAAATCACATCCTCAGCACTGTCATATCAGCTAATAATAACACTGGCCAGCTTGTTTTCAAAGGTAACACCAAGCATCCGATCTTTCTGCACAGTTAGATCTCAATTTGTGATGTTCATCAGTTGTCATTTGCATCAGCTTTAATTTACTACGTGCAGCCACTTCACTGAGCCTGTCTCAGTTACTGCACAAGTTAATATTTCCCGAGGTGCCTTTTCACAATCCCTTGACAACAGGTTATCGGGTGCAACAGTTCATACAGATGATCCAGATAATTTAATTTGAGGGTCATACCGAAGGTGAGTGCAGCTGAAATGTTTCTCGTAATCCCTCCTTGCACAAACAGTGTGCACACACCTACAGCCAATACAGAAGATCAAAGTTGAAATAGGATGTGGGTCTTTAAACTGTGATGGATGCTTACAATAGACAGTTTATACTTCACCTTTGGTTTCACTTTCAGTGAAGTCTGAGGTGGGAGGTTTGTTTACAGCCTGTCTCATCACCTGCCAGGCAGAATTTCTTGACATTTCTTTTTAGCGATTATCTGGTCATTGCCCTAGATCTCAAGTGCAAAGTTATTTTTACTTACAAAACTGCAAAAATAGGGCCGCCGTTTAGCTCACTGAGTTAAGGCGATACACCATGGGCTCAGTCCCTTGGCAGCGGTCATGAGTTCGAGTCTGGATCAAGACCCTTTGCTGCATGTTGCTCTCCTGTCTCCCTCACTTTCACTCTGTCTCTTTCTATCCAATAAAACGTAAAAGCTCTCTCCTCAAAAATAAAAAAAGAAACTGCAAAAATAGGACCCATCATTTATCAAACTGAAATGATGCTTCAGTAATGTTTGTTAGTAAGCCCAACATAAACCAAGGAACATCAACAAACTGCTGTGAGCTGTGTTACCAGTCCTCATCTATGTTTTCAATTAAGGGTGCTCATTCATATTCCTACCATTTCTTTTTTAAGACACTTCTTACTGCATATCTCTGCACTATCAGTGTTTCCGATCTAATGTACACATGTGCACAAAAATCTGTGTGTATACTGTACAATATGTGCATGCATGTATGCAACTATATGTGCATGTGGGTATGTATACCAAGCAACATCAAGTACTGTTCAGCCGTGTAACCAGTCCTCATCGATATATTTCAATTAATTCATGCTCACACATAGAAAAGTACCACATGACCCACTTCTTGCTGCATATCTCTGAGTGATTTCCGTGCATCTAATGTACACATGTGCATAAAAATCTGTGTGTATACTGTACAATATGTGCATGCATGTATGCAATCATATGTGCATGTGGGTATGTATACTTTTATTTCAATATTGCACAGTACTATTCAAAGGTACATGTTAAGATTTATATTCACAACTTATTCATACACACAGCAAAGTGCGACATGACCCACCAGTTTGCAGTGGGGCTGATTTGAAGTCCAGAGGTGCAGCTTATGGTTGGTGCATCTTTTCCATTTGGAATCAGGACTTACTATCATGGACTGAAGGCACACAAGATTACTGGAAACACGAACCAGTCAACACTGCTTAAAGTTAAATACTTCAGCTGCATTGTGCTAACAAGCCAGGTGTCAGAATCACGTACAAACACTGAACTTACAGGAATATTGTGTGACAGCAGTCTTGTATGGCTTTGTTGGTGTATCTTCTTATCCCTAAACACAGTATGTTAGGAAAAAAATCTTGAGAACAGCCGGCGATCAAACTGTCCAAGCTTTCTATCAGCTTTCAAATCAATAATTTCGAAAATGACGTTCAAAATACTTAGTAGAGGGCACACATTTAGCAGTTGAGACCATCACAACTTGCTAGAAAAAAAGTTAGTTAGGGATTTTTTGGACCAACATCTAGTTGCAGTTGGTGGCATTGCACATTAAGATACTTCCACACTGACTTCATCCTAAGCCGTGGTAGTCTGCACTTGACATCATCCAGTACCACTGGTGAAAATGCAAAACATCCAGAATCAGTTGTGCAGCATAACAAGCACAAGCATCCCACCAAAGTCACAAAGAACCGTTGTTAGCCACAAGAAGAAGACAGTAAGTCTGGGATTACATAAAGAGACAGAAAACCCTGCCTAAATCCACAGGAGAATTTGGCCGGTTCTCCTAGATTCTCGGAAAAACCCACCTGCCAAATACCTCGAAACGCTGTGTGCAAGTGATGATATTTTTAGGGCAAAGTTGTGCTCATACCACATATTTGTCTGATTCAGTTTTTTTCTCTTTACTGCAGTTTTTATGAGGTTAACTGATGAACAACACAGTGCAGTTGACTGAATTGTCCTTCAAAGTGTTTGCAGTGACTGTTTGCTTTAAAACATTGTATATTAAGGTCTGATACAAAAGTCTAGCCCTGGCAAATAGATTCACATGGTGGTTGCGCTGCACAGACATTCCTGCATCAGCGTCTGCAGACAGAGTCATGATCTCTGGCATCTGAGACCAGTAGGGGCCACCAGACTCCACGTCCACTGATGGGAAAATTAGACGGCCGCTTTGCGCACAAATCAGGACCTCATGCAGATCTACAGTGCTCACATTATATTTCAAAGCGAGCCAAAGTGCTCGTTGAGCCAGCTCATTCTGACATTTAATTCAATTGGTCAGACTAGAAGAGTGTAATTACTGAGGATAAAAGGAACATACTCAAAGCTGAAGCGCGCCGCTGACCACCCACCAAATGCAAATTCAATCAAAGCCTTAGCCAGAGGTGATCAGAAGCTGCAGCTCTAATCAAGGGAATCTTAATGGTCGTGACAATTTGATCAGTCACACTGAAATATGAAATGGCCACAGTTGTGTCCTGCTTTACTGGGAAATCAAGTCGGGGAGGCAAATAAATGAAGCTCTAAAAGCTGTAAACAGTAAGGCAGAACTGTGACTCGACAAGGCTGCTGTGTAATGCTTTACATACAATCAGATTGCAAAACCAAAAGGTAAATAATCCTATTCAGAGAAACAGATCCAATTAAAATTGTTTTTGGTACTACAACTGTGACCATGAGTTAATAACTGCTATTATAGAACGTGATTCTCTCACCTCGACTTTCTACAGTCTGCAGTTTTAATCAAATGGCCGCAAATCAGTAACTGTATTCAGCTACACTGTGTTACCGATTGTAATGTCAAGCTTGTACTCTGTAATGTATTGTGCTTTTTCAAGAACAAATAGCTTTGTTCAATAAAGTCACTTGAAAATGCTCTATGGTAATGCAATTGTTGGTGTCACCCGTACTGCAGTTTTCTGAACTTTAGAGCCCCAAAAACATGCAGAGACATATCTGAAGGCAGCAGGTCATGATGATAAAAGACCACCGTAAGATTTTCTTTTGACTGTCAGCATAATAAGAGCAGTTATCTGCTGCCAGTTTGTCAGAAACTGAAATTCTAGTATGATAATAGTTTAATAAGCACAAAAATATCTCAGTGAGTAAATGAGAGAGCTTTTTAAGAACCAAAACATTCACTACAAGGGTAATAAGGCTCACTGGATAAGGTGGTATTAAAATCTACATTCTGATTGCAAACATTGATTGTTGGAATAAATAAAATAAGTTCTGCCAATGCGGTGATACTGAGTGATTCAGTGGAAGGCAAATGGACTTCTCTTTTTGTTTGTTTGTTTGTTTGGTTTTGGTTTTCGGTGCTTGGTTTCCTCAATATGTGCTTGTCACAACACAGCAAGAGCTAGTGCCTCAGGACAAGACTCAGCAGTCCCTCTGCATCTAAAGGATAAGGGACGGTCTTTTGAGGACAGGAATATTAACAGTCTGGATACAAAGAAGACAGATGGTTAGAGAGAGGAGTGAAGGAACCCATCTAAGTTAAACTGAAACAGCTGTTTCTAAACAGAAGATAAGGTCTATGACTCCACTTATCAGGTACATATAACAGAGTCTTAAGATTTCTCCCCAGAAAGTCTGGCCACCATTAACACCTGGAGTCATCCCTGACCTGGCAGTTTCACAACCATTCACACCTGCATTCATGTGATTCTTAGGTTGTTAATGCGCCATTAGATATGTGGTTGAGGGGTGACAATATATATCTGGGATTACCTGAACTACCAGAAGAAGCCTCTTAGATGAGAGGTGAAAATAGTCCCCTGAAGCTCTTAGGACTGCCATGACCTGGATGACCGGGAATCTACACAGACTGTACTGTGATTTGAACACTGTCAGCTTAGCTTAGCACAAAGGCAAGGGAAAACACCTTGCTTGATTCTGTCAGAAGTACAATATGCTTAGAAATACAACTCAATTGTATTTTGAGTTAATCTATGCCCTGAAATATTTTTTTGTTAATTTCCCGACTGTTTGAATTGGCACACGCAAGTCTTCCCCAGTTGTCATATTCTTCAAAAATGTTACAGGAATGTGTATTTTTGGGGGGTTTGTCTGAACTTAGCTCAGTTACTATTTTCCGTAAGGCTCAGTGAGACACTGGATATGATATTGGATTATGGATTATACAAATACAATTGATCTCATTTTAGTATGACAAAAAAAGTCGACAGAGATCTGTGGTGAGAATGTGGCCGTTATATTGTCTTTATCATCATTCCTCTTCACTAAATTCAAGACACCCCCCCAAAAAAACAAAAAAACAAAACACATGTAGACATGTTGTGATGTGTGAAACTGCAGCAGGCTGATGAAGTTCTTATCACTACTGGATTCAGTTCCAGCTCTATATATTTGCCACTCCTCATTTGGATCATATTTTGACATTCACATACACTGCAAGCACATCCGACAGATTACTACTGCCCCAGTGTGACGAAAGAGGATTACTACACCACAACAGTAATGCTTCATGCATACTGCTGTACTGTAAAGGGAACTGTGCTAATTGTTTTGGTAAAATCGGCGCAAGTGCGTCTTATATCGAAACAGGTCAGGACCAAGTGAAACAGTATCACAAGTATGCACCATCAAAACAGACAAAATAAATATGGTAAAAAATAAGACAGATTTCACTTGACTATTTTTCTTTAAGTATCAATAAGAATTATTATTTCTGAAGAAATAATTAAAACATCTAACCCTTTCATGCATGAATTATGATAACCTCAGCAAGGATTTTTTTACTAAATGTTTTTACTCATCTTTAGGCATGAAAAACAAGGTTTGAACTTTACTTTTTTTTCAACCCATATTTATAAAGATATATTTATACGTCCACTCAGGTGGACTCCATGCACTTTCATAGAAATAGTATTTAACAAAGAAATGAATACAATTATCTCATAAAGTGTGTTGAAATGTGAAATGTGGTGTGAATTATAAAATAATATAATTTATGCATGCACAACAAAAAACCACCATTGAGAAATTCACTCTCCTGTATAGATTTCCAAGTCTCTCGCTCATGATCCATTGACTGTCGGCCATAGTGAGGTACACTTACACTGAACGTTTTTATGGCCAGCTTTACTGAAAGGAAACCTACTTGCCTACTCTAAACCTTGCCAGCTTATCAGTATCAGAACTAAAATCTGTTTATTAACCAGGTCCAACTCAAAACCTCAAACTTGTTGTCTTTAGTTTACCAGACATTTCTGCTGTTTTTTCTACCTTTTCCCCTTGAGCACTGTTACGTGATGTATTGCCACCCTCTTCTCCTTCAGCATCCTTTGCATCCTCAGCACCATTTGCATCCTCAGCCTCGTCTCCTTCAGCATCCTTTGCATCCTCAACCTCATCTACATCAGCATTCTTTGCATCCTCAGCCTCATCACCCTCAGCATCCTTTGCATCCTCAGCTCCCTCAGCCTCGTCTCCCTCAGCATCCTTTGCATCCTCAACCTCATCTCTTTCAGCATCTGTTGCATCCTCAGCTCCCTCAGCATCCACTACTGCTAACATTTGCTAATCCCTCCTGTTCTGGTAACCATTCTTCCTCACTGCTACTAACATCATCCTCCTCATTTGACTATGGTAATTCCTCCACTATCCTGTAGACCTGTCTAATACGCTCTGTTCCTGGGCTCTACAAAATATATACAAAGACTTCAAGTTATATTCTAAAAACATAAACAAGTTGATGAACAGTCAAAAAGGTTACTGCAAATGAAGTATTTTCAAGAATAATAGCAGTAATAGACTAATTGTAGCCTATGAATTGTAGCTGAAATATAGGCGTTGATGCATGACGTACACTTTAGTGGACATGTGATTAATCATGATTTCCTCCCAATATAAAATCAATACTTGGAAAATTTAGTAATTGCATGACTCCTTAGATGTTACTTGATATCACCATATTTTTCTTACCTGCAAGGGTCTCTTTTTATAGAAGATCTGAACAGAAAAAAATGAGCAACTTGGTGTTTCTGGCTGTCTGTCGGCCATCTTGGTTTCACTCTTTTTTTTATTCACTTGCAAGGCTTTGCCAATGGATGGAAGTATCTGAGATGATGCATCAGCCTCCACTGTAGTGGCTGATGTGCAACTGTGCCATCAAACTTCATGTATATACGAGAAAACAGCTTTTGAATAGCTGTACACTGTAGTGACCTCTATGCATGAAAGGGCTAAATTCAGGTATTACTTGTCATTCCTACTATATGTACTGTTTTCACATATACACAGTATGCATGTTAAACTTTTGCATTGTGTTGTCAAAATATGATATTAGTAAAAAGGTGTATACAGGACAACACACTGGATGACAGTACCTCCATTAATGCTGCTCTAACAAGACATCAGGAAAAAAGGTGACCGAGCAATGATCAAGGCTGTAATGTCTGGAAATTAGTCAGTGGACCCCTTTAGGATAGAAAAAAAGATGTGAATTATTTTCATGCTACCTAACACAGTCCCATGCTGCATGAAACACCACTGACTCCTTGGTTGCTATGGGAATATAAGAATAGGACAATCATCGTGTGACCACTATCATCCTCTGACCTCAACCTTACTAAGAGGCTCTGGAGCTTCTTTGAAAGAAGCTACGTGAGGGAGTCAACAGCACATATATAAACAACTGCTGTATACAAACTATACATAGCCAGGTTTCTAAAATGATAAGAATGATGAAGTGATATCAAAGAAGGGCTCTTATACTGTATTTGTGTCTATACCGATCAGCCACAACATTATGACCACTGACAGGTAAAGTGAATAACATTGATCATATTGGTACTATGTAGTGTTCTGATGGAAAACCTTGGATTTTGCCATTCATGTTGATGAGAGTTAGACGCCCAAATAAACATTGTCCCACAACAAGCACACTCCTTCATGCAAATGGAAAATCCCAAATGTCACTGACCTACCCCCGCAGGAAAATGCACCCCACCACATGGAAAAAACATCAAACAATCAGGAACATGTTGAGGAACATGACAATGGCTCAACATGTTGATTTGACCTCCAAACTTCCTACACCCATTTCTGATCAAGCATCAACAGGATGCAGTGGAACAAGTTTGATTGACAGAGGCCCCACTGCACAATCCAGAGAACCCAGAGGATCCGGTGTCAACGTCCTGGTTCCAGACCTCATAGGCATGCCCAGTGGTTCAGAGCAAGAGGCACCAATACAATATTAGGCAGGTGGTCATAATGTTATGCCTGATCAGTGTACACCACAGTAGCACAAGAAACAGCCAAGGTGTTGACTTGGACAACTAACTTCCCAGATTCCAATTCGATCAAGCATCCAAGGGATAAATGAAAAAATTCCAATCCACATAGGCCCCATCCACATCCAATGAGACCAAATGGATCCACTGTCAGCATCCTGGTGGAAGACCCTACAGACCTCCACCAGAAGACCCATGTTGGTGCAATGATGGATCAAAGCTGTTTTGGTGGCACTGAGGGAATCTACACAATATCAGCAGGTGGTTTAAGTGTTGTGACTGATCGATGTAGGTCACATTTATGTTTTATTCATGCAACAAATACGTATTTCTGTTTTTAGTTCATTATGACTTGTTGAATGTTTTCAAATTGCATTCGGCACAATACTCTGGGATAACGTATGCTGTGCTCTTAAAATAGTGAAAACATCTTGCACTAGATCTCTTCTTTTCTCTTAGTCTCCTTGTACTTTCTTATCTTCTCTTTAACCAGCAGTGTCTCCTCCAGTTCTCTCACTTCTTTTTCTCACTGCTGTTATGTCCTCAAACAGGATACTTTAAAGTCTCTGAGTGAGTTCATTCTCAAGGCTCTCTTCTTTTTTCAGAAAATACCCCCTTTTTGGAGTCTGCCCTGAGAGCCTCCTCATGAAGCTCTCTCATTTCTTATGGCATTGCTTTTCTTTCCTCTTCTTTTAGCCAGCAGCTTTCTGAGCTAGTCTGTTTCAGACCTAAATGCATTTGACTCAGCTCGGCCAAGGTGTCCGTGTGAGCTTTTCTTGCTGGCCTTGCTATCTGTTGCTCTTTCTTAGTGAGGGACTCTTTCAGTTTGCCAGCTCTCTTCTAGCTCTCCAGCCCCCTGAAGTCTCACCCTTGGTTCTGCTGAAGAGAAATGCTCTGCTCACTGCTCTTTTTCTTTTCTTCTACTGATTTCTCCAACTCTTCTTTCAGTTCCCTCAAGGCAACTCTGGCTACACCATTGTTTTTCTGCAGAGTTGAGGGATGGTGTTAAAGGGAGCTGATAACATCTCTCCTGTTCTGCTTTCTGGAGGTCATTCTTTAAGTCCTCCAGCTCACTTCCTGTAAAAAAAAAAAAAAGATCAAGAGAAACGAAGTGTATATGTAGGAAGAGAGAGGGGAAGCTGAGACTCACTTTTGTCTGGTCAGTATTGGATGCAATTCAGTGTGATTTTGTGATGTGTTTGCATCTACCAACACATCACCACATCTACTGACTGAAGGTGGTAAAACTCAGACCTGTAAGTTGTAATTGTTGCACTACTTCTGTTACTTAATCATCCAGTGCGTTTAAAAGCTTATTTTAGATGAGAAGCTAATCTTGCACATTTCAAATATGTGGTATCTCTCATTCTAAACTGAGTCAGATTTCTTAACAAAATCAAACATAAAACTACATGAGTAAACACAAAGTACAAGTGCTAAATGATAAGTATGTGTAATGAAGCAAAAACTGTATTACCAGCTGGGCCTATGTGAAAAAGTGTATACGCCTTAGTGGCTAAACAAAGAAAAATTACCAAAACTGCGAACGCAATGAGTTGCCTTTCAAATCATTATGGTGAATGTTGGGTTTTTTTTACCCTATGCTGTCATTCTACAGCTCTGATATTACCACCTTGTCCTGTGGCCTCTACATTGGCTCACGGTTAGGTTCAGGATCAGTTTCAAGATTCTTGTTTTCTCATACAGAGCTATACACTCACTCACTTACATTTCTGAGCTGGTCCGACTTTACAGGCCCACCAGGCATGTAAAGTCGACAAAAGTGTACTGGTAGTGCCCCAATAAACTAAGAAAAAAAGGTGATCGTGCCTTTGTAGTGGTGGCACTTACCCAGTGGAATGCTCTACCTATAATCCTTCATCATGCGGTCTCAGTTGATGCTTTTAAAGACTTATCTTTCCAATAACTGCCCTTTATCCTACCTACTATGATTTAGGTTTTTGATCTGTATATGATCTTATTCCTTCTAATATGACTATTATCTATTTATCTAGGATCTACTGTTGCTTTGTATGTTATTTCCTCTTTTGTTGTTTTTAAGTCCTTTGTTGGAAAAAGAATCATAAAATTGCAAACAATGACATTCTATTTAAAGAAAAACTGAGGAAACCTGAGCCCTCACTGAATGGAAAAGAGCTAACAAAAGGATCTTCAGCAAAAAGCACAACTCCTCAAAAAATTTGAATGGGAGTGAGTAAGATTTTGAGCATGCATGTAAGCTGCAGTTTGGAAAGTTTGAGTTTGTGCATCTTTGGAATGACTGAAGGCATAATGATGTGTTATAACATGGTATAAATGGCAACTTTTATCATTATTGTTTTGCCCAGGTTCTTCATGTCTACTTCTTGCTTTTGTAATAATTACTGCTAAACAGGCCAAAAAAGAGAATATCAGGTGAATTCAGTTTGTTCAGTAACCTATATTTCAGGAGCCTTACCCACAGGCCAGAGGGTAGAGGCAGTGTGACTGCTGCCACCTGACAGTGCTACAGAATGATGAATGCTGCACTTCAGCACACAATTAGTCTGCCATTTGGTTGTGGCATCCAACCTAAGTGCAGCAACAGTCGGACGGAGTGGTGCGCTCCCTCCATCAGCCTCTGCCCCTTCTGCAGAGGAGGCCAGAACCAGTCAGTCAACTACAGGAAAAGATCCAGTGAAAGCCAAGCCTGGACTTTCTAAAAGACAAGAGAAAGAAGGGAGGAAAACGATGATGAGGCCAAGAGAGGAGAGTGAAAAAAATGTGGATCTGAATCTTAACACCTGGTCTGTTTCTGTGTATGTGGATAAACAAATCATTCTGAAACATGTGACAAAGGTGTAATACTGTCTGTACACAATGTTACTGCCTGGTCATGTTCACTGAGACATGCAGGCAGCTCAGCAGGAGCAGACACTTCAGCAGCAGGTTCTGCTCTGATATTTGTCCCCAACAGCCCTTTCCCCATCTGCTTCATCTTCACCTGAGTTGTCCTCTCTGTCATCCGGACCCAAACCGTCCTCCTTTTCTTCAAATATATCACCTGCTGTCACACAGATGTTGTGGAGGATGCAGCACGCACCTATTGCCTCAGGGGGGGAAAAAAGAGAAAGGCCAGGTTTCCAGGGATGTCAGGAAGATGGAGCACCAGCGTGTTGTAATACTGATGTACCATGAAAAGATTTCCAAAACAGGGCCAAAAAAGTTGCAAAAATGTTCCTTCTTTTAGCATCAAGGGCAGTTTGGGGAATAATCTTTTGAGATCTTTTGCATTCCAAAATAAATTTTGTAAATAGATTATCATCTTTAATTTGATTCAGCTGTATTTATATAGCAAAAATCTTAACATAATTCACCATTCATGTTCTGCTTCACATGGGTCAGAAACCCCACTCCACTCCACAGTGAAAGTCCATTTAGCCACCACATTCTAAGCCCACTGTGGACTTTATTCCTCCCCATACTGTATCCTCTGATCTGCTCTGCAAACACCTGTGATTTAGAAATAATTCTGGGACTGGCTACTATTTTTTAAAGCCTGAAAACAGAGCCAAGAGGAGGTGCACAGGTCTAGTTTCCCCTCAGACCACTAGAATTAAAATGCACTGAAAGGTCATTATAGAATTTCGCTCAATAACACCTGCCTACCTCAGGTTTAACATAGTAAGGTCAGGACTGTAAATTATTATAGAGAGAAAAATCCAATTTGTAAAGAATCCCTTGAGCAAGCACTTGATGACAGCAGGGGCAGGAGACTCCCTGAACCGATCAGGAAGAGAGGAGAGAGAAGAGATGAGGAATTATTGAGAAACAACAAAAAAATAGACGCTGCACAGATTGGTGGGGAGAGCATGTGCAGCTCAGAAACATGCAGCTCTATCGATACTTGCAGAAAGGTACAGGGAGAGACATGCAATGACGGTATAGAAATGCATGGATAATGAAAGAGAGAAGAGTAGAGGTGCACTGCAGTAGACAGCCTTAGCTATAACCTCTATCAAGCTTTATTATTGTGCTACAAGGAAATGGAACTTGTTTGTTCTTAATTTCATATAGGATCAAATGCCCTATGATTTCATAATTTCAGTATATTATTTGTTGATACTTTACTTTATTCTCATCCCACCATATTCTATTTCAAATTTCATTTTATACTATGGGCTGCACAGTGGCTTAGTGGTTAGCAGTATCACCTCACAGATAGAAGATCCCCAGTTTGCATCCCGGTTAGGACGCCTGGGATCTTTCTGTGTGGAGTTTTGCATGTTCTTTCTGTGCAGCGTCGGTTTTGACCAGGTACTCTGGCTTTGGCCACAGTCCAAAAACACGCTGAGGTTAACTGATTATTTTAAATTGTCCGTAGGTGTGAACGAGACTGTGCTTGGCTGTCTGTCTCTATTTGTAGCCCTACGATAGGCTGGTGACCTGTCCAAGGTGTCCCCTGCCTTCGCCCGAGTAAGCTGTGATAGGCTCCAGGCCCCCCGCAACCCTACAGAGGATTAAGCGGTGTATAGATAATGGATGGATGGATTTTACACTATTATAACCACCGCATGGCTGCTAATACTATGTGCAGTTGCTGCTACTATTCTGTGTAAAACTGCTGTACATGCCTTGAATTGCCCTCAGGGGACAAATTTTTTTTAAAAATTGAATTGGATAATTCAGGATTAACACAGGTATTGCAGGTTGATAAGGTAATGAATTATTCAAAATGAAGATTCGAAATTGTGTCATCTACCAATATTATATAGAAATTATAGTTAATAAGATGATAGAATTTCAACAATTTCAAATACCAACATAGTTACCTGATATAATTTGCATAGTATTTGTGGAAAGTCTGTGGAGACCTTTCTTCATCTTCACCACAAACAAAATATTCAAGGTCAGATGTAACTTTGAACCACCAGCGGCACTTTGCAGGTCTGTTTAATCTGTAAATTGTCACTGATATTTTGGGAGAGCGGTAAACAAAGGGTGGGGCCTCTTATCTGTTTGCACCCGGGTGCCTGTTTAATCTCAGTCTGTTGCAGGGTGTAGGCCAGACTTCAGTTTTCTTTGACAGTTCCTTAAAAATTTTGTCAATCAAGTATCAAAATATTGTGTTTTTTGTCCACTGATAATTTAATTACTATTTATTGTAGAGCTGCATCATTTTGCAAGACACAAGACATCTCAGCTACTGGTTTGTTTTACCTTCCTTTCACTATTTCCTTGTAAACCACATGCTCTCACTGTTGCTATATTCATTTAAGATATAATATTTACAGCCACTGCATTACCAAAACATAACCGATAACTGTACCTTTTTGTGCTTTACAGTTTAAAAGGGAACATGACTCCTGTATGTTTGCAGTGTGTCATTATTCAGCAACCAGAGGGCCTCCTGATCCTCAGCAGCAGCCCAGAGTGTAGCCATTCCTGTTCTGATTCCTAACGCAGCCTGGCTATTTCCAGTAAATTCACTTTGTGACTGTGTATGACCCTGATGTTTATTAGTATTTAATTTCTAACACGTTGTCACATTTTGGTTTCTGTTGCACTGTACTGCTTTGCAACTCACACAAGACAGAAATCAAATGACTGCACAAGTGGAGACTTTTCCATGAACTTTGCTTTAGTTCTGGTCTTTTATTACAGTGATTTCAAAAACCAGTTTAGCTTGGCACAGTGCCCCCAGTGCTGTATAGGTGTGTAGGCAGGTTGTGTCTCTTTTTCAGGTTACGCCCTGAGAAGCAGCAGGCATGGCCAGGGTCAGCTGTGGCCACTCTGCAATCAATGAGTAGCTTAAAAGCAAGACTGCCTCCATCATTGTTGCCAGATTGGCTGTTTGTGAGCGATGTGGTGTTGGTGTCTTGCCTCAGCCAGGCATGTGTGCTGCTTTGCAGAACCATAGGATAGGTTTCATAATTTTTCCAAGAAGCTTGTTTTCAATTGAATTTAGTTTTGTTTTAATTGTTGTTTTGTTACGTAATCAGTTTCCGTATTTCTTCAACCTGGTTTTCATGACATCATTTGTTACTCCCCTCATTGTAACGCACAGTATCTCTTTATCATGGTTTACTGTAGGTCTGGGGCATTAAGTGGATATGAAATCAGTAGGGAGTAGTTTTTGCTGCTTAATGTTTTCTTTTGGGGCTCATCATTACTTTTTTTCCAGATTGAGCTTTGCGCCATCTTTCCATGACCTCTCTTGAATTTTTTATTTATTTTTTTTTAAATCAAACAGCTGCCACACTAGAGTATGACTGATTTATGCATGCTCCATCTTTTTGTTTCATTTTCTCTAAAAACCTGTTTTAACCTGTGCTGGGTGTTGGCTTCCAGGGTTGGTCTTCTGTCAAATAAATTCCAACACCAGAATTAAAAAAAACAAAACAAAAACAAAGTCACTTCAAAATAAATGAGTGCTTTGTGTAGTTAATGCTGTGCAAGTCACACAATGTAAAAGCCGTTGGTGACAAAGCATTTTTGGTTAATACTGTATGCAGGTTGGTGCTTCTTTATGAATAGTACCGCTGTTTATAACCAGAAAACATGAATGTAATACTGAAAAACAGTCACCAAATAAGTCCAGCAATGTATTGTTCAACCAAAATAATATAAAAATTATTTTTTTTCCCACAATAACTCCTAGCAGGGAGGGAGTCATAGCCGGTGATAGAAGGTAACTAAGTAGATTCACTCAGATATTCTACTTAAGTACAGTTTTGATGTACCATTTTATATTGCTTTGCTACATACTTTACTTTCTGCTCCACTATATTTGTTTGACAGCTTCAGTTACTTTTAAGGGAAGATTTTAGACAATGGATAAAACAATTTTAAAAAATACCGCACATTGTTAAGCCAGAAGTTGTCGGTCTTAGGAAAAGCAATGAGTCACATTTCAGATGTCTATGAGATTTTAACCTTTCCACCAAATAGTGATTCTGTCATCTAAGCTTCCTGTAGGGTAAATTAGTGTGTGGTATGTGTTAAAATAATCCAATATCTTATCAAAAATCAAATATGGACAAGTAAAAAAAAAAACTCAAAACAGAGGTACGTATCAAAATATGGCCTCTCAGTTTTATCTGGCATCACTGAACAAAAATATAAACACAGCCTGCAAATCTCCTTTTCTTCAGACTTATAGAAAATAGTGAAAAGATAAAAATTATACATTTAGGCAAATTACCACAAACAAGAAGAAAATAGAAACAAAAGAAGACAGAAAAAGATGTTTCAACTAAAGGTTTGTGGTAAAGACTTCACAGACATAAAGTTTAGCTCAGCAAACAGCACATTTAATCAGTAACTGTGTCAAACAGCTTCTATTCTATGCATGTAAAAGGCCCAAAAGGAATGTTTCCATCATTTTGAAGTCTTGCATTAGAAAAGAATAATGGAAAGTTTCTTGCAAACTCTGCTTTTCCTTTTTCAGTTGAGTGGTCAAAAATACGGTTCGTCTCAGGGAGCTATTTGAAGTGTTTTCATAACAGAATTCTATGCACATTTTGGAGTCTTGCATTAGAAAAGAACAATCCATCCATCCATTGTCTATACACCGCTTAATCCTCACTAGGGTCGCGGGGGGGGGCTGGAGCCTATCCCAGTGCCCCCGGGCGAAGGCAGGGGACACCCTGGACAGGTCGCCAGTCTATCGCAGGGCTACACATAGAGACAGACAACCAAGCACACTAGAAAAGAACAATGAAAAACTTACATTTAAAAAATACCCAAATATGCATTATTAGGCTTCAAGTGGTTTTTGACATTTTGAAATTGTGCACGAAAAGATTTAGAGCTGGTTGACAGGTGACACAAACCCTAGTCAGGTGTGGCTTTCAAGGACATTTATAACATCACGTGACAAGTACACAGACACTCCTTTGACCAGTGACAATAAAAAGACCCTTGCAAGTGCAGTGTTATTCAAATGACAAAAGGGCACAGATCACAAGAGAAGGATGAGAACAAGCAATTGGCTGCTAAATCCATAGTAGGCACTTTAAAGTCCACAACTCCACTATTTATCATCCAAGAAATCGTCACAGACAGCTCTGGATGGATGCGTCCATTATCATGTCTAATACAGTGTGTAAACTGTTGTTTCATGAAGTGAGCTCTGTTAGAGAGATGCTGTGGGATGGAACAGCAAATATTTATTCTGCTATGGTAAAAACAAGGGATAGAATTTTATGTGTTAGTCAAAGGGGCAAAACCAGTACTTTTACTTTAATTACATTCTGCTGCTAATTATGTATTTTTACTTAATTATGGTTTCTCCTGAAGGACTTTGCCTTGTAATGGAGTGTTTTTACATTGCGGCTCTGTTACTTTCATTTAAGTAAAGGATCTGACTACTTCTTCCACCAATGGTCAGTGCACTTCAGCAAAACCAACAGGAGGTACAGGCTGAGCATGGCTGTCCGTTCAGGTACAAAAACAGGAGAAAAAGTTAGCTTAGCTCGATTTGTCGCTTCAAAAAACAGCAGTCCGCGGCAGATCGTAGTTTTGTTCCCGTATAGTCCAACAAAAGTCAGGTAATCAACGTGAAATAGTCTTCTCCAAATAAGATGAGATAAGATAGAAGAACTTTATTAATCTAAATGGAAATTGCTCAGAAAACAAAATTACATGAGAGTGATTGCAGCGCCTAATAGAAAAGCAAGAAGCTATAGGTCTGATATATGACAAAGAAAAACTTAATAAATATGTTAAAATAAGACTAGAATAGAAAAGTAAATAGTAAGTAATACTTCAATACTGGCAATGATTCAGAAGTAGTAAAGTAATATTACTCGATACTGATTATGAAATATTGCACTTGATTTTGGAAAATTGTGTACAAAAATTAAATATTACACATGAGGATAATAATTATGAAATATTGTATATGCAGTTGAAATTTTGCACATGGCAATGACTTAAATGAAATCCAAATCATAGCACCTCAACTCAAAAAGCAGCAGCACACTGGATCAAAATAAATATGTATATGAGATGTAAAAGTATACACACACACACACACTCGCACTCTCATGCATAACACAGCATAACTTTCACTATTTTGAAGGAATGATTTTCATCAAACATCATTGTCATTGCACAGCCTTGTGGAACAGTAACTTCACATTTTCGCTGCGCATACTGCATATATCATAAATCATATGATGCATTAAAATGACATATTGCACATAAACCACTGGACTGGGCTTGCTGTGGCTGTGGCTTGGTGCAGCAGTGCTTTGGGATAACAGCTGAACTCTGGTTGTCAATAAAGTTTCCAAGATCATGTTTGACGTTTTTATGTTGTGCGCATGCGTGCTGGCTCCGTACTGCAGAGCCTCCGCAGCTGTCAAGCGTTCAGGAATGCGCCTCCTCCACTTTCTATGACTTTGAGAACGCAGCTGCAGCCTGCTTCTCTGCTGCTCGTTTTGTAGGTAAACATCATGTTTCTACGCTCCGTCCATTAAGCTCAACAGAACCAGAAGAAATAATGTCTCCGGAGCGATGAAGGACGCCCTCTAAGAGCCCGCTGAGGACGTAAGTCAGCCCCGGTAGCCATGGCGTCTTTAACCGTCAGTTCGGCGGCTCGGAGCGTCGAGAAGCACCGCAAGTCTTTCTCACTGCTCTACTACCGGGCAGTGCGGGACCTGAAGCCGGTATGGATGCTGGAGGACATGCGGACCATGGAGACGTTTTACCAGGAGGAGGACGCCAGCCAGAGGGTTTACACCCCGTCCGAGGCGCTGCTCTACGCCATCGTTCACGACCACCAGGCGTACGCGCAGTATCTCCTCAGCAGATACACCGACGAGGCGCTAGCGAAGCCCGGGGAGCGCTTCTGCTGCTGCCCGTCCACGGCGCCTCACCTCACCATGGCTGTCCGCTACGACAGGCGCTACATTCTGGGCCTTATCCTACATGAGACTCACCGGACACCCAGCACGACTTCTTACACCGGTTCTCTCCACACGGAAAGCGGCAGGACCCCGCTACATCTGGCCTGCGAGCTCCTCCGGCCCGAGGCGGTTGTCATGCTGCTGGGGAGCGGAGCCTCCCCTCATGCCCGCGACCACGACGGCCTGACCCCGCTGGATGTCCTACTGGAGAAGCTCAGGGACTCCAAGGGCGGCGGGGAGAGGAGGCAGTGCTTGGACAACCTGCTCATGTTTATGCCCAAAGTTCACTTTAAAATGAAAGCAGCTCTGGGGAAAGAACCGGAGCGGTGGAGCACGGTGCTGGGCGAGGAGACCTACAAGTACCTGGCCGGAAGGAGCCCGGCGCCGCTGCTGCTCACCGCCATGCAGACTGTCCTGAAGCAGCTCAGCCCGGCCACCTTCCCGGACAGCCTGCATGAGCTGCCCATCCCCTCCTCCCTCAAGCCGCCGGGGCTGCCTTTGAGCAGACAGAAGGTGGTGTAGCATCAGTAAGACTTGATGCATGCTCCTGTAGGACCAACCTTGTATTTTAGCATGATGAGTGTGAGTGTGTGTGTGTGTTTGAAAAGCCTGTATGGCTATAAAGCGGTAACACTTCATTATAGGGCTGCACAAATAAACTTTGCAACAGTCAGGGAACAACTTGTCTGAATCTGATCTAATGATGTTGGTTAACAGGCAGCTTAGGAGCAGACTAGGGAATAAACAGCCATACTCTAAGTTTTTACACTAATTCAGCCATCAGTAGTCGGTTTATTTGTCTAACCTCATACTAAAGTGTTACCTAGTAATACTACTGCTATTTAAACCACTGTATCATATCAAAAGAGTAGACCAACACTGATGATAGTCTACATGAGCTGTGCTACTGTTGATTACTATTTTTTATTTATTTGGGTCATGTTTAACAGCAGTGATGAAGGACGTGATCTCATAGATCGTTTGAGAACAGTCAGGTGACTGGAAATATCCCTGGATGACTAATTATTTTTAAATAAATAGGAATCCAAGTGATGATCTCTTTCTGTCTTCCTTTAATCGAGTGCCGCATTTGAAAACATGTGTTGATGTTATGCTAACAGTTGTCCTCTGCAGAAGAGTAATGATGGATGGAGCCAAAAATGGGGACCTGAGATGTTATTAAAGGGGAAAAAAACAGAAGTTTTGACACAAGGTTAAGCTTTTTTCCATCCCCAGCTGAACAAACATTGTCTGCTGAGGAAGACTGCAAAAGCTCTGGGGAAAAATATCAAGGAAGTGGGCCTTTTTGTCAAATACAAAAAAAAAAAACAATAATATGCTGAGCTGAATCAGTTGTTTCAGCAGTAGCAGTAGCCGTCCCAGTACCGTGAATGATTTATTTATTCGCTTGTACATTTAAAAACTGCATTTCCAGAAATGTATAATGTGTCTGCAAAGACACTCATACATGTGGTTGAGGAACAATGAGGAATTAGAAACTTTTACAAGCACAAGTTCTTACATGCAAAATGTAAATGAAATATGTCTGATTCTGCAAATTTATGTAGGTCACCAAACAAGTTTAAGCAAATTAGTTCCACTGATCATATTAACTCCTTAGAAATAAAGGTCATATTTCCTTCCATTGAGGCAGCATTCAGAAGACACTCTGCTGGATTCAATCTACTCTTCAGAGTTGAGTTCAAGTAAGTCAACTTAAAGTTATTGTTCACCTATTGTTAATATAATGTTGCCTCAAGTTTCCAGCAGAATATTGCTTACTGTTGTGACAATGGGAAGTTTGGCATCACAACAAGGGGAAGTGTCTCAAGTGAAATTCTAAGCAACGAGGGGCTTACCAAGCATTAAAGTCATGACCAGCGCATGGCAATCTGAAGCACTCCGATCGGTTGCATCCAAAGCACGATCAGGTCGACCAAAAACAAGCACACCATCGGAGGATTGATGCATCAAGTTTTGTTCACTGAGAGCTAGAAAAGCAGTTTCATCACAGATACAATATTCCCTTCATAAAGTACACACAACTACAAGGCAACTGTTTTGTCGGGAGACGAGGGGATTGGCCTTCTCTGGAGGTTCACATCTGCACTGAATCAACTTCAACCCAGACCAAGAAGAAGCACTTCACTGTACGCCGTCTCTGTTATTAGCTCCAACTTCTTCCCAGGAAAGAAACTGACTGCAATTAAGAACCAAATGTATTGGATAAGAAGCAAAATTGGTTTAGAGAACATGGTCTCTGAGATTTCTATCCCAATGCACTGGGGGCAAAAGTCTCAGAGACACATACATAAAAGTATTTGGACACACTCAGCAAGCTTCTCAAGGTTAGTTCATAAAACTAAGACACACATTGGTTTCTGATTCATGGTTAAAATTTATATCAGGCACAACTGCAATTAAATCATTTCTAGTAATCCAAGAAATTGAGGTTGTCACTTGACAGAGTTCTGAGTAACTGTGTGGTTTCTCTGCAGGGGCATATGCGTGAACTTGGGTCTGATTTTATAGCACAACCAATATAAAATGTCGTTATGGTTGACTGGTTGGATCAAGGAAGCTGCGAAAAGGGCAAAAACAAGTTAAATGAGCTCACAGAAAAGACCAGGCATCATTTGTCAGCAAAAAAGCCATCTCTCATCCTCCACAATTGATGTACATCCAGAAAATCTCTTAAATTGAAGACTTGAGACTAAGAACTCAAGAAACACACATGAGAAACAGCAGAGTTATTTCAGAGGGTGGTTTCCAGAGTGGCAGAAACTGAATCAACATGTCTGGGTACAGAGGTGGAGTGATATGAAGCACCTAAAGAATGCCTCTGAGAAAAATGTCAGCTGGTCAATGCTCCCATGTAGATGAACTGAAAGCTTTGCCAGCTGAAAATTGAGGGAAGTGTGGATTCCAGGGCCGGATGTCAAACTAAAGGACGGCGAACAAGTGTGATCTAAATCCTAACACATTTCTTTTCATGGTATTTTTTGCCTCTTGTGTGTCTGAGCTATGCTTCTTTAACATAAAAGCCAATAACAGCTTCCCAGATCTGCATTGGGACTGAAGCCAAAGGAACTTCTGCAGGTTTTAATCAACAAATGGATCCAGAAGAGTCCATAAACCTGCATCTGATGAGGCACATGGCCTACAACACAGATTTACAATTTCAGTTTATTCTGGAATAAAGCCTGTCCTATAGTCTTTGATGTGAGAGCAGCCAACTCTTTATATTCTTTTCCTTGCTTTGCTCTTCTTTTGTCATTAAATTTTTTTGGAAAAGAAGGCATACGGATAAAACGTCATATTCTTACAGCCACAAATGACAACAATTCATAAGTGTCTTACAAATACAATAGTTTGTCAGACCTCCATATAAGGGACCTTATGCAGTGGTGCTGCTATGCCAGCGGTGATAAGTGACACATTGCAGTTTATTCAATAAACAGTTGATTGTCTCCCTGGTGTCTGATGATTCACTTTGGATTTGACCCCACATGGTTTCTCTGCAGCTTTATGGATAAACATCCTGAACTGCCGAGACACATAAAGTAACACAAAACAGGGTGTACAATGGTTTTTGTTTGATCTTCATAATGATTTGCAGGCACTCAGACAGGCCGACTGTGCTGTTTGACTTTGTCTCATGCTCTCATTGACTACACTGTAGGCAAGAAAACCCCTGGACTTCCCTTCATTGAATAGTTTTTTGAAAGCAAAGTCAATAAGAGGATCAATGAGCTAGCAAATCTTGCCAAAGGTGGAGATGACATCAATCTTTTACACAACATAGAGGTGGACAATCTGAGCAGTCATCACAGATAAAAGGGCTGTAAATTTAACACTGCAGATCAAATTGGTCAGGAGGATTTACAGACATCTAACAGTCACCACTTTTTTTCCAGTGTTAAAATAGGATTAACACACAAGATGGTGTTTGTCACAGTAAACATTTAATTCTGGCAAGTGCAATATGCATTTTTTTTTTTTGCAAGATTTACTCAAATTTTAAGAATCAACCAATCAAGTTGGAGTTTGCATCCCTGTCTATCCAGACTTACAGTATAAAATGCACTCAATGCAGTGAAGACTTTGACAAGAATATGTTCATTCCAAGAAAAAAAAAAACTTGTTGGAGTTCACATGCATGGCCAATAAAAAGTTTTAGCTCTGACAGTAGATGACACTTCATATAAGGATGCTGCAAAGAAGTTACAAATTCTAAAACATGAACGCTTCACACACATCTTCAACCTCGCAGATCCAAATGGGGTTAAATGGGGACACCCAAGACTAGCGTAACCAAATGTGAATTATGGTCACAATCTCCCCTTCTGTTCATGTGTTATGGTGGTATATAGCCAGAAATGTGATCTGGAGCTCTGACCTTTGACCAACAAATTTCAGTCAGTTCATCCTTAGGTCCAAGTGTACATTTGTGCCACATTTGAAGAAGCCCCACCAAGGCACTCCAGAGATATCGTGAATGAGAATGGGACAGATGGACAAACAACTAAAAACACTGACAACACTGAAAACGTTATGATTTTCCTGTCTACTTTGTATAAGATGGAGAGAGTCCTCTTCTTTAAAGAAGGAGATTAAAAGTTATGAAAGGCATCAAAAACCCCACAGTGCCTGGAGGACACTGGATGACACATAGGTAGTAGCTTTTAAAATGAAACAAATCTGTGATCGGAAACTATTTTTATTTACAAAATCTGCAGGGGGAGGCTGATTGTGGATTGCTGCAATGAGGGGGTAACGGTATGAGGGCCAAAAGCTGCATTTACATACACAAAAAGACAGTGGGTGAAGAAACTGAACTAGTGCGGTGTTCAAAAACTATGATTTCTGGTCAAAAGACATTTAAAACTGGTTCACAAACTATTCAGAGACATTTATTAAATGTTCACGTTTAGACAATATTTCACTTGTGGTAGTGATGTTTATGTATCTTCTAACATGTAAATAATAACCTCTCATCATTTGGGAGTATATCCAACAACAGCACCAACAGAAAGAGAACCAGCAAGGTGGAGCACTAAGAAAATCTAAGGTAACTAAACCAGTCAACTAATCTGCTGTTGTAAAGAGGTTTACATGCCACACACAGATTTAACCTTCTCACATTGTAAAGCCAGAGGGCACATTCAAGCTTCGGAAACGGTACTTGAATATGTGCATTACAGCTGTAAACACAATTTCTTGCTTTACAATTGCTCCCTTTATGATGCCATGGAAGCTTCTTGTTGGCCACACAAAGCCTCAGGCTCCATATTTATAGCATTTTATATGCAGCATTAAATGTGTTGAAATGTTGATGTAGAGCACATTTCGCCATCATATCAGGTCAATATAACGTTGGAGAAACACTGTTAAAACAGCAATTATCATCAACGTTCCAACGTACAACTGAAAAAATTGTCAAAATGATGAAATCAATTTGTTTTTTGCATCTTATCAATGTTGTATCCACATTTTAGCTGATCGAACAGGGAGCAAAAAGAGGTCTTAGACGTTTAGACTGAATATCACCCAAATTTCCAATTGATGCTGAAATCCCCATTGGTGCACTCTGAGTTGACTCTCTTTCACACTTTCCTTTTAAAATCAGATCAAACATGCATCGACAGTAGGAAAACAATCAATTCAACAGAAAAAAAAAGAATGACAGAACAGAGACATTAAATAGGACATAGAAGCATCTCCGATTTCGATAGTGACAAGGAAGGTTCTGGATCTAATTAAATCGATGTTTTTGGGAGGATCTTTATGGAAGTATTCTAGATGTAATGTTCATTGTTTCTGACACATGTAGACACTTGAAATGTTGACAAAACGTCTGTGAGTTTGAACAAAGCCTCAATGAGTAAAATGCATTTGTACCTATGGACATGTCTGTACATTTTAGTAAATGTTTAGGGAATATTTTAAAGAAAACTCTGACTTAAGAGCTTTATATCAAATACAAAATAGAAAAATAATGCAATCAATTTTTAGTTTACAGTTTAGTTTAGTTTAGTTTAAAGGTTCATTTTATTTTAGTGGTAGCGATGCAATGAGTTATTCTTTTGCAGAACAAATGAAACGTTGGGCTAAAAGGCTCAAAGTGTTATAAACTATGTGCCATAATCTGCACACAGCTCACATTCAGCTCCTTTGTGCAACAAATGAACTAAAGGTCATGAGATTAAGAATTGCTGCATGAGTATATATAGCTGCTGCACCACGATGCTCTCCTCTACTGGCGACTGTGCCAGTTACAGATTAACAGAAGCACACATTAAAAAGCAAATGTAATCAGGTGACAACAATGTGCACACACTACCCCTGATAAGCCACATGACAGCCTAATCTGTTCACAGCAACATGTTTACGGTAAAACCTCCAGCAGATGGCAGAATTGCACAAGTGTTCTCACTTTGTAACCTGAGGAAATTTAAAGCTGCATATAAACCACAGCAGTCACTACTACACATGAAATACCACAATGAAGCAGCTATCTATTCATGCATTCATTTAAAAACACGTGCTGCCTTGTAAAAGAAATCAGATAACACCAGAAAACAAACAGAGCTAAACATTAAATACTACTGTGCACACCATCTATCATTTAGATGTATGTTTCTGTTGAGTGAGCTAGTTAATTGAAGCACCGTCATGCAGTGAACTATTTTGTCAGTGGTGTATTTGAATACACCACTGAGAGGCTCTCCCTGCTGTCACTCAAACTGTAAACCATTAGCATGATTATAACTGTGTATGTGTGGAGGCAGCTTTAGTTTATTAATCAATGTAATGAGTCCATCGGATGCTCCATTTGTTGACATTTCTTGGTATATTCTGTTCTGTTTACCCATGTTACCCACTTTTTATTCGATTTTTTTGTATGTTTCTCAGCACAAAAGATCAACATCTGCCTATTCATCCCTTAAAATTCCACATACATATACATATTTGTGTTTCTCTGAGGATGAATTCTAATAATTACAGTCACTGATAATAATATCGGAGGATACGCATTTGTAAAATACAAAAGGGTGAAAAGTGGAAGGAAAAATCTGAGGAGAGAAACATAGTTGATGCAGATGTTTCTTTATATTTGCAAAGCTTAAAACAATGAAGAAAAAAAATCATACTTTTTAACATGGATAAAAGTTTTAGGCAACCAGTTGATCGAGTTTTAAACAGGGATCAAATGATGCAAAGGAGCTGTATTGAAGTATGAAAATTATGCAAACAATATACTATGATCCTCCAGTAAAGCACCTACAGAGCAGTAGGCTTCTATATAGTGCAGATATGTATATATACAACTTTTCTATGATATAGATTCCTAGAAAAACTTCCTTACTATCATATTTTTGTGGACACATGTTCCCGATTCCTTTGATTTGTCACTCATCTGCATATTCAGAATTGCAGTTAACCAGTCAGTTGTTAATTATGTGTGACATTGTCCAGCCCTGTCTCCTATTATTATTATCTTCAAGTAACCATCAATGTCAGCTGACAATGGGGAATCAGAAAGGAACAAATCATTCATCTGAACACATGAAGAGTGCAAATATGAAGATGAGTCAAGAGTGACCAAGCAGGTTAGCAGTTATGACAGATTAAATATGTCTGTCACTGGTAAACTGAGACAACAATGAAGTTAACGCTTGTGTTCACACCCACATCTGTGATACAGCTGATTACCCGGTATCATTCAATCATTTAATCTCTACTTCTCTGAAACAACCACACTGGGACCAGGAAAGTCCGTCATCTTTAGTTCCTGTTTTTTGTTCTCTGTTTTCATAAAGAGAGGACAAAACATACGGTACATGTTGGTAAATGCTTAACAAAAACATTGCGATTGTTATCTTTTTACGTCAGCCACTTCCACTACTCACATGCCTGGTTTTCTTGATTCTGTCTCATGGTGGATGACAAATTTGGTTGGAATCTTGGCCATGACACTCAAAACACATTGCATCAAAAACTCTTTTGTCATTTTTACTGGCAAAGATACAATAAATAAAACCTTTGAAGTTTTCTTCTGCGGGTCCATGGATCAAGGGTGGTCGACATATTAGTCTTGGTTGGTTTTGTATCCAGAATGATCTGAATTTATGTATAAATTTGTCTTAAAATCTGGTCCAATCTCCAAAGGTTACAGTTATGAATAAATATCATATTTTGTAACTAATCACACACAAATTATTGAATTGTTATTGTTCATATCAAATACATAATTCAAACCGTCACGATGGAGATTAGAAAAGATATGTGAACCTGTCAAGTAATAGCATCAACAAAAAGGAGATAAAACATGCAGTCCAATAAATGTTATTAGAATGGAGAGCTGCTATGACATATAAAAAACACAGTTTGCTATTCACAAGGAGCATCTGCTGATGTGAACTCTCACAAATGAACTTCTGCCTCACAAACGTGATTTTCAGGAGATTTCTTTATTTGCAAAAAGACTTGATGAAATCATTGGGGCTGGTTGACATCTCCGTTCATGAGTCACCACAGATGAAGCTGCTGCTTTCCGTTAAAACACCAGTGACATGGGAGAAGTTTAACTTTGAGGACTTCTGTCAGAAAGACTTTCGAACACATCGTTAGTGTGGTAAAAAGGCTATGACTATGATTACTTTCCAACCTTAAGTGAGTAGTCTTGTTCCGTCAATCTAACCAAAGTGTAACTATAAATAATAAGTTTACTAAGTCTAAATCCAGTAAGTCATAAGTGTGGTTTCCCACAGGATATAAACCCCAGTCTCCTTTGTGAAAATTCTTTGTTTGACCCATTCACCCACCCCAAGCTCCTCCCTATGTAGACTTATTTGCTCTTTACCCGACTTCACCTGACTTCCTAAAGCCATGCTTCCTAAAGCCTTAAAGGGAAACTTCTTTTATTAGCAGCATCACTGCATGCCTGAGGTAAGCCACACAGCACCTTGACATTGTATTATTAGCGTTAGCTAAGATTAGATCACTTTTTGTGGTCAATTAATACAGAAAAGTAGGTCATTCCAAATTGTTCACATACTAATACTCACTAAGGTCATGTGTCAAATGTCAGACATGAATGAAAATTATTCTGACTGGAAACCAGGAAAGTCAGTGTCAGTCCTGGGGACTTAGGTACAATCAACTTTTCAAGTCTTAAAGCAGTACTTAAATGCCCTTATATACAGCAAAAAGATCTTACTTGTCTCCTGTTCATACTTAGAATTGAAAAAATCCCTAATTTGCTCACCATCATCATCCATCAATAATAGCTACACAGAGACTGTACCAACATCAGTATTGTCATTGAATCCTTCCCTTAGAATAACTCAAAACTTACATATAATCATAGTAAAGTCACAAACTGAGCCTTAAAAAGCAACAAATGTGCACGTATTGCATAGACAGTCATGGGTGCGACTCATCAAAATTGCATCAATCATGTAATCTTTGTGTTGCACAGAAATGGAAAAGCATTGTACAATGTACAACATCTAATATGGACACAGCCTCGTCCATGGTTGGGTGCTGGTCACTAAACAAATAACTGACTAAAAACTTCAAGAAGCACTCCCAGAAGCATGTCACTATGTGCTTTTATGTTATTAAAGCAGACCTTCATGTCCTTCTGATACTGACCAATAGTTTCCAGAGCCACAACATAAGTATGAAAAAACTGAATTTATGCTGGAGTTACAACATGCAGATCTCTTACTACAGCTATGACTGAAAAGAAATATGTTGTCAATTAATATTTACATGTTTGAACATATTTGAAACTTTCAAAACAAAAGGATAAAGAACAGTTCCAGCTTTATTCTACCTGATGTGTCTCTATGGGTCATGCTGAAGATTCACTCTCCACCTCTTTTGTAGAGATTCTGGGAAACAAGAAGTCTCACAAAACGGCTGCGACTGTGTATATCAGGCAGCATCGAAAATGTAAGTTCTCCAAAATATATCTGCTGTTGCAATTTACTTTTAACATAATTCCCAAGAGACTGGGTTGACAGGGCAGGTGAAGTCCACTACTTTGGGACCATGAATAGAACCTACAGGTGTAGAAACGGCATCTTAATCTTGTCGCAGCATTTAGCTGACTTGGGCCCTGCAAGTTCCAGCACAACCAGGTTTCAAAGTCTGACAAAAGTATAATTGAGTGAATAGAAGGACATTATTTAAAAGAGGGGAAAGCTTTAAGGCATTGCAGAGGTGCACAGCTCCACAGCAGTCCGTGGAATTGCCATCTTTAGCTATCTCAGAGTGCTTGATCTGGCCTTAATTTCTCACAACCATGTGCCAGTGTTTTCATTTGTTCTGCCAGATTTTTTTAAATGATGAATTCTGATCTGACCTACATTGTATAGTCTTCCGAGCACGGCCTCTTCACATTCATGCATCATTAACATCGTGTCAGGTTCATCCTTTGACAAAGAAAAGAGGGCACCGCCAAGCAAACACAAACAAGAAAATAGTTTAGATTGCAGATTTCAGAAAGAGATAAGCTTGGACGTGCACTTATGAGCATTTTACAGTTTTATGCTAATAAAGGGCAAACTGCTTGGTTCATTAATTCATTCAGTCATTCATTGAGACTGTTAAATGCCTCTTGACATCACTTTAGGCAAACAGAAACCATGTTTTTCATCATTCTATCAAATAACAAAAATATGACTTCCTCATTCTAGCACCAGTCAGACTGGGGGAATGCCACAGGGGTGACATTTGATGCGGGAAACATTCTTCACAGTTCCACTTGAACAGGTTTCATGCATGTGCTGTCACTAGCACCTCCCAAGACATTAAGAATGCTCCCGTAAACTTCAGAGGTGTGTTTTGTTCACTTGCACCAGGCAAGATGCAGATGTGCCGTCTGCTGAGCCTCCTCTCGGCCCTGATGGTGCTGAGCGGCTTCCCGGCTGTTGTGAATGGATGTGACCTTGCTGAGTCGATTTGCGGGGCCCAGGCTCCAGGTGATGTTGTCATAGGTATCATGTTGCCGTGTCATTTTAAAGTGAAGGCGGTTCATGAACGGATCAAACCTGAAAACTTTGACTGCTCAGAGTGAGTACAACAACTCGAGTATTTATCACTTTGTATGGTATGACAGGAAATATGTCTTTCATTTAAATGGTGTGGGCTGGTACCGTCTTTTTCTGACGAACACTTGAGCAAATTTTTCTTGTCAGTGTTTCATTTTAGAATTAGATTTGGTAGAGACACAGTGGAGATTATTTAGAGCAGCTTCAACAATATCAGTGTCATTGACTTGTTATTATGAGACTGGTATTTACTCTATAAATCAGTTTTAATTAGGGGGAAAATTTATTTTTCATTCTTGAGAGAGTTTTCCAAATCTCACTTTGGCCCATGTTAAAGAGAGTTCTTGTATTTCAAAATTCTCCCAAGTGTCTCTTGTCCATAGAGTCAGAGATAGTTTATTTTGGCCTCACAGTTCATTTTGGCCTCACAGCTGTTACTAACTAAACTGGTGTTTTCAGATGGAACTTTTAAAATACAACAAAAAAAGAACAGCCATGAAGGCTTTACACACGCTATTAAAACTACACAAGCTAAATTACGAATAATGTGCCCTCAAGGGCCTATTTCAAATTGTAAATTTAATGAAATAAGGATCACTCTACTGAGTAAAACAGGTATTACAGACAGAAAAAAGGTTTGTTGAAGGGTTATCCTGAGAGCTTCAGAAAAACAACTGCACTTTGCCTCTTCAGTTCAGAACTGAAGAAGGTAAGGAAGGCCCTGAAGACAAAAAAATGAGTGAACATTTGATTTTACACTACAGTTTCTTAACCACAGAGATTTTAATCTTTTTCTTGTTGTTGTTTAATGCTGTCTTTTCAGTTTTGATCTGTCATCATTCATAAGATCCTTGGCTGTAATCCATGAAATTGAGGAGATTAATGCAGCTGGCTTCCTCCCTGGAGTTCGTCTTGGGTATCTGATGTGTGACACATGTTCGTATGCAAGCAGAGCGTTGCAGAATGTCGAGCACATGCTGGCATTCAACGGTTCTTTAGATGTGAAGTGCAACTACACCGACTTCAGGCCCAGAATCAAGATAATTATAGGAGCGCGATACTCTGAGGTTACCATCGCCATGGCCAGACTGCTAAATGTGTACATGGTCCCTCTAGTAAGTCACAAATGCTTTCTGACACAGGTATTACCACTACTTGAAAAAAAATAGTGGCCCTATAAACTGTAAATATTTTACTGCTTACATTTCCAATTTGTTTCCATCTATATCCTCTCTGCTTTTTGTAAGCACAGTCTGCAGTTCAGCTGAATAGTCCAGGAATTTTTGTTATGTGACTGTTGGTCGTAGCTGATTCACTGATGGATTCTCAGTTACGCCGAGGAGTGCAGAATGTTATTTGTTTTTTTGTTTTTGTTTCTTTTTTAAAAAAAAATTGCTCAGTATAAACAATGGACTTCTGGCAACTATTTGAATGAGACATGTAGAAAAAAGTGATTTTGCTGAAAATCAGAATATCAAGCTTAGCTTTTGTAACAGCACGCCACAGATGAACACAAGTGCATTTACTATCATTTTTTCTGATATTCAATTTTGCTAATCCTATTTAGAATAAATGTAACTCATTTATTCCGTTGTTGAAATTCAAAGCATAGGGTGTTGGGTGAGCACTGGTGGATTTTAGGGAACTTCTGGGTGTAACTTCTGAGTGTTTTCAAATAATGCTTCCTTTTTTTCAGTTAAGTTGACAATTTTGTGTATTTTAAATTCTTGTATGATTTTTTTTTTTTTTTTTCTTTTGTCTTCTCAGCTGAGCAGCACATCATCTTCACCAGTCCTGAGTGATAAGCAGCGTTTCCCAGTTGTCATGCGTACTGTACCCAGTGATATACATCAAACCGAAGCCTTGGCTAAAATGATGGCTTACTACGAGTGGAACTGGGTCGGGGTTGTCTATGGGGACGACGACTATGGCAAAGCAGCTTTCCAGAGCTTTCTTGGGGATGCAGAGGCAAATGATGTTTGCGTGGCCTTCCAGGAAGTGTTGCCTCATGATCTTGATCATTTCAACAGTGAACAACGTGTAAAACATGTTGCCCAGGTGATCCGCTCTTCCAGTGCCCAGGTAGTACTGCTAATTCTCAAGCCAGAGCTTGTGAAGGTCATCTTCAAGGAAATGATCAAGACCAACACAACTAGGGTCTGGATTTCCAGTGATGCCTGGTCCAGGAGCTCATCCGTTTCCCAAATGGATGACATCAACAAGGTTGGGGACATCTTGGGTTTTACTTTTGTGTCCTCTAAGAGTGAATCATTTGATAATTATCTCAAGAATCTTACAGTGACCCCAGGTGGATACAACCACTTCATTGAAAAATACAAGAACCTGAGATTCAACTGTTCCTCAGAATGTTACTCAAGCAATCCTCCATCCTACTGTGCTGATATCCTGAGATTTAAATCTCGCAATGCATGCAATTTCAGTAACCCCCAAGAGCAAAATGATGACTATCTTGTAAAGGCATATGATACAAGTGAACCCTACCTGCACAAAGTGTCTATGTGGGCTGTAGCAAATGCTCTCAAAAAGCTACTAAATTGCAACAGTTCTACATGCTCGGGGGAAATTAACTTTCCACCATGGAAGGTGAGAAGCATTTTAATTTTCCCTTCAAATTAATATGTGTAGCTTCCTTATATTTTTAGAATTCTAATGTAACATGTTTCCTTGTTTAATTGACATTGTCCCCTTCCTTTGCAGCTGCTCAGAGAACTGAAAAAAGTTACTTTTGAGTTCCAGAACCAAACATTCTTCTTTGACGAACATGGTGACTTTGTAAATGGTTATGATCTGATCAGGTGGGAAAAGGAAGGTCTACACAGAAGAATTCAAAAGTTTGGGAGATACCATATCCCTGATAATAAAATTGAACTTGATGTCAAAGAAACTACCTGGCTTTCAACAGATAATACATCGGTAAGAGAATGCCATGCCAATATAGGATAATTCTTGTGTCCTCAGTCAAGTAAATAGTCAGGTACTTGCCAAAGACATTTAGGACCTCAGTATGCTTTAAGCTAATCATAGATGTAAATGTAGATGTAGAACCTAATGTTCTCAGTGTCAAGCATACTGAACCCTTAATACATCATGGGAAAAACAACAGTTATTTATTCCAATGCTTTGCACAAGGTTTTGAGCTGAAGGTTTTGGATGCTAACAAAATTAGCAATACTTTACATCTACTGCCAATCTCTCTGCAGACTGATCAATTACAGGTTGCTCTTGTGTTTTGCTCTCCCAGACTCCTCAGTCCAGATGCTCTAAGAGCTGCCCCCCTGGTTGGGCAAAGAAGATCTTGAACATGTCCTGCTGTTATAATTGCACCGAGTGCGTGGAGGGGACCTATTCAGATGCTTGGGGTATGCCAAATTGACATTCATATTTTATATTCAATCTTAACTTCAAAATGTATGCCAACTTGAGACACTGGTCCCTGTACAGATGCTTTTTAACTGTGTCTGTAGTGTAAAGATGTAGTGGTGACCACATGAGATCTGTTTTCAGATCAGAGAGGGAGAGTTTGAAGTAAACTTTAGTTCTGTTTCTATTAATTGCATATCTGATTGACTGCTGCCAACTTGAACAAATCAGCTGACAAATATATATATATATATCAATTATATTTCACAGATCTTAATAACTGCAAGAAGTGTCCCAATGGAACTTGGTCTCTAAAGGGTTGGACAGAATGCAAGCCAAGATCGGAGTTTTACCTGCGCTGGGGTGATCCCCATCCTATCACCATCACAGCAGCTGCTGCCTTTGGCGTTTTGCTCTTAATAGTCACCTGCATTATATTTCTGGTGTACAGAAATTCCCTACCCATGAAAAAAGCCGAGGTGAGATTGTCTTGTGTGATGAAGTTCGGTCTGGCAGTGAGCTTTGCAAGTGTGATATGCTTCATGGGTGAGCCCAGCGTGCACCTCTGCCGTGCTCGCCAGGTCATGTACGCCATGGGTTTCACTCTGTGTGTGTCTTGCATCCTAGTTAAGGCCTATCGTACCTTCCTGGTTTTCCTGCCCTTTGGTCAGATCACAAACAGGCGACTACACAAACTTTACAAGCCCCCTGTAATTGTCATTGTGTTGACTGCTCTCCAGGGGGTCATCTGTCTTTTCTGGCTGATCTTTGATTCCCCTGATATTGATGACAAGCCTCCATCCCCACAAAGCATGAGGATAATACTAAGATGTACAGAAGGAAAGACATACATAGGCTTTGGGATTATGCTGAGCTACATAGCTCTGCTAGCGTTGGTTGGTTTCCTTTTGGCTTTCAAGGGCAGGAAGGTTCCCCAGGAGTTCAGTGAAACGGGTTACATCATTTTTAGCATGCTGATGTACTTGTTTGTGTGGGTGTGTTTCATCCCAGTCTACATTACCAGTACTGAAGAGAGCACTACTGTACAGCCTTCAGCCATTTTAGTATCCAGCTATGGTGTGATCTTCTGTCATTTCTTACCTAAGTGCTACGAAGCACTTTGGGGGTCAAAGACTGATACACTGGAGAGTATCCTGAGGAGATGGCGAGTCATCTCCGGTCCAAATCTTGATTCAACACCAGAAACAAACAAAGATACCCATACGATAAACACAGTCTCAGAAAAGTGTACCAGGGCTTCGGTGTCAAGTGTTTCAACTGTACTAAAGAGCTCAGAGACACTAAGTGTAGTCAGTCCTACTGATTCAGAGATGGCCATATTTCCAGTGTTCAAAGAAAAGATTCATCCCTATCCATTATTTACTAGGCAAGTAACAAAACTGAGAAACAGACGTAGAAGTCTATCTTTGTAAATATGGTTCCAGGGGAATTAATTTTGTACAGATATGTGTGTTTTCCCTGTCCAGGCCAATTGTTTGAGATCTTTTGTTCTGAAAATCCATGTAAATATGTTTTGTACTGAAAATTGTTGTATACTTCTATATGCAGAAGACTAAAGATTATTAATTTGTATTGTTTGCAGCTAACAAAACTAAATGTTTCTTAAATACCTGTTTGTGAATTGTTTAAAATGTGTACCATTTTTCATTCATTATAATGCAAAGACAGCCACTGAAGAGGTCGACAGGGAGACAACAAAAAGCTACAGCTGAACTTAATCTGGCATTCTTTGTGTAAAGGTGGTGGGAAGTTACACATGGTGTGCATGATTTGTAAATAGGTCATATGATCCACAGAGAATACAATTGATCTTAATTTTGATATAAAATTAACTCTGTCTTTTATTTATAATTCTGCTGCCCATTTTAAATGGAACAGTGTGCACATTGTTTGAGCCAGCAGTGGCAGTCGCAAGTTTTTGGAATTCGGGCTACTAGCTTCTCATCATTTTTCACACCTGTTTGACAACAATAAACGTTTCTCTCTTATTATTTCTTCTGTTACTTCAGTTTCTAGCTTCAATTACTCAGGCAATGATCACTATATCACTATTGTTTCTGAACAGAACAGTAATTCAGTATAATTAAATTAGATTTTTGTTACAAATAAGTCATGTTGGAACATCTTGCATAGTTAGGTCAAGACCTTACAATATTGTATTATGTCTAATAATTCCCTTTAAGCAAGCGCTTGGTGATCGTAGAAAGAAAAAAAAACCTTTAAACAGGAAAAAAAACTGCCAGCATAATCATGCCCAGGGAGGACAGCCATCTGCCTTGACCAGCTAGGGTAAGGGGGAGAGGAGAGAGTAAAGCATAACATTCCTATGGTAACATTTGTAATAAAAGGTGACATCAGAGTTATAGTGAAGATTGGGTATACAAGTACAAGACTTTGGAAAAGCCCATTGGCCTTTTTCCCCAGCAGCCATTTTGACTTATGTTAAAAAAAAAAAGTGCAGGTGTCAGCTGTAACGCTAACCATGGTTTTATTCTTTTAAAGAGTCCCAGTAAGACGGTGCAACATGACAGCAAATTTACATACACAATACCAGGACTCTGAAACTGAGGCAGCTAAATGAAATTCATCCATCATTCAGTTTATTATTTACACTTGTGTAGGGTACACTATATACACTGTAATTTTGCAAAAGAAAAGCTATTTCAAATTTTAATAATTTGTAATAATAATAATAATAATAATTTATTTGAAGTGGCCACTTTTCTGTCATACTAGAAAGTAGTTTCATTGTTCTGACACTTATTCTGTCTTTGAAATTTATTATTTTACCTGTTTGTATATCAATAAAGGTGCAAGCAAATAAGCTTGTGTTTATCGTGAACATCAGTGATCAAAACATTCTCATAGGAGATGGAATGTGACCATGAATGTAGTCGTGCTGACCTACTTTCAACTCAGCTGAAGTGGCCTAGTTTTTCAGATAAACAAACAATGAAAAACATCTGTTTCCACCATCAATTAAAAGTGAAAGCAAATGTTTCATAGGCTTAAGATCAGTAGTATCAATACATAGTACCAGTGCAGGCATTTTTTGATTACCTCTTGGAATGACTGCTGTCAAAAGTGGCTCGCTGAAACGCCAGTGCATTGTGAACTAGTGAACTGAGGAGCCATAATATAGAGAAACAACACCTAGCAGTTTCAATAGTATTAACTGAAACAATAGCTTTGGGTAGTTTTTAAAATGCATTTCTTGGTTGAAACATCAGTATTTTTTTGGAACACCATTGTTACCTAAATTAAAGGGAACCTGCAGAGAAATCTTAGAGGAAGGTTAGAACCATTTGGGGATATCAGGAACCTTTTCAAAAGCTATTACTGGTCTAGCCTAAGTAGCTCTACAATAACAGCTGCAGTTTCAATAATTAATCTTCACTCTGGATACAAAACATATTTGTGCTGCTCTCTTTATTGACCTCTCGCACTGTATATCACACTGCCAATCATAAAGTGTGCATTACACCTACATCATAAGACTGCATTAACTTCCTTACCAAAGGTAGAAGGTATAGTCATCTCATGATATTTTTATATAAATCCCTTCAGGTAAAACTGTCAAACTATGTCACATGCACCTCTGAAATTGGATTAAGTATAAACTGTGCATATACCGTGTTTTTGTTGATTGCTCTTGGTGATTTACACCTTTATTTTCTAATATATATGATTAGTTTTTTGCGACTCTTGTAATTAATTGGTTGTGTCTGGCCTCATTTTTGTATTGTTTTGCTTGTGTAGTTGTCTGATCATGAATATCAACAAGACATTCAACATGATTAAATAAACTTTAATGACAGAAACACTCATGTCTGTGTAAAGGTACTCATATTTTATTAATACATTCATGCATTACCTTCAATCAAACAAAAACCTTTAAATATATACTATTAAACAGTTTTAATCTTTTTTAAAAATATATTTTAATGAAAGAATTATGCGATGTTTTAAGTGGGATATTCTCTGTACCCAGTTGCCTCCGCACAACAATAAATAGCTCCTTTTAAGTCTGACATGATCTCTGGTGGAGATTCAACTCGAGAGCTTTTACAACTGACTGAGAGAAAAAGCTGAAAGGGAAACAGCCGAGAATAGCGCTGCAAAGCATTCTGAGACTGTTACACAAGTGTCAGTTGGTGATCCACCTCAGAGGTATTAAAGCTGCTTGACCAATCAGCACACAAACACACTTCCCATGCTCAGAGACCACATCTACACTCAGCCCAACACATTGAAAACATTTCATTTTCTCTCTGTTGTGGACCTTTATTTCTATCAAGCAGACACTTCCTAATAACAGTGATGTTTGACTGTCATCTTTCACAGAAAGTGAATACATCCTTGTAACCACAATGATAATCCATCTTTCTGTTGCTTCCGACTCTTTGTGATTGTTCATATGTCAACAGGCCAAAACACAATGCAGCCATTGTCACTAACAGTTTCTGCTTCTGTTGTTATATAGCTCAGCCAGTATAAACTAAAGATTCAAGTGTTGCAATGCTGAAATGTATGGAATATTTTTAATATTGTTAGCAAACAGCCGGCAGCTTTCTGACCTTAGAAAGGTTCATTTTTATGCTTCTATTATGCATTTGTCTGGGAATGTAAGATTTACAGTACATCAATTACAACACCTGTGTTGCGTGTTTGGTTGAACTGACACACATGGATAAAAATCTTAACTATGCATTTGTGTTCACAGCTAAACATGCTCAAGATGCTTCCAACAAAGGCTTAGGACAACAGCCTTTGAAGTTGTTACTGCAACCAGTTGTGAAACACTGGAAATAAATATTGGAGAGCAGCTCAAAGACTGTAATTAGTATTCAAATAACACTAAAATTCCCACAAACGGGTTAGTACAGTGACAATAGAACAGATTTCAAATGCTGGTAAAGTAGTTACACTGAGCCGCAGCACTAATTATTCTGATAAATATGCATGAAGTCTACAAGTAAAAGCAACATGAGTAAAATACCTAACCGTCATCCATTTTAATGTCGTAGCTTAACAGGAACATATAATGTTACAGTCTGGAGGCATCAAGGCAATAGAAAAAGATGCCTGTTAATAGTCACAAAGACAGACATTATCACAGACTATTTATGGCAAAACAGTGGTTTTAACAGTGTTAGTTATGCTGCATTCCCACAACAATGTCATTAGAATGGTATGAACAGAGAAAAACCCCTTGTTATGCTTCCCCACTGGTTATTTCCACTGCTAAACTTGTAGCCACATCAGATAAACAGCCTTAACATGCTTCCTTTGTTGTGTTACGTATATTTGTCGCAACTAATTACTCAGTGAAGCCACATTCAAAAACAGCTTGTTTAAAATGATCATGAGTGGTAAAATGGGATTTTATGGAGCTGGCAGCAGTGGTGCATATGCAACCATTCTGGCAACAGTTTGTTGACAGAAGAAGAAATAAAAATATTATGGTTAATATTATAAAACTAAAAATAATGACAAGAGTAGTAATGTGAATTAAGGTGAAAGAATTTTAAAAGCATACAAAATTATACTCCAGTAAGTCAAATTAAGTCAAAAGTAATATGACAGAAATTGTAGTAATGAAGAACATCATCTTTCCCAGTGTTATGGCCAGCATTGTGGTTTCTCTTTGAATAAACTACTGTAATCCGTGGCAACAGACATATTCATTTGTATTATCAGTGTGTACCTATTGCTGTCCTTTCTCTTATTAATTTCTACGAAACTGATGTCCCCTGTGCATAATTGTCTGTATTAGTGACATCAAAATGATGCTGAAAACCTATTCCATGCATTTGTAACTTTTAGGTTGAACTACTGTAATTCATTATTACCAGGATGTCACAATAACTTTTTTTAAAGTCTCCAAATGATCCAAAATGCTGCAGCCAGACTACTCACTGTAATCAGCAAGAGATATCATGTTTCTCCCACATTAACTTCTCTTCAGGGACTCCCTATAAAATCAACAATGGAAGTTAAAATCCTCCCCTCCCATACAAAGCTCTCATATGTCACTGTTATCCCAAAAATACACTTGCAGTTCCTGGATTTTCAAAAGTAGAATGGAAGGCAGAGTCTCCAGTCATCTGGCTTCACTGCTGTAAAACCAGATATTAGTTTGTAATGTAAGGTCTTGACCTCACAATGTGAAAGCCTTAGATGACCTGCTGTATGTTGTAAATTGATGCTATAGAAAATTAGATTAAGTAAAAGAATGTAGTCAAGTTCAAAGTATTATGCATCTATGCCTTTGATTTATGTAGAGTAGAAGTAAAAAAAAAAAAAGTACCTATTGAACGTACTGGAAACAAAAAGAGAAGTACTTTCAAATTGGACTTACCAAATCAAACTCAGAGCCAACACATTACGCAGATGGCAGATCTCCAACAGCTTAAGCTCCTTCTGCTGAGTTGACCAACAGCTTGCCCATTCCTATTATTGTGGCACCTGGGCGTGGGTGGCAGGGATTACACATATGCTTTAAGGCAGACATCTTGGCTCAGGCTTTCTGGGTTTCTAAGGTGCTGTCATTTCCCTCTATCTGAGAGTGCAGTTTTTCATAAACTGCTGATCCAAGAGACAGTCAGTGACTCTGCTTATTTTCAACAATTCAAAGTCTATAAATTTAATTTTTAGGTCACTTTCTCTGTGTGAAATTGAAAGTCTGTGCCAACAATAAGAAACCACAGGCTTATACTACAGTATGTTTGATAGTTTGCCACCAGCTGAGGCTACACGTGAAATCGTGTCCTTAATACCTGATACCATAAAACATTAAACAATATTTTATGGTATGATGATCTGCTTTTTTTTAGGCTGATTTCAGAATTTTTCATATAGAAGCCTCATGTTTAAAGGAAGAGATTTTTCTTTTTTTAAATTATCATAGCCTTTGTCCTATACATACATACATACATATATATATATATATATGTATATATATGTATATATATATATATCAAACTCAATTTACCTTTACTTTTACAAAATCATTGGGTTGTGTAGCTCCATATTTCATTTTGAGATGATCCAAAGGTATTCTGTTGGATTCAAGCACGGCAGCATACTTTACAAGGTCATAGTTCTTACTTGGTTTGTCTCTAGAAATTCTCGTGTGCTTTTGGCAGCAAGCTTTCGATCACTATCATGCTGGAATTTTCCTCTTCTGCAAATCTTCCAGAGTTTCTTGTTAGCCCGTATTTCTGTACATTCACAGGTCTTCATAGTTTGTCTGTAAATATCATCCTCCCAACACCTTTTGTACTCATGTAGCCCCATATCCTCACACTCCCACCTTTGTTCTTAACTGTCAGGACTGTGCATTAACTGTGGTAGCCCTAGCCAGGTTTGCCGCAAATATACTGGGCCCCAAGAATGTGCTCCTCATGTATGTTTCTTTAGGAAGGTTTAATCTTGCAGTTTTATGGCGAAGAGCAGGCAGAAGTTTCTTATTGGAATCTGTTCACAAAAGCTGATGTTATGTAATATTCTTTGGACTGTCATAGCTGTCACTGAAACTCTAATTTTAGCCCTTTTTTTTTTTAACTCTGTGCCAAGTTTAAGGCACTTGTCTGCTCGTGCTCTGTTTCACAGAGGTCTAATGATGTCAGTCAAATGATGTTACTATGCCTTGTTCTATACATCATGAGTACTGCTGTAAACGTGTTTCAATAGATTTTTAGTTTGTCATCGATCTTTCAGTATCCTTTTATATCTTTGTGAAGACAGATTTTTTTTCAGGTCTCTGCTTTGTGAAGAGCTCATATTTCCAAAACATAAAAAAAATGTGTCTATGGGTCATTGTGTTCCCATATTCATGCAACTCAAAGGTGCACTCAGTTTTGTTTCAGTGATCACAGGTGTTTTCACTTTTGTTGCATTGAGTTATTATATTGGAGCCTGTAGTTTTAATACAGTTAATTGTATATATGAATAGACTATAGCCTGTGTACATTACATCTTGCATTGTTTGAGATCCTGAATTTAGAGTGTTATGAACAAGGTTTTATTCTCACATTCTGGAAATATTCGCACCACCAACATTGAGTGCCTTGCTGAAGGACAATATGGCAGTTGTAGTACGTGTCACTTTTTTTTAGCAACACTTTTCTTTGTCTTTGTGTATTGTAAGACACAGAGACATATTATGATGTAATTTATTTAAAGTAATAAATCCTTTGGCGCTGAAGCTCCATAAGCCAAAGCTTTATAAAGTTTACATCATTCATAAGATCAACATTGCGTTTTGAGCTCCTTTTTATCTCTTTCATTAGACAGTTTGACCTTTGACCTTGTGGGAACCTTCAGACTCTTATAAGTTCATTTTTTAAGAGCTTATTAAAACATGCATATTTTGATTGCTTTCCAAGCCCTTTATTAATGATGACAAATAGGTAAGCTTAACTGTTAGTTCATTAAAAATACTTCAACTTTGTTAATAGCTCAACACCCACACAACTACTGGCAAATTCTTTTAATTAAAGACTTATAACATGTCTATAAAGCATTAGTAAATGGGTTATTAACTAATAATTTAGCCAGTGTGGTACAACATGTTTATTTAAGACAAGCAGGAAATTAAATATAAATATGTCGTCTGTAATTGTTAAGCCTTTCATGCTTTTATCATTTTATCAACTGAATCATGAAAAAAGAAGTTTTTGTTGCTGTAGAGGCCGACTTAAGTCATGCTGTGAATAATTTTACATAAGTCACGTGCAAGGATTCTTTAGAGGAAATTTCCTGTTGAAAAATTACGGTACATGAGGGCTGTCAAACTGTCACTATGGAATGAAGATGGATGAACGAAACCTGAAAAGTGTTTTGCACGTCAGGAATTTATATTACGCAGAGGAAAGATCTGTATCTTGACTTTCATTTTATAGTTTCTCAGAAAACAAGAAAACAAGCTGTTCAAAATCTTAACACAGATCTCATGCAGGTCACATGTTGGCCTCATATACACCCAGCATTTACAGAAAAGGCTTTATGGGAGCTTCCATGCATGTATCCACACACATGCTGGCAGGATTTTTTTATAGGATGGTGCTAACACAAAGAAATATTATTTAATTTTTTAATGTACAATCATTGCCATCTGTTTCTTATAACTTCAAAACACAGGGTTGTTTATCACTCAAATAAGCCCAACAGTTGCATGTAAACTTCACCAGCAGCACAGTGGATGAAGCTAAAAACACCACCTGACAAACTCGGCTCTGATTAACCTGATGAGCTTAAAGTCTTACATGTAAATGCTCAGTTGTGTATGTGTGTGCCATGTTGATGCACTTAACGTGACCATCTGTGTGAGCTGAAGGAGAGTGAGGGAAAAACCCTCCCAATCCATCTTATCTACTCAACTCCTCGCCTTCACAAGCCTTGGTTGTCAATTCACTCGACAGGTTGCAGGTATCTTTGCTGCACTGTTTGACCATATCATTTTGAGGAGAAAGGATAAAAGGACTGGAGAAATATACTGGAACTAGCACATGGAGGCTGGACTACCAACAAAAGCTATTGCTGGATTCTTTTCAAGAAGACTTCCCCTGAAAGACTATAATGGATTTACACTTTGGCTTTAATGATTTCTCCTGATTAATTTTTCTTCAAAGAAAAGAATTTGCTTTTTATTCTTGAATCAGTTTGAAAGGAAAAATGGGCTGCTCTCCATCAAAAGGAAAGTTATTTTCAAAGCCAGAAAGCCCTGGACTTCAGAAGGCTCTGCTGGCTGAAGCACCACAGGATGTTGCAGAAAGTAGACCTATAGAGGTAGAGAATGGATGTCTGAAAAGCGAAGAGAAAGAAAATGAACTTCCACTACCTACTGAAGAACATCAGACAAAAGAGACTACATGCTTGGCCTCCAACCAAACGTCTGCCCAAATGGCAGAGGACATTCAGGGAAAAGAGATGATTGTGATGCCTCAAGAAATAGTCAGTGACGTTGTACAAACAGATAAGGTCAAAAAGATGGAGAAACGAAAGAAAAATAAAGGCAATAGAAGGTTGACTGACAAGAAGAGGAAGTCCTCTATTGCTCAAACAAAGGTGGACTTCCCACCACACATGGTGAGAGCTCATCAGGCAGCCTATACCTTTCTTAATCCAAATATCTCTAAATATGAAACTCTTTTGGGCCTGCTGGATCAGACTGCCCATACACAGTTGTCCTTGCAGCCTATGATGTCTGGTCTGGTGTTGCGCTTTGAGGAGATCAACCAGGCACTGGAGGAGATGGCCGAGGAGGGGGAGTTGATGTTGAAGGAGCATGGGGGCTACATGGCCTTACCTTCTGGGATGATGGGCCCAAACGTAATGTCAGCTAAACCTAGCACCGATAGAGCAATGCCTCCTGAGCCACCTCCTGATCTTTTACAGCAACTGCTCCAGCATTCAACAGAAAAAATGAGGCAAGTGGCAGGCTCAGTCCAGGCACTAGGTGACACGACACTTGAGGAGGCAGTGGAGTATTATTCCTCCCTCTCTAAAGTGCTGGTTGAGAAGCTACAAGCCAAGCAGGCAGCAGAGAAGAGGTTGGCTCAAGTGCTTGCCCGGGTAGAGGGGGCAGCCATGAGGAAGTGTAACCCAGAGGACTCAGCACTGCACAGTGAGGACAGTGGAATTGGGGGAGAGAACGAGAGTCTGACAGGGTCTGAGAGGCACCGCCGCCACCGTGGGAGTGCTGGATCTGGAAGTTGTGGATCTGGCACCAACATTCGAGGGGGATTTGATAATCTTGCCAGTAATTTACCCAACCTGGTAGGCCACAATGAAGATGATGAGGAGGATGAGGAGGAAGAGGAGGAGGATGAGGAGGATGAAGAGTACGAAGATGATGAAAGTGATAGGCCTCAAAGGAAGAGATCAAGCTCTTCCCCACCCGATCCCAGTCAGGCTCTTCGCTTTGTGCATGCAAATTATATTCAACAACAGCAGCCTACAGTTAAACGACCCCTCACTGCAGCCAAACCTGAACACACTTCATCCACCAGAGGTGCAAATGTTACGATTGAGCTACAAAAGAGCCAGAAGGACTTGGATCACAGAATTAAAAAGATGTCTGAAAACAAAGAGTTAGCAGGGCCTCTTTATAATGTGTATAGAGCTGGATTAAGGAGGCATTCATTAAATGGATCAGTAGGTGCACACAAAGGTCCTTTGAGAATTAACCAACAACCTTGCTCCTTACCAATGTTAGCACCACAACCACCAAAGCGCCAGTCTGTCAGAAGGCTAATAAATACTTTTAGTCAAGGGGTTGATGGGAGACCAGGGCAGAGTCTTGCTAATGTTCCACCTCATATTAGGAGGCCCAAAAAAAGTGAGATTCTGCTATCTGACACTGTCAATCGCAGTGGAGGGGGATTAGTCACCAATGGCAACAATAACAACAACAGCTGGCCTGACAGCAGGGATGACCTGGACATGGACAGCTTGCCACCTCCACCCCCAGAGGTTCTGATGGACAATTCCTTCCAGAGTACAGATGGTCTACCAGGAAATGAAGAGGAGTTGCAGGAAGATTCAGGCCGGACTCTCCCGTTGATAAACCAGAAGGCTGGAATCTCCCAGCGTCTAAAAGCATCCATGCAGAATGTGGATGTGCTGCCAAACCGAGCAAGTGTGAGGCCAAGATTGACTGCTATCTCGCCTGCCCATCCTGTTATGCAGGATGATGTAATGGGGGTGCAAGATGAAGAGCAGGAACTAGAAACAGATGTGGATCCAGAAACTGAGAAAGCTAATTGTCTCTACCAACAGGCACGTAAAATCATTCACCTGCGTGATTCAGTAGAATCTACTGACAAGAGAAATATCGTGGAAACAAGTGGCAAAGGGACGTTAGCCCGTCAAGACAGAATGGGCCAAAGGTGTGAAAGCACTGAATATTATGAGGGTGAGATGCCCTCTTGCAGCACACCTGTGACAGCACCACCTGTCTCTAGAGTCCGCCTGCCACCATCTGGTCCCTCTGTACGCCATAGATATCCAAGTCCTCCAGTTTGCAGACCACAGTTTACGTCATCACGCCCCAGTTCTCCAAGAACAGTGACACGTGCCACAGACAACCACCCTGAAGAGATCGTCCCTTCTGTGTCCTTTAAAGATGCCCGCTCAGTCTTTTCTCGAAATGATTCACAAAACTCTCAGGCCTGCCTCTCCTCTGGAAGTTCTGTGCTTCCCAGGCCATGGGGAGAGGCATCCCGGGGAAGGCTAACAACTAGAGGCATTGGTAGCTCTACCCGTCGCACCCAATCAGAGCAGAGGCCTGGCATGATTTCCCACGCAGAGTTTTGCAAAGATGGCAGATCTACTCAGGCTGACGCGAGTGAGCCTGTTGTCTGAAAATATAGGTAAGTATTAACAAAGCTCCTGAGGGTCAGAGAAAAGTAAAAGAAGTACCACCCATACTCACTTTATCGTGAATGTGTACTTACCAATACCAATTATACTTGGTAAAGTGTGCATTAGATTACATTTTTCAAGTCCTTACTTGAGTGCTGAGACATTTATTCGGTACTATTAGTATCAGGCATTAGTAGGACTCTGAGAGAATGTCTGACCTCCTGAAGTTTCAGACTAAAGAGATGCTGATAACGGTTGCAGGATTTAAAACTTTATTGTCCCTCCAAACTCGTTTCTGCGGTGTACTCAATTCATAATCCAAATTACTATTGCAAACTAAAGATTAAACCGAAATAGTTACTATTTGAAGTGAATTGCAATTAGTCTATACTTCTAAATGTCACTACAACAAACTTAAGGAAAATGAAAGTAAGTGCAAGTAGAGATGACATGCTTAGTTTCAAGTCATGGTGGACACGATGGAGAGCAAAGAGGTCTGCAACTTTGAATGTGGGCCTTAAGTTGCGGCTTTAAGCACAGATGTAAAATTTGATCATCAGGCAGGTGAAAGAAGTAGGTAAATCAGTATAGGTGTTCTCAACAGCAACATATGCTGGCATCAATGAAATCTGATGAGCATACATTTTAAATAATCTTCCAAAACATGGTTATTCCGCAGGTGTCTGTGTAGCTAAAGGTCTGTTGACAGACAAACCACTTGATAGAATTTGTCTGCATCATTAAAAGGAAACAAAGTAGGGGTTAGATCCTTGTAATTAGGGTATTATTGGTGTAATTAAAGCATCCAATATGGTTAGTTTGACCTTTCGTGATTGCTTGCTTTGAATCCATACAGATGGCTTTTGACTCAGTCATCTGTCTGTCTTACTGTGAATGACATCAGCATGTGTGGCCATCTGCATTCTAAGCACAAACAGAAAACAAGATCTGACACACACCTGCCTTGTTTAATTTCACCAGATGGTTCACTTCATTTAACAATTAGCACTCAACTTTTTCAATAACCTACGCTGCAGCTCATCATTTTCTTCAAGATTGTACTTTAAATTAAGTTTTATTTATTTGTTGAAAAAGGCACTCTGTCATTGTACATATTTGGAAATGAATGGCCCAAACCTGACTGAGTTCAGTTAAGCATCAAGCAACACGTGCATCGTTCTCACAATGCTCTATTGTCAAAAAGCAAATTTCATCAAGGCCTTCACACAGAGTTTAGAGCAGCCTCAGGCACTAACAATCCCGGAAAGTGACAGTTCCTTCGGGCAAGATGACAAAGAGGATCTACTTTAAGACAGTGAAAACAAAGGACAGAATTGTGCTGCCAATTTCTGATTTGTGGATGGTGGTTCTGTACTAACAAGGAAAATGAATAGCTTCTCACACCAAGGATGAGAATTTTTGAACTGGGTTAGTGATTGTAGGCAAAAACATTTGTATATTTTTTACTTTGACATTATTGGGATATGTGTGTGTGTGTATATATATATATATATATATATATATATATATATATATATATATATATATATACATGTCTATATATGTACAGAAAAAAACTCCTGGGTAGTGAAATACCTAAAAACTATTTCATGTTAGAATTTAATCAAGGGTCAAAGTATGATCCTTTGGGGCCCCAAAAGTACCATATTAGCTGCACACAATGTTAATTGTTTTCTAAGATTTGCAACAGGAAGGTATAATATGAACTTTAGCATAAGTATTTAAAAAAGCACTAAACCAGCGTAGTAAATTTGGAGCATGACTGGGACAGACTGTTCCAGAGTGCTGGTAGTAGAACTAATTGGTCACCTGGTTTCTGAGCTTATAATGAAGCTACTATGTATTTACTGGGAATTTAGGGGCAGCAGGCTAATGAGAAGCACAAAGTGTCAGTGAAGGCTGGCAATTTTAAGTCTAAAGGCCCCAGGGTTAACCTGGTCCAACATAGTCAGTCAGGAGTCTGCTTTACCTTAGCATTTTACTCGTACTTCTTGGAACCGTTTTAAAAATCTATGTTTTATATTCTTGTAGAACTTTACCTATGAAGAGATTAACACGAGGGATTTGTGCTTTTTTGTAGAGAGTGCTGGGCCACCTGCGGTAAAATCTTATTCAAACAGTTTAACTCTAATTTAGACGTACAGTGCCACAGGTGTATGCCATGAGCTCACCCCCTGTCTCTAGCAAAGCCACCTGGTCTAATCCAGATTGGATTAGCCCTCCTACCCGACTCTCCAACCCTGCAGATCTCCTCAGCCTGCTACCCCACATAATCCATTCATGTACTCTAACTCCTTTTCCCTCCTACAGGTCGGGCAGCCCTCTGCTGACAGGAGACGACGCCCAGTTGTATCCAAGTGTTGCTGTGATGACAGACTAGAGCCCTGCTGTGATTGGCCAGAGTTTCGAAAGTAAAATCCTAAAAGGGAAGGGAACAACAAAAGGGATTATGATGGATTAGCAGCGATTTGAGGTTTTCTTCTTCTTTGTTTTCTTTTCTACTAAAAAAAGATTTGTTCTATAAGTGGGCTTTAGCTACATTTCTGATTTTAATCCAAGTGGGTGTTAAGGACCCGAACAGAATTTGTCAGAATACTTCTGTAAGGAATACTTAATCTTTACTTAACTATTTTCTACTTGACCTAAAGTTAAAGATATGTTTTGTTGAAAGAGCCCTTAGCACTTCTGAATCCCTAAAGGTACTCTAATCACTATTAAGACCTGGGAGAAACTTTGGCTACTTTACTGAAATCAAAGAGTGCACCTTTAACTTACATATTTTACAGTGTTACACCATTTTTTGTATGTGTTTAATTTTGTGTTTGGATGTTTTGTATTAGCATTCTGTATGTTTTCTACCTCAACTGTGTCCCAATAAAAGGTTAACTCAAAGCTTGGTTCATTATGTGTGTTTTTGTTTTAAAATTTGTATATCTAAGAAAATTTTAAAAGGACATTTTGCTTTTTTTTACCTTGTAATTAAACACGGGTCAAGACAAATTACAGCTCTATACAAGACAAGGGAATTGCACAAACCGCATTTCATTAAAACAATGGTTTAAGGTTAAGCAGCAGAGGCTAAAATCTCCACCCTGATTTTATTTTACAGTTTGACTCATTGGTGGATACATGTCATTGAGTTGGAATGCTTGCATACCTGTGTGTGTGCATGGTTGTAAACAAGATAAAGTTAGACAAACAGGTTTTTTCTATTAAGAATATAACTTCAACGCTTCCCAGTACTGTGGCCCTGCCCTCTAGCCACCATTTACTCAAATAACCTTTCAGCAGCCTCAATCTACCAAACGTCACATTAACGTCATAACTCACAACTTCAGATCTTCAGTTCAGATTCCTTGACTCAGATGCATCTAATGTTTTTTTTTTTTTATTAAACTTAGATCTTACATCCGGATTAATTTGGCTGTAATAAAGACAGAGACTTCAGTAAAAAAAAATGAAAGAGAAAACTATAAAAGTACACGAGCAGCATAGCTGAACCTGTCATAGAAGCAATTTGCAGTTCAGTGCCTCGCTCAATGGCACATCAACATCTGAACTGGAGAGGACAAAGATCACATTCCCACAAATAATGCGACTCCCACTACCAACCAGGCAACATCCTCCACTGTTCATGTTCTACTGCAATGTTTAGATAGCATTGGTCAGGAGAAGCCCCAACAACTGTCCTACATGTCCACAGAATGAGGAGTGAGAAGTTTCTTTTTTCAGTTTCATCCAAAAAAGACTGACAAAGTGGGGCTGAAGTTCAAAAATATGGGAACTGCGCTCTATAAAATCTGTTAGAGTTTTTCGCTCTGTATGGACTTCATATAGCTTTAATGAGGAGCTGAAACAAGTTACTTACGGGAACACATAAGGTGGAAACTGTATGTTAAGGGTTCAAAATTAGCTTCAGCTTCACCAGTTGCAACATGCATAAGTATTTTTTATCCAATGACATAATCTGTAATTTGCCAATGCGCATAATAAGTAATTTAACTTTTGTAACTAAAACATGAGAAAGCCTGCCAGCACTGACATTTTTTCCTCTATCTGGGTTGCCTGTCGTCCTTTCTTAAAAAGACTTGATAATAATTACAGTAAAGAAGAGGAGAGAGAAAACAGATAGTGCTCCTGCCGTGAGTCCATTTACCCATTTCCTGCCTGTAGATGGTGCACTCGAAACACATTTCAGCTCATCTAGTTGAGTTCAGCCCACAGAGCAGCTTGAACACATGTAGTGTGCTCATGTGCAGTTCATTCACATCTTCTGACCAATGTAAAACTTAATCTGTTATATTTATCTCAAACATTTATGCCTCTTTAAAGCAGCATGCCAACATACGTCTTCTGTAGTCAAATAAAACCATTTTTAAGTAATATAGTATCATTTCCCCCTTTTACTGCAGCATATTTTGACATCAACTAAGTTAAGCTGCATTTGAAATTTGAAAAATCGACACAGCACAAGAATAAGCATTTTGTCCAGACGACTGAGCTGACAGAGGAAGAGTTTTTTTTCAAATCATCTTGTCCAATTAATTAATTAATTCATGGCAAATATACTTGGTATCCAACAAATGACCTCCTATTTCTATAATCAGTTCTCCAAATTAGACCTTTTGTACTGGAGCAGTTGTGCATCTAAATTTCCTTGTTTGATCTCTGCAGTCAGTGTTTCATATGCAGCATATTAGTGTCAACGCATCCATCACAAGCAGCACACAGCAGATATTCGTCTGCTTACTGTCCACAGCAAGATTCGTCAGTGTTCTGTACATGTGTCCAACTCTTTATTCTGTTGATACCTGAGAAAAACATAAATGATTTAACAATTGTCATTTTGAATTAGTTCTGGTGCTGCCACCTGATCAGAATTTATAAACACTTTCACTTCCACACCTCATGTTTCTTTATCACGTTCCATGATAAGGTGGCTGCAGTGTCACTTTCTGTGGATATTAATGGCATCCGGTTTTGAACCTGGCTCTAAATCAGTAGACAGAGAGACTCAGCCTGAAAAGGACTTGAGAACGCTCTGTATATAATTAGAACAAATACAAGGGATGTTTGATCTAAAAAGGCCGAAACCTTTTATCTCTTTTAGACTTGACTATTGCAGTGACTTTACTGTGGCACCACCAGGCAAAACAGCTGGAACCTGATACAAAACACTTTCACCAGGCTTTTAACATGTTCTAAGACCAGTTTACACCAATCCTCGTTCCCCTTCACTGCCCACCTGTGAGATTTTTCGATTTCATCACTTGCTTTTAGAGCCTTGAATTGTCAGTTTCCTGCCTATATTTGTAATCTGCTGCTCCCTGAGTCCGATCGTTGCTTGAGGTCGTTTGGCAGAGTTTATTTTGAATTTTAACCACTTCATTTTGAATAACTATTTCAACCTATTTCAGGGAGATACCATGTAGACACACAAATAAATATATTTACACACATGAATCAAATTACATATGCGCCACCCCACGCCCTCTGGGCTTGTTCTTGGCGCCCTGGGGGTGTCGGTTTCTGCCTCCTCTTGGTCTCTGGGTCCGCGTGCTTGTCTGTGGCCCGGGTTGTCCTTTGGGTGGTGCCTCCTGGATGCTCCCCGGCCTTGGGCGTGGGGCCGCTTGGCCAGCCTGGCCCGGCTGACTCGTGGTAGTCACTCTGGGCTTTGACACACATGCATGTTTGTTCAGGGCTTACCAACTCCTGCCGAGTCCCATTGCTGAGAACTGATGGGACCCGCCAGATTGTGCGGAGTCACTCTTCAGACTTTGCACTTAACTCATGCCCTCTACACATTCTTCCTTTACTCCTGTCCTCTGGCGTCCTAACCCTGTGTACTGACAAGACTTCTGGTGTCCAATTTGTTTCTGTGTTGATTATTTGTTTCCAGTTTTCAGATGTGGGATCGGTTGCTGGGAATAACATGGTATGTTATAGCACTCTTATAGGATTCATATAGCACTGCCTGTCTGTACTCTCCCTGTTTGTCTTGTCTCGCCATATCCTTATTTCCCCCCCAAAAAAAAATTCACTGAGGTGCAACACTGCCCCCTCTGGCTCATGATAGGAAAATTCAATAAAGAATGACTGCTTAGCTCACAGGGGGGGCCGGTGATGGTCACGCACACGCACTAAATATTAATATATTTTGCTGCAAGACTCATTCTCATTAAAGTTGACTCCATTGCATGGTGTTAAACAATGAGTATAAATGCAGACAAAAAAAAAAAGAGATTAAGGTTTCAAGTTGCTGGCCAGAACTGATTATTACCAGACAGAGGCCCTGTACCAGGATCCATCCTTACCCCTAAGTCAAGTCTGTCAGGCTTCAGAACAGAATGGATCACTTTGGCAGTGGTAAAATAGGCTGTTTATGAACTAGGAAGGGAAAAGGCTTGGAGTTTGTTAATAGAACTGAACTTTGTGCGTTTATTATGTGATTTTACGAGCCAGGACCACACCATCATTTTGAAGTTTCATTGGTGTAGGGAAAAGCTTATTCAGAGATCCCCGGCTGGCAGACCTCCTAAGAAAAGGAGGAGACAGGCAGAAGTAAAGGGAAGGTAGGTAGGGCACAAGAAGCAAGAACGAACAAGTCAGAAGGGCATAGTGGTATGTATAGATGTGTGACAGGAAGGGGACTGACTGAGGTGTGGTCCTGCTCCTGAACCTCAGCTAAAGATTTTATCTCCATTTCATAGCAGTTTGCATCCGATATGCATTTTAGTGATGCTACTGAACATTCCATCAAACATCTTATTGCTTTTTGCTGCCCAGGTCTATTAAATGTCATATCAAAGTTACAGAATCTTCCTTTAACTTAAAGAAAATACACAATTCATCCTTTTGGTAGACTCTGTATACTCCACTACAACGTTTTGAAGAGCCTAATTATGAGAATTTACGATCTACACTGAGTGGAAGTGAACACCAGTTGGAGGCAAACCATGCAGATGTTATTTATGCCACAAAATCATAAAACACGCAACCAGACATGAAGGCAGGTGATTCATTTTGTACTGCAGGTACAGATGAAGATCAATACTCCTAAAGTACAAATATATGTACTCATAAATATGAACACATTTTGTTATTTATGGCTACATTCCATAAACCAAACCTGCCTCCTCCCTGGCAAAGACACAGCACTATTCTCAGAGTATAATATCAAACAATATTAATTCTCTATTTGTCTTTGGGGTTTATTTGCCAACTATAAAGAGGTTCATTAAGAGAATTGCTTTGGTTTGGCATTGTTTTTGTTTTACTGTCAGACTCATTTTCTAAACCAGTCAGATGTATTCAGAAAACAAGTTCTAAAACTGTAAACAAATTTATTCAGTAGCTGGTGAACATAGTGGAGCAAGTAGCAGGTAAAACAGCCAGACATTTCACTGCTAATTATATGGCCAAAACACACTAAAAATACAAATGAATGCTAATGTTTGATTTTTGTTGTTGTTGTTGCAGAATGTGTAAAAAAGAACATTCATTATTTAGTTCCTATCAACTTTATAAGGCATTAAAGTAAGTGAGGTGTGTACTTTTTAGCATGCTGTGGTGTGCTCCTGCCTCTAACTCGCGAAGAAATCGCTGAATACAGCTTTAATAATAGATTATCTCATTACAATAATATGCAAATCGCTCATAAAATATCATGGTCAGTTTGCTGACTGAATCCCTAAATGTTCTATCAGCACCTTTTACATTTGTTGGCAGCACACTTCATCTGCACAGTTTCTTCTGTGTTCCAAAATCGCTACAGCAAATGTTCTTGCAGGCTAAAGCTTAACTCACTTACACAGAAAAAAAAAACAGCCAAACAAGACTCACAAATCTAATTATCCTCTATCTTTATGTTTACATATTCGCTTTCACAAAGTAGGAAACATGAACCCCCCTGATGACCCGTGAATCCAGATTCAATGGACTGCAGAGCTGTGCAGCCTCACTTACTTGTAACTACATTATGTTTGAGAAGCAGATGAGTGTGTGTCTGGGTGCGAGGGTGGTTTGGGATCATTTACAAGGCCTTTGTTGCTCGGAGACAACAGTTCGGAGGCAGCATAAATGAGGAAGAATAAAGTGGATAAGAAACAAAACACAGAGAGAGAGAGAGACAGAGAGACAGAGAGAGAGAGAGAATTGACTTTAAAATTACAGGCAACAAGAAGCACATCAAAAGGCCCTGTCTGATGTTAATGTGAGGTAACTGTACATGTTCAGAACCTCCTCACTGGATCTTTTGTGTTTCTGCCTGACAGTCTAAATCCTGAACAGCACTGAGGACACTGCTGTGCACTATTTTGAATCAGAAGGCCAATTTTGAACCATAATCTTCGTCATTTCTACTGAACAGCAGACATGATAGTCACACTTAGTACTTTATCTGTACTTTCAGTGTTTGAAAGTGGAATAAATTTCCAGTGTATTAAGAGGGAAGCATAACATAGCCAGTTTCTTTGCATTAGTTGGTTTGACAAAACCTAAATTTCCGATCAGAGATAATTTATACCTTGATGGTGGTTATTAGGTTTCTATGTTAACCAGATTTTCTTCATCAAACTCTCTACTCACTCCCATAAAAGTGGGAGTTTAATGCACCATTTGACCCTCCTCTCCAAAAAATGGACCAATTATGTGCTGAATGCTTCGGTCAAGAGGAACAGCTTATTGTACTGGACAGCTATGAAGGATATTTTTAAAAGTACTGCACCAAAAGGCATTGTTACTGCAAATAAGTCAAGGGAGGAATGCTACTATTTTTAATTCTATAATTTAATATATTTATATCTCCATTCAGCACTCTCTCAATTCCTGCCACCTATTTCTGTTGGACAGCTGCAAATTAAAGCTCTTAAGCTTTAAACATCATATGATTTAAACATGATATGCAAGAAGTGGATTTAGGTCTGACAGTATACCCTGATTAATTCATTTAACTCTTATTAAAAGTCAGAGTATAGTGGGGGTATGAATGCCTCATGTACAATGCAGTGAAGTAAGGAAATAATAAATGTAGAAGTTAGTGAAATAATCAAAACATTAATTGGAGCATTTAAGTTTTTAACACAAATGAACACTGATGGAAAAGTTGCTGCTATATGCATTTTTCTACACTACAGTGGGAAACATGATTTATTCCATTTTTTCTGAAGTGCTTTAGCCACCAAGGTGGACACATGAAACAGCTTCTCATCTATACAAATTCCAAAATATTTGAATTCTCAAAGTATTTCAGTATTTGTACCATTCAGAGTAGAGATGACAAAATTGTGACAAGCAATGTTTGTGACTCTGATTCAGATTGTGTGTTTGGTTTTATCTGCATTGAGAAGTAATTCATGCTTATTGAGCACAACTTGTAACTCAGTAAAGCAGTCTTGGAGGGTTCTGACAGCAGAACCCTCCAAGACTGTCCAGTTTCTACACAACAATACAAAACTGTGTCATCAGCATAGAGATGCACATTACAACCAGATACAGAGGATACAATGTCATTTTTAAAGACTATGTAGTAGCAGAGTTTCTAATGACTACTATGACTCTTAATTTTGTATGATGACATCACTGAAACACATGTCTTTGTCACAAAAAAAACAATCTTGCATTTAGTTTTTTTAATAGATTTGTAAGTCTTCTGGGGGAAAAAAAACATAATCTGCTGGGTCAAAAATACAGATTATGTAATTGTTTTTTACATAATCAAAATATGACATAAGCAATACAGCAATACTAACTTGGACTGATGTTCTTTGGCCATTTTTGTCTCAACTAGGCACTCCTGGTAGCCATCCACAAGCTTCTGGTTGTATTTTTGACCACACCTCTTGACACAGAATTGGTACAGTCAAACAGTGAAAATTCTGGCTTTAGGCTCAACATACCTCACCATTAATCTCACTTTTGTAATACACCCCTCAGCTGTAGTAGTGCTAAGGCTAAGCTACTTGGACACATTGTCTCTGTCTCGGTAAATTTGTTTGCCATGTGTGCACAAGAATTTTACAAGAGTACATCCAGTGGAGTGGAAAAATGCAGCACCATAATGGAGTGATTCAAAGTCCAAAAACAGCAAAACAAAACATAAAACAAGTTCCAAAAGTGTAAACTTTCTCCATGGAGCACTGATTATACATAATGCTGTGTGTGCTCTGAATTTCAGTTACAAGAAATGCACACTTACTCCTCCTTTGGCAGGTTTCTCTCTTGGCATAATGAAGATTTTCCAACTATTGTCTTCATATGATGATCCTCTCATTAGCTCTCAGTCCAGTTTGTTTACTACCTCCCGTGAGCATACGTATCTTATTTACAAGGCAGAAATGGATACTTTCAAAAACTGTCATAAGTCATGTATATAACTTTGTTAGAGCCCTGATTCAAGTAGTGTCATTAAAACTGGTTGCCTGCTGCAGCTTGAAATCAAGTTGATGTCGAGACTCAACCACACCACGACTGTTGCAGGTTCTAAAACCAAAACCTTGAATGAAAAAAGGCTAAAAATCAGTATCGAGCTAAGAGGAACTATAGAATCTGTGCTAGTTCTCTGTGGGTTCGCTCATGCAACGTATTTAAGTTTACACCAAGCCATCTGCCAAAAAGATCAATGCAGCTTTAAACTGCATAAAATCTGCACTGTGTTTGTATTACTTCGTAGGAATGAAGTTTCTAACGTTCACTGTCACCCGTTTGATGCTCGGTTCTGTTTATCAAGCCTGTGCTAGAGATCAGTGAATAAAATATGGTATAATGTCAGCAAACACGAAAGTGGGACGCAGCTTCCTCGCCCTCACTTTCGTGAAGTGGAGCCGAGTTATGCTCACAAAATCTCCCACTTAAAAAGACTCCCATTCCTCTGATTCTCTTCATCCTCCTTCTCAATGATTAATGAAGCCCTTTGTTGTTGGGAGGTCTGTCAGTCTCAGTACCTGATGAGGATGTGAGATGAAAAGGGAAGAGGCTCAAACGGAAACGCAGCTCTCAGAGCTACTGGAAATTTAATATGGACTGGATCTGAACTGAGTCAGTAAAGGACCACACTTTGTGGTCAGGGGCTAATTTCACAACACAGACACCAAAACACTGTCTCATTTACTCCTTCAGGCAGGATGAGCATCGCCCACAATCAGAGTAGTGGGTGATGTAAACCCAGAAGATATCTTGAAACACTGTGATAAGTATTCAAGGATTAACTGTACATTTCAAATCATTTTGTCCGTTTTACATTAAATATTTTTGTGAGGTCCCCCACAAGCATTTATGCCCAATATATGGAACCTTTGAAGTTTCAGAAATTTTTTATTTCTTTGGCCTAAAATTAATTCCAACTACATGAATACAAAACCAACACATCTGTGTGTCTTTACACTATATAATATTTATATAATAATGTACATGTACTACATTATGGAAGGGCCTGTCACTTAAATAGTAATATTTAGATTTTTAGATTTGCTCTGTTTTCCTGTAATTCTTTTTAAAAAGACTTCATATTTGACAACAAAAAGAATAGATAATCCTGCAACTCAAAGAAACTGCATTTTAAATGTGTTCAACTTCATAACCTCTGATGAGCAAAGAGTCGTAGTTTACTTTGCCCTATTTGTGACTTACATCAAGATAGGCAGAGCTGAAATGCTCCAAAGCTGCGTTTTAAACATCATTAATGCTCTCAGTGCTATACGTCCTCCAGCATAACTGGGAATTTTATATGACTCTGTTCTGCATGCTGCTTTATATCCAGCAGCGGAGGAACAGTCGAGATTTATTCGTGGCGGACATGAAGGTAGAGGCTCAAGGACAAGCACGCAATAGATCATCTGGAAGCCGCTCAAAATATGGAGAGGGGAGAGTTAATCACGGCCAGCGCTCCGCTGACAAGCAGTAATGAGAAAAGTCAGCCGGATGAACAAATACAGAGGATTTAGATTCAGCGGAGCATCATGAACCAACATATTCATCACATCGGTGGTGATTCGATTTCACCGCGGGCAGGTGAAAACTTCGTAACTGCAGCAGGGTGTTGTTGGCTTGACCTTTTAAAGCAGTTAGAATCACAGAAATGCACATGTTGATGAGGAAATAATGATTCTGTTGGACCCTTGTGACATTCTTTAGGTGGCAGCATTCATTTGTCCTCAGTCGCGGAGGGCATTCAGGTGAAACAGAAGGACTGCTTGTGATGCTGCCTGAGAAAACAATGTAATGTTATGTCTGCAACAAGAAGCATTTATTATTATAAGTGAGTCAGAGAGTGACACCCATATCCATCAGATGAACTCTGTTATCAGTCACTGTGTGCTCTTCTGTTGCTTTTATTGCAGGTTGACTAAAACATTATCTGTGTAAAGAAGTGAAACACTAAGAAGCAATTATATCCTCCAATCAGAACAACATAATACATATTTAGGACTCAGACTTTATGTTAGTGTTGTATCTAAATAAAACAAATAGTGTCAGAGGATTATTTCAAAATGAATAAAAATCAGTGAAGTAGACCAACTTCATGCATTTGTCCTTCTTGTCAGAACATGGAACCTGCACTGCACAAAGTTGCACACAGCAGCTCAACTAGCAGGAGTCCATTTAGGTCCAAATGGAGGCTTATCAGAGTTTTCTGCTGCACACTTGAATTACAAAGCACATCTTGTCACTGACTCAAATATGATGGCAGCTTGTGGCTCAGGTGGTAGAGCGGGTTGTCCACTGATCGTAAGTTTGGTGGATAGATCCCCAGCTCCTCCGCATGCCAAAGTGTCCCTGGGCAAGACAATGAACCCCAAGTTGCTCCCAATGGCAGGCAAGTGCCTTGCATAGCTCACTTGCCATTGGTGTGTGAATGTGTGTGTGAATGGGCGAATTTGAAACACATTGTGATGCGCTTTGGATACTACTAAGATAGAAAAAAGCGCTATATAAGTGCAGACCATTTACAATGTCCATGGCGCAGTCCAGCTCAGTTGATTTGTTGGAGAAAATGAGTCAGATCCAGTATTACAACTACATTCAGATGACAGTAAAAAAAAAATGACACATTTAGGAGCTCAGGGGAGGAATAGAAATAATACATCCGACTAAGTAAGAAGCATTAGTACTGCATATAAAGGAGGTCTAAAATTATATCATTATTAAATTATTCTGAATGGCTTCTGTCTGATACCATTTTTAAGGATGGAGTCAATTTCTCAAAATCTTTGATAAAAGGATGGTATTTAATTTTTCTCTTGAAAATGTGTCTTTATTTAGCATTTTTAGTTGTTCCTTGACAACTTAAAAGTTTGATATAAATAGTAATATTTAGGCATACATTTCAGTTTTGTCATTTCCGGTGTGGTGTTAGATTTGTGGTGAAATATGAGACACACTTAGTTCTGAATTTAGCTTCGGTGTTGGCATTTTTCTAATGTGGGACACAATTGTGAACTAGATGCTCAAGACTGCAAGTGTGAGTATTAGGACGGGTTCAGACATCGAGGTGTGGGGAGATGGGCAAGAGATGAGCACTGGCTGCAGAAGTCTGGTAAGTTTACATGCATCTAAACTTATACCAAGAGAAGTTTTGCCCTTTAAAACTTGTAGTCCTCAGCCCCACATTAACCTTTATCAGATTTCACAGAGCCATTTCTGACCTAGCTCTTCTCTACATCAACTTTGGGCCCTATATTCAATCATGTTTTCTTGTCAACACATCCATATAGTGCTTTTATATGCTTGAAGTGACAAAATGTGCGAAATAAGCAGTCAACACCAGAGCATTTTAACCTTGAAACTGCAGTCTACCATCTCAAGAACACAAATTCAGGCTTCCAGGATTTTGTACATAACAAATCTAAGTAACCAAATCTGTCAACTTACATTATTTTAATTCTGGATTAGTTTCCACCTTGCTGTCACATAGAATACAGTAGTTTACAGTGTTTGAGCAGAGTCATAGATAAGCAGGTACACTCGAGCCGAAGGGATTTTATAGGGACTTCATAAATCTGCACATTCTAGAGGAACAGTAGTGTTACATGTAAGCCTTCATAAAGCATGAAACAATTGTTTTCATGGAAAAATGGGAGATGAGTTTTTGGGGGTTTATTCAATGACCAGAGAGTTTAAAAATTTAAAAGATCATGTAAATAAATACATGAGTTTTCATTTAAATTGCTTCAGATTTATTTGTTACATGCTTTTCATGAACCATGCTATTTCATTACAATTTTTCCCACATACGGATATACTGCACTCCTTATATTTACATGCATATTTGCATATACTGAGAGACAGAGACGTGTCGTGCTGTACCATATCATAATGTGAGCATTTAAATTGACTTGCCTGCAACTACAGATTAGTGTCAACAATAAGTGGCACACTCACATTTAGATTTACTTCTTCAGTCTTGCTTTATCTGTTGCTCCTTTGTACCTATTTTTAGAGATGTCACCACATGCTCAGATCTCAGCAGTTACGTTTGTGAGTACAAGAGAACAGAACTGTTGGTGAGAGTGACAAAATTAACAACCAGATTCACAGCCAATGATATAAGTCCTGCCAGACCACAAGAAAAACTACACCTATTGATACGAAGGTGTTTGAAACTATTGATAACTGGACTATTTTTAGACGTAGAGGTGAAAACAAACATCAGGCGTGGCAGCTGATTTCTAAGATGCATCAGTTTGGCTGATCATACCAAAGGCCTGAACCATATAGAGCACAAATACAATCACAGGGCTTTAAACTGATTGCATTTGTCACTTTCCTGACGACAGCTGTAACATAAAACAGGAAGTTTCCGACAACAAATACCATTTTTGGAGCAACTTTACTCTTATGTGTCCTTGTCCCCACAAGACACCACATTGTACTTCGCACGAGGCGAGCAACAAGACGCAATGATTGATGGGGATAAATAATAAAAGTGAGGATGAGGATGGATGATTAGACCTCTCTGGGACACCTTGACATTGGCAGCTGTGGGGGAGGGGAGGAGATTCAGTGTGGGTTGTGGGGCTTCCATCATGGGAAAGAGTCAATTATGGAACCAAGACTGTGCATAAAACGAGAAGGAGAGAAAGAAAGGAGGGAAGAAGGGATGGATGGATGTGAAAAGGGATGAGAGGGAGATGATGAGGACAAGAGAATAGAAAGCGGCAAACAGCATTCTGTTTCAGGATAGTTTTCATTAGTTTAACTGGGTTTGGACGTGTTGTAGCAGCAATCTGTGCATCCTGTGATCAGTGTAACTAACTCCCTGATGTTTGCACATCATCAGAGACATGTCGAGATGTTCTGAAGATGATGTGCAAACTACAGGTTGCAGAGGAGTGACGCTGTTTTCTGTTGCATTTCTAAGTAAAATTCAAAGAGAAGCAGGGCATCAGTCAGAGAGCCTTGGTAAATGGATCTGCAGAATCATGACGTGTGACTTGGGCTTTGCTGTAATGTACTTATTTAAGTAGATATCACAGTTATTTAAATGTGAGAGAGTAGCTGCTGGAGATTACTGAAGATGGAGGTTTAAATGAAAAGTGGGCTGGAAGGTTTATTATAGTTAGATGAGACACGGCTCTGACAAATATAATCTTGAAGTTCTTGACTGTCTTTCCCAAAATTATACTGGATGTACCCACAAAATGGTTCAGTTCTATTCAAGGAGACGTGACTGGCATGAAAGTTTCAAGAAACAATATTGTGAAAGCATCAAAATACACTGTAAAAAAATAGCAATGATACTTCAGTTTACAGTGCAAAGTCAGCAGCAACAGTGCTAGAATAAATATTTTCATAAATTGTAAAAATGATGAAAATACAATAAATAGTGGGAAAATTATAAGATTGTTTGCTGATGTAAATACAGTAAGACTGGACACTTATGAACACACACTGTAAAATAAATTGCTATTTGTTAAAATAAAGAGATTTGATGTGGACATCATGTACAGTTTAAGCTTGATTTTTTTTTACAGCGGATCTGTAAGTTAATCCTTTTTTTTGATTGAACAAACCAGACAAAATCTGTAAAATAATAGTTCAAAAATTCTTTACTTATTTGAATCCTTAAGAGGCAGGATTTGTGGTTCTTATAACAGCAAATATATGTAAAATAATTACATTTTTCCTGATTTATATACAGTGAAAATTATGTGATTTACAGTTGAATGTTGTAAAAAGAAATTACCATTTAGAATTATCTTCTTTTTATAGGTAACATGTAAAAGAATTCTTTATTGTGTGATTATTTATTGAAAAATCACTAAAATGGTTTAAGAAGTAAGTTAAAAACTGCAAAAAGATATTTTTTTGCAGTGTACAATTGTCCAGACATTTTGAACAATACACAAGAACAGTAATTTGAACAGATATACATCATTACACATTACTTGTGTGAAACAGCAACACAGGAGATCCTCTGTCAGTTCAGAGTTGCAGAACTATCTATCTCACAGCAAAGCCTTATTGAAACTCCTGCAAATATGACACCAAGCCTTAAAAAAAACCTTCCTGACTGAGACAAAGGTAATCTCATGTTCTCTTATGTCAGTACAAAGAAAGGCAAAGAGAAAAGCAACAAGAAGAATGAGTGAGCTGCAGTCATTATTCCAGGAGAAGGACAAGAGTCATTCAAAAGTTGCCATAAAGTCTTATAGGAACTTGACAAAGACTTTACTTCACTTCAGAACACTGAAATCACTAAATGATGCTATCAAGGCCGCACCATACTGACGCACTCAGTATTGTGACAAAGACATTGCTTGCCTATGAACAAAAGTCTGACTTGATTTTCCTCCGTTTGTCTTGATTCTGCTGCGGTGACTCTTGAAACATTTGAACTGAATGCATGTGCAAGTTTGATCACATGTATTAACAAGTTCAGAAGATGCTAGCAGAGCTCTGAACTGCTGTGAAAATCTTCTAAGTCATCATAGAAAGTTCAAACAGCACTGCATTATCATATGAAAAGGTTTAATCACTTCCAGAAGCTTACACTGAACATTTACACCAATGAGCCAAAACATGACGACCACCTCCCTGACGCAGTTTTGCTTCTTCAGGCTGCGTAAGGTGCAGTTTAGAGCCACTATGGATCATTCTTGCCCCAACACGTCCCTCAACAATCTGACGTGGCTTTATGGTATGTCACTCCTCAGACCAGGATTTAAAACTTGCATCAGATATGACAGATGTGCTACCAGTAAACACCAGAGGAGTTCAAGAACAGCTTCAACACAACACTAAGGCAACATGACCAGGTCAGTTCAAAGCATAAAGCATCGAATATGACTGTTTTGTCAAAGCTGCTAGCATCTCAGAGGTATACACAAAGTGATTTGGGTGTTGGTGCCAACCTTGCCAATATTCAGTGCCAACAGTTTTTTCCAGTTTAAAGACTCTCACAAGGAGGCTGGATAAGTGGTGGCCGGAGAGTGATGTGTGTGCCCCGAGTTGGACCAATAATGTTTCATTTACTTTCATTTTTTTTTTATTTAACTTGCTGTTTGGTTAAATTTAGGCACCAAAAATACTTAGCAAGGTTCAGGAAAAGATTGTAGTTCAGATTAAATTACGAACCTTTCACAGCATTAACCACATGCTGCAAGACAAACTTCTCCTTGCCTCAGAAGAAGTGACAGATACGACCAGCAGAAAAAATGTGGCGACAATCTCATGGCGTCTATTTCCAACATTTACAGATCTTTATAGGTCTATCAGGCTGTCCTGCACCTTGAAAAATAACACTAAAGGGTATCCTGTGCGTTCATAAATGTGGCGCCAGTGTTTGCAGACAAAGTAGCCGCCAATGAGCACGCACAACCCCAACATGTAGTAAATGTTGCATCCATTAAGCACGAAGGTGTTCGGTAAATATAACACTCAATTTTATAATCATGGTTACAATGAATAATTCTAGACACGTGATTGTCATAGTCACAGGTACCCTCACAGAAATTGTGGACCTTCTTCAGAGGAGTCATAGGTGTCCTGGTGGCCTCACTCACTAGTCTCTATGTCTCTAAGTGCCATATTCCTTCCAATTCTTATGAAGGATTTAACTGTACTTCACGGGATATTCGGTAATTCAGAAATGTTCTTTTATCCATCATTTGACTTTTCTACAACCTTATCGCAGAGTTGTTTCGAGTGTTCTTCTCTTTTCATGCTGTTATATTGAGGAGTTCTGACTCGACAGTGACTGGACCTTCCAAATACAGGCGTCTTTATACTACAATCACTTGAGACACATTCACTGCACTCAGACGATCTCCATGTCACTATTTGTCTGACTGCACTTGTGTTGAATTAGCTGAGTCACTTAAAAGGGGATTGAATGCTTGTGCAGTCACCTCTTTTATATTTTTAATTAATTCATATTACTTTGTAGAGATCTGTTTTCACTTTGACATGACAGTTTATTCCAATTACTTGTCAAAAAAGCCCAGTTAAATTGACCATTATTTAATATTGAAAAGCAATAAAAAGGGAAAAACTTCGAAGGAGGTGGACACATTTTTTTTTGTGGACACATTGTAACCAATAGGCAGCTTAACAGATCGGCCACATCAACTTTGACTTTTATGGATCCAACTTTTGATTTTATACTTTACTCTCGACACTTGGAAACATTATATAACACCTGAATCAGCTCGTCACTGAAAAAGACTGTGAGATGCAGTTAAAATCGATGGTAAAGCAAAAGAGTGGAACTTAATTCTTATATTTTCTAATGCAATTTTTTAATCGACTGGAAAGTTTAGGGAATCGTGACTTGCTGCTGTAAGGTTTAGTGGATTTTGCAAAACAACAACAAAACAACACCACTCAGTGATGTAAAAATGTCCCAGATCTTGTTCAGTGACAATGTTTTTGGAATCTTCACATTGTTGTACCGATTAAACAACATCACTCTGCAGGTAAATCATACTTTTTTGTCCACATCTGACTGAAATTTGCTCGACAATGAGTTAGATAAAAACATAAATAGCAGGGAAAACAATCCTATTGTAAGGGCCTTTGAGCTTTTGGTCATATCTAAGGATTTCCCACTTAACATGAAATTTTTGATATTCAAATTTCCTTTTCTCCTGAGCGCTTTCTAATGCACGTTGCCAAAAAGCTGAAGCTCTCGTGGTGGAATCATTAATCCTCAACTGCAAACACTATTTAATAAGCAGAGGACAATTTTTAGTTGTTTTTAATACAGACCTTCTTCCCCCGCAGTTGATGGACGACAATAAGCAGCTGCTGTGAAGGGGATACTCAAGTTTGCCTTTGACGCAAAATGTAACAGTATGTTTTATGCAATATTCATGCCACATTGTCCGCTCCAGTGGTCTGGGGGTGAAAACACAACACTGGAATAATATCAAGAACAATAATTGAGCTGGAATGACAGCTGAGGGGCTGTTTCTGTGGCTATACTACAAAGGATATTCAAAAATCACTTTCATGGGCTTAGTGTCTTTATAAATATGCATCTGAAGGACGAAGCCAGTAAAGGGATGGCTCTTGATCAAATTGGAACAAACTAATTATGGGCAGAATATGATTATGTTAATCATGATCCGCTTTCAAACACTATACGCCAGCTGAAATACTGATAATGCAGCCTGACTTTTGCCTGCACTGATCAATTAACAGCGTACTTGAGCAAGAAGAAACTGCAGTGAGATTGCTGGCTGATGGAAAGTGGGGCTGCATTGCTGTTGGAGGGTGGAAAGCTAAGCTGCATTGCTGTATTGTAAGATTTGGAATAACTGGAATCAGATACCAAGGGGGGAATTACAGTATAAGCAACCAAAGGTGTTGAAATTACAGTTAAAGGGCAAACACTTGATTTAAAGTATGATGTATGGAGAATGTTAGATTACTCTGGCCAACAGTTTATAAAACAGTCAAAACTAGCTACTAATGTTGAATACACATTGATCAATTGGTAGTATATAGTTCATCCCAATGCAGAGGTTTGTACCTGTGGGAAGTTCAATGCAAAAATTTCTCGAAACATTAGGAAATACCACACCAATCAGCCATAACATTATGACCACCTGCCTAATATTGTGTTGGTCCCCCTTATGTGCTCAAAAATGCTCTGAACCATTGGACGTGGATAAGAGAACCTTTCAGGGTGTCCTATGGGGTCTGGAACCAGGACGTTGGCGGTGGATCCTTCAGGTACTCTGGCTTGTGCAGTGGGGCCTCTGTCAATCAAACTTTTTTCACTGCACCCTGTTGATGTTTGATCAGAATGGGGTGTAGGAAGTTTGGAGGTCAAATCAACATGTTGGGCCAATGTCATGTTCCTCAACATGTTCCTGATTCTTTGATGTTTTTTCCACATGATGGGGTGCATTTTCCTGCAGGGGTAGTCCAGTGATATTTGGGATTTCCATTTGCATGAGGGAGTGTGCTTTTTGTGGGACTATGTTTATTTGGGTGTCTAAGTCTCATCAACATGGATGTGAAAATCCAAGGTTTTCCAGCAGAACAGCACATAGTACCAATGTGATCAATGTTATTCGCTTCACCTGTCAGTGGTCAGAATGTTGTGGCTGATCGGTGTATAATCAAACTGTTTGTGGAGTGAAATAATCTCCCTTGAACTTCATTTCAGCCCTGGTTCCTCCAGCAGAGGTGCAGGTAGACAAACCAAGTTCTTGAAAGCTTCTTAGTCTCCATGAAGCAAAGTTTCCTTTACTTTGTATTTTATACTCTGTTCTTCATAACAGGCTTTTTCTTTGGACACTTACAGAGGAAATGCTAGTTATTCATTACTGACATTACAGGGCATGATATGCATGTCATCTACTGCCTGCAGATACCCTACATTTCTGGTAAAAGTTTTGGTAATGTTAAGAAAGTAGTAGTAAAATGGTATAAATAAACTGTACAGAGTACTGAGGCTTTTAGTGTCGGTTCTGATTCCTGATTGTCCACAAGAGTGAAAATGTGACAAAATTATGTTTAAAAAAAAAATAAATTTCCTCTAACAAAAGTGAAACCAAATTGAATATTGTGCTTTATTTATGTGTTGAATCACTTGTAGTCTGTTTGGGGAGATGGCTTGTGGTGATTTTTCAATATGCCTGGCTGAGAAGCAGCTCCACAGCCCATCTGTCTCTAATCAGGGATGATTGACCCACAGCTCCTGGCCTGCTTGTCCCTTTTCCCACCTTCTGCCTGACTGAACCACCATTCAGTTCCCTCCAACTTCATCCAATCCAGTGGCAGCAATCGCCACACCTGGGGTTTAAATCTGCTGCCCAACTCTCAAGCTGTGTAATTCAGGGGCTGCATCCTTGGAAGCATTTGAAGGATGAGGTGCAACAAAGGCTGTCCCATTTCATCAAAACTCGAAGACTCCTTTAAACGCGGCCGTCGAGTGCATTCTTCTTTTCCACGGATACGAAGGATGCATCAGTGTATCCTTCATAGCCCCAAGTATCCCAAGATTCATTGCGTGCCAGTGACAGTTCAATCAACAGCTGAAGTTTTAACTGCTCACAGCTGACGGAGAAGATGAATTCATCAGCGGCAGAGGATTATTGTTTTAAATATAGGTACTGTGTTACAGCTCACTCCAATAAGTAATGGTACAAATGCTGAAAACCTTAAAATTTGTTTTAAAAAATCGATTAATTAGCGTTATTGATGTGAGCCGCTGCAACTTAAAACGTTTACTTTCCAGTTGTACAGCTTCAGTGTTTAAGTTATATTTTGTTCTGACCGCGGCCACCAGAAAAACAACTCATTCATTCACCAATATTCACATATTTAATCCTTATTTAAATTATTATAGTGAAGCAAAATGGTTACAAAAAGCTGCTGGAGCTTCTATTAGTGATAATTCTCTGTGTAGACGAGTGAAACCATGACACTTTTCTTGGTTTAGTTCCACCAAGTTATCTGATAACATGTTTAACAGAAATTATATCTGGTTTCTGTATTTAGACAGCAGGTATTTAGTGATCCTCATCAAAAACAATCAGCCCAGAGATTGTGGCAATTTCTAATATTGAAGTTCATATCAGTGTGGATGTTAACAAATTTAAACAAGCTGTGAATATTAGAATTATTCAAAATATTAAAATATTAAAAGCTCACAATTTCTGACCCATCTCAGGCAAAAACTAGAAAAGCACTTAGAGAGCGCAGACCTCCACCAAGCAGCTCATTTCTACCCATATTGTGTTTTCCATCCTATGTTTTAGTCCTACACTCATTTTATATACACTATTATTATTATTATCACTATGTCACATTAAAGGGAAATGTTGAAAAATCCTTCAAATAATTCCTGGATCCAGATGCTAATCCAGAACATCACCAAAATTTAGCCATCTGTTCCTTGTTCCATTATTAGCATTTCCTGAAAATTTAATTAAAATCTGTTTATAACTGTTCAAGTTATCTTGCTAACTGACAGACAGACAAAAAAACACTGGCAAAAACATAACCTCCTTGGCAGAGGTAATTAGGTAAAATTACAGCATTGTCTTATCCTGATGTCGGGATATAAATTCAGGCTGCTAGACAACAGGAGCAGGACTTCAGGACGTCATGACGCAAGCAGGAAGTCCGTCATACGCTGGACCATCTCATTTAACAAACACCCATGCAGTCTTCTCATGCAGCCTATGCATCCTTTGAAGGACACAGCCTTCGAAAGATGGGCTGGCTGGGTCCTTTGAAGGATGCAGCCCCTGAATTGGGGCACAGCTACAGTCCAGGCTGCTATGGTTAATGGTGAGCAGCTTGCCTCGATGCCTCTTGTGCCTTTGTGTTCTTTGAAACTTCTGTCAGCAGCTGCATAACTGGTTTAGAAGTCACCAGTGTCTTGTGTTTTTGTGGTTACTCGTAGCTCTGAGCTAATGTGTGTTTTGAAGCACTTGTTAAGGTAATTCTGTTCACTCTGCACTAGTTTGTCAGTTAATTTTGTTAGTTGAGAGTGTTGCTTAAGTTTGGCACTGGAGTTTATACACACACACACACACACACACACACACACACACACACATATATATATATATATATATATATATATATATATACTAACTAATAACTCTTTTAGCCTTGGATTGGTTTTCGTTGGTTCTTTGATTTAGCAACACCAACCAGCTGTTTTGTTAAATACATAACTAAGGAATACATTGCTTTTCCCAACCGATAAGGCCATTTTTTTGTTACTCCCAGCCAACCCTTGACGGCTGGTTTGTAACAAACAAGCTTGGCTTTGTTAAGACATGGCCCAGCTTTTCTGACACATTGCTTTGCCCTCTTTCTTTGTTTTCTCTGCTCTTACACCTCCCAATTTCTAAAAAAAAATCCACTTTTCTACTACACACACAGCCCAATTTCAGTCTCTTAACTCACTTTCCAGCAGTGAAATTCCTCTTTCCCCAAGTTCCTTCAGTTACAAGATTAACATCCACTCACATTTAAGCCATTAAAGCAGTAGCAAGTGATTTGTTGACTTCTTTGCCCTGGATTCTGTCTCTTGGGCAACATGCAAGCTGATCTATATTCATGGTGGAAGGTGGTTGGAACTGCATGCAGCTTGTGAATATGGCTACAGGCACACACAAAATCATTCAGCTGTTTCATTTACAGATAACTCTTTTTTTAAAAAGACCCTAGAATTGATCATCAGTGATAGAAAATACAGTGAAATATGTATTTTTCTTTATTTATTTGCACGTTTATTTATCTGATGGTCACCATATGTGTCTGTGCTTATTTAAAGTATTTATTGTTGCTATTTGTTAAACTTGTGTTTTGCAGAAGTCTGTTAAACCCATGAGTCTGACAATATTTTTTTTAAGTAGTTTTATTTTTTAAATAATATATCAATCAGTCATGATGCATTACTTGCAAGATATTATCAATTTATACGAAAATATGATGTATATTGTGCATATTTAGTTTGTCATAAGACTTGTGGTCTTGTGCATTGCTTGTATGCAAGTTTGGTAGCTTGTAGTCTCTTCCTTATTGTTTCTTTTTGCATCACTACAACAAGCTGTTAGTCAGTGGAATGGCGCAGTGATAAGAATGTGTGTTGTGTTGTGCATGTGCTCATGCATGTGAATGAATACAAACAAAATGAGGACTCCACTGACTGCTCCATAGTGCTACCAGTGGTCAAAATCTCCTTTTAATGAGGAAACTGAGTTTTCACTACAATGCTAGTGCTGATCTCTGCAGGGCCCCAAAGTACAAAAGCGGTTAACTCTTTAACACCCATGTTTTTAAAGGCATTAGCCCTGATTATACATCATTTTAAAGCACAAAGCTTCACGAATGCGCGGCTATAATAGCAGCAGGTTTCCCTAACAGCATTCTTGTTGTATTACTGCTGCACCCTATTTTACACAGACTCCAACAAACAAAATACTCCAAAGCTTTGAGCCTTTTTTTTTAGCAAAGATATTTGTGAAAGTGAAGGGGTTAAGCTTGTTCCTTTGGTTCTTGTAACAGATAAAGGGCAACATGGTCAGTGCCTTTGGGATTTTACCAGTAACGTGGGTATTTATAGCTGGCGGGGGATGCAATCGTTCTCTTCTTCCAAGTGACTCAGATGTGTTTCAACAGCTACTTATTAGTGTCAAAGTGTCTTGAACACAGCGGGGAACTCTTGTGTCCAGTTAGTCTTACTGGTCAGAGTCAACGTACAACAGCACTGATGATTCCCATAAAAGAATTTGCTGTACAGTACATCCATGCTTAATTAGTTGCTAAAAAAAGGGAGCTATGTTTTCTATTTTCTAACTTGCGACATGTACACAGAATTAACTCACATTTTCTCCACTGGGTAATTATACTGTGTAGATTATAGTAGTCATAATACTTGTTAGCTGACAGTCTCATTAGGATGCGTACAACCAACAGGATCCCCCAAAAAACGGTAAAGGTATTGAAAATGCTAAACATTTGACTGAAAACTGTGTTGTATCTACAGCCTGACAAGTCTGCTAGTATGGCTGCTTTCATTCTTTGTAAGTGTCATTTTATCTATCTCGGGCACACAGGTGTTCAATATAGATATTATTATTTATCATTACAGAATGGTGTTTGGTGTACTGTACATGATGTGACACAAAACAACTGAGGAACTGCTTTTATTAATCGTGACAAGCCAAGGAACAGAAATTCATTAGATATGTTGTTTCATGATAAAGCTCAGGATATATCAGTGTGCAAGCCGAAAAAGGGTTGTCATGATCAAACTTCTGAGCTTAAAATAAGTGTCAATGCATACTCCAAAATGTTCGGTATATATTTGAAAAGGAAGTCCCTTGAGGGAGACCTGGCCAAGAAAGGCGCTCCAGTATAAAGTTACAAAAAATACAAAACGAAATTGAGCCTGACAGCAGCAGACATGAGACGAAAATAAAGCACAATAAAACAACCAAAGGATCAAAGATGAAACTAAATCCAGTTCAGGAAGAGCAAATGCACTCTTCAGTTACATATCTTTTGATCGGAGCTTTGAACTCTCCCAGAGAGACAAAATCATTAAGCTGCGATTTGTTTTGAAGGTTTTTCCATGAGCAGGATGCAAAATAGGAAAAGATCGTTCTGCCAAGTCCAGAGCAGAATATCTCGCTGTACAGAAATCTGAATAAAATGACATTAACGTGCCCATATTGTAGGTCTATTTATAGGTTTATAACTTATTTTTTGGGGTCTACTAGAATAGGTTTACATGCTTTATTTGACTACCTCTGTGTTTTTTTGGCCTTCCTCCTGAAAAAGCCTGAAAAACTCTGAGTAGCTTTAGTAGCTCTAGTGAGGTACTAATGGTGAACTGTGAGGAAGCTGCTCGCTCTTTGTTTGAGGATGTGCCAAACTATTCATTAGGCAGACGTTATGCAAATGATTTGCATAGCGATGTACATAAGTGACAGTTTTATTCTGCGGGAGAGAATAACTCTCTTCGGTGTGTAACTTTGCAGACCTTTTGCATGCACCAGACAGTTACACAACACACGAAAAAATGAGAAAAAGCCACCAAAAAAGCACAATATGGAGTCTTATGAGCAGATCGAGTGACATTTACTTGACAGGCTCAGAGTCAGTTATACATAATTCAGTCCTACTCAAAATGACTGGATTCGTTTAAACTAGATTTTAAATTTAAATGACTCCACCGAAATCGAGTTTCCTGTGTCTATGTAATGTCCAAAGGAACATTTCTTTCAAACAAAAAATATTAATAAAAATAGAAATTAACATTAGATTACTGCTTAACCCAAGCAGCATCAATATGTGTCAAAAATATCTATAAAAATAAAAGAAACTCCTTTTTATCTACTATATACACAGGAATGTCAGTGTTATAGAAAAAATTACATATTATTGAAGTGTTTCTAATATAATGAATACATTCAGTCATGTGGATATACTGTACATTTTCCTTTTAACCGGTTTTCTTTCACTGCTGTCCTTTCTCCCACTGGAATATTCTACTTTATCTTCAAACATTACTATAAGCACATATAGATTTATGTGGTTGCTTTAGTTCTTTATAGGAGCTAATGTTGCGTAGCCAGTGGCTTCACCCACTCACTCATTCTGTTTTAAATTCATATGTGTAATTACACTATAGAGCAATGTGAGGGATTTGGCCCCAGAGGTGCTCTCTGCTCCCAGCTACATCTCTGCACTGCTGAAACTGCTCCCGTCTCAAAGGAATATTTGAAGACCGGTTCATAATTACATACACTACAGAGAGCTCAACTTGAGTTCCTATACGTCGGATAGAACCTGCCGAGCTTGTCAGATGACAAGAACGGGAAATGGCTAATCAAGAGTCGGATGTCCAATGTAATTATCTGAATCCCAGATAAAACTACATGAAAGTCCTCAGTGCCGACGAAAAGGACGCTTCACTGGAAATTTGGAATTTACGGTAATGTGTTATAATTGTGCAGTACCCACTGAGGCCAATAAATCCTTGAACTGCTAATTAGACAAAAGGAAAAAGGAGGAAGTGAACTGAAGCAAAAAGCAAAGTGGCCCCAAACCATAGACAGAAATACTCTCAAGGATATGAATGTACTGTATGTGGTTTTTAGGCCTAACGAGAGGGACTGGGGTTGTTAAAGAGCCAAAAAAAATCTTCCAAATTACTTATATTTTAGAAACTAATGAGAGGACAGTGCATCTTTGTTATCCCAGTAATTACAACCAGGACTGAGAAAAAAGCACGGTTAGTCTCTCCGTTTATGTTCCTTTCAGGACATCCAAAAGGTTTCTGGAGCAGATTTGCAACATGCAGTTACCTTCTGTTCGGCACTCTGATCTATTAAACACGTATTAAATCTCCTTATAAGCCCTTTAGTCTTCTCGGAGCTTTCAACTACATCTCACGTTCATCATAGAGCTGTCAAATCACATGCCAATGACCATCTTTTTGATGCTGCTGCAGCTGCTCCTGGTACATTCTTCACCTCCGATTCAGCCTCTCCTTAACCCGATCCTCTCCCAGAGAGTCTCCCTCTCTCTGTCTTTGTGTCTGTTTGCATTTGATTGCAGAGGAGACATCTGTGCTGGAGTCAGAGCAGAAGCTCACCACCTGCAACCAGTTCAGTAATGAACCTCTACAAACAGCCAGGCTGCACAGGCTCCACGCTGATATGTATACTGCAATCTCCATATTTATGAGCATTTTAGAATAATTTCAGAAGTATTCTCCATCGCTTCTAACATGCCAACCATGTCTTCCACAAAATTGTTACTAGACATAGACGTAAAATGCATTTTCAATTGCGTTTTGAGGAAAACAGATTTTCTGCCCACTTATAATTTTGTTTCTAAGTTATCACAAATGTGTTTCTAAACAACATATCTTTGCTAAACCTGTAGTGAAAAGGTTGCATACTTGTCTGAACCCTAACCCAGCAATTTTAATGTCTAAGGTTGCTAAGCTTCGACCATGTACTTATTATTGTGAAAGTGTCATCCTAAGTGGAATAAGTTCCTAAACCCAAACACCTATGTCTGGGGCCTAAACCTGAAGAGAAAGTGACTGAAAACCCAGAGAAAACAATGAAAGAAAAACAAACTCTGGGACACTAATGGTTCCAGACTGAAGGTCTCTTTCAAACTTGAAGCCTTTCTGATGTCACAGATGAGGAAATACCCTTATTTCAAAACTAAAAAGGTCTTTTGCTCAAATGAAAATGCAGCTTAGTTGGTATTGAATCTGATTTTGTGGAGACCAGGTTATAAAACACATGTCAAATGATCATACACCTGCACCGGGGATGCCGATGTTGATGTAAACAGGAAGCAGTGGGTCGATTGCTTCAGTAGAATCGCATAGTGAAGAGATGACCAATAAGAGAAGAAAGTAAAGTGACTAAAAGACCTAATTAGGAAGCGAACATGTTTTTCTGCATTGTCATTTTCCTGTTTCTGAAACAGAGCTGGAGAAAGTCTTTACCCTAGAAAGAGCTCTCCAAAACGTCTGTTTTCATTGACCTAAAACTGTTTTTGCATGTGAACAAAAGGCCAAAACAGATTCAACAATGCCAAATCTTGAAAAAAAAAACAGCCTTGCTCATGTGGACAAGGCTGTAATCTTCCCACTCCCATCCTGCTCGATTGTAGAAGTTGCTATCTAACTCGTCACCTATAACTTGACTTTAACTTTAATATTTTAGGCCATTTTTAAGTCCTATAAGTTCTACAAACCAAATCTTGTTCACTTTTTTTTACTTCGATAGCAGCAGAAGTGCCACAGGCAGATATTAGGTCATCTTTACACATAACTAGATACCAGCAGAGCGAAGTAAGAAAATATTGTTTGGAATTCGGCTGTTTTAAATGACTTTAACGTGACTCCCTTAGTTTGTGTCTGCATTTGGATCCACTAGTCCAAGAATCCATATTTCAGAGGAGAGGATTTGAAGGTTTCAGGTGTTCCCTGGGTTTACTTTATAATCTAAAATACAGGAGAAACATCAACTTGACTTGTGTCACCTAAAGTGTCAAAACATTATACAGAGTTGGTTTGAGGAACATGACAAAGAGCCTACAGTTTTGCACTCCCCACACTTCAGTCCAATCAAGTGTCGCTGGGATGTTCTGGAACAAAAAGTCTGATCCGTGCAACTTATGATATTTTGGTGCCAGATGTGATCTCAACCCTGTCTCCACAAACTGAACTGCATTCTCAATTACGTTGCAGGAGAAACATAATTTGTCCTTGATCACATTTGTCTGTAACATATCATGATTATGTTTTTAATCAAGGGTTGTCATCTTCAGATTTCGTACAATCAGTGTTCGGGCAGATTGAAGAATTTTGGTGGCACATGAGGGACCAACAGCATACAGCATCATATATTGATCAAATCTGCATGCACGCTCGGTTTACAAATCACAAACTAAGTGAAACGCACACACAGAGAATATTTCAGAACACTATTGTCTTGATTTGACACAGGATAGGGTAATCAGGTAAATATTGTTTGTCTCTGATCTGAAACTTTTTGTCTTGATCTGATTCTCTCATCTTAGAGCCATTATTTGTGCTAGAAGACATTTTAGAATCACCAGTAGTTTAGAATCACCAATCTCAGCTTCTTGTGTACACCACATAGCAAGCAGCATTTAACCTTGTTTTAAAGTGGAAATGTGTTGCAAGACTGATACCAAAGGAAAGGTTACTTTTGTCCTTCCTGTAGGAACACGATTGCAACAATTGCTGCATTCAGCTCATATAGTAGGAAAAGTGTCAATGGTCCATCCTCTGAGGAACATGACTGTAATCAGGACGGGAATCAGGAACTGCTAATAGTCAGTTCAACACAAATTTCATGCTGGTTTTATCTGAACAGGAGGGGCACATTAAAATCTAGGTTCAAATCAAATGTAGGTTTTATTATGTGCTGCCATGAGATAAATTAGCAGACAGTGAACAATGTCGGGGTGGGTTGGAGCCTTCTGGTTGGATTTGTGTCTTCACTATACAAGTGTTTGACAGGAAGCTGCCATAGAGTGTGAGTCACAAACACACATTACACTTTGGTTCATATGAAATTGACTTTTTTCACAACATAGAAATGTTTTTGTGATTTTGTATGAAAATATTGTGTTTGAGGAAAGGATTTAAGTGGCACGGATAGCAGCAAAGTGGATTTCAATTTGTTTTTGCAGTGTTTCCAAAGTGTTTCATTTGTTCACCTCGATGCAGCTGTTTGGCAAGAATACAGTCCAGAGAATTCTTTGTCATCAACAAATGAGATACAGTTTTTTTCAGATTTTTGTGGCTGTACAGTTAAATCTCAAGGTGTTTAATCAAAACAGACGGTAACTTTAATCTGAAACAACAGATATTCAGCTAATAAAGTCTCCAGTGGGGATGCAACCGGAGAAAAGTGGAGCCCTGATTGAGAGCAGCGGATACTTCAGAGCATCATTATGCTGGACGTTTGCCCGGCACCATTAATAAGCTGTCGGGATAACTGTGGCTGCCCTGAGCTCCTGTCTGAAGTAGTTAAGTTGTGCACGTTTTCACATTAGTTCACAGGTCTGTCTGCAGTGTGAGGGCAGCCTGAAGCCAGAGTTTACCAGTATTTACAACAGTGCTGCAGCACTCACTGAGTAATGGGCGGCCTATTGGTAAAGCCTTAAAGTAAAACAGTAATACACAGACTGTGATGAGGTCATTTGGTCCAAGGATCTAGCTTTACAAGGTGCTGAATGAGCCTTCATTTGCATAATGCTAAAAATAGACATCTCACGCAGAGAGTGAAGAGGTTCTTCAGGGTGGATTACTCAGGAATGATGAGGTTAAAAATGGAATCATTTTGTAGGCTGTCTTCCTATTTTTAAGGAATATATGGCCATGCAGTCCACAGAATCCATCAATTTGCAGGAAACAGGCACTTTGGTAGAAGTTAGGGATTTGTCTAAGGGTTGGGGTACGACTCCTCATAACTATTTAAGACATCTTCTCTGAACATGTCATAAATCCAGTGTGTTTATAGCCACACTGGGTGGCAGAATGAGATCCAATTTGGTGTAAAATGGACGATAATGGCGATTACTGATAGTACTGTGTTCTCTCTCTCTGAGTGAAGAATCAGACAACATATTACAGCTGTAAAGTCAGTTACTCATTTTAAAATTCCTTTACTTATTTTTAGCACTTTGAGGTTTTGCCTCAGCTTACACACAGATCAGGTAAAACATTATGACCACCTGCCTAATATTGTGTTGGTCCCCCTTATGTGCTCTGAACCATTGGGCATGGACAAGAGGACTTCTCAGGGTGTCTGGAACCAGAAAGTTGGCAGTTAATCCTTTGAGTACTCTGGCCTCTGTCAGTCAAACTTGTTCCACTACATCCTGTTGATGCTTAATCAGAATGGGGTGTAGGAAGTTTGGAGGTCAAATCAACATGTTGGGCCATTGTCATGTTCAACATGTTCCTGATTGTTTGATGTTTTTTCCATGTGGTGGGGTGCATTTTCCTGCAGGGGTAGACCAGTGACATTTGGGACTCCCACTTGCATGAGGAAGTGTGCTTGTTCTGGGACAATGTTTATTTGGGTGTCAAAAGCCCTATTCTCACGGGATAAGTATTACCTGGGGACCTCGTGTAATAAATAAATTACCCCCCAACGTCAGCTTTTTATGTGTCCCATTCTCACGGGATAACCAAAGTCAGCTTTACCCCAAGATTTTACTGACTTCCCCTGGATGATGTCAACGCGTTACGTATTGCGTAACATCCGCTCAGCGCTCACTTTGTTTTTGTTTTGTTTTTTAGTTTTTACTTAATTGCTTTTCACCACAGCTTGATTGGAAATAAACAGTGGTAACAGAAGTACAGCAGTAACTAACAGCAGCAGTTTTAGAATCAGCAGTATTATATTTTACGTTAACTTCAGGTTTGTTGGGTTGCACACTTTATCAATCGAGTCGGGGAATGACGTTCACTGATGCAGCCACTGCTTGAAAATGTTCTTGGTTATTGAGCTAGCTCGATAACCAAGAACATTTGGTTATTGAGCTATTGGCCCAACATCAACATCAATAACTTGGTTATTGAACAATGTTCAATAACCAAGAACATTTTCAAGCAGTGGCTGCATCAGTGAATGTCACTAAAGTAGGAAATACGACTAAAGTAGGACTTCTTTAGATGTGCCCATAGGCTTCTCAGAGTTTTTTTGCTTAGCAACCTTATGAAGCAATAAACATGCAAGAGAAAAGGGTTAGCATGAGTCAGATTTCAGTATTGTCTAACTTTGGCATCAAATGCATCTTAAGTGCGTCTTATAACTTGTTTGCATCCAAGCTTCATGTCGTAGGACTATGGACTGATTTTGCTCTTCACAAAAACAGTCTACCTCTTCTTCATGTCATAAGGAAATTTAAGTAAAGAGAGTAAGCTGGTATGAAGACTCTGGCATGGAAGGAGGAGGCATTTACAAAGGCATAGCTAGTTGGCAAAATGTTGGCTGTAGTAGGTGTAGCAACTTGCAAACAAGCAATCGAACCACTGACACAAATGTGCTCTAGTTTTTACATTTTGTAGCGTTAGGGGAAGGGGTCTTGCAAAGTAGGGCTCCAGTATGTCATCGAGTCATGATTTCTAAACACAAAACTAATGAAAAACAGATATACACTCTTTTTTTCAGCAATCATCATGGAAAAAGGGGTTTTAAACAAGTGTTTGACTTGCTTTTACACAGACCTTAAAAATACCAATACCTCTAAAGCTCACTGAGTGGCAAGAGTTCCCTCATTAGTTACTTGAAAAATGTTAAAACAGCACTTTATGTAAGCAGAGGTTACATGCTAGAAATATGTCTTAATGAACAACAGGCAGGTTCAGTGACTCTTTTCATCATAGTGAGGTTGTTTGGGATTTTTCTGTAGGACCAAAGCCAACTCTGTGCTCAACAACTGTATCTACTAGTTTGCCTTTTTAACAAGCACATAACATATTTGTGTCAGGTTTAATAGACAGCTACACCTGTGTTCTGTGCTGTTGCTCCCACAACAAGTTGGGGAAAAAATCCACAAGCCTCAGGTCTCTGAAATGAATTGCACTGCACTTTAAGTCATCTCCTTCTCTCTTCTAATGTTCTTCTTGCATTTTGAGAAGCAGGCCAGTATAACGCAACGACTGACTGGAGACCACTAAAGACTGAGTGATCTGCCTCCACAGGACCGATGGCGAGCATATTTCTTGCTAGCTTAGTACTGCTTTTCCTGTATTTCTTCTTTTTTTTATAAGCCCTTTCCACCCTGGAGGTCTGTCAGCCAGGACCAGTTATTAAAACACTCCCTCGGTGCCATTTCTTTAAAAGCTGCAGAGTGTAGCACATTCACTGGAAATGCTGCTCAGTACTGAAATGATTCAAATGGAAGCAGCATTGATGTGCTTCATTTCTGTTGAATCAATTTGCAGTTTAAGCAGGTTCAGTAACACCACTGTCTTGCATTCATTTTTATAGAACTGTTTTTTTTTATGCTGGAGTTTTTCAAACCTCACTTTGTCCTGTAGAGAGGGACACAAAGACTTGTTTTTTCTAAGTTCTCTTTTATCCTTGAAGCAAAAGGCTGTTTGTTGTGGCCTCACAGTTGTGGAGTTCTGTTGATAAAAGTTCTGTTTAATGGATTCAGGGATGTTTATAGAGGTTCCCAAAAAAAGCTCAAAGCTAAAGGGTTAAAGGATAGATATCTTCTGTATCTACTGAAGAGGTCCATAAACGCTGTCTCACAAAGGCCAGCGATTTACAGTTGTGCTCAAAAGTTTACATACACTTGTAAAGACCAGTTTTGTCAAGAGAAGTTGTCAAAGATGCAACCAGAAGCTTGTGGACTGTGACCAAAAGCACCTGCTTGAGGTGAAAATGACCAAGGGCCTTTTAACAAGACTGCCATGACAGACATGGTCTTGACAATTGTATTTTGTATTACTTTTGTTCACAACTGTGCTTTTTGCATCTGCGAGCACACAAAGGTCCGTTAGGGTCCACTAGAGTCTGCGCGAGGTAAATTTCATCATCTCCTCAAGTTGCAAGCATCTGCACAGAGCCTAATATTTGTATCCCAGCAGTCAACCCAGTCTGGTTTTGGAGGTAAAGTGAAGTTCAGCTAATTACATAACGATCTGCCGCCTCCTTGACAGTTACAGAAGCATCTTGAGTTTAATACTATAATAACTGCCAGTGTATTTTAGATGTGTGTTCAGGGTGAAAGGTTAATAGATAATAAAAGGTGCACAATGAGGGTCAATGAGAAAGGTACACCATGTGTGAGTGTCCAATCGATAAAATCAAATGTATTTATATAGCACATTTAAAACAACCTGAGTTGACCAAAGTTCGTTATGTTATCAGGCGGGCAACAACAAAGTAGAATGATAATCTGTGTAATTTGTGTGGGCCCTAGAATTGAACCTTGAGGTGCTCCACAAGTAATCGAAGCAGATGAGGACAAGCAACTCCCAATTTTTACTGGCAAACCCCTTTACCATAGTATCCCGAATGCCAACCTGGTCCTACGGACAGTTTATAAGAAAGTCTTCATCTACTTTATAGGTAGGTGTTCAGTGCTGTTCACGTGTGCGTACATGTGGGATTATAATCAAGGCTTTACTGTTTTGCACTTTTCTCAACTGACAATGTTTTGACTTGCTCAGCCTTCACCAAGCATATAGATCACCATCAGTTTTATGTATCTACAAAGAAGCTGACTAAATCATCCAGTCAAAGGAGCACATTTAGGTGTACGTGTGCGCTGAAAATCTAAATCACATCGGGCCTGAGTGGGGGAATTCCTGCTAGCAGCTTTACTTCAGTTAATCTTTTATACTTGTGCGTCTTTTTCCACTTGACTAGAATGGAAAAAGTGGTGGGAAAAAATGTCATAATCCTATTAAAACTTGCAAAGATTTTCTTATGTGTGATTGTAAATGGATTTCTTACTTCATAATGTTCTATGTTCAGCAGTGTTTGAGCAGAGTGTAACTCATTTAAAACGTCTTTGGGCATATTGCCACTTCTTCCATGACCCAGCAGGGCTCATTAGCCCAGAACAGACATGGAAAGCAGGGGGCAGGAGTTTAGCTTCAGCAGTGAGGTAATGCAACTTGCCATTTGCACAGTTCTGCAGGTCGATAGGTTCCCTTTTATCTAATGAGCTTATTAGATGAGGAGACGCTCTGTCAAATTGTCACAGTAAATAAACACTTTGATGATGTCTGAAACTCACCCACAGACTTGTGGGAGTTCTTACAGTGGCTTCTATGAGTCACTGTGGTAGCAGAGGATATGAAAGGTCAGGAGCACTCCTTGATGAAATTTAAGGCAGTTGGCCTATTAGAGAACAAAAAGTAGTTTTATGGTTGAGCTAATGAGCTGGGTGAACACTGTCACTGATAAAGCAGCTGTTTAATTCAGCTGTAAATTGGCTATGGACCAGTGGTGAAAGACACTTTTGACCATACAGATGATTCATCCTGTCAGGATCCCTACTCCAGCCCGTGCTCCCCCCCCGCTCTCCCTCACTCTCCCCCACACTCTGTCAGCCCAGCCCTGCCTGCTGGCTCCTTAATTCTGGATTGGAGGCAGTTGCAGAAAGCAGCCCACCTGGACTTGATTGAGTTGCATAAATACTCAGGCCACTCACTCTGCCGGATCATAGTACTATGTACCTTGTTCCCTGCTGGACCCTGCTCTGTCTCCCACCTGTTCCCTGTCTGCTTGCTTGCACTTCTGCCTGCCTCACCTGAACTCCTGTCACCTAAACTCCCAACCTGCATTCCCCGGATCCTGCTCGTCCCTTTAGTTAGTTTTAGGTTTTGTGAGTAAACCTGTTTTTTTGTTGTTGTTGTTGTTGTTGTTGTGTTTTACTTTATTCTCACCTGTTTTCTGTTGTTCTTATTGTTTGTTAGTTTGAGTTATTTCTTGGTTTTTGCAGTTTCGGCATTTTCTGTATTAAGTGGTTTTCCCCAATCTGTTCTCCTTCTTCAGTTTAGTTTTTTTTCTCTGTAGTCATTTTAGTCTGTAGTTTGTCTTCGTTCTGTTAGTTTTGTTTAGTTAAATCATCTGTGGTTTTCTTGATGTTGTTAGTTAGAGTTTTAGTTGGTTAGATTCTCCAGTTTTGACATGTTTGGTTCAGCTTGCTCCTGAGTTTAGTTCTTTATTTTGCATAGGTGACAGTTTAGTATTGTTTCAGTTTCCCTGTCTTGTTAGTTTAGTGTTTGAGTTTATCCTTGGATCCCTCCTGTTATTATTTGAGTGATTCTTAGTTTTGTAGTTTTGCCCCATGTTATGTTGGTTCTTGCATGGTTTTGATTTAATAAATCCCTTTTGAAAACTCTGCCTGCTTCAGCCTGTTCTGTGTCTGCACTTGGGTTCAAAGCCCCACCCCTGTGACACATCCTGCTGTATGTTGGAAAAGGGTAAACCAAAAAGGCCACAACTGAATATAAAAAGGCTTCAGATTATATTACTGTGTTACGACTGCAGTCATGTGTTTGAAAATATATATATATATATATATATATATGTGCGTGTGTCTATATATGTGTGTCTTTGTTGAACAGATACTCATGAAGTCAATACATAGTTAGCTGAGGGTGTTATAAAGGTGTAAGTGGTATGAATGCTCCCACCAAAGCCTTTTGAAGTCACTAATTAGCTCATTGCATCTTGTTTGTTTAGTCAGTAGACAAACAAAACTGTAGAAAAAGGAAGGAATTTCAAGCTGGCAGTATTTCTTAATTAACAACAGCTGGGTGCAGTGATTGTGTACAGCGTCCTGAAGTCTTGTCTTCACAGTGAGATGCCCAAAAACCGGTCATCATGGTTCACAGAAGTTCAGGGCAGATGGATTCACTGCTGTTCATCTTTAAAAAGTTCCACCATGTGAACCCCCTTTAACCGTCTTTGCTCTTGTCACATATTTACTCACTGTGAGAACTCAACAAAATCTTTTGTTGAGCATGACAAAGTTATAATGTCGTAAATCATAACAAAAAATTTCATTTCTCTGATTACTTATTTTACAAAAAAAAAAAAAAAACTGGGATCAACATGTGCAAACCAGTCTGCAGTTCATCTTAGCTCAGCGAAAAAGTTCCTGAATTTTTATTACATGTCAACGCTGAGTCGGTCACTGATTTTTGGTTGCGCCAAGCAGCACGATTTTTCTTTTGTTTTTTTTTTACAAAATATAATGCGGATTTCATATGTTAAATATGTTTTTTTATATGTTTATTTAAATTGCACATTTGGAATAAAGTAGTTTTGATGAATATAATGATATAGGCTTAGATATGGTAAATATTTCGGACAGAACTGCACATCACACATGGTTAGTTCAGGAGCTGTTCAAAAGTTGAAGGTCAAAAAATTCTTACAGTTCACAGCTCTCGAATGGTTTAATATTGTCAGTTTAAAAAAAAAAAAAGAAAAAAGATATCATGTCCTTTAAATGTTTTAGGTTTCAGATGGTTGAAACCAAAAACCAACTGTCATTTTTACATTTTTGTGTGTATATTACTTAAAAACATAGATGCAAAATCACAAGGGATTGGTAGATATAGTCAGTCAAACAGAGCCAGGCCACTTCAGTCTTTATGCTAAGCTCGGCTAAATACACCCTGACTCCAGCTTTGTGCTTTAGCCCAAGTGTTGGTGTTTTCCTTTAAATCGTATATAGTTTTACTTAAGGTTAAATCTATACAATTAGTAAACAACAACAACAATAACAAAATGGTATTGCTAAGTTATAAGAATCTCTTTAAACATCTTATGTCAAACTGGTTCTTTCCATCATATCTGTTACACATCCTTGTGAATATGCTGAAACCGAATGTTCTTCTAAGTGACAAATCGGTTCACATCACAAAGGGCAAGGTCTAGAGAAAAAGATCGCATTTCTCCTCGTTTGGGAGAATAATTGCAGTTGCTGGAGATGCTGTAATTACATCAACAACATGTAATTACTTCATCCATCAGCCAGGCTGTCCATCCACACAGTGAGGCTCAGCCAGCCATCTCATCACAATAACTTGAACATCAATATATACAACGCTCGAAAAATTAAGGGAACACTTACATTACACATCAGATCTCAACGGACAAAATATTTAAGTTGAAAATCTTTATGGATATACTCTCTGTAGTTCATTGAGAACAAAAGGATGCAAGAACAATCAGTGAAAACTATAACTTTTAACCCACTGAGGGGTGAATTCAAAATCACACCAAATATCCAAGTGAAAAATTTAAACAACAAGCTGATCCAACTTGCATGAATTTCATCAAAATAACTGATAATGTGGCTCAGTAGTGTGTATGGCCCCCACATGCCTCTCTGGACTCCTGATAATGTCTTAGTGTGATCCTTATGAGACAGCTGATGGTATCCTGAGGGACTGTTTCCTAGACCTGGATCAGGCCATCAGTGAGCTCATGGACAGTTTGTGGTGCTACTTGACAGCATCGGATGCATAGATACATAATGTCCCAGAGGTGCTCAACTGGATTCAGGTAGGGAGGTTGTGAAGCCCAGTCAATGGTATCAATGCCTTCATCATCTGGCTAGACACTGTGGCCACGTGAAGTCGGGCATTGACTTGCACCTAGAGAAACCCAGTACCCACTGCACCAGTGAAATGTATGACAGTGTGTCTGAGGATTTTACCCTGATACCTAACAGCAGTCAGGGTACTATTGGCAAGCACATAAAGGTCTGTGTGATGCTCCAAGGATATGCCTCCCCAGACTATCACTGACCCATAACCAAACTGGTCATGCTGCATAAATTACAGGGACCAGGGCGTCTCCACACTTTCACGTCTGTCATCCTGCAAATTCTGGTGTTCTCTGGCAAATTCCAGTTGAGCTGCACTGTGGTGGACTGTGAGCACAGATTCAACTAGAGGACGTCCGGCCCTCATTCCACCCTCATGAACTCTGTTTCTGTCAGTTTGAAACATGCACATGAGTAGCCCCCTGGAGGTCATTTTGTAGGGCTCTGGCAGAACTCCTCCTTTCCCTTCTTGTCTAAAGAAGCAGATATCTGTACTGTTGCTGTGTTATTGCCCTGTTCAGCTCTCCTCATGTAAAAGCCTATCTCCTGATATCTCCTCCGTGCTTTTGAGACTGTGCAGGGAGACACAGCAAATCTTCTTGTAACAGCACATATGGATGTGCCATCCTGAAGGAGCTGGAATACCTGTGCCAACTGAATGGGCTGCAGGTACCATCTAATGGTACAAACAGTTACAAGGGAACCAGCAAAACGCAAAACTAGAGAAAAATCAGTCAGGAAGGATAAGGATAGAGAAATGGTCTGTGGCCACTACCTGCAAAAGCATTCACTTTTTGGTGGTTGTCTTGCTGTTGCCTCTCCTGGTCACCTGTTGTTGCTTTTATTTTCACCAAAGCAGGAGAAACTGATTCACAAACACTTACATTTTCTGTCTGGACAGATCAATATCCCAGATGTTTATACTGTGATGATAAAATGTTCTCTTAATTGACACTCAAACTTGAGGAGTGACTCCAGCAGATCCCAGGAATAACATCTGAGGTCTCTGTCTCTGTCTGTCCAGAAGAAACCCTCTGGTAGAGGACCCAAACTTGAAGGAAAAAACAGCACCCAATGAGGGGGTGAGAAGGGGATTTTAAAAAATATATCAAAGCCCTCCACCCACTTCGTAATACCCCCATAAACAATCATGTTAGAAATGAATGAATGTTATTTGATCAGGGTTACACAATGAACACAGGGTCTTTAGCTGCACAGTTTAAAAGTAGCTTACAATTGAAATAAGCTCAGTTGAATGATCAGAGGGATTCCCCTCATATTCAATCACACACAACAAAGCTATGCTGAGCTCAATCACCAGCTGACTAGAGATCAAGTAGGAGTTCTCAGCAATGGAAACAGAAAAGAGCATAACCTCCTACACAGGGGGATGGATGGATTGGATTGTGTAAATTTACTACTAAAATTACTGAATTTGACAGATTTTATTCTCTTCCATCACTGCATGAGTTCCTATAGCTCATCTCTTCCAATTCCTTAACTACTTCCTTATTCTCTGTATGCTCGTCTTGCAGGCGTCCAACACCACCCCATTTCCATCGAGCACCATGACTCCAGACTCCCTGCAGGGGAAGGTTTTGATCCTCCTGCAGAGAACTCTGCTGGATCAACTTTAGACACCAAAACGCTTTACTCTTTCATAAAATAAATGGTAAATTGTCTTCACCTTAAAGTTTTCTGCCTTGGTGGTACTCAAAGCGCTTTCCATGTTTTCCATTCACACATACAGTCATGTCAGAAACAACTTTGGCTTTAGTGTCTCACCCAAGGACCTGTCAGCATGTCACTCAAACTAATCATATGCCACATAAGATAAAGTCTTAAAGGCCCTCCTTTTATAAAGGCATAGGTTAAGCAGGTACCAGATCAAAAGACCAAAAACAGAGCACATAAGAGACAGTCTGAATGCCTTTGGTTGATGGAGGTGCACACACAAACCTTCTTCATTGCAAGTTATGCCTCATTTACATGCTGCCCTACAATTTAACATCCACTACAGATTTAAATGTCTATAAAATAGAACTTTACTGCAGTAAGACAGAGTAATAGGTCAGATTAATCACACTTACCAATAATAAATGTAGTCTGAGGTATTACAAAACATTCACGGGAGTTGCAGTTTAGCTTGTTGCTTCCAGCTGTTTGCTTCAGAAAGCAATAGAATCCGTACAAGCCTCTCCAAAGCAAGAGATTTGCATCATTCTGCACATTACTTTAAATAATTATAATTACTTATAATGATAAATTATTTCTAACATGGGGAGAGTATTGATCAGGTTCTAACAGTAGATTATATTATGCACTTTTCCTCACTTTAGACAGTTGAGCTGTCACACACAGACTCAGAAGTCCCTTTCAAACCTGCACTGCTTTTCATTAATATGACAGCATCTGAACATTTTGGCTTCTTGTTTGAATGAGCAACCCAGTTCTGTAAAAGCCACGCTCTTTCTCGATCTAGTGACATTTAGTCTGAACCTCATGCTGTCACATTAATGGAAAGCCATGCACATAATTACAGGTCAAATCAATATAAAGTTTTATGAGTGATCACCTTTATCCTATGATAAAACATCATCCTGATGGAAGTGGTATCTTCCAGGACAGCAATGCTCCTATCCAGAGGGCACAAGGAATGATCAAAAGGTTTGACGACTCAATCTCAATCCTAATGAACACCAATTGGAAATTGTGGACCGATATGATGGAAAATGCTGTTCAATACCAAACAAGGGAATATCTTTTAGAAGAACTTGTAGAATCAATGCCAAAATTCATTTAGGTTTCCCTGGCAACACTGTGCTTTTTTTCAAGGTGTTCGTAATGTTTATAAACTGTATGTTCTTACATTCATCCATGACATGCACTAAAGCATAGCCACACAATAAACTGCATCAGCTGTTGGACTAAACGTTGATGTTCCAACTGCATCAATCAGTCACTGTAATTTCTGTGTTGCAGCTACTCTAATCATGTCTCCCAACTTGATCTGTTTACCTGTTTGCAAGTGCAGAGGATTGAAGGTGATGCCTGCAAGTCAGTGCTGATTGGAGAGCAGCTGTGAAGCCCAGGGGATGCTGGGAAGCCTAATGAAATCTTTATCAAGGACATTCACTGTGAGAGGCCGCCGGGGCTAATTAACCACAACTTTCACCTAGGGGAAGAGCGCATAAAGAAAAAGAGCCCATAGTTTAATAAATCATAGAAGCCCAATGTTCATAGAAGTTTAGGGGTTCAAAAGGAGCTCATTTAAAAATAATGAATGGTGTGAGCGGAGGTCTTTACAGAGCAGGAACCTAGAAGGCAGGACAGCCTTTCACAAGCTGTTGTTAATCTGTATTCGGTAAGGCTATGTCGCTGTCAGTAATGTTACCTGACATTAAAGATGCTCAGAAGAAAGAGATTTTCCTCTGGAATTTACTGACAGTAAGACATAAAATAGCCACAGAACAGCAGGGACAAAGTTCAACAGTGTTATAGTGCCAAGTGCTGTGTATGTAATCTTTGCATTACTCTCAGTTTGACAGCTTTTGTGTTGTTAACAGTTAATTTCAGGTTAATGACCACTTGTACATGCAGCTCCTTTTCCATTAAGGGAATTTAAAGACCTTTAACTAGAAGCTTCCATATGATAAATCGGAACATGAGGAGCTTTACGTTGGCTGATTGTTCATTGATTCTCCATTATGTTTTAAAAACCATGAGGGGTCAGGGGCAAATCACAGTACACGCAACAGAACTGTGTGGTGCTAATCTGGTCATTGATTTTCTTTCACATGAAGGTGAATCAGAGATGGACAATTATTTACTGAAAAGGACAGGAACTATTTCAAGAAGAAGATGGGAGAGTTTAAGAAGCAACAAACGTAACTAAAAGTGTTAAGGGTAAACACCAGGAAGTTGTATAGATGGAAAATAATGAAATAATGAGAAAGATAAATTACACAAATATAGTAAATACTCTCATGGAAATGGAAATTTTTTGTTTACTCTTTTAATTTCTGATGTTTTATCTAAGTGAAGTCTACCATGGGGTAATGGTTGACTATGTAGACAACAACACAAGTGGGCTATGTAGGTAACAAAAGTTGGGCTATGGAGTCAGCAACATTTTGCCTATGGAGGATACAAAAGATCAGCTACATAGACAACACCACTACACTATGTAAGCAACACCAAGTGGACTATGTAGGGAGCAACAAGTGGATTACGTTGGTAACAAAAGGTGGGCTATGTAGGCAACAACAGACAGGATATAGGCAACAACAAGCGAGTTATGTTGACAACAACAGGTGGGCTATGTAGGCAAAAAAAGGTGGACTATGTAGGCAACAATAGGTGGACTATGTAGGGCAACAAAGGGTGGTATAGGTAGGTATAAAAAAAAAGGTGGACTGTGTAGGCAATAAAAGGTGGACTAGGCAACAAAAGGTGGTATATGTAGGCAATAAAAGGTGGACTAGGCAACAAAAGGTGGTCTATGTAGGCAACAACAGGTGGGATAGTGGTATATGCAGGCAGCAACAGCAGAATTAAGGATGTTGCCTCAGGGCTCTTACTGGACACCTGTGCCTGACCGGGAATTGAATATTGGACCACCATGCCAAGGTCAGGGGTGTTAGTCACTGATCTATCCAACAGTAGAGGCACAAACAGGTGAGCTATGTGGGCAACAATAGGTGGACTATGTAGGCAACAATAGTTGGCCACTTTTACCTCTGGCATAGTCTTGGATTGTCAGACTTATCTCTACAGTGCTGTGTCAGATAGAAGTACTAAACCCAGGATGCAGTGATGATGCCCCTGCAAAATAATGACGTGGGAATTGTTTTGGTGGAACATTTGCATGTGGGGAAGCGTGCTTAATAAAATGGCAATTACACAAAAGAAATCAAGCGGTCCTGCCTTATTGCACGGTCCAAATCCTCGTCTAAATTTTCCATTTTTACTGTGTAGGTTGCTGCTTGGAGATTTTTGCTGTTTCCCATAGTAAAGGTGATTTTGGAAACTGTTGCTTGCAGGTAGTGGAAGGTGAGGAAAAACCTGCATGAAATGCAGAAGTTGGAGGATAATACCTGCAGTTTGTATCCAGTGAGTCAGACTAGCTCTGGCATAGCCAAAACAAGCCATGATTCTGCTTGATTTGTGAATAATTTATCGGGTTCCACTTTTCATGTGAAAGTCTTTCATCCTCAAAACATGCCACAGTTCATCATTGGTTTGGGAAGCTGTAGTTCCAAGCTGCACGAATACTGAGTGGATAAAACACTTCAGCAGTCAGCTACATCAGTTGCCAGCTGTACACAGAGTTAGATAAGAAGGATCAAGTTTTTACTTATGTGTGCCAACAAAGAAACAAGCTGCCACTGTTCTGTGGAAACATGCAACCATTGCAGAGTATAGAAATGTCTCAGAATTGATTGGTGTCGCACATTTTGACAAGTATAGGACTTAAGTGCCAATGTTCTCGATGTTCCAAGTAATTTCTGTACTAGAAGCAGATTAATTTTAAAGATTGCTGCCTATTTCAGTGAAGATGGGGAATGTTCTGATGTGTATTGTGTATGGAAAAGAGCTGAAAGAAAATTAGGAAGACTTTTTTTCTCTGTTTTTAGAGAGAGAATTTTTTATGTATTCAGTTTTCTGTCAATAACAATATTTTGCCAAAAAAATGAGGCTCGAAAGACATTAAAACCATGAGCTAACCGGCCTTTAGCAGCTTTAAGTAATATTAATTACATATATTTAACCAATCATCTGTAAAAATGAGATTGTCACAGTGATCTGTATTCATTCTCATAAGTACCATTAGAGTCACAGTCTTTTGCACATATAAAAGGTAATAATTTGACCCAGCTTTTGGCGATGCCACTGCTGATGACAATGGAGTGTAACTGTTTCTGCATGGATGTGACATGAGCTTCAATCTCCATGGAAACGCAGTGGATGGTACTGTAGCAGTGGCCCGCTGATAATGAATCTCTGGTCACTGAATCTGCTGGCTGGCAACATGAGGTACTTCAGAATTAGAACTTCTCTGTTAGCCATTTATCTGTAAAGGAGCAGTTTAATCATTGCTTGTCATAAATAAAAATGCCACATATAGATGCCTTAACAGTGTTTTAAACAACAAAGGAGTTACTTTCATTTGTCTGACTTTTTGTTAAGTATTTTGAATTACTGAAGTCAGGTAATTTTTCAGAGACACTGGAATAAGGAACTGACTTTATCAAAGGCAAGTCAAAGTCTACTTAATTGTCAATTCTGCCATATGTAGAGAACATAGACGGGATTAAAATGCTGTTTCTCTCAGACCTCAGTACAAACATGCAAGGCACAGTGGAAAAATAATTAAGATAAAGACACATTGAAACAAGATACTTTGAAACAAGCAATGCAATGTAACAGATAGTGCAATAGTGTAGTAAACTACTGCCTGGCTGGTGTGCAAGTACATAGATGTTTACAGATGTCGAGTAGATAGGTACTTACAGATGACAGTACGGTATATTTACAGATGTAAAAAGCACTGCAATATATAGTAATTTGATGCAAAGCATTGAGATAGGAGCAAAGTATGCAGTGATAAAACAGTCCAGTCTGATTGTTTTCATCCACATGATGAGTAATAGAGCCAGCAGATATGTTGGCCGTAAAAACAGAAAGTTATGCACATATTTTTGAATCTGAATTAAATCTGGATCCTAACATGTACTATTGGACAGAGTCGGTCCTACCCAACATGGCGCCCTAGATGAGATTTTAAATGGCACCCCCCCTTCATCGGCGATTTACAAATGCTTACAAAAGAAATCGAATAGCATTGTTTTGTAGTAATGTTAAGTGGGCATCGCTTTACATTTAAATCAATGTGAGCTTTTCCATTTTAAGAGTTAATAGTAATAACTAGTTTTCATTAGTGCTGTCAAAAATATCATGTTATTAACGCGTTAACGCAAATCAATTTAACAGTGTCAATTTTTTTTAATTGCAAGATTAACGCTCTTTTTGACCTAGTGACCTTGTAGTTCTTTCACAAACTGTGGCCACAGCTAGTAACATTAGAAAAAAACTACAGGATCCACATGTAGACCGGGAACAAAACAATAAATACGGCCCACGCATGTTTGGTCTTGCTTACTCGCCAGCTGCAAAAGAGTAGGCTACCGTTATGTATGGATGGCGAGCGCGAGACGCCGAAATGGATGCGAACAAGATTCTGTCAGGGGTACTTGGCTGTCTGAGTCCAGCAGCATTAGCATGATATCTCCTGCTGGCGGTGGCACAGCAGCAGTGTCCTCGCTCGCCATGCCTTTCTGTCTGCAGATGCTCAGCCAGGCAACAGTGGGGGTGCGCACCCAAAATTGTTATTCGGATACCCACACAACGACCGAATATTCAGATATTCAGGTCCAGCCCTAGTTGCAAGATGGGTCGACTGACAAGACCAAAGTTATCTGTGTGTATGTGAGCGTGAACTGAGTTATCATCGTAGCACATCCACTCTGAAATACCACTTGATGGCCAAACACACAGCTGACGCGAATTCTCCGCCTCCTCCTCGTCAAAACCAGGCAACAATGGTGATAAGAGTATTGAAAAGATAATTCAAGGGACATTTAGAATAAATAAAAAATGTGTGATTAATTTGCAATTAATCGCGAGTTAACTATGACATTCATGCGATTAATTGCGATTAAATATTTTCATCGATTGACAGCACTAGTTTTAATATAATTATATTGAAGGTGATTTTTTTCCTGATTTTGTGGCACCCCCTGGAGACCATGGTGCCCTTAACATTGCCTATATTGCCTAATGGGTCAGCCGGCTCTGCTATTGGATCACCGCTTGGTGTGTTTGTTTCATTCATCATGTTATTGCTGATGCAGCAGGTTTCAGAAGTTGTTCAGAGAAGTTGCATGGCTAAATTTCAAATTTAGGACTTTTTTTCACAATGATGAATTACATTAATGACAGGCATTACTAAATTGATTGAACTGACTAAATGTTGCTTCAGTTTATTAAGTAGAACGTTGACCATGGACCATGCTGACACAACCAAGTAATGAAGGCAACTCTTACAGAGCACGCTTATATAGTTGAAAATAACAGCAGTCATGTGTCAGTCCTATCCAATACAATCTATATGAGAAATGTTGCCGTTCCCTTTGGTTATTTGGATAACAATTACAGTTTTAAGGCGTGATGTACTTTCTTTGAACACTAGTGTCAAAGTCTGTCCATCCAGAACCAGCAGCTGTCAGTTTGTCTTTTATCTCCTGACCTCCAGGTGGATTTATTCACTGCTCTGTGCACACAAAAGGACAGTTCCAACAAAATAAGAAAACATTGGATTTATGGCAGAAAAGCCGCCGGGGATTCTGAAAAACCTGTGTAAATTCTGCATAAATGCACCCGTGGGAGTGCAGATAACATGCAGCTGCACTCTCACTAATGGACGAGATGTCCCTTTTCCTTTTCTTTTTTTTTTACATGCTGAATATACTGCCCATTTAAAAATGACTAATTGTGTTGTTTTGTGATTTTCTGTGCCATTAACTTGCTATGACATTTGTGTTTAGCAGCTAAACTTTTAGCTGGGATTGAAGGGACATGGTCACGTCAGGATACAAAATATGTTTATACGTCAAAGTGACCATATTTTTCTCTCTTGAATCAAAACGGAACGATGCCTTAAGTGCTTCTGGATGCATATATCAGCTATACGTGCTCATCTTTAATGGCTACAGAGGGGGATGGAGCCTTTCTTAGCTAAAAAGGGGTGAGAGATGGGGTACACCCTGGACAGGCCACCTGTCAGTCGCATACAGACAGAAAACCATTCACATCTACAAGCAATATTGAGTCACCATCAACCTAACTGGCGGTCTCTGGACTGTGGGAGGAAGCTCGACCACTGAGAGAAAACCTACGCAGAATATGCAAATTCCACCCAGCATTTTTATGATAGATTATTTTAAAAGATCCATGCACTAATATAACCAGGTCTCTTTAGATGCAGGGAGATATGAGTCGCCTGGCAAGCATGTTATCTCTTCTATTTCTTTATCACAGAATAATACCTGGTTATCCCTGAAAATCTCTCTAGAACACATTTAATCCACAAAATCTCATCCTGGGGAGAGAAACCGAGTTTTATCTGATCAGTGAGATAAGTTTTCTCTGGCAGCAACACCTGCAGTATGAGACAAAATCGTTTATTGTTCCAAAAGGGAAAGGGAAGTTTATTTGTATGAAAAACAGCACTGTTTTTTGTGTTGCAGCAGACATGCTCACCAACAACATGAAACAATGGGATCCGGATGGCAGCAGGTTTAAGTTCATGAAAAATATGTACTTTCTTTAAAATTTAAAGACAAGTCAAGACAAGCAGTTTGTAACCATGTATGTTTAATCACATTTCAGGATGCCATACCTTTAAACTTTCGTCACAAATTTGTCACTGCTCATCTAGTCAAAAAGTGCAAAATTTTGATATGTTCTTTGCTCATTTTGCATGCTCTTTTTCAACAACATGATTATATTAGATTATTTTAGTATTTGCATTTTTTAATTTTTTTAATTTTTTTTGAGGGGGGTGGACTTTTCAAGTTTTATTGACAGACAGAGTGAAAGGGGGTAGAGAGGAGAGAGACATGCAGCAAAGGGTTGTGAGTCGGACTCGAACTCATGACTGCTGCTGGCGACCTGTGGTAACACCTTAACTCAGCAAGCTTTATGGCGGCCCTAGTATCTGTTGTTTGAGCAGTTTGGAATCCACATGTTTTTTGTCTCACTCCAGTGTGTTTTTCTGGATTATCCAAAAGCAACCACAAATTAGCCACTACTTATCTCAACGAAAACTGAATTAACCTTGACATGCTGCATTTTTTGGGCTCAGTACCTTTTTCAAGGTATACCAAACATATTGGCAACATTTTGCCTGTTCACACTGTCAGCAGTGTTTGGAAACCCTATCTTTTACAATCTCTGAGCTGACTGGCAGGTTTGAGCTGGGAAGGCAGGCCCCTCTGCCCATTTACAACAATCAGTCACAACATTATGACCACTGACATGTGAAGTGAACACCATTGATCATATTGGTACTATGTGGTGTTCTGATGGAAAACCTTGGATTTTGGCATCTGTGTTGATGAGACTAGACACCTAAACAGGAAGCAGTGGAACAAGTTTGAGTGACAGAGACCCCACTGCACAAGCCAGAGTACCCAAAGGATCCAGTGCCAACATCCTGGTTCCAGACCTCATAGGACACCCTGAGAGGTCCTCTTGTCCATGTCCAATGGTTCAGAGCATTTTTGAGCACATAAGGGGAACCAACACAATATTAGACAGGTGGTCATAACGTTATGCCTGATCGGTGTATATTCATATATGCTGGGAGAGGGAATTGGAAATGGTCTGCTCTGAGGGCAGCACTCTACTAATTATAAGAGTTAACTTTTGAAACATTCATTTAAAAATGTTTTTTCCATCTTTTTTTTCCAGAGTTTTTTCTTTTTTAGGTGCTACTATTTAATTTGTAAACTGCAAATGAATTGCTTCCCATTTTTCCAGCTCACTTCTGCCAGCAATGTTTTGTCCTCCCTGTGCATCATCATGTTACTTTACATCTACCCTTGCAACAAGCAGACAGAGAGCAACATTAGCACCCATTTGAGAAATGAAGGTTTTTTTTCTGCTCTGTTTTTGTCATCACCAGCTTCCAGGTAAAGTTTATTAGAGCTACATTTTTTATTTTCTGAAAACAGCTGTCTGCTGCGTTTGGATGGGAGCAGCAAAACTGAAATAAAAGAGGACGCAAACAATACTTTCAGAGAAACTGCAGAGTTGGTGATAATTTTGTGAATTCATCACTCTAAGCAACACCTTTTACATTAAACATGTGATCAGTTGAAAATACAAAAATGATCAACTAGAATAACTTTATTTTCATTCCTCTGCTCTTTTAGCAACCATTCAAAACTAAAACCTTCAAGAAGCTAAAACCTGTCTTTCTTTCTTACTTCCACAGGTGAACTTTCCCACCAGTGGGCTAGTATTTCTTGCAGAATGTAAAAAAGAGTGTTGAAAGCTGAATAAGTCTTCCATTATACATCCACTTGTCACTGCATAAAACCAGGGTATTTGTTAAAATGGCTCATATGCAAAACAAAAGATACCTCCTGGATAAACAAAGGTAACATTTCACTAACAAATTTATATAGATCTGTAATTGATTGCACAAATGAATGGGAGAGTCATGCAGGTATTTGCCAAGCTCTTTCCTCCTCATAATGACAAGGGTAATATATGCTGCCCTGACATTTTTAGGCCTCTCGAAAATACAATTGTGCATTGGATGCGGTCCAAGATATGCTTCACTACTGGTAATTGGACAGGCCAGTGCAATTTTCTGGTAAGTCATCTGGATCATTTGATCTGCTTGGAAGTTGCAACCCAAAATATTCACTGTGTTGGTGTAAAAACAGCATTAGCAGTGAAGTCGATGGATGTGGACATAAAGACCGGTGGCACTGAAGTTTCATATATGTGGCTACAACAATGTGAGGCTGTGAGCATAATTCAACCGTTTTTATAAAAAAATTCCAACTGAGAAGACATCCAAAAATTAGGTCAGTAACAGCTCCACAACTGTAAGGCCAAAATAAATAGCCTAGGGATGTTTGGATAAGAGATAGGTGGGGAAATGTTGAAATACAAGAAGTTCTCCTACAAAAGAAATGAATCATTCCAATCTTACACCCATAATTATAGTAGGAGTAGGACTAACCTTCTAAAAATGCTGTTTTTGCTGTGTTTTAATAACAAATGCCTGGTCCTGCTACAGGCACGTCCATGGTGGAAAAATCTGCTGCATCATTTCATTATTTTGTGCAGTGGTGCATTCCTGTATACTTCCTTACCATAATACTTAGTGAAGTAGGGATGGTGGGGGATCAACAAAAAAGTGCTGTCCCTTGGTTTTTTAATTATCTAGTGTGTTATCCAGGAGAACTAGAGATAATATTGTCCTGAGGCATGAGGAAAACTATAATGAAAACAAAGATGCAGGAACTGGATTTCTTAGAGTTTTCATTTTTTGCCAACTTGCTCCATTATATTAGCTAACAGTTTTACACTCAGTGAATCGTACATGTCTGCTCTTTATTGATTTCTCCTCTGCCTTCAACTGTATCCGCATTCTCACAAGCAGAATTCATCTAAGTTTAGTTTAGATTTTAGCAACAAGCCGCAGAGTGTTTAGGTTAACAACCCTCCATCTATTTCTAGCTCTTCTGCTCCACTGGATCCCCACAAGGCTGTTGGCTGTTTTGTCCTCTTTTTTCCTCGTCCTTCACAGAAATAAGTGTAAAAGTGCTGGAAGCTTAGCAACAGTCTTTGTTGGGTTTCTTCATTCCGTGGAGATAAACCATGGTCCAGTTGCTTTTATCTGGTGGAGATGAGTATCGATTTCCAAAATCATCCCCAATTTTGGTGTCAACCATTATTGAGGGGTTGCCAGTGGAGACATTATGCTTCAAGCTCAGCCCTGATGCCAGCACGAGTTTGATATGGAAAAAGAGGAATTGGAAATGTTTCTCGCCTCTTTTGCTGAATCTGTGTTGACCTTTGCATGGCTAAGGAAAACTAAATATAGTCGTGGCACAAGTCAAAACTCTCGTAAGCTGTCGACTGAATGATCTGAACCATCAAGTCAGAGCCTCTCAGAAGGTTGGAGGTCACTCAGTGAGACCTGCAGCATCCTCTGCACAAAAAACTTCAGTTATTCCCCAGAAAAGCTGAAACCAAGAGGCACTTTAAGCCCAACAGTCGCTGGTTTTTAAACAAGAAGTTACTTTACTCTTCCTGTTCATATGATGGAATCTACTGTTCATGTCACATATTTATATTTACAATGATTCTGCTGTTATCCTGTTTAAAGCAAAATGTTTCCATTACATGAATAAATGTAAATATGAAAGGTTACATTTCCCCTTAAATGCCTCTGATGGATGGTTTTAGAAAAACAAAAAGTGCTTTTCATATTACAGCAAAAGGAAGTACTACAATACTGGAAGTGGATATAAGGGATTGGTTTTTTTTACAAAGAGTCAAGGGACAGACAGTGTCAGTAAAATCAGCTATACATGTTGAGATTAGAAACTTTCACTTAAATAGTCAACAGTGCTGTCAGTTAATCTGAGAAGAATTTTTTTGACTAGCATTTTTCTAGTGAACAGTAAATTATTCAAGTGTTTTGTAGATAATTTTTCTTAAATCCAGGACATTACTAGATTTTAACACATTGGAAAACAAATTAGTTGACTTCCCTTTCGGTCTGATCAGTGGTGCGGGTACATTTCTGTGATAAATTTAAACTTGTTGTGACATTGCCTTGGCATCATGCCTCTTCAGAAAAATATATTGTGTGACGCTCTGACAACCCTGACAGACAATACTGTCAGAGCTGTCGCTCTATTCCCAGTAGAGTCTTCTCATTTCTCTATTTTGAGCCAACCTGGTCTCCTCTGTCCTCCTACCTGAGAATTTAATTCCAGCATGCAATTTTGAAGGATGTCTCAATTCCACAAAAGCATCTTGAGGAGAGAGGAGGCTTGCTGCAATGCCTGTTGCTCTGACTATTTACCCTCTGTCCCTTACTTGCTTCTGAAATTGAGGGGAATAAAGAAAGGGTGACTCCTCCAACTTTGCTTATTTGTTAGCATGCTTCTTCTCATCAGCCTGTAGAGCCACACTGGTGCCCTGTTCCATGAGGCAAGTTCGTATGTTTCAATCAGTCTGACTAATTTCTAAGATATTTAGGTTTCATAAAGCATGTTAAATGTTGTTTAAGCACATTTACTTATGCAGGCAAGCTAACCTGCTCCAGGGCAAAGTAACTGTCAAAATGAGACGTTGCTTAACCAGAGTTCCTGCATCACTTACCAAAAAACTTGAACACGAAGTTCAAGTTTGAAGTTGAATAAGACAATATGTTCATTAAAAACTATATTTTATTTTATGATATTGTGCATTACACTTTGATGGTGATGGTAAGAACAACATGCTTGCCAGTATCATTATTAGTGCATCACTGATGAATCAGCATCATGTTTGAATGACACATTAACAATGGGCTAAAATTAATCTAATTTGTCAATAACTAAAAAATTTACAAATCAGATTTACAGTGGAGCTCATGTCCTATTAAAAGGAACCAAGCTCCCCCAGCTTCCCTGTAGTTCACATGTTTAATTGTCAAAAAATGTCAATACAGTTTGGCTCAGTTGCATGAACTTAATTGTGTAGACACAATTATTCTGACAACTTGAAAGTGTATTGAATTAGCCTGATTCCATACTTTTGAATTTAACTTTATGGAACTGCTTAACACCAATTGAATTGATACATTTTTCAAGTGAGGTATTAGACTTTAATCCCCACTTCTTTGATTCAGTTCAGTGTTATTACATAGTGGCAAATTACAACATATGTCATCTCAAGGCAGGATCTCAAGACTGTACAAAATTTATAGAGATACCCAACAAATTCAGGGTTTTCTTTGAATCCACTTTGAGCAACAGTTGGGTGCAAACGTCCCTTTAGCAGAAAGGAAAAAGCTCCAGCAGAACCAGGTTCAGGGAGGGCAGATGTCTGCTTTGACTGGTTGAGGTGAGGGTAAAAACGGGATAGAACAGGATAGCAAATGGAGAACAGTTAAGCAGTGCAAAGGAAAACAATAAACACTCTTAATGCACTTTTTGGAACAGACTGCAGATACTATAGGCGTTTTCGACTTTATCAGGACAAACTCCAAGACAAGCTGCTTATCAGTGAGGAGTATGCTGAGAGACATTTTATCGTCAACATGTGGTTATTTTTTCACTTCTCATTTGACAAAAACCTAAAATGATTAAGTTCCTGCTATGACGAAAACGCTGTGAATAAGCTCATTCATTTGGACAGTCATGCAGCTACAACAGAATGAGCGATGGCCAAAGAGAAGACTGACACAAGAGCAAAAACCTGGACTTATAACACTGAATATTCTCCAGCAGTGAGTGAGTGTCTCTGCCACCCTCATCCTGAATTACCTCTCATTTTCTCATAACCACTTTAATCACCTGACTGCAATGCTGGTGGTGCCATCAGTCGTGAAACATTACTGGCAGAGGATGACTTGTTTTTGACAGTGTCGGGTGAGGAGGGTGAGGGGACAGGAAGGCTTCTTCATCATGACTGGAATTCTTTACTCTAGTTTTTGTCAGAGGAACCTCATCGATTTCACATCGTCTTCAATTTCTTCATTTCGCTGCCCTCGGTTAAAACAAGGTCACTTAATGTCAAGAGCAGCAGCCGACACAGACGATGTGGTCAGCGCTGCACAATCACTCATTACTGTCTGCTGACAACACAGGGATGTGTGGAGGGCATTAACTAAAGGCTGCTGCATGTCGTGTGTTGAGCTGCCTCGACTAGACTCTCAGTATGTGTCATCTGTTGAGCAGACTACTTCCTCATTCTTACGGTTGACTAGACGATAACAATACACTTTGTCATGTTGTCTCAGTTGCAAAGCACTTTAGGTTGCATCTTTTCTTTGAAAGGTTAAAACTGCTATGACTTATAGTTTACTTCCTCATTCTTTTTATTTATTGTACATATGTCATCAAATCTGATGAAAACACACCAACATTTCTAAGATTCTCAAACAGCAGAATGTTTTCAACCTCAGCTGCAAGAGACCCAGGACATTATTCTTAACTTACCTTATTTTTAATAGATGATCATATTTATGTCCTTGCACTTGAAAGCACTGAACTCTGGACTATATAAACTAAAAGAACTGAAACACCAATCTGCGTGTTTTGTATTCATATTAAAAATTATTGCATCACAATATTTCCAAACTTTTCTGTGTCCTTGTTCATGCCATTTATTCAGACTGAACTCCTGTCTGAGGCTTTCTTCTGTGCATCACTGATTTATAAACTCTTTTTAAAATTGTAATGTAGCTAGTGCCACTTACAAACTTTAGTAGTCAGGGGAAAGCGGTGCAACTTTTCACTTCACTATTTCAGTCATTTTAAAAACTTGCCCCCTGTTCCGAACAAATGCACTCAGAAAGCAATGTCCTGGAAAGGTGTGTCATATAAATATATGCACAAAAATGTAGTAATATGTTGCAATGAAGTCATAACAATACTGTTAATTGCACATCAGTATACATTTGATACAGTAGTTTTGGTTTTTTTTTACTCATGTCACAAACTGTAGGCTCATTTCTTACTGCAAAAAAAGTCATACACTTTTATGGAAGCAGCACAACTACGGCTAAAAGCAGAAAGAACTCAAAAATATCTCTTGTGCTGCATGACGCAGTTATGCTATACATTTTCATCATATATTTAACAAAAACTTACATGTGCAGCATTTAAAATAAAAAAAGCAATACAACATGCATGTGCTATGGCAAAAAAAACCCTCTGTAGGCTATAGAAATATTACAGCTAATATTTTTAATTTGTCTCCATACTTGTCTCTTTTCTGCTCTGTGTACACTGTCTGCAGTTCAGCCTCGTTCAACCAAAACTACTTTTTGTCAAATGACTGTTGATTGCAGCTGAGTCACTAATGATTTCATTCTTTTCACCAATGAATGTATACTTTGTGGTGGCACATCACAAATTAATAATTTAGCAACTGTATGAAAGTTGAAAATCTGATGATTCTTCCTGATTTTACAGTTACTGGCTCTGATAAATGATTTAATTGAGTTTTTTTTTTTTTAGAGATGACACACCTTCAAAGGGTTACAATACAGTGAGAATGGACATAAAAGGTAAACCTTATTGTTAGGAGCAGGGTCTGAATGTACAACTAAACAGGGCACTGTATTCATTGAATGGATGAACAGCTTGCCTAAGCAAATACTATTAGATTTCTTTCGTGGTGGATGTGTCAGATTCATGATGACCTTAAAAGTTTGTTCTTGACTTTGTAAATAAACTGTAACCACCTGCTGCAAGAAACAACATAACATTTTTAAAAAGCAGTGTGTTACGAAGACAGATCTCTTGAATCTTTTTGACTTTGTGACCTTAAAGTCTACTTATGAGATTGCTCCTGGTAAAAAAAAAAAAAGCATCAGTAAAAACACAAAGAAACCTAGTGTACTTTAATATGGCAATATCTGTCAAAAATGCACAGGGGTTAGAAAAGACTCGGTATGACTGGTTTTGACATGCAGGGTCACAAACATTATACATTCCAAAAAGGCATCGACTCCTGACAGCAGCTGATTATCTGTACTCTCATTCCTAGCAAAGGCCTAAATGATCTTGCCTTCATTTTAATGGAGCTATGTGGAATGTTGCCGGAGTGTGAAACCATTTTACCACATGGGGAGTAGAGTAGCAAGATAATTGGATACACAAAGATCTGTCAGCTGCCCGGCATCCACCCATCTGTCTGTTCCCATCAGTACTGTTGGATTAGAACCCTGTTATCGATCCCCTGAAGGTCTCTGTATCTATAATCGGGGTCCAGGAAGGCCTCAAAAGCCTGATGAGCTCATGGAAGCTCATCACACAGAAAATGTGTAAAAGGTAGAATAAGTGGACCTGTGCACAATTTGATAGAACTGGGACAATTTAGAGGTGGTTTGAAGGGTTGTTAAAGTTTTAATATGTTTAAGATGATTTTAAAAAAGTGTCTGCTGTACCATATGGTGGAATCTGAACTCATTCCCTCATTCATTATAATCCCAATAGACACTCAGTAGTTTGCTTATTAATGAGCCAAAACTTTATAACTACCTTTCTAATATGATGTTGGTCCTTCCTGTGCCACCAAAACGGCTTTACAAGACCACTGACGGTGCCCAGTGGTATCCATCACCAAGACATTAGCAGAAATTTATATATATTATAACAATTAAAGATGCCCGACTGCATAGTAGCAAGGTGTAAGATGCAAGCTGGGATAGTGTATTCTGACAGGCATAACCAAGTGGTGGGGATAGTGTGCAAGAACATCCATGTTGAGGAGGACAAAAACATCCCAAAGACATGGTCAATTACAAAAGAGGTAAGACCTTGTGATACTTCAAGTTTCAAATTATAGACTGACAAGGAGCTAGTGACCAACCAACAAGCCAGAGTTGAGGTCAATAAAAAGCAGAAAAAGGGCAGTTGTGATAGATGTGGCATTGACACGTGACAGCATGATCATTTAAGAAGGAGTTCAGAAGATCAAAAAGTACCAGGAGCTAAAGTAACAGCTGGAACAGATGTTGAAGATGAAGTTCAAAGAGGCCCCAGTGGTTGCAGGAGTATTAGAACTGTGGCCCCCAAACTGGGAGAGTAGCTCCAGTGGATTCTAGGTACAACCTCTGAGGTCTCTGTTTAGAAGCGGGCATTTCTAGGAACTCCCAGGCCGTCTCATGGAGATGTCGAGCTTGACACACATACTTCACACAACTCAGCCTTTGAGCTCTGTGTGACAGTGAGAGGTTATCCAACTAAACTAAATTTACTTTCAATATTAAGTTACACTTAGCGAAGGAAGCCAAGAGGAAGGTTTTACTATAGGCGCACAAAAAAGACCATAATAATACATCTGTGGGTGGCTGATTGGACTGTTGATCAATAGCATTCAGAAGTGATTGCTTGGCCAGAAGCCAATCTCATGAAACCACATTTGTTGGCTCAAATGTGACATTTCTGTTTCCCTACAGTGACTCACTTTGAAGCAGGTGCATTGCCATGGTAACTCAGGCTCTACACCTAACCTGCCGTGAAAATGGCTCCAACATGTTCAGACTATAGAACCAGCACATATAAAAAGGATCTCCTGACCAATCAGTTGCAAAATGACAGTCTTTTTTTAATTCCGGGGGGATTCTGGGTACAGAGACTGACAAAAAAAAATGCACTAGACCTTTCTGTTTTGTTTCAGAAGACTGATTAATTTTAACATCAGAGGTTGGTTACTTTCTGAAGCCTACAATATTTTTTTTTCTTTTTTTTGGAATCTTGGAAGCAGCGGAAACAATGTGGGAACACACCTTTGCACATCCAGCAGTTACAAAACAACATGACCATTCATTTGGATTGGTGTTGTTGACAGTGGAGTCACTCCTGCACATTAAATCCCTATGAGGACAGCCTTACCCTTGATCAATACCACTATTTGGTTGTATTTGAATTTTTAATGTTTCTTTACTGCCCTAATGAAATCTTATGTGCCTCAGGTTCTACCAGGGGGACTGTGAGCTCAAGGACAGTCTGTCAAGCATGTCTTGTTAAGCGTTCGTCTAAAAAAAATGCACATTGTTGGAAAAAGTGGTTAAAACCATTGATGTGAGTGTCCCATGGAAAGGAACAGATTCCCTGCTGGCTTTCACCCCTGTGACCCCGAAAAACTATTTTTTAATTAAACTTTAAAAAGACGAATTACATTGAAGCCGCTATGCCCATTTCGGTGTCATCAGTTTAGCAAATCTTGCGTTCTCACCGCTTACCGAGAGCCTCTTCACAATTAGTGCAAGTAGGAGCATGATTTTTAAATTAGTTTTTGCCACTTTCCAAGGGCTTTTAGGTCACTTCAGCACACTTGGATGTACGAGACTTGACACATTCTCATCACAGCTAATGCATCATAATGAAACACATGTCCACCCTGGTTTTTATTAGATGCTACTGCATTATGGATTCCTGATCGTGCATAAAGTGAGCAGAGCTTTATTTTCATTTTAATGCCGGGAAACTCAACATAGGACATAAATTCTTATCAGAAATGAAAAAAAAACCTTTTTGATTAAAACATTTTACAGTGTTAACATCAGAGTTTAGTCCCCTTCTAAACCTGTGATGAGTGAGTTTTTGAACACCTGAAAGCAGAAGAAACACCTTTGACATATAATCACCTTACAAATCAGCTGGTTGTTCTCACATCCAGCAGTCATAAAGCAACATGATGATTCATTTAGAGTCGTGTTTATGTCCATCTGCAAAATGTAAGTGCAACATTTGCCCTTTTCGAGCTCTGTTTCTGGTTTCTACCAATTCCTATATTCAACAGCTACCCTTCTCATTAAATTGTGATTGTAAAACTTGTCCTAAAAACTTCCCATTATTTTGACATTTGTACTGAATACAGCATGGCTTTAAAATGAAAGACAGTTTGAGCCACAAGACACACAAATGCATTATTCTTTTACATCAAACTCAGATGTGTGCTCTCGTTGGATGATAAAAGCTGGAAAGTCCACTTACTCATTATGGTGAGCCCAGACAAGATTGTAGCTGTGATTTTTTCTGACCCAGACAAACTTTTTGTGATCTCAGACAAAAACCCCAGGACGTGCCCGTCACTGAGGCTCATTATATTAGAGGAGCTGGAGACACGTCCTCAAAACACTTGATATTTTCTGGCACCCTGAAATTGTCATCACAAAATCCAAGGTGCTCCTCCAGTCTAGGACAAGCCCGGAGAGCAATCAGTATGTGATGGCTAATGAGAGCCAGAGAGGGTGTCTGGACAAAAAAAAAAAGATAGTGGGATATAAACGCCATCAAAGATTAGAGTCGATTTGATTCGCTTTTTCACATGTGCTTTTGTGAACTTTCACTCTTCCTGGCATGAGGTTGCCTCAGTATTGATTTCTGACATCCAGGAGAAAGAAGCCTTTTTGTAATTAGTCTGAGCTCAATTTTGCCAGACAAAGCAGCAGTATTGGACAGGTTTTGCATACGTGTCACAAAGTCTCACGCACTGGCACCCAACAGGGGCACTGAACACTGGCAATGGATGTAAATCAACAGTTTTTCACAATGAAAATACAAATCCCCAATATTTTGTTTCCATCGAACACATCACACAAAACTTTCATTTATTAGAAAGTCATGTGTTCTTATACAGGAGATCTTCTGAAGTAAACAACTGACTGTTACAGTAAAATTGCATCACCCAGTTGCAGCACTTCTAAGTTGAGCAGTAGTGTATTTGCTCCTATGTAAAATTAAAAACTAACAGCTTAGATTTACTATATTAAATATAGAAGCCCAACAGTAGGAACATTATACAACAAAGGTGAGTATACCTTTCATTTGTCAGATACAGGTCTTGTTTTTTCAATATTTTGTATGCCCACCATTGTTTTTTAAAACGGACAAAATCCTAAGTGGCATGGCAAATTGTTTAGAGAGATGTTCTGCAATTCTTAAGACTGTTTTTTTCAGCTGCTCTTAGCTAAAGGGATTGTGTTGCTCTGTTTTTCTAGTCAAAATATCCCAAAGGTGCTCTACTGGATTCAAGTCAGATGACGTTCTTGGCCAGGTCTTAGTTTTCACTTTTTTCTTGTTAAGAAATCCGTGTGGTATTATAGCAGTGTACTTTGGGTCTTTACCATGCTATAGTATTCTGCAAACTGGGAGTCATTTTGTCAGCCAGTATTATGGTATAAACACATTGGCATTAATGGTGCCATCTATGAATGTCATCTCCACAACATGAGTGCTCTCATGCAGTCCCATATCATTACACTCTCCTCTCCATGTTGGGACTGTGCATTCATTGCAATAGTTGTATTCAGGTTTATGTCAAACATGCTGGATCCTGTCTGAGCCACTGAAATTTATCTTGATCTCATCTGACTCTGAGGGATGTGCTTCCAACATTCATCAAGCTTTTTTTCTCCCCCCATTGAATTTAGTAGTCGTGCAATTTGGTGCTGAAGAGCAAAAGTTAAATGCCGTCCACACAGATCGACAGAATGCACCGTCCTTCACACTGTCTGAGTTGTCACAGAAAGTCTAATGTCTTTTGATAACCACCGTGCAAAGCCTTAACCATTTGTGTATCTGTTTTTCAGGCTTAGATTGTGAAAGTAGTGTACTGCCCCATGGCATAAGTACAGCTCTGATTAGTCGTAATGATACTTCCTTCTATACCTCCTGATTACTTCCACAACTGTGCTCCACTGATTTTTAGTTGGTCGCAAATCTTCCTGTATCAGCTACCATCTTTATGAAGTCTTACAATCAGATAGACACAGTTATAAAACTGAGAAAGTTCTGGTGTTCACTGGTTATTTTCTTACCATGTTCATGTATTTCAGCTGATTGGAAATCTCAGGTGTACTCAGTTTTTGGTTCATTGATCACAGGTTTTCCAACTTTTAAAGTAAAAGTTCAAATACTTTAAAAAGTAAAGTCTTTTTAAAGTATTTAATTTTGATTGTTTATAAGAGAAAATACTCTGCTTATCAACTTAAAAATAATGCAGTTGGAGAGATTATATGTTTTTGAATCATTTGACATAAAGGTGATATTGCAGAGGGGTGTACTCACTACTACTGTATACTGTACTATTAGGTTTGATGCATTAATACTGGTCTCGCTTTGATTGAGACATTTGAGACACTAAAATAATGTTTATCTCACATTTGATATTCTGTGTGAAACTCAGGTCCAACTTCCTTATTCAAATCTTTGGAAACTTGCCACAGGCTTTTAACAGAATAAAAGACTATCCTCAGAACAACAGAGCAGTGTTAAAACGATTTCCCCCCCAGCAGTCCACGGGTGCCTTGGCAGTAAAACGTGTTAGGTTTCGTTGTTATGTTTTTCTCAGCATAATGGTTTGCTCTTTGTGAGAAAAAAAACTCAGGACATCTTTTATGTCTTATATCCCACACTTCCCACTTACACGGTCTGTGTCATGCTGCCAGCCACATGTCACAGATCGCTCTACTGCTACTGGTCTGTAAAGGTCATTTCTCTCTATTTTTATTACTTCAGTGCTAGACTTGGCTTTTCCTGACCTGCATTGCACTCAGTGACTGATTGAGGTCAGAAGGTCCGTTTCTCTGTTTATTAAAACAGCAGCCATATTTCTATAAGTCAGCTTTGTTGTTATTGTTGGTACTCTCGTAAGGTCTTTTTTTCGATTTTGTCTTTACTTCGGTATAAGAGCGAGTTCATACTAAGTGTTACATGCACTTCATTGTTGGACAGCTCTTCTGCCAGATGGCCAGACAGTCACCCAGTGTAGATCAGCAAGATGTCGTTGTACATTTTTTCATTTTTTGTAACACAGATTTGCCTCATTTCTGGTTTTAAATTCATTAAATTAGCAGTACACACCTACACACATGTCTCCTGTTCTCTTCTGTTCTCACGTATGTGTCTTGTGTGTTCATAGCATATTGAGGATTTTTCTATTTGTAGAAAGCAATATGTTGTTATTGGATATCCAAATTTTTTGAAATAGACACATTTTTGTACCAACATCTGATCTGTTTCAGTTTATAGTGTTAACAGCAACAAAAGTGATTTGCCTTTTTTAAGCGAAATCATGTATTGAAGTCCTGTCCACCCACATATGTTTGTGAAAAATCTCTGACATTGTCTTGTACTATATGTCAACCAATGTCCATGGAAACATCATGTTGTCTACCTTTGACAAATACAGTAAATACAGAGATCTATTGTCAGCAATGCTAAGCATAAGGAGTCGTAGTTTGCAAAGCCATTAAGTCTATTTGCCTGTGCAGAATCGATCACTGGCCACTGCAGAACAATGCATGATGTTTAGATATACACTGATCAGCCACAACACTCTGACCACTGACAGGTGAAGTGAGTATCACTGATCCACATTGGTACTATGTGGTGTTCTGATGGAAAACCTTGGATTTTGGCATCCGTGTTGATGAGACTTAGACACCCAAATAAACATTGTCCCACAACAAACACACTCCCTCATGCAAATGGAAATCCCAAATGTCACTGTCCTACCCCTGCAGGAAAATGCACCCCACCACATGGAAAAAACATCAAACAATCAGGAACATGTTGAGGAACATGATAATGGCCCAAGATGCTGATTTGACCTCCGAACTTCCTAGATTCCATTGTGATCAAGGATCAACAGGATGCAATGGGACAAGTCTGATTGACAGAAGCCCCACTGCACAAGCCAGAGTACCCAAAGGATCCACTGCCAAATGGTTCCAGACCTCATAGGACACCCTGAGGAACTAAAGCAGAAGCCTAATAAGTCGCTCAACACTGTTTCGCAGCACAAAACAATCTTCCTGGCCACTGAACAACAATATGCATGGAGCAGGTTGCATTTGGAAGCTGATATGATTTGGACATTGATGGATTGATTCTGGTTGCAACTGAGGGACAGAAATACATCTGGGGAAGGTGCTTTGATGTGCATGTGTGTTGGTCTTTTCAATGGTGTCGGGCATTCTAGCAGTAGTATAAATTCCCTTTTAATTGGATTTGTTCTGCTGCAGTGTATGTGAGTCTGATATATGTTAGTGTTAGTCTAATGAGGGATTCAATGACAGAGGAGGGCGTACAAGGTGCAGATGATTGTGAGACACCTGATCTGTCACCTGATTTATCTCCCGATGGAAATTTCCTGTGGCTACATCTAAACCTGATTCTAGCTGTTCACCAACTCAGGAACATCAGCTCCATCTTTAACCTCCTTTATTGAAGTTCTATGTTGATAAGTTGATAGTACCTGTAAGAGAAGTATGAAAAATCACAAATGCCCCAAGTTCTATTAAATCACATACAGTACATACACTGATCAGCCACAACATTATGACCACCTGCCTAATATTGTGGGTCCCCCTTATGTGCTCAAAAATGCTCTGAACCATTGGGCATGGACAAGAGGACCTCTTGACATAAGAGGGACCAACACAATATTAGGCAGGTGGTTGTAATGTTATGCCTGATTGTTGTATGCCCTAATTAATCAATGCAAACATAAACAATAATAACCTCACAAGACAAAGTTTTTGGAGGGAAGCACTGCAGGTTCGTTTTACTAAATGGAGAACCTTATGCCACGATGATCACCTCATCAATTAACGGCTACATGATGTTTTTTTTAAATCAAAACATTAATTTTTTTAATCAAATTCGATATTTTGATTTGATTTATCAGAATTGGTTTTGGTTTGATTATTCTGTGAACAGAATCATATGTATCACCAGTCCTGAGAACCTGACTAAAATTAATTTCTATTAAATATGTAAAGATTTCATATTATATATCTTCCAGTCTACAGTATATTACTGATACAATTTTTAAAAAATAAATATCTAATCTATGAAAGTCTAAATAACTGAAACTGTGGATCGCACAATGTCCAACCTTGGTGCCGTGACGTCTCTATCAAGGAGAAAAATCCTTTTATTAAAAAACTGTGTTTGATATTTGTGCTGTGTGAGGTTTAGCAGTGAGGTATATCCAGGATGTATTTTTTAGAATTTATTGGGCACAGTTGGGTCATGCTATAAAATGGATTTATTTTGAAGCCGAGATAACAGCATTTACAGCAGCCCAGACACAATCATAGTTTCCAACCATGAACAAACACTGATGCATCACAAGTCAGATATCAAATACCATATATAGAATATATTCCCCACAAAACTATGTTTATATCCTTTTATTTGTGTCTTATTACTTAACTGAAGTTCATGCACTGATCACTTATCTTCAGCAATGAAAATAATAGTGTTTTTTTCCAACAGTTATATTAAATTGTCTCCACTCCCAACAGTCTCCACCAACATTACAAACCTGTAGGAGATAATACAAGTGGCCGAGCCTTACCAGTCCCCCTTCCAGCAACCCTGACATGTAATTACATTTTCCAGGAGGTGCATGTCAGCTATGGCAAAACTGCTGCACATCTCCGTACACTTTAAAAGCCACAGAAATAGCTGTGCAAATAAGGAACATACGGAGAAGGTGCATGTTGGTGAGGATTGATCATTCCTTGAACTCCATGACCCAAGAGGGACGCATTCAAGGAAATGTCACAGTAACAGAAATGAAAGACAGCACACATGCAAACATGGGGGATGTTGTGGTATCAGGTGTTCCAGGATATTTCCCATGACAATGGTCTCTATAGAAACTCAAGTCAGCTGCATGTTCGTATTAAGGTTTTCCAAATGTATCTTTATCTAACAACACTGGTGAGACTTTCACTGTTGAGATGTGACCTAATGAATGTACATCAGCATACAAGTCGGCATACCGCATAACAGTGATGTAAAAATAGCAGAGTACAGCAGTCCTCAACAAAAGGATGCTTTTATGATCTTACTGTAGAGCATCAGTAACACATTCAAAGAAACATCACACACAGAGAAGATATCGAATTCTGTGTCAAAATTCTCTGCATTAAAGTGTAATAAACAATGTCATAATAATACTTTTTTGTGGTGCTAAAATTTGGCAGGCTTTCTGTGGTGAAGGATCATGAGGTGCGACACTTTTCACTGCAATATTCCGCTAAAGCACAATATACTAAGATGATCTGACATGTTTTCTCAAGGTTCAAGACAAGCTTGTATCACCAGCTGCGTCCAATCGCATCTACCCGGCCTGCAAACCAACCGTGCATTCTTCTGCAGCATTGGCGCATGTATGACACTTGCTACATGAGGAACTAAAGCAGAAAACTAATAAGTCACTCAACACTGTTTTGTAGCACAAAACAATCTTCCTGGCCACTGAACAACAATATGGAGCAGGTTGCATTTGGAAGCTGATATGATTTGGACACTGATGGATTGATTCTGGTTGCACATGAGGGATGGAAATACATCAGGGGAAGGCGCTTTGATGTGCATGTGTGTCGGTCTTCTCGATGGTGTCGGGCATTCTAGCAGTAGTATAAATTCCCTCTTAATTGGATTTGTTCTGCTGCAGTGTATGGGAGTCTGATATATGTTAGTGTTAGTTTAATGAGGGATTCAATGACAGAGGAGGGCGCACAAGGCGCAGATGATTGCGAGACACCTGATCTGTCACCTGATTTATCTCCCGATGGAAATTTCCTGTGGCTACATCTAAACCTGATTCTAGCTGTTCACCGACTCAGGAACATCAGCTCCATCTTTAACCTCCTTTATTGAAGTTCTTTGAAGTTGATCAGTTGATAGTACCTGTAAGAGAAGTATGAGAAATCACAAATGCCCCACGTTCTGTTAAATCACATACATACACCGATAAGGCATAACATTATGACCACCTGCCTAATATTGTGTTGGTCAGCCTTATGTGCTCAAAAATGCTCTGAACCATTGGGAATGGACAAGAGGACCTCTCAGGGTGTCCTATGGGGACTGGATCCAGGATGATGGCAGTTGATCCTTTGGGTACTCTGGCTTGTGCATTAGGGCCTCCGTCAATCAAACTTACTCCACTGCATCCTGTTGATGCTTGATAAGCCTGAAAACGATGTAAAACACATGCCAGGCCTGTTGGTGGCGCTATGATTCCGTAACATGAACATGAAATGCAAAAGTAAAACATTTTGCTGTCATAGCGATAACAGGGTGACTAGCTTCAGCAGTACACACGCAACACTGTACGGCGCCATTGTTGTTGTCATTTTTGGCGCATTTATTGAGAGGTGGAGCTATGACGCAAGTGTGTCAGAAAAAGAAGTGGATGGGGCATAAAAACGGTACCGTGTAAACGGCGTTTTCAGATCTCTGCACTCTGGGACCTAGGTTCAGAAATTATCGTTTTCAGACCCCCAAAATGCCAGCTTAGTGAGGATGATACATGGGTTTGATGAACTATTTGTGTGTTTAGGTCTGGGCTCGTCTTCATGTGGATGGGGCCTATGCCTCATCAACACAGATTCCAGAATCCAAGGTTTTTCAGCAGAACACCACATAGTAAGATAAGAGATAAGATAAGAGATCCTTTATTTGTCCCACAAGGGGAAATTCCAAGAGTTGCAACATAATAGGACAGTACAGAAAGTAGTCATGCAAGGGGATTGTGCTATACAAGTGATAAGTGACAAAAAATAATAATACAAGATAATAAAAAAAATGTGCAAAATAAAGTAAATAAATAAAAATAAAGAGGGAAATTGTTAAGCAATATCCGTAATACTAAGTGTGCAATGAAGTAAGTACAAATAAAAATAAAAAATAAGATAAGAAATACAGTACATTGCAGTACAGTAATAATTTGTCATGTTGTCATGTTTACCAATATGATCAATGTTACTCACTTCACCTGTCAGTGGTCAGAGTGTTGTGGCTGATCAGTATATATTCCCTTTATGAGCAAATCTGTCCATATAAATCTTTCTTGCATGAGATCCATTGTGGCATCAATGCAGCCAATAAGGAAGTACTACCTTTGGAGCTTGACCATAAGTGAAGTTTTTGTGTCATATTTTAGCCTGAGGATGGCTCTAAAAGAAACATTATGGAGTATCAGCAACAGAGAAAGCAAAGACAAACACTGCAAAAATTGCCTAAAGTACTTTTCTGAGTCGAATAAATAATCACAGAATATTCCTTGTCAATCTGTCCAGCAGTGAATGCTTCATAAGAACTGCTATTTGCAGCTAAAGCCCATATTGTGCTCCGTTTTCAGCAAATTAATCAAAGTGTCACTTGTCCCCACAGTGTGCCTTTGAGTTTTTCAGCTCAAAATACTGCAACAATGTCTCATTTCACCTTGACTGTACAACACCTGGTTTTAAGGCTTTTTAAACAGGCTGTTTAAAAACAATGAGCTGCTGTTGTTGGTAGATGATTAAAAGCCAACTACCACACATGGTTCATAGTTGGGTTTCAATTCCTACTGGCTGAGAGTCTGTCTAGTTGTGGGGAGGCTTGCGGAATGGAAGAAGTAAACAACTTTTATTTCACACCTTCAGTGCTAAAACAACCACAAAAAACATTATGAATGGATTTTCAACAGACTGGACTTTTAAAGGTGCTGTATGCGACATTTAGAATCAGTGGATGTCACTAGAGCGACAGCATCTTACCAAAATAAATGTTGTGTCGGACTCGCCTTCCCCCTCCCTTAGCATACAATTTAAAACCAGTAAGGTTTTTTGCAAGCTAGTCAACAACAAATAATACAGCCAAAACCATTAGCCCTCACTAGCATTGTAAAATATATTAACTAGCCATGATTCATTTTTTTACTTGAGTTTTACTCCTCTGCGTCGCTCCGGCTCATGTGTGTCTGTTTCACCATGACAAAGCAGAAAAGACACACAAGGTAAAACAGAGACATGCACGTAATGAAATGTAAAACTTTTTAGATGGGATACATAATATTGCTGGCTTCAAGAATCTGTTAAGTATGGTATTCTGTCATTCACACATAGGCCCTTTTAAGTTAATGTTCCTCATTGCAAGATTGGACAGTACATCATATGGTGTGTTATGTGTTCCTATCCTGTAGTTCAGACTTGTGTCGTGTTAAGAATGTCATGTAAATACTATTTTGTTTGACATGGTCAGATTGGCATCCCAAATCTTACAGAAAAGTTAGCAGAGTGAACTCACTCAGACATGATGACAACATGTTCATGATGCCATCAGCTTAATGTAAAGGAATGTATGTTGGAAAGGGTCTTCAGACATACGCATGGTGAAACAGACAGCAGACAAAAATAGATGACAGCCCGCAACACAGCTGTAGAAACTCTCACAGAGCTGAAATGAAACAAGTACACATAAATTAGGTAAATTAGATACATTTTAAAACCGTTTTTAATATATTTGACTGTCTTGGGGGCATGAGTTGAATGGTCCAGTCTGCCACAAACTGCAAGTGCGGCTGAACCAGCTACCAAAGAATAGAACAGAGAAGCTGGGATCGCAAACCACACAGAAAGAGTGTGACTTTATCCTGTGCTTCTCCACTATATCGGTACGAAGCTGCTATATTAATGCTATATTTTTGTTCAAAATCTTGCATGTAGAACCTTTAATAATGGTGGGCTGTAGTTTAATACCAGTGTTGGCTTTGTCACTGCATGAGACATCAGTATGTAACGGTTGTTAGATAACTGGCTGTCTGCGTTTGGAAAGAAATCAACTCATCTTTGTGCTGCAGAGTGTCCTGCTGGGGTTCTACAATGAGGGCGGTGATGACTTTCTTCAGCCTCCTACTGTAAAATAGCCATGAGCTCATTAAAGCTCATTAAAGCTCATTAAAATTAACTACAAGGCTGTATACAGCCTGACAATGTGTATGTTGTTCAGATTAAAGGCCTGTTTCTGGTGATATTAATCAGTGACAAGCAGTGGAATTCTGTAGATACAACACGAGACAGTATGCCAGTAACACAAAAGCAGACACATTTGTTATGGAGCAGTTTCATGTGGAGACTGTCCATAAGAGAAACATGACAGTATTCATCATTCAGGATTATAAAACTATGCTACAAGACCTAAGTTTACACTGTCCTGGCAGGTGGTCTCTTGTGGTCATGCAAAAAAATGAGTTTTCCATCCAGAAAAGAAGGAAAAGGAAGCCTTCTGTCACTGTTATACCACTGAGAAACCTCTTAGGACCTGGGGAAGCCATTGCAATTGAGACTAACACATTTCAATTTTTGTTGAGTCCTTATTTGACTTAATCTTTGTCTCAACATGACTGCATACTGGGGGTTTTTCATGCACAAAAGCATAAACATCAGGGTCAGGAAATGTCCAACATTAAGGAGGCTGTGTAGAGTTTTTGGCAGTTCAGTGTCAAAATCTTTATTTAAATCTGCCAAAGTCCATCAAACATGAAATTCAGGGCTGCTGCAGGGTCAGTAAAATATTTATTACAAAAATGATAAAATTCCTATTCCTATATCCTTCATGGTAGCAGCACGTAACCTGAACTACTGTACAGGTCGTTTGTCCCTACATTGTGATCTGACTCATGGGAGCGTTTACAGAATCAGCAGCCCTACTGCCTACAGATATTTTTGACCTCTGTGTGTTTAGATTTATGCACAAAAAGAACTTGGTTAGCTTTAGGAAAAGACAGGGCTTTAGGGTTAAAACAGAGGACCTTTGTTGTCATGGTTACAAGAAATTATTTTCACGATTGGTTTGAAACTGGAAACAAACAGCGGACTTCAATGCTAAAATCCAGTGTTATGCTGACCAGTCCACCCACCTTGACCTCCCTGCTAGGCAATCAAAACTGAGTACCATTTAAGGTTAAACATTGCCTGAAGCAATATTCTGCATTTATGAGCCATTTGAGCCCATTAATTACATTGTTCAAAAACCAAATTGTACTTTAAGTGCTGTAGAATATGATTAAGCGTTGCTCTTCTTTTATTTATATGCCACTTTATTGTGACACAACTTCTGACTACTTACAACCTTATTTTCTTTTCTATATCAAAACACTGCCAAACTGATTTTACAAGATATCTTGTGCCCCATGTTCCACCTTCTTACAGGCAACAGTCTGGTGACCATATTAGAAATAAAGATCCTAATAAAAATATAAGTGTGATGCTTAAATTTGCCACAGTGAAGTTAGTGAAACTAATTCAATTTAGACAGCACTTTTTGACCATTTAACACCTCTGCTAAAAGCTGAAAAATGATTTGGCAAAAAATAACATTTTCAGCCATTGGAATCAGCTGGTTTTCCAATCTGATGACTTCAGTCGACTTCTTGGTAGGTTTTTTTATATCTCGACTTTGTCAGTGTTCAGATGAAATGTCTCTCATCTTTGAAAAGTACCCTCCAGAGTTTGCTGCTTCTGTGTTGCCTTTTACCTCCATCTCCACTGTGAAGTTGTTTTAACGTTGGAAGTTTCTGTATCATATTGTTTGTGTTGAAAGTAGCTTTCATATTTCCAACCTGCGAAATGTCAGCTTTGCAGAAGCTGTGGCATTCCGCACTGCAGAGAATTTTCGGATGCGGAGAAGGTCTGTTCGAAATGTAAATGACTGCAGCTTTGAAATACTGGACAAAACACAATACATCCATCCACAGCAGAGAAAAAGAAACAAGAAAAGCAAAACTAAGTTTTTACCTAAGTATTTTGCCCAGATTGTTAATAAGTATAATGATCAACTCAGGATTTTTATTTATCTTGTTGATGCTTGATCAGAATGGGGTGTAGGAAGTTTGGAGGTGAGATCAACATGTTGGGCCATCGTTATGTTCCTCAACAAGTTCCTGGATATTTAATGTTTTGCCATGTGGTGGGGTGCATTTTCCTGTGGGGGTAGGCCAGAGACATTTGAGATTTCCATTTGCATGAGGGAGTGTGTTTGTTGTGGGACAATATTTATTTGGGTGTCCAAGTCTCATCAACATGGATGTCAAAATCCAAGGTTTTCCATCAGAACACCACATAGTAGCAATATGATCAATGTTATTCACTTTGCCTGTCAGTGGTCATAATGTTTGTATAATTCTGCTCATTTATTTAAATTCTTAGTCTATTACAGACAAATATCAACCCAACTTAATTATAATAATTGTACCATTCTTCCAATGGAACATTTTATCACGTGAACTGCAGAAATGTATCTCTGGACTTTGAATTTGTGCTCTTCTAATAAGGCTAAAAATCCAGTGAGTCAAGCCATAATTTTTCTATTCATCTTCACAATATAACACCGACAGTCATCTGTCAGCTCAGGAGCATTATTAGGGATGAAATATTTTCCTTTATTTCAAAGACTCTCATTCATGTCTTTATTTACTGTCAGCTATTGTAACTGGTTATTCAATAAGCCTTCGCCAGCAATAAACTGAGCAGCTCCAGCTTGTAACAAATTACTGCTGCAAGGGTTCTCTCAAGAACTTAAAAATATGCCCGCATCTCTCTTGTCTTAGTCTCCTTCCACTGGCTTCCTGTGGGCTTGAGAATTAATTTTAAACTTTTATTACTTGCTTTTGAGGCACAGATAGGCATCGCCCCACCCTACATTTATGACCTTCTCTGTCTGTATATACTCTGGCCAGTACCTTGAGATCTGTAGACCAGCTGCTGGTAACTGTCCCAGGGTTTAGACTGGAGAATAGTTGGACTTTACAGCCTGGAAATTACATAATCAACTTCTACTAATCAACTTATATCTGCAGATCAGCTTTGAAGTAGTTTTACACTGGTATTTAATTTTGTTAGTCTGGTTTATTCATTTATTCTAGTTATTTATATGCTCTTTTTTTGTTCCATCTCTAATCTGCCACGGTGAATGTTCACTTTTCTTTTGCACTGTTCTTTTGTACAAGCTATATGTGTTATTTTGGACATATTGAAAACTAGCTGGTCTCGAAAATGTCTGACTTGCAATAACAGATAGGCTACCATGCCACAAACGGAAGAGCATAAGGTGTCATAATAACACCAGATCCATGAAATACAAGATTGCATTTCTCTTCTAAGGTGTAAACACTGAGTTGCGAAGAAAAGGTCTCCATTATTTTTCTCCTCTTATCCTGCAAGTTCAGTTTTTCTGATTCTATGTTTCTGCTTATGCCAGAGTGGAATGGAACCACTGGGGGAAAGAAGATTAATGGCAGCTATAAAAAGGAAGTGGAGGGGATCTCCGACTTCTAGTGAGATCAAATATTTATTATATATTCAATACTAACACAATAACAATAAAGGGATTGAAGGGGAAGAAAAACCTGAGTGAGGCAGGGAGTTGAGCGAGTGTATTAATCCAGTCTCTCGCCTGAGCATTCAAATCACTGACTCAAGTAACAAGGCTGCTGTTCTCACTGTGAGGCTGCAGTTTCTCTCAAATGAAAGCTGGAAACACTTTGAGAACACAACGCAGAGATATTTAATATCCCAGTTAATGGCACTGACCCAGAGAACATTTTGTGAAGTATTTTTTGTGACTTTTATGTTAGTCATCATTCAATTTTGCCTTGTGTTGTACTGCAGGATGTCTTCATTATGAGGAAGGTGGGAATGACTAATGGTCAACCTTCGGGAAGAAAGAAGAGAACAGATAGCAAAAAGAAGTCCTCCACCCTGAATGATTCTCTACATCACTTGTGTTTACCTCAAGAACAAGCCATACCAGTGGCAGCAAAAATTACACATATTTTTCGTCTTGGTCAATCGGAATTGAAGATTGTGATGTGGGTTAAAATACACAGCATTTGTGATCATGTTTGTAGTATTAAACACATGGCTAAGGTTATGCTTTAAAGGTTTGGGTTTAAGATGAGAAAAGAAGAGTTAAATAACTAATGTTTATAAATAACCAATAATCCAATGTTTTGTCAACCCATCCATCCACCCCAATTTGTTGCTTTATGGCTCCATCCAAATCTCCACTCAGGCCTAATCAGTAAAAATATCACAGACGTAATTTACATCACCGCTGTGCACAGCTGTAGCACTTCAATGTGCAGTTTTCAAAAGATGAATGGGACACATCATTGTGACAGCACATGGAAAGCACAAACAACTCTAATAAGTAGCTACAACAGCGAGATTTTCTCTACACTGTCTTTGCTTGGTTTCTGTGCTATTTGCAGGGGGCAGGACAACCAGAATTATATGTCACCAATTTTGCTCTGAATTATGGGAAAGTCCCTCAGGAAAGTATCACAAAAAGGGCGCAATAGTGCATTTTGGTGGTTGAGCAGTCCTGAACCCTTGCGCAAAGTTGCTAAGTCCATAACTGTGGACACTGGGAATAGGAAAGTACCTCGCATTCCTCTTTTCATGTTACTAGAGGGCCCTGTCACTCTGAAACCTAACTATGAGGAGTGATAAACTTCAGGGTTAAAGCTGCACAATTTAACAAATATTAACAATAATCACAATTTTGGACTCAAACAGATTAAATGAACATGATTTACTGCAATATTGACTTTTAAAATGTGTCATTTCAGCTTCACCACAATCATTCTCACTCATAAATATTCACACGCGATGACAACTGTTATCATAATGTTCCATCAGTGCAACCGAAAACATGACAAATGTTTGTTCATTGGTCACTGTCTAAAACTTCACACTGATTAGTTTTATGTGAACAGCTATTATTACAATAATGTACGGTAAATTGTTTAATCCAGGGGAACAGGTTGACAGCTTGGTCCACAGAATCAAACAGGTAATGTATAGATTTCATACTGAGCTGAGGATGAAGCCATGATGTCCAGTAATGGCTGTGTTTGCCCTTACATTATTGACGGATAGATCACAAAAGCTGTCATGTCAAAGATAGCCCTTGGGCAATGATCTAATATCTAACCAGGATTTCAGTGTTCATAAAGATATAAACTTCTGCAAATGTATGCAGTCTGATATGTGCTTTGATATTTACTGTATGAATGTGAAAATTAAACGGTGCTTCAGGCAGCATCTTCAGGCTCAGCAGGGGGGAGGAATCAAAGACAGTCAAGAGTTTGTTAAAGAAAACCTTCCAGCGAGCAGGTTAAGTTCACAGTCAGTTACCAGGGTAACTGTTACCATGATAACTGACCCAGAGTTTAAGTTACCTCAGAGTTTTTAACTAAACCTGCATTCTTGAAACAGGCCCCTGCAGCTATACACTGATTAGTGAAGTGGTTGCAAGTGATTGGAGAGGAGGGAAGGGAAGACAGAAAAGCAGGACATATGGGTGTGGCTGATCTGAAGTGACCGGAGAGGAAGTGGAATGAATGAAAAAAATGGCAAAATCATGACATGAAATCTGGGTTTCTTCAGATACTAAGAACTGCATTTTGACAAATTCTAAAAATTGCCAAAAAAAAATTAATTTGCTACTTGTGTTACCTTGAATATGACCCAACATCGTGTACACTACTGACAAAATCTCACAGCCAGTTAGACACTCTTTTAGATTCTTCCAGATTTGGTATTTTCCTAAATAAATAGTTGATTGAACTACAAACCAGCTGACACCTGTCAAAATCTAGCTTTAGTACATTTATACTTTCATTTTATGTGCTTACGTATTCCAGATTCTTCTCTTAAATCCACCAAAGACAAAAAAACAGCACCTTGCACAGAGTGTGAGGAACAAATAAGGGCCCGGCAGCTAATTTCTTATCCCAGACTGACCCGACCATGCACTCTGACACATTAGTCCAAGTGCCAGACAGTGGTAGGAGAGTGCAGCAGTGTCTGTCCTGTGAGACATCCCATTTCTTACACATGGTTCACCAGTGTGAGCGATTTTCTTTGAAATTCACGAGTCGCTTTTGCCTTTGTCTGACACTTTCAGGTGGTTACTGTCGCTGCTGCTAAAAGGTGAGGAGTGTAAATAAGAACACAGCTGCCTCTGTAGTGACCTGAGGATACACTCACCTAACAGCACCATACAGCCAGTTAAGACTGATTTAGTAATACTTTTTCAAACAAATCACAATAAAGACATATATAATACAAATTAAAGAAGAAGTTGACATTTTCTAATTTTGCCATAAAATGCTGCTGCTGTAAAACGAGGCAATATTTTTTTCAATAAAAGAATATAACAGTAATTTATACTGCTGTCGAAAAAGCTGATTTTCCTTGTGGGGTTGCTCATGTGTGTCATCTATCTGTAGGACTTGTATGAAAGAGGATGTTTGTCCAAATATGTCAAAAAAGCAAATTAAGTATATGCTGTCCTCACTAAAAGCTGTTGTAGGCAACGTCTTTTACAGCTATACAGCCAGCTTAGTATTATATTCTCCTGCATTGCATCCTCCAGGTTGTTGTGTTTGGCAGAATTTCACAAGAAAAATACTTCATTCTTTGTAAAACTGCAAACAAGCTGAAATACAAACATACCTTTGAGAGTACTACATAATGTCTCTATTACATTAGTAGAGAAAAGATTACTGACATAAACGCATGTGAACAGATCCTGAGAGCTATGTCAAGAAATCAACCAAGAAAATTCAACCCCAGAAATAGTAACAGAAGCATGTTAACGTAACTATAAATAGCCGATGACTTGCAGGGGAAGCCGGTTTGTGGACTTTAAGTCACACAATTAAGAAGACTGGTGCTCTGTCATTCTCACTCTGATCCGACATTATTGCCTCTTTTTAAAATCTTTTTTCCAAGGACCAATGACTACCAGTAAATGTTCTAAGAAGTTTTTTTTTTTTTTCTAAGGTATGCGCTGGGAAATGTCCAAATAAAATCCAATTGCGGAGTTTTTGCAACTGCTCATCACATTGTTTTGTATTTTCTGGAAAAATAACTGCTATTGGGCTGCACGGTGGCTCGGTGGTTAGCAGCGTCGCCTCACAGCTAGAAGATCCCTGATTTGCGCCCCGGTTAGGACGCCTGGGATCTTTCTGTGTGGAGTTTGCATGTTCTCCCTGTGCATGCGTGGGTTCTCACCGGGCACTCCGGCTTCCTCCCACAGTCCAAAAACATGCTGAGGTTAATTGATTATTCTAAAATTGTCCATAGGCGTGAATGAGAGTGTGCTTGTTTGTCTCTATATGTAGCCCTGTGACAGACTGGCGACCTGTTCAGAGTGTCCCCTGCCTTCGCCCTGAGTCGACTGGGATAGGCTCCAGTCCTCCCGCGACCCTACAGAGGATTAAGCGGTGTACAGATAATGGATGGATGGATAACTTCTATTTGTAACTTTTGTACTGTATGTGTGTAAACAAATAAAAAATAAAGATCACTACCAAGCACTTGGTCTAGTTTTTAATGCATGTAAAGGAAAAATAGCCCTGATTTTCCTTGAAATGAAAAGGGAACCATTCAATTTGAGCTGTGTTTATGTGGTTATAGCCAGTACCATGTTTTGTCCTTTATCCATTATTTGACTTGGATTAGCTGTGTTTTGTATCCAGATTTGTGTAGTTTTGTCCTTATTAGGTTTTGCTCTCTGTTCTTTATTGATTTGCTGTAAGGTGTTTTATTTCTTGTGTTGTATTATGTACAAAATTAATTCAAACCAAAAGCTGTGAGGGTTTTGATCAGTTAAACACACCTGCAGGGGCTTTACCTTGGTCAACATTCACCAACAGCAGGCATAACAGTGATCCTATCGCCAAATTATTCCAAGATATTCTTCCTCCAGTTTGCAGTGATAAAACCACCCGGCTGTATGCAGCTCCTCCCCGTTTAATGCAGAGCCTCCTGCTCCATACTGATATGGTATCATACATGATTGATCACAGAATAATTTGGGCCCAGGAGGTAGAAGAAGCCTGAAGGTTGAAGGTGCTGTCCTTTGATCAAAAGGTGTGGTTTGATATCGCAGCAGAACAGCCTCCTAAAGTGGCATTGCTTTGTTTTTTTCCTGACTCGTTTAACCTTTGACTTGTCCTTTGTGCTGCTTGCTCATTCAGAATATTGTCACTCTTACTCGATAAATAAGTAGCAATCATTCATTTCTTTCACTGGTTTCGTCCTGAATAAAAAGAGCACAAAGATTCTGATACTATTGATTCTTATGGCCCACCAAGAACATCATCATTTTACTTGTCAGCCCTCATACATTATGCAATTAAGAGAGATTAATGTCATCATTATAGGGAAGTAGGAGAGCAACGTTCAGGATTCATTTGTTAATTTTCTGACTAATGTTCCTCCATTAAATCATTCTTAAAAGTCAAATGTCTGTCTTAAGAATGACAGAATTACACATCATAAATGAGACTGCGGTGAGGTTCAGTTACATTAAAAATGCGCATAAAAGTATCTCAGAACACCAGAGAGGCTCACTTGTAGTTTGCTTTCTTTATCTGAGACTGTTCTCACCCGGCTATGTTCACCTCTTTATCGATAAATCCAGAGGAAACCAATCAGTTAGTCAAACTCTAAGCATGTCTTAAGGATATAAAAGAACCTCACACATCTCATCTGCACAAATTATGGAATGCTTTTCTCCACCTGGCAAAAACTTGTAGGTCTATAAAGTGTTACAAAAGATGCCTCATAAAACATCTTACTGCTGTTGTGTAAAGGGTTTTTCCTCCTTCGGTATTACTGTTTATGTTTTAGTTTGTTTACTTCTGTGTTACATTTTATTGATGCTCAAGAGTCAATGTAGCATAAATTGTTATCCCCCTTGTGTTCGTATTTCTCCCGCATTAACTTCTCTTTATTGGCTTCCAGTAAAATCCAGGATATAATTTAAAATCCTTGCTCTCACATAGAAATTTTCTAATGAGCAAGGTTTACCATATCTAAAATACCTCATGGTACCATATTATCCCAGCAGGTATCAGCAGGTAAACAAGATGAAGCTCATAGCAAAACATAGTCAAAATGCCAATGTCCACTCTGAGGACAACCAGGAGAACTTGGGGGACATATATATATACACACACACAACACACACACACACACACACACACACACACATGTACATATGAAAAATGGCCATTCGTACAGGAAATGTGTCCCATGGATGAAGAGAAGCACCACTGGTATTTTTGAATGTCAGCTAACAACATGAAGCACAGCAAAATTGGAGCACTTAAATGCCATCGCACTACAGTTGGGGTTGTTTGTGCTGAATGTTCTCCCTCAGGGCATTACAGTTGATGTTAACAATCTGATCTTGGCAGATGATTTCACAGTGCACAATCCCGTAACTGTGGACAAAAATAACGAATATGCTCCTGGTGTCCTCCTGACCTGAAGTTGTCTTCTGCAGTCTTGGAGACTGGGCTCATCCACTGCAAAGACTGGTGTTTGGTCTCTGAATCTTAACCTCTTATCACCTTTGAAGACTTTTGACATCAAGGTTGGTTCATCACAGGTTGCTGACTGACATAGAATGTGATATGAAGCAATCTCAGAACTTTTTGATCACATCCCCTTCCATGGTCATCATTTAAGCAGTGGAAAAGCATAAAACTGGCAGTTGATGGTTGATTTAGGGAGACAGCTGAACCCACCCCAGATCTGGTACAAACATCTTAGGCAACAAAACAAGTAGTTTTTCTGGAACTCACTGTTCCCCGTGAAAACCGAGTATAGGAAACCTATTAGCAGAAAGAGGTGAAACCTACCAACAGGGATGGAAAGCCCATTAAGTCTCTCCATCCAGTTGGTGTAAAAGTCCTGGTTGAATAGCAGAGGAGCCTAAGAACATCACTGCAACCACTGTAAAGGTTTCACGGTGGCTGAGGATCAAGAGGGGGGATCCATGGAGCAACACACTAATTGGACACTAGCAAGGGACTTATCTTCCCTGGGTGACCTGGCTGGGGGAGAGCGTCTAATGATCAGAGACCTGAAAAAATATGATACGTACCATGTGAAATAATGATGTGTCCAGGTAGTACCATTTGGGTGTATTGTAGAATGGGATCTCTAATGAATCTGCCCATCACCAAGGTCACTTTGTGGTCTTACCTGTGCCTGAAGACAAGAGGAAAACCCTCACATTTCAATTCACCGTGGAGGTCTGGAATCTGGTCTTTGACAGGCCTTTATGGGCTAACACTAGAAAACTAAAGGTTTAACAGCAATTTTTGAAGACTTTTCTTGATTCCTTAACTCTGGAAAAGTTCTTTTCTATAATTCCCACAGAATAAGAGTGGTGTAATTGCCTTTTGCTGGTATCACATCTTACTTAGCGACCAATTCCTAAAAGTAATGAATTGCTTATGCTTGGATTTTCATAAAAAAGCCTGGAAGCCTGTTTTACAAAAGAGGTGGGGTATGTATTAGGAAGGAAGAGTCTACTGGAAGATGGTATAATGTTGAACTATAGGAAATAGAGGATCCAGTGTCACTAAAAGTACATATATTATGGCCTCTGCTGTTTTTACACGGACATTCAGTTTTTAATTCTGCTTTGTTTGTCCTCTAACTTTGTGGAAATGTCCTGCCAGAGTACTTTCTAAATTATTTAGATAATGAATTCTGACCTGTGTTTATAGGTCATATTAAAGACCAATCAGACAACACAAGCACAAAGGCGGAAAACTCTAAATAAGGTCAGCAAAATAATAATACAACTGAAACTTAAGGATAATTGACCAGGTCTGACCTTACAGAGGACACACAGCAGGTATGCAGCTTATACACAGAAGTTAGTCTAAGACAGATACAAAAGAGAGAATATTTTCAAAAGTAACAACAACTAGCGAACCCTAAAGAGACCCAAAAATGAAAAATATCAAAATAACAGCAGTCACAATGAAGAATTACCTTAAATGCAAAGAACAGACAGAGCTTCTTTAACTGTTCCCAGGAGCGCCTGTTCTTTCATCCCTCAGTGTGTCTTTTGCTTAAATGCCTCTTTCTCCAGGTATCAGTTTTTTTTTGCCAGGAGCTAAGTAATAATTGCCAGTTAAACAACCATAAGACAGTAAAATAGCTAAAATGTGGGCACTGTCCTCAGTAACATATGAAAACAGAAGACGATGTGTCGTGCCATTATTTGGGAGATGTTTGGGCATTTAATGTGACCAGTTCATTTCTAATGCTGGTGTTGGATAGCAGCTTGTGGGATAAGTGCACCCACACTTAACCATTAGCTTGGGGGTCATTTTTGCAAATTATCTTCTTGATCTTACAATGTGAGTAAAGAAGATGTGGATGCATAACAACAATCCTCTACAGATCACTATCATTCATGTTTGCTAAGTCACACTCACTTTGCTTGATCCAGTCATATCCCCAGTGAAGATACCTCCTCCGCACATTCCAGTAGACTTAGAAACAACACAGTACATTGGTTTTGTTTGAATTTGTATTGTACGATTAAAGGTTTGAACTCAAACACTGTTTTTCTCAGAATCTCTGCACACAATAGTAAATAGTCTCAGGAAACACTAGGCTGCTCACATGAATGAGACCTCCAAAACATGCTGCTTGATGTGAAACTGAAGACTTAAATGAATGATCACCTAGAGAAAAACTGACTGAAACAATTAATAACAAAGTTGACGGAGAGAAAATGAATCAGCAACAGTTCTGATAAAGAATTAATTGTCATCAGTGGTCATTTTTCAACTGTTTTCTCCAATGGGAAAATGTCAACATTTGCATCTTTTTGGACTCAACTGAATGTTCTTAGGTTTGAGGCTAGCGAGAGAAAAAAAAATCCTGAGCTTAGGGAAAGTCACTACCGGGAGCTGACTCACCTGCAGAAATTCTGTCCTGAAATAACCTGGCAACGGCATCATTTCACCAGCTGGAAGCAGAACATGCTGCATTTGTTGTGCTGTTTAATGGACCGGAGAGGGATTCCCCATCACTTTGTGAAGCGCTCGACAAAACATGATGCCCCAGTAACATATTTCTCAGTGTGACAACCAGCGCAGCGATGTGATTCTTCTCAGCTGTCAGATCATCAGTGGTGAGACACATAACAGAATCTTTCCATATATGCCTATAGTTGGCCAATATATGAAGATATTATTCTGCTGTATGTCTGCAAACTTCCAGAGAGTGCCTTTACCTCCAGGAGATGTGTGACTGTGTGTGGTCATTGAGCTGCAGTGTCATATATCTTTACACTAATTCTGCTGCAGTCCACCTAGGTAGGTGTAAAAGTGTAATTGGGCCCTTTTGATCCTCACAGCTGTTTAATTATTTCCCCAGATGCCCCCAAATCAATAAACTCACCACAGGATGTAAACTGGCAGCAATATTAATAAGTGGCAAATCATTTAAGTCATTCTTTAAACAAAAAATACCAAAAATCAACTGGCACCGGCGTTTCAGTTGTGAACATTTGTTCTTTTGAAAATGTTAACTTCAGGAAAAAAATGATGGGCTTCCTTTTGACTCATATTTGACATTTGAAATGGTTAACAATCAACCTATTATTAAAGACAACAACTTGCCAGATGTCCTGATGATGACAATAATTGTTGGTTGCGGTCTTACAGTCTTCCTATGGAATAATGCATCCTCACCCAGTGTCTTCTCTGTTTCTTAAACACTTTACAAACTCTAAAAGGAGAGCTGAAAAAATAGAACAACAAATGAGCTCAGTGCAAACTGAAATAATAAGACATTTAATGCAGTTCAGCGATGAGTCAGGTCCAGCCTCTCTTGTTCACTTCTTCTCACTTTATCCCATTTTCCAGTCTCTTAAAGCATTCAGAGCCTCTTTTACACCTAATTAAAAAACTGTTTTCCTCATTATGTCTCTTGCTTTTCTCGCAGGGAACCGCAACACCAACTTCACGAACCACAAGAGCGCTCTGGACACCATTTGCAGAATGCTCTACCAGTCTCTGCTCCATGGAGTCTGTGCTACAACTTTCCCAACAAATTGTCATCTTTTATTCATGTGGTGAATGGAAACTTGATTTTTACCCAGAGTACCTCTAGGAGACTAGGGCTACAAGACAGTGGTGTGATTTTGTAATCAATCCAATTATGTAGCCCTGAACAATGTGGTGTAAACATATTGTCTGGAGCCTCTGGGCAATAAACAATTTCAGTTTTTTTCCAGTTGGTTAATGTACTTGCAGTGAAGCGATGGGGTGATGGAGACACTTACTGTATTTTAAAATTCTCCCAAGTGTTGCTGATCTGCAGAGCTAAAGGACGTTAATTTCAGCCTTACAGCGTTGCAGCTGTTGCTGACTCTAATGGGGATGTTTGTCCAACTGGAAATATCCAAAAATAGCTTAGCGCTTAGAGGTTAAATTAAATAGTGACACCACTGCTTTTGCATAGAGGAACATGATTTTATCTGCATTCCGTGCAATTTGTGTATGCGCTTCAATAAGATTTCTGTCTATGGAATGTGCTGCTCCTGACCTGAAATGCACAGTACAGGCTCCTCTCATACCACTATTTTTAGTCTCCTCTGTCCTCCTGCCTGTGACCTGGAAACTGACAAATGTGTGTATTTAATATATATCACTAAATCATAATATATGCCACTTGTCATTAGTATTCTAATTGTGTTATTTGATACTTATTTGATATATGGGATAAATATATATAAAAACTCTTGTGCTTATCTGGCAGAGATCATAAAATTCTCCACCCAACAATACTGTGATTAGTTTAAAGAAATACAAACAAGCAAGAGTGTTTTCCCCTATAGCAGAATGATTACAAGGTGCAGCCTGACCATTCTGTTCTGCAGGATGGTCTGGCTACAGTGCCTATAAAACATATTTGCTTAATTGGTTTTCAGCAATGAAATCTGGTCAGTATCATTTGTCTTTCTGACATATTATATAGTTTTTACAAAAAAGATTGCATCAGTATTTACCCTCTTCAAGTCAGTATTTGTAAGATGCATCTTTGGCTGCAATTTCAGCATTGAGCCTGTGTGGAAAGGTCTTAATCAGCCTTCCGCATTTGGACATTGTAATTATATCTCATTCTTCTTTGCAAATCTGCTCAAGCTCTGTCAGGTTACACAGGGATCATCAGTGAACAGCTCTTTTCAAGTCCAGCCAGAAATTCTCAATTGTATTGAGACCAAGGCTGTGACTTCACTCCAGAACGTTCACCTTTAAATGTGTTGTCTTTATGCCATTTCTGTTTAGCTTTGGCGGGATGCTTCGGGTCATTGTCTTGCTGGAAAACGAATCTTCTTCCAAGTCCAGTTCTCTTCCAGACTCCATCAGGTTGTCCTCCAGGATTTCCTAATATTTACTTACTACTATTTTAACCTCTACCTTCACAAGCCGCTTAGCAGCTTCCCCACATCATCATGCTGTCACCACCATGCTTCACAGTGATGATGGTGTGTTTGTGATGATTCTGTGCAGTGCTTTGTGTCTTCCAAACATGTCATCTAGTCTGATGGCTTAAAAGCTCAGTTTTGGTCTCATCAGAACAAAGAACTTTCTTGTAGTTAACTTCAGTGTTACCCACATGCCTTCTGGCAAACTATAGCAGAGATTTAATATGAGCATGAATATGAATTACTGTGTGAAGGTGTGGGGGAACACATACAAAACAAATCCTACAGAAAAGAGCAATAAGAATCATAAACAAAACCACCTACAGAGAGCCAACAAACCAACTCTTCATCAAACTTCATACATTAAAATGTAAGGATCTGGTTGACTACAAAACTATTCAAATCATGTACAAATTTAACAATCAACAATGACCAAACAGCATCCAAAGATTTTTTCAGCTGAGAGAAGGAAAACATCATCTCCGAGGAATTTTCATGTTCATAAAAAAACCCAGTAAGAAACCAATATGAAACTTCACTGTGTCTCAGCAGAAGGAGTGAAATTATGGAACAGCTGCAGTGATGAACTGAAATCATGTAACACAATAGGCAGATTTAAACACACCTTTAAAACAGAAATATTAAACAGATATAGAAAGGAAAACTAGGTGGAAATTAGTAACATCATGGGTACTGTGTGTCCAGTGATGTGTCATTTTGTTTTTGTTTTTTAATTTCGGTTTGGATGCTGTCTGTTGTTGCATTTTGGTGCCAACTATATTATTGGCAATGACTTGAACAGTGTTTCAGGGTGAATTTAAGTGACACATTTTGAGAAGGAATAAGGGGTAGGACCAGATAAGTTTTTTACTTCTTTGAAGTATATATTTGATTTTGAAAGGAGTAATGGTTGCATGAAAAAAATGTTGTAAATTTGCATTTGCTATTATATTTTATTTTGTTAATACGTATATATACATACATATATGTATACTTTTCATTCAAGTTCGAAATAAAGTCATCAACTAAAGCCCTGCCCAACATAGTTGTGCTTGGTTTACTGAAATACAAACAGGCCAGAGCAGTTTTGAGATTCAGTTAGACCATTCTACATAGAGCTGTCTCAGCATAATGAGATGCAGTCAGACCATTCTACACATTTACAAATTGGTCTAGCCTTTTCAGACATTTTATTTCTGTATTGTGGTATTGCGGAGCTGGTTTCTAGGACTGAATTGTTGTGCTGCAATGCACCATGGGAGTTTCGGATGCTGGGGTTATAAATGATGTTATTGTGGTTATTGGTGTAGGAGAGTTGTTGGTGTTTGTGTCTTGTTGTGCTTTTGTGGTTTTTGTGGTTTGGTTGGTCGGGACACTTTGGTCGGGTGTTGTGTTGTAGGTGTCCTGAGTAAGGAGTGTGGTGTGTTTGGTGTCTTCGGGCCGCTGCGCTTGTGTTGTATGTGTTTCCTGTGCTCAAATAAAAAGCACCTGCTTGGGACAGTGAGCAAAAAAGACAGAAGCTTTAGTGCTAGCTTAAGCTAGAACATAATTTTTTCACACAGCTTGTCACAATATGATTAATTTTATACTTATAAAGAAAATAGCTGCTGCTCCTTCAGAGACCTGTTTGCTCTGCAGTGGAATAGAAATGAGAACTGCTTTTTTTTTTATTGAAAAATGATCCTCTGAATTACAAACATTACATTTGGGCTATTTACTACATTGTGGAGTCATAAATGTGCAGAGCGGTTAAAATTCCGACAGGACCTGAAGGCAGCAGCAGAGTGACGCCAGCCTCGGCAGGAGAAGAGACGAGCAGCAGCGATGAGGAGGAAACTGGCTCATGAACTTCTCGTGGTCGCTTTGCACAGTCAGAGGGTGAGCAGGTGACTTTCTGAGCCTAATATTTCCCCTCGGATTTAATAAGTTGATTTATTTTTTCTACTGTCTGTGCATCATGTGAAGAGAGCTGCCGCTTTGTGCAACAGGAGACAGACGGTTGCATCTTTTTTTTTTAACACGAAGAGGAGGAGATGAGATGAAAGAAGGGTTTTGGTGACTGAACATCAATGGTGAGTGAAGTGAACTTGGAGCCTGGGGGGGGGGTTGTAGGCTGTTTGATGGGTAGATTTAGCGGAGTGTGATGCTGCTACAGGTGCCCTCCCTGTCTGTCAGCACACAGCCTGCTGCTCCGGCACTGTAATTCATAAAAAAAAAACAAGGCTGATACTGTCAGTTCCCTCCTGCAGCTGCCTTCCACTGACTCACCGTCCTCTGTTTTAGGAAAAATCATGCAGCTGTTGGTCCACAAACAAGACCTGTGGTGCCATAAATTACAATCTGAGTTGATGATGATCATGTTTGTGGCAAATTTCATTCATCAGCTTGAAGAACTTCAGGTTTCTGCAGTGTTTGTGATGCAGAATTGGAAAAAAAACCAACACTTTGCTGCACTTTCTTCTATTTTATATACAAAAATAAAAATTAATACATTCATTTAGCAGTGGGAAAAGTTAATGAGTCAATTTAGTCAATGAGGAAATCAACTATAATATGTAGCTTAGGATTTTGATTCAACTTGTTGGAGTTTTGGATTGATGCTCAGACAACACAAGCCTTTTAAGATATAATCTTGGATGCTTTTTTTCCCCACCATATTATGACTAAACAGTTAATTTCAGAATTAGTTGGTAGATGAGTCAGTAGTTAATGAAAGTCATTATCATCATAGAAGCCAGAGATGCAGTCAGGATTTCAGTAACACTGGGATCAAGTCTTCTCCTCTCCATCATTGGAAAATTGGGTTTTCCATTATTTATTTGTTCAGCTGTTCTTTTTTTAGTGATCCTAAAGTCCCAAAAGATAATGTTTTTTGTCTCGTGTGTACAGTTTAAAACTACAGGTGCATAGGCAAAAATATTATTAATCTTAAGGAAGTCAAAGACAAATATTTGCTTATTTTGTTCGCTCAGAAGTGGTAAAAATTCAACAGTTAGGGTTTTGTCATTTTTATTAGAAGTCCCTCAAGACTGCAAAAAAGTAGAAAATCACAGTGTCCTCTGTGGCTCTGGTATTTCAGCAGCAGCGATTTGTTTGTTTGTGTCTATAGATTAATATTTCTGCAGTTGCCATTTCTTATTCATGCTTTGTCAAATGAATATCTGCTGGAAGGAGGACCGCGGCAGACTGAGGTCAGGGAGGTACGAAGTAGAGCTGAATGGTCGTTCTAGTGCTGAGTGAATTGGCTCAGATGGAAAGTGGGCACCCTGAGTCACCGTGTGTGTGTGTGTGTGTGTGTGTGTGTGTGTGTGTGTGTGTGTGTGTGTGTGCGAGCGTGCGTGCGTGCGTGCGCTCACCAGGCAGATAGAAAGGCAGAATGAGAAGGTAGGTGAGGCTACTATAGGACTCTATTTCTATACTCTACTTACCGACAGTTTACCTTTACTTAACCAGTCAATGAAGTTAAAGCCAAGCAGGTTGCAGGCTTTGGTGTCCACAGAAAGACTGTCCTCCTAAGAAGAACTACATTAATATTTGCAGCAGAAAATCCAATAGGTGTTCAGGCCCTCTAGTGGTTGTAGGAGTTCTGGCTCCTCAGTGAGAGAGGAGTGATGCAAGTGTTAAGTCAGCATAAGGCATTGTTTTCAGTTGGAAAGCTGTAGTTACTGTTTCATGTTAACTAATGCTAGACATGTTTGATGCATTCTAGAGGTGGAATTTAATGTTTGCTTCATTAGAACCTGTTGGATAAAAAGCTGTGTCCATCACCGTGAAGTCAAAAACCATCTCAAACAAGACGATTAACAAAAACCCAAAACGTTTTATTCAAATTTTGCTGTTTCCTTTCACTTTTTAAAATGTGATACTTCAAAATGTGCACAGAATATCTCATGGAAATGCAGCTATGGAAGAATGGGTGTGTCAAAAAAAAATTGTAATCAGGCCATTGTTTGAACCTTCCAACAACCAGCATTGGTTTTGTTTTAATATGACTAAGACTGTCCCCTAAACTTACCCACATTGTGATTCCTGCAACTGTGACAACAAGGAGCACTTATCTTAAAGACCTAATTGACCTATTTACCATTAATAAAGCTATTGTGGTTTATGTTAACTTTGCACCTTTGTTGTAGAATAGTGTATAATGTGACAACTAGTTCCCTGCAGCTTTTCAAAAAAAGAGTTTAAAAATGAATCTTTGTAAACATTTTAAAGTCTGAATGTAAGTTGTCGCCTGGAACTTCCATTTTTCTATGGGATTTTTAGGGACAACCTGTCAGTTTACCTAATCACCTGCATATTCAGAATTTACATGTATGTGGCTGTGGATAGCTTTAGGGCAGCAGAGCAGTGAGTGCAGAAACAGTTTCCAGAGGTACCTTTCAGTCCATTTTGCTGTTCTTTGCATGCATCTACCAAGCCTTAACTGGTTGACTTGCAATCATCCTGACAATGGTCAACAGGGTAATAGGCCTTAAGAATTTCAAGAAAACCATGTAAAACCACATAGGTGATACAGAATGACTGTCTGTATGCTGTTTTGTGCAGTTCCTTGTTTCCCACATTATAGGGGGTGCAAAGTTAGAACCTCAATAGCTACAGTAATGGGGAATAAACCAGACTGAAATAAACCAGAATTATTCTATGACAAGATAGTCATTCCAACTCAAATCACAATGTTGCTTAATCTTAACCAAGTTGTTTTTTTTAACCCAACCAAACCTGAACCATAGAAGCGTTACACCATATAATAATAATATTATTTGCCATCCTGTCAAGGGGTTAGGGGCGAATGATCAGAAGAAGAGACATGGACTGATGTTTTTCGTCATTTAATAAGGAGGACTTGTTGTGTGTCTTAACTAGGTTTGAAAAAGTAGAGCTGCTTCTGATGCAGGTATGATTTCAGTAGGTGATGTAAACCTGAAAGGGCAGAGCCAAATAAACACACACTTAACGGGACCAGCATTCAAATTAAAATACTGAAACCAGCTAATTAATGTGTACATTTTAATGTAATTAAATTTTAATTGCAAAACAGCATAGAGGTCAGGACCACGGCGTCCCCAGTGGCAGCTAAAGTCGTCAAAAGGTGAGGTTGTAAAAGACAACAACTCTGTTTTCTGGAAACTGGAGCTTATAAACTTTCCATCTCTGAGAAATGGAAATTTTAAAACTAAGATCTGACTGTTCAAACCCACACTGTTCAGAGACTGAAGCGGATATTGTAACACTGCTATAGTATCCATATTTAGCTTCAGCGTAGACTGCTCATCTTCCATTCTCCTTCTTGCTGTTTACTTTGATTAACTACTGTGAAAAGATGTGATCAGTCAATCACTGTCATCTCCTGAGGTGACTCAGACAGATCCTGATGTATGTCAACTCGTGATCAATTCATTTCCTAGATGACACTTCAAACAATAGCCCATACTGCTCTAAATATGTGGTATTTGCTGTTTTAGTTTTCAGTTCCTCCACAGATTCTCAGTGGGATTCAGGTCTAGACTCTGGTTTGGGCCTCTACAAAATGTTAGCATTGTTTTCTGTTAATCTTGTTTGAAGTTCTACAGCTGCACAAGGTTTCCACTAAAGTCATCTTTTCTTATTATGCCATTCTATTTGACAAGGTTGTCTGGCCCATTGGCTGACAAAACATCCTAAAAAAGATTACGTTTCCACAACAAATCTTGACCATTAGGATGAAATGTCCATGTAACCAAACAGTTCAGGATTGATAGACATGAGCAGAGCAAGCTTCTCCTCCATTTTTTGGTTACTAGATGACGAATCCCAGTCATATGATTGGTTGCATTAAAAAGAGTGACAGTGATGACACCAAATCAGACACCAGCACCTTTCTGAAAAAGGACAAAAACTAAATGCACATCCAGTCTAAATCTAAATTTTGCATGGCTTTGGATAATTTCTGGGTTTACATGTTCTCATTGTGGTTAAGTGTAACATGCTGGCAGGAGAGGAAACAGTTGAACAGATTGTACACCGTTTCCACAGCTCATAATAAATACATGCATTTAAGTCACCAGAGACTCACTAGAGAGCGTCTTCGATCGACATCCTCAAAGTACCACTGACACAAACATCAGACATTAGTGTCGACACTTTGACAGGGTCTTGAAAACTTCCCAGTCCTGCTGTGAGTGCCTGGCCTAGACACTGGCTTAAAGCAATGTTTATGTCTTGTTCTTGACTTGTCTTGCTGTATCCTTCACCAGCTGCGCTGTATTATGGCAGTCTGTAGGATCAGTCCACATTTCTGCAGCAGGCTGTTTCCCTCTCTGCTGAGTCATTACAGATAAGACTCAGGAGTGTGATGGAGATCTGGAAACAATGGCAGTATCATTCTTCCCAATCACAGCAGGGGATTAAGCTATCTGCACTACTCAAAACAAACTTCTGTCTGATTGCCAAACAAATGACTAGATTTCTTCTAAATTTCATCTCAAAAACTAGGATTTAGGCGACTAACTTTTAAAATGATAGTGGATTAAAGAGATTGGAGCAACACAGTGACAAACAGTTTCCACTGAGGGTTACAGTGGACACACTGAGGACACTGACCCAGCAGCTGGTCATTTTTCACTCGTAGTGACTCATTAAGTTAGAATTACCAAAACAGGCGTGAGCAAGTTATGGAATTTCAAGTTGTGTGAGGCCATCTGGAGAAAGTTTTTTTATTCATTTATTTTTTACCCCTTTTCACCTCCAATATTGGTCTAAAAACATCACAGAAGAAGTACAAGAGACAGTTTGCTTGCCATTCTCTTTCACTTTGCTCTAAAATTTTCATCTATTAGGCTGAAGGATGTCCTGATCAAGGTTTTTTTGGCACTCGATCTGATCCAGGTCATTTAATATTTAGTTTTTGCTTATACCCGATACCATATCCTAGACACCTAAAGTATTGCAGTTTAACTGTAGATCAGTGTTAATGCTAAAGCTACCAGAGGAGGTGGGCACTTCCTTGTTAGCAAGCTGAGAGCAGTATCGGATTTAATTAAGTAAAGGAACACTGTGATAGAGACTTGTGTGAGGCTTACTGACCACAGGCCAGTGAACAAGCATTAAATTATTCTAGGAAACAGTAGAACAGTGATTTTGTATCTCAGTAGAACATCTGATGGATGCTGTAGCAGTAGGATTCATGTTTCTGTGTGATAATAAACAGCACATTAAGAAGTCAAAAATTCCCATGTCTGGTCTTGATGTCAATGTTAGAACTGGGCTCTTGACATCCCTAACTCAGCTACAAACTGAAATGCCCATAAAAATATATCTTTACTGCGGAGAAAACAGAGACTAAGTTCTCAGATTAATAATACGTGCTAATAATAAATTTGATCAAACAGCAGCAGGATCCATATGAGCACTTCCAACGCAAGAGATTTGCGTGCATTGATGCACATAAATGCATGTGCCAGTAACTGTATTAATTACTTGTGATTATAAATTATCCCCAACATGCACACAGAATCAGTCCTTGTCAGAATCTAATAGCAGGTTGCACTGTGTACTTTTCTTCACATTAGATAAGGTCAGGTAGGTGAGCCAGAATCACAGTTTACAAGCTGCAGTAAAATGATTTGTTATGTAGCAGCTGTCCTTTGAGTGAATACTGGGGTTCTTTCCATCACTGTGGTGGATAAGTCTGAATGCAACTGTGAGGAACTTTAGTGGTAAAGTGGCCTATATGTCTGAATGACAGAGTGCTTTAACTTAAAAAGACGGATGAAGCCAGCAATGGTACGTATGTCATGTTCTGCAGCACTTTGCTGTTTGTTTGTTTAAAACTAACATCAGGAAATAACAATTGCAGATATGTCGGTATCTTTGTATGAGTCTGTGTAAATCTATGGTAGAGAAATACAAAAGACCCAGAATTCAGAATCTATTGCCCCTTAGGGTCTGGGGTTGTTTTCTGTTTGTCAATTGGTTATCCAACTTCCCTATTTTCAGTACATCATGGACAGCTATGGCTGCAGGCCCCACTGACATCCTCTCCTCTTGGTTCTCTTGGGGGGTTACCAGGGACATAAAATGTGAAAACAACAAAGTATAACTTTGTGTGACACAGTGTGACATACCATCAGCAGCACAACACAGAGGTGAACATAATAGTCAAGTTAGTCAGATGTCTGGTCTGTGATGTGGGTTTTTTTTGTATGGTTATTGTTTAATCTGGGATACAGTGCTGTAAAAAAACATTTAGATTCGTATCCATTACCAAATAACATCAGAGAGAGTGTCCAATCATCCCAGACTCACTCTGCAGCAGAATAACCCAAATGTCCAGCCAGAGTCATTGAAAACTATCCTCCATTCAAGTAAAGGAAGAAGTCCTGTAACAGATGGTGTGACCCCTACAGAGGTCTGATCTCAATATCATGGAGTCAGTGCGGGATTATATGAGGAGACAGAAGACAATGAGACAGCCTAAATCCACAGAGGAAATGCATACCTTGGAGAACTTGGTTTAGAGGTAGCTTGCTCACAACTCGTATTGATTTGATTTAGGGTTGTTGGGTGACTTATTTTTCTTTGCATGAAGTTCTCTGACAAAAATGATTACTGGCTTTTGCAGCACCAGAGGCAATAAAAGCTGCCCGGAAATGTGCTGTCATGTGACCCCAGCAGATTGGCCAACACTATGTATTAATCTATAATGTGTTAGGCTAAAATGTAAATGAATGATAGTCATTTTTGCAAAGTTTCCACCTGCATTTGTTTGTGTACAAAAAAAAATTCTGCGTTTAATGAATGCAATCATTTCCTGATCCCAGTTTGACTTAATGGCTGCTTTTATTGTCAGAAATGTGTGAAATATTGCAACGCACTTGCCATCCATTCTATTTTTCTTGAAATAATTTGAATGAATGAGATGTTGTATTTTGCTCTGTTTACTTCAGAGTGACAAAATGCTATTCCATTGTGCACCTCTGATTGAATCTGTGCTGGTTCCTGCCCCCACCTCCTCCACTCTTGTCCTTTCTTCAAGCAATGCTCACCTGTTTGTTTTATTTATAGAGTATTTAACAAATCACATTCACTGCTCAGCTGGTAACTTTATGTGCCTTATCAGCATGCGATAAAGAATTGATAAGTTACATTTTCAAGCCCTTATGAGTCTGACAGTTATCACTTAGACATGGTCAAACCTGCAGCAGGACTCCAGCGTTATCACTCCAGAGTTAACAAAAAACATTTAGGTAGTTCATTTAGCTTACTTAGAGCATGTAAACAGGACACATCTGCTTCCTTCTCACTTTTTGCCTGTTCACCACCATCCTCTTCATCACCTGCAGACTGATTAAATACACTGCTACACTGTAACACACTTTGTTGTGTCACCCAGCAAAGCTTTGCTCTTTGTTTTCCTTTCTATTCATGTTTGGCAAGAAGTGCTAGGTACTTTAAGTTGTGATGGCAACTGCTGACTACCATTGTGTATTTATCAGCCATGTTGCAGCAGCTAAGATGAACTATATATCTGAATATCGGTTATAAAACGCAGGAATTGGATAAAAAATGACCTGCCCTCAAAAGACTAGCATAGCAGGAAAATTCCCAAACTGTCCGATGGCCTGTCCATGCCTGTGCAGTACTACATGTATGGGAATTGGGGTGAGATGGGGTGCATGAAATCAGTGACGAGTTCATGGTAAGAATGCTTAATAACTCAGTCCTCAAAAGTAGAAGGGCCAGGGCTTTGACACACAGCCCCTAGTTCACCATCCCCTTTCCCATTTCCAGGTTCAGTGGTGTATTCAGGGGCTGATCTTCATGATCATCAGTGCATAGAAAATGTTGGTATTCGTGTTGTTATAGTATGAGATAAAACTATTGAATAGAATGTGGTCCTGGTTGCATTGATTTGACCATTCTGATTGCAAATCTTTGTTCAGATTTCACTCCTATGTTTCATGTCTTAAGTGATGAAAGCGAAGTTGTTTTTCCTGCATGAGTGGTCCATCTTTTGTGATACAGTGTTTGCAGCTGCATAAATGCTAATCACTGCATTCTCTGTATATCTCCATCTATATTTCTGCACATTTGCTGTGAATGTATGGTGTGGTACTATAAATCCTGTTAGTGATCCATTTTATTTTATAGTCAGACAGCGTTAACCATTATATCTATTTCTTTTTGCACGCACACTGAAAAAACTCATTAAGATGTTATCTTTAAATCCGGTTTCACTTTAATCAATGTGATGTGACCATTATTTCTAAATATATTTTAAATGTGCCAGATAAAGATCTATGTGCAGCAGGTCAAAGGTTAATTGGGTAGATTGTCTAGTGGTTAAATGGAGCTATAATGTGCTTCATTTATTTTTGTTTTTTCCTGTTTGTAATGATGCACAGGCCTAAAATGGTTGTAGAAAACCCTAAACTGCTTCATACCTGGCAACATATACAAGAGGTGTTGATCTAAGTGAGTGCATGGCTGATTTAGAAAAAGCATTGAGAAAAAACAGCTCTGAAAGGTTGTTTTTTTGGGTGTCCCTCACCTTGATGAACTCCACACAAGAAGAAATGTAGATTTTTTTGTAATGGAGGTCTTTAATATTGATTTGTAAGCCAATATTAATCACTTCACTATTGTTCAAGTTACTTTATCCGACACAAATTACCTTTGCTTCTTGTTCCTAAACAGTTTACAGAGCAGTGCTGATACATTTCTAAACTCATCGTCTTTGTTTTCTGTCTAAAGCTCAAGTCATGCTTTCCATCTCTGCCCGTCCATGTGATGTTAATTCCATCATCTGTCCAAGTCTTTCGTTGGCCAAAATTTGAGACTGCGTGGATTGTACAGACAAAGAACAATGAAACAAATTCTTGTTTCGATGAGAGCTTTTTTGAGGATTTTTGGCAGGATCCACGCCTTTAAAATTCATAGTTAAATTCATATATTCATAGTGCTTTGATTTGTACATGCTGTAGAAGCTCCAAATTCTCCAGCAATCCAGTGCTTTGTTCGCCCACTATGCTTTGGACAGCAAGGCAACAAACTGCGGCTCTGGCACGACATAGTGCTAGAACCAAATCGGTAACCACTTTCTATATCTTATAGAAAGTTGCAGTTAGCCTTTTAGCAACATCCACGGGAGCCCTGTGTTTTTTTTAGTGTGTGTGTGTGTTCCATCAAAGAACAATATGATGTGCCCACATAGCAGACTGATGCTTACTGTTGTGGGATGGATGGATGCGGTTCCATAGTTCGCTTCAGTTAGCTGATGTGGCCACCATATCTTAAATATTAAGGGTTTCATCTTGCTATGCATCAAATACTCATCAAATGCAACTACTTCAGATCGGAAGCCTGAGGGAAATTACGTCCTTGATGTACAAGTTATATCTAGTGACTCCTGCCCTATATGTAAGGGTATGAGAACTCAGCAAGGGCTTATCAGAAAGTGACTTCAGGATATCTGCATGATTGAGGTTATCTCATCATCTGCCCAAGTCCTGAAAGTCAAATCTGCTCCAAAATAATAGTCTATTCCTGTGACTTGATGGGGGACCATGTTCCTGTTGCAGCATTCACTCATAGCGGGCAGCTATATGTAAAGGGGTGGGATCTGGATGAGCATATTGTTCTAGTGTGGAGAATCTGCTTTGTTGTGTTATATTGGAAGGTTGTGTGCCTTTGTTTGTTGGTGCACATGAATCAAGAGGAGAGCAATGGAGGTTCCTCAGCCAGCATCGAAGTGTATACCAAACACAATATTGGTAAGGGTCTTAATCACTAGCTACTAGAACACAGGCTTGGAAAAGTGATCCAGTAAATACTGATGTGACTGTCATAAGCAGCAAAAGAAAAAGCATCTCAAAATGTCCAATGATCCAACCTTGAGATGGATGGGTTACAGAAGATCATGTAGGGGGCAGAAGTCCGAGGCTGCAGTGAGCTCAGGTTCACCAAAACTAGATAACTGAAGATGAGTAAACCTTCCCTGGTCTGATAAATACACATCTCTGAGGTTTCAGATGGTGGCGTGATGGTGTGGGGAATGTTCTGTTGGCACACTTTGGGCTTCTTAATACTAACAATCATTGTAAAAATGCCACAGGTTATCTGAGTATTGTTGCTGTCCATGTGTATCCCTTTATGGCTACAACTTGCCATCTTGTAATGGCCACCTCTAGTGGGATAAAGTTCCATTTCACAAAGCAATTGTCACCTGAAAATGGCTTGACAATTTAGTTCAGTGGAATTTAGTGGCCTCCCCAGTCAGCAGTTGTGAAACAGACAGAACACCTTTTTTGTTTTCAGCATGAATATGCAGTTGGCAAATTAGTAAACATAAGGTGATGAATCACATGAAGCAGAACCTCCAAGGATGTTTCCAGCATCTTGTGGAATCTATAAGGCCAAGATCTGAGGCTGTTTGAGAGCAAAGGGTGCTTGTTGAGTGTATAGTAGGGCTAATAACTGCAAACAATTATTTGCCATGATTATTCATTGTTTTTTATTGTCCTCCACTGTCAATAAAACTGTCACTTCCATCTTGTGTTAAATTCCTGCTAATGTACAAGTCTTTGCATGAAAATAACCCTGGTCCTTAATCACAGTGCATTGCCAAGGTGAAGAAAAACTTCATACCCAAATTTAAATCAACAAACCACTGCTTTCACTTTCTCTTCGTGCGACACAGTGACATGTATAGTGAATGTCTCTGTTGACGCTGGAGAAGGACAGGGATACGGTCTCCCTGAACCTAATGCATTCATCATTCTGCACTTTGTGGTGTTTTGTAGGTGGCTGAATGAGTTAGTTGTGTTGCCTCAAGGCACGGACATAAGTCTCAACCACTGATTTATTCTTGCTGAACATCACTTCTTCCTCAAATGATTTATTCTCATTTTGCCCATCTGCTGTCTGTTGTATATTACTCTCTCACTCTGAACTGCAGCTGCTACCTCCAGGAAATACTTAACGGGGTGTGTGCACAGCGGCATGATGAAACATCTTGATCACTCCCTGGTGGCCAGATGTTAGTTTAGGAAGCACTTAATTTGATATGCTGTGGAGTTTTCTGTGAGCATGGCTTGCACTTTAGGCCTCAGTATAGAAACATTTTTATGTTAATTTCAAGCCAGTAGGCCAAAATGATGATCAAGATTAATATTTGATTACTGTGCACCCCTTGTGTGTAGTTCTGTCTTTAAGTTTGGTTTGTTTCTTTAGGCGAATAGATGGACATTACACACTAAAAGTCAGGGTTTTTTAAGTAAAAAGAGTGTCTTCTACAGTGTTTGTATTGTCTTTAGATGTTGGTACTCACCATGGAATAATGATGGTGTTATTGTTGGGTTTCTCTTCAGCCATTTTTGCTTTGTAGAAAATGTAGACAGAGGAAGAAGACAAAGATGAGGAGGAGAAAATTGCACCTGCTAAGATAAAAGCAGAGTTCTGATTTTTCTATAATCTGATATGCAGTCGCACACAAGAGGCCTCTATCCTGTTGGTGAGTGAAATGTTTCCCTGTGCTGTAGCTGCATCTCTCATCATGCAAAGGTGTTAGCAGATGTGAAGGAGCTTCATGAATTCTCTACACAAGTCAGACCTGTATGGAGCCAATTGTGTGTTTTTATTATGCAACCAAAAATTTGAAAACAAAAATTTTGCAAATAAAATTATTATTTCAAAAGTACAATTTTGAAATACGGTTTTAACAAACACAAAAAATACAATTAAAATAAATAATATCAATTGTTTTCACTTAAGTTTTATCCTAGTGAATATTAAAACAAGCCATTGCTGGTCAAATTTAAAAGTAAAATAAATTAACATAAATAAAAAAGTGCAAACATGTCCAAGGGGTAAAACCAGGGAACTCAGAGGCTCAAGAGGTATGTTGTGCTGTGTGACCTTTACTACTTGTCGTTACACATGGTAAGGAAAGCCTGGCGGCCTGCACTGAGTGTAACCCTGGAACAGTACTTGGGCTCCAACTGATGACGTTTCACAAGTACACAAATACGCAATTACGGACAAGTACACATATTGAGAAACGCAGCGTGTCTCCCTTCATGCGAGCTACTTGTGGGGGTGGAAGTTGTCACATCACCTCTGTGAGTGAGACTGACCAATCAGGAGGCTTCTTGAATCTTTCAGAGGAGGCCCCGCCCATGAGAGTCATGTAGAAACACAAGCAAAACTTCACGAAACGCAACACAACTTCTGGAAACGCAAACGAATCTGCGGTTCATGAGAATAATATTTTTGATTTATAAAAAAAAATGTTGATTTATCAAGGTACAATTTTAATCACATTCATTTGTTCATCAGCATTTCTTGTATTTTTTAAATCATAGTTTCATTTCCAAAATTTATATTTGTTTTCAAATCCATTCCTTTTGGTTGCATAATAAAGACACAAAATTCGCTCCATAGACGATTACAAATATCACACTACTGATGACAGGGTTATAATTTTTTATCATAGAGAAGACAAAGGTATGCCACCACTGTGGCCTTTGCACTTTCACATTTTCTTTCAGCAGTTCAGTACATCATAGGTGTCAGATTGGCAGAGTGTAATATAAATCATAGCATGCAGTAATCAGTCATTATCTCCTCAGCCTGTCACATTATTCATTTTAAATCTTATATTCAGATCCTTAGAACACAATGTCCTTCATCAAATTGACTCAGCAAATAGAGAGCGGAGTGCAGACTGGCTTTTTCAAATGAGAATAAAGTGTTGCTGTCTCACAGGTTACAAGTGGCAGAATGTGAATGCACCGCAGAACTATTACACAGCCAGAGGCAGAGATAGTATATTGTCATATTTACATCTGCAAACAGATTAGAATTCTGGTCACCATATTGTTTGTGTGTAATATGCAATATTTTGGGACGCTTTTGCTTTGATTTGATGGAAATGGAGACTAGCATTCAAAACAAGATGCTCAGCGCCTGAAACCCAGAGGTCAGAAACAGCTAGAATAGTAGCTGACCCCAGTTAGCACTGCTCCTAAGGCAGATATATAGTTGTGAACAAAAGTTTAAATGTACTTGTAAGGACTATGTATATCATGACAGTCTTGAGCTTCCAATGATTCTTTATAGCTTTGAATTTTCTGTGATGGAATGATTGAAATATGTATTTGTCACAAAAAACAATCATACGTTTTGGTTCTTTCTTCAATGTTTTACAGGTGGAAATTAAGATTTGGTTAAACGTCCTTTGGCCATTTTCACTTCAATTATCTGCTTTTGTAAGTCATCCAAATGCTTCTGGGTGCATCTTTGACCACCCCTCTTGACAGAATAGGTGCAGTTTAAAATTAAATTTGTTGGTTCTTTGACACAGACTCGTTTCTTCAGCACAGACCATGGGTTCTTAACAGGGTTTAAGTCTGGACTTTGGGGAGACAAGTCTAATACCATAGTTCTGGCCTGATTTATTTATTGCTTTGCCACTTCTGATGTGTGTTTGGTGTAATTGTACTGTTGGAACACCACCTGCATCCAAGAACCAAACCTCTGGCTGATGATTTTAGGTTTTCCTTAAGAATATGGAGGTAATCCTCCTTCTTCACTATTCCATTCACTTTGTGTAAAGATCCACTGACACCAAAACAGCATAATACTACCACCACCATGCATGATTTGGTTTGGTGGTCTTGGGGTTAAAGGCCTCACTCTCTCCTTGAAAGATACTTTTAGTCATGGTGGCCAAATAGCTCAATTTTTGTTTCCTTCAGAAGGTCTTTTTGACTGTGAACACTGACATCTGTGTTGCAGCAGCATTTCTGGCTGAGTCTCGTAAGTGTATCAGTGAGCCCTAATTAAATTAGTTCAGAGAAGTCACCAGCTGTATTCGATTCAAAACAGGAGCTGTTGTTACAATATCATTCCCAAAGGCGGGGGTCAGCTACTGATCCAGGACTCCATATCTTCTCTTCCTTGCAATCAGATTCAACAAATCAATAGTCTAGTTTTTTCTTTGCAAGGCACCACTGACTACTGCATTGCAGACAGACGTGCGTCAGCTTTGCATACCTCTTGTAATCCTCCCTACCAGCAACCAAACTTTTTAACTTATTTTCACCTTCAATGAGTCACTCTATTTACCAAACATACTTTGTCCTTTGCTCCTGTAATTGTGTGGAAAGTCGAAAAAGCAGCAGGTATCAAGCTGTCAGACAGGGAAATAAATGAATCTGCTATGTAAATGAAACAACAAGGACACTGTTTTGTGTCAAAGTTTCTGCATTACAGTCATTCTTATTACAGTATTGAGACGGCAGTTCACTCTCCATAATTATAGGCACACTGAAAAGATACAATATTGTTGATCCATTCTTAAATTTAGTTGTGATATTGACACTTAGAAAGACTATTTATCCCTAACTTGAGAAGGGCTTGTTGACATTTGTATGGAGTGTGAAAGTCATGGCTACTAACATACAAAAGCTTATTTCCTACTTCTTGTAGAAGTTACTTGAACACACTTGTGGCAGTTCCAGATATTAGAAGCCTAATTCTTTCAGATTCTGTGGGTTTTTCTGACGTCATGTCCCAGAAAGTCAGGACATGTCAAGAGCTGCCTGCAGGAAGTGGAGGTGATCCTGGCTCCCTAGTGTAGAGTGGCCTTCACTTCAGTCAGCACTGCAGAGACATGACTTTGAACTACAAAGTGACAGCTTGTACCCTTAGGAATACCTTTTTGCCTCTTTTCTGTCCTTGGCCCTTACCTCAATATTTTTATGAAACACTTAAGGACTTTGTAAGAACTCATGGAATTGTCAGAGGCTTTTTTTAATCACTAGTCCTGTGTGGTGTCATTAAGGGCTTTAAAAAAGAAGGCTGATGTTATACTACAATTTTCTTATTTTTGAAAAATCACTTTAAAAGATCTGAGTTCTCCGCTCCAATTGTGGCTCTCAGCCCTGATCCCATTGGCTCCTATTTAAATCTTACACCGCCACTCACAACACTTCACAATTACATAGTTTTATTTTCATGAAGGACTCAGTAATTTCCCAAAACAGCTGGTTGCAGTCGTTTTCATCAGACTTATTTTCAGCATGGTGTTGCACTTGGTTGTTCCTGTGAGGAGTGACAGGAATAAATGTTTGAAGAATGAAAATAGAGAACTTACTTTGAGAGAGTTCTCCACCAGTGTATCACTGAACTCCAATGGCATTGTTGGATTTACAATAGGCAGCTTTTTGAAGCATACTGATGTCTTTACTTCCCAGCTTACTGAATGAACATCCTTGTACACAGAGTTCAGTACAGATTCAAGGTTGCAGAAGAAGCAAAAAATTCCAGTATTTTCAGCCTGACTAACTAATCACCACTTCCTGCCACTGTCTTAAAGTGAAGCCAGAATATCTCCAAAAAGGCCACTGACTCATGTACTGTTGTTGTCATTAGCAATCAGACTCTTTGCAGTAGTGACGCAGGGATGGAGACTTTTGGGTAGCTGCCATGAAATCAATCTTTATATGCAGTTTGTAGTCCAAGACTTCTACTGACCGAACTGACTGACTTTGGCTATTTCACACTTTTCAAATGTTTGATTAAATATATCCAATTGTGATTCTAGAAAATATGTATGTGAAAGGGGCTTTTGGGTTAGTGTGAGTAAAGTGATGAACGTAGAAGCTGTAGTAATATGGTTAGGTCACTATAGCTCAGAGCTGTTCTTGTGGATTTGTAACTGGACCAGAGAAGCTGACAAAAACTAAAATTTTACAAATGGATTGGTGTGTCCTAGAAACTGATGGATTGCTCCCTCTGGGTTTGGGGATGAGTCCGTGCCTCAGCTGAAGAAGTATCTCAGTATCTTGTTCACTAGTGACAGTTGTACCAGACTGTTGTGGTGAAGAGGGTGTTGAGCCAGAAGGCAAAGGTCTTGATTTACAAATCAGTCTCCGTTCCAGCCCTCACCTTTGGTCATAAGCTCTGGAAATTAACCAAAAGAATGAAATTGCGGATACAAACCACCAGAATAAGTTTGCTCCATACGGTGGCTGGACTCAGCTTTAGAGATAGGCCGAGGAGCTTAGACATCAGAAGGGAGCTCACAGTAGAGGTACCACTCCTTTGCGTCGAATAGAGCCAGCTGAGGTGGTTCAGGTATCTGATTATTATGCCTTCTGGGTGCCTTCCATTTAAAATTATCTGGCCATGCCCGCCTGGGAGGAGACCTAGAACTTAATGGAGGGATTACTTATCTCATCTGGCCTCAGAGCACCTTGAGATCCCCCTTCTCAGTCTGGATGGATGAATGGTTTGGTATGTCCTGCAGAGATTACCATACTTCAAATAAATGTCAATAAAAGAAAATTGACTGAAGTCAGAAACCAGTGCACTAGTGAGCCCTTCTCACTGCCACCTACACCAATATTTGACCTACTTCAACACTTACTTTAAGAGAAGAATAAAGTGGCTAAAATTCTGTCTCCAACAATGATAAACTTAAAGTCACTGAAAATGTGAGTAATACAAACAGTACAGCCTTTGCTTTGTGAGGCTTAGTCAAGTACTTATGAGTCCTGTTGTTGATTTGATTCATACTGTACTATCTTCTGCAGCCTTTTGCCTATGTAGGTCAGAATTAGCGCATACAGTACCCACTAAGACAGAAAATAGAAAATACACATTTTTCAGGTAATTTTCATACTGTAGAAATTAAGTAATATTAAAGACTATTTTATTTGCTCATTAAAAATACTTACTTATTATAAGTTATAATGTGACTTTAGCTGGTGGGACGGCACATGTGCTCCCTGTATTACCTAGCTGCCATCGATATGGTCTCATTTCCAAATCAAAACTTCATTATGTTTTTAAATTGTGACTTCGCATCTTTTAAAATGATCCAGATAAAACTATTATAGGGCTCCAAACGTCACCACAACTGCATGCTGGGTTAAACCAAGGTTTAAGCTATCCCCATGAACACCATGGCTACATCTAATAACAAAGGAAACGCTGCAATAGCAAATGAGTGAAGCAGTGCAGTGCACATGATAAATTCTGCAGAGTGTGGGGAACTTGTCCAAATGCCATCTCATTTTGTAGAGCGATCGTTTAGGACAGCAGGAAGGACAGATTTATGCCACTGAGTGGTAAAACTGTTTACTGCCGTATCGCCGTCTCTCTTTCTGTGTTATATGTTCGTCTGTACTGCTGCTGTTCATTGTACCAATGTGTCATGTCAGTGTGGGGTTCATTGTTCGAAACACAAATTTGAAAAGATGTCCCAGTACCTCCCTCGCTAGAAAAGCAGGTAGATGAATCGTTAATATGACATGGAAATGAAAATAAAAGAATTCCCGCAGTACCTTCTTAATTAAAAATAAAAGGTGGATTAATTGTGATTTCAGCAGCAGTCTGTGCAGAGACGAATCCGTGCTTTGAAGCCCTCATCACAGTGCAAATTACATCCTGAAAACAACTGTCAGTCAGTGTCTGAGTGACATATTGAATGAGTGTGTGACATTGCCCTGAGCCTGGAGCTCTCAATCGTAACCCAAAACAACAGTATGGTGATTTGGAAAAGCTTTATTTTACAGATGCATATTTTCTTGTAATTTTCTTGTAATTTTCAGGAAAGTATAAGCTTTTCTTGAAAGAGTTTTTTTAAACCTAAATAGTATTTATTCTCTACACTGACTGGCCACTTTATGACATATACTTAGTGATTATTTCGGATTATAATCAGATTGTCTAATGCAATCCGATTATAACAGCTCTGCCCTTTATTCTACTTTTATTCTGTTTTGTGTGTACATTCCTAGTTTTTTGTTGTCAAAAAGGTGATTATTCTGTTTTATGGTTATTATTGAAGCGGTACCAGAGTGCGGTATATTGAGAAGTGTTCCTTACATCTTTCCACCCTCATGTATGTTGCAATGGGGTGGACAAATTATTACCAGCCAAAGGTTTGGACAAGCCTACTCATTCAAAGGTTTTTCTTTATTTTTATGATTTTCTGCAGTGAACAACAAAACTGAAAGCATCAAAACTATGAAATATTGTATATGGACTGGTGTTGTTAGAAAACGAAGCCCCTGTTTGTCTTGATGACAGCTTTTAACACTTGTCAGTCTCTTAACCAGCACTATGAAGTTGTTGGTAAAATAGTTTGGGTTAGGGGTTAGCAGGTGGTAGAACTTCTACTTTCTTAATGCATTTAAAACCCTCCTTTGTGCTGCACTGGTGAGAACCACTCAAAACAACAGTTAATTATTACTTCAAGACATGAAGGTCATTCAAGAACTTTGAAAGTTTCTTGAAGTGCAGTCACAGAAACAATCCAAGCAATGTAATGAAACTGAGTCTCATGAGGATTGTCCCAGAAAAGGAAAACCAGGAGTTTATTAGACTTACCAGCCTCAAAAACCAGCAATGGACAGCAGCTCAGATTTGAGCTGACATCAGTGTTTTCCAGCCTTCAAGTAGCAGGACACATCTTAACATCAGCTGAAACGGATACAAAGAAACTACAACTGAGGAACGCCGATAAGAAGAGAGAGAGAGAACTGATTGGATTCCAAGAAACTCATGGAATTGTCTTTGAAACTGTCAAGTCATTGTAATCGCAATGCACTTTAGAAAATAGTAAAAATAATGAAAAATGCTTGATTGTGTAGACAAGTTGAAGCTTTTGACTGGTACTATTTTAATTATAAATACATTTATTAGTATGACTTTAAGATTGAAATATACAACTGTCTGTGAAGTTTAGATTTACTTCACTGGCTGATATTTTCTTTTTGGACTCTTCCCCTACATAACCCAATATTTTATTTTGTTTGTGTAACTACTCTATGCAGATATCATGTGTTTTTGACATGATATGCAGGAACAAGGGTTGCTGAACCCTGGTAACATTATACAGATCTTTAGTTCGCTGTTTATCACAGTGGTTTCCGGCTCTGCCAGTGCAGTAGTTATTCTGTCAAGTTGGCACTGAAAACAGTTTGTTTATCTTAAAATAGTCTCAGCATGGATATAAATAATCAAATTAAAGAAAAAAATTAACAGAGTAGACTATTTATCATCTTGTGTTGCTGTGAGGAGGTTAACACTCAGATACACAGCATGTTAGCCAAAGTCTGGGGTTGTATTTCATTACAGAACAAATAATCACATTTAAGTCCACTCACATGGACATATATCTTAATATATATCTTACTAAACACACTTGTTGAATAGATTAAGATGAGGGCAGTTTTAGATCTGTTTTGTTTATTTATTTATTTTATGTAGATGCATAAAAATGCATCAGAGCAAAATAAAGTGAAAAACACGCTTTGTCGATGGGAAAAAATGTATTTGAATGTCGTTATGTTGTCAGCAGGCATAGAAGAGAGTGTGACGATTCTGCTCTTTATAAGATAAAGATGGAGTGTCACTAATACCTGCTTGTCAAAATATCCAATTGGATGTGAAATGAAAGGGAGCTCTACATGACCCATCCTCTCATCGATCTAAATCTGTCAGCCCACTTTCTCATGCCTGTCATTTCTCCACTCCATCATGCTGTTTGTTCCATATTGTGTCATAATAAGTGACAGCGCCCTGTCTGACTTTGTCTTCTCCTTTTGCTCCCTGCTTTCTTTCCTCCTCTTCTCCTCTCTAATATGGTTACTACAGCACAGAGTGGTGTGAAATTTACTAATGACTGAATTTTAAATGTGGAATATGACCGTTTTAGAGGTCAGGGTAGACTGTCGGCATGCGAGTTGAATGGTACCGCGATGCTTAAACTGCAGACACGCCAGAATGTTGGCAGTTTTATGAAGACGCACAATCACCTCTGCAATCTCCAGCCTGGAAAGGTCATCCATTTCCCAGGTAAGATGACAGCTGAGTAATGGCCCTCACCGGCAGGCTCCCCAGGCGTGACTGGCTGCTCCGTGAATGATTTAGGGCTGCAGTCCTTCAAGAATCCCTCAGAATTTACCATTGTTGTAAAAGCCAGTGTTGGAGACTGAATTATAGACATCTGTTGCGACAACACCAGAGATGATTACCCTTTTAACGGCATCTTTTTGTTTTCAGACCAGTTTTGTAAGATTGAATAGATTCACTCTGCTTATTAAACTTTTCTACGGTATTGTAGAAACAAAGCACATATGTAAAGCAATGTCATCTGATTCATGCATGTTAACCCAGTGAAATATGTCTTAATTGATATGAATGAACATTCAGGATGCAGTTTATTAACAGTGTCAGGGCTGATTAGAGGTTCGCCTGGAGTGATTTATTCATAGATTGATTTGAGTGACACGCAGCTATTTCTGTTACTCAGCAGCAGGGAAGATAGGAAAGTGAGAAAACCAGCCATACTGACACTTCTCTGTGCAGTGTAACAATTTTAATGTACCAGACTAGAGGAAAGATCAGGAAAACACTTGTAATCATCCTGTGTGGATCAGAAAGCAATGTGAATCTCACTTTGAAATGAGGTTTTCTGTTTTTTGTTGTGTACCGTGGTTACCTAATAGCAGTATAGAGTAGCCAGCGGGAGCTTGGCGTCTCTAAGCAAAACATGCGCTCCCCTGAAAGCATGATTTGTGAATTTTTTTGGGTGTTCTTTATTCATGGAGGAGGGTGAATCATCTTGAATAGACATCAGAAAAATACCGGCATCTATGCTGTTTTTGCCATCCAAGTGTGGCGGCACAATATCAAACACTTGAGTAGCTTTGACCAAAAAAAAAATCTGGATTAACTGTCGCTGTTGTGGCTTTATGTGACATTTATGTGCTGTTGTTGAAGATGAAAGGGGGGTTTCAGTAACCTTCTAAGAATGATTATGGATTGAAGTACACTTCTGCCTCTGATTGAATGAACTTCAAATTTGAATTATTACCTCTGCCAAGGAGGTTATGGTTTTGCCGGTGTTGGTTTGTTTGTTTGTTTTGATTTGGATAAAATTTTCAGGAAATGTGTGAAATGGGACAAGGAACAAATGATGAAATTTTGGGAGTAATCCAGATCACCAACTGGATCCTGGATTTTCTTTAAAATTTAACGATACTTTGTCATTGGGAGATTGTGTTGGGGGTGGACTGAAGCTGCTTGGCGGAGGTCTGTGCTCTCTGAGGGTTTTTCTGGTTTTATTTTTATCTACCGAAAATTGAAACACTGTGCTATTGTAAAGCGTTTTGAGTTTTCCACACCGGAGCTTGACACCAGAGTTGGCAGGTCCGTGTACTAGAACCACGGCGGCGTTCTAGAGCCTCGGCGGTGCTCGGCTGTGCTCGGCTGTGCTCATCGGTGTACTACAGCCTCAGCAACCCTCGGCAGCGCCCGGTGGCACGCAGCACTGTTCGAATATCAAAATTATTATCCGAATACCACCACAACAAAAAAATATTCGGATATTCGTGTATTTGGGACCAGCCCTAATATTACGTTTGTAAAGCAGCTAAGTACCATACTGTTGGTTAGCTAACTTAGCGACTGTAGGCTACTTGGAACTACACTGTACTTGGCCTTAAGGTTAGCCTTATTACCTCCACCAAGGAGGTTATGTTTTTGCCAGCGTAGGTTTGTTTGTTTGTCTGTGTTCAAAATAACTCAAAAAGTTATGGACAGATTTGGATGAAATTTTCAGGAAATGTGTGAAATGGGACAAGGAACAAATGATGAAATTTTGTGAGTGATCCAGATCACCGTCTGGATCCTGGATTTTTAAAAAAAGATTCTTTAACATTGGGAGTGTTAGAAAGCCTTGCAGTGCCGCCTTGTGGTAGGAAAGTGCATTGCACATATATGGTGGGTGTTGGTTGCTCGTGCCTAACCACAGCAGTGCTACATGTGACAGTGATTACCGGACAATTAACTTTTTTAAGGATACTTAAATATACTGTCATTGGAAGATTGTGTTGGGTGTGGACTGAAGCAGCCTGGCGGAGGTCTGCAGTCTCTGAGTGCTTTTCTAGCATTCAAGTGTTTTGTTCTTAATAACTTTCAAAACTTTGAGTCTCATTTGTATTCGATGTTTCCCAATTATAATGGCATTGTTTATCTCTAACTCATACATTAAGAGCAACATTAACATGTATTGTTTTTTTCTGGAGTGTAACAGCCTGTTGATACCATCACAAGGGACACCAGTCAGATACTTGTAACAGGAAATTTTTATCCATTGCCTTACAGTTACTCTTAAAACCCCAAAGGTACTTGAACAATCATCTCATCTCACAATCCATCTACTAGCAGAGAGCTGAAGTACTCAGGCCTAAGACTTTGAAGTGCCGACTCTCATCCCAACCACTTTACTTTCACTTGAAAGGAGAAAATAATAGGAAACAAAAGGTCAGAAGTATAACTTGGGACAAGATGCCTCTGGGTAATAACCAATTTTAAGGTTGAGAGTTATCTAGTGTAAGGAATTCTGGATCTGTGTAAAGTAAGGACTTACTTCTTTTACCAAATCTTAGCAACTGAGCTTTGGATGGCCTGTAAGTGGGAGTTTTTTTTAAATTCCTAGTGCTAGAGGGCAGAGAGTAATTGGAGTCTTTAGAAATACTTTCCATGAAATCTCGAAACATAAATGAAACATAATCATGACAAGGCAAATGGTGGCAGTTTCAAATACGCATCAAGAACTTGTTCAGCTTTCTGCTTCTACAAGGATCAGATGGCAAAACACACCAAAGGACATTGTCAGGATACTTCTCTGCAAAACACCTTGAGCTGTCATGGGCGAACCCTGCGACCTTTTCAGAATCTTTAACTCATGTTAAGATCTGTAAGCCAAGGCCTCCTTTCTAGCATTCTGGCAGACACTTTCCTCACTCTGATAACTTCATAATATGAACTAGGAACCCTATACTTGCCCGTCCAGGTACCAGTGCAAGTATGCCATCCCTTTACTATTTCCACACAATATTTGTCCGTCAACATTGTCAAATCTGCCAAAGAGATGGCTGAGGCTTCCCAAGTCCTCTGACTCTGTTAATGCCAGTCAGATCTGAAAGTTCAAAGTGTTCTCTCACTGTCTGACAATATCATCAGTTAAGGTCAGACAGAGTCATTGGACAGTTTGACAAGCAGTATCTCCTTGAGACCATCTGCAAGTCCTTGTCCTCACTGAACTCTTGCCACACCAGCTTTTTTCTTTGATGACCACCAAAGCTGTAACCCTTCTGATCTCTCAACACCAGTCTGCTGCTTCAGGGCCAACTGAGCTTAAATGCACTTCCTTGAGATTCATGACCTCTTTTGCTACTGATGTAACAGCAGGTTCTTAGGTTGATGCCGTGCCATGTGAGCCTCCTTCATGAAGGGTTTTGCAAAGATCCCAACAGTAAATGATCTATGTTAGCGGTCAACGAAAAATGCTTTACAGTGTTTTCCCATTCATGCATTCACACACCAGTGGCGGCCAAGCTGCTATACACGTGTATACCTGCCATCTGGAGCAACTTCGGCTGCAGGGTCTTGCCCAAGGACACTTTAGCAGGCAGAGGGGCTGGTGAATCGAGTAAGTAACCTTGCAATTGGCAGAAAACCTATTAACCCAGTCTACCCAGTCCACTCTGCCAGCTTGGTCAGGGAAGATTCCTACAGATTTGTGATCTAAAGAGGGGGGGCTCTGCCTCTAAAACCATTAGAGTAGATTGACAGTACTCTAATTTAAAAGAGGCTATGATGACATTCGAAAAATGTCTACTCATAAAATCTGAGGAGAACTTGAAAACATAAACCTAGAATAGGATAGGGATCCTACAAAACTCAACATAAATGTAAGTGCAGGATATATTTACATTCATGCGGGTAAAAGCAAGCAATCTGTAGCAACACTCTCTATGTCACTCTCTTTTTGGGGGTAGTAGGGTGTAAATGTTTTCTTTAAGTGTTGCATCGTTATAAAAGAGGGCTAGCCCTCACTGAGTTTTAATAAATTAGTCATAATGAACTGCCATCCTTAATTCAAACCCCAGTCCGTATGCACTATTACTAACTAATGGAGCTGGTTTGTATCTGTTGCTATGGGAAACAGTACCAACTATCAGAGCAAGAAGGTCATGATCTATAATGTTTTTATCCACTTCTACTTAGTCAGTCTGTAGCGTGGTTTTTACCTTTTAATGCACTAATTAAGCTTATTTTCAGTTCCCATATTTAATTACTTTGCCACCTTAACCCACACCCATGTGGTTTTTTTTAGCATCCATATCAGCACATTAGGAACCTGCTCAATTCTCTCTCCAGCTTAGTCTGCCTGATCTCTTGTCTGAAATTTTACTGAGTATGTTGCAGCAAGCTACACACTACACACTGCACTGTAAAAACAGACCTGTAGAAACTAAACAATGAAACTGATGTAACAATCTGCAGTATTTTTTGTGTAGATTTCACCCAATGTTTGAGTGAAGTTTATCTAAATCTACAAGTTATGACACAATTTTTTTTTTACTGGAGATAAAGTCTGTCCAAAACATTGCACAATTATGTGTACACAGTGAGACAGCAAGTCTCTCTGTGTACACTTGAGACTTGCTGTCTCTCTATCAACCTTGATAGAGAATTTAACCATACTAATATATTTCACTGGCTGGAAAAAAAAACTTTTTTCACAGTTTATATAACATTACAACAATTATGTCCTTTCTGAATGAGAATGTTCCGTTCTTTGTGAAGTGACTTATCCATCGTCTTGACTACTGTTAGCCGTCAACATGCAGTGCTAATCTCTGCAAATGGTCCAAATGCCATAGCATGTCTGGTCATCAACCAGTCAAAGACAGCTCATTTCACTCCACATTTCATTACCCTCTGTTGGCTTCCTGTTGCTGCTTGCATTGTGTTTAAGGCATTAATGCTCATCTTCAGAGTGACCCGAGAACGGCTCTTTCTGTATTTTCATCTTTTCTCTATCTGCAACATGTCATTTCATATACGTGTTACTGCATGCACCCGCAGCCTTGGAGCACTTTTCTACTAGCCTTGAGCGACTAGCCTTGATCAAGATTGATCCATGGTGAATAGTAAAGACCCTTGCTGGTACAAGTTAGGTTTTTTATATTGTTAATGTGTACATATGGTGTTTTTATATGCTGGAAGACACATCATGACTGAAATAATCCTCAGCGCCATGACTGAGCATTTCCATCTTGAAACTGCTGTACTGTGTATTGATGACAGTCTTGCTTTCTGTATTATTATTATTCTTCAGAATTGGTTTCTGGCTTGAATATGTATGGCTTAAATTACTCCAGTATTACAATTAGAGTCATAGGTGAGCTGGTGGGCTCAAGTTGCAGCCAGTGGAGAGGGGTAGGTGGAAAGAGAGGCAGGGACTTAGATACATAGATCTGTGTAAACAGAGCAAATTTGAAGAGTTGCACTTTAGCCATTTTAAGACAAAAAGGGATTCTTTTTGTGGTAAAAACTTAGGAATCTGTAACTTTGATTTCGGGTAAAATTAGCGATAAATCAGGGCATGCTTAAGGGCAAGGTTACCTTCTGTTTGACAGGTCACCATGTGTACTGTGCTTAAATTCTTGGTCAGACCCGCCCCTCAATCATCAAGTGCAGGTTCAAAAAGGCCCTTGATGACCAAAATTCAAACTTGAGGCTTCAAAATGGTAATCAGCAAACCACTGGGTGTAGTCACAGAAGCTAAACTCTTTCACATTGTATCTATTGCTCTGACAGCTGATAGTTACTAAAGATTACTTCCAGAACAACTTCACATCAAGCGGTAAAATATGCACACTGAGTTCAGAATCAGCGCCCCTGATGATGACGATGGCTTGCTGAGGGTCATTGGAAACATACTGTTGTTGAAGTGCAACAGAAAACTACATTTCTGCCAAAACACGAGGACCACTCGTCCAAACAACTTTACAATAGACACTGTATTTTGTAGAGTTCCCAGCAATATACTTGCCAAAGTACGAAGTAGATCCGATGAATGCTCCTTTTTATTTATTATTAAGATATGAAATAGATAAACAAAATGAATGAGGCAAGAATCCACATTCATGAAAGTTGTTTTGTGGCTTCAGAGAACTGTGTGTGTGTACACCTCTGTCAACCAAAGTCATACAAACTTCAATACTTGAACTCTTTTAGTTCAGGAAATGCATACAGTGTTTTAACATATATAACTACTATATATGTTATATAAAGTTTTGGCTTTAGGTCTTCCTCCTATACAGAGCGAGATTTGTCTGGGAAGTGTGAGAGTGTGAGACCGAGCCTGACAGCGGGAGTCTCTTGACTAAAAGCAAGAGAGTTGGCAACCCTGCACAACAGAAGGCTTCTTTCATCACAACCAATTTCATGCTTAGTGAAAGCCTTGTGGCACTTGGAATAAAAAAATTGGGCTTCATCCTTTTCTGGAGGAAAACAAGACAATTGTGTATGCAATCTGATTTAAAGCAGTCTTTGGATGTTTGTCGGTCCTAAATTTTACGTCTGAGTCTGGCTCCTTGAGGGGGATCAGTGTTTCTGACATAGGCCAGCTACTGTATCTCCTTCCTCTGGGTCTGTGGTGTCTGGAGCGCTGCCTGTCACATGGGATCAGCCACATCAATGACAGAAGAGAGGTTATGGCATGGCCTGGAGAAGGATTGGTTCGCCCACATATCATCCATTGTGCTTTCTTTGAGGGTTGCAGTTTTTGTGGAAAAAAGTCAATGCTTGCTTATGTCCACCATAGGAAAGAATTAGGGACAGATGGAGGAATGGCATAAAAGGTTATTGCATCATAGGGATGTAATCATACGTGTATTTGGCTTGAGTCATTTGGTATGCAATGTTTGATTTAATATGAAATTTCTTCGGTTTAGCATGGCCTGTAACCAACATAGTTTCTTTGAGAAGCATATTCATTCATATATTCTTATGTTCCTGCAGCAAACGTTCCAGGGCGCAAGCTGTGGCTGGTCAACTGTTACTTATTGTAGCTGAGGTGGCTTTGAAAAGTTGCACACTGTTGCAATTTAACTAAACATGTATAATGTCTTAACAACGTATACACTACATGTTGAATTTTAATTTTAATGAACCAGCAACCACATGAATTGAAAATTGAAGCTCATGGAAAAGTGTCAAAAAATGCAGTTTCTCGAATGGCCACTTGAGGCTTGCTTCAAAAGTGAGTCGATCCCCATAGACCTCCATGTTAAAATGCACAACTTTACAGCCAAAACTAAACGTGTTTACAGTGTGGTACAAAAACTATTTTGATTTCTGTACCTAATTTATGCATCCTTGACTTATGCACAATAAATAATTTTTTCTATAATTTACTCGATTTAATTGTATTAGGGTTTAATGTTGTGTATAATTAAGGGTGTGGCTGCTTTTAGGTGCGCGCCATAATACAGTAATTTGTTGCTATTTGAAACTCCAGTTGCGTTCCACCCCCTTTGCACATTTTTGGATTACCTGGGAATCAGGGGGCTGCATGGTTGTTACCACCAATGCCGCAAGGTGAGAAGATCCCGGGTTTGCGTCCCAGAATCTGTGCGGAGTTCGAATGTTCACCCTTTGCATGCGTGGGTTTTCATCGGGTTCCCTGGCTTCCTCCCACAGTCCAAAAACATGCTGAGGTTCATTGGTGATTCTGAATTGTCCGTAGGTGTGAATGTGAGTGTGCTTGGTTGTCTGTCTCGATGTGTAGCCCTGTGATAGACTGGCAATCTGTCTTCACCCGAGTCAGCTGGGACAGGCTCCAGCCCCCCTGTGACCCTATAGAGGATGAATGGATGGGAGTTAGAAAGAGTCAGGTATTGCCAAGGTGGCAGCAGCCAGAACTACCACACTGAGCTTCAAACAGCTCATCAGGAACCCTATGGGAAGGTTTGTTCATTTTTATATACAGTTAGTGATTTTCCTGCTCGGTTGAAATCTGTGACTTCTCTGCTTACACCATACAGGTCAGCTGAGCTACCAAGCCCCTATTTGCTTATGTCCAGTGACGGTTCCAATAAACAAAGAAGATGGCTGTGTCATCAGTACTTACAGTACTTTTTGCACTTTTAAAAGCTGAAATTGCTTTGTTGTTTCATACATCATGCAGAGAGTGACCATTATAAGATGGTAAACTGTAGTATGAAGGTATGCACGTGGGCTGGGGCATTCAAATCATGATTGGCTGGTATTTAGATTTCTAAAGTGCAACAAGAAAGCATTCCTGACACTATTATACCACCACTAGTAGTCTGAATGGTTGATACAAGTCAGGTTGGGTCCATTGATTCACGCTGTTGGTGCCAACTTGTGGACCAGAGGTGGAAATTCATCATACCACTCTACATTTTTCCATCTTTTACCATTCAGTTTTGGACAGCCTGTGCTAAATGCAGCCTCAGATTTCTTTTCTTGATTTATAGAGAGTAACCCAATGTGGTTATCTGAGGTCCGTCCACTTGATTTTGATGTGCTTTTGTTGTGAAGAGTGGTTGCCTGAGTTGCCCTATCCTCTGGGTAGGATAAAATATGTCCTCTGACCTCATCAACAAGGCGCTTCCATTAACAGAATTGCACCTCGCTGGATGGTTGCTGAGTATTCTGAGTAAACCGCATCCTTATAGCCAAATTTTTTCCACATTCTGATGTTTGATGTGTCTCTTTACACATATCTGCATGATTTGATGCTGCCTCATGATTGTCCGATTGGATAATAGAATAGGAATAAGTCATTTAACAGTTTTCTTGCTTTTGAAAAAAGGCAGAGATCTCTCTGTGCTGCTGGCCTGGACCACTCGTGAATTTCGTTTGTGACTTGTCGGGAACCCACATTAAAAGCAATATGAGCGGCAAAGCTTTTGATCCACTCGATCTGCACAGACTCCCACTTCCATTAAACACGTCTGTCCCCAGAATCGGCTGTCTGACTGCAGCTCAGAGGTGCTGAGAGGAGAGCGGCCAGACAAAGGTTCACCAGGATGACTGACGGTAGATGAAGCAGTTTTAATGTCGACTCTGCAGGAAGAAGTCACTGTTTTTTATGCATAAACTCATTAATTTTATTGACTTCCACATTTTCTTGTTTCCTTCAATCTGTCATCATTTCACCAGTTGCCATCTCTTTTTATTTGCTGCTTTATTTCATCTTCTAGTTTGTCTTATTCACCACTATGTTCCACCTTTCTTATGTTATCTCCTCCCTCCTCAGCCACATCCTTGTTACCTCCACTACCATCTTTTTTCTACGGTTTCTTCAGTCTTTTTGCTCTTTCTTTCCTTTCATCCTCCCTAACTCTTGAAGTCTCCACCACCAGAGAAACCATACAAGTGTGGCTACTACAATTTTCTAATCAAATTGGCTATTCCCTAAATTTTAACATCTTTTAACAGACATCAGCAGCATCAAATTAATGAGGGCACCACATGAAAACTTCACTCAGCATTTGATGAGTCACATCCTGGACTCATGATTGTTTCGGTCAATAAGTGCCACTTCATCAATAACAGATTTCATGACGGAGCAAATAAATTGTTCGGAAATATCCCCTGCCGCCCCGCTCACCGCTCTATCTGGTCTGCTCGGAGTCACAAACTGGAGGCGGAGGAGGAGTGAAAGAGCTCTTGGACACAGCCCATGTCTGAAGCTATAACAACGAGAGTCACTTTAGCAGTAAGGCAGCAGGAAGCGCACACCTCCACACAGCTCTCCTGCTGAATTGTACTTCGAGTCACTGATGACTCATCTTGGATTCAGCTGAGAAGTTTTTTTTTTCCACTTTTTTCTCTCAACTCTGCCAAGCAGTGAAACCTAATCATGACATGCACAATAGGAAGACTGCGCTGCAGATGCTGCTTGTTCAGTAAATTGCATCAAGAACGTTTGTTCATTCATGAAAACACCTTACTTCTGTGTAGTACTTTAAATGGGTGTATGACTCTCTCACAGGACTTTGCATTCATTGTTAGATTTTTGAAGATATAGTTTCTAAGAGTTGGGAACATGTTGAACAAGAGGAGCTTGGGATAATCCTTTGATTAGTGGATGTCTCACTTTACTATCTGAACACAGCCATTCAAATTGCATTAATCCTTTCAACCCTGAAATCTGCAGCAGGTTTAAAAAGCGTGCTGTTTCTTAAAAAATCGTCAATTTAATATCATTTATAAAAGCCAGATACTATAAAAACAGAATCAGATTTTGACATTTACAATGGTTCTTGAACTAATGATGTGTGGCATGCAGCTCCGAAAGGAAAATTACCTAGAAGTCATGATGACTTTAATCTACATGTTTCATTTTATAGTTCACCAACAATTAGCCTTTGACAAATAATTCTGTTCTGGTCAGCGCAACCAGGAAGCCATTAATAACTCAGCTTTAATCCGCCATTATGTGGCAAAAATTCAGGCACTTTTCACCTGAAATGGGCTGAACTGCAGGCTGTGTATACAGAGACAAGGGTGGAATGGGGCAAAAAAAAAAAAAATCAGCCCTGCCATTTTTGGCCTGGACCGGCCCACAACCTTATCGATTGACTGAATCAAGCACTGATTATTGTGGGAGGGTAGCCCCAGGATCAGGCATTATCTGCGGAGTCTGTCCTCCACTACCAAATGCTGCTGTTGGACCAAATAATGTTATTTTGTTGCATTTGGAGGCCTTTGCTTCCAGTGCTTTCATTTTTTTCATTTGTTGCTTTTCAGCGCCACCAGGGTGTTTTTTTTCAGTGGTTGTTTTTCCATGATGTTATCAGACTCCTCACCTAACCTCAGCTCACTTGACTCTGTCAGCCCCGCCCATCCAGCTACTGGGTGATTGACAGGCCCTGACTGACAGTTAACCAATGGGATGTGTCAGTGGGCTGTGTTGAATGGCCAGTCAGCCACACAACTGGAAAATAGGTCACATAACTGACCGACCAATTATGTCGGGGGGGGGGGGGATTTATAGTATGTTTAGCAGTTTTCAATTGTTGCAGAATTAATAAAAAATCTCAGCTTTCACTTTTTCTTTTTTATGATTTATGCTAAATATTTGGGCACAGAAGTCTTTGGAATTCTTCTTGCCTTAGTTGTGCGAGAGAAAAATTATTGAAGTGAGTGAAAATGTGCAAAGAGAGACCATAAGTACTGTATGGCTTGTAATACATCAGCTACGACATTATAACCACTGGCAGGTGAAGTGAAAACATCCGTCATCTCCTTACAGTACAATGTTCTGCTGTTGCTTTGACACATACCACCTACCTGAACAGTCTTAGAAACCGCATACACACCTTCATGGGAATTCCCCATGGCATTGTTTTGATAGCGGTGTCGTCTTTCAGCAGGATAACGTGTCCGGCTACACAGAAATGTTGACGAAGAGTGTCAGACTTTTCATTTTAAATGCATAGCCATAAAATTAACAAGTGGTTTAAATTTGTACTTGATTAAAAGCTTTATTTCTTTTAATGTCTGTGGTTTTTTAAAATTTTAAATATTTTCAGTGCCAACATTATCTATCAGAGCTGCCATCAGTGATGCTGAACCCCGCCCATGGACATGCCTCCAAGCTGTGATTAGACGGTTGTTCTTCATTTTAACACTGACATCTCGTCTTCATCCCACCAAAGAAAAAGCTGACTCCTCACGCCTCCTCATGAAAACAACTGACTTTGCTTTGCGTTTAGCATTACCAGGTCTGTGCTGCTCTCTGTTGGACAGCACTAACAACTAACACTAATGCACATTTTCATGTTTTGATTTTGATTTTAATGTTTAAAATCAGGGTAAATGATACTTAAACATGCTTTTCAGTCATCTTCATTCAAGAAAAAGAATCTTGATGAGGTTGATGAGGGATGTGATTCTGATGTAGATTGGTTGGTTCTATGATTAAGATAAGAAAGAGGATAATTCTCAACCTAAAATCAAAATTATGACAATTTCTTTGCTCATTTCCCAGTACAGCTGTCACATACAGTATATACTTAACATGGCAACAACTATTTTATCTTTTATCTTTGAGACAAAAATCTTTTTTCTCAAAATGAATCACAGTGGATTCAGAAAGTGCTAGGACTCCTTCATTTTTTCCCATGTCATTATGCTGTAGATTTGCTTTTAAACGTGGATGAAATTATGTCTTGCTCACCAATCTTATGGGTGACTGTGGCTCAGGTGGTATAGCGGGTTGTCCACTGACTGCAAGGTTGGCGGTTCGAGACCTAGCCCCTCTGCATGCCAAAGTGTCCTTGAACCCGAAGTTGCTCAATGAGAGGCAGGCACCTTGCATGGAAGTCAGTCACCACTGGTGTGTGAATGTGTGTGAATGGGTGAATGCGAAACACATTGTAAAGTGCTTTGAGTACCATTAAGGTAGAAAGGCGCTATATAAGTACAGACCATTTACTATTTACCATCAATCTGCACTCAATAACCTATAATGATGCAAACACTCTGGAGCAGGTGTTCCTTAAGGACCTCAGTGTATTTTGCTGCAATCATCCTTCTGTCAGTTCTGACCAGTCTTCTTGTTGCTGCTGCCCGGAAGCATCTCTATGGCATGATGCTGCCACCACCATGCTTCATAGGAAATGTACTAGAGGTTGATGCACATTTTTTGCTGTTCAGCTTATACAGTGCGTGCATTTCTGCCCAAAGATTTTACTTTTTGTTTCATCTGACCAAAGAGTTCTCAGAGATGCATAATTGCTGTCCTGTATTTAAAGGGCATCCTGTTCTAAGCAGACTGTCATGTTGTCTACCTGCTGTACTATGAGGATCAGATTGATGGAGAACCGCTAAGATGGTCACCCTTTTAGCAGGTTCTTCGCCTCTACAGAAGATATCTGATCTATGTGTTGTCACAGTTTTATCACAGAGGTCCAGAGTGTTCTTGGACTTTATGGCTTGGTTTTTGTTTTTGCATGCAGCCTTACATAGGGGCCTCCCTTTCTAAGCTTTTTTGTCACGTGTGAATTCCAGTCAAGTCACGGAGTCTGAATACTTTCTTTAAAGGAATAGGATTCAGAATAGGTTAATAGGAGTATGAATTTTCTGTTATGATTTTAAATAAGCTTGGAAACAAATTCTTAACATGTTTACACTTTGTCATTACTGGTTATTGAGTGTAGATTGATGAGCAAGATTGGTCCTTGACAACCAGACAGCTTTGTGGTTTACTCCACATTAACATCTATGTATTCATTATGTTTTCTGCCATTATCAAGTCTTCCAAAACTTTGCAACCCCATAATTGTTCTTATTTATGGCTTACAAAGTCCAGCAAACTAATATTAGCACGAATGGAGTCATTTGATTGATACACCCTCTATTATGAAGGTTAGTTTTTGGAAAGTGTTTGGTGTCTTGAGATGTAAGATTACGTAATGTAAACCAGTTAAAGTGTTGATTTCTTGCATCTGTGTATAAATTAGGTTCCTGTCAGTCCGTTTTCCCAGAGGACCTGGATGTAGTGACAGCATGCCGTCGCTCTGGCCCACCTGTCTGTGATTACTGGTTCAGCTGAAGTCCGTTGAGAGGTTGTATGGGAGGCGCAGTCGGCCATGTCCATTATGACAGCTCCCTCTGAGCTATTGTTACCGGTGACAGTCACCGCTCAGTAAGCTGCTCCGGCCCACCCAGCCTCCGTCTCGGTCCCTCGGGGAGTTTCAGCAGGAACTCAAGGTGTTGCATTTGGAAGGGTGAACATGGAATAACCGCTCAGTAATCAGTTGAATCAGTGTCTGTCAGAGAGTAAAGTCCTAGTATTCATGTACAAACATGTCTGAGAACCTGCTGCCAGGGTCTGACAAAGAAAGGAAGTGTTTCTTTTACAGAAGCTTAACGTGACGACAGAAAAACAAGGCTGTCAAGGCCTGTCTTTTTTTGTTGTTGTTGCAGAAAAAACAAAGACATCAGCTGGCACTCTCTTCTTTTGTCTTTCAGCAACATTTTCTGGTAAATGTGCTAGTCTTGATCGAACACCACACCTCTTCTGCTGTGGAACCTGTTGGTACTACCTGACCTCACATATTTTGGTGTTGTCTCAATAATTAAAACATATTTTAGTCTTGTTATACACGCACATCTCTGCTACATCTCAGTTTCTTTCTACCATTCTTGTGCAATGCCGCGGAAAGTGACGGAAGTGAAATGTTCCGACTTGAAACCAATAAATTCAACACAGTTCTAGCTGCACTGTAAAAAAAAAATCTGCCAAAAAACAGTGATGATCTGGCGCCAAGGGTTAAGAAAAAAATCTGTTAGAAATGATGGAATGCTGAAATGTGGAACCACAAGACAGCAAAAAAAATTAAAAATCTGTAAAAATAAGAGTAAATATCTGTAAAATGATACTTTTTAAAAAAAAATACAGTAAAACAGTGTGATTTTACAGTCACACAATGTTGAAAAAGAAATTATTAATTGTAAAAAAAAAAATGTAGATTTTTGGCCTGTTTATTTCTTTTTTACGGTCAGGATGTTTTTTATGGGTTTTTTAGTTGTAATTTAACAAAACAGGAAAAAAATGTAAAATAACATCAATCTTAAGATGACATATCTTTTTTTAAGTCATTAATGTAAAATAATCTGTAAAATAACGATTTTTCTGAAGATGTAAATACAGTTAAAAAGAGTGTAATTTTATGGTCAAACGTAAAACAAGGAAATACCTATTTTAAAAGTACAGATTTTTGATGTAGGTGTCATTTTTTTTAAAAGTTCTGGCCTGTTTTTTATGATTAACAATTAAATGAATACTTTCTTTCCATGAGTTTACTGGTCATTGTCTGTAATTTAACAAAACAACCACCACAAAAACTGGATAATCTGTCAGATAACAGTAAATTATTCAAAAAATAAAACTGAAAACTTTACAGTCTGCAGTGTATATATTATAAGTGGATTCTGTTTGTAAATCCATCCATGACTGATGGATTTAGCTATCTCCACAACTAGTTATCCATCTTTCATCTAACCATCAGCCTATAATGGATGGAAAGGTTGATACATAGAGGATAGATATGGACATTATCTATCTCATTCCGCCCATGATAGAAGATGATAGATAAGTATGTGTGACTCTATCTGTATCATGGATTGATGAGCAGATATCCATACAGGTCTATTCATCCATCATCTATTGGTCCATTATCAATCAATATTCACAGATGGATGTCGACAGATAGAGTAAATTCACAGTGCATTCTAGATTTACTGTGCTAGAATACATGGGAATATACATTATTTTTATCAGACATGGACAAATGTATTTTTTGTCTACAAGGTAGGAAGCACATATTTAAAGCATGCATTAAAAAACACATTAATAAGTCATAAAACATTGTTTAAGAGCCAGAAGTCTGATGGGATTGTTTTAGAACGATCCTGTTTAGCATATGTTACTCTATTTATTACATTTGTTTTTTAGATCACAGGAACCTTAAAATAGCTTGAAGCCCACCAACAGATTTTAAATGCATGTAGTCTTTTTTTAAAAAAAGTCATCACATTTCCACTATTTGTCAGATAAAAACAGAAACAAAACAGATAAAAACTAAATTATTTCCTTTAACCAGAGCCAGTAACAAAAAAAAATAATTAAGCCAAGAATCTTATGCTGCTTGGCACAGCTGAGAAGTCATTAGTCTCAGCTGTGATCAACAGTTACGTGACAAAAAATTCAGGGACCTTCTGGCTGAACTCGGCTGAACTGCAGGCTGTGTTTGCACAGAGCAGATAGTTGGCATTTGGAAAAACATGTTTCACGTGTTAACTCCAGCTTTATTTTTAGCTTTTGTAAAATAGATAATCAAAGACATTGAACTTTCATCTTTTCTTTGAATGATTTATGGAATTTTAACTTTGTTATGCTGCACAGAGGACTTTCTCTATTCCTAGCCATAGTCATGTTTTCATAGAGGTGCAGGACGTTGTATTACAGTGAAAAAATGAGCCCATGTGGGTTCAAAGGATTAACTGGGAAGAACGTATTTCTAACAGACATTTATATCTAACATTGATGTAACCCTGTACTGCCATGGTTATGGATATATGATCTGGCTCACATGACTTATTTACCATTTATGTATTATTTTTAAAAGTAGCTGTTCACTCTTTATGACTCCACTGACTTTGCACGAGACCACAAAACTTAAATGACCTCGGCAATATTTCTCATTATTCAAATCTGTCACCTCATCAGAGAACAAGAAGAGACATTCTTGTACCTGGAAGCATAATGGGACCAATGTAGACGACGTTGTGTCTTGTACTTGGATGAAAACACAGTGCAGCAGTGACTGTAAGGTCAGTTTCATGATGTGTTGTCACTGATCACTGATGTCTACATGAGCAAAATACTACTAAGCAACCATAAAACAGAATGATAATTTAACTACTTCTGGGGCCTTAGCAGTGGTGGAGCTCAGCATATCTCTCTTTAACCACATAATGACTTCGCTAAGCTGTGGAATTTCCACCTGAAAAAACATCCAAAATCCCAGCAAATTAAGCTCCACCACTTTGAGTTCTATGGTTAAAGTCACTTTTTTGAAGAACAGTCTCTGTGTCTCCTTCGCCAGGCCTGAGTAAGAATTAAAAATCTTTTGGTTCTGCCCGCTCAAAACTAACAGGAAATAACAGCCTTTTAGCATTGAATAAAAAAAACCTCTGATATTGTTGGATCTATTTTCAAAATTCCCATCTGCAGCTCGTTTTTGATGTGACACATGAAGCACAACAATGCTTCATCCACTTTAGTCAGAGGCAGTCTCTTAGTTTTTGCCATTTGGGCCACTTCTCGAAGTGGAATTGCACTTTAATAATAGACGCAGTCAAGTTCTAGGTGCAAAATGTCTCCAGAATCATAATTATAACCCCTCATGCCCGTTTTAGCCTCTCAGTATTGCAGAAGTGGTTTTAAGATCTTCTTGATGACCTTTCGGTGGCCTCTTTGTGCTACGCTCCTGACCTTTAAGTCCAACATGAGCTTGTATACCGAGGTGTACAGTAGTCTGAGAGGTCTTTTGTCTCTTCCAGAGAGGACGGATCCAAGTCAGACAGTAATATTTTATAAATCACCTCTTTAAACATGCTTTTTCTTGAGCTTGTATCTACTTTGGATTGTCTCCTATTTCAGTTAAAATTTTAATTTATTTGCATTACGCCTTACTGAAACTGGCTTTACCTATGCTGTCATAAGAGCTACAGATACTGGAAAGTATACTACTTAGTAGGATGCTACTTAATACTTGGTAGTAGTATTTTTCTGTATTTTTGAAATACACAAAAAACAGTAGAGTTAATAAAATATACTGCAAAGACTGTCAAAGTTCTTTGTTTTTTTTTTGTTTTTGTTTTTTTTACAGAAAAAGATCATTTCAGAAATTGAAAACACACAAAACTGTTAATCTAGAGTTTAATACTATAAATGTGTTTCTAAAATTACATACAACCAGTGGCATCTATATATCTATTTATCTATCTATTGTATCTTTTACTAAATGTTAAAAAGCTAAAAAAAATACACATTATCTCGTGTAAAATTAATGCCAGAGAATATATGCCCTAATACTACTTACACAGAGTAGTACAATAAGTATTTAGGAAATTATTTCTCGAGCAATCTGCAGCTTTAGTCAGATGGTGGTGATAGAAAAAAAATGGAATTTTCAAAATAAAAACCAGCATTACTGATTTAACTTGGAAGTCACAGAGATTAGGAGTCTTTTTAAAGCCAATTTGAGGGAGATTTGGTTTCTAATCTCAATTTTTTGTGTTCGTTTGGCATTGATATTCAGAACATTTTGATCTTAGGGCCAAATATTTCACAAACCATAGAGTATTATCTGTTTGAGAGTTTTAAGGCTCTCCTGCCTGCATAGTTCACTCACTATACAGCATAAGTGAAATGTGTAGGTGATCAGTGGTGTGAAACTGACTGATGGGGGGGCTTTTAATAAGAAATCCGGGGTGGAAACTAACTGACCATAGTATTGTGTTCCAGTCTTTAGCTTTTTGATGTATGCAGCACATTAACTCATTTGTGAACCCAGACATCCAGAAAGCTGATCTGTCTCTTATTAATCTCCTGGCTGCCACATGAGTTCACATATTGATAGAACTGAACTGCACTTCCACTGCAGTGTGAAATCAAAAACAATAACAATGTTGCCAAGAAACCATTTGAATGAAATTAATTAGACTGATTGAAGATGTATTTAATTTCAAACAGCCGAGTTGGCACACTGTATAAAAGCGCCCTCCAGCTGCCAATTACAGCACCTGATTTCTGAAGAAAAAATAAACTTCCAAATATTTACTCCAGTAAGATTCACTGCACTGATGCAGAAAGCCTCTATTCCCCCTCTCATGCAGGATGCTTGCACAGCCTCTGCACATCCAGTGTGACAAGTTGAAAACTGTCAAAGGACATCTGTGTTTTTAAGGAGTTAACAAAATCCAAATAGCTGAACTGTTTGCATTACATAACCACAAGGTCCAAGGTTTGATTCCAAATGTGGAAATGTGTTTGCAGGTCTCTGTCTTTTTCTCACCTTGTTTCCTCTCTAGTGCTGACTTGTGCTTGCTGAGGTTCAATACCAACATGGCTTTAGGTTCTGTGTAGCAAGAACCTGGAATAAATTACATATTAAAACAATAAGTAACCACTACAGTTTTACAAAAAGTTAAATGGTGATTTATGGGTATTTTTTTCTCTTCATGGTCTCATTTAGGGTGTTTTTTTTTACTGTTGATAGCACCTACTTATTCAAGCATTTTTCTTTATTTTTTTTACTATTCTCTGCATTATAGGGAATGTATCTATGTATGACCTCCATGTATTCATCCATCCATTATCTATACACCACTTAATAATCTGTAGGATTGGGCAGCTGGAGCCTATCCCAGCCCACTCAGGCGAAGGCAGGGGACACCCTGGACAGGTCACCAGTCTATCACAGGGCTACACATAGAGACAGACAGCCAAGCACACTCACATTCACATCTACGGACAAGAATCATCAATTAACCTCACCATGTTTTTCGACGGAGTACCCGGTGAAAACCCACGCTGCACAGGGAGAATGTGCAAACTCCACACAGAAAGATTCCAGGCGTCCTACGTGGGACGCGAACCAGGGATCTTCTAGCTGTGAGGCGCTGTGCAGCCCAAAAACTGAAAATATCAGTCTATGAAATAACACAAATGAAATTATGTTGTGAGGGAAAAAGTGGGAGAGGGAAAATGATAGCTTTGTCTCCAACATTAGTGCACTGAGGCCGTCAGCTGTGTTGTGTTGAGACAGTGTTGGTATATAGCAAATAGTCCTATTCTGCTACTGTAGTAATCTATACTATGACAAGAACTGCTCAACTAAGTAAAAAGAAATATCAATTTGTCACTTTAAGACTTGAAAGCCAGTCAGCCCAGAAATTTTCAAGCAAAAAAAAACCCCACAAACACTGTAATGAAAATGTCTCTCATGAGAAAAGCCTCTTAAGGAAGCTACTTACCATGCACAGGTTAAACAGTCACTTCCCTTTTGACTTACTTTCACTGTCTGTTGGCCATATGTTGTGCTTTTCAAGTAAACAGACGAGTAAACCAACACTAAAGACCACAGTGGAAATAAGCCACAGGTGTTGTGTTTCACTCTTATGTGTCACCTGGGGTTCTTTCTCTCACTGTGTAAAACAAACTAATTAAAGCGACGACTCATTCAGCTCATGTGGGAAGCTTATCTTAGAGCAAATTAAATGTTTTGCATACATATTGAATCTGTCAAATTCTGTCACTTCTCAACATTTGACCACCTGTTTTTTTTTTCTGTTCAATTCATTTCAGTTCAAGGGGCTTAACTGGCATGAAAGCTTCAAGAAACAATGTTGCATCAAAATATGTTTTTTCCAAATATTTGCACTGTACACCACAATAGCAAATTAAACATAAATACAACATTAAAATGAATATATGTGAGGTGTGCTGTGTGTGTTGAGGTCATTCACTGTCCCTTGGGATTGTGGAAGCTCATTTCATTCTGAAATTAATTATGTCTTAATTGAATATTTTACATTGTAGGTATAGGTGTATCTCTGTCTCATATGTTTCAACATTTTTACCTCTGTTTTTTCTTTTTGGTGCCATAGAAAAGATGACCAAAGGGATTTACTAGATTGGGAGTGTGAATAGCAACTGCAAATGTCACTGCAATCTGACTATTTCAAGTGTAGATTAAGAGTCAGCATAGCGGCCAACAATGCCACCATCAAACACGGAAACAAAGATTTTGCTGTCTTTGCTGGAATGTCCCTGTTAAGAGAGTATCCCAGCATGCACTGTGTAGAAGGTATGAAAGCCCTAGACTGTGAAAATTGCATTTTGTTTGTCTCTAATGGACCATTTTTCTGTTTTGTTGTTTCAGACTGACCTTTGACCTTTGAGTGAGAAGTGTCTCCCTGGGAGGGTTTCCAGGGAGGGAGGGTCCAGAGACAGACATGGAGAGCTACCCAGGAGGGAGCACCACGGGACCCAACGTCACCAACTGCACCATCCCACCCGCCAGCACCGCGCTGCCAGTCCAGTTCACGGACGGGATGGCGGCGGTGGTGGTTTTCCTTGGCCTCCTCAACCTCCTCACAGCACTCATCAACGGTGCCGTCATCATCGCCATCTGCACGACCAAGAAGCTCCACCTGCCCGCCAACTACCTCATCTGCTCTCTGGCCGTCACCGACTTCCTAGTGGCTCTCCTCGTCATGCCCATCAGCATCATCTACATCACCATGGAGACGTGGTCGCTGGGTCAGGTGGTGTGCGAGGTGTGGCTGAGCGTGGACATGACCTGCTGCACCTGCTCCATCCTGCACCTGTGCGTTATAGCTCTGGACCGGTACTGGGCCATTACCAAAGCTATTGAGTACGCCCGAAAGAGGTCGGCCCGCCGTGCCGCCGTCATGGTGGGGACAGTCTGGGTCATCTCGGTTTTCATTTCCATCCCACCTTTATTCTGGAGGCGGAGGTCTGGCAGCAGCAGCAGCAGCAGCCTCCAGCAGTGTGTCATAGAACATGACCACTTGGGATACACTATCTACTCCACACTGGGGGCTTTTTACATCCCTATGATCATCATTCTTATCTTATACTACAGGATTTACAATGCCGCCAAGACACTTTACCAGAAGCGTGGCTCTTCCCGCCACCTCAGCAGCCGCAGCATCGGCAGTCAGAACTCTGTTGACCACTGTCGAGTGTCCCACACATTCTGTGTGTCAGACTTATCCAACTCAGATCCCACGCTGGCTACTGACAAGCTCAACACCACCATCCGTATCCCGTCCTTTGAGACGGACATGGATGGGCAGGATGAGAAGAACCAGATATGTACGTCACGTGAGAGGAAGGCAGCGCGGATCCTTGGCCTCATCCTGGGAGCCTTCATTATCTGCTGGCTGCCTTTCTTTATCAAGGAGGTGCTGGTGGGTCTGCGGGTTTTACAGCCCTCACAGCTCATCTCGGACTTCCTGACTTGGTTGGGTTATATCAATTCTCTCATCAACCCCCTGCTGTATACCAGCTTTAATGACGATTTTAAGCTGGCTTTTAAAAAGCTGCTCAAGAGAAAAGAGCATGCGTAGGTCTGAAGGTAAAAAAAACACCGTAGGAATGTATACACATTTGACTGTCTGTCTACTGGCAACATAGCGTGGGATGTTGTGCTTTTCAAGAAAAAAAATTGACATTTCACCAAACAATGTACAGCCTTCTCTGTTTTTCTCAATAAAATAAATATTTATGACTGCTCTTCATTCATTGCATTGCTTACATTTATTGAAGTCCTTTCTCCTCTAAATATAAAATTAACAATACCTGTCATTTTTCACCTACTGCTCAAAGGATTCACTTTAAAACTGCAGTAAATTACATTGTTGGTGTCCTTACTGTATGCTACAGAAGAAATGGCTTCATATACAAAAAACTTTAAAGAAATGTAATATATTAATATAATAATTCATTTATTTATAGTTAAAATATGTTCTCTAGCCTTCATTTTTACATTCGATCATGTGTATTTTTTTGTTTTTTAATGTTTAAAAAAGATACTTGCATGCATAAAATACCTCTAATATGAAATTATATATACATACATACATACATATATATATAATGCATAGATAGATAGATAGATAGATAGATAGATAGATAGATAGAGTTTAACAATTTTATCTATTTTCAATTTGTGAAATTATTATAAACTTGCAAATGCATTTTCACCATCTTTTTCTGTAAAAGAAAAAAAACTTTAACAGTCTTCACAGTGTATTTTATTAATTGTACCGATATTTTTGTGTATTTCAAAAATGCAGAAAAAATACTACTAATAAGTATTATGTAGTATCCTACTAAGTAGTATGTCATTACTATTTTTTTTAACAGGGTAAATAATGGTCTAGACAGACTAACTAGAGTTTCAATTACAGTTGAAGCACCTTTCAAGAAAATTAAAGAGGCAAGCTGTAGTTACAGTCACTGGCTGAGTGCTTTTGAATGAGCGCACTCTGTAGATTTATTAATCACAGACACAGTGAGCTAATAACTTTATTGCATCAATAACCTGTATATTGTTGCATACAGCAATTAAAGCCATTGAGAACTTTTTGATAAGAGAAGATAAAATGCTATTAATTCTGAAGGAAATACTTATTCCGGATATTGCTCAGAATACAAAGTTATATAACATGAGAAAATGCAGTGCCTAATAAAATAACAATAGGATATAAGTATGATACATGACTGAAAATAAAAATAAATGAGCTTTATATTGGCTAGAGTAGAAAAGTACGAAGCAATACTGATGATGATCGTGATGTAGTGACGTAATATCACAAATGGTAAATAAAATATTGTACATGAAAATGAAATATTGCACATAAAAATGGAATTTGCACATGATAAAGACATTTTGCAGATGAAATTAAAATATTACACATGGAAATTACATTGACATGTTGTGAATGAAAATAAAATACTACACATAAAAAATATTCACATAAAAATAAAATAGTACACACAATAATTAGATTACAAACTATTTAGAAAAGTAATTTTTCGATTGAAATTAATATTATTCTTCAGATTAAAGTGTTTCTGCTTTCATTCTTGCAGGAGGGGGAGGAGTTATATAGTTTGATTGCCACTGGTCATATTTTGTATCTGAGACTAACCAAATTAATTGGCTGGATATGAATTTATTATACAAATGCTGTAAATAGTAAATATTGTGATACACGCCTCATACCAGTTGGTGACAGTAACGCACCAATTCGTTGTTGGCCAACTGCCAATAAACACGCAGAAGAAGAAACAAGAGCGAGCTAACGTAGTTACGTAGCCGTGGTACGCGCTGTAGCTGGGTGTGAAGATGGCGGACGAGGAGGCCGAGCAGGACCGTAGTCCTGCGAATGGTATCCGTGAAACGATTGAGGAACTCAGACAACGGTTACAAGGACTGCAAGAAGTCGTGGTTAGAGAAAGCGACGACTCCCCGGCCCAGTCCTCCTCTGAGTACTGCCAAGAGTTTTGTAGGGTGAGTTATCTTACCTCGCATATTTAGCAAACAAGCTAGCCAGCTAGCACCAATGGTAGCGCTCCGTCCTGGCTGCTGGATAATCCAAAGGAAAGGACTGCTTTCAGAGCGAAACTACGTCTGAATGGGTCGAGTAATAATTGGTAGTATTTTCAGAAGTAACGGATAGAAGAATGTGAAGCTTACGGGTGAAGCAGAACGCACAAATAGAACTCAGTAAACCTTTGACATGGCTACTTCATCCAGCTACTATCACACGGTAACTGAAAGCTGTCTGTAGCAGACCGCAGTGTTGGTAGCATTAAAAGTCTTTTAGATGTGTCTTTAATCATCTATCGTAGAGAGGTGCCAAGAATCTAGTTTGAGTTTGTTTAGTTTGGGATAATAACAATTCCCATGTACACATGGTAGCGCATCAGTTCAGCTCTGCTCCCAGTTAGCCTAACGTTAGCCTAACATTAGCATTTAGCTCTGTGTGTGTTTGATTACATGCGCGTTCACGTGAGCATAGTTTCGCTGATTGTCTCTGTGGGTACCGCAGCCCTCGGGCTACAAAAATGAACATGCCCTGCTTCGTGATGGGGTTTATAATAGTCACACCGCTCCAAATTTGACTGCTGAAAAAATAACGTTGGACGTAGCGTATTTTTTAATAATGCTATAGAGAAGCGCGGCAACGGTTTGCGACCTTTCTCCCGCGATGGAGTTCTGGTGTGTACGTGCCGATTGAAACGCACGCCTGCAGAGGAGGCACGCCGTTTTCCATCCCAATTGCATAGTGAAAACACTACAACACCGCCAGCCTCCCTGGAGTCCTGTGCGTTGCCCATCAGTAAACCATCTGCTCAGTTTACTGGCTGAAGAGATGTGAGTGTGTGTCGTGCTGAGTGCAGGGCGGATCTGCACCAAGCATCTTGACTCTCATTGGAGTGGCCTTCCTGGGTAGCAGGAAAAAAAGAAGTGTCCTCTGTCTCCAGACTACACAGTGACACACAGGGATGAGGCCAGAATGTGAATTTAGAAAACCCATTCTTAAAATTAAACTATCAATAGGTTCATGTGTAGGGCTTAGAAGACATGTCATTGCAGACAAAAGAAATTCATGTGAAATTACAGACATGAGTTCAGTAGATTCTGCCAACTGTCATGATTTGCTTAACCTGTTTCAATATTTTTTTCCAATTCTCAGATGTCTGATGTGATGTCTTACCATCTAAAATAAGGTGGTAGATAAGCAAGATTTGCTTATTTGAAATTGCAGTCTTTCATTTTTAACATCTTCATAATTCGGTTGTTAGATTTCCACTTTAGAAATCTATCTTCAATAACTATGTTTTATCTTAATGCGTTAGCCGGATAAAGGAAACTAGTATCAAATTAAATTACAGTGCTGGAATAGGAAAAGGCATTGCTGTATCTACTAAGTGGGACATATTAGGGCTAACATGAACAATAATTCTGTTGAGTAATCTAAAAAATTATTATATCCAGTAGTCGATAAATCTGAAATCTAAATGACAATTTCATTCAAATAATTTCATTTTGACAAATTGTGTGTCATTCCAAAATGCTGCAGCACTGTACAAAGTGCAAAAGGAGTTTATATATTAAAGTGCAAAACTATCGAAGTACACTTGCAACTCCAGCATGATAAAATTATATTTTAAAAAGTCGTGTCAGACTTGCAACCTCTAGAGAAATCGAAGTTTCTGTCAAGCTCCTTAAAGTGGAAATACTTGTTTTGACTTTAAAGTGTTGAAATTAAACAAGTGCATCATGGATATGGTGGATTTTTTTACAAGCATAGATCAGCTACAGCAGCTTCTTTTGTCCTTATTGTGTGATTGTTCTCTGACTTTGGTAGTAGCTTTGAAATCTGTGACAGTATCGCTGAAATAACAGCATGGCAGTTGTCCTTTACTTATGTGTGTGGTGAGTTTGTTTGACAACGTCATGGTGATTAAATCAGGATTTTAAGAGTGCAGAGCAGCAGCTTGGTAAACGTGCTGCTTCAGTCACTGTTTCGTACTCGTTCCATTGTCTGACAACAGACACAGAAAAATATGTGACTGAAAACTGATTCATAGGGAATTCAGTTGTATTACAGTTTATGTGAGTACACAGTAAGAAAGACGCAAACCGATATAAAGGGCCTCTTTGGCACCTTTGTTTTCTCTTCAGGTGCTCATGCATTATGTGAGTGCTACTGTGGTGTGCCACTGAAAGTCTGCACTGTACACACACCGTCTATTTGCTTTGTGATCACTCATTCTTTTGAAGCCTTAAGTGTTTTAGAAACCTTTAAATTTAACTGAGCAGTCTTTGCAACTGCCACCACTGTTTAAAACTGTAGTGCTGTGACCAAAGAGTGGAACCAAAACCTATAGACATAGTGAAACAGCAGTTTTGTAGTAATACTGAAGGAAAACGTTTGTTATCAGGAATTAAAGTTAAAAACACAATCATGCATCAGTTAAAAAAAATTTTGAAGTTGATACTTTATCCATGTTGACGTCAGCAATTTAGCAGATAAATCACTGCAGTTCCAGAACATATTGTGCTTTCCCCAATTTTCTGTCAGATGTGTTACAATGTCAGATGTTCACATTGATTGTGGTGTCGTTTCTAAATATGAGGTAATCAAATTTAAAGGTAATCAGAATGAACTGAATACTAAGTTTCCAAAGCAGTGTGCTGAGCTGACTCTGTAACATCAGCTGGTTCTTGATATGGTCACCTACTTCCAGACACAGCATTCCTACAAAGTCAAACTACAGTGGTTTTGGTGAATGGTTTCAGAAAACAGTAGTTGTAAAAGCCTTTATTGCACTCCAGCATACAAATAGCTGACAGCGAAGGGAGACACTTTACAGTCATTTGGCTACAGCAGATTAACGTTTCCACTTCAGTCTGTGTTTTAGTGCATTTCCTATACATACACTTATTAGCAGGGGCATGTATGGAAACATTTTTATTTGTGGTTTGTGATTGAAAAACCAAATCCACTTGTTATGTTACACAATAGGCAAGTAATGAGCCTAATATTTACTCAAAACGTAGACATCTGTTATCAACTGTTTGCAGGCAGGGACTGTGCTAAGGCTGCACCGTCTATCATTTCACATGTGCAATAGTCATATTGCAAGAAATACAGTGTGAAGTAACACAAATTGTGCTACAACTTGGTTGCTGCTTGATACAAACAGAAAACTTGCACGCTTTCTTTTTTTGACTAGTTTACAATTAAAAGCCTGTCTTCAAGAACATAATTTACCGGTACTTTGATTTAATGGTACTGGATTCATAGGTTTGTTTTATTTTTTTCTTTTACTTCACTCACAAGAGAGTTTGTTGACATGCAGGCTCCACATGTGCACAGTACAATGAGGGAGAAACAAGAGAGATACGCTGAAAAGGAAGATTCAGTTGCAAAAAGAAACACAATATAATCTAATTCTATTAATAAGAGTTACTTCAAGTAAATATGTACAATAGAACACACAACGACAGGGTATCAACATTTGCAGTCTTAAAATGATTTGCTACACCATAATTATACAGACATACTTTTCATTTGCTGTCCTTAAAATATATGCACCAGTATTGTTATAGGCATGTTATAAGAAATGGAGTGTCAGATTTGGCACTTATTTTGTGCTTTTATAGACGCTCAGTGGCTACGTTATTAGGAGCTTTTTTTTGAGTCCTGGGTATAACCCCTTTTGCACCCAGAACAGCTTGTTAATACTTCTCACAGGAGATTGTACTTTAAAGAGCCGATTGGTGTAAAGAAAATACTTTCCACACTTTTCCTTGTAGTTTCAATCGAAGCATCTGGACTTGCTTGAGTTTTTCGAAGAAGTTCACCTCTCATCCAAGAGGTTTCATCAGTTCTAAACTGACTGGTTGGGAGTGTCAGATTTTTCCAGATACCCTTCAGGAGCCATTAACACTATTGAAGCTTCAGTCTGCTGGGTGTGTGTTGACCCTCCCCTCATTATGCGAATCGTTAGGTCCTTTCCTCTCACAATGGGGTTTGTTAGGGCCCTAGCGATCGAGAAACTTAAGCAAGTCCAGTTGCTACGATTGAAACTACGAGGATATCCATGACCTGGATGACTGAGAATCTTCAGACATCTCACACTTTTACACCGTCAACTCTGTGAGGTGGTAAGAAAGGATAGATTTCTGTTGTGTACACCAAATTCTGACCCTGCCATCTGCATGCAGCGGCAAAAACACATTTTTTCAATCTCCTGCTGTCCAGTTTTGCTGACCTCTTGCCCACTGTAGTTGCCTGCTTTTAGCTGTCAGGAGTGAAAGCTGCTTTGGTCCATTCACACTGAGGTTTGGCTTGGTGTGTATTCCAAGATGCTCTTCTTCAAAACATTGCTGCAATGCGAGGTTATTTGTGTTGCTGTTAGCCCCTGTCAACTTGAACCAATCTCTTCTGTTGTCTGCCTGTCTGAGCAAGCTGTTTTCTCCCACACAACTGCTGCTTACAAGATTTTTTGTGGTTTTTCACACCTATCTCTGCAAACCCTTTGTTGTTTTGGAAAATTGGTCTGAAAGACGACTGAACCTCTTGACAATGTCAGCATGATTTTGTCTATAGAATTACTGCTACAGGACTGACTGATTAGATATTTCCATGAGCAACCTAATGCCAATGTTAATAATAAGAATGCATCTTTGAAGTAAAGTTTAAAAAAACAGAAATAAAAAATAAATGAAGTGAATAAGATAGGTTAAAATTAGTTTTAAGAAGAGGTTTATAAAATGATACTTATCCATAAACCCACCTGTATATTTCATTGAGCCTTACAATCACATATTGTCTCCATAATAGGTTTGTGTGTTTTGCAGGATGTGTAGATTATTGACATCAAACACACTATTTTTGGTGCATTTTTAAACAGTGTAACTACATGTGAAAGTGTAACTAATAATACCTATAGGAAGTTACTATATTTTGTAGTGGCTTGCTATGTTATGTAATTGTAATATTAATTTGCTCTCATATAGTCTAATATGTTTTTGTTTCCATGTTAAACAGTGAAGAGCCCAGTGGGAGATGTTGTAGGTGGAAGATCATGAGTGTGTAGGCTGAAGTTAAGACATCTAAGAAGCAGAGAGCATGCTTTATAAACAAAGTTGTGTTTGCACTTGAATTGGTTCTCTTCCCTGCAGACCGTGTTCTGCTGCATTTATCTAACATGATAAGACTGCATTTCATTTTCTGGCCAAGGTCAGCAGGAATGTTTGTAATGACTGAATTACTGCAAGCATGAAAATAGAGTAGGTGTTCTCTTTTGTCAGCAGAATAAATCAGTTTGAAGGAATGCACGTCTAACTACTATGTGTGTTTTTTGAGTACAAAAATCTTATAGGTATTTATACCACAGATGTAAACATCCTAATCGGGGCTTGATGCTTACTTTTTTCCTCCCAAAGGAGCACATGTGCTCTTAAATTTAGACATTTTGAAGCACATGAAGAATCTTGGGAGGCGTTGAAAACTTATTTTTCAAATGTGTTGTGTTTTTGACACAGCAATAAAAGTTTATAGTTAAGTCTATTGGATCAAATTACTAGGATAGATTTAATTAGGGTTACCAAGTTAATCTTTCACTTACCCCTTCTGTAGAATTTGAATATATACATGTCCTTGTAATAATTTGTGTTGTCTAGTGTTTGCTGCTGTGAAGTCCTCACTGTGGGAACTTGTATTTACTGCAGTTGTTTTTAGAAGGGCGTTTTCAGCACACATGCAACTGCTGACATTAGTGAAAAGATGAGACTTTGATTGTACTTTAATTACCCAGTTGATTGTAGGAAATATGTCTTGATAGACTACCATATTACCAGCTTACTTTATGACAGGTGCTGTTTGAGCTGTGCTTCTGCAATCCTGTATTTTTTGACATGCGCGTTCTTCTGACATGTAGAACTGCTTGTGCAAAAATACCATCCTTCTGATTTTATTTTCCAGTTGCTGGTAAAAATTGTCAGTCTTTTCTTTGAATAATTAATAAGTAAATGAATGACTGTGGTTTCCCTTGTAGACGCTGTTGGAGTATGCAGGCCGTTGGAGGATAGAGGAAGAGCCTTTACCACTGGTGGAAGTGTACATAGTCGCCCTGCTGAGTTATGCCCAGGCCTCACCATACCTCTCCCTGCAGTGTGAAAATGTTCCTCTTGTGGTTGAGAGGCTCTCAATGTAAGTACAATGACAAGTGTGATTAACTGCAAACAAGATACAGAGTTTACCCCTTAATTAATACATATGTTTGCAATTGGAAATCTGCATGTGCCTGTTATGGATATGAATGGGCTTTAAACTATTTCTTTGAACTGTTCTTCTTCTGGGGCAGACACCTTGGGCCACAATGTCGATAATGGGAAATACACTAAGTTGAAATAAACCACAATTCTCTCTTAAGTTGTGGCACTCAACACTAACCTTTGCTTTTTGTTGGTCATTTGTTCTGCAGGAGCTTTCTTGAGCTTTTGCTCTCACTGAAGGAGGACGTTCCAGATGGCTTATGGAAAGAATTCAAGTCATCAGTGCAGGTAAAGATGAGGATTCTCGGTTTAAGACAAAAGTGTGGATTTAAAGGCCAGCAAAAGTTTTGTCACCACACTACAAAACATTGTAAATGCAATCTGGCATCTTCATAATACAGTATGAGTGTTATTGATAGGATGTGGATACTTCACATTTCCTTTTAAAGAATTGGACTAAGCTTTCAAAATGTCCACTTAAATCTTTTTTTCCAGTTTTAAGTGAAGAGCTGGTCGGGTTTTACACAAAATTCCCTCCATCATATGAATTCTTCATGGCACCTAGTTTAACTAAATAATTAAATTTACATAATTTTGCTTTTAATTTGCAGTTCAAACCAACCAAAGTCTTGTCTAAATACACTAATGACTAAAAGTAATGAAGTTTTCCTGTTTACAGCTCGCTTACAGCAAGCTTAAGGAGAATGGAATTGCACAGCTGTCACCACTGTCTGTTTTGGGCCAGTATGATGGTGTTTGGACCAACAGCATCCTGCAAGGCCTTCTATCTAATGAGAACCTTCAGACAGAACGAGGTGAGTGCCAGGCATGGTTTTTGGAAATCCTGCACAGGTCTGTTCGCTGATGCACATAGAAAAATATGAAGACAACAATACCAGTATTGAATATCAGGCCAGTTGTTGTGCTTGTAAAATTGTGCCTTATTAGATGCAACACAAGCAGCGCCTTATGTTACCTAAACCTTGTGCTGGTTGAGCAGGTGTTTGAATTGGGAGAACTATCAGCAGTTTGGAGATATTTTAAGTGAATAACAATGACAGAAGTAAATTAGATTGTAAGGTCTACTCTGCTAAAGTGTTGAGAGCAGAAGAGACAAATGGCTCCATTAAGACAAGCATTTTTATAAACCATCTACATACCAAACAAAGTGCAGAGTTCAAGGTATGTGATAATCAAGACACCAACAACCAACTTTGCTGCAAACACTGGAGAAATATGATTAAAAAGCACCTGCTGATTACATGCTGACCAAGAAGTTGAGGTTGTAAAAACAGAAATAGAAACTTTAACGATTATACAGTCAATTTTATGTAGCCTGGGGTTTGGGGTTACTTTAAATGCCAGGATTTTGTTGCTGAAGAATAGACTTTAGCTGTGAAGTATATCCAAGTAGCGTATTTACACGTCAGAGTCAAATTACTTGACAACATCTGCCTGAGAAGCTTCTCATATTTCACAAAAAATGCAGCAAAATAATTAGCTTCTGGCTGTGATCAAGCTGTCAGATGATTTATCAACAAATTTCACAGCAGTTTGCTAGAGAGATAATGGTGACACTGATTTTTAGCAGTTGTTTACAGTTCCTAAAGTGTTTATGTACATCTGTTGCAAAAATCTAAAAAACATTAAAACCCTATATAAAATCAGAACCAGATGTCACTATGTATGTTTCTGTTGTTGTCCAGTTGAGGAGTTCCTGGTGCAGGAGGGACTGGTCCTGTTGGAGATGAGAGTGAAGCAACTTATGAAAGATAAGCAAATGGGGAAGGCTGCACTACTGGCAAAGACCTGCTCCGAATCTGCTGCCTTCCAAGGGCTGGGATCTTTTAAGCAGATGTACCTCGTCTGCCTCTGTGCTACCTCAGAACAAAATCAACTCATGGAAGAGGTAAGAAGAGTTATGTTTGCATATGATAAAAAGACATATTGAAACAACAGTTCATAGTTGCCATTTTAGTATACACTACTACACTATTTCATTAGACTTTTAAATAGCCAAAGTCTTTATTCACCGCTATCATCCTTTTTTGTTTATCTCGAAGAGTCTCTAAAGGTTGTTGCTGTTGATTTGTGCCTGTCTTTCTATGACAGTGGTGTTTCCACAAAAGAAACATTTAAGTCTTGATTCACTATTGATAATAAACAATAGTATGTGGTGTGTTTAGGTAACTCAACCAGCCTAGTTGTGCAATATAAGTGAGTGGGCCTTTCCTTCCTGTGTGGCTGTGTGTGTATAAGGAACCAGTGGTTGTCTTGCTACTTTACATTTGACTATACTGTTGTAATTTCTCTTTTCATTAGTTGAGTTAAACAAATGAAAGCCAGTACCAACTGAGCTAATTCGTCACCACATCTTTTTGCCTGTATGGACTTGTAAATGTCCCACTGACAAGAAAATAATGTTAACATTGCAGCTAGCCTTACTTTTTATATGAATCTGGGGTGTCCGCTTGCGAGATGCGGTCTTCCTTTTAATTTTTAAACTTCTTCCTGTCATACATTGCTCATCCACAAGATGGCAGACAGTACTTGAATACATAGGAAACCATCAGCTTTGAAGACATTTATCATGTGTCCTATTAGCTAAAATGTTAGAGGATGCATTTCGACTTGTGAGTGGTTCCATTAGTGGCTGTTCCTTACTTACATGGCTTCTATCTTTGCAGCTTTCCAAGGAGGACTGCCGGGATGCATTAGAGATGATCTGTAACCTGGAGTCAGATGGAGATGATATGGCAGCTTTCAGCTTATGCTCAGCCTTCCTGACCCGACAGCTTCTCCAGGGAGACACGTACTGTGCTTGGTAAGAAAACCTATGCTGCCCTGTTTATGCTCACATAAATCAGATTTCCTTGTTTCATTACAGAAAAAAAAGATGTTATTGACAGCGAAAAATGAATAACAGTAATTCTGTTGTAATGTAAGATGAATAAGGTTGTATGTTTATCACACTAACAAGTGTTAATTTAAATATACTTTAATAGGCATTTTTTTGTGTACGAAATTGATGGTGTTTGTCAAAAGTGGTCTTTGCGTCTGTGCAAGTAAAATATGATGAAATGAACCAGCAGAGCTCATGATGAAGCACAAAATCTGTATTCACTGTTCCGAATTCTAATTTACCATCGTATGCCTAATTATTCATTAAGTTTTCTATTCAGCCTGATACTGATTCAGTATGGATATAAAAATTATAAGAATATGAATGGGTATATTTGGGCTTAGAATTCCCTTTGTTCCAACTAGGGAGCTCACTCTGTTTTGGAGCAAGCTGCTGAAGCGATTGGAGCCGTCAGAGCAGGCCTTCCTTGACAGATGCCGCCAGATGTCTTTACTATCCAAAACTGTGTACCACATCCTGTTCCTCATCAAGGTCATCCAGTCAGAGGTCAGTAGGCAGTAAAAGAATAATGTCTTTTACATATGTTTAAAATCTTGCTTTAATACTAAATACTCAGTGAAAGGTGATTTTGAATGCTTGGTGAAACTGATTTAATAACTCTGCCTGACTAAAAATCTAAAACTTAATATTTTTTATTAAATTTGGAAGCCCCTGGCTAATTTAGTAATGACTTTGAATGTTCTTAAGAACTGTAATTGATTTAACTTCCTTTTTTCCCACAGATTGACCATGTTGGCCTGCCAGCCTGCATCGAAATGTGTATAAGGGCTCTACGGATGGAATTGGAGGATGGAAACACGAAAGCCACTGTGTGTAAAACCATTTCCTGTTTGCTTCCTACTGACCTTGAAGTGAAGCGAGCTTGCCAGCTGACAGAGTTCCTCCTGGAGCCCACAGTGGATTCATACTACGCTGTGGAGACTCTATACAATGAACCGGATCAAAAACTAGAGGAGGAAAATATGCCTGTCCCCAACTCTCTACGCTGCGAGCTCCTGCTAGTGTTTAAAACCCAGTGGCCCTTTGACCCGGAGTTCTGGGACTGGAAAACACTTAAGCGCCATTGCTTGGCGCTAATGGGTGAAGAGGCTTCAATAGTGTCATCCATTGACTTGCTGAATGATACTGAGAGCCCTGAAGAAGAGGAAGACACAATGAATCTGAAGGGATATAATAACATCCCGGACCACATCGTCAGTGGCACCTATGAACTTCCGGATATCACTGACAAGAAACAGAAAAACAGAGAAATGAAGAAACTGAGGGAAAAGGGTTTCATATCTGCCAGGTTCAGAAACTGGCAGGCATATATGCAGTACTGTGTGCTGTGTGACAAAGAGTTTCTCGGTCACAGGATTGTACGCCATGCACAGACTCATCTAAGCGGTGGAATATATACCTGCCCAATATGTGCTCAAACTTTTACCTCAAAAGATACATTTATCCCCCATGTCACGTCACACGTTAAACAGTCATGCAAGGAAAGGCTGACGGCGATGAAAACAAACAAGAAGCTGGCTAATCCCAAAACAGCTGCCCCTGTTATTGCAGCGTTGAAGGCTAAAACACAAAATGAACTTCCCGCAAATTGTGATTCCTCAGGGCAAAACGGGGTGCTGAATCACAATGTTCAGGCCAAAGTGGGAAGATGTCTCACAGCAACCTGCGAGGAAAACATGTGTCCTGTTGGAAAGTGCAGAAGAAGTTTCAAATTTTTCAAAAATCTTATTGCACATGTTAAAGCCCATGGGGACAATGAGGAAGCAAAGACTTTCCTTGAAATGCAGAGCAAAAAGGTTGTTTGCCAGTACTGCCGTCGCCACTTTATCAGTGTCACCCATCTTAACGATCATTTACAGGTTCACTGTGGTGTAAAGCCTTACATCTGTATACAGTTGAACTGCAAAGCAAGTTTTCTATCTAACACTGAACTCCTCGTACATAGGAAAACACATGCTGTTTTCAAGGCTAGATGCATGTTTCCAAATTGCGGAAAAATTTTCAATGCCGCATTCAAACTGTATGACCATGAGGCACAACATTATAAAACGTTCACTTGTAAAATTGTGGACTGTGGAAAGGTTTTCCATTCACAACAACAGCTGGATTTGCACCAAGAGAGACATGCTATACAAGACGAGGAAAGTTCGTCTTCTGAACAGACTTCACAAAATATGCAACCTGGGCCATCACTCATTGAACAAATGCTCTCCAATCGCTCTCCCCTTAAACAAGAAAATTACCAAGACAGCTGGAACACTGAAAGTGCAGACCATGGAAAGCTGCCCATGTCCATTGACAGTTTGCTGAAATCATCCCAAGAACCAGTGGAAAGCTTAGGACAATATGAAGTCAAACGTGAACCGCAAAATGAGGCTTTTTCAACCAGTCAGACACAGAGTTTAACTAATTCTGTGATTCAATCCGTGCATTCCCACCTGTCTGAACCTAACAGACACAGAGATGATTCAGGAGCTCATTCTTTTGATTACATGAGACCACCCCAACAGAGTCAACGAGTACCTTCATTTGAAGCCAATTTAGGTAATGTCTTACAAAACCAGCCACAAATGTTTCCTACTAATGTAAATACTGAAGCAGTTGGTTACAACTCTGACTGTAACTTACCATTGACAGTACAGCAAGGCCCAATGTGTATTAGTAATATGTTACCAGTACCACCACCACCACAGAACTCTATGGAGCCAGCAATGTCGCAACCGCTCCCCCCAACAGTAAGCGTTCAGCAACTACCTGGGAACAGACCAGAGAACTCTGTAACCTCCTCAAACAGCATCGTTCCCCCTCCAGACCAGAGAGAACGATATCACTGTGCATTTGAAACGTGTACAAGGCACTACAGCTCTTACAGAAGTGTTGCCAAGCACATGAAAGCAGTTCACCCAGACTTCTTTGAGGAATGGAAAGTTGCCCGAAATAAAATCAAGATAACCTACGGTCCAGCGCCGAGCACATCATCTGTTGGGCATCTTAGTTCAGTCTCATTGCTTCAGAACCAGCAGGCTAACAGAGTACCAGTTGAGGGAGTTCCGAGGCAGAATGTCATCCAATCACCTCCTTACAATAATATGGGTACAAGTGCAAACTATAATGCAGTACATTCGCTTGCCTCATCTTCCCACAGCCAGAATGGTTCAGTGCTAATGGCAAATGTTTTGAATCCCATTGTTCTCTCTCAGTTAGGGAGTAATGGAAATTCAACTTCACAGTCCCAAGTTTCAGACACTCAGAATTGGCACTCAGTCACTCCAAGCGAACAAATGGAAAACCACGGCTCTTCTCAAGTCTACCCATCTAATATGCAAGCAATGCCACAAGTTGATTCTACCAGTGCCGGGCTACCACTTAGTGTCCCATCTTGCTCTATGATGGGATCAACAATGAACAGACCAGCAGAGTCCTTGCAGTCACCACTGATGGACAGTAGACCCCAGTCCGTTCTTCACTCATACTTAAATGGTGCAAAGGAAGTGTCACAGCAAGCAGAAGCCCTTCAACCATATACATCACAGATGCAAAGCAGTTTAGTCTCTGGCTCACAAACATCAGATACAACACAGACAATGCAAAATCATGTGCAGTCGACATTTCCCTCTCCAGACAGTGCAAGCCAAAAAAGTAGTAACAACCAACCTCAAGATGGCCAAGTCATCTCGGAAAACCCTGAAAATCAAAAGCCAGCCAGAAAGAGCAGAAGGACCAAATGGCCAGCGCTTATTAGGGATGGCAAATTTGTTTGCCGCAGGTGTTTTAGACAGTTTGATAGTCCTAAATCCCTTGGAGGTCATTTGTCCAAGCGCACAATTTGCAAACCATATGGAGAGTCAGAATTGAACACCGACTTGCCAAGATCATTTCTTGATCTCCTCAATTCAGAGCAAACTGTTAGCACCTCTCAGCCACAACTGTCTTATATTCCTGCTCCTGTGTACCAGGAGAAGCCTCATCAGTCAGTAACAAGTGCTTCAGCTGCAGAAAAAGATTACTCCACTACTAATTATCCACAAGATAACTTGCAAGCATACGGGAACGGTGAATCAAATGATGATATTCTGAAACAAATCATGGCTGAGTCCAACATGTCTGATCTTTTTGTGCACACACCTTCATCCCAGACATTGTTCCAAAACCCTTGTGTTCCGTATGGACCAGGTGAGCGTTTACCAGGAAGCTCTGTAATACAACATACAGAAAATGTCCAGATGAAGCGTGAAGATAACTCATACAGTACAGCCCATTATCCTCAGCAAGGTGTTGATACATTTGCTGGAAGTGAATTCTCTGACCCGCTTCTTTCTCAAATCCTCACAGATAACCCTCCCCCTGCTGTTCCAGGCTGTTCTACTAACCACCTGGCTCCTCGGGAAATCCATGGTGAAGGGTATCACTCTGAGACGACTATTCAGGTACCAGATGCTGATTCAAACTCGGTGACCCCAACAATGTTACCTGATAGTCAGCTCAGTCCGGCGACAAGTGGGAAGCTGGCTGAGATGCAAAGGAAGACCACTGAGCAAGATATCAAAAAGAGACTCCGTGAGCAGATCTTGGCTGGCGACTTTCAACGCAGAAACAGCATGTGTCATTCTGGCAACACTGACCCTAAAACCAGTCCAATGTCTTTTGGCCCAACATGTAGTCCTTCTAATAATTCTGGATTTCATCGATTGTCTCATGACCCCAAGATTGGCTCAGCTAGTCAAGGACAAGTCATTCAAGGAAATTCTGTCATCATCCCTAGTACCTCTGGTGAAATTGAGGGACTTCTGAACACACAAAGTTTTACTTGCTTCCGAGAGACTGTGACACCACAACAGGAGGTACTGAGCCCAATAGGCATAATGGCAAACGATCCAGATTCTGAACCTTCTCAGTTATCAGCCAGACAGCAACAGACTATGACAGAAATTCAAAGTGCGTTTGAAAAGCTTGACTTGGTCAGAGAAAATCTGGATAGGATGTCAACGTCTGTTCAACAAAATAGCGCTCCTACTAGCAGTCAGACTGGATCTGTACAAGTTGAGCCACGTAGCGCGGTGCCCAAAACATTTGTCAAACCATATGCTTGTGATAACTGCACATTTAGCACCGTGTCCACTGAATCACTTTGGAAACACCTCTCCAAAACACACAACTACACAATTGAGATGGTGAATGTGGTTAAAAAAAGGTACGGCCAGTATGCTCCATTTAAGTGTCAGAAATGCCATAAGTCATTCACTCGTAACTCAAACCTTCGCACTCATTACCTGTCAGTTCACAAATTATCAGCTGAAGAAGTTGCAGATCTGGATATGAAGCGCAGGATGGCCAAAGATGCTGCTGCTCAAAACCAGGTTGTTGGTGTAAACCAGGCTCCAGCAGCTCAAACCACAGCAGCTACTCATTCATCAGTGGAGAACAGGACACATCTGTATTCGCCCCAAGATGCAGTTAAGAGCAAGTACCCACCACAGGCATTTGTACCATGTTCTAACACACACACTGCCAATCGTAAATGTCAAGATGACAATCGCTCCACAGTCATTCACCCTTTGCAAGCAGCTTCCATGCACCACCAAGCAATGACTCCACCAGTACAGCCCCAGACTTCTACAACTGACTTTCAGTCAGTACAAACAGGGATTGCAGCTGAACAGTGGTCACATAAACAGCAAAGAAATTTACCAAAGTTGCCCACTCCGTGTAAACTGAGTCAGAAAGTCGGAGTCCATTTGCCCAGAGTGTCAGTTCTTCTCACCCAGGCTCTGTGTGCCCCACCTCAGGCTAAAGTGCCTCCGTCTCTTGACAAACAAGCTGCTTTCAATAAGCAGGCAATAATTCAGCCAAGTATGGACATAAACAAGAAGTCTAAAGAGAAGAAACCCAAATCAGGCGAAACCATGAGTCCATACAGACCATATTGTTGCGTTCATCAAGGCTGTGTGGCAGCATTTACCATCCAACACAATCTGATCCTCCACTACAGGGCTGTTCACCAGTCTGCCTTGTCAGCACTGGAGGTGAACAAAGAGCAGGAGCAGAGTGAGGGAGTGGATGAAATAATGGACTATGATGAGGAGGAGCCAGAACCAGAGTTCCCCCGAATCTCTGAATTCAGATGCCAAGTCAAAGACTGCTGTTGTGTTTTCCAAGAAGTTCCTAGCCTCTTCCAGCATTATCTTCAGCTACATGAATTCAGTCTCAATAAGGTTGGCGATCTCTTGGGCGGCATCAAACTCGGCAAGTTTGCTTGTGGTCACCAGGGATGTACAGAATCCTTCACTGCTTTCTGGAAGTATATAGGTCATGTCAAAGAAATGCACAAAGATATAAAACTGGCCAAGCCTGAACAATTAAATGGTACTTTTCAGTGTGAATTTGAAGGCTGTGACCGTTCCTATGCCACAAAGTCAAACCTACTCAGACACGTCATGAAAAAGCATCAGGACCTGTACCAGCCTAAACTAAAAAATCAACAGATAAAAGAAGATGGAGCGAAACAGAACTCAAAGACTTTGCATTACCAAATTACTAAGACAAGTAATGGGAAAGAAAACATTGAGAGCAATAAGAAGATCCTACCGAGGGAAAGCGACACAAAGAGAGCTGGCAAATCAAAGATCAATCACTGGACTAAATATGGAAAACCCTCATTGAAATCTAAAGCCGAGGCATCTGCAATGTGCACTAAGAAATTTCCTCTACAGTACCCCTGTATGATCAAAGGTTGTGAGTCAGTCATGAACTCAGAGCGGAGCGTACTGAAACATTACGTGGGACACGGATTGTCCGAAAAATACTTGGAACAACAGAGGAGCTGCTTCATATTCTGCAAAAAGATCCCCAGGCAAAAATGTCGTTCCAGGAGTGATGACTCTAAATCAGACAACACCTCGGACCTCTCGGACAATGAGGTGACAGCAGATCCTGGCCTGGAAGGAGAAGAATATGATCGTTCAAAGCCTCTCCTGCGCAGAAGGACCACAACCTTGTTCGACAGCAAACTGTCAAATGATGAAAGCTCTAATGGCTCTGTGGTGATGAAACGCAAGCGGGGACGTCCACGAAAATTTGAAAAAGTAGTGAAACCCAAGAAAATACCACGTATGACAAAGTCGGACGAGGTTTCCAGCAAAGGCGAAGGATCGGATGCCTTGTGCCCTGCAGCAATGCAGGAGGAGAAGACTGAACAGAGCGCTCCGCTTTCCTCATTTAAGCCAATGGGATTTGAAATGTCTTTCTTAAAATTCCTGGAACAATCAAACAAGCCTGAACACACCATGATAAGCAAAGTTCCTGTGATAGAAAGGTGTAAGATTCCACCGAACCTGTACATCAGAGACACGTGTGTCAGGTTCAGCAACCGTCAGAATTTGAAATCCCTCAGCAATGTTAGATTAAATCTAGATGCGGCCTTTTCAGGTGTCTCGAACCTTATGTTGAAACAACTGCAGGACATGCGGCCTGCAGTGGTGTTGGAAAAGTATGATTAGTGTTTTTTGTTGTTGTTTTTTTTAAAGCAGAATCTCAGGACTTGATTGAGTAAAATCTGCTGCAGACTGGTGCCCTACATACAAAATGTTTTTTACACAAGTTGTTTAAAAAAGTTGTTCTGAGTTATACAGTAATATCTGTACAAATGATTCTGTCCTTTTTTATAGAAAATGTAAAGCATGTTTTTAAATATGGACTATAAATTGAAAAAGAAATTTTTGTTCAAAGATAAATTGTGACATCAGCTTGTGGTGTCTTAATTATCCCTGTGGGACTTGGAGACAAATGGACGAAGAAAGTGATTGTAATGTTGTGTGTAGTTTGTGAAGATGTTGATTATTGTGTGTCGTGTATATAGTTTGAAATCACCCACTGCCACCAGCAGTCTTACTATTAAAGTTTTTTGTACGACTAATTTGACTTGTTTTTTTCAAACCAGCCAGAGCTGTTGTGTGCACACTGAAGGGAAAATGGTTTTGTGAAAGTTTTTTAATTGCTAAACAAATGTCTTACTACATGCTCAATTTCTGTATGTACATTTGATAGTTACCTCCTGTGTCTGTAGGGTTTAGTCTATGTTTTATTTAAAAGAAAAGAGTCCACGTCTGCTACAAATCACGATAGTCAACAATGGCACACACTGACATTGCAAGCCAAAGCCTCAGTTTTGACTGTCTACAACACAAACAATGAAGTTCCTGAATATCTTAAACCTTGAAAGAGTTTACCAAAAGTTTTATCAGTGACCTAAAAGTGTGTTTGCATGTGAACAAAATATCAAAACACATAGGAAAAGCCGTGCTTAACAAAACACCTGTGTGGACGGTGCAAAAAAATAGGTGAATTCATCACGATAAAATTTGATTGTCTAATCTTTACTCCTCATAGTCACAAGTTAAATTGACCTTTGAAGGGATAGTGTAATATCCCTGTAACTCTTTCTTTAAAGAAACGCCTTGGTGTCACACTGAAAGGCTGACAGTCTATGATCAGGATTAGGAAGCTGGAGCAAAGTGCTTTTAGGGGTCTTAACAATGTTTTGGTTACATCTAGTTTCAAACGTTTTCAGTTTTCACACGGCCACCCTGTTTTAATACACACTTCTAGGCCTGACCAATCAAAACACCAGCTTCTAGCAAAGAAGTAAGAAAAGCACACTTGGGTCCATGTCTATATAAGAATTTATTATTGCACTTGACATGTTCAGAAGCTGCTATTGCATAAATATAAATGATGTAAAATATAATGCAGTGTTACAATTCTAGACAAGCTGCACCTATAAATCTTAACTAACAGTAACATGACCAATCCTAACTATTGTGCTCTTTTGATTTAATTTTATTTTTTTTACTTCTTATGCATCATACATACATAGTGCTAAAGTGCTAAATATTACTTCAGATAATACCAGTAAAGGTCCGTCCTTTCTGGATTCCGGTGAGGTACTTTCAGTTGCAACACAAATTACACTGATCCCAATTTAGGTGGCGATCATAATGTGATGTGTTTTTTAAGCCACTTGGTCATACATTTAAATTCTAATTTTCAGCTGTATGAAATAAATGAAAATATTAATACAATCAAACATTGTGTAGAGCTTTTATATATGTGGCAAAGTACAGTGGATAAGCATTCACTGTACTGATTCTGGGTGTCTGTGGAGAGAAACTACATAGAAAAATAAAATAGAGAAAAAATTTCTCTATAAATATATACAATTAGTCAGTTGGTAAAGCTATTAACAGAACATGAGGGAATAGTGGAAGTACCCTGGAAAGGAATACTGAAAAAAATGAAATAATGATGCTAATAACAGATGCAAAATGAGGAGAGTTAAATGGAGAAAAATGTAAGAATATGTGTTCTGCGAAAAATCATGATGTTGACTGTGACTGTGAGGTCAATTACCAGCAAGTTAGTTAGAAATGTTTTTTAAAAAGTCAAGCAAATTTTAAAAAGAATGGTGAATAACAAACCTACAGAGACCAATATATGCTGCCTTTCTGATTGCAGTCAAATTCTCTTTTTTTTTATTACTTAGGAGGGTTACTGACTGGCTGGTGCTTCAGTGCTTCCTTTATTGTCTCCTTTAATGTAGGAAACATAGGATGTTCCTTTACAAAAGGAAGGAGATAATACGCACCATCCCATAGTTTCCTGCAGCAGCAAGCTTCAAAGCAACACACCATGGGGCCGCTCACAAAAATAAATGGTCAGAGTAATTTTTGAGGTCAAAGTTGTAGCTTAATTTCCATTGAATATCTAATTTATATATTTTGACTGCATTCGTCTGATGTGTAGTTTCTACTGTGTATAAATGTATATTTTACACCTATGTCTTTAGACTATTTTTGTTGGGTGTTGTTTTTTGGACTATATGACTGCACCCTTGCACTGTTGTATGGTTTTAACCTCCAAAAAGCTGTACATACATTTCCTACAATGCAGCTCGATAGCATGGCCACCTGGTAAATACCCCATCTTTCAAACCCCATTTCATGGAACAAAAGACTGTGTTGCTAAACAAAAAAAAATCATTTTCAACCTGCTGACATCGCTTTGACATCATCAGCAGTATTTTTTCACACTTGACACATCCCCCTCACAGCACCTGAGAGCACTATAAAAGTCTTTTCACTTACTAAATCATGCTGCTCACTGTGGGAGTGTAAAATGATCTATGCATGTGTAAGATTGGTGCGACTTTAACTAAAAGTAAGAGGTTGAGTTGCAACTGATTCCAGTTCAAATGGAGCTTAACAACTTAACCAAACATTTGTCAAAGTAAAACATAGATTTCATTAGTATCAACATCTGTAAGTAGTGTTTGCTAACACTAATGTGTAATAGAACAGATTCTTTTCTCAGTTTAGACCCAAGTGTACCATTAAATCTATTTAGTTGCTTTATTAATAGTCCCGGGTGAGACTATTAATGAGACCTGCATCCATGTTGGCTTAGGTAAACAAAAGTTTCACTGTGTTTTCACTTTGATGGGGACAGAAGCTGTGGGTCAGTCTCAGCCCTTCAAGACTGGACTGGCAGGTTTTCAGCAGGTACAGCTGCAGGTTCAGGCTCTGTGATACTGATCTCTCTGTTTGCTGTGGGCTCAGCCATGGCAAACCTGTTGACAATGGAAACAGGTGGCTCACCACGGCTGGGAGGCTCCTGCTTCACAGAGATGTACCGCCTGCTGAAACACTTCCACAGCTGCTTCCACACAATGTACATGAGCTCCACGAAGTTCAGAGCGATGCACAGGATGGAGGTGCAGCCCATGATGTAGAGGAAGATCTTCTTCTCCGTGGCTTTGCCGATGAAACAGTCCACTGTATTGGGGCACGGACTCTCGCTGCACTGCAGCAGTATGGGCACCTCGAAGCCGTTGTATAGGAAGTAGAAAGCGAGCAGGGAGCCCACCTCGAAGACTGTCTTGAAGACCAGGCTCACGGTGTAGGTGCAGAAAAGACCTCCATCGATGCTCCCTTTATCCTGGTACAGTTTCCGCTTGTGCTTGGCCTCCCGGTGCTCCCTGTAGGCCACATGCAGAGCCACCAGCAGGGAGGGGGTGGACACCATGATGAGCTGCAGAGCCCAGAGACGCACCTGGGAGATGGGGAAGAAGTGGTCGAAGCAGGCGTTCTCGCAGCCGGGCTGCTGCGTGTTGCACACAAAATCCTTCTGTTCATCTTTCCACACCTGCTCAGCCGCCGCCACGTACACCAAGATCCTGAAGAGAAAGACCACAGAGAGCCAGATGCGGCCAATCACAGTGGAGTACTTGTTCACCCCACTTAGGACGTTCTCCAGAAAACCCCAGTTCATCTTCTTCTGGCGTCCTGTCAGGGAATAAATACAAAGTTAGCTGAAATAGAGCATCTCAGGAGCTGTATATCTTGGATAATCACATGCTTTCTGTTTCCATTTGTTGCACTCCATTATGACAAAAATAATAATTTATCATAATTCCTAGAGACATTAACAGCAAGCTGGTTCCCTTCCTGGGCATCTCAGTATTTTCTCCTTAGCTGCAGAAAAACATGCATAACACAAGATTAAAAAAAGATAAGATATTCTATGGCAGGGATCATACCAAAACATCAGCTGAAAAGAAGAGATTTAAACCAGCAACCGTGTGATTATTAATCTCTAAACTCTGGACTATCTAGGCTACTATCTGAGCTTCCCATTTATCATTTCTACCAGCTGATACAGTTGGTGAGAACAAGCCTTATGGGTAGCCCTCATCAGAGCCAGTTTTATCCTAGCTTTTGATGGTTTTTGTTCCTGCACTTGCTACCTAAATCTTCTGGACTGACTATCCTTCATGTCTTCAAGTAGTGATGTTCTGTTGTTTTCTTTTATTTAGTTTTCTGCAGTATATACCAGCACTACCTTGACATGGCACAACTAATGATCTAAAACACATCAGGAAGACAAGCGCTTCCACCATTTAAGTCCTTACACAGCTCATCTGTTAATTATAGATACTTACTTTTTAAAATAACTATAAGGATGGTGTGAATTACTATCAAAACAAAGTGTACAATGAAATTCTTGTTTGCAGTGAAAACGAAACCAAAAGTCTTCATCAGATCACAGTGTCTGATGAGTTTCAGTATTTGTCATGTTGCGTATGTGGTTTGTAATCTTGTGATCTAACTGTAAACACACATTGTTCTGTATTTATAGCCACAAATTATACCAAAGTGAAAAATGCAGTTTAACTGGGTTAAGAAATTGCCTACAGTGTTCAAAGCTGTGGTCAAAAAGAATCTAATACGATGAAACTATTTTTGCTTTGTGTACGCTTTATTTCTCACTGCATAATTTCATAGATGTTAATTCCTGGATCTGATGTCTTAAGTTTTGTTTTAATATGTAAAAAATAACAAAAATATAGAAAAGAAATGTTTGCACATCAGGACTGTTGCAGGCCTCGTGCACGGCTGAGTACTGTGCTTGACTGGAATATATTTGCAAATATTCAAAATAATCACAATAATTCCAGCGTTGTCCAGCTGGTTATACAGCCTTGATGACTGGCTCATTGTTGACCTGCACATCCACACACATTTATATAGTTACAGATTCTGCTCAGGGCTATGTTGAGGCTAAAGCTTGTGTTACCCCGCATTAGGATTTTAGGATACATTGCCAGTGGAAATGTTTGGTATCAGTCTTTATCACATTTTCTACTTTACAACACTTTACAAACATAGTGCCTTTGTAGTATGTAAATGGGCTTACAAATCCTAAACCTGTTACTTGAACCTGATTTGTGATCGCATTCTGTGACTGTAGAAGACTAGGAAAAAAAGAGGGGCTATCTAGATAGTAACTGATTAATGCTGTACAGACAGACCTGTACACTGTAATTATTGTGATCATATCTAAACACTATAGATACTTATTTTTCAAAACTAACTATAAGGATGGTGTGAATTACTATAAAAACAAAGTGTACAAAGAAATTCTTGTTTGCAGTGAAAATGAAACCAAAAGTCTTCATCAGATCACAATGTCTGATGAGTTTCAATATTTGTTTTGTTGCATATATGGTTTGTAATCTTGTGACCTAACTGTGAACACACATTATTCTGTATTTATAGCCACAAATTATACCAAAGTGAAAGGTGCAACTGCCTTCCACATTTACCTGGTGAGTTCTTCACTCTTTTTGTCACAGAAATATAGGAGATTATGTAACTATTCTTATAGTAGCCTGTGAGTACAGACTAGTACAAAAACAGGATACCAAATTAACTGATGAGACAGTTAAGGAGTTGTCTTTCTAAGGTCAAACAGAAGTGAGAGCAGAGAACTTACCGTGGCTTCTCCTCTGTCGCAGCAGGTGGTGTCGGGTCTGTGTCCTCCGCTGCCTGTACACCTGCAGGGATAGCTCAGAACCACACCTTATCTGAGCAAACTCATAGCAAACATCAGTGTGATAACAGCTCCATCACATGCTTCCCATTTGTTTTCAACAGACTGACTTTACTGTAAAATCCTGTGAGCCTTCCTCTAAGTCACCTGTTGGGCATGTTTATGTATGAGGTGAAGTGTAAGTGTTTGTGTGTGTGTTTTGTGTGTGTTTGTGTTTGTGTGTACATAGACGTCACCATGGAGCTCTCCAATGCAAATAATAGGTGCTGCCTGTCCTGTTAAGGCTCAGTGTGGGGGAGGAGAGCTCACACAGCATCAAGTGTGTTTTATTTCCTCCTTCTCCCACCTGCCTGGACTCACACATGGAACTTTGATGAGATTGGACTCATGTTACAGTGCTGATGAATAAACAATGACCTTGGTGTTTGTGTCATCCTGCTGCCTGTATCTCTTATGTGTCAGTTTTTTTCTTTCTTTTTGCTACAACACCCTGCAACAGATGCACAATAGGAAAAATAGATAGTTGGGCTCCTACTGGCCCCATTATACAGTAAATGTCAGAAACCAACCAGCATCTCTAAAGCTGATGTGATGAATTCATGACTGAATTTATCTCTGATGTTCATTTCTTGTGAGCCGTGTTTTCTTTGTTGTAGACTTTACTTAGCATAAAGACACACATTAATTTAAAATGCATAATAAATATCCTACTTGTCCTTAATCCATGTTTACTTGAACAAATCTTACTTGGAAAATAATAATAAAGAAAAAAAGAATGGAAAAAAGAATGAGAGATGCATAGTCCAGTTGTGAGCTTCCACCTCATCACCACTGTGGGCGCTGTGACCTGTCAGAGTGCGTCACTCTCTTCTTCTTCAGGCTCCTCGTTGTTTTCTTTGACTTTCAACATGGCTGCCTTCAGTCAACCTGCGTAGAGCCAAGCAGTGCAATGTTTGTTCTACGACCTTCATAGTGATATATTGTTTTTCCAAAAGGCGAACACGTTCGACCGGACATGTCGGACAAAGAGGCCGGTAAAGGGAAGGAGAGTTCCGGGGAGAAAGGCTACAGGACACCGGGGCTGAGGGGAGCTCAGACCACCACTCTGTTCCGAGCTGTCAACCCTGAACTCTTCATCAAACCTGTGAGACTCTTGGAATCTCTGTTAGCTGCTCACTGAACAAAGAAATAAACACGTTCCTGCTTACAATGTGTACTTAAAAAGTTAACCTCTTCATATATAACATCACATAAATCATTTAGCCACTGTTTTTAAACGATAAATTAACTTTTAAACCAATTTGTGATGCGTTTTCTTCTTTATTTTTGTACAGTTTTATGCTAACTATGCTAACCTTTTTAAGGAATGCATCACCCTAATAATTAAAGGATCTCTAACTGGAAACAGCCAACAGAGTGTAATATCTCTCTTTATTCAGGGCTATCTTGGGCATACTTGTGCTATATGGGTCCCTTCTTACTTGTTAAGACACCTCCATCTCTCAATAACACTGCAATAGCTGAGGCTGTCCTCTGTTTAACATGCCACAGTTCTGTCCCAGGTGTTATTTAAATAGATCTCAATTAAAGCTGCACAGCTGATCAAATATTAATCTAAAATTTGGCTTCCCACACTTAAATGAATGTGATCTGACATGATGCTGAAAATGTGTTGCATTTTTCTCCAACCGAAAAAAACAAGGCTGCCACTTGCCTGTGATGATTTAAGTGCTATCCCTCACTGACTGACAGGTGACAAATTAAAGGAAAAACCTACAGTGTGTGGATCTGGTCGCACTTTCATGCTTTAGGGGGCACTTTCCTGCTAAAGTTGGATGCATTTTTACTCTTACAGTTAAGGGACACTTTAAATCAAGTTTTTTTGACTGATCACCTTTATCAAATAATGAAACATTTCTGTTCTGATTGAAACTTCAATGATGACAACACTGCCCTCCACAATGCATGAGAGATCACTGAATACTAAGAAAGTTATGTGAATCATATGGTCTGGCCTTCACAGTCACCAGCTTACTTGAACACCTGTGGGAGATTTTAGACCAACAATTTAGACATCGCTCTCCACCATCATCAAAATAGCAAATGAGGGAAGAATGGTGCTCTATCCCTACAGTAGAGTTCCAGAGGCTTGTAGAATCAACACCAAAGTTGATTGAAGCTGTTCTAGTGGCACTTCGTAGGCCATCACTTTACTCACACGCTTTGTTGTTTTTCATTTATTTTGTCACCTGTCTGTATGTTGAAAACAGTCTCACCCTCATCCCAACACTTCAATAGTACTTTGTAAGAGATGTTACTCCTGTTAATATTTGCCTTACGTCCACTTCCATGGCAGGCCATTCTGTGTTGGCCAGCCTATCTTTTCTAACCCTCCAAAACCTGAGTAATACATTTTTAGTTTTCAGTCTTTGTTTATGTGCAAAGTAGCAGCAGTTCCATACGGTTTTGTAGGTTTTTTCTTTTTTTCTTTTAGATATACTGCATCTTTAAATGTCAATAGCTTGCTTCTTAATCACTTCACTTTAACATAAAGCTGTGTTGTTTTTGCAGAATAAACCAATGATGGCATTTGGGCTGGTGACCATTACTCTGTGTGTGGGCTACCTGGGCTACATGCACGCAATGAAAGAAAACGACCAGCAGCTTTATGAGGCCGTCGACAGCGAAGGAGAGAGATACATGAGGAGGAAGACTTCCAAATGGGACTGAGTGTGTGTATGTGTGTGTTTGTTTATGCACTATAAGGACGAAGTGAATTAAAACTTCAATGGACTGAAAAAAGGAAAACTGTCGTACTTTCTTTACATGCATTTACTATGTTATAAATGTCTGTAAATACAGTTGCATTTCTACCAAATGACTGAACACTGTCTTTGGCTTTCAGGACATCATCTTAGCTTTAAGAACTTGTTTTTTTCCCCACCAAGAATAAAAGTACTAAAATTATCACCATTTGGAGCCCTAACATATTTGGGACATCTTAATTCCCAGCAGTGCTCAGGTTGACTTCTGCCCAAACAGAGAGCAACTGAAAACAGCCGTGTGGGTGTGCACAGCCTTTTATATATTCAGGGTTGAGACATGAAACATACTTGTTTCTATTCAATACAGCAGTGACAAGTTTGAGGATTCTTCTTAGTTTCTTGTTATAATGTGAATCTTGTTTCTACCAGCTCTTTTTCCACTTTAAAACAAAATATTTATCATGTTATTGTGAACTGCCAATTTTTGTTCTTGCAAGAAATTAAAACAGTAAAATAACAGTTCTGGAAAAATAACATTTCCATAAAAGCTATATTGAAACTTATTCCACTAATTTGGAGGAAAAATAGAGGATATCACTCGGTATGAAGATATTTATACATACATATGACCGTTCACTTATAATCTACTCATGTAGAACTAGCTGTATTCTACAGTAGGGTATTGCCTTTACCAAAGGAAAAAAGAAGGGAGACCTTATCGTATAATTATATGAGAATAATTATGAGAAAATAATCAAGGGGATCCAGGAAATCCTAGGATTTGTTGAGTTTTCTGTCATCTATATTTATGTAAGGGTCATTACTTAAGTTGTAAATTAGTTGGGTTGAACCCCATTTAGAAGTTTTAAAATATGATAGGACCTGAAGTTAATAAGGGTACCTGTATGGTCTCTGATATGTTGACCAGTTAAATACGATTTACTGCATGAAAATAGGAAAAAAAAAGTATCCTTGTTACTGTAAATAAAACAACTTGGAAGGAAGATTTAGCCAAACAACAGGAAGATGAAATCCACCAAGAAAGTTTTTGGGTTTAGCTGTGCCAAATAACAGAGATAAGAACACCGAAAAACAAATGAACATTTTCAAATTCACGATTTGCGGAGTTTTTTCTAAGTACAGTCAGAAGTGCCGTTTGGTGACGCCCGTCAGGCCCGTCGCATATTTTCGTCACAATTCGGGGTTCTTATTAATTTGATATATATATACTGAAATTTATTTTTAAACAGCACATATCTGGCTTTATCAGCCGCATACTCACATGTGTTCTATTTTATTATTAATTTTGTTGAGACTGATTTTTGAAATCACAATCGCAAACAAAACGTAACCTGCTCGTTTTCCGCCCCACATCCGGATATGGATTAGTCCGCCCCGTGACGTTGACCAATCACATGAAAGCAACAGAATTTGAAACAGCAAAGGGAGTCGCCGCGAGTGCGCTCGAGGCTGGTTAGGCGTATTGAGGTTCTTATTTATCATTTTTGGAGATGCATTAATTTAACTTTTGGTTTTAGGTTTTGTAGAACACTATCTTCAAGAAAATGACAGAAGAGTCGGCTGTTAAAGTTTGTGTTCGAGTCCGTCCGCTTGTTGCGAGGTAAGTTTAAAGCTAACAGTTAACTGTCTTTTCCAATCAGAAACTTGGTCACCTAAAGCTAATGCTAACTAACTTGTAACTGCGTGAGTAACGTTTGTTTCTAGTCGTTGTTTCAAGCGTTAAGCAAACAATAAATATTGCTGTGTAACGTTAACAGCACCATGTTAGATTTAGCTTTTTGTGCTTTATCAACTTAAGTAGTGCTGTAGCTGTTAGCTGGCTCTGCGACAGTTAACCGTCGTTAAAATAAATACAAAGCCTGACTGATGTTTTTGTAGACGGTGTCCGAAATGGTCACTGCTATTGTATTCATGTTCACATGTTTTTTAAGGACTGCATTATTATTGTAGTTGTTATTATAAATCTAATTGACCAAATATACCAAATAAGAAAGGCCTGCACAGTGTGAGGAAAGTCTGTGATATATGATAACATTGTTTCATAATGCAATGACAATATGTCTTGTGATAAATAAACACACCTTACAAATATATTAACCATACAGTGATTAAATATACTACCAAATATACTTATATTTAACAAATTGCACATGAATACCCAAACTGACACTAATTATTCTAAGAGTAGCTAGCTGGGGGAACAATTTGTGTGAATGTGTGGTCATTGTGTTTTGAAATGTTTCCAAATCCTCAAAATGTCTGATTATATCCAAGTTTACATTAAAATTTGACAGATTTTTGATGTTCTCTCAGGCTTTTGTGTTAATCTGTTGTGTTTTTGGTTTCACAGTGATGCTAGATGAAATGTCAGGGGACCAACTAGATCATTACAGTTATGAATACCAAATTTCATGGCAATCACCCAATGGCTGGTGAAGAAATTCTGTCTAACCCAAAGAAGCCTGTCAGCCTGCTTGGAGCCCTTAGACTTTGCCATCCTTATTGCAATGCTGCTAGAATTGCATGAATGGTTTCAGACTTGAAATAGAAAAGATTTGAAGGAACTGCTGGAATTAAATACTGACCTGGAATACTGAATGGTTGGTTTGGCTAGTGTATGCTGTCTTTTCACAGTGCATATGAGTATCAAGACCTCAATCTGTGATACAACCCATATACTTAAACTAGAGACTTTTGACTACATAAGTATTTGTTTTGATACTGTTCACAAAAGGAATGCATGATTATCCTCCAAAGTTTTGCTTAAGCCGATGCATCCCATTCTTTGCTCATAAAATCATCAGGGATGTTTTCAGAAAGCCGTCCACAAATTAATTCTCACAGAACAATGGGGAATTTTGTCACTTTAAGATGTTGTCCAGAAAGTATGTCAGTGTTTCCACAAATATCTTACACGTGTCTCTTTTTACAGGGAAGAAAATGCTGCATCAGAGAATGCAGAGCCCGTCCAGCTGTTTTGGAAAGCTGATAAGAAATCAATTCATCAGATTGATGATGGAAATTCCACCAAGAGTTTTAGTTTTGGTATGATTTGCAGCATACCAAAAGATAGAAAAGACTAAACATGATTTATCTTTTTTTAGATATTCAGTTTAGAGTCATAGTATTAGAAATGTATTGTGCGCTCACTTTCTTCATCTTTTGTTCAAAGACCGAGTGTTCACTGCTGAAGAAACAACCAATCAGCTGTACCAGAATATTGCAAAGCCTCTGGTTGTTTCCACTGTTGGGGGATACAATGGTATGTAATGGAAAGAGCACACAGTGAGAGTCATTTTGTGTAAACATGTTGTTCCACCCCACTCATTGTAGTTTCTTATTTTGTTTTTTTTTTTCTGTTTTGTGTTTGTTTCACAGGAACTATATTTGCTTACGGGCAAACTTCATCTGGAAAGACCTTTACCATGATGGGGAGTGACCATATCCCTGGAGTGATACCTCTGGCCGTGGAAGATGTCTTCCAAACCATTAAAACTGTAATAACTATATCACATGTTTAAAATATGTAGAAGTTTGTTGTCTAGTCACATGTTTATTTCTAAACAATTGTCTCTCTTTTACCACAAGTATCCAAAGAAGGAGTTCCTTCTCCGAGTGTCCTACATGGAAATCTACAATGAGACTGTGAGTGATCTGCTTGTTGACAGCTGGAAGAGAAAACCCCTGGAAATCCGAGAGACAATCAATGTAAGTCGGTTGTTTAGAAGTGTGAGGTTTAGTGGCATATTCTCAGTCACTTTTAGTGTTCTACATTAGAAAGTTAATTACAATGAAAAACTACTCAACTGCTACTGTTAAACCTCAAATTTTAAGTTTAACTCAAGTAACATTTTAAGGAGCAACCTGATGATGGAGAGAGCCCCTTGGTAACATTTCAAAGTCTAGGAGCACTTATTGTAAAAAATACCTGTTAAGCATACTTTGCTGTTTTACATGGTCATTTTAATAGTTGTTGTTAATTACTGTGTCTAGAAAAACATCTATGTGGCTGATCTGACCGAGGAGCTCGTTACATCTCCTGCACAAGCCCTGGCCTGGATTCGGAAAGGAGAAAGTAAGATCTGAGATTATTTAATACAAGAATTCTGACCCGATGTGCACTCATGACTGTATGTTAAAAGCAATGTCTTTTCTGCAAATTGTTCCTCTCTAGAAAACCGGCACTATGGAAAGACAAAAATGAACCAGAGAAGCAGCCGCTCACACACCATTTTCCGTATGGTAAGCAATATACAGTCACACATGTAGGATTCTTGGGAAATCAGGATTTTTTTGTAATTTTATTTTCTTCAGATCCTAGAGAGCAGGGAAGGGAGTGACCCAGTAACTGGTGAAAATGCTGATGGAGCCATTATTGTATCTCACTTGGTAAGATAGGACCTTTTCTTACTGAATTGTTTTCTAATTCTGTGTTACTTTGGTTTCTATCTTGTCTGATTCCTTTTTATTTGCACTGTTGTAATTATTTGGTTACAAGCAATTTTGCTTTGTCTTCAGAATTTAGTTGATCTTGCTGGATCTGAAAGAGCAAGTCAAACAGGAGCAGAAGGTAAGTCCACTGTCTGTTTTAGCCTACTGATTGAAGCCACATGAGATGCATATCAGGCCTGATATAATGTTTACTCTATGTACACTACAGAGTCTACTCAGTTTACAGTAATCCGACTTTGTTTGATATCCCAGGTGCACGTTTCAAAGAAGGTTGCAATATCAATCGCAGTCTATTCACACTGGGGCAAGTGATCAAGAAACTCACTGATGAAAACCAGAAGTGAGTAAACAATGGTCATCCAATGCACATATAAACTGCAACTTAAGAAAAACAAGTTCCAAGCAAGTGACAAAAGTACAGCTTCTTAGCTGGATCATAACAAAGATGTGAGAAATACTGAATATGCTGTCTTACTTGTTGAATTGAAATAGCGTCAGGGCAGTATGGAATCACAGACAAAACATCCAGATCTCCAGTTGCATTATATGACAGTAAAAAATAGTCTACATACAGAAATAAATTGCCAAAAAGAAGAAACTGATTTTAAAAATAGTTATTCACTGCTTTTTTGAATGTGTGTGCCGCCATTTGTTGAATTTCTGTTTCTTTCTTCAGGGGTTTCACAAACTACAGAGACAGCAAGCTAACCCGTATCCTCCAGAACTCTTTGGGTGGAAACGCTAAAACTGTCATCATCTGCACCATCACTGCTGCCACTCTAGATGAGACACTGAGTACTCTGCAGGTTGGTGGAATATGCAGATATCTGCCTTGTTGACCTTTTACTTATAGTACCATAGCTGTGACTCTGTATTATTGTTATTATTATTTACACTAACACAAAATAGTATGTTATATTTTATCAAGACTGCACATACAAAATGAAGTATTGCAGCTTTGCAGATTGATGTGTGGGATTGAAAATTATGATAATTAAAAGGATGCACCATGAGAGCAAAGAAGAAACAGAAATCAAAGTTAAATGATGATTCACAAAATGCTTGTTTCCTTCCGTTAGTTTGCCAGCACAGCAAAGAAGATGAAAAACGACCCTCATGTGACAGAGGTGTCAGATGATGGGGCTCTGCTCAAACGGTATCGCAATGAAATTGTAGACCTCAAGCGACGCCTTCACGAGGCAAGTACCACCACTTTTTGTCTTTAGTCATGTTCTGTTTTGCCTGTCTCTGCAAGTTTCATCACAGCAGCACTTTTTACACATTTCCCTACATGATCTACAGGTTTCCTCAGTCACACAGACCACAGCGACAGAGAAGGAGGTTCTCTCCCAGCTGCTCCAAGAAAAGGATCAGCTCCAGAGAGAACAAGAGGACAGGATCAGAAACTTGACCAAACTGCTTGTCACCAGCTCAAACCTGGTTCCTGTACAAAAGGTAATCATGATGCCAAAAAAAAAAGCTTTAGTTAGAGCTTATCTTTCTTTGCGTTATCATACTAACATGAGTCTTGTTCTGTTGTAAGATGCGTAAACGCAGGGTTACATGGGGAGGAAAGATGCTCAGACTTGCCCGTCCATCCATCTGTGGTGACGGCTCTTCTGACCTCAGCTTTGCAGAACCTTGGGCTCGGAAGAGGAAAGCAGACCGCTCCTGTTTGATGGAGCTGGGTGAAGGTAACAAGAAGCACAAACAATAAACGTGTATGCAAATCGCAAATCAGAATTCTCATTGAAACTATATCATTTAAGTTCTCATTAAAACTGTGTCATTTCTTGTATCATTGTATTGTATCACTTATAGAACTGTGTTGTCTCATAATTTGTGTGATGCATGCTATATTTTAACAGATGATGAGGACTTTGATTCTCACTGGGGGATTCCTGATGAGCCATCAGATGAAATGGAGATAAGTCAGAGCTCTGTGACAGTTCGAAGCTTTGGAGACAGGTGAATGTTTGAGCAGTTATCATTGTCACTTAATTAATACCCCGGGATTGTACAATGTATGACAGGTATATCATGACTTAGACCTTGTTCTGAACTCTGACACAAATTTTAAGACATGCCTGTGGTATATCTTTAATCAGCCCCTAATTCACAGGACCAGCTCTCCTTCTTTTATCGGTTATCATGTATGGTCTTCCTGCATATTGCAGAATTGTGTGCCATGCCCAATCTGATTCATCCAAATTTTAGCATTTAAAAAAACTTTTATTTTTGTTTTGAGATTTGAAGTTACACAAGTATTAGAACCAAATTTATCACTATTACAAATTTATTACTTACTTGTTTTGTAATTCAGGAGTGAATTAAGCAATTTGATTTTCTTTCACAGCTGCCATTGCATTCTTTTGGGCTGGACCTGGCTCTGGAAAGCTGGTCAGCTACTGTTGCTAAATTCATTTAGTAGGAAAGGACTGTATGTAAACTTTTGTCTAACACTGTAAAACCTAAATTATACGTTATATATACTGAAAATATTCTGACTATATGGATTGTGTGAACAGATTAGTGTGACACCCAGACTAATACAATCAGACATGGGTGCAATTCTGTCTCTTAATCTGCAGCAACCGTCACTCATAGTAACAGCCTGCATCCTCCTGAACTAAAAAATGATGCATTCATGTTTATTTCTCTTGGTTGTTTGACATTACAGTGTGTGGTTGTGTGTATATTCTATACTATAAATTTAGAATGTGCAGTCCAACTAAAACGTAAACCTGAGGCCATTGTATATGAAATTAAACCCTGCTATTAGAGTGTTTGTAGCTGTTCGCAGTTCTCACACTTGTCATTTCTATGTTTTATCTTCCTCCAGTCCCAGAGATTTTGTGTCTCCTGACCGGATGCATGAGCTTACAGGGAAAGTGTCCAACCTGGAGATGCAGCTGGAAATGGAGAGTCAACAGAAAGAGGAGGCCATGGCAAAGGTAGAAACATTAGATGACAAAGTGGCAGAGCTGGAGCTGCAGCTGGATACAGAAGCTCAACAGAAACAGGAGACTTTGGAGAAAATGCTAACAACAGAGCAAAGGGTGGCAGAGCTGGAGCTGCAGCTGGAAACTGAAGCTCAACAGAAACAGGAGACTTTGGAGAAAATGCTAACAACAGAGCAAAGGGTGGCAGAGCTGGAGCTGCAGCTGGAAACTGAAGCTCAGCAGAAGCTGGACACCATGGAGAAGATGGATATGATGGAGTTCAGAGTGGCAGACCTGGAGAGACAGCTGGAAGAACAAAGTCACTCTCAAACTGAAACAGATGAACAGGTATGATCTTTTTCAAACAGCTGCCTGCTCTGTGGCTTAAGAGTGTCAGGAGAGATCCACAGTTATGAAACAACACACTTTGATATCCTGTTTTTTTGTTTGGTTATCTTGGTTGGTTTCAGCCCTAATCTTAATATCTTGTTTTCCAGATGAGAAAAGAGTTTGCAGAGACCATCCAGCTGTGTGAAACCTTAGCCTCAGAGAAGGTAATGTTAGATGAGGCCTCTGCTGTGACTCAGGCTCACCGTTTACCGGACCAGTTTACCAGTTATTTATCAAACACATCTTAATCTAGTCAGACCAGTTCGAGAAACAACCACATTTCCCAAGGCAAGAGTTCCAAATTACGTCTGAAAAGGGATTTTCAAGTTAACCTGGATTGAATTTCATATACTTGTTCACAATACTCCTGTGAAACTTCTGCATTTAAAATTACATGAACATTTATTTAAGATGTTGGAGATGTGGAAAAATACCAGGGGGCATGCATTTCACATAGAAAAGTTCACTGCTACTAAAACTGATGGAGTTTTTATTTTATGTTTATAGGACATGGTGGTTGTTGAGCGAGACTATCTGAAACAGGAGCTGGGGATGTTCATAGAGCAGATTGAAACTCTGGAGAAGGAGAAAGCTACTCTGTCTCAGGAACTGGAGGAGAAGAGGGAGATGGATGAGTTCAAATCTCTGGAGGAGGAGGTCCGCAGGGAGAATGAGGTAAAGTTATTGATTTGATTCTGCTCAGACTCGGTCGCTGTACTGGGTTTAGTTTTCTTTGTTTAGTTTATTAAAAAACCTTTTCACTATAAATAATTTTCCGTTATTGAATTTTGTCTTTCCCAGTTTCGATATTTATTTATTTATTTTTTAAATTTACACTACATTAATTTTGTTTGTGTGATCTTACAGGACGAGTTGCAAAATGAAATCTCTAGCTTGAAGAAAGCTATTGAAGCCTCTGAACTCCAGTGCTTGGAACTTCAGGTGAGAGAGCAGGTTGAAAAAGAGTTCTTCTTTAGGTTGTTAATCTGCAAAGGAGCTTCTTTTGTGTGACCAACATATCAGTAAAGTACGCATACGACATACCTTGCCTGAGTTGAATCTACTTGTCATGTCTTGTATCTCAGTTCTGACCTTTCTAATAATTTCCCGTTGTTTTTACATCTTAAGAAGACATCACTGACCAATGTTGAGCTATTGAGACTGAAAATGTTAGCAGTTATGATGGTTTTTACAATGTTCATATCTTTTTTAGAACAAACTAGATACGATGTCTGAACAGCTGAAGAAGAAAACTGAGTTTGCAGAAGAACTTCAGAACATGGTATGTGTCTTAATCAGCTTTGCTTTTGAGTAGCTGTCATTTTGCTTGTAAAAATCGTGTGCAACATGAAGTTAGTACGTAAAAGGACATTTAACAGAGATGGACAGATGTTGTTATAGTTAGCTAGACTTTCTCAGACAGGCTGTGTGTACCACTAAGCTAAGAAAAATCCCAGGGAGGCTATAGTGAGCTGTTTTTGTTTAACTTTGCTGCAGTGTAGCATTTCTGTACTGTCAGATTTACCATCATGTTTAACTGTGACTGAATTCTAAATGGAAGTGTTAATATACAACTTTACTGATTAAAAACCAAAAAAACATTACAAACAGCATCACAAATTCTTAACAGCAATCACGATCTCTGGAGAATAGTTTCTGGATAGCTTAAGTGTAAAGTGTAAAGATTAATGATATTACATGCGTGCCGTTGCTTTTTTTTATTAACATCTGTTTTATTTGCAAGTGTTTAAGGTCAGCATTGTGAAGCAGGCTGTACAATATTTACATTGTGTGTATAATTATTGATAATGAAAGAGTAGAAGTTGCATTACTACACCAGATGCAATTCCATTACTTTGCGATAAAGTGTAATAGTAAAGTGAGAACATGAAACATCCCCAAATCACACCTCTGATTCATGAAAATGTTAGTGTGCTTGCTTACATTGAGAACTGCAGGTGCAATTACTGTAAACAGGTCAATAAAATTTAAATTGTTTGCATGTGGAGTTCTGTATTCAATCTGTAGTTTAATTCGAAGCACTGTACAGATTTATAGTGTCTTTAAGTACACAGAGTGCAGGCAGTTGAAGTGATCAAATGATTAAGGAGATTACCTGTATCATGTTTCCTCTTTGCAGAATGGTAAGGACTTGGTGCAGGAGGTGGTGAAGCTTCGTCGTTCTCTGGATGATGCAGAGGGGCTCAGCAGAGACACAAAGAAGGAATGGGCTGTGCTCCGGAGTCAGAAGATGTCTCTGGAGGAAACAAATGTATGTGTGTTTATCCTTTTAACTTTGGTTTAACTAGGTGTCTGGGCCAAAGAGAAATGGAAATATTTCTCTTGTTCTGCTTCTGATTTATTATTATTATTTGCATCTTTGTTGTATGAAAGAGATGGAGTGACCCTGGGGCTTTGAGACTCATCATAAATCTGTGAAAAATACAATAACTGAACAATGTGCTACTTGTATATTGATAGAGATATATTATTGATATACTAATATTAATATTGATATTTGTAAACAAATAGGTTATATTTCACAGCATCGTTGGTCATAGCCTCCACTTTGGAACCATGGTTAATGTAGAAGAACTTTCAGTTTGTCAGCAATGTTAAATTAACAGGTAATGATTGGATACTTTTAAAAATAATCAGCTCTTCACGGTAACACATTGAGAAAATCAAAACAAGATTTCAATGCAGTCACTGAGGTTAAAAACCAACCGTATGATGTCTGCTTTAACCAAACAGTTAATCAGTAAATCAGATTTTTAGAGCACTTTTCATATAAATATAATGTCACACAAAGAAATTTACACAACAAAAAGGCCATCAATATTTGAGGATACCTTCTCAGTGCACTGTATTTCACTAACTTTTTTTAATAAAACTCAAAGGCAAAGAATTTTTAGCATTTTTTAGCCCAATTTTTACTTCCGACTTTAGAAATTCCCTGCATCCATTACACTGATACATACTGGTTATCATGGTAACCAAATAATCTCAAAATAATCAGATTTATTAGCAGTTGAGCTTTTGAATTCTTGTGTTTTGTATTTATTGTCTTTATATGTTATATGTGTACTGGTGATTGTAAGGCCAATATCGGTAACTTTCTTGATTTGTTGTTGTCATGATCGCCCCTCTAGGTGACCCTGACTGCTAACCATGAACGGATGGAAGCAGAGGTGAACAGCCTGCGTTTCCAACTTGAAACAGAGAAATCACGTTTTAGAAAGATGCAGACCGATCTCCAAAAAGAGCTGAATGTCGTGTTTGATGAGAACACCAAGCTCACAACTCTGCTAGATGGCAAAGTCCCTAAAAGTAGGTTCAAACTCTGGGTGTTTATAGAATGCAAGTCAGCTTTTTGAGTGCAGACATTCAGCCTGTAAAACCACATGAGAATTTTAAGATACTCTCTGTTTCCAGATCTGATAGACAGCGTGGAGCTTGAGAGATCAGTGGCCAGTCTGAACAAAGAGCTGACAGCATCTCGTGAAGCAGAGGAAACTCTCAGAGCTCAGCTTGAGGAGCTTGCTTCATTTAAGACTCTTCCTGATCAGGTGGACAGCCTGATGAAGCAGGTGAGTTCTCCAGACATCTTCCAAGGATGATATCAGATAGAGAAGGGCTTAATATGCAAGTAATCATGTGATTTTATTCTGTTTTGTTTCAGGTGTGTGAGTTAACTGAGGAGCTGCTTGCTGTTCAAACTCAGAAGGACAACCTGCTCTCAGATCAAGCTCAATGTCAGGAGGAGGCTCTGCAGCTTAGAAATGTTCTGCAGATGTCTCAGGATGAGATTCTGAAAATCCAAGCAGATCTCAGCGCTGCTGTGCTGAGGGAGACTGAGCTGAGCCAGCAGTGTGATGAAGTAACACAGCAGCTGGATTCACTTCGCTCAGACCTGGAGCAATCTGTAGCTGAGAGGAATCAACTCATGGAATCAATGGAAGAGAGCAGCTTGAAGGTCGGCTAAAATATGGTTTCTGTATAATCATGATTCAGTACAGCTTTCTTAACATTGAACTTATGACATTTTGATTGATGTTGTTGTTGTTAGCTGAGACTTGATCCTGATTTATCTTTCGTCTGCCATTAAGATAGTAGCTGACACAGTTACAGTGCTTTTGAAAGAAAACTGATTGGCAGCTATTTGTTAAGTAGTCAATTGTCTCTCTTCTCTTTGTTGAATTTGATCAGATGAAAAGAAATCTGGGGGAGCTAGGCTGAATCCAGCTTGATACTGATAAGAGTTGACTGAATATTTGTTAATAGTGGTAATGTTTGGATACAAATTTGTATTAGTTTCATCTTGTTTTCAGATGTAGCCTCTCAGTAGTAAATTTTTGACAGTGTCAGGACATTTATGTAGAACCATAATACATTTATAATAGAAAAGCAAATACTGCTTCAGCATTATCGTTCATTTCTGTAATGATATTAGATACCACTGAGCTTACAAGAATTCTTCATAATATTTTCTCTTTAGCTTGAAGAGAGTGACCAGCACAGAGCATCACTGGAAGGAAAACTGAACGAGATGCAGCAACTGATAAAGGATTTGGAGGAGAAGTTTGCTGACAGTGAGGTTTCCAGAGCCACAGAGGAAGAGATCAACAAAGAACTTCAAGAGCAAGTATGACATTAATGCTTTTAGTGTATTAGATAAGAGCTTCACAATTAGTCCATCGACACAGAGATAACAAGCGACTATTCTGATAATCGTCAGTAGTTTCTAAAGTAAAATTTTCAAACATACCTCAGTTCCAGCTTAACATTTGTGAGTTTTGTTTTTGCTTTTTAGTGTTATGTGACAATATGTATATTTGTATTTTTGACTTTTTGATACTTATAATAGGCAGTGTTATATTAAATATGGTTAAGTGAAGATTGTGACCTGTAAAACTCTAACAAAACATGTACTAAGTAATAACACTACAAGTAGAACTTTTCTCCTTTTTGTTTGTTTTTTCCTAGTTGAACCAGCTGAATGAAGAGCTTCAGCATGCACGAGCTGAGAAAGACAGTCTCCTGTCTGAGCAGAATGCTGGTGTTCAGAGCTCTCCAAACAAGGTGGAGAATCTTCTCTCTACTGTGGCTTCTCTCACTGCAGAGATAGACCAGCTCAGAATGAACCTGCAGGAACATGAGGACAAGGTGAGTGACTGCTCTGCTTTTTTGTAAATTATAAAATGAAAAAAAAAACAAAATCTGTGAATGTCCCGTAAAAATTCACTTACACCAACCAGACAGTGGTTTCATCCTCTCTTAATACAACTCAATACGTATGAGTTTATTTTGGGTTGTTTCTCACCTTTGTCTGAATATTTCAAAATGTTGTCATTTTATTACATTTCACATCTCTCGTTTCTTGTCACTTCCTATCCAGTGACTTGTTATGTGCATTTCCAAGTTAAATCAGACCTTCTGTTGTATTTTTTTTAGGCTGGAGAGACAGAAGTTCTTCTACAGTCTCTTCTACATGAATCCCAAGAGCAGAAGCAGAAGAACTTAGATCTGGTAAAACTTCATGAGCAGAAAGAGTCTGATTTAGGGGAACAGGTTAGTGTAATGGTACTTAAGCTTTTTGTTACTTTTTTCTGAAATTAATCTTTCGTCTTTGTCAATACTCTGATGGAAATCTCACTGTATAAACAGATGCTAAGAATATCACAGGAGCTACAGTGTTTGAAAGATGAGAAAGAGACTCTCCAAATGGTCGTTGCTCAGAGCTCTCCAGACGAGGTGGAGAATCTGCTCTCTACTGTGGCTTCTCTCACTGCAGAGCGAGACCAGCTCAAACTAGACCTGCAGGAGAATGTGGAGATGGTGAGTTAGCATGTGACTGCTTTTTCTAGTTCATGTTTTTAAATTGATTTCAGTTTGGTCAGTCGTGACATGCCGTTGTTGTTTATTATTGTGTCTGTATGTTGTAGCCGTAAAGCAAATACATTTTTATCACGCAGATGATTGAGAATCAGGAGGAACTGAGGACAGCCCTGGAGAAGAATCGTGAGCAGAAAGAACAGATCAGACAGCTGGAGACTGCACAGGGGTCCCGACTGGATGGACCTCCAAGTGATATGAGCACACAGCTGGAGGATCTGCAAACACATGTAAGAGTTTCATGATGAATCAGGGAAATTGTGTCCCTTTTCTAGAAAAATTTAATTTTACATGGAACCTTTTGATTGCAATAAGTCTGAGCGTGCTCTTGCTTTAAAAATGTGAAAATCTGTTTACCATAGCAGTTCCGAAACTGAAATTTGTTTTCAGTTTTGTCCTGTTTGAAAATTAGAAACGTTTTCCCCACACAAAACCCTGGATCTGACTAAACATTCTTTTTCAGCTTCAGATATGTAATGGTAGTCTCGGGTCATGAAGTGAATTAAGTTCATGATTAAGGAATTCTCTCTGGATGTAAAAGTTAAAGTCCTGTCCGTTTTCATGACTGACAAATGGACTGTTATGGGCTTGTATGAGCAGGAAATTCTCCTGCCTGAAACACTGGTACAAATTATTCAAACTGTTGAGCTGTGCTACCAAAAAAAGATCTCTTAGAAAGCTGGAATACTAAAAACTATAGCCCAGTATAAAGCCATCGGGTTGTTGTATTATCCACGAGCTTGCAAGTGAAGAACAATTATGAAATAGTTCAGAATAAGGATGGGTAGTTATTTACAAAACCAGCGGGTCTTCCTCCTTGACAGCCCTGCATTCTCTACTAAAAACATACTCAAGGTAACAAAAACAAATAGTTTGGTTCCCAGCCCTAATAAAAAAAACAATTACAATGGTCTCAGTAGTCAAAGTTGAAATTATATGAGGCTTTAAATACATGTAGAGAATGTTTGGATAAAGCCTGATAAATTTTTCATAAATTCACAATTTGACAGATGGAGACTCTCACTATGGAGCTCCAGAGTGTGCAAGCAGAGAGAGACAGTCTGCTGTCTGAGAAGCAAGCCAACCCTCAGACCAACACAGAGGAGATGGAGATGCTGCTGTGCAGAGTGACATCTCTCACTGAGGAGAGAGATCAGCTGCAGGAGATTCTGGAGGGACTGAGACAGGAGAAGAAGCAGCTCAGTGCAGAGCTGGAGGACAAGATGGAATCACTACAGGCTGAGGTTTGTGACATCGCTCCTCTTGTACGGTTGCAATAATTTTTGTGCACAATAGAAGTTGTAATTAGGATATCTGGATTTTAAACCGTTTTAAGCTGCAACTGGAGTTAAAGAGATACTTTAATGATCCACAGATAAGAGCTTTGACTCAGAAACTGCAGATCATTGAAGCGGAGAGAAACAACCTGATCTCTGAGAAGGAATCCAACTGTCAGACGTCCACAGAGGAGATGGAGAAGCTGCTGTGCAGAGTGACGTCTCTCACTGAGGAGAGAGATCAGCTGCAGGAGATTCTGGAGGGACTAAGGGAGGAAAAGAAGCAGCTCAGAGCAGAGCTGGAGGAAAGAATGGAGATGGTTAGTTATCAATGTTTTTTTAAGAAATGTTTATTAATGTCCTATTTATCCCCTCTGCCTAGAAAGAGAAAGATAAAGTAAAATTTTTCCTTCTACAGGTTGCACAAGCACAAAATGAGTTTTACCAGCCAGAGATGATGACCTCAGATCTACAATCACACGATGTGAAAGTATCCCAACTACAGCAAGAGGTGACGGCAGTTAAACTAGTTAAGGCTGTTGATATTCTGTACGTTTCTTCTTGTCTGCAAATTTCATGTCCAGACTCACACCTAATAACAAGTACTGTATCTGTATCTAAAGCTTGATGCATCTGGTCATATAGCTAACAAATTTACTATTTCCACCTTTTTGAGTCATAAAAACTGTAATGCACAGCTGTTTTAGAACATGACTGAGCATTTTTCAGAACTTAATGTATTTGTGAGGTGTTTTAATGATTCATGGCTTCAGTATGAATCAGCAAACTTGGAGCTCAGAGGAGACGGAGGTGAAGAGTTTGTCTATAGTATTTACAGACAGCCTATCACAATGTTGGCTTTTTGTCTTCATGGATTTGTTGACAGTAAGAAAAATATGGATTAGCAGCAGCCTTCAAAACTACCAGGTTGAGCAACGCTTGAATAGTGGGATGTGATTATTTTCTTCCACAGATAGAGCTGCTACAGGCCACTCTGCAGGCTGTCACTGAGCAGAAGAAACAGGCGGAGGATGATCTGCAGCGTAGTAATGAGATGGTGAGGGGATTTTTCTGTTAGACTGAATTTGATTGTTTGAGAGTTTAAGTTTGATCATTCTGCCAAGTTTGTTCTCACAGTTCTCAATATATTTTTACTCTTGAATGAGTAAATGGAAAATCTTCGTATTTAAATTTTCAGGTTACTGAGATTCAAAACCTTGTGCATTCACTTCAAGAGCAGCTCCAAGAGCAGAATCAAAGAAACATCGAAGAAATAAACCAAGAAAGCCAAGCTCAGCTGGAACAACAGGTTTGTTCCCTAATAAGTATTTAGCTAAAGCTGCATAAATAATGTCCCTTTTCAGAAGCACAGTAGTGTGTAACCTTGTTTGTACTTTGCAGAAATCAGTTGTACCTTACAGTCTTTTCAAAAGGAGCTCCAAGAGCCGAGGCGAACGAAATCAGATCATTAGAAACTCTGATCAAAATGAAGCAACATGTTACTGACTGGCTGTTTATTTTCAGTGTTCTAACTGCTAATTGGGGATCTTGTCTTTTAAACAGAGCAAGACTCTAACCGAGGAGCTTGAGAATGCACGAGCAGAGATGAATGCCTTGTTATTTGAGAAGGAAGCCAGCCGTCAGACCTCCACAGAGGAGATGGAGAAGCTGCTGTCTAGAGTGACGTCTCTCAGTGAGGAGAGGGATCAGCTGCAGGAGACACTGGAGGGGCTGAGACAGGAGAAGAACCAGCTTAGAGCAGAGCTGGAGGACAAGATGGAAATGGTAAAAGCCTGCACTAAATATTGTAAACTGAGATTCCGGCATTCCCTGGTTATTCTCACTAAGGTCTGGTCCTGTTTTCTAGGAAAGAGTAGGTCCAGGATCCTAACATTTTTAGCATGTGTATTTTTATGTTTGAATGCTGAACATTTTGCAAACTTTGCAGCTAAGTACTAAAATCTGATTTGAAGTTGTAGATGTTTCAGTAAAATACCTGAGCTCAATTTGCTCCTGAAGTTGTTTATGAAGTTGTATATTTGTCTATGATAATATACAGTTTACAGTCCAACAGTGTCATAGAAGTCAAGGAAGTGAATCATATACAGAATCAGCAAAAAGTTCAACAAGTGGTTTAGCAGATTTCCAGATGTCCATCCTAAACCAGAGCTGGAGGGCCGAAGTGGCGTTCAACAGAATGAATATAAAAATAAAACTTTATTTACTTTTCAAAATTCCAGGAATTTGGTAAACCAACTGATATATTGCAATTTAAAAGGCCCAGAAAAGCTGTTAAGCCTAGAACAGATTGGGGTCACAGTGTTCTCTCTCTGCCATTTAGATGCAGTGCGACCTGCAGCAGCAGCTCAATTCTGAACCACAGTCACTGAAAGAAGAACAGGAAGCCCAACGACTTCTGCAGGTTTGATCATATCACTGTCTTACTCTTCTTTTGTGTTGTTTTTGTCTCAGTTTCCTTTTTCTTTGCGTTTTCCGAACAAGTAGAATAACAGCATGCTTCATTATTTGTATTTCTTTGCACTGAGCTACTGAAGTGTAAAACTATATTTGTGCTGTGCTTTAGATCCAACAGCTGGAGGAGCTTCTGGAGAGCACTAAAGAGGAGGTAACGCAGCTGAAGTCTGACCTTCAAGAAAATGTAGAACTGGTGAGTTTTTTCTACCTAATTTTTCTTTCAATTTCTGCTCATTATGGTTTTATTCTATGGTCAGCGAAAGCAGCATTTACAGTTTAGATTTGAACTTTAATCACAAAGTTGTTCCACTTACATGTGCTCGTTGAGCATGTTATTTCCAAGATTTACCTAATTATTGATGGGAGACTATTGAACCTGCTATTGTATATTCCTTTTTAATGACTTTGTATGCCTACGTGCTCGTGATAAATCTTTCAGATGATTGAGAACCAGGAGGAGCTGAGAGTGTCTCAGGAGAAGATCAGAGTTCTACAGGAGGATATCAGTGTGCTGAGGAGTCGAGAGGCAGAGCTTGAGAGCAAAGCAAACAGTGGACGTGATGCAGAGAATGTCCTCCAGTTGCAGGAGCTTAAAGACCAGGTAGGACTGCATTTTTACACTTAGAGGATACACAGAATAAACCTGTTATGTAATGCTGACTGTAGACATGTTTGAATAATTTCATCACCATCTGGACGCATGGTGATCTTTAAGAAAGTTTATTTAAACACAGATAATCAAAATTGCGTTATTTCTGCTATTTAAAATTACATTTGTGTCCATTGTTGGTTACTTCTGCACAGATTCAGAGACTGACTGAGGAGTCTGAGAGTGTGCGAGCAGAGAGAGACAGTCTGCTCTCTGAGAAGGAAGCCAACCCTAACGCCTCTACAGAGGAGATGGAGAAGCTGCTGTGCAGAGTGACGTCTCTCAGTGAGGAGAGAGATCAGCTGCAGGAGATTCTGGAGGGACTAAGGGAGGAGAAGAAGCATCTCAGTACACAGCTGGAGGACCAAATGGCATCACTACAGACTGAGGTTTGTATTGGATTGCTTTACTTTTGTAAATTTATATTGATTACATAGATGCACATAATAGCAATTGTGATAAAGCAAGTTTAAACCAAAATCCAGTCATGCACAGAGATGAGGGGGAACAAATCATCCTTTCTTGCAATAATAAGCTCCCTACTGCAAGTTGTGTTGGCTTTTAATCCTTATTTGGCTTCATGAGCTCCACAGATACATTAACAAGACTGATTATATTGTCCATTTTCCAGTAGGAATTTGCTAATTCTTTTTCTCTCTATGCTGATGGTGATACTGTAATAACAATCTAATATAAGTTTAAAATATGTCACTCTTTTAGTTGGACCTCATAAATCAAAAGATGTGTCCTTGAACTGTGATGAACTCTGCCTTTAGCCCATCAATAAGATACATTTTCGACATTGGCGAAATACACTGACAGTTTTCTGTTTTAGTTTATGTAGCATCAAAATTACATTCTGTGTCGGAATGGATACAAATGAATAACAAGTTCATTTCTGCTTCAACAGATTGCACAGCTCAATGGCTCTCTGCAGGCTGTTACTGAACACAAGAGGCAGATGGAAGATGACCTGCAGCAGAACATGAATATGGTGAGAAAGCTGGTCCTCGTAATGGATTTGTTTGATTGGGTTTTGAGAATGATCAATTAATTTTCACTGTTAGATATTTAAATTTTTGATATCTTGTCTTTTTTTCATTTTCTTGTTTTATCTGCTTGTGGTGTAGTGACATGTTTGTATGTTTGACTGACATTTTGTTTCCAAGCTGTCCTCAACACAAGAGCTTCTGAAGTCCGTCCAAGAGGAGCTGCATCAGCAGAAGAACATGAGCTCTGATCTGGAGAAACTAAATCAGGAGAAGGTGGTTACGTTAGAACAGCAGGTTAGTGTGTCTATTTTATAAATGACATGAATTTGCGTTTACGAAAAGCCTATTTGTAGAGCAGGATGAGCCTTCTAACTGTTCTTTTCTTTGCAGATAAGGGATCTTTCTGAGAAACTGGAGAGTGCTGAGGCTGAGAAGAACAATCTTCTTTCTGAGAAGCAGGGCAGCCATCAGACCTCCACAGAAGAGATGGAGAAGCTGCTGTGCAGAGTGACATCTCTCAGTGAGGAGAGAGATCAGCTGCAGGAGATTCTGGAGGGACTGAGACAGGAGAAGAAGCAGCTCAGTGCAGAGCTGGAGCACAAAATGGAGTCACTACAGACTGAGGTTTGTGACACACAATTATGAATACACAATAGAATTCATTGTAGAATATTTGGATTATAAACCGTTTTAAGCTGCAGCTGGACTTAAAGAGACTTGAATGATCTGTTGAACTCCTGCCTTCTTTACAGATAAGAACTTTAACACAGAAACTGCAGATCATTGAAGCGGAGAGAGACAACCTGATCTCTGAGAAGGAATCCAACTGTCAGACCTCCACAGTGGAGATGGAGAAGCTTCTGTGCAGAGTGACGTCTCTCACTGAGGAGAGAGATCAGCTGCAGGAAATTCTGGAGGGACTGAAGCAGGAGAAGAAGCAGCTCAGTGCAGAGCTGGAGGAAAGAATGGAGATGGTACACTTAAGCAATTTTTTTAAGTTATTGATAATTTGAGAAGTGTAACTTAAAGCAGACTGTGTCAAGCACTTTAATAAGTCAATTAAAAAATAAATTATACTCTCACACAACTACAGATCTCAGCCATCCAGACAAAGTTGAACCAGCAGGAGCAGTTGAACGTGCTGCACCAGTCTGAGAGTGAAGAACGAGACGTCAAGATGCAACAAGAAGTAGGTCCATAGTTGGGCCTAATTGCTTCTTTGGACTTAACCACTCTTGTCTTACAATTATGAAGCGACAGCTACCAGACTGATCAAAGCTAGCTTGGCTCTGTTCAGTGTGGAAAAGATTCACCTACTAGAGCTCACTAATTCATTATGTTTTATCTTGTTTGTTTGATCTGTAGAAAAACAAAAGTGTAAATATGGCATAAGTGGGTTTTATGATAATTTATATGCCAGATTGTTTTTGATGGGTTGCCTGGAAACCTCACTGTTATTATAGCTAATAAAAAATAATAGACAAATGCTAACAATTTCACAGTTGTGCTTCAAAACCCAAAAAGCATATTGTTAATGCTTATAAATAGATGCTATGATTTAAAACTTTTGCAGTTTAGTTGATTAAATACTAAACTTGACCCTGACAGATGAACTAAAAGCTGTTCTATGTCTTCTTATGTGTCATCTAAATGGTGATTTGTTTGTTTTATGAAAATTAATCCTCAAAGAGAGAATAGGTTATTGCTTTTTACTCATTCAGAAATCTTCCAGTTGTTTTTTTTTTTTTTTACAAATTGTCCCCTGTGCCTGTTAGCATTAGTGTTACCTGTGATGTTTGTTCACCATGACCTGTCACTGTCTCTGTCACTTGTTTCAGATGCAGAAGCTCAAGGATCAAATGCAAATATACAGGCAGGCACAAGCTCATGCTAAAGCTGAAGCAGACGCCTCACAGCAGGTTTGTGAACATGTACTTTAGAATTATTTGTTTTTCTTTTAGTCTTTGATTATGAGATTTAATTTTGGAAAGAAATGACATTACGCCGATACAGTTTTAGTGAGAGTCATTTATTTGAATTTTTTTATTTTGTGTTTTGAGTGTGTAGTTCTCCACTTGTTCATTGTGATGAACAGCTTACGACGTGACCTTCATTTACTGTAATGAAACGATGATAAACTGTTTAAAGGTGCTTTAAGTCGGAGTCAGCAGCGTCTCCAAAGACAAGTACAGACCCAACTGCTAATTTGTCTTCATGAGAAATCCTGCCTTATTTTGATGCATGAGAAACACATTTTATCTTTAGATTATATATGAGTTGTTCCTGTGAGGTCAAACTGCTGTCAAACCAAATTCCCAAATGTTTATTAAACCAAACAACAAAAGTGTAAATGGATGCCAGGAAGGTATAAGACAGGAGTAATGGGTTGCTAAGAATAAAACACATTCTGTCTCATCAGTATTCAGAACAAATCAAAGCTTCTGTACAGAAGAAAAGGCAGACTGTATAAAAGACTGTTTCATCTGCATACAGATGAATATGTCTCAAGTTTTTTTCTTTTTCTTTTTTCTACAGTTGCTAAATGAAGCAAACATGACCATCTCAGCTCTCAGAGAACAGTTCAGTGCCTCAGAGCAGAGCACCAGTGAAGTCAAGGAGACAATGTCATCTCAGCTGCAGAACTCCACTGAGCAACTTCAGGTAACACCACGAATCTCTTGCTTTCTTTCTTCCTTTTTTTAATCAGTTTCTGAAACAGTTGCTTCAATGCAAATCTGATACTACTGAACTCATATCATTGTAGGAGTCCTTTGGAAGATTTCAGCACTTTATGGACACTTGTTCCAAGTATAACTCTGCAGCCCTGGACAATGCCCTGAGAGTGCAGTGTTCCCTGAGGTCCTCGTATCTGACCTCTCTTCCAAAACCCACCATGGATGCCTACACCGCTGTCCGTCAGCAGGGACTGGCAACTGTCCAGAGTCTAATAAAAACTCAAGTAAATATCAACATTTTTTTCCATTTGAAGTGTCATAAATATGTTATGTTAAATATTTACCTAAAAACTTCTCTTCTCTGCTTCTCAGGAGCAACTCTATGTGCGAGCACAAGGCTACAGGAAAATGTTTGAGGAGTTGGTGAAGAAAGATTTGGCCGTGTTTGAAGAGAGGCGGCTGCAGGACATGTTGCTGTGCCGAGCTCATGCTCCCACCTACTCTGTTAAAGACGAGGACCAGACAATGTGGAAACACAGACTGCCTGAGCTGCTGGACAAGAGGCAGCTTTACCTCCAGGTCAGTAATGCTCTTTAAAGCCCTATTTAGACAAGATTAAAGTTTACGTGGAGGTGGAGAGTAAAATTTTTATTATGGTTCTCTGTAATCTGATTACTTATTTGGAACAGCATTTAAACCAATATTATGTTACAGAATATCGCCTGTAGTAGACGGGTAATGTTCTGAGAATGAAAGATTAAGCACAGAGAAGGAGACGAGAGACAATAATAATGTAATAGAACTGCATTTGTGTCACAAACCTACTCAGTAATTACTCAGTCAAAACTGTACACAGGCAATAAAATTACACTGATATCATTGTCACTTACACTTCTATTTTCCAGTGGATATCATCTCTGATGGTAGAGCAGAAATTTCCAGACATCTGCGTAAAAAAGGCTCATTAGATCTTGCCTCAGAGTCATCGTGTTTTTAAGTTTTCTTCAGAATCGCCTCATTCCACTAGTTAGACTTTACATCCATTGATAAATTACAGACAGGAACTGCTCCTGGCTAAGTTTGTTTATTTTTTTTTACACTGACACTGTGTCAAAGTGTAATCCAGCCACAAAAATGGGATTCAACAGAATAGCAGTACAGTACATGTACCCCACTCAAGTAGACCTGAGGCCTGTTGGTTTTAACAGTATTCACACTGGCAGAAACATCTGTGACTTCCTGCATTTCCACACAGTTTTCACAGAGACCTGACCAGCGTAAGAAATGTTAAGATCGCACCATCTTCCTTACAGACATAAATCCCGTTTGAGTAGGGCATCACAGTTTCGGTATTTTACAAACAACTTTATGAGGAGCAAGTATTAGAAAAAAACAACATGAGGTAGATTGAATGGCATATAGCTCAATATGGTCATGTTTCTCAGCCTCTTGACCTATGGATTTAATGTAAGTATAGATCCGCCCTTCCGTCATTACTGTATTGAAATTTAATGATGAATCTGCTGTGTTTATAGAAAATGGCCAGCATCTTGGAGAAGCTGGAGGCTAACATGGCCTCTTATGTCACTGAGCGGACAGCTGAGATCCAGGAGAGAGAGAAGTTCAAGGAGCAGCTGCAGACCCTGACCACCAACCAGCCAGTCAGCTTCAGCGGGCTGGATGGCATCCTGAGCCGAGAGCTGGACCGCAGATCTGCAGTGACACAAAGCTGGAAGATGCTTCTGCAGGTAGCATTTAACACTAGCTTCCTAATTATCTCCTTCCAAAGATGTTCTGTTTTCTCTGTTGGTTAGCAGGATCTCTCTGAAATCTTTTTCTCCTGCATCTTCAGATCAAATATTTTTGCTGTGTTTTGCTATTTAGGATTTAAAAACCAGTTCAGCAAATTAGCAAATTGTCATTGTTTTCCATAATATATTTACTGTATTGCTATTGTTTTTCCAATCTTTTCTTTCCACCTACTGTTTGTAGGGCATCATTGATGAGCAGAGCGGTCTGTTTAAAGAGCTGAAGCAGCTGGAGGCTCAGGCTGATTCTCAGCTTAGAGAGGAGAAAAGCAAAAACTCTACTCTGCTGCAGGCATTAGAGGGAGCTCCTCTGAAAACAGAGCTCTCCTTGCTGAAGGACAACCAGCAACTTGCTCTTCAGCTGCAGCAAGCAGAAGAAAAAGCCAAAGTATGTCTGCCATTTATGTTTCATATTTCTTTCATCTCGTTAGTGCTTTTTTTCACACCCCAATATCTTGTTTCGCTTTCTGTTTTTGTCCAAAAATAATTTAAAACACATCATTGAGCACTGAGCGACACGTTCTTTCATTACTATGAGCACACACGCTGTAGTTTATTTGGACTTTATCCCACAGACCTGCTACAAGAAGTACAGAGCACCAAATTTGGATTAATCTGCCCATAATGGCTCCAAACAAATGTACTATATGGTTTTTATGAGGTTGATTCACAACTTCAGTTAGAACCAATAGTCTTATGTCCTGAAACTACAAAGTATAGAAGTCAGAAAGTACAAAGAACTGGGAAAATGTAGCTAACAAGTACATGTCAGTAGCTTTTGTTTCCATCACAAACAGCGGATCTACTTCAGGATAGCTGAGAAACCTTCTTATTACCAAATGGTGATAATTTTTTGTTTTTCTAAGGCTCTGCGTGTCCAAAATGAGCAGCTGGAGGATGCTCAGATCAAAGCCAACAACAGAGTGTCCACCCATAAACAAGCCACCCAGCTCCTGCAGACTGAACTACAGGACAGCCTTGCACTAGTGGAGGAGAAAGAAAACACAATACAAACCCTTAAAAACAAACTACGAGAGTCTGAGGTATGTCTAAGGATTGTAACGGACTTAACAACCGTCTCTGGTACAGCTGACAGCACAGTGGTCTATAGTCTTTTTTCTGTTATCTATTTTTTAAATTTAGTCTATTTAATAAACATTACCAACTTTCATGATAATACTTGTCTTTTTCTGGTTCAGAAAAAAGCATCACCCGCTGCAGTCGAAATGGAAAAACTGGAGGCCAAGCTGTTGAAAATGGAGGTGAAGCTCACTTCAGCATCTAATGAGCACCAACAAGAGTAAGAGCCCTTTGGATTCATTCTAACACTTGGTTTGTTCTTCTGTGGTTTTCAAGTTTTTGAAAATGTGTTACCTGGAGGTGATCATGTTAGAAATATTCTGGTTCAGTTGTATGACATATTAAAGTTGAAAGGTGGCTGCCCCTAGCTGTCCTTTAAGACAGAAAAATGCAAAAAGGTTCATTTGATCAGTTTAATGACCAGAGTTCTGTCCCTGTCAGGATCCAGAGGATGACCACACTGTTGAATGAAAAGGAAAACTCACTGAGGAGGCTGAAGGAGACTTTAAGGAAATCACAACAGCAAGGAGAAGAATCATGTAAGACAGCTGGTCTCTGTGGGGTTTTTTTTTGTTCGTTTGTTTGTTTTTTATGCATTTGCAAGAAGTGGTTAGTGTCATCAGGTAACACTTCTTGTTACCCAAAGAAGCAGAATTACTAAATTGTTTTTTATGTCAGCCTCAGGTCACATTAAAATATTCTGTCACATTTCCCCTCATTTTTTATAATCTTGACCTAAGAGAGAGAAAAAAAGGACAAGAAACTACAGACACAATAAAAACAAAGCAGAATAAAAGGCAACATAAGTAAAACTACATGTAATGTAAAGACTTTGATCAAAAAAAAGAGAAAATAAATGATCATTAAATTAGTCAAATTAACAAATAAGACAAATAAAAGTATCCAAAAAGTTGAGGGTAATGTCACATGATATATTTATATACATATATAACCTGACTTCTAAGCATAGTGTAGGCTTTGGATCAGGACAGTATCTTAAAACAGCATTCTATTAACAAATCTATACAAGCAGGTAGCAGGGACCTCACCTACACTCAGTAGTAAATACTATGCGAGCTAAATCTGAAATTACAAATACATCATAATAGAATAATTCAATCATGAACTTAGATTAAAATTAACTATGATTTTGAATTTAGTAGCAATTAAAAATTTTAACTTTTGTACATTTTCACACTCAGCTCGAGTTAATGTACAGCAAAACCAGTAATATTAAAGGTGCAACAGTCATCAAATCAAAGCTTCAGCATTTTGTTAAAAGTAAGCAGCATCAAAAGCTAAATGGGTTGCATAAACATCTGTTAAGCTGAATTAATCAATGCCTACATAATGAGAAGTAATTCAGTATTAAAGGAGCAAATAAAGCAATTAAAGATAAGTTAAAGGCAGTTTTATAGTGAGGTCAGACAGGTTCGTCCATTATTGCTGGTTCAAAGTTAATTTGTGAGCTATTTAAGCAGGAAAATGTTCAGATTGAGAATAAAACTAATATATTGATGTTGAAATCAGTCCTGCAGGGTGAAGATCTTCATGCCAGACTGACCAACCCCAGAGGTTTGGTGATCAAGAGCAGCATTCATCTGGAGAAGACGAAGCTAGAGGAGGAAGTCAAAGAACTTAGACTGAAGATCACCGAGCTGGAGAGGTAACAGATTCAAGAGTCTATATTTTATTGCAACTTGGGCAAAAAAATGCATGTGAACCCTTTAGATTTAGCAGGTTTTCTTCATTAAATGTCACCTGCTCTTCATTTAAGTAATGACAAATCTAAGTAATTAAAATCTATCAGGTCAACACTAATCTCACGTCACATTTAGTTATCACCTTGTGACATAAAAAGTTGACTAAAAAAGGAGAATAACAGGTGGAAAGGCTGAATTGTTCGGACAGTTCTCGTGGTATGCTGCATCCTTTAATCCTGCACTGACCTCTGCCTCCTTTGTCTCACCAGCTTGGTGTCCAGTCAGCAGGCAGAGCTCAACAAGTGGAAGAGCAGAGCCATCAAGCTGAAGGTGAAGAGCAAAGCTGAGGTGGACAAGCCTTCACCCCCCTGCACTCCCACCAAGAGGGCATTCCCTATGACGTCAGACTCCTCCAACCTCCTCAGCTCACCTAAAAAGTTTCTGGTTACTCCCAAGAAGATCCTGGACTCTCCCAGGAAGGTTTTGGAGTCTCCCAGAAAGCTGCTGAGCTCTCCAAAGGTCTCTCTGCTCGACTCTCCCAAAAGCGGGTTCTTTGACATGGGTGGAAGCTCAGAGCTGCTGTCCAGAACCTGCCCCAAGCAGTTCTTCGACAATTCCAGCCTTGGAACCATTCCAGGTAAGCTATACCCAAAGTTGAATATCTGTCATGCTCTTCCAAAATTTCTGAATGTCATAAATATACAGACTGTTTGTTTTGCCAGAGGTCTCCTATGTTCCTGACACAGCAGATGCAGAAAAGGGTAACAGCTGTAATTAATGTCTGTGTGTCACTGAGGGTTTACTAACAGAAGCACGGGGTGATGGGATTTCACCTGTCCTCACTGAGCGTTAAAACATGAATCAGCATACCTTCCTCAATTGATGAACTTACCCCTTTTTTAAATTTGCCTGAGCATTCTTTGACTTCAGCTGAGTAGTCACTCATTGATCATTTATGGAAATATCAGTTTTTTGTACATGCAGATCAGAAAATTGGCAATATGGAAGCTCATTTAGATAAGAAGTTGAAATTATGACATTATTAGTATCCTTGTTTACCTGCTTGCAATCGATTTTGTTGGCAAATTGCTGCAGAACTTTGCTCATTGCAGTCACAAGCAGATTAGTAGAATAGTCTCACACCACTGGGAGGACCATGTATCACGTCAGTAGTGTTAACATGCATGAGATAAACTGTATAGGGATCCATGGTGCTACTGGAGGTCATGAACTCCACAGGGAACTTGAACCCCTTTATAAAGTCATATTAATGGTTTTAGGTATATATGTTACTGAAATTTTCATTTGTCTTATAAAAGTATTGTGTGTTACAGATGCAGTTGTGGGTGCAAACAAAAAGGAGGAGTGGTGGCCTCAGTCTCCAAAACAGGAGGAAATGTGTAAAACGCAGTAAAAAATGCTGCATGTGCAATATTTTAAAAAGTCTTTGTCTTTTCAGTGTTTTCTTGTAGTTTAAATAATAAAACTTTAATAATGTCATTTTAAGTGACTCTGGTGTCTTATTTACATTTCAGTCCTCTGACTGCATCTCAGTGAGGCAATGCTGCAAAGGAAGTGTTGCATCTCAGCTTTTGATACATGACATGTGCCACAGAGTAATTTTTAAATGGATTTATTTTACCAGATTATTTGTGTTCTGATTTGAGTCTTGTGAGAAACATGAGACATTACAAGAATGGTCACAAATCAGTAATTAGGTTTGAGCTGCTGTATTAAATTAGTGACCAAATTAATAGAATACATGATGTGGTATTGATTTGTAGGACACATTTAGAGAACTACATTTCCTAGTAATACAAAAATGTTAAGAAATGATATTGTGATAATTTCCTTCTCAATATATACTCTACATGTTTTAATAATTCAGTTTGGGATGTGTGGATCTGAGTTAAGGAAATGTATAAAGGTGTTCTTACCTCTAGAGGAGACCATATTTTTTTCCTTTAGTGTATCAAAAAATAAGTGCACATTTGTAGAAACCCCCATTAAAATTGCCTTCCCATACAGGTTGTCCTAAAAGCTGGCTGTTTTATGTTGGAAGTTTGTTGGACCTCTTACTGAACATTCTCCTAAAATCTTTTTAAAAAGATTAGATCAGATTAGATTATACTTTATTAATCCCACAACGGAGAAATTCCCTTGTTACCGCAGCAAACGGATAAACAACAACAAAAAAAGTCCACACAAAAAGCCCTATACAACAATCTACAATTTTAAAAAAACATTTTAACAATATACAATGAACCTATGAGTGAAGTATGAATATTTTAAGAAGTTTCTTTGATGTTCATTAAATATTTGTTTTAATGGGGGGAAAGGGGGAATTCAAAACATTACCTTGAGAAAATAACTCCTCATAGAATGTTCTTTTAAAGGTCATTGTTCTCATTGTTGCAATGTTTAAAGAACATTCTAGGATTTTTTTAAATGTACCGAATTTTGTCAATGGAAAATGTGAACTTGCAAGAGAAAAACTGATTTATTATTAATCTAAATCAGTTATATATAGAATACAAATAAACACACGAAACAAACACAACCCAGTCTAACTGTCTCAAGTGAGGGCTGATAAATATGAAATTTCAAAATGAGTCTTCTGAAGCTTTTACTCTGAAGGGTAGATCAGCCGTGTTTTTGGCGATGTGACCAATCAGAAAGCTTCTTACAGTCGCGTCATTACGTACGACGTCGTAACTCTGTGCGCGGGAGCTTTGGTTATCAAACAGCGGAGTTTGAGGGAAACAAGAAGCAGCTGGCAGGTAAAGTTAAAACCTGCAGGTATATCAAACTAAATACTAATTTAACGGAAAATACATAGGTAAGACTTAGGTCTGAACGTGTATTGAACTTGTGTCTCCCTGTTTTAAATCGAGCAGCGTTGTCAGGTCAGCGGGGAAACAAGCTCCGTGGCTGAAATGGAGCAAACTAATGCGAAAACAGCGCTAATGCTAAGCTAACAACTTGAGTAAAAGCTCACGTAAACGGTTTCGGAACATAAGTTAAAACGGTTGTGAAGCTACAAGTTACAAGCTAAACAGTTTAGCTTCTTCTGTCACATTAAGTTATTAGCAAATGTTATTATTAGCATTAGTCTGTTGATTTGCTCGGATTTTGCTAATGTTGCCTAAGTTCGTAGTGTGTGTTTAAAGATATATGTCTCTAAATCTTGTCTGTACTGGAAACCTAATACTGTTATCTTAGAGAATTTAGAAGCCTAGAAGGTTATCTAAAGTACTGTCAGATTTGCATTATAGGACGGGAAGACGAGGCCAAGCAAAAATCCCTCCCAACTTATGTTGATATAATCCCTCTGCTCGGCTATATCAGCTCTGTGTTTAAACAGCCTCACAGTTTAGTTACCTTCCTTCTTTCTCTGAACAGGTTTTCATACTGAGATCATGGCGATGAGAAGTGAGGCCAGAGTGGAGGCGGAGGTAGAGGAGGAAGAAAACTTTGGGCCACAGCCTCTGTGTAGACTGGAGGTTTGTATCCTGAGCGCAGAGGCATGATGTTTGTCTCTTTCCCACTAAATTTACACTTTTACGACTTTTGTTGTCATGCTTTTGTATGCAGCAATGTGGAATCAGCGCCAGTGACATCAAGAAGCTGGAGGATGCGGGGTTCCACACCATCGAAGCAGTGGCCTACGCACCCAAGAAGGAGCTACTCAACATCAAGGGCATCAGTGAGGCCAAAGCTGACAAAATTCTAGTAAGAAACACACTGGTCTTATTCATTGTCACAGAGTCATTCTTGAGTTTTGACTTGACTGTCCTGATGCAGCATTTAACCTTCTTTACTTTCCTATAAGGACAAGAATGGAAATTATATGAAACCAGTAGTGTTTTATTTTAGGCACACATCTCCTTGTTGTGCAGTTTCCCTGACTGATGAAAGGCAGGCATGACATTTTAGTGTAAAAGTAATGGACAATCTGTAGTGTTGATATTTTAAATGACCTTAAATATCTTTAAGTATTTGTGCTGATTTCTCCTGTTACTTACAAGTCAACATATACAAGCTAATACCAGCAAATTAATCCACCTTATAGGTTTACTTGTCTGCCTCTACTTGCTGTGCTTTGTCAGGTTTCCCTGTCATTAATGTACTGTATTTTTGACATTTTATATGAACTGTGCTTTTATGCAGTTACTTTTCTTTCTTTCTCAGACTGAAGCTGCAAAACTAGTGCCTATGGGCTTCACCACAGCAACTGAGTTCCACCAGAGGAGAGCAGAGATCATCCAGGTTTCTACAGGCTCCAAGGAGCTGGACAAACTCCTGCAGGGTGCGCCTTGAAAAGCTCATATCATCCAGAAATTCAGTCTGATCAGCAGTGGGTAGTTACGCGGGAAAACACTGTCATAGTGAACATTAGAAGCAAGGAGCTGCTGATGGTTTGAGGAAACTATAAGTGTCTGTCAACTGACTTTGTGCTCTCTTGCAGGCGGTATTGAGACGGGTTCAATCACAGAGATGTTTGGAGAGTTTCGGACGGGAAAGACCCAGCTGTGCCACACACTTGCTGTCACCTGTCAGGTAGAGTCTGATGTTAAAACCTCAGTGGTGTTAGAAGAAGTTGTGTAAACACAACAATTTGTTTTATAAAATATGATGCAGATGCAATAAAAACTGCATAAACACCTTTAAAGGTCTGTTTTGTTGATAAATAGAAACATTTAGGTAACTAATATTTTGAAAGAGGTGACTCTCCTGTTCTTCTATCCACAGCTGCCTATTGATCAGGGAGGTGGAGAAGGTAAAGCCATGTACATTGACACAGAGGGAACCTTCAGACCAGAGAGACTTCTTGCTGTAGCTGAGAGGTGAGTTGGCACATTTCCCTCCAGCTTTTATAGTATGTTTCAGGATGTGGCAGATAAACAGGCACAAGGAATATCAATCAGTTAACAATTTATAATTTTATTTATTGATTCAGAAATACATTTGAAGGTGTAATGTGCGATTCTTATCCAATGGACATTCACCACAATCTGGGAATGTCTCTTCATGATCCACTAGCAGTCCGTTCTGTGTGTGCACTGAGAAACAAAATCTGGTGTGCACACAGCCCCACATCTTTGTTTATTTCCTTATTCATTTGTTTATCCTCAGACTTGTAATATTTTCTTTTTTTTTGTTTGTTTTTTGCTTTAATTTGACCTGTATGTGTTTCCTTCTCTCTGCCATCAGGTATGGGCTGGTGGGCAGTGACGTTCTGGACAACGTGGCGTATGCCCGAGCCTTCAACACAGACCATCAGACTCAGCTGCTGTATCAGGCTTCTGCCATGATGGCCGAGTCCAGGTCAGTCACAATTACATCTACAGCTATTCACTGTCTGTTCTCTATTATGTTGTCTTGGCTTCAAAGACACTGGTGGTTCTTAAACTTTTTGTGAGGGCAGCCTGCTTTTGAAAATGTGAGTCAAAAATGTCAGTTATAGTCGGTTTAAAAATTAGACCACCAGTTAACCATAAAATCTGCTCTTGCACTGTAGCTGCAGCAGCTGTAAAAAGCCACAGAGATGGGTCAAATGTCCAAAAGGAACATGCTAATTAAACTGACATATTCAAAATGGGTTTTTGATAGGCCACACAATTGAAAATACAATTGTTACCATGTGAAATGTTACCAAGTCTGTTTGGACTATTCGAAATGTGAATTTTGCAATTGATGATATGTATTGTAACATGTCAAAACTTTTGCACAGATATCTTAAATTAGCATTTTGACCTGTCGAAGTGTCTCTAGGGAAAAAATGGGTTTAATATGTTATATGGTGGTTTTTAATGTATCAGCATCTTGATTTTGTTCAGTGCCAGCAGTTATTTTTAGTGACAGTTCAGTATGAATATGCAGGATATTTGTCTGGTGTAGGTATGTGTCCTTGCAGCTAACACACACTTTCTCTCTCCCTGTATGTCAGGTATGCTCTGCTGATAGTGGACAGTGCCACAGCTCTGTACAGGACTGACTACTCAGGTAGAGGAGAGCTGTCAGCCAGACAGGGACACCTGGGACGTTTCCTCCGCATGTTGCTTAGGCTGGCAGATGAGGTAGGCGGCCTGACTCTCAGAGGCTACATACAGTCTAAAGCTACACTCAAAAAGAATGAATGTTACTGGGGAAGGTGGAAATTAAAATTGCCACTGAGCCTAGAGGCAGTGTCTCTTGCATGACTGTTTTGTCTGACCTCTGTCACAACAGTTTGGCGTTGCCGTGGTGATAACCAACCAAGTGGTGGCACAGGTGGACGGGGCAGCCATGTTTTCTGCAGATCCCAAGAAACCAATCGGTGGCAACATCATGGCTCACGCCTCCACCACACGGTATTTTTTTATTCATGCCAGCACCATACCTGCATTGTTTTGAGTTAACACTGTGATGAAAACTAGTCTTATCTCTGCAGGCTGTACCTGAGGAAGGGCCGAGGAGAGACCAGGATCTGTAAAATCTACGACTCGCCGTGCCTGCCAGAAGCTGAAGCCATGTTTGCCATTAATGCTGACGGAGTGGGCGACGCCAAGGACTGAGGTGGCAGCAGAGAAGCAGGAAGCAGCAGGTCAGGGGAAATGTTACTCTCACACCTGCTGAGCTCATGTCTTGGACTGCAGCGTTGTGTACATGTGTGTGGTTTTCCTCCCTTCACACAAAGCCGCACACTGATGAAGATGGAAGCCCGGGGCTGCATGATTTGATGGTTTCATGCTGATAAAGACTATAAGACGGTCGAGATCTGACCTCCAGGAGCTCAGTGGTTTTACAGCGAGATGGAGCATGATATTCTCTGCAGCTCTTTCATATCGAAGCACATTGTACTCAACAAAGGAAAGAGACGTGTCCTGCAGTTATGATAGTCATAATTACAAGATCGGTCACTGCTGTTATGAGAAACTAGCTCATAATTATGACTTGGTGTTTCCAGAATTGATTAAACCTTCATAATAACGAGATCTTGATCATGTAATGAGATGCATGACCTGAATATATATTAAACACATTTATTGCATATTTACATGATCAGTATCTCATTAATACAAAAAACTACAACATGACCTTTATCACATTACATTATAGTTGTGAGATCTTTATTGTGTAAATACAAAAAAATGGAAAAGACTGAAGATCTCATTATGATACATTAAGTCATAATTAGAAGCGAGATTTCAATTTTTTGTTGTTGAATGCAATGTGCTTCTGTGGTCTCATCTGTGGAGTGGTAAAAAAATAATTTTTGTAAAAACTATTTTAAATAGTTTGAGATCTTTTTGTTATCTTTGTGTTTATGTTTTCTGCTGAGTGGCATCTTTGGTTTTGTACGTTTAATAAGAAGTGCAAAGAAAGCAGCTGAAGCTAATTATTTTTATTGGAAGCCTTCCTACAAAGCTGCACTTTAATGTAGTTAAAGGAATGTTTTCATCTCTCGCCAGCTACACGACTACTGTTATGTCCCTGTTCCGTTTGTCTTTACTAGAACCCTCTGTAAATACACTTTGAGCTAAATTAAATTTGTTTTACAATTAAAAATGGCCTGTTTAATTAATTAGCATTATCAGTGTAGGACTTTATACACTGTCGGCTATTATAAAGGAAAGAAAGAAAATTCAGAAGACATAAATGCAAAAAAATAATTTTATTAAATGTTATCTGCATTTCACTTAAGTGCATATTAACTTTTCATTGTGGCATCACAGTATTGAGAAATCTTCATCACTGTGATATCCTCTCGTACCTCACAGCAGATAAGTTAACACAATCAAATTAAAAAGAACACAAAGTGCAAAGTTATAGTGTTGTTAAATCACAGCGTGATAACCCACAGGAATGTAAAAATAAAGTTAAAAGGCAGCAAAGAAATTTAAAAAGAGGGCACAAAAATATTAGGAGACTTTTCAGAGTCACAACCAAACAAGAGAGCTCCATTCACTTCATTTTACTTCAAACTGCATGTGGTCCAGTACAGTCGCTTTAAACTACACTATCTACTAGGAGCTCGATATGGTTTAAAGGTGGAGGGAACTGAAAGTAAGCAGATCAACTTTACAGACTTAATGTTCTGATCAAAATCCTCCAGTCTTCTCACTACAGCTACATGAATCATCTATTTTCACAAAACAAACATCTATCAAAGAGCAACTGAGATGGACCCAGCACGACAGTATCAGAATAAGGAGTGTACACTACAAATAAGAACAACTACTTTTAATCCATATAGGGGAAAGTAAATTAGAAGAGTCAGTGCGAATCCAAACATCCCTCCTTCCCTTAAAGCTCTTTAAACGTCCCTGATTAAACTGTATTAGCAGTTCCTTAACCTCCAAAAGCAGATCTGAGTCCAATTAGCTGGAACCCACTGCTGCTCTAAGGAACCATGAAATCTAACTAGAAACATAAGAAATAATTGAAATGATCTTCCCTGGAGTGGTTTTATTTGTCTAGACTTTGAGTCAAGTGTCTCTTAGATTACTTTTTGGACAAATCAAACCAAAACCACATGGCAGGGAAATAATTTTTGAGTGAACTGATCCTTTAGGTAGCTGCTGAATTAAGACAAAGGTGCTGGCAAATAAAACCTGCTTTGTTTAATCAATGATTATCTGTTTAAAAAGGCAAATAAATTGTTTAAAATAAACATTAAATATATTAGATAAGATATATTTATACAGAATTTATATTAAAGTTTGCAGAAAATAAATAAACATCAATAAACTCCATATCATTTCACAGTGACAGTATGACAAACACATCCACCAATGAAAAGAAAGAGCATTTTTGCAGAGCACGTCTGATTGGTGTTCTGAGTAGCCAATCAGTCCTTCAGGTGAGCAGCTCCGCCAGCTTAGATGTCAGTAGAAATAACCTGTTCAGATTTTTCTGTCAGTTAAAACTCGAAGCTGAGCCTCCAGGTTACATGTTTCATCATCCTTAAAAAAGACCAAAAAAAGTATTAATTCTGACGCGAGAAACTCATGATTTGTTGTCCATTACAAATGAATATCATGTAGTTTAAAGGGAAGAATGTTGTCTTACATCGTTAGTGTTTGTGGGCATCTTGAAGGCCAGCTCAGCCCAGTTTGTGGCCTCAGAGATGTTTCCCAGCTCCTTGTGACACTGCAAACAAAACAGCACCCTGGTGATTAGTTCTAAAGTCCTCACAATCACAACATACTGATAACAGTAAAGGACAAGCTGCACACCATGGCGCACAACAAATACTAACAAGGCAGTAAGCTTTTTCGATAAACTGGTGAGCACACTGTGAAGGTTTACCTTTGCGATGTACAGCCTCACAGTCCTGGAGAAACCTGGACTGAGTTCCTCTGCCTGTAGGGTCACACAATACACAAAACGGAGAATGATTTATCTGTTTTACACTCATTGGTTTAGTCGACTGAGGATAAAGATTCACTGAAGGCAAGGCAGGAGTGGTTTATCACCGTGGATATTGTGTGTTTTAAACCAAACATCATGTTATCAGACATGGATCCCTCCTCCATCCACTTTACTGCCATTGGAGACACAGGATTGTAACATGAGGAGAGCTCGCTTTAGCTGGAGTTTGTTCTTTCTATCAGAGCTCTGAACAAACTGTCTTGTTAAAAGCGTTGTGTCAGCAAAAGTGTGTGGACCTCTAAAGGGGACTTGTACCTTCAGGAAGTTCTCGAGAGCATCATGCAGTGTAGAGGCTGGGGGACTATGGTAGAGGGCAGCAGCTGCCTTTTTCTCCAACCAGTCCAGAGTAGCAACCTGCAGACACACACACTCCACTGAAACACCTGAACCACGTTGCTATTTTAATGATGAAATCTGCATCTGTGAGTCAACAGCAAGAAAACGTAACCACTTTTCTCACCTCATAGCACCATCTGCCGAGCAGGTAGAAACACATGGGGTCATCGTCTCTGAGGGCGATTGCTTTGTCCAGATGCTCCTGGTGTGAAAGAAAACATCTCGATCACAACACTAACTTGCTAAATATACAGAATGCTTCCATGCACCACGTGAGGCTAAGTTACCTTCAGTATGTGGCTACTCTTTAGTTTGCCATGCATGCTCTCATACTGGGAAGTCAGTCCTGTCAGCACAGCAAACCTGGAGACAGAATAATCAGAACATGCAAACCAAATGATCACTGATAGAAGAGATATATGTGCAGATTTCAAATTTTCAATGTTAGATGAAAGTTCAGAGTTTGCTGAGTTCCCCATTTTACCATTTGTGACACTCAGCGGTGAGGCCATTCTTCTTCAGTGCCAGCTCTGCCTCCTCTCGACCTGCAACATCTCACAGGTTAACAACAAGCAGTAGCAAAACCAAAATATCTTCCGGTGCTCATGACTGAGGCAGGAGCTTTATACTCAGACACACTTAGTTACACTTATACTGTGTAAACTACAGTATAATGTACCAATGTGGAAGTTCTGTATGGAAAAATTGATTTGGATACTTGGCAGTACAGTTTAGCTTAATGCTAAACACGGTGATGATGAGCAGCATGAAGTCTTTAATCAAGAGAAATTTCTGTGTAAAATCACAATAGAGAAGAAGTCCCTATGATGTTGGTGTCATTTCTAACATCTGTCACTAGCTTACTAAAAAGTCCTCGTGGTCTCTAACTGTCTGAAAACAGCCAGTGGAAGATGTCACCTTGGTCTGTGAGAAATTATAGCAGACATTTTCAGGCATTTTGTAAACAAAGTGGTTTCACTGGTAAACTATGTAGCCATAATTACTTGGAATTAAGCTGGAACAGAAAGCAACAGTACAATGTGTGTCACTTGACCAATGCTGCAGGACCTACAAACTGTTCCAGATGTTCTCTTCAAGCTTTTTTTTTGTCCAATTAGGCTTTGAAAAAATGCAGCTGTCTACAATTTATTTCAATTTACACCTCACTGACTCGCTTATTCCACCTTTCTTTTAGCACCAAACTTCCTCTATGCAGGTAAACCCCAGTGTGGTGTGTATGTGTGTGTGTGTGTGTCCATTACCTTGCTGTGCAAAGGTCTTCTTCTCTTGTTTGTTGTCAGTGGATTCGTACATATCAGTGTAGGCCCGAGCTAGTCGCCACAGAAACTCCCTGCTGTCGCCATACTGCAGAACCAGAATCAGGAAATACACGAGTTATTTATCATGTCAGTGCATGTTACTGTAATCAGAGTACTCTGACCACACTACACAAGTCATTAAACTCATGCTGTAACTGAGATTAGCCTGGTTACCGATATTTACTGACTCCTGAAAATTCTGCTGCAATCAGCAGGAAAATGTACTATTTTATTACTAAAGAAAACAATCATCCATTGAATTAGAAGCTATCTGAAGAAAATAATGTAAGCTTTATAAGACAATCACTGTGCAGTTTGTGTATCATACACCAGACCACACAGTGATATGTTAACTAGTAGGACACAAGCTTTGATAAATGAATACAAATGTTTTCATGACTGAAACAGGCTTTGCATATTAGAATCCCTGCCAAACACTGAAGTCAGGGTCTTGCCAATCTTGTAATTCCTGGCAATCACAAATATTGTGATTGCTTATGTGGGGAAGACGTTACACACTGCGTAGTAGTTCAATCCCACATGTATTTTGACTGTATGTATTACTGTGAATACTTTATCATGATGACCTGTGATGACCTCTCAGAGCTCAGCAGTCTGTCAACCTGCATTGTTGTCACTGACACCTACAGGCACTACTGCATAACTGCCCAACAAATGTGTTGGTTGTTAATGCAGAGGCTGCACTGGTAATTACAAATGCAATATCTCAATCTGTGTTAATGTCTTATTTTCATAGGAATAGTTCAGACACAGGAAAGCAAAGCAAAAAGATAAACAAGTTAATTCCTAGCTTTATCTTTAGTTACTTTATCTGACTGATCAATATAAAATTTTCTACAAATACAAGAATCTGTCAAATATCAGTTTTTTTATTGTTATTTATACTTGTGAAGGAAACTGTGCAGTATCATTGATATGTCCAATATTTTTATTTAGAATTTGGACAATCTAAATATAATTTGGCCCTTGTCAAACTCACACAGATCCTAAGAATGCTCATTTTCCCTGCTTTCTACACATCAACCTCAAGAACAGACTGTTTACTTGCTGCCTAAACTGTCCCCAGAGCATGTCAGTGTGACCACTGTGTGAGAGTCTGACACCCACCTCAGCTCTGTTGTCCAGCAGCAGCCGAAAACCTTCGGCTTTTAAACTGGCATCACCTGTGTGGAGGATGTCACTCTGAGCCAGGAGGAGAGCGAGCTCTCCACTAGGAACCTCAGTCACCAGCTGCAGTTTCTTCACATCATCTTCCTCCTCATCCTCTTCTTCCTCCTCAAGCCCTCTCTCCTCCACCTCTTCCTCCTGAGAGTCTTCCTGGCGGAGGGTGAGAACTGTTGCACAGCTCTTGTCCTCCTCTTCCTCAGACTCTTGTTCAGGCTCCCGCTCGCCCTCCTCTTTGTCTGTGTCACGATCGGTGTAGTCCGACTCAGCGTACGCAGTAGAGTATCTGCAACATGTATTGAAAATTATTAACTATATTCATCACATGATATCAGTTTATTATTACTTGTACTTTAGTTTTGTGTTGTGGAGTTTTGGAATTTAGGATTTAAGGAACAAAAGAACATGTTTTCTTTCCTCCCACTGCAGTCATCCATATAAATAGAGTTTTATTGTTGTTATTGTCTCTGAGATTTCTGCCACTACCCTGTAAAGCAGAGGTCAACAGAATTTAGTATGTGGTTCTCACAGGAAGAAAAATTTGTTAAGAAAAGAAAGGTTTTCATATTTGCAGATTCTTCAGCAAAAAATATAATCTTCAAGTACCTACTTAGTGTCAGATTTTGTCTGTGGATGTTACTCAAACCAGCCTTACTTTCATTGCCTCTGCAACACCTGAAACAACATGCCTATACCTACAGCGCTTTTATATGTGTGTGTGTGTGTTTGTGTGTGTGTATTTTTTAACAAAGCCTCTTAGTGGGAATGAATGTCAGTCAGTTGCTACATATTAGTTATACACAGATATATTAAACATCTGTAAATGTCTTACAGATTGTGTTGAGGAAGCTTGTTAAAACACCTATTACAAAGCCTCACACTTGGATGTTTTCCCAATCTGAGCATTTCTTCACCTCTGTTCAGAAACAAGGAATGATTTTTGCCACTAATTCACATATTTTCCAACACAAACCACAGATAGACTAACTGTTCTTAGACAAACAAACCAGAGCAAAAATAAATAAGGGCTCCACTGAATATTTTTAAAGCCACGATGGATTAAATTACTATATAACAAAGCATGAAAGGATCCTAAATATTTAATGAGCAATTGATTAATTCAGCTTTAAGAAACCTTACTTCTAATCAATCATGCGCTGCGCGTTATATAGTATGATACCCAAAAAGTAAAACCCAATGTCGAGAGTACACCCAAAGACAAACAAGTGAGTGTGCTCTATTGAAGCTATGACATACCCTCCTTCGCTGGTCTCTTCATACGCGCTGGCCATGCCCTGGCTGGCGGTGAAGTAGATGGAGCTGGAGCTGTTGGAGTCAGTGCGCTCTCTGTGGACAACATGGCGCCGCCGACGTACCCGCTGACTGTCCTCTACTCCTTTTCTGAACATGAAGGAGGAGGAATATCAGGCAAGTAACACCAACAATATTCATGTGAGGAGGCAGCCCCACCTCACACTTATGTTGTGATATTAATTTGCTTGTTCGACACTGTGATGTAGAGTTAATGCTATTTGGAACAAGTATGATTTTATGCTGAATGCACTTGAGATGAGAAATCCTGATTACACTAAATGAGCAGAGACTTTTTGCAAAGGTGGAAGTTTTTCCAGAGACTATATATTTATTAGTATACAACCAGAAATGGCAAGATTATGGATTTTCAGTGGATACATATTTTCATTTTTGATATTTCACATTTGAAAAACTGAGATATTTGTGAAGAGTTACCAGCAAAAAATATATGTATCAGATCTACATCTGAGATAAACTATAAGGATATTAATAAAACTAGTCTAACACAATGTAAATTTGCCTGTATTTTATCCTCTTAGGAACAGGGTATAGGTTTACTGTAAACATTATGGATTTGAATGCAGGTTTTCCTTGTAGTATCAGTAGTTGTAAAGTAGGACAGACCCTAAGAAGCTTGCACAAGCCCCACTTACTTGACATCCTGGATGATTTGCAGGGCGATGTCCTGCAGGCCTCCCCTCAGTTCAGCCACCTCTGAGCGCAGAGAGGCCACACAGGTCAGCACCTGGTCCAGCTGATTCCTGAGCTCCAGCTGCTGCTCTGGGGACAGACCCTGGACCACTGCCTCCACTGCTGCCAGAGCCTGCTGCTCGGCCTCCATCTCTGGAGGAGGAGACAGGGAGACGAGAAACAATAGGCATGTGTTTTGGACTTGTTTGCAGTTTAGTCGGTACTGACTGAATACCTGTACCCTTGTCTCCCGAGCTTCCAACATGAACCTTTGTACAGCCATTTCCCCTTGCTAAATCCAGCTTACAGTGGCAACAAGCTAGAAAAGACAGCTTCAGCGTTCCTCTCTCTGCCTACCACCTCCTAACCTGACGTGCCAGATGGTTTGTTACACAGAACCATCTGACAAGCCATTCTTGGAAAGCACTTGGAGTCGCTCTTGATTGTGATCTCAAGCAAAACCAGCTACCTCCCAAAGTAAATAGCCTCCAGCTCCTCCTGGGAGGTGCCAAGGTGTTTTGACCTCTAGGTGCTTGACAAAACATATTTAAGTCATCTGTCAAAATACACTTAAATGCTCTTCTTCAGACCCTTAAAACATCCCCATGAGGAAGAATGTTGATAAAGATTCTTAAAAGCAGATGTACTAATGTCCACTGCAAACTATATTTTTCCAGAGATCCCAAAATGTTTTGAGGTCAGGTGGGATATGTAAAATCTTCTCTTGGGCCTTCTTCCTGTTCAACATGCTTAATACTGCCACAGGGAAGCCAAAATGAAGGAACAACAATTGTATTCCAGATGAGTTCCTTGCCAAAACATTAAACTCCTCAATAGTTGTCACAGAGAATTTCCCCTTACGTGTGGTGGAGGGGCAGGGAGCGGGAGTTGTCCTGAAAGCTGCTCCTGGAAACGTCACCAAAGACTAACTGGTCCTTGGTGTGAAGTAAAACTAAAAGTGAAACAAAAACCCTTAAACTTTGGCAGAAAGCTAATTTACTAGATTATGGAGACTGTTCCTTACTGGGGTCAGCCAGAAGGTGAGACATAGGGCTGCAGCAGCAATTAGCAAGGACAAGTCATGTGTAATGCTACATGTGTGGGAACCGTTTGGGAGTACACATGTTCTTCTATTTAAGGGATTGTTTACCATTTTAGTATAGTAAAGATGTTTGTCAATTTCTAGGTAATAAAAAAGTAAATATGCCTCACAAAAATGCTTTTAAATAACTAGACAGCATTTAAACAAAAATAAGATTTGTAACATGAAACGTTCTTTTAAATACTAATTAAATGCAGTCCAGCCCATTACAAGCAACTGCAACTGACCCTGACTGCAATGCATTTAGGAAGATATTCCTCCTGCCATATGCCACACCTGCATCATATTGAAAGCCAATAAAAGCTGCTTTAAATAGAACCCATTATGCATTTGAAGGCGAGCATCTCTCTCTTTCACACACATGTTTATAACCAGCTGGAGTCAGTACCAGGCACAGCACCAGCCTCTTTATGTATCCAACCCACCCTGAGCATCCAGCGTCTCCCTCAGCAGCGCTGCTCCATCCGGCCCGTCGAACAGCCTGGGAGCTGGTCGGGCCTCCATCACCAGCTTCTGGGATCTTCTCCTGCTCATCTCCTTGTAAATGATGAAGGCAATCAAGCCCAAGCCGGCTGTGGCTCCAACAGCGAGCCCGATTAACCCGTTCCTGCCTAACGGCGTGTTCATGTCTCCACGCTGCCGACACGCAGGTTCACAACTGGGGTTGGTTGCTCAAAAACAGCCCTTTGACATGACACCAAACAGAACTGACTGAGATGAGTCTCAGGAAAACAGCGACATTATTTGATCCGCTTGACTTCAATTATCTCGCTTCAGTAAATATGGTTGATAAGCTCTCGGCTAGCACGTTAGCTTAGCTACATTAGTCGCACGCAGATATATAACGACCAGCGGCTGGTAACGCGGACGAATTTTTTTTTAAAAAAAGCTTTACAAAAATTTCAAAAAACCTTTTCTGGACTTAAATATATATAATATTTCGAGAAGAAGCATTAAAGCTAAACGAGACAGTTTACGTGATATGGAAATATGAAAGTCAGTCCGCTAGCGGCTGTGATGCCGTTGAAATATGTAACGGAGCTACATCAGCACCAATTCACCTTTCAAAATAAAAGCCTGTGACAGGTCATTCTGTGATGTAATAAAACGCATTTCCTTCCAGTCATAAAAATATAAAGTTAATACCATCTTAGGCATTTCAAGATGCAAGAAAGGAGATACTGACTTCTGTTTTTTTCACGCTATGCATGTAAATTATGAACAGTAAAATTCGGTCCAGTTGTTTATTTTACTACACTTTTTTATATTATTATTATTATTATTATTATTATTATTAATGATAATTTCTATTATTGGAAGCCACAATTTATAGTTTAAAATTAACTAATTTATCACTATAACAATAATATATAGCATAATATATATAGCAATATTAATAATAATAAGAAAAATAATAATAATAATATTTTTTTTAAAATTCATTTTGTGGCTGTTGACAATATTTTATGCAATGATTGAACAACTCCCTCTGTAAAAATGTATCAAAAAAAAGTAGAATTTTGAACTTAGCTTAATCCAATGTGCAGATTTCTGTTCTGGAGATTAATTCAAATTAGTCCATATTTAGTCAGATAGTACCTCAATTACATATTTAAACAACAGAAAACTTAATTCAAAGAAACATGGCTGCCTTAGCGTAAGAAACTGGCAAAGTTTCTAAATAGTGGCTTCCAATAAAAATGTAAAACTGAGACAGTATACAGGGGTATAGGACAGGGATGCTAAGGTTCTTATCCAATCTTGAGGCCTTGTCTTATGAATGTGGGCATAAGTGTCAAAATGAAGCTGTCATACCATTAATATTTCTGCTGGTATGCTTATTTGGTGAATATTTGCCAAACACGCCTGTTTTTATCACCAAGTTTATATTAAAGCTAAGTAGCAGGCAACAATCCTGTGATGAATAGTTTCTCAGTGTAAAAATATGTTTTGCTTTCTGGATAAAATATGTTGGAGGACTGTGTTGATGGTGTGATGTTATTATAACTGATATTGTTTGTCTTATGCCAGGCACTTTGTTTTGGTTAGTTATTGTAAAGTGCTAAATAAATAAACTGACTTTGCCTCGATGTATTATATTTACAGATCTTAAGCAAGTAAACCTGTCTGACAGGAAGACCACATCTCCCATAATGCCTGGGGGCCTCTGCAAAGCCACGTTTCACCCAGTTAACCTGACCCACATATACAAAGAATGAGACAATGGATTAAAACCAGTCATTCTGTCTGTTTATGCTGCCACTGAAGTGTGCCAAGAATGTGTTCAATGGAAAGAATACTGTCATTCATGAGGAGGTGAAGTCAGCGTGACAGACACCTGATGCAGGAAATGAAGGTTCAGAAAACAAAAGATGTGACAAAGGATGATTTTTAACAAGTTCAGCAAGTGGTGTCAAGGAGCTCTGAAACACCCCAGCAAATGTATTTGAATCTTAATGATCACTGACAGTGTAAATGCAGAAGATGATCAATTTACTTGTATTTTACAAATTCTCATTATTTTGTTGAATTACAGATATTTAACTTTAAAAATAAACAGGCAAAATTGTAAATAATTTAAATTCTACATTTGATGATAAAAAAAAAACTTTTGTTGTATTTAAATATATTACATATGATATAATAATATATTGTAAAATATAATTTTACAAATATTTGTAGATATTTCAAAGAAAAATTATTTATGTTAAGGATTGAAAAAGATAAGTATTTTTATATTCTTTTAGGATTTTACGAATTTTCCCAGTTTTGTTGAATTACTGATAACTTCTTTAAAAAAATGTAACAGAAAAATTATTAATTTCCATATTAATTGTCAAAAAATAAATAAAAAATAGGCCAAAGCTCTAAATCATGTGCACATCTAATATCTTTTTTTTTTTTTTTTAACAAAGGGCAGTTTGTTCTTTTACAGTGTGACCATTAAATTGCTGCTGCTTTTTCACAGTTTTTCATCAATATTCTATTATTTTTTAATATATTCTTTCTGAAACACTTGCCTAGATTTCATTTTTTTTAATGGGATTTTCTTGTTTTTACATTGTGGGCAATTCATGTCTAGCTGCCTAACTGAATTACAAATGAGCCAAAACTAATTTGTAATTTATGTAAAAGTAAAACAAGATGATAATTTAAATGAATGCAGTCCTGAAATTTGGTTGTTGTCTTTCGCCTCTTTCTGAAGTTTCTACAAATATTTGCCCTGGAGGGAGTTTTCCAAAAGGTCAAATTTCTGTCACCTATGACTGCACATGCGTGTTGATCAATAGAGTTTTGTTGCCATTTGCACGGGTACATTACAGTACAGGTACACTGGAATTCTTTGTGTGCTTTATATACAGGGAAAAATAAAATAAAATAAAATAATGACAAAGGTAAGAGCAGAAGCAATTAAACAAATAATACAAATATACATTATAAAAATGAAATAATTACACATTATGAAAGAAGTACTTTGTATAAAAAGTGTAAAAAAAAAATATACCTTAGGTCTAGAAGAAGCTGCAGTATGCTTCAGTAGATACCCGTGTACATGTGGACAAGGCCTTACACTAATCCATGTACTGCAGTTCCAGGGCTGAAATGCCACTTCCGTTTACATTCTTACAAACAGACTGCGATTAATCAGTTTCTGAGAAATTGAAACTACAAACTATCTCTCATCTGTTGCTAGTTTCTCTTTAGTTTCTTCAGATTGAAAGAACAAAAACAAGAAAATCTGATTTTCCCTTTATGCATCTTTTGGAACTGGACTTGTCTGCAGCCTGTAGACTGAGTACTCTGGCCTCCTGGCTGAGTGTTAACTGTGACGTGAGGCCAGAGTTAATTGATTAATGACTCCTGGTTAAGTTAAACAAAAGGTTCCAATGACATTCTCAGCAGGTATGCAGTCAGACCGGTCCAGCCTATTAACAGAAAAGAGGAACTCGTTCCCACGCAGGAAGTGTTTCACGCACAGGTGACCTGACCGACTGCTTGGAGCCAAACAGCCTCCACAGGGCTCTCAGATGATAAATGCATTTGTTTTTATGTAGACACTGAACAGATATGGGAACTTTTAAAGGCGTATTCCACAGATTTAGTACTGCATAGCACAAGATTCGCTGTAGGAAAGGTCTATTACTGTACAAAAGAAAAAACATCCAACTCACAGTTAGTAATTATTAAACCATTAGAAAGCTACCAAAGTCCCAGAAGATTAGATGTTTCCATCTTCTGATCACAATTTGTGAAGTTATTATCTTGTCTGCACAAATTATCTACTTGTGTACAAAACTTATCATCTCATATCAACAGCTGTGTGCACGGGATTCATATCTTGTGTGAACAAAACAGTGACTGTTGTGTGAAGATTCCTCTGCAGACTAGATCCATGAGGACAGAAAAAAGTCGGCATCTTTCATGATTTCAGGGGCCCCATGTTGTGTCGGTGTACGGATTTAAAACACTGAGACAGCATTTACACTTAAATAAACTTCTTTTTCAGATGTTTAATCAATATTTTTGGGTCTGCAGTCTCGCTTTTCAAGGACCTGCGACAATGGCTAGAATGTAAGACAAAGACCGCCAGAGCTGTTAAAGGTCATTTCCATACAGAGGCCACAAAATGACAACAAACAGTGTAGCAGTAATAGTACTAGTAGTATAGGCTAGTAGTAGTAGGTTAGTAGTAGTCGCTACTTTTAGCATCTCTTAGTGGACCCTTTGAGTATTTTTGTGGTCATTTTGTGTCCCTTCGCAATTGTTTTGCCTGCAGTTAAAGTGGTTTGTTCTACCTTTTTGTCTTGTCATTTGTGTCTTTGCAGTCACTTTTTGTGTGTCATTGCGGCATTGTTGGAATTTCATGGAAGTTCTTTTAAGTATTTTTGTGGTTGATGTGTCTTTTTGCAATCATTTTGTGACCATAATGTGTCTTTATGTACCTTATGGTCTTGTCATTTTGTGTTCTTGTTGCATTGCGTCTCTTTGTGTTAGTTCTGTTTATTTGCGATCACTTTAGAAGCTTTTAGATGTTGTTTTGTGTCTTTGCAGTCATTCTGTGTCTCTTTGTTGTGATTTTATGTCTTTTTATAAATCTTTATGCAGTCATTTTGTGTCACTGTAGTTGCATTGTATCTCTTTGCAATAATTTTGTGTCTCTTTATGGTATTTTTTGGGATTTATTAGTTGCCCTCTTGAATCCTTGTGTTATTGCCGTGTATATTTGCAGTTATTTAGTGTCTCTTTGTGGTCACTTTTTCTATTTTGCGGTCGTTTTGCGGCATTGTTTTTTACATCTTTGTGGGTTTTGTGACTCTTTTGTCATTTTGTGTCAGTTTGTGGTAATTTTATGTCTTCATTTTATAATAGTTTGTTTGATTAATGTTTCATTTTCCTTCCTTTTTGACTCTCCAACATTAGCAGTCACTTTAAACAGATCTTACAGGGGTGCCCCTTTGCCCCTCGTGGTTCAGAGCTCCTCAGCCTCCAGGCCCCAGAATCCTGGCTCCGTCTCTGTCCATTATTAGGCTGATTGGACCGGGGCCGGGTCCTGCTCCACAGTTTCCTCCTCCTCCTGTGTGTGTTTTCTCCGCCCTCCGTGGTTTATAAAGGAGCCCAGCAGGCAGCAGGCAGCGGGGATCAGAGCAGGACGCCGACGAGAGGACGCAACATGGCGGAGAGCCGCAGCGAGCAGCCGCCGTCCAGGTGCTTGTGTCCGGCAGAAGCTCAGTAGAAACACCCGGTTCAGGCTCGGTTCCGTGGATAGAAAGTGGAGCAACAGTTTGCTTTGAGTCGAGAGGCGGAAAAAGTGACGAGAAAATGAACCACGAGTGAGGACTTGGAGATGAACCGACACGCAACAGGTAGGAGACAAGTGCAGCTGTCGAGGAGGTCACGGTTTCTCCTCATTCAACTCCTGCTGTAGGCTACTTGTAGTTTTCACTTCAATGCTGCTGCCATCATTCTGCTTTGTGAAAGGCGCTCAGGAATTTGCTGGAGCGGTTTCTCCAGCGCTCATATTGCAAAGACTGTCTGAAAATTCTTGCCGGGTGTGTTTTCAATAAAAATAATCGTTTCCTACCGAACCTTTCAGACGTCCAGGGGCCGGAGCAGGAGAGCGGCTCCTCCCCGCCGCTGCCCGCAGATCATGTGCTGAGCTCCGGAGCGGTGCTGTTCCCTGGTAGGTGTCAACCCCCATAACCTCCACACTGTCCTGTGTCCTGTACCTGCTCTCATCTACACTCTGGAAACTGTTTGTAACTCTAACTTACCAAACAATTTCCTTTTTTAAAACAGATTTTCCAAGTTTTGTAGATTTAGAGATAATACCTCCTAAAATGACAGAAAAAAATATTAATTTACATGTCAACCTTTTAATTTTTTCTCTGTATTTAAATCACCAACATTTTTATTTTACAGATATTTCCTTATATTTGAAAGGAAAAAATGAATAAGAATTATTAATAAAGTTAGAAAAATTGTAAATATTTTTGAAACAGTTATTTTACAGATTTTTTTTTTTCTTGTTTAGTTAAATAACAGATATCCAGTACAATTACAGAAAAAATACTAATTTATGTTGACTGTAAATAACAAAACAAACAAAAAAAGCAGGCCAGAACTTGGATAATGTCCACATCAGAAACATGTATTTTTATATTTGGTAATTTGTTCTTTGACAGCATTAGACTGTAAAATTGCACTTTTTTTCTGTATCTAAATTTGCAAAAAATAATCATTATTTTTCAGGTAATTGTTTGTTTTGTTATATTACAGGTTCTGTCTAGTAAAATCACAGAAAAAAAACATTAAATTGCATGTTGATTATTAAAAAAACAGGCTAGAACTGTACATAATAATCGGCTTAAAATGTTATTTTCACCATTTTACGCTTTGGTTTTAAACAAGCTTTTTCGGACGCCCTCGATGCTAAAGTTTGACCTTTTTCCCAGTGTTTTCATTTATTTATATATTTTTGCGGTATACCATATATTATTGTTGGGTGTGCTACATTCATCAGCGAACTTGGCCCAGAAAATTTGAAATTGTCAATTTGAAGTCGATTGAAGTGACAGATGCCCATAACGCTCCTGCATTAAACACCTAACGATCTTCAGTTATCTTGGGAATATTGACACAAAATTAATTAACTGCAAATGTCCCTAACTTACTGTGGATGCATGATACGCTTGTCTTTTTTCCTAGTATCCTATGATTTTGAGATAAATGGTGTTATCTGTCCGTGCAGGTGCTTTCGATCAGCACGGCTGCCCTTTGATCGTGTTCCCTGTGGATGGACAAACCAGACTCTCCTCAGAGCTCAGCAAAGCTGAAGTGGTGGACTTCATAAATTACTTTCATGGTCTGCACATGTAGGTGAAGTCGAGTCCGTCTTACTGTGCATGTGTCTGTTAGAGTTTGTACCAGATGGGCTGATGGTTGCGTTGTTCTTTTCCAACAGTAAGAAGCAGGAGAAGCAGAGTTTAGTGTCAGTGGTGGCTGATCTGAGGCAGGCTTCTCCCGCTACGACCAGGTTCATCGCTGAGACACTGCTTCTGCTCGAGGTATTGTTGTGGCTCTGTGGTTGCTTTGTGTCTTTGCACTAATTTTGTTTCTCTTTCTGGCGTTTTTTATGTGATCTTGGTGAACCTTCTGTATTTTTTAGTCGTCGTTGCATCTTTGAAGTCATTTAGTGTCTCTTTATCTTCAAATATTCTTTATTTGTATCTTTGTGTCTCTAATTATGCTTAAACTTCAACTTATAGGGAACTTATAAGAACGTACGAAGGGAATGTATGCGGATATTTACCCCTGGATGTATAGATTAAATCAAAATGACTTAAAAAATTAACATGCTCATGGAAAAAGTTGAGTCAGGAGGTCCATTCGAGCTATTGTCAGGTTGTGTTGTCCTATGAAGTTGCAAAACATAACTTAAGCTTGTATCACATTTGTTGGGACACACATTTGGGATGTGCAAACACTGTCATCTTTGGCAGATTCTCCCTCTAAAGTATGTGCAGGTTCATTGAGACTGTCATTGCAGAGTAAACTGAGTAGATACTGGAGCATCGAACTGGTTTTTGCTCTGTAACTAGAGATCGTCCACATCACACACAGCTTCAGTTGAGGCTCTTGGAAGGTTTTTCATGTGTAAAACCATAACAGTCCATAATAGAGAGTACTAATTGACCTGGTTGGCAGATTGGAGGCGCCCGGTCAATGAGTTTATTGTTATTGTCTCTTTTATTTTGGAGTTCTGTGCAGAAATATGCTTTTGGGCTTCAGGGATTTTTGCTTTGTCGCAGTGCACACTGTTTGCATCAAGACTGACTTGCCAGTCTTCGTGTGCATTTAATTAACTGATTTCCAAACTTGGCTCCTTAACTTCTACGCACTAATCACAGCTGAGTACAAACTTGAACAAAATCTGTCATTTCTGTGCTTTATTGTTAGTGCTGCTAAGTTCTTACATTACACCATCTGTACTAGAGCTGCACCCGTCAACCATTAGATTACTATTTTAATAATCGGTTTGAGAATACAAGGATGTTTCCAGCTTCTTAAGTCTGAATATTTTTAGTTTTTTTAAACCTCTATGATAGTAAACTAAATATGACTGGGTTGTGGACAAAACAAGACAGTAAGGCTTTGGTTACCACTGACAATTTCACCATTTTCTGACATTTCTTGGACCAAACAGCTGATTGATTAATTGAGAAAAATTATCGACCAATTTATTGACAGTGAAAACACTTGCAGTCTTAACTCTTACAAGGTATTAAAGTGCGCTCTTATTAGATATGTTGCGTCCTTATTAAGGCAAAAGAAACCCTGATGCAGCTTGTGTGTGCATCATAAATGGTCTGACATTTTCATTGTTTAGGTGAAGTAAAAAAAAAAAACAACTTGCACAGTAACATGATATCCAGGATGTGATAATCTTAACCAGTCATACCAGACAGCATCTGTCAGTGAGGCGTCACTGTAACACTTTGAGACACAAAGAGATTACCTCCTATGAGTTTTTATCTCCAATAACATGCTACCAGATATAATCTTCATGCAGCCTGTGAAGAGATTTCTGTTTCATCTTCCAGATAATGGCTCACTACATGTTTACAGAGGCCTCTCATCTCCCACATGTCTGAAGTTTGCAGACATTTTTGCCTTGAGCATGTCTTTTTAGCTCTTGGCTTTAATTGAGCAGTTCTTTCCCCCCTTTTGACACTACACTAACTCATTAAATTAGGTAATTCAGTGCATTTTTAAAAAGTTCCATCACAAAAACTTTGCCAGTTTTGTGAGCATTTAAAGCTACTTCACAGCTGAGTTTAGTGGAAAGCAAACACTTCCTTCAGTTGCATGAGGGGAATCAACAAAGGGCAATTTGTTGGTGAGCACATTTGCGTACAACTGAACCGTAAATCCTCAATGTTGTGCCACAGGGAGCCTTTTGAGGCGTGTTGGTCAGCACCAGCTCGTTTCCTTTTCTTTTTTTTCAAGGTTCAGTTCACATGAATTGCTTCCTGTCACTCCAGGGTTGTGAGCGCATGTGTGAACACAATGAGCTGGTCATTACAACTATCATGTTTTTTGAAGGACTGTGGACAAAGACAGTTCTGTCCTACAATCTGCAGTTACTGTACATCTGGTCAAAATCAAATTAGGCATAAATGTATTATACCAAACATCAGAGCATAGGCGATCATCATTCACTAGAACTGCAGAACAGACTATAGTGACTGTGCTCTAGCTTGTTACTGACAGATGGAGATTTGACCTGATTTACCCATTATCCTTGTTTTATGATATCAGTTTTGATATTTAACACACTGTTATACCACACAAATACAGACAGAAACTAAAGTTTAAAAAATACTTTTGGTAAAAAGTAATAAAACTGTCCTTGTAAAAAAAAAAATAGCCTTGCTGAGCAGTTAAAGTGCCTTTAAACCACCTTTTCAAACTACCGTCCAATGAAAATCAATTTTTTCCCCTTTTTAATGAATATATATTTATATTGTATATGCTAGAAGGCATATTATATTATAAATAAAATTGAATATTAGTGAAATAAGCAGTCAATGCCATGGCCGAGCATTTCCACCTTGAAACTACATCATACCGATGTACCAAAAACACAGATTCAGACTTCTGGAGTTTATTACATCACAAACCTAAAGAACCAATTCTGTCAACTGGCATGATGGTACTGTCTGTATTATTATTCATCTTCAGAATCAGTTTCTGGCTCCAAAACATATGGCTGAATTACTCCAATATTACAACTTGCCATTGTGTAGCTAAGAGCAGTTTTACAGTGTCTGAGCGGAGTTGTAGGTGAGCTGGTGTGCTCAAGCTACAGCTAGTGACGGAGGGTTGAATACAGAGTTCTATCTATGTGTTTTTTATTGCAGTGAGGGATTATTTTTTTGGAAGAACTTGTGTGTTTGAGAGTTTTATCAGTAAAAAATTGATTTTAAACGGCCAACAGAAGGGAAATGAACATATTTCAGCACAGAAGATGGTGACCCAAAAGATGGGGACTAGAATGTCTTTATTGTCATTATGATTTGCAACAACATTGGTCAATCCTTTAATGCAAAATTCAATAAATGCAAAGTATATAGATAGTAGTAGGTACTCGGGTCCAGACAGTTGGTGTGACTGTTTGACAGAGTTCAGTTCACTTATGGCTCTGGGGTAGAAGCTGTTTTTTAGTCTTTCTGTCTGTGATTTGATGGACCTGAGGATAGTGCTTCAAACAGACGGTGTCCAGGATGGGATTGGTCCTTAAGAATGTTTGAGGCAGTATGTAGAATGCCAGGACAGGTAACAATTGGTTTTATTGTGTGGTGTGTCATACCCGATGAGATGTGCCAAAAAGATCAGTGTCAGATTTCTTTTTCTTTTTTTGCCTACTCACCTGTCATGTGACAACTACCAATAGGAGCCCAAAGTGCTTGTCTGTACACAGCACAGTGAAGCAAAATGTAGGCTTAAATGGATATACAACATTGACTATCACTGAATGGTGACTAAGGCAAGGACTTGACATTAGAATTGCAAACTGTGACAGAGTGAGCATGTTATCAGACATACGATATTGTGTAGTAAGAAGCATCTAATGCCAGATTGAAATGAGAGATGGCCATAACATGCAACAGTAATTCCCAGCTAGAAGTAACCAAGAGATACTGCAATTCCATGGTCTGTTTTGTAAACTCACAATGCACTATGGTACACCAATGGCATTTCTAATAGTTGAGATATAGTCTTGATTTCCTCTGCTTGCACATTATTGCCTTTAAAACTCTAATTCTTAGAGCTGCACAGGTTTATATATATTTGCAAGCTGCCAGCTCCTTAAAGAAGCAAGGGTCACCTGCAGTATTTTCACTCCACTGTCCAGAAATGCTGCACACGGAGCTCGTCCTTTTTACCAACAATGGTGGCAAAGTCACTGCTGGATTTGGATCAATATCATTTCCCATTTTGGAATTGTTTGTTCCCATGGACAGAGAAAAGTGTAAATCCAACGTTCCAGCCTTCAGTTTTGGCTGAGAAGAATGTCTTATCTGGAAAAAAAGCAGCTTTTTCTGCTACAGGAAAGATGAGATTGGTGTTTTTGTGTTGCATGTTGTTCAGTTCTGATGCATTTACCTACAAAGCTTTTGTGAAACGGCAGCCCGGCGATCCTGCAGCCGGTTCCATCTGAATTATGCATGACCACGACTTGAAGCGTTGTTCTGCACCCGGCGCGGTGACGTGCTCAACTTGTGATCGCCCTCTCGACAAGGAGAGCTTTTTTTTCCTCACAGCATAAAGTTATGCAACATTTGTTTTATCGATTCAGAGCGCTGCAGTCTGAGCTGGTCTTCAAAGTCCAATCCCAAAGTGCGTCATGTCTGTGGAGTCCATAGTGAAATTCCTGTGTGGGTGTTTGGAGGAAAGCGGGTGGGGGTCACATGCATGGTTGGTCACATGCTCGGTTATTTAATAGAAAAGCCCCTGTGAAATTACATTAAATGAGCACAATTATGGAGGGGATGCAGCTTTTTTTTGCATCCAGATCAACTGTTCTCTACTCGCAGAGGAACAGATTTAATAGCTTTTGTGGTCTTAGTTGCTGGCCTGGTGTCAGCCTGCATACCAACATGTTTTATTTTGTAACTGCAAACTGCTGGGATGAGGGGCGACTTGACTCAGAGCTGGTATTTTGTGTGAACTTTATGTGACTTTCAATGTTCTCATTCTGTAATTTCCAAGACTGACGGGGTTTATTTTAATGATGCATTCATTGATGAAAGCCACCGGATTCCTAGTCATCACCATATTATTATGGGATTATACAAGGCCCCTTGGAACAGTGGTGGGCTGTGGGGTGTTTTGCATTTGTCAGTGTACTAATAAGAACTGGAGTGGAGTGGGAAAACTGTCCCAGACCTCACAGGCCCTCACTTTTACCCAGTATGAGTGGGGATTTTGGTAAATTGGTAAGCACTAAATTTGTTTAGGAACCTAAACTCATTGGTATAAACATTGATTCTGTGGTACTAGTTTATCTTGTACATGGACCATGTGTCAAAGTACATCTGTTTTACCATCTTGGTTTAAAAATCCCAAATATCCAGAAGCCTTAGAGCCAGGTTGTGGTATTCCAAAAAGGTCAAAATGCAGGTCTCTCCCCTGAGGCTGCTAGTTTGGTGAACCAGTGTGGTTTGCACTGAATGAGTAACCTTCCACTGCACAAAGTAGGCCACTTAAACTTTCACTTATTTCACTTAGAAACCCACCAAAATCCACCTCTGAACGAATTTGAGGCCAGAAATAATCAGCCCAGTTACTAAATCTTCAATCATATTAGATTTACAAGGCCTCATTTAAAAGTTTGTCTTGACTTTGATAAGATGAGGGAGCTACTTTTAAGTCTGGTTGCTGCTGCTTTCTTGGTTGTACCTCAATCTTGTCAAGAAAAACAAAGTGAACCAGTAAATGAATACACATGGAAGTAGTAGCAGTTAGTCTAATATCACTTTTATTGTGAGACTAACACTATTTAGTCACACTCATGCATAATAATGAATTAATTATATTGATGGCAAAACACATGGTTGTTTGTTTTTGCGCATCAATTTTTGTGATAGCTCATATTGATGCATTTAAATATCTGTAATATACACCGATCAGGCATAACATTATGACCACCTGCCTAATATTGTGTTGGTCCCTTATGTGCTCAAAATGCTCTGAACCATTGGACATGGACAAGAGGACCTCTCAGGGTGTCCTATGGGGTCTGGAACCAGGATGTTGGCAGTGGATCCTTTGGGTACTCTGGCTTGTGCAGTGGGGCCTCTGTCAATCAAACTTGTACCACTGCATCCTGCTGATGCTTGATCACAATGGGGTGTAGGAAATTTGGAGGTCAAATCAACATGTTGGGCCATTGTCATGTTCCTCAACATGTCTCTGATTGATGTTCTTACCATGTGGTGGGGTGCATTTTCCTGCGGGGGTAGGCCAGTGACATTTGGGATTTCCATTTGCAGGGAGTGTGCTTGTTGTGGGACAATGTTTATTTGGGTGTCTAAGTCTCATCAACACGGATAAGCAACCAAAGTTGTTCTGATTGGCATCAAAACATAATTGTTGCTCATTTTTTTGCTCTCATCTATTTTCTAGCTGCACAAGCGAACAGTCCACTGCGTTTACATAATTCAGCCCAAAAAGAAAGATGTTGTCAAGCTGTTGCTGAAGCTTCTGGCCCCGTCGAAGTCTTACACTCCCTCTTTCAAGGTAAGCAAACCAGCCTTCACTGTACACAAGGGTGTGTTTAGATTCAGGGAATAACTGAAGACTGGTCTCATCTTTTTTGCAGAAAGTCCTTCTAAAAGAAGTCTCTGAGCTCTCCAACTACATTGACAGAAGCCAACTACCAGCATCTCTGGGTGGATACCTCATGTACTGTCACCAGAGCTGGGTGGCCTTCATTAAGGTAATATTTTATTTGTTTACAGCTGTTGCAGGCTTTACTCCTAACTACCTCCAATGAAACTAGTAAGTCCTTCTGAGAGGATGGTATCTTCTTGAAATGTAATATAGTATTTTACGTAAAAGCAACAGGTGAATGTCTGGGAAGTCTAAATGGGTAGAAGTGGAGATTTTTTGGGGGTTATTTTAAAATGAAATGATTTCTTTTTTAAAGAAAAAACGTAATTACTAAATTTGTTCAGGGATTGTTGGCAGCCAGCTGACCAGATGCTATGATTAGCTACCTGACTGGTGGTTATCCAGACTTTAAATCTCAAGTAAAATACACAGTAATTAACAGTAACAAACAGTACGTGTTTACAAATCCCAAAGTCCATACTATAATGTTTTCATTTTCAGCCTTATGCAGCAACAGTTATAAGACAAACTACAGCTTTCTTGAATTGCAAAAAATATATATATTTAAAAGTGACAAACATCATATTTATGGTGCAGCTCAAATAGGTTTATTGCTGTGTATAGTTTTTCCAAAATATGTCCCAGTCCAGAGACCTCCAGGGTGGAAAGGGTTAAAGCAGAGGAGAACCATCCTCTGACCATGTTTGGCTTTAATGACCCTCTAAATGCATTTCTAACTGTCAGAATGACGGCTATGATTAAATTCTTAGAAGATGCTGATGCAGGATAACGGGCAATCTGCTCAGGTAATTTCCTGGATTGCATTTTAAATCAAGTTAAGTTGCACCCAAACAATGTGTCTTTGTTTATAGGAAAGCTGAGCCAGTAGTTCGAAAGTTTATGAGGGACTAGTCATGATCTGACAAACCTGTCGCCATATTGGAAAACTTAATTCTTGTTCTCATTGTTCCTTTTACCAGCTGGACCAGATGAATCGCGTCTGAGTTGCTTTTAAAGTTTCCTGTGTTTTGTCTTCTTAGCTGATAGTAAAACCTCCTCATGTAAGGACCACCTTTTCTGGATTACATTCCCTTGGCAAAACTTTAAAGCTCAAGTTGATGTGCAACCAAGTTTCAGACAAACGTAAATGATCAGAAGTAGAACTGACAAACATATTTTAATTTGATCGCTCACAGGGACAATATTGCAATAAGTTAGCATCCATTGATGAGCTTTTCTGTGTGTAAAACACTACTCTGATTCAAAGCCTAATCTAAGAGTCTGTCTTATGATCAGTCAGAGGGTTTTACACAGAGTAACATTGTGCCTCTGTCGTCAGCAGCTGTAGTGTTTGTGTGTGTAAACAGACTCCTACACGCACGCTAAGTTGTTCTGGGGATGACTGAAGCAGCACACAAATATCCATTTTTTTTAAACGGACAATACTGGGTTGGAATAAAGGCACCATATTTATTTATTAGCTGAAGATGCCTGGTTTGTGATGGAGAGCTCACTCAGTCAGGAGATGTTTTCATTTGTGAATCCACTCGTGAGATTCGTCTAAGCGGCCTGCGTCTATTGTCCGTTACCTTGGTGAAGCTTGTGCAAATGCCTCGCTTAATCAGCTGACCTTATTAGCAAGTGAAAGGAGGCTTCTTTCTATTAGATTATACATTCATTCATGTTCAACTGGGCCATGACAGTATTCATTAACCATGGCAGAGCTCGGCCTATAGGAGACCTATTTAGGATGCAACCACACTATCTGCACTGGATCTACATGTAGGCTGTGAGTCGAGCAAAAATCAGAGCAGCAGTTGGTCCACCATCAGCTTGATTTATTGTAAGGGTCTTTTAATTATAAAAGTGAGTGTAAATCATGATTTTAACTCTTTGAACCCTCAACAGCTTCTTGATGTTTTTTGCTGCGGTCACATTTTTTCTCTGTATGCTTATTTTTTCACTGTAATATAAAGTCCTGCACCTCTATGGAAACGGCACAAACATGGCTAGAAGTAGAGATTACTTAAATATGTCCTATGTGCCGTATGACGTTATCATTCCATAAATCACAAAAAAGGAAAAAAAATGTAAGTTTAATTATTTAGATGGCTTATTTTACCAAAAAAAGAAAAAAAAACTGGAGTCAGTTATGTACAGCTATCTTCCAAGTAGCCACACGTATTACCAATACTGGGAAAAATGGTGACTCTGCGTACTATAAATTTTTAACGACAGCCATTTAAAATTGATTTACATATTATCTTTTCTGTGTAAACACAACCTGCAGTTCAGCCTAGTTTACCTGAATAGTCCCTGAAGTCTCCTTTAAAGATGACATGCTTTTCAAACACATGGCAGGTTTAAGGGTTCTAGGGATAGAAACTCGTACTTTAATTCAAACAAAAATAAACATTAACAGTGAAAAGTCCCAATATCTGAAATCTGTATGTTCACTACCACATTACTATGACGGTGGCATTGTTAACTGAGTCTGGCTCCTTGCTGCTCCCTGCAGGAGATTGACGCGTTCGTCCAGGAATTCCTGTCCGTGGTCCAGCGGCTGCCCTCATGTATCGCTACACTGCAGGCTCTGTCCAGGCTGCCGTTGCCCTCCACCTTCACAGAGCTCCGGCATTTCTGCTCCACCAACGAAGCAAAGTTCCATCAGCTCAGGAGGTCAGGCTTGTGACTGCTTGTTGTCCTCTCATAGGCCAGTTTCAGTTCAGGACGTGGTTTGTTTGCATTTAAGAAGTTTATTTTGGCCTTTTCCTGGTTGCAGGGATGTGTAACTGTAGATCAGTTAATTTTTCAAAAATAAAGTTGGAGAATCATAATTACTTTACTGCTGCTTATTATAATGGTGACTATATGCTTGGAGCTAGCATTTATAAGGCTGCTCTTGCAACTTCACCAATAGTCATCTGTATTCTTATAGGAATTTACTGTGTGTTTATTTATAAGGTGCAAATTCCATTCTTTTCCGCACATGTTATTGAGTCCCTTCTTCTATAAGTTTGTAATGCTTTATTTTGTAGGAATTACATTTTTTCTACAAAATCTAGTCTTTCTAAAACATTCTTCTCAAATGCTATATTTTAAACACAAGCAGTAATTTTTTTATGCAATTTTTTAAAATTTAAATATGCTAAAGATCACAAATCTGGCCATGCAGTTGATGGCAGCTAACGGTACTTTGGATGCGTATTTGATAGTACTCAGAAAGTGTTGAGGTTTAATCTCTAGCATTCTTTGGCACATCTCTAAATAACCTTTGGTGATTAAACTGACTTTTATTTATTGTGTTAATATGGAGAGTTAATAAACTTCTGCGTATGTATTTATATCCTGTGAAGTGTGCATAACTCCAACTTAGGAGGTTGGCTTGTAAAAATGGAATGTTATCTCCTTGCATTTAAAGGCAGGAAACATAACCGGTCACTGCTTTAGTTTTGTTCTTTACCACTTTAGAACATCAATTATGTTGTCAACTTGAATTCCCAGGTCAAACACAAAGCTAAAGTTTACTCAAAGGCTGCAGAGCTTTCCAGTCATGTCCACAGAAAAGGAAACTAAATTGTGGGTTTGGAAAGAAGCTTTTGCTGTGACCTTACTGTGGCTGCTGAAATATGTTGCAGTGAAATCTATGCGGAGTCAGTCATCCAGAACAGCAAATGAGTACCAGTGCTGATCATCCACCATGATCCACCAGAAAACAAAAGAAGAAAGATTTGTTTCTTTCTTTTATCCACTAGCTTGAAGTAGACTGATACTATTCTTTATGTCCATGTTGTGTAGGGAGTTGGGTCTGGATGAGCTGCTGAGGCACTGCGACGGTGTGGTGGAGAAGCTGCGTTTCCCTGACAGGGAGCCGTGTTATCAGGCCATGGCCGGCACCGCCCTCTTCACCCACACCGCCTTCGACATGGTGCAGAACCACAGCAGGTACAGCTGGCTCGATCACAGAAAACTTCCTCCTTCGCCTTCTTCTTAATCCTCCTCTCACAACGCTTCCCACACATACCATACAGCAGTGTTGCAATGATCCTGGGTTGCACAACGGATAAAGCACAGTGGCAGCATGAGTTTGGCTAATAAGATTTTCTAAGCTGGTGCATGTTGGGTAATCTATTGAACTGTAGCTGACATTTAATTCTATTAATTCTATTTTTTTTTATCAGGTTTGCACCAAGTCACATATTTTTTCTCTGAAAACACAAAAAACACTTTTAGAGTAATGTACCTTATCTATTGAACAACAAAGAAACTGTGGGGCACATTTTTAGCGTTTTAGGAATGCCATTAGTGTCCTTGTCCATTCATTTTTGTACTATAGGGCAAAAAGGCACATATGGTGAAATATATGAACTGATGCCAGCTTTAAAAGGTCTTCTTCTGTCTACAGAATAACTGCAGCTGTGGAAAAAGTGGAGCTTCTGTGGCAGCAGGCCTTTTCTAAGGCTCACTTGCAGCTGCAGGTGTTTCAGTTACGTGATGACGCACTGCAGGTGAGTCTTGGCAGAATTTCACACCTAACTTGCTGGGTTCAGTTTATGGACAAACTGTTACACATTTGTCCATTTGGTGTGGGTCACTTTCAGTCTACTTTAAAGGGGACTCTGCAGGTATCTTTTAAAGCAAAACTGAATAACTGCAAGATCTTACGGTGGCAAACTTGTTATTTTAGCATGAACTTAAAACCTGAACTACTAAAAATTAGCTTTACTTACTGTCAGTTGTCAACGAAGCAACGTATGTAGGCAGTGTATGTATTTATGCAATTAAATTGGTGTTAAGCCACCATTAAGTGGAGTATTAGCACAACATCAAAGAACAAAGGAGTTTCCCACCACATTCCTCAAACCAAACTCAGGCCACTATTTTAACAGTAAAGCAAGAGAATTTATTGTCAACCAGAGGCAAGAAAGCAGAAATAACTGGAAGCAATGTTACTTCAGGGTGAACCAAGGTCAAAAAAAAGATATCCGTTTTCTCAGAAATATGCTGATTAACCTTCGGGGGAATAAGACACATTTACTACATCTAACTCCCTAAGATAAACAGAACAGGAGAAAAACAGTTCAGAATAAAAAGGTAATTTATTCCGACAGCTGTGGTGCCATTTCCAACAAATGTAAATTATTTTGTTTACAAAAATATCTCCTGCTATATTCACACTAACCATTCAGCACAGGACCTTACAGACTCAAGTTATTTACTAAAACAAACTACAAAATGGGTTTAGAGGCCGAGGACGGACTTGAGGTGCTGCTGTTCGATTGCTATAAAGACTTACAAAGATGCTCACAAGGCGGAGCACACACTCGCATATAAAGAGAGAATTTATTCACATCTAAAGGCAGCAGTGCATTGTTGCCTCAAGGACAGCTGCACTGTCAAAATAAAGTAGTCTACATGCGTGAGTGTGGTTTTAACTTTCAACTATGGTGGTCTGTTGAATGAAAGATGATCCAACATTGATTATGGAAGATAAACAGTGCTGTGCTGACGTGCTACTGTGATAAATCTTCTTTGCTTCTCATTTAATGATGGTTCAATGATTGATTGCTTGAGAGTTTAAATGTGCTTGTCTTCTAGCAAGAGAAGTCATTGTCGTTAAGATGTCAAGTTACCTCTGAATAATAATGATGATAATGTTCATTAATGCAGTGCTTTCCTTAACAATGGTACAAAGTTCTTAACTAAAATAAGAAATGAAATGGGCTGGGCAGATAAAATGGACATGAGCACATAGGAAATAAAAATACAAATTAGCTTATATCAAACAGTTCCCAAAAGTCTATGTTCCATAGTTGGGAGCTCTGTAGTAAAGGCACATTGAGCTTTTGCTGTCAGACTGTGCCCTAATGGTAACTATGAACCAAATGTGTTTGCAGATCACAGAGAAGATTGAAACGCTTCTACAAGAGAAGCTCCAGCCTTACAAAATGGACATCGCCAAGGACGCTGCAAAGGCTGCGATGATGGTGTCTGAATTTGAGGCGTCCATTCACACTCCTGCCATGGTACCGACTGTAGATGTGGTGTTCTGAATTTTACCTTGTGCAGCATGTAGCCTGTTTCTTTTCATCTTTTTTGTGATGTGGCCTAAATGTTGTTGTGTTGTGTAGCCTCAATCAGACTACACTGTGGCTCAGATTTTTAGTCTTAGAAGTATGAGTGGCCAACATCACACTGTCATGTTCCCCGTGATTTTGATAAGTGCTGGTATCCACTTCACTCGGGACTTTAAATAACTTGAAAATTGCCACTTTGGTCTTCCAGGCTCTTGTTCGCTGTGCTGAAGACGTGATCCACACATTAGCGGAGATCCTGCCATTGGACGGGCAGATCAGGGAGAGCTGGGTTGTGGATCTCGAGAGGCTAAAGGAGAAACTTCATTCTGCTGTGCATTACATTCTCCAAACCCTCAGAGCAGCTTCCAGCTACCATCACTACTATAACAAGGCGAGTCCTGAGTGAAAGTGACAATACCAAATGCTCATTGCTGGTGACACCATTTCTTTCCAAGAATAGCAGAACTGAAGCTGTTTCTTTATTCTTCAGGCCAACACCTGGTACAGTCTGGTCCTCTGTGAGAACTTCCTCCAGGAGCTGCTGTCTGGTGTCCATGGAGACACCGTTTCCTCTCAGCAACAGAGGAAGAACTGGACGACAATCCCTCCATGGAGACGGAAGCTATCCACCTTCCTGAAGAAGAATCCTCCTCCAGACATGGAGGAGCTGCTGCATCTGGCCCATCTGTCTAGTTCGATACCAGATGATGAGATCCAGCAGGCAGGCAAGCAGATGTCTCAGAGGTGAGATCATAAAAGAGAAGACCAGTGCTGTCTTTGTGTTTTCAAAGACAGCCAGGTTTTCTTACAGTATGTGGTTGCAGATATGTGGAATGTCGGTACATTAGATTGCCACCTATTTTAGACTGAAAGGACAAGTTCAGAGTTGTGGAAGTAAATCTGGTTCAGACTTTTTTTCGTTTGTTTTCAAAGAATGCATCCTTTCATGTCATGTTTGAAGCATGTTGTGAACCTAGACACACTTATTTGCTAAATAAGCCTGTGATGAAAGGAAGTTCACTCACTTTAATGCATATTCATTTAAAAAAATCATAGAAGTAGAGAACTGCACATTTTTTTCTAGTTTTTCAGGCTGTTTTACATAGATCTTTCCTAAAACCAGTTTGTTCACATAGAGTATGTATGAACAATTTGCAGTAAATTAATGATAATTCACTGTATTTCAAGAACTTTCAGCTTCTTTACTTCTTGACCTGGCTTATGTGGAGCTACCACCTCCTTCATTTTGTCAGAGGGATGCTGAATCCCCACTCAATGCAAGACACTTGGGCTACAAGGACAAATGTAACATTTCTGTTTAGAAATCACCAGTGTATTTAGCATCAAGAGGACTGTACTCCAAACTGAAGGTCAGGACCGAGGACAAATCTCAGGGATCATAAGATGACATTGCTCGTGTTTAACCTTTTAACTGGTCTCACTTAAGAAATGAATTCTTACGAGACATCTTCAAAAAGTTCCTGTGCAGCATTATCATTTGAGAGAACAAAGAGTTCATTTATCCAGCTTTTTTCTAGTTGGCTCTTTCATCCACATCACCTGATCTTCTGCATAGAGTGTTTGTTCTGCTGTCATAAGGATAGTTTTGTCCACATTCAAGTTCAGTTGCTGCTTTGTTTCTGCTACATGTTGACTTTGTTGGAATGGTGATGAAAGCTGTGGAATCTGCTGGTTTTAGTTTCCAGAATATCTACTATGTCTTAATATCCAATGATACCACCAGACAAAATGCAAACCCCTGACATCATCTGTAAAACTGTAGAAATAGAACTGTTTGACATGTAGAAACTTTGGTTTTCACAGAAGTACTTCAGATAGTTGGTTAGAGACTTTTTTCCTGATACTGTTGTTTTATTGTCATCTTTTTTTAATCTATCAGGTGCATGACCCTGAGGAAACTCCTAATTTCTTCTGGACCGGTTGCAGTCAGGAACCTCCAGCTCGCCTTGCAGTGGCAGTATGACTTGTTGCGGAGCAGCCACAGTAATCAGTCCCCTTCTGATGGTGCTGCAAGCGAAGCAGCTAAGGATGACCAGCACAGCCCCTCAGAATCTAACTTCACTAAATGTGAAGGTGGTAAAGAAGCAGTCCATCTTCTTGGAACGTCTCCTTCAGTTGCGGTTCCTGTGATGGTGTCAGCCGTGGGCAAACCCCCCTCGCTGAGCTCATTTGACTCTGGTTTCGATGGTGCTGGGAGCAGCCAGCTGGAGGCCTGGGGAGGCAGGGAAGGACTGGAAGGTCTGTCCAGACTAACCGGGAGCAGGGACTCTGTGAGAGCTGCCTCGAGCCAGCCTCAAATCCATGAGGAGAACTTCTCCAGTGTTTCAGACTGTGAGGATCACAGGGAGGAGTTTGACTTGGGCTCTGTGGGAAACTCCTCCAGGGCTAGCATCAAGATCATCCCCAATGTAACGGTGGATTCACTCAACTTTGAGATCAAAGTGAAGCGTTCAGCTGCACTGCCCAATAATCCCTGGCTCAGCTTGCCGGTGGATGATTTGGAAAACTCGTACACGGTGACTATTACACAGAACCCAACGCCACAAAAGAGAGACCCGCACTTTCACAATCCCTCCGACCTCCATTCTGCTGCCAGTCAGACCAGCAGGTCTCGAAATCAACCCACACAGACGGGGGCTTTGAGCAGCGACAGGATGCTGAACTCACAAAGTGGTTTGGAGGATCCTGAGCTGAGCCCCATTCGTAATGTTCTCTCCAGCACTATTACTGATGGAAAAGACAAGTCTGTGTGCTCAACAGACGGGATTCCTACTCTTCTCTGGGATTCTTATGACCTCCATGACCAGAATCTGGATACCACTGCTGGGTAATGCCTGTTTGGCTTCAAATAGCTTTCATTCAACAGCAGCCACTAGGGTCACAGGTGGTAACGGGCCTCTCCTTAAGGATGCCTTACACTCTACCAAACGTTTACACACACACACACACACACACACACACACACACACACACACACACACACACACACACACTCATATATGTGTGTGTGTGTGTATATATATATATGTATATATATATATATTTACAGCTAAGTGAAAACACTGCAGATTTACCACCTGTAATTCATTTCGCTTTGAGCTACAGAGCCACAGATTTCTCATTTCTGTCTGTTGACTGATTTTGGCAGCTTGTATGACAGCAGGATTTATGAGGTCTAGTTAAATGGTAATTGATGTTGATGACCCTATATAGCTATTTTACACCCACACAGCTGATCACTCACTTATTTTTTCCTGATTGGACTTTTCCACAGGGAGTATATAACTCTGAGTTGTCAGTCTCCAACTGATTCATTTAAAAATGTTGGACTTTATATGGGTAAAAACTATTCATGTAAACTTCCCCAAATCCAAGAAAGATTAGGAAAGAGCTGTTAGCCTAAACTCTTTTCTAGTCGTATTCAGAACCAGTTCTATCAGTGAGAATGGGACTTTATTCAATGTGACCTTGTAGGCTCTGAAAATGCTACCACTGACATATGTTAAAATTGTAAGTTGTTAAAAAGTAACTCAGGCACCCAGGCATTAGAATAGAACAATACAAATCAGTCCACTTCTCATAACTCTTTTCTCCTGTCTGTTACCTTTTTAGAAGACATGTCACCATCCAAATTCTTTCTATATCAAAGATCCTTATTACTAGAGCTCCAGTACACCACCGTAGTAGCAAAGTCTCTGATTATTTTGAATGTAGCAACATTGTTTTATCGCTCGAGTTTAATCTTTGACCTCTAAGGGGATGAATGGGTTTATTTTCTCTTTCAAAATCACCATAATAGTCATAAAGTATCAAAAAAATGTGTGGCTTCCATTTGGAAATGGTATTTGGTTTTCTGCCAGAGATGGTGGTGCAATGTTAAAAACTGTAGAAAAACTTGTATTGCGTGCCTCGGTATCATGCACCAATTTCATTTGTGCTTTTGACTGTGAGGATCTGTGAGGAACTGCTATTTAGGCAAAAATGAAAAGTACAACCACACGCTTTAAGCATCTAAAAGCTGCAAACTGGGCTGTTTCCAGTGGAGCTCACAGTTTGAAATTCCAGGGATTCCATTGGTTATAAATGTGGATGCCACAAGCATTAATGACTGGGTTTGCCAAATGGCATGACCTAATGGCACTTTCCTTTTTTCAGTGTGCTGGATATCTCCTTAAAAGACTGGGATGTGAAGGAGCAGGAGGGTCTGAAGGAGGTAGAGAAAATCTTGGACAGGGCTGATGAGATCCTGGAGGTAAGAAATGCACTGCCGCCTGTTGAATACAACATCAGATGCTCCTAAATGTGTTTTAATTTTTCTTTTGATCTGATCAATAATGTCTTGTTGTGCAGGAGGAAGAAAAGGTTCTGGCTCAGGAAGCTGTGCTGGACTCCCTGCTGAGGTCGGAGGAGAGGCAGAATAATCTCTGGCCAGTGTGGGACAGTGAAGAGCAGCTTTGTACGGTACGATAAGTATACATCAAATCAAGGTTATACGAACTGTGTTCTTCTGTGGTCTTGGGTTTGATCCTACAGATTTTAATTGTAGTGACCCTCACTGGTCACACCAGGCAGTTTTTCTTGCAAGTGATTTCTTCTTTAAGCATAAATGTAAAACCCTTTCTAAAGTTTTTACTTTTAATAGTTTAAGTTCAGTTTTAGTGTACAAAGCCAGAAGACATTTATAACCAGTTTTCATTGTGTGCTTTTATCGTCATTCTTGTTACATTTGTAAACTTAATATATGCTAGAATTGAGAAGTTTGCGTGCTGATATTTAATGTGTACATTTGCCATGGTTAAAGATGTTTTTCTCTTCTATCACAGTGTTAACAGAAGAGATTTCATCCGTTTATACTCACTACTTGTGACGTTATGTTAATGTTGGCTTCTCTTGATTGAAAGTCGATGTGATTTGGGGGCTTGGCTCATACGTTTTGTTGCCATGTCTTGTTGAATTTCAGTAGGATTGTAGATCACTTGACTATAGTTCATACTGTCAGTATAAACCTGCATGTATGTGCTGACATTCATTATGCTTTTTCATTCTCCTTTTTAAAGATGTCGTCCAGTGAGCTGGCTGAAGCTGGTGTTCTCGGCCTCGAGGACTCCCTTGACCCTGCAGAATCCAACAGCCTCAGCAAACTCAGATCAGTTGATTCTCCAAGTGAACCTAAGGCTTCAGGAGACGTTGAGCTCGACACAGGAGCTACAATAGCTGCAGATACAGGACCATTTAACAGCAGGCCACACCTGCTGACAGAGTTAAAGAAAGTCCACATCCTGGATGAGCTGATAATGGAGGAGAACCTGAAGATCCACAAGTTCCGACTCTTTGAGGAAAACCCCAATGATGAAATCACAGAAAGCGATTCTTTGGATATGAATGGGGCATCGAGTATGAGCAAAGACAGGGAGGCTTTCCGGTTGCAACTGGAACAGGAGAAAAAGGAGGTGGAGAAGCTTGAGACGAGTTTGGACAAAGAGCGTGAAGTGAAAAAGCACAAAGACAAAACTAAAGAGGTCGTGAGGTGCTCTATAATGGAGAAGTGTAGAACGGAGAATGAGGAGGACCGAGTTCTCTGTGAGGAGCTTTTATCAGATAGTTTCAACAGATCACAGAGCAGGCCTTCTGATTTGTTGGTCCAGAATGATTCTTCAGCTCAGGATACATGTGAGACTGAAATTATTCAAGCAATATCAGATCTGGATGTTGAGAAAGAAGTTACACCACAGGACTTGGATCAACTTCCATTTCCCCAGTGTCAAGATTCTAGTAGCTCTGACGCTGATTCATCTCTATGTAACAGAACTACCTTAAGAAGTAATGAGACCTCTGAGGTGGGTATCCAACCTCAGCAATGTATCAATGGGACAGAACTGGACAAATCGGTAGAAGAAGCTAACCTAAGCAGTCCAGAAGCTTCTATAACGCCTGAAATGAGGCCAGATGATGGAGCATTTGACCCAGGTGGAATATCAATCCTTCCTCCTGTGCCTAAGCCAAGAAAGGCTTCACTTCCTGTGACTGATGGCCTCGCTGAACTCGAAACTCCTCATTCCACAGAGACGCTCGATCCATCTCTGTCTTTAGCTGCTCAAGATCCAGGTTTTGCACAACTTGATCTGCAAGATAAAGCATTTGATGCGCCGCCAGAGAATGTGGCTCCAGATGTCTTGGTTCTAAATCCAAACGTAAAGGAGCACAGTAACAACAACAATAACAACGTTGCACCCTCAGAGAAGTGTGACGTGCCAGTGGAAAGCTTGTCTGAAGTAACCACCGAAGAAGAAGAGGAAACACTGTTGGTGCCAGCATGTTTGCTACAGATAACGGAGGAAATCCAGACCCCACCACCTGGAGATCAACCCACATATCAACAGTCGGCACCTCAGCTTACTCCTGATCGTCCTCTAGAGTTTGATCCAGGTGGTGGAGATGAGCTGAATGAAGACCTGCCTGATTCGGTTCAGTGCTCTGAGACTGTGAGGGTATCGCACTCGAGGTCTCCTGAGATCCAGACACAGCTTGGTATCAGCATGAGACGGGTACATGGGAGTGTCCACTTTTTAAGATGTGATTTTTTTATTTTTGTCAAAACAGTTGAGAACCAGCATTGTGGCCTTTCAATCTATCTCAAATTAGAAAACTAGTCTAATGATAGATACCATTTTTGACTCTCTTGTCAACACCTTTCCTTAAATATTTTGCACATCTGATAACACTGAGTACCTTCAGTTGACCAATCAGCAGCCAGACAGATGTGTAAATGTGCCTGAATGACTGATCCCTGATTCCCATCCATCGTTTTCTCAGATACTACTTCTTCTGCTTGTTTTTGTTTCTATTGAACAAATAAATTAAGGTGACTGTTTAGATTTTATTCTTTAACAAAGTCCAAAGCTTAATAGAATGAGGCCTTTTCACTATTTGGATTCTCTTTATTCATTAAACTTCCACAGTTACCTGTAAGTTTGAAATTGAAAGTAGATTATATGCGTTCTGATGTGAAAAAACAGCTTGGAAAAATTACTATCAGATTTTATTTTATTTATTTGTATTTCTTTAGATTTTATTTTTAAGAAAAGGTTCTACATGTGATTCAATTCAATTGTATTTGTGTAGCACATATTCACAACACATGTCATCACCTAGCACTTTACATAGCAGAAAGAACAGAAAACAGAAAACCCAACAATTCATAGTTGCATTTGGATTCCCTATGAGCAGGCAGTCAGTGACAGTGGGAAGGAACCAAAAAAAACCCTTATGATAGTGAGGGGGCAAAAAAACCTCCGACAGAACCAGGCTCAGGGAGGGCGGCCATCTGCCTCGACCGGTTGGGTTGGGAGTGGGGATGAGGGGAGAGGATAGCAGGAGAGGTTGGGGTGTGGATGGCAGGCCATGTGATGTAGAAGAGACAGAACACTTGTCATAACTCTGGCTATAGTGCAAGATTCTAAATGGTCAATGACTATGATGTTTCAATGCAAATGGAGTTAAAACATTACAAACCACATTGTGTGCGTGCCTCCAGAATTGTTTTTATTCGACTTAAATCTTCCTCCTAATGTGTTTGCAGATGGAAGATTTCAAGACCCCCATAGTCCTGGATACAGGGTCTGGTTTGATGAAAGCAGGATTTGCAGATCAAGACCTCCCCAGCCTCATGTTCCCAACAATAATAGGGATGCCAAAGTATGAGGTAAAGACACCTATGATTAGAGGTTTTATAACAGCATATATAAGAACAAATGGTTCATGACACTGTGTGTTGTATCGGGCAGATAAGAACATTTTAAGTGTTTATTAATGCAGAAACTTTCCACAGTAAACTCAGTTCCTCTGAAGGTTCGGAGTCTTTCACAGTGAGGCTTGCAGTGCATTCCTGATTGGTCAAGCCTGCTACTGCAGCATTGTTACGAAGACAGAATTTTTAAAAAACCTGATGGCTGGTTTGCTTGTTTTTTGTATTGGACAATCAGGATGGACAGCCAGAGAGCTCTTACAGTTAATGCACCAAACCATGCTTTGTTATCTGATTCTTGCAGAGTGATGTGTGAAAAACTTATCCTTATTTGCTGAAACTTCTCTGGGTTTTGGCCCTGCTGTAGAAACGCATATCTCAGGGTTCTGGAGGAACTTCAAGCTCTGGAGAAAGACAGCTGTTTGAGAGAAAATAAAATTCCTTTGACTTTAGAAGAAGGCACAATTTATAGCGGAAATATATTAACATAAATACATTAATAAACACTTGCATCTGCCTACAAATGCAGCATAGTGTGTTTATAAATAGTTTGTTGAATGTGTATATATAGCATATGATGCTAAACATAGGGATCTGACATAAAGTGCTTATGTTTTGCAGGAAATAATGAATGGTAACATTGAAAGGGAGACCTATATTGGCCATGACGCTCAACACATGAGAGGGGTTCTGGCTCTAAAACACCCCATAAAGAACGGGATCATTCGCAACTGGGATGAAATGGAAAAGGCAAGTAGGAATACAGAAGAACTGTATACCACTGTGTGTGTCTATTAAAGAATGGCTTGCATTTTTGAGATAGTTTTAAACTCTCACATCCACCTTGCTGGGTTTATGCATGCAGTACGAGTGGATTAGCTCCACTGTAGCTGGAGTGTATGTTTGATATGTTATGCATGATTATCATTACAATATAGGATTAGCCAGGTTATAGCTCGGCGTTCCTATCTTTCCCATGGGGTGGTATAAAGTATTTATTTTTTGTGTCCCAGTTTCATTCTTGATGGTGACTGGAAAAATGACAGAATTAAGAATTAACATAAATCTGTATATTGTCACTTAAAATGCTCATTTTTTTGTTACCAGGCAAAATACTAGAGGTGTCAATAAGCAATTTCACTATAATCTGGCATGCTTCCATCTTTTATTTTTATACTAGTGTTCATGAATGTGCATTAAATAAATACAGTAATTTAGTTGTGAATGGGGGTCTGGCAGCTTCTGGAGGACTCTGATGAAACCAAAACATTAAATCATGAGACAAATGTTTTGCTTTGTTTGCTGCATAAAGTTTAGTTTGCATTTAAGTAGTTGCAATGCATGCATCAGTGCATGTATAGCATGATTTTCTGTTATTACAAAAATGTAATCTGACAGTTAGTTTGTACTCTGGCATCACAGCATTAATCCTCACCAAGTGGTTAATTGGTTAATAATGTCAACTAATTGACATTATTATCTTAGAAATGTGAGCAGTGGACTAACGGACACAAACACTTACAGTAGATTGCCGAGGACATGAGAGCTGCCCTGGGAGGTGTCTGCAGGGTAAAACGGTTTCCACACACGTGGCTGTTTGAAATGGAACTACAAAGTATTACAGCTTTCACACTGTGTTCTTTTTCCACCTTTATCTACAGTCAGCCAGCTTCCACAGATCGACTGTTTGGATGTTTGCGCTTCTTTTTAGATTCTTATACCACAGATCATGTCTTTCTGAAAGACTGTGAAGTCAAGTCCCTTTATAGTACTCTACATGTCAAGAAAATGTGCCATCTGTTCATTTACTCATTTATAGGAAAGTCAGGAAACATTTAATGAAGGGGCAACTACACTTGCCCACATTTGCACAGAACTGAAGTAGTAGGTTTGTGATTATAAATGGGCTTTGTACCTTAACCGACTTGTGGTTTGGCTTTCAGATTTGGAATCACACTTTCCAGCAGCTGTGTGTGGAACCAGAGGATCACCCTGTTCTGCTGACTGAGGCAGCCATGAACCCTTTGGAGAACCAACAGCGGATGGTGGAGATCATGTTCGAGTGCTTCAATGTTCCTTTCACCTATGTGGCCATGCAGGCGGTGCTGGCGCTCTACGCAGCAGGGAGAACGACTGGTACTGTAGTCGCATGATGTCTTTGTATGTGTTGTATAGATTGCGTTGAATAGAAACACATAGATGAATAATTACTTGTCATCATCAACTTAACTATAAAGACTTAGTAGGACTTTCTAATGTCTTGGATTGGAGCCACTCTAATAAAGACATACTCTCAAAAAAACTCAATCAGAATGTGCTGACTGTTTCTATTTTCCTTGTAGGTGTGGTGTTTGACTCTGGAGATGGAGTGAGCCACAGTGTGCCTGTGTTTGAAGGATACTGTCTACCTCATGCAGTGCAGCGCTTCCCTCTGGCTGGCATAGACATTACAATGCATCTTAAAAAGGTTTTCACTGCTTCTTTTGTTGCTTCTCTGCACAGTTTATGCACAGTTTTGCTAATACATAACTGTCAGTTAGCAACTTGGATGAAGACTTGCAGTCAAGTCAAAAAGAAATCAGGTGTGAGGATAGCTCAGTTGGTACAATTGCTGCACAAACTGTATATCGATATCGGGATCTTGAATTTCAGATTATTTTGGAAACCTTTCTCCCTGATGTGCTGGCATTTTTACATTTTAGGTTCATGACTGAATAGACAAATATTCTTGTAAAATCTCCATCATCACAAATATCTGAATTCAGTGTGGTGTTATCAACATTACAAAGCTGCAGCACAAAATTTTAAGCAATCCAACTGAAACCGAGTAGGTAATGCATGAGGGATTAAGGTTAGAGTTAGCATTAAGGCTTTAACTGTGATACTCTGTATGTTTTTAAATCATACGTGATGCCCTGGGTTGTTGTCCTCATTATAAAACTCTTATTGTGAGGTGTAAGCGGACCTCTATGTTTATGTACATTCATGTTCTGTCTCTGTATGCTTTATGTGCTACGATCCCCCACATGAATACTATTCATCCCTAAACTAATCATTTGCTGTGTCTGTGCTTCCAGCTTCTGCGAGAACAGGGAGTTTGCATGCGAACCTCGGCAGAGGAAGAGATAGTGAGGGAGATGAAGGAGAAGTGCTGCTGCGTGGCACTCGACTATGAAGCCGAGCTGAGTCAGGGGGGTTCATCCTGCAGGGAGATGCATTACACCATGCCGGACGGACAGATTGTCACCCTCACCACCGAGAGGTTCAGGTAACAGGCTGCACATCACATCCTGTTTGAGACAGACACCCAATCCACAGAATCGAGGTCATAAAGAGATTTATAATTAATACTGGAAATTTGAGGATTTTATTGTGAGGTTTTGGTTTTATTTAGAAACTTCAGCATCTGTAGGGATGAAAAAAGATTTGGTTGAATAAAAGGCATGAGAGCTCCAGGAGCAAAGAACTCAAAATTCATGTTAATAATTAAAGCACATTTTTATCTTTCAGTGATAAGTGTGTGTTAATTTAGTTCCTCTGAGATGCTAGGCTTGGAAGCTCATATTTTTTCACTTTAGGGTCACAAGGTTAAAAGCAACATCACTGATGGGACAAAAGGGCAGCATTTTTCAATTCAATTCAAAAAACTTTACTTGTTCACTGTGGGCAGTTTAAGGCGCATAGAGCAGTTTGACACAGAACAGAACAATAGTAATAGCAGCCACGTGGTAGTTAAAATAGGGTGAATAAAATACGTTTAAAAAAATTAAAATGGAATATGCTGAGACAAGAATAAAGTACAATATTGTTTTACCAACTAATGGTGCACATAAACTACTAAAATGGTTCAGATGTGCGAAGTGACTGTACATGAATTTAGCAGTATGGTTAAGTAAGAAACAATATTTACACGAGGCATACATTTACTTTACTCATAGAAATGGAAGCAGAAGACATAGTCAGCACCACAATTAGTTGACTGTATAATAAAGAAACTGTACATGCAGTATATTTAGTAACCAAAAAATATATATATTTCAGTCATGTTACTCTCCTATTATTAATTATGGTGTAACTCCTATGATTAGCCTAGCTTGGCATGAAGTCTAGAAGCACATCAGGTTGAAAATCAGGCTCAGTCTGTACATCATTTGTCTTCAGTCTTGTTGAATAATGTTTAAAACCAGTTTGTAATGCAGAGCAGCAGAGATCTGTTCAGCAGGTGCTGCACCAAGTCAGACTGTTGAGACAGACCAGCTGCCTCTCTCCAAAGCAGACTCCTAAAGTGAGTGCACCACTTCCCCTCCGTTCATCCAGGGCCCCCGAGATTCTGTTTAAACCCGAACTGATTGGACGGGACCATTATGGGATGCACGAGAGCATCTTCAAGTCAATCCTCAGCTCAGACATTGACCTGCGGCGCTGCTTCCTGGGAAACATCGTGCTGTCAGGTAACAGTTGTTTCCCGTTAAGGTGTTGCACAACAGTCTCGGCAATGAACTCCAGCTGCGCCTGTAAATCAAAAGCACAACTCGGCATGCTTTGATTTTTATTTGATTTGGTTGTTTTCCAGTTCATCTTCTGCTCCTTGCTGAATGTTTTTTTTTTTTTCCTCGCTGAAGGTGGGAACACTCTGCTCCCTGGCCTGCCTGAGCGGCTCCAGGCTGAAATCGTGGACCTGCTGCCCCCGGACATGGCTGAGGCTGTTCGGGTCACCAGCCCCAAAGACAGAGACTTCTCGGTGTGGAGCGGAGGAGCAGTGCTGGCCAACCTGCCCACCTTCAGCTCTGCATGGATCGGCCAGGAAGAATACGAGGAGTACGGACCGCAGATTGTCTTCAGGAAGTGTTTCTGAAGCGGACTACTGCGAGTTACTTCACCAAGTGCAATATTCAGTGCCATGGGTTGCTCTGAGCCATTGTGACCCTTTATAAATATTTCTGCTTTTAAATGTTTTTTCTGTGGAGTCTGTTTCACTCTGGTCAGCTGTGTGGATCTCGACTCATGAGCTCTTACTTGACACCAGCAGGTTTTCTGTAAACCTGCTGCCTCCTTTGTGCTTCAAAGAGATCCACCAACATGGCAAATGAGGAAACGTCTGTCATAAAATTTCTGTCATTGTTGTCCCTTAAAAACCCTGTAACTGTCTTAAATTTCCTATTTCGGGAATAAATTTGTGTCCCCAGAATTTATATATATTTGTCATTAAGGGACTATAATTGAAGCTAGCCTTTAATTGATTACTGCCAACTTTGTTTCCAGAATAAGCAATTGAGGGACATAAAGAAAACTCAACTCGCTGACTCCAAATATCTATATAAATCTATCTAAATATATATTAATCTAATATCTGATTTTGGTGTATTTGTACAAACATTTTAGATAAATTTGATATATCAAATTATTTTATGAGTTAGACATGGTGAAAGTTGCAATTTGTTAAACTGCTGTTTTTTTAAATTCAGTATTGCATGATCTTGGCTGTGACTATTAAGGCCTCTGCAAAACAAGAAACTATTACTTTATTCTACAAAAACAACCTTTTCCTTCTAAAAGTTTTCAAATTATTATGACATATTTTTTTATATATTGTGAGTGGACTTTTTTTTGTTGTGGCATAACTTCTAAAAATAGTTTTGTAAGATGACAATTTTTCCCATCGCCTCTATTTTTGCAAAATCTCATTAATATGTGTTTTTCGTTGCAGTGGCCCCAATGCTCGTAAACTAGTGTTCCTCCCAAATCAAAGCTAAATATTCATTTACATGTAGATTTTTCTGTCTCTGCAGTAATTTGACCCAGAGAGGAGACAAGTGAGGATTTGTTGGATGTGAACTTGCTGGTGCTGGTTTTCTCTGAGCTGACTTAGTTGGTGAAGGTTTGTGGAGTGCAGGTGTTGGTCTGGATTTCAAATGCTCCTGCTGCAGGTACAGTGTTGGTCTACTGTTTGAAGTCTCTTTAATGTTTTCTATGAGTGCAGTGTCATGCCACTAGTGTCTTTGGGTTTTTTTCTGAAATATTTTGATGTGAAAACTTTGGTTGTGTGGATTTTACACACCTACTTGCACAGCAGTGTTAATTTTTGTTTTAAAAAAAGTATTCCATTGGTGCCAAATTGCTGCATTACCATTAATCTTTGTGTCAACCCTGTGTGTTTAGACTTGGTCTGCTCCCCCCCCCCCCCTCTCCTTTGCATGAAATTATTCAGTCGTATGGGATTTATTTGAACCCTTTGGCGTGAACTCTATTTGCATGCTTTTGTGTGTCTTTTTGTGAATTGCCTCTCTAAAAGCATGGGGTTGTCATGTGACCTAAAGTTCAACTCTTAAGTGGAAATCACCACGAAATGTGACTGTGGGAACTGCAGTGTGAGCCTTATGTAAGGTCAGCAGTGAACTTCTCAGTCTGCCTTTTGTTTCCTGGCGAGTCTGAAGAGAACTCGCTTCTTCGATTGTCTCTTCCTCTAAATGTACTGTAATAGACTGGCTCTAGCAGTTTCTCACCTGAACTATGTAATTTATGCCATGTTTTTTTTAAAATAAATATTTAAATCGTGCTTTTTTTCTGTGTTGACCCTTTTTGTCTGTCATAGACTTTACTGAATTTATTGAGACTAATATACGATTGTAGAAGCTGTAGTAAATGTGCTCTTTAGCCTGTCTTAATAGGAAATAAATGGAAAAGTCAGTGAAATTTTGACTAGTTTTATCTCATGCATCTATTGTCAAGCATTGCAGAATTTTAAGGTGCCTTCTTTGCTGTACACCATGTATTATTTTGAAAGTCTCCTCTTACCAGCAATTCTAATGCCACAATCATTTGTTTCATAGCCTTATTTATTTCTTAATTTGTCACGTTTTCTGAGCGAGGATAATGAATAAATTGACAATAAATACACAAAAGATTTAATAGTTAAATGACTAGGTTCTAATTTTGTTTTAAAAAAGGACATTTTCCAAAGAGCTATTTTTATTTATGGCAGAGGCCTTTTATTTACAATGTCACAGTAATTAACTATTAATATATGTTTTTGTTTGTTAGTTTTTTAAACCTTTATTTGTCACGAATACATTTTTACAGCATTGTGAAAAGTTGTTTTCACATATCCCAGTTAGGGTCACAGCGCAGTGTCAGTCATGGTACAGTACCCCTGGAGCAGTTTCTTTGTTCTTTGCTTTTACTCCAAACGGATTTTACAGTCACGTATTGTAAAAGAACTAATTTGTAAAGAGAAAACGAACACAAACATTTTTGATGTGGACATTATTTACAGTTTGGGATGCTTTTTTTTTATTTTTTAAATTGTCAACATGTAAATATTTTTTTCTATGATTTAACTGTATTTCATTTGTAATTTAACAATACAAGGAAGTCTGGAAAATAGCTGTTTAAAAGTTTTATCATTTTTCAAACCGTGATATATGTATTTTTTCAAGTAACTGGAAATGTATGTAATATACTTCTGTTTTTGCTCATTTAAATATTTTGCAATTAATAAATGTAGCGTTATTTTGCTTTCAATGAATAAATTATTTGTAGGGGAAAAACAAACAAAAAAAACAAGCTGTAGTCATTCATTGGCAGCAGTGTAGTGTTTGACTCTAGCGTTCTCTAGCGGACGTCATGACGTAATGCAGCGCTACTTGACGCCGTTGCTGTGGCAACCAGTATTCAACAGTCTTCTGTGCTAGTTGCGTTAGCATCAGTTTTCCGTGGTTAGCAGTTACGCTCTGTCGGTAGAGATGTCCCAGGCTCAGGCTGAAAACGTGGTTAAAAATATAATTCGTGAAATAGTTCAGGAGTGTGCGGTGCGGGGACAGTCTGTGTCGGACACTCTGGTGGCTTTTATGGTCAGTAAACCCAACTAACCCACTGCCTGTTAACTTGTTAGCTAGTTACCCTTAGTTATGAGCTTCGTGGTTCAGTATACAAGCTGAAAAGACAAACAGTAATTCTGACACTTTCTAACAACTGTTTGAGACTGAAATATTCAAATATTGTTAAACCTGATGACTATACGCCATTTTGGTGCTTCATATATGATAATAATTACATCTCAGTTTGTTTAGTTTTTTTTCTTTTAAATCTCCTCAGGTTAAGGCTGTGGTGTTGGACCCAAGAAATGGCTTTAATGTTGATAGGACACTCACCAAACAAGATGTCCAAAAACTTGAAGAGGTGAGTCACTCAGTTTATTTTTTTTAATATTCATTTGTATTACACAATATTTAAGGGAGGTTACCACTAACATAGGTATGCTTGATATGTTGTCAATTATACTATAGTTAATTTAAACACAAGATACTTGTGCTAACTTGTGCATGTCAAGTCCACCCTCTACAATATTCTGACCAGACACCACAAATAAAATCTACTGAAATATTTTAATTTTTGAAGTGATTTATGTTTATTTATTCTTTTAAATTATGGAATAACATTGAATTTACATTTTACATCCTGACATGAAAATGTAAATCAATTGGATTTAGTTTTAAAGCTTCCTCAACAGTTGCAGATATAACATTCTGATGGAGAAATTATCATTTTTAAGAGGTCAAACACAAACAGATTTAGTCTGCAAGAGCCACTAAAAACTGCACATGTGTAATTATAGAATGTTAACTCTTCTTCTCTTTTGAAAAACATGTCTGAGTGATCACTAGTCTCTGCACTCCCTTTGCAACATGTCTTACAGCTGTGTCTGGATAAACTCACGGAAAAGTGCAGCCCGTCCCTTGACACAATCAAAATGCAAGTGTATTTTGATATGAATTATACCTCTCGACGTAAGTAATAAAAACTACATCCTGAGTTGTCAAGGTGAAGAGTTGTATTTCTTGTCTTGTTTGTAGGCCTGCAGTTTTTGAGCAGTAATTTTGACCAGGTGCCTTGATACTTATCATGATCTACATCTTCAAATCTAGCGTGTTGACTTTGGTATTCTGCAGCTTGTACAGGATTGTCTGGATGGAATAACCTGCAATATTAAAGGTGTATGGTGGAGATTCTTTGCAAAAAAATAAATAAATAAAAATCAAAATTTAATTAATGCCCACATGTGCATCCTAGAAAAACAAAACGAGGACCAACTCACAGAAAAAACAGCTCCACGGTGCTTTTCATTTTAAAGTCAACTCAGAAGCATCGCAAGGATTTTCTGAACCTGTCACACATGTCTTTATTTTTTGCCATTTTCAGATTAGCACTCTTTACTTGGCAACATCAGTTAACCATAGACAGACTTTACAAAACTCTCCTACTAGGCTTTTATCATCAAAGTAAAGTATATTTCACATGTTTTACCGTAAATTGAAAAATGTTTTTGCCTTCTGGCTTGCTTACTATCGTGATCACTTTCTTTGTGTTTGTGTAGGGGAGTTTCTTGAGGAAATCCAACGAGTGATGGAGTCCAGGCTAAGCCCAGTGAGCAGAGAGATCACTGACAGCAGGGTGAAAACCAGGGAAGAGTGTGATGCTCTGTACCGTAAAATTGTCACCTATATCTTGCAACGCTCCACCATGGGCTCCCCTACAGACACCAAAACAATGCAAGAGGCTACAGGTCTTTCACTGTTTCTGAGACTATATAGTTACTCCGAAAGTCCAGTGACTGCTTTACATTGAAAGGCCGACATTGTTACTATGGGATGGAGATGATGGTTATGTGTGGGCTGTTTCTGACTCTTGATTTCTTTTGTCTCAGCTGCTCTGCAGAGCGTCTTCCCTCATACTGAACTGGGAACCTTCATGGTGCTGTTGAAGAAAGACAAGGAGCAGCAGCTTGTAGAGCTCACTATGCTTGTCACTGGGATTCTGCTCTTCAACAAAGCCAGCAAGAAGGGAGAGGAGGAGGTCAACGTCAATGATCTAAGTAAAGTTTTTGTTTTTATGTGTACATTGATCTGGTCAAGTTGGCATCGTTCATTTAACAGTTCATCTTAGTTGATCTTCATAACCGATTTAGCACAGTGGTTACTTTGCAGCTTTTTGTAACTTGTCACATGCAACTGTACCTTTTTGAAATTGTTTTGCAAGATTAATTTGAAAACAAGCTCATGATATCTGTCTAATCTAGTTCTTAAGGGTTTTTTTCAGTGGGCAGTTTGGTCCCTGTCTCATTAGTTCTGTCAGCTTCCTACTGCAAGTGGGCCTCTTTTTTAATTTCAAGTGTCATGAATTCTAAAAATTATTACTTACAAATGTCCATTATCTCCATTATCTATACACCGCTTAATCCTCTGTAAGGTCTTGGAGGGAAGGGAGGGTAACCCAGCTGACTAAACTAAAAAACAGTATCTAAAAATAGCCACATCTGTCTTAGAGGTATCTTGTCAGTGATGTCTAAAACAACATGGAAACGGGAGGGAGAACCTAGGCCTTATGGATTCTTAAAGGTTCAGATTATGGGAAGCTCCAGGTTATAGTTTTTAAGTGCACCATATTTGAAAGGAGCTATTTCTACAGTGTTATAGTTCAGTCTACAATAGTGATATTTGATTTCAGCCAAGAGTGTAAAGTCTTCATTTGGTGTCTTCAACAACATCAACAAACTGCATTTTTGTTCTTCACTAATCATCGACTTCTTTTTACATTCTCTCTACAGTGCCTACAGTTGTCAAAGGAGCTCTTCCCGTCACTACTAAAAGTATAGAAGAAGGGCTACGTGTGACACAGAGTTTGTCGTGGAAGTATACAGCTCTGCTAGAGAAGCTAACCGACCCTGACATTCAGCCCAAACAGTGTGACGTGCCCATTGTCCTGCTCAAACAAGCTCTCTACAACGTCAGGCAGCATGAAGTGTTCCTCAAAATGTTACTGGTGAGGTAGCAGTAGCTAGTAATTGTGAAAGTATGGTATTTTCAAGTAGCCTGCATCTATTACTATTATAAAAATAATAATAATAATATCTTTATTCACACTGACTGCTTTACAAATTCGAAAGTGCTTTACAAAGACATATGTTGTATATTATAGAGAGATTTTATCACTGTTGAGCTGGAGAAAGTATTTTTCACATCCAAAAAACTGCGGGCAGTCCTGAAGGGAACTCAGAATGTCAGAGTCAATGGGCCTAACAGGCAGCTACATCTAAGTATCATTAGTGTAAAAATGACAAAAAATATACACAGAGAGAGAAAGAAAATTTAACCAATAGATGATTCTAAGGCACACCATGAATCATCTTTCCACTGAAGAGACATAGTTACTAATAGATGCACAAAGAAGAGACCAAAACACCTCAAAAACTGTGCCACAGACACCCACCCAGTGCCTCTGTCTCTCTATTTGCAGGGTTATTAAATTAAAGAAGGCTGATGCATTCATGCTTTAAGTTACTGAGTAAAATGTCTAGTAAATAAAAATGCATTTTCCTGTTTGCCACCAGGCTGATGCAGGTTTATGTGCCAAGCATATTAAAATCCTGCAGACTGAGCTCTCGTCACAGATAAAACTGCTGAAAGAAACTGTGCAGTCAAAGACGGCGGTACCAACTGCAAGAGTTTTTGTAAGTGTGTTGATTGGTGATCCTTTATGTTATCCCTTATGTTATTTTTAGTTATATTGCTTCTAAGTAATAACTGCTGTGTGCCTATCTATGTCAGCCTTTATGTCAGTGTTGAGTACAGGGTTGAAGTATGGACATGATTAACTTAGCTTACCATAAAGACAGGAAGCAGAGGGAGTTAGTTTTTGTATTATCTACTGACCATTTTATTTCATTCCTCATGTTTCCTTTCAGCCACTTTTCAAGATCCTGTCAAAGATGTGGTCCGGACTTCAGGATGAGGCTGAGCTTCTGAATATTCTCAATAACATCGCACTCAATCTTCAGCCTTTTCTCGCCTCTCAGGCCAAGATTTTCTCTGAAGCTTATCTGGACAGCCTGCTGGAGGCATCAGACGTGAAGACAGATGAACAGAGAATGTCTGAGGCCTCAGGTATTGCTGATGTCACCCACAGTCAGACACTTGGAAAACTGAACTCTAGAGTAAAAACAGATTCAACTTTATCTGAGTGCCGATCTTAAATGCAGCTGTTCTTCATTCTGCCTTCCAGATGAGCGTATTGATCCAGATCAGCTGAAGCCACAGGAATGGTTCCTGCCTGAAGCAACAACCGGTTTTAACGAGCTGCCACTACAGTATGATGGAGTCTGTGGCTACACACTTGTGAAAAGAGATGGGCTTTTACTTCCAGGTTCTGTTTTCATGATACACCAATGCAATTTTCAGCCTTCACTCTCTTTACTTCAACAGTCAGGTGACTGTAGTAGCAGTTGTGATGAGACAAGTTCAGGCTTTCTCACCTTTGCACTTCTGGCAGCTCAATACAAAATTGTTGAATTGTCTGTTTTGCTAATTTCTGATGCTAACATCAGCTAATGTACCAACAGTGTGTTAGGCAGACGTGGTTATATTGTTTTGGCTCATCAATGTATCTAAAATGTTCAAAGGGATGCAATATGAAAAGCATCCTTATTCTAGCATGTTTATTTTGAAGTATTTGACCGTATTTGTGTTTTACAGGTAACCCACAAATCGGAATCCTGAAACACAAGGAGAAGCTCTATGTTTTTAGCTCCAAAGAAGCTGCCTTGAATTTTGCCTCCAGTCCAGATGACTTTGTTGAGGAGGTGGCAGAAAAGGCCAAGTGCTCTCCTGAACTCATTCAGCTCCTCAAACTCCACCAGCAGTTTTCCTGTGTCAGTCCGTACTCTGAGGTCAGCTCAATAGTCTCAAAGCAAGACACACAACTTCATCCCACAGGTGGCATGATTTTGATACCTATTACTTAGTAGATTTTAATTCTCTTTCTATCTGCCATCAGCCAGTATTACAGTATATATTTCAATAAATACACAAGAGGATTTGAAACACTCTTACTTTGGTATAATATGGTGGTAGTATTAAAAGTATAATTGTGGTAGAGAACAATGCATGCCACTAACTCCCTCAGAAACTCTGCACCACACCTACTGGGAGTTTCACATTAAATGTAGTTTCTGACTTGTTGTTTTGCAGTTGCAGCCAGGAAAGAGTTTGCTGGTGAAGCCCATCACCAAGTGTGAGAGTGGCACACAGACTGACCTACATCCGATGGAGACAAACATCGTGAAGTCATATGAGTGGAATGAGTGGGAGCTTCGACGAAAAGCTCTCAAACTGGTGAGCCACTTGAATGTACAATTCTTCCCTCCACCAATGCAATACTGCAACGCCTAGGCTATATTTTACCAGTTCCACCTGAACAAACGTCTCCAAATTCAGTCAGTAGCAGCTGCAAAACTGGGAGACCAAAATGGAAGTTAGGCTCTGTGGATAGGAGACATTTTTGAATTTTTCCAATACAATAAGCTTCCTATTCTTATTGTCAGAGTGGACTTATATATACATATAATGAAGTGATGGAGATTTTATTGTAGCTATTCTCAAATGCAGCTCTACCAAAGTTGATGCAACAGCAATGAAGCACAACAATGCATCCATCTTAGTTCCTGTAATAGTAGGAAGCCTCTTCAGTAAAAGTTCAACGCTTGGCAACCTTCGATTGATGTTGTGATGTAATAACAGTTACAGTCAGGTCCCATTGCAGGGAGCCCTAGGAGGAAGGAAGTTAATCCTGCGCTTACCGGTAGTTTATATCCTTATTTTAGATGTAATAATCTTTATTTGTGTGCCATAAACCTAGGCTGATCTTAGGACCAAAGTGACACACTCGACACAGACTGATCTGAGCCACCTGAGACGGGAAAACACTACACAGACCTGGCTGCCCAAAGACGCTGCCTGTCAAAGCAAGAGAGACGGTGAAAGCAACGTGCCCAAACCTCAGATCTACCTGGCAGGTCTGAGGGGACAACGAAATGCACAAGTGGTCAAAACAAACCTGACCAGATCTGTGGATGAATAACAAAGGTGCACAGAAACATTTAACAAAATTAAAGTGATTCTAAGCATGGCATTGCTTCTTGTCATTTACTCTTTTCTCACTTAATAGAGACTAGAGGAGCGTGCACACAAAGGTGCATCACTGCTACCTGCTGTGGTAAGGGAAAAGGTTCCCCATTCTCCCACCCCCTGTTTCTTTGACCCTTTTTTTTCTTTTCTCTCAAGGAAAAGAGAGATTCCAAAACTTTTTACAGAAAGTGGTTATGTGATCGTATCAGTGATTGAAAACAGAGGTCAGATTTGCCATTTTTTTAAGGAATAGTCAGTTGAACACTTGAACCACCTTTATTGCTATTATTGCCATTTGGGAACGATGGAAATACGGATTCAAACTTATTTATATTGTGTTTCCATAACTGAGAATAAACATATATGCTTCTCAGAGAAGTGGTATGCAAAGCAACTGCTTTCAGTGTCCTGAATTGCAAGAATCAGTTTGTTAAAAAGATTTGTTTAGTGCTTGACTTAAGCTCAAACAGCATCATCCCGCTGAATGAACTGCAACACATCCAAACATCGTATATTCCTCATGATAAATTATTTTTTCTTTCTGACACATCTCTTTGTGCATTGTTATATTTTAATTCATTCTACTTCAATGCCTGTCTGCCAGTGTTTTGGGGTTTGATGAGATTGAATGCTGTATTTTAAAGTGTACTGTAAATGCCTAACTAGGGACAAGAATTAAAAATTAACTGCAGCTATAAACTTTCTGTGCTGCTCAATTTCTTGCTCTATATTGGAACTGGTAAATCTTTAACAGAAGACTGAGGAGTTTTCATAACCAGGAAATTGCAGGTTATAACGCGTAAGGTGGCATCTGTCCGAAATATTGCTTCAACAGTATGTTGTGTTGTGTGTGAGGACTATTTTGAAACTAGACTGCTTCTAATTTAGTCCTTGTTTTGAGGGGATGAGGGTGTGGGGAGTGACTGTAACATGATAGTAAGATAGCAGAACATTTTGAGCCACAGTGAACAAGATGTCTGAGGGAGCAGATCTGGTGGAGCTCAAACAGAGACTCTGTCGGTCCATAGACGAAGCCGAGGCGAAGCTGCACAGCCTCAGTCAGGACATCTGGAGCTGTCCGGAGCTGGCTTACCAGGAGAACAAGGCTCACGACAGACTGGTGGCGTTTTTCCGTCAGGAGGAAGGCTGGAAGGTGGACCCTCACTTCAAACTGGACACTGCGTTTCGAGCCTGTTGGCCAGCCGGAGGCAGCGAGCAGGGAGACGTGGTGACTGTGGGCTTCCTGTGTGAGTACGACGCCCTGCCTGCCATCGGACACGCATGTGGACACAACCTGATAGCTGAGGTTGGAGCTGCTGCAGCTCTGGGGCTCAAAGCTGTGCTGGAAAACACACACAAGCTGCCTGTCAGGGTGCAGGTAGGACAAATACACACAGAATGTTGTCCCCCAACCAGAGAAGTTCACGCCAAGTTTGGAAGAAATTTGTGAAGTGTTGTAGTTTAGTTTATTTGGACATGTCAGATCAATTTCACAATAACAATCTGAAGTGTGAATCTGACCCAAAATTCACAAGGAAAATTGATTTATGATATACATTTGCTGGATTTTTCTCCACAGTTGGTGGTGCTGGGGACTCCAGCTGAAGAGGATGGTGGAGGTAAAATCGACATGTTGAGGAAGGGAGCATTTGAAGGTCTGGATGTGGTGTTCATGGCCCATCCGTCAAAAGAGGATGCTACATACCTGCCCTGTGTGGCTGAGCATGAGTATGCTTTATTACAGCACAATGTCCTGTTAGATATGTCCTGCTTATGTCTTTGCTGTGTGCGCTGTTTACCTGAAAACACAGTGTTCTTTACTGGAGATCTTGTTGTGTGATACATGTTGTGTTGCTTCCTCTTTTGATCTGCCTTATTGTATGTCATAGTTTGCTCTTTCTTCCTCATGAAACCACAGGTGTGTGTTTTTTTTCCATGTTTCCAGTGTAACTATAAAGTATCACGGTAAGGCGACTCATGCCTCGGCCTACCCCTGGGAGGGAATCAATGCGTTGGATGCAGCGGTGCTCTGCTACAACAACCTGTCTACACTCAGACAGCAGATGAAGCCAGACTGGAGGGTTCATGTTGAGCAGCTGATGCACCTCTACACTCATGTGGACTTTACTGACGTGTGATTCATTCATGCTGTGCTGTGCAGGAATTATAAAGCACGGAGGAGTGAGACCAAACATCATTCCTGCCTACACGGAGCTGGAGTACTACCTGAGAACCCCGTCAAGAGCTGAGCTTCCTGTCCTGAAGGAAAAAGCTGAGAGGTGTTTCAGATCAGCTGCTGTGGCAACTGGCTGTGAGGTGAGAAATGATCAGGACACAACAAGGAAAGAGCTCTTTGGACTTTCTGTGCGGCTGCATTTTAACTTTTAAATTTTTTTTTTCAAATTATCTGCCCTATAGAACTCTGCTCTTATACTGAACTCTATAATTTTTACCCTAAACCTTAACAAAGTCTAAGTCAAAGCTGCCAGCCTTCCTGTTTTCCCCAGGATATTCATTAATTTTGCCCTTCTACCCCTTAGCTTCCCATATTTTTTAAATGGGCATAACCATCAGCTCTACCTTATGTAAATGAATGACTGCATATAAAGATCGACAAACTCTTAGTGACATCACCCACAGGTTTTCTGTAGAGCAGTTTTGAAGCTCAGTGTGGTGGTTCTGGCTGTAACCAGTACAAGGTGGAGCTGCAGCAGGCCGGGCAAACATTTTTGGGCCGTGGACGGTCCTATGACGGCACCCTCGTGAAACTAAAGTGTTTTGTTATGCATAACTTTAAACCTCAATACAATTCATATGCGTGAGTTAGATAAACATCATCATGAATGGTGAAATGACCAGTGGACGCCGAAATAGTTTTTTGTATCAGGCTGTAAATGTGTTCATTTCTGCTGTAAAGTCGCCTAATTGAACATGGAGCTCTATTAGAATTGACTCACTTCTGGTGCCAGCCTCAAGTGGCCATCTGAGGAACTGCAGTTTTCGTCACTTAAAACTGGCTTCATTTTTCAGCCCCTGAGGTTGCAGCTTGGTTTAAATGTGTCCTAAACCTTAAACTGTAGCCACCACATGGCTTTTAAAGGGCTATAAATAATGTCATTGTCTTTGTTTTTAGCTTGTGTAGTCAGAAACAAATCCTGAGGTTTAAAAAAATCCTCTCATTTTCAGGTTGAAGTAGAGTTTGCAAGCAATCAATACGACAACATGCTGCGCATTGCAACACTGGAGGAGCTGTATGAGAAGAATGGCAAAGCTCTGGGGATGGACTTCACTATAGATGAAGATGTTCTCAAAAATGAATCTGGTCTGTGTGCATCCTGTGTGTCTGACAGAGAACACTTTTACATCAGGATGTTGTATGGATATTTGTGTTTTTTTCTTCCTCTAAACTTCTATCTTCTTTTTAATCTTTAGGCTCTACAGACTTTGGCAATGTGACGTTTGTAGCTCCTGGCATCCATCCATATTTCTACATTGGTTCTAATGCTCTGAATCACACAGAGGAATACACTGTCGCTGCTGGTATGCATCCCCACCTCACCACAACTGATATTGATGAGGCTTTATTCAGTTTCCAATCAAATCTTGACCTGAGAGAAGACTAAAATTGACATCTGATCATTTCAGACTGTAACAGTGTGTTTGCTGCAGGTGATGACAGAGCTCAGTTCTTCACTCTGAGGACAGCGAAGGCTCTGGCCATGACAGCTCTGGATGTGCTGTTGAGTCCAGAGCTGCTGCAGAAGGTGAAGCAGGAGTTCACTGAAGCAAAACTGAAGGAGGAGCAGATCACAAAGCAGTTTGCAAAACACTTAATGCAGGTGGAGGAGCTGCTGCTTCACTGACTGTCAGTCAGGCTAATGGAGACTCCCTGCTGTCAGAAGAATACTTTGCTGTGCAAAGAAAAGCCTTAAAAATGATGTTTTTCACAATTATCACAATGCTTGTCTCAACTCAGTGACTCTGTTCCACCATTATCCATCTGTACACCAAATACTTCAGTCTCTCTTTGCTGTTCCAGTCAAGCCAGCCACTCAGAGAAACTCTTGATTCCTATAAAGTATGAATTTCAGTCTGAAAAGAAAAACTATTTTCTTTTTATGCAAATGCATTTGTAGAGTAATGTTAGCAATCAGCTATACTAATATCGCCTCCCTACATTCCTTTAGTGCACTAAATGTTTAAAGATTTTTCTGTAACACCTTAGTTTGGCTTTTTAACATAATAAATTAATAGACAAAAAAGGGTATAAAATTAGGGCCTCACAAAATATATGTTATACGGATCGGTTAAAAACCTTCAACATTGAAGCTCTTTTCTTAAAGACAGCATTATATACAGTATTATATAAGGGGGAACGATTAATCGATTTCAAATCAATAGTGTGATTTGAAACAAGGCAATTAGCAAATCACAAATCATGCATTTAAGGATATATATTATGTAGCGTGTCAAACCCCAGGTTTAAACTGTTGTGTTAGTGGTTTTACAAATCCTTGTGTGACAGTTTTGATAATATCTAATGTGGTAATGCTCCATCGCACATCTTAAATCTGTTAGTGACTACTAAACTGAGGCTTGACTTTTCAGAAATTGTATCACAAATTTAAAAAATCGCAATCAGATATTTTCTTTAAATTGTTAAACCCTAGCATAAGACACTTGTGGTCGTCCATATCTTTATCGGCCTGCACACACGGATGTGGAAAACATTAGTTGGCCATTATACCCACATCCTACATCCAGTGAGTCAGACTCATAGTGGAGTAAACTAAATGTCTTTTAGATCTTTTAAGGTATATCTACAACATATAAAAATCTAGGTGTGTTTTTAAAAGCTTTTTAAACTGAGGAACTGAGCTGAGGGCTGCATGTTGGCTCTGTTCTTAGCACCGTCACCTCACAGTTTGTCCATAGGTGTGAATGTGAGTGTACTTGATTGTCTGTCTCTATGTGTAGGCCAGTGATAGACTAGCAATCTGTCCAGGGTGTCCCTTGCCTTCACCCGAGTCGGCTGGGATAGGCTGCACAAGGAATTGATAATGGATGGATAATGGATGAAACTGAGCTGATGCGACAGCCAGGGGGAGCTTGTTCCATAGTATTAAACAGTAAAAGCATGGTCCCCCTTAGTTTTTGATCTGGATCGTCGGATGTTTACCAGTGGCTGGGCTTCAGATCTAAGGGGTCGAGGTGTGGTATATGATGTGAAAAGTTCTGATGTATAGAGTGGGGCCAGACCGTAAAGAGATTTAAAAGTGATCAACAGAATCTATTTGGCCTTCAGTTTAGCTAAAAGCCTTTTAAACTTCCAGCCTTTATCTTTGGACATTCTGTAGTTACAGTTTTCAGCCTTTGTGAGGGAGAATTTCATGACAGATAGATTTTTTTAATGATTTAATACACTAAGTTAATTTTTTTTTTAAATGGGGCATAAAATTAAAGCTTTACAAAATAAATGTTTAGCTAAACGCCTTTAATTTTTTTGCAAGATGCTATTGCTTTTCCATATCCTGTAACCTTAAAGCTACAATGTATGAAATCTGTACACAGGCTTTGTTCAATAAAGTTTTTGAAAAAACAAGTTTAGTCACGTGATGTAGCGGCAGCACCACAGACAGTTCAAGTGTCTTAGGCTGTAACATCTGAACACAACAACAACACTCTGGGTGAAACATGTCTGAGGGAGCAGATCTGGTGGAGCTCAAACAGAGACTCTGTCGGTCCATAGACGAAGCCGAGGCGAAGCTGCACAGCCTCAGTCAGGACATCTGGAGCTGTCCGGAGCTGGCTTACCAGGAGAACAAGGCTCACGACAGACTGGTGGCGTTTTTCCGTCAGGAGGAAGGCTGGAAGGTGGACCCTCACTTCAAACTGGACACTGCGTTTCGAGCCTGTTGGTCAACCGGAGGCAGCGAGCAGGGAGACGTGGTGACTGTGGGCTTCCTGTGTGAGTACGACGCCCTGCCTGCTATCGGACACGCATGTGGACACAACCTGATAGCTGAGGTTGGAGCTGCTGCGGCTCTGGGGCTCAAAGCGGTGCTGGAAAACACACACAAGCTGCGTGTCCGGGTGCAGGTACACACCTGAGCACCGAGCTACACCCACTGCATCACACCGAGGAGGGTAAACCAGGAGAGGATGCCCCATAACTCTCCTCCTGACCATTAGATATAGTAAAAATATATCAGTACAGTCAGTTTAATATCAGTCGTTTCTTGGATCATAGCATATGACTATTGAAATAATATTTTTTTTTTCTGGTGGGAGGAAATCAAAAGAAGTGCTTTAGAGATGTGATGATGAAATATTTCGACCGAACAAAATCAACCATTGTGTGTGTGTATTTTTTGTATGAAAAGCTATACATATTTAAAACTTTTTTTAAAAGTTTTTGTATGAGAGTCATATGAATCCATTAGTCCGAACAAAAAAAACAACTACTTTTGTTGTAATATGTGGAAAAAGTAAGAGTAAGACTACCTGATTCAGTTTAATTCAGCCCACACTTTAGTTCACATGCCAGGACAGTCTTGACATTTCGGTTACATTTGAATAAAATAAATCAAAATGACTGGAAAAACAATGCCCACAAACCTAAAACCTGCACACAAAGCCATGTGGTAAGGAGCAGACTCATTTCTTTATAAATGTCTTGGATCTACTTTTTGTGGTAAATAATTTTCACAGTGTTCTGAATGCACAACAGAAAATAACAACATTTTCATTTTTTAAGCGGTGATAGCAGAAAAACATCTGTAACACATGTTTTAGTACCACATTACTGTGTATTTTAACACACTCCTACACAGAGAAAAGCTTACCTGCCCCAATATAAGAAGATATTACATCCAGTAATAACTAATGATTATAATTAGTGATGATTGTCTCCACAGGTGACAGTGCTGGGAACTCCAGCTGAGGAGGATGGAGGAGGTAAAGTGGATCTGATAAAGGAGGGAGCCTTTGATGATATGGATGTGGTGTTAATGGCTCACCCCCTGCAGGGTGATGCTGCGTATCTCCCCCTCAAGGCTATACATGAGTAAGTCTTATGGGAACAATTCAACATTTTGGGAAATCCTAATGTTTGTTTTCTCTGCCAAAGTTGGTGATGGAAGTATTTTTACCTCAAAGGCTCCACCTGCAGCAGCTACAACATTAACATGCTGCTGAAACTGTGATGCCTCAGTATTAATTACCTAAAAATGGCATATATTATAATGTATCAATCAGAGGGACCAACGCAGTACTTTTACTTTACATTTTGCTGGTAATACATATGCATTTTTACTTAACTAGGATTTTTAATGCAGGCCTTTTCCTGTAATGTATTCTTACATTTCTGTACTGGTACTTTGATTTAAGTAAAGGATCTGAAACTTCTTCTACCACTGTGTCTTGTGTTTTTATGTAATAAGTTAAGAAAAAAAAATTGGAATTTAATGTGTCATATTGTTGCATAATGATCTCATTATGTTAGCATTGTGCACATTTTTTACAATTAATAATTGTGAATAATTGATGATCACAAGTTAACTAGCCCATGTTAGGGTTTTTGCTCATTACTTTTAATTTCATCAGGATTATTTTATGTGGCTTTTCATGCATCTTGTGCAAATATGTATGCTTACATGTGTACATACTGATGTTTGTTTTTGTTCCATGTTTCCAGTGTAACTATAAAGTATCACGGTAAGGCGTCTCATGCCTCGGCCTACCCCTGGGAGGGAATCAATGCGTTGGATGCAGCGGTGCTCTGCTACAACAACCTGTCTGCACTCAGACAGCAGATGAAGCCAGACTGGAGAGTTCATGGTGAGCAGCTGATGCACCTCTACACTCATGTGGACTTTACTGAGGTGTGATTCATTCATGTTGCTGGGGCAGTGGTGGCGCAATGGTTAAGTCCCTTGGCTACTGATCAAAATGTCAGATGATCAAACCACAATCCGGCCATTGTTGGGCCCTTAAGCAAGGCCTTTAACCCTTCCTACTCCAGGGGCGCTGTACCATGGATGACCCTGCACTCTGACCCTAACTGGGATATGCGAAGACAAGATTTCACAATGCTCTAAAAATGTATTCATGACAATAAAAAATTCTTCTTCTTCTTCTTCTTCTTCTTCTTAAAAATGTTGTGCTGTGCAGGAATCATAAAGCACGGAGGAGTGAGACCAAACATCATCCCTGCCTACACGGAGCTGGAGTACTACCTGAGAACCCCATCAAGAACTGAGCTCCCTGTCCTGAAGGAAAAAGCTGAGAGGTGTTTCAGATCAGCTGCTGTGGCAACTGGCTGTGAGGTGAGAAATAACATGAAAGTTTTATTACCGAGTCCTGCAGGTCACTGTGTCAACTCATTGTCATCTTCAGGTTGAAGTGGAATATGGGAGGAACGCTTATGACAACATGCTGCGTAACAGAACACTTGAGGATCTGTACGAAGACAATGGAAAGTCTCTGGGGATGGATTTCACCACAGATGAAGAAGTTCTTAGCAATGCTTCTCGTGAGACAACAGTAAATCTTCTGTGTTTGAAGCAACTCTTTATTTCACATTTCGCATCTGTACATTACAGTTCTTCCACAACCCTGTGTGTGTGTGTGATTAAAGTGTTTCATTTCTGTGTTTTCTACAGCCTCCACAGACTTTGGCAATGTGTCATTTGTAGCTCCTGGCATCCATCCATATTTCTACATTGGTTCTAATGCTCTAAACCACACAGAGGAATACACTGTCGCTGCTGGTATGCATCCCCACCTCCCCACAATGTTTGTCAAGAGGGATGTAACTTGAAATGTCATTTAGTCACTCTGAGAATAATGTTAGATTCAGTTTGCGGTCAAATTTTGCAAATTTTCTAACATCTAGAAGTGAAAGATCTATTCCTTATGTACAAATACAAAAACAGTTTTTCTGTTGTGTAACAAATTCTGTATAAGCGCGCACTTTAGGGTTGATATCTGATCAGTTTAGAGTCTAAAAGTGTGTTTGTTGCAGGTGATGACAGAGCTCAGTTCTTCACTCTGAGGACAGCGAAGGCTCTGGCCATGACAGCTCTGGATGTGCTGCTGAGTCCAGAGCTGCTGCAGAAGATGAAGGAGGAGTTCACTGAGGCAAAACTGAAGGAGGAGCAGGACACAAAGCAGCTTGTAAAACAAAGTTAATGTAGGTGGAGGAGCTGCTGCTTCCCCAGACTTATCTTTTAGGTTCTTGAACTGAAGTTCTGAAGCCTCTTGGGTGACCAGTGACACATCTAAACATCAAACCTAAAAGAGAAGTCCAGTTGATTTCTAACAAAGCTACTAGGATTACCATGACCTCAATGACTGAGAATCTACACGGCAGGCTGCTCCACTGAGTGTAAATCAGACTCACTGAGGCTCCCTGCTGTCAAGAACACTGCGAAGAACATTCTGCTGTGAAATGTTGACACATTTTTTGATGATTTTTATGTCCTCAGGCTGTCTTTCCTGCTCCAGTCATATGACTCTCCCTTACATCTTACCTGCAGCAACCTGTTTTCCTTCCTTTACCTGTCACCTAACTTGCCTTGAACTTCGATAACTCTAAGCAAGATTAAGTGTGTGGCCCCATGCCAAACCACACAATCACACAATCACACACAGGATAGGGACACACAAATTAACAGCAGATCTCTTTATTGCAGTATGAACAGAGTCCGTGCATGTGCACACAAACACAGAAAGCATGAATTGGCCATTTGTCTGACTTTCAGGATGTAAGATGCAGGTTTAAAACATGGCCGTTTTCATTCCCACTCAAACCAAACAGAAAAACGTGGGGAAACAGCAGCTGCTTACAGATAACACTGTAGCACCATATCAGAAATTATTCCTGAGATGTACTGAGCATGGTGGGCAGACGTAGCACAGGATATCTGGAGAAATGAGGACTTCCTACTGTGCTGGTGGAAACCTTGTACAAATCAAAGCTCATCCAAATTCCAGGAGCAGCTACTTTAATTGAATTAATTGCAACTCTTTAATGATGAATTCTAACAGTGCAGATGGCAGATGACATATCAAACATCTGTTTAAAGGACAACTTGTTATCCAGGCACATGCATGGACACTTGGTTGGATGACAAAAATCTTGGTCACATGTATCCTTGTGATCACATTAATTAGCCTTAATAATGTAGTGCACTAATTGTTTTGTGTTTTTTTTTTTTAGTTTTTAAAAATGATTTAATACCCTAAATTAATCAGAACATAGGGGCATAAAATTGAGGCTTTACAAAATATTTGTTTTATAGTTTAGCTAAAAGTCTGTCAACGTTTTTCCATGACACTATTGGCCTTTCACATTTTAGACCTGTTAGTAAACACTGTACTGTACAAGTGTAGTGCACTAAATTGATTTTTTTTACATTGTTTAAAGACCTGTGACAGTTATTCAAAAATGATTAGGTAAAACAGGGAATAAAATTAAGGCCTTACAAAATAGTTGTTTCACATTTTAGCTAAACACCTTTAAACTTTTTTCATGACACAGTTGGTCTCCCACATTTTAGACCTGTCAGTAAATACTGGAAGAAGCTTGGCTTTACAAAAATTGTATCGCAAATCAAATTACATTACCTGTCCAAAAATCGCAATTACATATTTTTCCTCAGCATAATAAGTCACTGGTGGTCTCCCATATACTGACTGGCCTGCATACATGGAAAACATTAGTTGGTTATATGTCACATCCAGTGAGTCAGACTAATGGTGTAGTGCACTAAATGTCAAAGGTAAAACGGGGATTAAAGTTAAGGTTTTACAAAAATGTTTATTTAGCTAAAAGCCTTAAAAAATAATGACACAATTGGTCTTCTATATCATGTAACTTTAAAGCTACAATGTATGAAATCTGTACACAGGCTTTATTCAATAAAGTTTTTGAAAAAACAAGTTTAGTCACGTGATGTAGCGGAAGCGCCACAGACAGTTCAAGTGTCTTATTAACAGACTGTAACATCTGAACACAACAACAACACTCTGGGTGAAACATGTCTGAGGGAGCAGATCTGGTGGAGCTCAAACAGAGACTCTGTCGGTCCATAGACGAAGCCGAGGCGAAGCTGCACAGCCTCAGTCAGGACATCTGGAGCTGTCCGGAGCTGGCTTACCAGGAGAACAAGGCTCACGACAGACTGGTGGCGTTTTTCCGTCAGGAGGAAGGCTGGAAGGTGGACCCTCACTTCAAGCTGGACACTGCGTTTCGAGCCTGTTGGTCAACCGGAGGCAGCGAGCAGGGAGACGTGGTGACTGTGGGCTTCCTGTGTGAGTACGACGCCCTGCCTGCTATCGGACACGCATGTGGACACAACCTGATAGCTGAGGTTGGAGCTGCTGCGGCTCTGGGGCTCAAAGCGGTGCTGGAAAACACACACAAGCTGCGTGTCCGGGTGCAGGTACACACCTGAGCACCAAGCTACACCCACTGCATCACACCCAGTTCTGTTTGTGGCCTCACTGTCATACATTATTATAAATATGCAGCCAAATTATAACGGTTTCCAAAAGATGGTTAAATGCGTTAAAATATGCAATTTTTGGGACTCAAAACAAGTATTAGCATCAGGCTACTGTAGAAACTGAAGAAAAAGTTTTAGCATAGCAGCTAACAACAGAGTAGGAGTAGCTTGGACTAGGGACTTGACAGAATAATATTCCTAACTAATACCCTGAGAGAGGCCTTTATGTATTTATTTTTTACCATTATGTCAAGCTATGTTTCCTTAGTTTCTGAAATATATTTAAGAGACTACAATTTGTCATCTTGCTGCCCTGGAGAATATCAGAATATCCCTTATGCTATGTCCTCCATTGTTTTTATTTTATACATTTTTATTATGCGCCATAAATATTAAAGACACTGTTATTTATGGTATTAGTGTAAAATTTATGCTTCTTGAAAATTTGTTGTGAAAGAAGAAAAAGTGATTTGTCAGTTACTTTGGCAACACTATATATAAAAACAGTGTATTATTGGAAAGTCTGGTCACAATATTTAACAGTAACCGTACTATACAGTAATTACCAGTTTAAGTAAATTACAATAACAACACTGTAAAAATACAGTAAAACATTGATGACTTCTGCTGCCACTATTTTACTGTCATGAAAAAAGAAAATTTGTTAAAGTCCATTTCATGCACCGCTACATGTATTAAACATCTATAATTACTTTAAAGGTAAAAAAAAATGTACATGTCATAACATGCATTTGTCTCCATTGAATAGCCTAACAGTTGATAACATTAAAATGCTGCCTACACATAAATAGATCAATAATATTTCAATAAAAAGAAAATATATTAAAACGCTCGGCATTAGGGAGTCGGGGGCCTGGTGACACAACGGTTTAATGTCTGGGCTGCTCATCAGAAGGTCAGAAGATCGAACCCCAATGCAGCCATTGTCGGGCCCTTGAGCAAGGCCCTTAACCCTCCCTCCTCTAGGAGCACCGTACCATGACTGACCCTGCGCTCTGATCCAAATTGGGGGATCAAATATACAATAGTGTAAAAATGTATTAGCGACAAAAAAGGTTTCTTCTTCTTCTTCAGTTGATATGGCTTTTTCAGGGCTGACACTGATACTGATTAGCAATAATGAAGGAGACCGATAAACGGTATTTAAAACTCATGTACATCTACAGTAAAAATGAAAACCTCAGAGTCAAAGCTGAGAAGAATGCAAAATCCACCACAGAACTCTGTTTTAGGGTCCAGATTACTGTGTATTTAACACTATTTAACAAGTCTACCTGCTCCAGTATAAGTAATGATTCTAATGGTAATTGTGGCTGCACAATATGTCATTTGGAATGTGTGTATGTGTGATAGTCACATTGTAGGAAGTTCAACATGAAGAAAGAGTATAACTCAAGTAGTTCATGTCATAACCTTTTTTTGCTGCTTGATGCATGAGGAAAACTCAAGGAATGATCTATAAGAGAAGTCTGTAATTTGCTCTGATTTAGGAGTCCTCGGACACACTGAGCATTTTTAAACTTTATTTTAAAGACATAAGGACTATGTGCACAGCAACAAGAGTGAGAAACAGGAGAGAAACACTAAAGAGGAGGATTTGGTTGCAAAAAGAAACACAGTGTCAGTTTTATGGGAATATTCTCCTACAGAAAGGGTATATTGACCAAAAGCGCATAGTCTTTCGGCAGTCTTGCAATTGTTGCGACCACCAGAGGCAACCAAACCCGAAACCCCAAATCTTAAAGAATGATTCATTATTTACAAACAAGAGTTACTCAAGCGATCTTGCAAATTCCTGTATTTTTTCATCCCACATTATATTTCACAAAAAAAAACAGTTATTGCAATGTCAGTTATTTATTTGAAAATGTGCAGCACTAATAGTAATGATTGTCTCCACAGGTGACGGTGCTGGGGACTCCAGCTGAAGAGGATGGAGGAGGTAAAATAGATCTGCTGAATGAGGGAGCCTTCGATGGTATGGATGTGGTGTTCATGGCTCACCCCCTGCAGGATGATGCTCCGTATCTCCCGCTCGTGGCTGAGCATGAGTGAGTTTCAAAAGAATATCTCAACATCTGCAGAAATTCTCATATTTCCTCTTTCACCACTAGTATGGATGTGTAAGTGATCAGTTTCTGTGCTGTGTGCAGTGTCTTGTGTGTCATATCTTTGAAAGTTTATGCATCTGATATGCACGTATTGGAAAATGCTATAACTGATGATTTAACCAAAGAAGATGATGTGTGTTTTTGTTCCATGTTTCCAGTGTAACTATAAAGTATCACGGTAAGGCGTCTCATGCCTCGGCCTACCCCTGGGAGGGAATCAATGCGTTGGATGCAGCGGTGCTCTGCTACAACAACCTGTCTGCACTCAGACAGCAGATGAAGCCAGACTGGAGAGTTCATGGTGAGCAGCTGATGCATCTCTACACTCATGTGGACTTTACTGAGGTGTGATTCATTCATGTTGTGCTGTGCAGGAATCATAAAGCACGGAGGAGTGAAACCAAACATCATCCCTGCCTACACGGAGCTGGAGTACTACCTGAGAACCCCGTCAAGAACTGAGCTTTCTGTCCTGAAGGAAAAAGCTGAGAGGTGTTTCAGATCAGCTGCTGTGGCAACTGGCTGTGAGGTAAGAAATAACATATGAAGTGTTAAATAAATAATCCTGCAGGTCGCTGTGTCAGCTTAATGTCGTCCTCAGGTTGAAGTGGAATACGCGAAAAATGCCTTTGACAACATAATGCGAAACAGAACACTTGAGGATTTGTATGAGGACAACGGAAAGTCTCTGGGGATGGAATTCACCACGGATGAAGAAGTTCTCAACAATGCTTCTGGTGAGACAACAGTAAATACACTGTGTTTAAATTTTAATTCTGTCCATCACAGCCACCACTCTTTTCCCTGTTTTCTACAGGCTCCACAGACTTTGGCAATGTGACATTTGTAGTTCCTGGCATCCATCCATACTTTTATATTGGGTCAAAAGCTTTGAATCATACAGAGGAATACACTGTGGCCTCAGGTAAGTCAGACACCTAAACTTGTTGTCTTACTGTTTAAGGATTTTAGTTTATGACAACTTGGGTAGCTATGAGTACCTATGCTATTGCATTAGTGATCACCATCAGAGACATGTTTATCAGTTGCTTGGCACCTGGTTGACTACATCCTGTCAATATAAATTCACTTTTGCACAAGTCATAGTGTTGTCATTTTAATTTAATCAAATTTTCATGTTGTGACTCCTGTTTCCATCAAGCTACACTGAACAAGCTGTTATGATAAACTGAAAAATATTTTAGTATGTTTTTTATAAAGGTAGAAAAAATTAAAAGAACTCTAAGAATTCTTCACGTGTCTAGAACTTATACGGAGTCTGGCAGTTGATTAGAAAGAGTTTAGCAAAGTTCTCTGTATATGGAAATATGATATAAAATCTTAATGACTCTTTTTGAGCCTTTATTTATTCTGTCTTTTATCTATTATGTACAGCACTTTGGTCTACTGTAGTTGTTTTTAAAGTGCTTAACAAATAAAGCTGGATTGGATTGGATTGGATTAGTAAAAGACACATGACAGCATGCTTGGAATTCTCAAAATGGCATTTCAAGCACTATTTGGGCAAAACCCCAAGCACTGTGTCTGTTGGACACCAGGCTCTGCTCATCAGATGCTAACACCATTTCTACAGTGAAGCATTGTAGCGGTAGCATCTTCCTATTCGAGTGCATCTAAGCAGCAGGGGCAGGGAGACTGGAAAGATGAATGCAGCCAAGAATAGAGAGGTCCTTGATGAAAACCTGCTCCAGAATGCCGGAGACCTGAATTGAATCACTTTGTGGAGCTTGGAGTTACTCATAAAGGAAGAAACAATAATATAACTTGTTATCCTCATACTGTGTTTGTGTTTGAGCATGAAATTCTAGACCTTTATCAGCATTGAAAGCATTAACTCAAGGATGAGCTAAAAACAAGAAATGGTACAGTCCACTTGTGGGGCAAAATGTTGCTCTCATGGCTTTTCAAATATCCAGTCTTCCACTTCTGCTAAATATTAAACCATACAAGAGAGATCATATATCTTACTAGGCTACATAGGGAGATATAGCAGAGTATCATCTGCATAGCAATGAATGTGACACTGTACCTGCATATGATTTGACCAAGGGGAAGTGTATGGAAGGAAAATAACAATGGGCCTGAAACTGAACCCTGAGGCACTCCATATATTATTGGTGCCAGAGAAGATCCTGTCCTCGACTGAATTCATAAACTAGGACATGACAAATATGCTGCAAACCACTGTAATGCCGTATCAAATGTACCAACCCAATGTTTAATCTGTTATATGCTGGAAAGTGGAGTATTCTACAGCATTTGTATTCAGTAGGAGGTCTTTGGAGACTTTAAGAAGGGTGTTCATGTAATAATTTTGTTGAAAACTTCAAAAAGATAGTTTTCTGAGATAATTTCCAGAAGTTTTAATTAGACTGCCTTTTGACGATTCATACTTTAAAGACATTTTCCCCAGTGACTCTATCTCCATTTTTTGTCTAATAGTACAAATAATCAGACATTGTTTCTTTCTTTTTTGAGAGACTGAACTCTAACAATTGCCAGCACATGAAAATGCTTCAGATAGGATCAACCAAATTCTGGTCACCTCCATACATTCATAGAGAACTTTCACCAAGCCTGATCAAGAGTTAAAGCATCTGCTGTTAATATCACATATTTAAGGTTGTCATTTGGATTAGATTCCTGTGAGTGTTTGTGATGTCTGTGTCCCTTCTTTATCTGTTTTCACTTATACTTAGACTGAAGCACAACAACTTAAAGATGGTGTTTGTAATGTGTTTGTTGCAGGTGATGTCAGAGCTCAGTTCTTCACTCTGAGGACAGCGAAGGCTCTGGCCATGACGGCTCTGGATGTGCTGCTGAGTCCAGAGCTGCTGCAGAAGATGAAGGAGGAGTTCACTGAGGCAAAACTGAAGGAGGAGCAGAGCGCAAAGCAGCCTGTAAAACAATCTTAATGCAGGTTGAGGAGCTGCTGCTCCACTGAGTGTAAATCAGACTCAGGGAGATGTCTGCAGTTTTTCTGTTAGTATGTTAGGTTGATCTAAATCAAAGAGATTTTTTGACTTGATTTAAAGAAAGTGTGTTAATGCTATTTTTGGCTTTGCATTACTTGCACATAAAACTTGAATTAGGGAATCAGCAAAAAGAAAATTAAATGCACTTACTAACAGGAATCCTATTCATAGCTGAAGAGAAAATGTAACAAAATAACTATTAAAGCTGGAGTATGTGATTCTAATTTTTCAGACTTTTTGTCAAATTGAATATCTCCACCAGTGATCTGTCCTCTGTATTCTCTGAAATAATCTGGTGTTTGTACACAGCCTCGACTATGTGAACAGAAAACAAAGTATTTCAGACTGATTCACACATCACTATTGCAGAGTATTCTGTGCATGTTCGTGCACATTTGTTGCCATGTATGTATTTCTCTAGAATCACAGACTCCACCTTTCACTTTTGCACCATTTTTGTATTTAGCATTTGTTGGGTTTGCTTTAACAGGATGACACCAAAGTTAAGTAGTCACATCAAGTCTATTCATACAGCCCAGAATCACAAATTCTTTCTCAAATATCATTCATTGAGAAAACTAAAAAAAAAAACACCCTTTAATCCCTAAATGCAGGCTTATTTTCAAACCCTATTACTTTCTGTGGATTGCTAGCAACCTTGCACTTCTACAAGACAGATTCAAACATACATAAAAATCTTATTGCATGCATTGTCATTTGGCAATTTAGACATTAACTGAGTAACTGTTTGTTCAGACTAATATATCTCACATTTATACTGCCTTATCTTGTACACAGCTGCTGTAACATCTCATAGAGTAACACTCAAATCAGTCAGCACAGTGATCACTAATCACAGTCATGTGCTTTATTATTATTATTATTATTGCAGCCTATCTATTGCTACACTGCTTCACAGTTTTGTGGTTGAGGGTAGAGAGATGAAGTGTCTGCAGCACTTTTTGCAAACCTTTCAGATGAAGTGTTTCTAATTCTGAAGAAATGAAAGACTTTTAGAGCATCCATCAGAATTTTGGAAGCCATGGTACCTCTCAAGTTGGAAATTAGTTCTGGAAAACTACTTTAGTCTCTACTATTTATAGTAGTAGAGTTGAGGCTGGGGAGGGAACTATATCAGATTTCCTTCTTTAGTTCTTGAATGTATTTTGAACGTCATTCTAATGCTCTGGTTCTGCTTTTTAAATGAACTGAATGGGAAACACACACAAAACCAAATCCTCATGTACATCCTAATTTGCAGAGCTGTTGTCATCAAAAACGTGCATTACTAAAGAAAATACTAGACTGAACTAAACCAATAAAAAGCTGCAGCTCCATCATGTACTGTGACAACGAGCCAAACAGACACACTTCTGTATCATTCACCCTTATTCACTACAACAGTTTGACAACACTGTCACCATCCAGTCAAACTGTAAATCACAACATTGCCTTCTATATATACGTACATATATATTTTTTGTCCAGCATACTAATAATATTACAAGAAAATAGTGTTTTCAATATGATAATACACATGGCAAAATTGTTAAAGAACAAGTAGTTTAAAAATAATGTGGAGTTTAGAGCTAAACTTAAAAAGTGACTCATTAAGTTTTATATAGTTGGATTTGATGGTTAATAAGAAAAAAAGAAGGATTCCTTTTCCAGGGCACACTGCACTCACTGCTGCAGCAATATGAAAACATCAGCTTTTGACAATCGTACTGAAATTACTAATAAATATTTCATGTATTTGCTCGACATGCTGTCTAATGTCTACTTTCAATGTAGCATGATTTCATTAATGCTTGCAAGTTAAGCAAAAAGATGTCTATGCATATCTTTAATAACATTAATATTCCTGATTTCATAATCACTCTGAATGCCTATAAACTATTACCCCAGTTGTCTTTTTTTGTTTTGGGGATGACTGTAAGGGAAAATCTGATGAAAATGTTTACAAAGACGAGTCTTGACGAGCACTGTGCCTATTAAATAAGCCAATAAATACATTGAATGAAACTAAACTTAAGACTATTTGGGGTTTTTTTTCTGCACAGTCGGTGAATTATGAAAAATACAAGAACAGAAAACACATGTAAAGGTAGTATTTGACTGTGTTGTGCAGTCACAGTAAACATAGTTATAAACAGTGATGTTACCATGTTATGGACAAGTCCACAAACATCCACTAGGTGGCAGTGTTAGATTTATTATAATACACCATATGTCTATAAAAGACAAACCTTAATGTACAAAGAAGTTTATTAGAACTACTGTCCGAATTTCATACTTTTGCACATTGATTTCTATTATATAATAATATTTGCTATACACTGCCAGGTGAAGAATCTCAGTGTAATCACTGATGAGGATCTAAATTTCAGTTTTATAAGCCACATAAAAACATGTTTACCATGCCCATGTTTGGTATCTCTTTGCTTCAGCACATCACCACCTATATGATCTGACTATTATTTTTTCAATTTGACCTACTATATTAACATATTGGGTCCAAAAACACACACAAAAAACTATAAAATCCAATTTGAAAAAAAATCATTACAATCAAAAACACAAACATGCTTTACGAAGCCATTTTAATTTTGAAAATGTAAATATAGGTTGCAGATGTGAACATAAAATGGTAAAATTTATGTAAAATCAAACTACATACAAATATTTCCCTGAAAGAAAAACTGAGAAACTTTGTGTCCAAGCAAGATTTGGAGCACTTATTTATGCTTTAATTACCTGTAGAGTGGATTACTGTAATTCGCTCCGTACTGGCCTCCCTAACTGAAGTATTAGACATCAACACCAAGAGGAGGAAAGACATTTGTCCAATTTTCAGGTCACTGCACTGGCTTCCAGTCGAATATAGATCTGAATTTAAGGCCCTGGTAATAGTCTTTAAGTCTCTGAATGGTCTGGAACCCAAATATTTTAGGAATAAGTTTACTTTAAGATCTTTAGGGACTAGTTAGTTGTTGGTACAAAGAGTTCATATTAGATAAAGTTTAATGGTGTTAGACATTATGTGGTCTGCTGCTGTAACCAGCTGTTCTGACATTTAGAGTAAGCTGAAGACCGTTGTTTTGTCCGCCGCTTTTTAAGTGACCAGTGTTCTTATATAGTCTAGTCTAAGCTGCCTGTCATTTTATCAAACTTATCTGTGCTTTTATTCACTTAATTTTAATGAATTTCTTTTCTATTTTATTGTAAACTTTGTCACTTACAAGCAGTTATTTTTCTCCACTCTTGTCTTTTTTTTAGTTTTAGTCACTTATTTTTTGTCTGTATTGTTTTTGGTTTATTTGATTTATTAATTCCATTCTATTTTCATGTGGTTATATGTTTTTACATTTGCCTGTAAAGAACTTCCAAAAACCTCTGTGTATGCTAAGGTGCTATATAAATAGACTAGCTTTGCTTTTGCAAACATCCATCACAGTTTCCACTTACTTAGTGGAGCACAGGGTACCAGTGCATTGAGAACTTATTAACAACATTGTGGATGTACTTTCACCTTAAGGTCTTGTAGTTTCTTCTCATTAACTCATCAGGTCATCTGGGGTCTGCGTCTCTTTGAGCTGCCTGCCTTCACTGGGCCAAACGCCACCAGTGATCCTTGATACGCATCATCACAAAGCTGGTTACCAGATGGCTCCGATAACTCTGGGTACAACAATCCAGCTGTGAGTCAACTCACATGAAAGAAATTGAGTTCTTAAATCCAGGCACATGCACGGTGGTGAGAAAATGAGCGGACTACTTAATGTGGCAGCAGATGTGTTGTCTGGGAGGTGAAATGAGGCCACTGCAGCAGCAAAAAGTGATAATCAGCAACATAAAAGACAAACTATATCATTAACCTGAGCTTTTATCTTCTTGTGGTCTAAGAAACGTATTCTGCATCAACACTGTTAGATAAACAATTTAATGACACAATTAGAATTATTAATGGCCAATCAAAAAATCATTAGCAACATAACATTAAGATTTGGTTCTACCATGCAAGTGTGACAGTGAACCAGCATGAGCAGCACCAGGAGCCTGAAAATGAAGCAGCTACACAGAATTCAGTTATAATTCATTTCATTACTTACAGTTGTGCTTTCAATACTATGACATGTCTTCTGTGCAAAAGCCGTAGTATTAGACAAAGTGATTTTACTGTTATTTAAGCATCTCTATTACTCTTTGTTACTTGAGTTCATATGTAACATTCAGTTTTTTTGTTGCTTTTTTTTGTCCCCTCTCAGGTTCTTGTAGAAATACTGGCTACAACATTGACTTCCAGGTCCTCCTTGTCTTCTCTGTCCATCATCCTCTAGACCGTGAACTGGAAATCAGTCTTGATGCATCCTCACAAAGGACGCCTCGATTCTTAAAATGCACCCAGAGGGAAGAGGATCGGAAAGGCATGCTAGAGGAGGTACAAGTGAGGATGCACAAGGGTCTTTTTGTCCCGTGACATAGAAGACGTGTGTTACACACAGGTGGAATATATAAACCATATTGTAAGCACAACTAACCAGTGTGTGTATATAATATACAGTGCTGTGAAAAAGATTCCCCCTAACAGAAATCTTCTATTTTTTGCATATTTTTCACACTTAAATGTTTCAGATCATCAGATTAATATTTATATTCAATAAACAAAATGCAGTTTTTAAACGATGAATTCATTGAAAACCTATACCACCTCTGCTTGTGTGCTTTGGCTCATTGTCATGCTATAACCATTTGTGCTAGATCTTTAGGTCATGAACTGATGGGTGGGTATTCTCCAGGAGGACTTTCTGATAGAGAGCAGAATTCATGGCTCCATCAATTCTGACAAGTCATCCAGGTCCTGTCGAAGCAAAGCAGCCCCAAACCATCACACTACCACCACCATGTTTCACTGTTGGTATGATGCTCTTCTTATGGAATGTAGTATTGACTTTACATTAGAGTAACGGGACCCGTGTCTTCTAGAAAGTTCCACCTTTGAGTCATCAGTCCACAGGATGCTATCCCAGAAGTCTTAGGGCTCATCTAGATATTTTTCTTTGCAAAGTCTGGATGAACCTTTATTTTCTTCTTGATCAGGAGTGGTTTGCGCCCTGCAGCTCTCCCATAGACACTCCTTATTGTGGAATCATGTAGATGGACTTCAACTGAGACCAGTGAGATCTGCAGTTCTTTTGACGTTCATCTGGGTTCTTTTGCAACCTTCTGGATGAGATGTTGACACAGTCTTGGAGAAATATTTGTAGGCCGGCCACTCCTAGGTTCACCATTTTTTTTCTGTTCGTGGATAATGGCTCTCACTGTGGTTCTCTGGAGTCCCAGAATCTTAGTAATGGCTTTGTAACCCTTTCCAGACTGATAAATGTCAATGACTTTGTTTCACATTTGTTCTCGAATCTCTTTAGAACATGGCATCATGTGCTGCTTTTTAAGACCCTTTGTCGGACACATGTCAGCATCAACTGCTGTGAGGAGACGGTGTGAATCAGGCCTTTTCTGGTGAAACTGCTGCAAAGAAGCCACTACAGAAGGAGATCAACAGGAAGAAGAGAACTACTACACAAGTAATAGACATTAGATTTCTGAAAATCCAGACTCTGTGAGACACAAAGGTAAATAGATTTGATTTACATGTGGTTCCAACTGTGAAGCAAGGAGAAGGAGCTGTGATGATACACTTAACCAACATCACGGCTAAAACATTCTCCAGCTGCTGGCTATCCCATCTGGTTTGAGCTTAGTGAGACTGTCATTTACTTTAACTGAGATAGTTTGGTATGAGCTGGACAAGCTCCTCGTAAAGCTGCTGGAGAGAATGAAACATGTACAAAGCGGATATCAAAGCAAGAGGAGACATCTTTGAAGAATCTAAAATTTACAGTATAATTTGTTGTGTTTACACTTTTGGCCTCCTACATAAATCCATATTGTTAATTTGTAGTTCTGATGTCTGAAAATAAGTTAAAGCACCTTGATCGTCTCATTCAGGCTTGTTCTAGAGCTGATTCATCATGAAACCTTGGTTGCCATGACAAACTTCCTTTAAAATGAATGCCAGAGCACCTGATTCAAACCCAGCTGTAACACACTAATCTCCCTTTGTGATAACCTCTACAAAACAATGAGCCCACTTAAAACTTTCATCTGCAGCGCCTGTCTCTCCCATCACAACTGTGTCTTAATAGATGAAGACATTTTGTGTCGAGCCCACATCGTTAATCCCATTTTATCAGATGACTGCGGATGTTGGAGTTTGTTTACAATGACATGGCAGATTTTTGCTAAGCCCTCGGTTTTGCCCACCATGTCGGCTCGTTTGGCTTTGTCTAAAATTTGACATAAGCCACAGCAGATGTTACAGCAGAATTACATAAGATGAAAGCGACAGAAGGATGGCTTTCGAAAGCAACCTCTTAAAACTTTTCGATGCTGATCTTTCCAGAGGTCTCCTTTCATCCGTTGTTAAAAAAAAGACTTTGTTCGACTCAAATATGTCTCACGTTCCGCAAACCTTTGTCCCATTTCCTAAAGTAAGTCAACAGAGCTGCCGTAAGAAAACCATTTTAATCAAGAAGTCTGTACACTGACTTACCACACAGTCAACAGTCATCATTTATTACGTCACTATGTTGATAAGGAGAGTTAAAATAGATGGACATGTGAAGCAGAAAAAGCTCCAATTCTTTCTTAGATGTACACTAAAGTCCGTGACGAATAATAAATTGCAAGTTTGCTTATGAAGGATCAGATCGAGTGACCAGACGTTGACCAAAAAAACCTGAAGATCTGATTTGAAAATTAAAAACAAACAAACAAAAATGAAACACAGTTTACAGCACAAACAGCTGCTCTTTAAAATGTGACGTTATTACAGTATGTCGGGTATTTATTACTGTGCGGATGGAACCGTAATGATTCTGTGTCACAATAACCAACACAATGACTGGGCTGCACACATACACACACACACACACACACACACACAATCAACTTTTGGTATCAAAAATCCTGATGCTTTCTGTCAAGTTAAGACTCGTACAAAACACAACAGAGTGAGAAAACATGCAATGACAATATTTTTCAATTAGTTTTCTTGATATGTGATGTGAAGACACTTAAAAAACATACACTTTCATATAGAGGACTAGAACAATACTGAAGTAGAAATAAACACAATACATCCATAAATAAAAAATAAATACATAAATAAAAAATATATACATTTTGATATTGAGAAGAGAACTAATGTACTGAACTATTTCTAAATTTCCATAAATCAATTTTTATTAAAGCAATTTTTTTATGGAATTTTTTTTCTCCATTTCTTCCTCCATTTATTTATTTCAGTATTTTAAAATTTTCTAACGTGTGTATATCTGGTTTTACATTTATTATTTATTTATTTGTCTGTCTTCATTTATTTATTTCTGCATTTCTCTACATATTTATTTCTCTATTTTTTATATTTATTTATTTCCTCATTTCTACCTTTCTTCATTTGTTAATTTCTACATTTCTATATTCATATATTTCTCTATTTCTACATTTCTCATCTTCTTATGTAATTCCACTTTTTAATTCTGTTTTCAGATTTCTTTATTTATATACTTCTCTATTACTACATTTATTTCTGTATTTCTACATTTTTATGTTTATTTTTGATCTTCTACACTTCTTTATATAAATATTTCTCTATTTCCACTTTTTAAATTTATTTATTGCTTTATTTCTACACTACATTCCTTTCTTTCATTATTCCTACATTTCTTTATGTATTTACTTAAATACTTATTTATGTATTTTTACATTTCTTAATATTTTTCATTTCCATATTGCTCCATTTACTTTTTTACTTCTGTGTTCCTGTGTCGGTGTAGTTAATGGATGGTTTAGATAGCCTACTTGTGTCATCTAGATTTGATAGGAATCATTTGTTTTAATCTGGGTCTCCCAGCTGGCAAATACTGTTTCAGCCTGAGGTTAGGACTGCCCACCTAATTAACATATAGACACAAAAATAAATACATGAAGAAATGTAGAAAAATAAAAATATAGGAATAACCTAAAGAAGAGGTGATGCATGGAAATATAGAAAATTAAATCATAAGATTAATTAAATTAATCCTTTCTGCTTTTATCCATTTATTTGTACTTGTCTTTTTTGTCCTCTGTATAAAAATGCAATGTTTTTTAAAGTCTTCACATCATATTACAGTATTTCTGTCAGTTCAGCTTCTCTTTATGAATCAGTTCACACATAACGAAACATATATTCATGTAGGTGATCTTCTTAGATCTCATGAAGCAAATGTCTTTGACTGCAGGAAGGGTCCTCACTAATCCAAAACAATATAAATTGATCCAAAAGCCTTGTTGTATGTTTCTCACATTGATTTCACTACATTTCACATGTTTGCCCATAGTACAAAACCCAACAATGTTAAGAAAATGTTAGTTTGTGTTTACCCTGTGTGTTACAAAGACACCAAGTGGTGTGAGCATGAGCTCATATGGACGGGAGGGCAGTGTTGGTGATGCCATTCTGCATTATGGATCCACAGATGGAATAATGTTTCTGCATTGTAACACTCTTTATATTCTCTGGTACCACAAAGTGCTCACAAACAGCCACTGAACTGAACCATCCAAATGGATTTGAGGCCAGAAAAGGAGGTATAACTGAGCTTACACTGATGTGCTGCCTACAGTCTGTTTTAAATCCTTAACTAAGAGTTTGTCAGGTTCAAAAGCATTTCTGTCTGCAGTATCAAGGACCAAGTGGGGAGAAGACATGGATTCTTCCACATGAAAACACCATTTAACATGTGGTTATTGTCCTCTGCTACCTCCTGCTTTTGGTGTGTTTAACTTATTGTGTAAAGAATCTAAAAGTGTCTTGATAATTATAATGATCCATTTTTTTGGGTACATGTAAGAATCAGTTCTTTTATTTCAACGTATCTGCTTCCATGGGTTTTATTTAGTCCTGCTAAACTGTTCCCAAGTCCTCTGAGGTTCTGTCCAGTCCAAACTACTGAAGAGTCATAAATGTCAAAGTAGAATGTATTGTGCGTATATCTGGTTCATATCAGGATTTCAGTCTTGTTGAGAGGGAGTAAAGTCGACCTGAAGACCTTGATTGCACACAAGTCTGTCTTTCTTTTCTTCTCGTGATTTTGCAGACACCAAAACCTGAAGATGCAATTTTAGTGCACAAGCCTCCGCTTTACAACAAGTGTATCAGTTAAGGAGGCCGATTTTTCACACTTCTGCTCGCCTCAGGTCTGTTTGAGAGTCATCTGCCTTAGATGGAGTAGATGGACCAGTAGATGATGTTGAAGAGGACGTAAGATCCAGGAAAGACAATCCGGGAGTATTTGTCTATGGCGTGCGTGTCGATCCAGACACTGCTGTAGGCGGTGGAGCCGACGTGGCCGGTAACCTGGTCGCTCTCCATCGCCAGCTGCACCAGCATCCTCTCCCGTTTCACCCCGTTCTCCTCGGGCATGCCGTAGTTCCCGGTGGTGTTGACGTCAACATCGCTGTAGCTGGACGACATCATGCCGGGATGGGCCATGCCACAGGTACATGGCAACTGGAAGCAAAGAGAGAGAAGATTTAATGGTACTACAAACCCAAACTGTCAAACCTTAAAATCGGAAGATACATTATTTTAACACTACTTTCTGCTAAGGGTCATTACACCATTCACCAAGTTTAGAAAAAAGCAGACCATCTCATATTTGTCTGATTTTTCTCTGTGCATATTAGTAAGTAAAATGTGTAACATTTTTGGTTACAGGTGTTGTAAGTTTTTGAGTTGAAATTTCTTAAAGAGGGCTGGGGTCATGTTTGCATCATTTTCTTTGCACCAATCTTTGGAGTGTTTAAAGTACCATAACTGTTACTACTATAATTACTAAAAACAATATTTTTAAAGATCCTATTGGTGCCAGTCACAGGACAAACATTCAGTCTGTAAGGGTGAAAAATTGGTTGGTTGGTGGACATTATTTTTGACCAAATTTACACCAACATATACCTGGCTTGTATTATTCTATCAGAGCAAAGCTGTACCATTGAAGACCACATGTACATATCAATGAGCCTGCAAAGTTTCAGGACTCCAGCTTCACGATTTCTCAAGTTATGGTGCTTAAAACAGTGATTCAGAGATCGGGATAAAGAAAACGATGCAAAAATTGACATGACCCCACCCTTGTTTAAGAATTTTGAGCTCACAAAATAAAGTTACCTATGAGCCCAGATTTCACACATGGTCAACCCAATCAACATGCACCACATTAAATAAAAATCAGTCAATCTGAAGATGGTCAGGTGTCCAGCATTCGGTGAATTGAGGCAAAAATCTTTGTCATCTCTAATGACATGGTTACCCGTTTTTAGGTTCCACACTTAGCATCTAAACCATGAATTATGCTGCATAAATTATGTTTTAAATTATTTTGATTATTAGTGTTACACACCTCCTGGAATCTAAAAAGCACAGAGATTATGGTACTGACCCTCTCTCGCTGTTTCCTCTCCTTGCGTTCCTGCAGTGTCGACAGGTAGTTGACTGCAGCGTACTCTATCACTGACAAGAAGACAAAGACGAAACTGACCCAGAGGTAGATATCTACAGCTTTGATGTAGGAGACCCTGGGCATGGAGGCGTTGACTCCGGTGATGATGGTGGACATGGTGAGCACCGTAGTTATACCTGAAACAGAACAATAAGTTCAGAGCAGGTGAAAATAGTCACATATCTGGTGTTAAAGTCATAGTGACAAACCAGGAAATTAAATCAATTCACGGGTCATTTTTAGAACAGTCTGAAACACACTACCAATGATAATTGAGCAAAATTTTAATTTGTTTAATTTTGTCATACATGTGCATAAAAACTGGTACGTCCACTTCATTCTAATGAGATATTTTCATTTTTGTCAGGTTTAAACTGTAGGAAAATGGCATAATGAATATAATATATAAAAAAAACCACTGAATGAGCTCAACAGCTAGAAATAAGAACAAAAGCAGCAATCAAACTCACTAAACACCAGTAAAGTAACAACAACAGCTCAAGCACTCTCACCCAGCGGCACTCTGGCAGGGACAGCCCTGCGGTCGATCCAGAAGGACACCCAGGACAGCATGACCATCAGAGTGGCAGGGAAGTAGGTCTGCAGCAGGAAGAAGAAGATGTGACGCCGCAGAGTGAAGTTGATGTACAGACGGTTGTACCAGCCTGGAGAGGAGATGAAGTCAAAGATGAAGCTGCATACAGCTGAAACACTGCAGACTAAAATTTGAATACAGCTCTGTGCTTTCTGTCAGTACCTGTGCTGCTGTAGAAGGCAAGCCTTGTGGTTGTGTGGAACTCCTGGATGAGAAACTGGGAGAGAGAAATTCTCTCGTCTGTGTTCAATGACCTGTTCCCTTCCTTCCAGTAGAGCATCAAGTCATCATCTGTATATGCATCTGGAGAGACAAAAAGGATCACTGTGTGTGGCACAAAGCCTTATATGATAATAATAACCAGAGAAAGACTCTGATCTAAGACACAAGAAGACTAAACTTTACTTTCTATAATCCAGCGTATTCTTACTGTAAACAGAACAGACTATAGAACACAGAACGAAAGGGTCAATATCTCACAGCTATCACATTTTTTCATTAGCAACACAAAAAATTACAGGAGTGCAAATGGATGAGACTTTATAACTGTGGAGATGATTAAAAATACATTAGGTTAGAACATCAGTCACTTACAGCTCTCAATCTCCAAAGAACATGTCTGAGTGTCGAGAGGAAAATGGCTCAGGTCCATGCTACACATGGCTGTGACTGTCACCCTGCAATGACAAAAGAGTTAGTTGTGCAGTGTCGTGAAAGAATGTGGAAGAAAGTTTGTCGGTCTGACGAAACCAAAATTGAGCTTTTTGGGGGCGTCAGACCAGATGCTATGTTTGGCAGAAACCAAACAACGCACAATTCACAAATACAGCATCCCCACTGTAAAGCATGGTGGTGACAGCATCATGTGCAGCTGCTTCTCAGCAGCAGGCCATAGAAGGGTTGCACAGGCAGAGGGTAAAATTAATGCAGCAAAGCACAGGGAAACCACAGAGGACAACCTGATGCAGTCTGCAAGAGAGCTGCAAGAATGAGGTAAAACTGCATTGTCCAGATGTGCAAGACTGGTCCAGCTCTATCCACATAGGCTCTCTGCTGTCATTGTGACCAAAGGTTCATCTACTAAATATTGATTTGAAGAGGGTGAATGCTTGTGCCATCACTTGTTTTACATTTTATGTTTTTATTTCTGTGACATTACATTGTAGAAATCTGTTTTCACCACGACACTAAAAGGTCTTTTTGGTTAATTCTTGACAAAAAAACCCCCAAAAATCATATTGAGCAATTGAAAGGGAAGACTTCCAAGGGGAGTTAATACTCTACATTGGCAGTGTAAATTTTGACTTTAGTGAAGGAAGTGATTTTTTTTTTAGTAGTAGACAAAAATTATCAAATTTTACTACTGCTCAAGCACAAGACATGAACTAGCACTATTATTAAAGATTGAGTTTCTATTCATACTAGCTTATGCTAAAAAATCATTATTAAACCATCTGGGGTCTTTGACAATCATCAGTCAATCATGAGCCTTTCTGTCACTGCATTTAGTGCAACTTTGTCCAGACCAAGTTCTCCATGGCCAGGTGGGTCAGAGCTGTTTTTGGCAGCACGAGTGGAAAAAACACATTATTTGGCTTGTGGTTTTAACGTTATGACTGGTCAGTGTGTATTATAGGCCCATAGCGCGTGCCTCAGCAGAGCATATTCACAGACAAATACTGTATAGGGCAGAGGTTTCATCTGAGATTTGGTCTGAAGCACAGAGATGATAAATGATAATAGATAATCCAGCTCACAGGACGATGGAGAGCTACACGTTCTGCAGGCGAGGTCACCACACTGTTATCCTCATTCGCCAATCTGCCATGGTCTGGAAAATCTCAAAGATTAACCAGGCCATGTGATGAGTATGCATATATATATTATATACAGGCCCAGAAATATTTAGAGAGTGACAAAATCTTGATGATTTGGGTTCTGCATGACACCACATTGGATTTGAAATGAAACAACTAAGATGAAACTGAAGTGCAGACTTTCAGGTTTATTTCAAGGGGTTGAATAAAAATATCCTATGAAACACTGAGGAACCATTTTTATACAAAGTCTTCTCATTTCAGGGGCTCAAAAGTAATTGAACAAATGAACATAACCATAAGTAAAATGTTAATTTTTAATACTTTGTCAAGAATCATTTGCAGGCAATGACTGCCTGAAGTCTGGAACTCATGGACATCACCAAACGCTGGGTTTCCTCCTTTGTGATGCTTTGCCAGGCCTTTACTGCAGCTGGCTTCAGTTGTTGCTTGTTTGTGGGTCTTTCTGTCTTAAATTTTGTCTTGATTTGTTTTAAGCCTCAGGATGGTCTGTTTCACCTTCATTGAGAGCTCCTTTGACTGCAAGGTGTGGGTTCACAGCTACAGCTTCCAAATGCAAATGCCACACAGGGAATCAACTCCAGACCTTTTCACTGCTTAATTGATGACAGGCATATTAAAGAGCTGTAATTCCTAAACCCTTCCTCCAGTTTGAATGTTAATACTCTCAAATTAAAGCCGTGAGTCTGCACTTAAAGCCTATATTGATTATATAACTGCATCCTGAATATGTTTTCGTAAAAAGCTAAAATACCAAAACTTGTGTCACTTTCCAAATATTTTTGGGTCTAACTGTATGCAACTTCATGTTTATATGCATATATTAGTTATCCTCATGCATACAGTATACACTCAGAAAGTAGCTGTTGTTCATAGGATGAATTCTTTCACCCTGTTAGAGGGTGTTTGTGCGTCACGCCTCACATGTTGCATAAATAGGCCTCACCTTCAGCGTTACAGATTAAACACTGAATGTTAGTGAATGGATTTGTAGGTCTGTGGTTGTTGATGTCATCATTTCAATTTTGTTTGCGCTAGCCTGTCAGGAAGTCAGTATTATGCTTGAGTGGTCACAACAGAAGGCAGATGGCCAGCTGTTCCTCTCTGCCAGCGTGGATTACGGAATCAACTACCTTGGCTTGGGGCCTCCTATCGCTCACTAAATTTGCAAGGTCATGCTCAGCAGTATTAGTAGTCCTAATTGGCAGAACGTTATCCACCCTAAATACACGTCTTGTACAGAGACAGCTGGTGGCGCTTGTCTTGGCAGGATTGCCCGTGGCAATTACATTCCTGAATACCTACTAACATCATAACCTGCTCCACTGAATAAGTAGCACACGTACGGGTCTTGCTGAGTACTAAAGAAAATGGGGGAACTTATCAGAAAATTTTTTATGAAGCTGTAGTGCGCATCACACAAACAACTAAGACTTCAGGACAATACACTGATGAATCAAAGCATTACAGCCACCTGTCTCATGTGCTGCTGGTCCTTAATGTGCTGTGAAATAACTCTGATTTAGGTCTCGGAAGTCAGACTTAAAAACTGACCATTGTCATTCAGGTCATTCACCTACCCATTCCAACACACTGAGTACAAAAACAGACTGTTTACTCACCTTGACATGCTTGGTTGGTAGAAAGATCAAATAATCACCATTAGTCCTTTCAGCTGTGAGCGGTAATGTTTTGGTTCATTGATGTTTAGCAGATGATGGTGTGTGAGCAGAGTGCTAGACAGTATTTTAATGAGGCAGGGTGCGATGTTTAATTTTTAGATATTTGAGAATCCAAATCCTACCACTGAGTACACTGCCACGGGGCATAAAGGATTATCCCACAATTATTCTGTCCCCTCATGTAAAGTAAAGCCAAATCCTGCCAATGTCACAGTCCAGTGGTGTGTTTTTCACCAGAAGTCTGATACTAATTTCTTAAAGTCTCTAACCATTCATTTATTAAACCTCTAAAAATTTGTATCTGTGTATCAAAACTACATATTTAGTGGTAAGTTTTTTGATTAAAAAACAAATCCCTTCCTACCTTAAAATGGCTTAGATGTAGCTCTACACTGTGGCTTCCTCTAGAAAGTCATGTCCCCCACTCACTGCAGCTCGAGCACACCAGCTCACCTTCAACTTTGCTTAACCACTGTAGAACTACTCTATACTGCACAATGGCCACATGTGAAACTGATTCTTAGAAAGAACAATGACATAAAAAGACCCATGCTGCAAGTTGACACAAAACACCATGTGGACATGCAAACAAGGTAAACCTGATTTTTACTGGAGGGTGTCTTCAATATCCCACCACAAAAGGCAGAATTGACTTTCCTCACTTCATTTTTGATTTGTTCCTTGATGACAACTCCAACTTTTGTGTGTTCACATGTGTTACTGGCTAATTATAGGATGAGATTGTACTCTTTGCTGGACTGTAAACAAAACATTTTGTACAAAATGTGATTCAGTGCTGTTGAATGGTGGGTGGGTATATGTGGATTGTTTGGGAAATTGTGTTGAGGAGATCAGCAAGACTAACCCTAGTAAGCGGAGCACAATGAAACCAAAATTCATATAATTCACACCAAAATGTTCCATAAAATCAAAGAAAGCCACAGAGCTGCTGATAATTCACACCAAGTGCTTTCTTATGGAGCAATTGTTTGGTTTCTCTCCATGTGTTTCAGCTTAGTTATGTCTTATTGCTATTTCATGACAAGCAAATTTTGCACAGTTACTCCAGCTACTCTGTAGGTTGCCAGGTTGGGTCAGTTAACTCATGCATTCATATTTAACATTGTATAGAGTCTATACAAGGTCAAAAATCATGTCTACATGATGGTACCAAACCATCAAACTTACTGTGACCACAAGATCATAACTACCCACAATCACTGCTGCAAAAAAATAGTTCCAGGAGTCATAATTCCACATAACTCTTTGAAATATATTAAGATAGAAGTACCTGAGGCTGTAGAGGACTTTACCATCGGGGTAAACTCGCAGCATGACATTGTCAGTGGTCGTGTCGTGTGTGAAGGACTTCTTCGAGTGGACAAAAAACATGTCAGGTACCCAGATTTTCTTCACTATGCGGCCGTCAAAAGTCATACTCTGGTTGGTGTTGCTTCTAAAGGACAGACGCTCATCTTTCCAGTAGTGCCTTAGATACAGGGTCATTGTAAAGTCCTTAAACAAGAAAATAAACAAGTACAAGTTTCAGTACTATGTCAACTGTCAACACATACAGCATAAATGTCTTACAGTTTACAATGCATACCATGTCAACCTCAGATATTGCATCCAGACTTTCAACCTGAACATCCACTCCAACTGGGACTGCAGGCCCTAGAAGAAGATGTAGCAGGTTACAAAGATGCATTAATGTGTCTTTTACAGTAGTGCCATCATGAGTGTTATCTGAACATACAGCAGCGGACAGTAACAGTGCAGATGTAGCACAGGTGCCTCATTTGGAGCTGTTTGGATTATCTGTCTTTATTTGGAGGTCGTGACTCCTTTTTATGCCAAGCGTTTTGCTTCAAATAGTGACTTCAGCTCTCCAAATCCACATAAAAGCAGTTCCTAAAAACAGAGCCCAAAGCCAGCAGAGTGAGTACACTAATCCTAATTGAACTGTTTTTCCTCATCATACTTTTCTTCAGCGTGGCTTCAGATACTCTACATTTGTGAAATTGAAAAAGAAAAATCATGAAGCACGTGGAAAAATAGTGTGTGGAACTGTGGCTATAGTGGTTCCAAGTGAAAGTTTTCTCATAATCTGACATCATTGTCTGAGTAATAACATCCGAGCTTAAAAACCTAATTGTGCCACAATCTAGTGGTAACGTCAATCTCTCTTCTCTCATTACCAGTACTGTACGGTGCTTCACACCCAGCTGTGCCGATGGCTGAGTGTCCTCTCAGGAATAGGACATTACCAGTCATTTGTTCACATGTCTTTTCTGATAAACACTTCTAGCAGTTGTGTCAGTTATGGCTCTTGCCTGTCAGGAGCAAAAGTGTCAGTAGTAAGGACAATGATTGGGTTGACATAGTGCGTCTCAACTGTGATCTACGGTTGCATCCGATTACCTGCAAACAGCATTGTATTTTTCGTCTAATTTTAATCAGGTAATTCTGCATTTAGCGCTGACAAAAGTTTCCATCTCTGGTCTTTTATTGAGCACCTGAAGACTTGTCTCTTCAAATCAAAGCTAAAGACTCATCTCTTTGAATCAAACTTACGTATTTAGTAGTTTTCCATGAAAATGATCTCTTCCTGCCTTAAAATGATTTAGGTGCAACTCCACACCCTTGCTTACTTTGGAGTAAGCAGATCTGTGATGTCCCTGCTATCTACCCCCTCAGCCCGCTGCTCACTGCAGCTCAAGCACACCAGCTCAGCTACAACTCTACACTACACCTTGACAAGTTGAAGCGTTTAAGTAATTCAGGGATACATGCTCAAACCAGAAACTGTTTTCAAAGAAGAACAATGATGCAGAAGGGAAACTCCGCAAGTAGACGAGATTGGTTATTTTGGTTTGTCACGTATAAAACCTCAAAAGTCTGAATCAGTGTTTTTGAGACTGTCATTTTTAGATGTAATTTCATTTGTAGTGATGTACTCAGTTGCACGCATGACAAGTGAAAACTGAGAGCCTGAGTAAACAGATCCTGCAAACATTTCTCACCAACACATATCTCATCAGTTGCTATATGAAGTGGGCATAGTTGACACTTTTATATCAACTCAGACACTGGAAAAATATAGCACAAGGGGATATACAATTCTGCAAGAAGCTTACTTTTACATTTCTGTGCAGCACTAATTTTATAGTATACATCTTAACCCTAACACTTCTTTGTGTATGAACCTGGCATACTAAACCTTGAACACAGAAGTATCCATCTTCAGCAAGCCCATCTGCACAGAAGACACAAACCCACTAGAGTAGTTGTTTCTTGTCACCTGATATGAATATACACTAATATTTATTTGTTGCTCATCTTGACTTCAGCACAAAAGTTCCTGATAAAAATGTACCAGCCTTTGGCTTGAAGTAAGGTTTTACTGAAGGACGTGAGATTCATATAATTAAAAGCAGATGAAGAAACACAATGACGAGCATACATTTATGCAAAGATAAAAGGGTATATATATATATAACTGTCTCTGTTATCAAATTAAAGAAATATGTTATTATGGGTTGAAGAGGACCCAAAAGATACAGCTCCTAAATCAACATGTGCCAGCTATCGTTACAAAGAGGCTGATTGGTTATTTCAACATCCTGTCTTGAGCTGGTTCAAAACCAAACACTGGAGCTACGCTAAGCAGCAACCTCAACAGCTTGTGTCTGAAGCCAGTGTAAATTTACTTTAACGTACTATGCTGGTTAAATCTGGGCGTCTAACAAATGTGATGCTTATCTCTTTGGAAATGACGGCTCTGTTAATTGGATTTGAAGGCTTATAGATGGCTTTGATGTGTGATGTGTGGCTGTAAACTGACAGCTGTGATTGACAGTTGGTAGGCTGGTGCTCTACTCACCCTGATGGAGCAGTTCTTCCTCTGTGTTTGTGATTTATCGGTTACATCAGCAAAAACGCTCACTGAATGCAGTCATACACTATTACTGTAGGTAATGTTTCCACTGAGCTTGTGTTGCTTAATTCTGAGGTAGTGGGACATGTTTCCAAAGCACCAAAGAAAAGCCCTTATTCTTTAAGGTGCACTGGATAGATTCATAGTCAAAATGTGGTAGACAAAATTCTCAGAAAAACAATCTTGCATACATGCAAATAAAGAAGCATGCTCCAGTTTTTACATATAGTTAATCCATTGACAATATTTAAAGTAATAAAGTTCAAACAGGATGTACCAAAATAAAGAAAAGCAAGCTGCATATGATGTTTGCAGAGGGTTGTTTGATGCAGTTTACAGTGACTAATCTGATTCAGTCCAGCTCAGTATTTCCTGTTGTATTCAGCAGCAGTAGAGTCTGACCAAAGCCGACCGAGTGAAGACTTTGCAAGAACTCCACATGAAATTTTGGACTTATAGGGAAAATGCAAGTGTGTGAGTTTAAAGACACACTGGCTTTGAGCCCTGCTAGTGTGACAAAGGATGGAAGTTATTGAACTTCAAGCTACAGACTGTGGCTGCTTGGTAATTAATCATGGGCAGCGTTGCTCAGACATAATCCATAATCTGTTATGTCATCCCCACAAGACACTCCCACCTCCCATATTCAGATGAGAGTATAGATTGAATGTGTGGGTTGGGGTTTAGTGTAAAGTCCAAAGGACATTTGACACATGCTAATGACTTGTCTGGACAGTTAAAGCCTAAGCATCTTTGGATGGAGATCACAGTCTAGCAACTGTCTGAGAGAAAAATGATTAACTCTCCTCGTTTAGAACCAAACGATGGACCTCCTTACCTCCAAAACCTGGTCGCATTGTAAAGTCATGGTCATCCAGCCTCAGCAGGTTCTCTGACCTTGTACCCCAGGCTTTAGTTACGTCTGGACTCCTCTTGAAAATGGCACTGATGGAAAACAGCAATTGGAGAATTAATTTGCAAACTTGCACTGTAAAGTTAAGGGTGTCTTAAAAAGATGAACAGTGCTGTAACTCTTTTATTCTGTTGACATATTCACATTTTATACAGTTATTTTTCTCAAGTGGATTCAGTCATTGCAGTGTTGACTACAGTATGTGCTGATCCAATACTGTGGCTGCAACCAATAAATTTGATCCCCTTGATGGTAAAGTCATACCAAGTGAATAAAAAGAGTCTTGAAAAAGAAAACGTCAGGCATTCTCAGGGGTGTCACACAACATCTGGTCATTACCTTACAATAACATTTTTGTGTTCTGTTTTATATAGCTACCTATTAATATTTCCATCAGCTTGTTTCCACAGAGGGTTGAAAGCACAAAATGCGCCAATGAGCAACAATGTTTGGACAGTTCGCAGATGAAGTAAATGATCTTGCAACTGTGACAGCAACGATCTGGTTGACACTCTAACATAGGAATCTGCAATACAGTTGTGGCAATAGACTCTTTCACTTCTTCTATTTTGGACAGATTATACATTAATCTATGTTAAACTGGAACAGTCATCTTTTAAAAAATGGCGGAGTCTGCAACATCACTTATCAGGTACTAATAATGGAGTCTTGAGATCTTTCCAAAGAAAGTTTCACCACTGTTAACATCTTGACTCATCTCTGACCAGGTGGTTTCACAATCATTCTCACTGAATGGTGCATATGATTCAAATTTAGAGAATCTGGGAAGGCACTAGAATAATGTTTTCATTTCCACATAAGAGGATTAAAGATTAACTCTGACGTGATCAAATACTGAATGTGATTTTTGGTTCCTTTTCCAACAGTCAGTATAAAAGTTCACATTCCATTATGTGTGAAGATACACTCAGTAACTCTGACTAAATATGAGTATGGTTTTGGTCCTTGAGGTCTTGATAATATGATTTACAAAGGTGCTGGAAGTATTGTTTCTGCATGTTGTGACTGGCTGTTTAGAGATTAATAATGACCAATACGTGATTAACCACTTAGTAAGGAGAGGGGCAAAGGTTTGCTGATACCACCCTGTTGGTACTCCATAACTCCAGTCTGTACATTTTGTATGTATGTAGCTGGTCACCTTTAAGTTCTCCCACAACTGATTTTAGGCTACTTAGGCCTATGTTCTTTACGTGTCAGTGAAAATGCAATACTGTCCAGTGTGTTTATCAGGAATGTGCAAATTAAGCTTAATAAAATGCTAAACCAAGATGGTGAACTTAGCAAAAATGATACCTGCTTAAGTTCAGCATGGTAGCAAAGACAGCATGTTACTATGCTGATTTCAGTATTAAGCCCAAGCACTATATGCTGACAGAACTGCTGGCATGGCTGGAGACCTTCAGTAAGGCTTTCCAAAAGCTGTGGACAAAGAACAAAAAACTAGGGTTCCGGTTCCCCTTTTGTACAACTTTCAGTGTAGAGGTGTATTAAAATGGTCACAGGTACATTTCAAGCTCCTTTCAAGGCATTAATTGAGCCCATAAGAACTCATCTCTGTGTAATGAAATTACATTATTAGAGTTTTTTTCACATGAAAATAATCCCTTCATGCCTTAAAATGGCTGACATGCATGTAACTTTACACTGTTGCCTCCTTTAGAATGTGCAGACCTATGAAGTCCCTCCCACATCCTCCGTCCACAGCTCACTCAAACACAGTAAAAGTGTTACACGATGGGAAATTGTAATATTTTAGTAAATCAGACATGTTTAAACCAGAAACCGATTCTGAAGACTAATGTTTGTTAGGTCTCTTTGGTATAAAATCCTTCCTGAATGTGTTTTGAGATTGTTATTGGTACCCTTGAGTTTCACAGCAGAAATGTTCATTGGTGGAGTTCACTGCTTTTTTTTTTTTAGTCACGATGTTACTCCAAGTAATTGTTCTCTGACTGGCAAGGAAAATGACTATATGCCATGTGCTTGATCAAGAATCTGTGGTACTCCAATCTAGCCGACATTTCTGGTTAACTGTTAAACTATAGCATAAATGGCAAGATTGTATGTGCATGCTTACAACTAATTTTTCTCAATGGGACAAAAAAGTATACCGTGCATCAATCTGATGCTTCCCCAAATAACTTGTGCTATTTGCTGACTATTTAAGTGTCAACTCATAATGATGTCTTCCATGGTCTGTAGACCTGACAGTGGTTTGACTGTGATCGTCGTAGCTTTTTGGCATGTTATGGAGTTTGTGCAGCACTTAGAAATAATCTTACGAGCTTCCTATTTCTGAAGGATAAGAATGGATTATATTGGGCTTAGTAAGACACACGGAAACGCCCATCCTCTCCTCAACATACTGCAAACAATAGTGTGATTAAAATGTTGACTATGTGCCTCTAGGTCAAGACATGCTGCTTTAATCTCCACTATAAGATTCTTCTGTCTTGTCTCTGGTATAGTACCAAACACTACTTGACCTAAATAAAAAGCAAACAAAAACAAACCATAAAATAACATTAAAAACATCATACCTGCGGACCTTGCAACCGGATTCTTCTGTTTGGGGCATTTCTCGTTTCGATCTGAAAGGGGAAAAACATCATGTTGTTTTTTTGCACAAGCATTATGCAACGCTAGACAGCGCTCGAGCCACAGGGTAATTTGGGTGAATCTTGGAAGTCATAAGTAAGTTAAGTAAGAAGGGCATGTTTGAAAGTAGAACAAAGATTTTACGAGACAGTGACATGATGATATTGTTCTCATTTGTTACGTAAACAGCTAAAAACCACATGTGCTTCTAGTAAAAGAGGGGAAATCAAAAATGGCAGACTGTTTCTCCCTTCAATGAGTTATTACAAACTGTTCATACCAGGGGATTGTAAAAAAATAATTTGATCAAACATCTACAACAACAAAGAAGCTTTCACGTGACTGAGCAAATGATAGTCTGGTCTGAGTGTCCCCCTTTCAGAAGCAGCAAGGACAGGAGCATGATTTTGGTATTGTACTTCAAAATCCTCCCATAGCTTCAACCAAATCATTTCATTTGACTGATATTGACAATAGTAGTGATATTTGTGACATTTTGGGTCAGTGTTGTCACAAAAACTCTCAAGTGTCATTTTATTTTGAAATACCATATTATGAAGCTCAACATACCCAGCTTAGCTTTTTGTTTGTTTGTTGGTGTTACAAAGCCTAATTACCTTAATCACACATAAGCAGTGTCACGACAGGTTTTCTCAATCCAGCTACGTTCTCTTAAGAGAACAATGTTGACCCCCAAATGATCAAATGCAAAAATTGCAGATCTAGAGCTGCATATTTCTCACAATGAAGAACAAACTATATTCCTAGACAAATGTGAGGTATTAGACAATGTAATACAGACTTAAAACAATACAGTTGCTGCAGTTACAACTAGGAAGGACAGAAAGCTGGCAGTCAATGCCTATGAGTGATTCTCAATAAAGTATTAAAAAAATATTATGATAATATTATGTTTTCAAATTATATTTAAGCCCCTGAAAAAAAAGCAGCCTGTGTATAAATGTTTGCAATCACTAACCAATTGCTTTTAAACCTGAAAGTCTGCATTTCAATTGCATCTGTAATGTTTCATTTTTAAATCTACTGTGGCTGTGTACAGAGACAAAAACAATGAAAACCACATCACTGTCCAAATATAAAAATATCATTCAAATCAGTAAGTAGGCTTACTGGTGCTGCATGAGGTCAACAAGTACAGTAAAGCCCTGGTGCTTTATGAGTTTCTGTTTCGGGATTATATCGCTATTATTATTATGCTCAAATGCCTACTATAATAATTATGGAGGGAGTCAGTAGTAAAATGTATTTACTCTCTGTTCTGTTGATGGGGAGACACTAGTGTTACAAAGTTAACAGTGAAACCAACCTGACATATACAGTGGCATGTGTAGCTGGATTAAATACATTTACACATGTTCAGAGAGAGTTTCTATGGTACAATTCTCCCATCCTAATGCAGATGGTGCAAGTGTGGAGGCTTGGCTGCAACTGATTTATCTTTAATTACTTGCTGAAGGTAGTGATCTACAAATGATCGCTCTCTTTCCCTAAGTGAACCAGTTGCTTACATTGCTACGATGTTAATTTTATTGAGCCGATTGCATGTAAGCAAAGAGAATCACAAGTGGTAAAGAACTGGCTTTACGTGAGGCCTGCAAAGGCACAAGTACAACAAAATTTGGATAAAGTGCAGCTCAAGATGGAGAAATTACAAATATTTCAAAGCCTGGATAACAAACAAAATTGTGTTTTCTTTAATCCAATGAACAGGAGAAGAAAAATATAGACTTGTACATGGAAAAAGGTCTGTTCTTGTAAAACACAAGCTTTGACTATTTGGACATCTGGTCTGAGGCCATACTAGGATTTTTTGGTATTTTGAAAACTATTTTCATTCTGATCCTTGTTTTGTTTTGTGAATCAACTTACAAGTGACAAAATCACATTTTTTTCCTCACACACAATCTGTAAAACCCTATGAAAGAAGCGGGTTGCATTTAACATACAAGCATAAATGCCATAAGGACTACATTATTTATAGATCAAAGTAAATAAAAGCCCTTTTTCATACACTGCATGTGGCCTGAGAACACATCAAATGCATGCAGAAAGTAGTTCCGTTAGACTAGAAACCACCTTGCAAATCGTGCGTCCAACTTTTTGCTTTAGTTCTCCATATCAGTTACTACATACACCGATCAGCCACAACATTATAACCACTGACTGGTGAAGTGAATAACACTGATCATATTGGTGCTATGTGGTGTTCTGATGGAAAACCTTGAATTTTGACATCACTGTTGATGAGACTTAGACACCCAAATAAACATTGTCCCAGAACAAGCACACTACCTCATTCAAATGGAAATCCCAAATATCACTGGCCTATCCCCACAGGAAGATGCACCCCACCACATGGCGAAAAACTTCAAACAATCAGGAACATGTTGAGGAACATGACAATGACCCAACATGTTGATTTGACCTCCAAACTCCTAGACCTCATTGTGATCAAGCATCAACAGCATGTAGTGGAACAAATTTGATTAACAGAGGCTCCACTGCACAAACCAGAGTACCCAAAGGATCCACTGTGTCACGATCCCCACTGCAGTCCCTGCCTGTCTCCCTCTTTTCCTTTCTTTCTCTCTCTCCCTCTCTTTCTCCCTCCCTCTCCCTCTTGTTCAGCCCTGTTTTCCTTTACTCCCTCCATCACTCTCACTCTGTCTGCCTGCAGTCTCCTGAATACAAGAATTGGAAGCAGCTGCAAAGAACTGCTCACCTACCACTAATCACCTCCCTCAATAGAAACCCAGTTCATTCAGTCACTCGCTGCCAGACCATAGACAGTTCTACCCCATTTCTCTGCCGTTCTTGTGCTGTCGCCAGCTTGTCCGCCTTTCCATGATCCACTGCCACCAGAATCCCCTGGACCCTGCCCCCCAGCCAGCCTCTTTCTGCTTCTGTTTCTACCTGCCTCCTGTCTGTCTTCCCTCTAGTTTAGTTTTCTATTCTGTGAGTATCCTGTTTGGTTTGTCTTGCTTTAGTAAGTTCGTATCAGTTTTTCTTTTTATCCTATTTCGTTTGTTCGTTAGAGTAGGTCATTGGTTTTTGTAGGTTTGCCCATTTCTTGTATTAAGTCTGGTTTCTGCGTTCTGTTTCCCCCCCTCAGTTTAGTTTCTTCTTTTGGTGTAGTTTTCAGTAGTAGTCAGTTTTCTTTGTCCCCGTTTGTTAGTTAGTTTTAGTCTTCATTCTCTGTTTTCCTTAGATCCCCCCTCGGTTGATAGTTTAAATGTTTCTTTGGTTTCGTAGTTTTCCCCTTTTCTATATTTGGTTTGATTTGCTCCTGTTTCCCCTTCAGTTGGCTTTTCCCATTCTTGTTTGGTTTAAATTCAGACTTACTATAATAAATCATTTTGAGAATTCCGCCAGTCTCTGCCTGCTCTTGTGTCTGCGCCTGGGTTCTCAGCCACCTCCTGTAACACACTGCCAACGTGCAGGTTCCAGACCCCATAGGACTTCTGAAAGGTCCTCTTGTCCATGTCCAACGGTTCAGAGCATTTTTGCCCACAGTGTTGCCTGATCAGTGTACATAGAAGTGCCTGCTGCATAGAAGTACAAGCAAATACATGCAGTTTGAAAGCGTGCGAATTTGACATGTCACGTTGTCAACATGCAGCTTAACAGGATCTACAGTGTACTTCTCATATAGATACATGCCAGGGAAAAGGATTAGATAATCTCTAGAGATTCTTTCACTGTCCGCACACCGAGCGGCACGAGATCTTCTAGGAAGGGCAATGCAATTTTCAAAAAGAAATTGGCTGGTAAGTCGTCGCTGGTTTTATATGTGTTGATTTGTTATCTTGAACCTGCTCCCCTTAGGTATGCAGCATAACTCCATTAATGTAACCCAAAAAAGTGAACCACTGTTGTGATGCTAAGAGTCCTGAGTTAAACCTGAGGTTGCCTCACTAACCCTAAATCCTACTTTGTAAGAGATTAAGTCGTAACATCTAATTCCCTTTGGTCTGTATTCTTTGCTTTCCTCTTTGGTTTCTTATTTCATTTTTAACTCTAGCTAAACTAAACCATGTTCTTAATGTCAGATAAAAGAATGGAAGATTTTCTACCTCATTTTCTGAGGATGTGGTGAGACTTATGTATTTATAGGTGAGACTGTATATTGGGGGATAATTTGACAGGGAGAGCTCACACCTGATCCAAAACATGCTGATGATGAACAGCAGGACCTTCACTCATTGTCTTACTGTCTATGGTTCCCTCCTGCTTATCAAAAAAACATGAGCTTCGGAACAGATTCACGGTTTTCACACTGGAAACAAAGCGGTCATGGTCAAAATGAACATTTTTATTTTTATGTCATAGTATCTTTTCTGGTGTGTCAAGAGAATTAGTGCCTATTTTGCAGCCTGATTGCAATAGTATTTGCAGTAGTGGTATTACTATTGCAAAACATGGTACTTGTGGAATCACGCAGCGGTCAGTGTAGTAATGAAAATGCAGTTCATTATTGAGCCTAAGTAGTTGTGACGCCTGTATAGTCAGTACTTTACAAAAATTTGTTGTTTTTTTATGGAAGGAATTTCATTACTTGATCCACAAAAAACATAGATAATAATAACTGCCTGTATCATTGTCTTTTGAGGCTTTGTATTGCTTCTTTCTCTCAATTTATTTATAGTGCCGTTTTACTCAAATTACCAAAAAATAAGCATATAGTAGCAGCAATAATAAGAATAATTCCATTTACAGTTACATTCAGTTTGCAACAAGCTTATATGCATCTGAAGACAACACACATACATCCAGTTTTCATTGAAAGTATTTTCTACTTTTGAAGTTTTTATGAAAATTATCCACCTTGTATTCTCATTGAACACATCTTTCTCATCCCTGAACCGACTATAAAGTTTAACCAACTTGAATTAAAGGTACAGTGTTTTCTCCTTCTCACTACTGTGATCTAAACTACTGAAATCTGCATCTGTGAAATGGAAAAATGTCATAAAGTCAGTAAACCGACTTTATTTTACAACAATTTGAAACCATCCATCAACTCTCAGAGATGTGACTTCATTTGAATAAATCTCCATTTATTGTATAACCGGTCAGGTCGACTAAGCTGCTCAAATCTAAAATCTTTCGACAGATGCACAACAGGAAGACATATAACCTCCGACTCTGCTTGTTCAAACAAGTTAAATATTTTTTATGTTGACTGGAAATGACATTTAATTGCTGGCCTTTTCTTCCACTCGGCTGACCTCCCCCAAAGCCACAACAATAGCAATAATAATTCAGGAGGACCATTAACACACTCAGATTACAGGTTACGTAATCAGAGTAAGTGATTTTTGCAAAGCAGGCACGTCACCTTTTGTTGTTGTCAGCTAAAAACAGGGCCTTGATTATCGAGCACGTGGGCTCGCTGCTGTCCTGGTTTCAAACGAACGCAGCAAAGGAAAGACTCCGACAAGATGCAGGTCAAGTCTGCGCTACCGCTACAGTGATCTCCAAACACACTGCTGTCTCTCACTGCTCGATTTAAATGCAGAGACAAGTTTCCGATCAGCAAAATCACAGAGGTAGGCATCTGTTGGTCATATTTATCTGCGTCGGAAACAATAAAATTTTAATCAGAAAGGGAATATGCGCTGAATTTGTTGGTTAAATATACTTAAACTGACATCTCCTCATTCTGTCTCATTGAAAAACCTTTGAATTGCTCATTCTGGATACTGATATCACACTCATGGCTCTTTGCAGTAACAACCTGTGTAATAATATGTTCTCATTATCTTGATTGTGCCTACAATTTGAGCTGGTCATAGAATGCAAATTAGTTGGGTAAGACAATTTTTTCCATTGCTGAGCTAATGTTACCGCTGCTGCCTGTAGCTTTTGTTAGGTATGCTTTGGTAGGTATGCACATACACTATCTAGATACAGATAGCACATTTATACCAGGTGTAAATGCACTAAAGCTGTCTCCTTCTTCATTAAAGAGTCAATTCTCCGAGTTTCACACTTCCACATCCCACAACTAGACAGCAGTTCTCATCTTTGTCCATTCAGCAGATGAAACTCTGCACTTACATTATTCTGCACAGTGAAGCTCAAACAAAAAATCAAGTAAATCAAATCCAAAAATGATTCATATCTGCAACAAATTTTAATGGGTTCTTCCTTTGTCTTTGCTCCACCTCTCTACGAAGTTTCATGAAATCCGGCCCGGTAGTTTTTGCGTAATCTCTCTGACAGACGAGCAAACAAGCAGACAAATATCCCTGAATATATCCATGTTGCCTCAGCTTTGTCTTGGTGGAGGAATAAGCGAAATACATTTGTAAATGGAGGAGGGCTTGCATCCTTTTATGACATTATAATGATATTAGTTTTTTTTAGACTCAGCTTTCTTGAATAAAACAATGTCTGCAAATAAATTTCCCCCGAGAGCCGAACAGGTTAATCCAGTGCTGCTCTCCTGTGTACGTCACAAAAATCTGTTGTTGAAAAATGTCTGTGTGTTCTGGCTTTAATAGCAGATATGGACAATCCTGTTGTCATTATTTGCAGAAAGAAGCTTTATGGGGCCACTATCAAACCGATGCAATCCCTAAATCAGAATAAATAAGATTACATCATCATGACAGAAGCCAGAGCCATAAAAGAGGGAAAATCCTTTTGCTGCCAAGTTACAACCAAATGCAACATGTATCATGTGCTAATTTCATAACTGGACTCCAAAGACGAAACAGAAAACAGATTTCAGATGAAAACAAATCCTGACTAACCAGTCAAGGGGGACACATTAGAAAAAAATGAATTATTTCTAGACAAAATAATGAGTAATAACTCAAAATTCCTGGCTTTTAATTGCATCTCATGGTTTTCATTAGCAAACAGATTGAACGTTATTTTGTGAACAACTATTCCCAGTTTCAAGAGTAGACTTTCTCCCTGCCAGAAAAACATGAATACATTGAAGGCTGTAAAAAGGCATTTTGTGCACCAAAATTAGCAATGCAACCACAAAGTAACACTGAATTTGTTGTTTTGGTGTCAGGAATACAGCCTGAAAGAAGTCTGAACCATGCAGAGGTTTACAGCTCAACAGACTACTGTGTGATGGATCAAATAAACACATCATAGATCAGGTCAGGACCGGGCAGGCCTGGGGTAGTGCATCAAAAAAATCACTAGACTGAAACATATTCATTTAAAAAAAACAAGTTTAATCCTAGAAGCGCTCAGAATCATGAAAAGCTTGAACATCTGGCAACTGAGCAAATTCAGTCTGCAGATGAAGAGCTCCTGATGTAGTCTAAAGTTCAAGAGCAAGTCTGTGAGTTTGAGCTTCAAGCTTCAAGAATGAACTGTACAGCTCCGTGGTGCTTTCTTGTAGCTACTCATTCTTGGGGGGGGTTTGGAGTTGCTGTGGTGAGGTCCAACTTAACCTTGTTCCAAAATCTTATATTGGTCTGAACAGAATTTCTGTAACAGGTGTAATTAAACTAAAAATATTTGGTTCCAACTTACATTTATGCTGTTTTTGGATAATTTCGCACATTTTACGCACGGCACAGAAGGGAGACGAGTCTCTCCTGGGTTTCTGGAGTTGTGGACTGACCTGAAGTGTCTGTACGGCTGCAGCATTTGCCCCCTCGGACGCTTCTGCCCGGACACACCGACCATCCAAAGCAGCAGGCTGAGCAGCACAACATCCGTGTGCATGGTGCCCAGAGTCCCGGCCCTCTCCAAGAAAGTCTCAAAACCGCAGGCTGCTCCCGGCACTTTCTGCGCACAGGTGACGCATTCCGCACATGCTTCGCGCCGTAGTGAGAATCTATACATGGATGCCACGGTATTAAAGCTCCCAGAGGAGGAGGGGGAAGCAATTTCCCTTACAAATCCTCCGCGTCAGATGGCTCGGATTTGCTCTCTGTGTAGTCTGAAACGCACAGCACGTTTTTTTTTATTATATATATATTTTTTTGGTTTAGCTGAGTCGTTTACCTCCACATGCCCAGGTAAAAGCGCACAACTGCGTAGGTCACAGGGGCGCAGGGGATCTGATCTCTCTGTGTTCCCACTTTTACTTTAATTGACAGGAGAGTGGCTGAAGGGAGGAAGGTTTATCAAGCTGATGGATAATTTTTAAATTCGATGATGTAAATTCTGCTGAATTTTACATGATTCTGACTTGATCATTTGAATGTTATAATACATAATCTCAAACACATGATAGGAGACAGGAGATAGATTTGAAAGGCACATTCTCGATTACCAATATGCATTGGAAATTGTATAACACTGTTAATCCAGGGCTTCTGAGCGCAGGCGTGTCACTGGGGTTATGCTCTCCTTTGGCATCATATAAATACTGTACATCTCATTGTCTGTCCTGCATCACTGTTGGATGGTGAAGTCAGATTGATTATACTGTCACCTGCTTTGGTCCACAGTGCCTTTCACCTTATTTTGAACTGTATCTTTATAACCTGATGTGAGCTTTCATAAGAGTTCATATTTTTCCCAAAATTTTATGATATTCAACAACTGGTTTATTGGAAAAAATCTCTCTGACAGTGGTTTTTATCTAGTATGATACAGTAGATAAAATAATATTCTTGTCAGCAATACTGTATGTGTCAGTGGCAGTCGTATGGAAACCCATTTCTGCCAAGATGCCAAAAAAACTCTAAAAAAAAGAAGTTATACCCAAGGTAAATCTGAATTATGAGAATCTAAATCAATGAGATATTATTTAAAGATTCTGAATCAAAATGGTGAGGCAAGTCAATACTTTTGTCTTACTAAATTCATATTTTCAGCTACAGTTTTTATAATTATTGTAGCATATATTGCATGTACCCTGCCTTGGCCCTAAGTCAGAGGATAAAGCGATGTATAGATAATGGATTGATGGCTATAGTGTATGTGTGCGCATCAGTCGAAGAGGATCAAGAGCAACAACAGCAGGGAGCCTGAAAGAGATGGGAGCAAGTGGTTGAGCCCAGCTGAATACAATTTTTAACCCAGACTTTCTACAATGTTCTACCAAGTCCATCCAACTTGTTCTTCTGGAGTAAGTTGGAGTCACCAGCCTGCCCTCTATTCCTGAAGAGAGGGATCCGAAGCATGTCTTCAGCCACCATTTGTAAGTCCAGACGAGGGGTGCTACAACTAGTCAAGTCCTGAAAGCTCTAGTGGATATCAACTGGTAAAATGGCCACTGCAAGCTCCTTCGCCCAACATCAGTTGCAAGGACCGCCTGCAACCTGACCTGCTAGCAATGTCACAAAACTAGGAGCTTGAAGTCAACCTGGGGAAACTGAAGTTCCTAGAAACTGTACCTTCGTAAATGCTAAGCTCAGACTTGGTGCTCATTTTGGAGGCCCCAAAGCACATTATTCTCTTAGAACTCACTCCCCGCTAGGAGGAGGCCACCGAGAGGAAGGGGGTTAAGTTCAGTGTCCCTGCCTACAATACGTTGGGAATGCCAGGACCCAGTAGGCGAAGGATCTTCAGGTTAGCAACTGAGGCAGCAAAAGTTGTTTCAAGGTGGGTGACGGTGGTTTAGCATTACCTGGATACATACAGGTTCTGAAGTTGTTTGCACATGAAATTGTGACTCACAAAAGTTATTGCTTGGACCTGTTGCATGTACATGACTGCTGCCAGAAACAGAGTCTGAACGTTTTGATCACGTCATACATCGTGGACTGACTACTGTTTGAGAGGCCAGTGAACATCTCTTTATAAAAGTCTACACTTGCCATTGCTAACACAGGTTTTAAATATCCGGTCTTGTGCAGAAGACAATATAATAAATGTTGAGTAAGCCTTGACTACTCCTTTAAGAGTAACACCCATATCTTGTGTTTTGTATCTGTATCAAGTTTTTTAAGCCTTAGATCTGATTATAGATTGAACACCATCTCTCTGTTCTGTTTTCTTCAGTAATCCTGTCGATATTGAGTGCTGCCGTGTGGACAGTATTAGTATCCATGGGGCAGAAGGAGCTGATGAGCTCTGCTTTGTTGTCAGATTTACTGTTTATGGGATTATCCGAAGGGAAGCTTTCATATTTCTTTGCTGCCCAAGATTAGTTTTGATCCTTTAATGCTGTTTTGATAGATTATTGACTAACATGGCAACAGATATTAAATGTAGTAATCGAGAGCTCTGCAACAGGACTGTCATCTGTGTCTGTAGACAATTTGCATGGTCAGAGTTTGAAGGGAGATCATTCATGATGTGACATAAATAGCACAGTGCGTATTTAAGCTACAATATTATTAATATCAACAGTATTAATAAGTTTTTGACCATAACTGTAATTGCCTCAAGGCTCAGTCCTTGGTCCTTTATATGTTACCTCTTGGGGAAATCTTCCACCAGCACCATATTAGTTTTTGCTTTCATGCAGATGACTCCCACATCTATTTCTCAATCAGATAGAACACATAACTGCCTTAGAGATGTCTTCTTAAAGCTTCTTTGGTTTAATCAGACAGATCAGGAGCTATTACTGCAGATCGAGACTCTTCCAAAGAGCACATGTTCCCCAACTTAGGTTCTCTGCAGGAATCCAGCTGTTAATTTGGACAACAAATGCAATTTTAACTGCCAGTTCAAGTCTGTTATTCAGTCTTGCTTCGTGCATTGAAATATCTCAACAATTCAATACTTTAAATTCACAAAGATCTTCAAAACTGTATGCCTGTCTTAGTTTACCCGGTTTGGAACTTCAGCTGGTCTTATGGGGAGCAGCAAAGACCTCTCACTATATCCAATAAGGGAATCCATGTAATGCCCATTCTAGCATCCCTACACTTGTTACCTGTATGTTCTAGAGTTGATTTTAAAATGTGAATCAGCACTTGTAAGGCACACTTGCAGTTAGTCAGTGATCGCGTCTCATGCTAATCTCTTATGAGTCTGGATGCATCCTGAGATCTTCTGCCAGAGGTCTGTTCGTAATTCCTGGTCGAGGCCAAACACCAGAGAAGATCATGCTTGTGGAATCAGGACCCCCAACTGTGGAACGACCTGCATGAGGAGATCAGGCCGACAGCCCTTTTTCTTTTTCTTGAAATCTCTGTTTAACACACGCTTTTTCAGATTTCTGGAGGATTAAAAGGAGACTGGAGCACACTGATTAATTTGCATTTGAATTTGAAGCAGTGTTGAAACTTTAGCCTTTATACACACTTAAAGGCTGTGAATTATTTAGTGGTCTCCACTTCCCTTATGTCTTTTAAGCATTTGCTGTCCTTGAGCTGAGAAGCCCCTGATATTCAGTAGTGTTATGCTGGAAGATGCATAGAGAATCCTGTTTTAACACTTTTTTAGAACTTCATTCTGTCTAACTAATTTATTGTTTTATGTTTTTAATCCGTGTATTCTAATCACACTAGTGCATTTCCACATGTTTCTCCTCTTGGGGGAAAGAATGTGGTCAGAAAATACTGTGACAGTCTTTCTGTATGATTATGACATACAGAAACAAGAAAAAACAGCACCAAAAACCCCCCCACTCTTGTTGTAAATGTGCCACGAGAATCTGCAATTGCATTCTCATGTCAGTGACTGCATTACAATGTCCTACACTGGCTACCTGTGAGTTTTAGTGTGATTTTAAAATTCTGTTGCTTGTTTTTTAAAACCTTGAATGCTCTGACTCCTGCCCATACCTAGTGGTAGAAGATAGAAAAGTCTTAACACCTCACTATGGAAATATTCCACTACAAATAAAGTCATCATTTAAAATCATGTTTAGGTGAAAGTATGCAAATATTATAAAAGCACGCAGGACGGTCCTTCTTAGCGTTTTCAATTATATATGCTGTTTGTAGATCAATATCACTGCTGTATTAATGTGTTTGTCACATTTTACTGCTGAGGATGTTCAAGGTTTTTGGCTGCATTTACTGTTGGGTAGTTTAATCCATAGCAATGCATCATATTTTGTAAGATGGTCTTTTTTTGTAACAGCTCAATTTTTCATTAACTCAGAAAAGCAATCCTGTTTTCAGCTTTGTGACTATGCATTTTTCCAGCCAATCCTAGTAGGTCATTTTTTTTGTTAATTTAGCTTTAGGAGAATTTTCAGTCTGGTTTTATTTCAGGATTTGGAGCATGTTTTCGCTGATATTTGTGCTTTGTCTGTACTTACTTTTCCTTGTTCTTTTGCTATAATAATTTGAAGAGTGCTATGTTTCAACTGTATGGTTTCCCCAGTGTGATGAGGTCATATTCTATCTCACTTCTGTTAGTTCAGCAAATGGTTTGACTATTAAATATATATAGGTTTGAAGTAGAATCTCTGTTTTAACTGATTCTAAATGCATTTAAAGCATCTTTGCTCTCTCCTTTAATTCTTTCTTGGTCAATTCTGAATTTTTTGTTGACATTAATTCAGTTAGCAGTATGTGTAGTCTGTGTAGGTGTGTTTAAATTTGTGAAATTGGAAAAGTTTCACTCAGTTTTCTGGATGATAAGTGCATTTGCGTTAATAACAAGTTCCGAGTGTCTTTCATTGAACTTAAAATAGCTTTAATCTGGGGCTTGGGCACCATAAAGTAAGTGGTGGGTGGTTGGGGGTCAGCAGAGATGGGAAGTTGGGTTTTTTAATTGTTTCTGTTTGTCCCAGTTTTTTTTAATATTGATGCTTCAGTTCAATGGTGATCAGTTTTTTCTGGTTTGGTTTTCTTTACCTCCTCCACTCGTTCAAAAAGATATGCAAGACGTCACGTAAGAGCAATGTCACCATTCGCATTGGGGTGAGACTTTTCAAATGTATCGGCAGTCCATCGCTGGTCAACTCATCATTCTTCAGTGAATAGCGGTGATGAGAAAAATAAATCCAGATCCCTTTTGCTCTCTTTACTTTAGTGTTTATACTTACAGCATTTTTGATACCCTTTTATCACCATCAAATCCTCACAACCTTGAAACTGGACCTTTTGCTTTTAAGAATCTCCCTACAGAATGGAGACACACTGACTGAGGGATGGTAGTATAGCACCATCTGCTGCTCATTACGGAGAAAAGTCAAACACACATTAAAGTTTATTCCAGCAGTACTGAAGAAGACACTTACCTGCTTGCTTGAGCCTACTAACCAGATGACAAGATTTATTTCTTAATATTTTTTGGCATTGTAATTGATGGAGTTGATGAATAGTTTGCATATGTATTGCATGGGTAACATCATAAAGACAGACACTACACTGATCTATTTCAGCATTACAGCATTGCACAATAAATAAACAAAGAAAACAGGCTTAATTCTGGCAGCCTGGACACCAAAAATAATTTAAAACAATTATTTGAAAAAAATACAGTAATTTTCTATGATTAAAATACAGATTTCAGTCTTAATTTCACATGAGATCATCTGTACTTTATTGGGCTTTTTACTGTCTAATAAAGGATATTCATGTGTGTAAAATGTACTGTGTGTAATCTATACCTATAATTATTAGTAGGTAGATTTCACTAAACATTTTTATATATCAAAAATTTAAAAACTGTAAAAATATCAAAGTACTGCTGTCAAACTGGTAATGTGGTTAATGATTACAATAATCTACTATTAATTTTACATGTAACTTAACGCAAAAATCTTTACATCTTTAAAAAAAAGTATGTTCACTATAAAATGAATGGATTTATCTTTGAAAGCCACTGTTATTAAACAAATACCTATGAATGCAATCACAATAATAAGCTATCCCTTTTAGATCAAACCAAGTAAAGCATGACTTTTTAGATGTAACTTCACATTAAAATCTTTACTTTTTTCATTAGACATGTAAATATACTGTCTACTCAGAATATTTTTGAATATTTCTATGTATTTTAACATTACAGAAAAAAGGAAAATTACAGTGTTTTCTAAATTAGTTGTCATTAATGTTATTTCATCAACTCTGAAAGCACTGCTATCATCTGCAGCTAAGAATTCACTTTGAACAGCACCCAAATTGCACCTTGTTATTCACATTTTTTGTTTAATTTTCCAGGGAAAGAGCTTCTTCATTGCAGCAAAGCTTCAGATTCAGGCAGGCATCGCCATAAACAGGCTGTGAGATCAGAGCAAGTAAAATAAATCAGAACAGGCTGAATGAAGGATCACATAGAAATCTGAGAAACTGAGTTGACTGTAAAGGAAAAGGAAACAGCTGAATAATTGCAGATGAAGGCTGACTAGACTCCATCAATATTTGTATACATCCAAAAGTGAATCCAGAGAGAGGTCTCATCATCCAAACTACCTTTAGATTTATTAATCATAAACTCATAGGATGTTATCTCCATTATTCATGTCTGGAGCTTCGGCTGAGTGTTTTCCACTGTAAAATAATTCAATATAACCCTGCAGGCTGTAATTACATCCACCAAAAAACAAATTTTCATGTACTTAAGATCTGTTCCTTAGTAGACACGAACCTAGATGATATGACTGACAGGCTAAATGATTAGCCTGTTTTTATTTTGAACAATGAAACAATAATCCATTTTCCTTAGGATCTTTTGGTACCTAAGCAACTTCAGTTAAGTTAAAGTAAGTTAAATTTGCAAACCTTAGACATAGTCAGGCTCCTTAGGTGTTCACTGGTTCTTCTCTTTTTGGTTTCAGGCTCACTAAAAAGACAGGCATCCAGCAGGAAGTGTACACTGATCAGTCACAACAACAAAACCAGTGACGGCTGGAGTCAATAACATCTTGTTTCAGTACAATGTTCTGCTGGAAAACTCTGGTTCTTGGCATTTATGTGGACATTACTTTTATATTTACCACCAGCCTCTACAGACCAAGCACACAACCAACACCAGCAGCCTGCCACACTGCAAAAACTGCTTAGGAATGGCTCCAGGAACATGACAAAGATCCTAAGGTGTTGACTTGGCCTCCAAACTCTGCAAATCCCAATCTAATCAAGCATCTGCAGGCTGCACTCGAAGAAGCTTGATCCACAGTGGCCTCACCCTGCGACTGATACGACCCATATGCTCTGTTACCAACATCACACAACACACCCAAAGGTCCCATGTTCATGGCCTGGTGGGTCAGACCAAAGGGAACCTACTCAACACTGGGCAATGTTGTAGTGTTGTGGCCAATCGGGTGAAGTTGCCCTCATTTAAATCCTCAATTGGGAAACAACTTATGAATTTATGGAACTCAAACTGGATCCGGATCATTTCAGACTCAAAATGAAACAGCTTTAAGGAGGGATGAGTCATGTGGTTATGGATGATCTGCTGCTTCTTGTTTTGCCATATTGTTATTTATGTATGTTGTTGCGTTTATGTATTTTAAAGGCCTATCTATGAGACAAAGGGCCTTGCTTCTCAGTCATTCATTTACACTGACTGACCTGCCAGACAAAGTGGAAGAAACTGATACTGTCCGAGAATGCCTCAAAATGTGGACAGAAGGAGCCAAGGTAAAAACTGCCAGCTTTTAACCAGAGACACAGTTACCCCAATGTACCAATAAAGAGGAACTAGTTGGTTCTATTTTTTAAGACAACATTATAATAAATCTCTCATGTATTAAAAATAAAAAATATTTTTTTAAAAACTACAAAAATTAGACAGTTAAAAGCCTTTTTATAAGATTAAAAGTTCATTTTTTACCCCAGAAACATATTTAAAGGCTTGCTCTTGTTGTTGAGATGGAACTTCCTCATTTGTCATGGAGCTGTAGAAAAGCCTTTTCATGATTCCAAGGATCTCTAGCTGTTTGGTCATGCAGGCTTAAAATTGATAAAGCACCTGTAACAACAACATGCATTATGCAACAAATGCAGCATAATGTGCCTGAAATCTGCTGAACTGAGACAAGTTTTCTATCAGTCTTGGATTATGGTGACGTTTTAAACATGCACTCTGCATTCAGATTTATCACCACTGAAGTTAAAGTACTCATCACTGAGAGCAATATGCTGAAGTTGGTTAACTCTTCCTCTCTGTAAGGCCTGATAGACACTGAGTTTTATTTATTTATAGGGCCTTTACTTTTTTCATTTACTTACTTTGCTTCATTGCTATTTTTAAACGTGGGTCTTTGCCATACACGCTAAAATTATTGGATTATATTGAAAGAATTTTATTCTGAGCTCGGAAAATCCCATTTTACTTTTTGAAGCTTCAATCATTTTTGTCCTTGATGCAATTTAAGTTTTTTTTTAAAACATATTTTACCTTGAGCTGTTCTTGTTTTGGATGATTTATCTGCTTTGACTTATTCTGTATGTTATTCTTACTGATTTCATTGTTTTAATAAATTTGCCTTTGTGTTTCCTATTTGTGTGTGTGTGTATTGTTTGTTCGTTTTCTTACTGGGCTATATTGTAAATGCGCCCTCTTACATCAACATATTCCAAGCTTAATAAAGATTAGATGAAATATTGGTGGACAACTAATTTTAAATGTACTCTTTACACAGCTGTGATGTTATTTATTAAAGATTAACTCAATAGAATCCTTCGCAATTTTATATTTCTATCTATTTTATATGTAAAGTTGTATTATTTGTGCATTAACTTGAGCATACTAAACTATGTTACTATATTTCAAACTGTAAACTACACCAATCAGGCATAACATTATGACCACCTGCCGAATACTGTGTTGGTTCCCCTTATGTGGTCAAAAATGCAGGACCTTGGCAGTGGATCCTTTGGGTACTCTGGCTTGTGCAGTGGAGCCTCTGTCAATCAAACTTGTTCCACTGCATCCTGTTGATGCTTGATCAGAATGGGGTCTAGGAAGTTTAGAGGTCAAATCAACATGTTGGGCCATTGTCATGTTCCTCATCATGTTCCTGATTGTTTCATGTTTTTTTTTCAATGTGGTGGGGTGCATTTTCTTTGTCTAAGTCTCATCAACACAGATGCCAAAATCCAAGGTTTTCTAATAGAACACCACATAGTACCAATATGATCAATTTTATTCACTTCCTCTGTCAGTGATTATAATGTTGTGGCTGATCAGTGTATATGAAAATGATAATAAATCTGGCAATGTTGGGAGAAAATGTTGTCTCCTTTTGCATTATAATGATCTAAACAGTAGAGGGCAGCAAAGGCTAAGAGTCTGTAGTAAAGACATGACAGTAAGGGAGAAAGTCTGCTATCTTGGGAAACAGAAAGATGCTTGTAAATAACAAAATCAATTTGAATCATATAATTTCAAATGCCATCAATGAACACTATAACGTAAGCTTCGCATAAATATGTTGTGATCAAGTCAAGAGCTCCATTCTGTAAATCCTGCAGCACTGACTAATAATTATCGTAAACTGTCTGCCAGTTTCTCTTAGCAACTGACAGATTTACCCACGTCACACACACACACACACACACATACACAACTGCGCACACACACACACACAAACACAAGCAGAATTAATCTGGATTTGGTGGGTGGAAGATTGCTGCACTTGATGGAGAGCCAACCTCATGACATTACATAAAGCTTTTTTTTTTTCTCCCCCCCTCGTTTCCCTTCATTAGAACTTAATCTATACACGGACCAACTGTCAGCTGATCATATGGTCCAGACATGTCGAAATCAAACACCATCGTTTTTGAAGCCGTGACACAAAAGTGCAAACTCATTATCACAGACTGAGAGCTGTGATTTATGTTGGTGTTTGTAGATAAATAGAGCTGGCAGAGCTATAGACTGAGGAGACTCCAGTGTAAATGTGATGCATTAAACATGTAGAAGTGAAGAAAACAAGTTGGAGTTTGGTTTTATTCTCTTATTATTTGACAACAAGTTTTTGTGTGTAAATAGATGCACAAAAAGATGCTTTAACTGATGTGGATGTGACTAATATCCATGCCAAAAATCACAAGTGTTCCTTATTTGAATGATAATTCTGCGCTTGATAGGTTAAGATTTTCTATTCATCTATGATTAGAAGCCAGTCTGAAGAAATTCCTAAAGGAACAGAAAGTTCAGCATTTTGAAAATATCAGTGTTCGCTTCTTCATGAAAGTGACGTAAGAAGATTGATGCTGATCTCATTTCTGCATGTTCTTTACTGAGCTGGAGACAAGATGAGTTTACGTAAAAGAGGCAGAGGGAGAAAGTTACATTGGTTCTGTCAGAAATTCTTCTAAATCCACATAATTAACAGTTATTTAAAAATTTTCAGGATTACAATTTCTTAGTCATAGACGTGCTCAAACTAGAATTTATCATATATGCTGGAACTATTGCATTTCTTGGCAGCCAACAGAGAGTCTGTGTGCCCAGTGCTTTTATGCAGGGCCAGACAGTGAGCACAGCTTTTGTTGCCTCAAACCTGGCAACCTCACTGTGACCACAACACTCTGTGAAGTAAAGCCACAACACCTGGTAATCGTATGCCATGAAATAGCTCAAGCGCTTTCTCCTCCTGAAACCACAAACAAAAAATCGTCTTTTACATGTCTAATTTAAAAGTTTTAATGCAATTGTGCTATAAATAAGATTCTTTTTAAATGATACATTTTTAGGCCTTACTATAGGGGTTTTTCTTTAAAATGACACCAAATATCTGTTTATTTAATTACAGTAAAATGACATAATTTCATAGTAAAAACATATAAGAACACACATCGTTAACTGTAAAAATATGACTCGTTCATGTGGATTTAATTCACAGTTTTAATGTTTTGTTTTAAAGATGGAATGTAATTTAACAGGATTTTTGTAGTGTTACTTATTTTCTGTAATTTGACGAAATAAAAAAATTAGTAATTTAATTTACAGTGAAAAATGTTTAAAAAATTTACAGTGCAGAATAAACATACAAGACACACATTAACGTGTTAGTTAGTGAGCTTTAGATGTATTTTTCAGCTTTGAACAGAGGCTAGCTCGCCACGTCCTGAATCCAGCTTCGTCTATCACACAGACATGAGGTTAATATCCATTTTCTCATCACGTTATCAGAATGTGTAATCTATTTTCCAAAATGGGCGTGCTTCATGTGTTTGCAGTTAGGATGATGCATAGCACTGCATCAGCTAAACACCAGGACACCTCAAGGTTTGTAAATTCAAGCTCAGTAAATCATTTTTTTAATATTAGCAGTACCTCAGGTGATGCAGATTCACCCTGCAGGACAGGTCAGTGTGTCAGATTAGTCAGTTAAAGTCATAAATTGTTTATGTTGGTTCCTGAATGTTGTGGGATGGCCTAATTTCACTTCCAACAGACTTATCATGCTGATATCATGTAGTATGAATCCAGTGCCTCATATCACATACAGAATTATTGTCAACTCTTCTATGCCGTAGAGATGCTGTACTATGCTGTTTCAGTGAAGTCCCTGTGCACTCATCAACCTTGTTCCCAGCAGCAGCAGGCAGCTGTTTTCAGTGAAAAGCTTAAAAAAAAACCCACTCTACACTATATCCGCTCAGCAGCAAATGACAGGAAAAGACTGTTAGAGACCCAAGCAGTAACCTCTGGAGCTGGAAAATGGAGCTAACGCGGAAGTGCCAAAAAACTACAGTTCCTCAGGATGCTGGCGTCGAAAAGTGAATCGATCCCCAAAGATCCCCATGTTAAAAATGCTCAGCTGTACAAGAGGTGGATTTTGTCACACTCATTTAGATTGCATTAAGGGTCACAGGTATGCATAATCAAGGACAACGCCACTTTGAGTTACAAGTGGATATCATCACAGGACCGTCCATGATCCACATTTGCATGGACCACTTCATTTTCACCACTTTGCAAATTTTTGGGTAAGCCAGGAGTCAGGCACTGCGATGATGGCTGGAGGCATCTCTCTGAGCTTCAAAAGCACTGTTCAGAAAACCAGTGGGTGACATTACAAAGGATGTGTCCAACTTTATTCACAGTCTGTTTTAGAGACTGACTGATGAACATAGTGGAACATTTGGATAAAGTTCCAGTTGGGGACCAAAAACAGAGCAATAACTCAGTGAGTCTTTGGCGATTTCATCAGGTTGATTTGATTCTAAATGAATGTTTATCCATGTGTTTGGCCTTTGTAGAGAGGATACTGTTTGCTAACTTTAACTTCACGAGATGATGATTAGTCAGAGTTGTGTCAGCCACAAAAATCCATCTTCAACGACAGTATGTTAGTTACTGAAGAAGCTAAGATGGATGGTGGATACATCTGAGGCAACTAAATGCATATATGGTAGTTATGATAGTGCTATATTAACCATGTGATGTGCTTCCTAACTCTCCCCTGTACCAACTGTACTGTCATCTGACCGTCGTAAATTTGTGAAATTTAAACAGACTGCTGCCAACTGTTGAATAATCCTCTCTGAGCCAAATTATTTCAAATCATTTTCCCTTCACTCCTTTGCTCCAACATCTAATTATTTTGCTCACAACACTAATCAGATGGGTTAAGTCCTTTGGGTGATGTGTACGTGTGAATATGCATGCTTGTCAGAACACTTCACACATTGACAAAAGGATCCATCAGGTTAACACAGGGCCCTGCAGGATAATGTTCAGGTTGTTGTGTTTGCTGCCATTTTTCGCCCACATTTCTGGTCTTATCTTAACTTCTAGGAGAAAGACAAAAGTATGATTACAGAAAGGCTGACTGCAGGACGTATTGGGGACATGTTGGCAAGGTTCATACTTAGGTGGCCTGCGGCAAAGTCTTTCTTTTTCTTCTTCGTAGCAGGTAAATCCAGCTTATACTAAAGCCTTTACTAATTGTCATAGTATACTGTTTTGGAAAAATCAATATATTTTACCATATTGTGCTAGGAAATGCAAAACATCAATGACACTGTGCTTTATAATTGATAATATTCTGCCCCACACTCTTTCTTATTTCAGTATACACCAATCAGCCACAACATTATGACCACTGACAGGTGAAGTGAATAACATTGATCATATTGGTACTATGTGGTGTTCTGATGGAAAACCTTGGATTTTAACATCTGTGTTGATGAGACTTAGACATCCAAATAAACATTGTCCCACAACAAACACACTCCCTCATGCAAATGGAAATCCCAAATGTCACTGACCTACCCCCACAGGAAGAGGCACCCCACCACATGGAAAAACATCAAACAATCAGGAATATGTTGAGAACCATGCCCAATGAGTCAGAGCATTTTTGACCACATGAGGGGGACCAACACAATGTTAGGCAGGTGGTCATATTGTTATGCCTGATCAGTGTATGAAGTCCACTGTAACTCTTTCTTAAACTTTCAGTTAATCTCAGTTTTGTCAGTGTCATCACATTCCCTAAATATTATCACATGATATCAGGCAGCTGTATAGGGAAGGAGATAATAGTCCTGTCTCTGTTAAAAGAGCCTCTCCAACATCAGATGTGATTTCCACCCCCCTCTTGATCTTTCTCTAGTTGTCAACTAGATTGATGACCTTTGACCTCAGTGGATGCTCACAGTGAGTTTGGGTGTTCACAGACAGCTGATGTTGTCTGTTTCTGCTGATGTGGTGTTCTTTACAGTTGTCCCAGTTGATGTCATGATGATGTTATGCATCACTCCAGTCTTTTCCCAGGGAAGATCTCTGCCAGCACGGATCTGAAGGTGTTGAATGGTTTTGTGGTCAGTGATGACTCCTTGTGCCCTGAAGACTCTGCTTCTGACGTCCTGACAGTCTATCCATGTAACAGAGTTCTAAGAGAACTCTGTTACGTCTGCCTTGCTCTTTGGTCAGTAGAGTCCTCTAGTTAATATAGCGGAAAAATATAATTTTTAGTCAGCCTGATACAAAGAAGGATTCAGTTCAAATGTTTTTGATTTTTTCTCATAATTTTACAGTTTTTGGTTCATAAAATATGATATTACTTTGAAAATATTCCAACATTTTACTGGTATTTAACAACAACAATAACAATAATAACACTAATAACTTTATTTGTATAGCAACTTTTGAAAACAAAGTTACGAAGGGCGTTCTAAAAAACAGATGTCAAATTAGACAATTAATACAATTAACTTTAAAAAAGTAAATAAGAACCCATATGTGCATAGAAAAAAGATAAAATAGTTACAGCAAATGCCATAGGTTAAGAACAAGCCATACGGGAAAAAAAGTAAATGTTTACAAGAGATTTAAAAGAGGATACTGAGGTCGCCTGCAGGCGACCTCCAGGCAGGGAGTTCCTCAGCTTAAGGGCCTGAATGGCAAATATGCTGATGTTGCCCTAAAAATGATGACTGTATTATCTATTGTTTATTACTTAGGAGGATTTTCTCCAAATGCAACATACATCAGAGCCAGCAGCACTATGAGACACAAAATGGTTCAGGCTGAGGATAAAGCACCCAAACACAAACTGAGCAATGTTGTATATACAGTCTGATGCAGCAAGGAGTGAACAGACCTATATATAAGGGAGTGTGGCACAATACAGAAGAGCCAGCTGCTTAGGACAAGGCTTAGCAGTCCACCAGCATCTACAGGATGATGGACACTCCTTTAAGGAAAGCAAGACTCATATTCTGGACAGAGACGACAGGTGATTTGAGAGAGGGGTCTACAACAAAGGGCATCTATGACACCACTTTTCAGGTACTTATAAAGCAGTCCTGAGATTCCTGCCACCACCATTTACACCTCGACAAATCCCTCCCCAGGCAGTTTCACAACCACTCACACCACCATGTGACTGCCCCTGAATGGGCAACTAGATATGTAATTTGAAGGTAAAAATAAACCACCGTTCAAGTTTGATCTGAAAAAGCCACTTGGATGAAACGTCTTCAAGAACCAAAAAGAGACGTCTTGCCTTAGGATTACCGTGAACTGGATTACTGAGAATCTACACATACATATTGTCTGTTAGGATTTTTTTTTATTTCCCAACATTGGTGCTCATGCTGAATTTATGCTGTGTATGGGGTGCTTCAGAAATTTGAATACTTTGATTAAAAAAAAAGCACTTCTGAGGGTGTGTACTCTCAGCTCAAAGCTCCTCTCTAGAGTAAATATTATTTTATTTTATTATTTTATGCTGAAAAACTGCCTATCCTGAACTGTGTCAGAGGCTCAGGAATCATTTACAATTTACCCACATTGCAGCTGATGAAGGTTATTGGACACTTTCTTAATGAAACACGTAGCTCCTCTGTGTGTGCGCTCTATGGATACACATCATGCAGAAAAAGCACACACATGCTGATAGAGGGCAGGGGTCGGGGGTCTAAATGGCATGCCCATGACTCCTGTGGGTTTTGACATTGCAGCAGAGTGTTTTAACGCTCTTGGCATCTGTATATGATGAAAACAATTGACTGCAAGGGCTGAAGTGCGTGGGCACACATGCAGACTAACTGGATTGCCCTTGATGCGGTGCGACATGAGTCAGTGGTCAGGCTTCCCTTTGTTGCTTTGCAATGTGATCTGGAGGTTTGAAATTCATTTTGTGCAGTGGTTGGTTTAAAAACGATAATGGAACATGTTTTACAGTCAAAGAATCTTCTTAAATTATGTTGTATAACAGCTATATGCTGTCTTGCTTTTTTAGCAATGCTGAATACAATAAAAATGTTCCCACAGAAAATGGGCAAGTGGGCCATTATATGTGCCAAAGGAATACTTCCCTTTTGTATGCCATTTTCTTATACAAATAGAAAGTCTTTGCTTTTTAATATGAAAGCCTCACTTTATGTGCAACAAAGGAAGCAATACCAATGTGAACTAGATGTGCTCACCTCCTATTATGGATGCATAATCCTCAAAGTTTCTTCTTTGCAGCATAGTGATAGAAAAATGTAGAAGACTGGAGCTCAGCAGGCAATCATTAGGAGGCACTTTAACATTCATCAATTCTGAACAAGGACTAGGTGACAATTATCTGCTCAAAAACATTGATTTAAAAAAAAAAATCTGCCTGTCCTAATGAGCAAGCTCTCTCTAGGGGTTTTGACAGCAGTTGTGACATGAGGCCTGAAGACCTGGGGGCAATCTGCCAATTTAATACCAGGAGCGAAACACAAATGGTCCTGCTACACTCTAACCATGTGCCCAGGTTTCTTGTCTGGAGTGCTGACAACTTCACCCAGTTTTTTATGTCCCATTCGCCTTCTTCACCCACCATGCCACAACACTCAAATTCTTTAATGACGCTGCCAGTTTCATTTTTGTTCTCAGTCTCACTTCCAGGACATAACTTCTATATTCATTGTATCTTTGTGTTTTCAGCCATGGTATCAGCTCTTGACATCAGTCTGTCAAGAGATTGGTTCGCCACTTTAGTTCAGACTAAATGATCTCATCAACTTGGTAATCCTCTGTAGTTTTAAAATGTCTCAATAACAAGTTTATGAAATTCCATCATAATTGGAACATCTATGATGTTTGCATTTGTTGTTTTCTCCATCTGTTAATCTTTTTCGATTTGCTTTTTTAAAGGCAGCAAATCCCCCCCTACCCCCAGATTGCAATAGTGAAACATTTTTAGAGGCCTGTGAAATTATCCAGTGAATCACAAAAAGCCCACAAAGATAGGCTCAAGGTCTTACAATAATAATGACAAAACAGAACTATTAACGCCCATAAAGCTGCTGAAGAATCTGTAAAATCTCTTTGAAATCTCAATAAAGTAACCTGCTGTGTGACTCACAGATTTCTGTCTATTGCTTCATCCCTGAAACTGACATTTGCTTGACATTTCAGCCTTTGAATAGCTTTTGCATTCATCTTCAGTGGCAAAAAAAGTAAATGAGATCTTGAGACAGACGCTATTTTTTTGTTTTTTTGTCATATTTAAATTGTTGCCTTTCAAGCGTTTGGTGGCACAAAAAAAAGACAGGAAAGAAACAGTTAAGTCTAAACATATATATGTGGATCAATAGAGAGGAAACATGTGTGAGTGTTTTACCTCCAGTGGGATCGACAGCGATGCAGGAAGGTGTCAGCATTGTCTCATGGTGGAGCAGCTTGAAAACAAACCTGAGAAATGTCAAGTCTCTGTCAGAGTTGCATGAAGCAGAAGGACTGTCAGCACTTTAGCTCAGTAAAGATAACATGCAGGAACACTGAATAAAAGATGGAACATGCAATATCTTATTTTTTTCCGTCCTCACCTGACAGCACCTCCAAAACAATCCACTGCTGGCGTCCCTTGAAGCTCAAGAATAAAGTTTGAATGCACAAAAATATGGTGTTTGAGGACCTGCTGCACATTCTGAAATATCAGTGCAGACCCAGTTTTTTTAAAATTTATTTATTTATTTAATAGTTTAAAGTGAGTGTAGGGATACATATATATTTTAAAGGAAAGACTATGTAACATGTAACCTAAATAACAATATGTGCTGTGAAATTTGCCAGCATTTTAGCAGTGTTTCTGAACAGGTTTATTTTATGAGAATAAACCTCATTTAGAATGAGATAAGAATTTAGTCCATAACTACTTCAGATTACAGGAAAACCAGGATCATAGGTGCTGAAATATTCTAAATGTGATATCTGGATGATTAAAATTGGCTGACTTTGAAGATACATATACACCGATCAATACAGAATATTCTATTCTGTTTATAACATTATGACCACCTGCCTGCAAAATCTAAGGTTTTCCATCAGAACACCACATAGTACCAATATGATCAATGTTATTCACTTCACCTGTCAGTGGTCAGAATGTTGTGGCTGATCGGTATATATGTGTAATACATCCAAGTTACTCATAAAAGATAAGTTTATTTCATTTCATTCAAATATTGCTTTAGTTTTCATCCCAAATCCAGAGAACTGTTGATAAAACAACCTTTTTTTCAAAGTACTGCATCACAGATTGTAACTTAGCAAGACCAAAGCTGAATTATTAACTAAACAAGACACAGAGGCCCCATGCTTTTACTCCATGTCAGTCCTGTCAAAGTAATTTGATTATTCACATTTTTGTTGAAATTTTGCACCACTGATGTACAAACTCTGATGATGCTAACTGACCTCTGTCCAAGTTTAAGCTAAATTCAACACTTTAGTGCTGTAATTATATAGTAAATAAATACACAAACTATCACATATCACTGATCTGTTTCTGTGGCTGCTTGGGACATGGAAGGAAATCTTAAAGATTTGTTTTCTTTAATGATAGTCTAGATTTCTGTTAGGGTTTAAAAATGTATCAAATGCCAGAAAAATATTGAAATATGCAATCCGTACTCCCTGAGATCCAAGGCAACATATTTTAACAGCCAAGAACATGTGAAATTTAAGTTTAGTGTCAAAGAAAAAAAGTTTAAAAAGTAAGTCTTTTTAGTTGTTGGTTGCATATCAAAACTGCTGCTATTAATTTTATGTCAATCATTTAACTGATTAATTTAAAAAAAAATTTCAGCTCTGGAATGGGGGCTGCATTATTTATGGGTGTCTGGGGGCTTAATAAAACTGGTCAAACAAGATTTTTTTTTTTTACCCAGGGTTCCTCTAGGTGGTTAACTTTGTCCTGAATAGATCTGTTGTATAGGACTAGATGTTGATATCCCTTCTTGCACACATGAGACACCTACTAAGACTCTGTGGGATGGTCAAGTGAGTGAGGGCATCCTCTGGGTTATCAAGTGGGCGCCCTCTTTCCTAGGTGTTTCGCTGATAGGCCCACGACACCTCCAAAGGGTTCCGCAAAGAATCCCAGCATCCCAGGTTCACCCCCTAGATGTCATCTGCTCACTTGAAGGCCTAGGTGGAGTCCTTCCTTTTCATCCACAGCCACTGACTTCCTTTTCAGCAGCTCTGGAGAGGTCCTTGATCACCTGCCGGTGCTTTCCTGTGTACTCCGATCTCCCAGAGAAGCCTGGATGTCGAGGTGGCTACGAACCCTCTGCAGCCATACTTCAATTGATCGGACCTTCACCTTCCAGTCCTTTTCGTTGTTGCTGTATTTTTTCTTTCATTATTGTTGGGTTTATTACAATTTCTTACTATGTTTCTTACTGTCAAGTCGGTACAAAATCTGTACAAATTTACTTAAGATTAACATATTATAATAAAAACCCTATAATTTTATATATAATACAAATTAGCCTGATAAACTTAAATTTTAAGTTTACAACACTGTACACTGACGAGTTTTAAAAAGTTAATACCCTATAAAGTTATTAATAGAAAACCTAACAAATCCAAATATTCCATGAGAGCATATTGAGCATATATCAACATATTGGTGACAGATTACATATAGTAGCCTATGATGTGATTTAATGCTTTAAAAATATTCAACTAAACTAAAATATATTCTAGAAAAATATACATAGCGGCATTTAGAGTGCACAAAAAGTCAGCTCTTAAGTCATTTCTGCCCTAAGTAAAGCAGTATGACAGCCCTGTTACACAGTTTTGAAATACCGGTATTTAAGTCTTCTGTCTGATTTTTGCACATTTTAAAGAGAAGAATTCAGGCCACATGCAGTCGATGGCTTTTAAAATATTTTGGTGCTATAAATTATTTACATCCCAGCATTAAGTATTCAGTAGTCTTTAAATTTCTAAGTTAGGTAGTCAGTTATTCATAAGCTTTCAGTCAATATTTTCCTTCACTCCACAGAAAATAACCATAACTATATCCTGCTGTAAAGTTTCTGTCAATGATGCGCATGCGCTACTGCAGATCACAGAAGAAGAAAGCCAGCCAGTGGCCACTCACTTCCTGTTTACGTTCCACATGTGACGTCACGCTCATAGCGTCTGACAAACACTTTCAAAACCGAAACAGCGGATAACTTGAGAAACAACTCCTCGGCATTCCTGTGACGACTAAGTTCAAGTATATTGTGTCGCTTCTGCACAAAGGAGCATCAGGATAAGAAGACGACCCACTTTTTGAGCTGTCCTACTCATATTTGAGGACCGAAACGCGCTAGCCGGGCTGCTAAGTTGAGCTAACGTTAAGTCAGTAACGATAGCCGGGGTGCTAGCTAGCTAACGAGTTAGCCACAGAAACTCAACAGAACTTCATCATTTCCACTGTGTGCCCGACATCTGTCAGCATGGAGAATAAATACAACCTCAAGAGTCCGGGTAAGCTCATTTTCAAATGTTGTCTGGTTCTTAAACCGTCAGTGAGTATGCTAACAATACCGCCACAGCTGAAACCCACCATTTTACTGTTGACATTTATTAAATAGTGTATAAACAATGTGAACAGCCTCCTGTCAGACTGATATTACTACACTGACAAGTATACTTACTCTTTTTCTTAATATTCGTTGGCTTCTACCAGTTGTGGAAATACTTAGCTATTTAGTATTCAGGGCAAAATCATCTGTACTCCTTCACTTTCTATTGGAAATTACATTGACACAGCTCTCTTCCTGGGCTGAAGGAGTTACGCTTTGATTAGGACACGTCTTCATGAGTCGTCTGCCTGTACAGTCATGGGAATTTATAATCAACGTTATCATCTGCTTTTAGGTTTTTAGTCTGTTTTTAGTTGACACAATAAGCAGAGGACTAGTTAAGAGAAAATTATCTAACAGAGGCAAGCCAAATGATAATTGTAGTGATTTGCAAAGGCACTCAATGACAAATGCTGTCAATGGGTTATTTTCCCAGCAACAAGTGAGTCACAGCCGTTATTAAAACTCCATTTCACAGGAGAATGCTGATACTTAGGGATTAGTTTAACGCTGCTGTTGGCCATGTGTAACCACTATAATACTATCAGGCTGCATTTTTGCACTGTTGCCTCTGCAGGTTATTTAAATTGTCATTTTTATTTACCTTTATTGTCATTTTGTAAGGGGGTTGTGTTTGAAAGTAAAATTAATGTTTTTTAATGTAACTAACTATGGCGTAACAGTTTAGTTAGAAGGCTGGTTTGTTATACAATGCAGTGTTGGCACCAATGCAAGACTTCTTTGCCGAAATAAAAAAAATGTCCAAATTTAAAGTTGGCACAGGACAACAGTAACTTGACGATAGGCACAATCCTGAAGTAATTTTTTCTACTCAAAAAGACAAACAAAATCTGTTGATGATTTCTTCTGTTAATTAATTAATTATTACTTTGTAAAATATCAGTAAATAGTTTCGAAATGGTGTTATAATGTTGCACAGCTCATTGTGTTTTATGCACGTTGCTTATTATGTTTGACCAAAAGTCTAAACCTCAAAGATATTCAGTTTATTCTCATACATGGCAAAAAAGCAAAAAGCCATCAGTTTAGGAAGTTGGAACCAGAGACTTGGTTTGGAATTTTTGCTTGACAGATTACTAAAGGTGAATTCCTAATTGAATAATTGTTGTATATAAATCAAAGCATTCTAGATGATAAAAATAAACTGTATAGGAAGCGTATGTGTATTACTACTACAATGTAGATAATAGAAAGAGCTGTTTCTCTTGTATCACTTTGTTAAAGTTGTACAGAAAGTTGCTTCTAAATTTGAAACTTTCTAAGTAGTGCTGAACAATTTTGCCGTTCGACCAAAAATAAAGGATAAAACTGGAATGAAGTACATAAAAAATCATTACACTGCATGTAGAAAAGCAAATAAGTAATAGCAAAAGTGAATGAGTTTGAGGCATACAGTCATAATTGTAAACTATGTCAGAGTCATTATGATCAAGTTTTTGGAGAACTCAGGTTATATATTTGTGCAGATCAAGATCATCATTTTACAGAAACCCAGATAATACTACCTGGAGCACTACAATACAACCTGTGTGAGTGTGGCATGTAAACTCCCTTCTCAGGTTTCTGATCACTGTGTTATTTTATCGGTCAGCAGCTTTAGTCACATTATGGTCAACAATGTGATAATGATGTATGAAGTAATAAAAGTGAAAGTGTTCAACTGGTAATTCAGACTTTTTATTAGTGGAAATCAAACAGAGCAGTGAAATACTTCGATAAGTAAGGTAAACTGTCTGGCTCCATCCTGAACTGCAAAGATAACTCAGTACAGAACCAGCAGCTGAGAAATAAAAAAATAACAGATGCATCAGTGTCTCTTGTAAAATCTGATCTACTTCTGTAATAATACTGTTAGGCTCCTGTAAACAGACAGTGAGCTAAATAACCTAGCTTTTCTTTATGAGACGTGTGAATGATATTTAATTGGTGTCCAGCGTTTAGAGAGCAGTTATTATTAAACCAAACAGTCAGTTTTTGTAAATGGTATTGTAACAGTTTACATACAGTGTATTCATTTGTTTGTTTGTGGTTGCTAGCTGGTGTGTAAGTGAATGAATATGCACATGACTTTGTGTTTATTGACACGTGGATGCACTTGTGTATTCCACAATGTTACAGACCTGTGTGACCAACTCAGTTTAAGGCCTGGAACATGAATACAAACATGACATGTCACAGTTGTGTGAATATCCAGATTATTTTAGTCTGTTTATGTCATATGTAAGTGTAATGGAGTATAGCATTTACACACATTCACAGCTGCTTTCTTCATCAACATGCAGCTGTTACCTGTTTGAAACTGAGAATTTGAGTGTTGAGCACGCACGAAAATGAAAACAAAAGGCTACTGAAAACTAAATGCAATGAATTCATGCCACGTTTCACAAAGTCCTCAAGTGCATATCATGTAAGCCTAATGTTTGCTCTCTTGGTGCACAGCTCCTGTGCCAAGGACACACACACACACACACGCACACACACATGCAGGTGTTCAGTACCCACAGGCATAAATGATTTGTTTAGAGCCACTGGACTGGAACTTTTCTATTCTGTTTTCTCATTCAGAGTTTCAGAGCTCATCCCAATAGAATGTTTGATACTCAACTTAAAACCATCATGGGCCGATCCTTAACTGATCATACACCAAGGCAAAAATAATACAGAGTTAATTAGTAAGTCTCATTACAATCAAAATGAAACCTTAGAAGTTTTTGGAATAAAGGATAACACATTCTGTTAATTTTGGCACACTCATGGCTACGTGCATACCCTTAGGTAAATTGTGAAAGTAGTAACAAAGTTATAATAATGTTTGTAGTTGCATATGCTTTGAAATCATAGTATTTGTATATCTCCAGTTAGGTGAGGCTATGAGGTTAAAAAGTCAGTCACTGGTCTACAGGAATTGAAGCACATACAGTATGTCAGCTAGCTGTGAGGCAGTAGTTTATTACTTTTTTAACCTCTTTTTTAAATTTTTTTTTTAAAGTCAGTTCTGTTTTGCATTTCCAGGATCAATGTTTGCCTCTGTTTCATTTATATTTTGATCAATAAAAGTAACTTTTTTTCTTGTTCTTCATCCTCTTTAACATTTTCCATCATCTGTTTAAATATATAGAATGGTAGTACTACAAGCAGCATTAGCATGCAGGATATCTCCATAATTCAATATACTGATAGTACAGTGGATAATACCAGATTTTTTCCCCTTTAAACAAGCTCAGTTGTGGTATTAGATTCCAATATATGTGTTGAACATGTGCTTTGTGGATGTCTGATACCTAGTTGTATTTATTGTGCTGTGCTGTATCGTTTGAAACTCTGTTTATAGCATAAATAGGAGTGGGAACATCAAAGCTTCACGGTCTGTTAAAATGCATACATTTAGTCTTTTTGGAGTAGGAAAGCAGTGGAGACTGCTACCTGGAGAAGGCTTGTGCACATATTTTTCAGACTTCAAAGAATTACACTTTAGAAGGCTTTGAAGAGCACTAGAAAGTTAGTCTGCAAAAAGTGAAGACCGAGACACATCATTATCTCACAAGTGAGCATATGTATAGAGCTGGAATAGCCAGTCAGAGACAAGTATTCAACCTCAGTCTGGTACCATAATAACAATTAACAAAATGGTAATTGAAAATTTAAATTGATAAAAGCGTTGCAAACACTATTTAATTTGTGTTTGGTGATAGCAGCCTACTGTTATGGTGAGCTAAAACCACCATAAACAGTATGACCATTACTGTTTATCAGTACAGACTGATTTGTATGCCATGTAACAGAGTGCTATGAGCATCAGACTTTCAGAGTGTGACTTAAAATTTGTAAAATCCAATTAAACGTTTTTATTGGTTGCACCGGTGCACCTGACATTTGACAGCTGTGTTTGTATGTTTGTAGCATATTTTTCTTTTATTCTCACCCACATTTTGTGTTATATAGCAGATTGGAAATCATCTGCTCTGTGAGTTGCTGCTCTGTGATTCCTTTACTCCTCTCTGCTGCTCTGGGCAAAGTGAGGTTGCATTAGCTGATGTTTTGAACTGTGCCCTGTGCTTTGACTGACAGGTGTTTCTATAGTTTGTGGCTGATCTGTCAGTTTAAGGAACTGCAGAATACAATAGAATAGAAATACGTTATTAATCCCCGAGGGGAAATTTGGACGTGACAGCAGAAAGAGTAAAGTTACCACCACCATAAATACAGATAAATAAGCGATTTACAAATGTTTAAGTGTTTAATAAGCAATTTGCAAATGTAAAGGTGTTTAATGTGTGCTGCAAATAATGTGCAAGAGTGCAGGAGTAAAGAAAAAGTGTGCAAAAGGCAATCTGAAATGACAGAACCAGATGAATGTAAACAGAAACAGATGCTACAAGGCGGAGAGGCCTGAGAGCTCTCTGCCAGCCAGTGGTGATGTTTTGAATGTTTGGTGTTCTATTCAGCTTTACTATATTTTGTGTGAAAGTGGAATACTGCATACATTAGTGACATTTGTTCATGCCAATTTAGCCGTTTTTAACTTAATGCCTAATACTGAAAAAGTGTGTCTTTTTTCTTTCTTTTTTTGCAAGTTATTAGTCTTTTATGCTCTTTTTTTGGTGTTACATTCTGGTAATAGTGTTTACTTATATTTGCAGACTTTTAGTGCTCTGGCTATTTCCTGCTGTCACACAATATTATTCCATCTCCCATCTGATATGTTAGTTGTAAACACAGCACATTGTTACATTTGCGTGGACAAAGCCATTGGCCCCCAGTAATTATCCATGCATTGTTGACCAGTCAGTAATAAACACACCACTAACCATTACTACTAGTTCCACACCCACTGCCCCTTCATATTCTCAGCCCCTTTGTACCACTGTCCTGTGTGAGAGAAGCTGGAGCTTATTACAGTATGAGTTTTTGTTATCATTTGTTATTGTTAGAATAAAAAAAAAATCACCTCCAAGAGATCACAATGTGTCACTTCATGCTTTTCATAAGACACAACACTTGGGTGCACTTAATTACAAAAAAATTAGGTGCAAAAGTGCAACCAATTTTTAAATTTAGTCTGGTTTCCTGATTAGTATTGAGGTGGATGTTGCAGATGAATGGGGTGATGTACTGAATTTTGCAAAATGTGAAAAATACCTAAATTGAGATTTGCAGATTTTGTTTTTAAAACTAAAAATAATGAGTAAATAAACCTTGAAACTTTGTGCAGCAGACTAAGTTTATTCAGGCAGGGTTTTCTCATATGTCTCAAAATGCACTACAAGCCGAGGTGTTTTAAGTTACATGACCTCGAATTATGCATAACTGTAGCTGCAGATTAATTTCCTCAGTCACATTACGTGGTCCACTCTCAGGTTACATCAAACATCAATAGCAAACCCTGTATCTGTCGTCATGCCTCCCCTAAAATGTTTTTGTATTGAATTGCCCCGGTCTGGGGTGCATTTTTTGGCAGCACAAATGCTAGATATGTGATGAATGTAGGTTACTTTATAATTCGGTAATGCAGATTATTGACAGGCAGGGTATAAGAGGACACGTACCCTCTGACGCATGCAAGAAAAGAGAGAGAGGGAGAGGGAGAGGGGGAAGGGGAAGGGACCAGTAATCCCAGCTGAGCCTATTGCATGCAATGTTTCTGTAAGGTGGGGTTTTCAGAACTTAGCTGGAGTGCAGCCAAGCTACGTTTTGACCCGACCCGTCAAAACTAGTAAAATTTTCTGATAAACTTACCCAAACTTGATCCCACCTACTCTGCCAGGTGTCTCCCCATGACCTCAACGCTAATACCTGTGCTTCCTCTTTATTCCTCGCCATGGTGTGAGAAACCCTGACCTCATGCGTAATAATTCAGTTGATGTACATGCACTATCAATCTCACTTGTATGGCAAATGCAGTTTGTGTATTGTGGCTCTCTCTGTCACTGTTGTGGGTTTGTCTGAATGAAGCCCTGAGGGCGATTAATGTTAAAGTGACCTATGTCGTAATGACAGAATGCTGCCACTTTAATAGTTTAATGAATGTTGTGTGTCCGACGTCTGAAAAGGGCTTAACTTAGCACGATTCTTCTTGTCACATTGCAGAGGAAAGGTTTCTCCACTGACACCTTCAATTAGCCTGCTGGGAAATTTGTGTTAGCATTCCTGGGAATGTTAACAGGCTGGAGAAGAAAAAAGAAATTTCAAAATAACGTACACTGACAATGCCCTTGACAGAAAACCTTGAGGTTGCCAACCGTCTCCACGTTGGCTCCTGGCTGGTCTTTTATTTTTCTTTGCACGTTCCCGATGGTCCTATTCACAGCACTGTGTGAAATATTTTGGATTTGACTGACTGTTGCTAGACATTGTCTGGAGTGTAAAATTTACTTTATCCCATCCTTCTCTACTGTACCTTATCATACCCCACAGTTCCACTATATTCAAGCGCTGACTCAAAGGGTAGGATTAGCTCTCTTTCATACTCCTGGTTTTACCTTTTAGCTGAATGTTGTGGAAGCAGCGACGGAAATAGAAGAACAATAAAAGGTGGTCTGACTTTGGAGGAATTTTTTTTTTTTCGTACTTCCCTTCTCTGTGTCTTTCACATCTTTGGTGTTGGCTTGTTATTATGCAATAGTGTCTCCTCTCTCCCCTCTGGACCTGCTATGAATCATTCCCAGTGGCAAACACTCAAAATGTGTGTTACATAAGATGATTTGGCGTACAAGGATTATCACCCCACCGCCTTGGGCCAGTGACCGGACCTCTGCGAACCCAGCAGAGGCCAGAGGCACTTGTGTGAGAAAGGGCTTTTCCTTGTCATCTTTGCTTACTGTTAATGGAAGGAAAAGCCAAAAATGGGCATGGGATATGAAACTCAGTGGGGGATATGGAGCACTGGAGCTGCTGTCACAGTGCATCCAGGCACTGGCAGGGACAGTGTTGTTCAGAGGATGCTCTGCTGAGATCTGGAATGCCTTCCCCTCCCCTCTGCTGTTTCAGCTCAGCATCCCTAGGAATTACAGCACATTTGTGATGATGGAGTCCAGTGTCAGTATTTAGGGTCAACGCCGGAAGTACTGTCACCTCTATGTAGTGAAGCAGAAAGTAAGGGTATGGAGATCTGACTAGTCAATGGACCACTGGCTTTATTTCATTTTATTATTTAAGTTTTAGGTTTGCTCAGATCTTAAAAGGATATCCTCCTGATCTAATCACTTCACCCATGCATGAGTACTTTTTCCTGTTTTTGCTTAAAAGTCAAAACTGAACTGACTGTTTTGTAACATTTTCAGGGTTTTTACCACACTATCATAGGCTTTGTGTTCAAACACATCTATTGTAAAGCCATGTGAGCATCATTGGTAGCTTTGAAAAGTATCTTAACTTACAAGTAGCTGGGTTCTTCTTGTTGAGACACAGTACTGGAAAATGGTGACAAATAAAGCAATCATTTGTATAGGGGATTGTTGCAGCAATGTACCTGAATTAATAGAATGTAGTCACTATATAAATTATGTGTCATGTTTTATGCACTATAGTCTTATGAACATGGTGATATGAACTAAAATTATATTATCTATGATTAGTTTGTAATGCCCGGGGTGTCAACTCTTTCTGTGGCCACTGGCTTTCAAACTTTTCGCAAAGTTTTGTAAGTGCTGTTACTGTGAGTGGGACAGTCAGCCCAACTTCATTAGACATGCAAGACCAAAACACAGGTCCAATCCATCTCAGAACATTATCCTCAAAGCTTCACAAAATTTTAACTAGTGTTCGCTAACAACAAAGCATGTGTCCAAATGATTGATTTTTCAATTAGGAATTGCAAGGCCTTTTTTCCTGACTGTAGGGATAGTCCCATTGAAACTTCTTCAATAGATGCCAAATAGACAGCAGTAAATGTAACCTTCCTGAGAGGCCTGACTTCTTGTGATAGTGGCAAATGCACATTTATATTGTGCTCACACCCCTTTAATTAATATTCATCTATCATAAAGTGCAGCTGAATTCAGAATATCCCTAGCCCACAGCCCACAGTTACAGAGAACCATCTGTTCTTTCCGACGACTATTGAGTCAGGCAGCCACCAGTGCCCTCTTCTCCTGCACTTCAAGAATGAAAAATAATCACATAGTTTGTTTGATTACTTTGGCAGACCTTGGAGCAGCTGACTCCCTTGACTAAGTAACCAGTTGGTATGTGTGAGTGCCTACTACAACATAAAGTAACACTGAGAAAATACTGCCAAGGTGTCTGGCAATAGTCTGGTATAGCTTGCGTCACGACACACCTGAAGTTTTGATGTTGATTGATAGGTTTGATGTTTAAAGCTACCAGTATGTTTTTTTTCCCTTCATGCCCATCACAAAACCATGAAAACACCTTCCCTTTTTCTTTTTTATTAAACTGATACATGGAGTCTCTATTCATGTCATGCGTTATGATGCAAGTCATGATACAAGCAGCTGGAGTAACAGACAAGTGGCCAAGCTTCAGGAAGGTGGTGAGCACCGGTGGGGATACTTAACTCCATGTTTTGCATTAATTTGCGTTCAGATCTGATGATACAAGTGAGCCAGTCTACCCGAGTGGACTGTGTGCACTGTTTTTGACCAGAAAGTTACACATCAAATCATTATTGTTCAAGGTGACCCTCAAATGCCTCTGTATATGTGCTGCTGTTCTTATTGTGTGACAGTCATACTCAACAATCACAAGTGCTATGCTTATTTGTGTAGTAGTCAGGGTTACGAAAACAGTAGTGTACCAACAAACATGTGGAACCCCACTCTACTTTAACACTTTTGGTACGTAAAAATGGCTTGTGCTGAGCCATAAGCAACATTTGGCGATTTAGTCCCAAAGAAAAATAGCATTACAGTGATGTTGCTGTATTTTGGGTTTGAGACAACAGATGTGCACAAAAAAAGTGTTGTACAAGGCGTATTGTGAAAGAGTTACCACATCATGAGGCAGCCACTCAAACTTAAATCAGCACCTGTAAAAGCAGGCAGCAATATGATGTGTATGGCCAAAATGTGTATGGCTCTAGCATAGTCTCAAAGTACTATTTCATCATTCATCAGTCATCTGTGAATGTTACTCCATCAGAAAAGGGCTCATAACGGCACGTTTAGGTAACAGTTGACATTAAATACGCCTCGCAAAGACATGGTTTCTATTATTGATGGGTTTTAAAGACTCTGTGTTGGATAGATGACATGCAGTTTCCACCCTCAGTTAAGTTGCCCTCCCAGAACTGTATGGGGAACATAGGGGAAAAAAAGCTGAAAGATGCAGAGTACACACCACAACAACCAATTTGTGGTCAGACAGGACAACAAGTGTTATTGTACCTTTTATAAATGACTTCTAAAGTCACTGCCTGCAAATGGCATACTTTCCCAATGACCATATGGCATACAAGATTGCAAATGGACTAAAGGAGTGTTTGCCTAGCTGGTGTCTGAAAGAATATTGCTAGACGTGTATCACCGCTGATGCATCAAACGTTGACGTGGAACTGAATCAGTGGACAAGGTAAGTGAAGGCTTCTGTCTTTTTCTCTCCCTACCTGTCTATGTGCATTTAGTTATGTTTTGCTTGTGTCTTTAGTATTGGGTTTGCCTTTTATTCTCTTAGATACTATTTAAAAATACTTTGAGATGCCTTGTTTGTATGATAAGTTCAACATAAATTAGGATGATGATGATGATGATGATTATTATTATTTCTATGAATACCCAGCTTTATCATTTATGTGTTTTATTATTATTGTTTATTGTATTGTTTTCTGTGGTGCACTTTGTACTCTTGCTAGAAATGTACTATACAAGTAAACTTCGTCTTTACTTTTGGTATTGTTGTTCTTATATTTTCCATTGTCACTTTTGCTGTTTGTACAGAATTCACATTTTTTCATGATTTTTTTCAGACTTTGTAAACAGTTGGTTGGCCATTTGTTGCACAGTTGGAAAAAAAAGACCTCTGTGATTGCAGCCCAGCAAGAGTTCAATCTGTTGGCGTGCTCGTTGATTACAGTGTCCAACAAGATGGGGCTCAAGACAGAGGATGATTGGGAGGCTGTTGGAGCAGACCATGGCTTTGTCTCCGGTTCTGTCTTAAGACAGGGAAACATGTCTCCTGTTCCCCACTTGACAGGGCATAATAGTCCTTGAATCAGTCAGGAACGCCCTGCATCCCCTCCAGGATTTTACAGATGCCCTCTCTGGCAAAGCGTTAATAAGCGTGTCATACCTAAAGCCTGTCCTGCATCTCCTGAGAGCATCAACTCTGGCTGGAAATGGGAAGGAGACAGACCTTACCGAGGCAATAACATCAAGAGCCCTTGACTGCATGGAAGACCCGGCCACAGAGCAGCTTCTGGACAACACTTGATCCCTTAAACCAAGATTCAAGATTAACTACATAAATGTAGAGAATGTCCCAGACATCAAGGGAAAGGTGAAGACTGAAATAATACAGATGGCACGAAAGGTAACTTATCTTCTTTTTATTTGCAATTCAGGGAATCCAAAATGCCACATTACACACATCATTTTAGGTATTGTATTTTAATGGTATTGAAAGGCAGTGTCTTTAAAATATACATAAAATGCTCAATTGCTCAAAATTACATCATGCGTCAAAAGTCATACAGCTCTCATCTCTGTGTTTTTCAGTAGAAAAGGGCTCGTGTCAGCACCACAGGCACTGTGCTTCAAAGTGCAGCAGAGGCAGTGCCGTCCACTGTGGAAAAAAGAAAGCAGTCCTGAGGCAGCTTCTTTAAGAACAGTGCTGTGCCTCCTCTGCTTCATTTGCTGTGCACTTGGAGGATGCCATGGAAGCTAAGCTGAACATCTACACCATAACGTCTACCATCAATAGAGAGAAAGATCTTTCAGACAGGTGGAATATACGCACTGTTAATTTTCTAACGCTAAGCAAACTGGCTCGCAGACTCCTGTGCATACCAACTACTAGTTTACCATCAGTGTGAGTGTTTAGTGGGGGCAATGTAATCCTATGTCAGTGTTCTTGTCTGAAACTAGTAATGTACTACTTTATCCTGTTTGGTGACAGTCTTTGAAAAAGTTAAATGAAGAAACTAAAAGAAATGTTTTAGTTGAATGTGCAATATTTTTGATATTTTGTGTAATATGTCTATCCCTGTTTCTGTTATTATATAGGGTGGTTGCCTTTTTTGCTAAGTTCTCTGTGGTTTTGAAATTTGTAATTATAGATTAAATGCTGCATTTCAGTAAATATGTTCTAATGACTGCGATGCAACTTCTGAGCCATAAGTAAACGAGCTAGCTATTGTTTGTCAGAGACTGTTTACAGAAAGGTCTTATTATTTTCTTGCTGGAATTTCTTTTATTATTTTTATGCGTTTTGACTTAGCACTTTAACACTTCATGTTATAATTGTTTGACGTTCAGTTGTTCTTTGTTCGATGCCAATTAAAGAAAATGCATTAAATACTTATTGGAAGCAATTCACATCTTGAAGTTGTCATTGTTGAATTAGAATACAGAGTAGTTACTATTTTGATAGTGTCTTATGTAGTAATGCTTCATCACATGTTTTAAATCTATTACACAATGAATGTTGACCTGAAGCTTGACTTTGGCAAGCTTTTTCTTATTTCTAAAAGCCTCTTTTTTTTGTTTATACAGACTAATCTCCGACAGGATTACCCTTATCTGAACATTCATGTTTTTGCCCAAAAAGTGTGTCTCTTCCGTCTAGTTTTATGTCCTGCTTTCTGAATCAGAATCAGAATTGGAATCAGAGTCAGCTTTATTGGCCAAGTTTGTACACAGAAACAAGGAATTTGACTCTTGTGTATCTTTGCTCTCTATGTACAGAATTAGACAAAAAAACCCAAAAAACTGAGTACTAAAAAGATAAAAATGAAGATAAAAAATAATTAAAATAAAAGCAATATAAATATTACCATAAACATCTATCAATGGCAGAATTTACAGTTTGCGTGCCAAGTGGCTGGGTTATCGAGGTAGTGTGGTACAAGTAGTGCAAATATGCACCAAGTATGGGTTATTGCACAATGGTTCCTGAGTCTCTGTGACTAGTAAGAGTTGATCAGGGTAACAGCCTGGGGGAAGAAACTGTCTCGGTGTGTGGAGGTTTTGGCATACAGTGCTTTGTAATACCTACTGGACGGAAGGATTTTAAAAGTTTTTTTGTGCGGTGTGAGGGGTCTGCAGAGATATCACCTGCCCGCTTGCTAACCCTGGGAAGGTGTGGGTCCTGGAGGAGGGCAGGTCGGCTCCAGTTATCCTCTCTGCAGATCTCATTGTCCTTTGCAGTCTGTGCCTGTCCTGTTTGGTGGCTGATCCAAACCAGAAAGTGATGGAAGTGCAGAGGGCAGACAGCTGATGGCAGTGTAAAAAGTGATCAGCAGCTCCTGTGGCAGGTGAAACTTTTGCACTGAATATTTGTTAGAAAGTTATGTGAAAGTTGGTTATATTACTTTTTACCAAGGCCAAAGTAAAACTGAAGTGAAATAAACGTATTACATCAGGGAAAAATTTAAAAAATCTGGAAGTAGAAGTGACTGCTGATTTGGTCATTTTGTGCTTTCACCAGCATTAAGCTTTATTCACAGAGCAGCATGATTTGAGTCAAAAGCATTTAAATCCAGCAAGACTTGTGTGAGTAATTGGTATTAGGACGCACCATATGCTTCTACAGTGCATAATTGATCAATTAATTTCATTTATTAATATTTTTGCAAATGCTGCCACATTACCAGTACCCCAGTAAAAGATCTGAAGCATTTTAAAGTATGAGAATAGACAGGTTTACAACTGAGGTGCTGTGCTGCTTTAAATGGCAGTTGTGTAATTTAGTGCTCAAATAACCTACTTTCCAAGGATTCTGAAGTCAACTATTAATTGTTAACACAGTGAGTATTTGATTAAGAAAATTGCTCTCTGCTGTGATTGCCAAAGATGTATTTGAAGTACGTGTGCCCATTAAATTGTTTTCAAATGTAAAATGTTCCACTTTCCTCATGTCTTGTTCACAATTCACAATTGATTGAACAGAATATTAATATTAAAACACAATATTGGATGATGTGTCATTATCAGTTTTTGAAATATCAATTTTGGTATCTTACCTAACAAATCCATTGTCAGCGGAGTTCTACTTTGGTGTTGTCATAGCTGTTTAGGCTAAAGCTAAGATCCAACTTATGATGAACCCTAATTGCTTTTTAAGGATAAAATAAGGTTATGTTGCTCCATGGCTGGTTAGACAGTCTGATGGACTTGGACTTGACATTTGGAGATTAAACACTGCCCATTGACATTTGGTCTAGACACCATATATCGTGTTCATAACCTGAGGAACCAAGCTGAATGTGAGTTGAGGTTGATCGTGGCATCAAAGCTGGAGCCTGCCAGCCATTGTCCCAGAAGATACTTGTGAGGAGACACTGAGCTGACTCTCCTGAGTGGCTCATCTCTCACTCTGAAGTGCCTGTCCAGTCCTGATAGCCTATCACACCCCTGAGCACTCCTGAATCCACTCTGCAGGGCACTGATGGATTCCAAAAATGGCAAATCATTTCAAACTGGTCGACAGGAAGATAAAGAGGAATTTAAAACCTGAATGGCTTTTAGCTACAGCTCCCTCAGTCTTCCCATTCCTCTCTACATCCCCTGTTCTCTTTCACTCTTTCTTTTTTACCCCCAGTTTTTCCTAGAATGTTGTGCAAAGATTTTCTTTGGCAAAAAGAAAATACCCCCCAGCTTTCTTATAGGAGGTAGAAAAAAGCTTCTACAGTAAATCAGCATATGCACATACAGTATAGATAACTGTGAGCTGGAAGATGGTATGAATGTTGTTCACAATTGCATGTGGAGTCTGCCTTTTCCACACACTCAGCCCTCCTCCTCGCTGCCATAATGTGGAGCTAAATGCCTCATTTGCTGCTGCTGCTATAGGAATTAGGCCCAGTGATACTGGAATGTACCCAGGCCTGCTGGGTAGGAGTGGAAGAGACAACTACTCCCTGAGCTGTCAGGACAACTTAGGCCGCACATCAAACTAGTTGTCGCTTTTGGCAACTGGCATGTACCATACATTGAAGTACAACTTACTGTAGATAGTACATAACGACGCATATAGGTTTTATCAAGTTTTTCCACTGTGTTGTACTGAATGTTACAGGTTTCCGTAATAGGCATGCAAATAATAGAAAAGTAGGGACAGGGCTCAGTCTGTTCTTTTTCTCTATATAATCATCACAGTCTGAAAAGGCGTGATGGTCAAATTACAAGAGCTGTGATTTAATTGACATAATTGTTAAAAATTGTGCACGCACAAAGACAGAAATTTACATATGCATGTTTTTTGGCAGATTCACAAAGCCATATGTACACCTGAGCCTGTTTTATAAATCTCATGGCTTTCATTTCCACTCCCACAATTATCCACTAATTCATCCCATTTGTCTGGAGACCATCATCACCATAATATCGCCATCATTGTTATCAAACCTCAGAAGAATGACCACTGATCTCTAAAGAGGGCTTCGCACTTCAGGATAAATTGAAAAAGTCATTAATGGGGAAGTAATGGCTCAAATGTAAAGGCAAGGACAATTAAATGTTATTAGTGTCTCTGCATTGCGTTATCTACATGAATATGGAAATAGTTTAGTAAGGTGAAAATACTACATTCATAAATTTAATCATTTAAATGTTGACACTGTTCAGATGTGTTTTTTAAAATAGTTAGTGTGAATTCTGCATTTGCCATCAAAATGGTTTAAAAAAATCATTGTCTTTTACACCCAACAAGCAATATCTGTGCTTGGACAAGTGAAAGGTAAATTTGTTGTCCAAAGTTAATGTAACTTTTTTCTAACTTCACAGTAATTAACAAACTTCTGCTTGGTGTCTGACAAACATGACAGTGTGTAGTTGTTTCTGTTACATCCCTACCTGATTGTGACTGATAAGACCATTTGTTTCTACTTCTTTCAGTGTGTTAAAAAAAATTTATTTTTCCAAACATGCAACCTGCTGCCCTGGTTAATTACCACAAAGAGAATACACAGTGTGATTGATACATCATTATCACCTACAGAGCTCAATCAGACAGGTCCTGATGCGTTTTGTCTTGATATCAATGTGGTTAATGGATGACAAAATAAACAATTCCCTGACTCATTAAATACATGGCCTTTGCTTTGCAAATCAGCGCTCTTGCTATTTCCCCTCTGGCTTAATGTGTTCTTTTTTTCTTTTCATACAAAAGGTGTTGTTTTACCAAGGCTTTCTTAAACTTAATTTTTCATAAACTACTGTTCAAGAACTGGAGTGCAGGTACTCAGGGCAGTCGCGAAACTTTCCACTGACACCCCAATTAGCTTGACATTTAGTTTTTCAGTGAAACATCTCGACCACTGCTGGAGGGATTGCTGTTAAATGTGTTTTTGAGATATCTATGTTTCATTCAGAATTAACTGTTATAAACTTAATTCCCTGACTTTTGATCTAGCACCATCATTAGGCTAAATCTTTAATGCTTTCAAGACTTTAATATTGAAATACCTCTAAAAGTATTGCCAGTACGGTTTTGTTTTGTACCTGCTATGATTAATGTTGGTCAATTAGGGGGTGCTCTGAGAATAAGGTTCTTGCAGTATTTGCATACAGTTTCTTTTTTCCTCTCCAGCTCTTTCTTCCATTGAAGCTTCCTTGTGACTCCTTCTGTCTCGGAGTTATTTTTTAACTGGTGTTGTTTATTTGTTGAAGCAGTAATGTTACGCTGAGCGCATGTGTGAAAGAACTAAAACATCCAACATATGGGCATGAGTGAAAATAGGCTGGTTAGAAAGTCAGAAGATTAAGTCATCAATTTTATTTTACTAATTGGCCAGTCCTTGTCTGGAGGATTTCAACAACTACCTCACAACAGTTTATTCAATTCATTTAGAAACAGGTTGTGTTTGGTATGATGCTTGGTGAAAGACCACCAATACAAGATTGAGTTTTATTAATAGGTAATATTTTTCTCAAATTATTTGTTTAAATTAGGAGAATTGTTTTGCAAATTTTCTAAGGGTCTATGAAAAATATGCAAAGTACGGTTACCGTGACTCCTAGCACACACATAATTACATATTGATTCAGTTTATTCACCAAAACCATTCACTGAATAGAGGTATTTATTGTTTTGAAGAAAATTTCATATGGTGTTTATGACCTATTTAGCCTCCATTATATTACACGCATTTCCATCAGCATAGAACAAGTATTTAAGGTAGTAAATAACTCTGGAAACATGAAATGGAAAACATTTTCAAAAAATGCATCTACAAAGATTAAGACAGAGGCACATAAAACAGCTTTAAAGTTCCACAGCTTTCATTTTCCTCCTCACACTGTCAGCGATGCAACACATGTCCTCTAGTCTTCCCTCCTACTCCATCTTCCTTTGCATTGGCAGCACAGGCACAACACATAAGACCAGCATATCAATCAGCATTTTCAAAGTTTCCCTCCTGGGCGGAATGACATTTTCCACTCCAGTCGCAACAGAAGTATGGCTCTGCAGCTTCCGTCGTAGGTTAAAAACTCATTTCAAAAGGAACCTCACGTCACCGTTCTCCCCCTCTCCTCTTTTCACTCTAATTGCTGTCAAAAATGTTCGGCTTTTTTCTTCTTCCCCTCGGTTTTTATTTTTTTCGTCAAGCACTACCGTCTTCTTCGTCTCATGCATAACAATTCTGTGGCCTCAGGACCATCTTGAGGACAATTTGGTTCAGATACTTGCCCTCCTAGCTACATGCTGCTTGTACTTTCGTAGCCGCAGGAGTTCTAAAGATGATACTCGTGTGTTTGTGCCAAACATTAAAGGTCCCTCTCACAGTGTTGGGGATTTCTTGGCACAAAGCAGAGTTTGTGATGTCCAGGCTCATTTTCATACCTACAGAGACTTTCCGCTGCTTTTATCTTTTATTTTTATTCAGCGTGAGAGACAAAATTTCACAGAGTAGTGTCTGAGCTACATAACCAAAGATGCATCCTTTACTGTTTTTATTGTTTTGTTATTTCATTATACCAAGTTCTCAAAACAGTGGGAACGTTCCTGCGAGACTGTGGAATAGTTCATGCTTTGTATTTTGTATTGATGTGCATTTGTGTAGCTCAGTATCAACATATGTGGTGAAGCTGGTTGCTTAAGTGGATTTTAATGTTTAGTTTAGATATTTGTTAAACCCTATAGTTTTGTGAGCTTTATAAAACGGAGTAGTTTGTGTAAAGTAAACATATTCAGGAAAAAAGAAACCTGCTTGATTTAGTGATGAAGCAGTTTCCCATAATTACTTAAAAGATGAAATTAATGAAATACAATAAATGTTTTTTTTTTCCATTTGCTGATTAAACTGTTTTTTTTAACTGGCATTTAACATTTCCTGCAAAATTGGCTTGGCAACATTAGGTTACTAAGTTATAAATTAAATAGATTCAGTAGCAAAAAATAGTGTTATTCTAATATATACTTAATTTTGTTATTCCATAATTGGCCAGACAAATTATCAGGTGCAGCAAATGACTTGCATTTTCCCACAGTTAATAGTGTCTAACATTATTAATGTCTTCACAGAAAACTTGAGTGTTACAGGTTTGATGTCCAAAATATTTCTGATACCTGATCTACATGGTGGAATGACTTGTTCACTGTCATTAACATGAGTCTAGCTGCTGGAAACAGCTGTTCAGATGAAGCTGATGTCCAAAAATACTGTTGCTCTAATTTTATTAGTCCAGTAAATCTGTCTGCATTTACTGCCACCTCTAAAATGTATTTATTGTCAGAGCAGAGCATTGATACAACCATACAGTGGGAGCAGAAAAATCGGAGATTCAGGCTAAAACTCCAATTCAACGTGTAGTGTTACTTGACAGATCTTGCATATTTTTTAAAAACTGACTCAGTGTCAGCTCTGTTTCGAGCTGCAGGGCCATTCTAACCAGTACCTGAAGCAGTTAGAGACCTAGTTCATCTGCTGCTACGCTCACCGCCATACAGAGCAGAGCCAAAATCCTGTAAAGGCGACTCGTGATGAGATAGCAGGCTATCGTTGCCAGCTGCACTCCGGAATTGTGGAGTTGATATCAAATGCCTGGTTGATGCTTGGAGAGGCAGCTGAATCACATCGAGGATTAGCTTGTTAACAGCAGCTAAACATGTACAATATAACTTCCATATAATGCCATGACCCGACCCTGGATAAGCGGAAGAAAATGAATGGACCTTTAATTATCTGTACAGTTGCTCTGTAAACCAAGTTAAAATCACCCACCTACATATTTGTAAGTGAGACCAGAGATGACACTAGACGCTGAAATCAAAAGCCACAACATTAAAGACGCTTCTCATCATCCCCAAGCAGGTTATTTCATCATTCTGATGAAAACATTGCTCCACTCAGTTCTCTTCTACTTTGGAGTTGTCTTTCACTGAAGTAGACCTCTAAGTTTTCTGGTCATTGTGGGCAGAGTTTTGCATTTAAGACAATGCAGAAATCTTGGCTCTCTTCCTTTTTGTAAAACTTGGATATGAACCATCTGTCAGAGTTTTTGTCATCCAAAATTGCCCAAACTTAAGGTGTATTTTATTTAGTTTTGAGCCAAGATGCTGCAGTAGGCTGTCATATGGAGGTTGAATGTCTTCTTACACAGGATCAGTTTCTCATCTGCTGTCCTGTCTTAATAATTTTAAGCTTGAGTAAGACTGCAAGCCCTCCATGACCTGTGCACGCACAGACTCTATCTCCATCCTCCTTGTGTGTCCAATGAGAGATTACTGTGGTTGGTTCACATCTTCACTGAAGAGTGTCTGTCCTCAGGCAGAATCAGATGGAACACGTGCCCTGAAAGCCGCGTGGTGTCAGGCCATCTCTCTGCTCCACTGCTTCGCTCCCCCCTGCCGCTTGAACATCCTCTCAGCTCGCCTCGCCTTCGTTGCTCTTATTTGCCCTCCCACCCATCCCCACTGCTGCCCCTCGTCCTCTTCTTCTATGTTCATTTCACAGTCTTCTTTTCCAGCTCAACACCCTAGCAGTCTGCGCTCGATTGGATTCCAAACCAATTTTGCTTCCATGAATACCTCTTAGTTCCGCTTTCCTTTTCACAATTACTTCCCAATTTGCAGCTCCATCCTGTTTCTTTTTGCAGTGGGCTGGTAGCCGATAGCTGGAGCTGTAGTAGATGCCCACAAGAGAGCAAAAGCAAACAAATTGACCTTGCTATGCACAAACGCAACAGCTCGTTTAAACTTGCATTGAACACTTTGTTAACATGAGGTTGAAACTGTGACATCAACACCTGTTGTCACTCATGACCTTGTCTTAAAGAATGATGAAATATTGAACCCCAGGCATCGCCCCAGATAGACTCTAATGTGTCCTCACTGAGAGGACTTGCCTCCTGCACTCGGACTGGAGTGGCTGCTGCCTTTGGAGTGTCCTTGTGTCCGGGGCAGTGAGTAACCCCTCGACCCCCGACAGTCATCGTCATCATTGCCACCATCATCAGCTTGACTTGTGTAACCATCCTTCCTTGAGTGATGAGTTTGTCTGTGTTCAGATTAGCACAGCAAGCATGAGTTATGGTGCCGGCTGGGTCATGACACAAGGGTTAATGCCAGCAGATGTTTCTTCAGCGCCTCATTCTGTGAGCATTTTGTGCCTGCACGTAAACTCATAAACACAACTTAAAAAAAAAAAAAAAAACTTGTTTACTTTCTCTCTGCCTTGAGCCTGAGTTAGAAATTCAGTTGAGTTTTTATGCTTCACATTAACATCCTGCAAGAAGCACACACATCCATAAATTTGTTGTTGGTGCTTGGTGACAATTATTATCACAAAAAGGTGGAAAGAACCACCACGCCACTGTCTCGTTCCCATGTCACATTAAAAGCATATCAGGAAAAACTAGAATGCTAACTCGACAGCAGTTTAACAGCAATTTGTGAAATACATTAACTAGACGAATGAGTGTTGCTTTTAAAATAGAAAATGTGAAAATTCAAGTGGTGAGTATGATATCCTGAATTTGTGAAGAAAGCAGACCTGGAAGATATGTTGAGGGAGAGAAAATTAAATCAGAAGCAGGAAAACAGTGAGGCATCCTAAAAATATAATGGAAGTTAGCAGCAATTGTTATCTCACTAGAAAACGCAGCTATCTGCTGTATCTAAATACTTAGCCTTGGCTCTTCCTCTGAAGTGTTAAAACCTGTTTTTCAATCGAACACTCATAATTTAATAATGCTATGTGCCAGTCCACATGCACCAAAGGCTTAGTAGGAGACTGTGGGCTGAAGTATCTGTAGTTGAGAGGAATCAGCAGTGTCAAAGGTGGCTTTAAACATTGCGTTTTTAGATAGCCCATTTGAAGGAGCATTGTTGCTCCAGCCTTTTACTCCAGCTGTCTGAGTAAGTGTGATAGTCAGTGTGATTTCTAGCAGAGGCTTTGTTCACTGCCAGTACACAGAGCCCTGTTACTCTGCATGCTCTTTCCATCTGTCCATCTGTGTTAACGTCCTTATACACATGAAGCGGCACATTTTGCAGCCCTTTGCCTTTGGAAGTGAGGAATCTTGGCCTATGAAATAGCTGCAGCTGCAATGTTTGAAGACATTTGGGTGGAATTGTGGGATTTCATGTCACAGGGCTTGTTGGTGGATTGCAGTAAACACTTAAGATGTAAGCAGTAATGATAATGGGGAAGATGTGAACTGTTTAACCCTGCAGGTGCTAACTGTGTGTGTGTGTGTGTGTGTCTGTGTGTGTGTGTGTTTTTGTTTGATTCGGATGACCAGCGGTAAAGAGGCTGATGAAAGAGGCTGCTGAACTGAGGGATCCCACAGAGCACTACCATGCCCAACCACTGGAAGTAAGTTCACCAAAGAATACTACAGTACTTGTCAGTATTTGCACTGTATCACTTTAGCAGCACCTTGCATACTGGTTAGTCTCACAGAGCAACTTCTGTGAAGACATACAGGCAACAAAAGGAGGAGGCATTTTTCATTTTGGGCCCTCTGTCTAATGGGAATTTTCGATTTTATCTAACTTCAGTCATTTTGGTCAGAAATAATAACACTGTACACCAGGTAGTTAGATGTGGGAACATAGTGACTTTTTTCAAAATCAGAGTTTGGTAGGACAAGAGACACAAGCAATCAGAGGATCACACAGGTTCAGCAAGCTTCCAAGTACGTCAAAGTGAACTGGAGTGTAAAACAAACAAGAAGAGTGCAATTATTTCCTAATTTGTCCTTTGAAAATTTTCATCACAGTTTACAGACCCACTTCTGTTCAATTGATTTTACTCTACTTGCCATAATTGTGTGCACAGTTTTTCTGTTTAATTAGTGATTATTACCAACATTTTGGGTGCATCACACTCAATTTTACCTTCACACAGAGAATTACGATGACGCAAGTACCTGAGATGTGATTCTTCTAGGGTTTTTTTTAGGGAAGCTGTACTTTTTTTTGTGCTGACAAAACAATCTTTTTCTACATTTGCTGGTTAATTTCACAATTGTTTTTGATCTAATTGCATGGTCTGTATAGAATGTCGGCAATAAAAAACCCAGGAGCATGCTTTATTTTTTCAGAAACACAGATGAATGAGAGATTCTAGCCCACGTACGACATCAGGACTCTGGCTCTCAATAAGTTGCTTTAAATAATCTGTCAGCAGTAGTGTAGCTCATGTGCTGGACGTGAACTAGGTGGAATATCAAATGTCAACATGTCAAAGTATCCTTGAGCAAGATGCTGAACTTAAAATTGCTCCTCATATATGAAAGGAAAAACTGAATGTTGCTCTGGATAAAGCCATTACATAAAGCCCCATTACACTCACTTGACAGTGTCTGTCAAGTGAGTGTAATGGGGCGTAAATCTGATTTTCAACCTGCCTTATCCACTGAATGCTTGCGTTTCTTGCCTTGTCCTGACGTATTTGATCTCGTTCCTGCTTTGCAGCAGTTTATTCAGTGGGAAAATTTTTTTCATAACTGATATAAAAAGGCCAAAACTAAAAAGACCCATGTTGTAATAATTTGTACTTTTCCTTTCACTCTTTAACCCGAAAACAAAGGAGTTTACATTAAAACTTACACGTGGAACATTATGACTAGCCCCTGCCTAATATACTTTTGCTCCCACAAGTGCCCCAGCTCCAACCTTTCTAAACATGGGATCTGACATGAAGACATTAGCAGCAGATCCTTTCAATTCTCTAAATTCTAAGTTGTAGCGTCACAGATTAGACTTGTTTCAGTGCATCCCCGACACCATGTCAACAGTTCATAATTTGTCCCTTTTTCCATTGTTACTGTTATCATTGTTTTTACTGTTACTCCATTATTGTCCGTTACGGCTAAAGACCAGGAGCACAACACAAGCCATACCAGCTCAGCAATGCTCTGACCCAGTTGGCCTGCAGTAACAATTTGACAAAGTACTGAGTGAGTTTGACAAGCGCATTAGAACACGATCAATACTGGATTTATGGGGCTGACGCGGATTCTTAGAAGTGAAAAAATCCCATACTGATATATCAGCCATTCATTTATTCATCACTTTATTCATTATTTATTCATATTATTAATATTGAGAAAGCATAATGACGGGGACATTGTTTATTAACTGTTCAGCTATATATTTGACAAACTAGTTTGCAACTTACTGTGAAGACACCACTTGACTCCACACCACTGTCTGCTCAGCTGTGATACGTACTCTGCTGCAGTGTGAGTGAGACTATTGTCAAGAATGGAGTCAGAGCTGCTCCACTGGACAAACTGTACGATGACACTATTTCTGAATCTTCAAGTTTACATATTGATTTTACCTGTATATCCCAGTCCGTTGTTACAAGATAATCCAAATAACTTTTGTTTTATGATAATCAGTTATTCATCTCTTAGTACCCATGAGGATGTTTTCGTTAATCTGTTTTACTTATTCCTGGAGGCAGAACTCAAATCTGAATGAGCAAAAGCATTAGACACATTCTGGTAAAATCAGTGCAGTGATAGCAGATTATATGAATCTACTGATTGCTATCTGCACATCCATGATCCCGGTGTGGAAGATTTGCCGGAATGTAAATAAATGTTATATATAGAAACAAGACTCATTTGTAGCCCACTGCTCACTCACTGACACCAGGACAGAATTACCACTCCTGTTTACACATGATGGCAGCTGTAGTTCCAAAGCTTGTTAGCTTTTGTTTGTTTGAACTATCAGTATGTTTTTGCTGGCCTCCAGTAGCTTCCCTTCTCACCTGGCTACACTGATGCACTTGTGTACAGTGACATTACTGCTGGGTGTGGGTAAAGGTACAACAAAGCACACTTGTGTACACACCCAACCACACACATCAGCAGTGCTCATTGTGCTTTCAAACTTGTTTTTAAGCTATTAGAAATGTGATATCAACATAATTCTATTCTAATTTATTTACTGCGTTTTAAAAAAATCTGTGGACATACTGGCAAAAATACTGAAATTGTGGAAAAAAAGACAAATTGTGTCTAAGAAGTAGTTTCCCACTAATATGCAGATTGATGGCCTTTCTGAGTGGCATAAATTACCCTGAAAATAAGAACATTTAATATGTCAAAAGCATGTAGGTAAAGTTGACAAAATCTGAGCAGACTAAAGGTCAGAAAAAAAATCATGATTTAAAATATGTAGTGAGGTTTTCATAGTAATATTTCTTTATTTGAAGAACACTGGCCAATGAAAGTGACAGCTTGCCATTAGTACAACAAACCACTGTTGAGTTTACACTCCACAGGATACATCGCTGCTGGTGTTGTCACTTCAAAGAAAACTGTGCCTTCACATGACTTCACACATGGAAATATGTACTCAATGTGACATTTCCCTCCCTCTGCAGGATAACCTCTTTGAATGGCACTTTTCCGTACGTGGACCCCCAGATTCAGATTTCGACGACGGGGTTTACCATGGCAGGATCGTGCTTCCCCCAGAGTACCCCATGAAGCCCCCCAGCATCATCCTTCTCACAGTAAGACACACATGAAGGCCACGTCTCAATCACGTCCGATTGTTGTCCCACTGAAGCGGAACAGGAAGCCGTCAAATTAGATGATCAAAGTGTGGAAAATAGACAGCATGTCATTTAACCCTCAGCCATTTCTGGTTGCATCACATGTAGTGACAGTTGTCAGGGCAAAGGCTGGGTTGTCAGCACACTGTCAGAGAGAATTGCACTGGTTTTGTGTGAATATGAAATTGTCTTTTTATATTCAGGCAGCTGTATGACACCTCAACTAATAACAGTCTGATAAAAGCCGGAATACTCTGAATTGTTGTGACAGTCACTTTTCTGTTGTGTCCAAGTACTTTAAAAATAAAAAAAAGTTTCTTTTTCAATTTTATTGTTTCAAAACTTATTTTTGCTCAATAGCAGCCTTGCCTTTCGAGTTACACTCTCAGCTGTTTCAAGTTACTGTGTCAGTCTGCTTGTTGTAACTTTTCACAATGCATGTTTTATTCAGTTACCTCTACCCACACAGTCACCTCCACTTTCTCTTCATTGCCTTTCCTCTTAGCCGAATGGAAGATTCGAAGTTGGGAAAAAGATTTGTCTGAGCATCTCTGGCCACCATCCAGAGACCTGGCAGCCGTCTTGGAGCAGTAAGTATCATGAAAAATATAGCCCCAGTTCTCTACATGTGGCACATACTCTGAGTTACTCCAGGTAGTTGTTTCTCTTATTCCACTTCAGTGTTTTAGTGCAGGCTGGAGAGGTATTAAGAAGGCATGTTGTTATTTGTAGAGCTGGAAAATGACATCTGTCACAGGAGTTTATTAGTTATAATCTATAAATAGTACCTAGTAGCAGTGACAGTAATAATCAGTACAGCAGCACATATTGTTGTACTTGGCGCTCTGCTGTGCTTCTCTTTTCATGAAAAATTAGTACTTCCATTTTCTTCTGCTTTACTGTTCTCAGAGTTTTCGAGTCTGCTTTGCTGTATTTAGAGTTAAGCTACTGCCAATAAAACTTAACAATTACAACCTAAAACTTAACTTACAAGAAAGATAGTGATTTGGACTGTAGAGAGGCTTTTAATTTGAAATGTTTGTGCTGCAAGTATTGACCCCAACTGACTTTAACTTAGCAGTTATTTAAAAAAATGCAAATAAGAAGTGACAGGGAAAAATTACTGACTAAATATTTCTGTTAAAGGAGCAAAGGAAGAGGTGTTATAACATGTTACATTAATGGAAGATGTTGGAATGTGTACTCTGCTGAATTTACCAAAACAATACGTAAACATTTTTAACTGAAATTTGAATCAATTTCATTTCATTTTAAAATTTGAAATGATGACCTGCCTCTTAAGACCTAGATTTCTGCACCTCATTGAAACTGGGGCTTTACCTACCATTTGAAAATTAGTGTTGCACCTTCAACCAGAGAGCTGAAATCTTTGGTTCAATTTAAAACCTCGAAAATTCAAGCTCTTGCCATCCTGTGACTGTCCAACTAACATCTTTAAATCCTGTCAAAGGGTAATGCAGTTTTTTTTAACTGGAAACGTGTAAAACATCTCAATGCAGCCACCAAACCAAAACAATCTGAGATCACTGTTTTTTTTCTGGTATTTTGGGGTTCCTGGATAATTTGTGTCCCTGGTGTTGGTCACTACAGATCAATAAATAATTACTGACTACCTGGCGCTGAAGCTCTTCAGTGGCAGAAGGGCATTTTTATACCTCCAGAGTCAAAACCGATCAGTTATTTCTCCCCAGAACTCATTTTAGTTCTCTACTGGCGTTCCATCCTTTTGCTGAGTTCTGCTTTCATGTTACCTCTCAGCATGGGACTTTAATCAGTGGGAACTCAGTGGGAGATGGTGCATCTTCCTCAAAGCATTTTCCCTTACTGGCTTCCACTTATGCCCATAAAAATAAGGTTTAAAATCAATAACAGAATTAAATCAAAGACAAAGGTAGCTTTAAACCTCTTTTTTTTACAAAGACACTGCAGGTCACATGGTTAGCCAAGCCATAGAGATTTGGCTTCCCCTGCTGGGCTCTTAAAGTGTTGTGTACAAGCTTCGTCTGATCCTGTTTGGAATGACCGCAGGAGGCCTGGCTTGATAATTGCACTGAGTTGCAAATGTCACAGACAAGCAGCAGTTCCAGGACTACGCTCACTACAGTTAGCTGCTGGTTGTAGTTCATGTACTACGCCTACGTATTTAATAAAGCGTGGGTAATTAATTCAAACATTCCCTCTGATATCACTTTGGAGAAGATTTAAATTTTTGTATTTTTTATATTCATATTTATTTATAGTTGTATACTTATTTATGAATTAGTTCACACATTTTTCCTCAAGCTGCTCTCTGGTCTATTTGTACTTAATACCTTTTTTTTTACATTTACATAAATTGTCAAATAGAACAAGTAGAGGGTCTCACACACATCACTATTCATCTTTTTCAGAGCATTAGAGGACTGAAGAGTCAGACAGCTGACACTGAATAGTTTTATCTCAACTGACTTACCGCTGCTTAAGTACAATGTGCTGCTGCATCTTCTTGTATTAAACTTTGATTTTTCTCAATTGAATAGTGATATTTAGGTCCAATTTCTATAAAGAAGTTTCCATCTCAAACCACAGTGTAGCTACATAATTTGAGAAGAGCACTGATGTTCATTGTATCCTGTATTTAGAAATATGGATAAGTCCTTATCCAAGTTACAAGAAAGCTAAATACCGGTAAGCCCCCTGGAGAATTCCACTCTGAAAATGGGATACTGTGGCATGTAAACACTTCATCAAGGTTTCTGATCACTGACATTTTCATCCTCCAACCATTAACTTAAAAAAATCAACAGTAATTGCGGCGAATGCGGAGTTTAAGGCCCCCTGCTAAGTCACACATTACAATCACAGCTTGCAGAGGCTTTTTCTATCCAGCTCAGGATCTTTCTGTTCTGCCTGAAAATCACTCTGAGTTCTGAGATATTTCCAGACTGACCTGCACACACAATACGTTTAAGATCTCCCCGCAGTACTTCAGTGAAGTTCAGGTCAGGGGTACTCTGGGTACCACTCTAAAAGCTTCAGTTTGTGTTTTTTGAAGTAAGTGAAAGTGGAGTTTGAGATTGATTCTGGATTATTGTCCTGTTGTTGATGCCAGCCTTTTTTCACTTTCTTGACTGATTGCAGGACATTAGCAGTCAGAATTTGTTGATGTTTAGTGGAATCCATTCCTTTCTTTCTGTGCACTGTTTTCTATGCCTCTGGCCGGCACACAAACCCAAAGCAATAGATTTCCACCCCCATCCTTAACGCTTACAAGATATTCTCTTCTTCAAATTCTGATGCTATTTTTCTTTGGTGATTGTCGTCAAAAAACTAAATTTTACCTTCATCTATCTTTACCCCTAGTTCGCAAACCTGTCTGGCTTATCCAGATATTGCTTTACAGATATCACACATTGACTTCCGTGATGAGGTGGCAGGTTTCCTTCCAATGACTCTTCTAACTAAATCCTGTTTGTGCTGCACAGTTAACAGTGCGCTATGGCTCCTGTGCCAGCTAGACCTATTTGTAGCTCTTTTGCAGCCACATGGGACTTTCTTTGCCCTGCTGTCCAACAGACCTTCAGTATTATCTCAAAGTTTCCAGATCTTGTCTTGACTTCCACAGTTCCCCTTTTAACTGTCATTTCTCAGTGACATTTTGGACAGTGGAAACCGCAAGCTGGAAGTGCTCTGATGTCTTTTTTATAGCCTTCCTCCATCAGTTAGCTCCATTTCAGATCCTCCAGCATTTGCTAAGATGAGCCCAAGAGGATTCTTGACCAGCTTTAAAAGACCTAATAAGCCCCTTGAGTCTCAACGAGCGAAGTTCTGTGCCTTTTTTAAGTAAAGGGCGCTCAAACATTTGCAACTGCCACGATTACTGTTACGTTTTTCTGCTTTTTTTTAAGGATCTGAAATTAATGACTCATTCTTTGTGTCTGTTTTACTGATTTACTTAATTCCAATTCAAAAATCAACAACATATTATAAAACCCAATTCTTTTGTTGGAAGCCCAAGAACAAACCAGAGAAATTTTCAGTTCACAGATGTACAATTTATTTAGGTCACAGGTAAAGTATGGCAGTGCTGGTCTCAAAGTGACAAAGCTCTTGCAGGAGCTCCGTCAGAGTGAGCCCCGATATCTGGGTATAAATCACATCTATCTTCTCTGCCCTGTACACAGGTTGAATTTAGACGCAACTGAGTCTCGTTGACCAGTTATCTCTGACATGAACACACCAACCACTGTTCACATGGATTTACTGAAATATGCCACTGAAACAAGTTTGTGTATGTTGTCATTAGGACGTGCATCTAATACACCACTGTTATGCAGAACTTTGTTGAACACAAAAACTGGTCAGTACAGATAAGATAGGAACTGCGAGTACTCTACTCCCTTTTCATTCGGTTTCTTCATAACAATGGCGAACTGTCCATGGGAACTGGATAAGACAGAAACTGTGAGTGTAGCTATTCCCGTTTCCATAGCAACATAGATAATCAGTGCAGACTGTCTATGACCCCAAGGCCACATAAGGTTAGATGAATGATGATCAAACAGGGCAAATAATATAGCAAGTCCAGTCATGGTAGAATCAAGGAGTAATATAACAAATCATAAAATAGTTTGACAATATGCAGTTTGCCACGGGAGACTTTACCATACAGCTGTAATCAATAAGTTGACCTGCTATTGTTTTTTACTGTATATACTTGTTGCAATGTAGGACATAACCTGTTAGTATCTGGTCTTATTCCAGGCAACAACAGGAGAATAAACAACAAATATACAAATAACAAAGAGGAATTTTGCATCTCAGCTACTGTTTTGCCCATTGTGTGTCCATGCATATTCAGTGAAATGCCCAAACAACATGGAAAAGATCAACCAAGAATGCTAAATGTCCTTAACATTTGCATCTAGAATATCAGTGTTCATGTAATGTTGTTAGTGTCAGTAATATAGTGAAATCTAATGTGGATTCCCCCCAAAGAAGGTTTAATTTTTAGTAATAGCGATATAATGGGATTCCGGATTCTTTATTTAGTCTGGATTTACTGGAGTACAGACGGAGCGCAGGCAGTCACAACACAGACACAAGCACACCCCTGACCCTGACCATATTGTTAAACATGGCTCGTGCCATCTGGAGAATGTGAGTACAGATGCATGGTGGATGTCCTCACAGCGGCTTATGCTCAGACAACAAAGCATCATTCCCGCTTACGTAACACGGGTACTGAACATGACGACATGTGCAGCCTGTCATGTAATTTAACCTTCTCTGTTTTTCCAAGCAATGTTGACTGTGCTCTGTTTTTAATTTTTTTCATCCCCTCTTTATCTCTTCTCTTTGTTTTCTTTCTCTTCCAGTCCGAACTGCTCTAATAGCCATTATCGGATTCATGCCAACAAAAGGAGAGGGTGCAATAGGATCTCTTGATTACACCCCAGAAGAAAGGAGGGCCCTTGCCAAAAAGTAAGATTTTGTTGATGAAAATATTTCCAGTGTTTACTCTCTGCACAGAATATATTGTGTTTGTGGTGCTATGGGCTGAGAATGACAATGAGGGGAATGTTTGGAGTGGTGTGGGACGATGTGTATTATATGGATGATAGGATTTTATAGGCTGGATTAGCAACAGGTTGAGGGTGTGATAAGTACTGGCATTTCAGATGTTGATGCTGGTTAGAAATCATTAAAACAGTGAAGTCCGCACAAGCATGTAATTTCATCAGCACCTGAACCTCAGTGGACATGGCTCTTGCTAATAACTGGCTTGTCACAAAGTCAAAATAATGTGCCCAAGCCAGTCCCGGGATTGCAAGTTGGCGAATTCATTATTGCAATAATACCCAGTCTCTGGAGGGAGCATGAGCGGGCATGTTGCTTTTCATTTCACACCGCATTTCCCTCAGAGAAAACAGAACAAAGTCAGAGATGGAGAGGATCCAGCTAAAGTCGCTCTTCTATTAGCCGATGAGACGGGGTCTTGATCAGCCGCCTGTTTCATTAGCACATGGAGATGAGATAGACAGGAAGACGCACTTTGCTATAAATACGTGGCTGCTTATCTCCCTGATGGAAAACCTTTTTTTTTTTTCTTACTTGGTCTAAAGGCTGAAGCAGCACTTCTCTTTGGCTTCTCATCTCCTGTTTCTGTGCCCCTGGTGATTGTGAGAGCTGTCAGTCAGTGAAGGGCCCCAGCACAGCAGGAAGAGGCTCCTGTCCAATATTTTTCAGAGTTTACCAAGTTTATGACTGACAAGGAAACTGCCAACTTGTGATGTAGGAGGACTAACACAGAGGCCCTGTGGATGTCTGGGATGTCTCAGAAATGAATATGAAAAATATCAGTTATTCCTGACAACTGAGTGCAAATACACTGGGGTCCAAAAGTCTGAGAGCACTAGTGAAGTTTCTTCAATTTTGCAGTTGTTTGAAATTTAATACAAAATGTTGTATTGCTACGGCAAATATCAGGTTAGCAACTTTAGTGTGTAAAGCTGAATCTCTGAAAAATGTCCATGAATTTTAGAAAGTCTTAGTATTTCTTTGCCCCCTTTTTTACTTTAATGCCAGCAGCACTTGAGCTGCTGAGCTCAAAAGTTTGTTCAAAGCCTGATAACTCGTGTTATTCCAGCATGATGTGACAATGTTCGATAGAACTTCTTGTCATGTCAGGAGTGTTTGGCTTTCTCAGTCTGGAAGTGCCCCCATAAATATTTAGTGGGATTGAGGTCAGGACTCAGCACTCGTTGGTCTTCTCTCATCTTCAAGTTGTTCTTCAAAGTTAAGAGGTGTGTTTGGGCTCATTATACAGCTGCACTATGAATCTGTCTCCTCAAAGAAGCAAAACAGTAGGGTGTAGCATGTCTCTGAAGAGTGGAATGCTACTTCTCCAGGGTAGAGTTGATTCAGTGCAGTTGTCCAGCTGTATCTTTTATGATTTATCCTCTTTTAAAAAGGTACTATAGACGGAGTTTGTATACTACAAGGAAAATTATCTTTTTCAATCATTTATTGAACAAAAATATCAATAGATGTAATATTGTTCTGTGAAAAGTAAGTACAATCTAGTCTGTTTTTCTCCCGATATATTCAAACTAAACTTCTTAAATATCAAAAGTTAAAATTTGAGAGAGAATAAAACTCACAGAAGCTAAAAAAGTCATTTCAAAAGTAAAACTTGCAGACAAATTATGGGATCTTTTTCATTTTTTGATAACATGTTCTTGTGTTAACAAGTCCCTCTGCTTCTTTCCCACTGATCACATTTTTGCCCTCAACGAAGGCTTTTTGGTTACGCTGCCAGCTCTCTTGTTTGTGCTGCCAGACTTTTTGTTTGCAGTTCTGACACAAACCTCTCGCGTGGGCCGGTTTTGTCAGGGCTATGTCCCCACTGGCTAATGAGTTTTTGAGTGGCAGTTCAGGGCCCTGGACGATGTTCAATGCCAGACGGAGGCCAAGTACAATTTAAGGATATAGTGGCCTAACTGATGGTCATGTTAGATGATGGTTAAAGTCATTTAAAGAACAAATTATCCAAATAAACTAAAGACAGTGAGGAAAAAAGAAACTTCAAATAAAAATCTGGTGAAATTAAGGTAGGAAAAGTATTTCACTGAGATGAACATTAATCAGCCCTTCATCCTCGGGGCCGAGAGGAGAAACTTTCAGCTCATTTCTAAAGAAAAACTACTGAAGTAAGACATTTATTGCCAAATAAACACAATTTGTTCTAGTACCAATAGGTTAAAGAAGGCAAACACAAAGGATTTGAATAATAAATTAAACAAAACCAATTAATGACTTTGTTTGTTTGCCACTATTTAATGGCAGGCTGTCGAAATCCAAAGTATTAAACAGAAAACAGCTACACAACTTCCATGCTTCCTTGGAGGAAGCACTCTAAATTTAATGGACACATCTAACAACATCCCCAACAACAAATGACCTGTAATATTATCAAATTGACATAAAACTTGATTACCCCAATCTCCCAACAGCAGAGTTAAGTCTTAAAAGGTTTATATCAAATAATACACATACCATACCTACGTGGTGAGAGAGACTTCACTGTGCTGAACATTTGTTGAGCTGCTGGAAAACTCAAATAGATGTCCACAAATATTGTTGCAGCAGCAAAATTTTTTTAGTGAAATTGTCAGTATTTGCCGACACTATGATAAATGTATTTATGCAAAAGCTGGAGAGTATCACTGATAAAGATGTGTATTATGTAATTGCTTTCTGATGTCCAGCTCCCCAGATGCTTTAGCCCACAGTTGCTTGCTACTTTTGTTAAATTGTAATAGTGTAGCATTAGCATGATGCTCAGATACTAACTAAATCAGACAACAACTTTTAACAACTTTATCCTCCAGTGTTCGTAAGTTAATAGAACCAGCCAGGAGGCAAGTTTTTTTCTTTCCTTGGACAGTTGTCAGATGTGCTCAGTTTGAAATTTTAGTTGCAGTTGTGGCTGGTCATTGAACACATCTGTACCTCCCTCTCATAACACAATGAAGGAATCCACCAGGTGATTTCAAACCTACCAGATGTTTTCTGACAGTTACAGTGTATGTCCCCCATCTTCTGCATTATTGATAAATTATTTCTATACCAGGCATCATGACCATTTTTCTGTCACTTAAAATGGGAAGTAAACCCTTTCATCCTTCTCAGGTTGCAGTGCAGTGACTTTATGAGATATAGGTTGCAGTCTTGTTAGTTGCAGCCACCAGGTGTGTGTCATGTGGATATGCTGTCACATCATGTTTGTAAGCTGCAAAGTGGCAGCAGCTTCAATCACTGGTTACTCTTGCACAGGTTACGTTCAGTTCAATGACCTGCAGTTATTTAGTGCTTTTCTGCCTTAGTAGGACTCAAAGCTCTTTAGAATGTGTTTCTTATTCACACACCAATGGTGACAGAGCTGCCATGCAGAGTGTTTGCATACCATTGGGAGCAAGTTTAGGTTCAGTATCTTGCCTAAGAGCACTTCCACATGTGGAGGTGCAGAGGACTGCACCGCCAACCTGCTCTACTACATGAGCTACGGGTCCAGTCATGAGTTGTACATCATACGTTTTGGTAGCATTCAGAGCTCAACACACACTCACTGTAGTTACACACTGAATATGAACAAAAATGGATGTGAAGTATAAAAATGCGCTTCACGTTTGCGGTGCTGATAAAGGTTGTGCCGCAGTGTGTGTGGACATCTTGTCCAGCTGTGTCTGGCAGCTGCACTAACGTTAACTACAGAGAACAAATCTCTCCATCATGGTGTGTGCGTGAGGCGTTATGCAGCCTATGTGATCAGCTAATTAAAACAGAAATATGTCTTAGACAGAAAGATAAAATCTGTTGTACAGTTTAAAAAAAAAAAACTTTTCTTTTTTAATATTTTGTGTACACCCCTACCTCCTGAAATACTTGTTTGTGAATCTGCTAATATGTTTGTGACTGGAAGAAACAATGTTGTCCCAAATTATCCATCCATCGCTTCGTAGTGTTGAATTATGTTAAGGTATGTTGAGTGTTCGGGTACAATTATTTTAGCACAGTAGGCATTTCCTTGTACCCCTGGGCCCTAGTGCCAACATTTTATACTGCTTCAAGCTGTGTAAATAATTGTCTGGTCATAGACTCCTATGTATTGCCTGTGGTGGCCCACGGGGGACAGTTGTCACAGCATGCATTAATATTTGACAACACTACAAATTGACTGTAAGTGAAACTGGGCAAAATATGAGAAACTGAATTCCTAGTCTTCTGAGCCATGTTTTTGCTTGTTTATTTACAGTTTCATGCGTACTTTTTAATATTTTGACTGATCTTTTTTCAAAGTAGCTGTTCAGTTTTTCCGCCTAAGTAGAAAGTGTGTGATAAAGAATTTGGAAAAATCCTTTACAGCTCAATATATTAAGGTGGGATACATGATATATCACAGGCTGATAAATTATTGTCAGACCATGAACAAAATTAGATTGATGCTGTTCCAATAATGGAATTTCACTCACAATAATTAAATCTGACAATGTAGGAACCAAGTTAAGAATGGTGATTTTTTTTCCACTGCTCTCCTTTCCTCTGTTCTGCTCAGTGTGTCAGTTGCTGTTCACACAAGAATGAGGCTAAACTTGACACATTGAGGAGACTTTATTGCAGAGGACACAGCAGTGAAAGTGAAACAGACTTTGGGTTTAATTTTTAGGTGTTTGCATGAGCTTTAAATTTTAAATGCAATACATTTTTGCATTTGCAGAAATAATTTTCTTGGTTGTCATATTGGTATTGGCCACCACAAAGCAATAATTAACAAATATTATGTATTGGTTCATCTTTAATGTTGTGTTTAATTACTTGTGCTTTCTGCATGTGTGCTGTGGTGCTGCACTGGTGTGTTCATGTTGCTAAAGAAACAGGTGAGAGGATGACATTCAATCAAGATCCAATCCATGTTCTATTTTTCAGACACCAGTATTGTGGAAGTTTCACTAGTATGTCTAACTTCCTATAAAATGGCTAGCAGAATGCTATTTTCTTCCACATATTTTCATGCTTTCTGTAAAAACAGGAAGTTAGGGAGGCAAAAGGTCCAGTCTACTTTGACTGGTTAGCTTTACAGGTCTGAGCAGGAACTGCCCACTAATCTGCATCAGCTCTAACATGAACAGGCCCCATATTCCCCCCAGTCCCAAGTAGCCACAAAGACCAAGTGGTACAAAGAGTAAGGAAAGTGAATTTATTTACAATAATGAAATAATATAACTGAGTTAGACGTCAGGGGGGACTAAGGCCAAAATAACAAACCAAACAATCCTGTCTAGAAAGTAAGTATATAACCTAACAACTTAGAGAAACCAATGACAAAACACTTACCTCCCTAACTAAACAATCAGGAGAAAATGAGGTTAACCAAACTGGCAGTCCACACCTACGACTCAACAGAAGTTACCACAAAGGATCAAACAAAGCAACATGTGGCCAGTTGGGAGAAGAGGGAGATGAGGAATGTCACTGCTCGCCAGCCACCGCCATCTTGGCCTCTTTTTTATCAGGTGCGCTCCTCGGCTGCAACCAATCAGGGACCCAAACCGGAAATCTCCCCCAATCACCGCTTGGCTGTGGCAAACATCAGTTTGTATACAGGACATAAAACATGCAGAGAGCGCAGGCACAAGAAAACAATCACCAACTTATGACGAGAGTCGTAACAAGAGCCATGAGGAAAGATTGCTCTCTGGTCTTTAAAATGACTTAACTCCAGCCATTTTCTTCTCAACCAATTTATTTCTAGTAGTGTGGATGAGGTACTTTTCCATCGTCAGTATGTTACCTACAATAGATTACTGTTAGTTCATGTAAGTTTGGACCCAAACTGAACTAACAATGAAGTCTGGTGGCTTTAAAGACAGCAATATGACAACTTTTGTTCCTCACTGAATGCAGTGAAAGTATTGTAAATGTGCCAAATTTTAATATGTAACAGGGTGCTGCTGCCCCTGTGCACAGGAGTACACTGCATAGCACATAATGCATTAAGTATGGATAAGTATCTTGTACAACCCCAGTTTACAAAATATGAACTAATATTTGAAGAGGCTAAGGTAAAAGATTGCAGCAGTTAGCAAAACGAAAACACAGTGACGACCCATAACTGCTAGCTGTAGGTCCTGTGCTCCAGTTGGCAACTGGCAGAATTTATAGTCACGGGGAGACATATAAAAATTTAGAGTAGTATTAGTCAAGTATTGTTTTCCAGGAAATGACAGACTCTAAATTACTATTCAAAATTATTATAAAATGACTTTTTTGTCATTGTTGCGACAGATATTGATATGTAAATTATGTATTGTGCAAGTCATATGAAATAATGTTTAAAAATTTAATTGGATTTCATAGGAACTTTAGCAGTTGCTCATTCTCTGAAAAATTAAAAGGCTTAGTGTGATGAATCAAGTCTATTGTAATTCATGCAGCACATCAGAATTACAGCACTTTTGTTTGTTCTGTAGAAAGGACCTTCAAAGCAAAAGATAGCATCAGCTGCTGGGTAATTTACAGTTAAACAGTTAGCAGCAGTTTCTAAAAGTATGAGATGGAATATTTCAACCGATTGCAAATATATTTGTATCCTTTGACTCAGCAATCAAAAGATAAGCAATGGATGTTCTCTATTTACAGTCTAACTACCAGCAGCACCTACCAGGAATGTACATTTGCACGTATGTTGTGTTACAGCACCAGCAACCCCACTTTTTCCTTTTTTCTTTTGTGGCAAAACCCTCTGCTTTGGGACCCAGGTTATGCCAACAGAGTGGTCATAGCCTCTTGGGACCCGACCTTTTCTGGGCCTTCCATTTTTGATTTACCCTAGTTATTTGGGATTAGTAGGACCTAATAAATATAAAAAATAAGCTTTGTCTTTGAATAATAAATAGTCATTAGTAGTAGTAGTAACATGAAAAAGTAGTAGCCAATTGCGGCCATGCACTGCGCTCGTCGCCGGGTACAGCGCACAGCTCCTGGAGAGTCACGGACTAGCTAGCACAATAGGTGGAGTTTTCAAAGTTTTTCAGACTTCCAGAATTAGGGTTATGGTGCAGGGAAGCCTAAATACGATGTCCACGCATGTGGATGCAGGGTCCAGGAGGTTAATGAAGGAAATAAGAGGAGTGCTGTATATACAGTATGCATATATGCATATGCTTGAACTAAACTGTAATACAACAACCACATTCAAGGGTAACTTTATTGCAAATGACCACTCTTCAAGGCTGTATCCCTCAACCTCCCTCCCCACTCTCAGTCTGTCCTTGAAAGCACTGCAGGATATAACGGCGGTCGTGAAGACTAGAAAAACAGAACAGTTCAAACACTGCCTTCTTTGTGAGCTCAACATACTATATGCTTTAAAGAATGTCTGCTTTACTAAGCTGGAAAGCACTTTGAAGCGTACTAAGGCCTGAAAAACTTTCTGCTACTAAATGATATTAAACATGAATTGAAATTGCAGGAACAACGTTTCTGAACCAGTGATTATCTTAACATCTTAAACTTACTGCTATTCTCTCAGTATGCATCTTGGATTTTATGATCCAGATCTCCAGTTTTGACAACTCTCTTTGAGCTGAGATGTGCTCTTGATGATCAGCGTTTATGCCTAAAAGGGTTCTAACAGTCATCTATGTGAGCAACCATCAACCAACCACGGAGCCTGTCTGCATGGTGCCTGCTTTTGGAGACATAGACTGCCTGTTTAAGTTGTCATAGTCCAGTTATATGATGACTGGAGGCATAAGAGAACATTTGACATGCCTTGCAAAATGCCTGATGCTTAACAAGCCCAGCTTCTTGCTTCTGCATTTTAACTTCTGTTGAATAGAATCCAATTTCCATTTGTCTCAAGAGGAAGACACTGATTTGGTTCATTTAATACCATAATGTATCCAAATCTATCCTATCCTGCCACCTTTAGCCCGAGGAGCTGTACAGTGATGATGTGGTGTTCCTCAGAGCATGATTCATGCCTCCTCTTCACAGCTGTACCATCAGCCCATTAGCTGCTGCAAGGGATGATTAACTTTTTTCTAAGGCAAATCCACAGAAATCTCTTGTCTTAGTTGGATTTTTATGTTTTCCACATCACTGCGCTAAGCGTCTATGTTGGGCCCTTTCAAAGCAATATTGCACTAAATCCTGCTGTCAGAACTGACATGAAGGCGGAAAGGTGCACGCAACATTCTCAACCCATAGCAGGGACTTGGCATGTGAGTGTGCCACAGGTGGTGAAAGTGAAAACAAACCTGTCAGCTGAGGATACACAGCGAGGCAGCCAACAGTACAAACAGACAGCCAGTGCTATAAACACATTCACATACGCACAGATGCACACAAAGTTGGGAGCTGGGTTTTTTTTTGTCAGTTGGTTTATATGGTTCATATTCAGTCCTGAAAAGTATAGGCAGCTCAGTCTAAAAATCTCTAAAACTTAATAAGTAGGATGCCAAACTGGCCAAACACTACATGATGGGACATTTTTCTTTGGTGGATACATCAATAGCTGCTGGCTGTGTGAGATGTAATATTTAAATGACAAGTTGAGAGTTATTTTTCCGGTTTCCTGTCCGTTGTTCATGTTGACTAAGGCACACTGACTTGACCCTCAGCCAACAAATCTAAACTGTGGTTCTGTACCAAACACACTGCTGACTGTTGACTGGCACAGTACATTGCTTCACAATCATTCTCTGTGTTTTTCATGCTTACACTGCAGTGTGTGTGAAGATTTTGGGCAGAGATTAAGTTTTAGGGTTGAAATCAGTACTAGGGCTGGGCGATATGGCCTAAAAAAAGTCTCTGATTTTTTCATAAAAAATCCTGATTCACGATTTAAATCGATTTTTTTCACCCCCTACCTAAAATCAATTTTTAGATGACAAATTGTTCAAAACAAGTTTTAATTTTATTTTATTTTTTTAATTTAAAAAAATTTTTCCTTCTACCTTGCAATATACATTGCGACTGCATCTGTGACAGCTTCCCAACAGGCTCCTTTCTTTTCATACGGGATACAGTTTGTCAGTCTTTCCAAGACGGTAGGTTGTTTTTTGGTGGCAGTGCTTGGGATGCCGTGGTGTTGTTCGTTTCGTAGGGAGCAACACCTTTGCCACACGGCAGCATGCCTCTGTTTGAGGTGCTGCAGTAAATTGGTAGTAGCCTACTGCTACCTTTGGTAGCAACAGTCTTTAAACATACTTTGCAGCAAGGTGCTGTTTGTTCTATATCTGACGCCACAAACACAAACCAATTCTAAATAACTGAAGATACATTTCCTTTCTTCAGAGTGAGCGCTGCACTGCTCGGCCCCATGTTGTTTGTGTATCAAGCGCGGAAGGAGGTGGACACTCACTTCCTGCTCTCTGAACTACAGGAGCCCAGCAGGCAGGTGTTGATGGCGGATGTTGATGAGAAAATCAATTTTCATTAAAACAAATCGACATTAATTACAAATTCAAGTTAATCAATAAAATCGATTTATTGCCTGGCCCTTATCAGCAATGAATTTAAATTAAAATACTTGAGAGGTCCAACATAGTGAAAATCTGAAAATCAGTTTGTATTGTGTTTTGCATGACTTAAAAACTTGGAAATGTGAGAATATAAAGATGCTTACTACTGCCATTGCTCAACCCAGCAGTGATATCTTATTGTAAATTGATTGTTCAGAGAGAAAATTAGAAGTGATAGAAGGTCCTGACCTGACATATTCATTCACACTATCCGGTCAGCTGTTTTGCTCCGCACTGTCAATCAAAGATATTTAGAACATGTCTAAAACCAGGGGTTATTTAGTTATAGTAGAGTAAACCATCTTTGTAGTATCTTGGAGGGACATGTAAGACTGTTATTAATTTACTCAAAAGAGCATTATACACCTTGTGTCTAAGTTTTACATTTTTTATCATTTTAGTGAGCCTTTGTTTAAAAACATTTTACTTATCAGCTTGATTAGACACCCTTAACCACTAGCCACACATCTTTATTGTTTGGCAATTAAAATAGATCAAATGTCACAATGGCATCTCTTTCACCAGTTGGTAAAACCATCGATACGACTTACTGTACGAAAAATTTCAGATGAGGACGTCATCCTCCAGCTAGGCACCTTGCAACATCAACTAAGCCATACAAGATGTTATAAGTAAGCTCACAGAAATAACAACTCTTCAAAGGCAAATTTAGGTTAATTACTCCTTGATTCTAGGTCAGCTCAAAATGTTGTCTGCAGGACAGATGTAACATTACAAATAAAGTTTCACTACTTATGCTGCTCATTAGTTCAGGCAACAAGAAACAGACTAACATGAACACAATGTTTGGCAGAAAGATTGAAAAATAAAATGGTATTTTAGTGTGACTATGAAGCCATTGAGATTTGACAGTAATATTACTGGATAGAAGTCAGACAGAGCAAAAGCACAGGCAGTCAGATGATCAGACCAGTTGGAAACAAGCATTTTTAGGACAATCAAACAAGACAAATGGTAAAATTAGTACCCAAACAGTCAGTGATTGCCTGTTTTAAAAATTAATTTTCAACTTATTTTCACCCTTTTTTAGTGTGTTGAAACAAAGAAATAGAACAACACCTTCCTCCAACCCCCCAGCAATCCCAAACTCTCAGAAAGACACAGAGAAAAACACTAAAACATGTACACAAAAGTATATTCAATTAAATAAAGTAGGGAGGAAAATATATTAAGAAGGACATTCAAAGTGTTCATTTCAAAAAATAGTTCCATTGAGAAGGGGTCCAGAGAGATAAGAGTATATGCATATGAGATAATGGGCCGCCATCATTTGTAGCAATTTGCAGACAGACTTCTTTAAGAATATCTCACCTTTTCTAATTACAGACAAGACATGAAATTGGTTAGCCAGGGTGAGGTAGAGGGTGGATTTGGACTAATCCACTTTAACAGAATACATCTTCAGGCTTTGAATGAGACAAAAGCAAAAACATCTGAATTTTTCTTGGTGAGAGTGACTGGTACTCCAGAGATGGCTTTCAGGAGGCAGGGTTCTAGTGTAATATTGGGGGCGTTGTTTAAGTTATTAAACAAACATATGGAAAGAACCTACCAAGCCTGTTTTTGTACAAAATGAACCCTATGCAGGACCTTAAAGGGTACATAAAGATATAGAGTTGACCCTGACTAGTGCATACATTCATCTGTCACTTCAAGCTCAAACTCCTTTTCCCAGTTATCCCTAATCCTCGTAAGAGAGGCTACACCCAAGGATGATATAAGGTCATATTAAACTGAGGTTATTGCAAATGCCCTAGGGTGAGAAGGCACATCAACAATAAGAGAACCCGCTGTAAGCTGGGGACATGCAGGAATACGTGCAGGCATAATCACAGGCTTGAAAGTACCAGAACAAATGGGATTGGTGTAAATTGTACCATTAAAACTGCCAAATGAGCCCTCTGAGTACAAATGACAAAAAAGCCTCGAGCTCTCTCTCTTGTTATAAAGTGAAAGCCACATTGAAATTGGAGTGTTGAAATAGTTATCACTAATCGGGCTGCATAGGGTGGTGGAAGAAATTTTGAAATGGTCAGGTAGACAGGTATAGGGATACAAATTTTAAGCATTTTTTGAACTAATAACGCTATCAATTTATAGCTGATTAATCATTAACACAAAAGAAACTAAAGTGGACTTTCTTATAGATACTGTCAGTTGGCTTTAACTAAGGATACTTGATTTTCCCTGTCACAAATGGCTTGGTTCCACCAGCCAACTGACATTGGGAACATTGTGGTCATAGAGTACAGCTTATCCTGAACATGTGCACCCTGGCTGCAAGCAGTTGATTGCAGTAGAAGTCTCTGTCATGGTGCTCCGTTGCTAGCAAAACCCCCACAATGCTCACTGCGCCAGCGTTGTACAGCAGGTCATGGACTCTTCTCAGGTCCCTACAGTAAGAAACACTAACAAAACAGTTGGAGACTCCGCCAGGTCTCGCCACCAGATACATATGCTGATGTACCATACATTTTCTGATATGCATGTCCTTCGTCTTCTGCCTTATTGATGAATGTATTTGATCAGTTAAATTATAAATACCATTTGATTGGTTAACCCGTAATCATAAACATACCTAGGCAGGATCAACTGTCCTCTTTTATACATTTTTCAAGGTTACATCAGGCATGATATTTTTTCCACTATATTATTTTCCAAATAATGCACTGCAATTATCGTGCACCATTTCGCCTAACATTTAGAGAAATAATTTTGGAAGGAAAGTTGAAAGACACTGGAAAAGAATTAAGAGTCAAGACAGGATGTTCATTTTAACAGAAATTATTCTGCCCTTTAAGAAAGAGGGAGAGAAGGAAAAGAGACTCCCGGCACTTCAGATCAGGTTCAATCTCCATAACAAACTTTGAGAAATTGTTTATACAGAGGGAACGAAGGACGTGAGCAATTTGACAATTAAATTTCGGAAACTAGTGTAGGCCAGTCAGAATGGTTGGGCATTTGATGGAAAAGACTTTTATTAAAGTTGTACTTACAGCCCTTAAATGCCCCAAAGACTGTAATGATTTCTAAGACATTAACTACAAAACTACTTCGGTATGTGATGAATAGCACAAGATCATCAGCATAAAGATATACTCAGTGTTTCTGTCTTCTGTATGAATAAAAGTGAAGACTAAGGAGGATTTAAGAGAAATGGAAAGAGGTTTTATCAGAAAAGAGCAAGGGGGAAGTGAGCAATCTTGTTGGGCAGATTTGCATTCACATTATCATTTTCTTTGCTGTGGAAACCTAGAACAGCTTCTGTGCAACAACCTACCCACACTGAAAATTTAAAGTTTTGCAGAGGATTTTGATTGTGCAGTAATGCAGCCCTGCTGGCTTTTTACTGTGGCTTAACCATGTAATTCACATTACTCCTCTCCCTACATGCAAATGCTCCACCAAAACAATTTCACCCATCACTACAACAACTGTGATTGCTTTAAAGAAATACAAACAGTTCCCTCAATAAGAACAATAATAATGTGGAGCAGCCGGACCATATGTTCTACAGAATGGGCTGGCAAAGCGAGGCTATCACATAAGCTGTAGAGACAGAGTATATAAGTTGTGTCCAAGAAATAAATTTAGCCCCAAGACCAAATTTCCCTAGAACAGATTCCAAATAATCCCATTCAGCCTGATCAGAGGCTTTTGTGCATCCAAGGATATAATAATTTCAGCAGCCTGTGAGGTGTCAGGAGAAAGCACAATATCACAATATTTAACAGTCTTGTTCTGTTAGATGATAATTGCTGTTTGTTGGCAAACCCTGTTTGATCTTCAGAAATTATATCTGTCAGGCAAGGATCCAAATTGCATGCCAAGATCTTGACTAGAAGCTTTACATCTATATTTACCAAGCTTATGGGTCTCCAGGTGCTGCAATCTTTGTGGTTCTTGAGAACCAGTGAAATTGAAGCTTCATTTAAAGTTGCGTAGAGGGAGCATCATTCCGAGGAACCATTAAACATGTCTAATAAACAAGGGGGGATTAAGTGGGAAAAATTCTAGTAAAAGTCAATTGGAAAACCATCCAGAACTAGTGTTTTGTCATTCTGCATGAATTATTTCCTCTAACTGAATAGGTTCATCTCAGTCCTTACAGAATCTATACAGATATCTAAACTATTCAAAAAATGATCTGTTGTAGTTTTGTTCACACAGGGTTTAGCTTCATAGAGATTAGAGTAAAAGGAAGTGAAGGCAGTTGTTCTTGTTAGTTTGATCTCTAGGTAGGAAAAGGGAGGAGTTGTAGACTTGAGATATAAAGTAAGAGGCTGACTGATATTTAAGCTGGAGAACTAAGAGGCAGCTGATTTTGTTGCCCTATTCAGTCGGAGAATTATTGTTAGATTGCCAAGACTTTATTTCAGCTAAAAGATTCAGAATAGAATGGGTGTTGGAAACACACTCCAATAATGATACTTTTTCCACCCATTGACAATTTAGTTATGATACTAGAAACAAGCGGACATTTTTCAGAGTGATGCGATTTTCACTTTTTCCTTCTACTTTTGCTCTTAGTCTCCTTCAGTTCTGAAGGTGCACACAGCTCTAAAAATTATATCAAATAAAACACATGTTTAACCACTTAAAATGGAGTTCTAATCTGACCATTGAATAAACAAACCTCTGAACTTTCCATATAGTAATTTCTGACCTGTAGGGGTCTGTCACTTGCTGCTTTTGTTTAACCTGAGACTCAAGACTAGTACATTACATGAGTGTTGTTATAATTGAATACAGTATGTCTGGTATTCCAAGCATAATTGCACGTGATGATGAATGAATAAAAGAAAAATGCAATTACAGTACAAGCTGGCTGGTAAAAAGTCTTGGCAGATTCATTTTTCATTCAACTTTGCAGGTAAAATGAGCCAAAACTTTAATGCTGGGTGCTGTTTATAATACATAGGTAATTAATTTTGATACTGAACCATTTGCATCGTATACATACTCACACTATTTTTTTCATTTGTGAAGCAGATTGTTTAGTCTTACAGTGGAGGGGCCTGGTTATTCATCAGATGGCCTGATACTGTCAAAAGCAGCTTTTTAAAAGATGAATGTCTTTGAGTGTGTGAAGTGTAGAAATGAAAGGAGCCCTCGTGTCAGGATGACCTCACTATGTGCTGCCTGTTGTCCGGCAGGTCCCAGGACTTCTGCTGTGAGACGTGTGGCTGCTCCATGCGCTCTGCCCTCCTGGCTCTAACCCCCAACAGCAACCCCAGCGCTGAGGATCACAAGGCTAAAGAACTGGCTCAGCAAATAAACTTCAAGGTACAAGCACTGGCAGTGGCATGAGGCACATTTGATTCACAGTTCAGTCAGCCATTTAACCCTCAGAGCAAAAAGAGCTGCTGACAGCCCAGGCTTCAGACAAATGTCTCCTGCAGTTTTCTTTTTTCTCTCACTGTGCAATCACAGCCAAAAACAGATGATTTTCTCTGATCTGTGACATGTTAGTTAAGGCTGGACCATAAACCATTTAAATTAACCCATCACAATTGTCAATAAATTGCCCACACAGTTAAATCAAGGACACTCAACCTCCTCTGGTAGTGTCCAGGGCATTTATTTGTCAGAACTGCAGAGAGCGCCAGGCCAGAAAAACTGTTACACAACTCAAAAGTTCATTATTGATCATGAAAATGGTAATCTCACCACTATTTTCTTCAAGTAGCTGTTCTGAAATACTAAAATCAATACATAATTTTAAAAATTCCTGCTGAGATGTTTCACATTAAAACCATTTAAGTATCTCAAAGGGTGCAATCCCTCCTTTTCTTCTTTTGCTTTCAGTTTGAGAAAATGAGAATTTCCACTGAATAAGGTTGAACCAGCTTGACCTCAAAAAATTACATAAACTAGTTAACCAAATATTCTGTCAATTTCCCTGTTACCAGTGCGTAGCAGCTGGGTTGTATTCCAGCGCCATTGTGTTAAGACAATCTGCTGTTTTATTATGCAAGATTTATTTAGTAACCATTCAGGACCTTCCATATCTTATATATTTATCAGCAGATGAAGTTTGCCCAGTTGTCCATTCCTTCTGAGGACTTTATGGATTTCTCATGAATCATCATCATTGTCATGTTGGCAATAAAGTTTAACTTACAAGTTCACCCAATTCTTGGAAACAGTAGCTGACAAAACAATCTAAAAACAAGGTAGCTCTTCTGATACACAAATGGTAATATACTTGTTTTTGCTTTTTGCTGTTCCAGTCACTCTCAGTTTATTTTCTTTACTCTAATAGGCTTCTGTCAAAGAGACATTTCCAATAAAATTATTCCAGTGACTGTAAACATAAAATCCCTGTTTTTCTTGTTGGCTTTTAGTTTCAAAGTCAGTCCCAGCTGCAGCTAAACATGGGTTGTGTTGAACAAACATTATAAATGATAAGAAATAGTCTGAACAGCAGAGTGGTGATTATGAGATGACTGTAATCCCACCCCCTTGCTAACATGCATATGCTAGCATGCTAACGTGACAAGGCAGTGAACATATTGAACATTAGGACTGCTGTCATGCTAATACCAACATGTCAGCAAGCTGATTATGGCACTAATTGTATGTTAAGCCATGTTAGTGGTGTTGACTCTGGATAGAAGTGTCTGTCAATTCCCATCAGCATCAGCTGTCTTTGTATTCAGTGCTATGAAACAGATGCTATCAGATGTTAGCTAATATGATAAGCTAAGGCAGTGAACAATTACACATGGCTAATCAGACATTTAATGCTAGCATCACTTTGTTAGTGTGTTGATCTTAGCATGATAGCAGGTACAATGTTCAGTATGTTCACCACCTAAGCTTCTTGTGCTGGCATGCTAACATTTGGTAATTAGCACCAAATACACAGTACAGTTGCAGCTGATTAGCATCAACGTTTACCATGTAGAACAATGTGGCAAAACCTGAGTTTAACACTGTTAGCATGCAAACACAGGTGGACAAAAGAGAGTACAAAAGAAAAGATGGCACTGACAAAGAAAGAAACAGGAGAAAGAGGGCAAAACGACAGAAAGAGCAGGACAGAGAGATACAGATTTTGAACAACATAACATTTATATAGCACCTCATATGTTTTATTTGCAAAAATCTAGTAACTGCAGGTGTCACATAAACTATAAACAAGAATTTTTGTCTCTGAATTTTCCCTCTAAAATGCAGTTGAGTGATAAATGGTATGAAAGATGTGTACATACAGTATGTTATCAAATTAAATATGACAGTTTGTCATATGCAGTCCTGTGACAGGAGCCATGGCACAATGTAGATGACTGCACTTCCCTTTGTGTTTATGCAGGCAGAGTCCAGTTTATCCAGACAAGCTAGTGAAAGCGGAGGTGCAGAAAGTGATCCTTCAATGCTCACCCAGGGAGACACCTCCACATCTGCAGGCCAGGAAGCTGCTGAAAGGCCCCTGGCTGAACAGGTAGGTGTTTTACTGCCACTCTGAGATACACAGGACAGCGCCTAACCTGCCTGCAGCCAGCCCACCACACACTAAACAAACCATCCCCATGGTTTTGTATGTTTTAGTTTTATTAGCTACAAATTAATTGCTTGGTAACAATTTCACAAAGCATTCTGTTTTTTAGATGACTTTACCATCCTCTGGGTTTACTTTAGTGTGCTATTTAAATGAACACTTGAAATATAATGTAGGTAGCTTCACAATGAATACTAAATTGTTTCTTAAAGTTGTATAGCTGTTGGGATAATGCAGTTTGTTTTGGCTCAGTTTACATTCTGAATTGTTGACTGTGCTGGATTACCAATCTCAGCCATGCATCAAACCACACTGATATTGTACTGTAACATACTGTACCATACTAAAGAAGGTCTCTGTGCCCCAGAAAGAGTAGTTGTTACCATATTACCAACCTAATATGGATCCAAACAAACAACAAACTCTTAGGAAAATAGTCCTGTAAAAATGTGCAATTCTGGTTTGTTAAAAATTGGGTCTTAAGCCTTAAGACTAATGTTACTTAGGGACCTCTAGAAATTTGTAATGTGGAGGACATCATAATCCCATGCAAATCTGCCATGTCCTTAATTTATAAAGTAAAACATAAGTCGCTAATTACCAAATGTTGAAGTCCTGTGATAGTATTAGTCCTGTGTGATTCAGAATCTCTGTGATATGGGATTTAGGTTTAGTAGCAGTGACTAACACCCCTGACCTTGGCATGGGAGACTGGTGGTTCAAATCCTGTTCTGCCTACCTGTATACGTCACTTTGGATAAAAGCATCTGCTAAATGAATTTGTAGAATTTTGTCCACAACATTCTTCTGCCTCTTTTCTGCCAACTAAATGAAAGTTTGAACAGCAATTTGTGTGCAAATTCTTGAGACTCATGTCTTTACACAGCATGTTGACCCATCTTCAGAAAACTTCTATCCATCAGAATAGCAAAACTTTGAAGAATGATTAGAAAAATGACATTCAGTATGGATCATTTTAATTTCTTTCAATAGTCTCAATAGTTTATATATTATAAAATATTTATTGTAGCCTATTGAGTCATATCTGCGGATAATATCAGTATATTCAAGTAAAACACAGACTTTGCTCATCCCTTGTAGATGCAATACAAGAGCCACTGACAAGAGGGAATTTTTTCTAAATCACATTAAGTCCCCACATAATACTAGACCAATGGTAATAAGGCCTTACATTTGTAGTATTGTATCTACCTTTGTTTAGAGACTGTGGTGTTGACAAGTTTAACTGCTAATGCGATGTTGATGCTAAAATGAATAAGCTGTTTGGCAATCAGAGAAGTTAGGTTGTTACCCCAAACAATTTAGAAAAGTTTCCTGTAGTGCCATTTTTGGAGGTGCATTCACAGGCAATTTTACCTCTGAATAAAATGGTTTTTAGTAGGAATAATAGTTGGCTTGTTTGTAACCTTTTTGCTCATGTTTTTTGACTCTTCAGACCTTTTATGCCTCCACACTAAGAACAGCCATGACTAAAGGCATTATGATTTCAGGTTGCCTGTCAGTGCCTCCATCTCATTTTTATGAATGTGATTACTCTTGACACCTGGAAGGAATTTCTTTTTTCCACTTAGTCTCAACGACTAACTGATGAAATTTTGGTGATTGAAAGTCACTGTGGCATTTTGGGTATATGTCAAATAGGATAAAATGATGAAGTGGTGGCATTTTATATCTAGAAAGTCAAAAGTCGAACTCACTGTGATATTATAGTGTTCTACAAAAACACTAATCTTGGTTGCCCCTCTATTGAATTCCTCCAAAGTCTTCACTACATAGTGTTTGAATCTTAGAAGATGCGTATAGCTACAACATGAGTCTATTTGGCCATGACTCAAGAATTCATACACTAATCATGAGAGCATTTCACAAGAATGTCTAAAAGGATAAAATAATGAAGTTATGACATATTATATTCAAAAGGTCAAGTATGTACAAACGTGGATGTGTACTGCAACTTGAATAGTTTATGAAGACCTTGAGGCAGTAATTCAAGTTCTCAGAATGTTCTGTTTCCAGATTTCCACATTTATTACTTTAGTGAGTACAATGTTTTCGTTCCGCATCGAAATGATGGCAAGAACAAGAAGATAGAACCCAAGTTGTAATCAATTGGAATTATCCTTTGGGTTATGTTTTGGAAAATTGCCAACAGTAATGTGAAGTGTTTGTGATTTGTAGGCTAATGCCAAACGGCAGGAAATTTTCCCTTCTGAGAAGTACCCACATTCTGATGCAAAGACTGTGTTGCACTGTTGCATATCAGAGCCATTGTGGATGAGTCACACACGACCAGAGGAAGAATGAAACGAAAACTGGCTCTCTCTGACAGATGATCTTTTGACTTACAAAACACAGGTGTAACTAATACCACCACTTTCATTCCAGTAATTGCTGAAAGGGAGGCACTGTGACATAAATCTGTTTGATTTGTGAGCAATAAAGAAACAAGAGCTCTGATGCAAGGAGGGCCGTCACCACTCAAGATTTTTTGTGAAGAGCGTTTGAAGAGAGCAGGGAGGAAACTGGTCATTCTCATCAAGCATTCATCAAATCCAAAATATGAAGAGGTCTAACTTCCTCTTAGGTTCACTGAGCACATCAGAAGAGACTTGTGTGTAAAAACTCAGGCAGTTTAAGTAAAACTAATAAATATTACGATGAAAGGGATTTAGGTAGGCTTAGTCACATCTAGTAGTGAGGTTAACAGATTGCAGCCAACAGAATACCCCTCACTTCCTAAGTGTGTAGGAAATCCTACAGTGGCTGCCATTTGACTACGAAAACATGAAAGTGCCTCTCTAGAGCCAGTGTTTGGTTTGTCTGTTCTGGGCTGCTGTAGAAACGTGGTGGGCTCTGTGGAAGAGGATATAAAGATCTCAAGATCTTAAGCTAACAAGATACAACACTAATTATACACTAATGAGAACATAATTATTAATACAATGTTCAATTCCTGCTAATAGATCCCCTAAATTCTGCACACTGATTACCACTCAAATGAAAATATGTCATCAAAATCCGCATAATAACCCAAATCTACCATAAAATAGTCCTGCTCAGTGTTTTGCAGCATTGCTACTGCAAAGGGTATAAATACTTTCAAATTTCTAAATTTCCTTTTTTTTTAATTAAATTTGAAAACAGATATAAAAACATCTTTTCACTTAGTCAGTGTGAGCTGTTGAGTGTAAATTGATTTGAAGTATATATGATTTCATCCATTTAAAGTTACATCTTGAACACAATGAAGTATGTTAAAGCTGTAGGGGTTTTATTACTTTCTGAACTGACTGTTGCGAGTAAAAAAGTTTTTTGGGCTAATTCTTTCTACACTGGTATAAAATAAGACATTTCTTCAATATTTTCTGGTTTGTTTTTTAATCCATTTCATCTCCAAAATATTGGACAGAATACTGGGTGTTCTGAAGCGCCACGGCAAGATCACAAGATTGTATAATGCTTTCTATGTGCCGTCAATTTCCCAATTTTCACAGTGTTCCTTTTAATTGGTGGCAAGCTTCATCACTTGCTGACATCCTACCAAGCTCCAAAATCATTTCCATGTGTATGGATAGATATGATTCTTCATGGCAGCTATATTGGTTGCAATGAGTTAGTGTGTGAAATCAAACAGTTAGACGTTACTTTTCTCCCTTAACATCATCGTGGATGTGCTATGGCAGCTTGAAGCCAGTGTTTCCACAGCTTCTCTTCACCAATTCTGATGATTTGGGTGAGCTTTGTTGCCTAAGAGGATTGATTTTGTCGCCAGCTGCTACCCACAGAATCACAGAGACAAACACGAGTCTGAAGGAGCAGAGAGGAGGGTCAACTTAGATCAGGGTTTCTGTATTTGAACATACTGAGGGGGGCCACGTCAAAAATAGTACTCACCATCTGCTGCTGGAGTTGGAGGGAAAAGACTTAAAACTCCCGAATGAGACAAGCTGGCCCATGGTATCCCTCACTGCTGTACAGAGTACAGGGGGATGTATGATGACTGTGCACTGTTGACTGCCCCCCCACAGTTTCTTCAGGCTCCCTCCAGCCATCCTCTAATTGGGTGAAATCTATGTTTCCTGTGCAAAAGCTGAGGCCATCAGCACTGCTCATTGGTTAGTCATCTCCCTCACAGCCCCCTGCCCTCCAGAGACTCATGCTATCTGCACTTTTCACTTTAAATGAACGGGAGCTTCCTGACTTTATCTTTAACTAACTCAAACACTAAGTATTGATGGTGATGAATGAGAGTTTTAGTTTTTAATGTGCTGATCCAGGGAGCTCATGAATTACAGATTTCTATGAAAAAGCATAAAAGGAAAAGTAAGTCTCTGGTGACGGCAAACAGAACTTGCTTGCAGCGTTCATTTTTCTGTATGTATGCACTACTTGTGCTGGAAGTCTTTTGTGTGTGTAAGCACATTAATGCCAAGCAGGGGTGCAATTAATGGAATTTCTAATATTGATTAACTATTTTATATTTTCTAATGATCCAGAGACAACAGAAGGGGGTGGATTGTTTATGATTATGGGGGGCAGAAATCTGAGCTCAATAATCGTTAGTGCAGTAGAAGAAAAATAAATTACTGAAATAGTTAATAACTGTAAAAAGAAAACATCTACTGAATGCAATAAAACTAATAATCAAGAAAGTCATTGACGATATCATAAAACAGCTAATTTACATTTTTGGAGCTGGTTCAAAACAGGCATATTTCCATGCAAAATACAATTTGCCAAAGTTATCTGATTGCATACAGATGAGGATAGACGTCACTTTGCTAATGACAGCCTCTGCCGCCTTCTTTAAGATGTTGGTAAAGCTCTTCATAAAGGGGTTAGACAGTTTCATTCCGTCAGAATGCATTTCAAACAAAAAGATCTTTATTTGTGTCAATAATTTTTAAAAAAAGATTGTTTCTTTAATTGTATCGACAAAATGAAGTACGCTCTGGGAGTGTTTATAGATTTAAAATACGTAAATGTAGTTACAAAGTAGACACTCACATACAAGTTACGATAGACAACATGAAAGTGGAACAATATTATGAAAATAGATGTCTGAGTTTGATATTAGGCCATGAAATCTGCTGGAAGCCTCATATAACCTGTGTATGAGGAGAGCTGGCCTGGAGCGCTGCAGTTCTGGCAAAAACAAGATACATCCTGAATCATAAAGCATTATACACTCTGTATTGCTCACCCATATTAGCGCATCTCAATCACTGTGTGGAGGTGTCTGATAATACATACAAAAGCACCTTACAAACCATTATGCACACCATAAAAACAGCTAGATGGTTGGTAAACAATGCAGGATTATGAAAGCACCCATAGCATTTTCTTCCTAGTGGAATCTGAGACTGCACAAATCATGCACAAAGTAAGACATAATTTACTTTATGCCAACAGACAAATAATGTTTTCAGGCAGAAAGAGGAAAGAGGAAAATATAATTTAAAAACAAAAAAACAACACCGTGTTTGCACCACTTTGAAGCGTATGTGTATTTCAATTTGTAGCATGAATTTGTGAAATGGCTTAGATGTGAGATGTCAAGCAAAGCATAAAAATAAATCAGTTCAGAAAGATGTGGAAGATAGAGGGATGAGGAAGGGGCTTGGTTATATTTAAGACTATGATTTGCAATATTGTTGTTGTTGATGATGTTACTGTTGGTTCGACATCTGCATGTTGATTATGTGTATAGGATATACACAGACTAGACTAAGCTGTAATAACAGGAAAGGTCGTTCCTGGTCCTTTTCAGACATACATTGAAAAATAGTTATTTGTTTTGTTTATGGAGAAGCTGCTGTACATATTTTGTAGTCATTATTTACCCTCTTGAAAACACAGAGTGTCTGTTCTTGTGAAACTCCATGGCAAGTGGTTTCAGTGAATGCTCAGTTTGTCTTCAGTCAGAGTTCATGATACAATAATAATTCAGCTCATCACTTGTGGTTCTTCAAAACTATCTATAAAAATCCATAAAAATAAGACCTGCAAAGGGCAACAAAATAAAAGTCTGCACGGTCACGCTGCCAAAAAAACTGTTTGCGTCATCCCTAATAAGCTGCAACTGACGCTGCTCCACTTTCTCTTCTTTAAATACAGCTCTCAACAAAGAAGTGCCTCTTGATTACTGGAGGTGTGAACATAAATAAGCACAAATTGAGGATTTTTTTGGTTATTTGTGCCAGTTTTTGCTATTATTTGTTGCATGTTTGAAATAGCTTTTTTCTGTTCTGTTTCCTCAATTAATTTGTCAGTTGTTTGGACAATAAAATGTCAGAAAATAGTAAAAAAAAAACCAAAAAAACAAAACACACTTTTTACTGATTCAGAGAACTTAAATGTCTGTTTTCGTGCAATCAACAATTCAAAGGTAGTCAGTTTACCACCACGGAAGACTAAAACAAACGGAAATATTCACATTTAAGAAACCTAAACCAATGAATTATGCTTTTTAAAAATGTCAGTTATCAAAATTGCGAATCGTTTGTCATATTGTGACTACTGTCCACAAACAGAAGTTCTTTTACCCTGCAGTCATTTCCAAGGTGTTGGCTTCACTGCTGATTTCACTGTGTGACAGAATCAGCATTAATACAGTTTAATGAGAGGTGCTGTGCTGTGCGATCGCCTACGCTGACACGTAAAATGAGTGATCATGAAAGCTGCTTTTGCATGAGATTTACGCTCCCCGACTGAGGTCAGAGGGCTGAAACGGATAGAAAAATACGGAATTATAGCTTTACTGGCTTAGTGTGGATGTGTGCTACTCTACGTAGACTATTCAGAGAAATGGGCGACAGATGAAAGACAAGGTGGGGTACGACAATAAGCTAATAGCCGAGAAAATGACTCGTGGCATCTGTTACACACATCTAACACTGCTTTCTTCTGCGGTAACTTAATGATTCCTCTGCTTTACTTGTTCAATTTATCCGGTAATCTGGGAAGTAAGTGTGCGTGTGTATTGTTCCTCATTAGAAAACACAGAGGTTAAATGCTGGTCACTGCCATGCATACATGTGTTTGTTGTAGTTGAGATGTCACAACACATCTGTTTGATGCGTTATGAGTAACATCTGCTTGACCTGCTGCAGGCAACAGCCATGCAAGCACACAACCCTAACCTCTAACCCTGTGAGTACCAAGAACTGGATTTAGTATCACCTCCATAATTTTGCTCCTGGATGTTTCCTCCAAAGAGGGCATAGGACAGTGTAAACAAAATTAAAACCTGAGGCAACAGTTAAAAAATCAGTTACAGGTTGCTACATTTCTGTAGTGGAAGAGGTCTCTAAAATAAATGTGCTGCAAACATGTATTTATGTGTGTATGTTGACAAAACCGCAAAGCTGTTATTAGGAATGTGGCTCCTAAAGAACAAACACTCTACCTATGAAATATTTCCAGTGGAGAGTAGAACTGCAGCAGTGTAATGACGTAGTTACAGCAGGTCCAGAGGACATAGTGTGTAACTGATTACTAATTATTTTGCCTGGTTTTGCTTCAGTGATCCTCTCAATGCCATCCTCCTCCACAGGCAGAGGCGTCTCCAGCCACAGGTGTAGATGAACACCGGACCACCAGCAGCTCCGGTCGTCCTCTCAGCCCCCGGCAGCGTCGCTCCCAGCAGCACAGAGAGCAGGGCCAGAGAGACGGCAGAGAGCCAGCAGCCAGCCGACCGGCCTTTGCCCCGGCCGTTCGCCAGCCTCAGGACGAAAGCCACGCTGGCTCGGCAGTCCTCATTGTGGTGCTCACTCTAGCTCTGGCCGCGCTCATCTTCCGCAGGATCTACCTGGCGCACGAGTACAAGTTCGACTACGATTTGTGACCTTAACTCCGAGTCGACCCTGTCTGCTAGCACCCCTGCAGAACTGTGACCGGCTGAAGAGGAACCAGAGCCGAGGCAGTGGCTAACACTGACTTTCTGCCCTCCCTGCTCATCAGCAGAGGGTTTAGCCTCCACTGAGGGGGAACTTTCATTCCTGCAGAGGAGGCGCTCCACTCACCACAACACCTCCAGGGTGTCTTTTAATCAATGTGAATTTTACTCTCTAGAGCGTCATGCATTTTTAAGAACGGGAACCTTTGTTGTTTGTGATGAGTTCAGCAACCACACACACCACATGTCCTCTCCCATATAATTGTTGTCTATCCTAGGGCGGCCGCTTGTTCCCATTATTTAATTAAAACTTTAATATAATATGACAACAATGTGCAGTTATGGGGGATTGTTGTCTCACTTTAATTATTTAATCATGGAAGCATCTGCACCGAGTGCATGTGCTATAGTGACTTTTTCATGTGTTTTAACTTCCTGCCAAGTCAGCTCAGTAACAACATACAGTACAGGACTCTGCTTTAATGGTGTGAGGGCAGCAACCGCAGTGAGTCTCTTCAGTCTTAATTCTAGTGCCTCTCAAGCTGTAACCGATCATGTTGTAATTGACTGGTGGAAAGGAGGCAGGGATGCACAGGATTAATGAGTAATCCACCACAGACAGAATGCTGACCTGTGTCGTGTGCGTAGAGGTGTGCATTGCAGAAGCTTTCAAATCAGAGGCTGCAGATTTATCAACACATGTGTCCCGCTGACTTCAGACGGTTGCAGGGATTTAATGGACTGAAGTAGAAGCTTTCCATACAGCGTGAAACATTAGTGGATAACTGTAAGAATCATCCATATTCATTTATAGATACATGCAGAGGGATTTACCAATGTTTGTTGTGCACATGCTGTCCTGTGATCATCGCAGGGATTCTGCTGCAGGGATGTTATATCACACTTCGTACAAGTGAACAGTCAAGATAAAGGTCACGAATTCTGACACAGGCCATCTGTAGTACCCAGAAATATAATCCAAGTATGGTCAGACAGCTCTCATTCCCTGTAGACACTTGAATATTGGTTAATAATAACGGTTTCTCGTAGAAGTGCGACAGTATCCTCACAGCACCTTCTGAGTCTTGCATTAAAGGATTTTACATATCCTAGTGTTTGCAGGTGTTGGAGAGAGCTGCCGCATGTTTGGAAACAGTAGCATAAAGCCTGTTGTGTCTCCAGAGGACGCTGAGTGAAGTCTGGTCTGTTGTTGCTGCAGTCAGGGGGTAAGTCAACAAATGGAAGAGACCTGGGTCTAACTAAACTTTCAAATCCAAACAGACACATGCAGCTAATTTTGAGCAGAGCAAATGTGGGTTTTGTCGGGAAAAATCGCCTGCATTGCACTCATATGCCAACAGCAATCTATGTCATTATGTGTGTGGTGCAAACAATAATTCAGTGTGGCGCTCCCCTTGAACTCCCCATTATACCTTCGACAGAATTGCAGTAGTGCTTCGCTAAATTGATTAGGTATGCTTTTAATGTGGCCACAGAATGTCGTGTAACATATAATCACATTACACTTTCCTATTTAAAAACATTTTAAATACATCTATTGGTCGGAGTGTGTAATTAACTAGTTTATTCACAATTTTAAGCATGTATTTATTGGAATTGCTTGTTGACAGAATGACAAAATTGCTGAAGCACAGGGACTTTGCACCAGACAGAATGGGGTCCTTTCCACACAATACTAGCTGCTTTGTGCTGCCTCGTTTTAATCCCCTGAAGTCCAAAACCCAACGGTAGGTTTGAAGGACACTTTGAAAATAAATAAATAAATTCAAAAAATAAAAAGATACAGCATATAACAACAATGGAAACTGTAAAAACAGAGAGAGTAGTCATATTTTCAAACTCTCGACAATCAGCAAACTAATCATCTGTGGCATGCTGTTATGTGAGAAAATCAAAGCCTAAAATTGTGATACTTTATCAAAATCCCTCTTTGTACATGTCTCATTTAGAATTTTTGAAAAAATAAACGGTTTGCTCTAATAAGATTCTGTAAAAACCACAAGATTCTGCGCTTCTCAGCTCATCTAAGAAGCCTTTAATGACTCTGCTGTGACCAACAGTCAGATGACCAAATTTCAGCGACTTTTCAGCTGAACTGCAGGCTGTGTTTACATAGAGTAACTGGGTGATAAGAAAGGACACAAATTAAAAATCTAAGTAGTAAAATATCTATAATTTGTGGAGTTACCACTTATTTTGTCAGCCTTGGTAACACCTGGGCACTTGGGAAAATGTTGTAAATGGTAATTCAAGTTTTTTTCCCCAAGTTGTGGAAAGTAAGTAATCAAAGAAATTCACGTTTCATATTCTTTTATGAGTTATGGTATTGTGAGGTTGTCGTACAGCACAGAAGACATGTTTGAATTCTCTCTACTTCTAGCCGTGGTTGTGTTGTTTCCACAGAGATGCAGGATTTTATGTTGCAATGAAAAACAAGCCCAAACAAAAGACAGAAAAGTGGCTTAGAAACTGCTTGGGGTTCAGAAGACTAAAAGGAACTACCACCTGCGACAAGCGCGAGTAAAAATGTTATCGTCATATATATACCAAAGTGTTGAACAGCGCTGCTCGCACTGCTTGTTGTGCTGCCCCCAAAACACAGCCTGCAGTGTAAATAATTCTCAGCAGTCCTGCAAAGGGAATGAGTTGACTGATCCAGGATCTGTTGAATACGACATGTTTACTGAAGAACAGCAATCGGGGCAGAGAGCTTTGAACTGTTATTGCCATGGCAACGTTTACTGGTGAGATAATTTTAGGGATTATTTGCACCAGTAAACAAGACGGGGTCTTCAGAAAGTCTGCCAAACCTGCAACTGTGCGCTTACTTCCAGCAGTATATACTCCGTCTGCCTCCCGCTCTCACGCCTACGGCAGATTTTATTTGTTTCCTTTTGGGAGTCACTTCTTCTGTGGACACTGTAATCCCATTCATTTGAATCTCTCCTCCGTCTCCACTCTTTTCCCCATCTCCACTGCTGTTTCATGGTATTCACACCACGTCCCTATGCATTAATCTCTTGTTTGTCTTGCATTCTCTGAAGCTGTATGCAAACAGTCTTTTTTGTCCTCCCCTCTGCCTGTATAAATAGGCCCAAACCCTGTCTAACGTTTACCCTCTTTGATATACTTTGAGTAGGGGTTTATCTGTCTGATGAGACTCACAGGAACAGGGAGGCAATTTAAATTCATTCTTTGCACATCATAGCTGACGGCTTTTTGACATGTACAGCAACTTGGCAGCATACAGATAGCTCAGAGGAACAGTCACCTGTTGAGGGGGGAACAAACCTGTCTGGTGTTACTCTCCTACTTGAGCAACATCTTATACCTGTGGGTGTTCAGGTATTACTTGAAGACAGCAGAGATTTTTTTTAAATGAATATCCATGTTATTGGAATCTCTCCATATCTGTCTCTTCAGTCATTGTGCCCACTGCTGGTATACTGGGATATAAACAGAAAATAAATCACCTAAATGAAAGCATATGTATTCTGTGTGTCAAGTTTTATAATGTCTCATTCTAATTACACATCCAAAGGGGAATATGTAGCTGTTACTCTAAAATACTCATGATGATGGATCGGGTAATTGCCAGGTCCTAATGTAGTAATAAAATACCATCCGATACCCCTGTCGTCTCGCATTTTCTGACAGATGTGAATAATCATGAACACCTGGCAGGATTCAAGCAATGTGTGACTATCTATAGCTAAAATGAAGAATAGGAATTAGCTATATACATCCCAGACTCTTTCTTTTATTTCAGTGGAACCGGTGGTTTTATTTCATTTAATTCTCACAGTGCTCTGTCGATTTTACTAGTTGATGTTTAGACACATCTGAGACTTCACGCTGTTGTTAGCGGCTCTGCGAGGCTGCACTGAGGCATCATTGTAAGACAGCTGCAGTGGGATTTTGGGACCCAGCTCAAATCTTGAAGGAGTGGGCGAGTTTAACTTTGTTGCAGGTTAGTGCCGGTGTTGTGCCAAAAAATAATCATCTCTCAAAAAATGATTGTGTGCTTCTTGTTAGAGCTATTTTGCCCAGATTATATACATATACAGCTGCTTTTATCTGAATCCAACAGGTATAACATGCAGACAACTTTATGTCCTTGCGAATAGTCAAACTTTGTCTTTGTGAAATGTAAACACTGCTTGTAAGCAAATAATAGCGACCAAAGAAAGGTTTGCAGTTTATAGTATAATCAGGCATGACATTTAAGATGATTGTATGCAATAATATATGTGTTTGATATATCTCTGCTTAGACTGTAAATAACATGATTTACAGATGGATTGTATATAAAAACTGAAGACATTTTCTGTTTTGCAATTATTCTGTAGGCTACAATCCCTACAGTGCAATCCACACGAATGAAATAAAGTCAATTTCATGCATTAGTAACACTTCAGTCAAAATGTAGGAGCTGCCGTAACTTTTTGGCAAGTAGAAAACTGCATTATAAAGCTTTTAAAATGATTGAAGAGCTGGATATAATCCAAGGTGCAGGTAACATAATGCATAGACATCTGAATAATTCTTCCTGTCAGTTTTTGGCTAATAATCACTTTTTGGCACAACACTGGCAGTCAAATAATAAACTGCGGGTGCCAAGACGTAACATCAACCAGAAGCGCGGCGTCAAGAAATGAAGCTGAAAAGAAGATTAAACACACAACCAAGTAAGTCTGACATTTGAACTAATTTTTCAGTTGCTACTGGCAAAGATGGAAAACAGTCGGACTGTTTGGAGAACAGCACAGATATGTAGAACAGATGCCAGGCAATGCAATCTACTAGTTCATTAAAAACTCTAAACCACACAATGAAATTAGAGGAGAAATCAAAGATTCGACTTGCTTTTTGTCTTTGGCAACTTAAATGTCACCACGAAATCTTGCACAACAAAACTTGAGAGCTGATTTTGGCTTTCAGATGAGGACTTCACACTTGCTTTGAAGGGATTCACACTTATTTTGATCAGCAGGAGACTCGCTCTTGTTTTGATAGACTTGGGACCTGATTCATATTTCCCCTAAACCCTTTATATCTTTAAACGTATCGTCTGTATCATCTTTAAACCCACTTGTTCTTTATTTCAAACAGAGAAGAAGAGCTGGAGATGAAGAGGCGCATTCTCTTTTGCAGATATTTTTTCCCTGCGCATTCTCTTAAAGGCATCTAAAGGCAAGACAGAATGCAGCTACAGAAATGCTTAGTTCTTAAATAATCACCATCAAAAGACATTAAATTGAGGTGGTGAAGCTTTTGTCAAATTCCTCCATTACTTTGGTTAGCAAGCTGCAACATTTCCAAACCTTTATTCAAAAGAGGGAAATATTTTTTTTATTGTTAAATCTCTATCGTGAAAACGCGATTTTGACTAGATAATGTCTTTTTATCTCTTTGGATGAAAACTGCTTTGTCGAATGTGGGAACAGAGTGTTCAGAATCCACAGAGACTACTGTAAAGTCGAAAGCCTGCAGAGCTCAAGGCACGTACACCACAACTGTTAACTGCATGATGGAGGGGAAAGGTCAGAAATCTGAAAAGGACGGTGTTCTTTTATTAGAGCAGCAGACTGTCCTCAGTTAGAGAAGTGAATTTGGCAAATAGCGTAAGTGAAAGGATGATTCTAGAAATGCTGAACAGCCAGATAAGATAGTGTTATTCCGCTGGATTCTGATGCCGTTTCACATCTTCTAAGAACTTTCCTATCCAGAATGCAGACAGCTGCAGCGAACAGAAGCCCGAGAGCGGGACAGATGTGGACATCCGAGCCATTCATCAGCTTCAGAAGATGCCCTCGCACTGTCCCCACACCGAAAAAGAGACAAGGATGTTGACAAACCCTGCGGCTGCTACAGTGTTCAGATTTTCTGAGATATGAGAAAAATGTTTGCAATATTCTTGTTATTTCTCAACAACAGGAATAATAATGGCATATCACATTTTTTAGAGCAGCCCTGTGGATGATATGAAACTGCAGCAGGATCATGTGACAGTGTGTTCCCAGGGGTTAAATTGGGCCGGCACCGTCTCAGTCCTGACACATTTACTCCTCACAGGGAATGCTCATCCTCACTACATTTATTTTCAGTCTTAAACACCCCTGTTGGTGAAAATTACATTTTTTGTTGTTGTTTTTTTTTACCTTGTTAAATTGTCCATATGCTTTTTTTGTATGCATCATGAGCAAAATGAGCAATCAACACCGTGGTTGAGCATTTATAGCTTTAAATTTCAGCGTATCGGTGACAGACTCAAAAACTTGGATTTAGATTTGTAGGGTTTCATCCTTAAAAAACATGCACCGATCAGGCATTGCATTATGACCACCTGTCTAATATTGTGTTGGTCCTCCTTATGTGCTCAAAAATGCTCTGAACCATTGGGCATGGACAAGAGGACCTCTCAGGGTGTCCTATGGGGTCTGGAACCAGGACGTTGGCAGTGGATCCTTTGGGTGCTCTGACTAGGGCAGTGGTTCCTCTGTCAATCCAACTTGTTCCACTGCATCCTGTTGATGCTTGATCAGAATGGGGTTTAGGAAGTTTGGAGGTCAAATCAACATCTTGTGCCATTGTCATGTTCCTCAACATGTTCCTGATTGTTTGATGTTTTTTTTCCATGTGGTGGGGTGCATTTTCCTGCAGGGGTAGGCCAGTGACATATGGGATTTCCATGTGCATGAGGGAGTGTGTTTGTTGTGGGACAAGGTTTATTTGGGTGTCTAAGTCTCATCAACATGGATGCCAAAATCCAAGGTTTTCCATCAGAACAGCACATAGTACCAATATGATCAATGCTATTCACTTCACATGTCAGTGGTCATGATGTTGTGGCTCATCGGTGTATACAACCAGTCATTTCTACTTGCAGGTTGGGGTTTTCTGTATGATTATACTTCTTCATTATTTGGCTTGAAGATGTATGACTGAATTGCTCTAATGTTACAATTTGCCTTTGTAGAGAAGTTTTGCACTCTTTGAGCAGAGTTGTAGGTGAGCTGGTGTTTTCGACCTGCACCAAGTGTAGAGTGCATGAAGAGATTCGGCATGGGCTTCACAGACCTGCACATTCTGAAGGAAGCAAGGCAGGAAGGGATTAGATTCATGGAAAAAGAATCTAAACATGTAGTTTAGATGCACAGAGATGTGTTCTTAGGGTTTTGTTCAATGACTTGCAGAGACTTTAAGAATTTAAACCAGTGGCATTCTTAGGCCACGGACTAGCCCCAAATGTTTTATGGATGTTTGTTTTTACAAAAGTATAAATAATAATGAAAAAAATAGCCTTGGGTCTTTTCATTTGTCATTGTGAACTTGTGTTAAAGCCCTCATAAATAATATGATATAGCCGCTTAAAAATAGGGTGTATGATTTTACTGTTCGAGACAGATGTTATTACTGACGTCACTTTAACTGTTTAATTATGTTTATTTTCCCTATTTTTCAGTCTCACAGCAGGATATCTGCAGCAGTGGTATTATTGGATGCTTCCCAAGTTAAAGTGTGGGTTGCTGGAATATCAGAGGAAGTCAAATTAAACCATAGCAAAGTAACACAAGCTATAGTTTGACAGTTTCCTAGCTCTCATATCATTAATGTCTGTGTATGTTCTAATACTCTAGAATGTAAATGAATGCCATTTTTAATGTATTTATTCAGAAGATTGCTCCATGCATAATAAATCTCCTTTAGTGACAGCCTAGCTCCACTATTTCTACGTTTGATGCTGATTCACAGGAGAGAGCACAGATGTTTTGCAGTCATCAGCTGCCACATTCTGAGCAGAAGGTTTTCAGCACAGATCAGACCCCGTTGTGTATCAATCACAGACCTACTCTTCATCATCTGAGAATTATTTTTGATTCAAACATAGCTTTAGAGAGACTTTGCCTGTCGTGCACACGCATGTGTACCCATGGCAACCCACCGAGCCCCCCCTTCCACATCATACATCGCAGTTTAAGCCCTGCATGTTCCTCCTTTTCTTCTTTCTTTTCTCTCCTCTGAGGACTAACTGCCTTCTGTCAGCGCTGTCTCTGCCTCCCGATGCGTCAGAGGGGACGTGTTTTGTGTGTGTGGTTTTTAAAAAATGTTTATTTGTTTATTTGATTATTTATTTTTTCTGCAGCGCGCCAATTGTGGTGCTGATGCTGCGCGCTCCTGAGCCCCCTCTGGAGCCTGAAGACCAATCAGAGCGCTTATCAGACTTCACCATCCCGCTTCTCTCTCCGCAAAGCAGCCGGAGCACTTGTATCGCCACAGTCTCCCCCTCGACCCCTCAGCACTCTTCCTCCACGGACCAGGAAGATGGTTCCGCGCACAGTGCGTCTTGCAGCAGGCGAACCGAAGGCGTCGTTGATCGACTCGCTGCCGGACTTTTGAACTCACCATGCCGTGCTACGCCCGGTTCCTGCTTTTACTTTTGTGTTTGATCGTAATCGTGGAGTGCCGGAAACACAAAAGTAGGAAAAAGCGGTGGTCCGCGCCGGCGGAGACTCACAAGCCCGGAAAGTAAGTGGTCTTTTTATTTCACTGGCATTAAACATTCAGGTGGATTTGACCTCCACAGAGTTGCGCAGGAGAAACATCCAGCAGCACATCAAAGGAAACCACCTGAGCTTTACACATCTTTCCTCCAACAACTCACCTTTACGCACGCACACTGTGGAATTACCACATACACCAGTCAGACACCAAACCCCCAAATAGCAGCCAAATTAAAGGTCAGTTTAGAAGAAATGAGAAAATTCGTGGCGAGGTTGCTCCTTTCCTGATGTCAGCTCCACTTCATTTTCCAAGAACACCCAGAATATTAACATTTGCTCGCTTTTTTTTTAATTTTAATTTTAATTTTTTACCGTGGTTAAACTTGTTCCTACTAAATTCCCAGTCTGTTCAATCCTCAGTGGTAACTAATGCGACCCATCATACTGCAGTCACACTCTAAATTTCCGGGAATTAGGCGGATTGACGGAACCAAACTGTGCGTAAAAAGCAGCCACAGCGCATCGATCGGCTCTGCGTGCATCTGCAGCAAAGAATATACATTCCTCGACATACAGCGTGCCAGATGTTATTTCAGGGTTGCTTTGAGGGTAAGGAGGATACTGGAAATATTCGGAATTTTCCTTAAGCCACTAGTTTGGCTGATGTTCTCCCCTAATTGTCACCCTTCTGTCATTTCCAAACAGCAGCAGCGTCAGCTGTGTTGTCACTGCATTGATTTATAGAGCTGGCAAAATGTGGATTTCATCTCTTTATCCAATAAACTGGACCAGGCAGGTTCCATTTTTAAAAGGGGGGCTCTGTATAGTAGGACTGAGAAATCACAGATGACTTATTTAGTCTCCAAAATTGTCTCCGAAATTCCCAGAGCTGAAACTAACCCATCAAGCTGCCCGTTTTCTTACCCACAGTCGAAACCCCAACGGTGTTTAATGTAAGACGACAAAGACCAGCAAAAGTTTATTTTTTTGAGAAGCTACAAGAAGAGAGTTGATTTGCTGCTGATTGTTCTTCTTAACTAGTTTTTTTAAGTAGATAACTGAACACAAAGGTTTTGTTTTTACTAGTAGACTAGTTTTCTGACACTTATGAATGTGCAATTATAAGAGAGAGAGAGAAACAAACTTATTAGGATGTGCAACACAAGTACAAGAGTAAGATCAGATTCAGAGGGGAGGCTTAGATCGCTCATGCCGGCCCTGTTTCTACTCTAGCATAAGTCTGGAGATGGTCTGTGTTTTCCTTATTGTCAAGAAATCCCACGCACAGACCATCAATGAACATATTCTACTACGTGCTGTTTGTGCAAAAGCCAGACATATCTTATTCCTTTGTGTTGCAGAGCTCCACTGTTGTCAAATAGCTATTAAGCACACATCAGTGAGTCACTCTGTTGCCCTGAATGACATGTTCCCTCATTACCCTGAACACACACGCTGTAGTTTATTTTGACTCAGTCCTGCATTCACCATACTGCTGCCTGAAATACTCACTGAAGAGCCATGCGGATTCATCTGCCACTGAATATAGTCACAGATTAATGTATTATTTCCTCCTTTTTGTTTGTTAAAAACTAGAGTGTGGGGGTATTTTTGTATTTTTTTTAAAATAAAACTGTGTGTTTGTGAGGTGTTTCTCAAGATGTATGTCTTCAGTAGGAATTAGTGGTTTTGGAGCTTAGAATCACAAGCAGAATTGATAAGTCTAGTATCCAAGGAAAGAGGTTCATATTGGATTCCTCAATGTGTGATCAAGTGCTGCTTTTCTGAAGAGTTGATATGTGTCAAGAAACCAACAATGTAAAGGTTGACACAGGAAACAATGGGTGTCACATTATGCCCATATGTGGCTCAGCAAGTCCTTAATAACACTACACCATTAGGTTAACAAGCATGTGACTAAGGTTAGGAAACACCCATGGTCAAGCTTTAAAAAAACAACACCACTGATTGTTGGCTGCAATAGAACAACAGCCTTCTAATGCTGGAATCCAATATTTTGTTGATCCATCCATCCACCCCAACCTCCTCTGTGTGCTCTTTATCAATTTTACTTGGCTTTGTGCTGAAGTTTTGCCACATGAACATAAAAAATATACTCTTTGGGGGCACAACTTTTAAAAAAACATTGCCAGATGTAATGCAGAACTTTTGAATCATCCGGTATTCGAAGTATCAAGAGATGGAATGACACATCATTGGTTCTGTTCTTTTCATGTTTGTTGACAATAAGAAACTGTAGAATAAGCTTTTTCCAATTTGATCAAACTCCGCTGGCACTTTAAAGCATAGGTTTACAGTTTTTTCAAATCTGTCTTAAAATAGTAGTGGGGTGCTAATGTAAAACTTGTGACACATTTTGCTTGCTGTCATCGCTCCTTTTGTCCATACTGGATATTAAGAGATTCCTTCGTAATGCAGTTCAAATGTAAGTGATGGGACGCAAAATCTACAGACCTCATATGGCCCAAAAATATCTTCTGAACTGAAATGTGAGGCTTTAGCACTCACTCAGATCCAGTGGATATCTTCCAAGGAAACAAGCTTTTTAGCATAAAGTTCTGTCTGTTTTCTGCTTGAGGTGGAGTAAAATAAACTGTCATTTTGGACGATATCCAGTTGATGTGTCTAACTCAGCCTGGTGAAGCCTCATACACTGCTTAGCCAAGACAATCAATGCCTAATATGCTGTTGCTCTTTCACATGCTGCCAACCCACTGAGCCATGGACTTGGCTCTTGTCAAAGTCACTCAGGTCCTTCCACCTGCACATCCAACGCATTTACTATCTAATCTGTCCCAGGCTGCTCTACACATCATGGTTCCCAAATAATCAGCACTGGCATATCAGTGTTTTAGCTTCATACAAACTCTGTAATGAGTTTTCCAAATGAGAGCTGTGGATTTTGTCTCCCATCACTTATGTTAAAAGTTCACTGTGGAGGGATCTCCTAATGACCACTGTGAATAAAAGGAATCATTAGAAGTTGTCTAATCTGGACACCTGACTGTTGTTTTATGGCAAACTTGAACAAAGGTGAAACTTTTCTCCTCTCTGTGTGTTGTCAGCCCTCTGTCGAAGAAGGTGTCGGATGGAACCAAAACTCGAAAGGTGAAGACCAGCCACCTGCTGCGTATCGACGAACATGACTTCACCATGAGGCCCGCGTTTGCAGGTGAGCTCCGTGAGTGGCTTGCAGACAGCGATGATGCTGAGAACAGCGTGAGAATGTTTGTTCATTGTTCTTTAGGTCTCCAAAGAAGTGTGTTTTCTGAGAGATATCACACACCTGTGTGAGCCGTTAGATGTTGGAGCTCAGCAGTCCGCTGACATTGGCTCAGCCTGTCAGCTATTAGTATGTCACAGTTCACCCTTTGTTGAACCAGAGTGTGAAGTGAATGTTGATGCCATGCAGAGTCAGGCTTATTTTTCCCACCTGTCTTCTTTTTTGCTCTGCTGGCAAACCCTAAAGAGGACAGAAATAGGCGAGAAGTGGTGCTTGAAGTCTTGAGCTAAAGAAGGAAAAGTAGCAACTTCAACCAATTTCTTTCAGCAGGTTCTATTATATCGTAAATGTACACTGACAGAGAGGTGAGAGGAGGGGTCATCCTGCAGTACCTGAGAGAAATGCTTTGTTCTCATCTTCTCTGTTGCTTCAGAATTATTTTTAAGATGAGTTGACGTCTCTGCCAGACCTTTTTGAAGCTGTCTGATTGTTTCTATTTTCCAGCGCTGACAGTGATCAGTCAGAACAAAAAGTCAACTGCAGGCCGTTGTGGGTGTCCTTGCTCACACACTGAATGTCAGGACAATGGCACTGCTCCTGGGATTTTTGGGAAGGCAATTAAAAATAAGAAGCTTATTTGTTGCACTGAAGAGTCCCGTTCTGTGGTATTTAGCATAAACGGGCCCTGTTGAAGCACAGGAGGGGGTGGTGAGCTAAATGAAATGTCCCACAGTGACTTTCATGCTCCTCTGTGACTACAGTTGCAGCCACAGATGGGAGCCTGGATCCCACTGAGGACGACTTTTTGTCTTGCATTTGTCAGCTTTTGTTCACTGGATTCCGCAGCAGCAGAAGAAGAATGCGATCGCCTTATTCAAACATCATCAAAAGCTGACTCGTGTTCGTGCCCTGCTTGCCGCCTGTGAGGCTGCCGCGCCATCATTTGGCGGAGGAAGAAGTGTGAGTGTGCAGCAGCTGCCATGGTTCCTCCTGGCTTCAAAGCACAGCAACTGCAGTGTTACTAATGAAAGCCTCTTACATGGCTACTTCCTGTGTGCTGAGGGATAGATATTGAGAACGGCGCCTGTTAAAATTCCCGAATCAGACAAAAAAAGGGCACAATAAAGTGTTTTGGGGTGATCCATTATTCCAAAGAACAAAGATGTTGAAAAGAAAGTGTGTTGTTTTGTTAGGATTCTTCTGCTTATGTTTCAGAGAGCAGTGGTAGATGAGGTTTGTCATCAGTGTGCAGGCGGAGCTGTGAATGTTATAGTGCTCCTAATTAGAGCACCTGAATTGTTCCTATAGGGCGGTTCCCCCACTGTTGGCTCGACAAATCAAACAGCTCAAGAGGAGCAGACAGTTGTTTGGACTGAATATTTGTCATCACATCAAGTTGTGATTTCCTGAGTACATCTATTTATGGAGCTCCTCCTCCCTGTCTGCCTCAGGGTGGATAGACCTGTCATGCATTAGTCACATTTGCATTAAGGAGACAGCATGTTTTCCCCTCATTTCACCCACGCAATTCTCAAGAACCCTCCGCCGAATGCGCCCCGTAACTGGGATTTCTCTCTGGCCTTAGCGTCTGTGGTGCACACGCCTAGCTGTCTAATCTAGTCAGGGTGAACCAACAGTGGATTTACAGGCACTAATCCATGAACTGAGTCAGTCCAGCATGGAAGGCATAAGGGGGGTTTTCTCCCTGTGTTCTCTGCACATCTGTAGAAATTAGATGAGGGCAGTCTGAAGCTCTGTGCAAAGTGCAGCTGTAATCAGAGATATTTGACTATCTGTGGAAACTTCTGCGGGATCAGCTGTTTTGTGTGTGGGTGTTTTTTTTTTCCTCAGTTTTGTCAATCAGCTGAACAGATTCAAAGGAATAATGCAAAAAGAAAATTGACAAGATGCATGTTTGTGTCTGGAAGAAGTTGTCCCACCAGTGAGCTACGCTAAAATGTTAGCTCATGATCAGAACTAATAGCCTACCCCTGCACTGAGGAATTTTGCTACTACACCCTTAATATACACCGATCAGCCACAACATCATGACCACTGACAGGTGAAGTGAATAACACTGATCATATTGGTACTATGTGGTGTTCTGATGGAAAACCTTGGATTTTGACATCCGTGTTGATGAGACTTAGACGCCCAAATGAACATTGTCCTACAACAAACACACTCCCTCATGCAAATGGAAATCCCAAATGTCACTGGCCTACCCCCGCAGGAAAATGCACCCCACCATATGGAAAAAAACATCAAACAATCAGGAACATTTTGAGGAACATGACAATGGCCCAACATGTTGATCTGACCTCCAAACTTCCTACACCCCATTGTGATCAAGCATCAACAGGACGCAGTGGAACAAGTTTGATTGACAGAGGCCCCACTGCACAAGCCAGAGTACCCAAAGGATCCACTGCCAACATCCTGGTGCCAGACCTCATAGGACACCCTGAGAGGTCCTCTTGTCCATGCCCAATGGTTCAGAGCATTTTTGAGCACATAAGGGGGACCAACACAATATTAGGCAGGTGGTCACAATGCAATGTCTGATCAGTGTACATATACTGCACACAGATGCATTTCTGTACAAACTACAATCAGGGGTGTACCTACTGTCTATGAACAAGTCCCAGACATGCACCTTTAAAAACATGATGATGGATGGTCCTATATTTACAGAGTTTGGCAGGACAACGTGTTGAAGTCTAACAGTGCATGAATCAACAGAATTAGAACAGGACCAGTGGTGCGGAAGACACCACTGGTTGCACAAGTTGCATAAAAGTCCACTTTACCTTTCTGTCAAACTATAATATAGTGTAAACTCAACACATACCTTATTGACCACAACAGGATTTTTTCATGGCGTCCAGCTGATCCTAATATAGAAGTTTGTTAATCGAGGAAGCGGTTAACGCTGTGATATGAATAAACAAACTTTTGGTACTCTGACTACCACACAAATTCCATTCATCTAGTTAGGATAGAGGCAGATACTGAAAATCTTAAAGGCCTAGAATAAACAAAAGAAAAAAACCCTGTTCCCTTTGTGCAAATTGGTTTGTGGGGACTTAACATGGTACAAATTTGTTTGGGTGTATTTGCCAAGAGATCAGAGTCTCAGAACCAATAACCTTTATGTGATGGTTCTTACCTAATCCTTTTACCCTAAGACCTTTACTTACAAAATAGGCATTTTAAAAAATATAAATTAACTCTCTGAACTCTAAGCAGTGGTTTTTGTTCCTGTCACATTTTTACTCACTGTGGGCTCATTTTTTACTAGAATATAAAGTCCTCTGTGGAAGCAGCACAACCATGACTAGAAGTAGAATGAACTAAAACAATCTGTTGTGCAGCATAACACAGTTATAATGCCATCATTTAGAAAGACATCAAAGTTGAGTTTCTTTCATGTATTTTACAAGTGCCCCAAGGGGATACCAAAAAAATATGGTTCATAAATGTTTTACTACTAAAATTTTAATTTGTTGTCATACTAAGTCTATGTCTCCTATTTGCTCTGTGTAAACAAAGCCTGCAGTTCGGCTCAGTTCAGCTGGAAAATCCTTCAATTTTTGGTTTTTGATTGTTGGCTGCTGCTGAGTCACTAATGGCTTCTTGGTTGCTCTGAGGAGTGCAGATTGTATTGTTTTTAGCAGAATCGGGTTAGGGCAAAGGTTTATTTTTGGCGTTTTTTAAATGGGACATGTAGAATCATGTGTTTTTTAAATGAAAAATCCAAATTTTAAGCTGAGATTTGGCCATTTTTCTAGATGGAACTGGAAGTCACACATAATATAGTGTTGGAACCATCAGAAATCTGATCATCTGTAGATTTTTCCTGTTTTTACAGTTTCTGACTTTGATTAATTGTGCGATTCTGGGGAGTTTTTCAACATAAGATGACTTTGAAACCCGTCAGTGGGTTTGGGGTTCAAAAGGCTGAAAGCGTTCTATATAAAATGTGCAACCACATTGCCATAAATGAATCAACAAAAGCAGCATTCCAGCACAAGAGAACTGTTGGCAAAAATCAGCAAAAATATGCTGAAGTGTCAAAGTGCAGTCTGCTGTAATAATGAGCACTCGAAGGAGACTGGATGCACAGGGAGCTGTAGGATTTGGGGTGGAGGGAGGCTGAGCATAGCCTAGCTCATTTTTCCTTCAGGCTTTTCTAATGGGTTAATTTGGTCAAAGTGACCCTTTAAAATACTTTTTTTTCTGGATGCCTGCTGAGAAATAAAGTTCAATTAGATTAGCAAGCAACAGCACAGAAAGGACGGAGAGCTCACAAATCATTGCGCACAAAAAGTACCAGCAAAATCCCTGGAAAGTTCCTCCTCACGTGAGATATTCCTCTAATTTCAGGCTGCACACCTGCTCCTACACATCAAAATAAAAGACCTTGTGTTTGTTCAATTAATAATCATCATGCAGCCTACACGTGTAGCTTTCTTAATTAGAGACATTATGAATTTTTCCCCCACAGGGAGAAAGAAAGTCCGTGTACTCATTGACTCAAATAATTAGACTGATAAAATATTCAATGGCTGGTTAAATCCCCGTACATAACAAAAATATTTGCTTTTATGTCACATTGTGAATGCTTATGGATTATGTGCTTTTGTTTTGCTCCTGTGCTTTGATGATAATTCCATTTTTAAGAGTGAGATTTGCTATTAAATGAGCTGTTTGGTGTTTAGTGCAGCTCCAAACAAACCCTGAAACCATCAAATCGCCTGCCTTGTGTGCCCATAAACAGGCTGCTCTGAATTTTAACTTTGATGTATAGTCTTTGTTCCGCTGTGATGCCGATGCTCAGTGGTGCTCATGTTTGTGGGACTGTAAGGTCAGAGGGGGGGAACGCTGTCTGACGCACTTTTTGCTTCATGCCCCATTTGAAAGCAGCCCACACGGAAGTGCTACTGAGGACTACAAGGGCTTACAGGAATTATGAAGCGAAGCATCGCTGTGACACATTCATGGATCTCATCTGATAATCAGTGACGTTGAATAATTCGTTCATGCTGTCAGCTCAAAATAGCAAAAGGAAATCTTCTGGCAAAACCACATGCAGGACATTTCATCTGTGCAGGACTGCAGTGTCTGAACACAGTTTTTCAGTCTTAGCCTGTGACGTCTGAAGCTTCCAAACCTTGTAATTTAGACAACATGCAAAGCTTTATATCCCTCTTTTTTTGGTACCACTGCTGTTTGAGCTCTGGCTGTGGCCTCCTGCTACCCAGCTCTGCAGAGAGAGAGATGAGGCACTTCAGAAGCACCACTGGTGGAGGCTTTTTTCTCAGCAGGTGTCTGGTGTTATGTCCGCCGAGGGGTCATGTCCGCAGAAGCTCAGGCTCTTCTGAGTCTGGCACGTGATACTCGGCATATGGTGTGAGTAAGAGTAGGGAGGACACTCTGCTGACAGCTGGAACTGGGCACGAGTTAATACCCCCTCTTCTAGGTAGCAGCTTTGCTGTGCCACTAGTTATGTAAGCCTGGCACCCTTACCGCTGCACAGATTAACAATACTACAGCAGCCAATGTGACTTTAATACACAAATGACAGAAGGGTGTGTGAATTTGTTTTGCTATTGATGATAAGGCCACTAGGATACTTTTCCCTGTAAATCCCAAACTGACCTTAAATTTAATCCTCTCAATCAGCTAAACAACAGCACGTCCACAAATACGTAAATGCTGGGCTCTGTTTGATGCAACTTCCCATGTGAAATGATTGGAGTTATTAGTCATGGCTTAGCAGGATACCCCATCCGGTTATTTTGGGAGGGAGAGGATGAGCTGAATGACTGTATCAGACCTGACGTCAGATTATTTTAAAATCAAGTGACATCTTTGCACATCTGTCCTTAATTTGTTAATATTCTCCAGTAGAGACAAAGTAACGGTGTGTAATATGACAACAAAATGAGAAAATTATCAATATTGCTATCATTAACAAATATCAAATGCCAATGTGATGAAGTCAAAGGTGTCTCTGGAAAATTATAACCATTCCCCTCAGCTTTATAGTGACTGGTTATTTGTCCAGCCAACAGCTTCACTCTCAGTGCTCTCATAGTGTCGTTTTTGGCTACAGGAGGCAACTATTTTCAGAAAAAGGGCTCCAAAAGACCCACTTTGCACTACTTTCTCAGCAGCAACCAGCAGGCAGACCCAATTAGACATGAGCTGGTGAGCAAATTGGCGTGTTAAGCAGCTAAAAAAGCAGATGCTTTTCTAAGGAGCTGGTGGAGACCAAAAACAGAGTTCAAACAGACTGAACGTTGGATGAATGGACACAAACACCACCCAGAATGAATGATTATGTTACTATTCACAGCGCTGTTTTCATTTTACTGCTGCCTCAGATCTTTTACTATATAAGAAATCAAAGGTGCGATCAGTCGAAAGTGGTGATCAGAAGCATCTTCACAAAGCATAGCCCAAATGAAGGAGGGAGATAGAGCTGGTGGTGGTTGAATAGAGCTTGCAAGTGGATGATTTTGATTAAAAAAATTGATTTGGGACTCCCTGGATTCATTGGTAGAGGAAGAAGAAGGGTAGGTCTGAAAGATAGAATGGCAGAATTACAATAATATTTAAGGAGAGACTGATTGGCTCAGGGGATGGATGCAGAAGGATGATTAGATGTCATAAATGTGAACAAAGGGATGTAATGGAAGTGATGGAGAAAATAGAACAACAGAAATAGCACCTATCTACCCACAGAGGAATATATATGAGGGAACATATTGCTGTAGGACACAAACAAGTGTAATTTAAATGTGCTTTTTTATTATTTTTCATTTTTCAGTACAAAAAATGTATGGAGGTGTGTTTGTTATCTTCAAACTTGTAGCCCGAGGACTTAGAGGACTAACAAAAGTTTAAATTTATGGCTTTTCTAGTCAGATAGCCCAGAGGGTTTAATATGTGTGAACTTTCTTTCTATTTTGCAAGTGTGTGTGTGTGTGTGTGTGTGTGGACAGGAAGGTTTTGCTGTTTTTCATTTTCCTGTGAGACGAATGTGTGCTGATTGTGAATGCAACCAATAATAGTACAATAAAGACTAAAGTCTGTCTTTGCATAAATCAGCACAACACACAGTAGAGCTTAGGATCTTTTTTCTGTAAGTCTTTTTTCCAAACAATTCAACAACAGTGAAATACGTGAGAGCCGACTCAATTCTGTTTGACTGATGTTTGTCTGCAGGACCTGCTGTCCCTGTTGGAGTTGACGTTCAGGTGGAGAGTTTGGACAGCATATCAGAGGTGGACATGGTAAGTGAACACTGTGCATTTACAATGTAAAGTTAACAGTAGGACTGCACGACATATTGTTTCAGCATCAACAGAGAAATGTACATATACATGTGCAATAGTCATATAGCATAAAGAAAAAAGCCACTTGATTTCAACTTGGATACATATGGCATTAGAGGCTTTATTTCACTATTGTCAAAGTAATTTTTGGTCACACACTGTGGAGGATAGAGGCTTCTATGTGCGCGGTGTTGTAGCCTCTGAGCGAGCGTTTCTCGTAGCCTGCATGTGAGATGTTTAGGGAACTTGGTCATTTATTAATAAGCAATTATTTAGCAAGTAGTGCGTTTTGGGTCCAGTTTTATCTATATTTTCCCTCTACATGATGCACTGAAATCAGGTGAAGAAGAGCCTTTTTATTTAATCTTTTTTGGATGCAGATTTGTACATTAGTAGAAATGTGGCACGGTATGGAATAATGAAGGCAGTGCTCTATTTATGTGTGAGAGTGCAATAAAAGCTCTTTAAAATCAGTCAGTAATTGTGATAATTAGGCTAATTTAAATCTCAATATTAATAAAAAATAATTATGATTAACATTTTGGCAGTAATCATGCACCCCTCTTCAGTTTTGGCAACAGGAAAGATATGACAAAAAACAGGTACTCTGTCCGCAGTGTCTTGCAATTGTTGCCAAGGCAACACAACTGATTTGTTAGACCATTTAAATCAGAAATTAAGTGGCATCTTTGCAAAGCTCTGCATGATGAGTTAAAAGCCAGATCTGAATACCATCCAAACCAAAAACTATTTTGGATGAGTTGCCAGCGTTGCACCATGTGAAGAAAATGGTTTACAAGTAAGTTTTCCCCGAAAAAAGCAATTTTTTTAGCTTTTTTTAAAAGTTATTTCCTGTGTAGACAGACTCACCTACAAATTCACCCCTATCATTCCAGAATGAATAACTCTTCTTCAAGTCATCTAGTAAAAACTCCAACTCAGATCTGCTGCAAAGTCTGAAATAAGCAGTAATCAAAACAGACCCGGTCAGGGTGGGAAAAAGAGGATTACTTGGATTATTCTGTCTCTAACTTAATATTCAATCAACACTAACTGAAAGCAATGAGATTATGAAAGAAGTAGAAACATAACGTCATTATTAATGATACCATTCCGATGGATTACGTGACTGGTGGCAGTGAGTCTGTGACTTCCTGTGCTTCAACACATGGGGGAGACGCTCTACTCAGACAAAGCAGCTAATGAGCCGTTGACGGAACATTCTTCAATAACAGCTTGAGAAAGGACACACGGGTAACGCTGTGGTAACACTTGTGTCCTCTGTCTAACTTCCTGGACGCATTAGGTCCTTGCACAAATACAGTTTCATTAGAAAAACTTTTGATCCTGTATCAGATTTCTGTGTTGTGCCACTGGATCCAGAGGGACTACTTTAAAATGCCACAAGGGTATCCTTGTAGTCATTTAGCTGTAGTTTTCAGTTGGATAATCAGAGTTAGATTATGAGAGCTCAGTGGCGGGAATTGTTTATTTTGCTCAAAGTCATACTGAATGCAATGTTGGGTAATGTAATTAAATCAACCTTCTGTTCTGGAACCATAAATTGGATCCCAAACAGTCATCCTGATGTTGTGTAAGCTCCTGTTTGCAAGGACAGCCGAGGATTACATTTAATTTGGAACCCAGGGTTGTATATTTAATTGTTTTGGAACAGAAGGGGGGAAGGGAAGATGAATGATTCCAGATGACGGCCACTCCGAATTACATTATGTCACAATGCAAACGGTCACACAGCGAGGGATCTTTTTCTGTTTTGTCTAAAAGCACGCAGGTTGAGCAAACATGGAGTTTCTTGTTGTCAACAAATCCAATGAAAGGTGTCATAATGTTGGATCTAGGAATCAAGCCCTTGGGTCCTGTTAAAGACACCAATGTTACCTCTCAAATGGTTTTTATTTTCTTAAAAAGGCTCAATTTAATCAATTTCTGCACAAATAAACAGCGAGTACCACTCAAGCAGGTGGAAATATGCCATTTCTTGGCAGGTGTGTTGAAATTGTAAATCAAATGGAGGAAGCCTGACAAAACCTTTTTAATCTGAAATTCAAATTGTCATAATAGCAAGTCAGTCCTTTCACAGGCTATTTTATGATTTGTGAAAGCTGTTTAATTTAAAACAAGACGACCTTAACTAACTAAATGAAAAAGTTTATTCATGCAATCATCATCAAAGGCCAAAATTTAACTATGGTGGCTGTTTCTACCATTTAATAATGCTTAATAAAGACCTATAACCATGATGGAAATGATGCTTCATGACAATTAAATTAGCACCATGTAATATACAGAAGAAAATGCTGAAATATGCCAATTTATGTGTGTTACATGTGTGACAATATGTGTGATAAGAGGAAGACTGTGGTGCTGAGGCTGCATGTGCACAGGGCTGCAACTGTTTAATTTTCAGCCACATCAGTGTCATACAGTAGGGTTGAGACTGAACAAACTACAGTGTGCGTGTTCATGTGGTGCAGCCTCTTTACTCACAGCCGCTGAAAGCAACAGTGTGGCTCACTGATGTGTTATAATAGTTTTCCAACAAAAATTGGCTCAGGGGATCTATCAGGCTTTGGATACACACAATACTTGTTAGTTGGATCAGTTTGTTGGTGGTTTAGGTCTGCGCGTACAAGCTGCCGATAAGAAGCCCCATAGTGTTGAATTACTCTCAAACTCTGTACATATGAAAACCAGGTGCATGCACATGATAGCGGCACAGAAAACAGTATGTGTGAACAGAACAGCATACTGGCCAGGGAGCATTTCTGCTCCACGTGCACAAATGTTATTCTGCAAAAACGTGCTTGGAACTGCTTCATCATGACTTTTCAGACTTTGGAAACGGTGACAGCGGCTGATAACTCTCCTCCTCTAATTGGTTATTTGACTCTTTGTTTGTAGTTGTCCATCCAATAGGGTGTGCCTATAGACCTAAACAACTAGAGAAACAACAGGCACATCCCACAAGGTAAATTGAACAATTATAACGTAACATGCCAAACTGTAGTTTTCCAATGCTTATAAAGCACAGATAGATAACAGTGAAGAAACAAAATGTAATAAACAAAATCACATGTGTAACTTGTGGGAGCAGTTATGATGCCATGTGACACTGTGCAAATAACAGCAGGACCTGTGTTGGGCACATTTTTGTGACCACTGGTAGGTGCTCATTTGCGATTTTGCCAAGGACTTCAAACTGGAGCAAACAAAAAAAACAACATTACATTCTGTGCCAGCCAGCAGCAGGATGAGCATTTGATAGAAGAAATAGCAGTTTTCACAGTAGAATAGAACCACAATTTCCAGACCTAGACAAGGCATTTCAGACCTGGCATACCAGAAAAAAAAGCCTTTTGTTATCTTTGTCATTCATGTAGTTGTGCACCCAAGGGTCGACTGTCCGGGCACAGAATATCCCGACAGGTTTGAGGTAGAAATTCTCGCCTGAACAACCTGAACTGTAGTACAATTTCACAGGAGTGCTTCGATACGCTGTGCGCTTGGTTACAGTGTGGCGATTACACCAGGGTTGAAATGAAATTCAAGCTCAAGTTTAAGAGATTCAGTGCCCCTTGCAGGTGGTGCTTGGCAAGTTTTATAAAAATATATGTAACGCGTGTTTATAGCATCGTGTCACATGATATCTAGACTTATGAAGCGCACCACGCAGAATCTCTGAACTTTCTGATCAACCTTCGTACTTTCATCATGACGAGGTTTTCATCTACGTCATTCATGAGCCAAAACATGCTCTGTGATTTATACATAGGGGCCTATAGGTCGAAGAGGGTAAGACACAGGTAGGAGACTGTAGGTGTTGAATCAAGGGGCATAAAGCCACGTCTCCAAAGTCTTAAAAATCAACTTAAAACATGACACAGTGTTGAGATGTTGCAAGTTAAGCTTTATTCTTGTTATTTACTTCTACTTCTCTGCTCTACTCCACATGTTTCGGTTTCGCCTGCTGTGTGTCACGGACTCGAGGTGAAACAGAAACATGTGGAGCACAGCGAAGAAGAGACAGGCCACATGAAAAAAAAACATTACTTGAGTTGACAACAACTGATTCCAGCATTTCAGTGTGATACCTGGGGCTGGATTTTGTTTGTTGTTGTTGTTGTTGTTGTCGTGTCTTTAGTGGCTCATTTCTGGTTGTAAATTAAACATGAAGTGTGTAGAGACACGGCCTTTTGCTTTAATCTGACAATGCTGGATGATCTAGCAGTGTTCAACGGTTGTGAATGTTTTAGGGCACCTTTAAAACAAGCCTGTGTGGCTAAAATGATACATAGCAACAAGATAGGTTGAGAAGAGTCATGTGTGCTTACATATGTACATCTGTCCAAGATTTGATAACATTAGCTAACGTTAGCCAGCGATAGCATCGGTTTGTGGTCAGTAAAATACAGTCACAGTTAACATTTCCTTGTTATTAGTTAATTTTAGCCACCCAAGTAGGTTTTGTTGATAATTAATTCCACTTAAATGTTAAAATATAGTGTAGAAATTGCACAAGGTAGCTCAGCAATGCCAGCTACACAGCAGTTTCTCAAGTTTTCTAGCAGCTAATACTAGCCACAATACTGATCAAAAGCTCTGGGTGTATCTCAGTTTTGTTTTTCCTTTTGGTAAGGAATTCCCCTCTTTGTTTTCAGGCTATTATGGGATAATAATGTTGAAATGTAGCATAGTGACCCAAGTAAAGTCATAGTGAAGTCAAAAAGATGAGTGGGTTTTATTGCTTATTCAACTTTTTTTCTTATTCTTTATTATAAAATAATGACAAATGCTAAAATGCTTTAACAATTGCACAAGTAGGGAAGTAGGGAAAGTGCATCAAAGTAAACTGGTTGATTATATGAACGTCACACCAATGTTTGCTAAAATTAGATAGCAATAACCGACCACTCATATCAGAACAAGTAAGCCTGTGGAAACAAAACTAGAACACAGTGACTTCAGAAAATGTGCCACATTCTTCCTAATAAGTTCAGCCTTTAATTTGCAAGAGAAAGACGGTGCTTTATTCTTTCAAAGGAGTCACTGGAATACAATTCAAAGTATTAATTAACTAGTACATTTGTAGTTATAAATACCACAAACTGATGACATTCAAGGCTACAGACTTCCAATCTGTACACTTGAAATAATCTCTCATTAGTAAACACATTACTGTTATTACTCATCGGAGGGATTCAGACATGCCCCTGAACTCGTCTTACGCAACATCAAAGGTACTTTTGTGGTGGGTGCCAAGAGTACAATGTGTTGCAGCAGCCATTATTCCAAACTGATCTGGTCTTACGTAATGCCATGAGGAGACTAGGATAGAGGATGATGATCAGTGGCAGAGGGGAGCAGTGCAGGCTCAGGACCACTCCTTCCTGCATAGCAACAGGGAGACAGGAGGCGAGAAGACAAGCGTAATCTAGGACCAATGGACGCTGCGGACCGTGTTTAGTTAACATATGTTCAGCACTTCTCATGACTGTGTATGTTTAGTCATAAACAATCTCAATAATCCAGTGACCACAGGCCAGAGTGCTGTAATCCCAGAGGAATTCAATAAATCAGATGCAGCAAGCAAGTAGAGTCGTCGTAGTGAGACTTAATCCAGAGGCTGTTTCTGTGTCTGTTTTACCCTCCCCCTGCTCCCTCAGGACTTTACCATGACCCTGTATCTGAGGCACTACTGGAAGGATGAGAGGCTTGCCTTCCCGAGCGCCACCAACAAGAGCATGACCTTCGACGGGCGTCTGGTGAAGAAAATCTGGGTGCCCGACGTCTTCTTTGTCCACTCCAAGAGGTCCTTCATCCATGACACCACCACTGACAACATCATGCTGAGGGTCTTTCCAGACGGTCACGTTCTGTACAGCCTGCGGTGAGCACAAGATGCAAATAAGACTTGGCAGGACACCCGGTGCAGCCTGTGTGGAGCTGGTGAGGTTTACACTCTGCCTTTGTTTCCTCAGGGTTACAGTTACTGCTGCTTGCAACATGGACTTCAGTCGTTTCCCTCTGGACTCGCAGACGTGTACGCTAGAGCTGGAGAGCTGTAAGTATTCATACGCACCGATACCGAACACTCTTTTGCCAAAAAGACAGTGGAAATAATTTGCTTCTGTTCACGAAAGGCCCAAAGCATTTTGGCAGCATGTTGCCTCACCAACACCTCCCTGCCGAAAAGCACTGAACTGTGATTCGTCAGCAGAAGTTGGTGCAGAACAACAGCACGTAATATCATCATGCTTTGACTGTAGTGGGTGTTACTGCATTTACAGATGCCTTTTGCTGAGCAGCCCGAGCCTGCAGAGAGAAGCAGGCCTTGAAACAGAGTTGTGTTAAGATTTTATAGTTTAGTGCTCTTGCTTTTACTGGATTCAAACTCACAACTTCCTTCATGTTTACCCATTGTCTTTGAAAACTTATTGAGATGTACGAGGGTACATCAGAACTTCATGGCCTCACCCAGAAACAAGCGTCGTGACTCTCAGTGTGAGATGTAACTGTATACTGTTAAGCCTTACATCACTGTCCACAAAAACTCAGGTGTTTGAAGCAATCAAAGAAAACATGAGAGGAAGGCTTTGAGCTGGCGTGCTGTTGCTCGAGGACAATGTGTCGTTCCACACAGCACAGGAGACAGAAGCAGACAAATGTGCTCCGTTTGACTTCTGTCTGTTTCCCAAACTGAAATCCCACTTGCATGGTCTCCATTTTTGATGATGAAGTCAGGCATGCTGTTGAGTATCAGGAGGCTCAAGATGTGACCTTTCAAAAAGGAATAGTAAAGTATGAACATTGCTGGACAAAGTTAAATGAAGTTAAAGAAGACTATGCTAAAAAATAATGCAAGAACAATGTTTCTCTTGGGACGTTTTCTTTCTTTCAGATGTACCCTCGAACATCACTGTAAACATACCATACTCAGCATCTCCTGAGAATACCTCTTTTGTTATGGAAACAGGTTCATTTGCAGTCACCTTAATTTGACAGCTTCTTAGTCGCTGTTACCATCAGTGAATCAACTCCTCCTACACACGTACAGGGGTTGAGTTTCATTGACAGTAACTTAATACCTCTCAAAAAACAAGTAAGTTGACTGGAATCTTTGGTATGACGTACTAACAAAGGGAAACAGCAGTGAATATGGCAACACATCCTTGACATAGATGCCCATGTGTAGTTTACGCAGTCATTTTTTTCAGCTGTCCTTTAGTACTAGCCATCCTTTATTTGCTTAACCCTTATTTGAGACTCACTGTCACTTGCTTCTATTGAGTATTTTCTGATCCCAGATCCACCTACTGTTGCCGACACTAAAACTAATGTTCCTCTCTGCTTACATTCCTGCTTTTTGTCCTTCAGATGCCTACACAGACGAGGACCTGATGCTGTACTGGAAAAGCGGCGATGAGTCTCTGAGCACCGACGACAGGATTTCGCTGTCTCAGTTCCTCATTCAGAAGTTTCACACTACCTCCAGACTGGCTTTCTACAGCAGCACAGGTTGAGAGGCAAAGCAAACTCTGAGTGCAACTTTTAAATACATTTTTTTTGGTAAAGCTAGATGCCCACTGGGCAAAACTGGCAACAGCTCCTTTGGGCCACGGAGCCCCCAGGCCCAGATTAAAACATGGGAATTAGTTTAGAGAAATTTCATCGACTGATAAAACCAAATTGAATTTGAAAGGACCTGACGCAGTTAATTTATTTACTGCTAATTTGGGGGCCCAGAACTGTCAAGGGGCCCAATGTCAACATTTACTTTGAACACCATTAATATTTCAGTTGACATAATGATTACATGGTTGGTATTCCTGAGTGAATTCATGTTTACAGGCAAATTAAGCTGGAGAACACACGGGGAGTTTAACTGTAATGAGGCAAGTCAAAGAACCACAGGGCATGTTCATTTATATAGTATATTTAATGCGCAAAACACCATATCAACTGGGAAATTAAAATTATTAAAAAAGAGAGACAAACACTAAAGCATACAATATTTGGAACATACACAAGGTGTCTCAGGTGTAAGGTGTATACTGGTAAAGAGTTTCTAATGTGAACTTAGTTGGAAAAAGTCCTCTATGTTCCTTTTTGTTGTTTACTTTGGACTCAGTTTGACTTGAGAGACTCATGGTTGGAGATAAGATCAGACTTGTGCAGAACTATGCAAATGTTTTAGGCACTAAAAGTAAAGCAATAATACCATGAATAGAAAAATAGTTTATTGATTAATTCTTTGTATGGCTCTGGCTCAGTGTCTGGACTCATTATCCTGCTGCAGAGTAAATCTGGGACCAATCAGATGTCTCCCTGATGGTTTGATGTGCTCTCCGTGATGCCTAAGAATTTAAGCATCTAAAGTGCTTTCAACTTCTGCAAATTACTGTATTTGGGTTCTAAACCACTGACAGTTTTATGGACAAGCAGTAGTTCTTTGAAATCCGGTGGAAACATGCTGGAATCAGGGCTGGACTGCTCAAGGATAGTCTGAATGACATTGTATTCAAGTTTGGCCAAGGCTGGACTGGGACAAATAATCAGACATGCTAAATGGCTATCCACAACTGATCATACACCATCCAATTCCCCTGTGTGTATACATATATATATATGTGTGTGTATGTGTGTGTGTACAGTATGTGCCAACTGTGACACTCCTTTAAAACACTAAAGCTGTCAAAAAAGAGTAAAAAGGAGTCAAGGAGCATCAAGAGAGGGCAAACATTAAAAATTCCTTTAAAAAGAGATGAAAGTCACAAAATTGTAACACATAAAATTTAACTTCACTATGTCAAAGTATGCTCATGATCTCCTTTGATAAATCCTTTGAGGAAAAACAAGTAAAGGTATCCTGTGTGTAAGAGAGATAAATGATAAATGATTGATCAGATCACCAACTAGATGAAAGTAGCTTTGCATAAACTGAAAAGCCACACATAAGCTGACTCTCAAACGCGTCTTTGTTTTCCAGGTCCCAAGAGATCCTATAGCCAAATAAATAAAAGAGCAAGACAACAAAGGCTGGCAGCTGACACGCTGTTATGTGGATAAATGAAACACTGACATTTTCTAAATATTAGAGACTCATTTAAAGATATTTTAGCCTACCAGAAAATGGCTTTCTAGCCACCAGCAAATGTTTTTAATTATCTTAGCCAGTGGAAACAGTGTGTTAGTCACTGTGACCTTCCTGCATGGTAACATTATGTTTTGTACTGCAGGAACTTGTGGGACATTTGAGAGCAGCCTGAACCTTTACGTGTGTTCTGACCCCAGCAAGCAGCCCTATAGAACCTGTTTTAGGAGAGGAAAAAGTACCTTTTCCTATGTTGGTTCTTCTGAGAGGCTTGGAAAATCTTCTGTGCGGATCTCGACACTGATTGGTCAAATAATTCAGTTTAATGTCCTTGAGTTGCCGTCAATGCCATCAGTAACGTAAAAGTCTCCATACAGGTTAACACAACAAACCTCCACGGTTCGATTTCCTTCATGCTCATAGAGCTGAAGGTACATCCAGTATCTACAGTTTGTCACTGTTTCGGAGCAATTGGAAGTAATATCACAGCTACCGAGATGGCAACAGAAAGGCTGAAAGAGCTTATTACTTAGTCAATCCTGTGTACGTTGGTGGCACCTCATGCTGCCTGGAGTTCCTGCAGTGGAAAGTTGCGTCTTGACATTATAACCAGCCAATTCCAAACTATGCCTGCATTCATAAAAACACAAATTTTGCAGAATTAGTTTTATTGTAATGTGGTCAACACTGCAAACACCAGCTAGTGCGGTAAACACTGTTTATTTTCTCAGTTTTACCAAGAGGATCTTAATGGGCTCCTGGACTCTGTTGCAGCCTAATGCTAATCATCATCATCATCTCCTCTTATTACATATTGTGAAACCAAGCAGCCAGTTGATTGTTAGCTTTATTCCCCTCCCTCTCCTCCTCCTTCCTGTGCCTGCCACCCCCATCATTAGCCGCGGGTGCTGAAGAAGGTCCTGCAGCAAGCGTCAGTGAGTTTTGCACATTTGGCAGCATCTGCCTGAAGGGCCTGTCTTTTCTTGGCCTGCAATTTCCCAGCACCTCACGTGAATTTTCTCTTATCCATCTTGGCACTCTGACTTTATTTTTTTATTTTTCACACTTTGCAGATGCGCTGTTTAGTGAAGGCTGTGAGAGGGAGAGGTTTAAAGATGTGACTGGACTAGCCAGGTGTCAGTTAAGAAAAAGGAATGGGTCAATCTGTCTGCTTTTTGGACTAGAGAGACAAAAAGAAAAACAAAAAGCCCAGCTATACCAAGTTCAGATATTTTTTTGTTGTATTTATCTATATTGTGGCCTTTCCATTTTATTATTAAGGGTTTTATTGATCATTTTCCCCATCATACAAAACTCACATTTGACAAAGAACACATAACAAAGACAAAGGCAAGGAGGACACCCAGAACCTGAAAAAATATACATTATTTATGTTCGTTCTCAAGCTTTCTCATGTGGGAGCAAGTATCTGAGATATAAAAGGTGGCCAGAGAATAATAAAGTGTATTAAACATAGTCTTTATATGAAGTCTGTAGTATTACTTCAGCCAGAAAAGAAAGAAAATGAAAGAAGAACGGGAAAAAAGTTGCTCCTTGGCTGCTCTGGTAGCAAACAACACTGTTTTGTCCCCATTAATATTAACTTTAAACTCTCCGAGCACCAAACAGTTTCTGGGCATTTTCTGCTCCTGTCACATTTTTACTTGCTCATTTTTTACTGTAATGAAACAGCCATAGCTGGAAGTAGAGAGAATTCAGAAATATATTTTTATGCAGAATGACTTAGGCATATTGCCATAAATCATAAAAAAGAAAAACACAAAAGATAAATTTCTTTGATTATTTATTTACAAGAAAATGAAAACATGAAATCAGCCTGTACAAAAAGTTTCCAATTCCCCCAGGTGTTAGCCATAGAGGAAAAAATACTTGTTTCCTCTCTGCTCTGTGTGAACACATTCTGCAGTTCAGCTAAAAAGTCACTGAATTGTTGTCATTTGAATGTTGGTTGCAGCTGAGTCACTAATGGCTTCAAAGTTGTGACAATAAGTGGAGAAGTTTTAGCTTTTACAGAATCTAGTGAGAGGAAGTGCTTTATTTTTGACAATTTTTTAAATGAGACATGTAGAATGACGTAATTTTGATGAAATATCACAGATCCAGGCTTAGATTTGGTGAAGTTTCCCGATGGAAGGGCACGTCACATGTGACCTGTTAAAAATTCTTTCTAATTTTACAGCTTTTAGCTCTGGCAAATCATGTGATGTCAGTGAATTTTTAAAGACAACATGCCAGCAGGTTTTGGGGTTCAGAGAATAAGTTTTATTAAATGTAAATAAGCTAAATAAATATTTTTCCACTTACTGATATCTGTAGTACCATCATTGCCTGGCTGACAAATTGGTAAAATTGCTGTGCAGGAAACTGAATATAAAGTCATTTAAACAGTTTTGATCTACAATTTCTCCAGCTATGGTGGTGAATGCAAAATGCCTCCACATATTAGTTCTCAGGTTGTGTCATGATTGTGTAAATAATCCCATGGGAGACGGAACTTCACATAACAACAGGAAAACGAGAGCAAAAAGGATGAGTGATCGCTGAAATCCATTTTGCTGCTTCACATTCAGACTCCTGGTGTTGTGTAGAGGCTTATTGGAACAGTTAGAACAGTGTTACCAAAGTCAGAAAACAGTAAAAGATGCTCACTCTGAAAATAATTATTTGTCTTTGCCCATTGAGGTTTTATCCAGTTAATGAGCTTGGCCTTTTATCCAGAGAAAGGCTCTTCCTCTGAGAAATGTTGTGTCTCAGGAACTTTCAAAATAAATTAATAATTTTTCTGCATGTTATTATTTTCTAATGTTCTAATTATCTCTGCTCTGCCGTCATAGATTCTGTTATCCAGATATCTGTTGCACTATATTGGTTTTGTTTCACATGCCCCTCCAGATTTCCATCATCCCTGTAGAAATTATTTTTTAATTTCACCATATTATGTCTTTAACCCTGGCATTTTAGCATATTATTGCTCACTTTAACCTCCGTCAAATAAAACAATTTGCAAACATCCACTGCATTTTACTTCTCTGTCTGTCTCCAGGCTGGTACAACCGTCTGTACATCAACTTCACTCTGCGGCGTCACATCTTCTTCTTCCTACTGCAGACCTACTTCCCTGCCACTCTGATGGTCATGCTGTCCTGGGTGTCCTTCTGGATCGACCGCAGGGCCGTCCCTGCCAGAGTCTCATTAGGTAAGAGGATATCCAGCACAATGAGTCTCCTGCCTGCTCAGATTTAATGGGTTTCAAAGCACATCAAAGTGACCTGAGCGTCTAAGCAAGCCAGCACAGGAGAAGCCCAGAAAGGAATCAAACCGTTAAAGGACTGGTTCAGCGTTTTGGGGGAATTTGCTTGTTTGTTTGCAGAATGAAATGAAAAGATGAATATCAGTCTTATGCCTGTGTTAAGTACAGAGGTAGAGCCAGGACATGGTTCACAGAAGGATGGGAGGTTAACAGCCAGCTTGACTGTTTAAATGTTGAAAATGCATTTTCCAGCCGAAGAGCATGGGCAAGTATAAAACCATTGTTCAAATAAACTGTAGCCTGAATATTAGCATTTTGTGTATTCACTCAGTGAGCACTGTTTTTTCATACAGTTATCCAACCAAGCAATCATGTGGCAGCAGTAGAGCGCATAAATTCTGCACATCAGGCCAGCAACTTCAGTTAATGTTCACATCAAGCATCAGAATATGACCCCTGTATAATTGTTGGTGCCAGACAGGCTGGTTTGAGCGCTTCTGAATCTACTGATCTTCTGAACAGTCTATTTGGTTTACACCATTTCGTGGATGGAAACATCTTGTTGATGAGAGAGGTCAGAGAAGAATGGCCAGACTGCCGACAGAAGGCTACCGTAACTCAAATAACCGTCTTTTACAACTGTACTTAGCACAAAAACAGCTCAGACTCACAGTATGTCCAATCTTGTGGCAGATTAGTGACAAAATCAGGGTTCACTTGCATGAAAACATTTCAGACTGGTGTGCACTTTTAGAATAGTCTAGTACTCGCTCCTAATTTTAAGCCTGAATTATTAATCAGCCATACCCTCAGACTAACTAAGAAGTCCTGCTGACCAGTCGCCCCAACTGACAAAAAGGAAGAAATCGTGGCTCCTAATTAGTGGCTTGCTGATAATATTATGGAGCAATGAGAAAAGGGTGCTTTTTCAGTCTGCTGTAACCTGCTCAGTTTTTCCAGTAGAATATCTGTTACCTTTCAATTCGTCAAGGACTCACTAGTTTTCTCTTTGAGTGAAGGGAGCTGTGCAGCTTGAAGCATGTTGTCTAGTCTGAAAAGCCTTGATTTACCCAGAATTTCTGGCAAATACACATCCTACAGAGACAGTCAAGAAAAAAAAAAAACGTTATGCAATAGATGTATTTTGATATGTAGTCTGATTATTAGTTAGATCAAAGCCATAGCACAAAAACCATGTCAGGTTCCAGAGAAATCTAAGGCTGCAGTGGGCACAGGCTCAGCAAAGCTGGACAGTTGTAGATGGAAAATGGTAGTCTCGTCAAATAAATTTCAATTTTTGCTGATGCTGCAGATGGTAGGCTTATAAAGTGGCATCAACAGCTTGAATTCATAGACCCAACCTGCTTTGTATCAACAATCCAGGCTGCAGCTGCTGGTGTAATGGCATTTGGAATGTTTTACTGGCACATTTTGGGCTCCTGAATACTAACAATTATGGTTTGAACATTATAGCAGGTCTGAGTATTGTTGTGGACCATGTGTGTCCCTTTATTGCCTCATTTTACCACCTTCTAATGATGACTTCTAGCAGGATGTGTGTCAAACTCAAAGTCGTGTCAAGCTGGTGTTAAGAACATAAAAGTAAGTTGCGTGGCCTTCAGTGGTTTCTCCTAGTCACTTGATCTAAATCCAGGAGAACACCTTTGGGATGTGATAGAGCAGAGATCAGCATCAAGAATGTGCAGCAGAGTAATGTGCCGAAATGATGTGGTGAATCAGCAGAATCTCAAAGGAATGTTTCGCGTGTCTTTTAGAATTTAAGACACCGAGACGTTTAAGAGCAAACCTGACAGAATTAGCATGCTGCTTCTAATATAGCATATACAGCTTCAAGTTCATAGATCTGACTAAATTTACATTTGAAAAGCTTCTTGTGTGTTATATTTGTGACCCCTCAAGGTCTCTGATCCCAGCAAGAGAAGAAGTCTTCCACTTAGCTGTAACGTTAGCTCGCGATATATATTTATATATAGTCTATATATAGACTTTCCAAAAACAACAGAGTAGGTGCATTAAAAGCTGCCAAAAGTCCTGCAACACCTTTGTACTTGACACAGAGATTAAATGATTTGATCCCAGACCGCCTTCATTGACTGCTCTGCTAACACAAGCTTGTATATTGTCTGTGCTTCAGGTATAACCACAGTGCTCACCATGTCCACCATCATCACCGGAGTCAATGCCTCCATGCCCAGGGTCTCCTACATCAAAGCTGTGGATATTTACCTCTGGGTCAGTTTCGTGTTCGTCTTCCTGTCTGTGCTTGAATACGCTGCCGTCAACTACCTGACGACGGTGAGGGACGGTAAAGACCGCAAGCTCCGAGAAAAAGTCCGGGAACAGGTACTAAGAGTGTTTCAGAAGTTATTCCAAATGGTGCTAAAAACTTTATATTCACTCTTAATTTCTTTTTTCTTGTTGATCCAGTCCCAGAACCTCCCCTGCACCTGTGGCATGTCTCACACCAAGACCATGATGCTGGACGGGACTTACAGCGAGGCGGACGCCAACAGCCTGGCAGGGTACACCAGGGCCTCCATGGCAGCTGAGGACGCTTCAGAAAAACCGGAGCGGATGGTGGTACATCTGTCCCTGGACAACGAGTCCACAGGGGCCAAAAAGAAGGGCCTCCGCGGCTTCCGGATCATCCAAAACACCCACGCCATCGACACGTACTCTCGCATGATCTTCCCTGGCGCCTACATCCTGTTTAACCTCATCTACTGGTGTGTGTACTGCTGAGTGTGTGCGTTTTAGCTTCAACTGTCGCAAACGAAAGAACAAACTCCGAAACCATTTCGTTGAGCTTAAGAGGGCGGCACAGTTTGTTTCCAGTCTGCATGTTCCGGTGGAGTTTGACTCCAGGATGACTGAGGAATATCACAGCCTTCTGGGTGCGAATATCTCCACCTCTGGTTCACATTTCACTACTGGACCGGACCACTTATTGACACTTATTGAGCTTATAAAGGTTCTCCTCCTGTATCAAGAGCTGATATTTACCCCAATCATAGTCCAACAACCTCATGGGGCTGGTTGCACGCTCAGTCTACTGCCAGTTGTACAAAAATAAAAAGAGACTCATTTTTAAATAGATAGATTTCACCACCACATCCCATGGTAGCATGACTTTGCATCCTGCCTTCTATCCACGGGGTTTACTACCTGCCAAATTCCATGATATTCTGAGGCTTTCTAGCTCACCTCTTGTTTGTTTTAATCACTGACACATTCAGATTCTTGCAAAGCTCTTTCACAGCAGACATGCTGGTGTGTCATATGAGAACACACACAGGTGTATTTGATAACATCCGTGTATTTGAGCCAGTTCCAGGGTCCTTCTATTGTTCATGCTGGCTCACTCTCTTGATTTACTGGAATACTTGATGGAACTGAGCCATCAGTAATGAAATTATCGCACCTGTGTTCACCCTCCTATGACAAGTTCAAATGTCTGCCAAGTGAGATCTATTATGTTGAACTGCCTTTTCACTTTCATCGTATTCATTTAGTCTCACGTAGTCAAACCCATCTCCATCGCCAAAAAATAAAAGTTGAATTTCTTTGATTATTTATTTCACGAAAATTGAAAAAACCTAAAAATCACGATACACAACATTTTTTCAAGTACTCACAGGTGTTAAGTTAATAAACATCTATATAAAATTCGAAATATATATGTTTATTAACTCATCATTTTAATTTCTTTCAATACATGTCTCTTATCTTCTCTGTGTAAGCACAGCCTGCAGTTCAACCCAGTTCAGTCAAATAATCCCTGAATGTTTGTGATGTCACTGTTAGTCACAGCTGAGTTAGTCGTGGTTTTCCAATTGTGCCAAGAAGCACAGAATTTTTTTTTTGGTTCGATTTTAAGCTTATACTGGACCAGCTTATCATACATGATTTCCGCAATAACTGTTTGAAAGCTGACTATCCAATGATTCATTCTGTTTTTGCCATTTCTGGTTCTGATAAATGGTGGAATTTTTTGCGTTTCTATTAAGATCAAATGCCTTTCAAACCTCGTCGGTGACTTTAGGCTTAACATTTTTTGCAAAGTAAGGAAATACTGGGGATTTAATAGCTGTTGTTTCTGCAAGTTGTACATCCTGTTCAGCTGTGTCCAGGTCATCCATGCAGCCATTTTTCCGAGTATTTTACAATGTCCCCATTCTTAATCTCTCCTAAAACACTCAGATTAAGTAACAGTCTCTTCAGCAGAACAACAGACATATTTGATTTACCAAGAGATAATAGAGATGTGTAATGCACCGAACTGAACCAGGCTACAGAGAACTTGGACATCCTCTCACCTTACGTTTGGCTAATGTCATATTCATCAAGCAGATACCAAGAACATTTATTCAGAACCTCTTTGCTCCACTGTGTTCACCAGGTAGTTACACACTCTGTCTGCCATTTGGCCCTTAGCAAGGTATTAAAGCTTTTTGTTGCTGTAAATTAGATTGGTGAAGGTGTAGATTGCCGTCTAGAGAACCAAAACAATGAACTAAAAGAGGTTTATTGTGTGTTAAAATCCACCTGTTTTCATGTGCATTTTCAGTTTGCACATAAAAAATCTTGAGTTGAATCGTTCAAAAAAATGCTACAAAGAAGTTGATGCATAGAAATGTCATATTTCTATGTTTTCTGCATGTATTTCACCATAAGAGCTTTTCTCCACAAACTGGCTCCTAACATTCACACATTTGCAGATAGAAACAGCATTTTCTGTTGATTTTCTGGGATTTGCTCTACTTTGGGATGTAAGCCTGACTGGTGAGTTTGCCTACCAAGAGCAAGACAGTTCTTTGCGCAACTGAAGAACTTTCACATCTGTCTGAACTTGTACGATCTGAGCAATAGTCAGAGTGTGTCTCTGTGCAACCAGCCCCTTCCCGAGGCTTCCCTAAATAACCCTCTCCATTTTGAAGCACTCGATCTTCGCGGAACAAACTGTCAAAATAGTAAGAGCTTGTAATTTGGCTGCAACCTTTGGAACAGACTGAGTCACATAGTTGAATGTGTCCAGAGCAGATGGCTAATGAGGCAGTAAGCGAGCTAAATACCAGGCTTTCTTCCCTTAACAGCACTCCGACTACAGTGACAACATTTCAATTAAAGTGACAGTAAACGCTGCTGCCCTGTATTACTCATTGGACCACTGTTGACATTATCCAGACTGAAGAATCCCATTAAGGCAGGACTGAACTGGATGTCGCTGCTGAATAGGGGTTAAAGCACCACACATCACTGTTGCTAAACAAAGTCTTTAGTTGATTATGTATTTACGGGCTTCTCAATTCTCTCGTATTTAACTTTTATTTATTTACTTTAAGTACAGTAATAGATCCATGTGCCATTATACCTTAAGTTGGCAAAGGGTGCAAGGAAACAGCCGGACGCGACGCATGCAATATCTTCTGTATTTCTTTGGAAGGACTTTAAAAACATGGAAAGCTTTATCAGTGATGTAACCAACTTGAACCGCCTTAAGTGAACATTTTTTTATACACCAACATGGTTTAATGGCTGTATTTTTTCTTTTCTTTTTGTTTATTTCATTACCATGACTGACTACATAGTATTCCATCCTCTTTCGCCTTTAATCATGTGGGCAAATAGTGCGCTAGAAGCTGTACTTATAGACTGATCATTGCTTCACCCATCACAAGAGCTACAGTTTCAATCTACAAGACTGATTTACAAGTTTAATATTTTAAAACCAGATTCTCCTTTAATATAGGAACAACTTGACATTTTTGAGGACTTGCTTTCTTGCTAAGACTTGAATAACATTAGCGCATATGTATAAAGCTGGACCCAAAAGGCAATTAGCTTAGCTTAGCATTAAGGCTGGAAGCAGGTTATTTAATTGACAGGTTCTGTTTATTCGTTTATTACTTAAACACAAATGTAAGAAAGAAGTTTGGGTAAAGTAGCTGTAGCACGTGCATTTAATTGCATTTCATTTGTTCAGCTCAACTTTGTGTACATGAGTTTTGTCTACTTGGGTTAGGGATTACTTCAATTAGTTGGACCCTGACAATCAGAAGGGAGTGACATTGCTTCAGGCCATTCAGACAACACTAAAGCTGTGTTTTTTAAACAGAGATTGGACAAATGTTGGCTGTTGCTGTCAATATCTCACTTACAAAATATTCCTTTACATATAAAAGTCGAGCATTTAGAATTCCACCTAACTACAGAAGTATTATCTGCAAAATGGTCTTGAAGCATCAAAATAAAAGTACTTGTAGATCAAATTGAGCAGTTTTGTAGTGTTATATGATTGGATATATACACTTCATCAATGGGACAAAATCTTTTATGATATGCTCATAGAGATTAAATGTAAAATCACATTGTCCGATGGAAGTAGTGGAATAAAAAGTACAATAGAAAATAATTAATTAAAATGTAGTGGAAGCATCTAATGTCAGAAAACAAAAGTGCAATCAACCAATCAAATAAAACTGACAGAACATAAGATGTCAAAACAAGTGTCTGAGAACTGTACTTAAGTACAGAACCCGAGTAAATGTACTTAGTTACATTCCACTGCCGATGTGGATCCAGTTCTAAGATGAAAAAATTAAGTCTGACTGGTCAAATGTGTCTTCAACCAACGAAAGCAGCTGTCAGTAAACTGAATGCCAGATGTACCTGCACTCTAAAAACAAAAGCTTAGGCTGAAAGAAATAATAATTACAAAATAGTTTGCATCATTCTTTTTGAGTTACGACAACTTCTAATAAAATTATGCTCAACCAACAAACTACATTGAATTAGGAGAATTAGTCTTTTCTCTGCAATCAATGATATTTAAAGTGTTGAGTTACTTCATAACTCGTGTCATAAGCACTGTTTATCTGAAGTCCTGAGCTCAAGGTGGAGAAAAAGGAAGTTAGCAGGCCAATTAAATTAATTTGCTACAGCTTTAATGTTGTTTTAATTCAATTGACACTGAAATTTTAGTTTAAAATGCTCACGATATTAAGTTGGTGTAATTACCAACATTATCATGTCAAGACAACCCATCAAAATAATGCTTGCAACCTAAAAGGTATATCTAAATCAATAAATTTAAATTTTCTTCTTGCAACTGTGCATTTAATTAAGTGGTTATAACAAGCCTCCTGAGTCCTTTTGTTTCCAGTCCTAAAGCTAAGCTAGACTGATCCCTCTTACAAAGATATATATCATTCATCTGTAGGCAAGAAAGTGAACAAGCTGCTTTAATCAAAATGTTAAACTACTTCTTCAAATCCAACTTGAAGCATAATATTTCCAGTAACCACTAATGCTTAGCTTCATCTCAGCAATCTTATGCCAGGACTAAATGTGTTTTTTTTTTTTTTTTATTAAAAAATCGGTGCATATCACTTGTGAAAGAAAAAACAAAACTTTCCTAACAGCACTTCAGATGATTTGTCTAAAAAAAAACAACGAAGCAAGAAACGCGAGCACGCTTACAGATCCATCAGCTTCCAAACCGACTTCACTTCTACCTTCATCATCAGAAAATATTCTGAATGTAATGCTTTCACAGCAAATTTCATAAATAAAGTCTCTCTTTCACATGTTTTTACTGAGTCCTGATTCCCACTGCACAGAATTCTGCCTCACTGCTGCTTCAGATGCAACTTTACTGACAACAGGCCTAACTTCCAAGAATAATGTATCAGACACAATCTTCCTGCGTGACGCACGTCCGTCTTTAATCCAGATTTCAGAGAGCACTGAGGGCACATCTAATCCCCAAATAAACAAATCACGTCAGATTTGCCCCTGCTACCACTACTTAAAAATGCAGTGCTTGCGGCAGGGCGACTCTCATCTGTGTTGTTTATTAATGCATCTGCTGCTTTAAGGTAATACACTGACTCACGCTCCAATACGCCTGGCCACGGTTTATACCCAGTGGCAGAGCCTTGAGGTCTCATTGTCCTAACAGGATGTCTGCGCTACATCTGGAATACATTAACAAACATTTACACACATTTCTTTGAAAAGCCAAAAAAAGGGGACACGATATAAATAGCTTTACAAATCCCCGTGTGTGCAAAGCCAATGGCTCTGGGTAGTTAGGTCGGATTTTAACAGGAAAGGGGAAAGGATCTGATTTGAACTAAGCATGACCCAGATGAAGTGGGTTTTGGACTGTGTTTTGTTTTTTTCAAATCACTGCTCTGTAGACATTACAAAACATCTCCAGCAGAGTCCTTATTTGATGCCCTGATCTGAGCTCTCATCAACACAGGAGCTCAGGTGGAATGTTTATGCATGCCAGGCGAAGATGACAACTGTCAAAGGCTTTGTAGCTCACATCAACCCTGCTTTGCGATGTTAATGATGTGGCAAGTACCAAAAATATCTGCATGGCTTGATACCACAAGGAATACATGAGAAAATATGTACACATGCGATGTCTCTTACCCTACAAGAGTCCTAAACAACAACATTAAATAATTAGATCACGGTTTGGTTGGACTTCCAATGAAGTATGAAGACATGCTAATGAAAGCATTGAGGCTTATATTGGCTAACCAGTGTCCTTACATGTCCTTAGAGTCCTTAAGGACACCAAATATCATAATAAAGGGGCAGTTTTTAATTTTAATCTGGAACATTTTGGAAGTAATCTCCAAATAATCCTGCCAAAAATTCTATAACATCGAGCAGGAGTCAAAGATGTGACAAAGAAGGATGAAAGCTACCATATGTTACAGTCAAGTAAGTTTTAGAAAAGTGAAATTTGTGCAAAGCTAAGAATTTTTTGTCTAAATCAGATGCAAAGCACAGCTTGTATGTGTTCATCAAAAGCCTCTTTTCGCCTTTCATCAAAAAAAAACAAATCAGGCTTGGCTCATGATCAGCTCTTGTTTGGAACATTTAGTAGTTTCCAAAGCAGTTTGGAGAGTCTGTTTAGGGTTCATCTCCAGCAGATCTGCAGGAAGTGGAAATGAATAGTTTGAAAAGAAGCAATTCACACAGAAAGAGCAGAATATTGATACTTTGACAGTATTGTAAACCTGATTCTCATGCCTATAGAACACAGTGAATTTTATAAAATTACAATAGATAGGATGCTTTTAGTCCATATAAATTATTGGTGTGGATCAATAATGTAAATAAACATTATGCAAAGCAACAAATATACACTTTTGTAATAATTCTGCATTAATCCCTCCAATTAATGATAATGGCCGGCTCATCCCTCTCTGAGCATCTCTGTGAACTGTGTCATCAGCGGGGATAAGTTAGCGGTAAATAGAGAAGACAACGTTCATATTATATTAATCCCCAGATTATTCGAACCCGGTGGGACTAGAATGCTGTTTTTAGCAGAAAATGGGATCCGCGGGATTAGGAGTACGCCAGATCAGCAAAGTGTCAGCTTGCTAATAAACAGGAGTCTATGGAAGAGCGGTCCTTTAATATCTACCGCTGCTGATATGGTGGAGGTTCCTCCCTGAGCACGGCTGCATGAAAACACAGTGATATATTGTTTAATTTCACATCAACCCTCTAAATAATTTTGCCTTGGATACTGATGTGCAGAGTTTTTACAGGTCTGACTGGTCACTTAATGTGTCTGTCTGGCTGTTTTAGTGCAAAGTGGGTGCAGCTTTTTCCACTGAAAACGCTGCTGGAAACAAGGCTGAGTGGTGAGACTGAGCTAAGACAGTGAAGTTGCTGTCAAAAAAAAATCCAAAACAAGGAACTCAAAGATGCTAAAAGATTTCCACAGAGCTGAAAAAAATGCAAAGTTGTGCATAATTTTTGCAGATTCATGACTGTAACCCTGATTTCTTAGGTGGTAGTAATGTTTTCCATACTGTCTTGGCTGTGGGTGACAAATGAGCAACAGTTTCTGTCACCAACACAGCAGGACAGGGAGTATACACTTTTATTTATTTGTGAAATTGTTACACAATGGTAGGTAGGAACCAAAATTACTATCAGACAGTGATAATATAAATGCTTCACATATAAATACACGTATACAGTAATAGTACTGCAACTGATAATGAGATAATGAATCATACAATGGACTCAGCCGTGCAAACCACAGAAATAATAATGTGCAGCTTAATAAGCAACATAAATTAGTGTAGAGTTGTAACTAAAATAGCCCTAAAAATCTTATCACATTACACTCTGATCACAGCAGCTGTCAGATTTGTGACCATGTTGACCGAGCTTAAAGTCAGAGATTGGAGGCGGTGGAGCAGCAAGCATGGCTCGCTGTGCGGTTAAAAATATACCTCGCAACATCTGTAAAGCTCACTGATTAAAGTGCAGTGTCTCCTCTATTTAATCTGTACACACAGAAAAGGACCAACAATAATATGTGTTTTATGGAGGGTTACTGCAGCGACTCATGGGGTCTTATAGCCAGATTGAATGTGTCATGTTTGGTACCTTGTTTAAGTGTAAGGACCAAAAGTAAAACTGGGAACCTTTTACCTCTTTAGCTCCAATTTGTTGGCTCCATATGTGCCTTTTCGTGAGCTGGGAAGCTTGCAGGTTGCAGATTTGCTCCCCGAGTTTATTCTTAAAGACCACCTTTAGCATAAACCAAGTTTCTTACCTTGTCCATATGGTGTTTTTATATCTGGAAGACACATCCTGAGTGAAAGAAGCAGTCAACAATGGCTGAGCATTTCCTCTTTGAAACTGCAGCGACTGATGATTGTCACAAAAACAGAGATTCAGAAAGCAGGTTAGGTAACAAACTTAAAGTAAATATCCTATCAACTTGCAGGGAGGGACTTTCTGTGTCCTTATTCTTCAGAATCAGTTCCTGGTTTGATCATGTATGGCTGAATTACTCCAATATTGCAGCTTGCATTGGTATAATTGAGCAGAGTTGTTGGTGAGCTGGTGTACTCAAGCTGCAGTAATGTTGTAGAGTCACATCCAAACCAGCACAAAGGAACTATATTCATGGAGAAAAATTCCAAATATGTAACTTACAGAGGAGTTTTTAGGGACTTTAGAACAACACCATTTCCTAGACTTTGCCTGTTGACTTATAAGTAATCTAAGTAACCTTGGTTTATTCTAGGCATGGCAGCAGATATCATATATGTATTATGCCATTTGACTGTCAGATCAAACAGACAACTTACATACATCCATCTATTTTCCCTCACCACTGCCAGTAACTTCATGAGTCACTTCATGAGTCACCGTGGCAACAACAAACATGTCCCTGCCGTGTTGCTTTTTAGTGTCTTCTGGAAACATCTCCATCTGTCTGAGCTATTTGCAGCGTTTCTGTGTCTGGTTGTGTTCTCTATATTTGAATTTTGAATCCTTTTTTTCCTAAATGCTGCGCTTGTGTTGGCAAAATAGTGAAGCTGTTCTTCTTCTTCACTTGCTTTTTTTTTATCAATGTGCTCTCTGGGCTTCCATACTTTTCCATCATTATCCAAAGTTATAAAAGAGACACCTGTAAAAATGTTGATAGGACAATCAGAGAAAAATGAATCTTTTTCGCAAGACATCATTACAGTGTAAACCCAGCTTGAATTTTTTGTTCTTCTGTTCTGTTCTTTTGTTCTGAAAAGATTTTGCAAAGTTCTAGTAATGTTTTAAGCAAGAAGTTTTATTTTGGTTCCCAGAAAGCTGTTTTTAAAGGCAATTTCCTTTTCTTAATGTTGCATCCGTCCATTGTTGTCATGCAACATTGAGGGAACCCTTTATAGAAGAGCTTTCTCAGCAGTAACATCCTCAAAACATCCTCAGAATATTGCAGGCAACATGCTCAACCTTTGTTGATACGCAACATCACGGGAAAATTTTATAAAAGACGTTCTGTCATCTGAGGTCTCGAGAACATGTGGAAAACAGTTTTTGAATGTTGGTTCATCTTTTGTTATCAAGGATTCAAGGATTCAAGGTTCTTTATTGTCATACCAGCATGCGTATTCACATGAGGTGGCACGAAATTGGCACTCGGTCCCGTTTATAAGTGCCCCAAAAATGATAATAATAAATGAATAAAAATAAGAAAAACAAAGAAAATGCAAGCAATAAAAACAATATATGCAAGTATTTACTAGTGGTTAACAGATAAATATGCATGTGTGCAAACTGTGCTGTGAGGTAGGTTAAAAAAAAGTGTCTGTAGTTGCAGGTAGGTGGGTGATAGCTGGAGAGTTACAGAGCACCGCTAGAGTTCAACAGTGTAACAGCTTCTGAAAACATAATCATGTAACGTAATCTGACAGCATCCTCCAAAATGTTCTGTCTTAATTCATTTTTCACTCTTACAGGAACATTACTTGAAATGATAAAAATATGTCAACCTTTCTTAATGTTAGTCAGTGTTGTGGTAACTGCTTGCTGGCAAATGTCAGACCCTGAAGCTAAACATTTCTTTTGCTTCATGTACCAGGCAAGTACTTTTAATTTAAGAAAGTCGGTGCCATCTTTGAATCCAATGTGCAGCTCTCCTTAAAATAGATGTGTGGCAAAGAAAAAACCTGAACCTTGAGCCCCTGCAGTGAGTGTGATGAGCTGTGCTGGCATGGTTTGGGTAAATCAATACAAAGTTGTTCTGAGTTGTATTCTGATGGAAGTCTGCTCTTCCAGGATGGCAATGGCTCCATCGATAGGATAGGAAGGGTCGCTAAATGGCTTGATGAGCATGAAAATGATGTGAATCAGATGTTACGGCCTTCAAAGCCACCACATCACACTTTTTTGACCAAGGAGTTAGACAGCAACCTCCACCACCATCACCAAAACACCAAATTAAGGAATGTGTTTTGGTAGACTGCTGTTCCGTCCATTCAATAGAGTTCACAAACTTGAAAAAAATCAATCCCAAGGAGCACAGAATCTGTTCTGGTGGCCAAACACCTCACTGAGAAACTTTGTGTTACAGGTGCACTATTGTTGCCTGGGTGGAGGCCCTACATTGAAGGCCAGAGGCAGAAAGTCTCCTTGAGCAATAAACATCACAGATTACATGAAAGACTCCAACATGACTGACAACAGCTTTACTCTAAGACGGGCACCAATACACATCTGCAGCTCTTCTTAGACGAGCTTACAATAAACCCCCCCTGCACACATATACACTGTTTACCTGCACATAAACACACGCCGACTCATAGTACAGCCAGAGACGATTGCACGGAAATGCTCTTGGCAGAAAAACTTCTCATCATGTCAGTTGTCTGTTGGTTTTTGTATCTCTGTATGGATTAAAAAAGGGTTACAGTGTGTTAATAAGTAGCTTTAGAAGTGTACGTTGAAATGTGGACGGAGCCTGGCCAGCTCTTCCCTCCTGCTTCCAGTCCTCAAGCGCCACAAACACAAGATTGATCTTCTCATCTTGTGAGCACACTTCCAGGATGCTGAACTATTCCTGTAAGGTGTAATTAATCTGCAAATACATATTTGTGAGTCCAAAGAGGCCTTTAGAGGAAGCTTAGCAACAACTTTTGGTTGGCATGCTTCAAAAGGACATATCCATACCCAGCTGTTAGGGTCAGATCTTTTTCACAGTCTTTTTAACAAATGAAAAAGCTAATGGAGCATACTGTGAAGAAGCCTGAATTTACTTTATAGAATGACACTTCAATTATGGGCTAAATCCAACAGAGTTTATGCTGCTCTCAGCTGGAGTTTGAATGCGAAGGGATACAAGCTGCCAGAACGGAGAAAGAGCAGCTTTGAAGACAGCAAGCAAATCAGGCCCCACTGCTGCTCAAATCTAGGAAGGCAATTCCTCATGTGGCCTCATGACTTTGATTCTGTTCGTGATTCTGTTCCCACATGCCCTGAAAACCTGCTCCATGCATACAAATCCGTCCCTGCACGCGCTCAAATGTGAGTTCTCAAATGCAGGCTGATCACAGCTTGATGTAGTTTTGTGCTTGCTCAGTAGTTTTGCTGTTAATGAACTTCCCTGCTTCAGCTCCATCAGTCTGGTAAAAGAAGTTGGTCTCAGTAATGTAGCCATTAGCCATGTCACCTGGCAGTATGTCAACAGGGAGGAATCAATGTGAAGTCTACAACAATATCGATTGAAGTAAACAACTGAGAAAGACTTTCTTGTTAAACATTTGCCACAAGTTTAATCGCATTCAATTCCTCACCTGCAAAAAGTGAAATCATGCAAAATAATATGATCATCATGTACCGGATCAAATTATATTTTTAGTCACTGAGCTCACATGATGCCTCCTTTGGTGAAGATGTGGCCGAAAGCTCTACTGTTATGAGGCAACACATAAAGAACATCTAGTATGTACAAGCATAACCACTATCTTAAACATAATAAGATATTTTATACAAACAACTTCACATGCTCACAAAAAGTAGGCATGCCATAGTAAATAAAGTTGTGTTTTACTGTATTGATTAATGCGTGTCAGGGATGAGTGGATGAGTATACACTGTAAAAAACAAAATCCACAAAAGCACGATGAAAATCTGGCATCAGGGGTGACAGAAAAACTATGTAAACACTGTGAAATACTGTGACAAACAAAAACTTTGAAAAAACAACAGTTATCTGTATAATAGTTTTATTGTTAACTGATTTAAATAGTGTAGAACAATGTATTTTTATGGGCGCTCATTGTAAAGCAACAATTTACCATGTGCAAAAAGTCAGATTTTTGATGTGTAGTTTTGGGGGGCCCTTGTGCCTCAATCCCCCTGGGCTTGCCTTTGGCACCCTGGGGTTTCAGTTGCTGCCTCCTCTTGGTCTTTGGGTCTGTGTGGTTCTCTATGGTCCTGGTGGCTCTCTGGGGGATGCCTCCTGGGTGCTCCGACGGCCCGGGGGTTAGTGGGTGCTTGGCCAGCCTGGCCCTGCTGAGTTGTGGTAGCTGCTCTGGGCCATCACACATGCATGTTTGGTCAGGTCTTTCCAGCTCTTGTCGAGCCACATTGTTGAAACCTGATGGGACCTGCCACAATGTACTAAGTCACTCCCTAGACTTTGTTTTTTGTGTTGTTCTTTTTTTGGTTTGATTCTTTGTTTTATTTTGGTTGTTGGGAATAACACAGCATCTCACACTCTTGCATTCTAATAGCACTGCCTGTCTGTACCGTCCCCTGTTCGTCTTGTCCTGTCTATCATTTGTGTCTCCCTCAATTCACTAAGGTGTAGCACTGCCTTCTCTGGTTCAGAACAGGAAAATCCAATAAAGAATGACAGCTTAGTTTCCTGGGAGGGCTGGTGATGGTCACACACACACACTAAATATTAAAATATTTGGCTGCAAGACTAAAATATGCATCAATCTCATAAAAAGTTGACAACCCCTTTTGTGGCATCAAACAACAATAACAAATGCAGACAAAGGAAGAAAAAAGATCAGTTCTTTTTTTTTTCTTTTGAATACCAGTAAAAAAAGTGAAAATAGCAACGTTTCTTGCGGATTTAAACAAAGTCAAAAATGGCATCCTACTGTATTTTACTGTCACCTACTGAAAAATGATTAATTATTTATAAAATGTACAGATGTTTTAATTTTGATGTTATTTACAGTTTGGGCCAGTTATTTTTTTAAAGCAAATTAAAATGTAAAAAGTAAATTCATACATATTTTGTATATTTTTACTACTTATTATCTGTAATTTGACAAAACATGGAAAATGTGTAACATAACAATAAATTGTTCAAAAATTTTAGTTAAAATTTTTAAGTTTTAAAAATGTTTTTTTTTTATTATTTTTTTTACAGTGCATACCAATTGAAGTGCGCAGGCAGGGTCTGTGATTGGTGGATCAACTCCCGGCTGGCAGATTATTGGCTTCTGGTCATCATAACACAACAGATTCATTCACAGTGCCAAGGAACCTTTCTCTTCTCCCAGCCAGCTACACTAGCATTACCTGTTAATGCTGGACAGGGAGATAAGGTTTGTTGCTCTTAAGGTTGGTTGGGTTTTTCATGGTTCTAATTCTTTAGATGGACTTATTTGTTCATCATTTTGGCCTTGTCACACCTTGAAGCCAAATCTAACTCCCCAGATCTTAAATATGTAGTAAAGAAATACAACTAATATCAAATTTTCTAAGGTTTTCTATCATTTCTAAGGTTGCTTGGGATCTGGGGAATTTGGGCTACTTTGATGATTTGTTCTTCATTTCTGTAGGGCACTCCAGTTTCTTTCAACAATCTGAGGCTTTTCACTATGGTAATTAATCCAGAAGGGATGAACTTTAGTTGAAAGTGAAGTGTATCATACAAAAAGGTTTGGTTCTGGTTCCAAGTCCTTAATACTGTGAGTATGTTTGAATGATATTGCAGAAAACGCAATGTAGTTTTTCCCGCAGCTTATCACAGCTAACACATACGATGTCATGAAGATATTAAACACTACTTCAGTCTTGCTCCCAGGAAGAACCTGATAAAGCCTGGTTATACATTCTTGTGGACGTGCGTACAATAAGCTGTGGACACTACAGATGCATAGTTGTTGCTATTATACTGGTGTTCTACTCTACAGGAGTCCACCTGATGGACTTTGCTCCATACATATGGAGTAGGTCATATCTACAGATCCCATTGATGCACAGTATCGCTGAGCATATACACTATTGCATAATCCACATGGACATAAATTTTGAGCTGCACATCCAGGAAGGGGTCTGCATGGATCTTATGCACATGGTAAGATGACAAAATAACGTCACAACCTTTTTTAGTATAACAATGACCTCATAATGATATGATGGAAATTTTGTAATCTGTGCAAATCTGCAATACTTTATGAACACCACTCTGTCCAACCTCTTTCGTAAATTTGTCTGCAAGCAGCTTAAACTTAGTGTCCACATGGCAGCTATGCTCGAAGGACAGTATTGACCATGCTTGGCAGTAGTGTTAATGTATACAGCCCATAGAGAAAACCTACTGAGCATTTGTGGAATGGAGTCCCCAGTAGACTCCGAGCGGACTAGAAAAGTTGTATAATAACAATAACTATGCATCCATGGTGTCCATGATTGTCCAAGTGCACATCTACAAGGGAGTATAATCAAGAATTAGCACTGGTCTTAGGGTGAACCTGCAGCAGTATTAAACCTGCATTACTGATACCCTAGCCACACAAGGGCAAACTGAACAGTCTGACATATTTCCAGCTTCTTAAACTGTTATGGTGAATATGTTGGCAAACATTTGGAAATAGATATGGAGCAACTTAAGCACAGATTTGGAGTTGTATATCTTCCCGCTCAATGGTCAAATATGGTGCACATCATCCTCTTTTCTTCCATGTCTACTTGCTGGTGTTGGGTCACATTTTCAAGAAACACAATGTGCACCGATCAGCCACAACATTAAAACGACTGACAGGTGAAGTGAATAACATTGATCATATTGGTACAATGTGGTGTTCTGCTGGAACATTGTCCCACAACAAACACACTCCCTCATGCAATTGGAAATCCCAAATGTCACTGGCCTACCCCCTCAGGAAAATTCACCCCACCACATGGAAAAAAAAACATCAAACAATCAGGAACATGTTGAGGAACATGACAGTGGCCCAACATGTTGATTTGACCTCCAAACTTCCTACACCCCATTGTGATCAAGCATCAACAGGATGCAGTGGAACAAGTTTGATGGACAGAGGCCCCACTGCACAATCCAGAGTACCCAAAGGATCCAGTGCCAACATCCTGGTTCCAGACCCCATAGGACATCCTGAGAGGTCCTCTTGTCCATGTCCAATGGTTCAGAGCATTTTTGAACACATAAGGGGACCAACATAATATTAGGCAGGTGGTCATAATGTTATACCTGATGCCCAGTGTTGATGGCACTCTAGTATATTTTCCTGTAGGAGTTAATGATTCCTCCGAGCTTCTGAAATTATAGCTTGTCAGAAGTACATCAGCATGTTGAACAACAGCCAACATTTAAATGCCAAAAACACTGAAATGTTGCATGTTGATCCAGCTGGACTCGGATCAACTTGTTGCAGGTTAGGGAATTTAGGAATTCTCTCTTTTTTCAGCCAGCACTATGTGTCCATTTGATCTAAGACAGAACTGCCAGAGTCCTTATAAGATCTAAGAAGTTTGATCAAATCACACTTGTCCTGATGTCTTGGCACTGGCTTCTGAAACACTCTTTGAAGATCGTCCTTGTCACTTACAAATCTCTTAATGCAGGTTATTTAACTCTTCTATAATTTAACAAAAACTCTTTGAAAGATTGAAGCCTGTGCTCACATGTGCTCTCCTCTTGTGGTACAAACTTCCTCTGCATGTTCAGGATGTAGAGATTTTCAAATCCAGGTTGAAAACATGTCTTTTCTCTGCGTGCTTTGGCTTCTCCTAATTTAACCATCTGGGAAATCAAGTCACTCATTTCTTCTGCAAGTAGTTAACCCAATTCTGCTCTGGTTGTATGAGCTCTATTTTTAAGTTCCTAACCTCGATCCTGTCATATGATAACATTGTTATCGGTCTTTCTCTCTCTCTCTCTCTTTCTCAGTGTGTGTGTGTACTTTTTTTCATCTAAGAACGTGTTTTTTTAAAAATATATACAAATGAGGAAATCCTGTGACTGACGAACACAAACAGATGTCTTCATCAAGCTCAGGTGTATTGCTGCTTTATTTCATTTTCACATAACTTGCAAAGATATATATATATAGAACCATCTATACAGACTTATGGTTTCAAACAGATGACAAAAAACATTTGGGAGATGAAGAAAGTGCCTACAACTAACAAAGTACATCTCCTGGAGAAAAGACACAAAATGAGATGTTTTTATCTTCAAAATTTTAAGACGGGATTGTATTTCTCAGAATTATTGGTAAAAGGATAATAACATAGTATGGAATAATACACAATGTCAGGATGGCAGCACAATCAAGTGTGAATATGTAATTACATTTTGCCTGATGAATCCTGCAGGTCATAAACTTGAGCTTCTCTGCCGATGTTGGTCCTAAAAGCAGCTTACAGCTGTGCTACCCCGAACAGCTGAACTGCTGTAGAGCAGTAGATCATGATGAAACGTGAGATACACTTAGCTTTAAACACCGTTTCAAGGTGGCATCAGGGAGAGTGCAGGCAGAGTGCGTTTTGTGTTGCCATATTTCAGACAGACGACACACTTACCTGCTACCCAACAGCACATGAACATGCATTTAGGTGCCCAAGACTTTAAGTGTGGGTATTAGGACGGACTCTGGACCAAAGCACAGAATTCATCTGCTGTAAAACCAGATTGCTTAGCTGAAGGACAGTAAAATGCTCCATAGAGCTGAGGGGAACTTTTTCCAAGTGTTTTCTGAACTGATGCCACATTCAGCAAGGTTGCATTGGCAAAAACAACAACAACAACAACAACAGAACAGTTCCCTGCACAAAACTATCAACTATTTGAGCGTGTATATAAAAAGAGAGTAAGAATCCTTGAATTTCCCCAAGCGGACGAATAAAGTATCTATCTATCTATCTATCTATCTATCTATCTATCTATCTATCTATCTATCTATCTATCTATCTATCTATCTATCTATCTATCTATCTATCTATCTATCTATCTATCTATCTATCTATCTATCTATCTATCTATCTATCTATCTGTCTGTCTGTCTGTCTGTCTGTCTGTCTGTCTGTCTGTCTGTCTGTCTCTCTGTCTCTCTGTCTGTCTATCAAATGAAGACACTTCTCAAATACAAATACCAATGATTAAGAAAAAGATCACAACAAACATTATGTAATTCATCAGAGTTTCAAGACTAATCAGTATAAAACTAGTATACAAAATACAATTTACATAGAAGTATAAATCTGAAGCTAACTAGAGGCCTTTTCATATGTTTTTTCAATTAAAAAAAAGTGTATTTGTAGATTGCAACGATGGGTATACATTTTGTCATTAGAGATGGTCTTCTGTATATTAGTGAAAACTGATTAAGGAAAACTCCAACAAAAAAGTGAAAGTCCTCAATGCCCTGTAGAATCTAAGTGCATGTCTGAAAAAAAGTTTAAACATTCTAGAAAGCACAAGGCAGTTCATCTGTTCAATGTACATGTTTATGTATGACTGACAAGTAGGAATTAATACCGATGTCGATTGTCGTTCATCAAAAAATAGTAAATGGTCTACACTTACATAGTGCCTTTTTCTACCTTAGGTGTATCCAAAGTGCTTTACAATGTGTTTCACATTCACCCACTCACACACACACACACACACATTCACACACCAATGGTGACTGAGCTGCCATGTAAGGTGCTAGCCTGCCATTGGGAGCAACTTGAGGTTCAGAGTCTTGCCCAAGGACACTTCGGCACGTGGAGGGGCTGGGATCAAACCGTCAACTTTGCCAATGATTGGACAACTGGCTCTACCACCTGAGCCACAGCTGCCCCAAAAAGACCAACAAATGATATTCTGAATGGATACACATTAAATATTACACTTTAGCAGCATTTGACAGCAGTACAAATTGCAAAACCTAGTTGATAACCTGCAAAAGCAAAATGGATAGTTTATTCCTCAAAAGCAAGTATTCATGTCAATGAAAGTGTCAGTGTCATTAGCATGAAAAGTCCTGACACCATTGTTTATGAACAAGACAGTCAGACAGTTTACTCTGGAAGTGTTTTCAAATGCAAAAAGACAGATCTTGGTGACACTACCTGAAAATGCTCAAAACAGCACTATACACACTATTTGCACAGCCATTTGAAAACTACGGTAAAGTTACACATTACTGTATTTAGTGAGGTAACTGAGTACAAGACTCTGAATATGTATGTTTCACATTCTTACTGCACATGCTCTTTGCAACTCTAATTTGTTCACAGCATAGTGCAAAAGAAAAATACACACTTATTTACAACAAACATAAGAAACACCCTTTGGGTAGAGCTGTGCACAATTGTAAACAATATTATAGTACATATTGTAACTGAACATACAACATACACAGTACTGTAAGTCACTCATGCACATCCAGATGTTCCTGTGTGTGTGGCCACAGATTTTCATCTACATCACAGCGAATACCATCCCTTGCAATACAGCAAGGAGGAGCTTGACAGATTTTGACAACTTGTTCAACATTTTTGTATGTAATGACTAAAGCAATGAAATGAGGGCTATTAGTTTTACAGGGAATGACTATTATATATGCTATTATATATATATCATAGCATTCAGAAATATAGTTCATTTTGACTGACATGACATAAGCAAATTATAATGTTATAAAACAGCAGATAATTGCATGAAAGCAGCTGATGAATGTCCAAAAGCATTTGCATTTTTTTTGGAAAGAATGAGAAACTGCTACTATGATGTGCACAAACAACTAAATGTGGTAGAGGTTGAACTAACAGTTATGAGAGTTTTAATTCTGATCAGAGAAATGCATCAAAACAACTGAGAAAAACTGTAATAAGGCAGCGCATGATCAGTTTGTCTCCTGTTCCGTCTGCTGTTCTTCTCTGTTTTCTAAAGTTGAGAAAGTTTGCATCTGGATCAAAGAAGTCACTGCACCTGATTGTGTTCTTGCTGAATTAAGGATCACATCTTCTGATGAAGTGGAATTTTACACATTTGCATCACACATGGCAGTTTCACAGAGAGCTTCAGTGACATTTTGTAGCTATAGAGGGACAAAATGGGTATTAAAAATGAGAGATTAAACCCGATTGAAGAGAGAACTAGTTGATCACATTCAGGAAGGCAATGTTCCTTTTCTTGTTCTCCTCAATCAGTTGTGGTAGCAGTGCCTTTCGTGTCATTTTCAGAAAAGTCCTCACTGATGAGGATGTTAGTGCTTTTGAGGGATTTTGTTTTCATTAATATTTCCTTTAAGTCGACGCAATATATGCACAACGTAGCAGCATGCTCACATTTTCCTATGCAGTGGAATCTTCAAATTTCCATAAGAATGTTTTTGACAACACTTTCTGTGCCTTGATCTCTGTGTCACGCCAACATTCAGAATTTGAATGAGAGTCACCATCTATCAGCAGATTGTTTTCTCTCCACTGATTGTCTATGTAATCCGTTTTTATGTGGAAGTTTGTCAGTCAACAGGGCCTGCAGAGATATCTCGGTTGTTTGCAGTGCAGCATGACGGGTGCAGACTACAGGGGAGCTGGAGGGAGTTCGGATCCCTTTAATAAGACATGAGCTCCCCTGAAAATACGACTTCTGAAATTTTGGGGGTCTCTGAAATATTCACAGCATGCTATTTTTGACAGGGGTTTCAAGTTTTTTTTTTTTAAATCTTCACCATCATGGATCGCGTTTAAAATTAAATTGGGATGTTACAAATGTGTGGTTCATGCATCAAACTTCATGCACTTTATTAAAGGTGTACCGGCATGCATGCTGTTCTTGCCACTGCACTCATTAAAGATCAGACTAAACAGCTTTCTTGAGGACAACCACTGTAAAAGCAAAACAGAAATCCAACCCTCTGTGTGTTGCTAATAGCAAGCAGCAGTGGTTGTCTTATTCTCATCATTATTATAAAAATGACTGACAGAAGCTTAATCAAGTGTTTATATGAACATATTTGTCATTTCTGACCACAAAAAAAAAGAAAAAGTGAGCTCCACCAAAAGCCATGGTACAGCTGTCACACGTGCTTTGGTGGCTCTCACATCAAGCAAGACGGTGAAAACTGAAACTACAGCTTTAACATGTTAAGTGCATCTTTAATGAGACAATATTACCACCACTTAATTAAATGCAGAGTTGTAAGATTAAAAAAAAATCAGATTTTTTGATTTAGTTAACCTAAGTCTCAAACATTGTTTTGGGGAGTTGTGTTGACATAATAATGATGATGTTTATACCAACTTATTACTGTGTGTGATTTTTACTAAGATTTCTGTGTTGATTGAATGGGGACTAATTCTCTTAATTTAATATAGCATTTTAGTTGAATATAATTTTATTAGTAAATTTCAGAAAAAGGTTGATGCAAACTGTTAATTTTCTTTGTTGAATGTAAACTTATGGGCAAATGGAATCGACAGTAATTTGTGATTTGTAGCTCTTTACTTGTTGTTCAGGTAATTCCTTGTAAACAAAAAACAGTATTTTACAGTTTGTGCTACATGAGAATAGATGAGATGAGATAAGATAAACTTAGATTTTTGATTACTGATCCCTCACTGGGGAAATTGACATGTTACAGCAGCTTAATACAGATAAGACATGAAAGAAACAGGAAAAAAACTACAAATGTACAGTAGGGCTAAAAAATAAAGACATATAACAGCAGTAAAAGTCTCATAGAGACAATATACAAGGCATGATGAATTTACATATGGACATGTATATACACCGATCAGCCACAACATTCTGACCACTGACAGATGAAGTGAATAACATTGATCATATTGGTACTATGTGGTGTTCTGATGGGAAACCTTGGATTTTGGCATCGCTGTTGATGAGACTTAGACACCCAAATAAACAACAAGCACACTCCCTCATGCAGATGGAAATCCCAAATGTCATTGGCCTACCACTGCAGGAAAATGCACCCCACCACATGACAAAAACATTCAGCAATCAGGAACATGTTGAGGAACATGACGATCATCCAAGATGTTGATTTGACCTCCAAACTTCCTACACCCCATTCTGATCAAGCATCAACAGAATGCAGTGGAACAAGTTTGATTGACAGAGGCCCCACTGCACAACCCAGAGTACTCAAAAGGATCCAGTGCCAACGTCCTGGTTCCAGACCCCATAGGACACCCTGAGAGGTCCTCTTGTCCATGTCCAATGGTTCAGAGCATTTTTGAGCACATAAGGGGGACCAACACAATATTAGGCAGGTGGTCAGAATGTTATGCTGAAGCGGTGTATATCACATAATGAGTTTACATATGAATAAGTTTAGCTATGACATGGTGAGTTTACACATGATATGTACAGATTGACATATTCTTCTTCACCTTTCTCAGGCATTTAGATTTTTGAGCTCACAGTAACGTCATATACAGAAGCTTTCTCTAAGAGCGTAATGAAGACAGACAGTGAAGGTGGGCAGGATGCTGATACAGTGGAACCTGTAGGCATAGATTACTTCAAAAATGCCTTGAGGTGTTGTCCATCCACACTTGAGCGCCTCCATTCCATGCATGACTTGAATAATTAACAAAGCAACTGGTTGAATGAATGTTTAAAATTATGTTAAAGGTCCAGAAATACAAAAGCTCTACTGGAATAGCCAAAGTTAGCCAGCCGCTCATCCCTTATTGCTGTTTTTCTCCTGCATCCAGCCACTATTTGGGGAACATAATAAACCATTACCTGAAATGCGATGCCTTCGACCCAGCTAAAAAAGTCCAAATCTCCCAGAGCAACCGCCCACATCCATCCTCATCCTGGCTTCTATTATTCATCGACATCATTCAATACTTCTAATTCCTCTTCTCATTAAACCTGTAAGCTCACTTGATCCTCGCTGGTGAGCTCAACCACTGCCTCTGTGTTCTACACTAAACAACATTCTGCTGACATCTGCTGGTTGTGCCGCTGTACCTACATCCCATTGTGTTGGGTTTAGATCACATTGTGCAGCATATGTGATTAAAGAAAGCCCAGCCTGAAATTTCACTGTGATCTCGCTGGTATTTTACATTTGAAGAATTATCCTGTAGAGAGACTGAATCATTGTGGTGATATTTTTAAGGAGGTGATCTTTTAGACTTTTAGATTCACAACCACATGAGTTACAATCCCATGGAAGGAAAATGTTGCAGCGCAAATGAGTAATTCACTGTCACCCACACAACTCAGAAAAATGATCTCAGTAATTCATGTTTTAAAGTTGTCTTTCCAATTTGTTTGCAAACTCAGCCCAAAGTCAACTCCCACATCACTGACATCTTCATCAAACACACTGGATCATATGCATATTGCATTCTTACAATGGCCAGATGATTAAACTTTCATGTCATATAACTCTCCTCATTCATCATTCCTGTATTTTTTCTCCCACAAACAGTATTTCCTTGAAGTTAGATTTGATGATTTGAATGGCAAAAAAAACAAGAAATCCAGCTACAGCGGGAAAAGAAAAGTGTAAGTGTGAAAGCGGAATGGCGATGGATGGCTGTGGGAAAAAAAAACATTTCGATACCATTATGCAGACAGCTTCTGTGCTCGAGCATGACACACAAAGCATGATGGGAGAATAGCTGCCACTCTGCATCAAGCACCCAATCATTTACTGCTGCATGTGCTGGGACAGCAGTGAGGGAGGATGCAGTGGAGTGATGCAACACAAACAAACAGCAGAATATCTGTCAGTGGTGAGGGCTTCTGTAGGAGCTTGCCAGGGAGGACCCAGAATGTCAGATTTTGAGTTGTATTTTCAGGGGTTTATTTATTCTCCAAAAGATAATGGGAGCATACAGATAGAAAATAAGGGTTTTCAGACTGACATGTTGCCATTTTCGGCTCATGCTTCTTTCTCACCTGACAATTGCTGCCAGTAACACAAAATCTGGGCTGCTTTATCCATTAAATGCATCTGTTGGCGTGTGACTTGTTAGTAATAGCATTTTATAAGAATGCATATCAGCCTCTTTTCCCAGTATTAGCTGCATGAGGGTGCACTGTGAGATTTGGCAATTATATTTATGCCACAGTTTTTTTTAAAGTCTTCATTATAATGAGCATAAGACAAAAGTGAGCCTTTCTTTGATTTAGCAGACCATGACTGAAACTTTAGAAACCTTAAGGCCCAGTTCAATAACAAACAAAACAGATTCGGTATTAAAGCCAAAAACTAAAGTAGTATATTGACCTATTTGTTTCTGATGCTGCTGGTTTATCCATCAGTGAAATTGATCAAAATCCATTACTGGAGGAAACGCTTTGAGCTGCATTTCTTGCACAGAAAGTGGAACACATATTATGTTTATTATGATTACTGCTGTGCTGTTGTTCTCTTCAAGAATGTCTGAATGATGTGCACCAGATGTGAATGCAGGTGTATGTAGGTACGAGTTGACTGTTGGTGGATCAGTCACCTATATGCAGATGATGGGCTGCTGGAAGAGCCAAGATGCCAGAAATCAATTATCTCCTTTTCCTCCCAACTAGCCATGATTATATCCAGTATGTCCACCTGTAGCTTTAGTATGACTTATTCTGTAGGATTTTATAGGGATGGACAATTTCTTTAGACATTGTCTGGTCCTCAGTACGATGAGATCTTTTATCTCAGCTGTTTTTCCCTTTATGGGTTTCTTTCTTTACTCTATAGGTAGCAAATTTTGCTATTTTTTCTGCATGATTGCTTCAGATAATTGGGTCACTGTGTTATCTGCAGCTGGTGTAGAATGATGCTGCAAGACTTCTACTGGTACCAGAAACATTGGAAGCATGACATCTGTACCTGGTGACCTATACTGGTTTCCAGTTAAATACAGAATTGATTTCAAGGTCCTTTTATTTAGGTATAAAGCTATGCATGGATGGGCACCTGGGTACATTTCTTAACTCCTCTGCCTCCTACTCTACCTCAAGGCCTCATCAGACTAACTGCCTTTAACTGTTCTGTGATCAAGGCTGCTGGGTAAGGGGAGATCGAGCCTTTGCAGATGCAGCTCCAAAGCTTTGGAACAGCCTCCTCCATTGATATTCTTGAGAAAAAATTCAAGAGGTGCATGTTTTCAATGGCTTGTGGCTGCTTTTAATGGTCCTTTAAAAAAAAATCTTATAAGTTGCTATCCTGTTTTGCCTTTTTAGTATTAATACTATTTTATTTTGTTTTATTATAAGATTTTTCATATCTTATATTGTTTCTATATTTATATTTTACATTGTCTGTTATATTTTATATTCATTTTATGGGTTTCTTATATTTATTTTGTCTGTCTCACAACTGTTTGCTGCCAATCTAATAACATGTACAGCACTTTGGTGAATTGGAGTTGTTTTTAAAGGCGCTTTTCACATATTGGTTTAGTTTGATTCCACTTTCACCTGAAAGCCAGATTTTTGTCCACCTCAACGTCATTAATATATGTAATAGCTTACATACTGTGTAAAATCTCAAAAATTACAGTTTTCAGAAAATTTAACTGTACTGAATTCTCTCTTCTTTTTTTTTTTTTTTTTTACTGTTTTGTACTTCTATTAAACAATATTTCAGAGAGGGGACCGCCTTAAATAGGCTAATCACTCATCTCACCACTTGATGACATATGTTTGTTTTAGATAGAAGAAATACTCTGTGAATTATATATTCACCTCACAGTAACGTTTTACATATAATGCCAATATTGTAAAATTTCCAAATTCCAAATAAAAGTAATATTTTAATTCCAGGTTTTTATCTGGGACTTCCCACACTGAGGTCCTGGGTTACATTACCTCCCCTCACTACGACCCCCCAAATGGCTACTATGATGCCTTTTGGCAATATTTTGTTGGACACAGTGATTATCACAATGTTCAAATGGTGTTATTCACTCATCTCACCACACAGTGGCACCACATCATCTGCCTCTAATGAAGGCTGACATCCTTTTAGTCTATTTCAAGTAGACTTTCTAACTTCTCATCTTTTGTTTCTGTAATTAAAAAATGAATATTCATCTCTTCAGACTGGGCTCTAAACAACAACAGAAAACTGAAACATTTATTAGTATGCAAATGAGCAAACAGGCTTCTTAAGAGAAAGCTGCTGACTAGATTACCCCTCAAAGCAATGCCGGAATGTTCTGCTTGCTTAACAAGAAAATGCGGCTCTCAAGATTTATAGAGCCTCTTCATGCAGGTACTGACCAGCCTCAGGCACACACAAACTAAGTGGCTGCTTCAGGCCCTGCAGCCACCAACCAACAAATCACTTTGGACCTACTTTATTAGGCGTTTTGCTCTTTGAATCATAATTCTTTCTTTAGTTTTACAGTTCCGTGTGGTTTTTTAATTGTTTTTATGCTTTTATTATGTAGTTACAGTGGAGAGATGACAGGAAACGAGGAAGAGAGAGAGAGAGAGAGAGAGAGAGAGAGAGAGAGAGAGAGAGAGAGAGAGAGAGAGAGAGAGAGCCCAGCTGGATTCAAACAGGGATGTTGTTTGATGTTTACTGTCCACATCACAGGAGCATAATAGTTTAATCAAGAACTAATTATACATGTATTAGAGTTGTTTTCATTTTTAGGCTGCACTTATCAATATTTTTTTATTAACAATGTTACCTACAATGGCAAATCTGAAAGCAGTTATCGCCCAACTCTGCAGTCATAGCTTTTACAGATCCATTGAAGTCTTTTGCAGCTCATTGTTTGGATTTTACAGCATGCAAGGTCTCTTCATTCATATTTTCAGACAAATAGTCTAAATAGCTGACAGACACCGTGAGATATGAGACAAATATATCTCTCATGGGAGTTGGTGGAGATCAAAAATGGAGCTAAAAGAAGGTGGTAAATATTTGATCTGTGTCATCAAATGGACATAAACGTGGATGCAAACAATTTTAATGTTGTTCAGTGTCAATTTTCTGTTTGGAAATGCATTAGCCAAAACAAAGCCATAATATGAGTTAATATTTAGAACTTGCTATGCTTCACCCAAGCAGTCGAGTCGAGTAATGGCGGTTGGTTCACCTGACTACAGTGATGCACATATATACTCCAGGACTAAGGGCAGAGGGCAGCAAAAGGCCTTTTTATCTTCATTTAGGAGAATTCAAACACTAGTCTGCATGTACAGTGTATATGTATTCAGTAAAGAATGCTATGTACTTTTGGCAGCTACAGGCAGCTCTGGTCACCAGCATTATACTGTTATTTTACACTGTCACTGCTGTAATTTAACTTAACTGTTCATTAATATACATTTAATTTGTGTTCTACAACCTGGTGACATATTTGTGTTCAGCTAAGATACCATACAAACCAAATAATCTAAGATTAGATGAAGTTTTTTGATGGCTCAGTCATTTGTCATCTTGGCTATTTGCATTAGTTTCCATTCTTGTGTACCTCAGATAATAGGAAATGCAAGTGGGATAAATTAGGCAACAGTAGCTTTCACCGACTCCCAAAAAAACTAAAATAATGTTGACTTGACCTTCAACAAGGTATAGAAACAGTCATACAACATGAATAAATACATTTTTTAGGACTCTTTATCCCTAAATTTTAGGGGCTTCAATTAAACACAAGTCTTTGTCAAACCTGCAGCTTCCTTTAGGAGAACACAGAAGCAAACTAGAAAAGCACTCAGAGACTGCAGACATCCACTAAGCAGCTTCAGTCCACCCCCAACACAATATCCCAATGACAAAGTATCCTTAAAAAAAAAAGTTAACTGTCCGGTAATCGCTCTCACATGTAGCACTGCTGTGGTTGAGCAGGAGCGGCCAACACCCACCATATATATGTGCAATGCACTTTCCTACCACAGGGCGGCACTGCAAGGCTTTCTAACACTCCCAGTGTTAAAGAATCTGTTTTTAAAAAATCCTGGGTCCAGACGGTGATCTGGATCACTCCCAAAATTTCATCATTTGTTCCTTGTCCCATTTCACACATTTCCTGTAAATTTCATCCAAATACGTCCATAACTTTTTGAGTTATTTTGAACACAGACAAACAAACAAACAACAAACCAACACCGGCAAATACATAACTTACTGGGCGGAGGTAGTTAGACCTTTTTTCATGGTACAATCAGTGTAATCAGCAATACAACAACACAGTTGTGTTGCTCCCTGTTAGTGTGGCTGAAACCTGCCAGTATCCAGCGCTGATATGTGTCTGTGGCCTCCTGTTTCAAGCTTTATCAAACTTGTGAGAGGGTGTTGTTGACCAACAGTATAGATAACATCATGTATCACATTCCAAAGAGGTTGACGGTGTTTATTCTCAGTGGCAGAAAAAATGAAAGAAAAAAAAGCACAGTAAAAGTTTCCTCTGGCAAAACTCTGGGTTATGCGGTAATGTAGAATCAGATTTCTGCTCTGGAACTGGAGACAGGAGAAGCTTAAATGTCCTTTAGCTGCTTTTGTTGTGGAACATCAAAGGTCAGAGCCAGTGAAGTGGGCAAGAAAGGCACATTTGCCTCAGCAAGGTTACTATGACTGAACTGAAGCCGCTGACATCAGCTGACAAATCACTCGAGGCTTTATGTTGGAGCTCCAGGTCAAAAGATTACACTGATCAGGTTTCAGCGGTCTTTGCTCTAAAATTGGTGGGACCAAATCACACTCTGCTCCTTAATACGAACTCCTCCTCCTCCTAAGATTGCATTTTAAGAACTGTGTATTTTTTTAATCACCATTTCTTCCTGCTGTGGTTAAAAGCAAAAGCAAAAGTTTAGATCTGTGACTGTCTCAACACCAGCACACCTACTATGTTCTGGTATGCACAGATCTGTCCTTTTACCTGTGGGAACCACGCCGGTGCAGCACGGATAAAAGATTAACATCAATGAGATGGTAAATAGGAAATTTACTTGTACTGAAATTTTTTTCCCCATTAACTGAACATAAACATGTAGATGTTGTAATTTTAGGTTAATTTAAATGTCTAGTTTTTAATTTCAGACCACTTCAGCTCTTATCAACATGAGTTTTCCTTGCTGAAGGTCTTCTGCCTTTCAGTTTTCTGAATCAAACAAATCAAGTTTTTACAGAAAACAAAGCCACCTTATTATGTGATTTCTGATGGATTGTTTCTGATGGACTCTTTTTTGTAATTTGAATAAAAAACATAGTAGAGGAGAATCAAAACTAAATAAACAAGGCGTTTTCACAGCAGAACGCTTTTTGTAAGCTTAAATAAAATTATAAGGATTTGTGCAACATGCAGAATTTATTCAAGATGGTGTTTTTTGACCTAAAGTAACATTGTGAAAGAAATTGGTATTTTATTGACTTTTTTCTTTTCCTTTTGTTTATTTATTTTTTTCTTACTAGAAGATATGTGAAAAATTACAATGTAAACTGTGAATTGAATTAATTAAAATAAATACAATTTAATAATAAAAATGTACTTTGAATAACCATAACATTTTAATGTTTTTCAGGAATTTTTTTTCAACATAAAAATACTTGTGAAATATATTCATAAATTTACTGAATTCCATAATTTTTGTTAAATGTTAAATTCAAGTTGAATATACCGTAAATATTTTTTTTAAAAATGTGACAGACAGAAAAAGAGGTATTGGTTCGGTAATTATACACAGATTTGTTTGTTATGTTTGTATCTATATTATTATTATTATTATTATTATACATTATATGTTATTATACATTATAGGTAATTAGATTGTTTTCATGTGTATATATTCTTCATTAGCATTGAAAAGCCAAAGAAATGTATATGATCTCATCTAAAATTAAGGCTAGAAAGTCTATGTTATTTATGGAAAATTATCGTATTTTTTTTTTTAAAAGATAGTTATTTTCTGTTATTTATACTAGTTTTTGGTACCTCAGCTGCCTCAATATGACCTTTTTTTTTTGACTATTTTACCGTGTGAAATAAATAAGTGTATTTAAAATCCAGCAAAGCAGCAACAGGATATCTGATTGGTCAACTACAATCTGCTGATGGAAGTCATGTGTGGGCTCATCTTATTTTCTTTTGTCTACTTTCAGCTTTTTTATTCACGTGTCATGTATTAAATCCAGAGTAGCTTAACTGATTATCATTACATAGTGTAAAAAATAATGCCACATATACTTGAGGGTGAATCTCCTTCTGTTCTTACAACTTCCCACCCATGAAGTGTGTTGATTCTCCAGTCTTGGCTTTATCCTCTCACTGTGAAATTGCCACTTGTAAGTACCTTATACGTGTGAGGCTTTGGCGCTTTGCATTGTGGATAGATCAGAACAAGCCCTCAGGTTAGTGCTACACAATTTGGACCAGCTCCCATTCCTCTGACTCATTGGACGAGACAATGGCTTTTCCATATAGCTGAGGAAAGTGCATCGGTATCACAGGAGAAGCATGCGCTGATGTCTCAGTGCAAACAGCCAGCGCTTCTCCAATATCTCGTTCCATTCTTTGAAAAACTATTGTCTTAGGCTGACAGCAGATGAAGGAGAACACAAAAGAGAAGCGGAGGGAAACATCCAGGTTGCTGCAGACACGCCCTTCTTCTTCCAGGGTACAGGGGCCTCACTCTGGTTTGCATGGCTCGGGGGCCAGAGCTGTAGATGCAGAGAGGGACTGAGTGACAGAACAGGGTCTCGCTCAGATATCAACACATATTTTACAGTCTGACAATATTGTTCTGCCTCGAAAAATGTGAGATCAAAGCTCACATGACTGACAGCAGCAAGTTAAAACAAATGATGGCATTTAAGGAAGATTCTGAAAAGAGCAGGACGAATGTAGAAAACCCCTAGTTGACACCAATGTTGCCTTCAGGTGCGCAGAAACCACCCGAAAGCAATGTGTTGATGTGATTTTTCTCACATTCTCCAGCACATATGCGCTGCCATCACGCTTCAACTGTTAGAGTTTGTTTCAACTGTTTACTTTCTGTAAACATTGAAAGCATTTTTCTTTGCCTTAAGGAGAAGCTAATCCTCTCGGGTTTTCACTATCTCGCATTTTAGTGGGGCATTAAGTGTTATATCACGGCATACTCAAGGCTTTTCAGCTGTCATGAGGGCTGACTTGTGGGAGAAAAGACTGTACTTTTTGTAATAAATATAAAAAAGAAACACAAAAGTTTGATACTGGCCTTGAAAACCAGTCAAACTCATGCAGAAGCACTTAAGGTATGTTGTAAGGTTGTTTTCTCTTATTGTGCTCAACATCATTGCAGTAAATCTCAAACTAAATGTGCGTGTGCCTTCTCTTTATCTCTTTGCAAAGACCTCCTGGATGCCCTCGAGGCCCCACCTTGGCTTCTTATCAGGCTTTAGCCAAGATTCTAGTGGTCTTTAAGTAACATTCTTTTGAAAAGGGGAGTGGGCACCTTTCCTGAACATAGGAGTGAAGCCACTAAATGGTACATTTTCAAGCAAACACTGATTAAAACCTGCAGCTCTGATTTCAATATAGCAAAAAAAGATGATACAAATACAGGTGTTCTGTAACAATCTCAACAAACCTTAGTTTGCAGTCTAAAGGACATTTTGCAATTTTCTACCTTAAAATCATGACAGGTCCTAAGGAGTAAACTTGTTGTATTCATTTTTTTTATATACCTATGGAGTAGCTTTGAAAGGTTTTAAGTATGCTGTGTCTACTGGAAAACATTTAGGAAAACTCAAAAACATAAGTATTTCAATAAACTGTAAAGTCATGTAAGACAGCTGAAGGAAAAAGAGGAAAAAATAAGTCTGACATTTTACTATTTCTGAAGTTAAATTGGCAGTAGCATTCCAAAGTTTGATTGACACTTCATGCATGTATTATACAGTATCATTTACTCTTAGCAGAAAGAAGCAAAGTTATTGTATTTATGTACACTAACTATTCTTTGGCATGGGTGTACATTTTAAGTGTCAAACACTTGATGTCCTGCTCTTTAGTGAATTTTTATACACAGTTTGTACCTTTCCTGCATCAGTTACGGTGTCATAAACTGAAACCATAAACGGTCTTTCTGTGTTGCTTTCCTATATTTCCTCTCTTGTGAATCACCTTTTTCTCATGTAATATTATCCCTGCTGAGTCAAAACACATACACAGTAGGCAAGATTTTTCCTTTTGTCCTCTTTTATTTCTTTTTTTATGGAGGAGTAACCTCTTTAAAAATGCGTGTATTCACATCACTGAGAAATTCATTCATTTTAGTCCCTTTTTAAAGCTCATGGGCTTATCTTCAAAACTTTCTGCACTTTTAGAACACATTACATGTGTCTGGTTTTAATATGCTTAAGAAAAACAACCCACATCTGTTGAAGGCAAGGTTGTGTCAATTAGCAAATTCAATTTCAGTTTAATTCAATTTTATTTATATAGCGCCGATTCACAACATAAGCCATCTAAAGGCATGTCACACAGTAAGGTGAAGAACTTACAATATCAAACTACAGAAAAAAATCAAACGAATCAAAATATTTCCTTTGAACAAGCGCTTTGGTGACAGTGGGAAGAAAAAACACCTCTTTACCAGGAAGAAACCTCCAGCAGAACCAGGTTCAGGAAAAGCAGACATCTGCCTGGACTGGTTTGGGTGAGGGTAAAAGAGAGAGAGAGAGAGAGAGAGAGAGAGAGAGAGAGAGAGAGAGAGAGAGAGAGAGAGAGAGAGAGAACAGCATAGCAGATAGAAATGAAACAAAAAAAACACAAAAATAAATACTGCAGATCAGAAAACAGGAGCTCTGGAGCCAGAAATACCTGCAGAAAAGACAAAACCAAAAACTACAAAAGAGAGAAGACAAAGTTTGTTCATGTGCTATTGAGGGGGACGTATGTCCTGCATCCCTCCTGAAATCTATGGAAAATGCCAAACTATGCATCATAAGAATTGTAGGATCTAGCATTTTCTTTCTACCCAAATTTGAGGATATCTCAGTTCTGACCATCTTTTTTGAAGGTTCCATATGGTGAAAATCCATATTTATTGTGTTCTGTGGTTGTTATGAACTTGGAGGTGTAAAATGATAGTTGTTAAGACTGCTGCTTTGCTTAGAGCTCTTTGTAACAGGTTGTGTTCCAGTATCCATACTTCTATACTACACAGTATGATTTAGTAGATTTAGCATGTCCCAGTACACAGCACGTCAGATGAGTATGCCAGAATACCCAGATGTCCCACTACATCTGGTCAGATTTTGAGGTTTGCAAGCCAGCATGCTTTTAAATGTTGCAGTTTCCATGCGAGAATGAAAAAGCTTTAGAGAGCCTTTCCTGGTTTTATTTGAGTTTTTAATCCCCTTTAGCTGTTTTTTGATTTCATTAGCTAATGTTCCTACCTCTTTGGCACTGTGTTGTGCTTTAATCTGTCTTCAAAATTCCGATTACTTGATGGCTTGTCTTATTTTGCTGCCTTGTGAAGCACTTTGTAACCTGAATGTTCTACAAATAAAGATTATTATTAAATGGTAAATTATATATGGCTATATAAGTTATATATATATAACTTATATAGCGCTTTTTTCTGCCTTAGTGGTATCCAAAGCGTTTTACAGTGTGTTTCTCATTCACCCATTCACACACCAATGGTGACAGAGCTGCCATGCAAGGTGATAGCCTGCCACTGGCAGCAACTTCGCGTTCAGTGTCTTGCCCAAGGACACTTCGACATGCGGAGGGGCCAGGGATCGAACCGCCAACCTTGCGATCAGTGGACAGCCTGCTCTATCACCTGAGCCACAGCCACCCCTACTTATTATTATTACTGCATGAAACAGCACGTCCTTTGTAAGGGCAGTTGTAGTATGAACTTAAAGCAAAAAGAAAACATACAACATCAGCCACAACATTACGACCACTGACAGGTGAAGTGAATAACATTGATCATGTTGGTACTATGTCGTCTTCTGCTGGAAAACCTTGGATTTTGACATCCGTGCTGATGAGACATAGACACACAAATAAACATCGTCCCAGAACAAGCACACTCCCTCATGCAAATGGAAATCCCAAATGTCACTGGCCTACCCCTGCAGGAAAATGCACCCCACTACCTGGCAAAAACATCAAACAATCAGGAACATGTTGAGGAACATGACTATGTCTCAAGATGTTGATTTGACCTCCAAACTTCTTAGACCCTCAGTGGAACAAGTTTGATTGACAAGAGACCCCACTGCACACACCAGAGTACCCAAAGGATCCACTGCCAATGTCCTGGTTCCAGACCCCATAGACACCCTGAGAGGTCCTGTTGTCCATGCCCAAAATTCAGAGCATTTTTGAGCACATAAGGGGGACCAACACAATATTAGGCAGGTAGTCATAATGCTATGCCTGATCAGTGTATATACGATTTGGAATCACAGATGCTGAGAGTCTTCTTCCTGAAGGGGGCGTGGTTAGCGGCAGTTGAGCTGCATTTAAAGCTACAGATTAAAACAGCCCATTAAAAAGGGATAAAAGCAGGATTTATGGTAATTTTAACCACATTTGCAAAATTTTGAGCTGAAAATTGAAATGAATAACACTCATGTGAGACTTTCATTAATTTTCTGAACAGTGGCACAATATGCGATCTTTGAAATGATCCCTATTTTTAATGGAACTTGAGTAAAAATCTTTTTACATTTTAGATAAATAAATGTATTATATTTTATTGTTACTATAGTAGTTTTACAAGGTTTAATAATAGTTTATTTATGGCTAAGCACTCCTTTATGGTGTCATTAGGCTATAAAATGAAAACCAGTTTCACCTGTCTATGTAATGGCTGCTAATTGCTCACAAGATGTTTACTTTAAATGCGAAGAGAGGAGATTCTTGGCTCGGCTTTCTCGGCTCTAAAGTGGGTAATAATTTTGGAACTGATTAGATTAGCGGATATGGTGGGTCTGTGTGTGCTGTGTCTGTCAGCCGCTCTGTTGACATGTAAATGGGACAGAGAGGGAGGCGGCGGCAGCGGCGGAGACACGCCAGGAACGACCGTGTGTTTTCACTTTAGTTTCCCCGCAAACAGCGTGCCGTCCGCGGGTCTGTGGGACTAAAAAACACCGGATCTCCGTGAGAAGCGACACTTTCTCTTTGAGGTAAGTCTTGTTATTTACTCTTTTTTCATTTGTTTAAATATCTAGGTTTTTTTCGTGACGGGTTTGCTTGCTGCATACTTCTGCTCAGTCTGCCGTTGGGTTTCTGCCGACTTGAATTACGACTTCAAAATGAATCATTGTTATGTTTAAATGATGTTTTCCTGTCGGTAGCTTTCATGTGGCTAACTTACAGCTTTGCGGTAACTTTATTTATTTTGTGTCCCCTCCGTTTCTGCTCACAACTGTAGCTCAACTTAGCTAAAATATTCTAATCTAACACCAAAATGGCAACAAAATGGTGAGTTTACAGCCACTTTATTTCACTTGTAGCTATTAAGGTGCTTCTCTTTGTTCTGCCAAATGCTTATAATTCACATTTCTGTTTACTTTCTCGTTTATTTATGCCTTTTACAACGTTAAAAGCCTCCCTCAGACTGAATAAAACTGCTGTACTCGTGTGTTTGCTCACTGTGGACTGACCTCTCCAACACACTCTCTCTGTGTTCTCATTATATCCACACAATTCCCCATTTGGGACCTTCCAGCAAAAATATTCTAACAAAACTGAAGGCTCCCCCCTGCTTCTCAGATGCGTTTAGTGTAAAGGATGTCTGAAAACAAGAATAAATTAAGTAATTAAAAATGAATCAAGACACTGGGTACAAAATAGCCCCAGCTCCATATTTGATGCTAATTAGTCCGCAGCCCCCTGAATGCAGCACCAAGAAAATGTGAAATAAAGTAGACTTATCCTCTCTGCAGCATGGAACTTAGCCCAAGGCTTAACCTAAATATTAAGCCTGTGAGGGTTGAAATCGAGTGTAGTTAACACGACACATGAGCTTATTAGGAAATGCTGGTCAGTAAGGTGTTATAATGATATTAGTTCAGAGGAATATGGGAACTTACACCCAGGAAGTGGAAGAAGTGGATGTTGTGAAGTAGCAGCTTTGATGAATTTGAATGAGATTTGTTTATAGGGCTTCAGTGTCTTCAGGATGAAGTTGAGATCCAGGGATATCATGTAAATTAAGGGCTTATTTCTTTTTACAGTGACTTTCTTCCACGTATGTTGACCCTGTGACCCTGTCTGTTGTCTGCTGACTTTAATATAGACTGACAAAATCAGACGGGCACCAAAAAGAAACAAATCATAAGTTTTAATATCTAAATCTATTACTCTAGTTTTACAGGCAGTAGTTTAATCATTGCTATTTTTTCAAAGTCTTCATGCAGTACCTTTGTTTTCATTGTTATCATAAATGTTCATGCAAATCGTTTTACATTCCAAAGTTGACGGGTGTACTATGAAGCAAGATCATTAGTTTAGCGAGATGTATTGAGCCTGAAGTCAGAGTTTTTAATATCACAGAGGTGACTCTCTTTTGAACTTTATCACCATGGTAACGTAAGCTGCACGTCTAACTTTCCCTGGAGGAGGTTATGTTCAGAGTTCAGTATCTAAGTCGCCTGTTAATAGTGTCACCCTTTCACCATTTCTTTTTCTGATGATTGTCTATGGACGATATGGACTCTCAGCTAAGAGAATATGTTGTCTGTGCAGTTACAGTAATGCAAACTCTGTAAACCGACATGCATTCTGTTAGTAATGCAGAAAACGCCTTACATATGCCTGATTCTGATTTGCTGCCAAGTCCGTTTTACACTGCTGGTGTTGCAGCTAACAGAATACAGATTAGAAATCTCATTAATGGGTTTGAAATTTTTCACAGTAAATATTCAATCAATGACATTCATTTCACTTAGTTTTGTCAAAAAAAGTGATTTCTATGTATCCTTCATAATTTGAGAGTCTCAGACCTAAATGCACTTGTTGAGTATCATGTTTAAATGCATGAAGCTTTAAACTTAAGAACTCTAATGTGCAGCTGCCATGATAGAAATAAGCAGCTGCACTGAGTATGAACTCAGTGGTAAAATACATATATGAACTTACATTTATCTCTTGAATTTGTATTAACAGCATTTTTTGCCATCATAAATTTTTCATATCCTTCATGGCTCTCCAGCATAGCAACCTGTTCCTCTTGACTGGTATAGCTTGCATGCAATTGGTCTATTTTGTGAGTCAAATGATGCATTAAACGCCCCCCTTTATGGGAGCACATCCTGGACCTGGGGAAGAGAACCTGGGTTAACAAGGAAAGCTGATAACCACTGTTGTGACACCCTTAAATTCTGACTTGGGTTTTAGGTTTTGTCAAGAAAGCCCGGCTATGTCAAACTTGCAGTAGTAGTAGTACATCCTTGATACAGTAACCAAAGACAGATGGCTACACCGAGATTTTGAAATGCTTTTGTACTGAACTGAACAAAACAGGACCTACCACTGCAACAAAAACAGTGCTGTGACGTCATGGCATTATGGTCCCATTGCCAAAAAAGCTTTTGAATACATGTGAGATTTAGTTACAGTGATTCATCCGTTTTTTCTGATTTCCAGTCATTAGACTTTGCTGGTCATTTTCCCGATCTTTTATTCTCAAAAAACCTTTGAAAAACTCATAATGATGGGGAAAAAATGATGCTCTTCCTTAGCATTTAAAAGGATTTCCACCAGATTAAGGTGACATGTACTGCCGCCTTGCACTTTGTACTCTGTGTGAATGCAGTTAAAGTTTGAACAGCAGCATCATCCGTCCGTCCATCTGCCCGAGTCCCTGGAGAGCTGATTAGCACAGCATAGTGCTGACGAGGTCACAGGTCACCAGGTGTATAATGGGCAAGTAATGAGCTCTAATGGGCTACAGGGCAGGGGGGATCTATTATATACACTCTGGAAACTGGACACTGAGTAAGAGGCGATTATTAGATTTGTCTGTCAGATGGTGAGATGTCTCCTATGGTGAATGTTTGTTGTCAAGTACAAGTACAGATGCTAAGGCCTGCCAAAGATGATGATGATGCCTTGGGAGTAAAAATCAGTGTTACTAAATCTCTCACATCGGTTTTTACAGTGTGTCTACAGCTGATTAAATCTATGATATTGATGGGGTGATGATTTTACAGAGATAATATCAGTTTGGAATCAGATTCGCACATTAGATTTTTAAACCCAGCCTCAGGTGGTAATATAAAAGGACAAATCCTGGGATTAACAGGCTGTTTGTCATGGCACTGCTGCCTACTGAGACACTGGAGGTGCAAGTGAATAGCTCTGTGGCATAAGAACAGGAGCTTTCTTTTAGTCTTTTTTTGCCTCGCAGGGACTCTAAATCCCACTTAACCCTTTATTGGGAGCTTGAAACAATGAACTCTACAGCTCTGCACAGCCCATCGCTCTTTCTCACATATTACATCTGCTGTCATTAAGTTCTCCCAGTGCAGAGGATTAAAGAAGCGGGGGATGGAAGTATTGGTGTACGGTCACTTCTTTAAGGGGGCTGTGAAAAGAGACAATGGGGTAGTACAGCGTGGATGGAGGCTGGACTTTGTGTATGTGTGTGCTTAGAGCAGAGTGGTGGGATATAGAGGGGTATGTGTGTGGGGGTGGGAGGAAGGCGTGGCAGGGAAGTGTTGTTGGATGCTCTGCCCCGCAGCTGACTCTCAGCTCTCCCAGCTGGAGATGTGGCAACGTGAGCCGTGACATCTCCTCCTCCTTGCTCTAACACTGGGCGGCCCATATTTGTGGGCCTATTTGTGCAAATGTTTGTGTGTGAACAGCAGTTGTGGGCCTTCTCTTTTTGTTGGAGACAAAAAGAGAGGAGCAGCATCAGGGTCACCATGTCTTGTCTGCTTGTCTGTTAGTACTTCTCTCAATTTAAATGTGCATAAAATGATAATTCCAGTTTGCTACAGTTGGGATTGTGTTTTTCTGTTTATCATTTATTTTCGTTATGAAGTTATTTGCTGATATTTGGGAACACAGATCTGATTTTTTCCATTATGTAGCATACTTTTACCTTTTCAGGTATTAAAAAAAACTTATTTAACAATCCAGTTATAAAGAATTGAACATATGGCTTTGGATACCAGGTAAAGGTGGCCAGTTGTGGACAACAAAGTCAGAAACCGCTTACTTAATCCATTTTATTTGGAGGTAGAACTGAAATTGATCTCATGTGAATTGTCAGTAATAATTTAAAGTAAAATAAGAATTTTCTTTGAAAACTGCAACAAATAATTGGAGTGCGAATGAAAGGTCAAAGTTGAAAAATAAACTATGAACTGAAGAACCTGAACTTTTTTAAAGAGGTAAAAAAATTACATTTATTTAGTGGCCGATTTTATTTACATATGTGTTCGAATAATATTGAAGAGAGAAAATGATAGGGTTCATTGTTTGCTCACCAGCTATGTATTTCACAAAGTAGTTGGCGACTTACTGTGAGGACACCACTTGACTCCACACCACCATCTGTTCAGTTGTGGTCGCACTCTGCTACATGTGCTGCAAACAATGCTGAGAGCTGCTGTGCAGGATAAGCTATGTGGTGACACTGTTTCCAAATTACCCCAATCATCTTCATCTGCATTGTGTTCTGCAGAAAAAAAGTTTTCATATTGTTGTATTTTGGACAAAATCTATGCTGATGCCAGTATATCTGTGATAGGCCAATAATAGCCAGTAATATCACCCAAGCAATATGTCAGTCAGGCTTTAGTAAATCTCAATGAATATTTACAGTGCACAGTTGGGTAGTATTACAACCTGCCTTTGTTGTCTGCCTTAAAAAAAAATACTAATTTGCATAGAACCAGACCTATCAGTCTTGTTTCTTGAACTGTCAAGATTCTTTTTTAACATAGTCTAATGATATTATAATCAGGTTATTCTTTGTTGTTTTGATAATCATATACTCGTAAGAATGATTTCCAAAACTACCAAAATAAAAGCCAAACTGCAGTTAACTGTAATCATAGTTTTAGAAAGTATGAATGTGAGTTATGTGGAGTTCTGGTGGTCTGATGGTAATGTGTTTGCTTGCCCACGGGTGGTGAACTCATTGTCAGGCAGCCCTAAAAGGGAAGAGGCATCTCTCTGAGGAACACAAGGGGCCTTTTCTGGCCAGTGCTCTTGGACAATGAAGCCGGACCCAGGAGGTGATTATGGCTACCAGACTGGGAAGGGTCTTCAAACTCAAGGCAGTTGGGAGGGTCTTCTTCTTTGTTGTGCAGCTGCATCCTTTAATCCCGCTGCACTGCAAGACATGCGTATTTAACCAAGCGGTTCTTGTATGCTGGAAGACAGTGTGTGAGATCGCTTGTAGTGATGCTTAGACACTTATTCTGAGATTAGATATGGTATCATGCCGATACCAAGCATTTCTGAGCAGAGTAAGATGATTTTAAGTCTTTTTTAATTATTTCAGTTCATCAACCCAAAGTGATGGATAGTCAAGTTTAAGTTAAAGAACTGGACTGAGTCACTACTTGGTAGTTCGAGAGTCAGTAATGTGATAAAATATTAAGTTAAATGAAGTTTGTCACAGATTATTTAGTACAATTTACACCAAGGTATCGTATCCTTCAATAGTTTTGATTTTATTCATGGCATTGTGAAAATGGTAAAAATTAGTCAAACCTAAACAAACCTAACTTCTTTGTTTCTCATAGACCTGCTTCTATAGAAGTCAGCTTAAAGCTCATCCAATAGCAGCTGTGCAAATGAACAGTTGCTGACACCTTTGGACACCTACTGATGCATAGTTTTTGTTGTTGTACTACTTCTATTCTGTGGGAGTCTGCTTGGAAGACTTTGTTGCGTACACGTGCAATTGGTCAAATCTATGTATTCTGTGCATACACGCTTTGCCTTTGTAGCGTAGTCACCATGCAGATAATTTTTTGGGCTAGAGGTTGCCTTGTGTGGAGGGAACCATGCAAACTGTTGTACATTTGGGGAAATTCTGAAATTTTTGTCACAATTGTGGTGTCTAACACCAACTGTAGAAGGGGGAGATTACAAAGCTTTTTTCTCTTTCAAGTGATAGGTGCTAACAGCGTTTTTCTGTGTTTTCTCTGGTCATAGACTTCCAGTTTCTAATATAGTTGTATCTTTCTTCTACATTGACATTGTCTGTTTTTATTGCTTTTCTTTGACCTAACTCCCTTTCCAGTAATTACATTTGTTTTGGCAGAGAGAGTGTGTTGATGAAGGCAGTGTAGGGACTTTACATTTAGATTCAGCTCTTATAAGCCTGTGAAATACAAGCTTGTCAGTATGCTAACAATGCTGTTGGTACACATAATGTTTTGTTTATGTGCCGGTTCAGGCATTGCTGAAAGTAGGCAATCTTGCAGCTGGAGAGGGCATTTAAAACTAATCCGTAAGGTTTAGCTGAATCTTTGGTGTGAGGAGTCCTATTTTAACATGGTTTTGTATTGAGTTGTTGAATACTGTTGCAGACAACACTGCAGGTGCAGTTAGTTTTAACATTTGGCCCAAATAAAACAGATTTATGCAGAAGGACAACAAAGAAGACTTGACATGGAGAAGTGCGCTGTGTTGGTTACTACAAGGATCCAGCCAACATAAGGTGACCTCTGAAACTGCAGGCTTTCTATCTTCCTGCTGATATTGTACTGTGATTTTGATAAGATGTCCTTTTTTGTGAGCAAAGTGTTCCTAAAGACAGCTGTCCTATAAACACAGATCATCACCTTGACCATGACATTGAACAGTGCTGAGTATTACTAGACAGTATGCAACAAAAAGTGAAAAGATGAGAAGAAACATATTGTGTTCTTCTTGTGCAGTTAATCTTGAGGATAAAAGGTATTATATGTTATTTTTAGTCTCATGTTTAGGTTGACCTCTGTACTATATATTTATGTAGATGGCTGTCACATCTGGCTCAGCTGCCGCCAGGATGACAGAAGGTTTATTTCCAGCACTGACCTCAGGATTAGCCAGCACTCTGTCAGCCTCCCACGTCTCTGCACAAAATGCACAAATGCTAACTGATGATAAAGCCCTAAATATTTGTCCTGTGTTCTCTGGGGGTATTTATGGCAAGTTTTACTCACCATAAATTCTTCAGTCAGCACAGATTCTCTCTCGGTCTCACTGCTGCAGTTAGCTAGTGAGCACTGAAACAGATCTTGGGATTAGTGAGTGGGTCAAAGCATTGTTTTAATCTGGTTTTGGCTCTTGGTCCCTGACTGGTGCAGAAAAGACAGATGGCTTGAGTTTTGAGTGAAATCCGCGGATGGAGGGAGGTGGAGGGTTTTATTCTGACCGTTTGTTTCACGCACACATCGCGCAGTCACGTCAGTGATCTCTCACTTCAGTGACATGATGGGAAAAGCCCTCCTGCTGGGAGAAAAGCTGCACTGTGAAGAGCAGTCGAGCTAGCTGCAGTTTATATCACTGTCACTGTATTATTGGTCACTTCCAGGAGTTTTGTTTTTGGTGATGTTGAGTGAAATTATTACCAGTGCTGACCTGCAACACTTCACTGAACCCACAACTGAGAACACAATTGAAGAACAAAACGACATTAACTACGGCAACTAACAGGAATACTCAGAGTCCCAAAGTAGAAATTAAAATAAACAAAAATGGTGGTCACATCAGATAGTTTAGATCAGCTCTCTTTACTGCACTTTTAACAAAGTTAATTGATTAATAAAATATATTTGAGGTGTTATTATTATTATTCTAAATCTCCACTTTACTTTTAGTGCCTTTTTTTTTTACAATATATGCAAAAATATTTTCTAAGCATTAATTAAAACTCATACTTAAACGTACAGATATGCCATTTAGTAAACCTAAAATTATTATTATTAATGCAAGACTTTTCTCTCATTGGTCTATCCAATGAGTCAATAAATTTGTGACCCATTGATTCATTCTTTTCATGCTTAATATGTTAGTTTGTTAATGAGGGTCTAAACAATGTATGCATGCAGTATTATAGGGCTTATGAAGTAGCACCTCTGCTGTTTTACCTGAATTACGATTTCCAAAAGTGCTTTCTGCTGTATCACAGTTCTGTGAAGCCCTTCCGTTGGTGTGGTTACTTGCTGAGCATATCAATAATGTTGAAACAGTTTCTCGTATGATGTAGATATTCTACTGTAGATTTGAGATTTTGAGAAAACATTTTTCTTTCAAAAAAAGTGAAGTTAAACTGTGAATAATGATGGCAAATCCAGTATGAAACAGAGAAGAAGTTTTCTAGTTAGCACTCTAGCACTATTCACTCGGGTAATATGGATTTTGAGAACAACAGCACAGAATGATTGTGTGTGTGTGAGACTGCTCAGACTGAAATACACACTTGACAGGATCTTCAGCTGTTTCTGGTATTTTCCTCCAGGACATGTCATCTTTGATCATGTTTCTGCATCTTTATAGAGTTATACAGCTTGCTAAAAGCACAATTCATTTTTTCAAGTTAAAATATTTTCCACTTGAGCAGACGAGACTTTGCCTTATCTTGTAGCACCATGTCTTAGAGCTGAACATTGAACCAAACCTTTTCCTTTTTGCTTTACCAAATGTGGCATCGAATGCCACATTTTTAATCTAGTCAGACAATTTCTGACTTTAATCCTGTTTTGCCGGTGTTTATCTGTTTGTTTGTTGGTCTGTTAGCAAGATAACTTGAAAAATTATGAACGGATTTTAATGAAATCTTCAGGAAATGTTGATAATGGAACAAGGAATAGATGATTAAATTTTGGTGATGTTCTGGATTACCATCTGGATCCAGAATTTTTTTAAGTATTCTCGAAATGAGCTGCTTTGCGGAGGTCTGCACACTCCAAGTGCATTTTAATTTTTCATTATTTAAAAACAGGATTAAAAGAGTTCATTTTCAGATAAATTCTCCATGTTGACATTGATAGTGTTGTACTGGATTGTACACAAGAGAAGGAATAAAAATGTTTAATGTAACAAATAAAAAAAGACAGCTGGAGAAATGACCATAAGGCCTGGCTCATCTCTGACCTATGCATTGCAACCAAAATGTCATACCAGTTGTTTCTGAAAGTTTTTTTTTTTTTTTAATTTTTCTGGGGGGGAGTTTTTCCATTTTAATGATAGAGGAGAGAGAGGATGAAAGGGGTAGAGAGAGGAGAGAGACATGCAGCAAAGGGTTGTGAGCCAAACTCATGACCACTGCTGGCAACCTGCACCTACATGGCAACACCCTAACTCAGTGAGCTATCTTGGCGGCCGTTTCTGAAAGTTACAATAAATACGCAACACGGTCATCCCCTGTTCAGCATCAGAAAGATGTAAGCAGCTATGGTTTCTAAATCTATCTGACCATCCAAGTGCAGTTCAGACAGACTGTAAATCCTGCTTGACTCTTGGGGCTGCACCCTGACTTGTAGCAGAGCAGCAGTTCAGCAATATAGTGAGGTGCTAATTCATGAAGAGCTTTAAACATGATTTAAAAGTGTGCACTTGAGGTCAGGGCAGGGGTGCTATGGTCTTGTCACATGGAACTTATTTAAAGTTGAGTGGCTGCATTCTATAGTGAATGGCAGTGTGACTTTTTCTTTTTTAGATATGCTTTTCATTTGATGACTCTGATTTATTCAGTGAAAGGTTACTATCGAAGGCTACACCCAGGGGGACAGTGGGTTTCTGTATTGTGAAGTGAGCAGGTACTCGATTGGAAAAATTGACTATTAATGAAAGAAATCAGCTTGAAGGTAACCAGTTTTTGTCGAACATTTGATAAAATAATTAACATTAAGCTTCTTGTGGTTGGGTTACTGGACAAATGGCTTGTCTGCAATGCACTCTGTCAAAAGCAGGAAGGGAACTGCCAGTGTAGAATAGAACAAAACTTTTGTCTAAAAAACATACAAAGGCCTTGATGAAGTTTTTAATATGCGCAATGCAAAAAAGCCTTGAACTAATTTGGCACTGACAAGTCTGGGATCTGATGTCAGTTGTTTTGTTTTTAACAAAGGATAGTGTGTTCACAAATAATGGGACAGGCCTTGACTTGTTGACTAGGTGGTGGGTTAATTTGTAGTACTTGTATCACTGGTAGAAATAGGAGCCAACTTCAGACATCACATCTCTCAGGTTTCAGATTTGTAACGTTCTCTGGGCAGAATGAAGAACTGATTCAACAATGAATAACTGTCTTGTCAACAGTGTTAAAATGTTGTTTGTTGGATTTATTGGATAAAAGTGAAGCGTTATATAATAGGTTTCATGTATAAGGTATGAGATGTACTGTACAGCAGTGGCCAAATCAGTGAATGTACAGTACATTGGTGTGTTAAAAGCTCGTGCAAAGCACCATTGGACTGTGCAGTCAGGCTGGCGTTCTTTATACGGCTGTGAGAGCTCATACAAACAGAGGGAAGAGATGACCCACATAATAGGGAATGAACAGCATGCAGTGTTGTCGCTCAGAGCGCTGAAGTTAATTTTAGTGCATTCATGCTCTGCCTCATTGCACAAAGGTAATACACATCTAGTTTTTAATGTTTCCATCCTGCATATAGCGTCAAATACTGCAGTTAATGTTAGATTTTTATGAAGCTGGATCTGCAGGCTGCAACCTCTTGGTAATTTTATGTTTGCTGAGAGCCTTTAGTGATCTCCTCAAGGGAATTTTTTGCATTTCAAAAATCATGCACAGGTTCAAAGCTGTTGTTTGAAGTGTGCTCAGTGCTTTGTTTTTTATGATTTGTTAAAAACATATGATGTAATGTGAGTACCTCAGACTTGTTTGTGGGAGGGAAACTAGTTAGAGATCTAAAAGCTTAATTTGAGCCTTATTACTCTGCTTCATGAATAGCATTTGTGCATAATAAAATTGAGCATCTATTCCATTATGTTAGAAGGGGAAGGTTTTGCCCTCAAAAGGCAATGACTAGATTTTTATTATGAGATAGGATCTTTAATTTATTACTGGGTACATGTCAAAGTGGGTGGTAGAGAGACACACTCCTCCAGAACAAAGAGCCAAAAATTTGGGAGGAGGAACTAATGTTAATGAAAAAAAAACCAAGACGGCATTCTTCTTTTGACTTGCGGGTTAGAAACCGTTGGTGCACTTTATGAGGTATTTTTCGGGTCAGCGAATGGGTCGCATCACTTCCTTGTTTGTTTAAATCTGAAAATTCCCACACCCACACCACAAAATCTTTAAGAAACCTTTGCTGGATGGAGTTCTTCAGTCGGATACATTGACAGGCGAGCACTAGCAGCCACATTCCTGGCATACTTGAGTTATCAGCTGCTGTCCAGAGTCTTGAAGGATGCACAGTTACCTTCTCGTTTACCATCATAGTTATGGTGTTGACAGCTACCAGGAGAGACTGACTTCAGCATGGTATTATGAACATGTAGAGGAAAGTGCATAATGTGTGTCATTGACTGAGCATCACTCATCGGCTGCACGGGTTTTTGAAAGGTGTAATTCACAGCTGTCACAGTGTTGTGGCAGTTTGATGTAGCTGACACACTTACTGTGGAAAAAAAATCTCACCACAGTTTGTTTGTATTACTGTATGAGTCCTTGTGTTACATAATATGTAATAATGTTAACTGTGAATTTGCATGAGAATTCATTGTTCTAGTAAACAGTATTGCAAGGTTTAGAAAGGTAATTTTTGACATTTGCAGCTGCCGTCCTATTTCTTTACTTGGTCATTGCAGCCTTTTGTCAAGTTGAACTCAGTGACCCAAACTTCTGAGTACAGAAGAGTTTTCTAATGGGCCAGTGTTCAACTCACCACCTCAGCCAGGTGTATGTTCTGTCAGTACTGTTTTCAGTGTTTTGTCTTCCAAAATTAACAGAAACCAATTCCCAAAGTATCCTAATAAAAGTGATGCATCAAGACCACATCTGGTCATTTGGTCATTTTTAACTTTGGGCTGTGACTAATGACCTTTTAAGGCAGCCAGAATACAAGAACAGATGCTGAGAAAGGCCTCCAATTTACAGTTGGGCTCATGTTGACATATGGTTGTCCCACACAGAGATGTCTGGTGCAAAAATGAATTAACTGGGCTTATCAGGTGTTTACACCTTTAGGTATAGCTCCAAATCATGGTTTAGATAATCTGGATGAACTAATTAGTGTACTGTTATCAATGTATTTTTACCCTTTAATGATCCTTGGTGATCTCAAGCATTAGTGTGCAGAATTACAGGTCACATTAAACCATAAACAGAATTACACCACATTGTCCAACAACTTGTAAGGTTTCCACAATTTTTTTTTTTTAACCAGCATTTAAAAGCAAAGCTTACCAGCATTTAAAAGCAAGAGTCATCATGGTCATCAACTGGAGACTGTCACTTGGTGGTGGGGGGTGGGGGCAAGCACTGGGGGAAACCCTGCATTGCTTCTCGCAGGATCATTAGGTCTTGAGGAGGAACTTAAGATCTTTTACTGCAGTTTAGGAGAGTCCTTAGCAGTGTGATGAGTTACACATAGCAGCACTCCCTTCAATTAGGCTTGAAATACATTTTTCTGAACAAGTGTGAATTTCTTGCATAGATGAGCAGAAATGAGGTGGTATAGTGGGTTTACCAGGTTATTGTATTTACTCACCGATTACAGCAGAAGTTGTCATTAAAACTGAGGATCTTAAAAGAGACACAGGAATGCATAGCAGCAAAGAGCTGGATGCATTCCAGTGAGGTCAGACTTCAAGAACCAGGTTGTTGACCCCAGACTGACCCAAACATTTCCCTCCAGGGAAGAGTGATAAAGAGAAATGAAGGCCCCGGGTGTGGACGGGTCACTTTGTCCTTGTTGTATAGAGACTCTGTAGAACACCTGGGTTCTCCTTAGGCTTTAGTCATGGCTCTAGTGTCAAATGAACTCCACAGAATAAAAGGGAATTGCTATATATCATTGAACCAAAAACAGCTGATACCAATATTGAAGTCAATAATTTTAATCTTACAAAATGCAGACAGGGCAGTAAATATGTAAATATATTTTTTTCAATTAATAAATGTATTTTTCTAATATAACACTGGTGTTATGGGTTTCTTCACCATTCATACAACCACAAACGCAAAAGAATCTATTGTAACATAGTACCACATAGTATAAAAACAAATTTAACTAGGAAGGAGCTCTACTGCTGCTGTATTTTCAGATGCTTTGTAATTTTGGTTACTGTAAATTTCTTGTATTTCTAACTTATATCAGAAATAATGCTTTTTGTCTCTCCTATTGATTTCCCCCTCCTTTCCAAGTGAGAAGTATTGTAGATGTGAAGCAGTTTGCCTGCATAAGAAGAGGTTGTTTTTCAGGAGAGAGCGGGGTTAATAAGTATTCTCCAGGGCCTCCTCCCTGAGCCATGTGAAAAGGGAGGGCTTGGCATTTCTTGTTTTTGAACTGAGTTCTGAGTTCCTAAAAGTTTGCACAAAAGCCCCGTTGCCTAGCTGCGAGTGAGAAGCCTCACTGTGACTGCCAGGCCTGCTTTGTGTGTGTGGGTCTCTGACTGAACAGGATCTTCTGCAGAATCTACTGGAATGCAGTCAGGGAGAGAATTCCCCCCTTTTACTTAATCGTATTCAGTTTTCAGCTGGCAGGAGGGAGTCATTCAGATGTTACCATAGTGCATTAGCACCCTTTTCAGCTCAAGTGAATTGACCTCTGACAATACAGGGACAGAAGCCTGTGTGGTTTTTCATGCATTCTTTGGCATTCCACAGTTTGTGTGGTCTAATTTAAAATTTTTGGTAATATTTCAAGGAGACTTGTCAGTTGCAGATCTCCAGAAGTTGTCCTGTGGACTTCATGAATGCTGCACTGTGCAGTTTTGTCCATCTCCTGACATTTGTACAGGTTTTTCAACTTGAGTTAAAGAAACGTTTTTCTTTTATTGTCATTTTTAGAACAACTGACAATGTATTTGAGCTCAGCAACAAACATGGTCAAGAGAAGTGGCTTAGGCTCAGGTCAAAAGTTAGAGACTGAGTGGCATACTCCCTCATACACTTGACAAACTTTACATCTTTTCAAATTCTACCCTTGTAAACCTTTAGAAAGTGCCAGTACCATACACCAGTGATTTTGTAACAGGACTGCTTTCAACACAGATCGGTTGTCCTATAATGGGGTCTTTTTTCAGATTTTTTTTTTCCATTTTTACTGTCCAGCCATTCATTAAACTATTTAAAAACGGCCCTCATGCCACCATCTGCAGTCATACTTTTTGATAGTAAAGCCCCTAAGAGATACCCTTCAAAACAAATATCTGTATGCAAAATTTCATTTTTGGTGTGCCATATTCATCACTGATTTGTTGTAAGAGGTGTGATAACTCTTTGTTGTTAAACTGGAATTGTGTCCAGTAAAATAATTTGGCTGAGGAAACCATATTGCATAGCCATGTTTTATGGATGAGTGGAGATGAAGGGCCAATGTCTTGGAAATAATCCATTTCTGTCTCTGGATTTAGCCTTGCAGGCCGGCGGCGCCATGAATCAGTGTGTTAATGTCATCTGTGCCATGTTATCACATTCTCTGCTGTGTTTCCAGTAATGAAAAACACAGTCATTAGAAGCACTGTCATCACAGATTAGACTCCAGGGATCAGATGGGACATGCCTCTTCCTTTGCAGAGTGAAGCTGTACAATCAGTGTTGAGTTGAAATGCTGTTTTCACTGTCTCTTGCTTCCTGTCTTCGACTCAGGTTACAGGTTTGTATGTATTTCTTTGTAATGTCCACGTGAAAGGAATGATTATAAAGTGCAAATCCCTTTCTCTGCTCATACTGATTTTATAATGTTAGCATCACCTGATAGGCCAAATTCCTCAGTTGTTCAGGCAAAGAGGAGTAAACAGCAACTGAAGAACAAATGTCAGTGGTCTTTTTTTTCCTCATGTAGTTATGACTTTGAGTAACAGAGAGAAAAAAAAATCCAATGCCACAGCTGGAGGGTTAGTGTCCAAAAGTTGTAATAGTATTAGAATTTGCACAACTATTTTGTTATCATTCACTGAATTACGGCTCCAATGAAATAACTCTAGTGTGCACATCATACTTAACCTTGTTTCTTGGTTATCTGGGATAGCCACTAAACATGTATCCCAACTTTATAGCTGTAATCTCTGCTATTTAAAACCACGTGGACTGTTTGGTCTTCATGTTTGGACGAGCATCATCAGTTAATTGTATACTTTACTTGTCTTCTTGTGGTGTGAATAAATCTGGCTAATGTGAGTTTTGACAGCTCTTCCAGCAGCAAATCATTCCTGCTTTTCAGTGTTTCCAGGACTACGGCCACACTAATGTCTTTTCATTTTAAAATGGCACTGAAAAAAAGATCTCTGCCCAAAGGCTTTTGCAGCTTTTCAGAAATAATCTCAGTGCATACCAACACCATTGAAACACGTGTTACATGACCACTCAGATGCACATCAAGCAGCGAGTCAGGTACTTGTAGAAAATGCTATGATGAAAGAACAGCAAGGAAATTTCTTTAATTGCAAAACAAAAACAAGCATAGACAGTAAGGTCAGTGATGTCTGTGAATTGTTATCCATGTTGAGTTCATTGCTGAATGTCAAGGCCAATGTCTTGGTCACATGAAAGGGTGTAATGAATCATGAGAGTACACATGGGATAGCAAAGACCAAAATCAGACCCCAAACATGGGTGACTGCTTGATAGTTTCCAAAGTCCCTTTTTCTATCTATGCAAAATGTGAACTTTTAACTAAGACAGAGTCAGCAGCGTTAACCAAAGTCTACATTTAGTGGGTCCTAAAATACCACTGTAAAAAACGAAAAATCTGGTTGCAAGGGTGCCAAAAATATGCTAAGAACAATATATACTGTAATGTTAAAAAAAAACATTAAAAACGCGGACGATAATAGCCAATATTCTGTAAAATAGTTGGATTTTTAGCTGACTTAAGTATAGTAAAGTAGTGTAATTTTATTGTATAGTCATATTGTAAAAGAACAAATTACCATTTGTGGACCTTATGTACAGTTTTGGCCTGTTGTTTTTTTTTTTACAGTCAACATGTAAATTAATTCAGTTTTCTGTAATTTTGTTAGGTATTATCTGTAATTTAACAAAACAGAGAAAATCTGTAAAATAATTGTAAAAAAAATATTTACCATTTTTTCAGTCACATTCAGTCAGCTACATAATGTTGTCTTTAAAATATAATTTTTTGCTGAACTAAATACAGTAAAAATCTGTGTACTTTTATTGAACATTCAAACTAACAACACAGACACAATCTGTAAAATAACAGTGTTCAAAAAAAGATACAGGTAAAAATGATTTAAAAACTTTCATTTTTGAAAGTCTAGCAAGAAATTTGACATTTTAAAATTAAAACATATTGTGTGGGTGTAGCCCAAATAAGTCAGGTTGACCAACCTTTTTTGAGGGAGGCATTTTTGCATTTTGGGAAATTATGGAGCCATTCGTTTGAAAATAGTCATGCAGTCCCACTGTGGTTCACAGAGGGGAGCAGCAGAAAGTCTGCTTTCTTTTCTTAGACCTGTTGTTCCTCCTGGGATAAAGGACACTGAAGATCTTCCACTGCTCCTCAGCCTGTTTGAGTGTCTCCAGCTGGTTCCAGGTGTAACCCATCTTCTAGGTGTCTACCTGTAAGTTCCTGCACCAGGTGTTTCTGTGCTGGCTTCTCCTCTGTTTCCCTTGGGGTTTCCATGTGCAGGCCTGCCTGGTGCCGCTTGATGCTAGCTTATGGAGCTTATGCCCAATACTGCCTTAATTTGTTGTTCAGCAGACAGTAATTGGGTTTTCTGCCAGAGATCAGTGTTGATGACCTTGTCTGACATTGGATGTGAAGGAAAATTTTAAGGCAGCTGTGCATGAAGGCATAGTGGGCTTCTTAAGAGCACATGAAGGAATCTCTTAATAATAAGCTGACATCATACACCAACATTATTCCAGTAAATAAATACAGATAACTATTGTATGAACTACAAAGTATGTGAAGATTGACTGTAGATGGGGAGAGAAGGAGCCTGCTGTGAGCAATGATGAAAGGCCTCATGGCAAAGAAGTTGAAAATAGTGCATCTGACCCTTGTCTCATTAGGAAGCATCACTCTGTTAGAGCACCACATTTATGTACAGGTGACGGGACTGCACACTGCAAAACTATGCCCAAAATTATGTAAATACGTGAAATAGAAAAATGTTTCATTTAATTTTAGTGGGTCAAATTAACATTTTGTTGATACCAAAGTGAAAACTAATTTTTGCAAAGTGATCTACAATTCTTTAAAAATGGAATCACAAGATTCCCATGGCATCCATTGTGGTGCAGCGTGTTTACAAAATGAAACATGAAAAAGTCCAAGGGAGTTTCTGCTCTTTTTTATAGTTACTGTGTTGACAGTCTTTGATAGAACATGTTAAAGCCTCATCAACAGACTGTGTTTGATGTTTAGCTGTCAGATTGAGCTGCTAATCTGTTGTGTATTCAGCTCTTCAAAGAGCAAAGATGCTCTGTGGAAATCTTAACCTCAAACTCAACAGTTTAGGAGTGACTCTCCTACTTCTGTGTGCATTCTGCTACAGAATTGTGTATGCTTGTGTGGAGCTTAGTTAGCCTGGATTATCCTGGTTGCAGCTCTGATTTTACAGCCAATAAACACATCATGGCTCATAGAATGTAGTTTTTCATTAGAATGCAGAGTTTACGAAGGAATAAAACCCTGTAGTACACACTCATATAATTGAGAGTACTGACAGCATAAATAACATGTAATAGAGGCTCTTCAATCACAGAGTCCTCCTGTCAGGACATGCTTGGAGCATCTGTTTTCACTCATATTATTACTTGCTCACTGTATGACGCTGGATTTGATAACTGGCAATAAAAGTGATGTGAAAGAAGCTCACTTGTTCAAACTAAAAATATTTACAACACTCTAGAGTTGACAGGCATTTCTACCTTCTTGCTGATCTGCCAATGTGTATAGATAAATATATCAAGGCTTAATCAGAGACTGCAGGGATGGAAGAAGCACCAGCATGTGCCACTTAGCACTTTGTTATGTTTACATTAACAAAAATGGAATGGATAATGGTGACAAACTAAAGGGAGATGATGAAATGGTTTCTGTGATTGGGGGTAGGCGAAGTATTTGAAATACTCCATTACTGGCTATTAATTATTTAGAACAATGACCCCCTATTAGGGCAATACTGTGGTAAATGATCTACACTTATTTAGTGCTTTTCTACCTTAACAGCACTTAAAGCTCTTTACAGTGAGTCTCATTCACCCAGTGGCTGACGTAAAAGGTTTTGTATGAGATTAAGAACAACTTCAGGTTCAGTTGCTCAAGGACCGTTTAATATGTGAACGGGACTGGAATCAAATCACTATCACCTGAGCCACCGCTGCCTATCATGCATCATATTATTAATGTGGAGGCAAAATCTGACTGTTGTAGCTGACTGAGGTGGAACTGATTTTGAAAATGGCTGGTTTAGTCTGTAACCATGTATTTTAAAAACATTTTGTGCCCTTTATATGTAATCTTAATGTGTAAATAAACTAGTTACTAAAGCTGTCAGATAAGTGTAGTGGAAATAAAAGTATAACATTTGCTGCAACACAAAAAACACAAGCAGCTGATCAGACAGGTTACAAAACACTAGTCTGTCAGCTATAGCATTCTGTCAATGTCAACTTTTAAAGCTGGGCAGTCACTGTGTAAGTTTTTTTTAAACCTGTATGATATATAATTTACACTACATGTTTTATTCTGCCTTCTTGCAGCCAGAACCTGTGGTTTCTTAGCTTGCACTCTACTTGTCAATCGACTGGCCACCACATGAAGCTCAAACTCAACCTAAACTCCTAACTCTGATTGTGTTTATTAGTTTATTCGACTCTTGAGGGTAAAAAATCGGTCTTTAATTATGCATCATTCGAGTGCCTTGATTATTTTAGTGAGAATTCTGGCCACTTCTACTTGAATGTTTTAGTTTTTTGTGAATAAATGGCAACAATGCTAATTTATGCAGTTCTTTTCTTTCTGTTCTGTACCAAAAACCTATCAAACCTTGAATTTTGTGCTGTTTCTACAAATTTGCTTAATTAGCCAGGAATATTTTCCAGTGAGCTTGTAGAGATGGAGATACTGTATGCCAGCTTGATGTCTGTCAGGTGATTTATTGTAATTATATTGAGAAACCAGATGAGACACTTGAAGTACAGGAGTCTTTTTTCCTGCGGTTAGACCAAAACCACAGACGTGTGTCTCAGAAGAACTCATCAAACCACAGATGTGTGACTGAGCTGGTTCTGAATGTGTCCTTGTGGTTTTTTATGTCTCATTGTGTGTGAAACGATTGCTTGATAGTACAATAGACCAAATCCAACCCCACTCATCGGCTCTTTCCACGGATTATTTCTGTGCAGCTCACATGATCCCATGAGGGCTGTGCATGGGTTTAGCAACCTGGACAGTGGAGATGTCAGTCTGCTCTGCCCGTTCCCCTCCTGTTTTCCTGTTTGCTGAGCTACTACGAGTGGCGCACATGCCGACTTGTTTTCACTCCATGTGTTTCCTGTTCTCTTCCCAGCAGCTGAGAGGATGAAGGGGAGGAATCCTGGCAGTTTGTGGCGTTTGTAGCAACAACAGAATCAGCAGCACTGGCAGCCTCTTCAGCTCCTGTTTGACACCTCAATCTGCAGCGGAGTACAACATGAGTTAGAAGGCATTGCAGAGCATCGCCGCAGCTGCCTTCCCCCCCATCTGGAGCACCGTGTCTGGAGACGGCAGCATCACTTGCCCTGCTTCATGAGCCAGCAGGATGCGGCTGAGGTCCTCGCACTCTCCGAGCGCCTCCTCATAGCTTCACACAAGGGACAAGCTGACAATGTGGTCCAGCTTATCAACAAAGGCGCGAAAGTAGCAGTGACCAAGGTGAGTGAGTGGCCAGTCGATGCTTGTGGACACTGTTGAAGATGAGTTTTGTTCATAAGTAATCTTTTTGCCAATTTGCTGAAACTAAAGATTATTTTTTTTATCGCCGGATGCCTTCCTAAACATGGCGAGTAGCCCTGCGACCTTGACCTTTGACCCCAAAATTAATGAGTGACCAGGGTAGGTCAAGATGAACATCTGTGCTGAGTTTGATTATCCTGTCTGTATTTGTTCTCGAGTTATGGTGCGGGCATAACACCCACACACCCACATACAGACAGACAGACAGACAGACAGACAGACAGTTAGTAAGTTCAAGGTCAATGGTCAAGTTCAAGGCCAAGAGGTGCAATGTGGTAGTCCTACCTTTAGATATACCAGAGTTCCATCATTGCAAGCTTATACAGTAGTTTATAAGGGGATTTTGCGTTAATTAGCCCTGCCACCTTGACCTTTTACCTTTGACCCCAAAATTAATGGGTGACCAGGGTAGGTCAAGATGAACATCTGTGCTTAGTTTGATTATCCTATCTGTATTTGTTCTGGATTTATGGTGCAGACGGACAGACAGCTAGCTAGCTAGCTGTGACCCGCACAGCCACCTCTGTCGGCGTGGATAATAAAATTCACATCAGCTGTGGCTGATTTATAATCCTAACAGTTAATTTGTTAACGTGCTAAAGATGCTAAACATGACATTCACATTATATCAGCTGCACATCTGCATTATAGCAAAAACATCAATGCACTTCTGTTTTTAGCACTGCCTCACAGAGCTGTTGATAACTTTGTAGACTTTTGTTGTATGAAAAATGAGTCAAAAATGCATTAGGCCCTGATAGCCTAATGGTTATGTCGCGTGACCCAAGTGCAGAGGCGTAGCGGCTGTCCCGGATTTGACTCCGACCTCGGGCGTTTACCGCATGTCCTTCCCTACTCTCTCCCGTTTCTGATTCTATCCACTGTCCTATCTAATAAAGGCACAAAAGGCCAAAAATAAATCTTTAAAAAAAAATAAAAAAAATAATAATAATAATAAAAAAATGTAAACCAATTATCCATATAATTGCAGACTGATTATTAGACTGTTTCTTTGCTAAATTAGACCTGAACACGGTATGTGAAAAACTACAGGCTGAATTTGCTGTTGGTAATCAGCTTCTTGTCCATCTGTGCTCACCAGAGGGACCAGGTGAAATACTTTATTCAAACCAGCTTTGGCATGTTTGTGCATTTCATTTAGTTCATTTAAGCTGATGTAAAAGCCAAGACACACCTTTTTAAGCAGACTTTTTTTGCATATCTGTACGGTTTCTTTCTGTTCCAATGTGATGGATATGGTTAAAGTACAGTAGACATATTGTTCCTGATACATCAGTTGTGTGGAAACACAGTGACCTCACAGTGCCTTTCCCACTTTAATATTACAATACAAGACAGTTCCATATTGTCATGCTCCTGCCTGTCCAGCTGCAGTTTTAACTAATAATTCATTTTTTCTTTTTTTTTTAAAAAAAAAGAATATCTCTGAAAGTATTTGACGTATCAATCTAACATTTCACAAACATTTTTATATATATTCACATTTTATGCTATGAAATTTGGAGATGGTCAAACAGAAATTGTTTTATAATTTAATGATTTCTAATGCTGAATGGCTCAGCCACCAGGGTGACTCTGTATAGTGCTGATGATAGAGGATAGTTGGTTTATAATAAGGAAATGTAATCGTGGATAGAACCACAGCCAAGAGACAGCAGTGGATCATGGCCTCCTTCAGTCGGAACCAACTGAAGAGAGCTACAGTGAAAGCAACCAAAACAGGGAAATCTGATAGGTGCTGAAGGCTCAGCTGTGGCCAAAATTTCTTGTCCAACAGGCTTCTCGCACAGCAGCTCATTTTCCTGGGTCACTCGGTTCTTTTGGAAACGAACCGACCTCTGGTGACTCACTGATCATGTTTCTCAAAGTGATCGGAGGGTCAGAACCAACTGGTTGGCCCAATTCAACTCGCTGTCTTTATCTTTCCTGTGGCTTGTACGTCTGTTTCTTTTGGGTGTCATTTTACTTCCATTGTGTCACTGATTGTGTGAGTCATAGATGTGCCCTAGTGAAAGTACGAGGAACAGTTAATCTCTGGGTGCTCGTCCCCAATCAGAATTTCCTTTCACTGCATAGCTGTGTAAATAGTTTAGTGTTTTTGTTAGCTACAAATGATAGTTAAGTAAATAGAGAGACAGGTTTTGCCTGTGACTTATCTGCATCTCTTAAATCAATTATTCAACCCCATTCATGTGCTTTGAGGTCGACAGTCTGTCCCAGCAGGGCTCCACAATAACTTTGTCAGTAGTTGGACTGGGGCTGTCTACTGAAAATTTTAGGAGCACAAAGTTTTGGAACAGCACTTAAATCGACATGCAACATAACACATTCATATTGTTTATGTCTTCAGTGTATTACTGATAAATACTTTAGAAATAAATAGTTAATATACATAAATTACAATTTGCTGTTTAATTTTAAAGGAAAAAGTCACAAAGTGAAGTAGAGCTTTAAGAGAAAATTCGAGACGCTGCTATTCCGTTAGTGCATCTGTCCCTGCATAGTTCATGCTTCATGCTATTCTTGTGCTTTACGAGTGTATCATGGATAAAGTTTGTCTGCAAATTTAGTTTTCTCCACAAACGGGACACTTCCTTGCCTATTTCAGTATGAGATAATCAGTGAATTGTCCTCCTGAGAGCTTTGGGACTGTAAAGTCACAGGAGGGACTGAATGATCTTTTCTTGACAAATGATAAAAGTCTATTTTTTTTTGTCACATTGACCCACCCCAGTTCCCACTCCTTCTTAGTGTTTTAACTTTTGACGCAAAAGCAATACTTCTTCAAGAAATATGAATGTTTCACACAATAAAATCTCAGCTTAAGGTCAACCTTTGAGGTTTATACAGAGCTTTCACTGTAGCCTGGCTGTCAATGTTGATATTTAATTTTTTGCATAAACACACACCATAAACAAACAGTCTTTATGTCATTGTTATACTGGTTACTTATTGTTTGTTTTTTTAAGACCCAGATACCTTATTTTAGTGCGAACATCAGCTTGCCAGTGCTCTCTGGTGAGCAAGCTATGTCATGGAGACACTGTTTTTAAAGATAAGATACGTTCAATAAACTTCACTCATCCGTCACTGAGGAACCTCTTTGTTACAGCAGCTAGATACAAATGACGCATAGTACAAAACAGAATATACAAAAGTACAATGAGGACAAAAAAATGAATGTACACCTTTCACTGGGATAATGGACCTCAAACCTAATCACAATACCTACTAATATCAGAAATTTAGTAGTTTGCACCAATACCATTGAAATTACATGACAAATGCCAAAAATTCAGTAAAACAAAAGAATATATGTATACACAACATTATATTAGGACAGACTAAACAATAATGACACTAGCTACTGAGCAACACTCAGCTCATGTTATGAGCTTTCACAGCTTTAGCATGTTGTAGTTCGCACAGAACAGCAGTAATATTTCAAAACTTGAATGTTTCGATAAAATATTGTTTATGTGAAGCAGTTGAAACACCTTGAATTCTGTGTACAGACCTGAATGTCTTGCTTTGAGCTGCTTACATAAATTGGAGGTGTTGGAAGGGTTTCCTCCATTTATTTTAAGATCCTTGTTGCACACTTTTGCTTTTGGTTGTCTACAATTTGATCAGCGGACTCAAAAACAAAATGTGTCCGTACTCTACTGTTGGTATGTTTTTTTTCCCCACAGGATACAGCTGACCTGCTTCTACAGCCGCCTTTCTCATATTGCTGTTATTGTCAAGTATCTCCAGCTCATACGGCTTCTATTCTACAAATACAGAAAAACTACCTTCATGTTTTAGAAAATTTAACACTGACTTGGAATTGAAGTATTAGTTCCTGTGACATTCTTTATCCGCAGTTTGCTGATATATGGCCTGGAAGATTTATCAATCCAGCTCTGCTGTCAACTGCACGTCACAGTCCTTATCAACAGATGAAGTTTATGACTTGTAATTTTAGGCGCACCCGAACAAAAACTCAAATTTCTTTAAAAAAACACTCATGCGCTAGACCTCCCCAAAGAGCTTGACAACTTGGATTTACTATAAAATGATTGTACTGTAAGATCCTTGTTACTGTTAGTATGGACCATGTGAGTTCACTCGAAATATCAAATTGCATAACAGTTTGATCAGCTGAGAATGAATCTAGCTTGGATTCAGATCAGTGACAGCTGCAGATACTGAATAAGCCTCAGTAGAAGCTGGCAGCGTGTTTGTATGCACCCATATGTTTAACAGTATCACAGCTGAGCTGCTGCATGTCCAGATGGATCACAATGACACAGCTTTCAGTCCGTGATGCAAACACAAATACGCTGACAGCCAGAACTGCTCACAGAGTCCTCTGAGACTTTGTGCCAGTTGGGGCCAATGCTCAGTTTGAACATTGACCTGGATGTTAGATCAGTTGCAGTGAGAACAGACAGGGCAGCCTTTTATACAGATTGGTGGGATATTAGTGCTGTGGACCTAACCTCAGTCTCTGTAGCACCAAGTATTAAACAGCTGGAACTGAACCTCTGGTCAGATTCAGAATCTCATTAAGTATTTGTTCAGTTATTCAAGTAGTGAAAGCATAATATTGCTCAAAAGTTATATTTACTTTTGCAACTTTGGCATCTTCTGTCAAAAAAAGGAAAAACAATCGGAGAGAGGTTTTTAACACAGATATAACTGCTCTCAGTGGATTCAGTTAACAGTTATGCTCTCCATTGTAGCATATATGCAGTTTGCAGTCATGAGTGGAAGACTCAACACTGTGAAGGACAGGCAACCTTTGTTTCTTCATACTGATATGAACCTATATGTGTTAAACCTGTACTTCCACCCTTTTCATCTTTACAGCCTGCAGTGTAATCCTTCTGATGAGACCCAGACACTATAATAACAAGTGTGTTGTGCTGCTTGTTTCCTGGATTTAGGGAATGAGTTTAACATCTGATGTTTAGAAGATCCCACATCATTACTGTAACCGTAAATTTAACAATATTGTTTTGTCAGCATCCTAAAAACCACCACAGCCAGTGCTGAGTACTATTCTCATGTGCCTGTTGTGGGTATTTCTGTCATGTGTCATGTGCTTTGTGTTTTCTGTTTTGGCACGACACACCAGTTTTCCACAGGAACATGAACACATGGCATTATATTGTGAGAACTACAACAATAATAGATGTGCTGCTGTGCACTGGTGATTGTATTATGACCAGCTGTATTTGAATATTTTGGCAAGATGCCATTATGAGAGCTTAATCCAGGATAAAGGGGCAGAGTTTCATATGAAACATTCCTCTGCTCAGGAAGAAGGAATGCAAGGATGTTTTTTTTTTTGTAAAGCTAATATGACGAATGGGTTCAGACTAAAAGAGAAAAACATCAAACAGATAAAAAGAAAAAAGGAAAGAATAATAGAGGATTAGTTTAGTTGATAATGACAAAAAAGAACATGGAAGGAACAAGAGTGTGAGGAGATGTGGTGTTTGGATTTCAGTGTCTCCAAACCAGCTAGAAACTGACCTTATTGACAGTAAAGAAATCTTAAACCCAATCTGAATATTTATTAGAAGCAAATATAAACAAACACAACATGAGCAAGTCATAGCTTTACCCAGCCGTTTCAACTGAACTTCGTTGTCTTTATCTGTTGATGTACACTGTTAGTTGTGTGGAATATTTCATAAATTAGAATCAGATTTTTATGCACAATCTATAACAATAGTAAAAAAAAAAACATATTTAACAGCTAACAAAAGATCAAAATAAACTTAGCTATGAAAATCCTTAGAAAAAAGTATTCATGCCACGAAGGTGGTAAGGCAATATAAGGAAGGATTACCGTATATTTGACTTACAAACATTCATAACATTAGATGCAGCCTCTTGTGTCGATGCTTCTCATTTTTTACTGGAGCTGTCTTAATCAGTGAACGGTAACAAAGCAAAAATGAAAGACACAAACGTGAGAAACATCCATCCATTATCTATACACCGCTTAATCCTCTGTAGGGTCACGGGGGGACTGGAGCCTATCCCAGCCGATTCGGGCGAAGGCAGGGGACACCCTGGACACGTCGCCAGCCTGTCACAGGGCTACATATAGACATACAACCAAGCACACTCACATTCACACCTGACCTGACTGGACAATTTAGAATAATCAATTAACCTCAGCATGTTTTTGGACTGTGGGAGGAAGCCGGAGTACTCGGTGAAAACCCACGCATGCACAGGGAGAACATCCCTGAAAGATCCCAGGCATCCTCACCGGGACGCGAACCAGGGATCTTCTAGCTGTGAAGCGACGCTGCTAACCACTGAGTCACTGTGCAACCCACATGAGAAACATTTTAAGAAAAATCATTCTTAATCTGTTGGCCAGGAAGTTTGAATAAAACTGGCATGCTTGTTCACAATACAGCTATGTGTTTTAAATTTCAGCCTTTAATTACCTTGGCCAATGCTTCACCACATGATGTAAATCTGTTACACAGTGAAAACTGAACTGAATCCTGACTTTTAACATCTGAAATAAAAAATCTGTCTGAAAATTTGCAATATAGATATTTTCCCCATATTGCTCAACCGTTTGTAGGAAATTGCTATATACTTGACACTTGGCAACTTTTTACCGTCAAGTCGGATAAATAAGAGCCTTCAGAAAAAATTGGCTTGGAGAGTGCACATGAAGACTATTTACAAGTAGGAAATTGGTAATTATGTTAAATTTAGTATTGCATAAATGCAACATTTTGCTGGAGGTAATGTAAGGTCAACAAACTACATGTCATGCCAGTAAGAATAATAAAGGTGTAAGTTGTCCCACCCTAACAGGTGCAACAACAACAGTTTAGTCTCAATCAAGCACTGAGTTTACACACTTACACAATACTGAGAAGAGAACTAGTCAGGCAGAATAAGTAGAAACACCTGTATAGGTGAGCCACATGTGTTTAGGGCATTTGACATAGCGACATAGCTGTGGAATTAGTGTTGAGAAATATCAACAACTGTATTAACTTGAACGAATGTGGACATATAGTTTGATTTTCTTATGTAACTAGTCCTGAGTATGTTGCTGTGTGCAAAATAAAAAGTTGCAATACAAATTTTGTCTATTAGGCAGAGCAATTCATAGCCAGTGATCAATGAATGCCATGCCTGTGTATACAGTTAAGTTGTTAAATTTACTACATTTTGTGGTGTAATTTTAATATATCGGTCAATGTTAGCTTGTCACAAATAACATACCTGCCTTTATGTCATCCAGCAGGGAAGAAGGAACTCTTACTGAGCTCTTTATTGCAGAATTTAACCACCAGAGAATGCAGACAAATTAATTTTTATATTGTAAAATGTTCCTCTCACTACATGCAGTACATATCTCTGTCATTGTTCTTTAAAAGTTATCCATCTGCATAACCCAGTTTACCTTCAGATTTCATGGGAGATTTTGGATGACATTGGTAACTCTGACATAATAGAGTGTGTTAAAGCTCTGATTTTGACCCATCTCTCTTTCAAAATACCAGAGAGACAAAGAGTTTTCCCAAAAACCAAGTTTAAATATTAAAATTGATGACTGTAACATAACCATAGTGTTGTAAGCTTGTCAAGAAGTGTCCTGTGTATCTGTTTGAGGAATTTTAATTAAAGAAACTATCACAGGTAAAAAAGCAACTTCACTGCAGTGTGATCAAACAGATCTTTGAACTTGTATTTTTACATTTCAGACAATTTCCTTGGTAGATTTCACAACATAAACCAACACAACAGATGTAACCCCAGTCTACAGTCCACCACTGAAAAACCAAACTAAATTTCCACAAACAGAGTCTCAGTCAGTCTTTTTTGGACGCAGCAGAGGCTCCTTGCTGGCCTGAAGCCTGTGTTTACCTGAGCTCGGCTGGTGGCATCCTTCCAGCCAGGCCCACTGTAATTCAATCTGCAGACCACATGAATGCAGAGCCGAGCCGCACCCAAACAAAGCACGAACCCGCAAACGCCAAGATAATACCAGCAGTGTAACACAGCTTGTGCTGTTGTGTGGGAATACACACACATCTGTAATTAACCTGTATTTACTCAGTATAATTAAAGATTAACAGATCATCAGGTGTTTGAAGTTTCAATGGTTCCCTCCTCGCTGACATCCTGCTGTCATTCTTCCTAATGCAGTTAAGCAAAGGCCATTATGTTGGATGTAATATTCAGGATGTCTGCATGTGTTCAGAGCTTTTATCCTAATCCTCCCAGCGAATATTTCTCTAATATCACCAGGCCACTGAAAGAAGAAACATCCCGCAGTTGATTTTAATTTTGTCATTTCATGCTTCATGGTTAAGCACAGAGCGCGACTGCAGTCCTTAACCACAGCATGTAAAGACTCATTTTACAAAAAATATATATTTCCTCACATAATAGTTTAGGTTTTATTTCCTCGAGCAGGGTTTCCCACAGGAAATTGGTTAGCAGAGGTGTTAAGCCACCCCATCCTGACACATTTTATACTGTCATAACTTTGATATGTTGGTAATGGTGCGCTTTAAACAGTAGTCACACTTGTTAAATAGATGGTATTTGCTGTGTGAAGAAGTTCCTCTGATGTTTGTCCTTGTCCAAATCTTTACAATGGAGAAGCTGGACTCTGGGCTTGCTGGTGCTGTCAAGCAAACACTTACCTTAGTGAAATTAACTTTCTAATTACCATTTCTTTGAAAATTTCTAAATATAAGTCCAGGTTTTGATATATTCTTCACTGAGATTTTGGCATCAAGCTAAGTACAAGAGACATTAATATAATTTTGTATCTAAAGCTCATTGCGTTCAAGAATTACATGCCTTTCTATTTTTAGTCCATCTGGATTATATGCAAACTTTTAACAGCACTAATACAAATTATTTCCATTTTGGAAGCATAAATCTCATTAAATCTTAGATGTATTTAGATAGACTGCTTTTTTGTTTGACTGTTTATGCTTTTATACCTGCTTTTATTTGTTTTATTGTTTATGTAAAGCATCTGAGTGTCCTGAAAAGCGCTATACAAAATAAATGTATTATTATTATTACTATTATTATTATGTAAATAAATGTACTAAGAACTGAAACCATCTGGATGGCAAGATTACCACTGGAAGTAAAAGTAAATATGGTTTGTTTGGGGTGAATATGGTGAACAATCCTTCCCAAAGAGTAACAATTTTGCTTCAGTCCCCACCCACAGGTCCTTATATTGATGCTTGATTCAGAGTTTATCCTCTATTTAGATCACATGAACAGCTGTGCAGATTGTGCACAATTCTCTTAAAGCGTGGATTAAGGACTTGTTTGTTTTCAGTCGACTCATTACTGAGATGGATCGTACTGTGTAGCAGATTGTCTTCAGTCGTGCCACCAGATGAGTTACTTACACAGCAGCAATGTCTGACTCGGTGGATTGTGTCTCTGCATGCGGGACGGGAGAGGTGGGCTTTTCCAATTGATTTTCTCTGCACTTATGTCGAGCTGCTTTGTTAACTGGGCTGTGTTTTGTGTGTGATCTGTGTTCACAGTATGGCAGAAGCCCCCTGCACTTGGCTGCCTACAAAGGCCACATTGAGGTTGTGCGCATCCTGCTCAAAGCCGGCTGCGACCTGGACATCCAAGACGATGTGAGTAGACGATGCATCGGATGGTTTTCTGCTTTTCATCCACTTCCAGCTCACTCTGCAATCCTGACTGATTGGTTACCAGCAGTTGCTGCTCTTTTTGCTTTAAGAGTCTGTTGAGTTGGAACAACCTTTTTCAGATTTTTATTTAATGCAAACATAACTGTAGTCTCATGGCCCCCAGTGGCCTTGAATGGGACTCACTGGACTTCCCACTTGTGGGTCTGCCTTCAGGATGCCAGTCCCTCTTCCCCACAGATAGCAATAACGCAGATCTCTGGCAGTGCCAAATTCACTCTCTGTGGTCAATGAGCTCTGCAACAGGCTGCAGTACATCCTCCGGGACTCGGGGGAGCAGACTGAGGCAGGAGGAGGAGGGGAGAAGACAGTGGAGGAGGGCTGGGAAAGAGCCTGGAGGATCAGGGAGAGTGAAGGAGGTTAGCCAAACCTGCTCCTACTGAGTCAACGGAAATCTGTTACCCCATCCTTCCTTCCCTGAACAAACTCCAGTCCTCCACCGCTGCTGCTGCTACACTCGACTCAGTTCTTATCTAGCTTTGAATGACCCCCTCCTCACTTCTTCTCACTCCTGCTTCTCATCTTCCTCTCATGGAAATCATTGCTGCTTCTTCCAGTCAAATCTGTGCTACTAACCACTAATCTACTCTGTGTGCAGACATTCCATTTATGGCTGAGCATAAGAGCAAGCTTTTTCTGGGATTGTACACTCACTGCTTTTGTTACGCTTATGCGACCCAAAGTGAACTCTGAGATTAACTGCTGTGGCTGGTGTAACATATTAACATGATAGCCGCTGTAGTCTTAAGTAACTTGGCTGAGCTTGGGAATTCTTACAAAACAGTCAACGTTAAAAGGGATAGTTTGTTTTTTGGGGAAATTTTGCACTATTTTGAAAATGTGTAAGATTTTACCTTGGCTTAGATTTATTATTGATGTCTTTGCGATCAAGCGCTACTCCAATCAGTGTTAGTAAAACTCACCTTCTGCTGCACTGAGTGTTCAATAATTCATACTGTGCCTCTTATTAACTTTGTTCTGAGACATTTAGATCCACTGTGTCCGCAATGGTACTGCCGGAAGCATAATATTTAGTTGTTAATTTTATATTAGAGACTTCATAAATTGTTAAAGTTGTGAGCAGATTCATTCTTAGTGCCATGAATGTAAAATATATGAGCGAAGCTATACCAGTTTTTCTGGCCATACCTTTAAGCTGAAGATCGAGAAATGTAGACGTATATCTAAAACCAGTTTTTTGGTTTTAGGGGGAGCAGCATGCTCGCACTAATACGTGACAAACCTCTGTGTATACTTATGTCCAAAACCTTAATGCAGAGTCTCCAGCCTCTGTTTAAGTTGTCAGTTTTGGTTTATCTCTGCGGGTTTTGGGCTCTGTACAGACAGAAACTGTTGTTTATAATGAAACAGTTGAGCACCTAACTCCCTCCAAAACCGCAAGTTTGTATTTTTATAGTTTTGTAGACAGACTAAATAAAACGACATGTTAATCTGTGAGCTTCAGAGGTGTTAAAGGTTTGATCTTTGTGCTTAGACTAACCACATCCTGACTCCAGTGCTGTAACTGACACACAGACAGATCGATAGTCTCAAAAAAAGAAAGCATTCCCCCACAAGTGAAACAAAGAAATCTTCGCAACAAAGTCAATTTTGACATGCAGACCAGCTGTCCCGTGTGTGAAAACAAAGAAGGGTGTATTTCTTTCAAACATCAATCATATCTTTGAACTCCTTGCTGACATATTAAACACAGCCATTCATCCGTGTGTTTCTTTTACTCACAGTGAGCAGTGAGTCCCACCAAAGCAAACTATTCCTCCAAGAGAGTGTGTCACCTCTGGTTAATGAAAATCTTGTATCTCCACCTCAGATTTTCAACAACAAAAATGCATTTTGATTTGAAAATAATGACTTTTTGAATAAGGTTTATGAAGCTTTGTTGTAAAAAAAAAATCCAAGAATGCTGTAATGCAACAAAATAATAAAATAATAAAATATCAAATTGGGGCTCCAAGATTTTCACTTGATGGAGATTTTTCTGTGGATCTGTGCTGTTTTTTTGTTGTGTGTCTCAGTGTTTGTTGTCGAGTATTACAGTCAGCGCTGTGCGTTTTTGTGCCTGTTGACAGGGGGAGCAGACGGCTTTACACCGGGCTGCCGTGGTGGGAAACAGTGACGTTATCAGCGCCCTCATCCAGGAAGGTTGTGCACTGGACAGGCAGGACAAGGTGAACGTCAAAAGACACACAACACACTCACACAGGGGCTGATGGGAACTTTGTTAGGGCCAGTCAGAGGAGCACGGGGAATTTTAAGGCCATCATAATGACTGCATTAAAGCATCTGATAGAAGTGTAGAAAAACCAGTGGGTTGGTAATCTGCTTAACCTCATTGCCCCATGAAAAGTAGAGTAGTATGTTTACACATAAGGAACAGAGAACCAACTTATTCACAAACTCACAGACCAATAGCGACTGCAACAGCACACTCATATTCAATGTTGTATTTTATGTTAAACGTGTTTAAATGCTGAAAGCAGTGCATTAGTAGTGTATTTTAGCTGTTACTTAATGGTGTGCTAGTGACCGTACAAAAATAATCCAGCCAGTAATACCACGGCAGATTTAATAAAGCTCTCTCCCCCCATAATTTCCTTACAGATGGTTGCTGTTTTTACATAACTGCATCCCAACATCCTGTTGTATGTGGGAATGCACCAAATCATTGAATTACACACTCAGAATCCTACATAAGTCTGAAACATTTGAAGAATGACTTTAAGAGTGTGTACTGGCTCTATAGATGCACAGACGTTTGAACAAATGTGTGAACAGCATTTATTAATGTATTTTTCTAACAGAACTGAGTATTTGTAGTCACAAGGCTTGTACAACTATAATTTAATACAGCCTAGCACAGACGCAATGTAGCATATCAAACAGTGACTGTCTTTATATCTTTAAAATGTTTTAAATTTAATGTAGAGCTGCAGCAATTAATCGAATAATTGTGAAGTACAGCTATTTTAATAATCAGTTAATTGTTTGGAGTATTTTTTTCTGATTCCAGCTTCTTAAAGTTGAATATTTTCTGTTTTCTTTGTTCCAATATCATAGTAAACTAAATATCTTTGCAGACAAAACAAGACTTTTGAGGACATCATCTTGGGCTTTGATCGGTATTTTTTGCTTACCAATGAACCAATTGATAAATCAAGAAAATAATCGACAAATTAATCAGCAGTGAAAATAATTGACAGTTGTGGCTCTAATTAAATGATAGATTGATATAGAGTCTTTAGCAAGAATTTATAATAAAAACATCAATACTTGATCTTTGACAGTCACAAAAATATTAAAACCATTAACATTAACAAAAGGTACACTATAGTTTTTAAGCTATGCCGAAAACCAAGACTTCATTTGAAACAGCTTTATAGCCTGTTATTGTGAAACATCTGTGGGAAGTTTTCATAGACAGCAGCTGAAAGATTTCAAAGTGGAAGCAAGTATAAATAAAAACTGAATAAAAACTGTTTTGTTAAGAAGAAAAAGTGTAAACAACAGAGATTAAACTGAATTAATCTTATCAATGTATTTTTTCATTATGGATTTATTTTATGGATTAATGACCAAACAAAACAGAATTTTAATAGCATGGTAAATTGAGGAGAGTAATCTCCTAAGATGGTAAAAGAACAAAAGGAAACACCAGGCACAATACTGAACAATAAAATGAAACACAAATTACGTAAAGAATAATAACGCCTAACTCGTAAATACAACAGTAATTAAAGATTTCTCTGTGGATCAGTGAGCCTGTTCCATAAATACGTCCTGACCTGACTTCTAGAAGCCCTTTTTGTTGCTAACAGCTGGATGTTAAATTGGTCAGCTGTTCCACAGTGTAGATAAACAGAGCTCATTAACTTGAAGCACTTTTATTTCATATGAACACACACTAACCTTAGTTTATAGTTATAGTGATAATTATGTACACATGAAGCAGCTTCTGTTCTACTCTGAGGTGTACCAGCAGCTGTATTACCCTTTTGAATTTCTCATAACCAACAGGAGTTCATTTGCTCCTTAAAATCTTCACAAACTGAAGCATCTCTCAGATTTGTGTTGTCACAGTGTCTGCTGTATCATTCTCACTGTTAATATGGCTTTTTGTCGTTTATCCTGTCAGGATGGAAACACTGCGCTCCATGAGGTGTCGTGGCACGGCTTTAGTCAGTCTGTCAAACTGCTGGTGAAGGCGGGAGCCAATGTTCACGCCAAAAACAAGGTGATTCTACAGTGAGGTCTCTAACTTTATGCTCCTATAAACTTTCCTTCAGATGTTATTCAGTGCCTCCTTTACCTTTAAGTGCAATTTACCTGAAAATAAAGCAATTAGTACTGTCATAAGTTATTTAAAGCAGGATTATGAGACTTTTCAAACAAATCATCTCAAAACAAAACATTATTTATCTTACAAATGAAAAGTTTGATTCATTATATTTTCACATATTGTCGTTTGATTGATGCTGCTGAGACATTTCACTGCCTTTCTATTGTTACGCTATGTTTTAGCATTCATTGGCTTTATCGCAAAAGTAAAACAAGAACTGTACTGTTTCCTGCTTGTAGTTCACTTGCTGTCAGTCAAATCAACTACTGATGATATCTTCAAAAGAACTCAGTCGAGTGCAGAAAAAGTCAGCAGAATGTTTATAGTCTCACTGTTATGAGGCTAACAGATTAATGCAATTGTTCACTCAAAACATTTCAAGCTTGCAAGCTTTTCTTAGAGTTTTCAACCCCATTCAAAATGATTCTATCTATAGATGAAGACCTTTAGCTGCATTTTATACTCTAGAAGAATATGTATTCTATGAGCACAATGGTTTACATTTGATGTTGACGCTTAATTTAATCCGTTTTGTGTAGACCACACCTGACTTCTTAGAATGGATACATATCAGTGAATAAAGATTTCGTCTCCTTTGAAGGTTTCAATCAGGATTAATAGATTTTTTGCATTGTTATATTTCCATCAATACCATGCTTCTACTTTTGTCTCATAACCTTTCTCCATCGTTTTCTCCTTCTGTCTTCGTCTTGTTGCTTATTTCTGTTTTTCTTTCTTCCTGCTGTGCCTCGTCTCATATTTCTTGTTCTGTCTTCCTCACTGCCTCTCTTTACTCTCCTGTCTTCTCTTTATCTCAGTGTGGTTTGCCGCACTAGCATAATTGTCAGATTAAGGGCAAAATATCTAAACACAGTAAACCAGAATCCAATAATAAAAATACATACATGGTGTATGTGACAGCAAAAAAACCTCACCCCAGTAAACACTAATAAATTATGTTTCTGACTCTGTCGTCTTGTCTCCAGGCAGGAAACACGGCTCTCCACCTTGCATGTCAGAATGGTCACGCTCAGAGCTCCAAGGTTCTGCTTCTGGGAGGCTCCAGGCCAGACAGCAAGAACCATGTAAGTTTCCAGCACCACTGTTTCAATCAGGAGGAGTGAAGCAGATGAACGCTGACATGGAGAGCACTTATTCTGATAAAGACACAAGACATCTTCTTCTTATTGGTTGTAAAGATCGCATATTTAAACACCACTTGACCATTTTCCGCTAACTTGTGCTTTTCAGTAAAACACGTCAGACTGGTCTATTTCACTTTCACCATGCCTGTAACATCAGAGCCAGTGTGGGTTCATGTAAATTGCCTCTATTAATTAGTACAGCCATGAAGTCCCATGTTAAACTGGTGTCATTAAGATGCATTATTCATTATTTTGATGCTGACAGTATGATTGGGTGTAAAGTGGATCATGTTGTAGTGACATCTCCCCAGAAACTTATCAGACTCTGCAATTTCCTCTATTTGGAGCTTTCTACAGCAGTTTCTTTGAAGTCAGTGTTTTGGTTTTCTGGCTCACAGATTTAATGTTGTGTTTCACAGTCACTGCATCAACAATATGCTTTTTGCTGTTTTTAACATAAAAGCACCAAATAATAGACAGACAGTTGGGAGTTAGCGGTAAACATGGCATTTAACAGGTCTGCAACTAACAATAATGGATCAGCAGTTTCAAAAGGAGGTACACAAGTGCACTAACATCAAACTTAGAAGCTCAGATTACCATAGACACAGAAGGAGTTTGACTTTATTGTGTGCTTCATAGCATAAAACAAAACCTCTTTTGTCAAACCTTTAAATATTAAGTTTTCAAAAACAAGTGAGACTCTGAATAGTCCAGCTTCTTTCAAGGACTCCCTACTTTTAATGGTTTCAAAGTTTGATGTTTTTGATGTCAGATCCAGTCAGCGAACATAGCAGTTCCTTCATTTTATTCCTTCATTCCTTTTCTCGTTCTGCTTCTTTGCAAGCTTGCGGTTCCTTGATGTAAAATGCTGTTTGAAAACAAACTTGTATCTTGACTTCTTCTTTAGTTGCTCACACTGACCCGCGGCTTTGAAATCCAGGATGACGGCCTGCTCTCTGCAGCGCTCTGCTGCTGCAGTAGTTTTGACACGACACAGGCGTCTCTTAATTATGAAACACTGCCTGGTACATTTGCACTTCAAAAGCAAAACTTCAGCCTCGTGGGGAAACCGTTGTTACTCAGAATAACACAAACACAGGAGGAGTTTGTTGTTGGTGGGTCTGAGGAGCAGACGGCCTGAGATGCACTGTGAGTGCTGATTGTTAAAAACTTCACTCATGTGCTGACAAACTACTGAATAAGGAGTCTTCAGTATTTAAATATGAAGCAGGTGGCAGAAGGATGCAGTGGATGCTCAGACACAGAATCAGTAACTGGTAGAAAATGGACCCAAATTCTTTAGTGAAAGTAGGTGAAAGTAGATGTGATTTTATTAAATTATTATCAGTAATTATTAAGGATTATTAAGGATTTTAGATGCGCAAGGTAATCATTTATATATTAAAATACCCATCTTGAACTCTTGCTTTTTGTCTAACCAAAAATAGAGGTGTGCAATTTAGAATGAATGAATAAATCTGACAGAAGCAACTATTTTTTCTTAAATAGCTCATTTTAAAATATAATAATATAAGAATAACTTCATTTGATCAGTTAACCTTTTCAGGATGAGGAATATTTTTAATATAGATCCAACTTCAGTTATATGTCTCCATACACGTGGATAAATCATAACAGTACACCATGTTTTTATGTGTCCTAAATAATCAAAATTGTATTGTAAATTTCTATTTTACGATCAAACAGAATGTTGTTTGTCATCTAAATAAATTCTTTGCATGTAGCCACTTGGATCATTTCATTGTAAATGTATTTGCATTAAACTGTAATGTAAGGTGTAATGTTTATCTTTAACCAAACTGAAAGTCTTGTGCTAATGTCAGTTTGCAGGTCAGTTAACTACTAAGTTGTCACACATCAGCTCAAAAACTCACCTGCAAATTTTCACATTAAACAGTGAAGATGCTAAAAGTCTTGGTCTTTGTTCTTAAGTGGTGGTGCTAACACAATACTGCACTTAGTTAATAAGCTGTTTTTTCTTGATCGACTTTATTTTTTTAGTCTTGATGTAAATGTTTAATTTTTATCAGCCTTTCACAAGTTCATTTTGGAAAAATAGTCATCTGTCATGATACAGAATCCAGCTTGTCCAGTGATCTAATTCATTTTCCCATTCGCTGTCACACATCTTTTAAATCTAACTTCATTTTGAAATTCAGTTACTGGAAAATTGCTCATCAGTACCTATTTTTTTTTCAGGGTGGAGATACGTGTCTGCATGTGGTAGCCCGCTACAATCACATTCCTATGATCCGCATCCTTCTGGGAGCCTTTTGCTCTGTGTCTGAGAAGAACCTGGTGAGTTACTGACTGTCAAGTTCAAGTTCAAGTAGAATATTTTTACAAACTCTGCAGAAAAAGTTATCTGGTTTGAAAAAGTGACTGGTGCATTGTTGGAATCATTTTGTAAAATTTAAAAAAGACTGATTTCCTTCTGTATTCCTTCTCTATTTATACATAGTCTTCTCTGAATTTCACTTAATGTGACACACACAAAATAGTTCTTGTAAACCTTTTTTGCAAAAGTCATGCTACATCTGTTACATTAGAAAATCATAATAGACAGTTGTGCAGACACACAAATTAAGTTTTCCATTCTAAATTACAAGGTAATCCATAAATATAGCAAAAACAGTAGCATAAAATTTAATACTACGAACACACTACACTTTTGCCTCATTAGCCTTAGTTTTTCTAATGGTAAAAAAGCTGTGATAATGGAACAGTGAATATGTATGGAGACTATTTTGATTACATTAAGGTAAATTACAATATCCCTTGGACACTTGGAGTATTCTAGACAGATTTGTAGATATTAAAAAGTCTGTACAGTATATTATGTTTCTAGGTTGATGAGTGAATTTAGTTGTGCTCTCTTACAAGACAAATATTTAAACTGCATCAGGCCCAGAGTTTACCATTTACATAAACTGAAATGTATACTCTTGATAGATCTAATGAATCATTTCTCAGTATCGGCATTCGGTTTTTCACTCTACATTAAAGTCTCTGGTTAATGCATAAGATGTAATCAGAAATTTTGATATAGACATTGAACGTTTTGAAGTTTTGAAGTTTTGAGTAACCCCTCTCACCATCATCTCTTGTCCTGTGACTCCACAGGTCGGCGACACTCCGCTCCACGTGGCAGCTGCTCTGAATCACAAGAAGACAGTACGTCTGCTGCTGGAGGCTGGAGCAGACAGTCGCATCTGCAACAATGTGAGCGCCCGCGGCCTCATTTCTACATCATTATGCTCAGAGGAAATGTTTGTTCACTGTGCTCTACTTCATCTTCAGATCAGCACATAGTTCTGCTAGAAATTTCTGCAGCAACCACGCTGTCTGTGCTTCTTGCTGTCTATTTAAATCTGTACTTTCAACATTGTATTGATAGATAGCTGCATGAACACCATTTGAATATCAGTATAGAGAAATCTCCTAATTTGACACCAGTGCACTACATACAGAACAGCAATACTCATTACCTGGGCTGCCCAGATACCAAATCAGTATTGCCATGATGAATGATGTTCCTTTCCTACAATGTAATTAAGGGAGGGTGAGGGTGGAGTCAGTGAAAATTTCCCATCAGTATACACAGATTTTACATTCATATAGACATCATTGGGTAGCAGAAGTTACCTATTGCAGATTCATTTTAAATTGATGGAAATTTAAATGAATACATATGTTAAGTTTGTGTTCATCTACCAGTTTTCTGCACATTTTCAACTTGCACATATGTTTGTAAAGTCACAATAAATCAGAACAGTGGGGAAAAAAATCAGGTTGTTGTGGAATTATGCTAAATTTCACAGTTTTTCTTTATTTAAATGTGAACTGGAGCTCTTTTATTTACATCATAACATCTCGTCCTGTTCTCCTGCAACTGTTTAGTGACACCTGCATGGAAAATGGTCTCAGTGGACAAATTCCTATTATGCAAATAGCAGTAGAGGATGGAAATGCACCTTTAATTAACTTTTTTTTTTTGGTAATTTTCTGAAATGTGTCTGAATTTGCATGAAATTAAAATCTTGGCTACAGAGAGAGGACAGAATTATTATTATTATAATATCTATCTCCACAGCAATACAATGTTTACTTCCTCATACATCACAGCTGCACCGTTACTATTCGGTTTATTTCGGCCCTCACCAGTCTTCATTAACAGACCTGCAGATGGTACAAAATTCAGCTGCAGTGATGACTGTTGCCAAAACGTGCTAAAACCTTGCTGATTGCTTAATGCAAAGACCTCCATCTTATTTAGCTCCAAAGTCTCTGAGATCTGACAACAAATCTCTCTTGTATGTCTCACAGTCATGACTAAAACCAAAATGTGACAGAGTCGCCAACCAGCTGCCGTTACATAATAGATTTGCTCCCTCTGTCTCTGTTTTTAAATCTAAACCCGCTTTTATTCACTGGGGTTGTTGGCACACTAATCCTTCAGTCTGTTGTCACGTCTGTAATTTTTTATGTGTCACTTGTTGTTTGCTATGTTATTGGTATGTTTGTCTTTGTGTTTTGGGGGGGTTTACTTGATGCTTTAGCTGTGTTTAAATGTGCTCTAATAATAAGCTTTACTTACTTATAGTACACAAGAAAAACAAAGCCAGTGTTTAGATGAACACATTCTTGAGACTGTTTTGCCAAAAAGCTCTGTTAAGGGAAGAAAAAATCATTTTAAGTCTTAACGGAGGGATGAAAAGAAAAGAAATAGATTCATTTCCACATTTAAGCAGCTTAATTTGAAGGTACTAGGTATGTTTTATCCGTCTTGACTGTGTATCTGTGTGTTTCTGCAGGCAGGTCAAACAGCTTTGGACCAGGCCAGAGAACACAACAACCCAGATGTGGCTCTTCTCCTGACCAAAGCTCCGCAGGTAAACTCTCAGTCTGACCAGTACAAGCGTATATATACAAAACATCACCACTTAAAATTGTGACTGTCATCCAAATAACCAAAGTACATGATGGTATTTCTTACACATTGCATCAGATAATATTGACGCACACAGGTGATGATGTAGTATTGCATCAGCTGTTACTCTCAGCTCTATAAGCGAACTCTGCAAGAGTTGAAGTCTTGAAGGCTTGAGTCAGGATGATGCCTAGTGAACTTTTCATTTCGTTTTCCATTTTAAAAGAGTGACTAAAGCAACTTGAGAGCTTCTGAACCATGGTGCATTTACTAAAACTGTCTTATAAAGGTTGAAAATGCTCTTTTTAGAATATTTTTCGACTTAACTTTGCCTTAAACATTAACAGATGTATTTGTTTTTGCGATGTTAGTCATTAATATAATATACCATCATGAAAAAAGTTTAAAATTCCCAGCTGGAGCATTTTTCATGCTGCTTTTTATAATATGATGAAATGTATGATGTGGTATTTTTCTTTTCATGGCTTTATTTGTTGTGCTGAGGAACTACAGCTTATGTTTTCTATATTATACTATTGAACATTTTAAATTCTTGTTTGAGCAAATTGATATGTCATTTTATGTGGTTGAGGAGACTAAATGTATTTAATGCTTTATTGCATTTGCTATTCATAAGTAGCTGTTCTTGGTATGCTGTAAGTGAGCAAAGATTTTATGACTATCTTGTTCAAATTCAGTAGAATAGAGAAAGCCAAGCTCTAACTTCAGGGTCACCGGAAGATACTACAGTATGGACAATGTAACGACAACCAGTAATATTTGGATAAAGAAAGTTAAAGTTTGATATAATGTCTGTTGTCTGGCAGCTAAAGAAAAGTTTTACTAGAATATAATTAGCACACAGATTGAATGATAAAGACTCTTCTATATATCGTAGTATTTAAATTATTATGAAATTGTCAAACACAAGATCTGAACAGGAGGTTTTGCAGTTATGAAGTAAATGTGTCTTAGACAAGTATAACCTTAGGATGCTCAATTTGTGATGTTTATTTTAAAGAACCTACAAATTTTGTCCAAGTGTTTGGCAATCTCATAAAATGTCCTTATAATGTAAAGTGACAATCTGATTCAATTTTGTTATTTTGTAATTACTGTCACATTACTACTCACAACTCATTAAAGCTATTAATTAAGCTGTGCTCACGGAATCAGCAATTTAATTACTGGTAATTGTAGGAAGCTGGTTGTTCTTGCAGCCTGAAGACATTAAAACCAGGTAGAAATCTGCCCTTTACTGGACAGTGAACTCATTTATTTACGACCTTTAGTGTGGATATAAAATGACAGTTAACAGGCAGTCTTGTTTTGTCCATTAATCCTTCACGATGATTCCAGTTGTGATTCCAAGCATTTTCTCTCCCTGTTTTTGTTCAGGTGCAGAGTTTTGTGCGAGGCAGAAGTGTGAGGAAGAGGAGAGACAAGCTGAAGGCCGAAGGCAGAGCTCAGTCCGTGCCCAGAGATGAGATGTTACCCTGTAAGGTAAATACTGGACCTGTGGTAAACTACTGAATCCAGAATTTAGCACAAATAAGAACAAATACATAAATGAAAATCAAAGGACAAATTAAAGTTTGCAGTGAGTAAGGAAATCAATGTGTACTTAACTCTTTAAACCTCAAAACCCACCAGTGGGTGTGGAAGACATGATGTCTTTACAAAATAACAGTATTTGCTCCATTCTTCAGAGCAAGAAACAATAAAAACTGAAAAAATTGCCAGATTTTGACCGTTCAGAATGACTCGTCTGTGACGTGCTGTTTGGTTGGGAAACTTAATCAAATCTAAACCTGAAATTGTGGTATATCATCAAAATATTCTAATTCTACATGTGTTAATTAAAAATTCACCAAAATAAAAGTTTGCTCCGACCAGATTCTGTAAAAAACTAAATTTCTGCTTTCCTTAGTGCAACCATGAAACCAGTAGTTATTTAGCTGCGACCAACAGTCACCTACCAAAAATTCAGAGACTTTTAAGCTGAACTGGGCTGAACTGCAGACTGTTTTTATACACATTAGGTAGGAGAAAAGTATGGAAGCAAATTAAAAATGTAAATGGTAAAATATCTAGAATATGGGGAGCCACCATTTTTTCCCTTTATTGTTAACACCTGTGTGCACCTGGAAAGATGTTGTACATGTTTATAAAATTATTTTTTGATTTATGATTTATGGCATTATAACTTTACTATCCTGCACAGAAGACTTTTGGAGTTTTCTCTACTTTAGTCTTGGTTATGCCGTTTCCACAGAGGTGCAGGACTTCATATTATAGTAAAAAAATAAGCCCATAATGAGAAAACTATAACAGGAACAGAAAACACTCAGTGACACACAGTTTTCGACTAATAACAATGAGTTTCTAGTGGACACAGATTGTCATTTTATGCAGCCGTCAGTGGTTCTGTTTTGTACAAAAGGTTAAACTCTCTGTGGGTAGGCTGCTGTACCAAATCCTTTGCCTTTTTCCTGGGAGTGTCCTCTCTGTAAACAGGAAACAGGTCCACTCACCCACCAACTGCCCAAAGTAGAAACCTTACTGGTCACTCATATTTGATTGCTTGACAGAAACCTTCAAAAAAAAATTCTCACTCCACTGGTTTGTTTGTGTGCATATTTGTTGTTTTCGTATGTTTTTGACAAATTTGGATGTCTCCCTGTCTGGACCTGAGCCCTCACCTTGACAGAAAATATATTTTATTTACATACATACATTATATCTTGACTTGTTGAAACACACTATAGCCATTCAAGCTGCTATTGTTCCAGTGTTTTATATGCACAGTAAAGCTTTTCCTTTACTCTTTTTTTCTCTCTCAAGCAGCTTTAAGGTTGGAAACCACATTGCCTGACTGGACATATATTGTTTTTACATTGTGAAATTTTCAAATCTAAGATTTGGCTTTAATGCTTGAGATATTTTAGATGCCTTATGTTCGGTTTTAGACACAAAACACATGTTTACTGGAAACCTTAACACTCACCGCAGATCTTTCTTATTTGAATTTTTAAAAGATTTTTCAATATCCTGAGTTTCCAGGAAACTGCTGTGTTGAACTTTTCCCTCTTCCTGTTTCCTGCAGGACAGTGCATCTGCTGCAGACGACACCCAGAGCAGCGACCGAGCTGCCTGCAAACACACCGAGGTGACCGAGTCAAACACCAGGAGGGGAAAGAACAGGAAGCAGAGAGAAAAGGTAGGATCCTGGGTTTAAGGATGGAGGATGTTTATGAATAGAGGAAAACAATGGGTAGGCCTGTATCATCAAATGAAAGAGTTGTAATAATTAGTAACCTCAGGTGATGTTTCTATTGCAGCCGTCTTTGTCCGACCCTCTCCGCCGTCGAGAGACCAGGCACAGTGAAGCCCTTCACAAGAGGAAAGGCAAACTGCGAGGAGTCTCCCCCAATCCAGCCGTTCCTCCACACAACTATAAAGCCTATCAGCTCTACACACTGTACAGAGGCAAGGATGGCAAGATCATGCAGGTAAGACGACAAACTGACCACTGCTTAATCGAGATTATCATTATTATAGTTTTATGTATTATTTAGTGCAATTCTTATTCAGTTCAGTGTTTTGTAAACTTGCTTTTTTGGAAGGTCTTGTAAGGATGGGTCTCTTCATCGCCTCCTGCCTATTGTGAATTAAAGTCAGAAAAATTTGCATCACTACATGCTTTCTGTAACACATCAATGAGCTGACAGGTGTTTTGAATAACCACTGCTAAATAATAAGTGGGCCAGTTTCTTAATATACTTCTATAAAATAAAATAAAAAGTGTGTCTCGTCATTGCTGGCTACTAAATGTTTTATCACAAGGACTACAAACATGTCTACCCAAAATCTCCACATTTAAGCTCTTTAACAGGCAATAGCAGGCCTCTTCAGGACATCATGCAACACTTTGCCAGTATTAGTCCTTCTGAAAACTGCCCGTCATTCAGCAGATCCACTATTTTTGCTATTTCAGAACCAGATTGTATGGCCATAAAGATTTAGTTCTTGTCAAAATCAGTCACGTTTTTACAGCATTTCTCCTTCATCCAACATGTTTATTGCGAGAGCCAGTATATTACATATCAGAAACCTTCACATGCACCATTGTTATTAGATCATCATAGTTTTTTACTTCAACTAAGTAATGTCATGATCTTTTGGTTCATCAGTGTATGATGCATTTTTTTTATATTGTGTTATTTCTGTCAGTGTCTCCACAGTAAATATGAACTGCTGGTTGTGTTTCAGGCTCCTCTGAACGGCTGCCGCTGTGAACCTCTCATCAACAAACTGGAAAACCAGCTGGAGGCCACCAAGGAGGAGATGAAGACCGAGATCAACACCGTCCAAGACCTGATGAACAGCAAGATGGGCCAGATGGATCGCAAGAACAAACACCAGGTAGGAAACATTTGGTCCGAGACTTCTTCAATGAATCACTTTTTCTATTAAACAAGACAAGATTCCTCTCTACATCCTTATCATTCCTTTTGCATTTGGGTAATTCCATCTCAAATCATCAGTGGCCTTTTGCGCGACCATCTCTGATTTGCTTGAAACCTTTATATCATAAACTACTGATATTTATTCTATTCTCTTCTATTCTACTCTAATTGAAATTTGGCATTGAAATTTAAGACTAAGTTTTAACAGCAATATCTCTGGAACTATTAAAAATGAAAGCTGGAAATTTTCACTTTTATTTTTTATTGTACCATTGATTCAGAATCTGCAATATTGAAAGAGTAGATCAAGTAGTCTCTGATTATGGGTGAGATAAAAAAAAGTAGTTTTTTTATTGTGACGTTCAACTGTGGTTGAGAGATTGTCACTAGTTTACTTCTGCATCATCAATTTTTTGGTTAATTTGTGCAGAAAAGATGAGGCTTTTAATGATGACTTCAATTTGTTTCATATTTCAGCTCACCCATAATCAGAGACTATTTGAGCTACTTGTCCAATATCGTAGATTCAGAATTAGTTATGAGAAATAATGGAAAATTTCAGGCTTTTAGCTATAATAGTTCATATCATTATTTTTACTGTTATTGTCATTCAAACATAGCTTTAAATTTATTGCATAAAAAAGTGTTCTAAAAGTGGGTCGACGGTCAGCCTTTAACCCTCCTGCTGTCTTCGGATCAAAATGACCCACCACTGTGTTTAACAGCAGAGAAAATCCCCATAATGGTATTTTTTCAACTAGAAATTTGAAGAGTTTTCCTTGATTGACGGCAGCATCAGAAGAAGTGAAATGTTGCCTTTAGTCATATTTCAATGTAAGCTGTAAGGCATCGGCCTCTGGAGATGGGGGTTGTAGGTTCAAGTCCTCAAGTCCAAAATGTTTTAAAGACGTCATACTGTGGTATGTCATCAAAAATGTCTCAGAAGCCTCATACTATAGTATGTCATCAAAAATGTCTTAAAAATGTCATAATATAGTATGTTGTCAAAAGTAGCTTAAAAAACTTTTATCTCAGAAAGTATTTAATATATTGCACTAAAATTTCACAAATATCTTTGTACAAATCATCATTAAAAATGTGATGATTTAAGATGGGAGGATCCATTTAGTAACATTCATTTAATTTGTGTGCTTATGTTAAACTGAAGGTAATGTTGTCAGATATTTTACTGAAATCAAATTTTGAATAAACCACTTGTATCTATGAAGCATTTGAAGTCACTGTTGACTGGCCAAATTTTTAAAAAATGATGCTCCTACTCTTGTAGGACTAGTAGTAAAAACAAGTTCTAGTAAATGACATAAAAGTTAAAGTGCCAGTTAAATTACCGTGGCTATTTTAGGCATATTATAAAACAGCTACCATGTCACACACTCATCCAGGAGCAGTTCTTCTGCTGAAAGTCAGTATAATTAGGAGTGTTAGTCAAGATTTATGTAGATATACTAACTGTAAACATCTTAATCAGACCAGAAATGTTTTCTAGCATTACATGGAGTTCACATGGCATCTAATAAAGCTCTGTCACTGTGGCTCTGTGTGGCTGAACAGAGACAGCACAGCTCTAGTGGGGCTGCCTTGGAACATGTGCAGGGGCTTCATCTCCCCCTGGAGCCACCCACATGCATAAAACACACTCACACAGACCTGTAAGATGCTGCAGATAAGAGACTCTATCAGATTGCACAGAGTTGTTCATGCATGTAGCCGGAGCACCACTCTTGCCTGAGAAAACACAACAGTGGATGTAAGCAGGAATGCATAATCAATGAGATCAAAACAACAACAGAAGTCGGTACGTGGTCCCAGAGTTAAACGCTGGAGTAGAAAGTTAAACAAGTCTTACGCTGAGGGACTGGAAGCTACAGCTAACTGGGCCACAGTAGTAAATGTTTGCTTAAAACAGATAAATAATGATTCTATGACTTGCTGGACATGTGTGAAGTAAATAAATTGAACATTGTGTAATCTGCAAAGTGAAACAGAAGGGAAATAGTGAGAAGAGGATACTGATATTGAACAGTTTGAAAGTCATGTGTTTGTATCCAGCAGATGATGTTTCTACTGACAAAGTTCTGTCACATCTGGGTTATATCACCCATAATGATATAATAATCTCCTTTTAAACTGACATCTACAATAGATCGGACTGTGTTTACCCGTGGCTTTTTAGTGAAGCCTCCCCTTTGAATCTACTTGCACAGTGAATGGGGAGAAGCACCTTCTGTAGTGTGTAACACAGATCGAGTAGAGTAGCAGAAATAACAAACCAGAAGGTCCTTTGATGCTGTCGGCCCTGCCTCCCCGTCATCTGTTATACATTTTTTTTGCCATCAGATCCGAGCCCTTGATAAGATGACTGTGGAGAGAGTGTCGGCGGAGAAGAGTGAGTGTCTGCAGAGGATCGAGCAGCGAGCCCTGCAGGAGCGACTGGAGGCAGAGAAGAGACAGGTAACACCAGCAGCAGGCAGCCTGCTCAGCTGTGCAGCTTCCACTGTGGAAACCTGCCGTATCCAGAGTAACTTTCAAAATAGCATCAGTAAATATAACAGTAGAGAACATGACTTAGATCTTTGAATGTGTAAACTGATTATAATTCTACTGCTGCATGAGGCTGTCTCAGTGTGAGTGAAATTTATTCCTATAAGAACAAAACAGGCATGGCTGATCAATCTCCTACATGGCCCTGGGGCAGGAATTTATTGGATTCATATATTGACCCCCACTGTTCATGTCACTTTTATTATTTCCCCAGGCACCAGCAAACCAGCCAGTGCTTTAGAACTGGAAAGATGAGTGGGCTGATAGAGTAATACTACCTTTTTGTTTTATGTGTTTTTATACACAGAATGATTTGGTAAAACACTTAATAACAAACTGCTACAATAAAAACAAAAGAGTCAAGGTGTTAGAGTTGAATCTCTTTTTGACTGAGTTGTTCTTTGAGACCAGACCTATGAGCTGGAAAAGCTGTTAGAAGACTGGTGTAATTCTGAGTCTGTCGCATGGGATACCCAGTCATGGGAAGCGATAAAAACAGCTATAAGTTATTCCTCTTTTCACAGGCAGTTTTACTGGTACTACATAACATTACAATTATTTATTACACTCTGGCTGTTCACAGCAGCGTGGCTGGCCTTGACCTCAAACAGATACTGACTGAAGGCCTAGAATGTCCACAAAAGATACAGATGTAGTACCCTGGTTAAACTCACTGTCTCCTCTAAGTTGCATTTAATAGTTTTGAACATCCTGGCAGGCTAAAATCACTGTTGTTGATAGAAAAATATGTAAGCATTTCTTAGAGCTCTGAGCATGTTTTGAAACTTGTTTAAAGTAATAAAACAAGTTTCAAAACACTTAAAAGTTTATCACTTTAAACTTGTTTAAGATGATAAACTCCCAGTTTTGGAACTTAAAATTTGCTTTGGACCAAATCAAATGAATGATATCTAATGTAGATAGATAAGACTGTAGTCGTCATTTTACATCACTGCTGTCAGCACAGATTGTGTTTTCTTTTCACCACTACTAGACTGTAGACAGAATAGAAGAAGCTTTAAATTATGCCATGCTGGTTATGTGGTCTGCACAGTATACAAAACTCACAAGTTAAGGTAGGGATCAATGAAAGCACACATACGTGGGTGTACTTTTACTTCAGTCTGCCTGTCTGAGACTGACGAGATTAAGTTGAGTTTTATCAGCATGAAGCAGCAGCACATAAATATTCTGCTCATTTAATGCACTTTGAGCACCAAGTTGATGTGACAGTAGTTCCTTCATTAACATAACTGTTCTGTATGACTCTATGTGTCATTTAAGCAGGCGTCTCTGGCCAGTGAGCTGAAGAGCTGGTGTCTCTCCAAACTGCAGAACATGGAGTTTCGCTTCACAGGAGAGCCCGGCAGCACCAAGCTTCAGCGCTCCTCCTCTGCATCCGAGGGTCTGAACGAAGCAGACGGAGCTGGTCTCACTGTGCTGCCTGCTGGAGAGGGAGGAAGCTCGCAGTGCCTGGACGTCCACTACAGCCCTACATTCCTGGAGTCCTGCCGAGGGGAGTCCAGTCAGGGGGAGCCCAGTCTGGCAGAGGGAGGGTCGTCCAACCACTACTTTGTGGTTAATGTGGAGAGCTCTCCAGGTAGAGATTCAAGAAACAGCAAAATCAAACATAAAAAGCAGTTTTTCCATGAGTTATTGTCTTTATTTAGTCCTCCTGTTTCCAATTCAGTGAGCAGTGAACTTACAGATAATGGCTGCTAAAATGGACAGTAGTTATCTTTGGATGGCTCAGAAATTACTAGCGAACGACTCCCAGCTTTCCCTTCTTCAACCTCAGTGAAATAATTTTCTTTTTTTACAAGCACGTGTACATGTGCAGATTATTGTACTAAGTTTAATTAGACTGCACTGGATGGTAGCTTTATACCACTAAAGGTTTATAGTGTTGCATAGTCCCACATTTATGTGAAAAAAGGTCGGCAGTTATTATAAATCTAGTTTAAAAGTGTCAGTCCAAGACTTTTACATGAAATGGTCTCTGAAGAAAAACATTACTTCAGTAATCAGCAATTTATTAGGATTCTCAGAAGCAAATTTTCTGGAGTGATTGATGTCAAATTTCAGCTTTTCTAGTTAAGCTGCAATAATGAATAATGGAGGCAACATTATTATTATTATTCTCAACTTGTACACAGGCAAATGAACTCTGATAGATCATATTCCTCTGTCAGAGAGTTCTGTGGTAAACATCAATGAGCTGCACTGATGCTCAGTCCGACATGTTCCTACAAATTTCAGCTTTTTTTTTGGCTCACTCCCACAAACACTATGTTGCTTCCCAAAAGATTCACTAGAAGATCAAATGTGGATTAATTCACCACTGTCCCCAAAAAATGCATTAGTTCCTCCTGTTGAGCATCTTTGAAAATGAAATTATATATTTGTTTAGAAGTCTGAATTAATGGGCTTGGAGATGGGAGCCACCAACAGAGTAGGGAAGTATAGGTTGGATGTTTGTTGAAAATAACAAAAATCTAGAACAACGCCGGCCTTATCCTTTGTACATGTTGTTTATTTATTTTGTTGCTACAGGTTCATTATGTCCTAAGAGATCAACTTCTTTGCACTATAACCTGAATGTTTTCCTGTTTTTTCTAGTTTGCAGCAGATACAGGCTTATGTACTCAATCCTCCCAGAGAAAAACACGAGTTAGCTGTGGGATATTTATTCATGGTTTCAGTTATATTACATACTAATTAGCATCGGGATGGCTAGTGGTTACTGTGTGACTGAATCTCTTTTGAATTCTAAACAGATGGTGATAAGGCTCATAATGCAGAGGTCACCTCTCCTGCAGCAGCAAAGAGCCCTCTGTCATCTATCCAGGTGGTTCGGCCAAAGGAACGCTCAGCGATCTGTGCTGACACCCAGAGGAAGAACCAGGGATTGCAGGATGTGGACGCGGTGGAGTACGGAGCGAGAGGAGGCAGGACCCACAGAGCCAGCAGCTTGTCTCCAGCCACAGAGCGCCGCTTCAGCAGCAAGACTGATGCAGTGCTCAAAGACAGGGAGCGAGGCCGAGACAGAGGGAAGCACCACAGGAAACACTCCCACGGCAGGACTAAGTCCAAAGGGGCCACAGGGGTCAGGACTCTGGAGGTGTTTGGAGAACCGCCCAGTGGGCCGTCCTTTGCTCAGGAGAAGGATAACATGCACGCCCTGGAGGTGACCCAATACTTCTTCGAGGCCGTGTCGACGCAGATGGAACGCTGGTACGAGAGGAAGGTGCAGGAGGCTCGCTGGCACGCCGATCAGAGGGCTCAGGCTGACCGAGCCGCTCTGATCGAGAGGATCACCTACCTGGAGGACGAGCTGCGCATGCTGAGGACTAACAGACACGATGACTGCTAACACACACCTCTTCTACTGTGCATAAAAAGCTGCCAAAACCCATGTGGGGTTAGATCTGAACAACAATGACAAAAATCATTCTCCTGCAGCACTCAGTGCGGACGGGTGAACCATATAATGGAAGACGCCTGTTTTGGTTTTACAGATGCCGAAAAATGTTCCATTTTTACATCCCTGCTCTGTTGTCATGGTAGCACTGGTCAGCTATATTGTGTAAATACAGTTCTTTAGTAACAAGGGCAGCTTTCATACACTGTGTTGTAAATAAACATGAAAATGTAAAGCTAGATGAAAAAAAAGCAACATGCCATTTATAGAATAGATTCACTCCATCACACAAGATAAGTGCACACAGGCATTATAAATTTAACCCCACCAGACTCTGAATTGTAACACCATGAGCTGCATCTTTCATAACTGAAGTGCACTGTGGAACATAATGAAAGCTGTCAGCAAAATAAGCTTTGTGTTGGTATGTGCATGCCGGAATCAACCCTGTGAATTTAGTGGAGCAACTACTACTACTTACTCATGAGAATGTAGCTTAACTGACATGTATATGCTACTGAAGGCTTTTTTTGACCTTATCAATAACTGATTTTGCTGCATGGTATATTTGTATGGAAAGCTTAAGTATGTCCACAAAAATTAGACTTGTACAGTAGCTAAAGTACGATGCATCTTTGTTTTGTTCGTTTATAGTGAAAGTACATTGAAATTTTTTGCAAAAAGGGCTGACTTTAGTTTATTATAATTTAACAGTATAGATGTGTAGAATAATTCTAGTGGCACACTCCAGAATAACTCCACAGATTTAAGACTGCATTAGTAACTCCCCTAATAGCACAGTCAAAGAATGACATACTTGCTCTCACTGCCATCCATGCCAGCTTTCTGGAGGCTCATCTTCACCTGTGTAAAGTGTTTACAGCCCACTGAAATAGACAGTAAGAGGTTAAAAAAACTTTCCAGTCTGGTTTTTAATGCAGAAAATAATGACACTGTGTCTTTCTAAGCACACATTCCGTCCCCGTTTATCAAACAAGCCAAATTCTGCCCTGAGCAGCTGACTCCCTGCCGATCCTGTCTACCTGTAAAGGACAATCCTGACATTAAAGGTGAATTCTGTTCAGACATGTTGCATGAAGAAAGCTCAGAGTTGTGTTGCAGTATTACTGTCTGCTGTATTGCTGTTCCATGGATATGAATAATGCACTCTGTTTGATGTCAGAAAACAGATTTTGTATTAAAAAAAAAACGATCATTCTGTCTGTGGTTTCTCTGTTCTTTTTAATACATATTATAAATATATACAGTGCCAACACTCTTGTGGCAGATGGGCTCAGTCAGCCTCACAAGTGGTCTCCAGCTCCACCACTCTGCTGCACAACATGCAGGATGATGCCTCCAGGTCACCATCGTCCATCCTGGAATTGAGCCAACGACCCGTCACCACAGTGAAAGGGGTCTCTGTCTCCATGGCTACCTTAGTACTTGAGAGTCAACACAGACCACATGATGGTCTTCATTGAGAACTAGTCCAGCCCACAGCAGGGACTCGAGCAGCTTGTTAACTTCTGGCCAATGCCAGAGACGTCTGCAGCTCCTCCAGATGGTTGTTGGCTTGTGTGATCATCATGCGGATGGCATCCTGAAGCAATAATGAGAAAGACAGCAGGCAAAATATCTGTCACACTCCACAGATTCTCATTCCCACGCTGCTGTTTTGAGGGTGCTTTACTCTACCCAGCAGACATGGCAGGGCAGTACTAGGTAACCTGGTTTTGTAGTATAAAGGCCAACTGATTCATACGTTTTCTTTACCTGGTCTGTGGCGTTCTTATTCCTCTTGAACTCCCGTCTGGCCCAGTCTGTCAGGTACTTTCTATCTGCCTGGTCCGGTACCTGCCGTATGGTTCTCAGCATGTTTCTGTAAATCCCCAAAACCTTCTGCCTCTGTAGAAACTGAGGAAAGAAACTGCAATCAGGACCCAACATGACAGTTACATCAGGTTTACTTTATACATGTAAAAACTGCAATAAAAGCAATCAGTTTTAGGTGATTTTACTCAGCCGATAGCTCCCATAAAGCAAATGAAATAGTACATGTGCATTCAGTGAACCAATGTGTGTTGGATGGATTTAATGTTATCAACTCCATATCCACAGTCATGCACAGTGAAGCCCACAATTACTCAAATAATTGCCAACTTTTCATTTATAGTGACTTTGGATTTAGCCACAACTAGCTATTGAATAGTAACTGACCAGAGAACATTTCTCAGTTTATACTGTATTAGAACACTCTAGAACACGTTATATTTTAGCAGGATCATTTAAAATTGTATAGAAGCAGTATTTTCTGAAAACTCTGCAACAATTTTAATGGTAATGAATAATATGGGAAAGGCATTTTGGTAAAAATGCAAAACAACAACAACAATAAAAAATAGAGGTAGTTAAAATTGATCATTAATACCCCAATGTATTAAAGTCTTTTCTTACTTGGTTATGTCTTTTCCATCCAGAAGAAGCACATTGATCGAATACAAATTCAATAAAAATCAAAACTTGGCATAACTATGAATAATTTGGGGTCAAACTGCAAAATTTAAATCAGTTATAAACCCCGGAAGGTAGTTTAAAAACATGTACCATTGCAAAGAAGATATCTCCAGATTCCCCGGAGACTTTTCTATCCATATGGATGAAAAAACATTCAGTCCACTAAATGACAAAAAAGATTTTCTACCAGTTTCTCAAGTTGCGCCTCTGTTTTATGCACAAAAACAAACATGGCTGCCCACCGGCTACATGACGCTAACAGAAGAAATGGTTTAAAATCATATTTTTCGTGCAGCACATGAAATACATTTTACACCAACGATTAGACCAGTCTTCGCGGATTCTGTAAATGTTGTCAGAACAGCTGTAATTATTTGCATTAGACATTTTAGATGAACCAATGAGCCAAATGTTTGCTAATACATGAGATGTACGAACAGGTGCTAGTTAGCAACACTGAACAGATTAGCTACCAAGGTAACACCGCTAGCTGCTAGCCTGTCAACAATCCAGGTTTTAGTAGTTTACTGTTGTCATTGTTGATGTATATATTCACCTGTTTTAAAGAAAGCGCCGCAGTAGGTAACCTTGACACCGTCATCTCTGGCAGGTTGTGAAACAAGTTGGTATAAGAGGCGGATGTTGTGGTGCCGCTAAAGAGCGTCTGTCTTTGTGTTTGTCTCCCCCTGGTGGACGGAGGACCGCAGTACAGACGCTCTAACAGCAGGGCTGCAGCTACCTTAAGGCCCAAGAGCCTGATGCTGGTTCACTGGGACATTTAATTGAACTTAGACATTATTCATTATATAAAATAACACCCCTGTTTTTCAACATGTCTGTCTTCTTCCATGTACCACAAAAAATAATTATCTGTACACTAATAAAGGGAAAGTGAGAGTTTTCACTGAGTAGAAAACACAATATGCTGCTTAATCTTGAGGGGTGACATTTAGATTTGACTCTTCTCAGAAATAAACACTGCTCATCTAAATCATTGTGATGCAACCGAATATCCATCAGGCTCAACTTTGCTTCATCGTTCTGTGTCTGAAGAACTGAAAGACTAAAGCAAATTTGTCTTCTTTTGTCTGTGTAGATTTTTAGTCATCCTTTGTCAGGAGCTTCAATTAAAGGCGAAGACAGTTTACCTTTAATCCAAGAGGCTTTCTTCAGTTTTGAATGCCCGATGGTCAGTTCCAGCTATTTACAGTCTGAGTAGGGATCTCAAGACTGCATTATAAATACATAAGTGGTGTAGATCTCTTCCTCCGTTTTCAGACTGCTGTTTCGGTACATGACATAGATGACTCCTTTAACTCCTCTCTCAAACCAGCTGTCTTCTCTGTCCAGAATGTGAGCTTTTGTCATTCTCTATATGACAAGTTTAAATATAAAAGTCAACTGGATATGAAAATTTGAGGTCAGCCAGTTATTAGATCCTTTATTTAGCATTTTTCCTGTTATGTGTATTGTTCTATTATTAACCAGTTCCCCCCAAAATAAATTAATGTACAAATGTATTACTTGAGTTATAACACAGCTGCCTCTCTCCTTCTCTATAGTCTTTGAGAATGTTTTGAATTTGAATGTTGAATTTTGACACTAAGATTTTAAATTTATTTGGAAACACCTCCCAAAAAGATATAAATGGACTAATAAAATGTTTTAGTATTAAAATTGAACACAGAACAGTTTAGGGTTTCTCTGCACTGTTAGCTGTATGATGTGATAATGTTTGTCATTAGAAGAAAGAGCAACCTTGTAAACCATTTATTATCAGGATCATTCATGTCATGATTTAACAGGCAGATGCAAACAACCTCTTAAATACGACCCATATGTCTGCTAACATGTATGCTCACGCGACAAAACACACATTTCAATGCACGCCTTTAACAGTGATGAGCAGCGTAACGCTGTATGGATGCAAAACGAACATTTCAGATGACTTATTAAGACCACAAAAACGGGTTCTACTGGCACCTTTATCAAAACTGGACTCTGCAGCCACTGTGCTTCAAAGTGCATGAGATGTGAATCCGTAAAAATCCTGACAGAGCTGTGAACGCGCCTCTCGTCCGTCGCCACAACGGCTGGTTCGGGTGTGAAGTGAGATGCAACACTGTTCTCTCCAAGGCACATTTTATGAGTTCCTGTAAAAGTCAGTCATAACATGCTACTGCTCACAGTCAAGACGTTAGGAAGCTCAGTCCTGCAGCTCTGCGTATCCGCTGCTGCGTTCACAACGAAGATGAATGATTAGATGATTTTCGTAACACTGACTAAAACATCCAAACGTGAATCGGGGCCTATCGTACACGAGGGGGGACAGAGGTATTTACTGACACTTCACTGACGCGCTTCACACGCAGGGAAATCACATTTTTGTTCCTATTATTTCATCTCAGACGTGCAAGTTAAAGCAATCCTTGTTACATTACAAAAGAAACTGAATTCCCCTGATAAAGACAAAACAGCAAAGGTTGCTATCAAACTACTAAAATCTACAGTAAAAATAAGAAATTAAAGGCACATGTACAGCGGCGAGTCTCTCCTTTTTTCTCTCAGTCTTTTTTTCTGGGAGGCTAGCAGCAGAATGGCATTGTGCAGTTGGCTGCTGCCCTTTTTTCATTCCTGCCTGTGAAAGGTGGCTTCCTGTAGGCCTACTGGTCAGCTGCCGTGACGAGTTCAAACCACTGCCTGAGAGCGTCGCTCAGGGTCTCTGGCAAGGCGTTGACGTCTCGTAGGATGACATAGAAGGGGAAGGGGAACTCGTCCATGTAGGAGCGGATCTCTGGCATTTCCCCCGGCCCTTTAAATATGGGCACCTTGATGTCCAGGATGGAGTCCTGCAGCAGAGAGCCAAGGTTTAGTTATGCTTTGTGTCTAGAGACTTCGAAAATAATAGAAAGTGCAAACTGTTCCTCTCTTACCCGTGAGTTGGGGTTGTCCAACACCACGAAGATGACAAAGACGTTTGCGCTACGTGCCGCCCGCACAGCTGCCATCACTCGCTCCTTCCCCTCCAGGAACAGACCCCTGCCGTCGGACACGATGACCAGCAGCTGAGCCGTTTCTATGGAAAGACGTCACAGGTCAGATAGGAACAACCAGGAAGTTTTTAACATTTGGCTACTGAGGTAGATAAAACAGACTTATCACAGGTTTCTCTCCTACAGTACAGTGCAACTTTAAAGAACATCCATATTTTGCCGCATGCTATGGCAGTTTTTCTCTCTGCAGATTCGTTTGACAGTTTTAGTCACATGTCAAAGCAGCATTTGCGGATTTAAAGTCTGTGTTACAGAACAAAGGAAAGGAAAGGAAGGGGCAAGCATGAATCAAGGAGTAGTATATGAGTGGACTGTGTGAGTTTGGCAGACTAAATAACATTGTTGCATTAATAGTGCCATTACAGGGCTCCACCACAGCCTTCATGCAAAGGCACATTTGTCATGACTGTAAAAATGTGTCAGGTTTGTCACACCAACAGCAAACAGAAGAGTGCAGGTCTACATGACAACAATCTCAGCTCCTACTACTATTGAAGAGCAACTTGCGTTAAAACTGGTCAGAAAACTAACAGTTACAGTTGGTTCTATGGACCAACAGAAGAGGTCACCACGCACCGACACAAAACTATGGTCAATTCTTCTCCTCATCTGAGATGCGAGGGGATGAGGCGTAGAAAAAACACGAGTAGAGAGGAGTTAAGGCAACAGGCATTAAACATAATGAGACATCCTTGCTTCAGAAATGTTGCTTTAAAGAGACGTCAACTAAATATGCCATGTGGTACAACTGCATTATCTCTCCATTGTTTTGTTCACCACTGTATTGTTGAGGATACACCTGTGCTTCCTCACTCATAGCTCCTCCGGCACACCTTCTCACACCTGCAAAAGCATCTAACGAACAGAGAAGTCCTTCAAGATCGTGCACTAAGACTGGTTTACTGGTCACAGGCAGGAGGACAGAGAAGACGAGGAGGCTCAAAACAGAGAGCAAGCAACTAGTGTAGATCTCTGAATCCCAACGACGCCTCTGTGATTTAGTCAGTGATTCAAACAGGTCTAGTGCTGTTGCTCCCTATGGCCCCGGAAAAGCAGGTGGGATTATGACGAGGACATCATCTTCCTGCATAGATAGTGAGTTGAACAACAACAACATTCAAGAAAAATAGCAACAAATGCCATCCAATCTCAGATGAGATTAATGAATCAGTGTTAAAAATGGTGCATTGTTGACATCAGCACTGTAGTTCCACCACAGATTTTTTGCTGCTTTTAGCTAATGCGTGTTGTTTTTAAACGCTTCACCAACTGACATATTACATTATAAAGGTCATTCATTTGGAGTGACATTTGTCTCCACCTCATTACCTCTAGCTTCATATTTCTGTCTCCGCCAACTGCTGCTCCTTCAGCACCTCTTCAAATTATAGTTATTGCACTAGCTAGTTGTTAACTCAGCTGGTTGTACAGAGCTGGTAGAGTAGTGTGAAGTGGGTTTATCACATTTCTATTCCTAAATGCTGAAAGTAAGGGTCAGGAGAGCCAGATTATCGAGCCAGAAACCACAGCAACCGGCTTAAAGAGGATAAAAGGTCCCACAGGGCTGCAGATAACTGAAGAACCAAATAACAGGTCTCTGTGGGGACTCCTCTCACTTTACACATCATCATTTGATCAATTGCTGTAATAAACATATTCATTAGCGCAGCTCTAAGGGGAAAAAAAGATCATGTTTTATCTCTTACACTGTACATTGGTGTATTCAGTGTTGCAGAAGGTTTATATGAAAAGTGCAGAGTCTGGGGCTGCTGATTCAGGACTACAATAAGCATTTTTATCACAGTTGTACACATTCACAAAAAGCTTGCCACAGAATTCCTCAGCGCTGCAGATTCCAGTGCTGTTTTGGGGTCAGTGTTTACAGGCTTAGCTGCTGACTAAAGGGGCTGAGCTCCTTCATAATGCTGCCTGTATGTGGAGCTCCATGAAAAGGAAATCTTAGCTCCACCAGGGGTTTGCACAGCTTTAGTCAATAACCAGCGTCAACCTCAGAGCACCTGGCTCCGATCCAGGAGCTGCTGTGTCTCTGTGTGTCACTCTAAAGGCTGATTTGTTGGACAGAAGATACGATCTGGGCCCCGACTCCATTTACTCAGCAGCACACAGATTAGGCACAAAGAAAAATTTGTTTTCAAGCAAGTATACCAATTTAATCCTTTTTCACCCCACATGATATTTTAAATGGAATTGGATATTTACATGATTTGGCGTGGATACCGACTATGATCATTTTTAGTGGCTTAAAAACTGAAAAAATAAGTGCACTGCAGACAGACCGTAGATCTACTTAAGCAATAACAGCACTAAATAAATCTTAATTTAAGTTCAGCAATTCTGTGTCTCTTTTGTTATTATTATCATTAAATCATATTTTATCAGATGCAATAAAACAACAACAACATAATATTGGTATTGTATATTGACTACTGGTTATCCTGCTCTCTAAAACTCATCATCGGCACTCAAATGCCTCAATCAGTTGACTACTAGTCATAGCAGTCCGTGAGCAAATAAAGCCAAGATGCAGTGAGTCTTTACCTGAGTTCATAGATCCTGGATTCTGCTGACGAGCTCCTAGAAACATTTTTGTCGAGGTCTCCAAAAACTGCAGAGAAGAGACATAAACAGAGTGAGGAAGAGCTGAACTTTAACAGCAACCTAGAACGTAAACGCAGCACATTTACCCTTAAATTCAAAGGAAGAACATCACCTACATACAGATCCTGCACTGTTTATTACATTGGCTGTAAGACTTTTTTAAATATTTTAATATCTCACAGAAGGCAATTCATTTTCACACCAGTAAGAAAACAGCAAAACAACAATCAGACGTACAATATACGAGTACATGAACCGATTGACACTGATATCACATTTCTGCCAATCCTTCCCCACTACACACAACAGTAACTCAGAGTGATATAATCAATAATCAACTGATGTGAACTGGACACATATGGATTACTGAACAGGCCTTTCAGTCACAAGCACGGGGCTGAAGGGGTCAGTGGCCTTTTTCTTGTTTGGAAAGTTATGTTAGTATCTACAGCAGGTAAGAAAAGAAGGCAAATAAAAAATGTAATACTCTCTACGCCCTTTTGGCGGCAACTGAACACTTGCTGGTTGACCTACCTTCCCCTTACTTTCATCTATTTGTGTATCACTGGTCAGGTTCATCTCTGCACAGTTAAAAACAGCATCATAACCGTATTTTATCTGAAGCAGTTTTTTGTGTTGGTTTTCATTTTTTCCTGGAGAATTCTGATAATACTTCATGTCCAATACAGGATTTAAACATTATCTTTAGTGATTCGCAGACAGCAGCTGGGCCACTAAGTTTAGGTAAAGTAACTGGAGGATCCTCACCTGTGCTATTCTGGTCTTCTTCTGCTGGAACTGACAGAGTCTGAGAATCCGAGCCCCCGACTCGTCATTAAACTGCTGCTGGAAGGGATGCAGCAGCTGCACCTGCTCCCCGAAACTGGACACATGAGCAGACCACATGTTTATATTCACTCCAGGATTTTTCAAAATTTCTGAATGTTTATCTTTTTACTTTGTGCAAAGACGTATGAAAAAACAGAAGTTCTTACCTGCACACTGACACCTGTCCGACCTCCAGCAGAGTGAGAGCGTTGATGATCACTGACAGGGATTCAAATGCCAGCTGCATCACACAAAGGAGACAAGGGGAAATGATTTGTGAGACATTTATTAGAATCGTTAAAACAGTTTTTGTGTAGACAATGAACGCTAGTGTCCAGTTCTGTATAGCTGTAAGCAAACATTTGGGCAACCCCGTAAAATTATATTTTTGTTTATCTCAGAATGAAGAAAGTCCCTAAAATTATCAGTAAAAGCTCAGTACTTAGTGACAGGCATAAACATCAAAGTTTTCTAACATTTTTCATACAGCTGTAGAAAATACAATTATTATTTTTAATGTTTCTTCCATTTATTCAACAGTATGAAAGTGAACATGCCACAGAAAGAGCAATCCAAGCAGTAAATCAGTCACACATCAGGGCTCTCTGACCTGTTTGGAGTGGTTGTCCACCATGCTGGAGGAATCGTCCACAGCCAGACAGATCTGATATTCTCTCTTGCTGGGCTTCGTCCTCCGCAGCCAGATTTTGTCTTTGCGGAACTGACTGGCGATGTAGGGAATCACCTTCCTCATGTTCAGACGCTTCCCCGTGCGGTAGTCACCTCTGAGGAGCAGTAAATTATCACACATACATGTAAGCACAAGCATTCATCTAACACAGATGCTGTTCTAACACCGCATTAACACAGGTGAACAATAAGCTGCCAGTTTCACCACAGGAGACAAAATCAGGACAACACAGGATGGATAAGAAACCGTGTGCACAAGGTTAATAGCTCATGTGAAGGGAGTTGTTACACACTTGAGCTTGGCGGCCTGTGTGGGCTCCAGGATGAGGCGAAGCTGCTCACACAGCTGCTGGGAGAGAGCCGAGGTCAGAGTCTGGTACTGATGCCACATGGATGCTGCTGCACTTTCCTGGAACACAACCAAAAACACAGCATGAGACACAGCCTGATGCCAAACAACCAGTACTACATAGCTAACATTTGGATAGAGACAACACTGTTGATTGGTCAAGTATGCTAGAGTTTTCTGCAGCACTGCTGCACAGTGTTCAGTTCTTAGGATGAAGCAGCCACAGATTCTACAACCGATGGATCGATGAAGTCCAGACTTTGTTGTCCATTATTGCAGTGGATAAGCCTTTGATACATCAGTGAACTAATTTGCATAGTCTTTCAGAAATTGTCTCTAAGACTGACTAAAGAACAAATCTCTGGTCAGACTCACCTCCTCCTGAGTCCCTGGAGCCAGTTTGTGCCAGGCCTCCAGCTGCAGCTCCATCTCGCTCCTGATCTCTTCTGGGTCTCTCTCTGATTTCTGCAGACAAACAGAAACGTTAGCTACCTACATGTAGGCATGTAGCTGATGCTCTTATTTAAAACCACCGACTCTGATCTAAATACAGGGTTTTGACAGAGTTCACTAAGTATAAACCCTTAATATAGCAATGTAATGTAATGCAATGTACATACCGGTATTTACAAGCTTCAAATATGAACTATACACCACTTCAGAAGTCGAGAACAACGGTAATGGAGAGTTCTTGCTAAATTTCTGGTTCAAAATGTATTGTTTAAACAACCTTTCTGCCTTCTTTAACTTACATTTTTTTTTGTATCTTTCAAGGAGTTTTTTAAGGGAACTGAAATCAGTACTTTTTAAGACTTCTAAAGACCTGCAGATACCCTGAAGACAACAACATCTAGTAGAGACAAGTTCTGAACTGGAGCCTGCTCTCATGTTCTAACTGACTGGACGTTTGTTAAAACAAGCAAACAAAAAATGTTATTAAAGTCTTCTGGTGCTGTTTGTAGTTTGGTTACACAGATCATGTTTCACAAAAGCATTAGGATCTTCAAGGTAATTTCCAACAAAGCCACTTGTGTAAGATAAAAATAATTTGAAAGCAGGTGTTTGTTGTTTACCTGCATGGTCTCCAGCAGCAGTTCAGCAACAGTGTGAATGGTAGATTCTGTGCTTCTCTCTGGTTTGTCCTCTTCTCGGGGTTGTTGCCGGTCATTCCGCTTCTCTTCCTCCTCCTTCTCTCCCTGCTGCTGCACCTCCATCTCTCCGCTGTCTACACCTGCACAATAAGAGTAAAAAGCAGTCAGGAGTCAGCAGTTTCACAAAACCCTGATTCAAAAACCAGCATAAACATAGAGAGTCGTTTAAACTACCACACCTTTTTGGGAAGCCTTGGAAGAGTCCAGCTGCTCAGGTTTTAGCTCCTGAACCTCAGCGGCTTGGAGCTCCTCTTCCTGGTTCTCTGTTTCCATGGCAACATCCTCATCATCCTGATCTTCATCCTGGTCCTGCTGAGGTCCTGCAGCTTTCTGCTGGTCTGCACTGGCAACATCTGGAAAGACCAAGAAACTCAACATTTATTCATCTGCTTGAATATGAGGTTGTCTTTCTGAAAAAAAAAGGGAACCCAAAGTTCCACTCCCACGGTGTGGTTTGTTGTGTGTTGCTGATCACTGACCGTATGTCTGAGTGTCATAAGATGTCTCCCCCTGTTTGATGTGTTCATACAGGTCGGACTCCTGCTGGGCGTCACTCTGTCTGTTGTCCTCAGTGCGATCCTTACTGCTCTCCACTGTACGCAGACGTTTGTTAACACGCTCGTTGTAGTCGCCTGTCGAACGCTCGTTGTCTGCTTCGCCAGGTTTTCTTTTGAAGCTCTGAGTTAAGAAGCAGAGGAAGAAATTAGGTGGATTCAAACCTGAGAGAAATAGAGACAGGTTGAAATGAGCGCCAGCAAGAGAAGTTTAACATACCTGAGTCTTGCTCTGAGTCCGTTTCTGTGAAGACATTCTTGCTGTCAACTTTGACTCGTGGCCCTCTGATTGGCTGGCGTCAGCTGATCCACTGCCATGTTCCTAGGAAACCCAAAAAATGCAATATACTGTACATCTGCCATTCCCACTGTAATATATGTGCGTACAGGTGTCTATGGGACAGAAACCAAACCTCAACTGTCTACATTTTATAAGGATGAAGCACTTCATAGTGTAATTTCATCTCAAGTCATTACGCATTTAAAACAATTTTTGTTCGACCATCTCTGATTTGCCTGAAGATTTTACTGCATAAAATATGGATATATATATATATATGAGCACATTTATGTCATTTTTAGACCCCAGATTTCACAAATAGCCATATTTTATGCAGTAAAATCTTCAGACAAATTTTTGTGACCAAGTATTTCAGATTAAATATACAAAGTATTCTATATGTTTTATTATGTATTATTGTGACACAGAACTACATATGGTTCATAAAATATCACTAGTTGACTTATGCATGATAATTTTTTTGTTTAAGTGTGCTTAAAGATAGGAATATTCATGCCAGCTTCATTTTACAAAAAAATATTTCAGTTCACCCATAATCAGGGATTATTTGATCTACTAATATTGTAGATTCTGAATTAATTAAGAGTGTAAATTTCAGGCTTTTATCTTTAATGGTTCCTGAGATATTGTTGTCCAAACAGCCTCAAATTTCCAAAAAGTGCCGAAAGGGAGTCAACTGGACATTTTTAAAAAGATTATATCTCAATAGCTCAGATACCATCTTAAATATCCAGTTTATCATTAAAAAATTTCAAGCAAATCAGAGGTGTTCAAGCGATAGCCCCCTGCTTATTTGAGGTGAAATAATTCAATAATAAATTTGTCATAGTACAAATACATTGAATTGTTTACATTACTGTGTTACCTCTTTCGCCTGGTCCCTCTCGGATGCTTCTCCTGCCACCTCCACAGCTGTATCACTCTGAACATTCTGCTCTCCAGTCTGACCGTCTGCTTCATGCTCCTTCCTCTCAGCTGACTCAGGCTTCTCCTCATCCTCATCTCCCCCTTCCTCCTCCTGTAAATATTAAAATTCCCATCAGTGAAACAGTGTAAACAACGTCTATGTTGCTCATAAAATGCTCAGATACAGTCCTTCATCAGCATCCATACCTTTGGTTTTTGTCCTTTGTCATTCGGAATAGTCATATCTTCGTCTCTTCCTGCCTCCTGTCCTCTCTCCTCCTCTTCCTCTTTAGCTTCATCTTTCTCAGCAGACTCCTGGTCCTCCTCTGCTTTCTCGCCTCCTTCCTCCTCTTCTCCGTCCTCCTCAGTTTTGGTCTCTTGATTGTTTTCCTCTCCTGGCTGGTTCTCGTCCATCTCCTCTGCTGCCTGCTCTTCCTCCCCTCCATCATTCTGTCCGTCCTCCTTTTCATCCACATCCATGGCTTTGTCATTGATGTCAAACGGATTCACCTCTGAAAAAAATAAAACCTTAAGTAAGACTCTACTGAGCTCAGAGGTAATACATTTCACAGTTAGTGTTCAATAGACAAATATGCGTTTTCTAAAATTTTCTCCACATTGAAGATCTGTGAATATACAAACATGTTAGACACAATGTCTCCCAGTCTCATCATCACACTTTGATAAATTGTGGAAATTTAAGATGAGATGACAGTTTGCACAGGGAGGCAGCCATTAAAGGAAAACACATTTTTGACTTGACCTGGACTTTAACAAGTACATTCAATCAAGATATGTTGCTCTGGTGTGAGCGAGCAACAGTGTGCCCATAAAAAGGAGTGTGATAGACACAGGATGAAAAATTGTTCCTCTGTATTCTAGAGCAGTGTTTCTTTTTGCAAATAGTAGCACCAGACTTTTTGTGTCTTTATTTAGTTTAGGTCTCACCATCACCCTCGCCTTCTTCATCATCTCTGGCCTCATCTTCCTCGTCTAAGTTTAGATCGTCGGGCAGATCCATGGCCTCAGGCTCAGGTCTCTTGTCCTGCTGACCGTGGTAGGGGTCCACCTCATTCTCATCAAACTCCCTCTGAGAAAGAGCAAGAGCACAGATCAGATGCTGTTTCTTTATGTTTTTTCAAGTGGAAATTCCACAAAACAGCCTAGGGGTTAAGTGCTTATTAAAAATCTAGAGATAAAAGTACAGGCAACATTTAATGACTGCTGCAGTTCAGTGACTGAGTTCAAAAAAGGATATCTGTGAATGTCTCTAGTTTGATTAAAATTACCTCATCTCCTTGTTCATGGATCTTTTCTTTCTCCTCGTCATCCATCTGTTCGTCTTTGTCCTTGTTTTTCTTGTCTTTGTTGGGATCTGCTGCATCCAGGTTGTCATCTTTGGCAACAAGCTCGGATTCACCCTGACAGAATCCAGTGTTGATAGGAAATTAAAACACACAGACAAACGTAATTGTAAAAATGTCTCTGATGCTCTGATGATGATCTAATGTGTATGTTTCTTATGTTGTGGAGGTACCTGATCCATGCCCTGGCCAGACTCCTCCTCCTTGTCACTTCCTTCGTCTTCGTTATCATCCTCGTCGTCCCCCCACAGTCTCTCATCCAGTGTGTCTGTCTGGCCTTCACCCAGGTCACCCATCTTTTTGTCCAGCTCCTCTTCATTCTCTTTATCAGAGTCCTCATCTTCACCTACAAATGATAAAACAGAGAAAATCCACTCAGCAGTGATTCTGGAACAAAAAAATCTACATAACCAACGTACTGACTGTTTCTAACATCCTTCCCACATCATGTACAACACATAAAAAGATGAAAAAAAGAAGATTCTCCTTCGCCTAGATGAGACTTTTTCCTCCAAGGTAAACCAACCTGGTTCATTTTCATCTCCGTCATGCATCTGGCCATCAAAGTCCTCTGACATCTCAATGGCATTGTCCTCTGACTTGATGTTGCCTTTATCCTGCTGTTCTTCCTTTTCCTGACCCTCCTGGAAGGTGTCTTCCACCTGGAGCAAGAAGAAGGAAGGGATACTTTGATGAGAAAAACTGATTTAAATCATATTAAAACCTTGGAGCAGTTAATGTGCTACAAACAGATTACATGTGTTTAAAATGTAGGCCATATATAATTGTTTTTCTTACTATTATGAAGTGAATATGTTAGCAAAGACACTTGTATGTGGAGTGATGTTTTGCTTGATGCTAAACAAAAAAGTTGTGCTGAAAAATCTAAACAGAGTTGCTGGTTTACCCAGAGTCTCTCCTCACCAGTGTTAATAGCATAGTGGAATAAGTTCAAAAAAGCAACAGTATTGGATTAAAATGAGTCTTTCGGTAAAATAAGTTAATTCCTATGATTAAATAAAGGGACTAATGATTGAAGGCCTACCTCTAACACAAGCCTGCTTCAAATAAAAACCTCCTACCCTCTGCAGTTGAGGTAAACAAAGATCCTGATCATTATTTCTAGGAATAGGGTGGTGATCACAGTCAGCATCTTTTCATTTTCTTGTCTGACAGCACCACATTTGCAGTCAGAATATGGGAATATTCAGTGGCATCCAATCACTCGTCTATCAGGGTACAGCACTATAAAATGAATTCCAGATATTTCATCATTCATCACCTGATCTTCGTTCTCGATCTTGTCGCTGACGTCTTTGTTGCCCTCGCCCTCTCCAATACCACCACCTTCGTAGTCATGAAACTCTGTGGCTCCTTCTCCGTCTCCACCAGCCATCAGCTCCTGAGGCAGGCAGAAACCCTGAAAAAGAAAACCACAACAATTGATAAGCTGTTCCACTGTACAAATAATATTACAATTATGTATTCAAATGGGACGATGTAGCTCTTGCAGTGTTTGTACCTTCTGTGCGAGCTCAGTGAAGATGCTGGCCAGTACAGACAGCAGTTTGCCTGTGCTCCTGTGTACTCCCAGTGACACAGCCACGTAGTAACGAACCAGGTCGGAGTAAATCCCCATCAGAGGCTCCAGACGAACCAGCATCCTGCATGCCCTGTTCATCTCCTGAACACACACAAATCAGTCAGTAGAGACAAATTAATGCCAGTGCAACATAAACAGATGCTGATGCATTCAGAGAATGTCAGAAAATGAAATCCAGTCATCGCAGATAAAAAATAAGCTACTCATACTGTACACTACATTGTGACTGAATAAAATGATACCTAAAAAGATTTTAAAAATCACTTGGTGATAATAATTTTATACCATAGACAAGACTAAACTAGACTATAGAAATAATAATCCATCCATTTTATGTTATTAAGTTTTTCAAAGTACACCTCTAATTTCAGGTGCACAGTAAATAGTTCCAGATGTCATATGTGCAATTGTTGTTCTGTTACCTGGAGCTGTGGTGGCTCACAGGAGTCTCTGTGTGTCCTTAGCCGGCTCAGCAGCTTCTCCAGCCCAGAACTAACATCTCTCACACTAAGAGCCTCCACTTCACCTTCCACCTCCTCCTCCAGGAGTCGGGTCAGGTGACCAGGCTTCAGCACATCCTCCATGGGCTCCTCATCCTGGTCCTCTTCAGCACCCTCTGAAACATCAAGAAACAGCAGCAATTAACCATCTAATTATTTAAGAAAATAAATAATAACATATTATAATATTGTAACAAAATTAATAACACTTTGTGTGCATTTGTCAGATTTTGTATTTATAGCTGCCTGTTATGTTCTGTAACTTGCAATGTTCATAGACTTCTGTTGGATTTAACTACATCCTTCTCACCTTTCTTGGTGTCTCCTTGCTGCTCTTTTTCTTGCTCTCTCTCCCTTCTCTTCACAAGAGTCTGGACAGCACACAGCACTGTGCTGATGTTTGTCTCCAGCTCAGCAGAGAACTCAGCACAGAAGGCAGACTGGTGATCTGTGAAGGAAATGATGAGAAGCATTGTAGACCTATACTCCTCTTATCTTGTGTGTCAGCAGGACGTCTAGCAGTAATATCTAAAGGGATTTTAGGCATTGATATGGCTGGTGACTAAATCTACCTGTGTGCTGGTGTCCCAGAGAAAGCAGCTGGGTCTTCCAGGTGGTGAACTCTGTGATATTCGTCTCCACCTGTCCTCTGACATACTGCAGGCTCTGGGTTATGGCCGGCTGGCTGTCTGCATTGCCAACACACAGAGCCGGGGTGAAGAGCTGCTCAATGCCGGGCATCTGAGCCACCACAGCTCCCAGCTGGTCGAAGGCTGAACAGCACGTGGTGAAGTGGTTCCTATAGAAATAAAAACAACATTGCTGGGTCTGTCTTCGTCTTTTGCTACTGCAGCTTTACTATATAAAGTAAACTCAAAGGAGTTAAGCTTTACCATGTGTGGAGAACTGTCTCAGAGGCCTGCTGTGCCACAGAGTCCAGCTCCACCTTCAGGCTCTGGCTCTCCTTTAGCATTGCAGTGATGCGCTGGTGCAGCTGAGACCATGTAGTGTCTCCTCTCCTCATCCGGCAGCCGGGGGGTTGGCACTGGGCTGCCAGAGGGGACGGGCACCTCAGGGTGTGCTGCCTGCAGTTGCTCGCCTCCTCCTTCTGCTGAGGGTCCTCGGGGCAGCACTGCAGCAGCCAGGCCAGCTGCTGCAAGAGAGTGGTGCACTGGGCCGCCAGCGCCTGACCTTTGCTGACCCAGTCCTGGAGGGAGGCCTGGGGTGGGAGGGTGCAGCCTGGATCCTCGTTGTTACTCTGGAAGTGTGCCTTGATGCCCTGGACACTATTTGTTAGCCTCCTGGATGTGGTTACAACACAAGAAAATACAAAAGGACATGTTACAATACGACACAGACTGTAGACATTCCAACATAATCCACCAAAGTAAAAAATTGAACCAGCAGAAAATTCCATGATTTCATGCTCTCATACTCCAGGCCTCTGGAGGGAATTCATAACTCAAGTGGTGGATCTAAGAAGTTGTGTGTTCCATGATTGTAATGGATGATGCAGAGATTCAGAACTACCCAAATGATGGTTTAGCTCCATGGATTCATGATTTTCTAGTTATATCCTGCTTAAATATAAGGTGTAACCAAACTAGAAATATCAGTGTTTTATTTATTTTTATCCTTCCTTTATTAAACATTATAAAATAGAGTTCTTTTTTAGTTTTTTTGGTGGTTACAGTAATCATTTTTATTTATTTATCCCCAAGTGCTTTGGCTGAAGCTTAGCTGTTGCTGTTTTTCCATACAGTTTATTAGTGAGATGTTCATTCAAAATGAACACCTTCTACATTGGTGTCTGGATAAACTGTCTGGTTTCTGAAAGTTATTCCACGCCCCATTCCCTTTTCAAACTGTGTCTCAGACTGACCTGAGATGGACCCACTGCTCGGTGAGCTTGGTCAGTCGCCGCCTCTGTCGGAGGAGCAGCTTGAACAGATGTGAAGAGAAACCCCGACAGCGCTCAATGTTCCCCAGGCCGAGCTCCTTCAAATAAACAGCAGCACAAACATACACAAACTTCAGACTGACAGAGCCGAAATACAGACGCATCACAATTAAGAAAAGTAGATGCTAAAGCTTTACATTGTAATGTCTGCCCTTTATTAATTTCAACATTTGTGCAGAGAGTTTTTAAGTAACGTATATTGTGGACCATCAATCAGTATCTGTGTCTCACCTTGGCGGCGTGCTGGAGAGCGGTCTGCAGGGCTGTTCTTCTGGCCCATGAACGATAGAAGTACTTCTGACATCCATCCCACGCTGTCAACAGCTCTGTGAACAACCTACGATATAAAGAAAGTAGAGAAATTTGTATTTCAATGCAAAAAACAATGTTTACGCACAATTACTAAGCATATGAGACAGTTTTTCAGTAAAATTTATTGAAAATGAATGTAAAAAAGAGATGAGAATAAATGCTGATGAATACTGTTAGAAACTATCCTGTTGTTGTCACATACTCATTTATCCAATTGTTGTTAGGAGATAATAGTAAAAGCTCAACAAGCCTAATTTTACCACCATAAGTATTTTTTTATGATTAATATTTTATGGTCTGTCCATATAAAAAGGCAAAATCCCACAGCAGACATTCCTAATCAATTATAACATCTGATAGCAGGAAATAAAACCAAACACAATCTCAGTCAACTTCTGTCTTTGTAAATAGGTTCTATTTACATGCTCTCGCCCTGTTCCTGGTTCCTGACAGCAGAGAGAGCGGTGGTCATCTCCAGCGGCTGCATACATAAGGTTTTTTCTGGGTCAGCTGTCCTGTTCCATGTGAGGCCCTTACGGTACGACAGACCTTGTAGAGAAAATTATAGAAATATGATATTTAGTTATGAACACTTTAGATTATTGGAAAATGTAAATCAGGTGGGGAACTCACCCATTTCGGCCAGCATCTTGAACAGGTCAGACAGAGCTCTCTGCTTCTGCTGTAAGATGTGCTTGACCTCGGATTTCTGCTTTTCTTTATCTGCTGATGTGTCGATGGAGAGGCTCTGCAGGTCCCGCAGGTTGCCGATGACCTCGCCTGAAAAGAAGAAAAGGATGCTGAACTACCACTGAGGATTTTGAGGTGATTTAACAAAAGGGGGAAGCACATTTGCAGTGTAATTTTGCTGGTTAGAAATGAAGACAAATGAACAACAAACAAATCTCTTCCTTAAACAAACCACCATCAAATTAAACTACTGCAACTCTGCTAACTTGGTGATAAACACCAAAGCCTGGAGCTTTTTAGTTCACATCAAGACATGGGTAATATTCTATAATATTCTTATAATATCCGTTTAGTTGTTGTTTACAGTGTTCACATGCACATCAGGACTGTCACACACAGATGGTGGATTCCTTTACAACAGCAGCATTACTGGCCACTGTTTATTCTTTCAGCAGCTTGAATGTTCTCAGTAAGGATCATGTAAATCTGCCCCATTCGACTGTGATACTTATCGTGCTCAAGTGGCTTTCTTACCAGTGAAGTAGTCCAGGTCTTCAGCCAGCTCAGGCACTGGGTTTTTCTTCAGCAGCTGGACGCACATCTTCTTCATCTTTCTGGACAGAACAGGCAGACGTGCCTGTAGAGAAGCTGCTTCGGTTTCTTCTTCTGGGCCCTCATTCTGAAATGCACAAGACAACTCAGTGACAAAATGCTAAGAGAAAAGAGATCAGAAGTAGCAATGCTATAACATAGACTCTTGTGCTTTTCGTGACCTGTACCTGCAGATCTCTACCCTTTCCAGGTAGGGTGCTCTTCAGCGCCTGGTGAACCCGATGGATGGGTGTGTCTTCTGGGTTGGGGTCCACACTGTCCAAGCTGGCACTGCTCCCCTGCTCCACCAAAGAAGGAACACTCGGACCATTCAGAGCCTCTTCTAACTTCTTTACAAACTTAAAGAGAGTGCTGGAAGAAAAATATAAGAGTTAGCAGGACCATCTATATAGAGTTCCTTTGAGTAAATATTCAAGTTTAAGCTGCTATGGGCTCAAACCCAGGTCACATACCGATGTGTCTTCTCCACTGACTGTTTGATGGACCAGAAGCTGACATCATTCCACTTGGAGATCTTGACAAAGTCCTGATAATAAGAAGTCAGATCAGATCACAGTGGACCTTATGGATGTACACTCAACGGCTTAAAACTAGCATGTATAAAGACAATTTCAGAGTACCAGTATGCAATGAAAAAAACACTCATATATACCTTGAGCTCCTTCTCAATGGGCTGCCTGAGTTGAGTGATTTTGGTCTGGATGCAGTCAGAGAACTGATTGTAGTATTTATGCAGATTCCACAGAAGATTGGACAAATCATCTGTTAAAAAAGGGCAACATGTCAATTGTGCAGTCCCTTAAATATTAAAAGCAACTGTAACTGCAGCTGCATGTATTACATTGTTGTGACCTGCAACTACACAGTAAGTCACAGATCAAATGTATTTTACTAATCACAGTGATAACATGCTCAATGAAATCGCACTAAGAAGAAATCCAGTGACGTCTGAGACTGTAATAAGCCTGACATAATGACTATGTACAATATTAAGACTGAGATTTGATGAGACTGCCTCAAATTGGTCCACCATATTTTAGCTTAGATTTGGTCCACCATATTATATCTCAGAAAAAGACTGTTTCATGTCCATTAAGAAGATGAAAACAGAGTGTGAGTATTGTATTGAATTGGACATAGTAGTGACAGCTGACCTTGTCCAGGCTGGTTGGGGACCAGCAGGAGGTGACAGTGGAAGCTGAGCAGCATGGTCAGACGAGTGTTGAACTCGCCCAGGGTGGAGCCCTCCATGAAGGCCTGGAGGGTGGAGGACACTGAGGACAGGGTGAGGCGCTCCACGTTCTCATCTGGACAAGACAGCAACAGGGAAAACAAAACTCTTAGTGGGCGCATTATATATTTTTTCTATTACACACTTGGTTGATTGTAGGGTGTGATTTAAAAATGTCCTGAATTTGCTACAGGTTGTGTCTAGGAAAGGTTAGTGATTAGTTAAGTTAGCAGTGAGCTATTACTGTCAAACAGATTTCTTTTTTCACTGTTTTTTTTTCTATCTGAAAATACATAAAGAGACTGACAACTATATTTGGCTCCTTTGGAACATACATTTTTAATCTGGTGTCATTTCAAAACTTCCCACATAAATTTACAAAAAAAAAATTCCTCCACACACTCAATCATGTAAAAAAACATTTTCAAACTATAGATTTTTAAGTTAACTGCATAATTATTTATGTCAAACAACTGTCACCTGTATCATCAATTTAGCTAATAAAGCATGTACCACATTCTGTATGTACCTGTATTAGTCTCGGCCCTCTGTTCCTCCAGGTATCTCTCTACCAGCTGGTAGACAGAAAACCAGTGTTTGGTGGATTTCTCAGTGTGCCGCTTCACTGCGTTGTCCAGGCTGCTCGACCAGCAACTATCACACAGAAGAGACAGGACACACTTACATTACAAACAGCTCATATATTCCATCTTTCTGTATCCTACTTCAGAAACACACATGACAAGTTAAAGGCTAGTTGGTGGCTAGCTGCTGTCAAAAAAGTAACAGAAGATATGAGCTGGATTCAATTCCTTTTCGTCTTACTTGAGCTCCAGTTTGCGCCACTGGATAATGAGCTGTGTGACTGGTTCCAGTTCGTTCTGCAGAGATACTGTGCGACTGGCATTGTTCTCCCAGTCCTGATGAGGACAGCACAGAACATATGTAAAATATCCATGTATTTTATGATGTCTGCGACGTTACATGTACCTACAGTTTGTGCAACTCTGATTGCGCATAGCACATGAGATATCTTGCTAACAGAACTCACCTGTGCTTTGCTGAGAAGAATCTCCAGACCATTCAAGAACTTGGCCAGTGGGCAGGCCAGGCTGAAAGCCATGATCCTCTCCATTACCACAATCAGCTAGAAACAACACACACACACAGGATTACAAATCATAGAGATTAAGACCAAAGGTTAATTTTTCAGACCCTTGAAGACTTTTCTGTGAGGGTCTGTAATTCTGTTTAATAAAAGCTTCACCAACTAATACATTGCTACTGTATTATGATATGTGTCTAAGCTTCCAATTCTGTTGATCTCTACTGAAGTTTTCAGCTTGATTTGGTTGTTGAGTCTGTTAACTATGCCCTGTCCAGCCTTGTTTACAGCAGCAGCTGTTTTCCCTGAAAAAAGCTCTGATGATCTGCTCAGTATTAAATGTCAGAAAGACACAATTAGAGACTAGCTGTGAATATAGTGGAGCATTTGACAGCTAAAAAGAAACACAGTTTTCTCAATTTTATCACCTAGCCACAAAAATCCTGCATCACAACCCCATTGCTGCAGATTAACTAACCTGTACGAGAGCAGGGTGGTCGGGCCAGTCCTCTAGTCTCTGCTTCACTGCCACCATCAGCTGTTCCAGAACAGGCAGACAGAGACGGGCCTCGCTCATGTTGGGCTGCTGGTAGAAGTCATACGGTCCCTCTGAGGTGACAACCAGACCATCAACACCTCCTGAGCCCTGCACCGTGTTGTGGAGCAGCGCAGAGAGCAGCAGCTCGCTGCCTGTCAGCTGCTGGTCAAGTTCTGAATCTGAGAGAGATGACAGAAGTTAATATGAGTATACTTCTACTTTGCTACTACAAAGTGGTGTGTTTTACAGACTACTAAGACCAGACAAAGTTACTAACCAATCAGATGATAGAAGCGTGACATCACAGGGGAAGCAATCTGATAGGAGGAAACCAGGGCTCTGATATGCTCTTTGCTGCGATTGACTGGTGCTGTGCTCTGGTACCACAGTGATTGGGCATATCCAAGACACAGGCTCTGATGGACCTGGACTACCGTGTGCATGGCAGCCGGAGACAGAGAGCCCATCTCAGACTCTTCCTGAGCTTTGTCTTCCTCCACCTCAGGCACTTTGTCTGCTGGACCTTCCAGAGTCGGCTGGGATGTGATGTCTTCAAAGTCCTGGTGGATGTAGTATGGACATACAGTGAGCAGTATGTAAATATTAATGCTCCTGGCAAGGTGAATCCTTATGATGATGGTGCCTTCTGAGCTTTTTTCTAGTGCCAGCATCAGATCAAGATGAGAACTTTGCACACAAGATATGTATCCAGATTTCTAATAAATTTGGAGAACATATTCATGGTCTCTAGGGGGCTAAACTCTAGACAGAAAACTGTGGACACACCTGCTATTTATGGTTCATATGCAGTCCTGTGCAAAAGGCCCTAAAAACTAAGAGTTTTTTTAATCAAGAGCCAATTAAACTGCCTTGTTTAATAAACCTTCTCCTACATGTGTGCTGCATTGTGCAGAGTAACTGTACAAAAACTATACAAAAAATAGAGCCCTGTAAGAACTCTGAGGACCGTGTGACTAATGTACTAGTACTGACCTGAGGGCATTTTTTACTTGAAGAATCTTAAATTCTAGCTAAAAGCTAACTATAAAATTTACCTTTTTAAAAAAAAAAAAAAAAAAAAAGATATGTCTTGTCTAACTACTGTTGAACATTTTGAAATAGTCATCATAAATGTTATTCTGGGTTGAAATAGATAATCCCTTAAATTTTGAAAAAGAATTCTCTTTGTTTTCAAGTAAATGTCAAATTATACAAAATGGAATATGAAAATGTTCAACATTTGACATTTTATGCTTTATTGCATTACTCACCTAACCTTCATGAAAATCAAACAGGTTTTATTTGAGGTTTGATATTTCAGTTGGCCAATTGAAGCTTCAACATCTGTCCACTACCATATTACCTAAGATATCATGGTTATCATTAAGACACACAGGACAGACAGACTGAGGTGCATCGTCATCTAACAGCTTCATGAGAATACCTTGTTGAACTGAGGGAACTGGCGTCTGAAGTCTCTCTCCTCCTGCTCGTCCTCAGTCAGACCTGAGCCATGTAGCTGGCTGCGACTCCGATACAAGCTGGCCTCCATTTGCTCTCGCTCCCTTTTTTGTCTCTCTTGCTCATCCCACTCGTTCACCAGAGCCTGAGGGGCATCAGGACAGAGTCAGTGCAGAAACAGCACGCTTTTCATATTTTAACATTTCTGAATGGAAAACAATTATTTAGTCTCTATAATATTCGCTATAGCTGCATTTCACACAATGTAGCTAGAATGTGATCAAAGCTCTGACCTTGCAGATGTGTCTGAAGAGGTTGTGTGCCTCTTGGCTGAACTCCCCTGTGGACAATGTGTGGCACTGCACATACAGAAGAGCATTAAGAAGCAGAGTGGAGGACCGAGGGACCACATGTTCAGAGTCCTGCTGGGGCAGAAGCTTCACCAAGCTGCGCAGAACTTCCATACAAGTCCTGGAGCACAGAAAGTCGGCCCTGGCCAGGTAGGACGGTAGGCTGGAGGACAGTGAGGGGAAGGCCAGCAGGCAGGCCACCAGCTTAGCCAGACCTGGTACAGAAGTGAGAGAGGCGGCCACCTGGGAGGCCACCAGCCTCATGCCGTGTCGGAGCTGGAGGATGCCAGTCCTCACCGGTCCGACCACATCGGGGTACAGGGGGTAGTCCTCCAGCAGTCTCTGGCAGAAGCGCTGCTGGGAGTTTTGCCACACAGCCTCCTCTTTCAGCAGTGCCTGGACTGATGACCTGGATTTGGAGGAGGAGGAGGAGGAGCCATGTAGGGCCTTCAGCAGGTGAGACAGCAGGTCCTCCACAGCTGACGTCTGGCCGATACTGCAGCGGTAGTGCTGAAGCTCCTGGAAGAGTCGACCGTACTGGGGTTCATGGGGGCGACAGGCCTGTTTCCTGGAGAGTTCAGCTATCTGCTCCTTCACCTGCTGCATGCGGATCCACAGATACCTACAAGCACAAGTCAGGTACCAGAACAGAGTCATGTGTTTAATTCTTACACACATTTTTTAATGTATTAGTCTTATAAGACTTTCTCTTTTTCCAATTAGCTTTTTCACATAGGCGTAATTTTTAAAATTAAAATATGGTAAACACATCTTTGTACAGCGATCTCAAGTATTAATGAGCCAACATCTACACAGACATAGCTGCAATGACACAACAAAGCATTGTATCAGTTACATTGTGACTGATTAATACCTTGGACATTTTTTAAAAATGCTTCTGCTTTTTGGTAAATTTGGTAATAATTTGCGTTTGTGTAATTATTTCTGTAAATTGATGTCTTGCATTCAAATGAGCAGATTGGTCAGGAATAATTATGTCTGTCATGCTACAGAAATTGCATTTGGTACTTGGTGTCGCAGAGATGGGCATTCAGGAATTAAATCATTGTAATTCATTTCTGGCCGTTTGGAGGCTTGTGTCTGTGTCTGTCAGTGCAAGTGATAACAACTATATATTTCCCATAGTTAGCTCTTTAGAGAAGAATTTCAGTAATTTCTGAGTTGCACACAGCCAGATGTTTGTGGCTGAAACATTAAACACTGAGTGTTCAGTATCCGGCTCTGACCTGATTCGAGGGTGCTGGAAGCCATCAGTGGTGCTGCTCTCCTCAAGCTCTGCTCCGGTCATCAGCTGAGATGAAAGACTCCGTCCTCTCCACTCCTCCTGCAGCAGAGCCAGCTGTAACAGACACAGAGCAACACTGTTTTTAAACTCCTAGCAGTTACACTTTAATTTCCTACATTCCATCCAATTATATCATATATAGATTTTTTTTTTTTTGGCAGAAGGATTTTAACAGCTGACCTCCTGCTGAGCATAGTTGAGTTTGTAGGCCCTCTTCACAGCTGGGTCAAAGATGGTCTGTGGTGTCCACACTTTGATCTGCAACAGGCCCATGTTGACCCAGAACACTCCGGAGCGAGCCAGCGGGATGGAGCCTTGGACTTTGCTTTGAACATATTGCTGTAGGCAGGTGATGCAGGCTTCCACCAGACCATCGGGGAGCAGGTTTGGAGGCAGGAAGTCTCTGAAGACTGTCTGGATCTCCTGAGCTGCTATAAGAGGGTCGGGGTCCTCCACCAGGCTCTCGCAGCTCTCCATGTAGCCCTCCTGCAGGCTGGGAGGCAGCAAGTCGGCCATGCTTTGAAGCTGCCGACGTAGGACAGCACCTTGGAGCCTGAAGTCTGTACCCCTGATGAGACATATGGTGATTAGAGAAGCCAGAAAAGAAAAGTCCAAGAGGAACATTTTATGTTTTAGTATACCTGAATTCAGCAAATGCAGGAATGGCCATATTGTCCCACAACACAGCAGAAACATCTTGCAGCTGCCGGATTCTCTCTTTCCACTCTCCAAGGGAGACATGGGAGAGGGAGAGAAGGGCCACTCCAGACGGCTCCCATCGACCACCAGTCTCACTGCTGCTGAGGACTCCCAGCAAGCAATGTGACCACACCGCTTTACTCAGCAAGGCTGGACCCTGAAAACACATTACTTACAGTTTGTAACCTTCATTAAACCAGCGGAAAATCAGTGGCTCTGGAATTTTTATCAGCCAGTACCATGTTATCTGCTCCATGGTGCAGTTTTGGCCTTGGCTCAGTGTCAGGATTCAGTGGGTCTAATTTCAGCCAGCGATCTGGTTCTGAGGTCACGCTGCAGGTCCACAGAGCAGCCAAGGCCTCTGACAGCAGCTCACACCACACCAACGGCAGCTCTTCAGCCGGCTGGAGAGAAGATCAAACAAAAACAATGCTCTTTATGTATGTGGTTTTCGTTAACTGTTTATTTTCGCTTTTTTGGAATTTTTCCATTCACTTTACCTTTTATCCTGAAATATATGTAAAGTTTTCATCACTTTCTAATTTTAAGGCTAGAACAAGGCACTCAAATCTGACATTGGATCTGACACTTTGACTTCAGTTTCACTAACTGACAACGTTATATTAGTTCTTTCAAAAATATATTTTGTCTTGTTTTTAAAACCTGACTAAAATATCCTTCCAGACTTGTTTAATGCACATCTGAGATTTTTTCCACAAAATTGTCAAATCAATTGTCTCATTAAAAGTTGTTAAAGAGATATCTGTGAATGTTCATTAAAAAAGTTTAACTGCTAGACTCAAGATGTGTCCTACTTTACTGAAAGGTCATTCTTATTAATTTGTCTTTGTAACCTGTAAGCTCCACACTGAACCATGACAGACTATTAGATCGAGTGGTTTAAGATGAGCACAGAGAAACTTGCCATAATATTTCAAATGATCAATATAACAGCAAACTGTTCTACTAACCCTGTCACTGCTGAGCAGGAACCAAAGCGGCTGAAGCTGGCTGACATTCATTGGTGTGGACTGGAGGCAGTAGCGAAGATGTCTGGACAGTTCCCGACGCAAGCAGTCCTCAGCCTCCTGATCACTGCAGATGAGCATTAAGAGTTCACTAAACAGTCCATCAAAAACATCAAGAACAGATGCTTTATGTTTTATGTGAGAAGGAAACCAAGTTTTACCCAGGAGAAAGAGCCAGGTGCAGCAGGTCTGTGCTGAGTCGCAACTGGTTAAGTACAGCCAGTTCCTCCATCAGGGGCCAGAGCTGGGCCCTGCGGCTGAGCTGCTGCAGCACCTCTTTGGCCAGGGGGAGTCCTTCTGCTGATTCATCCCCCTCAGACATGGAACAGACCTCCAGGAGTCCTTTGGCATTCATGCTACACTGCTGCTGCTCCACACTCAACACTAATCTCTCCAACACCCCTAATAGGAAGATATAGTACAGTATGACTATTATATTCTCCACAAACTTATTTGTCATTCCCCTGATCTCTTTTGCCAATATCCTGTTTCTCCTCACTGCAAATGCAAATTAAAGTCTTAGAAAAATGTGAAAAAATATATCTTGTTTCAACACAGTTATTATGAATCTCACACTGAGCAGCATCAATATTCTTATCACATTTCATGGTAAAATTCCAGTCAAGATATGGGCCAAACAATCAACCCACAGCACTAACCAGGTCTCAGACAGCCACACACAAACTCACCAGACTTCTTTGGATCCAGCTGGTTGTTTGCTAGCAGAACAAGACCCCAGGCTTCGAGGAGACTCTCTTTGATGTCCAGTCCCATACCAGCACCCTGCAGTTGTACCAGCTTCTGCCTCCAAGGGCCTGTGGTGTTGTCCAGCTTCAGATCGCTCACGTCCAGGGCTTTACTCAGGAGCCTGAGCCGAGACGCGCATTCAGCCACTGACTCCAACTGATGAGGAAGACAGACATTGTTTAATCACAGATTTGTTGTGAGTGACAGATGTTACTTAAACTGGCTTAACTAGTAAAATAGAGTTGGGTGATGTGTCTCCAGACCTTGAAAGGAAGAGCTTTCCCCAGGGTTTTCTGAATGCCCTTAAGAGCTGTGGCCACAGACACTGGGGTGGACAGAACAGTCTGGATAGCTGTTGAGACTGCCTGCAGCTCCTGGTGACCTCTATAGTACAACACAATAATCACAAGGGTTAGGGAGTTATTTTTTAGCACGAAAGAAAGCACTCAGACAATTATAACAGATGGTACACATGAAATACAAAAATATAATATACAGTAGCAACCTTGTAGCCATTAAACAGCAAATGTAAATACATAAAAAATCAATTGCTTTATCAAAATGGAAGATGTCAGGTTATACAGCGCAAGAAGTGCTTACTCAAATGTGGCGTCAGCATCTCCAAGCAATAGCTGAGGTAGCCGGAGGATAAGATGCTTTTGTACCCACTGCCAATGCAAAGACAGTACCGAGATGCCCTGAGAGTCAGCCGGTAGCGTGCTGCACACATCCCAGAAACGATCGAGCCACTGCAGCAGCTGCAGGATCTAAACACACAAAGACATAAGGAGAAAAGGACCACAAGTGAGAAAACCATTCTTCCAAAATAGTAGTACCAGTAGAAGCAATAGTGATAATAGTAGCAATAGCTGTAGCAGAAGGAGCAGTACAAGCTGCAGCTTGAACTAGGATTAGCATCTATAGCTGTAGACAAAGGAAAAGAACATAGTGGATGTACAGCAAAAAGATACGGTGAAAAATCTTGCTGACCTCAAACATGATGTGGTCTGAGATGTATGGCTGTCCGCTCTGCACAGCCTGCAGGGTGAAGGAGTCCCACAGGTCAAAGAAGGTCCGTAGGTGCATCAGCACTGGGTGTGGCAGGTGACCGATATCCACAGTCCCTGTAAGAGGAGGATGCTTTTATTTTGGACTGGGATTCTAACTCAATCAGGATGCCAGATCAAATTCACACTAGTACATGTAAGTTATGTTTGTATCAGCTCCAATTACCTTTACTGAAGGCTGTTGCTATTCTCAGAGCACAGTTCTGAGCAGACAGGTTGATGGCACAGGTGCAGATAACTGACCTTTCTTCTCTGTCCATCATCAGAACAATCCTACCACCCAAACCAATCATTAGCACTCAACACATTAGTAAAGCAGGTTTATGTGTATAGATCATAGCAAACTAAGATTATGTCCCCCTACCTGTTAGCAACTGCATTCAGAGCCTCCAGAAACTCCATGTATCTTTCCTCATCCTCAAAGCTGCATTTATTGGCTAAAATATCCAGGTATTGCTTGTTCCAGCGCATATCCACCAGAATCCTGTATTCATCTGGCAAAAAAAGACTTATTAGGATGTAGCAACTGATAAAAACAGACAGGTATTTTGAAGTTAATTTTTGTAATACAATGCGAAAATCACACAAGGTTTACCTATGCTGTGAGGCTGGAGCAACTCTGCTAGTGACTTGCCCTTAGCAGCAAGTTTGCTGCCAAACACAGCCTTCAGAGCTCTGTTTCCTGCCTCCACCTGGACCAGGGCTGAATCTGAAAGAGTTAAGAATACATTTTTTTAGGCTCATAAGTACTTAATAATGTAGGACAAGACAAAGAAAAAAATCATATTTAAATTTATACAGCGTAGTGCCATTAATATAAGAACTGCAATAGCCGAATGCAAATCATGTCCCTTAATTTTTGACTAGAAAGTTATTATCTTGTTTTGGAGTAAAAGAACCTCAGTATTTCAAATATTTTGACCAACCAACCTGGGACATATTTGTAGCTCCTTCCCAGGTGTGAGAGCCAGCTACTGCGGAGGATCCAGTCTCCATGAGAAGCTCGCTCTGTGAGCAGTCTCACTGCTGTGGGGATCAGCCTCAGAGCATCTCCTTCCTCCAGATCCACCACTCCTCCAGAGAACACCAGACCTTCATGAACACCACCGTTCTGCAAGGTCCTCTGCAGGTCATTCAGACTTAGAGGACGATTCCTGCACAAACACAACTGGTGTAAATACTTCTTCAAGTATGAAACTTTTCATTTTTCCATATTTGCATTGGGTACGATGTTCCAAGATAAAATCCCATGCATATGGATGTACTGTGCTGTATGCACATGTGAGTGTGTTGTTACCACTCTTACCGTTTGCCCTGGAGGCTGAGGGTGTTCAGGCAAAATGAGAGGACCTGTCCATCTCGGAGGACGGCAGAGAAGCAGGAATCCTCCGTGGAGAGGAGAGCAGAGGGGAAACCGTCAGGCCAGACTCCAGCACACAGCAGGCCACTGCCCCAGTCCTCTGTATCCAGGATTGCTAAGTGCTGCTCAATCACCTGTTGGGCTTGCTAGAGTGAAAAAATTACAGTTATGGTCATTCATTCTCTGAGGAGTATAAACATGTTGGAAAAGTCAAAATCTGAAGGAATTTCCTGTCAGTCTGGTAGGTTTTTGCAAAACCTTATCACAAATAAAAGTACTGCTTAATGGAATTTCTTATCTAATAATTGAATAAGCTTTGAACTTTAAGAATCAAATATATATATTAATAGTTAGGAATGGTAGAGGAGAAAAATAAGTAAAATAAACCTACCGAAAGGACACAAAAATCAGACAATAAATAAAATCAGAGAGTACCACAACTAAGGAGTACAGACTGAAATTGCCACATCTCCCATTGTATTGTGGCCCATACTGGATTCCATTGTGGCTTAGAACAGGACTAGGAACAGATGATTGGCCAAATAAAAGAATCTCTTATCTAGATTGGTAAATGTTTTCTGCCATCCAGCTTTTAAATTACATTACATATGGATTTTGGTTACATTAGTGATGTTACCTTTTTAGGGCAGCATAGAGGTATTCTCTGTAAAAAGTGACTTAGTGGCAGCATGTATATATGAAAAACAAAACTGATTCTAAAATGGAGCATTTAAAAACAGTACAGGTGAGAGAGGTAGATATGAAAGAGGCCCTCTATTGACAAATGACAGTGAGGCAAGAAAAATAGTACAGAGCAGCAGGTGTTGTTACCTTCTGGCTGGCGGTGGTGCGTTGGCAGAATGAGTAGGCCTCTCCACAGGCATGCTGTAGGGCGCTGGGCAAATCTACACCTCTCTGCAGCTGGCAGGACAGCAGGGTGGCAGCATGGAGGAGGGAGGCCACTGATGAGGCAGGGGAATCTGAAAGACCAGAGGACAGTTTCTCATAAAAACTGCAGACTGACTGAAAGCATATTATGCTTGTGTGACATTGTCAGTGCTTACCCCAGATGGCAGATTTGATGCCTTTATGTATTTCAATCAGTAGATCACATACACAGTCTCCAGTCACCCCCGCAGTATGAAGCAGAGTCTTTAAGTCCAGTGTGTCCCAGCAGACACCCTCATGTTCACCTGGGATGTAAACCTCTACCCCTCTGTTCCTCATAGCTCTGGAGAGCTCCCCATGTACAGGGTCCATGGTCAGGAACAACCTGTAAAGCCAGTCACATCATCTTATCATGAACTTCCACAGTGACTTCAACAATTACTGAATAAGCTCTGGTTTTGCAAACTACCTGAAGTTAGGATGTGGGGTGATTTTGGGGGTCTTCCCATCTATGACACCACGTTCGTTTATGGTGAGTACTCCCCCAGGTTCCAGTAAAGCATTGAGGCGATCCAGGACAGAAGCACTAAGGATATATCACATAACCAGTGCAACTGGTTAAACTTTTTCGTTTGGATGTTTTTTCATGCTTGGCTTTAGTCATCTAAGGCTCTTATCACTTCTCATTTCAAAATGCTAGTCTATGCTAAGAAAAACATGCTGCCATTACCTCCAAATGAAGTATAAAAAGCTCTTAAAACAAAACAATCCAGACTCACAGAAATGCATTCAACACATTTCTCACCTGCAGAAGTTAACATTGTCCATGAGCAGCCAGTCACCAGCCTGCAGTGCCTGAACCAGCATACCGTCCAGCCACTCGAAACCTCCATTTGTCCAGCCATCTTCCAGCTGAGCCAGGCGCTCCTTCAGCAGTGTGAAGTCCATCTGAAGCTTAGACATGTCTGGCAGACAAACAAAGCAAAATATAGCACATTAAATGCCATCTTACACTTAATAAACAAACATTGCAAAATTAGGAAAAACATTTTAGAAGAGTTTTGTTTATGTCATTCAGTATTAAGTTGCCTATTAGAACTTGGCTGTTACCTGTGAACACCTTTAGCTTGGTGTTGAGTTTCTGCAGCAGGAGGATGATGACCTCCAGCTTGTTTAATGCCTCTGAGTTGATGGTGCCCCCAGTCCTTTGCAGTCCCTCCTCCTTCAACCAGTGGCAGAACAGGCCCCACGTCTGCAGCAGGAACTCTGTGTCCTGGATACCAACATCTAGCGACATCAGTCCACGCCTTATTACCATGGCAACTATGTAGTCCACGCTTTCCAACACTTGCTGCCATGGTCGCATGATATCCACCTAGAATGATGAAAAGAGGGAAATATTTCAGTGTTATGTGGTCTGCTGTTTTCTGACAAATGACACTTAGAAATTAGACATGTGAGTTGAGTTCTTGTTTACCTGTTCAAAGCCTCCCAGCAGCTCTGTGGTGTCCATGGCGCTGTTCATGGCCATGACCCTGAGGCGATGTCCTGTCAGCAGAGCCAGCAGTCTCACTAGGCTTGTCTTTGCACTTGCTGTGGGGCCGACCAGTATGGTCATCCAACCCATCTCCACACACTTCATCAGGGACTCCAGGGGCCGCAAGGACTGGTGGGTGATGGACAGTGGTGGGTCCAGGGCCACAGGAGCTCCACCACTGCGATGCAGTACAGAGAAGCCCACCTACAATAGAAAACCATGGGAAAAGTGTTAACTTGTTCATAAGACTGAAAAGCATTTTCTCCTGAAAATCAGGATGAGGTTTTACTGTTCTGACAAACCTGCAGGTTGAGTGGAGTGATGTGAAACTCTCTGGATCCAGAGTAAGGCTCAAAGTCCTCCCCAAACACCTTCCTGAACACAGACAGCACCTGTGTGGGATAGGAGGAGGTTCACAGACTGGACTGCGTCTTTAATTGTATTTTAATAAACCCGTATTAACACAAAATCAATGGAGGACCCTACATTTCACTTTCACTGACAATACGTAGCATAAAACAGTAATGTAAAGACATTACATTTTAATCCATCTACATAAAGAGAGACATTATGGTTATTTTTTTCAAATTGTGCACAGGTAATATATACACATAGCATGACACTCCTTGAGGAAAATGCTCCCAGTTAACAGATATCAAAGCATCAAAAGTTGGTGAAGCATTCCTATTGAAGCCTGCTATTCACGCTAAAAATACAACAACTCAGCTTTCTGTCTGAGGGCTGAGCTATGGTTTTTCTAAACTAAACACAGTTCTTAGTTTATTAACCTAGTTAAAAGTACAGCAGTCTAACACAAAGTTGGTGAAAATGTGTACCTGAGCTTTATCAGCCTCCATTCTCATTCTGTCAGCATACACCAAGGAGACATGCTGTCCTGGGTTGAAAAATCCTGGCGACTGGTCAGCCTGCATCAGCTGACACCATCGGAACATGTCACGGAGGTTGAACTCCCAGGGACTTCCTTTCTGACCCCAGCGTCTCTCCACACACACCTCCTGCACAAGCTGTAGGGAAACAGAAAATATGTTTATAGTGATACACTGCCTGGTGCTGGACTTGCCAGCAAGTTGGTACAACAGAGTCAGTCACTTCTTTAGCATGTATATATAATAACCCCAACAAGCTGGAGTAAAGGAAGAAAAACCTACCTTGTTGCTGAACTCCACCATTTTAGCGACAATTTCCTTGTCAATGCTGGGGAAAATAGAATCTCCTATGAACTCCATGTCTTTGCTGGTGAGTTGGTCCACAAAAACCTGGAAATACAGAGGTACATCAGATTTCATGAATAGGGAAAAAACAACCAGTACAAATCACATTCTAATTACTTCAATCAGTAAGATTCAGGATTTTTCTTTCTTTCTTCTCTTTTCAGATATTCACAGAGGGTGACAATAGCAATGCCACATGTGAGATACAATAAGCTTTTGTAAACAAGTGAAAAACAATCTGCATGCACTTAAAAAGCCTCTAGTTGTGCTCAAAAACTGACAATGTTTGAATAACACTGTGAATAAATGATATCAATGGTCCGGTTAGGCAAAAACATTTTTTTCTACAGATTTTTTCTGTATGTTCACAAATGTTCGTGTGGTATATTTTTCCACAGGTTTGTAATTAGATGAACAACCGCATGCTTTTCTTTAGCTCAGCTCAGAAACACTAAATTTTATTGACACTTAGCTAAACTCATCAAATTCCTAAAGATATTCTAGTTTTCTCTAACTTCTCGATCTTAACATCGAAACAAACTCAGATAAAGCACGTAAAAGCCATCTGGACTGTTTCTCACCTGAGTGAATCTGTTAAGGAAGGATTTGGGCAGTCCCTTACGCCCGCCACCTTGAGTGAAGGGATTCTGGCAGCCGAAGATTTTGGTCTTCTCATGTTGAACCTGGAAGCTCATGCCCAGTTCAGGAATGTAGATCTCAGCTCGGTGATCAAAGCAGGCATTCAGACCCTCCAACACCGACTGAGATGCCAGGTTCAGCTGTCAACAAGAGAACATGGCATTTCAAACTCTACATCAGCATAATCAGATTATACTTGTTTGACACAAGTTTCCTCCAAGCCATAAAATTAGTGTACAAAACTGGAATAAACGTCTAAACAGTGGCTCTTACCTCGTCCAGGACAACCCAGTGGCCTGCCTTCAAAGCAGCCAAAAGGGGGCCATCACGCCACGCAAACTCTCCTCCCTTTCCTCCCTCCACCGGGAGATCTGTCCCAAACAAGTCAGTAACATCCTGCCAGAGAGTGCAAAATCCTCAGCATCACAGCCTTGTACCATTTGAATTTTGTTTCAGAGCACAATGGAGGGTTTACGAACAATTTACCGTTTGCTCTGATAGGTTGATTCTGACCAGATGGTTTCCAGAAGCTTTAGCCAGCGCTGCTACCAGGCTGGTCTTACCCACACCAGGTGACCCCTCTAGCAGCACGGGCCTCTGCAGCTTCAGTGCACGCAGAAGTCGCTGGGCATTCACTGCGGTGGTGCCTGCTGCGATGGCGTAGTCTGACAGGTTACGACTTTCAGTCTGAGGTCCTGGACAGACATTTGTTTCAGGGAACAAAAAGTGAAACTCAACTATAGAAAAACATCGGTAGAAAAGTGTGTAATAATCAAGGTTTGTTTTTTCACATAGACTCTTTGACTTTGGATGTATAATACAGTTTTGCTATATGTAGTTATTGGTGGGATATAGGGCTGAAAAGGTTGAGGCTAATCCAAGAATACCACAAAACTTTGAATTATAAAGGAACAGTTAAAGCAGGTAAACTGGTTTGCAAGCAGCCATCATATCTGTCAGTACACTTGGGAGAGCACAGGTATATGCAAGTGCTCATAGTGGATCAGTGCAACTAATGTGGCGCTGTGTTGTAGTGTTACTTGCAAAATCTGGAGCTCATACTACATTTACTCCTCAAATTTTATGTAATTTAGAGAAAATATTGTTATTATGAATAAAAAATAAAGTGACAGCGCTGCCAAAATTGGTGACATTTGAACAATGTAATCCTAAGATAATAGGGAAAAGCTTGTATAATAGAATTACATCGTCAAGTTTTGGCAGCATACAATGTAATTTGGATAACTAGTAGAAATACAAATAAGGGAATGTACAGAAAACAAAAGTACAAAATCTTTAACAAATGTCAGACAATCATATTGCATAGAAAGTTGGGTTTTTTTTTACAATTTCGTCTCGATGTATCAAAAAGGCAAAGACTTGTAAAAACACTGTATAGGCCAGGGTAAACATACACTAGTAGATATATGTCTTTATGTGAAATGTGTATATATGTAGAACTTAAAGTTGGAAGTGAGTTATGAACAAGAATATGACAAGCAGATGATATATGATATAGTCCACATCCTGCAAAAACAGATTCATGAAAGTTCATACCTAAAGCAATGTAGAAGGGGTCGATGCCGAAGAAGTCCTCGCCCCACTGGGGTTCCCGCGGCAGGCTGCTGTCATAGACTCTCAGTGCATCCAGCATCTCCTGATCCAGTTTGGTCATTTTACTCAGTCTCTGTTGCAAAAAGCCCAGGCACAGACGACGTGCCAAGAGAGCGCTGTCTGCAGAAGATGCTGTGGTTCCTGCAAGAAAGAAAACAGAGACCCAAAGCTCATTTTAACACCTCCTCTGAGTGACAAACTCTCAGCAGAATTTAAAAAACAGCCAGTTGCTCACCTGAGCCAATGCCGTCTATGTAGACCAGACATGCAGCATGGATGAAGGCAGTGACAGTGTCCAGTCTGAGGTCCCACTCTGCTTCTTCTTCATCTTCCAGGGCTCCCATCGTCATGAAGCCGTCCTCGTCCCGCTCGCACACAGCGTTAAGGAAGTTAACCCATGAAAGGATGTCTCTGACGCTCAGGATGCAGCGCCGGCCGAAGTCCTGCCGGATCAGCCACTCGATGAAGTCCAGCATTAGCTCTGCCACATCACCACCTGTGTTTGATTGAAAGAGGTGTTTCCCAAAAACAAAAATGGGTTAAGTATGTTGTGTATTTTTACAGAGATCTGCATTGTTAGAATGTGATCAACAAAACTAAATTAGGTGCAGAAGCAAGTTTTTATTTCAATATGATGAGAGCAATCTTAAGTGCTGCATGCCTCTTAGATATTATGCTTTACTGCTATGCTTAAACTTAACTCTGTTTCAGCTGACCTTGCCTGACATGAACTCTCAGTGTGCAGTTAATGAGATGACAGCTGTGAATGTTGTAATGTGACAGTTAAATGCTTGTTTTTATCATTGTGCAGTTTCACTTTGATCCACTTGGTGGCAGTAAAACAAGCTGTAAACATAGCACCAACATTTAGCTACTTCTAAACTCAATATTCACTCCTCTTTAAGTTCTGCTTTGGTCTCCATCACCTCTTGAGAATAATATCTGGCTCTTTAGCAGCTAAACATGACACTGTGTTCTCCAGCTAGTCTACTGCATCTGTTTGTGGGTATTTTGCTGATGAGGAAGCACAGTACAGCGAAAGGTCGGAACTGGAATCAATATAATGTGGAGAGCCGTGAAACCAAAACAGTAAAGTTGCAGGTGATGAAAGTAAAGACAATAAACTAAAAGATGCTATACACTAACACTAACTGTATAAAAACAGTCACAGCAAGTCTGCTTCACAGTTTATTACAATGTCATCAGAGCATAAAGTGACTGTACCATCAAGTGAGAGGCCTGAGCGCAGGTTGTGTTGGATGATCTGAACCAGGTCACTGCGGCTGTTGCTCTGAGGACACCAGATCTCAGTGAAGCGGTTCCTGAGGGCAGGAGAGAGCTGTCCACAAATAGATGAGCACAAATGTCAGACTCAGCCATCATATACCAGTAGTTCTGACTGGGTATTTTCAAACCACATTCACAAATAGATTTTAGCACGCTAAATCATAGCAACAAACATCTTAAATTTAGTATGATTAACTTCTGACATGGTCTCTTTAAATGAGGAAGCAGGTCGGACTTCAGTGTCTTATAAGTGCCGTAGCAGTTTTACTGTTCTGCTGTTGCAACTATCTTTATGCCATGATCCACTGACAACAAAGCGGAAACATTCTTGTTTCACTTACCTCTTTCTTGCCAAAGTCTCCTCCAGGGTTCATGGTGGCAACCAGACGGAAACCTGTAGCTGCTCTGATGAGCTCCACATCGTCGTTGTCCCCGCTGCCCTTCTCTGCCAGCACCAGGGACTTCTCTGTCTCCAGAACACTGACAGCAAACACAAAACAGTGTCAGTGGTAAGCTTTCTTAGTCTGTAAACCACAGGCGTGTGATTGCATATAAGACAATATGTCATTATAAAGATGGATTTTGCTGCTGATAATGCATCTGTGCATAAAATGCAACATGTGTGATATTACATTTTTAGTCGAACAACAGTGCACGTTGTGGCACTGCACACTTATGCCTCCTAAAAGCCTTCAGTGACGAAAAAGTCCCCTGTGTACTAACAGCTTTTAAAAGCTCAGTAGAATGGTGTTTTGTGGCATGAAATGCTGCCAAAGTGGGATCATAATGTTTCAGTGATATCGTGTAACAGTAGTTTGTAGTAGGAAATGGAACTTGGCTTTTAAAACAACTGCTAGGTGTAAATGCCCAAAATTACAAAGTATAATTACTCTATATGTAAGGTAAGGATATACTAATTCTGTTGCACGTAATGCATTTTAAACTACAGAACAGGGCAATTTGCTTGAGCCACTAAAATATGTTTGGGAATTAAAATGGTATCCTATCCAACAGCTATACAGTATCAGGGGAGATGTGTGGTGGCACTGACAGTTCAGTGTTTTCAAACCGAAAAACATACCATAGTGTCTAGCTTTGTTTTACAATTGGTAGGTTTTTTTCCATAACTAATACCAAAGTAGAGAAGAGTGTAAAACATTTTTTTCTAGGGTTTAGCCCCTAATATGTAAACTATGCATGTAAAATTACACCTTAAATGACACTACAGGGTCTGCAATGTTCAGTCTTGTTAGGTTACTTTTGTAATGCCACCACAGAGACAAAGCATATGTGTGTGTGTGTGTGTATGTGTATGTGTGTGCGCACATCTGTGCGTGTGTCTGTACCTGTTGAGTCTCTCCAGCACTGAGTCATCTGCCAGTGAGATCTCATCCATGAGGAACACTCCTCCCTCCTTCATGGCCAACACCAAGGGCCCATCATGCCACTGAAACAGCCTGCTGTCCTCACCATCAGTCTACACAGCAAGAACAGGAGAGCTTAGAACAATAACTACTGTCAAGCTTTTTTCACAAAAGCTCCGCGGTATAGACCTTTTCTTTTTTACTGACTGTTACTAGTCTTGATTATTGACAGACGTGTAATTGTTGAGAAATTCATCTTCAAACATCAGCCTCTTGGGAATCTAAAGATATATTATTTGGACTCCATAAATACCTTGTAAATCAGATAGTTTATCATCATTAAACAATACTTGAAGCTCATTTTTTGTGTCATTTCAAAAATGAGTTCTTCCAAAAATACGTTTATCTAAAGTTATCTGTTGCTGCAGCTACATCTCTCCATTAGAAAGCTGCTTTCTTAGCCATGCCTGTGTGCAGCTGGGTTTCTAAAACAGCTTCTTTCTTTAATAGACAACTAAGTGCCCTGAGGCAACGGAAACCCAATGAGTAAAAGCTTAAATATGTTACAGCTGGAAAAATAATAACTATAAATTGAGTCAATGGTTCCAAATTAAGGCTGTTGTAGAGCAGAAATGTGATTATCATCAGTGTATTATATTAGATTAGAGTGAGAACAAGACCATGGAAGTGAACTGAACTCCAGATGAAAACAACTTCCGCCTCTGTGGAGGCTGCAGGTTCAGCTTGGAAAGACCAATAATAATAAAAATAGTCCACAACTTCAACAAGTGGACTGTTTTTCCCTCTATCCTTTGAACATCATTATTTGCTCCAGCACGGACTCACTGGTACCTGGTGTGTGTGTCTGACGGGTCGCAGGCCTCCCAGGAAGTCGGATGTCTCCATGTGCAGGTGACAGTTGACTGCAAAGAACTTCTGTCCAGCCAAAGCAGCAAACAGCTGGCAGATGGTAGTCTTTCCACATCTGGTGAGGGGACAGGAAAAAGAGCATAGCATAATTAGCACAACTGCACATGCTTATCTTTGAACAAGTAAAAAGAAAAAAACAACAACAAGACATTTATGTGATGGACAATTCTATAAAACATGTAAACATGTTACCCTGTGTCTCCTACGAGCAGGACAGATTCGCCAAATCGCAGCGCCCGACCCACCAACACAGCCAGCCTCCTCATGCCGTGTGTCCACACAACATGACGGAACTCCTCTGGTACTCCAGCAATGCTGTCGATGAAGGGACCTGCCAATCACAGATCAAGTCAACTTAGTACTGGTTACTTCAGACAAACTTCATGGCTCAGTTTTCTGGTCTGGAGCAGTAAAATTCCTGTCACGGTTTCCCAAAGCTTTAGGCAACATGTTGAAATGACTTGTTTTGTGTCACAAACAGTCGAAAAAGTTATCATCACATAAAAGCAGCAACTGAGAAGCTGGAATAAGATCACTTTGGGCTTTTCTGCTTGAAAAATGACTTGAATAATTCATCAGTTATCACTTAGTTGCCAATTAGTTTTTAGTTCAACAGCTAATTGATTAAATGGTTTAAAGTTTTTGCTGTAAAACACACTTTATATGTCAAATCTAGTTACATGTACAGTAAAATCTTAAAAACAGACAACTACAGACTAAAGTATCTATAGAAATATGGAATTCCATAGGTAGTTTTGTACTGGTGTTCGAAATACTAACTACAGGCTTTAAACATCACATTGAGAAAAATAATTGCTTTGTGTGAAAACAATATATACCAGTAGTAAATAACAGAAAACAAGACTCATTTGGCACAAAGTTTTCTTTTCAAATGACATTCTTTTACCAGACAATGGGCAAATATTGTATGTCTGAAATGGTTCCAGTCTGAAACTCTTTCATAGCATCGTAACCTACAACTTACATTATTTTAAAATGGTTATATTTTAAAACGTTTATTCTAAAGCCATCCAAAACATTTTCAATAAAATGTTACAGTTGATACACAATAAGGTCCAAAAGTCCCAGACTGCATCAATAATCTGTAATATTTTCATTTAAATGTGGGAAAACAGGACTCCCACTGAAACTTGGTTCATATGGACTTTTTCTACTCATCAGTGGCTTGTTTAAGTAAATTAAAGATAAATTTGTCATGAAAAAGTGTATAATTGAAACAAATGAAAAGTATCTTCATTACGGGTCACTACAGAGTGAGTTAAAGGGAGGTCAGTGTGTCGTGCTGGATTGAACAATTGTCATGTTCTACTCACTGAACTGGCTGGTGACCTGCTTCTGAGAGAACAGGTTTTCTGGGTTCACTGTCCTCTTGAAATGTTTCTCCAGGATGGACAGGATGGTGGCCTCTTCCTCTGGCTTCCTCACTCGTCCTGCCAGCAACATGTACCCTGACGGAGAAGTTCTTTTTTAGGGTTTTAATGGAACACAGGTGGTAGCTAGAGATTTAACAGAATGTCTTAAGAGCCTCACCATCATCTGCTAAATGCTGCAGCCAGTCCTGAGACGCCTCTGTCTGCTGCTCCAGCCTGTAGCGGTCAGCCCAGCGAAACAGATCTCTGAGGGTGATGAAGCCATGCTTCCCCGCAAACACAGAGGAACCTCTGCGTAAAGACTAAATGGAAGGACAAACACATGCACATATGACACTGGCGATCAGAATCACTCAGAACAGGTACATAATGTAAAGAGATACGCAGTTTATCAAGTTACCTGAAGATCCTGCATGACTTTAACCAGCTTGGTGCAGTAGGATGGAGGCAGGCTGCACCTCTGATGGAGGATGGTCTCCAGCTCTCCACTGGGAAGCTCATCAAAGTGTAGCTCCACAAAGCGGTTCCTAAAAGCCCTGGAAAGCACCTGAAAGAAGTAGGAAAAAGATGAGTTAGTAAAGACGCACAATGTAGCACAATCCAATGCAACAGTCTCACAATAAATACTACCTTTATTAGTGTTATCATATTTAGCTTGTTCAGTAATTTGTCTAAGATGTGTTGATTGAGTATTGATTACTGAGAAGTCTGGAGTTTGTGATGTTGTTAAACTGCTGCAGCACCAAAACCTTACAGATGTCTATCATGTACTCCTGTACAAGCATGAGACCACCCAGGAAGCCAATGGCAAACTGCTGCAGGAGAGGAACTAAGCACTGGAGGACAAGGAGGACCTCCTGCTAGAGAGAGCTGTTCTCCTCAACAGCAAGGACAAACTCAACATCATGGTTCGCATGCTCATGGCTGAAAAGGAGCAGATGGATGAGCTGAACTGTCGCTACAGGGACAAGCTTCAGTTGTGGAGCGAACAGCTCAAGAGCAGACGCCTGAATGACAGTAAGGTGGAAGCTGAGCAATGCCAAGTCCAGCCAGATGAAGGCAGGGGAGGTCCTTCATCTCCAGTGACGGGTCTCTCTGCGTTTACCCTCTCTATCTTGACGTTACGGTTTTTTATATTTTTTTGCTTGTTTTGTTTTTTATGAGAAAGGTGAGAGGGTTGTCAAAATCTCAATCTAACCAACTTAAACCAACATGCTGAATGCCCTGAATGTGAAGTTAAATAGCATACCTTTCTGCCACCGTAGAGTCCAGGGGGATTCTGGGTAGCAAACAGCATGAATCTGGGGTGAGCCTTGATAACTTCTTGAGTCTCGGCCACAAACAGCTCCCTGTTGTCATCCAGCAGCCTGTTAAGAGCCTCTAGGACGTCAGTGGGGGCGAGATTTAGCTCATCCAGGATGATCCAGTAGCCTTTTCTCATGGCGTCGATTAAAACGCCTTGAGCCGATGAACAAAAAAGCCACACATTAGACTTGGTAGAGCCAGAGCTCAACAAGAGGGATCTACTGGGGAAACTGAGGATTATTTACAGTAATTTTTTTTTTCATTCCTTAAAAATCTGGATACCTGATGATAACCACAGAAAAGACATTTATTTAAGAAAACATTTAGTTTAAATGCAATTAAGGCTAATATTCTGTACTTTGCCCACCCTTTGTCCAAGACTTATGTCCTAACACACTTAAATATCATGTCTGACTCTATTCACTGTCTCACTGACTTAGCCAGACTAATATTAATATTGTGACATGTGGGATTTTAGCTTCATTATACATCTTTACAACACTTTCTTTAGGATATCATAGCATATTTTTCTATTTTTCTGCACAGAATATTTGGATGGTGTAGGTTTTTTTGTTTATGAGATTGGGATGGAATACTCTTAATCCTGCTTTAGTTTTATTTACATCATATCTCACCAGGATACACATGTTTGAGATATAATGGCCTAATAAATGAACCTCATTTATCCGTGTAACTTTTCTTTAGAAACAGGTTACCGCTCATACCCTCTTTAAACATCAGCTTGCCCATGTCGTCCGATGAGTAGCAGCCGATGTACTCCTGGATGTCAGTGTGCTCGTGGTTATTGATTCTCACACACTGGTTCCCGGTGGCTGTAGCCAGCCAGCGGATCAGGCTGGTCTTCCCCACAGATGTCTCTCCCTGGATCAGCACTGGGTGAGTTCTGCCAGACCCAAACATGAGAGAGAATGATGACAGAAGGGCAGACTATGGATCTGTCATCAGCTCAGTGTAGAGTGACGCTGTAACCTGAGTGTACCAAATTAACCTAATTGAGTGGTTATTGAGTGATGAGGAGGGATTGCTGAGTCATACAGCAGCCAGTGCTGACAATAATGAAACCAGAGTATTTGTATGTTTATACAACACAAATGGCAGGTGGCAGAATTTAATTTAACAACAAAACATTTGAATAAGCCTTGAAGGTAATCATTTTTTTTTATATGGACAAGTTCCCTCCCCTTTGTAGTAGACTTTTAATGTGAAGAATTTGCAGTAGTAGTTTGAAATGGAAAGAATATTAGTTTTGTTTTCCACTTCACAAACTTTACTCTCACCAAACAGCTGACACAGACAGCTGCTATCTGTTGAACACAGCGGAACATTTAGCAGCTGAAGTGCAGGTGAATACTGAACTTATAAGAATCAGGTGAACAGAAACTTAACTCGATGTAAACCTTAACATTTTAACATCGTATCAACTTCATGAACTGATAATCTGAAGTGGTAAATTATCACTTAGTTTTAGTTTATTTAGTGAGTTTAAACTGAAAACTCACTAAATTTTAACAGTCTTTCCTTTTAAAACAGTGTCCTGTGTACAAAGCCACATCCAGTTTGACGTGGAAGAACTTGACTGGTCTGCACAATGTCCTGTACTCGACCCCATCCAAAACCTGAATCTGAGCCAGACTTTATCACAGAACTAAAATTTCTATCAATATCCATTTATGTGTTCACCCAGGGAATTCAGTCCAGCCACAGTTTTTCCCTGATGCACTCTGATGCATTACTTCCTAAAGGACCCAAATTAGCTATGTCAACACGAACGTCTGGACATTTATAGATGAAGCCATCGATTTGGCGGCAAATTGTGTGCAGGAGGTCAAACTGGCTGACTGTCATCCTACCCTGCAGACACCACTCTGGCGAGGTCACGAAGGTTGAGCTTGACTGATGCAGTGAGGATGTAACTGGGGTCCAGAGCCGGTTCCAGTTCCCCCTGGGACACCCAGTAGCCCTCCATCTCCACACAGGACCGACTTGAGGGTGCTGGGATGGGCTACACGAAACATAGTAAGAGGTGTTTTATTATTTATGTGCATAGAAAAGACAACATGGAAAAGTTTTTATCTGAAAGTTCATAGTAGTGAACTGCTGCTGATTATCAAATAATTTTACCCAGTGCTTCAGCTAACATACAAACATAAGGAGAACACCTTCTGGCTGTGTCAGGCTGTGTCTCCAGCCACAGGTGTCGCAATAGTAGAGGCATGAAAAAAATTCAAAAAACTGTCAACATATCCAATTTTATAGCTCAGTTTATTTTACATATTATCTAACTTGAGATTAGATATGTTATGATATGATGCTATGAACCTAAAATTGAACTGAGTAAAAACCCTTGATCTTTTTTTGTATCAGTTTGTAACATTGATCCTAACAAAGTAGCATTTATCAAGGAAAACATCATACATGTGTAAATGAGTAAATATACCTATATATACCCACAAATAATAGTAATATTCACAAGTGGCTCACTGATTCTGCTCTTACAATAAAAGGTGGAGTCTAAAATAACAGTACAAACAAATTATAAGCTGGTTTCTATGAAAAGAGAATGTAAAAAACACTGAAAATACCTGTACTCCATAGTTCACCTTAAATTTAGTATAATGTGTATCTCCCTTCCACTAATTCCATCAAACTAACACTAGAGTTTTCTTTTACCCACTAATCTGCTACTCTGAGTTGTATTTTCTTTTTTTTTTAAAAAAATACTATTTATATTTAGTATTTATTTCAAATACTTATACTTATTCAAATACAACTTCACAATTTCTTTTGTGGTCAGGTTTAAGCTTCAATTAAGTAGACTCATGGTAGCTTTATAGCAACTTAAATAAGAGGTAAATAAAAATAATATTTGTGTTTAAAGAAAACTCGAAGAAGCAGAGTGGTGACCTGACGTATTTGTAACGATAGAACATTTATCAAGACAACATGTAAACACAAAGGAAGTTTTGAGTTTACATTAACAGCAAATTAAAACAGAGCAGACGTGTTGGGATTGAAAAAACCTTTCAAATACTCTCTACAGGAGAGGTAACTATTTTGAGATTTTAAATAACTTTTATTGACTTTAAAGTTAAAGTTGCTTAAATGCAACATGTCTAACCATCCATTGACATCCAGCAATAAGCAAAGTAGAATGTACTATAAAACATGGCACGCACTTTACAATGGAAGCAACTCTGAGAACGTCTTACTTGTTTGAGACACTTAGTGTTTCCCATCAGGATGTGCTGACACACCAGCTTCTGGACCAGGGGGTGGGAGCTTCGGTCCAGCTGGGTGAGGAAGCTCAGGCAGAAACCCTGCAAACAGGACGTAGGTGATGGGAATCAAAACTAAACTCGTCGTCTCAACATGACTAGTGATAAATGAGCTGGATTTCAGCAGACTGCGCCTTTAAACAGATTACTTATCCCCGGTCTCCTACCTCGTAGAGTGAGCGCTGCACATTGTTGCAGGGGTTTGTTGCTACATATTTCAGAGCCCTGCACAGAGTTCGCAGGCTGTAGTGGGGTCTGTGGCCGGTCCCATCCACCAGATGGGAGTTGGCCTCCTTTCGTACTGCCAGGTAAAAACTGCACACAAACGCATTCACACAGGAACATTAAGGAGGAATTCAGGAACCCATATTCTGAATTATTCTGTAGTATTCTAATGCTGGATTCTGAAAAAATAAAACTGAGCAGTCATAAAGAGTGATGGGCACTAGTGAAAATTGGTTTGAACAGTTTATGTAACATTGAGCATTATCCCTCAGTCCCCAGTAGTGCAACAGTCAACAGAAATTCTGTGAAAACCATGTTTAGTGTTTTGAATAGAAATTTGAAGTTGTAATCATAAAGCATCCTCAGGCAAAAAGTGACTCCTAAGTGGCTGCTTAACCCTTCAGTTTTTGGTCTGTCACTAAGTCTAATTTGTTGCTGCATCTCGTATCAAACAATAGATGATGATCAATTTTAAAGGCCTGTTTTAATTGGCAGTCATTTAATGAGGATTTAGTCTGTTTGCCAATGAAACAAAACAACCCAAAAATACAGGAGGTGATGGTTTGCACTCAGCTACATGGACCAAAACCTAAACATGCTCCTAAAATCCTACTTTGTCTATTTATTGAGAGGGAAATCACAAACTAAATATTTTTATCCATCTATAACTCTATGCATATACTTCCTCACTTCCCATTAATCAAAACTATTCCTCACATTTACTGGCATAGACCAGTCACCTGTCAGCCAATCCTTCTGAGCACAGAGTTCTTTGTTCCTTACGAAAATCGTCTCTCAGATTTGTGAAAAGCTTTGAGTAACCTCCTAGGAAGGAACTTTAAGTGCTGTTTAATTTTTCCTTCCATTTAGGGATGCACAAGTTTAATAAATTAAAAATTGATTAAACACTTGTTGAACCCCCACTGCAAAAAAACATGCAAAACAGATCCTTTTTTCAATTCCAAGTAGTGCCACTTCAAAAGCTGCACAAAAAAATAGATTCTTCTCAGTATGTCTGCAAAATAAGATGCATGGAGCCACAGTTTCTTTCAGTGCTCTCTAAAATAGTAGTTATAAACATTTTACCTACTACAATGTCATGTAAATGCTAACCTTATGATGCCACTGATCACGTTCCTGTGTGGATTCAAGCACTTGAGGTAGTCTAAAACCAGGATCCTCAGGTCTCCTTCATTCTCCAGTTCCTCCACATACAGCTCAGTAAATCTGGAAGATGCACACAAACACACACACATGTACAGATTTACACTTGAAACATGTTTCATTTCAAATATGTTTAACTCACTGTGACAGAAACAGTTATGGAAATCACTGCTCCATGAGACTTTTTTTTTAATTTTAGAATTTAATACAGTCTGGGTGTGTCTAATGAAGAGAGAAATGTAGCATCAGTGATATATTAAACTGTTAACATCTTACCATTCCTGTACAATTAGCCTGAAACTGCTCTCCAAGGCATACTCAAAATAAATTTAAAGCTGTTTTCGAGTCATTTGGAATCAGACTACCATTAGTGAAAACAGCATTGAGGAATAAATGTTTGAAACCACTGAGTTAGAAAGTTTTTGGTTTTGCTTGAAAGTTGTTTTGTTGCAAACGGATACCTGATGATGGCTATAATTAGGACCTACTAGCTTGAAAAAACAATGACACCACAGCATAAGGCCTTACCTATTCTAGGTTCTAATTTAATACCAGTACATCAGAAAATAAAGAAAATATTTTACCCATGTCTTGGTGTTTTCCAGAAAAGTACATTTGAAGGCTCCAAAGGACCCTTTGGTAATCATTGGTCACATATAACAGGAAAATAATTCTACAAGTCTTGAAGGTTTAGTCATAATTTTGGCTCAAGTAAAAGGTGACACTTGGGAATGTAAATTATAAAGTGCAAAATTTCAGTCGACCTCTACATACTTCGAGGGTATGTAACTACAAAAAATACTCATAGTAAGATTGTAAAATTTTGCATGGCTTCATTAAATATAGCAAAGTTATTGTACTAAGCAAATTCTGAGAGGATCAGGTGGGAGGCACCGACTGATTTTGAAAACCTCTATTGGGTCAAGTGAGAAGTCAACAAAAAGATCAGTCTACAGGCGGCATTTTGAAATCTGGTTATCAGAGACGTTTAGATGGAAACTAGAGTCATGAGGAAGAATAAATGTGAAGTTTACGCACATCTGCTTGAAATTTTGAAATGATGCAAGAGCACATATAATATAGACATAATATTGTGCATTGGATCGTCTGGACCTTTGCCAATGCCAAGAAATTTTTTTCTGGATGCTATAAATGAGTGAATTACTATTACTAAGTGTTGTAATTATTTGTACTTGCTGCTGGGATTTTGTCTTGAAATGGTTTGCATTGACTGAATCACAAAAATCTTACGTTGCATAAGTACCCACTTAATCACTGTGTATAACTATAAGAAGTTTATAACATAGCAAAGCTGGGTACCAAACAGTCCGACAGCCTGTCCTGTTAAGGAGTTACTGAGTATATGTCAATACTGCAAACGAAAATAAAATAACAGATCAATCTAGCATAAGGCTCAAGAGATAAAACACTCGTTTGCCTTCACCTCTGCATATTCTCACCTGTTCCTGAGGCCCAGCGGCAGGTTCCTTTTCCCCACATCAGTAGCTGGATTCATGCAGGCAAAGAGACGGAAGTCTGGGTGACGAACCAGGGGCTCTGTAATTACACAGCAGCGTTAGAAACATTACTAGGATGCTAATAAACACTACAAAATGGTGAAAAATATTTAATGATTCATATTTCATATTTCGAGAATGACAATTGGGCATCATATATATCTTCTGCTGCTTGTGTGTGTTTTAGATCATATCTACAGAGTGTGAAACAGACTGCCACTACAATTGTTTAAGACAATAAAAAGTACAGAGCATTATAAATTCTACGGGTTCAGTCATTTTTAGCCTTGGCTACATTTTGTGAATGCTCAGTGTATTCAATAAAGGATATGAAAGGATCTGATAAGCAGACAAGGCACTGGTTTCACATTCAGGATTTTTTTTTTAGAAATCACACCAAACCCTGTGGTTAACAGCAGTTCTCACCAGTGTCTCCACGATCCAGCAGCACCAGAGATCCAGCGCTGCCTTCCAGAAGTCCACTAAGACACTCCAGAGTCTCTGCTGCTGCCAGGTTGATCTCATCCAGTAGGATCCACTGGCCCTTCTTCACTGCCTGAGCTAATGTTCCCTACAGAGGAAAACACACAGGTCAGAGCTGCTACACACAGATGCATGAATGTCTATGTATATTGTTTAAGGTAGTTACCTCCACAAAGGCAAAGACCATAGCTGTCTCACAGGCTCTAATTTGCTGCTGGGTTTGATTCAGTTTTAAAGCCAGCGCCTCCCACTGCTCCTGCAGTAATGCAGCTGCACATACACAAGACAAAATATCAGTCTGTAATTGCATACAGCAACCAGAAATGTAACAGTTAGCACTGTCCATCTTTATGGATCATTACCGTTGGATTTCTCTTGCAGCTCCTTTGCCAGAGCAGACTTGCAGACGTGGTCCATAAGCTTAAGCAGATCCTGCCAGCGCTTCCCCCTGAAGCAGGTCTGAACATGACCCAGGAAGGTCAGGTTCTGCTTCCTCGAGTATGTCTGGGAAAAGAGGTCCTCAAAGGCCTCCCGCAGAGGAAGCAGGATCTGTTTGTGGTCTACTGGCTTGTACCTGGAAAATATGATGGTTTCAAATATGAGATACGTCACCAAAATAAAACCTCTGCCTTCCACCAGCATGACACAGATCTACTCTGCCCTCTTTTTATAATTATTCTGCAGTTGTGTAAATGCTGAAGTTAAGAGATGCATAATCTGCCTCTCCCCCCAACCCCCATCCCCCAAAAGATTAATGCACATCTTTTTAAATAGGATTATTATTAAGTTATGCACATTTCAAGTTGTTTACATTTAATGTTTAATCTTGCACATTTTCATGCAAATAGTTTGCACATTTGTGTGAATTGTAAACATTTCTATTACTTTTATAATACCTTACATTTGCTTAACTTGCTGTTTATTTGACCTGTAACACTTGTTTCTTATTTGTCTTGTAACTCCTACTGCTCATTGATTTATTGACTTCCCTGCTCTTTTAATCTGCCATCCTTCTTTAAAGATGTTCTACCAAAACATCACACCAACTTAATCGTATGTGAAAACCTACTCGGCAAAAAACACAACTTCTGATTAGCATTGCCTACTAAGTAAGTAAGTTCAAATTTTCTTTCCCCAGTTGACAGGGAGCAATACAAGATATAACTCACAAGACTCCATCACTAGGATTCACCGCACCTCAGAGCTCCAATGAATAAATAATGATTTAGTATTGAGACTGATTTGCATTGTAAGCCTTGTAATGTTCACGTTATTCAGGCACAGGTTGTGTTTTACTCACCCTCCGAGCAGGTCGGCAGTGTCACTCTGCTGGTTCATGTTCACAACCCGCAGCCTGTGTCCTGGATTGAACACACAACAGAGAATTTTTGAATTGGGAGCAGAGACAAACTACTTGTAGCCATATATGGAGTAATCTGAGGCACAAGGACACTTCAGCATTTGGACACAGGGAGCTGAGGAATGAAATCATAATCAGCCCACAGCTGAGCTTCTCTGTGTGTCCTTGTATGAAACTGAGCTCACCTGTTACTCTGGCCAGGTGTTGTACAGTGGAAGTCTTTCCAGTTCCTGTCTCCCCCACCAGGAGAACGGGCTCCCCCTTCGCCACACACACTGCCAGCTGTTCCAGTAGCACAGCAGAGGGCCGTGTGGCAGCAAATGTCTGGTTGTCCCTGTTTATGACAAAGAAAAACACATTTAGTGATTACATAGTTTGGGCAACTTTGCGTCTTGCTGGAAGGTTTTACCATCTTTAACCACTCTGCTGACCCAAAATTAGGCAACTGTGTTTTAAACCCATTCAAACTGAGTGCAAAGATTTTTGTTTTGACCTTAATATGTAGGTGAAAATTACTATAAAATTACTCAGTTTGTGGTCAAATGGTTTTTATGGCAGGCAAGGTGAGTCACATTCTGGTCAGCACTCAATTTTGTTAATGCTTTCTGCCTTAATACATCAGTGCAGGTCTGTGGATTACTTAGAATTACTGAGAAACTATTTGACTGGAAGAGTGCTGTCAAGTGGGTGGAAGCAACAATCTTGTAGTCCAAAATCTAGGCAAATAAAATCTAACAAGACCATGTACATGAACTACACCATCAGAGGTAAAAAAGAAAAACAGGTTGTTTTGTAATTTGGCTGAATATATAAATGAGGAAAAGATAATATGTCCATTATACCCTAACATTACTGTCAAATCTTTTACCACTGTGCAATGATAAATACAGCTTTCTTCTTGTTAGCGTGCTAAAAATTTGACACCCATTCATGGTGTCTTTGGAAAGTGATCAATGTGAATATTTGGACACATCCTGATGGCTGTTCCATTAGATGGCTTTGTTTGCGATAATGTCATTTAAAATCAATTAAATGTTTATTCCATTTACCAGCAGGGGGTCTGTGTGGATCTATCAGTAGGTAAATGTGGAATGTAAACAGAGGTGAAAAGGGTGGATGGGCAGGATGTCCCACTTACAAAGTCAGCTGCACTGCTTCGGTCTGCTTTCGAACCAGAGTCACTCTGCCCACCGAGGCCTCCAGCTCAGTCAGCGTGATGCCAGGCTGATACATCTGGCAGAAGTGCTGGGCCTGGAGACAAACAGGTACCAGAAATTAAATCCCAGCAAGGTTTTCTTTTGCATAAAATGTAAAAAAAAACAACAACAAAAAAAACATGGAACTGTTGCTTCAAATACCTTCTCTTTGGAAATGTTCAGTTTGGTTCCAATGATTTCGGCCATTCGCAGTCGACTTTCAGGACGAGATAGCATAGCTGTGAAGCAGTCAAGAGCCTGACGAGGAGGACAAGAAAGACATGACACCACTGTCTACTTTCTACCAGTAGTTAGAGGCAAATTTAGAAGTGGGCAATCCAGTTATATATTACTGAACAGTACAAAGAAAACACAATGAAATGCTACTGAGGAAGATCTTCCAAGACAGAGTGTGGTAACATACGAGTAAAACTAATAAAGTTTTTAATATTTTTAGGTTGGATGGAAAGCTTAATAGTTTCACCCAAATGACATAAACAATGCCACACAGTGCCTGAAAACTGCAAATTCTGGTTTTGGATAATCTTCTGCCAGTAAAATATGTTCTAATTCTGTTCTAAGAATGCTTTAATAATATTATTTGTGGAGTTACCTTACTTTTAATGACTTTAGTTGCGTAGCTAGCTGTCTTCCTTTACAAAAGCAAAAGTTTGCTGTAGATTTGCAGCACATTGAGCGTATGTACTGACTACTCCATTTTAGTCACCACAAATTTAAAAAGCTGTTTTCAGAGCAGTTAATAACCTCTCTGTCTTCGGTACAATAGGTCGTATGTAGCAATTGTGTTTTTTGCATGACAGCAATTTATTTACTTTACTTGCTTTTCAAGAAATCAATCACACTAACCTCTTGGAAGACATGTTGTGCTGTTGCTGATGAGGAGCTGTCAAAGTTGACACTGATCCTCTCACACCATTTCAGTAAGTCCCTGTGGAGTCATAATAAAGAAACAAAGAGAAAAAGAAAAGCGTTATCAATGTGAGTATGGTTATTATGAGTTTAGGAGGTCTGTGAAAGACAGTATGCCCATCCCGGATCATGACGATGTGGCATAGGGAGACACACTTTTGAATGAACTTGTTATTCATGTGTTACATATTTTTGTTGATCAGAAAACATTAAATGCAATCTGCAACAAAGTTCTGCATGTGGGTACACACAGGGAACAGAGAGCTGAATTAAATGAACATTTAATGATTTCAGAAGTCAAAGTTGGTGTCATCAATAGCTTTGCTGACAGTGACAAATAGCGACCAATGGAAGAATAATTAAACACGACTAAGCATGCCTGTGAATTTAAAGTAAATGTGTTCTGTTCAATACCATGAACCCTCATGACCTAGGCTAGCACATATGGACATCACTGGTCGACCTATAACGTTAATTACATTGATCCGTGAAACGCATATGTACTATTGAAGTGCAGAGCATGGAAACTATAGACATGCTGATTTACAGCTGAATTTTCAGCCATGTAACATCAATGAGAGACAATGAAAACATCTGGAGAATCCAAACAACACAGAGGCTTATGAGTAATGCCTCTAAGTGAGCAGGTGTTTGTAAAGGTGTTAGCTAATGAGAACGCATTGTTGTGACCTGGAGAATCTGTGATTCCAGCCTATTGTTCAGAGAACAGTACGATCAATAATCTATCGAACACAGCAGCAGCTAGTGGAAAGCTAATTAAAGTCGTGAAGGCTGAGCTGCAGACTGGCTGGTAGTTTTCACTTTGACAGATTTAAGACCAAGTGGGCTCAAGCTTTGTATGCTTGCACCCGCTGATGATGGCATGAAGTGTTGCTGTTTGGGCATTATGGGGTAAACAATCCAGACATAATGTATGTAGCACTATATTACGTGGCACATGGTCATATCGCTGAAGGGTGAGGATGTGGATACGACTGAAACTTGTCAATTTGCTAGAAAAATAATTTAAAAACAGCAATTTAAAAAGTGGTCAAAATAATCTTAAGATTTTTTTTCCTCTTCTGTTTAAAAACCTTTTTAGTCCTTTCTCAAAAGTCCAAAAGTGACTGTGAACATGACATTGATGATTCAAGAAGAGCAGACCCAAAGAGCAGTGGGTTGAAAAACAACCAAATGTTAAGGTTCTGTACTCTTCCAATAGAAATTAGATTTTATGGCTCTGGGTGAGGAAGTCATCTCCGTAGTAACAGTGAAAGCAAAGGGGGGTAGTTTGTTTAAAAGGTGCTCTTACAAGTTGTGACATACATGTTTGTGGCATTGCTAAAAAATAATTTTATGTAGAGATCACAACCTGTGTGGTAGAAGGATGTAAACTCTTACAATCATGTTTCTTTGATAGTTCAGAAATGCATTAGATTAACGCCTGCTTGTGTTGGCCGACGCAGTTTCCATGTTGGTTTGTGTTAACATGATATCAAGCTGAATGAATAAAATCAAGTGAAATGCTAATTCAGTCTAATCAGGTGACCAAAAATAACTTGTGTTTATCAGGGTTACACTGGGATTTGTAATGAGGGGGAGGAGGCCTTTGTTCCATAAGGCTGGGGGAGGTGAATATAGATGGATGGTTTTCATTGAGGCTGTTTCTTTAGTAAAAAGCACTATAGTTGAAGTGAAATATGACATTGGGTTATGTGGATGTTGACTCTCCAGAGTAAATAATATAGTTTCCGAAAAAAAAAACATCTAATTGAATTTTCTAAATCTCTGTTTTCTTAAATGCTGTATCACTAAAATTCCATTCACATCCACTGAAATTTTAAAATTCAGTCAGATCTCCCAAAGTCAATCTAACTATGTAATAACCAGACCCCACCTGGGAAAAGTGTGAAAACAGCAGGATATGAGATGTTCAGTCTTATCCAGGAGTAACAATCTCAAGATAGAAGATCTTTGTGTGTAAAATTTAATAAAAATACTAAAGGAAGCAGAGAAAATGGCAAGCTGGGCCTCACCTTAGTGACAGAGCTCTCCCCTCCAGCGGTGTGCTTTTGTCCTCAGACTTGTGCTGCTGGCTGTCGTCGGGGGTTTGGAGGCTGCTTGTGTCCCCGTCAGAGTGCCTCTCCCCAGTCAGCTGGCAGTAGATGTCCAGTAGACGGTCTGACACCACTGTGAGACTGGGATACCTGCTGATGAGCACCTACACACAGATGGACAGGGTCAGCTGGGATTACAGGGCCTAAAAAGTTATTCATCCCTCTTGAAAGTTTTCCCCTTTATTACTTCTCAGCAAATTGAATTTGGCTTTTTTGACAAGATTTTGAAAATAAAAAAGACTATCATGTCCAAGTAAAATCAGATTTCTACAAAGTAACATCACTTAATTAAAAGCATACAGCTTAAAATAGGTGATTGTACTCACATGTATTTACCCCAAAAACATAATATGATTAGAATGACCATTTTGAATACTGACCACAAATATTGCTGACATCATTTAGAAAATGTATTACTGATGCCCCCCATTTTAGACCTCTTAACTTGTAATTATGACTTCAAAGCTCATAATTTGGACTTATTAACTCATAATCAATTGTGAGCAAATGAAAAGGTGGTGATCAAAAAATCAGTATTTGAGCAGACAGAGGCCATGTGGTGTTGTTGGATTTAATTTTCATCCTCCTTGTTTTGTGAATATACTAAATATAAGCAAATAAGCAAATAAGCAATTTACCCGGGGGATCAATAAAGTATTTCTGATTCGGATAAATATTACTTTTTTCCTACAATCTTCGAAATTGTTATTTTAAATGTTGTGTGAGCAGGATGTTAAGTGTTAGGTTTGTGTGAGCAGAAAGTAAATTGCTGCATGATTCAGTGGCTTTCAGTGTGGGCTACAAGTATCCTTTGCACAATTATAGACATTACAGAAAATTCTCCACACTTACCTTCTTCAGCTCCTCTCGCGTCATGTTGCCCATTTGCAGTTTGGTCCAGTACTTGTCCAGCAGTGCTGCATGGGAGTTCTGTGGTTTGTGCCAGCTACCACCACTGTAGTACATCCTGAAAGACACAGACATGGCTTACTGTTCCTTGTTTCTCACTCCTGACAGCTGACAAGGCAATATTCATTCTGAAGTTCTCTGTCTGTGTATACAATCGAGTGTATGTACATTCTGAGTTGGATTCATCAAAGCCTTTCAACAGTAACTTGTTGGGAATCACCTGTTTCACTGGCATCTGTTCATGAGCAGCTGGGCACTCATGAGATTTGGCAATCTGCATAATTGATGCCTCCAGACTATTAAGTTAAGTTCCATGTTAAGCTTCATTTATGGGCTGCTTCCATTCACAAATCTCACACAAGACCAAAATAAAAGGATGATTGCCTGGAGGTGGTTGTATTTTTGACAGGTCTATAGTGTTAGGCCAGTCATTATTTTGATCTTACATTAGTCTACTGCACATTTGACATTTCCAAAAAAAGAGTACTTGCTTTTTTACCAAATAAGTTAGGAATATTCAAATTATCGTTGAAATAAAAAAGCTATTGCATGAGTCCTCTCATTACTGTGCATGCGATGAATTGCAACATCCTGTGCAGATTTTCACATAACAGAATTGCACTGAACAAAAAAAGCACATCATCCTTCATTTTTCTGCTGTTCTCTGAATACAGCTTAACTAAGCCACTCTTCCATAGTAACAATCAGTGACAGTAGCTGACCAGCATCACCCAATGACAAAGCAAAGAAACAAGTGGTTTATAAATTGTGGTTTGTTAAAAAAAGTTGACGCACAAGAGTTTCAGAGAGTGAAGAAACCTGTACGTGCTCTGAGGTTTTTCTTAGAAAAGTCCAACTTAAATGAAGCTCAACCTAAGCCATGTTTTGTAGTTTGAAAAAAGAAACTACTTATTTACCTAAAATTCATTTTAAATTAGTCCTGCTTTCGACAGTTCCAGACATTTCTATCTGACATCTGACCATTAGTTTAATCTAAGCCACAGTCAAAGTCTATCTTTGTGAAACTCAGGAAGCAGACAAGATGACAGAAGCCTTTAACCCTGCCTTCAGGTGTGACCATTTAAAACTAGTTTGCCTGTAAACATTGTTAGAAAAGATGCAAAATGTTATCCCATGTTATCCCACGCTAGTGATAGGGCAACTTTATCTGCGTAATATGTTAGCATAAGAAGGCACATTCAAACAGTAAAAGACAAATCCGGTTCTATTCTATTTTTGTTTTTTTAGAAACTTTATTGATCCCCTTGGGGTAATTCCTTCTCTGCATTTGACCCATCCTATTCTTAGTTAACCTTAACTATACATACTAGGAGTAGTGGGCTGCCACGGTGTAGTGCCTGGAGAGTAGTTAAGGGGTTAAGGAACTTGCTCAAGGGCCCACAGTGGTGGTGACCAGGACGAGCGGTCGCTCTTACTTTCCCACCTCAACCACTTGCCAGTCCGGGGACTCGAACTGGCGAACCACCGGTTACAAGTTTACTGACAATTCACTGTAGTGTGTCTAAATGCTGTAAACATAAAGCTGCTGCTGCACACATATGTTTAGAATGTAATTATATTTTTACCTTCTGGTTGCAAAGAACTGAAATCCAGGAGCAACCTCGATGCAATCCTCCCGTCCTGGAATCATCAGCTTTTTATTCTCCATCAAAGGCAGAAGCACCGATATCTGAAAAGAAAACGTTTAGGTTCAGTTTTGGTTTGTGATAATAACATATTTGCATTAATAACAAGTAGACTGACAATTCTGTGCAGTTATTAATGAGATTGGACTCACCACATCCAGAGGAGCATGGTCGATGTCTTCCAAGAGGATCCACTGACCTTTGGATACAGCTTGTGTCAGCGTTCCCGGCTGCCACACAAACTTCCCTGGTATGTCAGTACAACGGTACATCCCTAGCAGCATCTGGGAGACAAACAAATGGCATATGCAAATTTTCACCCTTCTATCTAGACTCCTGTGACGTTAAAGGGCCACAAAAGCAACTTAGTAGAAGACTTCTATAAAGTTGGGGGAATCTCAAGAGACAGATTACAGAAAGATTAGCAAAAATTGAAGCAAAAGAGGCTGAGATGTCCTGACTTTTAATCCTTGTGGGACCAAAATGCTGAAACCTACATTTCCCATGATGCAAGTCTGAAGCAAACTCAATTCCCCACTTCTTTCAAACCTCACAGCTCCAGTTTGCAATGCAGACTTTTATTTAACAATAATATGCCTCAAGGCTTAAGGCACTATGATATCACTTTGTGTACAGCAACAAAAGACGCTACATGGTTGTTTTCACAGGGTAAGTCGTATTCCTCATGATGAGTAAACTGGTGAAACCTCACCTTGCTGTCAGTTTGATCTCCAAGTTGGACCTTGAGGATCTCCGTAGCTTTGATATGTCCAGTGACTGCAGCCATAAACTCTACAAGGTTAGTTTTCCCGCATCCAATAGGACCCTCGAGGAGCACTGGTTTCTGGGAAGCCACAGCCAAAGCCAGTCTTCTCAGGTTACGGCAGGTTGAGTCAACCAGCACGAGATCCTTTGGGTTTATCTACAAACAGAGATGAACGTTAGGAATGACAAAGAAACAACAGCAGAGGCTTTTTTATGTGACACAGATTTACATACCTGTTCGGGCTGTCTGGGAGCTGTCCTTGGTAGAACAACGCCACAGACTGCTACAACGTTTGAGGACAGATCCTCTGATACCACTTGGCCCCTGGTAAACTTGTTTGCTTTCTCCTGGCGCCACATGACAGAGCCCTGATTGGCTAGAACCAGGGCTTTTTCTACCTCCAGCTGCTGGGTTTCTTCCAAAGCCCTAAAAAAAAGGTCATGACATACAACATAATTTCAGCATCATTTTGAAGACCTTTTACACAGCAAACAGTTTGACTTGTTGCTGCAGGAAAAGCATAGGTGAACCCAATGTTATTAACAATGGCTCAATTTCATTAAGTGTCCTACTAAGCTAGGACAGTGGGCCCGACCGTGCAATACATGGTTCCTGACACTAGCTCACCTAAATGGAATGCAATCACTAATGTTATCAACTACACCTGTGCTTTAATTGCCATGAAAAGCCTAAATTTCTATTGTGAAAAAGGCTGATTAACTACTGCTGGGGGCAGGAAAACAATAACTTTAAACAGAATGTGTGAACAATCACATGCACAATTAAATATACTGAAAATGTGATGCATTAAAGGCATTACAGACTCGGATACCTCAATAGTAGAAGTGAAATTAAAGAATATGACATAATAATGACGAAAGTAAAAGCAAATGGACATACCTAATCTTCATGTGCAGGATCTCATCACTTGTCAGCACCTTCCTCAGGAAGATGGTTTTCTGATTATCAGTCATATGGGAGACCAGTGCTAAACAGTGGGCAGTGTACCTGTTAGAGACAGTGAGGAAATATGTTGGATGTAATTTTCTGCAAAAACAAGTACAGAGCAAAACAAGGCAAATATCTTCTTTAAAAAAAATGCAGGAAATGCGTACAACAGTATTGTCATTGTTGTAACAGCTAAATAAAAGCACAAAGACACCATAGGTAAGGATAGGATTTTGGTTTACAGGGTCATTGCCACTTTTAGCACTGAACTGAGACAGAAAATCAATTTTAAAAAGGAAACAAATACAGCAAACACACTTTCAAACATCTGGCTAAAGTTTTTAAGGGCAGCTTTTATACTGAGCCATGGTTTTAGTTGCTTGGTCGAGGCAGCATTAAATACATTTGTCCCCACTACTGTGCTACACTGGCATGTTTTATGCATTGTTAATAATAAATTCGGCTTGTTAGCTTGCTAGCTAACTATGCTATTTGGCTAGCCATTTAGCAGTGTATTGCTTTGCTTTGTATTGGTGGCAAACTTGTGAGAATGAGCATTGTTAGTTGTTGGCAGACACTTTTTTAACAATAATATTGGTTAGTTTGTTAAATTAACCAGCTGTGTATCAACCTAGCATCTCTCCAAATTAGCTGTGCTAGCTTGTGCTGCATTCTTGCAAAGTTGCAAAACAAGAAGAAGGGAAAAATCTTCAGCCTTTCCCACTTGTGAACACTGCAGGCACAATATTATTTCACTCAACCTTTCAATTCAGCTGTTAAATTTACATTACACACCAATAGCACTTAACACTGTTTTCAGAAGACTATTGTTTCGGCTAAGTAGAATGATTTTCTTTGATGAAATGTCGCTAACGTTTGTGTCTTTCTGTTCTGTTACTTACAAAAGACTTCATGTAGCTGGTGTCACATTTCAGATTTCCGTGACTGTTACATGCTGCACAAGACGGTGATTTGTAATAGAAAATAATAAAAATCAAATTTACTATTTTGGTATATTTGTTCAGGAAGGTTCAAGTCCCTGCAAGCTAATTTTCAAATTTAATGGAATACAAAACCCAAAACAACACAATGTGCTTTAGATGAGCAGTGACGTCAACAACAAGAAAATGTATAATAAATTGAAGTCCAATTGCTTGTAACTTTTTCACAGTGTAGAATTAATAACAACAAACATGCAAAAAATATGGTATGTTAGTTTCCCAAATTGGAAACTTGCCTCCAGCATATACTTTGACTTGATGTGCTATTTTCATGATCTGATTCTGCATTTAAGTGATCAGATTCATGAATGACATAAAAACCAATTCGTCCTCCTCATCAGCAGCCTAAAGCACATCTTCATCGACAGAACTGTTGTCATCAGAACATCAAATATCAAAAAACCTGCTGAACTAGACCAGTAACCAGCTCCAGCTACATTATGTTAGTGTTAAAATGAGTCAAACAGACACACTTTTGTATCATTGCGTCTGGATCCAGTGACTGTTAAAGTAACACTGTACTGCCATCATTAGTTAAAACTGGAAATTACGATAGATAGGTTAGTGACCTGATTTAAACAATAGCAGATCTATACATATTTATGATAAAATAAACCTAATGGAACCAAGGTTTATATACTTTTTTTGATAAAATGTTAGAAACACACTGACATTTTGACATCAGAACATTGTTATGGAAAAGTAGTTTGGGGGAAAAACAACATGGAGTTGAGTGCTTCATTTTAAAAAACGAATACATTCTACTGGGTTGATAATAATCCAAGATATGTATTTAGAAGTAAACATAGAAATAAGCTCCACTGCATTTACCTGACCTAAACTCACAGAGACATGAAGTACTTTCTTTTGCTTTTCAACCAATGAAACCAGCTGTGATTGAGAATATGCCAACCTATGAAGCATGAAACCTCTTTAGGTATAAAAATGAACGAGGTACATACCCTCGCACCATGACATCGCTGGTGAGCAGCTGGGACACGCAGGGACTCCAGTCCCACAGCATTCGAAACTTGGCACAATCACTCTGTAGGAAACGCAGGGTGGCACCCATGAGGTCTCGCAGCTTCATCCTTTTGGGTCCATACTGGACAGCCGAGGATTCCTCACTGGTGAAGAAGAGCCTCTGAAAGACTGGGGGGGCATTGTTGAAGTACCTCGCAGCAAACCTTATGGAGAGGAGAAGGACATTAGTCAAGACATAACCTGCAGAAATGCTGGCTTTAGAGAAACAGTGTCAGACTCCTAAAACCACAAACTGCACATTGTAAGATTTGTCTCTGCATATGGGTTGCACAAATAAGACACAATGTCTTAAAAAAGACAGATTAGAAGCTATTGGTAGGGGAATTTTTGAGATCTTGCCATTCCTCTCAGTTTCTCGTCTATATGCAAAGCTAAGCTAACAGTGAATATGTATATTTCCCAAATTGTTAAACTGTTTTACTCATTTTGATGCCATGTTTTCTAGAGTCAAAAATGAGTCATGGCATCTTCGTGTTTATGTTATTCGTATTAAGTTCACGTTAAGTTCACAAGTTCATGTCACATTTTTTTAGATAAATGTATTTAGTTTGTTTAACGGAAGTAATTAAAGTTTGGAAACAGTCAGAGTTCAAAAGCAGGAACCAAATTTATTTTGCCTTAAGTGCTCAACTAAATAAATCCAACCATGTAGTCCCAACCTCAATCACAAAAAAATACATCTTTGTCAGCCTCCCAAGTTAAGAAATTAAGATTTGTATGTTGGTCAGGTGCTTACTCTCAGTTTGTTACATATTTTAGCAAGCTTGCAAAAGTCAGGAAAGCCATGACGATCTGTAAAACCTATGTGGATGTTAGACTGTAATACAAACAACTCTACAAACATGCAATAAATCACCACAAAAGTGATCAGGATTTCTTCCCTGCACCATCCATGTTTGATCTGTGTACATTTTGTGTCACAATGAACTACAGGATAGTCCCTCAGGAAGGTCTGAAGACATGCAGACTCACAGAAACGATGCGCAATAGCTTTGAAAGTCTCATGCACTTGATGATTTGTCAGTGGGACAGCCATAAGCCCGCACAAACTTAGCAAATCCTCAAAGTCTGGGACAGTGGAGATTAGAATTTGGGCCAAAGTCAGCACCTGCAGTTTTCAAGGGCAAGATTAAAGAAGAGATGAGAGTCCACTTACGCCTGTGCATCAGGACTGATGCCGAGGAGTTTGCTGAGAGCCACACACAGACGCTCATGGAGGTCATGGCTGATCCTGCCTCCAGCTTTGACCCTCTCTGCATTCCGCTCCAACAGGTCCAGAATCAGCGGGCGCAGGTGTCTTGCAATCAGTAAAGTATAATCCTTCTCCAGCAGCAGCTGAGCCAAACACTCCAGAATACACTGCCTGTCCTGCTGGCTCCATATCTGAGGAGAGGTCACATGGGCAGTGATTAGTTGACATTTAAACCATATACATCAGTACATTTACATGATATAAGTTAGCAAGCCAGCACAGTAGTATTAACCGAATAATATAGACTGGAATGATGTGATTTTTACAGTGATTACTGACACGTGAAGGGAGGATAGCTACATGCTGCACACAACACACGTTTAGAGTCACAATGTGAAAATAAATAACCACATTATTAGATCCCATGCAAGCTAAGGAGTAAATATATCTCACCTGCTTTGAGAGATACTGGCTCAGTTCGTTGTGACTTTTGTCAACATGTCTGGATATGATGCCCAGTGATGACAGGCTTAGCTCTAAATTTTCCATCGTATCATTTGTCGCTTGTGGAGGAGCAGATCGAGAGCGAAACAAACTCTGCTAACACGTCTCCTAGTTTATTACAAAGCAAACCGCGATGCTCATCACGCGTTTCTGTATATGTCCGCAGTTGCGATCACAACACACAAGCACGTTACCGTCACTAGTGTTAAAAATCCTGTCCACATGTGAGTGAAGCGCAAGTGATTCCGGGTCGCGTCCAACCCTCCCTCTCTGCGCTTCCCCTGTCACGGCGCGCAGTGATGACGCACACAGACGGCGACGTCGGTGGCACAGACCATCCTCCACCCGCAACTTTAGCCGAAGCAGACCGCCTTATCTGCTGCCTTTTCTTGCTTTATTTTTTTGTTCAATTTGTCCGTGGGAGAACTTGAAGCAGTGAAGAAGCCAGTGAGCTTCTTTACAGCGGATGTCCTTTACGGTTTGACTGCTGTTTAACGCGTAAATTTCGACAATCTGGAGGCTGCAACAGTACACCCCCTGCACTGACAGACCGCGGGAAAATGTCGTTACTTCCTGTGCAATGAAGTCTTGGCGCGACATTACATTTGTAAACAACGGGAGGACACATAGCAAGTAAGTAGGTCTCCCAGTTCTATAGTTAACCTTCTCTAATATGCGTTTCATGCATGAATGTTTAGCCTGTCTGTTGGGGTAGCATCCTTAATTTATCGACTGAACACTTTTCATCGGCATGTCGCTGGACAGGTAGCAGTTCAGTGAAACATGCAGCCAATGGTCGTCTACTTGACCCAACATTTTCCTGCAGCAAAATGTCCTGTAATGTAAAAAACAGACAGACAATCTTCGAATGAAATTATCATTGTTGCACTTCTCATTTAGGTAAGTATGAATACGTAGTAACAGCAGCATATAGAATTGACTTGCCTATGTAGACATATAGACTATGTCCTTAAAGACAGCATAAAAGTTGGTGTTAGTTGACTTTTCCCTCCTTGCTGTCTTTTTTAACACCCGTTTTAAATGCAAATTTCACTGTAAATCATCGGGGGTTGTGATAGTTTAACACCGGGCTCTGACATTAGTTTCTAACTATAGTTATGGTAATGTTAGCTTGGGTCTAAACTCAAATGTGAATTTGTAAATGACGTTTTAAAGCAAGCAAAATAAGTTTAAAAGATGAATTCAGCCAATAAAATTAACTTAATAGTATTAATTTCTCTTAGAATGTTTTAATGTTTTTCTGTCTAGCTCTGTGGTTGAGGCTTTGTTCTTTGGTGTCATTGTTTGGACATTAGTGAACATGAGGGGTCCAGCTAGACCATTGTTAGTCATCATGCTAACAGCATAGCTATTAGCACCAGTTTGTCGTCTACTAATGTTAACTTACTGACTGAAATCCAGTGTGCTAGCCTTGATTTCTCTTCTCTCATGGTATTTCTGTTTTGCATTAATGATTTAAGTTGTGACATATATAGTTGATCTGTTGAAAAGATCTCTGAGAAACTGTTTAGTGATAAGTTGAGTTGAAACTAACTAATACTTTCACTGTCAAATAATCTGTCAATTACGTTTTTGACTAATGGATAAGTCTTCCCCAAATCCAAAAGTGACAACCTCAAATATCCAGCTTTTTCCACATTCTAAAAACATTCAATTTACTGTCCTAGATAAGTAAAGAAACCATAAAATATTCAAATTTAAGAGGCTGGAATCAAATAGTTTTGACTTTTTTGTTTTAAAAAATATACTCAAACCAATGAATCAGTTATTAAAATAGTTGGTGAATGACTTAATAGGTGACAGCAAATCAAGTTATTAGTTAATTGTTGCAGCTTTAGTTGCTAAAGCTTATTAGACCTCTGTGACCACCATTTTCTCCCTCTTCCTTTCTTTCTTTCTCGTCAAACCGTGCTGCGTTTTCTTGTTAAGGCTATAACGGACAGCTGTTTTGATGATTCCAAGCCAGTTAGCATTCTCATTTTCTTGCAATTCTCTTTCATGCATTGCTGAATGGAAAATATGAAAAGGCCATTGTGTAGCCTTGTAAAAGAAAACAAACTGTAGTGTAATTATTATTTCCAAAGCTGTAAAGTGTGTAATGGCATATGTCACATTATATCTCCAGGGAGGATCGATGAGAAATAGTTCAGTGATGAAACAGCCAGACACAAATATCTATTTTTGACAAATACACTAAATCAATATACATGATTATACTGATGCAAAATCCATATGAAAATTCAATAGTGCCACAATACATTCCTGCTGGTTGATTTCCAACATTTCCAACAATAAGCTTATACAAGCAGAGATAAGAAAGGGGCTGGGAGTCAGAATATAAACTATATAGGAGAAATCTTTGACCCTTGATGAATTGAAATCACATTAGTGTGTTGTATATCATTACAGGGTTTCCCCTAGTGCTTTATAAGCCCGGCGTGCTGCCAGGCTTTCCTTACCCACCCGCCAGGCTAAGCGTCATTTGTTTATTTATTTTAAATAGTTTTTTATGCACCAAAACAGTGATACCAAAGACGGTATACAGAGCTTTTAACCGCATCTGGTGATATGGTTGAAAACGCAATGGCAATATTTAATGGTTGATATGTGAACACATGGAGGTGAGAGGTCAAGTGTATTTTCCATCATCTGAACGCCCAAAACCTCTACCTCTCTACATGCTAACAATTTTTACGTGACATGCCACGGAGAAAGGTTCAAGAAACGTTGGACACTTTCTTTTTCTGAAGTCGGAGGAGCACTAGTGGAGACGATGAGCCCGCTCGTTCACCCCCAGGCCAAGGGGCAGTGCATCCCTGGCAAGCCGACCGAGCCACAGCTCGATGATGAGGCAGAGCCAGTGCGAGTTAGCATGGATGTTAGCACATCGTCGGAGCAGCCTTCGGTAAACATCGAACTAGCTGATTTAATCCAAATTGGTTAGCTGACCCTAAATTTAGCAGATGGCACTACAAGACCGAGTATTGTAAGCCCAGACGGATTGCTTGCACTGATCCAACCTGCACCATGTGCAGCAATTTAATTGTATTTTTTGTGTTTGTTAAAACCGTATTTCAAGATTGTGCCTTTTTGTAAAACTCCACGTTTAAGTATTGTTAATACAGTTCCTGTAAACTTTTAACGTTTTTTTTTTTTTTTAAAACACAAAAACACGGTGGGTGGCCAGTGGGCTTCTCTACCACCGGGTTTAGCAAGTTTTCTGGGGGAAACCCTGCATTATAAACCCAAATTATCTGTTATGTGAACTTTAGTTGGCAAGTAGCTAGTCTTTAATGCTATTTAGTCCTGCTCTTTTATATCTAAAATAATTAATTAAATTCAAGATTTATTTTTCAGCTGCAGAATTAATTGAATATTTAAATGTGTTCTTGATTATTTGTGATCTTGCCTTGCATAATACATTTTTCTTTGACTTTGTTATCAGGTATTCCTAAATAAACTGAGCCACAGAGACATCTGAAAGGATGGAGAACATTGACATCGGTGCTGCTTCTGGTTGTAAGTATACAATTATTGTTTTTACATTGGATGTTATATTTAGATATAATTATATTTACTTAGTAGTAATCTGTGTCTTACTGGGATTTCTGGTTTGTAATAAGACTTTTGTACTGTGTAATATATACAGTGTTGATATCTTTACTAGTGTACCCAGCAGCCCTCTGGTCCAGAATCACAACATGACATTAAACTGCACATTATCTTTAAAAGCACATTCAATTTGTATCTTTTTGGGCCCAATTCCTAATGAACATTTTTCAGTTGTCATTCTTTTTAGATATTATTCTATTTGATCTGTTATCTGTATCTGTTCCATGAAGAAAGGAGTGTGGGGACAGTAGTTGGTAATAGCACTATGTAATTCATGACATATGCATATAATACGTGTGTATTATCCACAGTGTTGGTACCTGACGTCAGTGAAGACTCTGTGGATATCTACGATGGCCTGGATATTGCTCTTAGCAGCAAAAGTCCAGGTAAAAGTCCTTTTTTAAAGGGTTTCACTTTGCTACAGATTACTTCTGCTATTATGGTTGTATTCTGCTGCCCTGGAAAGTAATTTAGCACTTTGTTCAGGACTGAGACTAACTTTATAAAATGTAATTCAATCTTTTTTGGTCTATTACAGAGAAGTCACCTCGAACTGGTTCTCAACTGAGAGATTCGATGGATCTATATGAAGAAATTGTGGCAGAAGAACAACAGAGCAGAGAGTCGTCATACAATGAGGTTAGGCCCCACATGCTTCCTTCCTCTTCTTTGATCTGCTGTTGACACCTTTCATAAGACAGAAGGTCGGGCTTGGTGCACTGATCTGCATACTGTGTTTTTTGCCGGGCTCTGCAGCTTTGTTTGCAGGGTGTTTTTTTTTATCCGGGACAGCTGTGGTGTGGTGTGAATGGCATAAAAGAAATAAAATAAAACTTTCTCACAGTCTTTCCTTTTTGTGTGCCAACAGTTAAAGTCCAGATTCCAAGCAGCTCAAAACCAAATTCAAGACTTGCACAGGAGACTGGAGCAGTTGGAGTTACAGGTTTGCTAGTTTTATTTTTTATTTTTCAGCTGTTAAAGAATTGTCTATTTTTGCATAGATTTCATTTTCTGTATTGTTTCTTCTGTGAAGAATTGTTAGCTTCCACTGCTGAGTGTTTACTCTTTTGTTGGCAGATTTGTTAAATGGCTACAGATCTCTGAAATATATTTATAAAGTCAAAACAAAGTCTGATACTAAAATGGAAAATGAATAAAGAAAGAGCAGATTAAGTTCACTGCTTTCAATTTACTTAGTATTTGTAGTACATTCTACCGTAAACTTTGATACATCAGTCTCTATGGAATCTTTCTTATGTCATCGTTAACTGTATTCTGCAGCTTTAGTCATATTTCCATCACTTCCCCTCGTCCTCTCACCTAAACACCACACCTGTTCATACAGGCCATTTTCACACACATGCAGATACGTTTGAATATGTTTGTCTGTGTTGTCAAACTGGGCTAAAGTCACAGTGTTGTTGGTTTTTTTTGTTTGTTTTGTTATGAACTGATCCCAGATGAGGGAACCTCCTGGGTACTAGAGGGAAAAGGGTTCTTACATGATGAGCACTAACGTGATTTCTTGTCTCTCTCTCTCTTTATAAACAGAACACTGGCTTGAGCACGGAGAACCACAGTCTCAAAAAGAACATCTGTGCACTTTTACGAACAGCTAGACAAGAGGTGACACGAAAAGATGCTGAGATTCAAAGGCTGAATCAGTGGTACGTCTTATAAACCGTTGACACACTAGCACTGTATTATGTTTTTTACTATGACATACTGGGCTGTGGGTTAATGTAATTTATATGTACATCGTATATAAAGATGACATCATCCATTGCTTCATATTGGAGCCAGTTTGAAAGCTCAGAGTTGCCGCTTAGGGTCATCTTTTCCATTTTGAACCAAGATCTTCTCAAAAAGGACTGTGTAGTGTTGCTTTTCACACTCTGGAAACAGGAATTGGAACAAAGCAACACTAACTTACTGAAAACACAGGCCAGTCAACTCATGGGCTAACATTAGCAACTGTCACTACATTGAGCTAAAAGAGAAGGTATAATTGTCAAACTTACTGTTTGACAGTTTTTCTGTTAGAGTCTTGATAGTGTGACTACTTGGCCACAAACACAGTAGGACTGCATGTCTGGAGGAAAATCACAGCTTATTCTTCAAACAGAGGCGGGCTGGGTTCAGGAGCCAGGAATCACAGTTATTAATAAACAGCTATAGGGCAGACATTAATTGTAAGATTTCACATCTTATTATCAGAGTAATAAATCACCACCACTGCACTTCTGGAGTGCACAAATTTAGGGATTAAGACCATAACTACTCTTTGGAATATATTACTGACTAGAGAGAAGTTAATGCTTTTTGAATGGGAGTCAGTCGTAGCCATTGCACGTTATCTTTCTTCTACATTTACATAATCCTTAGTAGTTGCAACTTTAAAACATAAGATGTTCTTATATAGTTTCTACAATAAATCCTTGTGAGAACTGAGAGCAACTGAAGACAAAAGTCTGCCTCTACTGACTGGATCTGTATTAAATGATTAATAAGTTGTTCAAACTTTGGTTTCCTCAGGTCAGAGAAAGGTCGCCATCATCATCAGTCTCACCTAAATAATGTGCGGGATCCAAATTCCTCCAGTCGCACCTCCACAGTCAACTCCACAAATAGGCCACCTCCTCCACCTTCGTATAATGTGCTGCCACCTCCTCCACCATCGCATAATGTGCTGCCACCTCCTCCACCATCGCATAATCTGCTTCCACCTCCTCCTCCTCCTCCTCCTCCACCACCACCACCATCAGTCAGTCCTCCTCCTCCCCCTCTTCCATCTCGACCAACTACACCTCCTAGGGCTGACCAGCCTCCAAAGGATCCACCTCTACCCTCCAGGAAAGAAAGTGATCGTTTGACCAGATCTTCTAAAGCATCGTCTCATAGTCGTTCAAAAAGAGATTGTGAAGTACTTGACAAACAGACTGAGTCAGACAAAGTGAGGTCCAGACACAGAGAAGAAAAACATCAAAGTCAAAAGCCGTCTGAGTCAACAGATAGGAGACACCGAAGTTTTTCAGATCCCAACAAGGACTGCCAAGCCCCAGACAAAAGCAGATCTCACAGAACAGACAAAAACACTGGAAGAAGGTATGAATCCAGGTCATGTAAAAGCAAGGACAACATAAATGCTGAGGGGCACCACAGGAGTTCTGACTCAAAGGACTGGAAAAAGTCTTCTTCAAGTCAGCATACTGAGCGCTACAATGATTCCTCTAAAGAGAGGGAAAAGGATAGACAGAGGGATTATCAAAGGAAGGGGGACCGACGACGTGAAGATGAAACTAGCAGAAAGCATAAGAGGAGCAGTCAGTCAGAAACAAGCAGAGAACGAGAGAAACAGAGATCCAAAGAATCCGATAAAGGCAAAGTGGATGTCTGTGGTAAGGAAATACGAGAAAAGACTCATGAGACCCACAAAAGACCCTCTGAAGAACCAAATGTGGGTGAGAAAAGCTCTGTTCAGGAAAACAGTCCAAACAGGAAGCTGTGTTTTATGGAAACATTGAATCTAACCCTTTCACCAATTAAGAAGCCAGCGTTGCCTTTTGATGGCAGCCAGAATGACCTTCCATTAGTGGACAAGGATGTTGAAAGGACATCAGATGAGGAGAATTCACAACCTAACATTGAATACATGTGCGTCATTGATGAGGTAGACAGCAGTGAATTAGAAGGAGGGTTGGAAGATGTTGCAGAGAAATCTCCAGATAACCTTAAAGCTTCAAGTTCTGAAGAGACGCATGAGAGATTTGTTGATGTGAAAGATGTCCAGAAAAAGGACAAAAGCTTGAGTGAACCTCCAGCAGCTGATAATTCAGTCCAAACTACCTCAGCTCATAGCGAACCCCTGGATACTGCAACGAATCAGAATACTGTGCATCTCACACCACAATCTTCAGAGAGCTGTTCTCTAAAAGCAGCAGACATTTCAAAAAATTGCAAGGACAAAACCATTTTGGTCTCAGACAGCCAGGTACTTGAGTGTGAACCACTGGAGGCCACAAATGGCACAGATCCAAGTGAAATGTCTGAAAGCATTTCTGAACAGAACACAAGCAACGACCTACAAAAAACTGACCCTGGAAATACGACTGAACTGTCCATTGCTGTTGCACAACCCACTGTGCTCAATTTAAGTGTACAGCCCCCTAAAACTGTAGTGCCACAGAGCATCTCTCTGGATTCAATCACAGAAGATGCTGTTTCATCACAACCAAGGGAAACAAATGTTGATGAAGAAATCAGTGATGCAGCCAATTCCAAAAGTCAGCAAGTTTCTCCCATTGTTTCTGCTACTACCAGTTCAGTTATTAAGAAAGATGGTTGTGGTTGGCAAGATTGTCCTAAAGATACAGATACTGTATCTAGTACAATCAGCCTGGAATCAGTCCCACAAGAAGGGCTGAGTTTATCAGAGGCTATTTATGTTTTAATGCAGACTAATGAAGACGCCATTGACAGCAGCAGCATCGCAACTGAGCCCAGCTCTTCCACCGGCTGTACTGGAGTGTCCAAAGTTAGCAGCACGACGGAGGACAAGCTGCTGCCAGAAAGGTACAGTGAACTCAATTTCACACCCAAGAAGACCTTCAGTCCTGGAAAGAGGCAGGAGAAAAAAGTTGAGCCTTCAAGTTCTGTGCCTTTAATACATGATGAGGATTCTATGATGCGCACACTGAGCAATCTGAAGAGAATCCCTGATGCCATCAGCCCTCTGAGGAGCCCAGTCAGGATATCCAAGAGAAATCTTCACCATGTGCACGGGAAGCCTGGCCATGTCAAGAGCCTTCAGAAAGGTAACATTGGCCTGGTCCTGAAGTCATGTCACTTTAAATCTTTCATACATTTTTATCAGACTAGATGTGGTTGTCATGATTTTTAGACCTGTTATCTTGTGACCGAGATTTAGTTATGATCTCCAAAAGTAGTTTGTAAGGCGTGCTGCCAGACCACATAATAATGACGTTACAGACAGACTGGAAGGTGCAGTGAAAAGTTTTTTGATGTGAATATGAGGTTGGCGGTTTTGGAAATGTACAGATAAGGAGTGATAGTGAAAAATTCAAATGAGGGGGATAGATTTCCGGCACCATCCAACTGTTCACCTTACAGATTGGACATAATGTGAATCCCTCTTAATTATTATTTCTTGAGCAAACAAATTATATTTTTGTGTTACCTATATAGAAATTCACTTGGTCACACCAGCATGTACGGAAGACTGGTGTTCCAAAAATAATGAGTGATTCAAGTTGCAATTACAGGAAAATAACAGTTGTATTTAGAGATAAAAGACTAATAATGCATATTTAAGAGATACTTCTACTGTATAATTCACTATTCTTTCTCTCCCTTCTCTGCAGATTTTTTCAGTACAGCTACAGATGCCAGCTCAAAGAAACTGGATGTAAACAAAGAGAACAAGTATCCAGGTTCTCCAGCAAACTGTGACGCACCAAACCAAGTGGATAAGGTGTCTGACCTGCCTTCAAATCTCCCTGAAACAGACCTGGAGGAAGGGGAAATTTTAAGTGAAAGCGATGAGGTGGCTGCAGCTTCACCTGTTCCTGCAACCAAGAGGCCCAAGCTAGCACAGCCAGCAAGAAATAAACCAAGTCCAAAATCTGTTTTACAGAGGAAATCTGAAGAAAGGCGCGTTGTTTCAAAAGAAACCCATGCAACACCAGGTGTATCAACACGAAGTCCAAAGAGTCGTTTTAAAACAGTTTGCCCTGCAGCAAGCAAAGCTTGTTTTTCCAGCATAGAGGAAATAATGGAGACCTTCAAGTTGGTTCGCACTGAGATCCGAAAAAAGTACATGAAGCTTCATAAAACCTTTCCTAAGAAGAGCTTCTATGGGGTGATGGATAATTTCCGGGAGTCTTTTTTAGAGTTTGTGGATGGTGCTCATTTTGGTGAAATATGCAGCCAGGCAGAGGAGCTGAAGTCCATGCTGAAGAAGCTGATTGAATCTGTGTTTTGCAAAGTATCAAATAACGGCATTGTGAAGCGCATATTTGAACAGCAAGCAGCTGATCTGAAGCAAAAGTTGTGGGACTTTGTAGACGTCCAAGTGGACTACTTGTTCAGAGACATTCAAACAACACTGAAAAGCCTTTGCAAACCAGCAAGGGCTCAGGCTGAGGGCAAAAAGCTGAGTAGAGATGAGACAGAGTCTCGACAGACTTCTGAAAAGAACCCACAGTGTCAACAGAAAGAAGCACAGACTGCTCCCAACAGCCTTGATCAGACAAAGTCATGTGTTGTGGCTCCGTACAAAACAGGCCTTGGAAGCCGAGGCAAAGACATCAGAATCACAAACATGGAAAAAGACAAGAATGCTGATTCACATCCACCAGACAGCCCAAATACAAAAACTGTGGTTAAGTTTCTTCCTCCTAAAAACCTACCTTCAACTCCAGAGAAAAATAACAAATCTTTGGTGGCCGTTCAGAACGGCTCTATGCTTGACAAAACAGACTTTGAGCTTCTCACAGAACAGCAAGCTTCCAGTTTAACGTTCAACCTGGTGAGGGACTCTCAAATGGGAGAGATCTTCAAGTGTCTTCTGCAAGGATCCGACTTATTAGAAAGCAGTAGCATCACTGGAGACAACACTGCCTGGGCCCTCAGTACTCCAAGGAAGGATGGAGAAAGATACATCAGCATCACCACACCATCGAAATTTGACTCCCCTTCTAAGCTGCTTTCCCCAAGTAAATTCGATACTCCCTCCAAACTTATTGCCACGTGGTCTAGCATTTCACCTCGCAAGATGTCGTCCCCGCGACTGAAGGATCAGATTCCACTGAACCCGGCTTTTTTCGATGAAAGTTGCCTGTTAGAAGTTCCATCAGAGAACAGAGCGCTGCTACAGGCCAGCTTGGCTTCACAAAAGACATATTCGATTCTCGCTGAAGACCTGGCAGTGTCTCTCACCATTCCATCGCCTCTCAAATCCGACAGCCACCTCAGTTTCCTGCAGCCATCGACCATGAGCATGCACATCATGTCCACTCCAGACAGCGTCGTCAGCGCGCACATAAGTGAGGATGCCCTGCTGGATGGGGAGGACGCCACAGAACAGGACATTCACCTGGCCCTAGACACCGACAACTCCAGCTGTGGCTCTGGCAGCAGCACGGCCTCGGAACCACTCGCCACACCTTTCGTTTTCAAGCCTGACGTGCCCATGCAGGCGCTGGTGATGGAGAAGTCCAACGATCATTTCATCGTGAAGATTCGGCAGGCAAACACAAGTGCAGAAATCACACTGACTGCTGAAGACAGCTTCAGTCGAACACTAATAGAAGATGATCAGCAGCACAGTGAAAGCGACGCAGCAGCTCATCAAGCAAACGCTGGCTTTACAGACAAGCTGGAGAAAGATATTAGTCCCTGTAATGCTGCACCTTCAGTGAGCAATCTCCCTAACATTGCTGACAGTTCTGTAATCTGTCAAGCTGAAACTGGATCAGATACCCATCTTACTCTAGATGAAGGTTTAACACTAACAAACAAACAGCAAGATATGTCAGTTCAACCAAATACCTCAAAGGATTGTTTTTCCAAAGAGCCTCTGAAAAATCTTCCTGAAGCTGCTCCTTCAGATAACAGTTTGAACAACGTTTCTCAAAACTCTGCTGCCCCTTCTGATAAGAGTCAGACACGTGTCAGAGAAGAAGATGCACCTCCAAAAACTCCAAGAAAAGCTCGTTCATGTGAGTCACAGATCAGTCCCACTAAAACTGCTGTGTCAGATAAGAGTCTGCCTCACCCTGCTGGAAGCTCAGACGCAAATCAACAGAGCCGAGTATCACGACGGTCACACATTTCAGACTCGGAGAGAGAAGAAATGGACCTGTCTGAGTCAGAGAGGAGTCTCACCATTGCAACGGACACCAGCAGCTCAGAGAAACAGCAGAGGGATTGTGACAACGGCAGGAAACGGAAGAGGCATCAAGAGAAATTGAAAGCAAAGAGGTCCAGAAAGGTGGAAAAGGAGATGGGGTCGAGTTTAAAGAAGGACGACGAGGAGCAGGAGTGGAACTCACCGACATCTCTGTCACCTAACAGCCTGTCTGCTAAGAATGTCATCAGGAAGAAAGGCGAGGTGGTGATAACATGGACCAGGTCAGTAGCTGATTCTGTGCTGCTTCTCTTCCCCTTCCTCAGGAATGTCTGAATGAAAGATTTAAAACAACATCCAGAGTTTTTGCAGTAGTTTGTGATCTTAGTCCTTGCAGTCTTTCAGCAGTACAGGTCATATTTAAACCTGCTTTTTACTGCTTCAAATACTGTGAAGGAACTAAGTACATTTACTTTATTTGACAGACATTTTGCACAAGTTGGTGAATTACATACTTAATGAAGTGAGTGTGGACCTCAGCCTCCATATTCTGTATTTTAATAGGAATTGGATTTTTTAAAACCTGACTTAACAGCCCAAGAACAAGGGTTGTGGTTACAGGTCTAAGGGTTTAGTGCTAAATGCAGATTTGTAAATCATAAACACATCACTATGGGGGAAAAAAAAAAAAAATTATATATATATATGTTAAAGGAGTAGTTAAACATGCTTTGAAACTTGACTATTATCCCTTTGAGTGTAAGATTAGATGATTGACAACATGTTCATGCTTTTGTGTAAGTGCAAATGTGGTTAGCCTAGCATAGCATGAGCAGCTATCCTGACTGCTTAAATGTCTAAGGTACATCTGCCAGCCCCACTAAAAGTTCAGATTAACATGCATCTCATTTTGTTGGTGTTTTGTGGTCACTGAGATTAAGGTTTGGCTTCTGGTAAACAACAGACAGACACTGTATTTTTCTTCTGTTCACCAAAATGTAGCAGACAGCACACTAATACACAACATTTGAATTTTTTCCAGTTCAAATAGGTTTAAACAAATAAGCTTTAGAGATGGAATTGTGTTGCTGGTTTCCCTGCTTCCAGAATTTGTGCTCAGCTACACTGATGACCTTTTGTAAGGCTGCAACAATGATTTTCATTATTAATTAAAATGCAGACTATTCTCCTAATTGTTTTTAAGGTTGGGTTTTGACATTTTGCCTTTCAGTGTAGCAAGCATAGAGCTAGACATGAGAGAAGCGAGCAAGAAAGGTTTCCTGGTTGAGAGAAAAACCAAAAACATTTCACTAAACTGACATCTACCTCTACCGTAAGCTTAATGTGGTTCTCTGACTATTTTCTGGATCAACCAATTAATCATAAGGTCCATCATGTTATCCTAGAGCACAAGGTGACATCATACATGTCTTGTTTTGTTAATCAAACGATCCAAAACTGGAAAAGAAAATATGAAATGTGCTGGAGTGTAAGCCCAAAAAAAGGAGCATATTTTCACAACTGAGATCTTGAAACCATTAAATATTTGGCATTTTTGCATAACAATGATTAATCCCTGATTAAAGTAGTTACAGAGAGATTATCATTAATATTAAAAACTAGTTTTATCAGTTAAGCAATGTTTCCTACTCTATAAGCTCAGACTGCCAGCTTAAACTTCTCACATTCGCTTCTATATTCACAGGGTTGATCAGCTTTTTGCAGGAAAACCTGTCAAATGTGGGGTTTTTTTTGTAACCAGCTATCCAACTAAAAAGTAAAACTTACTGTCACAAATTGTGAGAGTTTTTCAGAAATGTCTCTAGGTATTCTGGAGCACTTATTAAACAAAGCCTCATGAAACGGTTACATATGTGTTGGAGGCGGTTTAAGAAGTTTGTGCGGTTCCATGTAAAGATGTGGTGGTGAAAACGCTGCTCAGTGTCTTTGTTTTGCTTATTTCAGAGATGAAGATCGAGCTATCCTTGTTGACCTGAAGACAAAAGGTGCCTCACGTGAAACTTTTTCTGCCCTGTCAGAGAAGCTTAACAAGCCATCAGGCCAGGTAAATGAACGTCTTCCTTTTTTTGTTGTTGTAGTTTTGTACAGTAAGGCCGTGTCAGAAGAGCATCCAATAACTGTTGACTGTTTTTTCTCTTAGATTGCTCACAGATTTTACCAACTCATGAAGCTTTTCAAGAAGCAGGAGAAAATGGACACCTGATCCTCCCGACTGTATGTGCAAATAGTTCTTGTACTGGAGCTGTTCTACTCCTGTATGGTTGCGCCGATACTTCATGTGACGTGGTGCAGAAACAAGTGAACGCAGAGTGTTTGAGTCACAACATGGTTGATGCTGCTGAGTCCATCGAGATCTGAAGCCACCATCGGCTAACGCAAATATGGACAGGAGTTTTAGGCATGCTTTGATTTTTAATTGAAGGTGAAAGTCTGGTTTGAAGTGTTTTGTTTTAGATACTTAATTTTACGTACTCAGACTGTTTGGAACAATGAAACATCCTCTCAGTATAAACACAGGCAGTGCTTCTGATGCACTTTTAGTTTTTTTGCAATCCACACAGCAATCACCACTACAGCACCAAGTCAGGATATTTACTGATGTCTAATCCTCACAGAAGTGTAACTTTGGCCACAGTGCAGCATCAGTTTGTGATTTCTTTTCTTACACATTTCAAAAATGTCAACAAGTCCATAGGTTGATTGAACACACCTTTTTCTCTAAACGATTAAGAGAAACTACCTTCAGACTAGGATAATTCTAGCTTTCAAGACAAGTATACTCAATTTATCTTAATTCTAATTACAGTTTTAGTGCCAGATGATCACTGGAAATAATTTGAAGCATCACCTGTCAGTAGACCTCAAGCTAACACACTGACTGTTTTGGGCTTTTTATTAGGATACTGTATGTGATATTTGGGATCTTATTTTATTGGCAGTATTTGTATGTGAAGGGAGTGCTTTATAGGTTTGAAGGTTGTTACATATCCTATCCATGTACATGATCTCTTATTATACATGAAGCAATTTCTCTGTGAGCTTAATTGAAATTTTGTTCTTCTTTTTTGCTTATAAACAGTATGGAAGGCAATATTGTGAATATTGTACATACTTCTTCGCTGAAAATAAAGTTTTATTTATTTATGTTGATGTCCAGTCTTGGTTTTTTAGAACTGCAAGCATTCAAGAAAATATTGGAAATGGTGTGAAATAGCAGAAGGGGGACTGATGTATAGTGACTTACAAAAGTAGAATTGAGACACACACACATATATATAAGGGCAGTGGGTGTCCAACCACCATTTTACTCATTTTCATCTGTAATAAGAGAAAAAGAATCCATGACAACCAGCACCGAAAAAAGATGTGTACTGTACAATAGTTCTGAAAAAAATAAACCACTTGTGGACTTCATAATAAACAGAACAGGAGACATAAAATAATAGCGGCTGATGACAAAAATCCTTGAATCTGTGAGGAGGAACCCCAAAAGACAAGTCAAATTATTAACAGACTTTTGGAGGGCACTGTACAGTATCTACCCCAATAGGTACCCAGTGGGAGATAACATGTTTGGTAGCACTACATACTGTGTTCACCATGACACAAATATTCATAAAGTGGGCCACAAAGTATGGAAATTGAGGCCAGTGCCTAGGGGTGCCATTTGTAACTCAGTAGCAGAGCAGGCAGCGACAGGAAGTGGGGGACAGAAGTAAACAGAGCTTCTGCTAGACTTTCCTATGCCATGTTTTGGATGGATGCCTCACATTTCACTGTCAGATTAAATATAGTACTTAGTATGACTCAATCATGCAATGTCGTGTGAGTCATTTAAGCGTCAGAACCAAAAATCCTTTAAAATCTCCTCTTCGTCTTTGATCATCAATGTGTCTTTGATGATTGTTACAAGCAACATTTTAAGTCTAAAAGCATGCTATGCTTTCACACATTTTTAAACACACAGCTGCTGCTTTATTATTTTTAAAAAAAATGTAGGCCAGGGTATGTCTGAATACCCAGGTTTTCGATTTGGTATTCTGTTGTAATATTTGCTAGGCTGCTTTATATATATCAATCAGGTCTTTACCCTTGATCAGTGATGATATTTTCTGTATAAAAACAGCAAACTTTAGGTTAACTAAACTACTATGAAGAAATTGATTGCGTCCTTGAAAAACAGGCATAAACCACCTTGATCTTACCACCGGTAAAAGGATGCTTCTACTCAACTGCTCCTGGAAAAAAAAACAGATCTCTATCTGGCAGGATTTTACTTATATATCTTGACTTAGTCTCTGTTTTTAATAGCATTGATCGATCTTTAGCTAATCTATAGAGTTCCTCGTGGATCTATTGTGGGACCTTGTTTTAATACCCCTTCACATGCTCCCGTTAGAGCAGATTATTTGTATGTATTTGTAACTTTTCAGAACATCTAAGACAGATTTGTGCGTGGACGCTTCATAATTTCTTGCATCTCAATCTCAATAGAATGTTAGTCCTGGTAGCCGTATACTTTGGCTCACAGTAATAGTTGAACTGTCATCTCAGTCTTCCTACACTCTGGAGCATCTTTTCTTCAAGGACTACGGTATTTGGCTGCATTCATTCTCCCTTCAATTCTGATCAGTCTCCCTGTCCCTGTTGCTGAGAAGCACCCACATATCATGATACTGCCACCACCATGCATCACTGAGGTGATGCTGTTAACATATGATGAGCAGTGTCTGCTGTTTAACAGAATTAGTGCTTGGAGTTCTGCCCAAAGAGATGCATTTTTGTCTCCTCAGATCAAGACATCTATTTCCAAGTTCTTTCAATGCAGTTTGGCAAACCCCCAACGGAACTGTCATGTGCCTTTTAATCAAGTGTTTCCTTCTTCTGTCTAAACATAAAACGCTGTTTGCTCGAGGGCTGCTGAGACTTCTAAAACACTGTCAAAGCAGCCGCTAGACTCTTGGACAGAGGCCTATTAATGTGTTAGCAGCATTTCACGTGTAAATGCCAGCCTAGGGGTCAAGATAATTCTTATTGCTGGTGAGACAATTTATGGGAGGGGAAAAAACTAGATCAGTTCTCATAGACATACAGTAAATGTATCTGACATCTTATTTAAGTTATATTTACCTAATGCAAGACCATTAGTGGGGAACTCACTTTTAACATCAACTCATAGACATCTGAAATGTGACAAGAGGGTCCAGTTAGACACCGCTCTTTGTTTTATAAAGCACGACAAGTTAAATACTACTGCTTTATTCTATTAATGTGCTATATTCTATGTATGTGTCATGTTGTTTAGTGGACAGTTTTAATCTCAGAAGGAATCATAACTACCTTGAAAGCTTACAATTCAAAAGTACAATGTTTCCTTCTGAAATGCAGTTGAGCAAAAATGTAAAGTAACATGAAAATGACATAGAGGTACCTTACAATTGTCCTCAAGAGCAGTATTTGAGTCTATGTTACTTCGAACTACTCAATTCTACCCACACCTGGCAGCAGGAAACACCGGCAAAGGTCAGACTCACAGTTCTGTACAGACTAGTCAAGTTCTTCCACCCCAACTGTAAAAAAACAGCTGGTTTTGTTTACAGCCACACTATCACAGGAAAAAAAAGGAAAGATTCAAACACAAATTGCTAACACAAAGTTGGAAGAACACCATTGTCTAAAATAGCTTTGCTTGCTGTAGCATTAGAAAATTTATTGAAAATTAAACCTCGAAATGAGCTCCTCTTCCAGAAAATGGGAAAAGGACAGTTGCATCCCCATACTTTTGGTCATATATTGTCCAATATAAGCAACAATGCTGAATTCATTGTGTATTGACATCTCAGTTGATGCTATTTCCAGTGTAGTGTCCTCTTAAAAGTGGCAGGATGAACCTTACCTCAGGGCATTATAGGGTGATGCGGTGGATCAATGGCTTCAAACTGGAGTCCTAGTTTGCAGCAGCATAGAAATAGTGTCAGCTACACTGAACCATAGTCTCGTCTGTCTTCGAGGGATGACCAATGAGCCCTGATGTTGTCGCAGATTAATCTCTTTTATAATGGCTTCATGCTAACGCACACAAGAAACTAGAAACATGTAAGTAAAACTTATTTTACTGAATCATTCTGTTTATATACAAAACCCTACAAACTACTTAAGTTTTTCTTTACTGATTTACAGCCAATAATAATATGACAGAAGATGGGGGATTGGAACTTATTAGGGAGCATTTTAGAAGAGGTCCACATTCATTCCACCATCGTGGGGAAGATCTGGCTCACCATCCTCTTCATTTTCCGGATGCTTGTGCTTGGTGTTGCCGCTGAGGACGTCTGGGACGATGAACAGAGTGAGTTTGTTTGCAACACAGAGCAACCCGGCTGCAAGAACGTCTGCTACGACCAGGCTTTCCCCATCTCCCTCATTCGCTACTGGGTCCTGCAGATCATCTTTGTGTCCTCTCCCTCACTAGTCTACATGGGCCACGCTTTGTACCGTCTGAGAACACTTGAAAAGGAGAGGCACAGGAAGAAAGCCTTTCTGAAAGCTGAGCTGGAGGGGACAGACCCCGTCCAGGAGGACCATAAGAGAATCGAGCGTGAGCTCAGGAAACTAGATGAACAGAGAAGAGTAAGGAAAGCTCCGCTCAGAGGCTCTTTGCTGCGCACATATGTTTTCCATATCTTGACCAGATCTGTGGTGGAGGTGGGTTTCATTATTGGTCAGTGTGCTCTATATGGCATTGGACTGTCCCCTCTGTACAAATGTGAAAGGTTGCCTTGTCCCAACAGTGTTGACTGCTTTGTGTCACGACCAACAGAGAAGAACATTTTCATGGTTTTCATGCTGGTTATTGCTGGGGTTTCTTTATTTCTCAACCTCCTCGAGATTTTCCATCTGGGAGTAAAGAAGATCAAGCTGATCTTGTATGGATACAAATATGGAGACGATGATAGTGTGTGCAGATCAAAGAAGAACTCCATGGTACAGCAGGTTTGTGTGCTTACTAACTCCTCACCACAGAGGTTGATGCAGCTCACACACATGACCTGCTCTGTTGTGCCTGATGCTCATGCGGAGACTCTGCCTTTGCATTTGGTCCCAGTGGCCCTTCAGAATCAGGACAACTCAAGCCAGCAGGCTGCACAGATGTACCAGTCGAGTCAAGCTGACACCCAACAGCTGGGGGCCGTGGAGCGGCGCCACACTCTAGAAAACAGGAAGCCCTCGTGCAGCAGTGATGAGTCAAATGGACCTCACGGCTCGGGCAAGCCGCGCTATGCAGGACCTCGACCCACACTGATGGCCGGCCACATGGAGATCCCAGCAGCCCTGAGGAACCCACAGAGGAAGCAGAGCAGGGTGAGTGTCTGTAAGGAGCTCAGTGACATGAGCGATTCTCCAGAGAGCGACCATTACCCTACCCCAGCCAGGAAGTGCAGTTTTATGTCTCGGGGACTTTCAGAGGGCAAACTCGCCAGTTCGTCTGACACCGGAGACTCTCAGAGCGGAGCAGACATTGAAGCTCAGCTTCTCAACCAGGGGGAGAGTCCAGTGATGACCCCGCCGCCTCCAGCCAGTGGCAGGAGGATGTCCATGGTGAGCAAACTAGGCTGTGTGATGAGTTTAACTGAATATATTCATAAAGGTCTCATATGAATGGTGACTGACTGAAAAGTTTGCTTATGAAAGAGTTTAAATACCTTAAGGCAAAAATTATGTGAATTCAGTGACCCAAGGTTAAATGCGGGACTGCTGTCAGTCAAATGGGTTACACTTAGATCTGCCCCTAGGCTGTGGTTGACCTCTGGATTGTTTTTCATTTTGGCATCGACAACACAATAGAAAAGCTAATTCACACCTTATCATGAAAACTAATGACAGTGTTTGTATTTAATATTGATAGGTTTATGGTGCTCTCTGCTGGACAACACTGAGACACAAAATACATCATAGATTAACTTAGAACTAGTCTGATACAGAGTAGTCGTATTGAAAGTTGGATGTGGTCAAAATTGCATTCTATTGCACCTAAAACCACATCTATCAGAGATTTCACAAAGACATGTATTCAAAAATATGTTTTCATCAATTTTACTTTTCTTGGGTGTTTGAAGTTTGAGGTGTTTATGAGAAATATTTGTGACATCACAACTACTTTAGAAGCCAATCTTGGTCCAAAAGGCAGCTTACACAAGTGTGTGAGAACGTAGAACAATGAGAATGTATGGGATGTCAATAATCAAAATTTTGAGATGAAAAATGTTTACATTTTTATAGACTCTAGATTTTTTAGTAAGGCAATTTTAAGAGGTTCTGACCATGTTACTTCAATTTTTTATTTAAGAAAATACATCAGGGACAGTGATGAAGAAGAGTACTTTCACACAACTTAAAACATGCCTGAAGGGGAATCTTTAAACTACTGGAGACCACAAAAAAATAGCTCTTTAGTTACTGTTAAGATAAATGTGTTGCATCTGTAAGTTGAAGAGTAATGCATTACCCACATTTTTTTCTTTCAGAGCATGATTCTGGAGCTGTCTTCAATCATGAAAAAGTAAACTGAAAATGACCGTTTTGGGACCAAGCTAGAGGCATATGGGAGTTCTAAAGGAGCCGTGGGCTCCTGATCGCAAAGCGAATCTCATCCTGTCTCTCAACAGCAAAATTTTATTGAAACAGTGTTTTAACAGTTTGTATTATGCATGAACAAGAAACTCAGTTCAGTTATGTAAACATATAATTCCAGAGGTAGATACTTTATGATTTACTTCATATTATATGCAAAAGATATCTGCAGCATCTGATTACTTTTACGCTGATTGCGACCTTCTTGCTGTCTAGATTAGAGAGTTGTTTTGGAGACAATCAATCAAAGAATAACCAAATTTGTATTTGGGTCGAAACATATGTAAGTGCTCATAAAATGAGAAAGAAAGGTCTGCTGCAAAGAAATTTGACAGAAGATTGTAATCAAAGATTGTGGAATTGGCAACCACAAAAAAAAAACATTAAACAAATGTTTATGGTTTATCCATAGACTGTATATGAAGACAAGTCACCATTTTCTTCCACAGTTCAAAAGTAAAGCTAAAGTAATGCAGAAATGGGCACTGCCAACATCATTTGCAACCAGAGTCTGTGTTGTGAGGATTAGGCGGTGGAGACATGTTACTGGTATTTATATTTTTGTATATAAATCGTGACTAGTAACTGCTAGTCGTCTAGCTAGCAAGCTACATATCAACGGCTTTTCCCCCCATTGACTGGGAACAAGTTGTTACATTAGCATGAATTTACTAATTAAATTAGCCTTCAAAACACAAATGAACTTAAAATCAGCAAAAGCCCCCAAGATCCCTCATTCTGTAGAGTGAAACTGACAATAATAAATCACATGGTTGAAGAAAGGAACAGTCCTTCCATTTTCTAATGTACAATTCCTAAAAATTGGTTCACAGATGTCTTGACATTTATCACGACCTAAATCAAGTGAGTAATCAAAAACAAACTCATCAGAAAAACGAACCCTTCAGCAAACATTAGCACGGAAAGAAATACTTAAAATGACAGAGACCATATTTAGGGAAAATTTGTTTAAGGCAATTTGATTTTTTAGTTTGGCTCATGTCCCAACTGCTAGCATGGAGTACCTGTGCAGCAACCAACCACCAGGGGTGATCAGATATATTTTCGTCTACCTTTATATCAAATGCCCTGGAACAGCAAAGGACTGCATGAATTTCTAGTCGTGGCTAAACTGCATTACCGCAACTTCCGCGTTCATCACGTGATAGACATTGATGCAAAAAGTATTTTTCCTAAGCACAATTTTTTGGAAAAGAAGCATGTAAATAAATGTTTCTGAAATTTCTACAAACCAAGCAAAATGACTATCAGAAAATTATTAGTATTTGATCCCATCAGTTCAATACAAGTTTGGAACATATAAAAGAGCTGTATATATTTAAATCCATTCATGTAAGTCAACTGGCAACCAGAATCTTAGTTACGTCTGCTGTGAACGGGCTTCACAGAGAATAATACGACGACTCTACGGACATAAATTTGTGAAAGCATGTGGAACAGCAGGTATCTCATGACATAAGCCTGAATAACTGTGTCACTGAGCAGCTTTGAATCTAATGAATTTGGTTTCCATTTCTCCATACTTTATATACAGTCTATGGGTTTATCATACAAAATGAGCTGGAGGGATGAAAGGGCTCCTTAAATTCAAAATTGTATTTTGACTGAGAGTAGCCAGATATTGTTCATGAATATATCTGAAATGTGTTAGCTGTTCTAGTGAATGTTTCTCTTGTCTCATGTTTTTTTTTCTATTAAATATTTTTCCCTCTTCAGCAGGACTGAACTGACCCTATTTACAAAACAGTGCACCGGGAATTGAAAATAATATGGATAACGTAAAACCCTTTAGATAAAAAACACATTTATATCTTTACATTATTGAAAAATTATTAAGCAGAGTGCTATCTTTCATTCAGTTAAAATAACTGCTGCCTGTTTTGTATATTGTATGACCAAATTCTTGATTCTGTATGTAGAATAACAGATTAATATGGAATACCAGAATACCTGGCAGTCAGTTCATTCAAATGTATAGGTTATTTATGCCTGACTTGTTTACTGGGTGACCATGATGCAAAATTTGTTTAGCACACACTGTTAAAAGTTAATCCACACATAAAATTTATTTTGTAAGTTGATATTGTTGATTGCATACCTGCGGAAAAGGGAGTTTCATGTAAAAATCTTGTGGATAGTTAGCTGATTTGAGTTGCAGGAATTGTTACAGTCAAAGATGGAAATCTTTGTTGTGACAAATGTGATGAAATGCATTGAGCATAAATCTGCCACTTCTGGGTTGAAGCTTCATTCACCGGATCAAAATAAATCCTCATTCAAGGATAAAGCACGTATTTCTGCACTTACTAAACAAGACACTTTTGAGAAATGAAAGAAATGTGTATTTACTACCCGAAAATAATAACAGAATGTAATTGTGATTTGGCTTCATAATTATCAGCAGATATCAGGTAGATTTCTCTTCATTATTACTACACATTAAAATAATATGTTTTACCTGCAACACAGAAGAAGACGTAAAATCACTGGAGCTTTATATTGCGCAGGCATGAGTGTTTGTGGGTCCAAGCAGGAGTGGGGAAAAGTCGCTTTTCTATTCTAGCCTTATTTTAGCGTACTTATTTTATTTCAGTAATGTGTTGTACTTATATCTTATTGCTTTTTACTTTTTGGCAATGCATTTCTTATGTAATTTGTTTTTTTTCTGAGCAATATCTGGCATAAAAATTTAAAAAAATAAAAACAATAAAGTTTTTATTATCTTATCTGAATGGGATAAAGAAAACATTTGTATCCCTTGGCTCTACCAAGGGGTGCAAAGATTGACTCAACTAATTCTATCTATCTATCTATCTATCTATCTATCTGTCTGTCTGTCTGTCTGTCTGTCTGTCTCTCTGTCTCTCTGTGTCTGTCTGTCTGTCTGTCTGTCTATATGTGTGTATGTGTGTGTGCGTGTCTGTGTGTGTGTGTGTGTGTGTGTGTGTATGTAGGCTTTATATAAATGTATACCCCAGTTTGACTAAGACACATGGACACTAGCTTAAACAATTAATTTTGCAATTGATAGTGTGTGAAGACTTACCAAGTTAGTAAAAACTTCACTTGCAAGTAATAGATAAATCGTTAATGTTAATGTGGAAAAGCTAAAAAGTAAAGAAAAATTTAATGAAATAGCTAAAAGCAATGGCTAAATGGTTGAAACAGCTAGTCTAGATGAAAGCTATTTCAAGCTAGCTAGTTGATAAATGGTTGAGAATGTGACTAAAAATGATGGATAAAATATTGAAATTGCTAGCTGAAAGTCATTAATAAATGGTTCAAGAAGCAAGCAAAAAGTTATAGATAACTAGTTGAACTAGTTGCCAAAAGCAATGGATAAATGTTTGAAGCTGTAGCTTGAGGAAATTCAGCAGTTGCTTAGCTAAGGGATAGCTGGTAAACGGTGAAAAGGTTAAAGCTACCTAAATGTAGTGGATAAACTGGTAAAATTGTTAGCAGGGAGTAATAATTAAATGGTTTAAACAGAACAAAATTATGGATAAGCAGCTGAAAATAGTTAGCAAAGGGTAAAGTACTCACCATTATCGACCATCTTGTTAATGTCATGACAGACCAGACTCCTATCTAAACAAATGGGGAAAGAGCCAAAACTGCAATTTCATTGTTCAACGAGACTGAAAAACGGCATGTGTAGAATGACCAGTCAAATGTGATTTTAAAAAACGTTAAAAAGTTAGGTGACTATGCCCCAAAAACAGAGGTTCAAGGTTCTACTTCGACTAGGCATACACACAGTTTCGTGACACCATGTTTGTATCAGTGCAACAATCCGATTGGCAGTTGTAAAACAGGTGATTGGCTTTTGCAGTTGAGGGACAGGACGTGTCATACAACCACCATCTTTGGTGAAATAGTTGCCTAAAGGCTCTTGCTGAAAAAGGTGAAAGTATTGATTAAATGGTTAAAAATATTTAACTAACTTATGATACTAGAAGCACTCTAGTCTTCTAGAGTGTTTAGGTCAGTATGGTCCAGCCTAGTCCAGATACAGTATGGTCCAGCCTAACACGAAGGCTGGACCATACCGACCTAAACACTGGCAGTCCAACTGTATTCACTTATATATATTTAATGGTTTTGAATAACATATGCAGTTTAAAATAGTTCAAAGGAATACATGTTGAACCTTCAAGGTGGTACTGACCGTACTGTTCATTCACAGTAAACACAACATGCTAAACATGGCAGTGTAATTATATGTTGCCAAAAGCACCAGAAATCAACTAGTAGCCTGCTGAGTCTGTAGGTATATTGTAATTTGATTAAACACTTTGTGGAGAACCATTTAATGCAGTTTTAAAACTGACTAACATTATCATATCATGCTGGTCTGCTGGATGGGTTACTTTTTCATTATCACTTCCAGATCGTGTCAAACTTTATTAGGTTGTGTGTGTTGCTGCAAAACATCCACAATGCACGAGACATGATATGCATGTTTCTTTATTTCATAAAGAGAAATGGTGTCTAGACAAAAAAGTCATTTATATAACACTAGCAATTGAAATGAATGAAAATGGGGTTTGCACAATACCGTATTTACAATGGTTATTAAGTCATTTAATTAATTAGGGTCATGTAGCATTTAAAAATTAGGTAAGAACTCTTAGTAGAGAATAAGCAAATAACAGCTATTTCAAATTGACAATATTAACACAAAACAGTCATCTAGAAAAATGAGAGAAAAAAAACAACAACTTGAACTACAAGCTTAAGAGCTATTACATTAAAAATGATGCACCAAAATCTACTAATACAATAATCCATATAATCTGTGTAAAAAGCATGTAGAAAAAACACCTGATGCAGTTTGCTGATACAGTCATTGACCAGTTATGAGAGGTATGAAGGATTTCACAGGTAGATAAGTGTGAGAAAGTCCGCACTGGTGACTCAGGGATGGGGGCCCAGGCCCCTGCATACACTCACTTCACTTGAATGTGAACTATGGCCTCTGCAAGTTCTAAGGCAAATATCGGAGGTGCACTTGTATCCATGTAATGCTGACCCATCCCAAAAGTTGGATTAAAGACAAGGTGAGGAAACTCATTCTTTGTTTCTTACACAACATCAAAAACCAGTCCAATTGAGCCAAGCGATTTTTTTACATGGCAAAAATTGATCAAACATGACATGACACCTATTTGTAAACATATTCCATTTTTATATTTTACTCAATGATCTTAGCCTGCGCATTCAACCAGGATACCAGATTTTCTTTTTCTTTCAGTAAAGTTGAGCAATCTGTGAGAAAGGCATGTTTTTTGTTCATATTCTTTGATAGAACAACCTTTGGAGTTGCAAAAGCCAGTGTTTGTTTCAGAGAAGCAGCAACAAAAAAAGAGTTACTAAACAGGACACATACACAGCAAAAAGGTAAGAGCATTCAATTACAGAGCTACAGCAACAGCAAAAAAATGTTCGCGAAAAATCAAACTGTGAAAATGGCCATAAACGCGTTCAGCCTGCAGAAAAATCACCTGAAGGATTCCTTATATCAAAATATCAAATTGATTTGAGGTGTTTTCAATGTTTAACATCTTATTAAAGCTGCACTAATTAATATTTCAAACACTTGGTACAATGACTAGTTTGAAATAAGCTGCTCGTAATGAATTGGCAGATAATTATCACAAACTCTGCCCTTGTTCTGCTCTTTTTAGCTCACTGTTAAACTCAAAATCTTTTGTCAATAACAGCTGTTTTTATCCCAAAAAGAGCACTGGTTAGCTCATTGAGTGCTACTTGCCCAGATCCAAAGGGCTACAGTGCAACGTTAGCTGTTAGCTGGTGAACATAGTGGAGCATTAAACAGCTAAAGAGTCTGATATTTTTTCGCAGGAACTGGTGGAGACCAAAAACAGCTAAAAGAGAGTAAATATCGGACTTAACATTCACCAGGTCTTTTTTTTTGCCAACATTGTGTTTATAGCCTGTTCTGCTGCCCCCTAGCGGCCACTAAAAATCAATTAACGCTGCTTTAAATGATACAACATTTTTTAAGGAACCTTTTGCTTGACTTTTGAACACAGCAAGAAACAAACAAAAAAACTAATAAGAAAAAAAATATTGTCTGCTTCAGAGTGATAGAGAAAGCAGGTTTAAATGCTTGGCACCCTGAGACATTAGAGGGATAGTACACCAAAATGACAATGTAACACATTTTCTCACTTGCTTTTGCTGGTATCTGGCCATCCAGATAGCTTTGGTTTTAACATGACAGTGTTTGAGATTTCTGCCACCACTGTAATATGATGCAGGTTGAATTTTTGTTTCCATTATAGTTTTTGTTGGAGTTGTCCCCCAAAAATGACTGTGAAGTTGGTTGATGACGTACACCGTTTTTTAAAACACAGATTCTGCTGCTGATGTTTTCAGTGATGTGAGCATGTCAAACATGAATTTTCAGTGAAGGCAGAAACATCAAGAAGTGCAGATCTTAAAACCTGGACAAGACGAAGCCAAAGCTATCTGTATGAGTAGATGCCACTAGACAAAAGAGAATTTTTGAGGGACTGACTCCAATAAACAACAGAGGAAATGATAGTTACCTTATTGTAAACCAGACTGTTTTAAGGTGGAATTAAAATTTTTAACTCTCACTAGTGAAACTGAGGAAGCGTGCTATTGTACTTCGTAGTATGCAACAAGACTAAAAGAGCTTAGAAGTCTCAGCTAAAAGGTCTCTGGACTGGAGAGTGTTGTTTCATCTATTCATTTTAACTCTATGGGAATGTAAGGGTTAGTTAAGGTGAATTAGCAACATACAGGTGATACAGATCAGTGTGATCACTGTTAGGACACATCAGGAGAAACAGATTTCACAAATTCCATCTCTGCAAACACAAAAATGTCAAAAAGTCTGCTCTCCAGTGCAACACCAGGCTTCCTCAGTTTAAAAATGAGCACAGAAAATGAGAAAATGAGTTGCACTGCTTGCAGAAAAGAAGGTCTATAATGTGAATCGTTCCACTTTAGTTTTCTGGCTTGAACCCGGTAGAATGTCAACATGGGTAAATACTGTTGTGGTTCAGTAAATATGTGTACATGAATGAAAAGAGCACAAATCAGGAAAACAAGGGCCGAACAAACACAAGAAACCACATCGGTCGACGAAGAATCACTACTGCTCCGCACTCAGGCTGTGCCAACACATATGTACTGTGTATGTGTTTGTGTCTAATGAAAATATGTGATTGTGTGCGTGTGTTTGTGTGTGTGTACTCTACAAAATAGGGATCAGTCTTTTGACGATTTAAAGACGGGTTCATAAAATACACTTAAGAGTTGCTCTGTCACATGAGATCGTATTTTAAACTACATCTAAAATTTACATCAGTAAAGTCACGGGGGGAGAACTTCATGTCATTCAAACTTTAAAGCCCCAATCCTGGATTTATTTGGCCACAAAATAATAACATGGGTTGTTCAAGAATTAAATATATCGCTTAAAAACCACCCGGAAAGCGAATCAAACACTTTTTGTGAGGCCATGCATTTAATTAGGATAAAATGATATTTACTACAGCACTTTCTATTAGAATTTAAAGCTTGTGATTTTAAGAAAGTACGTGTTGCTCAATTAAGGCTGTGTAATTCATAATTGCAAATGTCAGTATGATTTTGAAAGAGTTTTTTTTTTTTTGAATGTTTGTTAAAGTTAGGTTGTGCTGTTTCATAATTGGGGAACTTTAAGGCTGCAACCAATATTTTTTTTTATGATCAATATGCTTCATACTTATTTTCTTTAATAATCAGAGTGTAAAATTTCAGGAAATAGTAAAATGTGCTCATTATTATTCCCCAAAGCTTCTAAAAAGTTAGAAATGTGGTTTTACAAGACAAAAACAGTGTCTTCAGATACCATAAGCTGTGCTTCCATATATTTATCAGCCAATTTTAGGATACTTTCGAAACTATGTGCAATCTGTAACAATGTCAGAAGGTGGTTCTATATGGTGCTGTAATAAACAGAGTAGAAGAAGTCATAAACAAAACCTGTTCTTTCTTTGCCAATCAATGAAAAAGCTAAGAAGAAGAAAAAACAAACTAAATTTGGGCTATTTGAGAAAAATTGGAAGTCTTTGGAATTGTTTTCAGTCAGAAAAGTTGTAATTGTTCGTTCATGTTGGCTTGAATTGGCAATTTTTCATGCTTTTCGAAGGTAAAGGCAAAAAAAAAAGCAGAAATAGCTAATCACTCATGTGAATTAAATGTTGGCTACATCAGAACTTATTCAGAAAAGGTGTTTTCATCACGCAGCCCGAAGCACATTAACTATTTTTTGAAAGTGTCAAAAAGCATGTGAAGCAAGAATTTTAACAAAATTGGGGATGTCTTTTCAGTTTTTGCTGTGAGAAAGTCATAGTTTCAACAATGTATTTTGGTTGCTTGAGATAAGCTATACACTAATTTCTTTATGCTCATGATTTCGTTGTTTTGTTTCTTCGTTAAATTCACAGTTAAAAGGCTTTAATTTTAATAGCAAGTACTGTAGTAGATGCTTGTTAGTTTTTAAGGATGCATGTCTGTTTTTCAGAAAAACTGAAAGAAAAGCTGAACGTTTGGTAAAGTTAGCTTTAGCTCTGTTAATCTAATAGTGGGCACCATTTTGGATCGGGGCTTTAAAGAGCAATGAACAAAGCTTCACGTTCCAATTTAATTCAACCTTTGTGCTAGAGTACGGCACCCTGCTCGTACTTTAAAGCCTGCCTCTAGTGAGGTTGACATAATTCAGCTTCTTTATACATAGAAATTTAAAAAAATAGCATTTTAAAAGCAGACTGCTCCAGAGAGAACTTACAAGGCAAAAACAGAAGCTAGACCAACTAACTAGGCTTATAGCTATAGGCAGCATGCATGCACATCACAAAGTAGGATGTTCAAACAAATGCACAATTAGGGCAAACATGTTACTATCTTATATGATTGTTACTCAATCATTTGGACAACACATACACTGCTTTCACGTCAAATGAAGTCTGAATTAGCTTATTCAATTCCTAAAGAAATACAAATATAAGGTGTGAACACTCATATACTAAAACATTAGCTTCCTTTTGTGTTTAGCTTTCAGATTCTTCATTTTTTCTGTATATTCATATAATCATATCAACAAGATGTTTCCTTTTGAAGTGCCAATTTAAGTGCTCCAGTCTCAGACTTAAGGGGTCTGAAACAAAGACAAAGACCCTCATTGAAGTGCTAAATGGCTCTGAGCGCTTGGGGCTGGAAACAAAGTGCCTGAATTATATTTTTTGTCTTGTTTTTTTCTGTGTTGCTTTTGTCAATTTTATCTTATTCAGGATCAATTTGGAAAAAAAGGTGTCGCTTTTCACAATGGCAACACTGAAGAAACCCAAAGCGTGTCTGCGAGAGTGTACACAAATAGCATCTTTAAATACTGATAAGAAATAAGATTTCCTCCCACAAAAAAAAAAACAAAAAAAACAAAAGAACACAGAAGAACACAAGGAAGAAGTCTTTTTCACATTTAAAGAGGAGTCAAAGGTGGAGATCAGGAGCTGGCTTGAGCCACGCGTTAAAAAACACGTCTTGAATGTCTAACTTTTATACATGCAAGGGGCTCAAAATTTTACATGTGTGTGTGGACATCTGTATGTACTGCGTGTGTGTGTCTACATGTGTATCGAGCTGTATTCCTGAGTATAAGAATACCCACCATGATGGGGAGTATTCGTTAGGCAGGACAGGAAACAGCAAAGCAAAGATTTTTCCCTTAGCAAAAAGGTGCTTGATATAACCCCGGTGAAAAAAAGAAACATCTAAGCCTCTACCTGTACAAAAATCACTGTTACAGTCATCATGCTCCATACTATATACACTTCTGCCAAACAAGCACTTGAAAGTCACTGTTACAACATCCAAATACAATGGTATTGCTGATGAGTGGGAAATAAAAAATAGCCATTTAACCGCCTGCAAAAGCCTTTTTTTCATCTTTCAATTCAGTGCTGTGGAAGGCATAGGAGGAATGTTTTCGGTTACAGCCTGTACAAAGTTCTCCTGTACAGAAATACAAATGCGAGACGCTTGAAGACATTTTTGCATATGAACATTTTACAGTCTCACTGCATCACAACTTCCTCGTGTACAGAAGCTGTATTCTCATTTTTCATGAATTAGGTTGAACATTCAGAGGATTTTTTTTTCCTGAGTTTGAATTGCTGTGACGAAAAGGGCCACTGAGATATAGCGAGAGAAAAAAATAAAAAAATAACAGAGAGAAAGAGAGAAATAAAGAAAGAGATAGAAAAGACAGAAAGAGGTAGAAGAGATTGATAGAGACAGAGTGGGAAAAAAAGAGAAGAGGAAAAGAGAAAGGCAGGAACACAGATACTGTTGGTACACAGAGAGACAAAGAGAGCTGCTGTTTAGGTCCGATGAGGTTTGACTTCGAGTTGTGATGTGTGACACATGAAGAACAGAGTCTCCACTGTAGAGGTTTGCTGCCGGGGCGAGTATAGCACCATTGTAAGGGTTTGGTGAGAAGTTCCCACTCTGTCATGATAAGGAGAATACCTGGAGAACAGTATTGCTGCTGTTAAGACAACTTTAGTGTCAACCGTTCAAAAAAAAAAAAAAAAAATAGACAGCACAAAAAGACATAAATACAAACAAAGCTTGTTTTTCAGTGAACACTGGCAGAGGCTGACCGTCTCAACAACCCTGAGAGAGGGTTTGTCAGAAGAGTAAAATTAAATAATAATAAAAAAAACATCCAAAAAACAACAACACAGAGAACCACCACTACTTAGTACAGTCCTTCCTTGGCTGCTCGTCAGTTGTACATTTTTCAGTCATCTCCTGGCAAAAATCCACCGTTACCGTCTGGTTGGATTTTTGCACGGACAGCCCCGACTTTGTGTACAAGCTGGAGTCTTGGCCATCCGTGTCTTTGTCCCCCCCGTTCCTGATGGCCGAGTCGGGCTCGCTCTCCGAGGGGCCCGGCGAGCCATGGAAGCTGGGTTCCGGCGTTGCCGAGCCGGAGTGGGTGGTGAGGTCGATGCTGGTGGCGGCGGCAGTGGTGGCGGTGTTGGTGGTGGAGGCCCTGAGGGCAGGCTTGGGCTCGTGGGCAGCGTTGTTGCTGGCAGTGGAGTTGGCAGGCCGCAGCACGGGGCAGTAGTGGTGTAAAGACTGGACCTGCTCGGGGCTCAGCTGGACGTCCCTGCACACCTCCTGTGACAGGCAGGAGAAGTTCTCCCACAGCTCGCCCATGCAAGCCTTCAGCTGGTTCCTCTCCGTCAGCAACTTCTCCTTCTCACACACCTGCACTCGCACACACACACACACACATAGATCATGACTCAATTTAAAGGTGCGATCAATAAGACGGCTTGTGTGCAACAGAAAAAGCTTCCACTCACTGCCTACTGAGCTTTGTATTCAGACTGTTATCCCATTCATTGAATAAATGTTTCCAGTGCTTGGGTTAGGTTCTCATTCAGAGTTTTTAGCACTATGTGGTACAAATTCTCCCCAACAGTTGCAGTTTTCTTGATCAAAGAAGGTTCATAGACAGTGCAGAAGTCACTCTCCAACAACAAAACCACCAATATGATGGTTTTCTAAATAAAAGGTTGAGATCACTAATTAGCCAATGAGTCCTTGCTCCTTGACAAGGACATTTTTCTGATTTGTCATCATGAGGCACATTTTTGTTCGATTGAGGTTGGGTTAGATGGTGGCCACACCTATCTGCCCATTAGTGAATACATATATAAAATATATTTATGTATACGTCCATTGACCACAACATTACAGCCATTTACAGGTGAAGCGAACAACAATGACTATCCCATAATAGTACCACAAGTCAAAATCAGGCATATACTAGACAGTAAGCAGCGTCTTGTGTTGAATGTGCAGGTGCAAAAACCTGAGCCACTTTGATGAGAGCAACATCACTGTGTCTAGAGGACTGGGTCAGATCACCTCTGAACCAACAGTGGTCGGAAGAGGGGCAAACTAGCACTCACAGGTTTACTTTGGGTAGATAAGAGTCCGAGTCTTTACACAAGTAACTAAGTCCTTATCAGTGCAAAAGTCATTTGTTCAGACTCAAAACTCTCTCTGATGACACTTTGTGCTTCTTTTGCTCATTCATTACATAACAATCATTCAGTCTCAAATGACTAATACTTTGAGATGTTTGACAGTTTTGAGTCATCATTTCCAGCCATCATCACCCTCGGAAACTCTCCAAATCGCTGTAATGCATAGGCCTCCTCATACTGCTATGGCTAAAATTGATGCAGCATCATTGTGCTTCATTTCAGTTCTTTTAAGCTCAGCTCAGAATTTTTAGAACAGGTTCAATAACAGTGTTACTGACTCATTGCTGCAAGGCTGTTAAGCTTTGTTTAGACTGTAGGCAAATTAGATTTGTTTCTCAAATGAAATCTAAAGAACAGACTGTCCACATTGTTAAGAGTGGACCTAACCCAAAAACAGAGAGCTGGACCAGTAGCCCAAGTGATCAGAATCGAGTTGTGTTTCTAGATGTCATTAACCTATCTGCGTAGGTTGCAGTGATCAGTGTTATTAGTATAGCATATGTCAGTAACTACATAGCTATGTCTATTCACAAACTGTTGTTCTCCACAGTGTTCTGATAATAGCAGGATGGATTCTGGTGTACATTTCTGTCACTCTTGATTTGACGTTGTTGTATGTCATGTTGCTAGAGTCGCAAATAAACATCTGATTTGAGCTGCCAGAGAATCTAGATTTAGATGCATTTGTAGAAATTGACTGGATTTGCATTTCAAATGTTCAATAAATGTTTTTTTGGATCAAATTTACAAAAGTCACATTTCATGTGTTTTTGCTGTTGTGGATATGGCAAGAAATAGATTAGGACTGGCAGTCTGAAAAACACTTTACAATTCCAAAATCTGATTAGGTAGAATAAAGACTTCAGTTTTTTCCATCACACAAAAATGAGCCGTTAGATACAGATCGTGATGGAGTGTACTGCTATCAGTCAATGCCAAACCCTTTATTCTTCAAAGGCTAAGAGGCTTTGATGTTGGGCCAACAATGCAAATTAAATCAATGTTATGAATGTAGTGGTTTACAAGATGAAATAGTGCTTTGTCATTGGTTGGACACCATGACTTTGTGATTTACAGACCAAAGGTTGCTGTAACTTGATGAGACAGGAGGGAAAAAAAGCAAGATACTGTGTGATACTGTGTCAGTCCAAACATCCTGCCACTGGATGCTGACAAAGCTTGTGTTTGTGATGTTCCTTTCATATCCGATATCAAACTCTTCCTCTCAAAGTCTGCCATGTAATGAGGCAATCATGCTGTGTTGCTGTCACTGCACACAAATCAAAGCAGCTGATTCTCATGAAAATAAGAATTTAAGACCATTTAAACCCCCAATTCTGAAGGTACCTCCAGAACCCTCGGCTTCACCAACCCACACATGGCTCCACGTAGCCAGAACAATGGCCAGAGTGCACTGTGACAGTGTGAAAGTGCTGACACAATGGAGTCACTTGAAACAATACCCACCCTTCTGAGAGCAAGTATTTAGCTACATCATCATTTCCTTTGCTTCGTTCAGGTGGTCATTAAGGTCATTGTCAGTCCTGATGACAAAGTGTCTACGGAGGAGAGTCTCAGGACCGGAGGACAGCTGGTGACAGGCAGAAACAGTCCACTCACCAGTTTTCTGATCTCACACTCCAGGTTCAGGATGCAGTCGAGCTTCCTCTTGCGGCAGCGCTGCGCCGCGATGCGGTTCTTACTCCGCCGCCTCACATCGTGGATGAACTCAAGCTGCTCCGAGGTCAGTTTGTGCATTTTTACCAACATTTGGAAGTCGTTCCGTGGAAGATTTGTGATTTGATCTACAGGGAAAGGAAGCTTCACCTGGAAAAAGAAGAAAAATACTAGACATTACATATCAGACAGGTGTAAACTTAAATTTTATGTAGCTTTAAGTAAGGTGGACAGGAAATTTCCTGCTTTTGTATGGAGTCTGAAGTGTTCCATCAGAATGAATTCATTTTAGATATTTTATTAAATTTAATTACACACAAAAAGCTTTTGGAAAGTGATTCATTTCTTGAAATTAACTGCATTATTGGGGTGATTATAAAAAATAATTAAACATAACAACAACTGACAAAGAAAAAAATGCTGTAAATATTAAACAGAAAACAAACGGAGTACGAAATGGAAAATAATACTAACACTAAGTAATTCAAATAGCAAAAAGGCAAATTTATAAACTTTTTCTCAATTCAGAAATTTAAATCAGAATAAAGAAATAGAACTGCTACTTATTTTTTATTATTTCATCTTTGCTGTTTTTGTATTTTAGAGATTCAAAGTTTAAATAAAGATTACAGAGCAGAACCTCCCCTCTCAACCATCTCAGTTTAAATCAATCCCATTTAGTCTGTTAATAACAATAATGGCAGTAATTTAGGACTCTACAACAAAGGAAAAGGAAGCGATCATGCAAAGTTGATCTCCCCCTAAATCACAGAAAAATGGGCGCTCCCTGAGACAAAGAATTAAATATATAAACATGTGTTGAATATCTAAAGATGCCAAATTTACCATTTTCAATAATGTAACTGAGTATGAAAAAGCGCGATAACATGCACAAAGAAGCTACCCATGCACAGAAAATTATAACATAACTGTCCCTACAGTTACAAAACCATTAAAAAAGAATGGAATAATCAAAAGAATGAAGTTAGTGTTAAGTTATTATTTATTTCATCATTGTAGAAAAGATTTTTTGCATTCAGAATTGTATTCATTGATTTAGGAGGAAACACAATTTGCAAATTTTGAGCTTTTTCATTATTTACATCTTCGCTACAAACCAAACCACAACAAAGACTTTGCCAGCACTCTCATCTAATTAGATACAAAGAGGGACTACAGCTAAATGCACCATTGAGGAGAAATTACAAAGTGAATCAATGTATCACTGGGTTCACTGACTACAAAGCAGTTTCTACATTTGCCCACAAGATGGCAAAAGAGCACTGCTCCACACGCCTCAGAGAGCAGGACTTGGTGAGCTTTCAGTTTACTCCGCCTCATATTTAACATGTAGCACATTCTCAAGCAGAGGGGGGAAAAGGTGATCCAAGAAAAGAGCCCCCTCCATCTGTCCCTTAGCATCTGGAAGTGTGCCAGTATGACAGATTGAGGGGGGCAGTGACTTGTCAACCTGATCCAAATCAGTGTCAGGTGATTTCTGGGGGCATGAATATCTGCACCGGCAAACTAGCAGCAGTCTTCTGGTGCTGCAGAACAAAAGAATTAGTGAAGTAAATGCAGCAGTGATTTGGCAGAGCAAACGAAAATCAGAAAGCCATTTGATATCCCCCTTCCTGATATGACAACATATCAAGGTTGTATGTGTTTATTCTTTCTTTCAGTCTGGAGAGCAACAATAAGTCGGCTTCTCTCCCTCAGGTGATGGCAAACCTTATGATAAGCACATCACAGGCAGATCCACCCCAGTGGTATCTGCCTGCACCAGGGAGCTGTAGCTTTAGGCAGCGAGGGAAGCAGTGGAGGCATAACAAAGAGCCAGAGGAAGACAGCCGGAGAGCTTGGCAGAGATGAGAGGAGCTGCTGCTCTCTCTTTCTCCTCTCCCTTTCCTTTTCCCTCCCCGTGGCTGCCTCAGCGGAGCGCAAGAAGAACAAAGTCAAACAAAGGAGGAAGAGAGAGGAGAAAGCGATGCGGCTCCATGCTCCCACTGTACCTGGCTGCTCAAGCTGGGCCAGATGCTCCCCGGAGACACCAAACTGCTCAGATGACTGCAGGTAGAGGCTGCAGCAGAGGCAGCTCAGCTCTGTGTCTCCACCAGACGGTACACAGCGGTGGCTGAGGCGTCACCTGGTGTAAGCCCTGCACTCAGGGGGACAAAGCGAGGTGCCTACTCATGACAGAATCGAAATTACTCCTCAGCGAAGAGAAAATCTAGATGTCAATCTATCCCTGAGAGGGAAAATGGCTTGAGTTTCCTCATTAGAAGTGCAGCCCTCTGAGCCGCCAGGAGCCCTATTTCTCATCTCATCTCGACATCTGCATGCAGACACATGAATAAATAATGGCGTGAGCTTTCAAGGCCACACTCGGCTCTCGCTACTTTGCCAGGGCATGACAACTCCAGCCTCAAAGAGAGGCGCGGGGAGAGCTATGAAACATCAGTAGGAGCTGCCAGCTTCATTTAAAGCAAAGAAGAAGATGACTTTGTTTGTGATTAGAAGGCGGCTTGTGTACCACAATGCACAGCAGTTACAGATGTGTGGGCTCTTCCCACCATAGGATCTATGACTAAACCAGGCTAAGGAAAACAAGAGGGGAAAGAGACACCATGACCTTGTGATGGTTTCTTTCTCCCCCCCAGTCACTGGTACGCAGGGGACGGCTAAATTTAACTGCTCCACCACAAGAACCAGTTCAGCAGCACAGCCGGGATGACAGAGTACGCTTCATCCGTGGTCATAAATTCACACCCAACTGTTCTGGATTTACATTTCTTTCTCAATTGTCTTCATCCCCTCCACCCCACCACTCAGTCACTCTCTTTCTCTGGGTCATTATGCTGCAAATGGAGTACAGACAGAAAAGTAGGGCTCATCTGTTATCAGCACCAGTGCTGTGCCGGGCCTCAGCCCCTGACACCATGCACTGTTAAAAAATAATGGATGTTCAAGTCTCAACTTCAGGCTTAAGGTATTATTTATGTAGGACAGGTGACATATTCAGTCAAAGGAGGGGGAGATGATCATTTCTTTAGTTCAATATGTACTGAGGTTTATCAAAGCTTGGTCTTATTTCCATAAAGTGCATAAAATCTGTCTGACTGCTCATGTATTTGTCCCGGGTGACATTCCTCTCTTCTACTGGTTCTCTGACAGAGTATGAAGGACACAAAATAGAAAAATTGCAAGATGAAAACTTGATAATATTGCATGGAACGTCTTCACTGTGTAAAGCGTTAATATCACAGAACAAAGACAAAGAAATGATCAGAAGTTGAGTTGTTCCTTTGAAGCAAAGTCTAACAATAATGCTCCATAATGATGTTATTTCACTTAGTGAAATCACTGTTTTGTTTTCCTTCTGAGAGCAAGATAAGAAGATTAGTATCAGTCTCATGCCTGTGCCTTCAAAACAAAGCACGATGTGGTCAGCCTAGCTTAGCATAAAGGCTGGAAGACTAAAATAGGCAGCCCATTCTATGTTTAAAGTGAAAAAACTCCATAAAAGTTCACTCATTAACAGGCTTCTACAAGTTTATTTAACCTGCTGACAAAGAATAATCAATGATTTGCAGTTTCAGGGGAACATATGTGCTGGAACTATAGCACTACTGTGTATCAGGAAGTAGATACAGCATGTAACCCTCCTCTTGACCCTCTGATCCCAAATCTGGCTGGCAGCTTTGAAAGGCATATTGTCTTCTAAAGATTCCCCAACATTACACGATTTATCATAGCAAGAAACAATTGTCAGATTTTAAGCCTTTTCACGAAGATAATCAAACCTAATCTTAAAATTGTAATATTTAATCAAAATCATTTTATAGTACAACATGCTTTGTTTAAAGATTTACCAAAAGTAAACAGTTTGCGCCAGATCCTGTTAAATTCTCTGCTCCTCATCACAACCATGAAGCCATTACTGGCTCAGCAACAGTCACATGACAAAAGAGATTTTGTAGTTGAACTTGGCTGAACTGCAGGCTGTGTTTACACCAAGATGATTGGAGACAAGTATGGAAGATAAATTAGAAATGTAAGTACTTGTTTATTTATGGCATGCAGATCCTTCATTTCTTTCCAGTACTGGTAACACATGTGGGCGCTTGGAAAATGTTGTACATGTTGACTACAGGTTCTTTCATTTTTTGTCAAACAAACAATAAAAGAAATTAAACTTTTATCTTTTTTATGATTTTCACAGAGGTACAGGACTTTTTATGGCAGTGAAAAAGAAGCCAGCAGTGAGTAAAAAAAAGATGACGGGTACAAAAAAATGCCCCAAAACTGCTTGAAGTTGAGTGTTAAAGCCTGAACTGTCACTTTACATTTCTCTTTTTGTATGAATTAAAGAAATAACACAAAATTGGTGACCTTCAAGGGTCTTTTTGGGTTGAATTTTGGACTGAGTCATGCTAGCTTGCTGGCTAGTTTCTACCTGCCCTCATTTTTTATACTAAGTTCCACTAACGATGTCCGTATCTAACATAGAGGCATGATATTGATCTTGTCTCAGTCTTTAAACAAAAGCAAATAACCCTATTTCCTCAAAAGATTCTTGAAAATGGCTGATATGAATGCCTTCTGCATACTCATCTAATGTAAAGACAAGTAAAATGATCTGATTTCTTCACTTGGTAGTTCGAAGTGAGGACTAGTTGATTTTTGCAGTGTGTGTAAGGCTGGGCAGCTGGCAGCAGGCAGAAGGTGGAGACCTGAGGCAAGTTACAGCAGAGTGGGATGGCTCGATGGATGGCAGCGACTCGGAGGGGTCACTGTGCTCTGCGTTCACTTCCAGTATTATGACCTACTCTGACATCTCACCGCTCACTTCATTCCCACACAAAGGCTCCGGGGCTCTCGGCACCCTGATATTTGCACTGGCACTTTGCTTTAAAAGCTGAAGCAATTTTCTAAAACCATCGCTGGTTGACACCTCTGCTCCGGGTCTGTGTAATACTTGTCCCTTATCTAATTCAAACTAAAAATGAGATCTTATCCTGTAATGCGCAGTGTATAATTTTGCATGTTGGTTTCATGCTATCTCTCAGCAACCTCATCTTACATGCTTGTAAATGAGATTATAAAGCAGCATCATACATACATGTCCTGAGTCAGATCTCAATGGAGATAATGATCAGTGTGAGGTTTAGGAGTGATTGTTCTGCCTTGGGGAAAAAAATAGTCTGGATTTTATTTAGTTGCTCTCTTGCTGTATGTGAATAAGCATGTGAGTGTCATGTAGATATTTTAATGGTAAAATCCTGTCGTGTTTTTGACTTTACTGGCAGCAGCACTACAGCTTGTCCAGATTAAACACACAAAAAGAAAAGGGTAGTTAGCTAAGAAAAGAGTGTCAAACTTCATTAACATAAAATTCAAAAAGCAAACCTTGCAGCACTGGACACACTGTTTGATTGCCAAGTTATTTCTGGGAATCTGAGTGCAAGAACACCACAGCACTGGCTGCCCAGCTGCAATGACGCAGCCAGAATCAACATACTAAGAATTTCACAGATTACCACCGTAAGGTAGCTGGAAATGTCTCAAAGCTTCCAGGACTACCACAGAGTGTAAGGTCCTGCAGAGGAATAGAGTCTTTTCTGTGCCCCAGCTGGTCCCCGAGGGCCCACGTTACTGTACGACTTGTTGTAACTCGGCTCTCGCAGCATTCAGAGGATCTCCACGCCAGTCTGATCATATGCTACACACACACTAGCCTCTTCTATGCAGACAAATAAGAGTGCAAAAATATCTCCTCTGTTCGGTCTCTATATTTGTCCCACTCCACTCAGCGCTCCGAAGCGATGCAGCATATACTCCAGGGGCGTTTTGGGGGGTAATGAAGAGGCACTGAATCTCATTACCTTGTTACTACATTTTTCTTACATGCATCTAGCTAGATAAATATAAATTTCAAAGTAAAATGCTTGGGTAAACAGCACTCTTCTTGCTCAATTTGAACAAGTCTCCCTCTGCGTATTCTGTGGGTCTCAAACTAAGGCTCCCTCTGTTACCATCAGTAAATTTTTTATGTGCTTCACCCTTGTTAAATATAGATTTAAAAGGGAAATGAATAGGCAAACATCCCTTTAATGCTTAACTTGAAGAACTCTCCTTCCACATATCAGACAGTGTGCACATAAGACTCCCCAGCTTTCATATTTTTGCCTTATCTACTTCCATTCAATTGCACTTATCATCATATTTTAGATGCCATGTGTTTATATTCCATTACAGCATTTAACCATATTTCCAAAAAACACTTCATTTCCATCTGACACTGATAGATGTTGTCATATTGCTTTTAAAAATTACATGTAGCGCCTGAGGATGAGAAGGTAACATCGCTTGAAGAAGGCATCAGTTAACTGGGATTTGATCTGACATCTTATGCTATCTGCTGCATATGACTAAAAAAAGAGTAAACAGCTCCGCAGCTAACATTATGAATGGCAAAACAGATTCATACCACAGCCACATCATATCTAGACTAGAGCAAAGGTTCTCTGGCATAGTGCAAGGGTAGTGGAACTGATATTAAGGTCTGTGCATTTCCTGTCACACATTCTGTTTTGTGTGTTGCCTGATAAGAGAAGAAGAAAAAAAGGAAAACAACAATGTGCTGATGTATCAGAACTGCTTCCTCATTCCTCCCACTTGCTCTGAGATCAATATTTGCACCACTGTGGCCAGACGATACGCCAGAATGAGCTCAACACCTACACTGCAACCTGGAGCTGGAACTCTGACAAAGAAAGGAGACAGACGGAGGTGCTAATGCTGCTGTGTGCAGGTGCATGACACATCCTCAGCTCAGCTTTGCCTCTGCTGGTTGTAGAGGCAAAGTATCAGCACCTTCAGCATCATCATATCCAGGTGATACTGTGGCACCTGACACAAGCTGTGACCTGTGTGTTTACACACTCCGCTCTCCTCACTCAACTACTGCTGAAAAGCAGATAAGTGCTAAAACTTAGTAAAGCCACACAGTAGGGCAGAACTCACACATACACGTTGCATTAAAGCTTGACAGTGAGCATGCCTGCCGTTTGGGGGGTGTCTTTGCTAGCGCGATCGCCATAGCAACAACAACCAAAGCAAAGTAATGGATCCACAATTCAGCTTGGCAAAGCATGATGTCACCCCTAAGTATAATATTGTAAGTGGAGTACATTTGCATTTTCAGTCATCATAAAGTGAGTAATGCTAAAACATCAGCAGTGTAATAAAGTCACTTAACTTTGTCCTCTGTGCTCTCTGAGATGTTTCTGGACCGATTTTGGTGGTGAAATGTGGAGAAAGTCTCCTTGCAATCATTTCACACAACTAAAAGTACTGGTAATTTATGTTACTCATGGAGGGTAGTGAATGAAAATTTATTTTTTGCTATTATATTCAAATTTAATTAGGCAGTTATGAGATAATGGTAAACGCTACTAGCACAAGGAAAAGGAAGTCATAAAGTCAGAGAATTGACTCAGTGTTGTCAGTTACAGAGCAATGTGTATCTAAAGTTTACAAACCATAAACTACAGGTCTTACCACATCAAATAAGGCTTAAGGGCACAAAATATTACATATGAATTTAAATCAGTTTCATTGAACTTAGCAAACAGTACAATAAAAGTGTTAATAGACAGTATTTGTTATGGTGCTGTTCCTCATTATAAAATTCTAACCAGCCCAAATGTGTTTAAATGTCACCCCTTAGTAAGTTCAGACTTGCAAATGTCACAACAAGGGTATATTCAGCTCCATTTTTTTTTAGTGCATTTCCCTTTTCACACTAGACTGACTTTGAAGTGCAATATAATAGGAGTTAAAATTCCATCATTACTGTGTAGGAGGTAAGTCAGTGAAATAACTGATGTATGGTTGTGAAAACCACAGTGGGATGGCACATCAGTACATCTCCTCAGACTCACTTGGGTCCACCTTCTCATTTTTATAAAAATAATTTGCGTGTTTCTTTCAAAAACTGCTTTTTCTCTCTTACTGGTGACTCTGTGCTGTGTGCTGTGTGAAGCTGCTGATTGTTTTCTACACAGATGTGGCTCATGCAAATGTAACTGTCCATAACCACAGAGCAGGAGCTGCCCAGAGACCTTAAGTGACTCTTGGCTACCTTAAACGACGAGGCTTTGGTCAGACTGGTCTGCACTTTAACAACTTCCTTCCTCATCGGGATACATTGTGTCCAGTCCGCAGTCCTAAGCTGCAGCTATTTTTACCCAAGCTGCTATCCCCCCTCTCTGCCGTTTGCTGTACAAACACAGTGAAGACAGCCTTCTCCCTGTGTTTGTTTGTATGGCTGAAATACAGAGAGGAGTGGTAGGAAAAAGGGCGTCTCACAAAGCATGAGGTAGCATTTCTTCACCACATAAAAAGCCAAAAAGGGGAGTGACGCAAAACCGAACTTCACTTTGCCTCTCTGACCTCCAGTATAAGCAATAAACTACATAAGAGGCAGATCTGGGAAACATTCATTCATGAAGACTCTTATCAACAGCCTATGATAGTGACTGCAAAGCTGGCAGATAACCCTGTGTGCGTCAATAGAGATTTGACAGAGGATATTGTGTGGAGTAATGGAGCACCTTCAGTGGCTGACACATGCATATAAACAGAGTCACAGCCGCACAAAGAAATGACAAAGGGAACTGAAATGTCTCCTTGTCATTTTTGGGCTGCTCTCCCGGTTGATGGCTCAGTACTGTAAATCAATCCTACATAATTTACAGTGGCACATTCAGCAGTCCTTCAAAGGCCCATAAATCTGATGGCGAAGGGTGTTGTGTGCCTCACTGTGAAGGTAATAATTACACATTACTGCCGAGCCTCTTTATCTTGCAGCTCTGTTTGTGCAGCAGAACAGAATTCTTTCCACGGAAAAGCACAATCCTGTCATGTAGCTCCAACCCTTGCAACACACAGGCTTGCTCTGTGAATCTCATCGCCATGGCAACGGACCACTTTCTCTCCCTCTCTCTCTGCTCCCTCTGTGCACTCAGAGCAGCCCTCTCCGCCAAGCTCATCAAAAATAATTCTGTCTACAACTCAAGGAAACATCGCTGAATGCAATATCACAAGAGTCAAGATGGCCTGATGGTAACTGGTGCCAAGAGGTTGAAAGTTCAAGCTGTGTAGCAGCCAGCGTAAAATATGATTTCACAGTCTACAGAAAGACATATGACAGTGTGTCATATGAAAATCCCACAACTGATCGCAGAAATGTATAATTTATTAGAAAAGCATTTCACATGCCAAACAGGGAAACAAGAAGAGCTCCTTTTCGAAGCCTAACAGCATTTTGAGGATACGAGGTTTTCACCTGGCAGCCAGAGCAAGTATAAGCAAAAGCTCAGCAAGATGCAGATGGAAATTTTAATCATTAAACTGAGTAAACAGCAGCACTATGAGCAAGGAAAGCTATTCCTTGTGAATTGATTTTATTGTCTTTGCCTCAGGTGGGAAATCTGCTAATTTCTATGTTATTACACCTGTGCTATGCTTCATCTGAGAGTTAGAGGGTCCCTAACTGATCTTTACCCAGTAAACAACAACAGTTGTCTAGTTTGCAGCTTGGAGGACGTCTGCCCAGGTGGATTAGGCGAGGGTGATTAGAGGATTGGCTATTCATCCCTGTCAGCACTGTTGAGCTGCGTTATAGTCCCAACATGAGACTGAGCTGAACCTCTCGCCCACTCACATTCAGTTCACTGCTGCTGCTGCCCATTAAAGCTTTATGGCCACAGCACATTGCTGCTGCAGTGTATTGGTCATAAACCCTTTGTGACACTGCACTTGTAGGCTAGGCTACAGTGAGAATTAGCATATGCATATTTATGGAGTTGGATAGACGTCCATGCTTCTGCAGGGATGAAGTGAGCCAAAGCTAGTCTACACTGGTAGGGAGCCAGAGGGAATCACTTCAGAGGGCAATACCCCCTGAGAGAATCTTGACCCGTCAAAAGCCTGCAGTGCTTCTCACCTCATAAGTTCCTCTCAGCAAAGATGATCAACCAATCACAGTACCAAGAACAGCCCTCCAAGCCTCCTGCATTTAGACTGTCCTAGTGCATTTGGGCTCTCATATTCAGACTCATTATACAGATCTCCAACAGCGCATAAAGCAGATTAATAATATCAAAGCACACCTGTGCCCTTTGGTGGTGCTGTAAATCTTGTACTGAACACTCCCGCTTCAATTACATGATGATTTAATGACTGCTAACGCAGACCTGGAGATCAGGCCACTGCGATATAATTAGCCATGGTGGAATTGAGTGTGATGGCTACATTGTGGGTTACACGTGAAAGACAATGTTTTACACTCACCTCTGGCCCTCGCTCCTGCACATGGCAGGACTCGCTGTCTCCTTCTGAGAAGGAGCCTGACTCATCACTGGAGTTGGTGCCGTAGGACTGCTCACATTTGATCTTGGGCCGCACCTGGTTAAAAAGGGCATCCCCTCCCACACTTGGCTCCTGTTGGTCCACATTGAGGCAGCGTGCCACGTTGGAGCACGGAGAGGAGGAGAACTCAAACTGGGGCAGGCTGCAGGGGGAGCCTCCGCTGCCATCCTCCGCATAGGAGTACGAGGAGCAGGAGCTGGAAGTCCTGGTGCGTGTCTCACAAGGCGGTGAACGTGGGCATACTTTGATTGGCACTGGGCAGCTGGTGTTGGGCCGTGGACGGCACAGGACTGGGGGCTCAGAAGAAGTGGTGCTGGGAGAATAGGTCTGGGAGGTGGGGAGGGACTGGCTAGCTCCAGCCCACAGGCCCTTTGTCATGTGGTCAGAGAGCTCCATCTCCAAAGAGTTCCCACCAGGGTAGGAATGCGCTGGGGTTCCCAGACGGTTGCAGGCCCCTGAGGAAAATATGACACTACGGCGGTCTAACTCAACTTCCTGTTTGCAGACCCCATCACAGGAAGCGGATTTGAGGGACAACCCTGCAGGGAAACCATCCACCTCTTTTGGGGATGTAACAGACAGATCCAGCTCCCCAGTAAAAGGCCTGAAGTCTTTTTTATGATCTCCCTGAGAGTTTCCTTTGTCCTGGGGGCAGACAAGTCTGTTGGCGAATAGCTGCTGTGATGTGTCGGGGAGGTCCGTCCCTTTCTTGAAGAAGGCTCGGAGGCAAGAGGGGGACTTGGTTCTCTTGGTTCTTTCCACAGATATGGGGTTATCCATCTCCATGGCTGTCACGCTGTCCTTATCCCTGACGTCCTGCTCGTCCCCTGACAGGCACAATGAAATGGCCTCTTCCTCTGCCTGTGGTTCAACTTTGATCTGTGTCAAAGGCAGCCTGCCCTGACCTGGCACTGCCCCACTAACGCTGCTCTCCTTTAATGTGCTTGGAAAACCTGAGGTACTGGTGTGTGAGGAGGTGTCATTATTGTGCTTGTTGCAAGCCCACTGGTATTTCCTGTACTTGGGGCATCGTGGCAGGTCTGACGCTCCATGTCGATCAAAGTCCAGCCGGCCATCTGTGAAGTTACTGGGCAAAGCCATAGCTAGCCGATCGTCGTCAGGGCGTCGAAAGGAGGTGATGGCATCTGCACAGTGCCGTGCCCTGGGGGAGGTGGGCCTTTCTGCTTCTGACTGCATGCTCTCATCCTCTGAGTTGTTTGCTTCCGTCGCCACCTTGTGGCAAAGCAGCAAGCCGTCCTCCTCGCTGCGCAGCTGAGCTTCCAGGAAGCGAAAGCATGAATCCTCGAGGTTGTGCATGCGCAGGAATTCGGCACAGCGGATGACCTCCTGGATGTTTTCTCTGCTGAGTAACAGCTTAGCAGTGTAGGCAAACTGCAACAATGGGGCGAATCCCCTGGCAGTGACCTGCAAAAACACAGGGAAATTGCCAGCATTACCATCAGCACAGCCATTGTTCAGAGCACTTGGAGTGTGGTGAGACAAACCGACAGCTCCAACAACCATAAACAAACACGGTAAAGTACCGGTTAATCTTTTTATGGGGTCAGCACTGAACATTCTATACAGCAGTAAATAAGAACTGGTGCAGTGGGGATGTAGGCATGTTGTGTGTCCAGTCTCATGTTCATAATAACAACCTGTGGGACATTCCAGCAGTCCACCACTGTCTGCTCTGTGGTCATATCATTGGTTTTGCATACACCCACTCCTGTCACTGCTTTGTATTTGCAAAGCCCTCACTTACTTCAGCTAGGATGTCAAAGCACAAGTGCTGATTTATATTCATTCAGTCAAATGTATTCACTCTCAGCTAGAATCTAAAATGCTGCCTTTGCAGTGTTGTTTTGTGGGTAAATGGTGGCAATGATTTTTATGACTTGCTCAGAGAATTATACCTGAGTTTAGAGTTTTAGTGCTTAACACTGAGGTTTTAATACAGATACCAATCTAATACTTTTAATATTGTACACGAGAAACACCTTTTGAATTCAACAAAAGAGTTAAACATTGTTAAAATGAAAACATATAAATAAAATGGTCAAAATCTGCAAAACTGTGATTGAAATCGGGATCTATTTGATCAAAGAACGAGTAAACAAGATTACAAATCTGACCACACATTCGATGCCAGCTTTTGGCACCGGTAAAGAGCAAGCTTTTTGTGCAAACAAAATGTCAAGGTTTGATACCCTGTCTCTATTATACCTGGGACCTTTAGTTTAAAAAACTGCTTTGCTAACCTGTGAACATGCCCTAGCATTGTTTTGTATTGTAACTACCCTGATCAGGAATGGCCCCACAGCCTCACTTTCTGTGTCAGTGCCCTGCATCCTCAGGTCAAGTGCCTGTAAAGCCTAATGGTTTGTAAGACTGTGGCTTATCCCTGTTGTGGCCATGTGCTGCGGGAGGATGGAGGGAAGCCTTCCATTTAGACTTAATGCCAGATAATTAGGTAAACTCATGAGCCTGAGTAGAAGTCCAGGCCGCCCTCTGGAGCTGTTGTCACTGAGCACACAGACGAGAGAAAGGACTCAGAGGAGCTGGATTTAATACAAGCTTGTCTGCTGTTTGGAGATCAGCGTGAAGTTCACACTAGGTTGCGTTCATCACTTCACTCAGGCTCTAGGAAGCAATCCCTGTAGCTTTATCCTGGTTCATTCTCAGGTGACAAACACATTACTGTTAGGCTCTGGGGGAATGCAATCAAACTACACACAGAGTAAAGGTGCATCCACAGACGCAATTACAATGGATTCACTCTGGATCGAGGCCGCCATTGTTTGTCTGCAAAGCACCTTTTCAGGGGCTGAGTGATGTAAAGTCTTTCTTACAAAACTTAACAGAGACTTGCAGATGTAGGGGATGAGCAGCACAATGTGGTTTTAATGAGCCCACTGTTAACTGATTGTTTTGCTGCCTTTGTTGGGGGAAACAAGAAGATGAATTACCCTAGGTATCTACTCTATGAGCACTTCAGCAGCTTCCAGAGGTCAAGCAGCCTCTGCCAGACACCCCACTAGTAAAACAGGAGTTTCTAGGTAATCAAGCTTCAAAAAACCACAGAATTTGCTTTGTGGATTTTTCCGCCTGGAAAAACAACTAAGCACTATGCATGCGGAAACACAAATATGTCCGTAAAAAAATAGCTTGAGGTGATCTGAGTAAGTCTAGGAATGCATTAAATTAACAGGCCTTGTGGATTTTCTAGAAGATGAACAAACATGTGCATTAGGCTGCCGTTTTAGTTTTTTTTTTAGACTTTAAGCGCAAAATAACCAATGTTTTATTGCCTTCTTCCCTGTATCAAAAGTGAAATTAGAGAAAATACATGCTAGAGGCTCAGAGTGCAACAACACAACGGAGGATGAGTTTGTGCCAATTTGCATAGAACATGACCACCAAAATACAACTGGGGATTATGTGATTAAACAGCAAATATGAGAATTACACCTTTAAATTGTAAAACACCCAACCTGACTTTCAGCTAAACTCAGTGATCTCCAGGATTATGTATGAGACCATCTAAACAAAATCTGATGCCATCTATGACTAACTTGAGCGCATGGTAAAAGTCATACTGTACTTATTTATGTAAACAAAGACGATCTCTATTTGTATAAATGAAGTCAGTGTTTTTGCTTTGCCATAGTCAGCAAGCGAATTTAATTTCCAGACATTGTCTAAATGCTTTAACCTATTAGCCGAACTGACAAGGTTGTACACATGATTGGGAAATTCCTTAAATTTTTAAACTCAAGGTCCACTTATGAGCTTTTTATTTTTTTTAACCAAATCTCAAAGCTTTCTTCACATTTAAATTAATTTCTTAGCTTAAAAGTCTTGAAATTGAAATATAATGATTCCAGAAAATGTTCAAATCCAGCTATATTAACTCCCCCCAGGATGCTAAAACCCCAAATTCCCTATTGATTGATAATTGTTCTGCAATTTTTACCCATGGAATCAAAGGAAACAGACCAACTCCTACACACTGGTACATTACATAGAGGACTACCATTAGAAAGCATTCCACAGACCTGCTATTTCATTACAAATACATTTACAGAATTAGTGATTAGGTTTGATTGTTTTTGCAGTATTAATGTATTGTATATGTTTAGATAGACTTTCCAGTTATGCAGAACTCTACAAAAGATTATTCCTCTGAGAGATATTCCTTCATTTGTTGATGGTCAAATATACTGTATGTCACAATTGCATAATTGTACCATGCACTAAACCTGTAGGGAGGCCTTTGTTCACTACTCCTTTATTCAAGCTTGTCCTCGAGTGTAACTTATCAGTTCTGTCATCCATTTATCCTGTTGTCCCTGCATTGCACATTCCTCTCTACCATGAACCGCTGTTGCTCGTTAGAAGCCACTACTGTCTGTGAATTTCTCTTTCAAAAAAAGAGCTATAAATAAATGTGTTTCTTACTTCATACTGTAATTGTGGCTCTGTGAAATGAGACGCTTCTTTTCAAGAGCAACAGCTGTCAAATCCTTCAGTTTTTCTTTCAGCTGGCCCGTGACAGTTTGAAATAATTCCCAGTTGGGTTTATAAATCAGTACTCGTGGCCCGATTACCTACATCGTCAATGCAGCAGTGACCACGCGCTATAAATAGCAATATAAAGTTACACTTGCATAATTAGATGTATTAGCCCTTGGTGTGTCTCATTTTGAGCTTACATCTCAATTCTCCTGTTAATTTCAATTAAACATCTGCTGAGTTTCTTTGTTGCTATCATATGATCAAAGACAGCTGAATGTTTATGGTGTAAAAAATCATACCAACTCCAGTTTTAACAGATGTTACTAATGCTATTCACACATCTGTTTACATACAGTGAACAATGTGTGATTATACTTCATTTAGCAATTAATATATATGTTTTTGGATCTGCACAGTGCACTGCAGCTGAGTCTTGAACCTCCATCCTTCTTCTGTTAACCCGACTCCTCTACAGGCTGCAGATTTCCAGCATGCCTCTGGACTGAGGCACCTTGCAGTGCGCTCTGGCTAACAGACAATCCAGAAGCATCGCACACATCAGTCATTGTTAAAAGGAAGCTGCTGACTCCATATCTGTGAGGGGGGATGGTGTGTGTCGGTGTGTATGTGCCTGTGTTAGAGTAAGTCTGAGTGTGTCTGAGTGTGACAGATTGGGGGGAGGGTAGAGGCTTTGACTGGACTATCCGCTCTACTGATGAGCACAGCACATCCACTACACCACTACTGCAGCTCCGCTCAGGACCACAGACACACACACACACATATACGTAAACACAAACAAGCACACACATTTTTGTACTCGCTGCAATAATGAATCCATTGACTCTGAATCTCTTGTTCCTTTTTACTATAAACTGTGTGATGGTTTTGTGTGCATGTCCTTTAGGCTGCACTCTGATCTTTTATCTTCCTTCCTCTTTATGTTGCTAGTTTAATGCTTGTGATGATATTAATGAATTCTGTATTTCTATTTATGCATTAAAGGAGAACTCTCGTGATTTACTCTCATAAATCTATAATACTGGGGGATTTCTGAGAGACTGATTAGAATACAAAGGTCAAAATCTGTACAGTAGAGGCAATGATGTCCTGACATTTAGTCCATCTATGGTTCTAAATTTACATGTTGTCTATTTTGAATCTCTAACCCTTCAATCTTTAGTTGTTAGAAAAAGGAGCAGGATTACTTTAAAATGGCATTTTTATGAGTATATATAGCAAAACATGTCATCGTAATTTACTTTGCTTTGGACATCTCACTAACTGAAGAAATCTCTGTCTGTGTCAGACAAAGAATCATTAATTTATTAATGAGATGATGTATGGAGGACAGACACTCGACATTTCCACTCACATATATAGCACACAGACAAAAAAGAACCTTCTAGCAAACTGAGCAAATATATACTCAAACAACTGCTACTAGCCTCGCTTCATGCACACACACACAAAGAATTAGGTGTGGTAGAGTGAACCATGCCGACTGTAATGTTGAGGCACTGGCAGCTTAAATGAGGCTGGGCGGCCGGCCCATTGCATCCAGGGCTGCCGATAAACAGCAAAGCTGCTGGAGGAAAACTGCTGAGCGTACCAGGGATCTATTTTCAGCTAGTATCAGCAGCTGCTGCCTGCGGGAGTGCATCTTTATGTGTGCCCTGCACCATATGTGATTACTCCACTGTTACAACCAGCACAGCAGCCTAATGAAGGAAAGCCTAAAGGGAGCGACACAGAATGGAAGGAGGGAGGAGGTAAATACTGGGGAAGGATGGACGGAACATCAAGGAAAATGTGAGGAAGTGAGATGGTCACAGTGTAGGAAACTAACTGTTATAGGAAGAAAGGGAGGACAGGGAGGATACACAGAGTGTTTCCTGGTCATTAGTTGACTGCTATCACGTTTGAAACATTTCAGCTGTTAGCAGCACTTAGTGTATGAGTTAAGACAAAGAGACATATTCATCAGCGTGACAGATTGGGGCCATTTTAGGCTAACAGCCCTGCTCTGCGTCTGGAGTGGACAAGCGATACCATTACAGGGCAGGAAATTATAGGCAGTGGCCAATCACAGACACGGACAATTCGCATGACATTTGTAGGAAGCTTGCCAAATATCCTTTCATAAACAAGCTGAGCAATACTACACTGTCCTCCCTCCCTCAATCAGTCTCCCTCACCCAGTGCCCTTCTCTTACATCGGCCTTTCGCCTTCATAGAGGAGAGGGCTAATTTATTCAAATGTGCTCCAGTGAATTCCTGCATGTCATGCATGCTAATGAGGACACGGCATGGCATGACAATGGAGTGCTTCCCCGCGCAAGAGAAAACACTCCATCTCCATTGAAGAGAGCAGCCGACGCTTTAACATCAGATCTGCTGAGTAACCTGACATTAACCTCTGTGTGCGCAGATAAACAATAAGGAGCCTGAGTCACAGCACTAATGGAAATGAAACAGGCGCTGCACTGTACACTGTCATGACGCCGTTGTGGGTTAAGCTGTTGTGCCGGAGGAGATGACAGGAAATGCAGAGGGACAAAGGCCCACCGCAGAACAGAAAAGCTCCCGAGCCAAAGGAAAATCTTTTACACAGACAACTGGAGCAGTAACCTATCAGACACACAGACATCCTATCTGTACTATGGCTTGCATTAGAAGATTCAAGAGTCATGAGCTTTTCTCAATCACAAAAAAAGTGATTACTCCACTGTTAGAACCAGCACAGCAGCCTAATGAAGGAAAGCCTTCATTTCACTGCATACACATGCAGTGAAATGCAAAGTGACTGTTCCTCAAGGCTGTGTGATAACAATAAGACATTACAAAGGGAACAATCCTTTAAAAATAGAAAATTAGAAAAAAATCACAACAACATAAATAATAGGGAGGGAGAGATTGTGATGCTTAAAGTGCATTTAACTGAGAATTGGATGACATATTTTGTTGCTACCTGGATGAAAATCATATAAAATCTGGTATGATAATCTACTGTACATATAAGAAATCTACTGTATTTTGTACATTTACTACATGTTTTCACTATTGCTTTGAAAACAACCATCCATTTCACTCATCTGGTGCTACCACAAAATACAATAAAACTAGCCTCAGAAATTGCTGTATTTTTCCTACTAAACAACTTTAACTAACATAAAATCAAACATATTGTTTATTGTGAGGGATTATGTATCCATATTGATATTTAAAGCTGTATTTTAAGTTGTAGTATGAGAGGAACTAAAATAAACTTCTTCTTTAAGGTTAAAAGTGTTAAACAATAAAAAGGGTACAAGTATTAAATGGACCAATTCCAGAAATATAGCACTGATTAATAGTTTGAAAAAGAAACTATACAAAAACCACATTATTCAGCACAAAGAATATGTAATGCTTTTTTGGCATCTACCCCTTAAATTTGGTGATTCAATTGTTGCAGAACAAACAGGTTAATTTACAGTTTGAGTCATTAAAAAATGCTAATAGGTAAAAGTAAATAAACAGTTTGCACCAGGTTTATTGCAAATTTATTGATATAAAGAGCAGAAAGAGGTACTGAGTATGCTGAATATATTTTCACTGAGATGTTGAAAGAATTGGAAGCATAAGGAAAGTGTCACCGTCAGTGGCAGCAGAAGCTCAGACATTCCTGGTGCTGAGCTGTGGGTAAGTAAACCTCCCCCTGACAGTGGATTAAATCAGATAGTCTATGTCTAATCCTCTGCCATTGCAGCTTACAGTACAGACCAGACACTGGGGAGGACATGACCCCACCTCTACACTATTTAAGACACAAAACAACACTGTGTTTGGGTGGTTTGTTTCCACCCAAACAAGTGATCACATAAATTGGTTTTACTCGGTATATGAACATGCCAAGACATTCAGGTGTATGCCAGGAATTTGTTTTGTTCATCGTGCTTGTGTGGCGGGTTTTTTCCAGCCCAAATCGATGAAAGTATATGTATTCCTTTCATTACAGAGGATGTTCACTGCTTAACCGTGCCGGGTTTTGGAGGTTAAATACAAAGAGCATAAACATGGGGATCACCGCCGGCTGTCACCCTGCAGGCTGACTGCTCAAGGTGCTCCTCCACCCTGCTCAGACAAAGACCCTGCATCGTCTCTGTCAGCTTACTGCATGAGAGGTGTCCTTGTGTTGGCAGAGAAAGAGAGACTCCCTGCTGGACTAAGGGGGTTGGGTATAAGTGCGAGCACTGCTCCCACCGCAGCTCATCACTCTTCTCTCCAAAGCCTCCTCTTCATCTCCTACCAACCAACCCCCATCTTTAAGGAAGCAGAGCTGTGTCCCTGGCTCCTCACTACCACCATCTGTCAGACAGGCTGTATGTGTGTGATTGTTCGGGCCAGGCTCTTGGTATAGGGCCAGTGTGTGTGAGGCCCCTTCAGATTAGACGGCACTGTGCAGGTCGAGCCCCGATGGAAGCTGAGACAGTGGATGGATGTCGCTCATTGACCCCCTTAAAGCTCCACGAGACCTTCCTGTTTGCCTCTCTGAACTGTCTCAGTCCTTTTCTCTTTTAAGCAGCGAGACTTTTTTCGCCTTGCAAGTAGCCAACCTGCTATGGTTAAAACCTGCTTAGGTTCCTTGCAACTAAAGCTACACAGAAAATGCTGAAGAAAGACTGTGATCATGATTAAAGAACTACTTTGGTATGGTAGAGGGAGGTTGACGTCTTCATTACAAGAAAACCAAATTACAGTGGAATCTGATGCATTGCAGGACCAAGCACATCTAAGAAAGCTGAACTTCACACTACATCTTCCTTTGCTTTCAAGGGGACAGTCAGTCAAGCCTTTTTCAGACATGAGATGCAAGGCATTCTGTCACTCAGACACTGGTCACTTTTACGATAATGTTCCTTAAGGGTTCGTTCAGACATAACAGTGATGGAGAGGGCCATGGTAATACTTTCCGTGTGTGTGAGATAAAACAATACAAAACAATACATCAGCGTTCAAGGAGCTGCTATGTCTAAGCCTAAACTAATGGCAGCTTATCAGGCTGTCCAAATAACTATGGAAACCTCAAAATTGAAATGTTACTAGGTCAGATCAAGTAAGACTGCTATCAAGAATTTTATAGAGAAATCACCGGGATGCTCATTCAGGCACACCAAGAAAGCTAACACGCTCAGAAAAGCGGTGCATGTCTGGAGGGGTTTTTATTTTCATGGCTGGAAGAGGTTGTTTTTCAGGAAAGAGTGGTCATCTTAGAGTGTCTTTTTAAGTCAAACCAACAATCCAAAAGCACTTCAGCTTCATGCAGCGACTGACCTGGTTTGTAAAGGTGAGAGAGCTGACAGAGTATAAAACCAATGAGTGCAACTGTATGAATACCTTCAAGGAAATATTGTCCACAAGTGTGCACCTTTATCTGTCTTTGAGCAATACTGTCTCACTTCTCTCTGTAGTGTTTTGAACAGCTATGAACACTTTTACCGACAGCAACAACGAACTGTACAAACTACGAGCACATCCCAGCCTGGCTTCATTTTTCTGGTCAGGTCAGCCTGTCTCTCTGACCTAAAGCTCTGCAAATGAACAGTGAGATTATCATTAAACTGGTTATGCCTATTAATGGCAAATAGAGGGTAATTCCTAAGGATTTGATGACCCCTTGACCTTTCTTGTAAACCCCAAGTAGTTTGCTGCTAATGTCCTGTTTCAGAATAAGGTGTTTCCAAATATTATGATCAGGATGCTACAAAATCTCTGAGTACAATCATGCTCCCTGAAGTGGGAGCATGATGTGCCTGAAGTGTCAGCCCTGGACTTTAATCACTAGGCCTTTTTATGCTAATCCCAACTGTCTCAGGTTGAATGTCTCCCCCCAGCTGTGCATACCTTGGACATCTCACAGTTTTGTGGATTCTTGGGTTTCATTTGAAAAAGAGCATTGTAGCCTTACAGAATAACAAGCACTGATGTTGAGTTTTGTTAAAAAAAACCCACAGCCAATTCTTTTGTGGCACTACAGATGGATACACCCATCTTTTTAAAACAGGGTGCATGACTGCAAGTGTTTTCTTTCAGGATGAAAAATGTGCAGTGTTTCATGGCTCATGACTAAGGAAAGAACTGACAAACAGGAGGTGGTTCGAGGTCTCCGAACCAGCACTCTGCTGAATCACTGCACTGCCCTGTCTTTGTTTTGCAGTAGAAATCAGAGAGGATAAAAATGGCAGCTGATTTATCACTTTCTGGATTTGCCCCCACCGTGGTCTCAGATCAATACTTCCAGATAATGAGAATAATTCCACATTGGACAAGACAGTGCAGTAGTCAGTTATCAGAGTGACTCTGTGAACAGTAATGTAATTGAAATGCACAGTGGAGAATCATCAGATTATCAATATTAGCCTCTTAAACAGGAGAATAAAGGCAGGATGTTGTTCACTAGCTGAACAACTAGCTGACAACAGTCAATTGTGATCATGACAGAGAGGACTGAGTCACATCTTTACACACAGTGGCATAATGTGGAGATAATTTCTGTTTGTCACAGTGATAACAGCTTCTCTCCAGTGGAGGGCTCTCTTTGAAATTCCTCTCCCTGCCTTGCATCTGTGGCACGCTGACTCTTATGAATCTGCCTTTGTTTTACACTCACAAGAAATATGATGCAGGGAAATGACACGGACATCGTGCTCTTCTGCCTGCCGACTGGCCCTCGAGGACGGCATCGCTCAGATAAAGCAGGATTGTTTTGTTCCCATGATGTGATGGCCAACAAAGCCCCTTGATGAAACTGGCTGCCCCTGTGCAAGCCCACAATCACATTAGATATAGATGATGTCACTCACTCGCGCCAGCCCCGGCTACTCCAGGGGCGGCAGAGCTATGAAAGAGGGGTGATGAAGGTGGTGGGGGAGGTGGTCTTTGTTTCACATTTTATCTGTACTAACCTCCCCCCTCTTTCTCCCAGCGGCAGCCAAGGCCCTTCTGATTTGCCCTTTGTTACACATAGGTGGCGGCCTTCAGTAGCTGCCAGAGGAATACTCGACTGCAGCCAGACAGCCGAGTGTCAGTCGCGCATTGCTAAAGTACATGTTGCAGAGCTAAAGGCTGCTGCTCTGAGATGACACAGACCAGTGGGGGATGAGCAGACTCAGCCCTCCCTGCTGTTAGCATCCGAGAGAAGACAGAGCTCAGACTTGAGGCAAGGGATGCGTCAGCAGACTTCAGTCACTGACCGTAAAGCAAAGGGTGACAGGGGACCTTAAAAAACTTGATAGGCACCATCACTGAAGCGACATGCCTCCATGATGTGCGTGTCTCGCAGTCAGAGAGAGATGTACTACCTGCTCTACAGGGCAGGGGGAGGCAATTTAAAGGAAAATTACACCTTTAGTAGATAAACAGAAAAGAAAGGCCACTGGTGAAGGAACTCACGCTAATTTGCTGTAACTTCACCATATTTCAGCGGTACATTTACACAGCTGTAGTTATTAGTTTCATCTGAAATACTGTATATAGACATATTAAACAATATAGCGTAGCTACAGCATTAAATTTGCTTGATAGAGAGTAATTCAAAATATACCTCTACATAGTGTAGTATTCTTTGTTATGTGCCTAAATATTAGTTGTCTTTCTGTTCTTCTGTGTTATATATCATAATAAACTGAATATCTTTGCATTGTTAATGATTAAAAATTATCTGGGCTCTGCATAACAAATTAATATTCACATATATTGAATGATCTTCTCTGACATTTTTTTCAGCTAAACAATTAATTGATAAAGATTAACATAAAATTAACAAAAGGCTGCATTTCCACAGCATACAATTACACATCTTGTTTGTTGTTGAATATGTTGGAGCTATTTTAAGTGTTCATTGTGACAGAATAAAGGCAATTTATGCATTATGTGTTATGTAGCCATTCAAATAAAATGATAAAAAATATGTCAAATGTTGTCAAATTGAGCGGGGATGGACAAAGGGAAGGAGGCTTAGTTAAACCCTCAATGGGAGTAACTCTCTCTCTGGCACATTAAAGAGACAGTCATTGAAAGATGTTACTTTCCACACTCCATCTCACACCTGAAACACACAGCAGCTCATGCATTATTCATACAGGCAGCCACTGAATGAAAGGGATGCTGCTTTGAGCACAGAGGAGCCGTTCCCTGCAGTCATTCTTTGAGTTAAGGAGGGGGAAAGAAAAAAATTTCGCTTATTTTTACATAAGACGACAATCTGATGGTGAATTCCTTTTCAGTAAGCATGGCAACAAAGTCGTATGACAGGCGTTACTTTATTAATGCACACTGGCCCCAGTGAGGAGCCACAGCTTAACAGCATATGTGGGATGTGCCCCAGTTTTCACAGCAGCACATGTATGTAGGAATATGTGTGTGTGACATCAATACGTCAGTGGGGTGCTTTCATCGTGTGTTCAGCACAGGAGCTCTGAAGTGGATCAGTTTAAAGTGACAGTGTGAGAGCTGAGGTGAGCGAGAGTGAGGAGTGTTGCTGAACCTGATGAGCGCTGAGGCAGAGGTGGCGTTAATCGCGCCACAAAGTGCTACATGCTGCCGACACCAGCAGCAGCTGACAGGTGCTAATTGGCAATCACAGCCATATAGGCTCAATAATGCACTTTGTCACACCTTTTCACTGAGATGTTCTCCTGCAGCAAACTATCAAAATTAAAATACTGCCATCCATTCTCGAGACAGAAAAAAAATGCAGTGTTATCGAAAAGACAAGAAAATATTCTTGAAAAATTATCAGAAAGTCAACGTGAAGTCGAAGCTTGGACGTGATCAATTATTAAAAAGGGAGCAGATGGAGTTGAGGTGAGATTTTTGGACATTTGGTCGGTACAATGGGAGACCTGCAGGCTCCACCTGTTCAAAGAGATGAATCTAAATGAAATTACTACTTCTAATTTTGTATTCTCATTTTCAAAGTATCTGATCTCAAAGAAAAGTTATCACCACAAAAATCCTGATCTGTGACGAATAAAACGTTACTGTAATAACAGGAGCTTGCTTTTGCAGTTCAATACAAAAAATTAAATTCCTGTAAAAATTGTTCTTAATAAAAAATGCCAAAACTAGCCAGATTTGACCTCTTAGGGGATAATTCCAGTTTATTTAAACCTGCCATAACTACACTGGGGACCTAACCCTGATAAATATTCCACGTGTCCCTGGCGATGCAATGACAGTCAAGAAAACTGCCTAGTGAAAGAGCCTCATGTTTACTGTCCTGTTTTCTTATCCTACTCTCACTACATACACACACAACCACATGCAGGATAGTCAAGCCTCCTTTGCATCATTTGTCACCCCCGTCTCAGCCTATACAATAATGTTGTTGGCTGTAGTCTTGGTTCTGTTGTGATAAATCTGTCTAATCACCCACTCTGTTATGTTCTGTCTTGGTTGCACTGCAGTTAAAAATGTTGCTGTAGACGAAGCATTTGCCATATTAACAAATGTAGTGTGCAGGTACTTGCTATACTTGGAATGTACAACCCATCAGTCATGGTATTTTACATGTCAGATTTTTGGCCTAAAGCAGTGTTTTTATGAGGCATGAGAGGATAGAAGTAGTGTGCATGCAGACCCTATTTAGTACTGCTTTTGTATTTGTGTCAGAGTTTTAGTGGTACATTGTCTAAAAGTCAGCAGCCTTTGCACCCCTGCGAGGGAAACCTGTCAGGGAACACAGCATGCTTGATGGACCTACCTCTTCAGGAAGGCTAACGACCAAGCCATTCTCTGCCTGGCCCACCAGCGCCTGGAGGAAATACTCGCTGCAGGCAGCCAGCACGGCCCGGTGCCCTCGGAACTCCTTGCCCTCCACCAGGACAGTCACATCGCACAGGATATCCTGCTTCCGCTGGTCGTTGAGGCAGAGGAGGATATTGGTACAATGAACCGTCGACTCATACACATACATGGGGGCTTCAGGCTTCTCATCCACGGACATTCCGCTCACGCCCTGGAAATAGAAGCACAACAGAGGGGGTCAGCTTACAGCCGAGCCCAGTGAGCACATACCGCAGGGCTGACATCAGCCCCGGCGGTCTGCTGCAGCCAGCCTCATGATTCAACACATACAAGCCTGGCAGACTGCTGCTTCATGTGCTCACTCACTCTTTAACATTTAAAAGCCAGTGAAATCTTGTAGTGCGTGCGCGCCTGCACAAAATATCCAGATAAGTCACATGGTAATTCCCCATGAGTCCACTTCTCACTTCAAATCACAAAACAAAACAAAATCTTTCTATCTAAAAGCCAATTACATTTCATTCGACAGTAGATGAGAGAGCACAGAGTGAAATGTGCCGTGTTTCTTCCTCTAGAGGTCCACATGTGTTTGTAATCTAGGAATAACTCACTGTATAGGCATGCTGAGCAGCAAGAAAACATCATCTGAAAGAGGGTGAGATTATAAGTGCAGGAGATGATTCTTCACAGGATAAGAATCAGGATGACTGCACAAAAACCGATTCATAGGCATTGCAACAGAAACAAAGACAGAAATAGTGCAAAATATGGACACAAAACACATTTTGACACAACAATAAAGGCACAATCTCCCACTAGGAGATCTGTTGACCCCTCCATCCTGTATTTTAGTACTGCTTCTGCTCCCATTAAAGATAAATTTATTTGAGATAATGCACTTTGTAGGCATAATGTCTGCTGAAATATTAAAGAAAGAGTTTAGACAATGTACTTATTTAGAAAAGTGCATTACTAAATCATGTTAATCAGTGACCTTAGAGGTCAACAGAGATGCTAGCTGTTTCCACTTGCTTCCACCTTTTATGCTTAAAACTAGGATAACCATCCTTACTCAGTCTCTCACAGACATGTTTATTTCAATCTTCTAATCTCACTTTTAGACAATAAGACACACAGTGCACCACAAAGACTTTAAGGAAACTGAAACTGACATTAGAGTAATACTAGAGTCAAATTCCTTGTTTTTGTACACATTCTTAGCCAATGAGGCTAATTTTGACTGACTCTCATTAATACAGGACCACACAGTGAGATGGGATTGACTGTAACACGCTTATTGTTTCAGTTTTTATTGTGCATTTAATCAAACTATCACTAATAAAGACAACCTTAGGGCAAAGTGTCCCATTCACCTACTGAACACAGCTGATTAAGAATTTCTGTCAACAATCCTTGGAGTTATAGGAACATTTGTGAGAGCAGCTTCAGGACAATGTCATCTCTGAGCAACAGCAGCACCTTGCAAGTACATTCTCAGTTGTATAAAAGTGAATAATATCGAATAAATAATGTGCTCCAGCTTTTCTGCCTGGCTGGAGATACAGTAAGTCACTCCACACTCACATCCCAAGAAGTTCAGCTCAAGGAACATAACAGCACGTGCCCCTGTGGAACAGTTTTCCTGCCAAATGTTCCACTCTGCTCAGGCTGCCCTGCGATGACAGACGCACAACTATCTCCCCTCGCAGACATACACAACTTGCTCAAAGGGCCTTTATATTAGATGGTACTCTGTGCCAAGATGCCTCTCTGCTATATGTGGGCTTTTGTTTACAAGTTAGAAATTAATTTCTCTACTCTCCATCATGTGCTGACACAACACTGCACAGATTCAAGCTATCCAGCAGACATCTGTTAGATTTGCTCTCCTGCCCTCTCAGAGTCTGCTGCATTTACCTGCTGTGTTTGGATGTAGGAGTTCAGCCACCCTCGATAATAAGCGGAATTGGGAACTTGCTTGAATGTGCTATTCCACTGAATGGAATCAAAATGATTGCCTGGCATGAGGTGACTTTGTCCTTTTGTCCTAGTTTCACACTGCTCCAAATTAGATTTCTCCAGAAATGTTCCCGTCAGTGTTGTTTTTTTTTAGTTGAGACGAGCTATCAGACATATGTAGAGGTCTAGAAAATGTGATTACCGAGAGAAATGTCCTCATTCTGTGTGGAACTGTTCTAATTAAATCAGTTCTTACGATGGGAGAGAAATTAATGTCAAATACTGGATGTTTGCATGTTGTAAAATCTGAACCACATTTGTTTTACAGCTCATGGGTCACGGGTCTCTTTATATGGGGAACTGCTTATTGAATGGAACTTTTAATTCTATTTTAAAACATGTTTTGTGTGTAAAAATGACCAAATAACCACGTAAACCAAAAGAAGCTCTCACTGACTCATACTGTTATGCATGAAAAATGCTCAGCAAGAGGAGAAGTGTTACAGAAAATGAGGAAGTACAGTTAGCATCTCTTAGGTGAATACAGACTCAGAAGCACAATATAGCAATGACTGCCTCTATCTAGACCTCTAGGTATAGCCATATTATTTTTAAGAAGCTGTGTGATGGTGTCTCAAGCCTAAAGTGTGAGAACTGGCAACCTTTAAAAATGGAAAACTGCAGCTGATCTTCTCAGACACACACTGAATGGGTTTCCATCCACAAACTCTAGCCCAATTTTGAGAAAATTGGCAAAAAAGAAGCCAATTAATGCCTGTTTTCAACCAGCAGCAGGTGGTGATTTGTTGAGATGAACAGCTGTTGGTGCTTTGTCAATAAACCCTTGCAGAAGAAGATCCTGCAATGAGATTACATTATTAAAAGATCTCCTGTCAAACTGCAAGTAAGGAAAAAAATGTATGTAGAAAACATGAAGGAAATATGGCATTCATTCAGTTGGATGGTTTCCTCATTGCCGTGCATAGATCTGAAGTTTTTGTCTATTTCATCTCACTAGTGGAGCTTGAACGTGTTTTTGTTGCCTTTTATTTTTATCAGTACACTGACCTCTCTGCCTCTTAGTCAAGCATAGAACACTTTGTAAAATTAACTAATTTTGCAGTATTTCAAGGTTTTAATCAACGGTTTAGCCTGTCCACTAAGGGCTTTGATCGCAAATTGAAATAAGTGCTGAATGACACTAAGAAGAAAACAGAAAATATCCAATAAGACCCTGGATAATGTCTCAGAGCTAAAAAAAAATCACAGTACAGCCTTTGAAAAAAGAACCTGTATCGAATATTTGGCACCATGTGCTTTTGTCCGGAGTGTTACGAACATCAGGATATAGTGGATCGACTGCACAGAAGGCGCGAATCAAACTAGTAAATGCCACCTGTTCAAAGATGGCTTCCCTGAGAAAGACGCAACACTCAGAAAAACAGCAGAAAGTCCTTGTATAAGACTGTTCCCAGGGGAACTTGTCTGACTCCACTCAAATGGGTAAATGTGCAAAGAATAGGCATAGACATTTCAAAAAGATTATATATAGATGTACAGAGCGATCACCAGAGGAGCAGTTTCTCACTCTAACTGGGGTGAAGTAGGAATCCAAAATACAGCACAGAGTTTTTAGCTATATGTTGCATGTAGCAAAAACACAAACAGGTTGTACAGTTTCCTGCTTCCTTGAATTGTGCACATTGTTAGACCTGAGCTTGTAGGGTATATTTACTATGCATTTGGTGACCCCTAACAGATTTCACTAAGTCACATTAAATCTCAGACTGTTGGTTCGACAAAAAACAGATGTCACCTTGGATGTTTCTATTGTTTTATACCCTGAATGCTTCATTAGTTATACATGAATTACACCTTATTTGGTTCATATTCATAAACAATGAAAAAAGTTGATGTATAGTGAAAATGTGGCTTTTGGGTGCTCCAGCATTGCCTTGAATCAGACTAACTCCACAATGCTGCTTTCAGTCTTGCTAAGGCTTAAATTCTTGCAGCGAGAGTCTGGAAAACATCTGGAAAACATCCACTGACAGTGAGTTGAGCTGACAGCCAGACTAATCAGCCAAGTGTGGTGAGAAGTGTTTTAGCTGATGATGTAGCTTGTCACCTTTTAAAATGTCCGGAGCATGTCTCAGCCAGGTATTGCAGATGAAATATGCAAATGACTCAGCAACTGTATGACCCCTTTTTGACCTCAGGCTTATGAAGAAACAGATTTTGCTTGGAAGCATGTCTGAAAATCAGAAGCAGAGACTAATTGCAACCTGGGGATCTGTAATTTTTTCAAATCAGGTGCAAAAGAGGATCATGCTGACGTCTCAGCAGAGGGGAGCGCTTGTCAGTCATCTACTATCTAGTGTAAAGCCTACTAGAAATGACGTCTGACACAAGCAAATGTGTACTAAGCAGAGACCACAATGAGGGAAGTGAAAACTGTGAGGTGTTTTTGCAAGAAATCTTTGCATTTATGTCTTTTGTAGACTCAGTTGTTTACCTGTGACAGAGCTGTAGTAATGATTCGACAGCAGCGGTGCATTGTTACAGCGCGCAGTGAGGTGAGGGGTCTGTTGTGGAACAAATACATCAGCCCAGACTGTGGTTCTGGCTGGTCCAACTGTTGTATAGTTTGCTTATTTCCACCAAACATTTCTCAGTTGGTTTCCCAGGATAATGACCTGTCTTCCAAGAATAATGTTTCCAGATGCGGTTGCGAGGTTCAGAGCAATCTAAACATGCTATTTCTACCCTGGAATGCACATTCGCTTCACTTGAACTTCAGATGGTTTGTTGCAGTGGGAGGAAAATGCAAGGATGACACAAACACAAGGCGCACACACACAAACATGGTGCAAGCACAGTTACACACACACACACACACACAGCCAGACGCACACACACCACAAAATAGCAGGTTGTGGCAGAAATCTGATTAGAAGTGCTGATGGATGCAAAAGATTTCTTTTTTCTTTTTTCACTTGCAGGGTCAGTTGTTGACGGCAGCTCTTTCTACCACACGAATTCTGATGCTGCCAACCTTTTCTTGGTGAGCTGTGAACATTCCTGTGCAGATTGCAGATCAAAAGCACAGCGTGATGGTGATAAGTATGCTCCAGCACTGGTCAGAGCTGACTTCAGGGCTTACCGCTGGCTGCTCCTGGAGCGAGCCTGCTGATCTGAGGGAGGCTGATGAAGACTAATGTGGCTAGAGACCCGTTAGCTCTGCAGTCCCCATTACGGCAATTACGGCTCGTAGAGCTTCGGTGCGCCGCTTAAAGCGTGCGTGCACAGCAGCCCACACACCGCTGTACTGTACATAAGGTGCAAAAGGATAAGCTGCAGGTAACATCCTGTACTCAGCAAGGTCTTTCATTATGTTCTGTGCTGAGTGTACCTGCTATTCTCCAACCTTCTACCTATAACTATACTCTAGTTTTAATGCATCAGTTACATGTCATCCACCTATTCAGCTGTGAAGCAATGCTGTACGAAAGATTCCATATCAATCTTAGTGAGGCGTTGTAGTTAACCTAGCTTAGCATAAAGAGTATAAGCAGGGGGGAACAACTTGCTTCTATACCTCTGATCTGATTACTGATGAATACAAGGCATCTCCACAAACACATATAAATATGTACATTTTTGGTTTATGTGCTAAGGTCAAGTGAGGCTCATCAGCTATTGATAAACTGCGGTTTAAATGTATCAGTCACATGTGATCCACCTATTCAACAGTGGTGCAATGTTGTGCAAAAGATGACATCATATCAGTCGCAGTATGGAACTGTAGTTGGGATGAGGTTAGCCTAGCTTAGCATAAAGAGTGTAAGCAGGAGGAAACAGCTAGTTTAGTATGTCACTGAAGCTTACCAATGAACACAAGGCATCTCCTGCTTCTAACCTGTCCACAAACAAATTTAAATATGACTGTTTTTGGTTTTCGAGGGAATTATATGCTAAGGACTTATGCTAAGCTAGGGAAACTACCTCCTGATTATATATTCTTACATATATTCATATAATTATATAATTTTCTAGAGCCCCAAGTGACAACTTCTAATTGCTTGTTCTTTTTCCCAGCAACAGTGCCAAACTTGAATATAACAAATTCAATTCTTATTACATTAATCCTCACCCCTCAGACAGTTAACAGCCAACTCTATATATTTTAGAAGTTGGAACAAGTTAAAGTTTGTGTTTTTTGCTTGATAAATTACTTACAGCAACCATGAATCCATTATCAAAATTGTTGTCAATTAATGTTATGTTGACTAACTGGTTCATTAGTGAAGTGTTTCAGCGCTGAAACCACCACTTCAAGCTGTAAAGAGATAACGCCGCGTGTTTTAGTAGCAGCAGTTACTTCAGGCTTACTGCCACATTATTTCCTCCATCGCACACACACACACACACACACACACACACACACACACCACAAATTGTGAGCCATGCTTTCCACTTTTTTCTCTTCATTCAGCGGGTCACAAGTGTCGCAGATTGTTGGACGGATTTTCATGCATCATTTCTGGATGGCGGACCAAACAAAGTCTGGCATTTACAAAAAAGAAATCACATTTACATTAGCCAGTCAGTGAGCTGAACAGGATAAGCAGCAAGATGTTTGAGTCATCCTCGGCCTGACTGCATCATATGACGTGGTCGTGGTTTGGGGACTTTAAGGGTGGGAGGGTGGGGTGGCAATGTGCGACAGTGTGCTAAGATGTGCTCTGCGATGTGTGTCCCCTCTCTTTGTGGGTCTCTGCAGAATAATGTGCAGACTGTGTGGAGGGAAGAGGCGGGGTTGGGTCATGACAGAAGGAAATATAAAAAGTAGCGAGGGTGGACAGACTGAGCCCCCAGTGGCAGAGGCGTGATTACTCCTGTCATAAAATAACATCATCTGCCATTTCAGAGAGTCTACATGGCTTTAACACATTCCACTGAGAAGCCCTTTTGGGTTTTTATATGAGCACAGATTATCTGCAACAGCACAAAGGTGGAAAAACACATTATCTCACTTTCTAACTCTTCATACTTCCCCCTGAGCAACACCAGCACTGGAAACTAGTATTTCAGTTTGAGACAAATAGATATTGAACACCACTGCAAGTACAATATTTTCCTGTGGGGCCTGCCAGTTCAGCATGCATTAAAAAAAGAATCAGTTTCAGAAGTTGACTACTTTTCAACTGCAGCAGACACCAACCAGCTGATGATAAATCCGACTGTTCTACTGAGTCACTGGTCAGATGACAGTTTCAGGCTAAAGTTAGTGAACAGTCTCCTGCAAGGCCAAAACTAACAACCTTGGGCTCTATGGGGAGGCGATACTTCAGAAATCTTTGAAATGCAGCAACTATCTTTGTCAGTGACACTAATGCTATTGAACCTGTTCTGAAAATTCTCAAGAGCTGCTCTGTTAAGTGTAACGCAACAGAAAATAAGCACAACAATGCTGCATCCATTTTATCCAAAATAGTAGCAAGTGCTCTTCACTGAATGTCTAACCTTCAAAACATGGTGACAGATTGCATTTTAAGAGGCACAGACAGCTGAATCCCCATACAGGAACCTTAAGGGTGGCAAGGGTTAAGGGTTGGTATCCAATCAGATAAGTAAAGAATTACAAAGTTAACATCACTAATTGAAACAGTGGCCAAAACCAGAAAGAAACCGTCAGCAAGGAAGTACAAGCTCCTATGTTACACTAGATTTACACTTAAGTCTAATAACTGCTGTGGTGTAAATAGTTTCTTTGTGCCTCCAGCTGTTTTACTGCTGAGTCGACACAGATATCGCTTCTGAAATTTTCATCATTCATTGATTTATTAGTACATTTGATAATGTTTTCCATCATTTTCTGACAGATTACTGCCTCATACGGGCAGATAATAGATCATTGTGGAGCAGAATGAGGCCCACAGGCACTTTCAGGCACACCTGCCGCAAGTGATGAGTTGTTGCAAATAACAAAATCACAGACAGGAGGCCTAAATCACAGCTTACAGTGGGACGATAATTTTAATATCCCTTGAACTATTGGGATGATTTCTTTTTTTTCTTTTTTTATTGGGAAGGAACATCTTCACAGCATGATTGTGACAAAATACATATGCACCCTGTGGCTCCTTGTAATAAACAAGATTAGTCTCAACTGCTGCTGCTACACTCTAATAACATTATCCACTGAGCCAGTACAGTCAGAGGGAAACTAACATGAACACTGTGTCACTGTGAACAATTAGGGGGGAAGACTCCAGCCAGATGACTGTAATTACACTGAGGATGAACATGGTTTTAATTGGAATTATCAAATTAGGCCACAGCGATGAATGCCCTTGGAGCTGTACAAGGCGGTAAATGTCAACATGGATGGCGACGACGATGATGTCTAGGTGAATGGAAGCTCTAATTGGGAGTATATATCACCATGTAAAGTTCAAATGAAAACCACACTTGTGTGTGCTTAAGGTCAGTGTTTGGAAGCAAAATAATGGCAGAAAGGAACAAGTCTTCAGCTACATGACACATACTCTGATGTCTTTGAATACAACGTGCAGATCATTTTTTTGGAGAGGTTTCATTTCCTTAAATGAAACTTTCTACTTCCCCATACCCTCAGATTAGTTTTTGTGGCCATGTTGGTCAGTGTGACAGCATATATATCATTTAAGAAAAATGAAAAAACCATACTTAGATGAAATTTGTTTAATTTTTGTCGCCAGAGGATGACTTTAACATTACTCCCTTGCCTTTTATCTAGTCAAGTAAAACCTTTTTTGCGACCAAGTCTTACATCTGTTACAAAGGTCTGATTTCCTCTAAATTAGGAAATCACATGTGGATATTTATTGTCTCTAATTTTTCTTGTACTCTCTGTTTTGTCCAACTGATGCATCATTCAAAAAAGTGCAGAAATATTTTGTGTGCTGTTTGCTGTATATTCATGATGCAATGGGAACAAAGCCCTCTTAAAGGCAGCAAATCAGTGTTGCTCTTACGTTTAGTAGCTGACAAGAGACAGAATTTTTAAAAAATCATGACTTAAAGGTGCAGTATGCGATTCTAATCTAGTACACTTTCAGTCACATTTAGTGAAGATCTCCTCACAGACCGCTAGCTGTATGTTCTGTGTGGGGCTAAAAGAAAAATTTGTTGTTTGTACACAACCCTGGTTCATTAAATGGGAAACAACGAAGCACCGATCGATCAACGTGACAGTTTTCCACTGTTTCCTGTGTATGTTCACACTCGTGCACAGGGCAAGTGGAAAGGGGAGATGGACAGAAAGAGGGCAGTGGGAGCAAGACGGACAGTAAATCTAGAACATGCTTAATATGCAGAGCAGAAACACTAGAGTTTAGTCAGTGCTTTACAAATAACCTGCTAAGCCAACATTCTATTCAATTTATCAGATCAAGAAACTTTAAAAACACAACTTTCAACTTTTCCTTGAAGTCTCCGTCTGTGACCTGCCGTTTCTTCAGAAAACCTAACCAAATCTATGCTTAAAATAGTGATTTTTTTCACCAAAATCAATTTATTCTACATCTCATTTAAAAAAAAGTGTTCCATTTCCTTTAACAAGATTCTGTAAAAAATACAAAACTGTCCTGAAGTGCAGACTGTGTTTACACATAGCAGACAGGAGCATATAGTGGAAATATATAAGTCCTAAAATATCTTTCAATATCACCATTTTCCCCCAGTATTGGTAACACCTGTGCAAACCTGGGAAAATGTTGCACATGTTTATTCACAAGTGTCTTGTGTTTAAATGACCAGTTTTTTTTTTATTTTTACAATATAAATAATGAAAAAATTCAACTTTAATTTTTTTCTGTTTTTAAGGATTTATGGTCTTATAACTATTCTGTTGCACAAAAGACATTTTTGAGCTCTCTCTAGTTCCTGCCATGGTTGTGCTGTTTCCATAGGGGTGCAGAACTTTTTTGCAGTGAAAACTGAGCCCACAGTGAGTAAAAATGTGTCAGGAGCAAGATATGCCATAAAGTGTGAGGGGTTTGGTGGGTAAATTTCCATGTCCCCAGGTTCTAACACAAGCTTTCTATTGATAATCTGTTGTTTCCAAACTGAGACAAGCAACACTATGTTCTTTGTTAATCCAGCACATTTAGATTGTTGACTATAATGTAATACACTTCAAAGAGTGTGCAGGCTCCAGTGCTTAGTTTTAAAATCTGTAAAACTACTGATCATTTCATGAGCTGCTCTGACTTGCTGCAAAATATATGCGTAAACACATTTGAAATTCATGAGATTTCCATTTTTCATGGTTGAAAAAAGCACTTCAAGATGTCTGGAAACATGTGCATATCTAGGCAGACAGTGCATCATACATTTCATGCACAGTAGGTGGTCTCCTGTAATATATATTGGAAGTTGGCGCTAATCGTACCTCTGCAGGACAAACTGCAGAGATCATCAGAAATGAGTTAACGGTTCATTAGAAACATCAAAGGAGGATATGAGGCAGAGGGATTGATTAAATAGGGATTGCTCTACAGGGCTGTAATAAAAAATGTTAATGAGGATGGACTCTCCTAGCTTGTTTTAAATGTGTCCCTGGCTATTATTCAATTACACTCTCCTATCTGTTCACACTGCAGCTGTTAAAGACACTGACTCAAATGTTGTAATTGGTGTAGTGGTCATGTAAAATCGTCAACATTTTCACTTTATAAATGATGTTTATCCCTATTATGTTGTAACTTCCGTCGGAGTATGTTTTTGTCTATGAGATGACACAACTCTCTGACCCCTGTGGTTTAGGACACGGTTGCAAAACTCATTGAAAACCATTAAATCTGCACTGTCATCAAGACTGAAAGCAAAGCTGTTTTTCTTAGTTCCTGAAAAAAAAGTCATTTTCTAATTACTCAATGTGTTTTCCATCTGCAGCTGTTGGTGCAACAGACAAAGCATGCTGCTCAGGCTCTAATATATTCTAGCAGTATTGTATTAAACATTTCCATCATTTAACCAGCAAATCACAAATAAGTGATTTCTAAAAGAGAGGTCATTCGAGGCTGAGGTCTCTGTGCACTGCACCAAGCAAACTGTAGCTTAGGAAGTAATTGAGTAATAAATTCCAAATCTTAACTTTCTTCCCACCTTGAAAAAAAGAACAATGAATTCAGTTTTTAAAAAAATCCTCCGCCTTTTTGCATCAAAGCAGCCAACACACGATCATCCCTTAAGTAAATTCCTGCCCTTAAGATTGTACGATGAGATTAAAGCCGCACAGTTTTTGGGGCTTTCCACTCAGACCACAGAAAGTTTTCTAACATCCATGGCTGAAGGCTCCTCATTCTCCATGCTGCTGATAAGCTAAACAGCTTTTCAGAAGGTCACTGGGTTGCTCATATTGATCCTGAGATAATATATGCAGGGCAGCCACTTCTGAGACATGTTGCTGATGCTCAGGCTCTGCTGATTACATACCGAGGAATGTAGAAGCATAATGAGGGTGATTCTTTGCCACTTTTGATCACATTGACTCACATGTTCGACAGATTTGTTTGTACAGTTAAGCCCAAAACATAGATCCCCTCATGAAACACACTTCCTTAAAATTTTATTGTATAAAAAACACAACATCAGCAAGATGTGGCAGGCAAAGTTTTTAGAACAGACACTTCAAGAAAACACCTGACATGGATGATACAGAGTCATCTCAGACTATGGCCGGAGTCATTATGCTCAAGTCCATCTGCAAATAGATCGAGTACTTTTCACTCCAGATAGAAATCAATAAAGTCTCTCTGTGTTTCGATCGGAGGACTGAGCAAAGGCAACACAACATCAATTCTTGAGAAAGAAAGCTTAACACAGACGAGTTATTCATGCACCAGATTCAACTGGACTGCAGGAATGCTGTTCTGGATCTAATTAAATGTCTGACCCATGGAGGAACCTACCCCGGAATCCCTCCATGTGATGTCCTCAGCTACACTCTCAGATCTGGAGTGGTCAGCCAACCGGGGCAACCAATGTTAGGGTGATCCGCTGAGCTGTGGACCATCTTGAGGTGCTTCTGCTGCTGACACTGACGAATGAGAGGGCAAGCAGGCAAGCACCCATCTGCTGGGCTGCACAAACCTGCATCTATCTGCAGTCAGCCCAATTAACATCAGAGCTACTTCATCTCGCAGCATTGGAAAGGTCCAGGCAATGACCTCATGCACGTGAATCAATACTCAAACAACTGCCAAGATTTATCTTTTAAAAGAAACAATTAGTGTGGAGCTCGAGCTGCATGGAAACCATCAAAGACAGCTGGATTACTCACTAAGAAACTCATTACCAGAGCAGGCAACATCTGCATTAAAAATGCATCGAGGACTATCTGTTTGACATCAGGAAAATGTTGAGATGGAAGGATGAAAGCTTGAATGAAAACATTTTACTGCTCCGGTCCACGTGATCAACAAAAAGACAACTAATGTACAGGACATCTAAACAGATGGTTAGCAGCCACAGCCAGGTGTCTGAGGATCATTTTGAAGATTTGTCTTCAAAAGTTGAGTGACATTGCGGTGTCACATCTCTCAAAAGGCTATTTATAAATGTATCTTGCTGAGTAATCGCTCTTGAAGAACCTGCTCAGTCTAAAGCGCAACATTAAGACAAACAACACCAACCACAGCTATGGCTGAACAAGCTGCCAAATCAGAAGCAAATATCCGTCTGCTATCGAGGAAGCATTAGCATCAATGAAATGCAGTCGCTTACACGAAAGCTACCTGTTGCATATAAACAGAGTTTCCTTTTTTTTAAAAAAAAAATCACAGTTTCTACGCAGATTAACGGAAACAGAGAGCAATTGTGCGGTTAAAGTATCAGCTGCTAGTTGGCATTACCTCAGAAAGGCATCAGCATGGATCCAGTCATCTTGTTATTCCAGTCTTTGCTCTGACAACTTTCTAATGTCTCTCACTGTACGTTACCGACAGCATCTGAGCCTATCAGTGTCTGTGGGTGGTGAGTATGACTGAGCAAGTGAGGTATGTGTGAGTGTGTGTGTGATAGTTGTGTATGTGTTTGTGTGATTGCATGCCAGAGTATTTTTGGGCACTGGCTGCTTAAATGCAGCTTGCATGAATCATGACTTCCCACATAGTAGGTCAGTGAGCAGGGTGAGTCATATTGCTGTCTTATATGGTAACACGCTGCACATGTGATAGAAACACTGGGGTTATCTATAGACGGGGCTCGCTGCTTCAAATATCTAAAGCAAAGCTCCTGTGTCACGCCTCTGTCTTGGTCTTCATATGATCCCTGGTCTCATTTGTCCTTGTTTAATCTTCGATACACCTCAGAACAAATATCTTTGACGTTTGTGAATTAGATTTTCAGGTCAGTCTGCTGAGCATTTTGGTGTAACCCAATGTGACTCAAACCCGTTTTGGTTTTCATTTGACACCGCTTCGGTCTTGTAATACCACATTGCTGCACAACAAGCACAAAGTCTCTAACACAATTTAGAAAGAATAGCAGCTGCTTATTGCATTTCCTCGCACAGACAGTGACAAGGTACACCTGCACATGCAATAATCTCTTAGTCTAAACCTCTTCCTGTGCGATTGGCTGAATCAACAGCGAAACAAGTTTGCAGACACCTCAATGTGCAAGTACAGACAACTACCTCATGATGGGATAAAACACCCCAGAACTGTCATTGCCAAGAGGGAAAGCGGCCTTTGAAGGATTGGATTAGGGTATGTGTAGAGCTTTCTAGCAGCAGCTCCAGAAAGGAGCAGATCTTGTGCTAATTAGGCCGGTGATTGGCAGGAGAAGGGGCTTCTAGCATGAGTGTGGCCAGGACCGGATTATGTGCTGCATTATTAATGTGGCCCGGTGGAAGCGAATGGAGTGAGGGGAGGGGAGGGGCAGGGTTTGTGGTGTAAGGCTTCATTTGAAACAATAAATTCAGCGCGTGCATGGAGATACAAATTCAACCGTCAATTTCACAAAAGCTCACACTCAGAGCCCTCATGGAAAAAAGGCAAGTGGAAAGTCTCCCCACAGGAAAGAGTTGACACAGAGGCATCGCCCACGTCAAAACCTTCAAAAGCCACGTCTGTATGCATGTATGTGTATGTGCGTGGGTGTGCGTGTGTGATCATGTGTCTATGTGCGAGTGGGCTGCAGGGTACAAGTCTGTTGATATGGCAAAGGGAAGCAGTTTTTCACACATTGCTCTTGCATGTGCGACATCTCAAGTTTTAAGAATATATATATATATATGTTCTTGTGGTAAATGTGCAAAACTGGAACAACTGTAAATATCCAGCTGACATCAAAGGGCTGCAAAGGCAGGCTGCAGGGAGGAAAAAAGACAGCATCCACTGATGTGACTAATTGTAATATCCTTTTGTTGAGCACAAAGAGATATTAAACATGTCTAAAAATTTCAGGACATCATATTGTTTTTTACTTTATTTGCTCTGCAGAGAGAAAACACACAAGACCAGTACACCAAACTGTAAAAATGCACTCTGCAGTTTTTGCTTTCTTCCTCCATGAACTCAAAAAAATGACTGTGCATGCAGCTTAGTCATTCTAGAAGTTGATGATGACACCTGAATTTCCTCCTTTGGCTAAAACACAGATTTGGACGTTTAATTTGAGGAACACTTTGCATCAAAAAGATATGGCAGACAAAACAACTTTACTTAGACAGGCAAGGCTACCTATTATAAAATCTCTTTGTCAGGAGACACCAGGCTGAGGAGGCAGCATAAATCCAGCATCAAAACTTATACAACCAACAACAATACAGACAATGTGTCTTAAAACTGTTACACACAAAATAACCGCTGACAATCAAGTCTTGCGGAGTATAGCTTCGGGAGAAAAGCACAGCTCATTTACTGGGAACTCAATCCTAACTCAAGGGCCTGTGAAGCATCATGAGATCCGTCTAGTACAGTACATGAAACAATACATCCATTGATGAAGGACTGAGCCATTAATCTATCTGTCTTATTTATTCAAGTTATTCCCTCAATCTCAAGTCATTTTATTGTAATTTCTTGGAGCTGATGAGAATTTTGGACTCAAACTGAGAGATTATCATAGAAAACTGACCAAAGACCTAATTAGAAAGACCTGATAGAAAATGTGTTTGGTCTGACAAATGTAGCAGATGACAACATATTTACAGTCAAGTGACAGTAAACTGTAGAGACTGTAGTGATTATTTTGGGAATAAAGGAGCAACTCTGGAGATGCAGTTATAGAGACACATAGGAAGCAGGTCAGGGTGAATGGATGGAGGACAAAACACTGGATACTCCCAGGCTTCCTCTTTCAAATCTGTAGCCTGTTCCATAACCCTAACCTTTAGTGCTTGTTGTGACCCTGATTTTTTTCTAAACATAACCAAACCTTTGCTACACCAGTGTCATTTCATAGATTTTGCAATATCTTATCTGTGCCATAGCTCCTGCGGCTATTGGTCCTATTGAACTGAAGGTTTTTGAGGCTAAAGGACTGCACAGGCAATGCAACCCAGCTATGTGGAAGATATATATTCAATCCAATATTGGTTGGTTCATGGATCAGGTTTTGGTTATTCAATTGCTACCCATGAAGTCCTGCACCTGATAGTCCAGCTTCTCAGAGATGTTATGGTCTTTATTAATCGAAACTGTCTGATGACTTTACAATCTGAAAGTGAAATTTCAAATGGAATCATAATCTTTACAACTAGTTTTTATCCCATAACTAACTTTGACTAACTGTGACTATTACCAGAGTAATCCTCCACAGTCTGAAGAGTCACTATCTTGCTGACTTCCATGTCTCTGGTGGAGATGCTCTATGATAATCAGTTTGGTCACATAAAACCCCACATGTCATCAGAGCGCTGCATGTTTAGGGATCTGCTGTACAGCCGCTGCTGTCAGTTTACTCTGGCTGCAGTGATGCCAGTGTGTGTGTGTGTGTGTGTGTGTGTGTGTGTGGTGGGGGTGGGGGGGCTGCAACACATTCACATGTTCAAGCACTTGAAGCTGAGCTCACTTGCAGTACCCAGCCAGAGAATGGCCATACCAGGTTAGATGACCGACAGCAGCTACATAATGTGGGGGAGCTAATTTGGGAAGTGATGTTAGGTTGCAAATATACATACACATGCAGACGCAGTGTGCACACATGAGAAATGACTGCGTGACCAGTTGGTGGTTTACAGAAGTACACACGCATACATATTGAAAAAGATATGCAATTTTTCTGCTGTGCGAACAATATTTTACATTGCTTAAACATGAAGAAAGGAGTACGCATGATTACTATGTGTGTGTTTAGTTTTGGGCTAGCAGTGTGAGTTTGGGTGATTGGGATTGGAAAGTGAAGAAACATGCAGTATTGTACAAAAATATAAAGGAAATGTTTATATTGAATGTGCTTTGGAAGCAACACCACATTTGCAATATTTTGTTTTCAAAAGTATAGCAAGTAAACCTTCATATTTTCACCATTATACTATCTCAAAAATCTATACTGCTCACGCACAATTGTGTTTTCATGGTTATCTTCATGCAAGTCAAAACACTTGGTTCCGCAAGGGTTGATAATGTTGAACAAGATGGGTATGTGCTGAATATTTAAACAAACCTTGACCAAGTGTTTTGCTTCTAAACTTGGAATCAGCTGTCTGCATTACAAATTCTCTGCTTCACAGGAATCTCACACCTTTTGGACTGGATATTTACCCACAGATAGTTAGAGACATGATATGTTGCACATGCACAAAGCTATACAACAACAGAAATACATGTACAGAACTCAGGATGGAAAAATGATGTGCTGAAAGTTATTAAATGCTAGTCTCTTCATTCTCTCTGATCAAATATTGTATTATCCTTAGAAGAGCCTGAACGTATGTGTTTAGAGTTGTTTTCAAGTATAATCCTGATGTCATATTGTTACTAACTCAAAATTTCTAACTTAAAATTTGAATATCCAGCTTTATGAATAATGGATACATTATATAAAGATATAGTTGGAAACACTTTGCAAATTGTGCATACAAAAATTTGGTCAAAGTCAGAATTAAAAATCCACTTCCCAGTGTTCTTCCTGTTTCTGGTTTCTTGTTTTAAATTTTATTATCACATAACTGAACTGAACCATCTCCATGACAACTGTAGTAACTCCATCTGTTCAAGAAAGACAGCCTGGTGCAGTTAAAAGTTCACCAAAAAAGCAAGTCAGTGAACCTTAAAATAATTTCTTTTTTTTTAAGATGAGGACACACTGGCTTCTTTTAAGTTTTAATATTTGTACAAAAATACATCCCCAGAATTGCAAGATGGTTCAGAAACTAGGAATCAACAGTCTGACTGACAGCTGAGATTAGCCCATGTGTTGCAAAGTGTACAGAGTCTTAGAGGCATCTGCCAGAGGGATCAGTGATACCGATGCCAGTGAATTGAGCGGTAATGTATTGAGATATATTACAGCATCAGTGACACCAGTGTACACAACCACTGTAGCTGTTTCAGCTTCTTTCTCTGTTTAATCTCTCTGCAGTCTGAAAGTAAACTTTTCTCACTCTCCATATACAGCATGTATCTGTGGTTTCTGTAACCACTGTGCTCATTTCACAGTATTTGGTGAAGCCAGCTGTCTGAATCATATGCAAGAGTTTGCAAGTTTCATACCAAGCTATCATTAGTCAGCTGATTTCACTGATCTGAAAGCAGGTATCTCCAAATATGACTGAGAACTGCTGCTGCTGCTGCAAAACCAGTGACAAATCCAGCATTGTGTCTTTTCAATATATGCTTATCAAGCCAAATTATTTAGACTGTAAGCTTCCCTAGCGGACATAATTTACGTTATACACTTATGTGATAATCAGCTGCAACGCATCAGTGCAGAAAATGTATAATAGGTCAATCAGAGCTGTCAATGTACGTCAGCGCGAGTCCTGACTGCCTCACATTGAGTGCGAGGGCACAGAATGAAAGGTTATGGTTTCAAGTGCGCAGAGAAGTGACACAGAGTGCGGTTTAGTGGCTTTTTGGGCAGCAGTCTCGATGACTCAACCTGAGAAGAGAAAGCAAGGCTTATTGATTAGGCCCCTTCACACCCCGGAGCATCACAAGTCACAGTGGAAATATTCGCAGGGAGGAGTAGGAGGAGGAACTGTATCTCTGCATTTCTGACTCTATTTATAATTCTACAAACAGGAGGGGAAAAAAGCCGAGCCCTCAGTCATAAAGCCTTCCCCCGAGCAATTACGGTGTTTGGATCCAACCTGATTTATTTACTCAGAGGTGGGCCAGCCATGTCATGCAGCCATTAGAGCAATCTGTTAAATGCTGCATGGCAATCTGACTGCTAATGCTTGCTGTGTGCTGTCACATTACGATTGTGCACCAAACATGACTGGCAAATTTTAATGGAAACGCATAAAAATCACTGAATTTTTTTTCAATATTTTGGCTGGATATCAAAAAATAACAAAGTCAGAATGAATGAATTACCAATAAGTAGGTACGAGAAAGTAAAAATACAGTAGACTGACAATGCAATTCTAATTCAAGGTCCACTTACTAGCCTTTTCCAGAGCTTTCAACTGCATCAAATTGCCATCACAAGAAAAAATTTAATTTAAAAAAAGGTAAAAAAAAATGAAATAGTAAGTCCGGCTGAACATTTACTTGTCACCTTCGTCGCTTTCCTAATAAATTAGATTTTTGTGTAATTTCGAGTCAGGTTACGAAACAATCTGCCTCAAGCATAACATCATTACATGGATGTGGATTTTATAGGAGAAACTGCAATTTCAGAACAAAAGACACATGTCAGAATGTTTTTTCCATCATATAAAATCCGTTATTTCATGTGAAACGAGCTACAGAAACACAAGGGTTTAACCACCTACTTGTTTTAGTAGAAATATCTTTAATCTTTTATTAAGAAAGTAGTCAGTATATACATTTTGTTTCATTAACATTCTGTTGTTCTAGCAGTTTGCTCTCGAGTGAATTATAATGCTTGATTTCGTTATTCCAGCAGCAGTTAATGGTTAATTTTTGATTATTAGTTAATTAATTTTCTTTACAGTATTATAATCAGTTTGGGAAATAAATAACACATTTGCACCCTGACAGCATAAACACTGTACAAAGCCTTCGCTCTGCTGTACTACCAAACAATCATGGTGTGTGGCTCTAAAGGTGCAGGCTGAGGGTCAAATAACTCAGTTACACTCCTGGCTCTGAAGAGATCAATATTTATCTCTGAGACTATTGATTTCTACTTGATTAAAAACTGAATTTTAACAAGTTCAAGGAGAAGGAGCATTGAGTGCAAAAGCGTGCAGGGTGTTTTTTGGACGAGTCATTCGGGCAAGAAACCTGAGCTCACAACAACAACTGTACGCTCCGGCGACAGCACAACACAGCACTGACACTTATATATAGTATGTAGTGTGGATGACATTTTTCTGAGCGGTGTGTGATTGATTTTTCCATCACGGTTGGAAATGACTAATCCAATAATCAGTTGAAAGCACCATATCTATAGGCAGCACACAGCAAGTCAGAGCTGGGCTATGTGCTTTCACATATTGATCCTCGTCTGATGTGATTTATTATATACATATACACTCACACATACATACAGTACATCTTTGTTTGATTTAAATATCCAATTTAACATAAAAATACAACATTAAAGCCCTCAGTTGTCAGAGTTAGCAATGACTCTGCAGCTTGTGAGCGCAGATAAGCCTGTGTACTGCCATTTGTTAGTGTCATTACGGCTGTGAGCAGCAAGGCTGACTGATGAATTTAATGCCAAACTGAATGTTCATATCTCCATCTGTCAACACCTCCTTATAAAGATAAACACACAAACGTCTATTAAAAGGAGAATCTCTTGATATGACAGAAGCCATTCAGCATTTAGCTGCTTTCCCGCATGTAAATTTCCCTTTCAGTGCAAACATGAAAACAGCGGCTGAGGGAAATTTTTATGCTCTGTTGCATTCACCAGTCAATCAAAGGGGAATTAATGTTACTCATATGCAAATGGATTATTTTAAGTGTAAGTGGGTCAGATTTGTAACCGAATTCCCAGCAGTCCCTGTTAAATTCAGGTTCAGAGAGGTGTTCTGTTTTGTTCTTTAAACCTGCACTAATCAATATCACTATGGATCAAACGTGTAATGCTAAAACGACTTGGGATAATTGTGAAACACTTATGTGGTATCAGCATATAACCCTGCACAATCAAGCTGTGTATTTGAAGTAGTTTCATATCAACTGAAAGAACAAAAGAAGTAGCCAATTTAGTGTAGTAAACAATAAAATTAGCTGAATTAGGTGTGACCACTATTTAGAAGTGGGTAACTCTAAAATGACACAGGATTATCACCCAACAATTAAGCTTCCTATAGAACTTTATAACTCATTTATTTGCTTTCACTGCTAGGTAACGCCACTCTTAGTAACCTTATTTCCAGTGACAGTAAGTAGCAAACAGCAGACAGACACAGTCAGCAACTAGCCGGTGAATACAATTAAGCATATAGTAGCTAAAGAGCCACATATTTCTCTCAGAGTTGGAGGAGACCAAAAATGGAGCTAAAAGAAGACAATATATTGACCTAGGTCTCAACAGGTGGACACAACACTATTTCAGATGAAGGCCATGTGCTCAATCTGTAAGCAGGTTACTTTTGGCTAATACGTTAGCCATAAGAAGGTCAAATTTCAATTTGATAATTCTTTCTGTTTGTATAGCTTGTGACTCTACAAAAATGTGTTATTTGGGGGATTTTTAAAAACATACCATGTCTTTCAAACCTGTCCACAGATTTCTGTGGTTTGGATGGTCAAGTAATGATTTAAAATATTGTGCTGACAGTTTTGACAGTCAATTGTCAGTGCAAAAAATCAAATTGCATGTTTTGCTGCCCTTAGGCTTTAACTGAATATCTTTGGATATGTTTTTAACTGTTTTTGACCTTTTATAGATTTGTTTGCTGCTCCCTCGAGCAGAAAAATTCTCCAATCAGACATAATACTTCCTACACTCTTTTAAAAATCACTATTTGGGTTTTTCCTAATTTTCTCATTAATTATTTATATTAAGAACCTTCCCTCTATATCCCATTAGTTTGTTGATCCATCATTATTCTCCTTGTATATTTTTATACTTTAATTATTAGTCTGCTTAGTAGCTGCTGCTACATTGGTCAAAACACTAGGAGTTTTACATGTTAATGTCTTTTACTAAAATGGGTTGAATGATTAGTAAAACGATGGATTAATCAACTATGAAAATATTCATTAGTTGAAGCCCAAATTTAATCCAACAGCTAGAAATCAGATTTTCTGTATGCTACAGAATTGTGGCAGAAAAAACATTTCCACATTACTTTAAAACTACTTTTCACCCAGACAGAAATGCTCAGAGACATGCTGCCCTGCACTCTGCCTTAAAGGTCAACCTCTGCTGCCACTCTCCCTCAGCCTGAAGTCAAGTGCAGAGCAAACACTACACTGACCAGTGGAGGAGGCCAGCCTCCCTCTCAGATCAGCCCTGTGGAACCTCGAGGGGAAAAAAACGCAGACGCAAGCTGCTGCTATTTGCAGATGAGACACAGCGTTGGCTGAAATGACACGTTGGACGGTGGTCTGTGGGAGGACATTGGCTTTTCTAGTGGCACACAGTTCTTGGAAGGCATGATTGATGCACATCTCCGCTCGAGCGTCTTAATCGTTTTAGCTCGTCTGTGGCCGTGCAGCTGCCACACAGTGGACACGGCCTGCGAGAAGGCCACTCTTAAGCTCCAAACAGGACTAAATGGTCCTTCTTTATCCTGCCGCTGTTTCCTGACCAAGGTCAGCCTCTCTGCACACCACAAATTACTCCCTGAAATGCTGGCAGACTGGGCCGCAGAGAAATTGCCATTTGTTTGTTTATGGTTTTGACTGTGCACTAAGTCCCTATCGTAAGAGGCTATTTTTAGCTGCCTAATCCTTCAATGGATTTATAATAGCCCAGACTGGCCAGATGACAAAAATAAACATAAAAAGCTTCATGTATGCTGGGTTTATGTGTGATCTGTCATTATTTTTGCCCTTTACGTTTCCATTATGAAAAAAAACAATTTCAGCATCATGCAGTTCTGAAAAATGGCATGCTGTATATAGTTGTCCACCTTATTATGGAACAGGAGAGCATGTCTTGTTATTAACGGTGGGACCAGGAGGGAGATTTCAGCAGCAAGTGTTACAAACGACAAGTTTGTCATGAACAGTCTAATTAAATTCTTTCATATGTCTCATAGAGACCCTGAAAATTTAGCCCTGTCCCCCCACCCCCCCAAACTAAAGGTGAAGGACCCTGAAATGATAATAATAGCTAAGAGCACACAATTATAATACGTACAATGAGCTCAATTTGAACCAAGAACTCTGTTACTACAGATGTCATCAGTCTTCAACAGTTAACCCTGACCCTGGGATCAGACCGTAACACTATTTGCCACTATTTCGAGAAGATTGTCCCGAGCTTGGATAGTATAAAGAGGTTAACCTGGTGACTGCAGTGTCATTATTCATTACAGGAATGGAAGCAAAAACCATCAAAATAAGACCCAAGCTTTGTTAAATCAGAATTATACTTTAATGGATATAGCATGGACATTATTTTTTGTCAACATTTAAATAATCCCTAACTTAAGTGTGTTTATGTCGACTGCTGATGGACATCTGTTGTAGAAACAACATCAGTGAAAATCAGTGATAACATAATATTTTTCCCAATTTGTTCATTTTTCTTTCATTATTTTGTCTATTGTGCCCGTTAGAAGGAATTGGTAAGCTGTATATGTACATATAAATTTTAAAACAAAAATGTCAATCTTGTGCAAAATATGTAAGATTACAGAATGGGATCCACACCATATATTATTATTATTTCCTTACAGTAAGTCAGGAAAGCAGCATAGCTTCCCAGTACAACTGTCATGTATGAAAAACTGAACAAGCAGACATGTGCAGCAGAAGAAGAAGCACACAGAAAAAGGATGTTTCAGTGATGCAAAGCTTATCTGAGCTCTCTGCACCACAGTGAGATAAGAGCACGTATTCGGGGATAATGTGATAGCAGGTGATTTATTTTCTGGGTGTTGATGAATGGGTCCTGTTCTACATGTCACAAGTAGGAATTCAACCCTAACCAGCTGCCCTCTCTGCCCTCCATCCATGGTGAAGCCCTGCTGATGTCCCAGTTTCCCGTGCATGGCCCCAGCTCCCTGCTCAATATGTTCTAATGTAAAGCTGGCCATCGATGCTCGGCCCGCATGAGCTCAATAACCCTATGGATGCGCACATTGGCCCCAGCTGCTGCAAATGCCATCAAATTTAAGCCCAGTTACATTTTTCTACATTTCATCACACTAGAAAGCATTGATCAGGAGCAATGATCCATGAGAACATGACCTGAAAGTACACAAGCATTTAAATTGTGTCACCTTTCCAGGAACTATGCTGCTATTTAACACCTACAATTAAAGCAAAAAGGAAAATTCATTTGTCACATATGACTGCTGAGAATTTTCAGATTCTTGTGTCAGTTTTGGGTTTTTGGTTTGTCTGCTGACACTCTTGTTTTTTTCAGCACGCTGAGCACAACATTTCCACCTTTGGCTCCAGGCAACACATTAGAAAACAGGCTTATGTAGAACTGGATGCAATTCAGTGAAAGGTGGACTGTTTACTACAGGTTGCTGCTGCTCTTTGTTGAGCCAAGCAGAATACTGGAGGTTGTGCCAACATCAAATAACTGATGTAAAACCACTACTGGTTGCTTAGCCAAAGTCAACACTGTTTTCACTGCAGTGTGTTGTTATAATAAAGTCAGTGTATGTGAATGTGTTAGTCTAAATCAGGTCATGACATACAATAGGCTTTAAAATATATAAATCATACATGCACAAGTGAAGACTTAGGATTTGCACTTAAGTTAGATTTGTGCTGGGAAAAGGAGGACTTGCAACTTGACTTGGCCTTGTCTGCTGACTTTGAGATTTGTCTAACGGCTGACATGGAGGAGACCCGGAACGTGAGACGCCTAAGACTTAACTTGGACTTGTCTTCTACAGACTAAAGGCTTGACTTTGAATTGTACTCAGAAACTTGAGACTTGACTTGCACTTGAACCAGAAGTCCTTAAAAACATCATTGTATTAGCAAAAGCATTTTTGTCCAATACAATGCTTTGTATTGTATTGGACAACTCCCGTCCTGTCCTTGACAGGACGGGAGTTGAAGATATATATAACATTTCTGCATTAAAATGTCAGAAAAATGTTAGTTTGTTGATTTGTGTACTTACATTATTCCAAAAGTGTTCCACCAGTTCTCAAACCTAATGTAATGATGGATCTATTCTTTTAATTTTGTATTGCCCACTGGATGAAACTGAATTCACCACAAAGCACTGGCTACAACTGTATAGATAGTTAGGTATAAGTTGTTAATCACCATTACAATAGCTAAAGTACTTAAATGAAGTATAGGTTGAGTTATGGAGCTTTCATTTTTCTCTTTGTCAATTAAAACTTGGCTAGATGTTAGTAAAATCTTAAAAATGTGAGATTTCTAGGTTACATGTAACCTTTGTTTCAACTCCATTTTGATGACTTTAACATCCAGCAGGATATTTAAGACACACTGTATGTCTCTGCAAAAGTTGTACAAGAGCAGTTAAAAGTAACATCCTCCACAGTCAAAGCCACATACCATGGATAAGACTATATATATCAGTTTCATTGCTATACCACCACATCAAACATCCATCCTGCAAACGTCTTGAAAACTGTTTCTCGAGTACCTCTTCTGCTTCATTAAACATCGACTATGAGCCGGTACTGAAAGTGTGACAACTGTGCATTCCTTAAGTGAGTTCTGAGGCAGTATCTGTATGCACAAGCTTACAGATAGTAAACTGAGCTCATGCTGAAGCATGAGCTCAGTTTACTAGCGTGGCTCAGCAGTGCCTCTGGTCCTCACTCGCCTCATTTGGTGAACTTTTCCCACCTCTGCAGTTTGCAGAACTCGTAAAAGCTCCAGCCCAGACTTCACCTGTCAGGGCAACAGCCTGCAGTGAGTCACAGTCTTTTCAACAGACCTCCACTGACTGAAGGTTATTTGAGGGAAGAGCTGATGTAAGCCACGACGACCGCCGCTGTTTAGCCTCAGGAGACTCGGCTACCTTTAAAAACATGCATTCAAAGTTTTTCTCTTTGCTCCTTTTTGTTTGACTTGCTGGGTTATGCAAATATGACAGACCAAATATCACCTAATGGTATTTGACAAGCTGACTTATTCTGAACTCTTTCACATCCTGTGTGACTGTCGTAATCTTGTTTCAAACAGTTGCTCGGGCTCGTCACAACAAACTCTCTACAGCGAGGTGACGGGAGGCGGGAGATGGGAGGGGAGGCTGGGACGGTGGAAAAGGGCCACAGAGGAGCCTCGTAAACAGCTCACAAAGCACCGGGGTTGCCGCAGGACATGCATCCCCTCCCATTCTTACACTCACTCACTCACACACACACGCACACACACACACACACACACACACACACACACAGTGCACTGATGGAGGTGGCGGCAAGTAGGAGTGGGAGGAGGTGGGGGGCATTTGGACTCTATTTCACTTCCCCATTCCCACAGAAATAGAGCAGCGCAGGGCCACACACATTCATGTGCCCATGAGAGATGCCCATACTGTGTCGAGGGATTAGTCAGTATGAGCAGTGTGTTTGGAACCAAAAGGACCTGTCACACACATTTCTAGATTCTAAAATCAATAATATCAATCTTTTTCCACAAGTTACAAAATGTGCCAGAGAAGTTAAATTATTTTAACCTGTTTCCAAGACAAATTATCTAGTTTTAGGAACTTCTGGAATGAGTGAGACACAAAATTCTGTTAGAAAAAGTTCTGTTAGATGAGCTGATCTCAGTCATCTTGTTGCTAATCAGTTTGTATCATGTCTTCATTTACATTGTATTGAACGCATAGTTGAGGGACAGAAAATTAAACCTTATATGCTTATATCGACTAAAGTATCGATGAAGTTATTAGGGATGCAGGGAAACAGTATAGTCCTCCCTTTAGTTATTTCCACTGCGTATGTCCTGTTTATCTCCACTTTTAAAGACCTGTTTTTATCCATGAAGCTTCCCATGTATTTGGACCATAGAACTACTATTAGCAATGGGCATCTATGTTTGATGATTCAACACTTCGTGATTTAAGTCCAGTTTCAACATTCAATGCCAGTGCATCAGTAGTGTTGTCCATACAGCATGTGCAATTCAGAAAATAGGGGTGATGATGTCGAGGTGGTGGATGGGTGTGTAACACATCTGTCAATCATATAGGATGGTAATTGCATCCATCAGAGCAGGGCAGTTTTAACTGATTTCATGACCACAATCTTTACTGTCTATGTGTAAATGTTGTAGAAAGTGAGGATTTGATTTTAGCAGAGATTCAGGCAAACTCATTCAATACTGACATTCTACTACAGGTGGAATTTCCTGATTCATTGTTTGGTTATAGGTACTGTTACATACTTTAAAAATGCTGATCTCGTGATTGCTTTCTGTAATAGTTTATCCATTCACTGTGTTGTCTGAGCCTTTTATGGATTTAGATCTTGTGAACTCCATATAGCTGCATGTCTTATGTGTACTTGCATGACCACAAGTGCACCACATGATAGTATTAAAAGGTTTGAGGTTCTTAAAAGCACACACCTTCATTAGGTTAGTAACTGTGATCTTGGTTTATGACTGTGTACATTTGGACTCATCATAGCATCAAAGGCAGAGCAGGAATTACTAATGTTGACAATGGCTGCATTCCATGAAGGTGCTCCCTGTTATTATACAGGTTCCTTTAATGGGAAGGCTCACAGGAATAGAACTATCATTAATGTTATAAGTACCACATGTGCGTTTGCTGTGACAATCAGAATGTGTATTGTAAAAAAGATCTACAGGGAGCCTTCAGCACACAGAAGATTTTTCTACTTGCTTTAAAAAATACAAAATAGAAAAGAGTAAAAAATGCAGAAACTGATTTTTTGCAAAGCCTGAGGTAAAACCCCAAAAGGCTTCTATGCCTGGTGGTTATAGGGTGGTGTCAGGATTACAACTTTCATAAATGCACGACTTGCAATGAATCCATAAACAAATCTATATTTTATGAATTTAACTTCCAAATGTTGAAATAAATAATTCACTGAATAAACCACATGTGCCGTGACTTCTTGATAAAGCCACAGTGATGTGAGCACCTACTTTCAGAAATGTATCTTGGGGCAACTCCAGGTTCTTTTTACATTTGTAATCTGACTAGATCATTTTATGACTACAATACAGAGAGCTTTGTGAGGTCACTCATTGACACAGTAAGGCATTTCCAAGCCCTTTACCTTAACTTTAACCACGCATGACCCCAAATTGTAACCTAAATCTGATTTTATCCTGAGCCCTTTTGAAGGTCCCCACTGTGCTGGTTTTGAACTAAAATCTGTCCACGCAAATATAGGAAGACATGCTCACACACACAAACACATACACACAGAAGAATGCTCTGAAGTCTGAAACTTTTTTTTCACCCTGTGCCTCTGAGTCATAATATGAAGGAGGAAGCCAGGAATGAGTCAGAAAATGTTCCACAAGCCTAATAGTACATCTCAGTGCTGCATGAATGACTCTCAGGGACTGTTTGTCTCTTGACACAATAAATAACTTCAGTGACAAGACTGAACTTGCCGTCTGTTGTTTGGCGATACTTCTTTTTGCAACAAGAACTACAACAAACACTGACGCAGCATTAAGCGCTGTGGGGATAAAACTGGACTGGTTTTCTGAGGTGAACTGGTTACCCTGTCTGTGCGGCCACGTCTGATGACAGCGTAATTCATTTGAGTGAGAACTTCAAATACAAAGCAGATGCATTGTCTGGCAGTAATGCAACACCATTCTCCAGCGAAAAATCTGAAAAATACATATGCGGCCCTCTGTGCAGCCGCTCTTTGAAATTTTACTCCACGGTACAAATTAATTGGCTTTGCAGATGAAAGAAACGTGCATTGTTAAGTGCTAAGTGCTGAATTGAGAGGCTTAGTGGAGCGGCGTCACTTCAAAGCTCCGGCAATTACGTCGGGTATCCCTGCTCCGCTGAGAGGGGCGAGGCGTGAGGCGAGGGGGGATGGAAGGCAGAGAGGAGGATCCTGGGTTGTTATCAATTCAAGTTTTTACTCAGGTCTGTCAGTGTGACTGTCTCACTGGTTCTCCGCCCTACACATGAAGAATCTCTTTGTGCTAGATTGGATTTGTAAGTCTGTTACACCTTCTCTAATTATGAAAAACAATATTCAGGCTCTAGAATCTAGTCTTTGTCCTCATTGCTTTGGTTTACTTCTGCCTCCAGATCAGCTAAACCTATTGATGAATCACAGTGGGTCATGAATCTCAACTAGACAGATCTATCTCCACACAGTTCATACTCTGGAAAAACCCACGTTACGTGCACTGACAGTGTCAAAAAATGCTTTCGTTCAAGGTAAAGGTTAGACAACTGTAGCACTTGTGAAAGAACCAAACATGAACTGCTTTTAATCTCATTAACCTTTGCAAACCTGGTTTCAGGTTTTGTACCATTCAAATGGAACTAACTGTTAACTGACCTGAAGCTGGATTCTTTCATGTACATTAAAGCTTCATTATCTGATGTTTTTTCCCCATGACTCTTGCAACTGTTTTTATTCTGGGGATGCAAAATAAGTCATGTCATAATGACTATTCTTTTTGCATTTGCAATTATAGCAGTTGGCAGCCATAGGTTTTAGTTTAGAGCAGATTATGTCAAATTTACTTCAAATAGACACAGGTGCAAAATTAAAACTTGCTTTGATTAAAAAAAACATATACATTAAAAAGATTATTCTATCTCAGCTTGCATCGTTAAATGTGAATGTTTAATCTTAATCTTGGCAACACCATATTTAACTTATTTTATGTTCTTCTTATTAGCTTTTTCCAGAACCTCAAATAAAGTTGGCTCAAGCTTTACCATATTTTATGTTTTTTGTGCTTTCTATACTTTTTTTTTTAAGTTTCAACTGCGTCTCACAATCTTTACCAGAGAAGTGACTTTGCTTACTTTTTGGTGCAGTGTTGAAGGGATGGTAGTTTTCTTCAACTAACACTTATTTTCATTATTGCACGATCTACTGAGGATCTTTTCCTTTCAACTGATGAATCATTTAATCCATAAACCGATAATGTGAATCACAAGTTCTCAGAGCCCGAGTTCTTCATCTTAGCATGTCTTAAATTTTCCAGTGCAAAACACGCACATTTCAAAAAATCCTCACATCTAAGCAGCAGGTATCAGAGAACGCATGAGATCTTTGTCTGATAGATGATTAAAGTGATTAAGCAATTATCATGACTGTTGGTGACTCATTTGCTGATTGACTCATTAATTAATTATTTCAGTAATAAGTGAAGCCAGTTTGCTACAAAAGATGGCGTAAGTTTGATTAAAAAATCACAATTAACAAAAATACCATGCTCATGATTTTAGCTGTAATCTTGCAATCCTAATTCAAAGTGACAGGTATTCTGTTTACTGTCAAAACACCAGCCAGTTAGCAGATGACACATGATAAATTACCACATCATAGCCATCTTAACAAACAAAGGAAGTGACAAGACTCTAACTTGATATAATGTAGAAAATATGCGCGTCAGTGAAAAATCAAACGTCTATTAGAGACATAAGGCTTCATCAGCAGATCAGAAGATTTAGTTTTTTAATTGCAGTGGAGAAACCTAAACTCCTGGTTCTCCTCCTCTTGAGTTTCAACAGAAGCTGCAGGGCATCGTCTCAAGAGATGACCGGCAGAAGATTTCCTGTCTTACTCCATGTCGGGAGAAGGATGAGAATTCTTATCATGTCTACCTGCTCTGCTGCTGCATGAACCGCAGGGGAAACGCAGCCATTCATCAAACTGCTGGGCAGCTCCTGGAAGAGCCCCACTGTCTGAAGCACAGCCAACTTGGTCAGGCTATTTACCCTTCAAGGAGTGTGCAGCGAGTGCAGGGAAAATAATCACATGGAAAAGTAAAGAGGGGGTTTGCATCGTTCTCTTGTGGAATCAGGAATTTTACGGCGACTGTCTGAAAGGACTTATTCATTAAGTAACCCAAACTAAACATCACACGCGTGGTTATGTTATATATTTCTCTGCTTTTAAAGCTGACAAAATGTCAAGGAATCAACATTATTACACTTTCTAGAGAGTATATCCATACCTAATTGTGTGCAAAAAATGATGTATATGTTGAGAGATTTCACTGAATAAGTGAAAGCTTATGTGAAAACACCATTAGAATTCATCCTCTGGGGACAACAAAAAGCTGAACCTCATAGTAATGTAACCCATCAGATATCTGTCAAGACGTTTCACTCAAATCTAAAAAGTTAAGGTCATTATGGTTCTAACAAAGAAAAATAGACAATTACCAGTGTTGTTAGGATTCTTCCTCGGAGGATTGTGAATGTCAAAAGTTTTGCAACAATCTCAAACATTACACAGATCATTACACTGACTGGTCGACCAGATTACTGACATTGCCTGTTTACTGTAAGTTCACATCAAAAATTTATAGTAATACCTTAGTCATACCTTTCTAACAAACTTAGTAATGAGTCAGTTTATAAGAACAGGTGTCACTTTCTTGTTTTAAACTGTGTATATTTCATTTTGAAACCAAACTCTCATACTAACTCTTTCCCAGTGGGAAGATGAAAGCTGTTGTAAAATCATCAGGTCTCAGTGAAACTCTAACCTTCCACCAGGAAGACCACTCAATCACCCACATGAATCGTCCCAGCAGAACCACTCTGATTTATATCACAATCCAATAAAAATGCTGGGCGTGAGAGTGGTATGGAGGAGGTGGGGTGAGAGTCCGTCAATGTCGCAAAACCACCGAGATGTCGCCATATTTAACCGCCTATCGACCAGGTCTCTTCGTCCTCTGTTGGCGAGCAGGTAAGGCCCCCTCCCTTTTGATGAGTTGGCTCTATATGGGAGACCAAACAATGCATAGAGACGGGAGGCTGAAGGGACCCATCAATGAGTGTCTTTCTAGAGCGCAGCACAATGGGCCTCTGCGCCTAATATTGATGTCATACTACTCATCTCCACATTATCCCTGCTATTGATTAGTCTGATCTCAACCTGAAGCGCTGGGGAGCAACAACAAACACAGCTCTTTTTTCTCTCCTCTTGTTTCATCATCCCACTGACTCCCACATACTCTGAGAGAACTGATTCTTTTAAAAAAAAATATTTCCAACCTACCCCCTGAATCTCCTGCACTGTCTGTTCATGGTTTATTGATCAGAGACGTATCAATACTGCTGAGATTCTCAAGTCCTGAACTGTGCAATCACACAGAATGAGTCGAAGCTTTTCATCCCTCACGGTTAAATTGGTTTTGCGGCAAAGCGATCATTAGGAAGGCACAGTTTGGTGTTCAGAAAGCTGCTCTCAACACGCATCATGATTAATTGCATTACTGAATGCAACGTAAACAGCTCAATAAGAATATTGACATGTTACTGTATGACTACTGGCACTGATACAGCTTGTGTCAGATGTGGCTGTTGACTTGTGAGATGTAAGTTTGTGCGGAAGAAACTTTGAAGATGCTGGCACATTATTCTAACAGCAAATTAATTACTCACAGACAACCCTGAGCTGCAAGGAGATTTACAGTAAGTGGAAAATGTGAATCACCCACTGTGACGGTTCAACCCCCCTCCAAAAAATAAAATCAGTGGAAATGTCAGCTGCGCCTACTACCCCTCATTGTTTCCACACAGGAAAATGTACAGGGGTTTTAACATATTCATAAAATCAGACTGTATCACATCCCTGACTGCAGGATAACTGTCTCTGCTGAGGAGGGAAGTGGGCAGAAGGCTGTTTTCATCTAATGCATGATGACTAACTGTATGGCATTTAGCAAAAGCATCTATTGATACATTGCAAGACCTAATGTCAGTGTTCCACAGTGCAAAATTTAAAAAAAAACATCCTCTTTGCAAGTCAAATTAAGTGTTAGAATGACTGCAGTTTATTATAACTTGTGCCTAATTTTTGTAGTTTTGTACAAGCTGAAGTCGTTTTTTTAAGTGCTGAAAAAGCAAAATAGACGTCATGTATCAAAGTATCAAAACATAAAGTACACAGTAAAGAATGACTCCTTTCACTTTGCTGTAATAATATACAGTATAAGCACATTCTTTTATTGAAGAAGAATGATGATGATATGTGTTGAGTGCATATTTTAATTCTGCAAAGAAACTACTGATGTAACATGAGTTATGTGAAATTAAAAGTAAAATATTTCTATAAAAAGATGGAAGTATAAGTATAAAAATGTCTCTCTCTCTCTATATATATATATATATAATAGTGCAATTTCCACTGCTGTTAAACAGACTGCTCATGATTATTTCGTGAGACTGCTGATAAAAAGTACAAAACTGTCAAACTAAATAACAGTAATTAACACTGTGTCGGCCCATATGAGAAGACATATATGCTTTGATTTTTTAAAACTTCCTTTTCAGTGAAGTATCTTTACAGTCTATTATTGCTGCGTGTACGCAAGAGAAATCCCCCTGACCTCAGAAAAATAAATCTAACTTGACACATGAGCATTTAGTCCTGTCATTTAAGATTTGAGGTTTCTTAAATATTGGAAAATTGTTTATTTTACTAGTTTAACTCTCTGAACCCTAAAACCCACATGTGGTTTTAATATATATGCTATCTTTTTTAAAAAGAATCCATATTACACCATTGTCAGAGTCATAAACTGTAAAACCAGAAACAATGGTCAGATATTCAACTTTCTGACAGTCTTTGAACTTGTCGTGTATGACGTACAGTTGACTAAATTTAACCAAGTCTAAGTCTACAGTCTTGATATTTCATTGAATTTCATCACTTTATTCTATTGTCTCATGTAAAATAAATGTAACAGGATTCTATTATAAACAAATAATTCTGCACTTCACAATGCGGCCATTAGTGACTCAGCTGTCTCAACAGCCTTGTGACAAAAAATGCAGGGACTATTTGGCTAAACTGCAGGTTGTGTTTACACAGAGCAGATAAGAGATAAGTATGGAAACAAAGTCAAAACGTAAGTAGTAAAGTATCTTTAGTATGCAGAGCCACTTTTTCCCCCCAGAATTGATAACACCTGGGGACACTTGGAAAATGCTGCATTTTTGTACAGTGAATAATCAAAGAAACTTAAATTTCTTTTTTTATTTGTTACAAATAATGGCATTATAACTTTGCTATAATACACAATGAATTCTCTGTACTTCTAGTCATGGTTGTGCTGTTTTCATGGAGGTGCAGGATTTTATATATTGCAGTGAAAAGAGCCCACAGTGATGCAAAAAAAAAACATCCTAAAACTAAAATTCAGAGAGGAAACAGCTTCTACTTTACCATAAAGTTAGTCATGAGCGTGCAGATTGCTTTTCTTTATTGGATTGGAATTGGCTTCCAAAATATTTGCAATATCACAAATTGTGCCTTCTGGTATTAAACCCTGTCAATCAAATATAAATCAAACAGGGGGACTTTATTAAAATGTGATTTCAGGGGTTAAAAATAGCCTGAGAGGAGGGATGTTTGGCAGTGTAAGATGAAGAGTCCACATGACCGTGGAGCTCAGAGTCCAGGTGGGAGCAGCAGCGTGTGACATGGGAACACTGTGGCCCGGCTCTTCCTGTGCTTGGCTGGCCCTCTGCCTGGACTCTGTCACTCACTCGTGTTGTCTTTCAGCCTCGCCTCTGACATCAGCGCGGGGCCGGGTCGCTGTCTAAGTGCCGCTCGGCCTATCTAGGGTTTCACGTGAAGCAAGGTGTAGTAGGAGGATAATTGGACCTCTGATGTCTGGCGGGTCACAGTATCTCCTGGAGCTAAAAATACACCCCTCGTGTGTCCGCCTCCATACGTGTGCGGAGGGAAGCCCGTAGAGGGCTGGTCGGAGGTTCACCATCGCATTCTTGATCACGGAAAAACAAATTAGAGCCATCTCTGAGCCATCTGAGGGAAACAGCAAACTCCAAAGAGTGCCAGTGTAGCTGTCACATTGATGGCTTACTCTGAGAACTCCTCAACCAGGTTTTTCTTTCAGATCACACCTTCATTCGAGCTGCAGATTGAGGATTTTTAAGTATGAAACGGCAGGACGTGATCATTCATGTGATCAAGCAGGTGTACTTCACACACACAGTGTTGGCTTGTCTCCTTAAATATACACCTGGTTAATTATTCACAGCCCTGAGGGTCTGCAGTCTAGCAGGGTAGCTGCCTGCGTAAGAACCTGTCTTTCCTGATTTTATCTCTCAAGATTTCGTTATTCTGGGCGCAGAATCAACGACATGAGCGTCATCAGAAATTTTTTTGGTTTCTAGGAAGGGAGGGGAGGAAAGAGGTCACAGAGCAGTTAAACCGACAAACCTGGGCGATGGTGCGTCTAGGTAAACCAGGCCTCCTAGCATGAGGGCCGGGCCTGACAGGCTCGCTGGAAACAGATGTCAAACAGGAACTTGTGTGTTTAACGTCTCCTCTGCAACAAGCTTCCTGGAGACGCGATCTGCCTCGACAGGGGCCGGCCTGCAAACTGCTGCCTCATACTTCACCTCGGTCAGCCTGTGACCTACTTTCTGCTGGGATGTGGAAAGTCAAAACAAAAAGTGCAAAAAAACAAAAGGCGCACTCACTCGCTGTGTTGATTTGGAAGGAAGGCTTTGGAGAATGTCTTTAGGGCAACGTCTGTCTTTTCTAGCCACTCCTTGGCCGCGAGCAAAAACACAGACGGAGTTCAAATGTCATCTAAGGGAAATGTAAGGATATTACTGTACAGCCACAAAAAGTACTTTTTTTTTTATCAGAGGCTGTTAGTTAAAAAGCATGACAAATGTCAGTACAAAGGCAACACTGAGCAAAGTTTAGCGTGTTTAAGGGTCAATAATGATAATGTGGGAACTGGCTGTTTTTCAGCTGAACTCAACTGACTTTTGATCGTAAAGCTAAATGTGAAGCTCTTTATGCTGCTGATACCAGCTTGTACGCCATCGGCCTCACCGCAAACCAGACTTATGAGGTTACATGCTACAGTCCACAACCTGCAGACCTCCCTGTTTTAAGTGTTCTAAGATCCAAAAACACAATGTGTGGCCTGCATAAGCACACTGTCCTACTTACTTATTTTACTTATTAAGAGTTATTTTTCCTTGGGACGTTGTTTTCACTGAAATATGTAAAGCACATTAAGTCTCTGTGTACAACATGAGCTGCAAACGATCATCTTGAACTTCTTGCTTAAAAGTTAAGAATTCAAATTGCATCCTTAGACCAGCACAGAGCTTTTTTTTCTATTTTGACAACAGAAAAAAAACACTATACATCCACCATACTGTCTACATTATAGTGAAATATAGAGATAAAGTGTATTTTCCATGCTAATGCTGTTGCCATTAAACCACTGTGTACCATTTGATTTAGTACTCCGAACATTTCACACTCTCCATGATGAGTTATATGAAAAGGTTGAACAATTATCACCTGACATGTAGAATGTATTATTATACCTGTGTCTCCTCTATAAGCCTTTGTTTTCTAAGCGGCCAGGACAGTGAACAGCCTTGAGCTCAGGCTCAGTAACCATGACACCAGATCACAGGAGAGACTCATTATAGCTTTACTAGTTTGTCATAATATTTCTTAATGCTTTAATTAAAGGTGTGCACATGTGGAGTGAATCATTGTCATTGTTCTTATGTAATTTGTTCAGAGATCTTGTTCTCTGAGAGAAAGAGACTGGCTGAGCAAATACACCTGAACTGTGCAGATAATAATAAAGAAAAGGGCTCAGTCCGAATCCAAAATCAAATTGAAGTAATGAATCAAAATATTTTCAAATCTGTTATTAAATCTAATCTGGCTGAGCTTAGAAAAAAACAAAACTCAAAAATTAGCTCTGTGGTTTTAGTGGCAGCCTAAATAATGATAACAAACGGAAAAAAGATCGTGTTCTTTCGCTGAGGAGTACAAGAAAACTAATTATTAATTTGTTTAAACTCCTGAAAAATCATCTTTGTGAAGACTCTCTAATAAAATCCCTTTCTGCTTTAAAATGTCTTGGAACTTTGTTAACTTATTCACATATACTTCTCATTTCATCAAAGTTAAAATTATCCTACATATCTTTCTTTTTTCTCATATGAAAAGAGTGACATGATAGAGGCAGTGTCTCCTATACATCATATAAGGCACTTGAGTCAGGGATAAAATAAAAAAAGGAATCTGAGTTCATTTGTGATCCAAGAATCTCCTTGGGGGTGCAGAACAGAGATCTTAATCACTTTAACTTTGCCTAAATTAACAGAAGTAAAAACTTGTTAGTTGCAATTATGTAAAATAATGTGACACTGTAACTTGGAATAAATTAGTGAGAAAAAGAAGAAATAACTTTGAAGTGAATAGGATGAGGAAATTTAGTTAAATTGCCTATAACAAAATTGTACTTTATTTTTGAAGTGTAAACTAGCTAATAAAAACTACTAGCTAATAAAAACAGCAAGAAGAGACGGTAGGTGTTTTAGCTCAGCCCACAAGGACCCAGTTTGAAATGCAAACCAGTTATCTGAGCCCGACATTATGGTTTAATAAAGTTGTATTTCATAAAAAATTGATCTGTTCGCTTGCAAACGGTTTGATTGAACCCCAGATCTTTGCTCAGTTCATGTGAGAATTAGGGCAAAGGTCCGCTGGGTAAACTCTGGCAGTATCTGTGTGGACTCTCTGTACTCTGTGTGGCTACATCTTTCCCATCAGCTCAGCTCTGTCTGCTTGTTCTGACTGATAACCTAACTTGAGCAAAGGCAAGGTTTGCACTGTCACATCTGGCCAGGCTTTGAGCCAGTTTGTCAGTGGCATTAAACATCTGGCCTCACCTGGTTCAGACACACACTGAGCCTGGACACAGCTGCTCACAACTGCAAACTACCTGCTTCATTTTCATTGATTTCTGCTTTCTACTAACACATACTGACAGTCATGACTTCATTCTCCTTGACAATAATAGTCAAACAGTAGATTTCCTGGTCAGTGACTTGACTGAAATTTGCTCAAAACTAGCAAACATTTGCTGGCTCCACCTTCTCAAATGTTGAAATTCCTGTTTTTCAGAATTCCTTGTGTGCTTTTGGACTGTTGGACAAACAAAATAGGCACAAAGTAAGCATTTATACAAGGATTTAGTGTAATCAATTAATCTTTTTTCATTAACACTGTTTTTCATTTCAACTTAATTCGACTTAAAAGGCTTTATGACTGTTTGATGAGAGGCAAATGAATGACCTCCTGACAGTTCAGACAACTTATTAAATGAAACAAAATTAGCTTATTATCAGATTTCACAGCATGCATTGTTCTGTTTTGTTTTGTTGTGTCGTTCTAAAACAAATTTGCTATGAGTGTGTCCTGGTTGTTTCCTTACATAAGAAAACAACTGCGATGAACATTAGTAATAAACTTGTTTTGCCGAGCCCAGCTAACTCAACTGGATTTCCATTTACAAAACTTGTGAGACAACTTTGAATTATTTAACATTTAGCTAACTCATATTTTTAGCACAGCAGTGGACCTTGTGTTTTTTAGTTGCCTCAGTGTAGCTTCTGTGATGAGCGTTTTCAGTCTTTCTAATAGCATTTACATATATGTATTAATAAATTTAAAAAAGAATTAAAGGTTTAGTGTGTAACATGTAATGGTAAGCAGCAGTGAGGTGGTGAGGTGGTAGACTGCAACCGACTGAATACTCTGAACATAAATGGCTCATTCTAAAGCAAAAAAAACACACAAAAAGAATTTTCAGGTAAACATACATTAGTGGAAACATAATTTCTGGCATAGAGCCCCTTAAATCCTACACACTAGACCTTTAATAAATTAATTAATGACTGAAATATAGATCCAACTTGTTAACTTAAGCACCCTATTTAGCATATATTAGTGTAAACATTCATGAAATTATTTATTGTACAATACAATGTAATTATAGTCCGACACAAGGCTTTATTAATGTCTGTCAAATATTAGCAGCATCCTGTGGACACCTAAAAATCAACAAATCAAAAGATATGACTTTTTATTTAGTTTAAATTGTTAAATGATGAAGACATTGTCAAAAACTGTTAAATCAGTTAAAATGTCCTTACAACTACTTAAATGTTTCTATCAAACAATTCATTAAATGATGGATGATGCTTAATGCTAAATAGGGAGACTATAATAGGGATTAAATATGTTAGCCCTATACCTGCAATATCGATTGAAGAAAAAAAACAACAATAAAGAGGAATAACTAATTAAATCAAACCAATCACTCAAATTGTATTTAATTCCATTAATGTCAATCAATGACTTTTTATGGGACACACGTGGAGCAGTACGTTTTTAATGACAGTTGCATTGAGGTTTATTTGCATCCACTAGTTTATTTCGCGTTCCCCTCAAATGTCAGCGGGATCTGTTTGCTGGTATTTGAGACATCCTGTTAACTAACAGACAAACAAACATAATCTCCTTGGTGGAGGTAAGGGAAAAACAGACGCAGCGCATGTTAGCGTACAAAAGCTGCTGCTATAATGTGTCAGCCAGTGACACGGATCAGTCCAGCAGCCAGATGAAGGTGATAAAGTGAGCAGGAACGGCGCCCCGCTGAACACATCCACGCTGGATGCTGCTGACGTGAGAACAGCTTGTTCCTCCCTGTCTTCATGACTGCTCATTCAATATCCACGATCAAGTGAGCCTCCAGTGCAGAACACACACACACACACATACACACACACACATTCCAGCATCAGAGCACGAATGCAGTCAGTCAAAGATTGTCTTATTTTATCTTTCGATACAAGAGCAAACAACTTCTCTGGCTGTAATTTTTCATCAAGAGCTGCAGCCACTGCTGAGCTGCATTCACATGAAGCCCGCTGACATTTCTCAGTGATTGTAATTGACATGCAGAGTAACACTGATGAGACAAAACAACGCAGTGAATCCCACAGAGTCACAGATTATTGTTCTCTCATCAGATCAATGGTCAGACAGAAAGACTGAGGCGACCGTTAATCATTATACCTCCTTTCCTGATGCTTCCCTCTGGCTGAAGACAGACTGATTTTCAGACATAAACTCTTTCTAACACTGTGGCATTTGGGCTGTTGAACTTGCTTGGTGTCTCTTACATAAATGACCCATAATTCAAATGTGACAGGAGGAGTGGTGAGGGAGTTGATGGATTTTAAACGGTGAAGAAAAACAAAAACAGATTTTATCATTTAAGTCGTAAAAAATTACCACAGAGAACACTTTTTATGAGGCAGAATAAAGATTTCTGCTTATTTTACTGTATGCAAACTGACAGCACACAAGCACAGTTAAAAATGACAAAACCTTAGGTTGCTCTCTTCTTTCAGCATTTTGTTTGATATCTACACTGGAAATAGTTGGAATAGATAAAAACTTGGCTTGTTTTTTTTTCAATCCTTGAGTGGAAAGCACTGACATAACATTTTTAGCCTTTTTTAGGATGATGGTGCGCCATCCAGACTAGTAAAAATGTTTCAAGGATCCAGTAAGACACCATTGCAAAAATGACTGCAGTCCATATGTTACTGTTCTACTGGTCCTGAGATTTTATGGACTTTCTAGTTAAACATTTCTTTCTTTATCCTTGCTTCCACAAAGTTAAACTATTTTCCTATCAGTACAGCAGGATGTACATCATACGTCATCCCAAATTTCATTATCATCATCTCTAACAGTGTCTGCTAGGCCAAAATTAACAACTTTATGTTCAAAAGAGACATTTTTACTTCCTCCCAATCAAAACTGTAAATTAGAGACAAAAATTAAAACAATAAGCCACTGACACTATTTTTACTGGACCTCTTCTAAAAAAGTTTAACTGCAACTCTACTAAATGTCACTCAACAGAAATGAAGCACTGCACACAGATCCTTTTAGATATGTGGTGCAGTGGCGTCTTGGTATGCGACTATATTGTGGCTTTAACGTAAACCATTTCACCAGGAGACTTATTTTAATCCAGAGCCCTCAAGGCAAAAGCCAGGGAACAGAAGTCTGTCTGCTCAGTAAACACCACAGATTACATGTAAGACTATAACATGACTGACTCATGACATGAGTCACTAATGTGAGATGTGCACTGATACGTATCTGTGGCTGTTTTTAGGTCAGTATATAATAACTCCCTCAGCACAGAAATGGAGCAGACACACCAGTACACCTCTTACTTTGCTGTAAGTCAAGACAGCAGTTTTACTATAGCAGATCAGCAACATTTGTGTATCAACGCAGTCTGAAAGATGCAGTCACACTGACAGACAAGCAGGTGTTTTTACATGTAGTGTTCCATCTGTGACCTATTCTCAGACATCATTCAGAAGCAGCAGACACCAAGACGGGAAATGCTGAGATAACCAGGGAACTATACAGTATTACTAACTTTAACTTTAACCTAACTTTCTACAGTGTCTGGTCTCAGCCCTGTCATATCTCTTTCTGCAACAGATTTAGCATGTCTGGATGAATCTGCAACGACATTAACTTTAAAGTCGTCCATGTCTAAATGACTCAAAGCCATCACTGTAAAAGCAGCAATGTCACGTAACACTCTGGTTTTAATTTCTCTATTGAAACACGTAAAAGTGCCAACACACAGGCTTTCCAGGATGAGAGGAGTTATATGCTCACTATAGCTGCTCAGGTTAAACCCCAGTTTAGATAACAGGGAAAAGATGAGCTGCTGAAAAGCTTAACAAGCACATGAACCTGTTTGAGGGGTCTTGGATTTAGGGGTCAGGTCAGATTCACTCCACAAACTAATTAGTATTTATCACAAAGGCCAAAGTGCATGTGGTACTTCCTGTACCCGGGCTGCTCTCCACACTGTGCAGCCTGACTCACATTCCCACTGACATTTGTTTTATTACTCATCATGAGCTTATGACCTCAGCGCTTGCAGCTAGAGCGATAGCAGCAGGGTGACAGGGGTCAGGTGGGGGTTGGATTAGGTCGCTCGGGGCTTGGACGAAGATGCTGGGCAATGAGTGAGCAGGGAAAAAAAGTGTCTGTCAATAATGAAGGGAGGGGAGGGGCGAGCAAATGAGGAGCACTGGGGTAGGTTAAAGAACAAAACAGAGAGGAAAGTGGGAGGGAGAAGGTGGGACAGACTGGCCAGGGTGGAAGTGGCTGACTCAGACAGGGTTCACCGAGTTCAGCTAGTAAATAAGTGACTGACTCCTCCGAGCGCATTCCAAGGCTCCACCTCGCCCTCCCGCCCAGCGTTTTCTCGGGGGGATTCCTGGGGTTTCTGGGGCTGCTCTCCGACTCCGTGTGTCAACATTTCCAGACCTCGCTGCCAGCAGTAGGGGTGGAGGGGGGTTTGCTGCTGCGTGGCTCATTCACTTTTAGCATGTTTGCTGCACATGAAGAAGAGGAAGGCCCCCGTTAACGCCCGCCCTCGTCCCCTAACAAAAACATCCTGAGGGTCCCTGTCAAATCAGCCTTTCCCCTCCCCTATAAACCCCACCACACACACAGTGCAGCAACACACTGACTTTCACACTCCTATTCAGTCACAGAAAAATATTTCTCACAGCTAAACATGGCTGTCAGTTGTATATGCAGATTAATACACCCCTGAAGCAATGCAGAATCTGGCCGTGGCACCATCTGCCTCAGCTTTTGCTAATCACCTCAGCCAGATGGGTTAGCAGATCTTTAGGAAGCTTGTTTTCCTGCACAACAAAAATGTGCCATATCGGGCGGTAAGAAAGAAATCGGCACTGCTTTTTTTTTTTTTTTTTAATCCTAAAAGAAAAAGCAGTGTTATAGTTAATGCCTTTGAGCAATCCCAGTTGACAGAATACAAAATTGCTGAGCGTTTTAGGTTTGAGACCCCATACTGCCAACAAAACACCAGAGGGAAATGTGTGTGAAGGGCAAGAAGGTAATATCGCTGCTTGACAATTCAACGGGCATTCTGAATCAGCTGCACTTTCTCTGTGAAATTCAAGTCTCAGCACATCTGCTCCATATGAAGTCTTCATCTTATTTGGGTTTTTGCCACATCGGGAAAAACTGCACGCGTGGTTATTTAGCTCTGCAGTGCAAATCATTTCATTTCTCTGATTGAAGTGGAAATTGAAGTTCTGCACTGCTACAGCCCAAATGAATCAATGAAGTGAAGCTGTCTAATTAGATTTTTTTTTAGGGAGAAATCAGAAGGCGCTGGAACTTCACCATTGACAGGCCTGTTTATTTGAGATTTCAAACCTCAGCCGACAGGAGTTGGGTTGTTTTTACATCCCTGCGTGGAGATGGTCTATAGGTTGAACATTCCTGAGCTGAGGCCTGAAATCCTGAGAACAGCGCCTGAAGTAAACTAGCTCCAAGACAATGGCGAGAGGTTGAAGGTGAGGAGAGTGGGGCCTTTGCAGCTACTAATATATTCCAAGGAGATTTCTAAAGTGCTCCACCGCCAATTGCCCCACATAATGGTTTCCATGGTGATGAGTCCTCAGAGCCAGGACTGCGGTACAGAAATGAACCGGCAGAACAATGACCCCAACTTCCACCACGTTACGGAACATTTTTCAGCAGGCTCCTTTTTCCGTTCTGTGTCAGAAGGTAAGTAAACTTCAATTTACAGAAAAGAAAATCCGCTTTTGTCCGTTGTTCCGTTTCCATCTCTGCTGTTCTCATTATTCCCATGACTACAGCCGAAAACTTCCTAAAGCTTTTTTTTTCTTTTTCTCTCCTTCCAGAGGCAACCTTTCAGCCTATGGTCTTGACAACACAGTTGGAATTTGCATGCATCAATAGTTTGGAAGAAAACAACATCCTTATAGACTCCACAAGCCTGGAGAACCACAACCCTTTGCAGGGGTCATTTCGATTTCAGCAGGAGTAAGATAATTGGAAATTTTACATTATTGATTTGAAGTAGTACTCTACCTAATCTTTAGCTTCTTATGAGCTATTTACGGTCCTATTTCATCAATAATCCTTGAGCAATTGTACATTTTTCACTGATAATTAATGTTAGACTCAATGATCCACAACATAATTTACCAGAAAGAGAACAGAGCAAAGGAAAGAATCCCGCTGTTTGGAGAAAAGCTGCATAGCTGGAGGCGGGGGGTGCTAGCATTATGCGTATGCTCCGAGTGCCATACTGACCACAGACATTGCTTTGGCACCCACGGCACCCATCATGCCTTCTTTGGATGAAGGCTCTGTGAACAGAACTGGCAGCTGGGGGGTGACATCCCACTCAGAGACCCCTGGTCACAGGATACACAACATGCTACACAAACAGCAAGAGGTCGGTTTAGTCGCCATGCTTAGTACTACTCCTCCTCTTGCGAGAACAGTTGTGTAATGAAAAGAATAACCCTCATGATGTAATAACAATGTTTTGAGGATTATCTTAGCTTGTGTGCACGGCATCAAATTTCTAAGAGAAACTCTAGGATACAAATTGGGTCTGTGAAGTCTGAATAACAGAAATGTTTTGGGAGCTCAGTGAGGAAGGGTTTTTTTCCTGTCACTGTGGAACTTTATGACTCTTAACCTGGAGCTTCCCATAAACTGGAACCTTATGAGAAGTTACAGGTAAAAGGTGGTCAGCTGTGCTTTGCTTGTCTGCTGTGTTTTAAAAACTGGGAAGTATGTGTTTGAAAAGGACGCTCGCTTTTGGATGCACATCATTAAAACGTCGACAGCGCTGCAACAGCTCTTCATTTAAAAAGTTTTAAAAGTCCTCAACAGTGACCACACAAATGGTGGTTACTGCAATGTTGTGTTTGTCATAGCTGTGTAATGACATAGCTTGACACTCATAATCCTGACTCTCAGTTGGTTATTTGACAGCAGTTCAAATTTCCATGTTAAACCTTATCAAAGTTGCTACACAACTTTGCCCTGTTAATAGCGGAAATGGCATTAATGAAAGTTTCTTAGGCTTCATTATGAAAAATACAGAAAACCACACTAAGCATATTATTATTATTATTATTATTATTATATCAATATTTACTAATTTGTTTATGCTATGTATCAGTCAAAAATCTTCAGTTCTATCTTCTTATATGTGAAGCTTTGCTGAGTTTCAACTTAAAAAGACAAACAAATCAATTATGAAATTAGTTACAGCCCACTCCTCAGAGTAATGGTTCAAAGTTTAATGACAACCCTCTTTACCTCTGCCCTTATTTGACTGACTCTGCTGATTTTTTTCCTCAGATCTCCCAAGGAGCTTGATAAGGCAGACTAATGTCTCCAAAATATAATGAACACTGCTTTTAGAAATGATTATGATTTGAAAGTGGCCCACTATCTAAAGCGTGACTCACCTATGTCCTGACTGGAGTTAGCTTTGGCATGAAGCTGCTGTCAAACAGGTAGCATTTACTGCTAAATGGAGCCTGTCACCAATACATGCGGCTTTTCAGATCACTGGGTAACTCGTCCAATGCAATGAGCATTTTCACAGTACATCCCGGAGTAATACAGTCCAGTAAATAAACATGACTAATAATATTTATATAAATCTTAATATTTGGCATCCTTTCCCATTCTGCCATGAAAGTACATGGAAGCACAGAAGCTTATAGTTCACAGAGACAAAAGTCACACATGCACAGACGGACGATATACAGCCTCTCGACAGATCACTGGGTAACTCGTCCAATGCAATGAGCATTTTCACAGTACATCCCGGAGTAATACAGTCCAGTAAATAAACATGACTAATAATATTTATATAAATCTTAATATTTGGCATCCTTTCCCATTCTGCCATGAAAGTACATGGAAGCACAGAAGCTTATAGTTCACAGAGACAAAAGTCACACATGCACAGACGGACGATATACAGCCTCTCGACAGCTCTAACGGGAGTGAGAAGACAGCCTATAATGGAATCTAAATAACACTTGTGCAGGGCTCATTAAAGTTGCCCTGTGCGCTTGGTCATTAACTCTCCTCTTGTGCGACCTTCATCGCTCAAGGTGGGCTGGAATGGGTTGCAGCCTTGTTTCCAACACGACTCAGAACACCCCGCGAAGACAGACCACGCTGATTTATGTCCTGTGAGAGTGTTGCAGCTTTTTATAGGCCATAAAAATTATTAACCCACTGAATGTCCTCTAAACAGTTTAATTCCACAACAGAAAATACCTGTGAATTGAAAAGGCAGAGCATGCTCCCGTACAGCTAACACTGCAGCTGAATAAGGAAGTTAATATAAAACAGAAACTAATTTTCTCTTCTTAGAGTTACTTTCTCAACCAAACTGCACTAAGAGGACATCACTGCCACTGGCTACCAGCCATGAAGTCAACACTGAACCTGATAGTAGCATCCCATGTTGATCCAACTCCAAAATTAGCCTAGATTCAATTATTGATGCCAGACAGGCGTGCTTTCCCTCTCTGTCTTTAGCTGTGCAGCAACACTGAGCCACGGTAGCACCTCCGTAAGCTGCATGAGACACAGTAGTTAACGCAAATTTGTGCCCACAGTAACAATGTTTACAGACTGATGTTTAGTGGTAATATTTCCAATTTTCACCAAGCTTTATTTAGCACATTAGCATGCCAAGATTTGTGAATTGGATAGGATGCCATTAGTTTTGCAAGATGTTAGAACAGTAAAATTTGATTATGGCACTTGCATGAAAATTCGGTGGATCACCAAAGTGATTAGAACACATCCTGAGGAAAAACATATGAACACCTGTACCAAAAATCTACCACAATCCACCCAGTAGTTGTGAAAGCATCTATTTTAAAATCAAAAGTGCCAACCTCATGGAAAAGTCAGATTTGTAAATGTTTGTCCATGCAGAGGTTTTTGGGATATTTCAGGCAGGGACAAACCTATTGACATTATAATATCTTGGACTTTGCCACCACTGTGGCTAAAACCAAAATGTAAAAACAGAAAATTGAAAATTTGAGACTGACACCACAAAACCATCCTTAATCACAGCACTTCTCCCTACGCTGATACTGAACTCAAAGCTGAACCAACACTTCAGTGTCCATCAACACAAAGCCTAGAAATGAAAATGTTTCAACTATCCATCTTTACAACTTTTTGTTGGTAATGCAATTGTTAAATACAGTATGTGGTGCTGGAACAAGAGGTAGAGTTTTTAACAGTCAATCAATAGAAAAAACTAATTGGATAATCCAAAATTATTATATATTGAGCAGAAATGCAAAGCATTTTCAGGTTCCAGCTTCTCAGACATGAAGGTTTGTTGCTTTTTTGCTGTATTACATGGTTTTGTAATTGCAAAATATTCATTCTTTTGTGACTGTTTCTAACTTAAAAGATTGATTGATTAATTGAATTACAGAAATCAGCAACGTCATTCTTTATGACATCATTAGGTGCGGCCCTAACAGTAACAGTATCTACTGTAAGAGATTCAAGTTTCTTTCCTGTAAGCAGAACTCAAAGATGTGATGTATAGATGAACTGTATTCTTCCAGGTATGAAGCTACAGCAGACTCCCACTTTTGTACTGCATAACCTTAAGGCAACCGCTCATACTGTAACGCTGCGATGCTAAATACCAGACTGACATGTCAAGTCCAGACCTCCCTGCAGGGCAATGAACTCAAAACATGCATCTGTCAGAGGAGCTAGTCCAGCCACAAGAAAAGAGCACGAAGAGAACGTGTGCAAACAGCATTCAGGTGATGGAAAAACAATCCAGTCTGATCATGCAGATTAAAAGGTCAAACTCTGACTGAAACTTGCCTCTTTTCACTGTTTTTTTATTCGCCTGTGGTGGGTTTGTCTACTAAAATGTCCCGTCTTGTCCAAAGTGTGACAGTGGTCCTGGGATGAGCTGGCAGGCTCCACATCCCTCCCCCCACTGGCAAGGCTAGCAGTGTATTAAAATAAATCTGTGCACACGTCCCACCCCAACATGCTCGCTAGACATTACCTTATACAAGGCTAGCACCAGCATGTTCTGCTGTCTGCTGGCCTGCGAGCAGATTTTAGCTCCCCTGCTGCCCCTGGCCTCAACTCCACCCGCCTCATTTACCCCCACAGCCCCCCCTCCACCTTCAGCCCCCACCCCCCTGTGTTTCTGTATTCATGATCTCACATGACTCAACAAAACCCCAGTCCTGGAGCTGGGCTGTCCGGAGGTTTTTTTCCCCAAGAGGGGAGGAGAAGATTGACTTTGTGGAAGGGACCTGGAGCGCTGCCCTCAACTTGTCAGGTCTGATGGATTTTGGCTAAAAATAAAAGCAAAAAGGGGCCCTTGAGAGGCGGATGAATGAACTCAGCAGTGCTCCTCCCCGCTAAACCGAGCAGCCACAACGCACAGCGTCCGCAGGTCCCCAACGTTTGGAAAACAGGGATGGTGTGTGCACGGACCAGAGAGCACTGTGTTTCACAAACAAAACATCCCCTTTTCCATGTGTGGCGGGGGAGAGTCGCTGGAGGAGAAAAGCAAATGCAAGATGAGCCAAGTGAGTGGGAATTCCTGCGCTCACCCCTCCTCTCCCCTCTGTTACCCCACCCCACACACATTCCCCCGCCACATTCATAGCAGCAAAAAATCAGAGCAAAACAGAGCAGCAGCAGTAGGCTGGAGAGGAGGGTCATAACCCAACCCAAACAAATACAGCAGCAGACGAGTCTGTGGGCTTTCGCCTCAAGGAGATTAAGTCTTGTTCTGATCACTCACTAGACCTCTAAACTCAGTACATGTCACTTTCTAAATATCTGTTGGAATCATAGATAATTTGGCAACTTTCTATATGTCTTCCTCTCTCCTGAACCTGTTGAACCCCGGGCTGCTTTGGTTCAGTTTTCTTTCTTTATGAGCTTATAGTATATTAAGTCCATGTAATTTACAGAGTAAGTTAAGCCTCTCACAAATACCATAAGTATGTGGGTGGCTCTCTCTCTATATGCTGTAAGGTGTATGCAGTTTTTTTCCTGTTTCCAGATCTGTCTTTGTTTAAAAAGGTAAATAATTACCAATCAGTATTTCCTGTTTGCTCTGTAATGTCTCGACAGAAAGTAGGTATCTGGATTGCATTTGAAAAGTCTGATTCTGGCGACCACTAATGGCACATTTTCTTCATTCTAACTGAAATCTACTTAGTGCTGTTAGTGACAGTGAGTGAGGAGTATGAGGAGTATCCTTCTGTTGTGGTTTGGGTGTGTTTTTGACACAGCTTAATGGGGTATTTTGCAACTTTTGTAACCGACAACAGCAATGTTATGGAGCAACTGGCCAGGTATGTGCTTATGAGAAAGCAGGAGGATTATTATTTTTTAATTCTTCACACAATCTAATGCAACTCCATGGATGACTTCAAGGAGAGAATATCTTAAAGTGTATGTGATGTCCTTGTTGTTAATTTCACCTTAGTTTGTAGGTATTCAGAAAAAAGCCTTTAGATTAGTTCTGATGACACTTTGTACACACGGGTAATCATGTTACTGTAGGGACACTGCATCTTTTAAATTAACTGATAATAGCATAAATGCACGGACTGTCACTTGTTTACACAGTGACCCTGGTGCAAGGCCCCTTTAAGTATTCCTTTACTGTTGGCCATATGTGAAGCTCGTACGAGGGCTGCACGGGTGTTCCAGACTGCCATCTGGATCCTATCAGAGACCACAAATACAGACGCAGTGAAAGCGCTTGGTAGCAGCGCGGGCTAATGAATGGGAAGAGCACATTTTCAGTCCCTGCAACAGGTCAGCAGCAGGCGTGGGCTTTACCTCACCTCACGCACACACACACGAAGCCAAGGGACGGATCGATTGTCAGGGAGAGGTTCCGCCTCACCTCGCCTCCCACGCTATTCGAGAGTGTCCCGAAATATCCCTCCCCATTGAACAAAAGAACAAAATGGCAAAAGGTGATACGTGATACAGCAGGGTTAAAAATAGCCTCTGTGCTGACGGATAGGGCAGTGTTTCATGACCTCCACATAGTGCTCTTGGTTTACACCCTGAGCACCTATCCTGAAGACTCAGACTCTACCCAGGATAAAAAAAAAACAAGGCTAGGCATTTTTTGCACCACTTATAGATGCAGAAATAGGATCAGCAAGCCTCACTTCCATAAGCATTTTATGTGGCCTGGAACTTGAGAACAGAGAGAATCAAACATTCTCACGCATGTCAAAAGCACACAGCGTCCTGTTTTGGGGATTCAGAGGGTCTTGTGGTATGTGAAGCATAAATGATCTTCCTGAGAAGACACACAAGTCCACCTTTTCAAGGGGAGGATATTTCTTTTGTTTTGAATGTCACCGCACACGCCATACTACACTGAGGATCATCAAAACATTACATCACGCCGGAAAAATCCATGAGAGAAGCTGCAAGCTTTTCCAACTGTGGTTTGCTGCACATCAATCAAAGCTCTGTGAGAAAAGGAGGGAATTAAGGGGAGAGGAGTCTTGAAAGCCACTTGTTTTTTGCAAAGTGTTAACAGGCCACTCGATTCAAAGGATCAGATGTCTGAATCAGACTCTGGAGGTGGTCTTTGCACCAGGTCAGGCTAAAAATGAAAAATTCCTCAAAGAGCTGGGACATTAACATCAAAGAAGATGCTGTGTTTACTAAAAAACTTGCAATTCTGTCTTTTTCCAATGACTTTTCTTTTAAATAAATAAACACGCACATTTATGACTGAAGGACTTCCTAAATCAAAGTCTCCTAAAGAGCGCCACTTATTCATACAGAACTGATTGATTCAAAGACATTCCAGAGGTATAATGGGAATAATTTCTCCCACTCTGTGTCATAAGTGCATGCAACATGCCTCAGAGTGACAGGAACAATAGCCTCTTTCACTGCCTGCACCAGGCTGGAGATGGGGAGGTGCATCATGGGAAGCAGACAGGCTCGTACAGTTAAGCGTGGATACTTCAGAGAGGCCTTGCAAAAACCCAGGCAACAAGCGACGGCACTTAAACTTCCAGACATGGGCCATGTGTGAATTATGTGCTTGGATTACTCGAGCTTTGTAAAACACACACCGCTGAGACGCTCAATCTGAATTAGAAGGCAGGCAGTTCACAGAACACTGCAACAACTCTTGATTTCATGTGAGAAAAAAAGAGGTGCGATCAGATGTTGTTGCGCTTGTTTTTGATCTACGAGCATGAACTGCTATCAACATGTTGTGCCTTATTCAGTGATGTTGTAATTTTTTTCTTAACAATGTTGAAATAACTCCCTGCAGCAAGGATTTATCCTTAAGTACATTCTCAAGCCCAGTGGAGTCCCTTAACATCTGTATTCTGTTGCACAAAAAACAGAAGGAATGTGCTGTGAATGCTGTTTGGAGACAGGACAGCATCTTAACAATAAATGTACTTTCTTTTCTTTCTTGCATATTCATCTCTGACTTAAGCCACAGTTTTGTCCTTTATTTTCCTTTTTTCTGCCAGACATGACTAGCCAAAGCACAAACAGGAAGCAGGAAGTCATTCAGGATTTTAGCTTTCTGTCTGAAACATGTCCCACACCAAAAGGAGGGATAATTAAGAAATGACATACTAAGAAACTTAAAGAGAATAAATTAGAATTTTATGTTACCTTGCAAAACTGAAATTTAACCTTGTTCTAATTTCTTACTTTTTTGGCATTTTGGAAACTTTGTCATCTATCAAAGTACTCTACAGACTAGAATTCTGCATTGGAGTTGGAATTCTGCAGGATACAGTGCAAATCTCGAGGCAGTTGTAACTTTGCTGTGGGTGGAATAAACTGCAGGTACTAAAATTTAGCACTAGTGGGTTTTTACAAAACAAAATCAAAGTAACAGAAGTCAACGATTTGGACATATTTTTCAGTTGATAAGAACAAAGACGCATAAGAAATTTACTTTTTTGCAATACATGTGTAAAGTACTGATACACAGCAGGCACAAATCCTTGCACCTTTGGGCTGAGGCAACGTACCTGCTCTGTTCACTGTCAAAATAAACTTTCTTTTAAAGATAAAGCGGTTTATACTGCACATATTAAACAATCTAGAATGTATGAAATGTGTCCCTATTGCCCTAGAATAATGAATTCTTATGGATGTAAATGCAATTTTGCTACGTTATTACCATCTGGTATACATCTCTTTATTATTACTTCACAGTAAAATAATGTGTCTTCCCTGCAGGAAGGGAGAAGACACAAAATCAATGAAACTCTATACTGTGTGGGCATCAAGAGCGGACACACACATTGCGAGGGTGGGATTAAGGAAACAGCCTGTACTACAGACTAACAAACAAATGTGGACATGCATTTTCCACTCTTTTTAAATAGATATGCATGCCATAAAATATTAGAAATTTAAGCTGTTGATGCATTTCTACCACTCACCATTTGGCAAGTGTGTGTTGTTAAGTTTGTATTCCACTCAGAGAGACAGAAAAAGCAAGTCAATTTCTCTAACGTTTGCACAGATTTCATGCTATAGACCATTTTCCCAGCAGACATTTTGACCTGGGAGAGGAAAGGCAAAACACATTTTGTTAACAACAACTCAGTTCTATCAAGTATTTCAGTCAAGAATGACAGTAAATCAATATGCACATTACCAGGACTCTGGAAGCAACTCCAGTGAATGGAATGCAGTTATTTTTAATGTCTTTAAAAACAACTGTGCTTTTCCTGCTGTGGCAAGCCAAAATGTCTGCTGTGAAACACCTGCTGAGTCAGAGCTGCGTCCGTGCCACATTGTGGAGAGAAGAGGAGGAGGAGAGCGAGCTTGCTTTAGCTATCTGGCTTTAATGGATCCAGATGTGGATCAGCAGTCTGTATGGTATGGAGTTAAAAGCGAGCTTCGAAACAGCCTGTTAGACATTTGAGAGTGAATTCATGCACAGTAACAAACTAGTTTTAGTGTCTACTTGTGCAGCTGAGCCAGATGAAAGAGAAAAACAGCCTAAATTAAAATTAAAAGTCCTCTCACTGGCTTCATTTGAATTGCTGCACGTGTACACAACTTTTATCCAACATGCCTTTCATTCAACCATTTACAAACACACAGTTACACACTCGTGGCAGGGAGCTACTGTGTAAGACGCTGGTGTGACCATTCAGTATTTGCCATTTAGATAATTTTTCATATCTATAATCTCAGCCAAATAGGGACACAAGCCAAGCCAAACACCAAGTACATGTAGAGCATTTTGATTTCAGTTCTACTCTCAGTCAAACCTGTTGGACAGTGGGAGACCCAAGACTCATATGAGGCCAGAGCAGCATGCCACAGCCACCAAAAGTAAAAGTAGCCACGCTGAGCCGGTTTCAGGGCGTGACACACAGATGCCAGCGCTCCACGTGGTCTGGGCTGAGCACTCTGACAACTTGCACTCCTACTACAGCGGCTTTAACTTCACTTACTTAGACTAAGCCACAAACTCTGGCTATGACACTGACAGCTCCAGGACAAAGGACGCCTTTGTGTTTGCTCAAAGGCTATTAAGAAAAAAGCTGGGATAAGCGTTGTGACTTTATGTACACACGCAAAGCACGTGAGAGTTGTAAGCAACATGTCACTCATACAGAGTTATAGTTTCCCTTTTAACAAGCATTAATTCAGTGGGATATGTAGCCTGGATCTATTCTTAACCAGAAAGGGTTAAAGTGTAGGTTTGCTTCATTTATTTTGCGAATGAGTCAGTGGAGTTGGCAATAATTACGAAGCTTGTTAAAAGACTGACACTACCACAGGAGAGAAAGTTGGATTAATCATCATTATCAAGGCTACTACAGCCGCTACTGTAGCACCTGCAAAGGAAGTCAGAGAAGGAAGCTTTGTTTCCTTTGCAACAGTTAGTTATAAATGGAAATGCGAACATTGTCGAGAATTTATTAGTTTCGAACAGTGTGGTTTTCTCCTGTTGATCGAGTACACATACGCGACACTACATTTGTCCCAGAGCCTCCGAATAATCTGATTTAATGGAAGATTTATGGCTTTAAATATTTTGTCTTCACAAAAGAAAGAAATTATAAGCAAGGTACGTAAGTTTTGTTGCTGTTGCGATGATAAAGTATATAAATAAAGACAGATAATGAATGTAAACTATCACACAACAGCGCAGTCTGAACTTTTGTTTGTGTGTGTCACTGTGACAAATGTTTGCCTCGGCTTCACACAGCCTAACCACAACAGGAAAAAACAGCCTTCCTGCCAACAGAAAATATTGTTTTGACATATAAAAGCAAAAGTTGGAGTATGTGAGGTGCTAGTTTTACTTACAGATTTGTCCTTCATCTTCGGGGGCTGATTAGTGATCATTTATCCACGAGTAGCGTGCGGACACATCTACATCACTTATCAGTCAGAAAGATGCGAGGTCAGATAGATGATTGGCAGGTCGGTGGAGCACGGGGAGGGCGTCCCTGCAGCGTGAACACATGCCCTCCTATCATCCACAGTTACTCATCTTTTACTCACAGGAAAGCTAACATGTGCACCAACGTCAAGTCAGACATCTTTCACATGGAAAGAGCTCAAACAGAGTTTTAGCAAAAGACAGTATAATCTGAAAGATAACTTCACATTTTTCAATTCAAGTTTCTTGTAACATCTACGGCAAGACATTTTTTAAAAAACAGCTTTTGTACAAGCAACATGAAAGCACAAGATCAAAAGTCATGAAATGCCGCTAAAGTTGGGTTTTTAAAAAGTGGAGTTTAAAAAAAACTTGTTACCAGCACAGTGTTACCTGTTTCAGGAAGTTTCTAAAAACAAAAAAAAACACTAATAAAAGGACAAAAGAGAGGCATAATAAATAAAATGTTCCTGTTCCTAAGTAAGTTTTTTAATTTAAAGCAAAGACACTAAAAGCTTTAATTGACAGACTGAAGCTGAGGTGTGAAAGTTTGTTCTTGAGTTTTGAAATTGCAGATTGATTAAACAACAATTTAAAAATCTAAAAGAGTTTGCTCAGTTACTGATGGAATTTGCTGAAGAAGAAACTGAAATGCTGTTGAAAGTCATGTAGGAATCTTCATTTAGCATCATATCTGTTCAATTTTAGTTTAGGGAAATTAAATTTTATTCTTTATTTTTAATTCAATCTGGGGTTTTTTGGCAGTGCAATCCTCTTAACAATATTTGCTATTCATTCCAAGACTTTTTGCTTTACACATAACAGCTTAAACTACACAAACGTACCAAAACATTTTTGCTCTTTTTATCTTGTTTTTCAGATTCACCCAAAACCCTCACGTCACTGTATTTGCTCTTAAATAGATACAAATCTTACTTCTCCTGCTACTGCTGAAAAAAATCACAGCAGCTTACTGATTTCACAGAAGATTATTTTTGATTACTTAATCATTTATGCAGTAAAATACAAACCTTTTAATTTTTTTAAACAGATCTCATGTTAATGAAAACTTAATAGCTCTGAGTTTTCGCACTGCAAAAACAAGAACTTCAACATTTAGTGGTCATTTGTCATTATTTAGAGTGATTTCACATCTTACAGTCTAAATAATTATAACATTGGATTAAACAAAAAATATTTTCAACTAACTTTTTGTGCTCTGTTCATTTATAATTTCCAAAGACAGCTTATTTGAAAATAAAACAAATTATTAGCTAGTTCCAAACATCTTGATTGTAAAATCAAGCCAACTTATTCACATCTTTTTTGTGGAATCATGTTCATTTTGCCTGGCTCTAAAACATTTCAAAATAAACTTAAATAACCAGTGGGGCTGCAGACTGACTCTGTTGGATGTTTTTGACAGTACAGACTAACCAAAGAGTCACATCACAGCCATTACAGAGCAGCTGAAATCCATAGACGGTACAAGTAGTCCTGACTGTAAAGTAGTGAGAGCTAAAGGCACAGTCTTTCTGAAATCTTTCACTTTCACATTCAAATCAGCTGTGAAATCTTTTTTTTCTGCCACCAGAGTTTACTGATAACAATCCAACAGCTCGACCCCAGAGTGTGCTTGCAGCTGTGCGTTTGCCACATCATAATGGTTGGTGCAGCGCCCTGATGAATCGCATTTAGGAAAATGTACAGAGCAGAGAATGACAGATTAGCCTGTTTCTGGTCTGTCACTGATAGCCGCCTTCAAGAGCAGCATATTAATGCTCCTCTTGTATATCAGGCTGAGAGAAATATACATCACGGTGTTCAAACAGACTCAGCTATTAGAATCAGACTGAGCAGCACTTGCTAAGCATGATGAGAACCAATTTGCTTCCTTCCCCTCCAGACACAATCCCTGAGTGAGATGAAAGCCAAGCTCCGCTACTGTAATCCATCTAAATGGCCGCTGCAGCAGCCTTTCATGCAGCCACCGCGATTGATCTCCACTCTCACTAACTCTCCCTTTGTTTCTCAACCTTTCTTCTTCTCAGTCTTTTATAGGAAAACCTCTGTAACTGGACTTTAAACACACGCAACACTTTCTCCCAGAGACATGAAGTTTTTTTTGGTTATGAAAGGAAAAGGTATAGCATCTCTTTTAGCTGCCCTAGCTTTTGACTCTCAGGTAAGCTGTCCTAACTGTGTGTTTAGGACAGCTGTAGCTTGAGAGGAATATCTGAAAAATGTAATTAAATAATTATTATGATTTATTATTATTTAATAATGGTTGCGTCTAATTAGAATACCCTATAAATAAAAATGAACATCAATCAATCAATGAACAGGGAAGAACAGACAGGGTATCAAAAGAGATGCAAAAACAATATGAATGAAAAATTAAACTAAATTTAAAGGAGGTGAATATAACAAAGTAATATGTAAGTAATATGTATTTAATATATATTATGTTCAAAATTTGTCTTATATCAAAGGATTGCCTCAAATGTCACGTTTATAATCTTGTCTACTTCCTGTCAAAGATATTTTCTTTCATGTTTGAGAAGTTTGGCTTCTTCTGTTGAATACAAAAAATCGGTTTCACAGGTAAACATGTTTTCTCAAAGAGAGATTTTAATAAAACATGTCAAATGACGTCGGTCTTCATTTGACAAAAGAAGAAATATTTGAATTAGGGCTTTCTTTATTATATATATATATATATATATATATGTATATATATATATATATATATATATTTAACATCAAATTTAGTTTAATTTGTAATCATATTTGTGTTTCATAATGTCAGACAGTCAAAGTCAAAAAAGGGTGCAAACAACAATTAGTTTCATTCATTTGTTAGTCTGCTAATTATTGTCTTCATTAATCTGAAAAATGTCATAAAATAGAGAACATGTCCATGTTGTTTTTATCGTAACAAACACACTGGAAGGGAAAAAGCAGTCAGTTTAAAGAATAAAGAAGTTTAAAAATAAACTGAGAAAGTCTGGATGTTTTACTTAGAAATTTGCTAAAAATAGTAATGAGTTAAAATAGTGGCAGATTAATAATGTTTCAGCTAACTAAACATTAAACTCTCCATTTGAGATCATAAAGTATACATAATTTCACAGGCTGAGGCTGCAAAATAGATACTGAAAGTTATTTTAATAATCAACAAATGTGGTTATTTTTCCTAATTAACTGATGAAAGTCATCAAGCATGAGTAGATGTTGCAAAACAGAAAAACTATTTTCGAGAGTCTGATATTTAATAATATTATTAGTATTTTATATTCAGTTGAATTCAAGAAAAGACTTAAACAATTAATCAATAATCAGATTTATTATTTTTCTTTATAAAACTACTTGTTTTAGCATTTGTATTTAGTGAAGTAGTCATAGTAGCAGTGGTTATATTTACTGAGAGAATTTCAATATACTGTATTAATTTTAAAATCTGAACCCTGACTTCTCCAATTTATAATCAAAATAATAAAGCAATAATGAAAAACGATCCATTAGCATGTGTTAGAAAGGAGTTTACAGAGAACCCTACATGCAAAAGTTACTAAATGGAAAGCAAATGTGAATTAGCACACACACCTGGAAGAAAACAAAGAGTTCAAGCACACACATTCAAATAGATGCTGATAAGCAGCTAGGAATGCTTCATAACTGCCTGATTGCAAGCAGCCAATCAACTCTGAGAAGAGTTATGATGTGGTGTCAAACCACTGAAACCAAGATCTAACTCCCAGAAACAAGGAGAAATATTTTCTCATCAGGCTGTTTTATTATAATCGATTTTAGATAAAATATAAATGCTGTGGGAAACTGGTGTAAAAGTCAGAGGCAGGTAGCAGGCTGACAGGCGCCTCCTCTGTGTTGTTTTGACATGCCCGACTGACGCAAATCTTGTGACTCAGTATCAACATTGGACCGTCCACAGCTCTGCCTGGTTGACCTTTCACCATCTGTCCTTAATGACACAGCCGGGGAGCATGTGACCGCTGCAGGTACACAAGACAGTGCTTACTCACTGCAGACCAGAGGGAGACACAAGTAGACACCCACTGAACTGACCATGAACTCGAATCACACCGACGGCCGGTTTCCTTTACTGCTTTACAGTTTGTTTGGGTCATTAAGTCGACACTCTCAACTGCAAACTTATCAGGGCTCAAACTTTTTTTGCTGTCGTTTGTTGCCATAATTTATCTTCTCTGGATGTCATGCTAGTTAAAACACTTTTTTTACTACAGGTTTTGCAAGAATGAAGAATGGCAGGCTATCAGATGTCAACATCCGCCATCCACCCATAAACTGTGTGCTCTGAGGTCATTTCCTCCAGTTGCTTTGGATTACATTCTCCCTCCTAACAAGGGACTCAATGACAGGATGAGCAAATCTGACACCTATTAATATTCCTGCTATGTATTGGTTTATTAAAATGTGAACAGGCAGTTAAAAAAATTATTTGGATTGAAGTTTGGGAAAATGTAACCACTGTATATCAAGCAATGGTGAAAAGTAACTAGTCGCTCAAGTACTGTACAGTTTCATTTTGCTTGTACTTATTTCCATTTTCTGCTATTTTATACTTCCACTCCATTATAATTCAGAGGCAAATATTGCTCTTTTCACTCCACTACAGTTTTTTCTTAACTTTAGTTATAGTTACTCTGCAGATTTAGTTTGATAAGACAAAACATAGACATATAAATCTCAATGTAATTAAGAAAAAAACTTTATTGATTCTCGTGAGGAAAACTTCCAAGCTACCTAGCAGTTAAACTATGACATAGTGATAGCACTTTTGCTAGCTTTAACGTTAAAGTAACAAACACTTCATCTAGTATACATTATCTAAAACATGTCATTTTGCATTAACAAGAGTGTATTTTTACGATAAAACTTTTGTACTTTTACTTAAATTTGAGTTTAAATGCACGATTTTTACTTGTAAAAGAACCCTTCTGCACTACAGTACTAATATTTAAGTACATCTTCCTCTGGTTTTAAAGCATTATGCCCTTTTCCTGAATTAAATCAGACCACAATTTTTCCTAAACCTAACCAGAAGTTGCTATAGACAAAAGTCTTGCAACAGCAAACTGTGCGCAGACAGTCAAAGTTTTTACATAGAAAAGTAAACCTGTCTTACGCAGGTAGCTGCTGGAACTACTGGCCAACCAAATGTGTCACTGGACAATTGCAGAATACTTCAATAAGGCAACAAATCAAATACATGTAAATAAACATTTAGTCTAGTGACGCACAGAAAGATCCAAAATGCAGCTGACATAGAGGAACTCCTCAAAGTATGACTGGACTACTACCAGCATGTCTGCTGTGAACATGCCCTGGTGTCCTGGTCCATGGATTTTATGGGCTCAGCAGAAACCTGGCTGATATGTATCCACGCGCAGATCATTCCCCCATAGGAAGGGCTGTGCTCATGGATTTAACCCAGCACATAGACTTTCATGTTTTCCATTCCACATCTGTGTGCAACAAACGGAAAACCCATTGGGGTAAACGTCATGCTCTCAGTTTTATGCTTCCAATTCACAGCTTTCACTCACTGTAGAATTAATTTTCCTTTTTTTCCCTCGCTCCCTTCTCCTGTGCCATGATTGGAAAAAAGGCCATCATGAGGAAAAGTACAAGGCACGGTGGGCCACTAAGTGCACAGACAGGATCTCCTCCTATGGCTGCCTGCTGTGAAATGGCAAAAAGCCACCGACGGCAAATCCTGCTGATCTCGTTGGAAGCTTACAGGTTTACAGTGCAGCACGGGGGCTCGATGCAGGAAGTGGGCACATTACTGCGCTTCCACGCCCACAGCCTCCCCATTCCCTCCCACCGCTACACCAACCACCTGTGCTGGTCTCACAGGATGCCCCCCTCCCCCGAAAGCCTCCTCTCCTACCCGACGCAAGCTCCTTTACAGCTGCACTTCTTTACCAAACCGCACGCTGAACACACTTTGTTGTTTTACACTCCACTGCCTCAACAACATCAATGAAGATTTGGTTTACTGTAAAATGCATCCTCCAAATGCATGCAGTTGTTACAGGGTTGGTTTCACTCACCAAAAAACTTATTTAACTCTAGTGGTATTTATCCATACAGACAGTTTTGAATCCACTTAATATCTTCTATAAAGATTTCTGTTTTCATTAACATCTGTTTCTGCAGAATTCTATTTTAAAAATTAGTTTTTTAATTCTGTAAGAGCTTTAAGTTAAAAAAAAAAATACCATATTTTAAATCTAAATTCCATTTTTTCTATAAAATTGACATTCTGTAAAGTATCAAACAATTATTAGCAGCTTAATTGACTTAATTGTATATGAAGTTGTTCCATGGCTTGGAAGTTAAGCTAGTTTTCTAAAGGAATCCCATTTAGCTAACAATTAATAATACTAACATCTACATTATGTACTTGCGGTAATATAGACAAACTGCTGTTAATAATGTCTTGACAGTTCTAAAAAAAAAATAAGCCTATTTATGCAAGAATGCTTCATCGCTGCACTACACTGTGCTTAAGCTAACGCTAGCTTCTTGGTTAGCAGAGTAAAGCGTCACAGCTCACAAAGCAATGAAGAAAATAAGCCTCAAACAATAATATGATCTGTTTAATAGTTTAACTGGGAAATTTAAACCTCCCTTATCATTTTTATCATAGTTTAACAGTTCATTTGACCGCTAACAAGCTAGCTGCTAGTAAGTAGCTGTGAGGAAATGATATGTGATAGCTGAGAAAGTTCAGAAGACTCACCATTTCATTGGAGATTCTGAATTCAGTTCAGCCACACTAGTTAAGTTCAGCTACACTATCTACTTATGATAATAACAAGAAGCAGTTGATAATGAAGGCTTGACAAAGAAAAGTTAGCTTATGTTTCCAAGAGTGCTACATCTTTGTGCATTAGCCACTTTTAACGCTAGCTTCTCAGTTATCGCAGAAATGCTTCACAGCCCACGATAAAGGAGGTTATACCACAAAACTATGAAGACAATAAGCCTAAAACAATGATATATGTTAAATAAACTAGGAAATTTAAACCTCTTATCATTTTAAACCATAATTTATCGGCTCATTTGACAGCTAACAAGCTAGCCACTATTATCTGTGAGAACATGATACGATGTAATAAGTGAAAAATTTCAAAAAAAGACTTTAATGGAGATGCTGAGTTCAGTTTAGCAACACTATCTACTTATGACAATTGAAACAAGCTGTTGTTAATAATGTCTTGACACAGAAAAGTTAGCTGATGTTACTAAGAGTGCTACATCTTTTTGCTTCAGCCACTTAAGCTAGCGCTAGCTTCTCAGTTTTTGGAGAAATGTTTCATAACTCCCAATAAAAAAGGTTTTACCTCAAAACTATGAAGGCAATAAGTTTAAAACAATGATATGTTTAATAGGTTATCTGGGAATTTTCAACCTCTCTTCTCATTTTAAACCACAATTTACCTGCTTATTTGTCAGCTAGCAAGCTAGCCGCTAATCATAGCTGTATCGAAATGATACGATGCCATAAATAAGAGTTCAGATAAAGACTCACCATTTTGTTGGGAGGATCTTTGGACAAGAAAATACAGATTAATAATAGTTTCTGCTCAGAAACATACAGTCGCAACAGTAAGAGTGTTTCTGGAAAAGATAATGCTTATTTTCTTAAAACGTCAGCTTTCAATTCTGTGAGCACCTGAAACTTGTAAATGTACTCATGTTGGAGTGTACATTCATATTAATTAGCTGCAGCTGGGTACATTTGCTGGCAACAGCTGTCAGTTACATTAAATTGCAGCTCTACTGAATTAAAAATTGCTCACACTAAAATAGCAATTTTGAAATACTTAATTATTCAACTGCATTTTCATTAAATTGGCAGAAATCCCATAAGCACAAATAAAAATGGAAATATCTGTGTGACTAATTAGCATTTGGGTCAAGTAAGGGATATGTTTTGCTGTACTTTGAGTGAACTGTCATAAGGTGGATGTTGTGCAGTTCATGCTCTTGTGTAATCGTCAGGTTCAAAACCACGCAGCTCTAATGATGACATGAACATGAGACGCTGTCTGCTCTAATATGTGAACTCACAAATACAAACAAGAGATCAAATTGTTGCGTGTACTGAATCATCAATAGCTCTTAGCTGACACTCAGAGACAGAGAAGCATGCTTATTATTTTCTATTTATACCGTGACTTGCAGATGTCAGAGCTCCATGTTAACATGCCTAATGCACACAATGGGAGTGTTTTGTTTTTGCAGGGTGTCTCTGATGTGCAAAACAGTACAAATAAATCCACGCAGGGAGGAATCGTGACCTCTGCCATGGCTGGTGTCACCTCCGAGTTCAGGGCCATAACTGAGCAGCTCTGGCAGACGGACAACAGCGTCCTGCCGCTGGGTCATCCCTGCTCCCTCCTTCCCTCCCCTCCTTTGCTGAAACAATGATCTCACTCCACGTACCAGGAATCCGCTGATTGTTTGAAATACCTTCCACCATGCTCGACTGAGCTCCACTTCTTTTTCCCATCGACCCGCAGCACAGATAGGGAGGTGGAGGTAAGAGGTGGGGGAGAGACAAAATGACCTTGGCAGGAAACGTCCAGCCCTCTAGCAAGATGGGAACTAGCTTCATTCTGGCCCCGTTCAACTAATGGTTTATATTTCAGGCAGAGACTACAAAGCCACTGTAACTCAGTAAGACTGATCGGAAAACACTGAGCATGATTCTTGGCAGTGAAAGTGAGGAATCTGAAACTGATGCTGAAGGTGAGATGCGCAAAAAAAGAAAAAAGTGAGACCTGGATTTTGAACCTGATATTAATACTGGAGAGGAATAAAAATAAAAGCAATTCCCATAACGTCACAGTTTTGTTTAATTATTAAAGATATGTTTAAGGAAATGCATTTTCATTTCAATAAACAATATAATTGAAGACAACAGTAAGTGATATGAAACAGTACATTTTGAATGATTAAAACCTTTGGAATTTAAATCATCTAAATTAAAAGCTGTATGTAAACAAAGAAACCCTAAATGGGCCCATAGTACTGATTGGCAACAATAACAAGTATCAAAAGCTTGCACACAGATTTAAGGGGTGTTCCCACACATGTACCAACAATGTTGACTTCACTTTGTCCATTTTTGTTGTTGCTAATTAGGAAACTACAATTCTCCCTTGCAATGGTTCTAAATGTCTAATACCACTGTATCCCTACCAGATACATACATTTTATCTCTGAAAAGGGTCTTTTACAAAAAGTTAGGTACCAAAATTGTTTCTAGTAAATGAAGAAAACATAACGCATTAACAGAACTTCTAAAATTTACAATACGAAGACCTACAAAACGCACAAAACAAAACGTGAACCTGACAGTTCAGGCTCTGTTTTTGAAAAGAAGGTCCACTCATAATAATTGGTTTGAAACCTCTTGACTATATCAAATGATTGTTGCAAACGATGCTGTTTTTTGGACATTTAATCTATGTTAGATTAAAAACAGAACTGAATTGAGAAAGTAAATTATGAGTTTGACCTACTTTCCTAAATAAATATACATAAATACAATTGACCACATTTCTTTTGTGCAATTTCCTGCTTTGCAGTCCACACTACTAGATCTCACAGTTGACCGTGCATTGGGGAGGCATATCAGCTACACCTTTAGATTGGTTTTATTCCAATCTCTCTAGTAGTAAATTCTGTGTGGCCATCAGTAAGTGTAACTGCTCCACTTATCAGTTCACTGATGGAGTGCCTCAAGGCTCAATCCTTGGTCCTTTACAATTCTCTATTTCTATACTACCTCTAGGTCAAATCTACCAAGAGCACCATATCAATTTCTATTTTTATGCAGATGACTCCCACATCTATTTCTCAGGTGGGCAAAATCCACGACTGTCTCACAGATGTCTTATCCAAACTTTCATTACAGGCTACTATTATTATCTCAGGACCAGACTCTTCCAATCTCCTCCTACTTGGGTTCTCTGCAGGAATTCAGGGGTCATCTCTGACCACAAATGCAATTTCGACTACCAGATGAAGTCAGCTGTTCAGTCTTGCTTCTTGCACTTCTAAAAATGTAAAAAAAAAAAAGATCCTAACTTGCTTTATTCCTGTCTCAACAACTACACTCTATCAAAACTTCAACTGATCCAGAATGCTGTGGGAAAAAATCTTCACCAAATCCAATCAAAGGATCCATGTAACGCTAATTTTAGCACCCTTTTACTGGCTACCTCTCGCTTTAGAATTGGTTTTAAAATTTGAATGATTACCTTAACGGCACACTTGGGGTTAGACCCTAATTACATCTCCGACGTGCTAATCCCTTAAGAGCCTGAATGCAGCCTGAGATCCTCTGGCAGAGGTCTGTTAGTAATTCCTGGTCGAGGCTAAAAACCAGACGATCCTTCAGAGCCAAGACCACTGACTCTGACTGACTCTGGAACAGCCTGTCAGAGGAGGTTCCTTCTTTTAAATCTCTGTTTAGAACACTTTTTTGAGGATTTCCTTCATTTAAACACGTTTTCTTGTTGTTGTTTTATTGTTGCAATATTACATTTCTATAATAAGGCTACTTTCGTTTAACATAATATGGTATCCAGCTTCAGGTATCTATATACTTTTCATTGCTTTATATTGATTTTTTTGTAACTTCCTTTGAATGTCTGTTATAACCCAATATCAGCGAAAACATTGTTCTACTGATGTATTGAAGAAATAAAGTATTTAGATTTCCATTGAGCTCATCTCTCAAATGGCCTGGAATGTACTTTGATATCTTATTTTAATCACACTATCACTGACGTTCAGTCGTTCCTGCTACATTCAGGAGTCTGCCTGCGTTATAAACAGGCGCCATAAATACTCAGTTGTTGGCGACATACTGTCATATTCACACACTGTAATGAGTTTTACACCAATAACTCAGCAAGAGGAAAGAAATGGTGATGATTGCAGCGACTCGGGCAGGTTTTTTCACTCTTGCAGCGTAGCCTGCGATGTCAGCGAGCAGAACAAAAGGGTGTCACATAGAAGGATATGACCTCAGTCTTCAGAGGAAGAAGCACACAGCAGCATTCTTCTGTCTGTGCATAAACGGGGACAACCGAGACGAAACTAAAACTTTTTCATCCAAATGTCATTTACGCGGGAATCTTTATATTTAGAAGCGCAAATGTTTGCGACTGACAGTTTATTCTGTCAGATGCACGTGGTGAGGAGGTTGGGGGTAGTTGGGCTAAAAGTAGAAGAAATTTTGTAACTGAATAAAGTAGGAGATGAAGGTTTGAAGCAACTTAGAGGTAGACAAGCAGCCTATTTTACTTTTGCCTTACTTTACTAATATTATATTTGCAGATTATTTCATTTTAAGCGTTTATAAAAGCATAGCAATTGTATTTTACAGGGTTGGTAAATTAACCTTATTTCAAGTTTGGTTCGGTTAATTAGCAATTTAGCTCAACATTTCAATGAAATTTAGTGGAAATTTTTTTGATATTAAAGCTAATGTTTGGACTTTGGTGCAGAACTTTTCTTATCATTTTAGCTATTTATTAGAAGTTATGTAGTCTCTTCAGGCTGTAGTTTGTATGTGTTATGATATTTGCAATTTATGTTGTCATGGTAACCAAACTGTGCCTTGTGATTTTCTTTTGTGTCAAATTCAGGCTGGGCTTTCTGTTAAAAACAAATCAGTTTTCTCACCAAGACAATCATACATCTACAGGTGGTGTTCATTAGTAAAAAAATCTTTTAAAAAAATGCAGTAAAGCTGCAAAGTTTCTATTTAGCACTTTATTATATCACATGATCTTCATTCACAGTTGCGACTGAACTGCAGAAATATAAATAAAGGATTTCTCATCCACATCGTCTTAAAAAATTCATTGACACTCTTGACCTTGCAAAGAATCTCCATCTGATAATGCAGATCATGTGACACAACCAGAGCCCCAGAACAAGCTGCTGAACAGACCTCGAGGTGGAATTGTTTTGTCGACTGGAAATATGGTCCGCACAAATAAAACTGCAATTTGGTTGTTACACCTTCTAGGCGCACCGTGGAGAACATCCTAACGAGCCCTGAAGACTGACAGTAAAAGCCTGCATGTGTGATTAGAGGTGGCTGCTCTCTGGTCAGTGGGAGCTTCCATTTCACATGTGACTCAGCAACTGCAGAGAGAAAAGAGATGACAGACCAGCAAAAGGACTTAAAACTGAGACTAGCACTGTTACCGTGCTTCCCCAGACGAGGCCTAACCCCAGAGACGCACTCTGTTTACACCGCCTCGTTTTCACAGCAAACTGCTCTAATTTGATATGGTATGCATATCATTTCTATGGTGGCAGCAGGGGGGGCTGGGCTCTGGGGACCACACAGACAACGCTGTTTACTATAAAGAACCTACCAACCCTAAGAAAACCCAGCATGAATATATGGAGGAGCTAGTCTCACTAGATGCCGTGATAATGGCACCGTTACCGTTACCAAGGTGAATATCTAGACACAGCGAAAGCACTTGATGAGGCTCTTTGGCTGCCATTTTCCCCAGTAGGCCCAAGGGGGTGGGAGAAGAAGAAACACTGTAACACAGATGTCACTCACATTCTGTGACGCTTGGAAAAAAATAACAAAAAGACCACACACAAGTCGGTGGAATTCAAAAACAACATGCAAAAGCTCCATCAAAGGCCTCCTTTAAAATATGGAGGCGTGGGTTTCACACAGCGCGGGGATGTGTGTGCGTTCAGGAGCATGCTCAGAAGCAACCGTAACACATGCTTAAGTCTCGTAGCTATTTTTATCGAGCGAGGTGCCTCCAGTGGCAAATTTCACAACTGAATGGTCCGTGTGACGGCACAAAAATGTATAGAGGACGGATAAGAGCAAAAAGAAATTAGAGCTCTGAGTGAATTTTTGCATCCTGTGTACTAAATTATAAAAATAAACTGAAATTAAAATGAAGAAAAAGGTTAGAATCCAGTTAAGAGAGAATTCTGTAAAGAAATTTTAGATTTTTATGAGATTTAAGGTCTGTAAGATTCTAATTCTTGCACAATGAAATAACATTAAACTGAAATTTAAAAAGCTAAAGAAGACTGTGTGAATTCTAAATTTAATTTGATCTTGAAACTAAAAGAATAAGTCCCAGAATTGAGATTAAAGTCAAAATTCTAACCAAAAATAAATTCACATTTTAATTAAATTCTTAATTTAATGGCATTTAATTTATTATTTAAGTCAGTCAGAAATTAATTTTTAAAAATTGATAGAAAGATAGCAAATTTAAAATATTTAAATCAAAGTCTGACAAAAAAACCTTCAAATTTTGGCAAGATGAATAAAAATGTGTCTTTTATTGTCAGTTTATTTTCAGAATTTTGAACAAATCAGGGACATGTGGACCCAACTGAATTGAAAAATTAATATATATTGTTAGAAGAAAATTAGATTTCTCAGTTAGTTTTAGTTTTCAATTTGGAAATCAAAGCAATAACTGATAGAATGGAAACTCAATTCTGTCCTAAATTAAAAGATAAATGCAACTCAATGGCAATAATGAACAAACAAAAAAAGAGATCATTTTTAAAAATTCACTAAGTCTGACACTGAAGTTTACTACATTTCTGGCAGTTAAGTCAGAGGTTCCTTCATTGACAAAATTAAAATTTATGTTTGGATTGAGGCTTTGTAACTAATAAAAAAATAAAACATGACATTTCTCCGCTGGATTTCAGACTCATGTGAGGAACTAAGGATTACAGGTGAGAAAAAAAACTTCATGTCATGAATAACTTTATCCTAAATCCATGAATAAAAATGATCAATCTGGAAGTCACGTTTTTCTATCAGATGCTGAGGGCTGCAGCTGAGGACTATTACGACAGGCCTATTGTTTTTAATCTATTTATTATGTTACTCATGAACTCCAGAATTGTAATTTGTGAATGGACATGTGCTATGTTTTATTGTTTCTGCACTGGCGCTTTCTCTGCAAACAATGTTCTTAATGAATGAATAAAGATTATTTGATTTGATTTGATTTGAGATGCTACGTATGTGTTCAGAATGCAATGGAGGATCAAGGCCATGTGAAGAAGACTGAACTGAATTCAGGACTAAATTGTTATAAAGGAAATCAGAATTAATCATTTCATTTGAGAAGATTTAAGTGAGAATTTTCATCATTTAAAAATGTCAATTTAGTCAGGAATTTCAAATTGTGCCAAGAATGAAGGAGTCTTGTTGAGAAAAAAGAAATATTCCTTATAGCTCATATTTCCAGGTTTCTCTAAACTATCTGATTATTCTTGATAATTATGGCTCAGACAATTCTCTCTCCAAAGAACTGTCGCTTATTCAGCGGCTTGTGGCTCGTGATGCATTTTTTTGTGTCGCAAATCATTGCTAAAAACAACCCTGCTCTCCCTGCAGCTGATGCTACTGCAAGCATTTCTCTGCACACAGTTCCAGTCTGAAACCTGAACGTAAGAAAACCAAATGTGGCAGAACCTCTGCACTGAGCGCTCTCCAGCTCAGTGGATGGAAGTTTTATACAGACCTCAGCAGAGCTTAAGTCACTTTGCCAGTTAGTAGTAGCAGTAGTAGTGGTAGTGTTAGTAGTAGTAGTAGTAGTGCTGCACTAATCCAATACAAACAGCTCATTACACTGCACTAAAAGTTTCCTCTTCATTCACTGAACGCCACTTTGCATTCTTCAAAACTGCCTCAATACCAACTAAACCTCCCCTTCTAGCAGTGTTTTAATTCCAGAGCTATTAGGACCAGATGTACATCAGTACGCTGTGCAGAGTTATGAACTTGTGGACTACAGGACGAGCTGCTAGCAGAGTTCAGAAGGTGAAGCTCTCCGCTCGAGGCGGCGGGACCAGCCCATGAGATCATCAGGCATGGTTTGACGCAACTATCAGGATGATTTACGTGTCTTAATAATTTCTTAAAGGCAACACAAGTGAAAGAAAAAAGAAAAGAAAAGAAAAAAAACACAAAACCAAAACAGAACAATTAGAAAACTGCCTGTGGTGTTTTTATATTTGATAGCTTCTTGGCAGGAGTGTGCAACTGAGCAGCAAATGCACAGACAGGCAGGCACTGACTCTGCACAGACTGATGGTGAGCTGCCGGGATAATGCAATCTGATTTCACACGCCGAGCCCAGTGCACGGCGCTGCCGAGAACGCCAGCAGGTCGGGGGTGAGCAGCCATGCCATGACGGAAGGGAAGAAGGGATCGCAACAGAGGGAGAAGGAGAGAAGGGGAAACAATAGCTCTTGGTGTAAAGTGCAGGATCTGAGATTTCTCCCAGCAGTGCTGTTCCATCTACGCCTCACACTGGCAGGAGCCCAGTCAAACATGCCTTTGTGCTGACGTGGGAGAGCTATGGGAACATGTTTTTTTTCTTTCTTTTTCCAAGCCAAGGCACTGACTTGGGATGTTGGGCTGAGCTGGTGGGGGTTACTCAAATATCTCCAGTGATGCAAACAATACTTTAAAGATGCTGCGAGAGAAGACGATCCATGAGAAAGACTGGGAGCCCTTTGTTTCTGCTCTCCTTTCAAACTACACTTCTGCTGTCTCTTTTCGCATATATCAAAAAAATGATGCATCCTCACAGACTGCTGGGATTGTCTTGAGGAGAAATTTCATCTGCGATCACAGCGAGAGATCGCCCCGTCGCATCCTACTCCAGCTGCAATTTCATGAATCATTAACCCATAAGTGCTTGGTTACTTTTGAGCACGAGCAGCTTCTTCTGTCATCAGTATTTTAATTAGCTTGATAGGAAACTTCGGTCCGCACAAAGCGGCGACTGCAACCATCAGAAACATGGAGGAGGAGTGGAGCTGCGGATGTTACAGTGCACAGCGAAAAGAGCCACGAACAAAAGGGTGGGGGGAATTGGAGGGGTCGGGAGGGTCACATGAAGGGATCTTGTTGCCGTGTGGGATTTCAGCTGTAGGCTGGGAACCCTGAGGGACTCATTATGTTAAGATCCCCCCAAAAACAGCCTCACTAAGGCTCAGAGACGTTCCCAAGCCATGCACAAGTGAGAGAGATGTAGGTTATATAATGACAGCGAAGTTGGTCCAACAGTTAATGGTGTTTTAAAGGACTTTAGCAGGGTCTTGCTCCCTTGGTTTGGAGGTTTTCCAAAATCCCAGAGCAAATCTGGATGCTTTAACCAAAACAGGTTTTTAGGAAGGTGAACACTCAAAACAGGGTTGGACAAAGGAATTAACTCCTGGCTGTTTTTTCCTTGAAATTTATGGTATTTCAGTGAATTAGTCTATTATTTCTGTTGGTTTCCAGAGTCATTCTAGTGTTTTTGGACTCAAATTTTGGCTGAAATTGAAAATACATAAATTTTCCATCACCTTAAAGACGACTTTAACAGCCTTTTAACTGACATGTCAAAAAATGTATATAAAAATACAGCTAATTTTCCTTCTTTTGTTCCTCAAAACAAAGACGTTCTTGGTCATATACGATGTAACAATGTTTATTTCCAGTGTATTCTCTGTATATTTTAGCAGGTGGAAACAAGACAGCTTTTCAGAATAAAGGTGCGGGCACATATCATGCCATGTTGTTCTACAAACGGCTTTGACTTTGAAGCTGCATTTTTTAACAGTAATGAAGGAGGAAATTTGAAAAACATGTGATGCAATAACTGGGCAACAATTTGGTCTGATCCTTCACTGCTGCTCATTGGAATCATATTGTGATCATACAATTAGGATTTCATCTAATGCCCAAAAATGCATCATCCAGAGGGAGGTTTGATTAAAAACAAACACGTGCTATTGCAGTTTTCCATTGCTTAATTGCTCACATTTGGCACCACTGTAACTGTATTTTAAAAGGGATCTTATTGCTTTCGTGATATTGCTTTCAGAAATAAGCTCTGCTCTGATTTGTTATAGGAATGCCATTTGACAAAAAAGACCTTTATCTAGAAATAGAGAATAGATGGGTGTTTACTAGATGAAGGCAAATGCAGAGTCTCCAGCAGGACGAAGCTACACTGTGATAAATCCAAATCCAGATATCTAATTCCACGTGTTAAGAGCACAAAGGGGAACAGATCTCAGTTGGAACTTGAATTCCTGCCTGATAATAACGTTTGTTGATTGATATGAGAGATATGCTGTATTAACCTGTTTATTAAGCTGACTACTTATGATGCTAAAGCTCACAATTATCTCCTTGAACTCCTTTTTTCTTATGCTATACTGATGGACAAAGAGAAACAGGCAACGGTGGTGATGCAAGCAGGAGATAAAGCGATGGCAGATTGGATGAAGTGGCATTTAAGCCTGACTGAGTCACTGTGGGGTTTACAGTCACCCCCTCCTCCACCACCCCTCCTCCCCCTCATCACCAAAAAAACAGAGGATTGCTATGCATGGGAAAAGGAAGAAAAAAAGGCAGCGGGGGCTACTGTACAGAACAAAAGGCTCCGTGCGTAAAAACTGCGCATGAGTGCCGCCGCCGCCGCCATGCACGTGTTGTGAAAGCAGAGCGATGTCAGTGGAAATGTGTTTTCACGTCAAGCTCGACTTAAATAACGACGCCGCTTACATAGATCCTACTACTACTACTACCACTACAACCACACAACACCACACCTGCACCTCATCCACTCTGAATATCCATCTGCAGCGCCGCAGAGTGGAATCACAACACGTTTTTTGTTTTTTTGTTTTCTCTCTCTCTCTCTCTCTCGTAAATGTTTCAAAAGGAACAGCGGCAGAAAATGCGACACGTCATGACAGGAGCGGCTGAGGTGGAGAGCGCAAGGGGTGATGCTGCGATGCCCAAACAGACAAAGAGATGCCGTGGATGTTGTCACCGCTCCCCTGTCAAAGTGCTGTATCACCGCGTTTAATGGCAGCATCCCCTCCGCTCCGACGATATGATTTCGGGCGCAAAAACACGTGGCAACGAAACAATAGTCTCCCCCCCCCACCCCTGAAATAAACACAATTATTATTCAGCTGCCAGCGCACGGTGGACACACGCGTCCGTGACAAAGTGAACAAAGCAAAGCTGGATGGCTTGAAGCAGCAAAAACAGCGCATATGATTGGCGTTTAATATAAAATCGATCTATCCATGATTTTACGCACGATATAATGCGCAACGAGGTAATGCTTTTCCACGAATAGTGCTTTTATTAAACGAAAAATCCAACTAAAATATCATTTTTATCGACTTGCATCACACCACAATTCACCACTGACTCCTACATAATAAGACTGACGGGGGACTGACTAAGCCACTACTGCAGCATCCATTCACATGACAATGCAGGACCGCGCGTAAAAGGCGCAGCTTCGTGATGGATTTTTAAGGAGAAGATAAAAAAAATGTGCTCATTTATTTTCAGCGAGGAGGAGGAGGAGAAGGAGGAGGGTGGGAGGCTCCTTGCCGATCTATTTTAACACAAGGGGTTAATGATAATGAAAATATGGCACCGTCGAGCGATGGGGATTGAGATGATTCCATTGGCTGTCGGAGCAAATAAGGCTCGTCCTTACACAGCAAATATTTAGATGTTGTTGTGTTTTTTTGTGTGTGTGGATTAATGAGGAGGTGTGATCACTGCAGATTATTGAGGAAGAGGAAAATAAAACCCCCAGCGCACCACCACTACTATCACTACTACTACTACTACTACTACTCACAACTAATAATAGTGATAAATGAATTTGATGCACATGTAATGACTGAGGGAGGCGTTCAATGACGTTGCAAGTGCCAGCTTCTGTTTTTCTGGAGCTGGTATCAGCAGCAGCAGCGGCGGCATGCCTGACCCTCCACTGGGATCAACCATCTACTTTTTTTTTGCACAAAAAAACAGAAAAACTGGAGGGGGGAGTGCACACGGTCGCATTGACTCAAAGCATAACAGGATGTGGTACGGAGTTGTGTTTCACTCCTGAACCCGCGTTCACACCCCAACACATTACACCCTCCGATATTCGCACCACACGCCAAACCTTTCAAGATTCATGCATGCGGTTTTGCTGTTATTTTTTTTCCTTTAAGTTTTTTTTTTCCCCCTATATATCTCGCTGGAGCCCACCGCTGCGCCACTTATGCAAGTTTGCAACTCGGGGGTTCTAAAAGAGCATCAACAATGGATAGAAAAATGGAGAGAGAGGAGAAAACGTGCACACCAGGCTCACCTTTTACTTTCTATTCTGCGCGTATTCCTGCTCCTTTTGTCCGCTTCCCACATAAGTTCTTTCACATGATGACTCGCTTTTGTCGTTTCCTCAAAGCCTCCCGGCTGCAGAGAGGTGACTTCTTCTTCTTCTCCTCCTCCTTCTTCTTCTTCTTCCTCCACAACCTCGGTTATTTCTCACTCGCAAGCAATGATGGTTATTTGCAACAGCAACATAAAAAATAAAACGACAACACACACGAGAGCGTCTGTGATTCTGTGGTGTGTGCGCGCCTCCGTACGTGCGTAAAAAGTGTGTGTGTGTGTTTGTGTGCGCGTTGATCCAGCGCGGCGTGCCGCTCCGTCTCCGCTGTTTGTTACACTCGACTGGAACGCCTACTCTCTCCGTCGCTACATTGTTGACATTCGGCCGCTGACGTCACTCCATCCCCTCATTCACAACATCGTCAGCGCCCGCGCGGCCGTGGCGTTGGCGCCGCCGGGAAGCGCGCACGTACTCCCGAGTTTGTGCGCAGCGGCGCTTGGAGAATCGCTCCGCCGGGCGGCTCGCTCAGATCCCTCCTCCTCCCTCCCTCCCTCCTCCCTCCTCCTCCTCTCCTGCTGCTCGCTGCCTCGGCGGCCTATCCTGCCTTCTCTCCCCCCTTCCTCCTCCTTTACTCTCACCCTAAACTCCCTCCCTCCTCCCTCTTTCTGCACACAGCGGCAATATGACGGTGAAAGATGACACAAGACATTTTTTTTACAAGCCAAGAAGCAAACCTGAAACACGATTTAGTCAGAGTGTTTATTCTGTTATATTTCTTTATTTTCCCCCCAGTTTATTGTTTATCAGAATGTGGGTGTCTACACTGTAAAAAATAATATGTACAAAAAATAATGGTGAAAATCTGCCAGAAAAAAAATCCTCAAGAGCTGTGAAATAGTCACATTCATAAACTGTAAAACAAACAACAATGGTGACAACAATGATGAATTTATTTATAAATGAAGTGATTGAAATGATAAAATTGATTTATAAACAATAAAATAGTGTAAAAATAATTACTTATTATTTGTGAAAGTACTAGTGTTGGATGTGGACATAATCAAAAATGTTTACTTGTTTTTTAAGGTTAAAATGCAAATAAATCATTTTTTCTGTGATTTTACTCATTTTTCTCTGCAATTTATCAACAGTTTTAAAGTTATTTACAAATTTCCAGTCCTTAATAAACGTAATTTGTCTTTTAACTAAAACAAGCATCTGTTAAAAATATATTTTAGCTGATTTAAAAACAAGAAACGGTGTAATTTTAAATTTGCACCATAAAAAAACAAATATTTGTTAAGTACAGATTCTTGAGGTGGAAGTGATCACAGGTTTGTTTTGTTTTTTGTTTGTTTTTTTAGCGTTCTCAAACTTTTAATAAAAATTGGTAGGAAGAGTGCAAAAGTCAGTGGAAAATTAAAATGTTCAAAAACTGTACGAAATGGTGAAAATAATAATACATGTAAAATACTAATGTAGCTGAATTAAAAACAGGAAAACAAAAAATGTAATTTATCAGTCACACATTGTAAAAAAATATTTTTGATGTGGACATTTTTTACAGTTTAAAATTTTTTAATTTTTTAAAATTTATTTATTTACAATTAACAAGTAAACTAATGTTTTTTGTGTGACTTTATTAATTTAACAAAACGGGGGAAATCCTTAAAACAGTTGTATATTATTTAACAAATTCCTGTTCAAAGCTGTTTTTTAAAAGTTGATTTTTTTACAGTGTATATGAGGGTGGCAGCAAATTTCTTTTCTTTTTTATTGTTAGGATCTTGAAACACTAGATTTAAACCTCTTAATTTCTCCATTTTCAGTGTACTTCAGACTAAAATGAAGATAAATTCTGAGTGCTCGAGGCACCGTCAGGTCATCCCACTTTCTTTCTACACTTAGTAAATCACCGTGAATGCAGGATAAACCAACGTTTCTCCAACTGTGTGCTTTGGAATTAGTCGTATTTACACTGAACAAAAACAGAAATCACTTGTGATTTATGGTCCATGACTCACCTGTCCATCTGTCTCCATCATCTGTAACATAGTCGTACTTGTTGGTTCATGATGTCTGCTGATACTGAGATGGAACAACAATTGACCGGATAGAATTGAATAAAATACTACATGCAGCATTTATGGGTTTGTTCAGTATGTTTAGCTGACTTGTTTTATGAATCGAACCACGTTACCATGTCAACAAGAGGGTGCCAACTGTTAAACCAGAGGCATTGTTAGGCTCTTAAAACAGTCGTAACCCAGCCTACTAATCTTTAGATCTTAACCTCCTGACTGCAATTTTTTTTTTCTCAAGAATTGATTTTAAAATCCTTTATTTCTTTGAACCCTTTAGCACCCCGAGGTCCTCTGGGACTGACCTTTTATTTCTACCAGTCAGAGCAAAACCCCTGATAAGGCATTTTTTGGATTTATTATTATTATTATTATTATTATTGTTATTATTATTGAGATTTTATTTAATAATTTCTGACTTAATCAATACATTTCATTCTATTACGTGTGTTTTGTCACTGCTCTTTGTATTATTACTTTATATTTTTTTCTGCCTCTGGTGTTTCCTCTTTATGCATTTATGTGTTTATGATAGTGTTTCCTCACTTCCTGTTTTTACTGAATCATTCATTTATAACATAATGTTTACTGGAGGTCGGCGGGGGGTTGTTGCTTTTATCATTTTTCATTCCTTTTGTTATGTAGTGCTAGCCTATACTGTACAAGTAAAGTCTCATTGACTGATTGATTTTCAAGTTATTTCAGGGTATAACATGTGAGACCCTGTGCTTAAGGCAAAGTCAGGTCGTCCCACTGTCTTCCTGTGCTTGCATTTATACCACAGTTAGTGCACACTAGTGGTTCTCTAACTATGTGCATGAGTTAGTCTAATTTCTGATGATATACAGATAAGATAAGACACAGAGCTGTAATCTTATACAAAGGTGTGCTTTGGAAATACTAGTTTTCATAAATGCTTTAATTTGCAACAAAAACTCAGAGTGAGCCACTGAGTTACACCAGATGTTGTCAACTTTCAGCTACCAGCTGGAGTGATATTGTAAGTAAATGCTAGTTTTACGTTTTAATAATACTTTTATTTAATAGTAATTTCGGTGACCAGAAGCACTATCTCTGCTTCTGCATTGTTACAGAAGCAGAGATAGTGCAAAAATAAAAAACAAACCAAAATCGACACAAGTAGTAGTTGTAGAAATCAAAGTATTGCCCGTACCAGTGGTATGGCACAGATTCTTTCATGAACAGAAAAAGACTGAGAGAAGTATTAATATAGCACTTATTATTGTCTATATTGCACAGGTGGCATGCAAGTAGAAAAATAATAAATAGTTTATAAGATGAGATGCATGTGCTTGTGAGGAAAAAAGCTTCACTTATATGTCCCATAACATAATGATGATACCACAATTAAATCTGCTGCCTACAGGTGACAAAAAACTTGTGTTGCATTGAACATAGTTTTGAATCCACAAATTTACCTCATTGGAGATGTGAGAAATATTATTCGAGTTGTTGATGATGCTGTGTTTTTGTTTTTCCAGCAGGGTTTTGCAGTTTTCTTTATTGCTGACTCTGTGTGCTTCCCCCCTTCAGTGTTAATAAACCCATCACATTTATGATTATGGCTTTTACTTGTATTCATGTATCAGGGGACAACATCATAAAAATTCTTCTCTGCTGCCTCTAGAATAACTGCACTGTGCAGTCATGAGATTTGACTGTTGTTTCAGGCGTAAAAACAAAGAAACAAACACACTACTGTATGAGGATCCAGGGTTACTCATAAATCTTTTAATGCCACTGATCGAGGCTGTTTACTTATCTTCATAGATTTCCAGGAGGGATGCAGGGGATTTAGAACATGTGCACTTTGAACAATCACTATATAATGATCACGCCTAAAATTGAGTGTTTTCCTTCACATAAATAAAAACATTTCCACCACAAATTGGTGCATAGAAATTTTCAAAAAAAATGTAGGAGAGTAGCTGATGCTGAAAATTTCCTAGAGGATGAGAGAAGCTTGGAAATTTGGAGTACTGAACACTTAATTTTTGGCATTCTAAGTTAAGTTTTATGTTACAATATGTGCCTTTTTTGTATCTTTTTTTCCCCAAAAACAAATACATGGAAATGCAGGTTTAATTGAAAATATAATAGAAAAAATATAATGCAGCTCTTCTGTCTTCTTTTGCATAATCTCGGTGCAATAAAGTATTCATAAAGATAACAAAACAACAAAATTTGTTTCAAAAAAGTAGGAAAACCAAACCTTTAAAATAAAGTATCCCAACTCAAATATTATGTCATTATTTTCACTTGTTAGCAAGGGTTTGTGGTCACTGATTTTTTTAAAAAATAAATAAATAAAAGTAAAAAATAGTTTTAAATCATCATAAAATGAGCAATAACATTTTATAATTTGAGAAAAACATGATCTTTTAAAAAAATAACAATAATTCATTTACTTTAATAACTAAAAATTCATGTTTTTAAAAAGAGTGGTCCCTCGCCTATGGGTTCCAGAACCCCCTGCGATATAGAGGAAATCCGCAAAGTAGCGACCTTATATTTATTTTATTATTTTTATATATTTTAAGGCTTTGTAGACCCTCCCTACGCTTGGGTTCAGTGCCAGAAGCCTTAGAAGGAGCAGAACGTTTGGGCGACATTGTAGGGCTACGAAAATTTCACAAAAACACAACATCGCAGAGCAACACGGATCAGACGTCGATGTGAAATTGACAAGGCAAGTAACTTATATGTACTCTTGGGTTGTTGCTTTAGTCTTTTTTAATTTTCAAAGTGGAAAAAGCAGCTTGTCTGTGAAGATTCTCAGTCATCCAGGTCATGGATATCCTCGTGGTTTCAATCATAGCATCTGGACTTACTTGAGTTTCTCGACGTTGCCACTCTCATCCAAGAGACTTCATCAGTTCTAAACTGTTTGGTTGAAACCACGAGGGTAAAAAGTAGCTTGTAACCCTGAGAAATGCTGCTCTGTTTGGTCCATGTTATGCAGATCGCAGCAGACTTATGGTTGTGTTCCTCTCTATATATTTTGCTTGTGGATCTGCAGTTTTAAACATAAAACATGGCTCAGTGATTCTCGCCTCTAACAGTGTTTGTTCCTGCCTCAGCAGTAAGTATTTATGGATCATTTTAACAGCTAAATTAAAGTCAACCCAGGCAGTTTCCTGGCAACACAATACTGTTACAGAAATATTTCCCTACCTGTGAAATCTGATAAAGAACAAGGAAATACGCTTCTGCTAATATTTGCTTTTTTTCCTTGTGAGATATTGAACTCTTTTATTTTCTCTGGTCTGTTAAAATGATTGAAATGTACATTAGTCTTCGGTTGAATTGCAGACGACCCACAATGAGCTCATACAGGCAGCTGTGTTAATATTAGTGCGCTACAACTGTAATCTACTTAAACTGTTATTTACTCTATATATGTATATGTGTATATATAATTCATTAGTTTGTTGTTGAATAATAACATGCTGTATTTATATTGTCTTGCTATTGTAACCATCATTAACTGTAACTGTCGTTTAGTGTATGTTTTTTGTTGTTCTGTGGCTCAGTGTGTGTTGTTATTGTGTTGCTTTGTTTCTCAGTTTGTGTTGTTTTGTTCCTGTTTTTGTGTTGTGTCATCTCGTTTGTGTAGTTTTGTGCCTGAATGGGGTTGTTTTGTGTCTTGTTTGTGTTGTTTTGTGTCTTGCTTGTGTGTCATTCGTGTCATTTTGTGTCTCATTTATATTTTGTTACTCAATTAGTCTTTTTTCTGTTTTCTGTTGTTTCATCTCGTTTGTATAGCTTTGTGTTTATATTGTTTGTGTTGTTTTGTGTCTTCTTTGTGTGGTTTTGTGTATTGCTTGTGCATCATTTGTCGTTTTGTGTCTCGTTTGCTTCATTTTATCTCATATTTGTTGATTTGTGTCTCGTTTATATGGTTTGTGTCTCTTCCGTGTCTTACTTTGTGTAATTTTGTACCAGTTTTTTGTTGTTTCGTGTCTCGTTTGTATTGTCTTGTGTCTCACTTTTGTCCTTTTGTGTCTGTTTTTTTGTCATTTTATTTCATTTGTGTTTATTTGTTTCTTAATGGATTGTTTTGTGTCTCCTTTTGTTGTTGTGTGTCAAATGTTTTGTTCAAGTAATTCTTCTTTTTGATTCAAAAAAGCATCAGATTTTACATTTTTTACTTATAGTTTGGGAAAAACAGTGCACTACTGTTAGAATATGGATGTATTTTGACAGTAATTAATTACAGTGCATTAACCCCCCACCTCAGATTCTCTGTGCGTGTAAGTACTCTGTCAATTGATTAACATATCTGACACTATTCAAATAAATAAACACAACCAACACAGAGTAAACTTTGGTCACCGAGGCAGTAGTCTGACTTTCCTGGAATTATGCAAAACAAACAAACACAAAAAACCCTTCTTCCTTACATTCTGTTGATGCTAAAGTCATACAATCTATGAATTAGGTTCCACAAGTACAATTAAAGGTTCTATATTCATATTTTGTCGTTGTAATATTGCAAGACCAACCATCAGACTAAGTGACAGCACTAAGTGAGTAAACCAGTGATGTGGAGGTCTTTCGGTTTTCACTTCAGTTTTTCAGTTTTCAGACGTGAAAACAGACCAAAGCAAACAAGCAGAAATGCAAATGCATGACGCTAAATGAGCAAAGCGAGGTGGAGGTGGTGGGAGGGAGGTAAGCCGGGGAACGCTGCTCAGCTTAAAAACACCAGCCGTGTGAGGGAGGCTGGGTTTTTTGTTCTGGAAGGAGCTCATATCCTATTTGGACACGCAAACACTCACTGGAGATGTTTTAATTTCTAATGTAAGAAACTGCCCCCAGGGAGTTTGCATGTAATTATGAATTATCGTAGTACAGCAGACGGCCCCTTCTCCGTGGCAGCGTTCACTTTTCACTGGATGTTCCATGAGTGGCATTCAGAGAGCGGCTCTCTGTGTCGCTGCACGCATTAAACCGGCAATTTGAGATGGTGCCGCTGCCGACATCAAAACAACACCAACAGGCACTGCGGCATTGGCATGGGAAAGCATCAAAGTGAGTGAGATTCAGAGAAAAAGTTGGAGACGTACTGTACTTTTATATTGTATGACAGGAGAGGTGATGGTGAGGACTCCAAGAAGATGAGTGCTGGAAACATAGCATTAAAAATGTGATCACAGTTTAATTCACAAAAATGAACTCTTGATTAAATCAGCACCCATGACTAAAAACAAGTCTTAATCGTCATCCTGCAGACCTCCAGAGATGTACTTTGTCATATTGCAGACACGCTTCATTCTGTAGTTTATCCATGTTGATGAGACTTAGACGCCCAAATAAACGTTGTCCCACAACAAACACACTCCCTCATGTAAATGGAAATCCCAAATGTCACTGTCCTACCCCCGCAGGAAAATGCATCCCACCACATGGAAAAAACATCAAACAATCAGGAACATGACAATGGCCCAACATGTTGATTTGACCTCCGAACTTCCTACATCCCATTCTGATCAAGCATCAACAGTATACAGTGGAACAAGTTTGATTGACAGAGGCCCCACTGCACAAGCCAGAGCACCCAAAGGATTCACTGCCAACATCCTGGTGCCAGATCCCACAGGACACCCTGAGAGGTCCTCTTGTCCATGCCCAATGGTTCAGAGCATTTTTGAGCACATAATGGGGTCAAAACAATTTTAGGCAGGTGGTCATAACGTTATGCCTGATCGGTGTATGTGTCTGATGTGTTTGTTGTTGGTCACCATGCTCTCCCTCAATCTCTGGTCTCATCTTTAATAGAATTTTTCAAGCCAGAATTAAGAAAATCATTTTTTATGGCATTTTCCATTTAAAATTGCATGGGCATGCTAGAATAACTATCTGAAATAGCATGTACCGCATATAGTTAGGCCCAAAACCTGACCACAACTGATGACCAAAAGCTAGATTCATGAGGATGACCCTGTTGGTGATCCATGGATTCTTCTTAGCCTATTATACTACCATTGTTCTTCCTCCCACATCCTTTGAGATTCTTCACATCGTCTACCTCCTTGTACTTTCCGATTACACTTTCCAATGTGGCCACTGGCATTCGGAAGCACTTTGATACAGCTTCACAGCCGTTTTATGTCTTCTGAGTAGCCACAATGTGCGACTCTCTCTCAGTGATGGACCCTGATAGCAGCTCACTGAAGTCTTTGGTGTAAACCGCGACTTGTAATTGATTGGTAATGGGCTGGAGAACTACTGCATCAGCTGTTCTCAATTCACACTGTAATAGAATGCTCTGGGAGATAAGTGAATATACCAAGTCCATTTGGAATAAGTATAAATGCAGCATTTTCTGATAATTTTGCAACAGTGTCGACTGAATCATATCCTTTCATTTCTTGCTATAAAAAATGCAAAGGTTCTTCATTTAGTTATTTGTTGTAGACAGCAGAAGCAGAAACTTCCAGGACAAACTAAAATACAGAAACCTAAAATGTCAAGTTAAAAATAAGCTAAGCCAAGCTAAGTTCAAACTTTATCAATCCCAAGGCAATCCAACTGATGCAACCAATATTTACCGTATAGTTTCATGGATGTATGCTGACAGTGGCGCAGTAATTCCTGGTGAACCCCAGGAATTAGACTGGGGCAGGCTGTAACACTGTATGTGCTAGAATACCAAACAAATGTCATATTTACTCACCTTACCTGTAGAGCAGTCAAGGAAGGTGGCAGGCGGACAAACTCAGCAGACTTCTTGTGTAGAAAAGAGGTGAAGAGTTTATTTGACAGTGCTTCTCCAGACTTAAAGTGACAAAACAATACAAGAAAATAATTTACACGGAAAAATTATTTCAAAATTAATCCACGGCCTCTCAAAAAAATCAACACATTTTAGCAGCATAGCCTCACATCTCTCAAGATCACAATATCTCGGCTTTTATATATGGTGCTCATTCACACCTTGATCACTTCAGCGCTACCATCAAACAGCATGGTGCCCTACTTTAACCTTGATGCAAACAAAACTACAAACAACATCAGTGTACAAACTACAAACTCACTGGCATTTCCAAAAGGCTCCCTTAGAGCAAAACATTTGAAGCTGCTACTAAATGATTGCTTTTAATGCAAAAGAAACAGTCATAAAAAAAAGAAAAAACCCTCCACTTGGTCTTGCCCAGTGATGTCACTCTGACATCACCAATAGCATTAATTCAGGAAGTGCTGGGCTGGCCCAATCCAAAACATTAGTCCTGTATGAAAAGACAACAAAGGAAAGGTAAGTTTGATCAAACAATTAAACCATCCATATTCCACAATAGCTATTAAAAGTACAAGAAGTAACTGAATAAACTCATTCCTAACAATATGCACGGATAATATATACTGTGTATTTCTCATTGATTGAAATATATATGATATTAGTTAGTTATTAGCCTGCTTGTTCTGCCAAATGCTTCTGTAAAAATAGGACTTCTTCAAATAAAATGAATTATGCAGGGAACGGTTGCTTGACATTTCTATCTTATTGCTTCACCTGCTGGCCTGCTGGTTGTTTGACTCCAGCTCTGCCCCACTGCTTATCAAAAATAATGAAAGTTTGAATGTTATGGCAATTTAATTTGGTCTAACTTCAGCAGTTATGTGCTACTCACGTGTATGCAGCCACGATAGCAAAAAATGTTTCTTCCTCCTGCATAAATCAACCCCTTTGGATGCCCATTGCCCAATGAAGTTTTTACCTAGTTAACATGTCCATATCGCGTTTATTTACATGTTGGAAGACACAGCATTAGATAAATAAGACATCAGCACCATGGTTGAGCATTTCCACCTTCAAACTACAATGTACCGATGACGGTCTCAAAAACACAGATTGCGACTTTGAGGGTTTCGTGCTTAACAAACCTGAAAAACCAATCCTGTTAACACGCAAGGTGAGGCTTTCTGTGTCATCGTTCCTCTTCAGAATTGGTTTTCAAGTTGAACAGATATGGCTGAAGTTTCGATTGTGTAGCATTTGAGCAGAAACACAGGTCAGCTGGTGTGCTTGAGATGCAAAGAGTGTGGAGGGAACGTCAGAGATTTGCACATTTTGGAGGAAGCACAGTGTCAGAATCCCTACCATTTTATTTATCCGTTCATAAGCAATTTAAATGAGGTAGAATCTGTATAATTCACCGACATGTATACTCTCTCCAGAGGCAACCAAAGAGTGCAACTGTGCTGTTGCTCAGGCAACTTTAGCCTGGCCTTGTGCACGTCCCCTCTCTGTGCAGTAGTCCTTCTGCTGCTGCACTACTGCCTGTCCTGCTACATATACTATTCACTCTATACTCCACTCCATGCTCCAGGTTGTGTGCCATTCTGTAATTTATCATCGGGTCACATACGTGAGATAAGAGATGACCACAACGCTGAGTGTGCCGGGACTCCCAATGATTCAGCAGGTGTTGATTTAACAGAAAACAAGGTGTATGTTTTAAGCTGAAATCAGTAAAAACTAGCTGCAAATTTAACAACACAGACTTGGTTTCTAATTTTGCTGGCTTTTAAGGAGCATTTGCATGAGAATATTTAGCTTTTCGGTTGCTTTTTATTGGCTTTATATAGAAATCACTGAACAGTAACTGTCACGTAGCAACTACTTATTGCAATAAAGGATGACAGCGATGCATCTCTACTATAGTAGTAAAACCACAGTGCTGAGCAGTAATCATTTAGAGCTATCTGTATGTAAATGAGGAGAAAAAATGCTTTAAAGTCAATAGTTATGGGCGAAACAGTATCATATTTTCTATAGCAACACATGGCATAGCAACACAAATATGCACAGAAAAGGTTAATGATGCGGTCTCACTATAACTACTCACCATGTATATATATCCTTGCACAAAAAGTGAGGAGAATTCACATTTCAGCTTCTCCACAGGCTCTGTAAACATGTTCCAGAACAGACCATGCAGCCATTTGCTTAATCCAAATGTTCCTTTTTCATGTGCGATGTCAGCTTACTCGGGAGAACTCCGATGACAGGCGCAGATTCCACTGCAGTCTGCTTACTGTAACTTGAAAATTAATATGCAATACTCATAATTTAAAAGTCAAATGTGACAGAGGAGAATCAGAGGGGCCTTGAAATAAGGAGCTAAATGCCACATAGAAAGTACAGAACTAAAAGGTAGAATTGGAGTCTGTCAAGGGGTGATTTTTAGGGGGGTCCGGAGATGCGGTTTGACAATCCGGTAGCTAATCCCTCAGATTAGCGAAGGTATTCATATTCATATTCATCCACGCAGAAACCTTCAGGACATCTAAGCGTTTTTTAAATTCTGAAACCTAAAGCCGTGGACCTCCAAAGCTGAGCCGGGGGACTTTCAGTGGGCAAGAACATTCCCTCATGTCTAAAGGCTACTGGGGGACAAGCCTCGACCCCTTTGTCTCAGTTTGGTACTTCCACAGTCAACATGTTGCTCATGCTCCCGATGCACTAAAAGCATGAGGAGAATTTAATTACAGAGTATAGGCTCCCTACACACACACACACACACACACACACACACACACACAGTGCAGTGGCATTCCTGCACTCAATGACCTCTCCTCCAGGCCCTTTCAAGAAAGGCAGATGACTGAAGTTGGGTGGCGGAAAAGAGGGGGAAGGTACTGGGGATGAATGGGGTGATGGTGGTGGGGGTGGTGGGTGAGTGAAAGAGGCTACAGAGTAATGGCAGTGGACTAGTCTTCCCGCCCAGCGCCCACACTGTGGACAAACACTGTGTTCTTATGTCAGGAAGTCTAATTAGACTTAATAAAAGCAGCGTGTGAAACGTCTGCCATTCCCCCATGACAGAAAGAGGAAGCTTCTTTTCTTTTTTTTTTGCGGGGGGGTGGGGGGTGGCTGTGGAAAAAAACCCCAAAAACCTCTGAAACCCTTAGCTTAAGGACAAGGTTGTGCAATGCACAAGGAATGTTATTGTTGGGCTGGTAGGTGTCAGAAGAAAATGCGTCCTGTCATGCATGCATTACTGAGAGGGCAACGATACAGGCAGCAGTTCAGATGTTACTTTTTAAACCCACCGTGCAGAGCCAATGCTGTTAGTCCTGCTCTCAGTCAAAGTTTGGTGAACAGCTGCATGTGACAGAAGACAGATTGAGGTGTGAGAGAAAACACTAGGTTTCTACCAGCTTTATGATGAAGCTATTTGTCACAAAATCATTCTGCTGTTGTTTACTCCTATCCAATGAATTAAGGGATGTCAGTATAAGTCAAACACTTTAGTCCACAACATTGGCTGTGTATAAAAATGGAAGATTTTCTGTGACGGTATCCAACTGGGGCAGGGTCTCTCCACCAACCCGGAGAGGGCAAGCCACCTTTTTCCGGTCGAGAACCATGGCCTCGGATTTGGAGGTGCTAATCCTCATCCCAGTCGCTTCACACTCGGCTGCAAACCACCCTAGTGCACGCTGGAGGTCCAGGTTCGACGAAGCCAACAGGACCAAATCATCTGCAAAAAGCAGAGGCGAGATCCTGGGGTCCCTAAACCAGATCCCCTCCGGCCCCTGGCTGCACCTAGAAATTCTGTCCATAAAAGTTATGAACAGAACCGGTGACAAAGGGCAGCCCTGCCGGAGTCCAGCGTGCACCGGGAACAGGTCCGACTTACTGCTGGAAATATGAACCAAGCTCCTACTCCAGTTGTACAGGGACCGGACTGCCCTTAACAAAGGGCCCCGGACCCCCATACTCCCGGAGCACCCCCCACAGGGCACCACGAGGGACACAGTCGAATGCCTTCTCCAAATCCACAAAGCACATGTGGACTAGTTGGGCAAACTCCCATGAACCCTCGAGCCCCCCAATGGAGAGTGTAGAGCTGGTCCAGTGTTCCGCGACTGGGACGAGTTGACAGCTCTACCCCTCTCTTCACCCGAGTGTCCAAGACACGTGGCGCGAGATCAGATGACACAACTACAAAGTCGATCATCGACCTCCAACCTAGGGTGTCCTGGTGCCACGTGCACTCATGGACACCCCTGTGCTCAAACATGATGTTCGTTATGGACAAACTGTAACTAGCACAGAAGTCCAATAACAGAACACCGCTCGGGTTCAGATCACGGAGGCCGTTCCTCCCAACCACCCCCCTCCAGATCTCACTGTCGTTGCCCACGTGAGCGTTGAAGTCCCCCAGTAGAACAATGGAGTCCCCAGTCGGAGCACTGTCCAGCACCCCTCCCAGGGACTCCAAGAAGGCCGGGTACTCTGCATTGTTATTCAGCCCGTAGGCCGAGAAAACAGTCAGAGACCTGTCCCCGACCAGAAGGCGCAGGGACGCGACCCTCTTGTTCACTGGGGCTAAGCTGTGGGGATGTTAGCAAGCCCACATCAGCCCGCTGCCTCTCACCATGGGCAACTCCAGAGAAATGGAGAGTCCAGCCCCTTTCGAGGAGCTGGGTTCTAGAGCCTGAGCTGTGTGTGGAGGCGAGCCCGACTATATCTAGATGGTACCTCTCAACCTCCCGCACAAGCTCAGGCCTCAATTTTGTGACCAGCCTCAAGTGGACACTCAAGGAACTGCAGTTTTAGTCACTTCTGTGTTAGGTGAAGTTTTTTAGCCCTTCAAGTTGCTTTTGTTGGTCTAAAATATCCCAACAACTACTTGATGGATTGCTGTGATGTTCTGTACATGTATTCCAACAAAATTAATCCTAATATATTTGGAGACCCTCAGACTTTTCCTCTTGCGGCACCATGATGTTGAATGAAATACCAACTGTTGGATGGATTGCCTTCAGGTTCGGTACACACATCCACCAACAAGTCTTATACCTGCAAAGTCAGTGACATTTCCTTCAGCCTCAGCTGAACTGTGAGCTTAGTGCTAATCACCAAGGCAACACACAGTGCATCTCAGTACATAAAGTCACATATGTCAGTGGCCATAGTCAACGCTAAGCCTGCATAGCTGCTACCATGACTGTAGAGTCTTCGTCTTGTTATCTGCTATGGTGTAATGTCCCCAGTAATACAATTCATCCATTTCTATTCTTGCTTCATAATCCTGTGCTTGTAATTTGAAGCATTCGTAACACTGATGCAACACTGATGTAACACTGAAGCATCCTTTCAGACATTTCTCTTCATAGCAACACAGTCACATTGTAATATAAAATGAGCCTTTCTGCAGTAGTGGAAAGCACATTTACTCAAGTACTGTACTTAAGGGCAGTTTTGAGTTACTCGTACTTGATAATTTCCATTGATGCTTACTTTATGCTTCCACTCTACCACATTTCCAAGGGCATGTTATGCTTTCTACTCCGCTACAGTTACTAGAAAGCTTTAGTTGCCACTTTTAATGTGAAAAATCTATAGAATATATCAATAACAAGCCTTTTATTTATTTTGATACTCACCTACATGTACTATTAATACTTATGATCTTAAATGCAGGACTTTTACATGTAGTACAGTATTTTTACATTGCTGTATAGATACTTTCACTTAAGTAAATGATCTGAATACTTCTTCCATCACTGCCTTTCTGTGTAGTATCTTCAGTGCTTTTAACAACTGGCAACTGCACTTTTTCAGAAAAATCTACAGTGTGTAGCCTTTATCCCTTCATTGCATCTATGTACGAAACAAACTGCATCCATAAATGGAAAAGAATCTCAGTATTGGATGTTTTAGGTTTATCTCGGTTGGATAGGAGGTCTGGCTCTGGTGCAAAGTGGCTTTAAACTGCAAGAAAAAATGAGGAAACTCCCAAAACTACTCTGAATTTATTATTTAACCAAAATTCAGTTAACTCATATTTTAAGGCTGCAGTAAAGGTTTCCAGCTAAAGCAACTTGAAATAATTTACAGTGTACAGCCTGTTTTTCATTTCTGCAGTTGCATGGTGCATTTAAATCCTCATCCACATACAGTTTCAGTGACAGATACAGAAAATAATGAGACAAACACTATAGGAAACAGTACTTTCACCAAACGAACTGCGCAGTTAGTTTGAAAAATGCTTTTTTTCTTGATGTGACAATGTGTGTGTTTGCATATTGCCGTTGCTGTGGAGCATCAGTCCTGAAGGTAACCTGAGCCTGATAGGTTGGACTTGTGGAAGCTGCTGTTATGAATGGCGGTTAGCCGGGTCCCTGAGGCCCCATCAGACTCGCAGTAATTGATGTAATCAAAGGCATTTGGCTTCGGGTCACATGGCTCGCTGGCTGACAACAGCGCTGCATTTACGTCTTTGCTTCTGCCTGGACTTGACGCTCTCCTTAGCCAGCGAAATCGTGGAAGTTCTTTTTGGCTGGCGGTCCAATCTGGGTGACCGCAAACCCTGATGAATCACTTGGAAATGAGTCATCCGCAGCTCTCGAAAGTAATGACTCTTTGACCGACATGTCTTTTGCTCTGAGCAGAGCCTTTTTTTTTGGTGCTTTTGGATTTGCTTTGAACACTTTTCTTATGAGTCACTGCTTTGAGCACATGCAGGACTGTACATGTGCCTGCTTTGCTCACCATATAAATTTACCGAACTGCTCTGGATGTAAACTGTCAACTGTGCAGCTGTTATTGGATGGGAAGGCGTCGCGAATCCCCAAATTGATGAATGAAGAGAAGCAGAGTTATTTAAACTTGTCATACATTCTAGTTACACAATGGGGCTCTCGTGGGCTCTTAAATAATGACACTTGCTCTGTGCAAACAGGCTCCTGAAGCAGCTGGATTCTGTTGCAGTTTGTGTGTGTGTTTGTGTGGGTTGTTACAAAACTGATGTTATAGAGATCATGTTGCATCTGATCCTTCCTTAAACAGAAGACTGTTTTCACTAAACTGACTTCATCACTCCCAGTAGGGCTGCACCCAGGAGCTGTATGTCTGCACTGTAAACCGCAAAAATCCCCTGTTTACCTCTTCTGCAGCCAGATTACTGCTGAGTCCTAAAACAAGTGAACTCATTCAGGACAAACTGTTTTTCTGTAGAATCAAGAGTCTTTTTTTTATCTTCATTAACATTCAGCAGTCTGCTTAATTGTGATCAGAAAGAAGTTAAAGGAGACTGGAAGCCAATTCAAATAAAACTAAAACTATATCAACCAGGATTATTTGATTTTGCTTTCTGGATTTTATAACTTGTCTACAATTTTGAGAAAGCCCCATGAATGTATATTGAATCTCTAGCTGAAGCTTCTAATGGATTGTGCTGTCAACTATTATTTAAATTTAGCTTTAACAAAATAAGCACTAATATCCATGAAGCACATCTGATTTTTTAACTGTGTGGAATTTTCATGGAGTACATTTCCATCTAACATAATTTGCAAATATCATTTTCAAAAAGACTTTTAATGTAATAATTCAGAATTCAATTTTATTTGTATAGTGCCAGTTCATGACATAAGTTATCTTGGGGACTTTACAATTTTAAATCACAGAGACAAATCTAACAAATCATGCTTTCAGCAAGCATTTGGTGACAGCGGGAAGAAAAAAAAACTCCCTGTTAACAAGAAAAACCCTCCGGCAGAACCAGGTTCTGGAGGGTGGCCGTCTGCCTTAACCAGTTGAGGTGAGGGGAAAGGGGAGACAGAATAGAGGGCTGTACTACAAAGCGAGATTAGTGGGTTAGCGAAGTATGTTAAGCTTAAAGTCTTTAACCTGCTAGATCACCATGGTATCTTAGAGCTGGTCTGGAGCAAGTTATGTTCGGGGTTTTGGATTTAAATCAGCTGGAAGAAGCATGTTCTTTTTGCCAAGTCATTTCCTGATAATTCTTAAAGAGCGATACAGATTCTCAGCTGAAAGAATATGCTATATCTGTAAACATGTTAAGCTGTATGCTACTAATATCACTGAGTGAAGCCATGCAGTTGCAGTGTTACACACTGTATGTATCGCGTTGCCATGGGAACTTGACATGTATTCAGCTGGTGATGTAAAAATCACGTATGCATCCATATATGTTTTTATGTTTACACTGCTGGTACGGCAGCTTGTAGAACACACGTTTGAAAATTTGCTCCTTTAAATTCAGTTTAATTTGACCCAAACTGAAAGGGATTTCTCGTATTCGGGGACAGTCTCAGACCTAAATGAACTTTAGTACAATATCACGTTTGAATATATGAAATTTAAAGGTTAACAGCTATAATGTGCAGCTGTCAGCTAGAAATAAGCGGCTGCATTGATCGGTAGAATCAGTTTATTAGCACACATTTAACAGTTTTCTATCAGCATTCCTGTCTTGCTTCATTTGCAGCAGCAGTGCTTTTAACTTCATAAGTTTTTTATTTTCCTCATCGTTCTCCATTAAAACAACCTGTTGACTGAAGCAGCTGCAGACAATCATTTAATTTAGTGCAGAAGAGTCACATGACTTGTTAAAACATTTGAAGCCAAAAGCCTGAGTTGACAAAGAAAGTTGAAAACCGCCTTCATGACAACTGTAATTTCTGACTCGGGCTTTACTTTTTGTTGAGCCGACTTACGCAAAAAAGCCTGGCTATGTCAGACTTGCTTCATAGAAAGAAACAGAGAAAACAAACAAGAGAGCAATAAACACTGGGGATCAGTGAGGCCGGTAACTACAGATCACAAACATGCACCTGTGAGACACCTGCAGAGAAAACAAAACAAAAACTACAGCACATGACACAAAGTGAGAGGTAATAGAGTAGAGGTGCTCAGAGTGGCACCCATTTATTTAACTAAAGGTCTTAATAATGTTAATAAATCTTTTACGAAAGCTTTATAGGTCAATTATATGTCATTAGCAAGAACAACAATAGCGCCACAAAATGAAAAATACCTCTTTTATGCAGATGATGATGATCTTTCCCCTCCTAAATTTCTGTTCATTTGTGAAGATTTTAGTCTGTCAGATTAAAACTGATTGCATGTGTTCACCCTGACTGCAGCACTCTCCCTCTTCAGACGACATAATAGTCACTTGCAATATGTTGATTACACTAATTATCTTTGTAATGTGATTAACGTAAGCCGGCCTGATGACAGCTCAATCATGTATTCCTCTCGCTCCCGGTGAATTGGAGTGAATGCACAAGTTCAGGCGATGCTCGGTGCAGGTGAAGTGCAGATATGTATGAAATCCGTGCTGGATGATCCCGAGCCTAACAATGCCGGTGTCGAGTGCCAACGCCGGAAGCAGTGTTTCATGGAGAGGTCGTGAGCTCAATCATTCCTCAAGAGTTTCAGTTTCCACACGCCTGAATAATGCAGATGATTTAAAGATGGTGCGTTCGCTCGAACATCGACAGAAGCAAAATTTCAGTGTTAATTAGGTGCAGGGCTAATGTTTTCCTTTTAAAGGCTTTGCAATCAGTATGACATAAAATTCCATCAATCAGATAAGGATTTAAAAAAAATGTAGAAACCTGTGTGAGCAACAAAGGAGGGATCTCAGAGTGAGAGTGAACAGTCGTAAAATTACAGTATTGACAGTATTAGACATACAGATCGCAAACTAACTAATATATATATAAAATATGGATACATGAAGATGTTAAACAACTTCCAGGCTTTTAATGAAATTATAAGTTGTAAATATTGATGACTTCCATCGTGCTTCTGTTTAAGTTCTTGATTTTTCTTTTTGCTTTATATGAGATATTTAAGGAAATGACCGTTGAAAATAATGTTTTCTCTAGATTTAGTGCATTTAATAATGACTATTTCAAAGGCTGCAATAATAAAAATGATTTAAAGGATTCACGGTACTGCATTTTTATTGTTATCTGCTGATATTTTTCAAATCCTTTGGGCAGATTACTAATGCTGTTATTGCTATATGCACTTTTGTCCTGTCTATTTGCAGAGAAGTTCCTCCTGTAGTGGACTGAAATAATGATTGGCCTAATTTAATCATAATGGCTCACTGGCAGGAAATACTGTTCAAATGTACATATTCACCTGGCAAAATAAGAAAATCTACGTCAACTTACGTGTAAAATGTCTTTTTTCGTAGCATTCCCCAAAAACAGCAAACTTCAAGCTTGTTAATGTTTTTGTGCTGGTGCTAATATTTCATTTAAAACCTTTATCGGCTGATACCAACGATGATACCAATATAACATGTATGTTTTTGTGTTGTACTAGCTAACTGTATTTCTAATGCATCACCTAATCTGACACTTATGTTTTCATTTTGCGCATATTGTTAAGTTTTGGCAAAATGGCCTTTTTTCCCCTTTTTTTAAAAAACAAATTTTTCATACTGAAACTTTGGTGTTGTCACTCAGCTGAAAAATGAAAAACTACATCATCATCATTTAAACCTATTTACATGTAAATGCTTAGAGGACATATAAAGTGATATTTCCACCCTGTTTCTTTGGGTTGTTTTTGTCTTTTCCTGTCTTCACGTACACCCCTGTTCAAACATTTTAAGTATGTAAGTGAGGATACTTTTAAAAAAATCAATTGTTTTAAAAATAGTTATTTATTAATAATGTCCATACAAAAAAGCATGACTCCTTACTCTTCTTGTGGTTAAAGATAATTCATTGTCTGAAGGGCAAAGAATTAAGGGATGTAAGAATGAATTTGGGATAATCAGATTTCTCTTTTATGGTTTTGTATGATGATAAAAATCTAAACATCTGAAGTGGCCTAAAATCCCTAAAGTCTTTGCACAGTACTGTATATCCAAACCCAAGACTCCATGTTTTTATGGCTCCATCAGATGTACATCCCCCGAGAATCCAGCCTGAAATATGTGGTATGTTTGGAAACTTGCACAACATGATTTTGCACTGACTGACTCATGGGGAGACGGGGTCATTGAGGTTGATGAGGTTAACCTTTTAACGTCATGTTTTCTTCTGTACAGAGTCAATGAGGACAGCAAACAAAGAATTTCAGTGTACAGTGCAGCTCGTTCTCTGTTCACACGACAATAAAACTTGAACCTGGAATGTTTTTTATCTCAAACTGAATTTCCTCTGTATGTTTTTTTGCATCATTCTGGTCATATTTTTTTTTAGAAAATTTGCAAACTTTACAAGATTTTGAAAGACACTTTCTAACAATGCTCGGCTGCGCTGCGAACGTTTAACGGGGTCACGGAGGTTAACAGACAAAAACAGGCTGGAATGCTGCGGAGGAACGCAGGTGCAGGAACCCACCTACCAGTGTGTGTTCTCTGAGGAACTCCCGTTTGGCTGCCTGTGTGGAAGGAAGTGTGGGGTCAATCCCTGCCTGCGGCTTAGCGCGGGATCCATTTGACAGCCTGAGCTAGTTTGCAGCTCTCTCCATATCTCAGATTAAAAGGTAAAAGCCTGAACCTCCACAGATGACAGGTTGTCATTGTGTGTTTGTCGTGTGTACAAGCGTGCGCAGCGTGCATGAACGGTATGTGGGCGGCGAGCTGGAGAGTTCAGATGAGCCAGTTTCTTGCCACATAAACACAACCATCATAATTTTCCACAAGCACAAAAAAGTGGGGGGTTTACAAACCAGAAAGACGGCCGTCCAGAGAGGAGGGATTTGCTTTCTGGCTACTGTTCTGGAAGTCAGTAAATTAGAGTTCACAGTTTAGATCTCAGGAAGGAATCTGAGCAGACACAATAGCTACATAGAACGTGCCACAAAACTCGAGCTGCGCGTTTTCAGATGTTTTTCATCTGTAGTTTGTTGTCAGCCTACGTCTGTGTTCACACCATGCCTGGTGAATCCGGCTTGTGCATATCCTGCATAAACCACAAGCTTTTCTGCCACCACCAACAAAAAGTGACGGCACAAAACCATATTGTGAATTTCTGTTTCTGTTAGAAAAACATGAGAAATATCACTTTTTAAAGCTGCACTTATCCATATTTTTGTGTTAGATTTGTTATAAATTGTACCAGCAAAATGAAAACTGAAAAGCTTTACTCAGTGACAAACTCTGACAATATGTAACTATTGTGTTTTTAGTTTGTTTGGCTTGTTCAACCCAGAAAACATATCACTGCAGCTTTAAGTTTTAAGGTAAAAATGGGTTAAACTAGTATTTTATTTAAGTTAATGCTTTGGTTCAGGTTTCTCTGACCAGATAATGAATACAGCGACAAGAAATGCATTTATTTCCACATAAAAATGGAGCTTAGTCTTCCCATGAAAGCAAACAGTAGCAACATTTGTTTTAGCATTTCACAAAAGCATAGGATACCCCTTAAACCCTTTAAACCCTAAAACCTGCTAGTGGATTTGAATCGACCAAAATGACACAGTTTATCATCCAAAAACTAAAAATAGAAAACACTGTCAACTTCTGGTTGGTCCTTAAATTAATCATGTGTGGCAGTTTCATCAAGACAATTAACCAAATCTAAGCTTAAATTTGTGATATTTAATGTCTCATTTAAGAAAATGCCAAAAATATACAATTCCCTCTAATTTGGTTCTTTAAAAAATAATTAAATAGTCTAATTAAAAATGTAAAATATTATATAGTATGCGGAGCCCTGTTTATTTTCCCAGTGTTGGTAAAATCTGTGGATATTTGGAAAAATGTTTCACATATTGATTAAATATATATAGATATTTTAAAAAATCACAGAAATTCAACTTTTGTTTTTACTCGTTTCATGATTTATTCCATTTTAACTGCATCATACTGCACAAAAGCCATTTTTAGGTTCTCTCCGTCTCTAGTCATGGTTGTGCTGTTTCCATAGAGGTGCAGGATTTTATATAGCAGGAAAAAATGAGCCCACAGTGAGTAAAAATATGACAGGAGCAAAAAACTGCTTGGGGTTTAAAGGATTAAACTCCTAGTAATTACATATTTCAGAGACAGACACAGTATATCTAAACCTGGACACACTAAATACACCGCTAAATACAACTTGGGGTTAAATGAATATGTTTTTTTGTATTATCTAGCTTCTCATTAATCTATTTAATGTTAACACTGGTTGTTTTCATGACTGCACCAGTCCATCAAGTGGAAATATTGCACTATTCTGTATAAAATACATGCATACAAATACACAAATAAGGGTAATGAATAAAAGGTCTGGCAGTCTAATCTGTAGTATTGTCGTTAGTATATTTAGTCTGTGTCTAGCTCTCAGTCCAGTATACAGCAGCTTTACAGTGTTTCAGCTCTGGAGGCTGTTTACATGGGAAGTGGACCTGGATCTAAGTAAGCCGCTTGCCCTGAAGTCTAAACAGGTGAAATCCTTTAAGACGGCCCAATCACTGGGTGACAGTCCCCTGTCTGTCAGCGCTGCGGCTCAGGCCGTGGACGAGTGGAGTAAACAAACAGGAGTGAAAGGGGTGTGAGGGATGAGTCATCAGTTCTGGGCTGGCTGTGCCTCTCTGAGCGCTCTGCGTGCCTCAGTCTGCTCAACATCCGCTCCCCTGAAGGCCCTCGTCACCGCAGGCATACTTCAGCAATTACCTTCTCGCCCACACGCTGTCAGTCACATGGGCTGTAATAACAGGCTGTCGCACTGTCCCACTCCGAAACTCGCTCGCCAGCACTCTCCAGCTCAGCCTCACACACACAAATAAACACACATGCAGTGTCGCCTGTGCACATCCTGAATCTGATTACAGGAGCTGCACATGCTGATATTAGGTTTTTATTAGCAGGTTTCAGTCTGGCTGGATGTTCTGCTGCTGACAGCACGAAGCTGCTCTTTCTTTTTATTCCCTCATGTTTGCAGCAGATAATACAGAACTAATTCTTGTTTAACTGAATATTAAATGGATGCATTAATTTGAAGCTACAGTAATTACTGTTATATTGGAACAATGAAGCACAATGTATAATGTTTCATCTGTAGTGATTAACCCACAGGGAATGATTGCCAGCACTGCATTTAGTCTCTTTCAGCTCATCATTTTTCAGCTGACAAACTCTGCTGTCAGTCTAAACCTAAAAGGTCAGATATTTTATGATGGAGACCAAATGAGAGCTAAAAGGAGAGAGAAAAGGGACACAAACACCATTTTTAAAGGAATTCTAATGCTGCTCTGTCTGCTGGATGTCTTGTGTTTTCTGCCATATTTGCATTAAAAAACTTTATACTGCAAAGCAAAAACAAAACATTCACCTCACTGCGGCTTCAAGCTTTGGGTCAGACTTCACAGTTAAAGTTCTGGTTGAATTTACTGCGATGGTTCAGTGCACAAATAATGGCAAAATTGAATTTTATGAATAAATAGATGAAGATCGTGCCCAGATCAAGTTATAGAATTTGTCTAGGACCTTTGAAAATGTTATTATTGAGTTATTTTTTCCATGTAGCCTCACACACTGATAATAGGTTAATACGACAGTGTTGTATTTTTGGATTGTTCAGCTGACTAGCCAAAATAAATAAATAAATACCTAAAATCATGCAGCTTTAAAGCTGTGAGTTTGGCTGTGTATATATACAGTAGTATTTAACCCTCTGAGCTCCCACCAGTTTCTGATTTTGCTCCTGTCATATTTTAAATCAATGTGGGCTAGTTTTTAACTGCAGTATAAAGTCCTGCACCTCTATGGAAACACCACAACTGCAGTTACAAGCACACAGAACTCAAACATGTCTTCTGTACAGTATTGCATCATAAACAAAGAAACAACAAAGGCTGAATCTTTGGTTTTTATTTTTGATCACTATACTACAATTAAAAAAAAAAAAACAACAACAACCTGGAATCAACATATTCAGTATTCTTGCAAGTGTCCACAGGTGTTACCAATACTGGAAAAAATGGTGGCTCTGTAAACTACAGCTAATTATCTATTTACATTTTTAATTTATTTCCATACTTCTTGCCTCCTATCTGTTTTCTGTAAACACTGCCTGCAGTTCAGCCCAGTTCAGCGAAAATATCTCTGAACTTGTGACTGTTAGTCACAGGTGAGTCACTAATTATTTTTTTTTTTACAGATTCTCATTACTGCAGATGGCTTTTTTCAAAAAATTTCAATGAGGTATGCAGAATAGAGTGATACTGATTAAATGTCAAAATTACGAGCTTAGATCTGACTGTTTTTCATGACGATACCTCATGTCACACACAAAATCCAGAGATTCTTTCTGTTTTTTACAGTTTCTGGCTTTGATAAATTGTCATTTTCAATATTTTAAAAAAAAACAAAACATCCCTCTCAAACCTGCTGGTGGGTTTTAGAGATCCTTAGTCTTGAGAAAAAAAACACTTAAAAAAAAAACCCTTCACTTTAGTCTTCAAAGATTCACTTGAAGTGAGGGAACTTCTGCCCCAGCTTGTGCCTCTCGTGTATTCTCATTACACTGGAGTCACAAAGTTGTAAGTTTCTCTGACAGACAAATCCATGACAATCTTTGAATTACACACTGGCTGGGATTTTCAGTTCTGACATGGGCTACTTTTAATGAGTTGGGCTTTCTAATCACATGTTTGGTTGCGGGACACAACTTTAGTCTAAGCATTCATATCAGAATCCTCTCCAGCACATTGAACATTGTCATTTTCATTCATATCCTCAGGTCTGACACTTTTGGTACTATTTGAAACTCACACACATGCACACAGACACTGTTGACTGCAGTAAACCAGAACTGAGCACACAGGCATTAAAGCCCTCCGTGTGAATGGAGCCTGTTACTATTAGCTTTTATTTTGAGTTTGCAGACTGAATGCACGTACTACACCTTCTGACCTGCAGACCTCAGACCAAACCCGCTGGTACATAAAGCCCTCTTGACATTTGACTGCTTGTTTGTGTTTTTTTTCCCTAGACCTCTGCTTGTGGAAAACCTGTGCGGGTTGATGCAGGCTTTGTGTTTGCATGGGCTCATTGTCGGTTTGAACTCCACGTCCTGCCTGCCTCCCACAGCTAGTTTCACCTGCTGCTAAAAGATGCTGCGGTGTAAAAAATCTTTAACCCCCACGTTGGCGCAGGCCTCAGTGGAGAATTGCATGTGGGCATCAATAAGGCTTCAGAGGCTTCTACTTATAAAATGTCACATTTTGTGCTGCAAATGAAATTAAACAATGTGTCCAGCACTTGCTGATGCTGAACAATAGGCATTTTTTCTCTTTTATAGCCCTGCTCTCATCACTTCCCACTCACTGTATCCTGAACCTGAGGGCTTGAGGGAACAAGATGTTCATCTTACCGTAACTCACAGATGCCTCACCTCTTACTCATGCAGTTCTTTCCAGCATGAGGCAGCAGCTTACTTTTAGCTGCTCGAAATTCAGAGCATTGTCGGCGCATTTGCAATGACAGAATGTAACAAATACAAATAATGCAACTGTTCATTAATGCCAAGCTGCCTCCTTATTATTAAGGGTTTAGAAACAGTGCAGTTCCAGTTTTATGCTTTTAAGGCACTATTCAAATATATAATGATTGTGTATTGTGATCATTTAATTGCATTCATGTATGCTTCCTTTATTGTATTCAATCACCTTTTTTTCTGCATATATTTATTAGTACATTGATGTATACACAAGTCAGCCATAACATTCTGACCACTGACAGGTGAAGTGAATAACATGAAGTGATCATATCAGTACTATGTGGTGTTTTGCTGAAAAACCTCATATTTTGACATCCATGTTGATGAGACTTAGACACCCAAATAAACATTGTCCCACAACAAGCACACTCCCTCATGCAAATGAAATTCCCAAATGTCACTGGCCTACCCCCTCAGGAAAATGCACCCCACCACATGGAAAAAAATATCAAACAATCAGGAACATGATGAGGAACATGACAATGGCCGAAGAGGCCCTACTGCACAAGCCAGAGTTCCCAAAGGATCCACTGCCAACATCCTGGTTCCAGACCTCATAGGACACCCTGAGATGTCCTCTTGTCAATGCCCAATGGTTTAGAGCATTTTTGACCACATAAGTGGGGACCAACACAATATTAGGCAGGTGGTCATAATATTAATAATAATAATGCATTGCTTTTATATAGTACCTTTCTATACACTCAAAGACGCTTTACATTGCATTATTCATTCACTCCATACCTGATGGTGGTAAGCTACATATGTAGCCACAGCTGCCCTGGGGTAGACTGATGGAGGCGAGGCTGCGCCATCAGCCCCTCCAACCACCACAACCACTCACTCTCACACTACATTCACCCAGGCTTCCTGGTGTTCCCTCATGTTCTCCCATCCAGGTACTGACCAAGCCCAGCCTCACTTAGCTTCTGAGATCTGATGGGATCAGGTACCCACAAGGCGTTCTGGCCAGAATAATGTTATGCCTGATCAGTGTTGGTTGATCTGCTGTTTTCCTGGGGATACCAGAAGAGATGTACTATGAAGCAAGTTCAACAAAACCCGTCTTACTTGGAGTTAGATGGCTAGACAAAACCTTAACCCCAATAACAGATAATACATATCACAATTGTGGTTAACAACTTTCGTTGTTTTTCAGGTTTTCTTCACCAGGCTGTGTTTTAGCCCATTAAAAAAGCTGCTTGAGACATTATTTCACTCTTCTTCTGTACAAAATGTACCACCAGCTTCACTCAAAAGAAACAGGTTGTATTGAAGATTTATTACAGTAAAAAGCACTGTTTCTGAAAATGCAAGGAATGCCAGTAGAAAACTGTTAATCATTTAAATGCACTCAGTGCCTGCTGCTCATTTCTAACGTGACAGCTGCACATTAGAGGTTTTAAACTTTATACATTTAGACTCAAGAAGTGCTTTTTGGTCTAACATTATCACACAATGAGGGATACATGGAATCATTCTATATTTTAGTAGTTTTACTAGTGGGAAATAAAAGAAATAGAAAAAATAAGCAATGCATCAACTGACATTTCAGGATCATGATCCTAGCTTTCACTTTGACTAATCTCAGTTCTGTTGCAATAAGTGATACTTTCCAGGACTTTGACTCAGTAACACTTCAACAGGTCTCGCTTCGCTGTATTCTTCATTGCAGAATGGTCTGACTGTACTTTATTATTATTCTGCTGTAGGGGAAAAAACGCGACAGGGGAATTGTTTTGGTGGAACATTTGCACACAGAGAGGCTGATTCATGGAAAAAACGAGCAGTGAAATCTGCACGAAACCTTCAGCAAAACTTGAAATTTTCCAAGTGATAAGTTGCTGCTTGGACTTCGTTGTTGTTCTTTACTGTTGTAGACTGGATTTTGAAAATGGTAACACGCAGATAGCAAGAAGCAGCGTTAAATGTGCAGCCAGTGTCATAATTATAGACATCCTATCCTAAATCTGGTGATTCAGACGATGCTCCAAAGAACCACTCAGCCACTTTCAGTGCTTGTATTTCATCTGACACTTCAGCTTCTGTCAGTCCTTTAAGACCAACTTACAACAATCAGGCATAACATTATGACCACCTGCTTAATATTGTGGTGGTCTCCCTTCTGTGCTCAGAAATGCTCTGAACCATTGGCCATGGGGTCAAGAGGACCTCTCAGGGTGTCCTATGGGATCTGGAACCAGGACGTTGGCAGTGGATCCTTTGGGTGCTCTGACTTGTGCAATGGGGCCTCTGTCAATCAAACTTTTTCCACTGCATCCTGTTGATGCTTGATCAGAATGGGTTGTAGGAGGTTTAGAGGTCAAATCAACATGTTGGGCCATTGTCATGTTCCTCAACATGTTCCTGATTGTTTGATGTTTTTTAATGTGGTGGGGTGCATTTTCCTGAGAGGGTAGGCCAGTGACATTTGGGATTTCCATTTGGATTCGGGAGTGTGCTTGTTGTGGGACAGTGTTTATTTGGATGTCTAAGTCTCATCAACATGAATGTTAAAATCCAAGGTTTTCCATCAGAAAACCACATAGTACCAATATGATCAATGTTATATTCACTTCACATGTCAGTGGTCATAATGTTATGGCTCATCGTTGTAGTCCAAAGTAAGAACCTTTCAGTTTCTTATCCTTACTTTGCTGCAGTGATTCCACAATGACGTCACCGTTGGCTGAGGTCAAACCTGCAGCAGACTTCTAACCAGACAGGTCAGTGAATTCTGCCTGATGCTAAGTAACCATTAAATTGCCTCTGCCACTTCGACTTCTTTCACCTGTAATTCCACAAAAGGGTTTCACATTTCATGCTCTGTCACAGTTTTACAGTGGGAGAGCTGCTTTTTTGTGTGCATGTGTGTCTCGCTGGCGGAGTGGGTGGCGGCCACTTGTCACCCTCCACATTGTGTAAGTGGAAATGCAGCCACCGAGTCGTACCTCGTGTCTTTGGGCAGAGAGAATTCTGACCTTTTTTCACCCTCGCAGATGGTCACATCACAAGACTCAGCCTGTCGTCCCTGAAAATGAACCAAATATCAAGATAATTGATTAAAAAAAAGAAGGAAAAATAAAAAAAAATTGTCAAAGCACTTGCTCCCAATTTTGGAATCTGAAAAAGGAGCAGCTGCTCACACTCTCCCCTCCCCTCACCCTCATTAGTGCCCCTCTAAATAGACCCGCAGTGAAATTATGAATGGGGAATGACGGAGTTGAGTGCTGTTCCAAATAGCAAATTAATTCACGATCCCAATTAGCATACTTACGCTGCTACTGTAGCTAAACTGCAATGTGTAATTACATAATGCATGGAGCGGAGTAAACAAAGAATTTGGTGGTGTGAGACTGTTTGAGGCGCTCTCTCCCCTCCTTTAACATCTCTGACTATACAGAGACCTCGGCGAGTTCTTAAATAATCGCCTGCAGCCACTTTGAAGACCAACCAGGGACTCATGCAGATTAATGGAATCCTAAGTGGCACACGATGCAATTTATAGATCCACCATGCAAGATATGATGACCCAAATTCTGTCCATTATTAAAAACTGCAACATTTCTCTCTGCCACTGCTAGCCTATTTATGTCATCTAGTTTCCATGGCTACCATGCCATAGATAAAATCTAAAGCACACACAGTTTTCAAGTGCAACATCAACTTTCCCCTTTTTGCAGAGAAGAGAGAGAGAGGGAGAGAGATGATATTACTGCCTTACATTCATTAATGTGCCTGAACAAAGGCAAGTCAGGATTGTGCATTACATCATTTGCATGAATACCGAAAGAGGAAATTCCTATATTGTGTTCATTTTTTTCCTATTGCAGTGCCAGCAAGGACGTGTTTTTAAATGTTCTGGCGATGCTGAACTGCTGAAGTGCCTCCGAGCAACGACTCAAAGTAGATTCTGACGTTGTGCAGACCTCAGTTTCTGCATGCTACCAGTTTTTTTGCAGCACCACATATCAAATACTGTCAAGCACCAAATCTTAAAGCTTCATAATCTTGTTTACTTTTTCTAGGATTTAATAGTTTTCCAGTTTTAGACTGTATCCAATTTGAACAAAGTTCTTTTTGCATCCAGTTCCAAAAACTAACAATGAATTCTTTGTAACAGTCTTTTCTACTTGTTCTTTTTTTATGGAAAGTTACAAATTTGTCCAATTTCAGCCTGTAATTTATTGAGGCAAAGTTTTTGGCTTGTTGTGTTTATATGTGGAAGTGCTGGCATGTGACAAATCTGAAGGATCGCCCAGTTCTACTCTTCGCATTAGCATTTAGGAAGTAAGTCTGAAGCAGGCCTTTGAAGCTCTACTCTTTTGGAGAAAGTGACATGCAGCAAAGGGCCGTGAGCCAGACTTGAACTCACGACTGCTGCTGTTGGCCTGCGCCTACATGGTGACACCCTAACTCAGTGAGGTATCCTGGCAGGTGGATTTGCTTTTGTTTTTTTTTTTAATTATTTGAGCAAATTTAAATTCAGATATTGCCAATACAAAATTCTTGTATGGGTCGTTGTGTGTTGACACCATTTAAATTCTGTTTACCTCTCGCCTCTGCTCCGAACTTCAGGTAATATATCACCAGTGGCATTAAAAAACCTGCAGGATTACCCAGCCCTAAATTAGCACAGCCATTAAACAAGGTGAGTCCTAAACTGCTCCAGCACACCCATTAAAACTGGTTTAGGTGTTGCGGCACTAAAGCTGGGTGTCAAACCCTCACTCCCAAACAGTTTTTTGGTACCAAAACGTCTCTATCAAATGCATTAAAGACCTTAAAGAGACGCTTTGCCAGATTTGTAATCGTGTTAATCTTCTCTTTGATCACATAGTTCCAGATTTAATGCAATAATTTGCCATTTTCTGTTATTCAGATAAAGTTCTTGTGTAACTTGTTTTGTGACACGACGTTTAACGCTGAGAATTACACTATTAATGAAGTATTTGAAGAAGAATTTGAAGGATCAATCAGTCTTACTCCATATAGAGGCATTTAAAGACACAAATCCTGTAGTTTTTGGGTATTAAACCTCATTTTGACCAAGTTTTTCATAGCCTCCAGAGACATGAGTATGACCGAGAAGAGTTTGCCAGATTTGCAGTCTTGTTTTCATATTCTACGATCCTACAGATTTGGATTTATTTAAATTGTGTTTTATGTAAACCACAGCATCATCATGATTTCAATGTCTTTCCATTTAATACTTTAACTTTAGCTGCTGAAACCTGCCTCCGACTGCAAATCAGGTTTGGTATCATCAATCTCTGTCTGCGTTAAGTCATATGTAATCTTAGAAGTGTGACATTGGGGTTTCGTCTGTCCTTGTGAAAATAAATTAAAAAAAAATACACACAATGCACAATCCAGACACCACACACACACACACAAACACAAGCCCTGTGGCCAGCAGCCGTCCCTCCTTGGTCACACACACACACACACAAACACACACCGCCGACCTGGATTTCCTACCAGCCTACAGCAGGTCTGAGCATTACATGTCCTTCTGAGAACAAAAGAGCCCAGGACAAAGCTGGCAACAACACGCCGTCTTCCTTATTTCCACCAGTTCAGCGAGGGCGAGCAGCAGGACACACACACACACACACACACACGCACACGCACACACACAATACCTGGCAGGAGAAGGAAGATGACATCATTTCTCCACAATGAAATGACTCATTGTTCCCTATTTAGCTGTCAACTTCAAACACAGACGGTGAAAAAAATAAAACAGAAGCCTTTGTCAGCAGAATGCTGAGAGAAATCTCAGGCTGAAATGTAAAACCAGCAGCTCTGGCTGTTTCACTGTGAACACATGGGTCACATTCAGGGTCTTCACCATCACAGGCCAGACGCGTCTTACATAAGTGAATCTAATGCTATATTGGGCAAATCGGCCACCGTTCAAAGGGGCTGCTGTTCACACAATCAATAAAGTAGGTCGAGCGAAGCCTTGCAGCATGACATAATCAGGATTCACTTTGATCCCGGCCATTGATACACTGAACATGTATGGTTCTTTGTCTGTGGAGGAGCAGCTCCAGGACAAGGCTCTGTGGCTCCACAGCAATGACTGGATGTTTAGCACCACCTGCTGGCTGAATGGAGGCACTGCAGCAGGGACAAGCACTGATCCTGTGCCTGGTGAGGAGTAAGAGCGCAGAAAATACAGCATGTCAGTATGGAAAAAAGGTCTTTTACCACACAAAATATCTATATTTAAAACCAGTAATCAAAGTAAATATGCTACATGGTCACCAGAACATCCAGTCTTCCAAAAAAAGTCTTGTTTTGCCTGAAAAACAGCCAGAAACAGATCCAAACAGCAACCTTCACATAATGGAAGTAAGACTCAGTGACTGTTTGGTGGGTTTACTTAGTAGATCTCACTAAGTATTTGATTGTACAGCTTGACGTTTGCTGTTGTAGTCCTCTATAATGTGCAGAAATACTATCGATACCATTTGGATACCCGCTGAACCAATACTCCACATATCCGAAAGGAAATTCCAGAAGACCCTGCTATCTTATTTGAGGAGGAATTTTCTCATTAAAGATAAACGATCTGAGCAACAGAGGCACTGGGTTATTAGGTTTGTTGCAATTGCTCTAGATTTGTCTCAGAGGGGTTTTTCTGTCTATTTTAATTCGAGCTGATGAGAAACAAGTCTGACTGGTGTCACAGTCTAGTTGGAAGCGTCTTTAATTTGAACTTGAGACGATTCACAGCTAACACGAAGCTACACAGGCTGAGATCTGAGCCTTTAAAATAGTGTAAAAGTTAGACTGTTATTTGAAGGAGCAATTGTATTCGAAAAATTAGAGCAGATATTTTATTTTGTTAAATTAGACTGTATAGAGGTACAAGCAGTAAAGCTGAACCACGTTTCACAACAGGAAAACAGAAAAAATCCAAAAAAATAAATAAAAAATTTTAAAAATGCTAATTCTCTGTCAGCTCTGGCGCCCCTAAAAATACTGTAAAGTAACAGAAGTTCTAAAAAAAATACAGCAATATTTCATACTTAGAATATATTTTCTTGCCTTAGTTTCTACACTGATAGAAACACATTCATTCAACATTTCTGTTGTATTTTATACATGTATTTATATTATTACACTTGAATTTAAGAATTTCATCTATTAAATAAAAAGGAAAAAGATTACGCTGAAATTTGCAAATGTTTTAAACTGCCTTTTTATTTAACAAAATAAATTATTTTAAATAACTGAAAATTTTAGGGTTACAGATTTCCTGTGGTGTCATACAATATACATGTCAATTCTCTGTCTATTTTTGTAATTTTATTGATATTTTGGGGCATTTAAAAAAAAAAAATCCAGGACAACATTTCTAAAATAACACAGCAAAATTGTCAAAAATTACAGATTTTTTTTGGCACATGAAATGACACTCTCTGACTTCACGGTGGTGTTGTAATAATCAGATTTCTTCAAATTATCTAAAAATATGACTTGATTTAGTGTAAAAAAATCTCTCACTCAATGCTTATATAAACATTAACATTTTAACTTGATAAATATTTTAAAAAATCACCCATAAATCCTGCAGAGCTGATTTAAAAAAAAAAGTTCATATACACAAAAACGATGTCTTTCCAGTGACATTTACTGTCTTGCTGTAGGCTAATTAGCGCTGCATAGATAGGGTGCTTCAGTTTCGTCAAATGTTTGATCAAACTTCACCCGAGTGTTTTACAATACACTCGAGACCGACAGCAGGATGTGTGATTTCTTTTCTGAGGGAAAACCTCCCTCAGGGAAATCAACATGCTTCCCCCTCATCTTTAGTTTGCTTTTATAACAGGATTATATACCATGACGGTATATCACACACCCTATATGACATTCTGTCTCAGGCAGGAAAGCAGGAAGAGCAGACATCTTCCTCTTCCCTTAGATTAATGCCTCTCTTACAGTCAGTGCTCAGGGTGTCCAAACCACACACATAAATGCAGCATCTAGGCACTATATTGGGAATAACAAGGGACAGATCAACAGTGCAGTCATAACTTGCATTGCATGGTGATACACATCTGAAACACATGAGGCTGTCAGTGCTGCTTGTGGAATTGGCTCTGTGAAATTGACTGACATTTTTGGGGATGGGATCGTGTTGTCAGACACCAGAGCTGTCTGAAACTGTTTTATAGATGATAAATGGTGGAGTTGTGGACATTAACTGACAAGCTATTTCCATCTTTCTCTTATCATTTATGGCATCATGCCACTCGACTAAAGCTGCATTATTAGGTGGCCTTTATAGTCATTAATCAAAGGAGTGTCTGTCTGTTCTGGTCACACTATCTGATCGGTGTCCTTTAAAATTCACACCTGACTAGTGTGTGGATTACCTCAGTGTTTGAGAATTTCTCACTTCTTAAACAGCTCAAGAACTTTTCTGAGCTAAATCTAACTCTGTTCTAACCAGAACAATAGAAATCAAATTTGTAATCTTTCCTCGAAGTCAGAAGAGAAGACAGTTTGCATGCTGTCTCTATAGTTTTTTCAATGTTGGTACCCTCAAAGGTGGAAGAGGTGTAGAGATATTTTATGCGAATAACAGCAGTAACTGCATACTGTAAGAAACTACTTCATAACAGGTAAAAATACTGCATTAAGTGCAAAATGTACACCAATCAGCTACAACATTATGACTTCAGACAGGTGAAGTGAATAACATTGATCATGTCGGTACTATGTGGTGTTCTGCCAATGTCCTGGTTCCAGACCCCATAGGACACCCTGAGAGGTCCTCTTGTCCATGCCCAATGGTTCAGAGCATTTTTAAGCACATAAGGTGGACCAACACAATATTAGGCAGGTGGTCATAATGTTATGCCTGATCAGTGTATGTAGATATCATTTCGCTGAACATGGTTCAGGTGAAGGTGATGGTACCCAGAAATTTGTCCCTCAGACTTCCTGACATTTATTGTAAGGTAGAAGGTGAAATATCTCAGCAATAAAGAGCTTAATTATGAGGATGTTTGACACAGATGCTTACAAATAATGAGTCCTGTTAATCTGACGTTTCTCATCTCCCTCTATCATGTCATCTGGTTAAATTGTATTCATCTGATCTATTCAATATCTGCAAAAATTAACACCATCGCCATCACTTACACACATACTTTCTCACACACTTTCTCTCAGCAAATGCTAACATGCTTACAGGCTGAAGAAATGGTGGCCACAGTAAACATTACACCTGCTTTGCATCAGCATGTTAGCGAGCTGATTTGGCTGCGCCTTAGAATGTTATTCACGTTGTAGCGCAGCCTCCACACTCTTTTTAAACCCACTGTTCGGATGATATAAACAACAGTCTACATAATATGAGCAGAATAGCTTTTAAACACTCATATTCCTCCTCTCAGCTCCTTGATGTGTTTATTGTGCATGTAATCCTGGAAGACTGATCCAACTTATTTGTTCCAATAAATCATTTAGGCTTGAATGTGTCACGACAGAGCTGTTTTGACAGCACAAATAGGACCCACGAATTATTAAGCAGGTAGTTTTAATTGTAGTACACCACACAGTTTACACCTGGTATTAACAGGTAACATATATCATGTTAATGTACTCGGAAAGTATTCAGAGCCATTCATTTTTTATGCACTTTATGTTGTGGAGTTACTTTTAAATTGATTAAACTGGTATTTTTTTTATCACATTAGTCCACACTCGAAAGTAAAAAGATTTTTTGCAGATTTATTAAAAGTGGAAAAATTTGACATGCTTTATAATGCATTTATATATGCATTATAAAGCGTGTCTGACCCGGGGTTTATTTTTTGTCGTTATTCATTTATTTAACTTGATTGTAGAATGTGCAATACTCAGATGCTGCTCCTGAGCCACGATCTTCCTTTTTAAGTGTCACATAATGTTTACAGAATATTTTAGTTTATTTTTATTATCACTTTATTTATTTAACCTAACACAATCACACCTTTTTGTAATTTTTTCCATCACCTACACCCTTTAAAAGATGTAATAAATACATATTTGAACAAATTTATATCCAAGATCTCATCCTTGCATTAGATTACTGAGGAGTGAATATTTTGATGGTGCCTCGTGTGGTAATGCTCTATAACATTTTAAACCTATTACTCAATGAATATCAAACTGAAGATTTGAAAAGTGAGGCTGCATATTGCAATGTCTGCTTGGAAAAACTGCAGTGAGAATTGGTAGTGGTACCTTTGCTTAATGCTCGACACACAAACCGTACGTTTCCTATTAAAGTAAAATCTGCTGCAAGTACACTGGGAATGCATCACAACACAACAGTAACACCTTTTTCACCATGTAGTTTATTTCATAATGCCTTGCTCACTGTCATATACTGTACCTCCTTTCCCAACTTCTTAGGAAACACTTCTAAACAGCGTTTTGTGTGTGTGTGTGTGTGTGTGTGTGGTCAATCAAACTCATGACCTAGGACTGGGGACTTTTAAAAGCAAGACTCGTCAAGTCTTTCACTTCTAAAAACAGGAAATGAGAAATAAAATTTGTACATGACCAGACTAAACAAAGTGATTGTGCAAAAATACTCGAGGGATATGAGACACCAAGAAAGAAAAATAAAATAGTACATGTCATAGTCTCGGATGTAAAGCTGGTGGGAGACAATTACATTATCAGCTCAATGACACACATCCTTCTCCCTCCTCTGCAGAAACATTTTCATTCATGTCCAGTACATTAAAAATATCTCTTTTTTTTTTAGCTTTTATCCCTACTAAACATCACATAAAACAAGCACTTAAAATGCAGGCAACTTCTAAGGCAACATGTGAACTAAAAACAAACTAGATACTGTATAGGGAGGTGTTGCCTCCTCTATTTTGTCCATAAGGGCATTCCCAGACCAGATAAAATATGTCCTAATGCAAAAATGACACGAGCTATCATACAAAGTGAACTACTGAATAGAAAAGACAAAAACATCGACACGCAAAAACAATACTGAGGTCAAATAAAAAGGGAATCCACAGCTCCTTGTGTTTGCTCTGGAAGCTATCCAAGTGCTTTTTTTTTTAAGAGCATGAGGAACAAACACAAACCCCGAGCTCTTCCTTCTGCTGACATCTGACCGGAGGTCTGTGGAAGGGCTCATGCTTACAATTAGAAAAGGGGGGGGGGGTGGAGATAAATATGTTGATTTAAAAGGAAGGGAGACGTGTTTTGCATGACGGGGTAGTCCACGCACACACTGCAGAGATTTCATCACTTCTCACAATTCTGCATACGACTTGCACTTCTTTTTTTTTTTGTTGCTGAAAAGCCTTCGCCTTTCGTTTTCACATTATGAAGAGGCCGGCGTGGCTGTCAGTCGCTGAGGAGTGCAAACACACACTTGACCGGGCAGCCCAGAGGCCCTGAGAGCAAACACTGAGAAACACACAACCTCGGAGGACGCTTCCGAGGACGCCGTCCACCCTGGTCCGTCCTGAAGCACGGCGGCGAGGGGGAGGGCTCGTCAGGATGGGGGAGCAGTGATTGTTTGGTCTGCGGTCACAGAAGACACTGTGAGGATGTGCAAATGTCTGTACAGAAGACAAGAGGCCTTCCTGCTGGGTCTACAATGAAACATGCAGGACACAGTAGAATGCAGGTCTCTTTACAAAGCTGGACTGGGAGCAGTGTGTGTGTGTTGGTGTGTGCGCAGAGCAGGAGAGTGTGTAGTGTTACAGTGCAGGTGTGAGGATGAGGAGGAAGGGCTTGGACAGGGGTGAGGAGGAGGAAGAGGAGGAGGGGGTGGTGGTAACAGTTCATATGTCTCTGTCTCATCATGACGTGCCCTGTCTCTTCTGTTGCTGCACTCGGATCAGCTCCAGCTGTTTTTTGCACTTCTGGTAGTATGTGGACAGACTCTTGTTCTCCTCCAGCAGCTTTTTGTGCTCCTGCACCAGACGAGACGTGTTCTGCTGGTCCTTCTCGTCTTGGTCCAGCTCGGCGATGAGCTCCTTCCTTCACAGACAGAAGGGGAGGCCATGTTAACACCGCTTTCAGTCCCTGTATTTACAACTCCATGGCATTATCTCGACATGGCTTAGCAAGCTTTTACACTGTTTGAAATGATTTGATACCATGATCACACAGGGAGAATATTAGTGTTGTTCAATGAAGATAAAGCGAGGAAATGACGCTGTCAAACCAGAGTTTTGACACTGAGCTACAGGTATTTATTATTTTACTTCATTGTGAACACACTATCCGACTTTACTGGCTCTAAGCAATGTTAAACAAGCACACACTTATTTTCACTTTGATGCTGAAATGAGGGTAGTAACACGTTCCCTCCTTCACCAACCCTGTTTCCCAAAAGCTCGGATAATTGTAAAATCCATCTTAAGAGCCTTCTTAGGTTTAAGAGGTGTTTCCCAAAGGCATTGTAGCCCAAGAATGAAAGCACAAAAACACATAAGCCGCTAAGAGCATCTTAAGACGCTGTGGAGGCTGCAGGAGGAATCGTAAACTGTGGATTTTCAGCAGGTTTTAATGTCTTTGTTCAATTTATAACCAACGGCAGTTTGATTAACATTTTGTATATAAATCATGATATTTAAGAAACCGTTGCACGTAAAAAGTCAATGACTAGTTATGCCACCTGTTTAACAAAGGGAAACAAGCAGAAAAGTCTCCCATCCACCATTTAACCCAACTACAGTGTGCTTTGTAGGCTGTTAGTTAAGCAGGCTCAAATGAAAACTGCATGTATGCACTATAGTTTGCTATGCATCTAACAATTTGGCAAGTTCTTTAAATTTTGCTCCTGGCTAATTATAATACAATCATATTATGGAATATTATGGAGTTTATATAGTGATTCTGTTGTTATAAATAGCTGCTGCTGCCTTAGATACAATATTTTGTTCATTTTAAAATATTAATTAGAATACAATTACTACTACTACTAATGATAATAACAAATCTTTACTAATAAAATATGAACAATAAGATTATCAGTAAGATAATGATTGGCTATGGGAGAATGAGAATATCCCAGTTTAAATGTATCCACTGTAAATTTTACTAACATTTGTTAGTGTTTGTTGCTTTACATGGCTCATGGTACGGTCAGAATGTCAAGATTTACTTCAGGACACAGTGCTTTTTTTATCCATCCGTCCATCCATTATCTATACGCCGCTTAATCCTCTGCAGGGTCGCAGGGGGGCTGGAGCGTATCCTAGCCGACTTGGGCGAGTGTAGGGGCTTATTTTATCAGTGTAATAAAAATCTGAAAAGCTACGAACTGTGTTGAAAAATTGCAAATAATCTGATTTTGACATAAATGATGTGGTCAAAAAATGATAAAACACCAGGGCAGATCCTGCAATGCAAATACACCTGCATATCACTCAACTAGTGTATAGATTCATAAAACATCAATCATAGTTGTCATTTCGTCAGACTATCCATCATTTTCATCCATTTTAAAATATACAGAGAACTAATCAATGGATTATCATGTCAAATCTTAGTCCAACTCAACCTTAAAGCTGATTATTATTTATGAATATCGCATTTTGATAAAGTTGAACTGTAGATGAACAGAGGACAGCCAGCAGGGTTAGTTCCGGTCTAACTATGAGGACTATTAGGCAACATGTGTTGTTTATTCCATGATTTTGAATGTTTATCCTCAAATACATGTTTGTACAAATACTTGACGAATTGAGGATTTACTTCCAAAAGAAAATACAGATTATATTCAGCTGAGCTTTTTAGCCAAACATAGTTCCTCCGGCGTGCTTGTATTTTACAGCTCATAATGCCTTGTGTGCTAACTCTGGTCATTGCCTTTGGGTGGCTTTCTATACACTCACATTAAAATATCTTTGTCATGTGAAGCTGCTTTAGTTTCACCACGAGACAAACCACACATTTAAGAAAACATTCCCCGTGGTTGTAGTGCCCTTAAAAATGAACCGAATCAAGTTCACATATCAACCAAATTAGCACAAAATAATCAACTGGACTTACTTCCTCTGGATCAGCAGGGCGATTTCTGTTTGTACTTTCAGGTACTCTTGGGCCATCTTGCAGTGCTGCTCAAATACGGCCATGGACTCTTTGGAGTTGGGACAAGGAGCCAGCGGCTGGAAATAAACACCACAAGCTCTTCTTACTTGACTCAGAAATAGTCTGTTCATGTGTTTATGTCAGCTGTATATATATATTCACAATGCACTGTTTATGTAGCACCATGTTTTCAGGGATAATCCCTACATGATGGAGTTTGTATTGGCAAAGCAAAGAGATGAGCTGCAGCTGAGTTAAAGCTGATTCAACGCAGCTTATACCTGACAACATTCAAACTAAACAACAGATTGCTTGTGCGCTAGTGCTTTGTGTGCTGACGGCTGATTGGATGTTGTACCTGCAGTTGGTGATCCAGGGTGAGATAAGCCATGGGAATGGAGTTGTCTGAGCCGTTGGTGTCTGAGAAGAGAGAGGAAAAGAGATCAAGGGCTGCTTGTTTTCTATGACTGCAGAGGAACAACACAGTGCAGAAAGAAACCTCCTGTCCGGCTCCCCATCACAGTAAATCACGGACCAACACTGTACATAGTGTCTATAAACAGCCTGACAGATTTACAACATCTGGCCAAAGTGACACTGTTACAGCCACTGTTTAAAGAGTGACTAATGGGAGCGGCCCAATTTAATCAATCAATCAACCGAGGTGTAAAAATCCACCTTCGTCTTTTATCATGACACTTGTAACATGGACTTCAGTAGTAACGAAATACATGCAAAGAGGGAGGCCTTTACATCTTATTTTCTCAAAAGGAGTCCGGTGCAGATTGCTCAGTTCATTTTGACTAGTATGAATGCTGTGATGAATGATCAAGACCGCTTGAACAGTCTTTTCAGGTGGTGAAAGTCAGTGAACAGGTGTGCAGAATTTAAAATGCAGATATGAGAACTTCTGTCTTACAGTATTTTAGCTTTTCCTCACTAAAAAATGAGTAAAATTAAGCGACTGCACAACAATAGATTCCACCTTCTCAAGCTATCCATCTGCACTGTTGACTGACACTTATAATTGGTTTGCTTCATGAGCTCCTTACACAAAAAAAACAAGCAGGTTCATCTGTATGAATTTTGCCTCATGAAAGTCTCAGGACTGAAATGTGTGTCAAATAAAGAGTAATGGACAGTGTGCAGAAATCTTTGGTTTTCTTGCTACTAGAGAAGATACATAAGGTGCAGCAAGTGTCTTCAGCACTGCACTGCATACAACTTCACAACTATTCAATTAGTAGATTTATTACTTTATGTAAGATAGCATGAATTTGAAAGTTGCTTTTACAGATTTAATTTATACCTTCTGTGTACTGGCCATGTTTTTTAGCTGTTTAATGCAACAGGTAGGATTTTAGAATTATTTCTGGTGTCAACTTCTCTTCTGAAATTATGTGTAACTACACCACACAGAGTATCAGGATGTAAGTTGAGTCAGAACACTGTATTGCAGTACTATGGATGGATGCATGAGGATTTCTGCAGCATTCACCCACTTCACTTCAGTTTTTACTGTAGAATACTTAAATTTTTTGGTCAAAAATGAAGAAACCCTTTGGTTCACTGACCGGTACAACATATTACGTTTTGCAGTACTTTCAAGCAGGAACTGACTGTACAGAAGTTAACCCATTAACATAAACCGAAGCCATATGAGCAGCAGGAAATGGGTGAATAAAGTTAAAAACTTTCTGCTAAGATTAATACTGTTATAGTCTATGAAGTTCCTTCCTTGTGTCAGAAAAATGATTGCTAAGCCTCCTGCAAGCACAATTCTAGGTGAATATACAGCTGGGTGAAAAGTTAAAGGGAAAACCTGAACCCTTGACCTCTACACTGAGGTGGCATCCAGTGGTTCTGTTATACTGTGGATGGTTTCTTAATGGTTTGTGTCCATTTGTCCACTTAGAAAAAGAACCACAGGGCCCGGGGGGTCACTGAGTATGAATAATGTGAATCACATGCAATGGCCTTTGTAGTCACTAGTCCATAAAACACCAAATGAGGGAATGTCTTGGAAGAAAAGTGTTCATGCCTCCAGTGGAGTTCCACAGACTTGGAGAATCAATGCTACTCTGACAGTACCTGGTAGCCCAACATGTTACTAAAACACCTAAAGTTGGTATATTTAGTACAGTACACATACTACTATATAATACTACATAGGTTTTGGTAGCAAATGACGTCACCAGCACAAGACAGCACCATCAATTCTGCGGTATTTCAGCTAAACCTCTGGAGAGCTGTGACATCAACCAGCTTTATATATAGTATATGCTCACAACATATGCAGGCAAGAAAACCTTTGTACTCTTGTAAACCAAAGTTCAATGAAATTCCTTTCACACCTTCATAAGTCTGACTGACTTAATAAAGTCTTTTAAGACTTTTCCAAGACCTGCAGACACCCTGCTGTGATGACTGACACAGAGAAAAGCTGCAACTGTAGCTACAGTAAGGTGCTACTTGGAGTATACCAGTTGTTAGAACGTAGCTTCTGCAGCAGCGGAAACTAAGCTTTGTCTGGTTAATAACTGACCTTATGAGGAGAAATAGAATAATACATGCTACATCTGTTGATCGTAAATTCCCTTTAAGATGCAATTGTAATGCAATTTTCTTCTACTTTAATGGAAAAGCAGTCCTGAGAACCTGTGGGATCATCAGGGGAGAAGTAGCCTCTGCTGCTGGTCTTATCAGGTGGCATCATCCTCACACTGGGACTGGAGGACCGGCTGCTGTTCCTGCTCCCCTGCAAGACGATAAAACAGGCAGAAAATTAATTGACAATCAACTAAAAGAGAAAATGTGGCTTGAATTGACTGTGGACAGTCTCCAGATGAGTCATTTTAAAAAAAGATTTATTTATTCATATATATTTGGGATTTTGGCCCAAAAAAAACAACACACCATCTTTGGTATAGGAATTTACAATTTTCTGATGTTTAATAATGCAAAAGACTAATGCCTTGATTAATAACATTAACCTACGATTAAAATATTTGTTAGCTGGAGCCGTGACCAACAGTGTAGAACGCAACAGGATTATTTGGTATGCAACGGTACCATAAAATCAGAGGTTAATCTAATGATATCAACATGTAATGTTCAGAGAGTCTCTCTAGATGTGAGGTCGATCCCACTGACTGCACAGCACCTCAGTATTTTTGTACAAAGCCTGGACGGGGAACTCTAAATGAACTTTTGTCTGCACAGAGCTGTGGATTTTCTGCGAAACAAATGGAGACAATCATTGGGAAAACAGCAGAAACGCTCCAAGCTAAGGAGCTTATTTGAAGCTGTGTTTGTGTTTGAGGAGGGGCGCACCGGATTCTTCCTACACTAATGTCTTCATCTTCCTGGAGCTGCCTTATCAAACATGTCATATTTTATGACACTTTCTCCCCAAGGAATCCTCGCACTTGACAAAGAATGCGTGAAACGCTTTTGAAAGACAGCATCAGTAAATCATCGAGGCTTCAGAGGAGGAAAGGACTGATGAGAGTCAGAAGAAAAAACAGTGCGTTAGGAGAGCAGAAACAAAGCCCTGTGGCAGGGTTATGGTGGAGTTCAGCTTTTAATTTAGACTTTCTAAAAGATAAAGTGATAACTAACAATTATTTGTGCATAATTTATCGTACATTAAATGAGAAAACAGTCTGTTAGGGGTCAAGTGTATTTATTGGCTTTCATGTTAAATGATATTCCCATCAAATAGAAATCACCAAGTTTTCTAGCATTACTGTCAAAGCAATTTCTAAATGTACTGTTATTCATTACTCAACGGAATGAGGTCGTTAGAGATGTAACAGAAATGCTCCTTTAGCTTCAAGCCACTAAGTTTATGAGTGGGTGGTCCAGCATATGTCTGACTGACAGCACACTTCTTCTAACTGTAGCTTTACAAGCTAAGAGCAGACAATGCTTTGTTAGCAGTGAAGAAAAACGACGACAACATTCACTGTCTGAACTGACAAATGAGGACATCTGCTCGTGTTTAAGCTTGCTCTGTGTGCCACAGCTGACTACCTAATTAGGCATCCAGTCTCCAAAAGTTTTGCAAACTGTGCTTTTTATGTGCTGGATGCTTGCTTGGTCACTTGTTCAGAAAGCATGTTAAAGTCTTTTTGTGTTGTGCTACAGCTACTGTCTGACTTTAATGGCGGTTTTGTATCTAATGTAAAAGATTAAGGTCAGTCTCGTTACAGATACAGTCTAGATTTAGATTTAAATTTTAGCAAAGGATTTAATACACTTATAAAAGTATTATTTGCCCAGACAGTGATATCATACACGATCATCATGGATTAACGCTCTGAGCCTCAAGCAGTTTCTGTACATTTTTTTTTTTTTACTCCTGTCAAATTTTTACTTACTGTGGACACATTTTCACTGCATTATAAAGTCCTGAAACTCCATGGAAACAGCACATCCATAACTGGAATCACAGACGAACGTGCAGCATAACCAAGTTATAGTGCCATAAATATAAAAGAAAATTTGACTGAAAACTTGGAACCAACATGTTCAGCATTTTTTTTTAAAGTGCCCACAGGTGTTACCAATACTAGGGAAAAAAAACGTGGCACTACAGACATTTTAGCATTGCTTTACCATTGCATTACCATGCCTGCCTTCTATGTGCTCTGGATAAACACAGCCTGTCTTCGAAATAAGGCAATTTTGATTAAATATCATGATTTTAAGTTTAGATTTAGTTTTCCCTCAGCACGGCACATCGCAGATGAGTAGTTTAAGAAAAGTCGAAAAGTTTGTCTTGTTTTTATGGTTTACATAAATGGTATAATTGTGGCAATTTCTTTAAAGATAACATTTCTTTCAAAGCCGCTGGTTGGTTTTGGGGTTCAGAAGGTTAACCATTATATACTGCCCACAGCACAATGGTTACATTCTTTCACTGAGTTTGTCATGAACACCAGAAAGAGCAACACTCATACTGGAGCCACATCCTCGTGGCCTTTATTTCATCTAAAAAATGTAACAGGAGGCTACTACTGTGTGGTCGCCGTTTTTAATACCTGTGGTAGAAGGTGAGTTTTTGATTTAAGATGTCCCATTCTTTTACTTTGATGTAAAGCCGTGTGCAATCAACAATCTCTACTGCCATCAGAAAACCTGAGTGTAAAAACACAAGCAACCCAAGCTGGCGAATCACAGTTCTTGTGGTCCCCATGTGGTACCTCCTTAGAAGTCATAGCTCCAGCACATATATTCTGTGCGCATGCCAGTTACATCGCTGCCATAGTGGCTAAGAATTTAGCGTTGATGAAATGTCAATGGTGGAAAATGATGTGCAAACAGATTTTACATGGCATGATTTGATTCTTTTGTAGTCTTGCTGGTATGCTTCACCGACGGGGACAGTATAAAGAATCAACAAACTATAAAACCTACCTGCTCTCTTTCCGGTTAAGAAAAGCAAATCAATTTAAACTGTCAGTTATCTGTAAGTCAATCATGTGTCTTACCTGACTGGACTCTGTGCCGATGCCTGGCAGATCCTGCACGGACCGGCGTCTCTGAGGCTCGCATGTGGCTGTGGATGGGGTCAAGGGATAAGGACAGACAGGAGAAAGAATGAGGCCCAGAGGAGTTTGGGTAGTGGTGGTGGGGGATTGATTCCCATGTTTGCTTGTGGCTTGAGGTAGATCCAGACCCACAGAGCCACGCGGGGACAGCTGCACTGCTTTACCCCTCTATGTCTTGGCCTGTCGACATGCGCTGTGGCGCGGCTGGAACGTGACCACAGGACTAAAAGCACCCGACCTCACTGACGGTGCACAACAAACATACACACAGCACCGCAGACCAAACCTATTCACATCAGCTGATGTCCCTGTTTGTGTGACGAGTGTGCACTAACTGGCTGGTTTGGGTTTGAGGCCCCATGGGAGTTGATAGGTTCTGCTCTTCCTGACGCCACATTGAAACTACGATCTTTGGGGTCTCAGCAGTGAAGTAACTGCAGGTAAAAGATAATACCAACTCAATCCACATGAGTGTGACTTAAGGTACTACATAAACTATATAAATACAGCCATTTAGATTTTTCTTTTAATGATAAATTTGTATTGCTTCCTGTGTTCGAAAAAAAAAAGTCCTCAAATTTCTGTGCATTTTTAGACTTGATTGTCACCACAGGATCTGAATACTTTGATTTGTCTTAAGCATGATTGTGGTTCATTTTTGGAACTCCATTGCGTCACTCTGAACTCAATCAAATCACACAGTATATAATTCCTGTTTGGTGAAAAGCTGCTGTGGGCAAATTGTCAGAGTTTGCAGTGTAAATGAAGCTTTTCTTTACCGTGAATTTGATAGTGCACTGTTTTTAAATTACAGCAAGTTAAAATTTAAATGAAGCACAATATTAAAAAAAGATTACAGAAATCAGTGCTCCCAAGTTTCACATAACAACAAGCAAAATTAAGTCATGTGTGTTGGGGTTGCACAAGTTTTTTGTCTCCCATTTCTGTTGCGTGCATTTCCCAAACTTCACATGACACGGGGTTGATCAAGCTGATTGTTTTACACCACTCACATTTCAAAACTAACACAGATGGCTGGGTTTATCTGGTCTAGGCTGACTACAAGCTTTGCCTAGAGCACAATGAAGCCACGAAACATGAAGGGAGACACGCACATGAACAAACAAGCACTCAGAAAGAAACACAAAGCACTCGGATCTTCACTTTCAGTACCTGTCACTGTTGTCATGAAACTGCACTGAACTGACACTTTAATAACTAGATATGTGCAGCTCACATAAAGTCAGTTGCAAATTAAGTAACAAAATTGGATGCAGATTACAGACTCGCAAGGGAGGCACTATTTTCCTTTTTTTAAACTAAGCAGCAGCGGTGTATTGGTACATTTATTTAAAAAAAAAATATTTTAGTTAGTATGTAACTTTCTTAAATTCAATTGAACATAGCCTAATGCACCTTACATTAGTCTATATCTAGCACATAGGGAACATAAATTATAAACTGTGAAACCTATCATAAAAGATTTGGTGGTGCAACAGAATTATGCATATTTATAATTTGATAAATAGAACCTTACACTTTTTAACATAATGTTCCCTGTGCTTCTTGACCACCACTGATTGGCCATTAAGCCTTGTGTATTTACACTCATCAACATGGTGATATTTGTATTTTTAGATGTATTTTACATCGGTAAATAAATTATGTGCATCAGTGTTCACCTTCCTAAAATTGCTCCTTTAGAGTCAAATAATGTCTACTGAATTAAACCGAGTATTCAGTCGCTCATTCTAGTCTGACCACCCCATTATTAAATAAACGCATACAGTGAATGTAGACGTTATTAGGAATGTAGATCATCTAGTAGTTTATTAGGAACACCTGTGCAATCCCATATAATAGCTTTGCCATAAATTCTGCTGATACACAGCTTGTACATTTTCAGTTTTTCTTGGTAATGTGTGAAAGATGATAATTTCGTCTACATGAGGGGGGCAAAATATTGGGTACACTTTTCAATCTAAGGAAGCCCTTTGCACCACTTCCCACTTCAAGCTCAATAACAAACATACAGTGAAATTATGACCTTATTTTTAATGTCAACAAAAACTAAAAATGGATAAGCTTTGTTCAAATTGCACAGATGTTTCTAATAAAGTGTTGGATGAGTGTAAAAAAAACTTGTCTCTGGTTCGTTATGTGCACGCCGCAGTTGTCCAGGAAATATCTACTAACCAATCAGCTGCTCTCGACACCTATGAGTAGCCACATTTACATTTTTTTGTTTCTTTGATCTCCTGCTGTGTCGAAAAACGTATCACATTGTTAAAAATAACTGCAATACCTACCCAACCATAGTTATTGTAGAACTGTTATACCCCTAACCAGTAGTCACTAGGGAATTATGAGCATAGGGTCCTCTGTCCAGGTGTGCTCATGCAATGATAAGTGCCATACCTTTAATAACATGCACCAGCTGACTACCTTAGTCACTGGATTAAATTAGCCACTCATTCAATGTGTCTCACATGGCTTCAAAATAGAAGCCTTTTCTGACATCCAGAGCTGTCCCCATTCCTTTCATCCGTATCTCTGCTTGTAATAATAGCTCTGACCCTCAATGTGAGGGAAATTAATCAAAATGACTTTTTCAAAGTTAATGGATGTAAAGAGAGCGACAGAGGAGAGAAAAAAAATTAGCCATGCTTTCTCAATGTCCTCTATGCATGAAAGGCAAGGACGAGCTCAAATGCAGAGAACTGGTGTGCCGATTTTACTCCTGCTACCCATGATCTGCTGCAGCCAAGCCAGGTAGATGATAAAGAGGACAGGGCCATGAGTTAGGAGAGTTATCTCATCTGTGTCAACTGAGCTGCTGCAATGTGCTTGACTGTTAACTGTTTGCTTTTAGGTGACACAAAGGCAACATCGCCCTCTGAATAAGATTAACTTGATAATAGAAACTGGGTAACAAAAGTGACAACAGATGAGAAAGCTCCAATATTAACTCATGTTCTGGTCTTGCCAACTAAAAATCACAGAAAATAGAGAGACATGAGGCAACTCTGATGTGTGTTACTCCAGGACCAGCTCAATAACATTCTGCTTTTTAAATAGCGACTGTCCCCCAGCTACACATCCAATTTAAAATTTAACAGGAATGAACATTGTCGGCATTCCTGTGCGGAGTATCATATGGAGTGACACACAGGAGAGAGTCATGTCAGATGACAGCAACCCATGGGCTCAGCCAAGCCAGCTCCACCCGATCACCAGGAAACCCTGTGGTCCAGTGATACCTGTGACGACGATCTTGGGGACATCCAGAATGGTCCCGAATGATGCAGTTTTACGGTGGCCTCGCTTATACTGGGGGGGTGCTGCGAAAACACACATACACACATACAGCTGCATACACAACAAGCATGCAGACTATGACAGACTGGGGACCCACAGCTTGACGGGAAATGTGGGCCACACACATGCAGAGCATACAGTGTACGTGCAAGGGAAACATGCACCCCGTCCATTCCAAGAGCTATGCAGCAAACACTGCGAGACTGACAGCAGCCACTGCGCTACAGTTCTCAGCACAAATACCAGCAGGCATTCAGCTCCAATGCTGTTTGGACATAAAGTTCAACAAGACAGTCTGAGGACAGAGGGTGTTGATGTTTCAATCACAAAAACTCTAGTCATTAAAGCTACATCAAAGTGTGAACAACAAGTACAAAAAAAAATTTGACAGACACTCAAATTTAATTCAAAACTACATGTGGGGAGCTCCTGAGGTTGAATTTCATCATGACAGCAGTCGAGCGTCCGCTGCTTTCTGTCTTTTGAGGGAGGAGAAATGGTTGACAGCTGGTTCTGACAGGCCTCAGTGTTCAGGGGCACATGGATGTATTTATATGAGGAATCAATCTTCAACTCAAAGTGATGAAATCCCATGAAAAAACTGACTCAGGTGCCAGGAGAGCAGCTTCTTGTGGACTTAGAGAGGCATCATTCCAACAAGATTTGGATCAACACTAACACTTCATGCCTTTCCTGTATAACTTTTCTTCTGAAATAGGAAGCTCAAAAAATCATGCCAGTATGCCTTGATAAGCGTCTCTTTTTGCTTTCCATGTGTTGCTTTGTGCTGTGTAATGTCTGGTTTTACCTGCAGGTGCAAATGGCATCTTGGGTTCCAGCTCTGACAGGTCAGCGCTCATTCTTTTGCTGTCAGAGGATGCCAGGCACTGTGTTCGTGATGGCAGACTCTCAACACTACCCCCTCTGGACAGAGGCAGAGTCCGCAACGGGTCACCCTGAAAGACCAAAAGAAAACTTTAGCACCTGTTTCAACTATCACAGTTTTCTCACTCTCACTCTAATTTCATCTACTGTATAACCATTACTACAAACATTAGCGGCTCTGATCAAACTGAAAGCCTCTGAATGCTGAATGGTAATTACATCTTTAGAATCAGTTAGAAGCCTAAGTCCCCAAATTAAGTACAGGAGCAACAACTGCAGGAAGTGACGCCCCGTGACTACATGGTGTGGATGCTGATTGTCAGAAGGATAGAGACATAAAGCTAGTAATGAGAGCCAAGAGCTGTTGGAAGCTCTGTCAGTCTCTCTGTGTCTCTGCTGGAAAGACAGGGATCCTGGTGGAGCTTTGACATAGCACATTAAAACTTAGACTAGTTGACATGTCTGAAAGTAGGGCAACACTGGCTGTCCTCCAATCTGGATGTGATCCTTTTGCTCCCTGGACCTGTGAATTTAGGCTGAGTACACGCAATTAACTCATAAAAGTGTTGCTGGTTTACAACATTCATGTAGAGAAAGTGACTGTTGTCTAGTGGTAGGTGGCTGTGTAACATCTTAGAGGCTACTGTTACCTGGTGCTGTACATGAATAAATTATCAAGAATTTGTTTAACCGGCTAATATTTCTCATGTGGACTAGTGAGGGAGTCAACATTTGCTTGTTTAGTTGACTAATCACGCACATTCCTAGAAGAAGCAGATTTTATTCTTTGGGTAATTTTAAGAGTTAAACAAGCTTTGTAATTTAGACAAAGCATGGAAATGCTGAATTATTCAGGTTTGTACTGAACAGGTTACAGGACACTGGTTTATCAACATGCACAGGGGAACGCGTCAGGTTCATTCATTCATTGGAGGTTACTGCCACATTTAAAATCTGCTGCTTTGTGCTGTAGTCAACAATTATTGTCATTTAAATAATTTCTGTTAATGATTTGTCTTTTTTGTTCATTCCATATCTTTTCAGATTTCATACTAGTGGTATTAGTAACATTGACTCTCATTGTTTTGTAGCAAATTCAACAAATCACCTTCTTCAAATTATTGGAGTTTTTCATTTGGCTTAAAACCAACATATGTTTGTGGCAGTACTGTGGTGTAGCTTTGCAACTAAATCTGACATTAATGTCAATACGATGGTCACGGAAAGTCGGTTGAATATTAAACATTAAGCGTGTCAAGCTGAACAGTTTGTGATATTAAACTATAATAGAAGAAGAGGTGCAAATTTAGAAGTAGAAATAGAAACAGAAACATAACACTTATGTTATTTTCATCCAACCGTTTCTGTACAATACATAATACAGAAGACTAGAAACAGCATTAACGATTACACAAAATGATCACTGCGAGGTCAAAGAGTTGCAATCAGGTGATTATGTAACAAATAACATGCAGCAATCTGTAACAACTGGGATATTAGTACTTATCATGTATACAGGGATTTGCACAGCCAGTGTTCTGTGATCCATGTAAACCTCCTATCCCCAATTTAATTAAAACCAGAATAAGACTCATAACAGAAATATCCATGTCTATGTAAACACACTCACTGCTGGGTACTTGTGGAGGAGTGCCAACACTGCCAACAACAATATATGTGATTATGAGCACAGCAGCAAGTTCCTCTTTGAACAAGGGCTTACCTTTGGCTTGAAATGAGGTGCAAACTGAGGCGTAATCTTAATAGTGTCATTGCTCCCTTGAGAATCACTGTGCTCCATGTTCGCGTCACTTCTGTTACTTGTGTTGGTACCGGTGTAGTCTACATATGAACCTGCCATTTCCAAAGACACAGGACAGGAGTCAAGTTCATGCAATCTCAACTGGGGTGCATTTCTTTGAAGTTTGATGTTAATTTTGTGGATTTTTAGCTTTTCTTTTCTTTTTCACTTAAATAACTCAAAACTGCTGTAAAAAGTACAGAAAATGTGAAGAGACAAATGTGGAAATTTGAAATGAACTGAAAGGTTTCAACAGCTGTACTTGTTTTTCTAATTCAATGCAAGTCATGTGTCTTCACTAAATACCAGCCTTTTGTTATCATGTTTTTTCTGTCTCCTGTACTGTAAAATCATTTAATGGGCTGTAATTCAGGGACACACCTGGGCAAAAATGTCACTCCCAGCACAGCAAAAAATGAAAATTGCTTTTAAGTGGTATGACGTGATTGTAAAATCCTTTAATTAGTTGAATGGACAGGTGTACTTTCTATTAATGTGGCTATGTGGCTCTATGGGTCATGAAAACTTAAACAAAATGGCCATTCTATGTGACTAGCTTCTGTGTTTGCTTTCAGCCAATTGTCAAAATGAAGTTCAAAATGAATCATGTAGAAATCACATTTCTTGACAAGCTACAGGGAGCTAAACTTAGTCATCCAGATATTTGCTATTTGCACAATGTTTTGTGTAAGTCATTGCTTCCCCAAATCTCTACAACAAAGGTGGAGAGTGCTAAGTGAGCAAGTATTATAGAGCCACAATAGCTGCAGTAATGGGATATATTCATGTCTGAAAAAACAACAACCAACAAAAGAAGGCCCAACCTTCCAACCTTTCTTAACATATCTTAACACTTTCCCCATTTGTTACCATTGTCTGTGACAGCCACAGCTTGTTTCAGAGAGGTGAGGCCGTGATGTGACTGGCAGAGTGTATTTATCAACCAACACACCCTCCGGTTTATATTTTTCTTTGTGCTGCTACACCTGCATGAGCCAAAACAGCAGGTGAAGTTGGCTCCGAGCGCTTTCTAAACGGCTCCATGTGTCGACACCCAGGGAGCGCCAGAGCTGCTGTGCTGCTCAGCTAACACGCCCCTCATGCTATGCCTTCTATTTGAACATGGTGTGAAACTACCAGGAAATCAGTGTTACTTGTTTTACTGAAGGCAGGGAAAATAACTGACATTTTTGTTCCAAACAGGACAAAACCACTGGCTGGTAGAAAAAAAGAAAAAAAAAGAAAACACACCAGTGAAAAGATTCTCCCACAAAATAGCTCTGTTGTCAAAAAAAATGATAAGCAGCAGTTTCAAACATATTTCATTGTGGTGTGGTGATACCTTGTCACTATACTTGTTCAGTAACATGAATGCCCTGTTCAGAGTGTGAGGATGAGTCCTGTACCTGTACTGGTTGCAGAGTTGCTCTGTCCCTCGTCTGAATACTGGTACGGATATTGCAGGGGCTCATCAAATCCTGGGAAGTACTGCAACAAACAAATTAAAAACATTCCTCCTGAGCTGTGGCTATATTTTGAGTTACACATGTAGGTGGTGATATGTTGAATTAAAACTTTTAATGTTCTTCAATTACATACATAATTAATGGGTTAATGGCTCCAATATGACTATAAACTGCGTGTCTGGCATTTATTCTACTCTCTGTGATTTAGTCCTCTGGGGTCTTAGCCACATTCTTTACTTTTCTTTCACTACAACTTGTGCTGCTGTAATGCCACATTAATACATAGGTAGGTAAAATGTCATTTTTAATTGTAATTTTTTGCATAGTATGTTAAGGTGACTAGCAAAAGTAATAATTTAGAACTTCTCCAACTGCAAACTGGAACAACTGGAGAAACCCCAGAGGGTCAGGTTTATTGATTCATCCACTCCAGTTTAATAAAAGCCTTATACAGATAGTAAACAGCGTGAGACGAAAGATCACCTTCATTAGATGAGTCATGATCTTCACTATCTCCTCCATGGAAGGCCTCTGAGAGGGGTCTTTAGACCAGCAGCGTGTCATCAGACTCTCAATGGGCTTGGGCAAATTCTTGATTAAAGGCGGTCTTGTGCCTTAATGAAAAAACGAAAATGAAGTAATTGCTCACGCACAGTCAAAGGAACAAATAACTTTTGGCATCACGCAAGACAAGAAAAAGAAATATTGCAAATTTATTCTAAACCCCCTGTGTTCTGTTGCTTGAGTCAGTAATGACTCAAGCAGGCAAATTCAGTGGTGAAAAATATTAAACTTGTCCCCTGGTATTATTAGTGTCCCATTAGCATTCTCCTCCATCAATCTCTGCACTGGAATAAACTACAGGGAGTGCTGCACAGGTCAACATGTCTTTTAGCTGTTCTCCTCTGCCAGGCGCTTTACTTTGACAGTCCCCCAGCAGGCCTAGCTGAGCAGACACGTCTGAGGACTCACAGTGGCTGACAGCTGGACGTGGCCTTTGCATTCCCGCCCCCGAACACGCACACACCCAGACTGTGACTCACCGTTATGCACAGCCCACATAATGCGAAAAGCCGGTCCTCCAATTTCATCAAAGGGCTTCCTGCGAGTGATCACCTCCCAGAGAATGATCCCCCAGCTGAACACATCACACTTCTCGCTGTAATTGCTGCCTGCAAGTACAGAGGAAACCACAGCAACACTTAGGTCCTTTTCAAACAAGGAAAAAAAAGGCTCAGCTTGACATCACTGACTGACTGATAAAGGCAATTCTCTGTGGCACATTTGAGATGAGAGCGAAGGATGTGCCTGGGAAAGCACAGCAGCTTTTATCTCATTTCTGCTTTCAGAGGGGAGGAGAGTGAAAATAAGGGAGCAATTTTTACCAAGGAACAGCTCCTGTGTTGCTTAATTACTCGGCCTGTTATTGCGGAATTAAAGTGCACATCACACGCCTATTTTAAAGTTGCTGTGCTGGGGCGTTCTGATAGCGTTTCACACTGATGCAAATTAGTTGTGAAGAGTTCATCGAGAGGGCAAAGCGAGTTGTTTAATTGCACTGGAGTCTTGTAACTTGCCTCCAAAAACAAGATAATGACTAGGCATTAATTCATCTTTCCTCCTGACCCCCTCGCCAAGAACATATCTCATCATGTAGAGATACATTAGGCTCCTGGCTGAATGAGAACACAAATTTCTACACAGTAGTCTCCCGGGGGAAATAAAGCCACTAGCATCACTCCATTTATCTTCTCACCATGCTTGGGCGACTACCATCAATAAAGCAGAAGAGTATGGTGGCTGATGATGAATCAAGAATTAATGCCTACATGCTGGGAGCGCTAAGCTGCAATTAAGGTGAAAGGTGGCAAAGCAAAGTTGGGCACAAGAAAGAGTTTATATAAATGGGTAAACTCAGGAGTTGTAAAAGTTTGGCGTGATAAGTTTGATTAAAAATCAGCTGACATGACAGTTATCCCAACCTCTTCAAATACCCGAAATGCCTCTCATACTTGCCTTCAAATACTTCTGGGGCCATCCATGCTGCACTTCCTTTGTTGTTGGTCATGTGTGTCTGAATGTCACATGCTGTTCCAAAGTCACATATCTTCAGCACGGTGCCTCCAGCCACTAGAAGCAGACTGCAACAAAGAAGGGAAGAAATAAACCCCATTAGAAGCCAACAGTGCCATGAATTTAATTATCAATATAAAATCTTTCAGACTTGTTCAAGAGGAACAGTGCTATTATAAGCTACAGGCACCATGTACATGTTAACACTGAACTTGCTAAGCGTTTTGACGTGTGACCCCCTTTATCTTCCCCAGAATGCTTGAGACTGACTAAGGATAAAACTTCAACATATATTCTAAAGCGATTACACATGAAATGAGATAGACTCCAATACAATAATGAAGAGTTGACAATTGTCACAGTGTGTGACATGGTTATTCTTAGAAACTCCACAACAGTTCTCTAGGAAACAGACCAGCTGGTCATTCCCAGAGAATATTGCCAGGAGCTTTCTTTCCACCACACCAGGGTAAACAACATCTGAGATCAAAACATCCTTCAAAATGCTTTGTCAGGGTCAGATGGATTAAAAAAAGCACTACATGTTGCTTCAGGTACTTTTGAGATAATACAATTCAGGTGACAGAACCCTTCACAGCAATCTCTATCCCTGTGAGGAAGGATTTTATACCTCTGGGATTATAACAACAGTACTTTTTCTGTTATAGCAGTTCAGAAAAGAAAACATTATCAAATTCATGTCAAAAAATCTGAAATTTGTACGTCTATGTATTTTATTTGCTAATACAGTACATTTAGATTTACCATTTTTGCCAGAAACAGCACTGAAATTATAAAGAGGATGTGTAGGTCTAAACAAGCTTTAAAATTCTGAACATTTTTGTCAACATTAAGTAGCGACAAATAGAAAAGAATTGATAACAGACTCACTATTACAAGCTTACCAACAGTTCTTGCCAACTTCATCTTAAAGAATGTTGATAATTCAAAATACTGCTGTGTCTGACTTACTAAACCTTTTAATAAAGAAACATTATTACCAACCCTTCCTAATATGATTTTGGTCCCCTGCGTGCCATTAAAACTGCTCTGACCCAGTGGGGAATGGACTCTACAAGACCTCTGAAGATGCCCTGTGGTATCTGGCACCCAGATGTTATTAACAGATCCTTTAAGTCCTGGAGATTGCTTTATAGAGCTGCTGAAGGTCAGAAAATTTCCAGCACATCCCGCTTAACACCCTGTGGTCAAATCACAGTCTCCACTATCAGCAGGTACTCATTGCTGACGCCTGGAAGCACCCTACAAGTCGATCCTGTCAACTAACGATAGCAATATGGCTCTTGTAAAAGAGGTCCAGGTCTTTACACCTGCCCATTTCTCTCATGTCCAACACAATGACAAGATCCAACAGGTGATTTATCTTTTTTATGCTTTGGCTTCTTTGTCTATTATAATCTGTATATCAAGGTTTTCCTAGATTTTGTAACCATATAATAGAATTAGTAGTATTTGGTTTTGTGAATTAAACTGAAACATTAGAGGGACTGGAAAGCAATGTGGCCTCAACTAAAACACAGGAGAAGTGATTTCTCACAGTAATGCACACATGTAATTAACGCTTCAAAATGTCATATACCATACCTACCTACCTGCTAAAATTCAATAACTGCATGCAAAGATCTTGAGTGACAACAAATAAAACAAACTACATATTTTCAACCAAGCAGCTTGGGATGCCATGTGGAGAATCCTGTACACTTTTGCCTCCTAACATCAGAGCGTGTGACCAGTATAAAAGTGCAGTACATAAATCAAACTAGTCCGAAATGATAAGGCACTTTGTTGGCAAAATGAATTGAGAGACAGGAGTGTGTGAGGTGAGGAGGAGCATACTTGGGTGGCTTGAGGTCCCTGTGAATGAGAGCCTTTGGTTTCATGCCATGGAGATAGGCCACGCCCTGGGAACACTGTAAACACCAGCTCATGGCATGGGAAGCAGTGTAATAGGGGAGGGGTTCAGCACCATGCAGCACTGTGGACAAGAGAACACAGTCACAGACCACACCACCACAGACAACAGATCTCCAGGGGAATCAAGCAGAAAGCTGGACCCTGTAGTGATACATGGCACTGTCACACACACAGAAACACCCATACACACAAGCCTAACACATAGGGATGACTATCTCCTTGCTATAAGCCTCTCTTAACAAGTTAATTCCAGATAAGAAAAATTAGGCCAAATCGCTCACAAACCGAATGACATCAAAGTTATGGTACAAAACTCTAGCCTCCAATAACAACTTTGATAGAGATTCAGTAAATAGAGAGAAGAGGTAATTGTGAAGGATAGCAGAGCCCCGTATTGTTGGAATCCGCATTCTGTTAATACACTAAAAATTCACAATCTGAATCACTTGCAAATAAAAGTTGTCTTATGTTGGGAAAACAGATACAAGGCCTAATCAAAGAAGAAACACTCTTCAAAGTGATACCTTAATTACCTGCAATGATTTTTTCAGAGTTGAGAAGCGTCTAACTGCATGCATAAACAACAACATTTAAGTGATTAAACTCCAATTCATTACAACTTGGGTCCACTGTTTGTAATCCAAGGCAGTCACTTTCTCCCGAAAATACTGACTAAGATCACGGAAACAATGCTACACCAATATGACAGATAAACAGACAGGTTGTAACAAGTAAACAGGTTAGCCTGATTATCAAAATCACTTTATCTGGGGGTACATAACCCTAAATATGGGTAATAATCCCTCGTTCTATCAGAAAAACTGTGCACATGCAACTACGATAACAACAGGTCAAAGCTGATGCACGCTGCTAGATGTAGATGGCTAAGGGTTTGAGGATTAAAAGTTTGTCTTTATTATATTTATTTTAAAGATTTGGCTTCCCTGAGGTCCTTTAAAACCTACAAAATATCTGAATGTTTTTTTCAGATATTCTCAGAGCTCGACAACTGTCTCTAGATACGCAATCTTAAATTTCACAAAATGAACAACGATCTAAACTTTGAAAACAAGATCAAAATTGCAATAAACAGGATTATCCTTCAACTGGAAACTGTAACGCGCCAACTATTAACTGGCAGATGAACTGTGAGTAAAAAACGTAAATATTTAGTGGTAAATGTGGTTAGCTCTAGTGGTTCATATCCATTTAGAGAGCCATCTTTCACTAATAAAACAAACCAATGCCCTACTTATTGAGAGTATTAATGTAATTATCTGAAGCTCTCTGATGCTGATTTTTGAAGAAAAGATGTTACAGTGCCGCTGTATGTTACACCTCACTACTTCACAGGTCCATTTGAGTACTGATTGAGGGGACAAACAAGGCCGTACAGCATGTAACTGTGCAGAGACTAGTTCGTAAAGGAATCAGACAAGTGGCTGAACATGCAAACAGTGGGAGGGTCAACTCAACAGGGCTGCTTCTCATGTCTGTGCAAGGCTGTGCTCATTTCACCAGTAGAATAGTGGAACAAATGCCATCATCAGTGATACAACAGAACTGTTCTGTAGACTCACCATTGTACAGTGATCCGCCTTCAGCATATTCCATCACAAGGCAGACCTGAGTGGGAAAGAAAACCCATCAGAAACTCACAGAATCAACCATACAGACATTACAAAGTGCAAGTGCAACATACAGTAACATTCCAGTTAACTTACAGGACTATTGCAAGAGCCATACAACTTCACAATATTGGGGTGATTCACACGTGAAAGCTGTCGGAGCTGAAGACAAAGAGGAAATGTTACACACAATTCCAACTGTATGCATGCTGTTAAGAGGAATTTACTATGAAGCAAATTCAACATAGCCAAGCTTTCTTTGCATTACCTCCTTAACAAAACCTAAAACACAACGATGATTATCAGCTATCAGATAACCCTGGTTTTCTTCATCAGGCTGTGTGTGCCATCCCACAGAAAGAGGCAATTGACACATCATTTGACTATTCTTCGCACAAAACGGACTGACCGTATGTCACCTACTTCTATGAAGAGGAACAGGCTGTTTTAATGGAAAGCTATGGAGAATATAAAAATGTATTACAGTAAAACGCACATGATGCAAATGATGCAAGAGAGGAATGCTAATAGAAAATTGTTAGTGAGTAAATAGAATTATTTTACTGATCAGTACACCCTCAATGTAGCTACTTATTTCTAATGTGAACACTGCACAGTAGAGCACTTAAACTTTAAACTTTTGACATTTAAACATGATGCTCAACAAGCATATTTTGTTTTAAAACTGACCCATAATAAAGGATATATAGAAGTCACTTTAGCTTCTGACTAATTCAAAGTGAAACTGATGTTACTAGCTCAAACAACAGACTAATCAACTTCTCTCATCTTTGTTCTATTAGTTGCAAAACTAGCAGAGTAAAACCATTTTAGCAGCAAATCAGGACCAAGCATTAAACATGTTTATGCAGTTTCTGCATCAGTAACTGAATGCATGTAGGTTCTTGAGACAATGTGGGACATTCAGTTTGCCTACTGCAACTGCACAGCTTCATTCAGTGGCATTACTAAGGTACAGCTCAACAAGTTAGCAGATATAATGTATTCCAGTCAGTTGAGAATCGAAATTACTAAGAGAGAAAATCATTAGAAAAAGAATTGGTATAAGGGTGGCACTTCTTAGAGTTGATTTAAATCTGAAACATAATCAGGATGAATGAGAACCAGCTTTGTAGCACTGAAAACTCAACATACCTTGCTAACCCATAAACCGTGCTTCATAGTACACCCCTAAACAATTAAATATGCTATATTTATCACTCAGTCTGTTATTACAGGTACTCTGCTTCACCACTACTGATGGTTCTGATATTATATTGAACAATTAAGACTCTGAAATTATAATCTGACTTACATGTAGCAGCAGTGAGAAAAAAAAATACACAACAATACCTCAACAATAAAGGCTTTCCTCTCTGATTCGCTCTCAATGGTCTTGATTGCAACATCTTTGCCTTTCCATTTGGCCTTGCAAACAACCCCAAAAGCTCCTCTCCCCACCACCTGAAAATGGACAGTTAGCAAAAAAGTTACTACCAACTAAATACAAGTTTAATGTACATTCAGCATGATCCGGAGAGACCACAAAAGTAAACACAACCTACCTCCTCAACTTCAATGTCCTCATAGTTAATTTCTTCAAATGGATATCCAGGTGGTGTTTCAAGCATGTCGGCGGATGGTAACGTCAGAGACATTACTAGCTAACGTCAGCTAGTAATTTACTGGGGGGGTGAAAGCAAATTACAGGAATGTCAACGATTACGTATAATGAAAGATAAATTCAGCACAGGGATGCGCACACATGCAACAAGACATCTGTCATTATGGCACAATTGTGTAACTAGCATGTCAGTACTGAAGGACGTGTTAAATTAGCATGATAAATACGTTATCTACTTAAAAACAGCAACACGGTTAGTCTCACATTCTCTAACAAGCTGTCAACCAGCTGGCTAACCGCTTAGCTGCTAAATGTAGCTAACCTGAAACTAAACTACCACAGAGTTATGAGTCCTCAAAGTTAGCTTTTAGCATGCCTAAAGCTAAGTGACACGCATTAAGCACCAGTGCCGACCACAATTTAACGTTACAACACCACAACCGTAAGTAAAAACAAGGCCTACGGTGTATTAGCTAGCCAGCTTACGTTAGCTGGCTGGCCTGCTTGCTAGCGCTAGCTACCGGGACTTTTTAGCTTCAACAATCCAACCCTTCGCAGTTGAGTCGTCACCAGCGCCGGCTCTGTGGACATGGGGAGATTTTCTACTATTCATGTACGGAAAGCCGAGGAGTAACGTCCATTTTTAGAAATAGCCTTTCTCTATTCACTTGACAGCCAGACATAACTTTTTTCACAACTCGTCTAGCTGGCTTGCTAGGAGTGTTTTTTTATTCTTCGCAGTAGCAGCTCCATCAGGAAGTGTGTGCGCACTGCAATTCTGTCCCCTGAAAGAGGAGCTCACAGTCCAGCATTTTAATAAAAGGCTCATTTGAAAGGTAAGTACTAAATGTATATCTTTTAACGTCGTTTATGTAAATATATTTTATTAATGTCAGTGCAACTTTAACTCAGTTTTACTGGGTCTCCATTCCCATAGGAGATGACCCAACTTGGGAAGCAGCCAAGCCAGCTCTTTTCCTAATATTGTTTTGGACGAAATTATAAATTCATCTTTTTTCTTTTCCGTCACCATTTTATATTTAACTGAATTTAAGTATTAATGCTGATTCACTTTTACACCCAGACACTATCACTAGAGTGTAAATATTCACTGTTCAAATTAGCCAAAAAACTTTTCCCCAGAGCTTTCACCTGTACCTGACAGGCTTCATCGGTTGACAAGTTTGCTGAGAGAAGAGTTTGGTAAACCTCAGCTCATCTGAGCAAACTACATCCACTCACTACCTGTGAAACAGCGTGAAAAATCCTAAAGAAGTGAACTATAGGTTAAGAATATTTTGTCAAACTTAGTTTTGAGTCTTTCCATTCTATGTTTTTTAACATTTCAGCTCAAATATATTTTAGTAATAGCTGCACTTGCTTGTATTTTCGTGCATTAAATATGTTTTGTTATAAATTACACTTCAATTCAATGCAATTCAGTATTTACACACACACACACACACACACACACACACACACACATATATATATAGCGTCAATTCACAACATAACTCATTTGAGAGGAGAGAAAGGCGCAACAAATCCAATAATTCCCCTTGAGCAAGCTCTTTGGCGACAGTGGGAAGAAAAAATTGTTTTTAAAAATTAACAATGGGGAGCCAGAGATACCTGTGGACAGGACAAAACACAAACTGACTGCAGGAGAGAGAAAGCACAAAGTTATCTATGTGCAATAATGGAATATAAATGCATTGAAGGTGGGTAAAATTAACTCTATCTCAAAAACCTTTATCATATATTATGCATACTGAGATAACACTGACAGGTGACTTGCCATTGCCTGCTGACTGCTTTTACTTTGGATACTTCGAGTATACTTTGCTCATGAGACCAGGAAGCAGAGTTGCAGTCCTACACGCTTCTCTGCTGCTTCCATACGGCTGTCACCCTCTTCCTTTCCTATAGAGACTGTGTCTGTCCCCCAACCACCCAGATTCTATAAGACTAAAAGGAACAATAGAAGGGCTGTTCATAATAACCTCATCCAAATTAATACAAATGTATCAAAACCAGACAACAGGACAATTAAATGTGGATTATTAAATATTAGATCGCTCTCATCCAAATCTCTCTTAGTTAATGATCTGATAACAGATCACCACATTGATTTAATGTGTCTCACTGAAACCTGGCTGCAGCATGAAGATTATGTCAGTCTAAATGAATCAACCCCCCCAAGTCATATTAATGTTCATATACCTAGAAGCTCAGGCAGAGGGGGAGGAGTGGCAGCAATCTTCCACTCAAACTTATTAATCAATCAGAGACCAAAGCCAATCTATAATTCATTTGAAAGTCTTAGTCTTAGCCTCACACACTTGAACTGGAAAACACAGAAACCAGTTCTGCTAGTTGTTGTATATCGGCCACCGGCCCCTTACTCTGAGTTTCTGTCTGAATTCTCAGAGTTCTTAGCTGATTTAGTGCTCAGTACAGATAAAGTCATTATAGTGGGTGACTTTAATATTCATGTAGATGATGAGAATGACAGCCTTAACTCTGCATTTAGTGCACTGTTAGATTCAGTTGGTTTTACCCAAAACGTTAATAAACCAACTCACTGTTTTAATCATACCCTTGATCTTGTTTTGACATATGGCATAGAAATTGAACATCTTATTGTTTTTCACCAAAATTCAATTTTGTCTGATCATTTTTTATTAACATTTGAATTTACAATAATGGACTATGGAGCACTTACCAAAAAGTTTCATTATAGCAGATGTTTATCTGATACTGCAGTAGCTACATTTAAGGAAATTATTCCATCATTATTGACTTCAATGCCATATGCCAACACAATAGAGAGTAACTCCTCTAGTGTTAGTCCCACACAGGTGGACAATCTGGTTGATGGTACGGCAGCTTCACTGCGAACATCACTTGATACTGTTGCCCCTCTGAAAAAGAAGGCAATGAATTATAATAAAATAGCTCCATGGTTTAATGAACAACTGCGCATTTTAAAGCAGAGTTCAAGGAGACTGGAAAGGCAATGGCGTTCTACAAATTCAGAAAAATTTCATCTGGCCTGGAAAGACAGTTTTACTGCATATAAAAAAGCGATTCGTAGAGCAAGAACCGCCTATTATTCATCTTTAATTGAGAAAAACAAAAACAACCCCAGGTTTTTGTTCAGCACTGTAGCCAGGCTGACAAAGAGTCACAGCTCTGTGGAGCCTTGTGTTCCTTTGGATCTCAGTAGTGAAGATTTCATGACCTTCTTCACTAATAAAGTTTTGAATATTAGGCAGAAAATCCTGAACATGTCTTTAGGAGCAGCAGCTCTGGAAGCATCCATAGGACCAGATTTATGCTTGGACTACTTCTCTGCTGTAAATCTGCCAGAGCTCATATCAATAGTAAACTCCTCTAAACCAGCAACATGTTCGTTAGATCCCATCCCCACTAGATTGTTCAAGGATATATTTCCTTTAATTAACAATGCTGTTTTAAATATCATTAACTTCTCTCTACTAACAGGCTATGTACCACAGGCTTTTAAAGTTGCTGTAGTAAAGCCACTTCTAAAAAAGCCTACTCTAGATCCAGGTGTTTTAGCCAATTATAGGCCCATATCCAACCTCCCTTTTATCTCTAAAGTTTTAGAAAAAGTTGTTGCAAACCAATTATGTGATTATCTGCATATAAATGGTTTGTCTGAAGAATTTCAGTCAGGATTTAGAATCCATCATAGTACAGAGACAGCACTGGTAAAGGTTACCAATGATCTTCTAATAGCCTCAGACAGTGGATTAGTTTCTATACTTGTTCTTTTGGATCTTAGTGCTGCTTTTGATACAGTTGATCACAGCATCTTATTACAGAGACTGGAACATCTTATTGGGATTAAAGAAACCGCTCTAAAGTGGTTTAAATCATATTTATCAGACAGATTCCAGTTTGTTCATGTTAATGGCGATTCTTCCACCCGCACTAGAGTCAGTTATGGAGTTCCACAGGGTTCTGTATTAGGACCAATATTATTTACTCTGTACATGCTTCCTCTAGGAAACATTATTAGGAAGCACTGCATAAATTTCCATTGTTATGCAGATGATACCCAGTTATATTTATCTATGAAACCCAATGAAACCAATCAGTTGGTCAAACTCCAAGCATGTCTGAAGGACATAAAGGACTGGATGACCTGTAATTTTCTTCATTTAAATTCTGACAAAACTGAGGTTATTGTATTTGGCCCGAAACACCTCAGAAACACAATATCTAACCAGATTGTTACCCTAGATGGTATTGCCTTAGCCTCCAGCTCTACTGTAAAAAACCTTGGAGTTATTTTTGATCAGGATATGTCCTTCAACTTACATATAAAACAAGTCTGCAGGACGGCATTCTTTCATTTACGTAATATTGTCAAAATCAGAAATATCTTGTCTCAGAGTGATGCTGAGAAACTAATCCATGCATTTGTAACTTCCAGGCTGGACTATTGTAATTCTTTATTGTCAGGATGTCCCAGTAACTCTCTTAGAAACCTCCAGCTGATCCAAAATGCTGCAGCCAGAGTTCTGACAGGAACCAGTAAAAGAGATCATATTTCTCCTGTATTGGCTTCTCTTCATTGGCTTCCTGTAAAATCCAGGATAGAATTTAAAATCCTGCTTCTAACATACAAAACTGTTAACGAACAAGCTCCATCTTATCTTAAAGACCTTATTGTACCTTATCATCCGAACAGAGCCCTTCGCTCTGAGACTGCAGGTTTACTTGTGGTTCCCAGAGTTTCCAGAAGTAGAATGGGAGGCAGAGCCTTCAGTTATCAGGCTCCTCTCTTGTGGAATCAGCTCCCAGTTTGGGTTCGGGGGGCAGACACCCTCTCTTCTTTTAAGATTAAGCTTAAAACTTTCCTATTTGACAAATCTTATAGTTAGGGCTGCTCAGGACCACCTGAGCTGTCCCTCAGTTAAGCTGCCATAGGTTTAGACTGCTGGGGGACTCACATGATGCACTGGGCTCCTCTCCTCTCCTTTCTGTACTGTCATATATCACCATTACATATGACTAACCTATGTTTCCCCCCCGAGGTTCTGTGTCCTGCTTGTTCTCTCCGTGGATGTCCCTGATCTGGAGCTCAACGTCCCTGATCTGGAGCTCAACGTCCCTGGTCTTGAGCTCAACGTCCCTGATCTGGAGCTCAACACCCCTGATCTGGAGCTCAACGATCTGGAGCTCAACGTCCCTGATCTGGAGCTCAACGTCCCTGATCTGCAGCCGCTGGCCTCACCACCTCCAACCCCTACCCCAACCTCTCCTACTATCCCTCCCTCCCTCCTCTTCCCCACTCCCAACCCAACCGGTCGAGGCGGATGTCCGCCCTCCCTGAGCCTGGTTCTGTCGGAGGTTTTTTTTCCCCCCTTCCCTACCATGGGGGGTTTTTGGTTCCTTCCCACCGTCGCTGACTGCTTGCTCATAGGGAATCCAAAAGCAACTTTGGATTGTTGGGTTTTTCTGTTTCCTGTTTTACTGTTTCCTGTTCTTTCTTACAATGTTAAGCGCTTTGTGACGACCTGTGTTGTAAATATGCGCTATACAAATAAAACTGAATTGAATTGAATTGAATGATTCTGTATAAATAAAAACAATGCAGAACGATCACTAAAAGACTTTGTTGCCAATGTTGGGTTGGGTTTTGACATTCAACTTTGCGTTAAATACAACTTGTTCGTTTGAAGCGTCTTTCCCGGTTTTCCTCTACTGACCTCTGAGTTCAGAAGCAGTTCTGCTGACCTTTGATGTAACAATTTAACCTTGCAAGCAAGACATTTCTTGATCAGGCAAGTAACACTTACATAATGTCAAAATTACATTTGTGAGGAGGGATGTTATATAAACACAGCACTTGATGAATGCTAATTACATGCTCCACACACAGGGAGTAATAAAGCAAGTTCCCAGTGGAGGCTTTCCAAACCACTAGGCAAGCACAACTCATACTAATGAGCATGAACTAATTTGTTGTGATATTGAACAGAGGGTTGTTAATAGCGGGAGCCATCCCTCTCCCCTGAAATAATTATTCTAATCGCTCATTTCAAAGGTGATTAAAATGCTTTCACCTGGCAGTTTTTCTGGGACTACCTGCACCGGCATATGGTATGGGACCTATGGTCAACAGGAAGCTGCCTGTTTGTTTACTCGTTCAGCTGCCTACATTCTTCTGAAGACCTGATGAGCCTCTCTCCTTCTGGACAGGTGATTTTTGCTGCTAGTAAAGGAGGCGTCCTTGCTGCCATGTGGCGTCATCAAGCACCAAGGTGACGGCAGTGATGAAGGTGGATAATCTCTTCTAATACCAAACTGACATCTACCAGCTGGGATTCGACTTTAATGTCATCTTCGAAAGAACACAGTGCAGTCTTCATCGGGGCTTTATGAGGTATTCAGGAGGTCGTGTATGAATGTACAAGGATTATACTCAGAGGCCAAAGTTTCCTTTCGTAGTAAAAGAGCTTGCCAAGTGACCTACAGTTACCTTCAATACACACAAAACTCTTGATAAGTTTTAGTATGGCTTCTGCACACGAAAGACTTCTCTAATGGCATCCTGGTGCATTGTGGTACAGGAGATTGTTCCGGTACTTTTGCATCTCAGTGTTGCTTTTGATACTGTGAACTGATCTAGCCTGGTGTAACCTTCACTGGCTTGTTTAGGTCCACATCTGGCATGTACACCACAAATCTGATGATTTATCCATTTAGTTTATATGGCATTGTGAAAAGCAATCTTACCATCATGGACAGGGGATACATGCAAAGAATACTACAAATAGGGATAATGGTGTACAGTTTCACTCTGTCTGCAAAATGTTACTAGTATAGGGGTTAGATCTACACATGGCAAGAAGCAGATAGGGTTGTGCAAAGAAGTACCACCTTCACACACCTGGCCAGCCACAGTGGGAACAGAAATTGTAACAGAGATGGTGTTTAACCTTCCAAATTGCACTTTGGTTAAAGTATAGTGACACTTTGAGGCACATGGGAGGGTATCTCTGGAGAAAGTTACAGAAATTGTAACTCGATGGTGTTCGACCTTACTGGAGCTTTGAATGGATATCACTGGGGCAGCACTGACATGGTTGCACTGACATAGTTGCTTCTCCTTCTACCTCTTTGACAGCAGGCCTTTAGTCGCGGCTGATAACTATGCCTACTAAACTGAAAGTCTGTCTTATGTGTGCCCAAAGGTCCTGTCCTGGATCCTAATTCTGTCTCCCCCTTCAGATAATAACCAGTTTCTTTAAACCCTGCTGTGCTAATGATGTTAGATCATCCATGAAGTCAAAGTGCGAAAATGTTAAAAATGGTATATGTGGGATGATTTTGTACAGAAGTAATTTTAGGTTTTGGCCCCAGGCAGCCTTGTCCTGGAGACAAAAGAAACTCTTTGTTCTTTATCACCTTCTCTTAAATGTGCTCTTCAAAGTCTAGGCATCACTTTTGATGAGGAATTGACTGCTGACCAGCATGGAAAGTGTTTGATTGGATTGTTTTGTCCATTTGAGGAACCTTGCCAACCTATTCCCCTTTTGACTGAATCTGAGATGGAGATTAGGTTTTACGCTTTTATTTCATCCCATCTCAACTATTCTAATTCACATTTCGCCTCTCATTAGCATGAATCCATATTCCTGGATCTACGCAATTCCTGGAATGCTTACAAGTGTTTCAGGGATCACTGGAGTTGCTTCAAATCATTGGACCAAGTCTCTAGTGACACCAGTGTTTTCTTTCCCTGGATTCACACCAAATTCAGAATTGCATTTTAAATGACGGTGACCACATTGAGAATTCAGCATGTTCAGGCACCTTTCTTCTTTAGAGAACCACTGCAGTCCTATACCAGAAGGAGGTTTATGAGGTCATCTGATCAGGATTTGCAGGTTATTCCTCTTTCTAGATTCTGGACTTCAGATCTGTAGACACCTTTAAAAACAGCTTATAATCTACCTTTTAAAACTTGTCTGTGTTTGGTTTTTATTTTAATTTATTTTGTGCTCTGCATGTATTGCTTTGTCTTTTCTGTGAAAAACTGTGGGACATTTGCTCCATAAACTACTAAGTCTCATACACAGTAGGAATCAGTGTGTTATGTGTCCTCACGGCCACAGGGTGTTGCTGTTGTACTTCCAACAGCTCCCCTCCTCCTCTGATGAGCCTGATAGTGATCAATCACAGTTCCCTGGTTTTACACTTATATAAGGCCAGTGTATTTCATCTGTTTGTGAGCTGCTATATACAGAAATTTCTTGCAATTAGAATGCATTCATTTATATTCTTATGTCAGCATCAGCACTCTCCTACACGGGAAATAATGTGTTTCCTCCGCTAAGTCGTATGATTGATTACGGTTCACTCGTGCAGCTGATGAACATTTGTCTTGTGTTTATAGCTTTTAAGTGCCACAAGCGCTGCAGGTTGGCATTATGGATATCTCTGTCCCTGATAAGACTTACATTGTTTAATTAGAGTGGAAGGAAAAAGACTGCTGTTTGCAAATATACACTCAAATCATTTTCTATAAGTGGAGCAACTCCCATCGCTGCCCCCCACCACCCCCACCACCCCAACAAGTAAACAGTTTACACGCTGGGGACTGCTGCAAAGTCATTTTGCAAAATCATTTTAACTTTATCTAAATGCTTCGTTCACTTGCGCTGAATTCATTTGACAGATGAAATACATCACCTGAAAAATAATCCCATAGGCTAATTAGTATTAGTCTGAGCAACTGTTTCTGCAGCGTGCACACGGCTGAATACCCAATAGAGTCGCAGAGAGAATCAAAGAGCTAGACCTGAAAGAGTGGCTTAAATCCAGTAGAAGTCTCTTTAAAGACTGTAGCAATGGGGCTATTACAGCCAAGGTATGTTCAAAGCCCAGGTAGAATGAATGCATTATTTGCCTTCTCTCTGTTCTCACTTGAAGAGCTGATTTGAATCAGATTTCCACCCAGTGCCTCCTCCTCCCGTCCTGTTCACCAGGTGACAAAGCAACTCCAGCCCGGCTCAGTTGGTGGTGGCTGTACCACCACGGAGAACCAGCTGAGATTGACCTTTCTGCATTGTTCCACCAATGCATCAGGCTTGATAAGTGGCCCAGAGAGGGCGAGCACAGGGGGTGACGCTGCCTTTGCACGCAGCCTTCCTCTCCCTTTCCTTACCAGAAAGCCCATGTGATGAGCCCATTATTGTCTCTCACGTGGGATAATGTACCCGGTCAGGCTGATCTGAGGGGAATGGCTGACCTTTTCATAGTGAACATTAATGCTACCTTTTAGGTGAGTTTTAGGGCATGAGTTTGTGCACAGGACAAGACACCTGCCTGGTGGATTATCCTGCGACAGGCTGGGTGTTTAATATTTTTTCGTCATGTTTAATGAGGTAAAAATATTGCACTCAGATGCCCCCGCTTTTATTACTTTCTACTGCGGAATTTACCTTTATTAAAAAAGGCTAAATGTCTTGAGGCAAATTAGGCTCATTTTTGATGTCACAGATGTTAGAGTAATATTCCACTTTTTTAAAAAATGCTTTACTGCACTGGAGCACTTTAGGGCAGGCTGAGGCTGACTTTTTTTGCCCTTAGAGATTGTAGAGTCGTTTAAGGTTTTTTGAGCAGTAGGATCATAGTCTAGTTCACTTTAGAATGAGGTTGGTGATATGTCACACACCTATAAATGTGAAGAATTATAATGGCCAGTACTGAAAAGGGACAAGTGTTGGACCAACTTAAATGAATTGCTTCATTTGGTAACACACAATTAAATTAGTTTATCCAATTTAAGTTAACAGCTAATAATAAGTAAGATGTATGGAATCAATCTGATTCCTCTCAAATGAACAGTTTGCATTGCTACACCTTCATTTTAAGAAAGGCCAACTTGTTGTTGACTTTCCTTTTCTTTACTCTGTAGTCATACTCAAGGAAACATATAGATGAAGACTGGAGATCAAGGGAAATGAACAGCAGGTCATTCAAGGCTGTGTGCTTGCTTTCTCATATATGAGATATTTTGTAATACGATCATGTGATCATGATCATTTTATAAACGGAGGATGAAGATATCCATCTAGAAGAATATCCTTATTAGTGTGAGCTGACTCCAAACATGGAAGACAAAAAGCGAAAATGAAAAGAAACACCATTAGAATGTGAGAGAAACACTGTTTCGAGGTGAATCATGTTTTTATTCAAGACCCTCAACCCAACTGCTCTAACTGATATGAAGGTTACTGATTTCCCAAACAATATTTGGGAAATCAGATTTGGAATGAATCTGCTGCTTTACTTGACTGACAAGCTTTTGCAAGTGACTTGTAGTTTTTGTTGTGGTAACATCACTGCGAGCTAGTTGCATTTTTTAAGGCACCCAAAAGCCTTAGCTTTACTGTAATGTTTCTAACTGTGTTACATCCAACATGCTTTAACCTATTACTTCTCAGATTGTTTGGTGTGCTGGTTCTCTGTTCAGAATGGCATGCTGGTTATCTCCATTTTACATTACTTAAGACAGCAATAGCCTAATTGATTGATAAGGTAACGGGGGTGTTTTTGCATTGCCCATGCAGTGAATTTTGAAAAATTTGAAATGTATTTTGGATAACTTACAACAAAATGATCCAGCTGAAAATACATTTTCCTCAAAATCTAGCTGAGAATGCAGTTTAGTTGGCAGTTTTTGGCATGACTGGAAACATTCCTGCTAATGTATAAATTATTGCATCAGTATAAGACCTTAAATATGGTTGTTGTTCACCTGAATTTAGTGCATCTCCTAAAGGCAAAATATAAATACAATTTTACTCAAAATGCTCAACTTGCTAAACACCTGCTTATTTATATACACTTCAGGTAATTAGTTACATAAGGCAATCTAATGTCAGATTTACTAAAGTTGAAATCAAGTGATTTTGTCACGTGTTGTTTTCTATTAGCTCAGTTTTCTATGTGCAGGTTTCTATGAGCAGAGCATGCAATTTAGAGATAAATACTGCAGTTGATCACATTCATTTATTTGTGCAAGGCCCAAACCAAGGTTGCAAAATTAATCAAATATTAATTACAAACATTGTAATTAATATTTGATTAATGTTAGTGGTAGTTCAAAATAATAAAACTACAGCCTAATTACCCAAGTCATCTCTAACACAACTCCACTAATCTTATTCACGAAGGTATGAAATTCATATTAAAGTTTTTTTTTTCCAACCTTCAAAGTAATGTCAGTATTTTATATTTAAACCTCTTGGTTTAAAAGCTTAAGTATACCATATATGTCATGTTTATACCATGTATAAATCATGTGGATAACACATACAGTCAAGCCCAAAATTATTCATACCCCTGGCAAATTTTGACATGCCACTTTTTGTTCAAATGTAAATAAAAGCTGAGAAATATTTTTCCACAATGATGCCTCTTGTATATCATCTTATTATCTTCTGGGAGATGCCTGTGCAATTTCCAATCAGGAAAAAAAAACTTGCTGGTTGAACAAAAGTAACATTAAGTCAAAATTTGCCAGGGGGTATGAATAATTTCGGGCTTGCCTGTACATGTATAAAAACAAGAAATGTATTCACCAATATTATTAAATTATTTATTATGAATTCAACATGCAAAAACTCAGTTAATCTGCTTCAACAGGACTGTGAGAGTGAGGTTTTAGTGGATTTGACTTAACTTTGATCTGAATACACTGTCTGATACTCACGCAGAGAATCACTGAGCCATGCCCACCATCACTTACAGCACAAAGAAAAAAAAAAGTTAGTTTTGGTCCTTTCTCTTCTGTGAAATGAGTGAAATGACCAAAAGTAACTTCTAACTTGGTTGAAAAATATGTGTTCATGTAAGATACTGTGACTCATTGTAAAAGGCTGATTGCTGAAACTGTAACAATGGAAAACGTGGGATGTCAAAGGTGTCACTTTTAATGACGAACCCACAGAAAATGAACAACTCTGATGTTCCCCTCAGCTCTGCAGGGAGCTTTATATCATCTTCCAACTCATTCTTTTGGTTTTACAGTTTGCAGCTTTACTGCTTCAGTTCAGTTTCACCACCGTCGATGGACCGTTTCCAGCAGCAGCGGGCAATAACTTTTATTTGAAAGTCTCTGGTATTGCTAAACCCACTGTCTGCTACATACCTGTATTAAATGGAACTGAGTAGCCACTCGCTGTTAAACATAGTGGAGCGTGTAGCAGCTTAAGAGTCGAATGTGTTTTGCAGGACTTGGTGGAGAACAAAAGCAGAGCTAAAAAGACATGCAAGGAGGACAGAACTCCAAATGCTAATGCTGCTCTGTGCATAAAATGCAATTATTTTCTATAAGATTAGTTGCATGAACTTGATTAGGCCTTAATATGCTAATATTGGAATTAGAGTTTGTAGTGCTAATAAAAGTACTCTTAACATCATTTTTCAGTTTAGGACTGTTCATCACTTTTCCCAGGCTCACACAGTGTTGTCTGGAATACATCCTATTGGATATAACTAACAAACCACATAGCATCTAATATCGGTCAAACTTAGCATGGATGTCAAGTATTTAAATTTATATGGAATGTCTGAAGCGGAATGAAAATATGTGACCCCCCCTGGGCACAGCTGCTATCAGCCACATCTTCCCAAAAAGGCTTTGTTTGTTTGTTTTTCCCTTATATGTTTTTTGCATTTAGCTGAGTGCACCAGTACATGTTTTCCAGGAGAATCAATCATATTTAAACAAATTGCAAAACTGTTGGATAGTATCAAGAGTTGTAGATTAGTTCTCCAAAGAGCTCCCACGGGATCCATCTCGGTAAACACTACATTTCATCCGGAGCCACCAGCCTGACAGGCCTGTCTGCGGATTTGTTTTGGCTTTGGAGTGTATGATTATGGAAACAAATCACTGGTACACAGTGGTTCAAAGCAGAAGTGGTTTACACTCATTTAAGTGCTCAGTGTTTTTATTGGAAACATAAGAGGTTATCACAGGGCTCGCATAGCCTCTGACATCATCTCAAAGAAAGTCTGGTAGCCGTGTCTTGAAATAAAGTTACAGCCGCTCCCACAGAGTTCCTGATAAAGGCTCATTGATCAAACCTATTTTAACTGGCTGTGTTCTCTACAGCGCATCCAAAGAAACAGAGTTGAAAGATAAGATTTTTTTATTTGTGTGGTTTGAGGACTTTACACATACAGCTGCTTTCCACATCAGAGACAAGTTAATACAATCAGTTATTCCTGGCATCCTCTCCCTTGGTACTCTGACCGCGCTCACCCAGTCAAGAGTCTGTAGCTGTGATAAAGACAGAGCCTCTTGCCAAGGAAGGGGGCCGTTGCAGCAGCACATCAGTGTTGTGCATCAAAACGCCTGGAGGAGCCGGATAAGGTAATGTCCGTACCCTTGAGCAGGCGGACAGTATCAAGGCGAGAACACAGAGGAGCAGAGTGTGGCTGTCTCCCGAGGAGGGGTCAGACAGGGATCAAGGGCGTTCTTGTTATTTGTGATTATTCCTTCTAGTATCTGCAGGACTGCTTTTGGAGGTGATAAGAAACAGCAAGAAAAAAGTAGAGAGAATTTTAAAGCCGCTCCCTCTCAACTCAGAGCCCCAAAAGAAATTGTTCCAGTGCAAGGAACTAATTTCTTTTCAGTGCCATTGGGTCAGGTGTACAACCTTTCAGGGATTTAGGGGGATTATGGCCACCCCTTAGCACCATCTCTTCGCCTGACCACAGACTTTCACTCCGGCATCTGTGCAATGCTCCCCGCAGCAGGCTCAATATACTGTGTTGGAGCGCCATGGTGTGTTTCATTGGAGACGGCCAACTGAGCAGAAATGGCACTGATACCTGACGTGAGCTGGGTTTCCATCCAATTTTAACCGAAAATTCAAGAAAAGAAAAAGATCTATAGATATTAAGAGATGGAATTCTTTAGTCGGGTGCAACAACATGATACAGCTGCAGGAGCTCCAGCCAAACAGTGGAAAAGAATGTTGGAAACATAATAGAAAAATTATGTTTAATGAATAGAAGTCACCTGATTCATGTACGTCACAATTTATTAAGACAGTTCCATTTTACCTTTATGGATATGCAGTCAAAACTTTCGCCAAATACAAGTTTCTTTCACTATTTTGAGATTTTTTTGTGCACAAAATGAAAATGTGAACATACATGTGGAGTCGTGATGTGAACTTGTGGATATCCAGTGCACAAATTTACTAGCAGAACTTTTATATTAACATATATATTTACATTTTGGACTGATGCGAGATGGTGTTGTTTAAATAATCATTTAAAAGTGATTCTTTAACCTGTCATACCTTCCCAAACCTAGTCAAGTAGTTTTGGGACTTCTAACATGTACTTAACATTGTGGAAAGGTCAGTTTTGACCCAAACCATGATATTTTCTGAAATCTAACCAGGTACTTTGAGCGCCAAAAGCTAACCAAACAAGTGAAATGAAGTAAAACAGTGAGCGAAAATGAAGCTTAATTGCGAGAGTAATGGTCCCACATGGGGCATGAACTTTGCTGTCCTGAGTAAAAGTGTGTGTGTCAGACTTCTGCACCCACCACACCTCCTACCGTGGTAGACTTTGTGGCTTGTGGACCCTGGAAGCATTTCCCACTACATCATACTCCTGCTATTCTGGGAGAAAACACATTTCCCTCCAAACGTAACTGAGAATGCAGTTCATCTGTGCAAGAACGTAATTTTTTTGGCAACAGCGTTGTGCACATGTGTAGTTAGTAGTGTCCTAGTTAACTGCAGTCAACAGTCTTTCACTGTAACTGTACTGGGATTTGTGCACAAACCGAGTTGAGTTTTAATTTTAATTAATAAGAATCAGCTGAGCTGTTTACTCCCAAATATAAAATAAACTAATATAATGTCAATCAAGACAAGATAAATGCATATTCATTGCTTACTTAAATGAATCATAACAGCCAAAATACATGTTCTAAACCAGGCGTGTCCAATCCTGGTCCTCAAGGACCACTATCCTGCATGTTTTAGATGTTTCTCTCTTCCAACACACCTCATTCAAATGATCGTTATCAGGCTTCTGCAGAGCTTGATGATGAGCTGATCATTTGAATCAGGTGTGTTGGAAGAGGGAACATCTAAAACATGCAGATAGTGGCCCTTGAGGACCAGGATTGGACACCCCTGTTCTAAACAGTAGTTTCATTGGTTTCCAGTAAATTCCTTTATTTGTATGTAATAAAACATCCATATATAAGCTGTTTGACATAGTGGAAACTTGCCTCGCAGCTTTATATTGTGAGAACCGCTCATGTTTCCATTAACACCAAACACATTATTTGCATCGCTTCTCTGAACTTCCCTAAAAAACAATTGCCATCTCATTTTCTGACAAGAATCTAAATGAAACGTGGGGTTACACTGCACAGACGTCAGAGCAACTGAGGCTTTGGAGAGATTCCAGAGCGCCATGGCCCGGCATTTATCTCCACATGGCTCCTTTTGCAGCTGAGGAGACTTGTGGCAGCTGCTTATTTTGCCCCCACCTTGGCATGGCTGATGAACTGTGACAGCTGATGTCTGAACAACCAGTCAAAGAAACTGCCTGTAATGAGGAGTCTGCTGCTTGAGAGACAGATGCCATCATATTTCAGATAAAGTTATTCCCCTGCTCTGCCGGGGCGATACCGGCCCTGGCAGGCTCAGTGTGCTGGTGGCTGTCACGCGGCCGGCTATTCTGAGATCATTTTTTTTTGTTTGTTTGTTTTTCTGAGTAAGAGGAGGGGGAGAAAGCAAATATCTTGGCCCTACCTACATGTGTGAAAATTTGGCTCTACGCATATAGCTTCAGAGAAAATGCAGAGTCTGCCCTCATGCTTTGGCTGGCTGCCTTCAGATGGAACAGGCCAAAGCCAGTTTCAAAGCCAGACTGTGCTGATTTAGACAACAACAGGAATTGGCTGGAATTGTACTTGGACCTCTAATTGAGAAGCCACATTTCCCACTGGTTTAAAGGTGATTCAGCTATGTTAAAACAGTACGACTAATGTTTTTAATTAGTGCATCATTAATATATCCACCTGTATAAAACTCACTCACAAGCTGCTTTACCGCTGTTGGAGAAGTTCTTCGTTTTCATGCCAGGTTATGGTATTTTCATGTATTGATTTGCAGAGTTCTGCACAACACTGGACACCAGGCTTCTCACTGGCAGGAACTGCAAAAAGTTACAGTTGAAAGGACCAAGTTTTTAAAGGGGCAGTGCAGGTGTTTAGTATTACACTGCCGCAAAGTTGAGGAACTCATGAGAAACACCTTCAAATAAGAATGGTCAAATCGACGCTGCAGAGGCTGAGATATCCAGCGTTTAAGTCACTGGGAGAATATGTGAAGCTCCAAAGAGACTTGATCCAACAATCCCCATGATGAGCTTTAGCAGCACATTTCATTGCTGACGAATCCTGCTCATAAACACCTTTTGAAACTCCATTCTGCTAGATTTTACTGCATTTGCTCAATTGAAAAACTCACAGGATACATGCATGTGGAAAGTTACTATAGCAGTCAAAGATTTAGACATTACTGGTGTAACTGTTGGATATTTCTTCAGAAATCAAGGCAACACATAACCAGCATGTCTGCCATAACATTCTGCTGGATCATCCCATCTGGTTTGAGCTTAGTTGGACCATCATTTATTTTTCAACAGGACAATAAGCTGAAACACACCTCCAGGTTTTGTAAGGGCTGTTTGACCATGAAGCAGAGTGATGGAGTACTGCATCAGATGACCTGGCCTCCACAATCATTTGACCTAAAACCCAACTGAGATGGCTTGGTATGAGGTGGAGCACAGAGCGAAGGAAAAGCAGCCAACAAATGCTCAGCACATGTGGGAACTCCTTTAAGTCTGTTGGAAAAGCTCCAGGTGATGGCCTCATGAAGCTGGTAGAGAGAATGAAGAGCGTTCAAAGCTGTTATAAAAACCATTTTCATATTTGGCTTGCTGCACAATTCCATATGTGTTATTCTAGGTGTGGATGTCTGCAATTTTGTTCTACACTATTGCAAATAATGAAAAACACTGGAATAAGTGTAGATATGTCCAAACTTTGTGCTGCCACCATACGAGAGATGTGGAAAACCTGGGTCTGTTCTCCTAAACACAGTTTATTATCATCATGACTCAAAGAATTCTTTAAGTTGCAGATTAAAACTTTCATACTTAATGTGAATCCCTTCATGGAAATTTTGCTCTTATTAATTTTAAGATCAAATTACAGATCAAGACAGGCCGCTACTTTGGAAGAAGTCAAGCTTGTCCACTTTAATGACATAAAAAGTGCACCTATGATGATGGATTCAGGTTACAGGTGATTAAAGAACCTTCAGCATCAGCAAAGAGTGGATGATGAAGAAGATGATGATCATTTCTAGATTTGTATTTCTTTTTTCTTTGGAATGATCATTTGAATTTCCATGTGAGAAGCCTGATGAAAGTTGTTTTCATAAGCTTGAGAGCAAGAAATAGCATGAAACTGGAATTCTGTTCATTCATTCAGTTGATTCACTCACCACAGATTGTACAGAAATTTAAATGATATTTTGATGAAGTGGCTGCAGCACAGACAAGACTTTCGTCAGTTCTAGCTGTAGAACCAGTTCCACTCTAGACATGTGGAATCAGGGTGAATCAGCCCACATTTCCAACCATATGTAGAACAACTGTTGCATCCCTATGACAACAGACTTTTTAAATTATTATTTTTACCAATAAGTCAGGGAACACCAAGCAAGATCGCAGACCTCATGTTGTTTTTCTGCAAGCTTTTAGCATCTGCTTGCAAATATTACTTCAGTCCAACAGAGTTACATGAGCCTATTATGTGTGAGAGATGATCAAAAGGTTACAAGGCTGCATCTATAAAATCAAAAATTGTATGTCATTTAATTTTGGCCATCATCCTTAACATAGTCTCCTTGTGCAGCATTACAGCGCTTCAAGTGCTGCTGCAGTGCTTGTACTGCTCCTCTTCAACTTGAATTTCATTCAGGACAAGTGGAATACGTCACCGGGAGCCTAATCTACAGAGTCAGGTGGGTTGGTTAGTGATGATTGCGTTTCTGTGGCCAAAAACCAATACGTCCTGCCGCAGAGTGCATTGGGGCACTCACGTTGTGCTACAGTTCCTATCGTTTGTGCTGAGCGCTGTCCCTCATACATTTCAGGATGTTACAATAGATGTCTGCCTTGACAGTCCTATCCTGAAGGCTAATTTCTGATGCAAAACCATGTGAATATTAAAGAAATGTACAAGCTCCTGGTACGCACCTTGTCCAGTTCTGTTAACTGGGACTCTTCCACTGTGATAACTGGCGTTTCTCGTGGGGGTAGCCACAGTTCACTGAGAAATCGCAAACACTTACCAGTGTCCACATAAACTTGTGTAACAAGTCTCAAGACATTCTAACTCATGACAGTTATTGCTTGTACATGTTGCATGCATTTGTGCACTCTAACCATGAATGGTCTTGGAATTTTTTGATCAGCCCTCGTAGTTTGTGCAGACGTTGATAATGAGTACATGCAAGATGCATGGTACGTATGATGTTTCTATTTGTATATGTTTTCCATAGATTTTCCCTAAAATAACATATGCCCTGTTGTTGTTAGTTTGTGCTTTACGTCCTACTATTTTGTGGTTATCAGGTAGCCCAGGCAGCTCATCTGGTATAATGTGTGCACCATGTGCTAAGGCTGAGTCTTTCCTTCAGTGGACCAGGTTTGAATCAAGACTGGGCTGTTTGCCGCCTGATATCCCTGTCTCTTTTCAACTGTGTCTGGAATAAAAGCCAAAAAAAGATCCAATAATAATCATCATTTTGTGGTTCTCAACATCAACCAAGTTTTTGAGCTTAGAACAGTGGAATGGTTTATATTTAGGTTTGTAAACCAGAAACTGAACCAATCTGGGGTTGGTTGGAATTCTCCTAAAGTTCATTTATTCAGTTCATGGCATCTGTCTGTCTGAATATGATGTCCAAGCTGGCCAAAATCAGATGTTACTGTGCTGTTTTGTGCATTGAATGAATGGTGATGCTCTGCTAGTGTCTTGCTAAGTTTGTGCAGTCTGATGGGGATTCAGTGCCAGAGTCCTATCAGTATGTGAGGGGGACCCTGAGGGCTGTGAGCAGGGAATGACACTGCAGTCCAAACCTGAAAAATACAAAACATGCAGGATGAGCTGTCAGGAAATGCTAAAACATACACATGGAATCAAGTTGTGCTAGTCAAATATAACACATACAGACATTCTTTTAATTATATTACAATTCTCTGTAAAACTGCAACTTTGTTTTCATGATGTTCTGAGAACTTCCCATGAACTTTAATCTCACAGCAGAGCTGGAAAATACTGTAACGAATTGCTTAGGTACAGTACTTTAGTACAATTCTGTGCTACTAGTACTTGAGTGTTTCCATTTTATGTTATTTCATACTACTAAATGTAGTTTTTACTCCACTGTGTTTATCTGACAGCTGTAGTTAATGTTCACTTTTAAAATTAAGCTTTTATATTACAAATTACTGCAGGCCTTATACTTAAGTGCCATGTCCAAAATGTTGTGTGTGTGGAAGTCACCTCTTCTTGTGTGGCAGTGAACTGAAACGCTAGGTCAGAAGCAAATTTACAGTGACGTTTGAAATTAATAAAGGAAATTGAGATTCATTTATACATGCCGGCCTCAGCAGGCACATCAGCAAAACTGTCAAGCAGAGGTCACATACTGTATATCCATGCTTCCTATGGAGGAGGCCCCAAGCCAAGTAGAAAATTGCTTATTTTCCAGCTCCAACAGGATGTAGTATTCTCTGCGGCCAGCAACAGACATCTATTCCTATGTAAAAGCAATAGATCAACACTTTTAGCAGAGCTTGTCAGAGCCTGTTTCTGTGGAGATCAGTGAAAGCACTGACAACCAAACATTGAAAACGTCACTGTGATAGTGCATCGGAGATATATCAAAACTGCACTGTTTGTGGATTTGGTTTAATGTTCTTAGAGCTGATATTAGGCAGCAAATATCAGTGACTGTATGTCACTATATTTCTGAGAATGAGACAAAGATCTACAGTCTGTAAGTCTGGAGCTGGAGTCCAGATGTAGTTAGCATAGCTTAGCATAACATCTGGAATCAGTATTCTACAGCTAGCCTGTCTCATCCAAGTTCAAAAACATCTGATGAAAACATCAACAAACAAAACAGAAAATCAACAAATTGTGGTTCTAGCAGGGGTTATACAATGGAACTATTTATGAGAAATAACAGCTTGGTACAATGATTTCTTGGAGTCTTAATGTTTCCCACAAGTTCTTGGTGGATTGATAAACGGTTGTGCATCTCAAAATGCCTTAGAAGTCAGGCTCCAGTCTTTATGCTAAGCTAAGGTAATTTCCTTGTAGCTTTCAGAAATTTGGCTTACTTGTTGAGGATATCCACTTAGAAGTGTGAATTATGTTTTTGTGTTAGCATAGCTTAGCATAACATCTGGAATCAGGGTTCAACAGTTCTAAGTTCAAACGCATCTGATGAAAACATCAACAAACAAAATATAAAATCAACAAATTGTGGTTCTAGTGGGAGTTATGCACTGGAACTAAAGTATTTTTAATGAATAACAGCTTGATACAGTGGCTTCCTAGAGTCTCAAAGTTCCTCACATCTACTGGGTAGATGGATGAACTGTTGTGCCTCTCAAACCAGCTTCTAAGTCAGGCCCCAGTCTTTATGCTAAGCTAATTTTCTTGTAGCTTCTTACAGATTTAGTTTACTTGTTGAGGAAGTCGTGTGCATTAGGTTTGTGGTTCTGTAAGGAGTTATCTAGGGTCTGAACAACAATGAGATCCTCGTGAATTCACCAGGATTACTATAGTTTTATTGTGTGAAATCACATTTCTGCCAGAAAGCCTCTGTTACAAAGTCAGCATGTGGGAGGGTTAAATGAAAGATGCTTCAAGTTGTGTTATGGGAAGTGCCAGATCCTTTATGAGCATGCTACATTAATTTGCCAGGAAACCCCTTTAACAAACAGGCATGAGGGTGATATCCAGACTTCCAACCCTTGCAAAGCAAGAAATTCATTTCCAAGTATATTGATTATTTCCATTATTTATCCGTGATAACCCAGATGGTTTACCAACAATGATGATTCATACTTAACCTAAAGAAAATATGCTGTATTGCTACTTGTATATATGCAATAAGGAAGTTTATCAGTTTTCCAACAATCCATTTAGTGTCTCTCTTTTCTCTGTGACTACACCCTTGTGTTTAGTACACTGCAGCACTCCTAAAATGCATCTCCGGTGTCCCTGTCCTTGCTTTTCTATGTAGCAAATGAAGGATAGAGGTAGAGTCTGCAATTCTGGAGAACAATTGTTGATATTTATCTAGTTAGGCATATTTTAGATAGTTAACACCTGGCAGGTTTACCACCACATGACCCTTTACCCCCCCATCTCTCTTTACTATTCCAATTGTGCTGTGCATGAGCATGAAGGTGCACGGGACACACTAGAAAAGTGTTATGTCAGTGGCACTTGGTTTGTTTCCTATGAACAGAGTCAGGAATATGTTTATTTTGAGAGCACATAGAGACAGCAAGTGAACCACAAAGAGTTATTTACTTAATTTGATTTAGATTAGAATTACATACTTCACTTTTATAGTTAAAGCATCATACATACACCACTTGCTCACCCTGTACTCTGCACGCAGTCGAACAACACTGCACTGCTCTATCAAACTATACAGCACTGACAGTAGCAACAATATGATTTGAATTCTTTCCCTGGTGAAGCTGTTATTCTTTTTTTCTAAATTACAGACTTTGAAGTCGTTTCCTCATCACCAACAATCCATCCTTCCCTCCCTGATGAGCTCAAAGAGGCTTAATTTCCTCTCCAGAGTGGCTCCCTCTTGGGTCATTGGACACAACTTTCATTGTTTCTTATCCACATCTCAGTTTGGTGCCACAGTCGGCCTCATATGATTACACGGATTAAACATAGAACTCCTTCATCCCAAATCAATGTATATTTTATACTCCACGGGGAGAACATAACCGAGTTACAGCTTTTCCTTTGTGTTTTTCCTCCAATGGCAGAGGTATATTTTCATTTCTCCCTTTTCATTTCCTGCACGTCTCGCAGTCGTATGAAAAATGAAATGAAAACTTTTCCTGAATTCAGCACAGCTTTAATTGAATTTTTCGTTTCTTCAGATTCAATTGCATAAATAAAGCTGGTGGGCAGCTTTAAACTGATCTGCGGTCGACTGCACACAGCAATCATATTCCTGTTTTTATAATTTGAATATGCTGCTCAAGAAAAAGTCGTTTTAATGCGTTATTAAATCTACTCTGCATCTGTTCAGAAAATGCAGTGCTGACCTTTGCTGAAAAAAAAAACAGCAATGTTGTCTACTTCAACCTTTTTTCTTTATATCTCAGTTTAGGAGGAGATTAGAATATCAGTAGGCTTTAGAATGTGGAGAAACATGGCTCACAAAGACGTGTAGCATGCTTTCATAGGGTCCTTCTTGCATCAATTTGACTGCCCATACTGTGACAATACTAAACTTTTGTTTTTAGCAGGTGTCATTTCAACCTGAACAACAGAAAGACTTGTTGAAGTTTTACTTAGGAGCTACATTAGGTGTTATTTCTAGTACAAACCCATGCATTCTTTGGGAAGGCCGTGCCACCCAATACTGAAAAAATACTAATACAGAGTAGAAAATACACCGATCAGACATAGCATTTTGACCACCTACCTAATATTGTGTTGGTCCCCGTTATGTGCTCAAAAATGCTCTGAACAATTGGGCATGGACAAGAGGACCTCTCAGGGTGTCCTATGGGGTCTGGAACCAGGGTGTTGGCACTGGATCCTTTGGGTACTCTGGGTTGTGCAGTGGGGCCTCTGTCAATCAGACTTGTTCAACTGCATCCTGTTGATACTTGATCAGAATGGGGTGTAGGAAGTTTGGAGGTTAAATCAACATGTTGGGCCATTGTCAAGTTCCTCAACATGTTCCTGATTGTTTGATGTTTTTTCCATGTGGTGGGGTGCATTTTCCTGCATGGGTAGGCTAGTGACATTTGGGATTTCCATTTGCATGAGGGAGTGTGCTTGTTCTGGGCCAGTGTTTACATGGGTGTCTAAGTCTCATCAAGATGGATGCCACGATCCAAGGTTTTCCAGCAGAACACCACATAGTAGCAATATGATCAATGCTATTCACTTCACCTGTCAGTGGTCATAATGTTGTGGCCGATCGATGTATGTTTATGAATGCTTTCAATAGATTTGTCTCTTTTTTTCTATTTATTTAATTTTTTTAGGTTGCTAATGAAAACCTAAATATATGCTGGTCCTCAAAACTGGTATCTTAATGTAACAAAGCAGAACTTAATATGGAGAATATGTTGTTGCACATGGCAAGATGCACAAAGCTCATGAATGTATTACAGGCAGTAAAGCTGATTTTATAGCAAGCAGACCAATTTCCAGTGTCTTAGGTTTTTCTTCACATTTCCCCACATAGTTTGCTCCATAATGAAACTGCAGAGAGTTCAAAAGCCTCAGTTTGCAGCCTTTAGTCAGCACACACACAGCAAACATGACAAATCAACTTTCATGTATTTTCCTTACTTTACTTCTCTGCTATCACATATATGACATAATAAATTGAGATTAAAGTCAAAATACGGCTAATATTATGACTCAGGCAGATCTGAAACATGTTAATGTCTGAGTCTTACAATAATGTGATTCAGGTTTCTCTGTATATAATTCTGTTTTTTGCATAGACATTAGCCAACCTGTTTGATCTCCTGTTTGTTGCCCACAGCTGGCAATGTGTCAGAGTCTTTCATCTGCATCACACAGCAGCAGAAACGAGTGTGTCTTTAAATTTAAATTTAAATTGAGAGCGATATGCACATTTGCACACATTTTGTTTGGGTTCTGACAGTAAAAAAATTGTTCTGTGTGGGTTCTACAGATCTGACAGGTCTGCTGAAACACACATATTTCAGGTTTATACAGCAAAATTATTTGTGTTGAAGAGTCTCTGGATGAATCCTGGGCTCCATCAGAGCTTTTTATTAAGATTAAGCCTATTATTAAATAGATAAGAATTTATTTTTTGTAATATATGAAAATGCCAGGGCCTTGTAGTATCTCTCCATTCAAAAAGTTTTACATTTATCCATCAAGGTGAAGAACAGTGTCTGACACTGTTGCGTCTATGTCTTCATTCAAGTTTTATATACAACCATATAAGAAACAAAACTTAAGATGTGACACAAAAGAGCTGCTGGCACAACCATGAAAAATGGTGAGCAAAGACTTATAAAGTAACAAGGTAATGTAACATTCTCAAGGGCTCCCTTCTTATCCTACCTAACAGCAAGACACCTACACCAGTGGTCATTTTGTACTGCACTGGGGTAGTTTCACGTCAATCTGTGGGCATTTTGAGCATCTTTGTCATCTTCCCACATATAGTTTTGGTTGTTTTGCATCTCTTTGTGGTTTTTTTGCAACCCTTTTGATCATTTAACATCCCTTTCTGGCCATTGTGTGTTGATGTGGTTGTTTTGCATTTCTTAGTGAATATTTGGAGTGGCTTTGTGGATGTTTCACTGAAGTTTGCAGTTGTTGTGTATCTTTGTGGTTGTTTAACACACATTTTGCAGTCTTTTGTGGCTGTAGTTTCCTGTAGTTTATGCAGTAGTTTCCTGCCAGTTTGTAGTTGTTTAACATCTCTTTCAATAATTTCACATCCCTTTCTGATAACTCTGTGTCTATGTGGTTGTTTTGCACCTCTTCGTGGATTTTTTAAGTGTATTTGTGACAGTTTGGGATCTCTCTGTGATCATTTAGTTCCTGTTTATGCCTGTTTTGCTTCTCTTTTCATCATTTCACATTTTTCTTTGGTTGTTTTGTATCTTTGTGGCCTTGTTGCATCTCTTGGTCATTGTTAAGCATCTCTTTGTGGTTATTTCACAAACTTTTTGTGGTTATTTTATGCCTCTTTGTAGTAGTTTGCAGTTGTTTCACACCTCTTTTGATCATTTCACATATCTTTGTGTCTATGTGGTTGTGTTGCATCTCTTTGTAATTGTGTTACTTTTCTCTGTGGTTGTTTTGCATCTATTTCTGGTATAGCTCTGCATCTGTTTGTGATCATTTGGTTCCTGTTTGTGTTTGCTTTGTGTCTCTTAGTTGCTGTCTCATGTCTGCTTGTGGTTGTTTTGCATCTCTTTTCATCATTTTACATTCTTCTGTGGTCACTTTTTAACTTGTGGTCATCTGTTTGTCGTCTATTTCACATAAATTATTATGGTAGTTGTCTGTCTGTTTGGATTTGATTCACATCCATTTGGATCATTGCCCATCTTTCTCTGGTAACTTTGTATTTTGGGTTGTGTTACATCTCTCCGTGGTTGTTTTCCATCTGTCTGTGGTAGCTTTGTATCTCTTTGTGATCATTTGGTTATTGTTTGTGTTTGTCTTGCGTCTCTTTGTTTTCATTGTATGTCTGTCTGTGGTTGTTTTGCATCTCTTTTCATTATTTCACATTCTTTTGTGGTTATTTTGCATCTTTGTGATCATTGTGCATCTGTTGCTGGTTGTTTGGCTTCTATTTGTAGTTGTTTTACCATTTTGCATCCTTTTCTGGACATAATTGTGTCTGTTTTGTTGAGTTGCAGCTCTCTGTGGTTGTTTTGCATCCCTTTGGAGTTATGTCTCATACATTTTTATGGTCATTTTGTGTCTCTTTGTAGGAGTGTTCTGTCTGTTTGTAGTTGTTTCACATGTCTTAGTCATTTCTCATCCTTTTTGTGGTCAGTGACTCATTTGAGTCCTTTAATTAACTTTACAACAAGAAATAGTAACAGTCACTTCATACTTGGAAGAGACTCTGGCCTTTGGACCTCTCAACCTTTATGCCCCTGGCCTTGGTGCTCAGTAGGTCTGTTCAGTAATCCCCCTCCCATAATAATTTAACTTTATCTGCCAGATTACAGACTCTGGGGCAGCATAACAGCACCCGGCTACTACCCTGCAGCATCTCAATATATTGTCGCCGACCATATCTGCTGGAGCCTGACACACTGTATAGAATATATTTAAGGGCCCAAGGCACACAGTATATCTATCAATCACTCAGTCACTCAAAATTCAACACATTTGCACATAATTTGCTGGGGCCCAGTTCACAGCTAGCTCGGTCCAATTATTCCGTGCTGCGTGTGCGTTCGCTGGGTGCAACAGGCGAACAGCACCCTCTCAGGCCGCTTGTGTTTTTATAGACTCTTTCCCTGTCATTGGGCCGGAGACACATAACAGAGCCCAGAGTGTGGGCGTGCACAGGAAATATTTCCTCTAATTATTCCTGGGCTTGTGTCGAGGAATGGAGAGCACATAAATCAGTGTTTGGCAATTTCCTGAATGCCACATATGTGTAAGCTGACACGCAGCCGCCTCACTGCCTGTGTTTTCTCCGTGCATGGTGGGGCTTCCATTTGTCTATTAAAATGACAGGGTCTCAATGGGGCCTTCTGTCACCGGGGCTGAGAATGGAAGTTAGCATATCATGTCGACGTGTGCATTCACTTGATAACGTGATCAACCAACAAGTGCTTATCTCTATATGAAACATGCCACATCCACAGCTAGTCATATCTCTGCCGGGTATGACTATAATAAAACACCATATCCCCGGAAAAGTATAGTGATTCCTCCACTGATAGGCAACAGCAGAGATCTCCCACTGGTGCTTTTGCATGCTGCAAACCTGAGTGAAAACTTTGAACCACAGATTCACTTCATTTATCTCACCGCTTCATGCTGCGAATGCACTACCTGCAGGTTAAACTAAATCAAGCTCTCCTTGTGATTTCCCATGTCCTCAGATTTTATTTAACTGCATTGGCCCCACATGTAGAAATGCAGCGGGCGTGTAACAAACTCTGACTGGCTCGTGGGGGAACTGATTGTCATTGCCACTGTCATTGAAAGCAGTCATGCTAAATATGTAAGCGTTCCCGGTGACGGTTCGGTGCGCTCACAGAATGACATATGCTGTTATTAGGATTTTAACCACTTCTGATGTTCTATCAAAGGCTAACAACCCTGACCTGCTTTGGAAGAGGGAAAAAATGCGTTATCTGGAGGCGAGATGAGCTGGGAGGCAAGAAAAAAACTGCAGCATCTTGTTGTTTGTACTAAAAGAAATGCTTTCTTGTGGATGAGACAGAGACTAAAATGCAGGATTAGATAAAATAACTGAGAGCACTGCTGTTTAAATCGTTGTAAAAAGGTAATCCACGCTTTGTCTTGCCTTTCAGAAGGCAGCAACAGAACCAAGAAAGGAGACTGGGGGCCGACTTTGTTTGTAACATTTCAAATTTCACAGTGTGAAGAGACTTTTCATTATGCAGCTACAAAGGCAGCGGAGAAAGGAGAGCAGCGGAGATGGAGACAGAGTGTCCTATCCACTCCTCTGGTGTCAGGACATGAAAGGAACACAAACATGACCTCACAGTCACTTGAAACGGCTCAAAGATGCGACCTGCATATGATGTCACGCTCCAAATCCATTTTCATTTTAATAAGAATATCCTTGAGTGACATCTCAGGGGAAGCCATTCTGGAGCTGTAGCGTTTTAGGGTAATGTCTTGTATTGCGGAGGGCAGTCGAGAATGAGCAAGTTGTTTTTACTCATAAATGATGAGCGAAAATATTATCACAGGGAAGCAAATCCTCATGAATAATATCGAATTTAGTCCTTATCAGCTCCTGTTGTTGGCAATATTGAGCGCTTTAAAGATGGATGATGTTTTATGGAGATGAAGGGAAGATTTGAAGTTGGGAAGATTCTGATTCCTGACAAAGAACCATAATTGCAATCTGAAATTCTAATTGCTGATTTTATTTACTCTCAAATAAAAAAAGCTTTTACATTAAAATCTCTACTGACCTGCCAAAAGCAGCTTAAATAACGTGAGTCAGTTAAAATTCATGCTTACGATATTGGATGAATATTCCATACGAACAAATAAGGGCCAACCCCTCAAATACAAGAACGATGCATAGGACGGATGTATATTTCTACTGCTCCAATTCGATAAATTCTGCCATAAAAGAATGCTGTTTTTATCGCTTTGTTGTTCTGAATTACACATTGAAAGTATTGCTGTCCTATTTCATATTCATTGTGTCTTGTCGTCCTTTAATCCCATCTGGCTGTTGCTGATAATGTTTCACAATAAAAGCCCTGTTAAGCAATTAAGGGTTTCTGTCCACATAAATGCTACGAAGCTTATAATCTGAAATAGTTACAAGAAATGTTGAGTTCGTATTAACAGAGAATTGTGGGAGTGGATAAAACAAGATTTTTGTAGTATAATATATGCAATTATGCGTATCAACCAGAGGGAATAAGATATAATCCTGGCTACAACAGATAAATTACAACCTGTTACCTTCTGCATTTGAGGTAAATACGGTAGCATATAGTCAGGTTCAGAAGTCAACAGGGTCCTAGACCAGATACACAATTACTTTACTGCATTTCTGTATGAATAATTTAAATAATCACAAATTGATTAAAAATTTGATCCCAACAAGACTTGCTACGGCTCCGATGTAAAGTAAGCAACGTAAAACCAGAACCAGAACTTCCAGGTTCTGTTGCAAGAGTAAAAAACTGTAATCATGTGACAATTGTAACTCTGCTCATAGTACTATTAATTATTAAAAAAAACTGAGCTTTTCTCAATAATATTTTGTGTCCCCAGCTTTATACAATAGGGCAAGGATGGAAGTTTTATGGAAAACAATCTACTGTGGTCGTGTATACAGTATTTATGCTTTTACCGTGCTTTAATGAACGCAATTGCCCACAAGCCCCAGATGTTTCCAGAATAATGGCGTGTTCTCCAGGGAAACATTCCCATGTTTATAACTTGCAAGATAACTCAAGATGTCTTACTGTGCTGCTGCTTCTTACTCATTATTGGAGATTCCAGATGTTTATTTAATTTTTCTTGTTAAATATTACTTTCATATTCATCCTTCACTTATTGTTGAACTGTCTTTGAATGATGTGTTTGCTTACTTTTGGCAGATATTCTTTTCTTTTCAGGACCAAGTCAGACATATCTTGTATTCTGATGCCTTTTACAAGCTAATTACAGCAACTCCTATATGGTGTGAATGTGCCATACATCTCACTGCATGGCAGAAAATGTGACTTTGTGTCTGGGGTCAGTTCAGACATGTCTGTTTGCTTCAGGACAGAAAAAGTGAATACCATATCAGACTTCAGAGACTATAGACCAATCAGGAATAACATTATGACTACCTGCCTAATATTGTGTTGGTCCCCCAAGATGCTCTGAACCACTGGGCATGGACAAAAGGACTTCTCAGGGTGTCCTATGGGGTCTGGCACCAGGACCTTGGCAGTGGATCCTTTGGGTACTCTGGCTTGTTCTGTGGGGCCTCTGTCAACCAAACTTGTTCCACTGCATCCTGCATGCTTGATCAGAATGGGGTCTAGAAGGATTGGAATTTAATCAACATGTTGGGCTATTGTCATGTTCCTGATTGTTTGATGTTTTTGCCATGTGGTGGGGTGCATTTTCCTGCGGGGGTAGGCCAGTGACTTTTGGGATTTCCATTTGGGAGTCTTGGTGAGTCGTGGGTATGGTTTAAATCAATTTGCAATGACCTACAGTTAGATACCTACACTGGTGTACTTCTGTTGTCATTTATTGGAGCTGTACTGAGCCTACAGTGTAACAAATAACTGTTAAAATCATGAAAGTTCCATTTCCTTGCATCAAGGGCTATAGAGGAGCCTCTTCGGAAAGGAATCCTCAGGAAGACACTTCTAAATAAGAGACTCAGCTACTAAAGTTACAGTGAGTCAACTGGAGGTATAGTCTAACTTTAAAGCAGATCATGCTGCTAATTAAACTCTAGCAGGTCTTCAGCCATCAAAACCTGAGAAATTTTCGAGAAATAAGCTTTATAAAGTGACAGAAGGCCAAAACTGTTGCAGCAGACGAGCCCCCCGCTCTCCCGGCTGTAACGATGATGCCGTTTGCAGTATGCAGCCTTGTAATTAAGGGACAATGTCCGGGTTGTGCCAGACTGTGGCAATGCACTGCACTGAACTGAACATCATTAACAGCTCACTCATCCCCTGTTTGAACCAAATGGCAAATGAGAGTAACGGGCATATATGCTAATTAGGCAATTTTGAACACATATTAGGAATTAATTGCCATTTGATATGTAAGAGTAGAGTGTTAAGGAGGAGGGATGTTCCTGTGATGCCCCCAGCTTATTGGCACTGATTACCACAGTGATTTAGCTGATGGAGATGGCTCAACCTCTGTCTCCACGGAGCTTTCTATGCAGCTTGTTTTACTGTTTGATTTCAGCGACGTTTCCAAGCTCTGGAAATCTGAATGCGAGTGATTTTTTTGAAGTTAATTTAAAATCCAAATATAATACAGCATGTCAAAGCCATTCTTAGGAACGTATTTGCATGGTTTGCTGCCATGGCGAGTTGTGCTGCACACACCAGAAGTTGCCTCAAGGCCTTTCCTGTGTTTAGTTTTTCATCCAAACTGCTGCATATGCCCAAGAATGTATTCCAGGAAATGTGTGATGCGTTAATTTTATCTTGCCTTGACGCTTCTACAAAACCGCAGTGACTCATCTAGCACCTGCCATCCAACTTCTTCATTTTCACACGTTTTGCCCACACCAGAAGCGGGCGCGGGCGCTTACTGCTGCCAGAGATGACCACAGAAGTTTGAGAAAAACAGCAAGCAGAACAGAAAGTTCACTCGTTTTTTTTTTTCCTTGCCGAGGGATTCTTAAAAAGTGGAACCCGCGATTCAAAGCAGACAGATTTGTGCTTTTCCTCCTCATTGGTGGTCAGTCATAAGAGGCCCTCGAACCAGTGCAATCCAGTTCATCCCGATTCCGAGAACTCATTTGAGGAGACATGTTGTTCGGGCCCTGCTGTGTTTAAGTATTCCCACGAAGCCCTTTGACACAGCCATCTAGCTGAGAGCCGGCTCGCTCCTTTCGGCACTGCAGAAAGGAGAGCTCATGTCGGGGGATGTGAGAAGAAATGTTTAGTCTCAGCTTGCTAGTTCACCCAATGCGGATCAAGCAAGGCAATTTTGGAGTAAATAATACCATTTCCTCCCCCCAGGCAATCAAAACACTATCTCTGTGAAAAATAACACGGGCATACACCAAATTATTGCCCTTTTTTTCCTGGTGGAAATCTACTCACCCAACTTGGGTGGCGGTGGCAGACAAAGTTCCCCCTCCCGACATCCATTTTCCAGCAAACAGGTGGAAAGACCTTGTTTTTAGATGAGATGCTCAAGGGGAATGCTTCAGTGCTGCAGCGTGGATCTTGGAGAGGAAATATATTTTGTGATACGATTTTGATTCAGATTATGTTTGCAAAGCTAAAAAAAATCTGCTGCACTAAACGGGTGAAGTCCAGAGCATGGCTGAAGTTTTATTTTAATTCAGAGTGCAACAATAGACTATATTAAATAGATGAACATAGCCTCCATGTGTGAAAACTGATTCTGCATTCTTTCTAATGGCCAGCAGGGGGCGGTTCTCAGAAGTCTGATTCTACAGAAGTCTATGAGAAAATTACCACATTTTTCACTGATTAATCACCTCAGTAAATATGTTCTGAATAAATGTATGGTCTTAAAAGCTATCTCTCAAGACTTTTTGAATACAGCGTAATGTTAATTTTAAAAATTATAATCAAATTTAGAGAAAAATAGAAGCAGGTGTTTTTTAGGGTGGAGCTAGTGTGTGCATGGTATCCTCAGGTTCTCAGTCAGATCCACCCCTTACATGTTTGCAAAAAACAAGTTGATGATAGCCAAATCCAAACTTGAGGCCTTACAATTGTCATCCATAAACCACTGTCTGAAATCACTGTCACTACGTCTATCTTTTTCATGCAGTCCATAGACATAACATGCACGTATATGTCATTCTATCCATGTTACTAGAGTCATATAATTTTATACGAGTCTTTACGTCTATATTACTGTGTTTGACAATTACAGTTATTTTCTTTAGCTGGAGTCTGCTGGTTGGCTTTTTGTGTGAAGTTTGTATGTTCTCCTTGTGCCTGCATGGAACTCAAACATGGTAGGTTAGTTAGTGTGTCTGAATTGAGCACAGGTGTGAGTGTGAGCATGCACAGTTGTCCGTATTTGTGCTAGCCCTGTGTTAGCACTAGTACAGTGTGGATGCGCTGCTTGGGTGGCAGCAAGCCACAGCATATTTTTTCAACACTTATCTCATATGCATGCACGCAATTATCTTATATGGATGGGTGGACGGATGGATGGATGGATGGATGGATGGATGGACTGATGTTGCAATATATCTATTTTCTACAGATAGTACTAAAGTGAAGAGAAATACAGTAAATACATGCAAATACATTTTTCATCGTGTCTTCCCCCAATTAGACTAGACATAAAGCTGCACTTTAATCAATATTTTACGACAGATGAAGAATACGTCAAACGACCACAGGTGACGTGAAAGGACTCCCTTGTTACGATGAACTCACAGAGAACTATTAGGATTCCATTCAACTCTTCAAAGCGTGTCATCCTCTCTCAGCTCTGTCTTTTTCTGTTACACATCCCAGAACTTTAGTGTTTTGCTTCACTCTCGCTGCTCTTATCATTTATGTGTCCCAGCACAGCAGGAAGCCGTTTGCAGATAAACAAAGCTTTGGTAAATTCCCTGCACACTACCTGCTCCATACCAAAAAACAACAGACAAACACAGTTAGCACCTAGTTGGCATTTTATATTATTACAACTGTGCTTTACTGTATTCTCTTTTATTATCTGTTTATACAGTCACGTCTACCTGTGGGTATATACACGAGTTACTGCTGTTTGACAAATTCATTAGTAAACACTTACATCTGCCGACACCGAACTGAGTACAACTGCAATTAAATTTGTCATGTTAATTTCATATCTCGTTTAGAAAGCCTGTTGAGTCTGTTTTTTGAAATGTGCTTTCTATAAATAATGTTAACTTGATTTGACTTGACAACTATGTTATAATGTGTTTCAAACATTTATGAGATGTTGCTGTGCTGCGCATTAATGCTAAATGGTGTTTCTCAAGAGTAAAACAGCATTAGTCACACATCAGTTTTATAAGGCTATAATATGGCAAGTGTGATTTAAGGTTTGTTGCAAAGCTCTGCACCAGCAACGGCAATAACAACAACAACAACAACCATAACTTTAGCTATAATAACAGTAATAGCAACCACAACAGCAACAGTAATGACAACAACAATTAAAAACCAAACAAGATTAATTACAATTCTAGGTACCCTATGAGTATTTATCATTTTATGCTTCTCTAGATTCTACTTGAAAACAATTCAGAAACAAGGTGCACAGTTTAATCCTATATTTGTTTAACATATGTAATTGCTAGTTACTTTGCAAACATATTATTTATGTACTTATTTGTAAATTACATTGATCAGTCACAACATTGAAACCACCTGCCTAATACTGGATGTCGGATTGGGATCTATGAAACTTAGAGCGAGGGCCAATACCTTTGTTTCTTTATCGTGTTCCTTGAGCTGTTCTCGAGCAGCTATTGCAGAGTGACAGGGAACATGGTCCTGCTGGAGGAGGCAGCTAGCATTGCTGTTGCCATGCAGGGATGTGCTTGGTCTGGATCAGTGTTTCAGTGGGTGTTGCACATCAAAGTAACATCCACAAGAATGCCAAGATCCAAGGCAGAACATTGTATTTTAACAAGATGATCCGTGTTATTACCTTCACCTGCCAGTGGTTTTAATCTTATGGTTGGTCAGTGTGTATTATCCAATAGCATGCTAACATACTTAGCTCCACCTTAGTTCACATCCATAAACATGTGCATGTAGCAGAATTATTAGCCCTCCAGAGTGTTTCTGCGTAATGCACACTTTTATATTGTTGATAATACTTTGATGCTGTTACTTCAAGCTGAATTCATTATTTTTTGTCCACTTAGGGGGAGTGAAACAACATAAAGATACAGCACTGACATATCACCCTGGGTGCTTTTCATTACTTATGCTTCCTAACCCACAAATCATTACCCTTCCACAATCATGAAGGATCTTCCAGTTGCTTAAATGCAACTGGAGGAATGGTGAAAGCAGAAGCTTTGCAGGGAACGTAGAGCGGGGAAATACCGATTTATTCTATGCATAGGTGTTTTTATCAGTGGCATGACACATAAATCCTGCACCTTCGTGGGTGTTGGTTTGATTTGGCACATGATACAGCTGTGCAGCATATCATACGAAAGAGCTCAGACATGACGTAGCAACTGAGGGAAACGAAGAGACACGTTAATGAAAAGCATCCCTCATAACCTTGTTGTGGTTCACTTGTTTGCAGTTTCTGTCTATTTCATTCATTTATAACCGTATCTCAGCCATGTGATGAATGTAAGATTAATATTCACGTATAGGTCTGGTTTGGCTGCTGGCTTTGTCTGTGCATGTTTTGGTGGGAGTAAAACTAAAACTATAAGCTAAAAGAGGTTAAATATTCCACAGGGCTGAGGGGAGCAAATTCTCTGTAGTTTTTCATGATAAACAACATCTTACATATAAACAAAATCGAAAGCTTTTTAAGGGTAGCTTTAAGCAAACCTTTAATGCAGAGCTTTGAGTTGTTGTGTTATATTTGTTTTACCATAAGTAATTAATCTGTTTCCTCCTCCGGGGCTTATGCAGAAAAGAACAAGCTTCCTCTTAAAACCTTGTTTGTGCTAAGTATTACACAAAGACAAAATAAGAAAGCAAGCTTTAAGAAGGACAAAGAGTACCTGAAAATCTGACGATGTGGGCATTTCACATCTGAGACCAAAAATGGACTTAAGCCTGCAACATTCAGCTGTTCTCTGAGGTTTACTCTTGTGTACTCCATACACAGCATTAAAGGGATTATTTATGGTGGTAATTCATAAGTTTTACGAGGCATTAGCGGAGCAGCTGGGACTTGAAAGACAGAAACAAACACAGGCCTCTTCTCTGAAATTGGAACTTTCAGTGTAATTACATAGTGTTTTGACAGGAGCGAGAGGAAAAAGAGGGCACAGACAGTGTTCGCTCTGCCGTAAGAGCGGGGAGCGATGCTGGAGAGAGTGCCATGCTCCATGCAGCTGGAGCAGATGCTGCTGTTGTGAATAGAACAGGATCCACGGGTGATCCTGCAAGACTGATTAGACTTCCTCCATCTCCCCGAAATGAATTCACAGTGATTGAGGACGAGTCGACAGCACTCCTCTCCTTGTCGCTGTCACTCCTTGTTGCCCCACCTCGTGTTATCCACCAGGCTTCCACTGCAAATACGGAAGGACGACATTGTAGAGGAGAGAGCTGAAGAGCTGTATGACCAGCTGCATCACTCACAAGTGGACGCAGGCTGTAGACTTTTACTTATCAAGTGTTTGAACATTATAAAAAAGTACATTTACCATTAGTATTAAATGCATTTACAGTGTGCTAATATTGCCTTTTTTTATTGAAGTCACAATAACATCATGATCTAATGCCCTGTATCCCACATATGCATTTAAAAATCAAATATTGTATTATATTTATCCATCCATCCATCCATTATCTATACACCGCTTATTCCTCACTAGGGTCGCGGGGGAGGCTGGAGCCTATCCCAGCCGACTCGGGCGAAGGCAGGGGACACCCTGGACAGGTCGCCAGCCTATCACAGGGCTACACATAGAGACAAACAATCACACGCTCATTCACACCTACGGACAATTTAGAATAATCAATTAACCTCAGCATGATTTTGGACTGTGGGAGGAAGCTGGAGTACCCGGTGAGAACCCACGCATGCACAGGGAGAACATGCAAACTCCACACAGAAGGATCCCGGGCGTCCTAACCGGGATGCGAACCAGGGATCTTCTAGCTGTGAGGCAACGCTGCTAACCATCGCGCCACCGTGCAGCCCTGTATTATATTTATAATATATATTATTTATAATTGTTATTTGTAAAGGCACATGCACGTTTAAATGAATTAGTAACATAATATATTTCTCTTAAGCCAACAGGTGCAAACTTAGACCCTACAGTGTCAGTGTCAACAGTATTCGACCCCAAGTTTTCTGCTATCAAAGCATGAAAATACAGAGGATTTAAAGCCACAATTATTTATATTTTTGTCCATTTAGGGGCAAATTGTCTAATGTGTTCACAAATAATTACCTATTTAGAAAATGCAGCAACAATGGCATTCATTTGGAGTCGTTGTTCTGGTGAATTGACCGATGGAAGTCCAATATTGACACTGAGAAAAATATGACATTATTTAGTTACTAAAGGCTCCTTTGTGTTTATTAGCAAGTTGCTATCTTTGCCTGTCTCCTGTTTGGTAGTGGGTCAGTCGCATAAAGTGGAATTATGTAACCTTTTTTTGATTAAAAAAAAAAGTGACCTTTTGTTGAAAAAGGGATTGATGAAGGCAGAGTTTGCAGACTAGAAAACCAAAACAGCGTGCCAAATGGCTCGAAAAGGTTCTTTAGGCTAATGGGAACTGCACTGTTGGTCCTAATTTTCAGTGGACATGTTTGTATGACATACGTTTTAAGTCTTTTGCAGCTTTAAGCAAATGTATTGAATCCTTCTTGAGTTGCAATACTTTACATGATAAAGAAGCTATATGAATTTAATCCTAGTTATATTTCCATTTTTCTTATTTTTGAGGGAATTTCTAAGAGCCTGTTTACACCAGAAAATCTCTGACATTTATTCTGCTATACGGCTACAGGGGGAATTGCTGTATCCTGTAAGCTAACTGCTAACTTGCTAGCTGTCTCGGCCAATACTAGTGAGTTGCAACAGTTCCTGTTTTTTGTTTTTTTTCTCACTACTGTTATGTTTACTACCCCCTGGCATCAAGGAAACTATTGCATTTAATAACAAGCTTTGGAATTAATTTACATAATTTTGTCATCAGTGGAACAAAAAAATCTACACAGTTCAAAACACATATTTGATTTTATTGCCAAAGATCCTTACATATTGCAAGCAGGCCGTCTTACCCATCAATGGTCATTATTGTGAAGACGGCTAGTCATTTCATGTCAAATTTACTCATCTGAACTTGAGTTATTTTCCTTGAATGAACTGAAATCACTGTTCTAGTTTTTTTTTCAGCTTAAATGATTTAGGAAAACAAGTCACGCGGTCATTAACAAATTGCAAAGAAATCCAAAGAAAAAAATCTAATTGAACAGGGCCGTGATGCCACAACAAAGACAAGCCACTTGTGAGACAAAAGCAAAAAATCTGGAAGTTTTTCAGTCTTCCATCATTTAAAATGCTTAACAAGGTATTCTTTTTCTTTTTCGTTTTCTTTTCTGCCATGGCTGACATTCATATTCTGGTGCCAGTACTTGTAATTAAAAGCCTTTAAAAGCCCATAAGCCTTAAAACACTGTTTAAATGCACTGTACACTGAACATTTTGAACTGACAGTGAATCCTAAAATGCTCGAGAGCAAAAGTACAGAACACATCTAAGTTTCTTTCTTTTTTTTTTGCCAAACATGGGATACTTGGAACATCTGTAGAAGTCCTTGACAGTTTTTTGTTTCTTGCAGCTCTTTTCTTTTTGATTTGAGGTATACACAAGTCTCTGAGGTCACCTTTGTGTTTTGTGAGAGACGTTGAAAAGGGAGGAGGAGGAGAAGGAGGCACTCAGAGTGAATAGCTGCTGGCAGCTCTTCATTTGAAACTATTTAATTCACGGGGAGGTGAGTGAATTGCCCGGGAGAACAAGGGGAGACATTGGAGACACAGACAATACTGTAGACAGCCAACATCATAGTGTAGCCACAATGAATCACTGGGGGAATCAGCAAATGAGGACAGGCTGGAGTAATTTGATGGTAATAGTTGTACAAGATGTAGGTCCTGGTTTGATGAAATCCACTGAGGCTTGGGGTTTTATTAAGTCTCATAGTAGGGATGATAACAGTGATAATGAACTAAGATTTTTGCATGTCTCTCCACTTTCACAGATTTATATTTCTTAATTTCAGGGAGCAGATTTATTCATTATAACATGACTGAATGGTGACATCATGAAGGCTTCTGAAGTCGAATAAAGACAAACTTAAGTCACGACTGAAGTCAAGTGAGGACAAGTTCAAGCTGAATCTCAAGCTAATTAAAATAAGTCTCAGTTAAGTCTTAAACCAGGCAGGATCACTTCAAATCAGCTCTTAAGTCAAACTGAAAAAAAGCTGCTAGCTGGTCTGAAGTCATTTTAAGTCCAGTTTCAACAAATCAGTCGAGTCAAGTTTAAATTAAGTCTTATGCCAAGTTAGTCAAGACACATTCAAGTAAAGAAACATTCAGTTTGGAGAATTTCAAGACAAATTTCAAGTTAATCAAGACAGGACCAAGTCCAGTCTCAAGTAAAGTGGGATAGTTCCAAATCAATACTCAAGTCAAACTGAAAAATACCCTGATCACCTCTTATATACATCAGAATGAGTATAGTTTGAGTAAAATTTCAAGCAAGTCAATACAGATCAAAAATTCTTGTTAGTCATAACAGGATTACTTCAAGTGAATCCTCCATTTGAATCAAAACAAGGTCATTTCCAGTTTCAGTTCACATGAGAAACTCTCATATTAAGTTCTAGTTAAGTATTGAGCCAGTCAGTAAGTGTTTAAGTCTATTGAGAAGCAATAAGTCAAGTTTTGTATCAATTTATAGTGTTTCATTTCATGTCTTGAGTCCTTTATGACTGAGGCAAGATGCAGTACACAAGGTCTGCCTCCTGTATTTTTTTTCTCTTAAGATGTCAAACTTAAGACTTTAATGCTTTTACTTTCAAGTCAAAGTCAAGTTAAGTGAGTAATATCTACACTAAGTCGTATTCGTCATCTTGCAGCCAATACAGGGTCAGTCTAAAGTCTTTATCTGAGTGATTTTACAGCTCCGTGATGTACAGGTTTCTTTCTCTGCTCCTACCAACTGTTTCAAGAGCCAAACAGAGTAGACAGTTTCTTTTGTTTAGATAATTAACTATGATTTTGAAATGTAAAACATCTCGTAATTTGTTTAACTTTATCCAAAGTTCACTTGGTTAAGATTTAAAGCTCAATTATTAAAAGAGCCTGCATTCATCACCAGCTTTCCTCCTGGTTTTTCAGTTACTTCCATTCATTTAATTTGTTGATATGTTTCTGTTTTGCTACTGCAATATGAAGCCATCGAATGAATCTAGTATGTTTTGTGTTCATGTTTTAAATGCTTATCTTATGGTTAAAACGATAAATAAGTCATGTAGGTTTCATGTTTTCCAGTACTGGGGGTTGACTCATATTATCAGGTGAACCCTATAGCTCCTAATCAGTTTGTTCAGCAGTTTTCAGTGAACAAAGCTAGTCTGGGCTGTTCGGTCGAGTCAAGTGTGCAGTTTTTATGCAGGTTTGTGGCACTGAAAAGTCTCAGCAGCAAAAACAGCTGTAGTAAGAACCAGTACTCTGTAACAATGTAGACCCCAATCTGTACTGAATTCCCAAAAGTAGCAGTGGAAAAGAGAACTTATGTCACAAAGCTCTGTTTCCTTCCAATAGTGTATGCTATGTTGCTAATAATAACTTTATTTACATGTTGCTTGCTTATTAGAGTAATACAAACACATTTTAAAAAGTCCTTGATGCTACATTAGTCCACTCACTTATGTTGAGTGTGGTAAGAAGTCATAAAAATATCTGTGTTGTTAGAAAAAGCTAGTTTAAGTACTGCGTGCCCCCAGGCATGTAACTTTATTAGTCAAAGTTATCTCCTCTGCTAATTTTAGTCAATAATAGTTTGAATGTTTATGTTTGATTGTCCATTAACTGGGAGAATTGTCTCTGCTTCTGTTTCCCAATGGATGAAAAACCTAAACTCGATTAAATTCTGCAGAATGAAGTAAAATTAGTCAAAATTGACTCATGAGTTTCTTTGCAGTGACTAATTTGCATTTTAACACTGCATTAACTGAAAGTGCAGACATATAGTGAAGTATCATAGTTGCTTTTAAGTTTCAATCCTGTTTCAGCTCTGACCAAACTGTAGTCAAAGGTGAAGCAGGCTCAAAGTGTGATCTATTGAATGAAACAACCGGAGGTCAGAAAACACACAACAGTTTCAGGAGTGTGAAAGGATAATTCTAGTTTACACACGGTCAGACTGGAAAACAAACTTTTAAAATTAATAATATAAAAAACATTTTTTGGAATGCTACAAGGGAGCTCACCCTAGTCACCCCAATATACACTGTTTTGTGCAACTCCTCGAATCTCTACATTGAAGGTGGAGAGTGCAAAGTTAGCCTGACCCACAGAGCCAAAAAAGTTACATTAATAGAAAATACGCCAGTTTGAAATAAATAGGAATTAGGGGTGCTATATGTAAGCATTTTGATTTTGATTTTGATGCAGTGCTAAGTTGTTGCCAGTCACCGACCTTGAAAAGATAAAATAGCCTACTTACATACTGTAGCTCACCCTTAAGTTGCACAAAATTTAAAGGCTGTAATTAAGTCTCAAGTCAGCTGGGTAAGTCACAGGTTATGTATAATAATTTTATAGTTGGGGGCTCAGTGGGTTATTGATCAGAAGGTTGAGGGCTCAAGGCCCAACACCACCAGGCTGCCACTGTTGGGCACCTGAGCAAAGACCCTTAACCCTGTCTGCTCAAGGGCACCTTAAGGTAGCTGGGCCTGTGCTCTGACCCCAGTTTCTAACAAGGTAGGATATGCAAAAAGAAAATTCCCCCAATCAATAAAGTACTTAAAATTAATTCAAGTACTTAAAATTAAAAAATACATAAACAAAATATAACCTGGGCAGCACAGTAGGGTACTGGCTAGTAATGTCGTCTCACAGCTCAAAGGTCCTTGGTTCCTAAGGGTTTCTAAGTCTTTCCGTATGGAGTTTGAATGTTCTCCCTGTGTCTGTGTGGGTTCTCACTAGTTGCTCCGGCTTCCTCCCACAGTCCAAAGACATGCTGGCTCTAGCCCCTGCGATCCTACACAGGATAAAGCAGTGTATAGATAATGGATGGATGGATGCCAAATATAGCATGTCAAAAATGTCTAAAGCAACATGGCAATTAAATTACTTAATTATTTCCTTAATTGTTTGTCCAGCATGTTAGCCCCTTTACTTGTTTTAGATGATGTTTGTAATGATTGCTAATCATAATATGTTTTAGTACATAAACTGATTTCTGTGCCTTTGGCCTCTACTATGACACTGATGAGCTGCAGATGAAAGACGATGCTCTTATCAGTGTAAATAAAAGATCAAATCAATCTAATGAGCTTTAGATCAAGATTGAGGTCTAATGAAAGGTTAAAGGGTCATCAGCATCATTAGAAATCATCCAGTGTCTATCTGCATGGCATTTGTGCAGACTGATCAGATTCACCATCTTTGCAGTTATCCTGCAGCATTGACTCCTGCGGCCTTCATATGTTGTCTGAGGTTTCAAATATTTGTGGACAGTCAGGGGTTAGTGCTGCTGGATGTTCTGGCCAAGAATTCCTTCTATAAGGTCCTTTTTTGGATTTAATCATGTTGCAAGTGGGGGCTTAAAGATTAAATATGAAGTCATGCCCTGCCCAAAGTCCTTATGTGTAAATACAAGATAAGGACTTTCACCACAGGACATTTCAGGCATCCTTATGCTGTCCTCACAAATATGTACACCCACATGCACACACCGTCACACACATTCAAAGAAGGCCTTGCAACTGCACTATGGGCTGACCGGCAGCATGTTAACACTTCAGTGCCTCTCATGGCTCTTTCCCAGGGATTTGTGCGAATAATTGGTGAATATTTGCTCCACGTGGGGGGCTAGCGAAACCCTAAATGTTCAGTGTTGCAAAGACAAGCATCAAAGCCATGCTGCAGCAGCCAACGTGAACCATTTGAAGTGGACCAAATTCCTGACAGGGAATCCAGAGGATTTTCTGTTTGTTTGTTATTGAGAGTGAATGGGGAGGTTAACAACAAGGAGGGAGCAGTGGAGGAGTGGAGGGGCAAAAAAAAAAGCTATTCGTGTTCCTCGTGTTATTTCAAGATTCGCCTAGGCAATTACAAAAAGTCATTTAAATGCTAACAAGCTAGATGGGCAAAACCAAACAGGACTTAAAAGACTAAACCTCCAAATAATCCCTGTGATCAAACAGGAGAAAGGACACTCCTGAGTCACGCTAAACAAAGGGAGAGATACACAGAAAAATGTCAAATGACTATAGATGTCTTTGGGTTTTTGACACTGGTAGTTTCAGCTTTAAGGAAGGGAAAATGAGTTTGTGTCATGTCAGGTTTAGTGGTAAAATGCATGCCGACCAGCGCTGAGGTAATATTTTATGTGAATTGATTTATACTACTATTACTGCTTATTCTACTTCCTTATGCTATTTTCTTACCTTCAAACTCTACACAGTATTGATATTTTCTACAATGTGGAACAACATGTAAGAAATCCCCATTGTGAAATAACATATGAAACTACTGTAGTAAGCGCTCAACCGAGTAAATGGAAACTGTAGTCCAAGAACACTGAAAGATTTGTCAAGTACAGTTGCAGCAACTACTCAACACTGTGATGAAACTGACCCTCCTGAGGACTGCCATAGGAAAGGAAGACCAAGAGTTCTGTGTGTGTTCCACATCAGAGCCCACATCATTGCTCCCAAGAGTTCAAGCAAAGAGATTGTAAAGATCTCAGCCTGCTCCAAGGAAACCACTCCAGTAGAAGACCAACAAGAGCTTGGAAGAAACACATCGAATGACACTAGAGCACTGGAAATCTGGACATTGATCTGATTAGTCTAGATGTTGGATCTTTGGTTCCAGCCCTTTGGTTCCTCTTCCGTCTTTGTGAGATGCTAAGAAGGTGAACAGATGGTATTTGCATGTGTGAATCCCATCATGGAGGAGGAGCTGTGATGGAGGATGGTGGATTTATTTAGAATTCATGACTACCACAACATCCTGCAGCGACATCCCATCTGGTTTGAGCTTACCATCACTTGCTATTGAGCAGGACAGTGAGCCAAAACACATGTCCAGATTCTGTATGGGCTGAGGAGCAGACCAATGAAGTGCTGCATCAGATGACCTACACAGTAACCCTTATACATAAACCCAACTGAGATGGGTTTGGGACAAGCTGGACGACAGAGTGACGGAACAGCAGCCAACAATATGTGGGAACTCCTTCAAGACTTATTGGTAAAACTCCAGGTGGCAACCTCACAAAGCTAATGGAAGAAAGAAGGGTGTCCAAAGCTTGTATCAAAGCAAGAAAGCTAGCTACTATGAAGAATCTTAAATTTAAAACAGAACAACAATGACAGCAGTCGAGTTAGCATCTAATTAGTGGTCCCAAGAGAGGTAATATATAGTAGTTACCTCAACTGCTCCCACCCTGTAGAGGTTCTCTAGACCAATTTTCAACTTGTGAAATCAGACAATATAACAAATTGTCTTGGAAAATGTTGGCTGGAGAAATGGAAAGAGGTCCTGTGACATCCAAAAGCTGATTGATGCTATAAAAGTATTAAGTTTCTCTGGAATCAGAACTGCTTCTGCTGAAAAACCCACAAAAACACTAGGGTGGCCTCATCTGTCCATCCATGCTCAACTGCAAACCAAAGGAGTGGTGCAGTTTTCTGCAAAAATAATGATCACATGACTGTGATTAGTGACTAATTTGAGTTTGGTCATTGTTTATGGAAAGTTACAGTAGTTTACGTGTAAGAGAGCACAGTAAAAACATGAAATGCAGTATAAGCTGAGAAATATTCATGAATTTTGACAACAAAAATAAACACTTTTATACACATTCGGATTTTGCAAGCAATGCAATGCTAATATATGACTTTATCTGCATTGTGGTAACTAAAAAGATTCAGAGGTGGCATATGTTCAAATTCTGTAAAGCATAAATACAGTGTCTGGTCCTTTTGTAAGTGCTAATTTTAAAACAAATAATTGAGCTTTAGCAGATTACCTTCGAACAAGCACAGTTGTAGAATGAAACATGACAAAGAAATAAAGTTGTCTGCAAGTGTAAAATAAATGAGCATGTGGGGTGTAGTAATGTGTTTACTATCCCCCCTTTGATATCTGCAGAGGATATTTTGCCATTGACTGCTGCTTTTTCTGCGGAACGTGATTCAAAATCTGTTGCTCTTAAGCCTCTTTGTTACACTTTAACTCCCCAATATCAGTTAAGACGACAGCAAACTGATGCTTTTGGGATTTATTGAGTATTTGCTTTGACAGCTGTTTCTCATTAAGTGTTTTGCACTGATTAATTGGGATGCTGAATAAAAGGTGTTACAGGGAATTGTGTTCTGAGGTGAACAAAGGTGTAAAGCAAGAGCCATTTAATTAAATATTGAACAGTCTCAGATGGATGTCTATGTTGGTGACCCAAACTGCAAGCAATGCTAATTAAAATTTCGCTTCTGTCAGGGGACCCACTGCAGATCCTCCCTGAGCTTGCTCACCTGCAGAAGGAATTAATTCCAGCAGATAAACATTAAAGAGTCCCATTTAGAAGCTATTTAGAAGAACAGAGCTTTTTGTGTTGATGATAGGGGATTTTCTTTACATGAATGGGAAATTCCACAACTTCTTATGTAAAGTTGGTCTTTAAAGATCCCTTCCAATTAAAATGAAGCTTTTAATCTTGTTTACATGACCACATGGTCATGGTGTTTTTTTTATGTTAAGAATGCATATATTTAATTGAATAGGTTGTCAACACCTTTGCTGAGGATTTAGAATTTTATTGTAATGAAAATGGTTTTAAAAACAGTCCTGTCAACTTGGAGGGTGAGGCTTTCTGTATCATTCTTCACAATCTAATGATCTAATGTTACAATAGATCCGAAGGTGAGCAGGTGTGCTTGAGCTGTAGTGACTAAAACTGGGATAAGTAATTTGCATATTTATATTTTCCAGCAGAACACCACATAGTAGCAATATGATCAATGCTATTCACTTCACCTGTCAGTGGTCATGATGTTGTGGCTGATTGGTGTATATATCCATGTATACCAGAGAAGTCAAAAGTAGAGGCACAGCTAAGCCATTTTAAGGCACAAAAGGATTGTTTTCGTGGAAAACAACTTCTAAATATGTATTTTTTTTATAATCATAGATGACTTTTGAAGGATTTAATCAATTCCAGGAGAGGACCTTTAAATAATTTGAGACTTGATTTGAGAATCTTGAACGAATGCACGCAAGTTGCTAATAAGACTAAGAATCCCTGAGCAGGTGGTAAATTAGTTATATTCTAAGGGTTTACATGGTAAATATACTGCACATTTCAAAAGCACTATTTGTCAGTACAGAAACTCAGCACAAATTTGGGTTGTTTTTTTTTTAGCAGAAAGTCTAATTTTATGCACTAATTTATTCCAATCTTCTCCTCATTTGCCATTTTTTCTTAACAGTTCTTGTAGATATTTCAAATTAAATGCCTACCAGGAACTGAATGTATTATTGTTTCACACCTTTTTGGCTCCAAACTCTAACTTTAGGTCTTAAATTTTTTGTGACCTCTACAGTTTTGAAGTAAGGACACTTCTTTTCTAGTGGATGCTTTATAGTGGTGTTGCTTAGCGAATGGTAATGTCAGTCTGTAGGCCTACCACCTTAATCCAGACATAAATATCTCAACATCTGCTGGATAGATTGCCATAATATTGAGGACAGACATTCATGCTCCCCTCAGGATTAATTGTAATCACTTCAGGGATCCCTTTATAAGCTATGGCCAAATACTTACTTAAAACTGATGACATTCCCATCAGCTTCACCTGCAGTTTGTCATGGTTACCAACTTTGGGATAACAGTTGGAATGAGATTTGGGGATTTTATAGGGATAGTTCTAAGAATGCATCCATGCACACAATAGTGTCACTACAGCAAACAGTCTGCTGTGAGACTGTGAAACAGAAAAATATCTGTAATTTTCTTCTAACAGAAAAAATATTTTGGACCTCAGTAAATGGATCAAACTCACTTTGTACACTCATATGGATCCTGCTGCTGTCTGATGCTTCAGCTATTTCATAAACCTTTTGTCAAAACCCAGACAACGTTCATCACTGCAAAATCTTTTTGTTTTCTGACCTGTTGCAGATTGTGTCTTCATCGCTGTGAAGTTGTATTTTTCTTCACATTTCAGTTTGCAATATTTTTAAAAATGTGAAATTGTAGAACACAGTCTATGAGGCAAACCTCAATACACATGAAAGGTGTTGTGATTTTGGAGAGGTCTGTGTGTGCAGCTCAGCAACTAAAGGCATACAAAGAGTCTTTTGTGATCTCTGTTATGTTTGTCGACTAATATTGATACTGAAATGGGGAAAATATCTAATGATCTGACTTTGTTCTGTTCACAGAAGTCTGTGTTGACAGTGTGAGATTTTGAGAGACAGAGCCTGAAAGTGTATGTCTCTTGTGAGAGTTGGCAACCCTGATTTTGTGTACAGAGCTAATCATCATGCTAAACTGTGATGTTGAACATGCTAAACACGACACCTGCTGAACATCAGCGTGTTGACATTGGCAGTGTGAGCATGCTAAAGTTAGCATTTGCCTGAAAGCATCACAATGTTTGTCCCAATGCATAGTTTGTCAAAAGCAAAAATACCAGGTATGTCCACCGCATTGGGTGCATTTTGCAGTATGCAAGATACTGTTTGTGCAAACAAGCTTGAGCTGCCATGAGCACCCCAAGACATGACACTGCATTTTACACTACAGAGTACAACAAATGTATGAGTAGAATGGTCAAAGTTTAAGCTGCAATGTTATTAGAATGTAGTATTTCCCATGGGTTTGCATGCCGCATGCAACAATATGTAATTTGTAGGGGCAGCTGCACAACGTACTTAGGTAAGGGGAAAGTATGAGATCTGGAACACAGGGCAAGTCTTGTATAATGACATATAGGGAGTGAAACAGTAATGAGAGAATATGTTCTCACCACTTGCTGGCACTATAGCCATAGGGTCCAGTCAGGAAGTTTTGAATGTGTATTTCATCTCATCTATGACATACAGTCAATCTACTGCAGTCCAGTCCTTTTTATGTCATGCTAATGAGAGCAGTAGTTCCACACTCATACAAGCAATCATGTGCAGAGTTAACTACAAGTTTTAAAGTGCACAGTTTTACCAAATGTCAATTTCCTCCAAATGAATACTCCTCCAGTAGAACTCACGGATGCAGTCCTGGAAGACTGCAACACAGCTAAGTGGGTTAATCACCGAGTTAAACCTTTTGCTAACACATTACTGTACCTCACATTAAAAAACAAAATAGCTTTAGTCACTATCTCCACAACAATTGGAGCTATTTAATGCATGTTTGTGCAATTTTTTATTTAAATAATAGCAATAATTTAATGAACTGAAAATGATCACTTGTTTTAGGTGGCCACACAGTCTTGCACCATGTTTGTGAAAAGAGGAATAATGTCCTGAACAGCTTAACAGTGATTTTAAAATGACAGTATGGACATAATTTGGACTAAATTAGTAAATTAAGTATTTTTGTTAGATAACTGATGCTTAGAACTGCAGGCAACATGCATATTGTTGCACGGAGGGAATTAGTGGAAATGTGCATTATACTGAATTTGTTAAGACAACAGATAGTCATGGAGGAGTTGGTAAGGTGTAATTAGTGCAGGGGAAATTAAGAATAGATGTTTGGCTCTAATACGAATCTGCTTCAAATGAAGCCCTCTCTGCACTAAATGAATGTCACTAATTGAAATATCTACTGCAAGATGTATAATCATGTGTAGCTAACAATTAGTCCGTCATTTTAAAATCTTGGCATCTTTTGGCCATGATTACTGGTTGCATCCTTTCCTGTTTTTCCAATCCACACAAAAGAACAAAGATGTCTCTCGGCTGTCAAAACCAGGAACACTGCGTGCGGCAAAGCATACGCTGGCAAGGTAATAAAGATGTCTACTGAGAGCTGAAACTATGAGAGTCTGGAGGAAAAAGTCTGGAATTTTATTTTTGACTCTGCAGAGCCAAAGTGACAACCTGTGTCTGACTGAAAAAATAATGAGCCAGGAATGCTCGTTCATCACTTTAGGAGCAGCATCTCTTTGCAATGAGACAGGAGAAGAGCGTCCAGCCCATCCACGCTCCCTGCCGCCGGAGTGCTGTTGTTTTTTGGAGAGCTCGGAAAGTTGCTCAGTCGTGGCTCGCCCAGGGGAGAGCAGTCAGGTACTTCACCTTATGAATGCACGGCTGCAGCAGTCACTTGCCGCCTGAATGCACCTGCAGAAAGCCTGAGCGGCATGCAGCTGTATAAAAGGAATGATGAGATAGAGTTCCTGTCATGGTTGGAAGTCAGTGGCTGTGACCCCTGTGTAATGACTTCAATTGTGGAGGCTTTTCTTTTTCCTGTGGCCTGTGTGTAAATACGGAAGGCGAAAATGAATGTCGAAAAATAGCAATTATCAAGCAGGTTTCACCTGTGAGTGCTCTCCATTTTCCTGGATGAGCACACAGCCGTATGTGGCAAGTAAACTGAATCAAATAAGATTTCACTTTTTTGCCACTAGCTGAAATATTTCTATTAGAATTGGAGGTGAATAAAATAGGCATAGTGTATAATCCTCTCGGAAAGGATTGCAGAGGAGTAAACCTGCCCGGCAGAAGCAAATTAAGATGTCAGCAGCAGCGTGTGGAAGTGGAAGCGCACACAGTCTCATGAGCTCAGATGTTGGACTATTTTAGAAAGAAGCAGATGAGGAAGATGACCTCAATCACCATCACAATTCCCTTATTAAATCAGACTCAATAACAGCAACACTGACCACATTAATGCCACATTGGCTTCTATGTGGCTTTCTTATCAGGTTTAACAACTTCAATTTACGTTATGCTGTGTGCAGGGGGGCTGTGTGCATTATGGAACGAGCAATGTTGTTACCCAGCTTAGTACCAGGTGACACTTTTATTATAGACTATAATCACATGTCTCCATGGGTTCTATCAGTGCTGGAGCTGATGGTCTGTTCAGGTAGCGTCCTGCAACACCAAGCAACAAAGTTGGTATCAGAAGGTTCTGCAAAAGCCCAGAAGCTTGGTGCTTGTATTGTGTCGGAACTGTTCAACTCGAGATGTGATCTGTGATCCAAACTGCTACTGCCAGAGTTGTCTATTTACGTCTATACTCTTGGTCTCCTGGAATGCAAATTCTGGAGTGCAAGCTCCAAGAGGAGTGTTTGAGTGGTAAATCAGTTTTAGCTAGAGCTGGTCCAAATTGCAATATCTGTGCTCGGATATTCAGATCCAATAATTGCTGAATATGCAAATATTTGGTTTGTGCTGCGGTGTCAGCCGGGGGTAGGGGAACCGGAACGTGACACCAGAATTGGCAAGTCCACATACCAGAACCCCACGGCAGCATTTTAGAGCCTCGGCAACGCTTGGCGGCATTTGGCAGCACCCGGCAGCGGCATGCACGACTATTCGAATATCAAAATTATTGTTTGAATACCACCACAACGAACGCATATTCAAATATTCCGAATCAGCCCCAGTTTTAGTATGTGAAAAGGGTTAGCCTCTAAATCTGGGCAGATGTGGTATGATTTTTCTATGAATTTTGTACAAAGTGTTAACTCAGATGACTCACTTTTCTCAATTCTTTTGCACAGAAAGCACTTCAAACAACATCTGTGTATGGTAAGGTGCTATACAAAAAGGCACATTTTTGGTTTCTATCAAGGTGGATTTTCATTTTATCCCTTTGCTAAATTAAAGGTGTGATTTAAACCCGATATACCTTTTCAGTTGTAGAAGTGAGTTAGAAGAATTGGTAATATCAAACCACCAGAACTGTGACTTGGATGATGACATGAAGGTCAGGGGCAGATCAAAAGGGGGAAACTCTGTGTCTTACACAGGCACATGTGTGCATGCACAAGTATGCATTATATCCTTAGCTTAAGAACAAAATGGTCTTGTGTGGCTGGACAAATATGTTCTAGTGTCATCTGAAAAGATAGTGAGTCTTATGAGATTCTCTGTTGAGGTCTTCAAGGCCACGCTGCAGCTGGCGTCATAGAAAGTTAATAGTCGTAACAAACTCTTTCCTGGAGGCCCAGAGGTGCCAAGGTTATCTTTGACCTCTCCTAACAAAGAAAGAACAGGGACAGATAGGGATGCACTGTTGGGTTGTTTTGCCCTTTTAGGATGTGGACGAAGGTGATTGGATGAAGCTGAGCGCCAAAAGATATGGACATATCTGTGCACCAATGAAGGATGCCTTAAGTCTAAACCATGGCTCTTCCTACCTATTTTGACCATTCACATTTCATTGTTTGAGTTATGTTTGTTTATCATAGCCAATCATGTTTCACCATTGATGTTGTGTTTGTTTCTGTGGCCAGGATGACATTCAGCACCGCCCAGTCTGAGACCATGTTTCTCTGTCGGAAACCAGTGGATTGGTCCTGCTGAGTTGGGGATGAGTTTCTGCCCCAAGGGAGGGAATTTAAGCATCTCTGGATCTTGTACACAAGTGATGGGAAAATGGAGGACAAGATGGATGGACAGATTGGTGCAGCATCAGCAGCAATGCAGCGATGGACCTGACAGACGTGGTGAGAAGGAAGGTGAGCTGGAAGGCTAAGTTGTCGAATTACCAGTCAATCTACATACCAACCCTTACCTGTTGTCTGAAGCTCCTCAGCCTTAAAGATGGGGTGAGGAGCTTGGCCAGTCATCGGTTGTTCAGGGTAGAACCATGTTGAAAGGAGCCAGCTGAGGTGTTTCCGGCATCTGATTTGGATGCCTTCAGGGTACCTTCTTTGGAAGTTCTGGAAGCATGTCAATATGGAGCAGAAAACCCGAGGTAGACCCACAACTTGCTTAAGGGATTACATACCTAATCTGGAGCAGCTTGGGATTCCTAAGGAGGAACTGGAAAGCAGTAGAGGGACATCTATAATGCCCTGCTTTACACAAGGTTTAGCTCAGCTTAGCAACCATAGATAAGCGAAGGAAAATGGATATACAGTAGTAATTACAGGTCTGTGATTGGATGCTAACCCAACATTCTTGATTTCCCTCACTCTACACTCACAACAGATGCACTACCTCTTGCACTGGCCCTAAATTCTGGCAGTTGGATAAAATCAGGAAACTCTATGGAAAATGTTATGACTTCTGAGGTGCAGGTCACCAAAGGTTTCAACAAGGTACTTATTAGTAGTTTAGCTCATTTACTTGTCTACTCGTGTATTTGAGAAGTATTCAGCGATGAAAGGCCTAACACATCTGTAGTTAAAGAAGCTATAAAGCTTCAAGGCAAAAGAACTTGATTACTGAACTGCTGTATTTGCCTGCATGCATTTTAAGAGCTACGACACTAAAATGTAGCACTTAGGGAGGTCTGCAAATACCAGCCAGCAGTTTGTCAAGAGCTAGCTACTACCTAGCTATGCACTTTCACTGTCTGTCGGCAGCAAATGAATAAAATTAAATGGAAATAAAGAGCTGATGTATTTTTGTACTTTTGCCATGTTGGTGTATAGCTTAGCTCGCTATATTTATCTGGGAATATCTTAAGTGTAGTAAAGATTTATTTATTGTAGCTGGTTAGCTCACTACACTTTCCAAGAAGCTTGTCCAACACTTGGCCCTTACTGACCCTCATAATATCAATATGGCTATTTCATTATTGCTCATTTATGCAAGCACTCCAGAGGTCATGTGAGTGTTTGCTAGTTTTCTGTGATCATAAATTCAAAAATTGTGGAATAAAACAAAGCAATTTAGATATGCTGACTTGAACTTCAGGGAACAACGATGGGCATATTTCACTGATTTCTGACATTTTATACACTGAGCAATCAAATGAATATTTTTAAGAAGTGTTAGACTTGATTAAGGTAAATAAGTGTTTTTTTTCTCTGATAACTGATTTATATGTTTATATATAAATCAGCTCTCTCTCTCAAGAAGATAAAGGTACCATCAAATGGAAATATTTAAGATGTTTTGTGCATCATTTCTATAAATTTCACCAATATTCAGTCCGACATATTTGCTATGTTTGGAAACTTTGGAATTTGCAATAGAATTTAAATCTTCATTTTCTTTATATTTGCTTTGTGAGTTTGAACAGACTTTGAATCAAGTTTGTAATGACGGATTCATTAGCTTAGGTTTTAGGACTCTGACTTGACTTGACTATATTTGTATAAAATATTTTTGTTTTGCTGAATATCACATTCAGATTCCCTCAGTGTAACCACATTCTCTGTCCTGAAAATGAACCATTATTCAACAGCCTATTATCTACAACTTCTTCTTCTCCCACTTTTGTCTCACCTCCAAACTCAAACTTTTTAATATCACTTGGTGATAAGTTTAGAGTATCAGCATTGGACTATTCAAATCGAGTGTGACCCAGATTCCCCTGTGCTGTATTTTACCTGTCTGCATGGTGTAGTATTAGATAATAGGTAGTGAAGTGCTTCTTCTTTGTGTTTGCATGAGATGTTATTTAAAAGCCCCTCTGGACGCTTTATCATTCCTGCTTAAATGCGTTTGTTTCTCCAATTTTATCATTGTGTTTACACTGTTGTGTCCTTATCATTTAACTTCTATGTATTGCCCCAACTCTACATCCATATAGGACGTGGATTTGTCTGGCTGGGGAGCTTATTAATTCAGTGGAGGCCTAACACATTGGTGAGAAGGCAGCACCTGCTGACAGGGAGACTGAGTTTCTTAGATTCTTGTGGAAACGACAGGCTGCCATTCAGGAGTCACCTCCAATAAAAGAAGTGTCGTATGCAGAGAATGAGCCATCAACCACCGCAGTGCGACTCTCTCTGGAGGGCAGTTTTACCACTGTCAGACCTTTATATATGGGCTGTAATGTTCCTCCACAGAAGATGCGTCGGGGATCACAATACGACTAACTGCCCTTCCATGCTAATGTTTTTGCACGTTGGGTGATGTATTGGGCGATGATGGCGACATGATTTGGCATTCTCCTCCGCAGACGCAGGTTACCCGCCACTGATGAGCGCTTGAAAAGACATGCCAGTCAAACTGCTCAAAAACAGCCATCCGTCGCCATCTCGAGCATTTTGTTTATTTGTCAAGATGGTACACTCGAGCCGGCTTTTAAAATTGTCAGTGATGACAAGGAAGTTTTAACAGGCAAGTCAATGTCAGTGCGCCTGTTTTTAAATGACAGGAGACGATGGGAATGTTTCCTTTTGTTGAGAGTGATTGATTAACAACAACACTCACCTATTGTATAAGATGATAGGAAATGAGCGTTGAGCTTTTGCGGAGAAATCTGAAAAAAAAAGCAACAAAAAACATCCTTCTGTCCCGACTGCTGTGGTGTGGAGAAGTATTTTTGCTGCCTGCTGGGAATCACACAGTTACACCATATGCTAAAAAGAACCTGTTGAACTATCAGCAAACAGGGAACATGTTGTTTAGGAGACTAAAGACGAATCTGTATTCACACCACAGGCCCTCCATTCTCAGCTGCTGCTCATGACAGTTAACATACAATTTCAGATGTGACCTGCACCTTAAACTGACACTACAGTCACAACATCCAGATTTGCAAAAAGGTCTTGTGTTCGCCAAAGAAAAAATGAACTCAGTCATCCTTGTGCCACTTCAGGAAAAGCTGTGCTGCCAGTTGCAACGAGATTTGGCAGGGTGGACTAAGTGTCTGGATGGACAGATTCCACCAGATTACTGGAAAAGAGTAATTTTAGCTGTAATTCTGATGAAGTGACCCTTTAAATAGCCCCAGTGAAGATATACCACTCTGTATTTAGAAGAGAACAAAAGGCCCATAACAAAATAAAGCCCCGAAACAGAATCTTCTAATAAATCTGTGCTGCTGACATTCTGTTGTTTTATTGGTTTCACTTGATCTCATCATGTATATAGCTGGGAAACATCAAAATCCAGATTACAGTAGTCCCTCACTATATCGCGCTGCACTTTTCGCAGTCTCACTGTGTCACGGATTTTTAAATTATATATAAAATACACAGCGTACCACAGTTAAGTAGACGCACATATGGAAAATGCAGCTACGGCCGCTTCCAACTGAGCTAGTCGGTTGCTGATTGATTGGTGGTGATCGAAGCAAGCCAGAACCTGCAGTCCCACACAGTGAGTGTTTAATGATAATAACCATCAGAGAACTGGTGACAGTCTGTAGGATTACCCATAACATCATCATCAGTTTCCCAGTAGGCAGCTGGACGTCCTCTGTGTTGGTGTGTTTAAAGTACAGCAAAGATTTTCCGAAGTGGGCGTTTCAAGTGGATCACTGAGTCGTTAATTCCATTTTCAGACATGGTTCTGGAACCTAACCCCTGCGATAGACAAGGGATCATTATTGTTGAGCCTCGTTAATGTAGACTGTTTTTTAAAAGACAACCAAAGTCTTGGTAAACAATCAAACACACAAAATGTTGAATTTGATAAGAAAAATTAAGATTTTTCCCAAAAAGACATAAAAGCAATTTATTCAACCCAAGACAGTATTTTAAAAAAAGTGTTTCCTGACCTTTATGACCTCCAGCAAACCATTTTTGGTAGTTTCTCACAAGCTTCTGGTTCTTCTTTATTTGGACTTTTAGCCTGTTCCTTATGTGCAAAAGCCTCCAGCTCACTGATATTCTGTGGTTTCTGTGCTGTCACCGCTTTCTTTAAATCCCATCAAAGATTTTCAATGGGATTCAAATCTGAGGCTGAGATGGCCCCTCAGGGATGTTCCAGGAATGACTCCTTAACCAAGCTTTGGACATTTGCTTGACTGTTTTCATTAGAGTAAAGTTTATTTTGGGGGGAGATTCTAATTTGTAATAGATGTGAAATTGTAAATCAAACAATACTCTGCATACATAAAAGATATCTTTTGATTCTTAAGATGTCTGGGCACAAACGTCTGTAAACTATAGCCATGTAAATTGTGCCTTTTTGCGCTCTCTGCATTGTATTATGGACCATAGTTGGTGCTGAAATGTGGGTAAAGCTCCAGACTTTGCCATATTCCAAATATGTTTCCAATAAACATATATTTCATTTATTCTACTGCTTGACTGTCACTCCTTTTTAGCCATATATTATATGGGGTGGGACTTGTTACTCTGGCTGCCCAGAAAATGGCAGAGGAGCTTCAAACATATAGTGAAAGGGTCATATTTTAACAAAAACCATAGTATTTTCCTAGCATGGTTGGTGCATAAACTTAACCAAGCTTCTAAAATGTACTTGACATTGTGAATGTGTCAATTAAATTAGTTTTGGTGCCCAAATGTTACCAAAGAGTGACTGAAAACCAATCAAAACAGCTCATGACAAATTCACAAATCCTTTATGTGTCAGGTATATTATGGTAAATTTTAATTCTACTCTTAAGGTCTTAATAGTAGATTTTGACATAAGGTCCCTCTTCAAGATGGGGGAACAATCACAGTTCATAAGCATTGCTTGCAAATTTCTAACAGGTCATACTGGGCCCCTGAGAGTCTCCCACATACATCATTAGCTGTGGTTCTATTGGGACGCAATTCTTAAAGATACTTGACATGAATCATATGGTCCATTAAAATCATTACAGAAGAGGAATGAGTGCAAACATGTGAAGGACATTGATATGTATCACTGCTTATTACCAATATTTTGTGCTTCATTTGGTTGTGTACTGTGTTTTTTTTGGACTGTTTGAGTGAGCTGCAGGTCAAGCCTGTTATCCAAGTCTGGCTGTCGTCAAGTCTATATTGCACAGCGTCTCTTCTGAAAAACTTTAGATTAGATTAGATTAGATTAGATTATACTTTATTAATCCCACAACGGGGAAATTTCCTCGTTACAGCAGCATAGACAAAAACAGAAAACCACACAACTTAATGTACACACTTAAGTTTTTCTCAATGGAATTCAGGATGAGTTTCAGACAAATATTGTTTCAGTGCAGGTGGACACCAAAAGAAAACTGAATGTTAAAAGTTAATTCGTCAGACAGAACTCCAAATGTTGATGTTGCTCCATATTTGCTGGATGTACGGTGTCAGTGGTTCTCCCCAACATGCGTATTTTTTGTGGAGTAGATGTGGAGCTGTGCCCCCAAGTGACCAAATGTCTAATTGTTTTTGTTGTTGTTGTTGTTGTTTTCTCAGAATGACAGATGAGTGTCAATCTGTCATGGCAGTGATTTTTTTTTCCTGCAAAATCACTGCCATGACTTTGTAGGAATAAAAATGCTGATTTGAAGCTAGACACTAAAGGTGTTTGAAGGCTGCATGCTTAGGGGGTGACCTTTAATAGCAGAGTTCACATCCACAGCATCAAGCTCAAAGTTCAAAAAAGTTTTTTTTTAGAGAAAGTATGAGCTTCTGATAAATCATATTTTTGTTCCTCCGGTATTATCCTGTCAGATTTACATCTTATATACATCCGTGCTGTATGTTTCGTGCTGTTATCTGTTCCCCTCATCTATCTTTTAATCTGCCATTGTCAAACTGTGTGTTCCAGTAGACGAGAGCCTGCCCTCATTGTGTCACACTGTCAAAAAACAGGTTCTGAAACTAAATGAACTAAAGTTTGGTTTTGCTTAGCTTTCATTTTAAAGGTGATTAGATATTCCGGGGCTGGTCCCCAGGTAGCGGGAGGAAATGTGTTTTCTTTCCGTTTGTTGTACTCATCAGTTTATGTTCCCCTGAGAGTCTTTAGCGCATCACTCTCCACCTGATTGATTACTACACACAGGCAACGAAATCATCTGAAAGCAACTGGTACTAATTATGGGCATCATTTATTACTTGACATGTTGTGATTTTGTTTTGGATAATAATGTCTGATCGTTCAAACCTAACTGTAGTAAGTCACACTCTAAAAGTCTGATTCTGCAGCTGCCATGAAAATGAAACTGTCATATTTTCATCTCATTAAAAACTAAACACGTGGACTAGCAGCCATGAATGGATCTAGATATTTAGTTTTGGTGCATTCTCATGTCTTTCTTCACTTCAGCACTGTGTAGCAGCAATTCACATCTTAGGAGACAAGCACAGTGGCAGATTTGTATCAGGTTTGGTTCTAGCTGGAGGGACCAAATGGTAATCAATGAACAAAACAAAGTAGTGATTATGCTGCCCAGTTGTCTTGAGTGAATCGTACACTACCGGAACACCAGTCAATTTATTTAGATTAATTAACTGCGGGGTAGTTCTCAAAGTTACTTGATTTCTCTCTTTATTCACAACTGTCTTATGGCTGTTATCACTGTAAGACTTCACACATTAGATTTTAAGCAAATCACACCGTGTGTTCCAAGTACTGAGTGAGTACATATGCAATCTTTATCATCCCCTAAAACCACGATGAAAGTGTAAGTATTACATGTGCAGTTGCCATCAAACCTCTTCAGCCTCATTACCTGTGAAAGGGGGGAATTCTAAATTGAAGTTTTTAAACACATTTACCTGTTCTAACTTCTCCATAAAATAAATCAAAATTAATTTCTATGCAGATTTACCTACTTAATTACCCAAGCAAAAATTACAACAAGAAGAATCTCCCTGAGGCCTAGTGTGACTGTCCACTTGTGTTTTTAGTGTGTTTAATGTGTTTTTAGCAGTAGTTAGTGCAGGCACAAGTCCAAGACAGAAGCTTGCACAGAGTTTGCAGATTAAATACACTGAAAGGGGAAAAGAAGCACAGCAGCCCAGGGCTGTATCACTTGGTAAACAGTTAAAGAAAGTTTGATGAGGCATATTATGCATATACAATGTTAAGCTCACTAATAATAACAAAGGTGAAAACAAGTTTCTCTAAAAATGCCCTTTGGCAAAATGATTTAACAACCAAGTCAATATTAATATCCTTTGACCTCCAATTAATAATTTCTGTTTTTCTCTCAACTGTTTTTATCCTGTTCCTCAAGTGAAAAACCTTCCCACACTAATATTCATTGGTTTTATTTGTTGGTTTCTGTGCTTCTACTGCTTTCTTTAAAACCCACCACAGATTTCCAATGGGATTCAAATCCGTGGACTCGGATGTCCTCACAAGAATGTTTCAGAAATTATTTCTGAAGCAAGCATTGGTTGGACATTCTATATGTTGTTCCAGTGATTACTAAGCTTCAGTTTATGCGCTGAGGCCATCACATTCGTCTTCAGAATGTCCTGGTATCTCGAAGAATCCGTGACGACAGACCTGCAGCAGTAAAAAATCCCCTTCACAACAAGTATTGGGAGGGTATAGTCTTGTAATTTGGCCAAAAGTACAAAAAGCGAAAAGGGTGTATTAATTTTACCTGATAACAGCATAAGCTGGTTTATAGCTTCTTACATTAAAGATTTAATGTATCTAAAGTATGAGGTTAAATGTACAAAATAATTGCAGCTTAAGTAGTGAATGAAATATACTGCAGGTGTCCCTGGTGGTGAACATGAGTAAAAGTTGCCTCAAACAAGAATAAGATGTTCCTAACACCTTGATAAATATTGATGGTACATTTTGTTGAAAATGGGCTGCTCTGAAATTTCCCATTAAGCAATTCTTCTAGGTGAAATGAGAGAAAACAGGTTCACTGTTGTTGTGGACTATCTGCAGTTAATGTCTACAGACTTCTTTGATGGTGAATATGTCGGGCCTATACGCCTGCCTACTGCCTGCATCATTCACATCCCAACTGAGCACTGTGGAGTTTGTGAACTCCCCCTACCTGTTCACTGTCTTCACCTGAAATCCACATCCCAAAAGAGCTTCATAACCCTCCTCTGAAGTTAGATGGAGAGTTTCACACTCGTCTTGTGCAGACTCACACAGACATATACAAGAACTTCCAATTCCCTGTCTTATTCCTCCACACTCCCTTGCTTTTGCCTCTGGCTGTACTCAAGCAGCCAAAGCTGGACCTCACTATTTAATGGTGAGGTTCGCCAGGATGTCAGAACAGATAAATGTACAAAATGTCTGCATTGGTTATGACAGTTAGCAGGGATTCCTATAGCAATTGTAACAGTGTTCACAAGTGAAGAACAAAATCATGGCAATGCTAATTACTATGATATTAATATTGTCTTCTTTTTCACTTCTCTGCAACAGAGTTGACAAAGTAATATTTCAAGAGCAAAAAACCTTGACAACTTCGGGCCAAATTACCAGGGATTCTAAAATAGATTTCCATGATCCCCATGGAGTGACTATGGTGACTGGACTGTGGTGACCCCTGACAGAGAAAAGTGGCAAATGATAATGCTAATTAATGCCAGAGACTACCTTTACGAAAGTCATGCTAATCCTAAGAGATTCAGTACAAGACAACTGGGACTTTCTGGTTCTTGAAGATGTTTCACCTCATGGTTGACTGCCTGTTAAAAACCAAAGACTGATATGCCTTGAGATGTGAGTGGTTGTAAAACTTCCAGGCGAGGGATGAGTCAAATTGTTAATGGTGGTGAAACTTTCTGGAGATAGATCTCAAGACTGCATTATAAGCACATGCTTAATATTGTTGTAGACTTCCTCCTTCTTTAGAGATGGCTGCTGCCGTTTGCCATAGCTTAACATATCACTCCTGTCTGAAACTATCCGTCTTCTCATTGTTATCTGAAAAGCAATGTTCCTTTTCCTGTAGATACTGCAGAACTCCTGAGTCTTGTCCTGAAGAGAAGACCAATTACCTTCTACTGAATATTCCACTGAAGTGTGTTTTGGGACGTTTCTCTTGAATTTCCGGCCTTTCCGATCAAAGTTTTTCATGCACAAATTGCAAAATATAATAAAAACAGGTGGATTTAAAACATGACGTTACACTAGCCCGATTCAAATTTGCTGAGAAGGAAACAGAAGATTCCAAATGTTGCCAATGACCTTTCCTCATGCACCATTATTGAGCCAAAATTTGGTTTGAACAAAGATACCCACCAATGTAAGTGGCAGACTGCCAGGAAATTGTCTAAGTAACTACATGCTCCTAAGGAGAGGAATCATTTTCATTTTAATGACCCCATGAGTCTCTCCCCAGCTCTACATCTTGAAAAAAACATAACAATTTTAGCACCACTACTTCCCATTAACTACCAATTTGGTGACAGTTCATTACCAGCACAATGTTTGAATACATGCACAATGATATAAATAAATTGCCAACATTATGGCTGAGGAGGCAAGAGAATGTATTTAGCAAGGTGGTAAAAAGACACACTAAGGGGGTAAATAGGGACATATACAGAATAATGATTTTAGTGTTACTTCACAGTCCAAAGATGGATTCCAGAACGGGAACAGGGGGAACAGGAGGAGTGTAGAAATAGTGTTTTTAAGCCTGCTGGTGCATTTGTTTATTTGCCTGTGCATTTTCCTGTATGGGTGTGGGGCAATAACACTGTGCTTTGGGTAAGAGGAGTCTCTGAAGATGATTTAGGCCTTCCAAGGCAACTCTCTGATGGTGGATGGATGCCAGCAATGGCACAGACAATGGATGTCCATCTTTGTATTTGCCATACCAAGCTGTTATGCAGTTGATGCCCTCCGTGGTGCTCCAATAAAAGCTCATTAGAATCAAGGGCAATAGATGGGTTTGACTAGAATGTACAGTTGCAGTTGTGCCATCATGACCAGACTGAAGATGTTGAGTTGTGTTCACTGATTCTAAATTACTCTAAGTCCACTATGAGTGTTGAGGGTCAGGTTGTTGTTACTGCAACACTTTAGCAGGGGCTGGACCTCCTTCATGCAGGTTGATTCATTGTTGCTGATCAGACCGACTACACTGATGTTATCTGAGAACTTGATAATGGTGTGTGTTGTGGGAGGCTTTTTCTCAGAAACAGGGAGGGCTTTGAAACGTCTATCCTGACAGATTGTGGTCTGACTCCAGTGCTCAGTTGTGGAGAGACGTGCCGATGCCAAAGCTATGGAGCTTGCCAACCAGCTTGGAGGTGATAATAGTGCTGAATGCAATAATCTCACACAGTTGTTGCTTTTATCCACTTGGGTCACGGCAAAGTAATGGTGAGAGCACGTTTGGCAAATTGTGAGGCATCATTAAATAGTGATAACGATGACTCTTTTCAAAAGCTGTTGTGGCTTTGGACTTACAAAACGTGTTGGAAGAAGCTGGGAGAGGTAAGAGAAAAAGAGCTTGAGAAAAGTCCTTCATTCCCACCTCCACACTACTGTCCAAATGCTGCATACAGTGAGTGTTCTCATTGGTTTGTTGGTTTCTGAAAGCTTCAAAAATTGGACGTTGGATGGAGGCTTCAAATGCTGTTAGGTTAAGCATTTTATCTGAAAAACACTAGGCCCGAACTCTTTCATATTGTGGGATGTAATGAACATTTCGGCTTCTGGAGGCTGTTAGTGTGGCAGTTAGACCATTAGTCATGTTTTTGACAGCCCCAGTGTTTTCCTTTAATCTAGCATGTGATAAAAAACTGTAGGAAGGAAACAGTAAACATTTTCACACCCACAGTTTATGCCTTGCAGTTTCATTACATACTCAGTGACAGTAAAGCTTTGGTGGCCTTTCTTTAATACAAAGTACTGCAGACTAGAGCCAAAATGTGATGAGGCAATCTCATCTGCAGGCATCGTTGTCCCCATTAACTTTCCCTAAGAAATATCTTCCTGATCAGATCTAAGCAACAGCGGTGGCATTACATGGCCATTGGAAAAGATGTAGGGGGTGGAATATTCAATTGGTTGTCTGCAGGCGACTGATGCAGCTGATTTCTGCAAACAGTAATAGCAAGAGATTGAGTTGTTCCTGTGAAAGATGGCAGGGAAGACCCCAGGAAGTTATTGTCAGTGGGCAAATTAATAACGGATTGCCATGTGACCTTGACAAGTGGCTCTCATTTGGAAAGCAGAATACTGGAGAGCCCGCTGTGGCTATTCTGCACTGTTCAGGTTATTCAAACCACAGTTTCTCCATACTGGAAATAATTGAAAGGGGAATCTTGACTGCATGGGGCACTCTAGCTGGCCAGAAAGGAAACTGACAAAACTGGCTTTTTCTAAAAAAAGAAAGAGAATCGTGTAGCTGCATGTACTCTCTTATGTGTAATACCAGTTTTATCTTAACAAGGGCCCAAAGCCAAGGATTCTCGAGTCGCTGAGCTCAATTTAATCTAAAGCTCTTCAGAAACACCCAAAGACATTATATCGTATAATATTTGGGATGTTCCCCGAACAGTACTCTGCACAGTTATTATGCTGTGAACCATGAGTGCTGCTGTATTAAGGACACTTTTTACTTTGCGGGTTCACTGCATGCTAGCATCTACTCTTATGTGTATATAAATGATAGATTTAACGTCTGAGTGGGCATGTCGATGACTTTAATCATACAGATATGGTTCAAGTGTGAAGTGTCTCTCACTGAAGGGAGCTACATATGGGCGACTTTTGAAAAGATGGCACTCAGCAAAGCTGGCTAAAACCTAAAGTGAGACACCTGAAAGTAGATTTTCAGCATCATTTACCCAGTGAACTCTCTGCTTTTCCAACTTTTTCCATCATATTTGGCATGTCGCTCTGTCTTACCTTGGCACTGGGGTTGATCACAACTAATCAAAAATAATCAATCACTGGGTGGACATAAACAGCTTTCAACAATGACTAAAAACTCTGTTGGGCTTGAAGTAGTTCTGCACCCTTTACTGGCTGAAAAGCTGACAAATTTATGCCAACAGAGAAAATCTTCAGTGAAGCTGAAGTGTGTTGACTATTGGAGAGGGAGACTTGTGACTGAAAGGTTGCAGATTCAGATCCTGTTTAAGGAAATCTGGGTGGGAAAGTGCCACCAAGCAAACCTAATCCTAGTCCTAATCCTTGAGTGTTGCAGAGACCCTGGTCAGTGGAGGAACAAGATAGAAGTGGAAGGCTGGATTAAAACTGTCCAGGTTGCCAGGTTTCCTCTACTCTATTTCTCTCTCTTCATAACTTGATAAATTGCAGCTCTGATAGAAATTTGTAACGTTGAAGTAGTTTATCACATACAGTATGACAAGTGTACAATCCTCAGTCTCCTTTAAGAGGAACGCCGTCTCAAATCTAGTTTTAAGACCTCAATTATCTTAGTTTATATTGCGCTCAGTTGTTGCATCAGATTGCTTTTTTTCTATCTCTCAAGTAATTAACACACTGAAAACCTCAGGCAAGGCTGTACTTTTCCATCACAGAAGAACTGTATGGCTGCTTCCAATTATTATTCATAACATCACTATACCTGACAAATATTTGTTGACTTTTCAGTGTATGAAATTTCAGAAAATGCTTAAATATGTCCATTATTATTCCTTGACGACCAAGTGAACGTATCAGACCAATAATATGAAGGTTACTTATGATTAGAAAACTAGCAAATATATACATTTGAGAAGTTTGTTAATTTTTGCCATGAAAACAACTTAAATAATAATAATTGAGGTCTCCAAGTTCGTACCATGTCAGCTTTAGAGTGCTAGTTGGTTTTTGGGTGACTAATAAAGAGCGTGTTCTTTCTCCATGTCTCCCCAGGAGATCAATCCAGCCATTGGATCATGATGAGTGAAACCCAATGGTAGTGTCCAACATGTCCAAACTGTCAACATATCAGCTGATCTGGGGAGAAGGAAACTGATTTTGCTATGATGTTGTCAACAGTATTTTGTATCATTTATAATTGTTCACTTTGAGGTAACAATGTACAAACAAAAATAGTTCACATGTTCATTCCCCCCCACAACAGGCACATTTATGCTTATTACCTCCTTAATCATTTATCTGTTCTTTGAATGACTACCGGTTGTGGAATTTAAAAAGTCTGAATCTAAATAATGATAACACTACAAGGTCATCCCTAATTTATAATCATAGTCATAAAGTTTGTTTATATACAGGAAGCAATTTAAAAGAAGGTACAGATACTGATTATGTATGAGGTTAGTAGTTGACCTGTAGGGTTTTTTAAAAATTGATTTGACACCTTATTGTCGTCATTTTCTCAGTTTGCTTGAGTAGATCTGCTGTCTGGCTGCATTGCACATATTTCAATTGAAAAAGATGCATCCACTGAACTTGCAAATGCCAGTGCAGTCAGTGCAACAGTATTTATCCATAAATAGTCGTAAAAATATCTCTTAGTACTTGTCTAGTAAATGTATTGATGCCTAACATTGCTGTAAGTGTCTTGTGTTACTTGGAGGCATGACTTACTGAACTGGAAAACAACCCATTATCTGCAGTAACTAGTCAGGTCCCAGGAGCTGATGCAGAACAACCCAGTGTAGCTCCTGTTATCAGTTAACCAGTTAATCTGTTAAAGCTGAGCCAGTAATCAAATGGTTATATCAAAATGGCATTTATTTAGCCTGACTAATTAGCCAACTAATTAAATGATCTATCACTAGTTGAGGTGCCCTAACAACTAAAGCTGTCACCTTCGGTCATACACCTGGACAAAAAAAAGGCAAAAAAAATGAAAGGACTCAGTGTTGCCGTGTTAACATGCTGAAATTTGAGCCATTACTGCCCATTGATTCATTGCATAATGGTGCAGACTGCCTACACACACATTCAGCCGTATATGAACAGTGAAGCCGGCTCCCTCGCCAGCAACGGAGGAAGTACTGTAATGCTGTGAAACAGAACCTGTCGGGGGGGGGAAGTGCTCTTATGGGGTTTCACCCACACCAGATGAAGTTGTAAATCTACTGCAGTGGGTGACTGACACATCAGAATGAAGCCAGCACCAATTACACTAGGGAGAGCTGGGACGTTCTCTCAGGGCATGTCTCGTTATTTCCACAGTGGCAAAAAGAGAAAAAAAAAGAGAAAAGAAAAAGCCAAATAAATAAATAATGAGTGAAGAAATTATATTGTCAACTGTTTGGGTTCTTGCTGGGTAAGCAGAAATTCCTTGCAGTTACTGTGGGACTGAAAAGAGACTCAGTTTTCATTCAGTGAGACATGTGGGAGAGAATGTGAGCCGACTCATTATACACCCGGTTACATCATTTGCATTGTTTTCTGTTGTGACATTTTAAGGTACTGCCTGTAGCGCTGCAGCTTCTTCCTGGATGGTTTACCCGGAGTAAAAGTCACATCAGTTCATCCTTACGTTTAAATTGACAGCCATGGACGATGATCCTGACACGATTCCACACTGAGTCATCCCTGCTCCTATAAGATAATTGCTCGCATGAGGTGACTCGCTGTTGAGCGTCATAAAGTTCATTACAAATCTCAAGCTTGCGAATGGTGGCATTTGAGAAGAAGAAAATTATCTGTAATTTGGAAAAACATTCTCTTTCACAGCATTTTTAAGGATTCTGGTACATGCAGTACAGAGGCTTCCCTACGGGGGGCACAATGTGAGCAAGCAAGATTAGGAGAGGGTAAACAACAGAGCTGGGAGATAAAGGAAGACTAACAGAACGTGCAAGTCTAACTCTGCCTTGGCGCTGTGTATTCACCATCACCTCTCTGTTGATTTATAATTACTGTCAGAGGTGCAGGCTGTGCAGTGGTGGCAGGAAATAGCAGGTATCAGTATTTGGTCCAGGGCCGGGCCACATCCCATTACACGATTTGTCAGAGGAGGTAAAAGGGATGATGGCAGCTGCTCAGGGCAGCATTGGGACGTCTGGAGCCATTTTTTCCCCTGTTGTGGTCCAAAAATAAAGGGAAATCTTAAAAGGTTGGTGTGTCCAACTTTGTGTCAGCAGTTTGTGTTTGGTTCTGTCCCCTCTGCACAAAGTCTGCTCCATGAAGACATGATTTTCCCACAACTTAACTTACTGGCCTGTACAGAGCTGCTGACTGTGTCTGGCCCTGCGTTTGACCTCATGTTTGCAGCAAGATTTTTAAACTTTGAAAAAGTGGACTTACAATGGAGAAAGTTTGCATCCTCACAGAAAATAACATATAGATAGATAGATAGATAGATAGATAGATAGATAGATAGATACATAGATACATAGATACATAGATACATAGATACATAGATACATAGATTCAGTCCTTTACACTTGTTAACTCAGTAGAAGCACTGACTCTTATGTTCTTGACTTGGAATTCTCATTAATTTCTTAATTTCTAAAATTCAGTACAATTTTTTTACATTAAATGTGGTTTTTGTGTCAGTCCTTTGTTCTAAAGTGAGCTTAGGTGATGTACCTAATATTATTGATACTAATTTGTCATGTGACATGTAGACTGTTTGGAATAATAATTTGGTTGTAGTAAAGAATGGAGGCTGTTGTTGCAGCAGATTACTTCTCATGGTTTCAAAATGGTATTCTTGACTATCATGTAAGGGTGTAGTGTTTAGGTGGCCACTGAGTTATATAAAACTATGTAAGTGCACACACTGCATTTGTGCATGTTAAGTGTGTACATTCACTAGAATATCACTACAGATAAGCCATTTATGTGCATATGGACACTGGTGTGTGTGTCTTTATTCATCTGCTTGTGTATTTATTGCATGCATGCACACTGAGGTTTGTATATTCAGTATTTTCATCCTTTTTGTATGTTTGCACATGTGTGTGGATTAGCATGTTTCACTGTGTGTGTGCTGAATGGTGTGAGTCACAGAGGGGAGAGCTCAGCCACTCGAGGTCAATTATAGATATACATGTCTGTCCGACCTGGGCTCATAACCCTGTCACTTTACAACACGACGTTATGAATAAACAATCTCCTGAAAAGCTACACTGGCAGTGCGGCAGCTGAAGAATGGCCTCCTTTCAGATTAATGACTACGATGGTCTAATCAGATGAAAAAAGGGCTGCCTGGGGCAGGGAAATGACTGTCCATTTTCACAGGTAATTTGCTTAATGCTCCCTTATTAAGATCACCGTTGTGATGCTACAGCACAGCGGCCGACCGTCAGCCACATTGGGTTTGCTCATGAAATACAGCTTCATCCGCTTTCCTCTGGGGCACAATTTCCAGTTATTATATTTCACCCCAGATCACTTGTAATTATCACAGATTTAAGTGTTGTCTCCACAATTAGCCTGCCCCTGCATCAAATAAACCCCACTGGTTCGTGCATGCGGAGTAAACATCTCTCTTCAAAGGCACAGACACTTTGTTTCCAAAATTTTATGATCTCTGCTCACTCTTTGTTCATCCAAAGCAGCACGCCAATCAAGCCCAACATCAAGGGGCTGTGATTTAGCGGTTCAACGAGCTGACAGCCTCATGTACCTCTATAGGCACCGGCTGTCGCTGCGTTGCAGGTGGAAAAGTACATCCTCGGGGGGGAAAGTTTCCTTCCTGCTGTTGGATGTGACTTGGGGGGACAAGCTGTTAGCCGGGAGCATCTGGGGCAGCAGTATGTCGCCAGTGCAAAACAGAAAGGCCTCACCTCCAGCGATGGCCATCAGGCTGCCTCCCATATCAGCTATTAGCTGCAGTCTAGACATGGAGGCGAATGAAGCAAGAGAAATATATCAGCGTTTGAGCTGGGACTCTCTGGGAGGGGGTCAGCTGGGCTTCATAACTCCACACCAAAGCCAGACTGTAATAAATAGTAAAACTGTACACCTGTTGGCTGCTAAAATTAAGTATAAAATTGATTTAGATTTGATTCTGTTAGACTGAACAAATACAATATTTTATCCAATTATAAAATCTTACAGGTGAAAAAGAGGGTGATGGAGATGGCACATCTTACCAAGCCTCAGTTATTTTAATCAGCATTTAGCCTGAAATCACCTTCATAGATCATTGAAATCCCTCTGTATATTTAAAATCAGACCAATTTACTAGTACCAACAGTGACTTCAAATGACTATTTATTATTCTAATTGCTACTTTTAAAAGTTGAATAATACTACTGTTTTCTGTATATGGTAATAGTGAAGCAGTTATCATTACAGCTGAAGGTACACCAATCAGCCACAACATTAAAACTGCCTGCCTGATACTGTGCAAATCCGTCAGTACATGGACATTAGACCTCTTGGGGTAGCCTGCGGTGTCTGGAACCAGCTGTTGGTAGGAAATCCTTTTGGTTTCATGGGTTGTGGGGTGGGATATCAGTGGTACAGCCTTGTTCGGGCACATGGAATGGATGCTCCATTGGGATCTGGGGTGTTTGGAGGCCTGGATGCTGCCTGGGCTCTTCATCAAATTCCTCAAGCTGGAGCAATGTTTAGGTGGGTGGTACATGTCAAAGTAACACACACATAATATTACAAGAACTGGATGGACAAAAGGATTTTTTTGCCAGATTGACAAATGGCTGAATTTACATCAGCAGACATGTGGAGACTGAATCCATGAATTTGCCAACCACTAGGATAAATGGTACACTATAATATGCATCCAGTTTCCTTAGAAGTGGTGTTTGTAATTGAAAATGTTCATTTTTTAGCTTGCAAATGTAATAACAAGCTTTTAATATCAGTAATCCCAAAGGAATGTTTTCCTCATCCAGTTAGAAGAAACATTTCATTACAAGATTTTACAGAGTGCAGCACTGTCACAATAAGAACAAGGCATTTTTAATTCCCTTTACTTTCACAAAATGGAAGAAGTTGATATTTGAGGTGATAAGTTTATGTCCCTTTGTAAAGAGTTTTGGAGAATTGAGTTTACTTTGCAACAAAGACAATGATCCATAAGAACACCTACACTCACCGGCCAATTTAGATACATCTGCGAAATCTAGTGCAATCTAATGCAACAGCTCTGTCCCAAACTGTACTTTTACTTTTAAGTTGTTTTGTTGCGTCAAAAGAAGTGATGATTCTACTTTGTGTTTATTACTGAGGTTATTGTGGGTGGTAGTGGTGTACTGGACTGCATTATATTGTAAAGTATTTCTAATTTTTTTGGCCCCCCACATGTATGTTGATGGGGTGGACAAAATATTAGGGAGACATAAAAAAAAAATCAGTGTACAATTACCACCCATTTTGTTCTTACTAATAAGCATTAAAGAGAAAATGAACTGAAACTGTATTTGATGTCACTTTAGGATCATGTGCACAGATGAACAGTACATATTATGTAACTGGGCAGCGGGTTGTAGTGACATGTGACATTTTAAGTTTCCAATGATTTATATAAATAGATTCTCTGCTGAGCTGTAATCTTTCTCAGATGTAAGTAGAATAAAGCCAGAAAAAACTGGAGAGCAAAAACAAAATCCTCATGGTTGCTTTTTGCCGAAGGAGTAAGATAAGGTACAAATTGAATGAACCTAAATTCAATACTTATACAGAAATCCAACCGTGCTTTAGCTGTGTAGAACCAAGCAATGCAGCAGTCGTTCCTCTTTCTTCAGACTGATCAAATTTACATGGCAAAACTTTCCGAAGAGGCCTACTTTTTCCTCCGCCGCCACATTTTCAAGGCACAAATATCATAATGCCAGCAGACACCCATACAAATTTTGAATTTACGACCTCAGGCTCCCCAGATTAAGCAGATAGCGAGGCTTGCAGACAGGCTAAACCGGGATGAAACGGACGAGGTATAGTTGATGTATTTGTATTCACGGCGCTCTGCTCAGGTGTTCAGAGAGCTACAGTAAAGCCTGTCAGATCAGCTTTGGCACTGGAGAAAGGATAAATGTTTTGTCAGGATATAGAATTCCATTGGACCTCCTCGGACACTTAAAGCCTTTTAACACTCCAATATCAACTCTCACAAACAAGGGCAGAAGGCACCTGGCAGGATGAATGAATTTTCAACTTAGCTATATTACAATATATGGACTTTTTACTGTGTCAATCCTCAATGTAATGACAGAGGAATTCTTCTGATCTACATCCTTAGTGAAGGCCTTTATTTTTTCTGCTTAGCTTTAAAGCTGCACTAAGCTTTTTATATGAGCAATAAATAAATGACTATATGGAATGTGAAGGGTGCCATTTGCAGTGTGACCAGTCCACTAACAATTTTGACCTAACTTTGCAGATCCTTTGAGCTCTACACATATTTCGAACTTTTTCTATTTCATTGTTTTGGTTTTACTACCTGCAGCTTTAATATTTTGAATCAATCTCAGTGTTTTTATTATTCTCATTGTTTTCTCTCTGATAAACACGTGATATGCGACCTAGCTGACATTAAATGATACACAGAAGACTGGCCGGTGAATAATCAAGATATTTTTCTCAAAACAAAGCAAGAAATACGCTAAATTTTGCACTTGCAACCATTAGGTCAGGAGAAACTCTACAAAAAACGAAACATCACCTTCACTGGATGTGTAGGTGATGTTTCGTTTTTTGTACCCTCAGTAAATGCAGCTTTGAGCTACTGGTCCAAACACAAAAACCTGATGGAGAATGCTGACATTTATATATTACAAACTGCTAAAAGGCTTTTACTTAACAATATTTCTGAATTAAAAACTTGAAAATGACAGCATCAGTGGTACTGACAGGGTTCTGTTGCAGTCAAATAGTCTTATAGTGTTAATTTTACATTGAAGGCATCCTCTTCCTGTACCAACAGATGGTGACAAATGTGCATGAAATTGATGAAGCTGCACAGGTTGTTGATATAAAATGACCTTAGCTCAATTTCTGCAAATAATCAGGAAGTTCGAGGACTTGTAAACATTTAAAAACACAAGAAAAATGAAGAATAAGATTCTTCACTGTTTCTAGGTCAGCAATCAGTCTGAAGCAGATAAGTGGCGCAGACCATGATGAATCCTTTGTACAAAAGGTCAGATTTCCTGCAGTTGTTCCTCTATTGAAGCAGCACTCTGGTGACACTCGGGTGGATCTGATCGACACAGCAGAGGCTTGTTTAAATAAGTCGACTCGCAGCCATCGTTCACCTGTTATTAATATGGTTGTGCCTCAAGGTCCCACCAGAACATTGCTTACTTAATAGTATTGTGATAGTAGGAAACATGGCATTAGAGCCAAGTGAAAGTGTCAGAAGTCACATTGTTATTCTGAGCAAAGAGGAGGCTTTCTCAGCATCATATCATGACTCGACTGAAGGTTTCTAAGGGGGCAGAGCGTGGCACTCTAAAACACTTTGTGGAAACTGGATCAGTTGTATCCAGAGTACGATTGGGCAGACCAAAAGTGAGCACACCATCGGAAGATCAATACGTCAGGCTTTGTTCACTGAGAAAAAGCAACTTCATCACAGATCCATAATTGTCTAAATACAGAATGCAAGACTCTGATCAGCAAAAGTCCTGTCAAAAGGAAGCTGTCTAGTAAAGCTCTCAGATGATGAGTAGAATCTCTAAACAACTTCTCAGGAGGGGAAACAAATGCTCGGGGTGGGCTGAGACATGCCAGCATGTCACAGTAGATGAGGGGAAGACATCTCCACGATATAGAAGCGAACTTGGAAGTTAGAGCATTTTTGACTCGTGTGCCAGGCAAGAAATCTTCATTCAAGTGAGTGGGTAAGGTCTTTCAGTCCAGTCTCTAGTCCTTGCTTAATTATGAATGTATTGAAGAAAACTGTATGCTTTGCTCTAAGTAAAGTTTTCTAGCTTCCAGTCTTGTTTCTGCATTGTGTGGACCACTGCACATGCTCATTAGCATTTACCATGTTGGCCCCACCCACTAATAGTAGCTTAGCCCAGCGTTTCCCAACCAGGGGTACGGGAACCCCTGGGGGTACGCGAGCACTTAGCAGGGGGTACTTGGAATTATTTCAGATAAAAAAAAGCTGAAACTGAATAGTATTTCACTACTATTTTCAAAGGAAAGCTAAATTTATTAATGTTTTGCAGTTAAAAGGTTAGACTGAGAGTATTTCAGCTTTATTTAGAAGATAACACACCACTAAATGCTAATAAATCAAAGTTTAGCTGACAACTTTCAAAATAAAAAGGATCCTTGAGGTAGGGGGTATTCTGAGTGTAAATAAAAGACTCAAGGGGTACGTGAAACAAAAAATGTTGGGAACCACTGGTTAGCCCATGATGTCACACAAATGAAACATTTTTTTACACTATAAAAAAACCCCAAACTTTCATTTTAAAGAAATTTTTACTTTTTGTGTACAGAGTTTTTCCTATTTTTTTAAAAAATGGAAAAAATACCAACACAATTACAAAAATAGAATTTTACAAGTCTAATTTAGCCCTGCGACAGACTGGCGACCTGTCCAGGGTGTCCCCTGCCTTCGCCTGAGTCGGCTGGGATAGGCTCCAGGCCCCCTGCGACCCTACGGAGGATTAAGCGCTGTATAGATAATTGATGGATGGATGGATGTCTAATTTAAAAAAGTTTAAAACTTGTAACTATAGATAACCATAAAATTTCATCTTTTTAAGATTTTTTTTGTTTTATCCTAATTTCCCAAATATTCTATTTTAAGTTAATAGATGAGGCTGTTAAATTTGGGTTTAATTGTGTAAATATATTTCTAAAATTAGATACAATTAGTTTTAATTAACAGAAAAATAAGTAGTGGTTCCATCATTTTCTATACTTTTGTTTGGTACATAAGAGCCATCTTGTATAATTAAAGAGGTTTTCACAACCAAAATGTTGAATGTGTTTTAATTTTTAAATCAGTGTACAATATCTACAAGCACTGGTAAAAGGTCAAAATACAGTCATGATTCTTAACTTCTTTTGTTTATATTTATAATGGAATTATTGTATTTTTCTAAGGTAATATTTTATGTTATTTTCCAGCATTTTTCCAGCAGCTTAGTTTGTGGGCAGGTTTTGCAAATATGACCTCTATGGACGAAACATTCATAACAGAAAGAGTAAAAACTAGCCTTGTTTGAGGTGCCAAAAGATTTACAGATTTAAAGCCAGTAGATTTTTACACCTGTAAAATTGTCCTGTTTTTTACCTTTAGTTCTGTTGCAATATTATGAATGACCACTAGGGGCTATTTTTGTACAACATTTTGTTTCAACCTTACTCCATTACTTTTTACTCTTCAGTCTAAATGGATCATGTATTTGCAAGTTATCATTAGTTTTATGAGTGAATTCAGTTGGCTCTGTAAGACGGGTTAAATATCTAGTTGAGACTAAAGCTGGCTTGAAGCTCTAACCAAATGCTGAGCAGCTGGTGCAGCAGGCTCCTGGTTTCTCCACAGCTCCAGTAAATACTGCAAAGGCCTCTGTTTACTTGTTTGACACTGATTCTTAAAAAGTAGAACACATTCACGCTAACTCCCCAAAGTGGTTAAAGAAACAGACTCGATAGACACATCTCACCTGGAATTCACACTGCCGCCACACACCTCCGCTGCAGCAGGCCATCACAATCCCACTCTTGTCTCATTTTTTTGAAGATACCCGGGGAGGCCGGCCGCCTTCCACTTTGAATAAAATGAAGTCGGGAAGCAGAGCTGTTCAATTACGCAGCTCGAGCCCACCAGGAGAGAAGTGACACCACATCTGACACTCACACGAGCCTGCAGAGACTGGGGAGCCTGGGAGGACGAGGGGGAGGAGGATTGAAAGCGGGTGAGAGACGGGAACAGAGAGCAGCAAGGTGTGAGGAGGGAAAGCGACAGAGACAAAGAGCGTCCACAATATACAGTGTATAATGAGTGCTTTGCAGAATGGTTGGCCGACAAGCCCCAGAGTGGAGATAATTATGGCATGGCAGCAGCAATGAATCTCGGCAGAATGAACAGATCTACTATTCCCTTCTCTATTTGTCTTTGGCCCTGTGAAGCCCTCCGCTCTGTAGCCTGACCTAAAGATTACCTCTCAACACTTGCCTCAGCTCTGATACAGCAGTTTCCTTGAAAGGGCTGTTTTTTTAAAAAAAAACTTCACAATACACATTGTTACCTTTTGAACTTATCGATTTAATAAAAGCAAGTAGAAAAGATTTCTGGCAAGAGTGGTGTTTTTTTGGGATGTGTTTGCGTCTGCACTGAGGGTTTTCTGGGTGGAGAGGTGACTGTGATGGGAAACGGATGAGTAAAGCTTGTAAAAGTTTGATCAGGAGTGTAGGCAAAGAGCAAAAACATTATCAATATATAATATTAATGCAAGGGCTGGCTAATAAAGTGATAGAAGTAACTGACCTGTTTGGAAAAGACAAGTTTGAATAAATTCAGATTAGCATTTATTTGAGGGTGGAAGCTGATATAGCTGCAGTATGATTCAGCATTATTAAAGACATACCAACCAACCAATCAGTAAATCTGATGGTACGTTATTATCCACATTTTTAGTTTTGAAAAGATAAAATCAAAATATCTTTCATTTTTCTGTCCCTGACATATTAAGCACATGTCTTCACACACAAATTAACCACATACAATTCGAAAATGTTTTGATAAATCCTGACATTTGAGATGTATAGTGTGAGAAAACTATTTTTATTTCATACTTATTTTGCAACGTGTATCAGCAAGTATCCCAAGATGAAGATCCATAATGCAGTTAGCAAAATGGCCGTTTCAGTTTAAACTGAAAAACAAATGTTTAAAACGATTCATGAAATAGAACAAGGTTTTTAGCATTTTTAGGCCCTGACATACACCAGTCAGGTGTAGCATTATGACCACCTTTCTAATATTGTGTTGGTCCCCCTTATGTGGTCAGTAATGCTCTGAGCCATTGGACATGGACAAGAACACCTCTCAAGGTGTCCTATGGGGTCTGGCACCAGAACGTTGGCAGTGGATCTTTTGGGTAGTCTGGCTTGTGCAGTGGGGCCTCTGTCCATCAAACTTGTTCCACTGCATCCTGTTGATGCTTGATCAGAATGGGATGTAGGGGGGGTGGGGGGTGGGGGGGATGTTACTGTACACTGTGATTTCAAAAAGGCCGGAACTGTGTGAATGTTTAAATTTCCCCCACATTCAAACAAGTGTTCAAATTTTGAATAAATAAATGCCAGCCCTAATTTTAACAGTATCTTTTAGACATTTTTGGGGCCCAACAGCTCCTAACTGTAAGTCTCAAGTCAAAGCTGCACATCCAAGCACTGCACTTTGTATTATGGGTCCTATTTAGGCCAGTTGTTGTAATTTCAAACAGCTAATGAAAGCTTTTTTAAAAACAAATCCTATTCAAATTCTTTCAAACTAATCGTATCACATTTTAAAACAAAATGATCAGGAGTGCCTTGATTCTGAGGTTGTGAACGGTTGATGGTCCATTTGAGACGCCCTTAACTTCCAGAAGGATGAGGCAGTAATGGGAAGGAGCGATAGTAGATGTGAAAGGCAGAATGGCAGAATTACAGTGATATTTAAAGAACAGGGACTGACTGGCTCAAGGAACAAGGGCAGGAAGGTCAACAGACAAGAGATGTCAAATTCATGAATGAATGGGGTTTGACGGTGATGTGGTGGAGGATAAAGAGTCTCAGTAATATCACAGATTCACCCACAGAGGATGTAACAAATCTTCTTTATTGGATTTACCTCGTGCTTCGTTAGAAAGATGTTCCTGTACAGAGTGATGTTTCAAACAATGTGCGACTAAGTGTTTAACTCACACCATTAATATCAGTTGGCTGCGGTTGATATAATTTGCAACTGGAGAAGTCTGTCATTTACAAGTGTGAGAGCAAACTCAGCTGTGAGTTCATATTTTGTTATTTATTCATGCTAATCATCTATTCAGACTCAATTATGCATCAGTTTGGCATTTGCTTATGTATTTTTTTCTGGCTAAAGCTGACCATTGCTTCCAGCTATGTTACATCTGTGAGTGTTATATGAGCATTGTTAAAAATAGAGTCCTCATCCCCTTATAGGAGAATGAAGACTGCAGGACCTCTTCTGTCAGATGTATTGAATGCAGAGTTTTACAGCGGTTTTCCACGACACAGTGGTGAAAGTTAGAAAGTGAAAACTGCTGATGTGATGAATGTGATAATATGCTGGTCGGCAAAAGCACCTCCTGCTTCTAATTCAGTAGATTTAAAGTACACCGATCAGGTATAACATTGTGACCACCCCATTAATATTATGTTGGTCCCCCTATGTGCTAAGAAATGCTCCCCACCATTGGACATGGACAAGAGGACCTCTGAGAGTGTCCTATGGGGTCTGGCACCAGGACATTGGCACTAGATCCTTTGAGTACTCCTGGTTGTGCAGTAAGGCCTCTGTCAGTTGTAAAGTCACATTTTAGGTGCACACCTTCTGATATTTGTTCGATTTTTACATTTCATTGTCAACCTGTTTTCTAAATCATTATATCCACAGCCAGCATCATATTCAGAAGGTATGTATTGTGGTTTTCTGATTCTAAGGATTTGATTGTACCCTATTAATTGATATCTAAGTGATCTCTTAAGGCTGATATTGTAAATAAAACACCAGTCAGATGAAGTACATAAAGACCTTGTTTGCCTCAAGCTGAGTGTCTTCCTAACGAAGTTGTAAAATGTTGTGTCTGGACTCCATCTCTTCAGTGCACAGCTGCCTTTTTCTTGGTATTGTTACACCCATGCAGAAAATCCAAATGCACAAACAGAATAAAGTCATAAGTTCACGTTGTACACAAAAAAGAGAGGCACACACAGCCCTCTCCATGCACACACTCCTCGACACTCATACATGAACACCCACACAAATGGCTCAGACTTCCTGGGGGACTCAGCTTGCTACCATTACGCCGCCAGAAATGAATCATCTGCTATTGATTTCTGCACACTCTGCTCCACCAGCTTATTCATCACAGCTCGATTTCAGAATCTTTCTCTTTCCAACTATTTCCATAAAAGCCTTTTGATTGATCCTCGCATTGCACCAGACTCGGGTGTTTTACTCCTGTTTGGTTTCCAGGCGGTAGCAGGATTTGTCCCTTGATTATTTACAGGGTGAACAAGCCTGTGGCTCTGATTAATTTCCACCTAATTGTAACCTGTGTGCGCCGTATTGATCTTCTAGACATGACTTCGCCCAGAGCTGCAAATTAATAATATTGCAAAGACAAATGTGTCTGAAACTTTAACCTAACCCTTAAAATTGATGACTATTATAGAAAACAATCATTTCTTTGCAGGTAAATATTGCTTTTCTGACAAAACTGGCCCTCGGCCCCCAATTTGACAACAACAAATACATTTCAGGAAGCAGTGAACACCACATCACCTTATTTCCACCTGAGTGTATAAACTGTGAATATCGATTTGCCTCTGGCTGGTCTGCTTAGGAGGTGAAGAAGCCACATTACAAAGAGAAATACTATTTAGCCCAACTGCTGCACTTAAAAATGAGGACATTTGAGCTTATAAATTACATTCAAACACAGAGGGTGCTCTGCTTTAAAATGACTGCTCTGTGGAATACGCGCTGGCAATGCAGTAGTGTGGTAATCATGTGGAGATAGCTGTTAATTTCACTCTGCATTGAATTTAAAAGTCAGAAGCTGAATATTCGCAGTCGGTGGGTGATAATTATAGTGGTTCAACTCACAAAACCCCCAAGTGAAACATAAAGGTCTGTGAGACTCAATTAGCCTCCCCTAATTTATAACAAGGCGTAACAGTCCATTCTCCATGCTACACCCTATGGTTTTCCCACTGAAATATAAAGGGCTACTGCAGCAATTTCATTCAAATATGAACCAACAGATTCCAAAACCACTGGAATCCACATTTCCCATTTTGCAATATAATGACTTTCATTAGACCCTCCCTGCTTGGTAAATCTTACAAACTCCACACGGCCAATTTGTAACACAGGTTTTCTCTTTAAAAGACCCTGATAACAACACTAGTGCATCATGAAGGGTTATTTTCCTAATTGTTTTCACAGGCAGAGTGCCACTATTTATGTCTCAAATTTAGCTATGTAAATTTGACTGTGCATAACTGCAACTTGATATTAGAATTTTAACAACAGCATCTTAGTAGTGCCTGGCTCAAAGACTGTACGTGAAGATGATCAACCACCATCTCTCACTGTGCAGAATGAACCCCATATATTGCAGAACTGGATGCTGCCATCTTGTATTGGTGACTTCAGCTGCAACCAGACTCTGCACAGTAGTGACCAGTGTGAGGAGACAGGACCTACATAGCATACATAGCAACTACTTTCCACCTCATATATATGCCTACACTTAGCTTTCCAGCTCTAACATTAGCAATAACCAGCTAATTAAGATACTCTTCAATACACAGGCTTAGCTTAGTGAAAAATAACTCTGCTGATATCCTGCATATACCTCAGAATAGTTGGGGCTGATCAAACCAATTTTTAACTTTATATTTTGTTTATGTCCTCTATCACACATATTAAAAATTCTAAAAAATTGCTCAATATGCACATAAATACCATCAATAATTGATTAAATAGTAGTATAAATTCAGCACAGTTTTTCTTGGTCATGCAGTGATAATACTGTCAAAGCTGCAGACACAAAATATACACAGCAAAAGCAGCCATTTTATATGCCACTGGGATATGGAAACACTCTTCTGTGTAATCCTGACTTGAGTAAATGCATAAGCTCTGGTTGGAGGTCATTAAGCTTCATGACCAATTTTGTCATAGTGCTCCTTTACTAGCTAAACCCACACATTGCTCTCTGCTTGCCAACACAAAAGCCCCTGCCTCCCCTAGTCACTACAGTATTGTGTTATACAGTAAGAGGTACCCAGGTATGACAGCTAATCTGCAATAGGAAATGGTATCAGTTATCAGCAGATACTAAATGGCTCGGATCAGGGCAAAAAACATGATCAGAATGTTCCTAATCAGTACAGTTAACTGTAGAACAACTCATTTTGTGATAAATCACACTGTTAAGGAGACAAACAGTCCTTCAGTACCTCAGCTGAATGAAAACAAAACTGAGGTTATTATATTTGGTCCACCCACCTCTGCTAATAGCATTAGCAGTGCACTTGGGCCTCTGTCTGTCTTCCTGGGTTCAGTTTTCAGTTTTAATAGATGAGTCAGCAGCGTTATTAGGGACAGCTTTGTCAGCTCAGGATCATCGCCAAACTGATATAGATTTTATCTCACAAAGACCTGGAAACTATTATCCATGCACTTATCAACTTGCAGCTGGAAAACTGTAACCACATGTATATGGAGTTTACACAGTCCAACATTACCAGACTACATTTAGTTCAGAATGCAGCTGCCAGGCTCTTAACTGGTGTTATTTGCTTATAAAGCCCTTAATAATATAACTCCACAATGCATTATTGATATGTTAACTAAGTTTTCTGCCTGTAGGTCTCTCAAATTATCATCACAATTATTCTTCTTGGTCTGTCACTCATGCCTCAATCAAAAAGGCAACAGCGCTTTTTCAGTTATCATCTCCAGGTTCTGGAAAAGTCTCTTGTTCTGCTTTAGGTCCTGTCTAACCATTGAACCAATGATTAATGAAAATGAAAGGCTCACCTTTGTTTCCATTGTTTTTAGTTCTTTCTGAAGCCAGTCCAGTCAGTCATTACTGTGGCATGACTTTCAAACGATGCAGTGTTTTATATTATATTGCCATTGTAATTGACATTAACTATAGCTGTAGTTTTGTGTCTTGTTTTTGTTTTGAGTCATGTCTGTGTTGTTTTGTCTCATTTTTGGTCATTTTATGTTTTGCTTGTATTGTGTTGTCTCATTTTTTGGTGTTTTGTGATCTGTTTGTATTGTTATCTATCTTATTTGTGTCTTATTTTTCTTTTATCTTTTGTTTATGCTGTTCCATGTCTCTGTTACAGTTTTGTCTCCCTTTTGTTTTGTGTCTCGTATATGTTATTTAATATGTCATTTTTTGTGTGTGTCTCGTTCTTGCCATTTTTTGCCTTTTTTTTGTCATTTTCAGCCAGATTTTTGTCATTTTGTGTTTAGTTTTTGAGCATTTGGTCTCATTTCTCTCATTTTATGTTTCAATATGTCGCTTTGCATCTTGCTTGTGTAGTTATGTCACTTGTTTGTGTCACTTTGTCTTGTTTTTGTTGTTTTGTGCCTCATGTCTGTCGATCGGTTTCTCATTTTTTGCCATTTTGTGTAGTTTTTTTGTCTTTTTCCTTCTTGTTTTGCCATTGTGTGTCTCGCTTGTGTTGTTTTGTCTCATTTTTCTTTTGTGCTTCATTTATGTTTGCATCTCTTTGTCACAGTTTTGTCTCCTGTCATTTTCTGTCTCATTCTTTGTCATGGTGGGTTTCATTCTTCTTTTGTGTTTGTTCTGTTTTGTGTGATTTTGTGTTGATTTTTTTGTTCAGTTCAGTCCGACAGCCTACTGGAAACATTCACTCTTGTTTTTGGCTCTAAAAGCAACAGATTTTACAGGTCTTAGCTGTATATTGTAAAAACAGTACACTACTGAATTTGCATTTTTACAGGAATTTAAAGTCTGTGTGTTTTTTTTAATGTTATTTATAAACATATATATAACAATAGAAAGCATGGCACCCACCTCCATCATCATAATATTTATTAAGTAGATGTGCACATTGGGCTGCACGGTGACTCGGTGGTTAGCAGCGTCGCCTCACAGCTAGAAGATCCCTGGTTCGCATACCGGTTACAACACCTGGGATCTTTGTATGGAGTTTGCATGTTCTCCCTGTGCAGCGTGGGTTCTCACCGGGTACTCCAGCTTCCTCCCACAGTCCAAAAACATGCTAAGGTTGATTGATCATTCTAAATTGTCCGTAGGTGTGAATGAGAGTGTGCTTGGTTGTCTGTCTATATGTGTAGCCCTGTGATAGACTGACGACCTGTCCAGGGTGTCCCCTGCCTTTGCCTGAGTCGGCTTGGATAGGCTCCAGCCCCCCCATTACCCTACAGAGGATTAAGCGGTGTTTAGATAATGGATGGATGGATGTGCACATTAAGTTGCTTTTTTCTGAACACCACATCCTTAAGCTGCATCTTATTGTCAGGATTATAAATGTGGTGGGTGTAATACTACAACTGCAGGCCACAGTGCTGACTTGACACCAAATAACTGCATCAGGCAAACCCACAAGTTGGGAAATCTTTCTAGGGAATTGTTCGATTGCCTTTTTCTTTCCATCAAGCGGGAGTCTCCTCCATTCCAACATGAGTGGAATGTAACATTTATTACTGCTGAAGGCCATTAGGTGTACACTAACCCCATTGGTAATAATACTGATAGGCAGGTGCAGTATGGAGTAATAACACAAAAAGTAGAGCTATTGAGCTGTCCTTCATACTCTCACATGGATTTACTGTCTTGCTCTACTTATGGAGACAACCAGAGTTGGAAAGATGGTATAACTCACCTACTTCTTGTTAATTCCCAGTCTGAAGGTAACCAGAGCACTGCTGTGCCTGTGCAGAGAAGCCACGTCAGGAGCTGATCAGGAGGCCAAATCCACAACTAATGACGAGCGCTCTGTTTTTCACCTAGAATTTGCAGAGTTGCGACTGCATGGCAGGGAATTGGCAACAGCAGGCCTTGATGTAGCAGAACAGGAACTATCAAAGGTGCATGACAACCCACAAGAGCTCACCTTAACACCAGGAATCTTTATGACATTATACCGCCTGAACAGAAAAGTGTGGAAATGTGTGGCAATCATGTTTTCCATGTCAATCATCCGCCATGTTCATTTCAGCATGAGGCCATTGTTTGCCACATCGCGAGCCAGACTGCAGTCAGACGAGCGGGGATGAGATCAAATATACACAGCAGGTAAAGAGATCAAAGCATGACGTTGCTGCTTGGCGTCTTATGTGCGGGACTTGACTTCATAGAAACTGGCTCTTACCATGAAACCAAACCGCATGCTGACAAGTAAATGGACACCAGCTATTCAAATGCACTTTTCCGAGGAGGTGATGGATGGATTCTTTTTATCATCCCGTGCCTGTCACTTCCCATTATGGACTTGCACTTTTCCTGGGGTTGAGTGGAGCTTGTTTGGGGTTTTCCATATGGACTGGACCAATCATAAAGTACCATATGACATCCTTTACTGGTAGGAAGCTGCACAAGCACAGATTAGTGATTCCCAAACAAGAAACTGATATTTAAAAGTCTAGGTCTCTGTCTACAGTTGCTAGAGGATATGTGGAAAGATTATAAAGTGGCTTGAGTAATTGGAAAAAATGTACATTTTGATGTGATGCATTTTTTTTGCAGCAGTACTTGAAAAAGAGTTAGCAAGGAGACAGAGTTTTGCACTTACAGTAGCCATAAACAATCAATAAATAGTTCTAGATGTAAAAGTAATAATTTAGCAACAAAAATAGCAACAGATAAATGGTTGTAAGAGTTCACTAGACGTAATAAAACAGCTGAAATAGTTACTGAAAGATACGTAATTGAAATGCTCAGCTAAAAGTTCAAACACAGTTCAAATGCACCTAAAAGTAACATAGTTGTAAAGGCGGAATGTAGCCTAATAGATAAATGGTTAAAATACATCATTAAAAAAATTGAAACATTTGAAATAGTAACTCAAAAATAAGTGATAGATATGACTAAATGTAATTTTTTTTTTTTCTGAAGTAGACGCCGAAAGCAACAAACAAATCATCCAAATCTTTCACTAAAAGCAATGGTTTATGTAGTTAGTTAGTTGAAAAATAAGAATATAACAATGTAACTTATAATTAATTGTAGGCTAATAGTCAACTAAACATAATGTCCAAAAGGTAGGAAGAAATATCTACAAGTAAAGAATAAAAAACTGAAACACTTAAACACATAGTTTAAATAATGTAGTCTAGATAAATGAAATGCACAGAAGAAATGGAAACAGTTCAAGTTGAATATTATGGATAAGAGTTTAAATAGCTGCCTAAGAGTAACAGATAACTGAAAATATTTTCATCTGTCAGAGACCCCTCAGTCAAGTAAGATTCTTCTTCTAGTTCTTCTAGGCTTTTTATTTCTTTTCTTGCCAGTCTGCGTCCATTAGAATAACAGGATAAACTAAACTGAGTCTTACACAAATATGCTTATATTCTGACAGGGCTAGCACACCTGCAGAAAAAGGAAGAAAAACATGTGACATGCACTGGTGGTTAATTGATGAGTGACGCTGAAACCTGAGGTAGAGTGGCTGGTAAACTATAACCAGGCCCCGAGTTTACATGTAAACTTTTTATGCAAGAATTCACTCATCATTCAACAACCTCAAACGCCGCAAACCGCTTGAAATGACTAAGTTCATGTCAGTTATTTCATAGCAAGTAGTGACGCTAGTTAAACTGTTTTATTGGTTTAATCAATTACAAGATGTTTTTAGTGTTTAAAGTGAATTTAAAAGTGCATTATAGGAGTTTGATCTAAACAGATGTGTGCTGCTTGACATTATATTTCAGCAATTCAAATAGGCTGCAATTGAAATCTTGCACCCTGCCAAATCTGATTCAACTCATAAAATTCCATTTTACAATACATAAATCACTGAAACTGATACCCAAAAGTAGCCAAATGGACAAGTAATTGGCTAAAGTAGTTTGAGATAGAACTGAATGAAAAGAGTGAACAAACAGTTTAAATAACAGCTAACAGTAATGGATAAATGGCTGACATACTTGAAATGCAAACTTGACACTGTCCCTAAAAGTTCAATTGCTGGAAAGCGTTATTGCAAAGTAACAATCTCCACTTTAATGTAACTGATGGTGCTCACCAACAGTCAGTTTAAAATCAGCTATGGACACATTTGGAACATGATGGGTGGCTGGTAATGAAGCGGTTCTTAATATGACAGGTCTGTGTGGGCGTACTTCTGAAGAACTGGTGTGGATGAGTCTAGAAAAAGCCGTGCTGATTGTTGACCTCTCGCTCAACTCTCGCTGTTTGTCTCACAGCTGATTAGAGACTTGCATATCTGAAAGACTATTTATTCCCCCTTCGCGTTTCATCTCCATCTGAAGTTTCCTGACATGCCGAAGGGGATGTGAATCAATGTGAGATCTGGGGAAGAGCATTACTGTGATAAGTTTATTCCAGAGACATGAAAGGGAATGCCATAATAAGCCGTCTGCCCCACAGTATTTTAGACCGCGAGAGCGTGTGAGAATTTTAATCACACAGCTGTCTTCTCTTGTAGACTCGGCTCCCACCAACAGACGACATCTTTTGCGTGACAAATGAGAACTTCACGCCGTATCTAGGTTTCATTTGGAGTCAGACGGGCGTTTTGAAAGAGGAACAATGAATATTTAGCCACAACTCCTTGTGTTTCGCCGTGTAACAGATAAACGTCTAAGAATACAATTTTTATCCAGAGCAGGATGTCGACAAGCAGTAAGTGGGTTGTTTGGCGTGCAGCTGTAGCCGAGAGGATTCCTCGCTTCGACGCTACAACTTGTTATGAAGCAAGTGTGAGGGTGACCCGACAGGACACGTTTTTTATCTAATGTGTTTTTTGCATCTCTTCTCATTCTGAGACAAAACACAGACAACATGTTTTATACCTTTTACAAAGCGGAGTAACGCAGTGTTTTGGGAAAATTGGGTCAATTTGCCTCCATGCAGGTCTTTCACTTCATAACTGCATCAAAAGAGCAGATACATAAAGATTTAAATCAACATCTCAAGGACTGAGCTGCAGCGGACCGTATGATTAGCAAATTGCTTCACCTTTAAATATTTTCTGGCAAACTGACTGGTGTGATATTTACAGAACAAACTAACTTTAGAGGTCCATTTGAAGTCAATACACACAACTTCTAGAGTGTAATTTGCCTCTTAATGTCAATGAAAACAACTGAGCAAAATATTTAGCCTATTTCATAGTGATTCTCCCTGACCACAGTAATGACATGAAATGTTGATTGTTTCTTTCTTTTTTTTTATTCGGGGGGGCGGGGGGGTCATTTAATCTCACAGCACAGTGAGAGGTCAGGCTCTTTGAAGGAATACAGTTTTTTCCTTACTGTGTTTGAAAGCTATCAAATATTCAGTGGTGGAAATTCACTTCAGTTTCAGATGTAGTTGCAGTTTGCATGAAATTATTCCAAATTAAATACAAGTTAGAAACCTGTTGATACATACACTGATCAGGCACAACATTATGACCACCTGCCTAATATTGTGTTCGTCCCTCTTATGTGCTCAAAAATGCTCTGAACCACTGGGCATGGACAAGAGGACCTCTCAGGGTGTCCTATGGGGTCTGGAACCAGGACGTTGGCAGCGGATCCTTTGGGTACTCTGGCTTGTGCGGTGGGCATCTGTCAATCAAACTTGTTCCACTGCATCCTGTTGATGCTTGATCAGAATGGGGTGTAGGAAGTTTGGAGGTCAAATCAACATGTTGGGCCATTGTCATGTTCCTCAACATGTTCCTGATTGTTTGATGTTTTTTCCATGTGGTGGGGTGCATTTTCCTGCAGAGGTAGGCCAATGACCACATAGTAGTAATGTGATCAATGTTATTCACATCACCTGTCAGTGGTGATGTTAATGTGATGGTAATGTTGTAGCTGATCGATGTATACTGTCCAAGAAATGAGCTCTAATAAGATATTTTCAATTACAAAAAAAATCCTGCCTGTAGCCTCAAAATCCACTAGCAGGTTTGAAAGACATGTTATTTTTATGAAGAAATCACAAAAAGGACACAATTTATCAAAGCCAGAAACAATGAAAAAAGAAAGTATCTTTGGAATTTAAACTTTCCAAAAGTCTTTAATGTGTGACATATGGTTAATTGGAAAATTAACCAAAATCTATGCTTGAAATTGTGATAATTCATCAAATCTAATTTAAAATTCACCAAAATGAATAATATGCACTCACCAGGTTCTTTAGAGAACAAATAGTTTAATGTTCCTTGGTGAAACCGAGAACTGAAGAATTTAGGGACTTTTTGGCTGATCTAGGCTGAACTGCAGGCAGTGTTTACACAGAGCAGATAAGAGATCAGTCTTGAAATAACATAAAATTGTAAGTAGTAAAATATCTGTAACATGTAGAGTCATCATTGTTTTTTTTTCTGATACTAATAAGACCTGGAGGCACTTTGCAAAATATTGCATATGTTGGTTTCATGTTTTATTTATTTATTTTTAAATAAATAATTAAAAACATTTTTCATTTTTTATGATTTATGACTGTATCTTCAGCATACTGAACTAAAGACATTTTTGAGTTCTCTCTCCTTCCAGAAAACCACCTACAGTAATTAATGCAGAAAAGCCTACAGTTCCCCAGATCGTTAAATGTGTGTAAATGCACTAGATGATGTTTTATGTTTCATGCTTATGGAACTAAGAAGCCCTTCTATTAACCTCTGCTAGGATTTCTCGCCTTGTTGTGTCACATCCCTTAAGAAAACACAGACACATGCGGTCTTGGCTCAATCAGGAGGATGTTTACAGAAACATACATTTGAATATATTTTAAGCATAGTTTATGCTAGGGACCTCTCATGTCAGAAACTGTTTTGATCACTGTGAGTCAGGATTTCACAACACCAGAGATGTTCTGGCAGTGTTGCGAAAACAAAATGCTGTAAAGGAAATGAAATTTGAAGGACAAACTGATTGCGAGTATCATTTTAGTTATCGTGTCTCCTTTTGGAGATTCCAAATGTCCATGATCCTCAGAGTTGTCTGGAGCACATTTAAAGCAGCTGTGTTTGATGTCATGGGCAGAGTTATTACAGACGTACAGACTTATTTAAACTGACATGCTTTTTCTCTCAAAAAGACATCCGTTATTCGTCTCAATCCATGAGACGGGTGGTAGGAAAAAGAGAAAACTGTTCTGACACAAGTGGGACAAAAGTTATCACCTGGGGTAACAACGCATATTTTACCAAACACACCACTTCCCACCTCTAACCTTGCTACGAGCCAATGTGACATCACTCTTCGATGTGGTTACAAATGCAGAAAAAACTAAACCCATTGTTGAGTTAAAACTTTGAACCTGAGACCACTAGCTGTTCCTGTCCAGCAATAAAAAAGTGCTGCCTGAACAACAACAAAAAAACAGGACTTGCCGTTCAAGTCAAGATTATGGAGCAATTGCATGCAAATTCATGGAACAATTTTCTCAATCAAGCATCCGGAACTACCCGATCAGAGTAACAGATTCAAAACCTCTTAACTTTGCGTGCGTGATTACAATGGACTACAGCTGGTGACTCCTCTGAGCCAATTTAAATAGGGCCAGTTTGATACACCTATCAGACTCAGCCACAAATGCTACAAACTCTGATCAGTCGCTCTCCAGTGCAGTTAGTTGTGTTGGAGATTCCTGTTTCAGATCATCAGAAAATATTACATTATACATTTTCTGATTTATGTGCACTGAAACAGCAAGTCCAGGTGTGATTATGAGGGTCCAAATTTAGCCTGGTTGTATGAAAAGGTGTGTGAATAACATACCAAATCACTTGGTGTAATATATTGCCCCTAACCTTAACTTTAACCTTAACCATTCCATTTGTTTTTTAAGGCTCTAAAATGACAGCCAGAAAGCTTAAAATCTGATGACATGACACACAAAATGTGCCTGAAGCTGCGCGCTATTTATACACAATCCCATGATCTCAGGTCACAAATTGATGGAGCACTCTGTGTAGATAAGTGACTGTGCTTAGAAACAGCTCAATAGTGGAGAGTGTGAGAAAAGTGAGAGTGCTGAGCTTTGAACGAAGTAAATTGAGCCCTCGACACTGAAATCTATTGTGACGATTCGTCTTGCATCATCACAGCATCTTCAGCCAAGTGAAATATACAATGTTTATGTCTTATAAGATGGTCACTGTGTCAGATTAGCTGATCATTGAGTCATAAACTCCTGCCATGACATGGCTGAGACACTGGCTGGTTCCAGTTCCATATACCGTTGTCATTGGGAAGGAGGTGATGTAATAAAATAATGGCTTCGAAAAAAATACAAATGTGAACCCGGTTCCTGAGGCAAAAGTAAATAAATAATGGGATGTCGTAAGGTGTCCAAGATGGAAAATTGATTGTCATCAATTACGGTATATTATGCATGTTAAACCATCAACTGCTGTGTCCGGTTTTGGTCCAGATCAACTACATATTTCGGATCAGACTAAATTTATGCCAATGTTTGGTAATAATAATCTAACCTTTATTGATCCCCATGGAGAAGTTTCTTCTCTGCATTTGACCCATCCTATTCATAGTTAACCTTAACTATACATACTAGGAGCAGTGAGTTGCCGCAGTGCAGCACAGCACCCGGGGAGTAGTGAGTTGCTCAAGGCCCACAGTGGTGGTGACTGGGACAAGTGGTTGCTCTCACTTCCCACCTCAACCTCTTGCTAGTTCGGAGGCTCGAACCGGCGACCTAGTTATAAGTTCACTTCACAAACCACTAGACCACCACTGCCCCAAGCAGTTTTAGCCTAAAAACAAGCATATCAAAGGAGATAAGTCTGTCTACTTACACCATATTTTCATTAAATTGTAATTGTAGTAAATTATAAAAGCAAACTATTCTATAGTCACAGTTTTTTTTAATCAAATGCAATATGTTTAACCTGTGCTATGTACAATGAGTAATGATCTACACACAATTTGATTTTGCAGAGACAAATAGAACATTTAACTGAACAATTCTCATCATGACTAAATACCGTCCTGCAAACACCAGACGCGCCTCGGTAGGCAATCCTTTATGTGAGCAAAATAGAAACAGATAATTACTCCCCCTGGGCTCCATGTCTGTGCTCACCACTGGTGTTTAGCTGAAGACAGTGATGAACAGTAGATATCCCCACTGCCTGCTACTGTAGTGTCTTTCTGATGGTTTCTCTTGAAGATAATCCAAAACACCCTCATGCTGGAGGGGATCCACTGCTGGCTTCAAAATAAAGTTCGAAGTTCAAGTCCAAAAAACTTGGAACAATGCTTGCTACATTCCACCACATAACTTCCTGGACATAAATGTTGGTATCGACGCAGCTTCAAGGCAGTGTTGTTTTTAGGGCTGTAAAGTGAAGGTTACTTGGTGCGATGTGGTATTTTATGGCATCGCGGTTTGTTAGAATTAGAATTGGAACATCTCGTCTTATCACGTGGTCCATCTCGCGGCATTTTTTCTTCAGATTCCCAATGCCTTTGTCTTCTTTAGTGCCAAAACCTCTGTGTTATTTAATCTTGCATTCAGTCTCAGTCTTGTTGCAGGACTTTTTAACAGACACCTAAAGGGAAACTGATTTGAGATATCCAGCCAACAGATTTTCTCTTGTTTCTGGAAGATAGTTCACTTTATCTTTCCCCAAAGCTTTGGGCTGCATCATTTTTTAAACATCTTTCGGGTCTAAAACCAACCAAACCTCACATGTTTCATATAATATGACCTTGCAGAGATGCTATTGTATTTGCAAATAACTGCTTATATTCACATCCAGCATACACAGAGCAACTTAAACTTTCATTTGGAGTCTTGTTTGTGTCCACCTGATGAATACAATTCTAATATTCACTCTCTTCTTAGTTCTTCTTAGTCTCCAGATTCCTGAGAAAGGGATTCCTTTTAAGTAGCTAAATATTTCAATATGTTCTGCAGCTAATTGCTAACACTCTGTGTATGCAGGTAGTGTACAATGAGCTCATTAGACTTAGACTTAGACTTAGACAGACTTTATTCATCCACAAGGGAAATTTTGTTGTCACAGTAGCTCAGGACAGTGATAAAAGAGGAAAAGGACAGCACAAGTAAGATATGAAATAAAGTAATAAAGTAATCAGTATAAAGATAAAAATAATAATAAAGATAAAAATAAATAATAATAAAAAAAGATAAAAATAAAGATAATAATAATAATAATAATAATATAATATAATAATAATATAATAGTATAATAATAATAATAATAATATAATAGTATAATATAATAATAACAATAATAAAATAGAATAGGTACTATCTACTACACATTACAAAAAAGTAAAATAAAATAAAAATAAGCATCACAGCGTTTTCACTAAATAGCAGCCTGCTGCTAGAAATGAGGTTGATGAGGGTGGTGAGACTGAACCACATATAAATTCTGTGCTGGAGAGACTAAACATAGTGAAAGAGGGCCAAGCAGAACTGCAAAACCTGTGACAATTCTCTGTGGGTCCAACATTGTGAGAGACTTTTTTTCACATTACACATAAATCAATCATTTATGAAACCTAGAGCTGCATCAGTCAATCAAAAAATATCAGCTGACAGGAAATTAATCTGCACCGATTTTGATAACTGAATAATTGCTATCGTAATTTTAATCCAGCGAAATTGTGAAATATGTGCTTCTCAGTATGAGACGTTAGTGCTTTTCTTTGTTGTGCTAATAGAAGCTGATAACAAACTAAATATCTTTGGGGTTTCAACTGTTGGTCAGACAAAACAAGACATTTGAGGATGGCTCGTTGCTCTGTGGCAAATTATCTGGTCTGGTGCTAGTTTTTTCGTAAATTTGTAGACAAGACAATTAATCCAAAACTAATCCACAAATGGATTGATAATGAAATAAATCATTAGTTGCAGCACTAATTCAGCTTTAGCCAAATAATCTCTCAGTCCTTTACTGATAACCATAATTTTTACTAACCCTAATTGAGTTGTTTTCTACCTAAACCTAACAATGGTTTTAATGTACTCATTATAAAGTTTGAACCTTACCAAACCTTATTAAAGCCATGGCAGATCAGAGTCAGACAGTATTGTCCTGACGGTAGGAACATCAGACAAAGAATTTGCTCTTAAAGCTAATTTGTATTCAACTGTTGTATATACACTGTATTGCCAAGTATTGGTTGTAAAAAAGGCCACACAGAGAAATAATCACTTGGAATAACTGAATTTTTATCAAAACCACATGCTCCAAAGTCTGCTTTTATTCATTCCTTCAATACATTTTTGTAAAATAAATCTCATAAATGATCATATAGTCCTTTGCCCCACACTGGAATGTAGAAACCACTGATTCAATACACATCCACCACAGCAGGGAGGCAATACCTCAGAATCATCTGCGCAACAGGTCAGAATGGTGTGCAGGCTGAATTAATCAATTTTTTTTTCCACGACTTCAATTAAAGCTGCAATAATCCCAGTTTTAGGTTTAATAATAGTTAAAACCATTACAAGCAATATGAAAGGTGCTGCTCATAGCGACAAGGGGTCCCTTCCACCTTACATTCTTTCAGCTAAATGTTTTGGATTTCTCTTATCAGCCTCTTTTCCACCAATGACAGGCTGCTGTAAAAAAAAAGGTAATGTACACAACTTGTCCAGCACCAAATAGTGAAACATGTAATAAATTTTTAAAAATGTTGTTAGTTCTTAACAATATGTTTAGTGTCCCCATATGGAAATTGCCAAATACGTTAATTAACAATATTTTTTGACAACATTGACAGAAAACATAATCTGAATTAAGTTTCCTTAAAAACTGTTACAATTTAGTTGCAAACACAGATTAGAGGAAACAAGGTTGGACTTTTTAAAGGTGTTAAAACAGTCTAATACCTCATATCTCAGTCCTGGTTGATTGTGGAACACCTGTGACTACTGGTAGAATAGTATGTGTGTTAAAATAATGTACTGCAGTTACCAGAGTTTGGGAACTGAGGTGAGAGGTTGGAGACAATCCTCAGTGCTCTATAGGATTCCATGGTGTGTTGCTGGGTCAGGCAGTTTAAACAAAGGGGGCCCCCCACCTGTCACGTATAAAAAGGAGGGTCTCCAGCAGGTAGACAAGCAGTTCAGCTCAAAGAGCAGCAGCAGCAGCAGCAGCAGCAGCAGCAACAGCAGCAGCAACATCACCTCCAGTGACAACACCAAGCAAAGATGAGCTCCAGCGGCATGAACATGATGAGCAAGATCATCTTCTACGAGGACAGGAACTTCCAGGGTCGCTCCTACGAGTGCATGAGCGACTGCGCCGACATGTCCTCCTACATGAGCCGCTGTCACTCCTGCAGGGTGGAGAGGGGCTGCTTCATGGTCTACGACCGCACCAACTACATGGGCAACCAGTACTTCATGAGGAGGGGCGAGTACGCTGACTACATGAGCATGATGGGAATGCGCGACTGCATCAGGTCCTGCCGCATGATCCCCATGCACAGAGGATCCTTCAGGATGAGGATCTACGAGAGGGAGAACTTCCAGGGCCAGATGCATGAGCTGATGGACGACTGCGACAACATCATGGACCGCTACAGCATGTCCAACTGCATGTCCTGCAACGTGATGGATGGCCACTGGCTGATGTACGAGCAGCCCCACTTCAGAGGAAGGATGATGTACATGAGGCCCGGAGAGTACAGGAGCCTGATGAACATGGGCATGGGCATGAGCAACATGAGCGGCATGAGGTTCATGAGCATGAGGCGCATCATGGATTCCTGCTATTAGACGACCAATCCTGGTGATGGTGCAGCAATAGGGTTCTAAACTAATTCCAGAAAATCTGTGACTGAACATCTCCAGCAATATACACTGAATCCTGATTGCTGCAAATGGAAGAAAAAGCTTTTCCCACAACCACTGAACTGCACATATTACTGCTAAAAACAATCATAAGGAAACTAATAAAATATTTCTAAAACAATATGCTGAAGTCAAAGCCTTTCTTGATTCTTGTTGCTTTCTCTTACAGTTATTTTCTTTTCTCTCCCATTTAATTCAAAAAGTACCTTGTCGACATTCAAATACACAAAATGTGGTGCCTTTATAGTACCACTTAGCATTGGTATGATAGAATACTGATAAATGGTGTCTTTTTCACTTGATACCTCACTTATTGATAGTTATGTAGATGCTGTATGTATATTGTATTGTGTAACATTATATTATTAGGTAGTTTGCAATAATGGTAAGTGGCAGACTGTTCATATGAAAAAGGAAATTGTGTAGGCTCCACACAACATATTAACATAATGTAGTACATTATTACATTTTCTGCATGTAAAGGCTATCTTTTCCCCTAATGTACAGATTACAACTGTAAGTACATAAATTGGGAACCTAAGCATGTTAATGGAAATACTATTTTAACATTTTGTCATGCCACAGCATGTGTCTTTATGCAGCTTTAATTTTACTTTACACAACCTATGAGTTGTTTTCTTTTTTTTTTTAGTACTGTTAGTGTTTGACTGTTGTAATATTAACTTTACTTCTGCAGTTGTAGTTATCTCACAATTATAGTGAGTCATTTCACTTAAGAGACTTCTTGAGTCGGTGAGAATTCTATTTGAAATCCATATGTATTGCGGTGACGACATGTGAACATTTTATTATGATTAACAGTTACCCGCTGTTGGCTTGGCTCTAATGCCTCTGCAGTGGTGACTTTGCATTGCCTATAACACTTTTCTGACCGACAGACCACTTCTAAGGACGCTAATAAAGATAAATAACTTGCATTCAGGAAAAATTTCCCGCATCATTAAACATGGCAAACCTATTAGTTTGGAGAGGTTCAGAGGGAGAATCTCACAAGAGATCCGGTTAAATCACATCTACTGCAGCAACCATAAAAACAGGCGTCTTCCCTACCCAGGGGCATCAACGGGGATATAGGGGAACTTAACGTGGCTCTTTGTGCATGAATAAACAGGATGACGGTTCACTCTGCGTATAGATAAAAGCACCTCTCGAGTTCTGCCCTTTATTTTGACTTTCATTTTCCATTGCCGTCACGAATCGGTTCACTTAATGCCCATAACCTTTGCCAGCAGCGTGGCTTTTGAACATTGTCTGATTCTGCGTTACCTTTCCCCATTAAAATATCATAAAACCTCTAATACAATACATTAACAATACAGGATTCAAAAGGGGCAATCACGGGTAGTTTTGTCTGCTCCTGTTATGGCTAATTGGCGCCTTTTGTGACTCAGGAGGCAGACAATGTGACCCCTGAGCTAAAATCATGGTTCATTTTTATAAGAGATTAACATTTGGAAGTGGGTGGGGAAGAAAATTTGCTACCGGCTATGCCCTTTTCTTCTAACAATTCCTATCTATGCTCATATATATTATCATAAAGTCGTCCCTTGGGAATACTTGGTGAGAAAACACAAAGAGAATTACCAAAATCATGTGTGAACACCTGATCCTGAACCTTTCAGGCTCTGCCGCCTTTTTTATCTTTAAAGTGGATATTCGGTAGCGGTAATGTGAAACTTTGGGTTCGGAGACCGCCTGAGTGTCCAGAGAGCGAGGGCTTTGGTTCAAATAAGAGCACCCGCAGAGCTGGACGTGCGGCAGCATACCTTTTGTTGTGAGTATATATTGACATTTCACACTCCAGTAAATGAGCAGGTCCCGGCCCCTGGCCCTCAATGTGGGTGCAGTGCCACAGAGCAAATTAAAGGCAGCTCAGGGGAAAAGACAGGAAATAGACATAGCCTCTCAGCTGGACTATTTGTTTTTCATGGTGCTGATGGAGTTGGTGGGGCAACAACGTAATTTGTATGCTACATAAATGTATCTGAGCTATTTCTGATAAGCAGTCCAGTTTATTGTATCACTTTCAACAGTATCTGCCTGCTCCTCAGTTCAGTCAAAACACTTGGAAAGTCCACACCAGCCTTTCCACAAACAGACACACACACACACACACACACATACACACGCACGCCAGCCTTATCTTCCATCAGTGTGCTGGACTGACAGCTTTTCATTTGGGCCGTCCTTGCGGTAAACAGGTACTCTTCAGAAAGGTATTAGAACAAGTTTATTGATCGCCCGTTCGCTCAGAGCTTATTTGGTTGACAGAGGCGGTGTACCTCGAATCAACATACCTTTCACCGGCACAGACAAGTGTGGCTCGTGGCGAGGTGTGTCTTTATCTATGTGAGTGCGTGTGAGGGCAGAGATGCTCTGAGTTTACTTTACTGCCAACAACTTTACTCACAATATGACTCCGAATTTTTAAAAAAGAACTTGGTTAAACCAAGTTTACAGAAGGATGGACACTTGTGGAGAGAAACACTGTATATAAGGACCAACCTGGTTTGGCAAAATAACAAGCAAAAAAACTCTGTTTAGTCACTCAGTAGGAGTGAAAGTCTTAGTGAAGACTTTAGGTGGGAACACTACCTTCCTACAAGTACTTGGGTATCTAGTGGATGATAGGCTTTCTTTTAGAGTGCATATTGAGCGTTAGTAAAAAATTGAAGGCTAGGCCTCGTTTTTTATTATCAAAATAGGGCCAGCTCAGAAAACACTAGTACAGCCTGCATTTTTAAGTGTTTTTGACTATGGGGACATTATCGTAATGCATGCTACTGCTTCTATTCTTTACTGCCTCGACTCTGTATGTCATAACTCTCTATGTTTTACAGTGACTATAAAAAGTATTCACCTCCCTTGGAAGTTTTCCCCTTTTACTGCTTTTCGACATTGAATCATAATGAATTTAATGTGGCTTTTTTTTTGATAAGTCAATGTCAAAGTGAAAACAGATTTCTACAAAGTACTGTCTGTTAATTACAAATATAAAATGAGAGATTGCGTAAGTATTCACCTCCTTCAAAGTGACTCGCCTAATTCAACACAGGTGCAGCCAATTGTTGCTCGGAGTCACACAATTAGTGAAATGGAGATCATTTGTCTGAGTGTAGTGAATGCGTCTCGAGTGATTGTAGCATAAAGACACCTGTATCTGGAGGGTACATTCACTGGTGAATCAGCACTCCTGGATGTAACTACACCACAAAGAGAAAAAAAAAAACACTCAAAGCAACTCTGTGAAAGGGTTTTGAAACATAAGTCAGGGGATGGAGCCAAGAAAAAATTTAAGTCACTAAATATCCCATAGCATACAGGTAAATCCTTCATTAAGAAATGAAAGAATTATGGTACAAGTGTAAATCTGCCTAGAGCAGGCCATCCTCAAACCTGAGATACTGTGCAAGAAAGAGAATAGTGAGGGAGGCCACCAAGACACCTATGACTCCTCTAAAGGAGTTACTAGCTTCAGCGGCTGAGATTTGAGACACTGCATACAGCAACTGTGGCCTGTTCTTTACCATTTAAAGTTTTATGGGAGAGTGGTAAAGGGAAAGCCACTGTTGAAACAGCTCATAATAAATCTCTAACAGAACGACCAGAAGGCATGCTGGATACTTGAAGTCAACTGGACGAAGGTTCTTTGGTCTGATGAGACCAACACTGGGCATTTTGGCTCAGACCTGGTGCTAGGTTTGATGCATGCCAAACACTGTATATCATCAAAAACACAGCATCCCCACAGTGAAGCATGGTGGTGGCAGCATCATGGGGATGTTTCTTGGGAACACGCCCTGATAGACTTGCTTGGTGTAGGAAGGACAGGACAAAAGAACTGCGACTTGGGAGATGATTTGTGTTTAAGCAAGATAATGACCCGAAGCATACAGTTAAAGTTACAATGAAATGCTTTAAAGACAACAAGTAAAATATTCTGGAGTGGTTGAATCAAAACCCAGACCTCAATACCATAGAGAATTTGTGGCTGGACTTGAAAAAACGATGTTCACTTGCGATCCATGTGTAACCTGATAGAGCTTTAGCAGTTTTGCAGAGAAGAATTGGATAAAATTGCAGTCACCAGATGTGCAAGGCCAAATATGGCTCAGTGCTGTAGGTGCATCTACTAAATACTGGCTTATTTTGCAGAAATCTGTTTTCACTTGGAGATGAAAACTCTTTTTTGTAAATTCTGGTATTCTTGTCATTGTGTTAGAAAGAAATATTAGGTAAACTCCCCACCTATTTGTGCAATTTTCTATCACTTACTAGCAGCTGTTGTGATTCTTACTCATCTAAATGACTGCAATAAAGGGTACCTATAATCTGGTCTGAACTTGGTAGAGTGGCTTTTTCCTATTTTGTCCCTGTTATGGAATATGTTTCACAGCACACGACGGCATGCGCGATTGTGTCTCACTGGGAGAGTTCAAAGCTCTGATCTGATGTGTAACTACAAAGTGCTACTGCTACCCTTAAACTGGATTTTGTTTTGTGTATCTTAATCCCCTAGTTGTTTTTTGTGCTTTACTTTTGTCCCATGTCAGTTGTTGTCATGCTCGATTTTTGAATCTTTTGTATCTCTGTAATGTAGTGCCTTTGTTACTCCCTCAAAAGGGGAGATATCAATAAGGACACTTCGACACAATGCTTCCTGTCTGGCAGCTTTGTTGAGAGTGAGCGTATTATTTTCAAACATTAGTACAAAAGTTTCTTTCCTCCACATTTTAAGGTTAAATTTCACACTTTTCTTTTTAAATTTTCACCCACGGCTAAATAAACAGATCAATATACTATCATTTTACCTCAAACAGACAGAGCCAAATGTGTCAGGTAAGTATTCCCAAATGCAGTCTACTAATTGATAAACATACATTTAAATGATAAAACTAAAAATGTGTTCAAAGTAAGAATACTGTGTGAAACACTAGCTGCATGTTGTCTCTTCTTTTTGTCTATGTATACATTTCTGGTCCCTTATCATAGACAATCACTTCAGAAAGAAACACACACCCACATTATTAATTATATATGACACAATAATCACAATATCAATCCATACACTTGACAAGAGTCAAAATTAACCAGGCACATACACATTAAAAACCTTGTGCTCCTAATGTGGGTCTTACGGATCAAAATTCATACACTGCAGTTTAAAGTCTGCAGAAACTATTGAAAGTCGTTCTCCGGTGTTTGAAATATTGTTGCTGTAGACTGGTCCGGCATTCTTATTACAGCTTTTGTAATCACTTTTTGCGTTCTTGTGTAATGCAATTGTAAAACAATGATTGCGTGGACAGATTTTTCATTTTTTTTTAAATGGAGGGGCAAACAGTCCATCCACAAAAATATCTATAATAGTGTGGACAAGACCTTAGTTTTGAAAGTTATGTACTAAGTGCAAACTTTCACTCTGAAAAACTTGTGTTCTTTGGCTCCAGCCATTGAGGTTGAACTCCAATGAGATTGCTTCTGTATCCAGACCCAGAAAGCTCTTCCTCCAAGAAATGTTGTGTATCTAAAACTCCAATCTGCCGGACACGCACACAGACAAACAAATACACGCACACACACACAAACAAACTGTTGTGGTTGTTGGCGGCTGGGGTGATGTATGAGCTCTATGAACCAACACATCACAACAAACTGATACTGACAAGGGCGCAGTACAGCCAACATTTTTGAGGGGGCACAAATTGATACAAACGTCCACAATATAAATCACTAGAGAATACAAACAAATAAAACCTTATACAGTGGGAGAAGGACTTTCCACAGCAGTCACCTAAAAAACATGAGGGATAGGGAGATCTTTTTTATTTTCTCCTATGGTCTGATTGTCAAAACACTCCTGTCTTTCAGATATCACTTATCTGTAAAGCACAGTCACATCACTTTTAATGTCCATGACTGAGACTAAAACATTTGGACGCCACAGCTCCCAGACACTGGTGTTTTCGTCTGAGAATAGGAGGTAGCCTGAGGTGCTAATGGAGCTGTGTCTCGTCCCTGACAGACTGTGAAGGCTGCTGATATGCTGTGTTTTTTTTTTTTCAAGAAGAGGGAGAAGAAGGAAAAAAAAGTTTGCAGACTTTGACAGTCCTCCTGCCGTTCTTGACAGGCAGCACCTCTGTCCTTGTGAGGACGCCGTTCATGCATTTGGGTAGGATGGCTCCGGCTGATGCAGCGTCTGCCCAGGTCTTTATTGTCTCACTTTATTAAATTAGCTGTCAATAAGTTGACGAGACTGCTTATTTCCTGTGGTGGCATAATGCCTGGGAATGAACTCCAGCGCTGTTCAGAGAGGAGTTTTCAAATGCTGCCTTGTCTCCACAGTGTTGTTTTCCATATTTTGAACTGGATTTCACTGGGTTACTTAATGAATTTATAAGCTGGGAGTTACCAGACTTTCAGAAGGCAATATAGCACCTATGACAAAGTTGAAGGATCACTTCTTCTTTCTCTTAACAGATAGGATAAGAAAAGATTAGTGGATCAGACCAACCCTGTCACTTAGATATTACATTTCTATACAGCTGAAGTGTTACAGTGACTAATGCCTATCAGCTCATACCAACAGGTGAAAACCAGGCCTCATGGTGTACAGTTTTCAATGACTCTAGATGCAGTCTACTGCTGTTTTCTGGCCAATCAGCTGGTCAAGCCAATGATAGTTTTACTGGTGCTAGTGATTGACTAGTACAAAATGTGTTGGGGGTACAGCCATATGCAACTTTTTTGTGGTTGTGTTTAGACATAGTTAGCACTTAACCCTCTATCACAGCACTCATAGGTTTCCTGAAAACAGCAGTTTTGAAGTTAAGTGTGGTGGCTCTGGTCTTGCCATCTTGGCAGTGCCTGGCTCTGCTGATAATCCAAGAATGAACAAAGAGGTGGAGTGTAGGTGGAGCTGAGGTGGCACTTGCAAACGTCTCTGAGCCATAGACTTTCCTATGATGGTACCCACCTGTCACTCAAAGTTCACTGACCTCAAATATGCATAACTGTTAGCTTCTATACAAGTCAAACTGGTGAGTTATATAAAAAATGTGCTCATTGTACAGTTGTCATGAACAGGGAAACAAGCTATAGAGACTAAATCTGTTTCTTGTACGAGGTTGTAAACATGTTTATTTCTGCTGTAAAGCTGGGCATTTTAACATGGGAGTCTATGAGGATTGACTCAGTTCTGGAGTCAGTTTCAAGTGGTCATTCGAAGAACTGCACTTTTTGGCATTTCATTATTGGTTGCATTTTTGAGGAGGCCATTCAGAAGTAAAGTGTCCTCTCAGACTACTTGAATTTCAATATGCTCCAATATAAAGGTAAGAATGGATTTTTGGACACAACCTGCACATTACGTTTGGTACACAGTGTTTGACAGGCCACCTTTTACTACAATGACTAAAATAGAAGTTTCATTGTTGTGCTTCATTTCTGCTGCATGAAAAATGTTAAGAAGTTTTAATTATGCACTTGTTAATTTAGAATTTTGATTAAGTCGAAGCGTGGTGATGAGGACAGAGATTTATTGTGTCCCAAGATGGATCATGTCTGAAGAGTCCAAGGTTGTTCATTTCAGCCTTGTAGTTTTGAAGCTATTAATAATTACATTTTAATGATTTTGAAGAGAAATTTCTAACATAATTAAATAGTTTATAGTCACTTGGGACACTTTTTAAAACATCTTACCAAAACACCATCTTTCTTTAACCTTAACCAAAGCATACTTGTTGCATAAACTGCAGACAGGAGTCAGGTGTAAAGGCAATGTCCTTTGTAGACCTGGCATCCATCTTAGTCACCTCCTGCCATCTCCAGTGCACTTCATAGACATAGTGCTTGATTTATTGAAAACAGAAATGTTTTTTTTCTTTCTTTTTCACCAACTTCACATTACTCTGTTGGGAGAAATGTTGTGACCTACTGTCTTATAAAGACACAAGGAGGGATGGATGGATGGATCAACGAAGTGTTAGGTTTTGACCATGGATGTTTTATAACAACTGGATTCCAGATTCCAAATGGCTCATAAGCCCGAGAGGTCTTCTAATTTTGTACTCAGCCAACAGACTTAATACAAAGAGTAATATTTGATAGGACACCTCCAACAGTTTTACATATGTGTTTTTTTTAAATAATGGCATGTCCAAAACACCATTGGGATTGTTTTTATTGCAGTACCAACAAGTGGCCATTGGAGCACACTGACTGAGTGGTGGTACCAGATCACACTTAGACACCGATCAAGCATAACATTATGACCACCTGCCTAATATTGTGTTGGTCCTCCTTATGTGGCCAAAAATGCTCTGAACCATTGGGCATGGACAAGAGGACCTCTCAAGGTTTCTTAAGGGATTTGGCACCAGGATGTTGGCAGTGGATCCCCTGGATTGTGCAGTGTGGTGTCTGTCAATCAAACATGCTCCACTGTTTATTTGGGTGTATAAGTCTCATCAACATGGATGCCAAAATCCAAGGTTTTCCAGCAGAACATGACATATTACCAATATAATTAATGCTATTCACTCCACCTGTCAGTGGTCATAATGTTGTGTCTGATCAGTGTATATTATACTACAACATTATTTTCTTCATCATCAAATTGCAACTATGCTACAAGGACAGTGGTTTGCCTGCTTGGCAGTTCCGTGCAAGATGCAGATTGACATCGCTTGTATGAAATGGAGCCACAGCTGTGCACATCTGCAAGAAGTATAGTCAGTGCTGTACAGTAATATGTTCATGACTTTAGTAATAAAAGAAGCAGGGTATCTGCACTCTTTTTAAAATAAATTGAAAGATTTTTAGGACCTCAACAATGAACATGTAGTGCTGTTTCCACAGCAGAATGAATGCACATTAGGGCTGGGTAATATGCTTTAAATCGAGCATATTAATATTGGTAGTTTCCTGATATGTCACTACTTTTAGAAATCAATGTCATTTAATTGTGTATGTGCAGATTTTCCTCTTGTTTAAAGAAAATTAGTTTTATAGGATTTAAATTAGGAGCAGAAGTGAACTAAGAGAACAGTTGAAGATTTTTTAATGTGATGATCAAAGAGATGAAATTGCACATTCATGTAAACTACTGGATACTTTCACCTCAGGCATTTAAAAATCTTTTGAACTGAACAGTCTTAGGAGAAAAGCGGCTCATAATTCATGTCCACACTGAGGCCAGAATCTGTGATGAAGGGTGATAAGTAGACATCGATTCATTTTTAACAAGACGCAGCTTTAACGGACTAAAAGAACTATTGTGATAGCACAGATTAAACTTGCGAGTACAGAAAACGACCATGCATGTGTTCTGAGCATTTTCAAAGTACAGACCAGAACATGATTCGTACAAGCCCGAAATTTCAGTATTTGGCACAGTAATCACCGAGTCTTTGGAATTAATCTAAAATCCTATCAAACTCCTGCAGATATATTGCACTCATTTTGTGTTAGAGAGCAATAAAAATCTTCCTTATTGCTCTTTTAAGAGTTAGAAGTCATGATTGGAGCAATTTTGAACAGAGTGACAGAGCAAATTGTCTCTTATATTGTTGGCTTAATACAGTGAGCCTTCAACGTTTGACAGTAGAACTTATCATTCGAGCTTTATAACTGTTCCAAAATTGTTCTTTTTTTCCCGCTCTGGTGTCTCTATCATTTGCATAAAGTAGAGCAGGTTTATAAAGCCGAGATCATCAGTGACAGATTCGTGCATGCGGGTAGTCGGAGGACACAGTGCCACAGACAGGAGAGAACAATCTGTGGACCAGAGATGCTTAATGTTTTTCTCTGCAGGAATGAACATTTTTATTAAAGTGGAAGTAGTGCAAATCCATCTGGCTGTGGGAAACTACATACAACCCCCCCTTACCCCCACAGTTCTTCAGTTTTCCCTGAGTCTGTTTAGGGTAACTTCCAGATTGGCCACAGATTTACTCGTAGGTAAATGATGGCCTTAAGCACTTTTACTGATAATCCTCAGCGTCCCTCCAACTTGGTTCTTTCTCTCAACAAGTCTGGGTGCCTTCAAATGGGGCCAGGCGTGCAATTATTCTTCAAAATTGGAGACTTTCCTCATCCTGAGAGCTCCCACGTTCACCACATACACCCAGAAAAGAAAGGTAATAACGTGTGCTGGTCCAAGGGGAGAGAGACTCCCTCCCTCCCCTCAGCTCTCTCTACCTCACCTATTGCAGCAGCCAAACCATAGCTCACCAGTGACATTTTAGAGCAATATCTGTTTGGGGATCTGAAAAATCCCACATATGTGATTGTAAAACATCCAGTAACAAGTCTGCTGCAATATTACTTTTTGTCATCAGAGTTGATATGATAAAAACGAGATAACTCTAAGGAGAGTAATGCAGTCCCCTCCCTAGATTAATTTCCTGTAACGTGTTAATTAATATGGCTTTACTAATAAACTTATCTCTTTGGCTGCCTTCCCAAACAGGGTTGACCACAATCCGTCAGATGAATGCATTACCACAAAACAGGTTGGCAGTCATTCATTAGTCACTAATCACTGTGAGTAATATGACTGCCGAGGCCCACCATTATGAGAATATAAATCTCCTATATTAATACGACTGAGCAAAATGGCTTATTGGCTGGCTGAAAGGTCAGCTTGGAGTCAAAGTCACGTCCACTCACCCCTGTGTGAACAATTAGATCTGTACATTTGCATAATATAAAATATTATCGGAGGATGGCAGCAGGTTACAACTCCAACAAGACCTCTTCCATATGAACTCTAGAAGGTCAGGGTTAAGGCATATGAATTATTTGCAAATATAATTTTAGAGAAATGCAATTTTACTCAACTGTATTTTCATAGTGAACCCTCTGAACTTCAAGCAGTTGCTCCTCTCATTTTTACTGCATGCTCGTTTTTGTCTGCTCTGTGCACACAGCCTGCAGTTCAGCCAAAAAGTCCCACTATTTTTGTCACATGACTATCAGTCATTGCTGTCTCACTAATGGCTTCATGGTTGCACAGTACAAAGTAGATTTTTTTTTGTTTGTTTTTATGGAATGTGGTTAGAGAACAGTTAATTTTTGGAGATTTTTCCAAAGTCGAAAAAAGTGATTTGATGAAATTACCTTGATCTTTTGCTGAGATTTCCCAACTGAACAGCATGTCACAGATGAATAGTAAAAAGACTATTGGAAAGTTCAAAATCTAATCATCATCATTTTTACATTTTCAGAATCTGAAAAACGATCAATTTTGGCAATTAAAAAAAAAAGACAACATTGTCTTTCAACCTGCCAGCAGGTTCTGAGTATCATAAAGTCAATTCTACAGGGATAAATATTCATCAGCATAACGTTTATGCATTTTTGTCGTGCATGCTCTGCACCTGGTATTTCCTCAGAGCAGGACCCAGTGAACATTTTATTTGGTGTGGTTTCTTCTTTGCAATATGAAGTTATTGTCAAAAAATGCTGCACTTTCTGTTGTTTTTTTCATTTTAAAGGCCCCTCTATAAATGAATCCTGCAAGGCTTTTTATGACGATTGTGTAAGAAGGGTGAGTTTCTTTAATTATAGATATGTTGAAATAAATCATTCTGTTTAGGTAAGTGGCATGACACCTCTTAAATGGAGTTACCATTCAAATTAGCAACATGCTGGTAAAATGTATAAGACAGACTTGGTGCAGGATTAATTGTAAATTGAGATTTAAATTGATTTAAATTGATACAAATGCCGTCCGTCATTTGAACTCATAAGATGTTAATAACTTTCTCTGACACTGTATTTGTATCCTGAAGCAAGGAATTTAAAAAGAATACTTTTTAAGACATATATTATTGTTAGATCACGTTGTGTTTTTGTAAGAATTAAATTATTATTATTTCCATATTGAACTCTAACAAAAATGCCTTTGTTTAGTCTGTAGTTTGCAGTATTCTACAACTATTAGGCTTGAAGCTAACATTTTATATTTCAGATTTTTAAAAATGAAACTGCATAAAAATCCATGAATCATAGCGGAGTAAGGCAACATCTATCCTTGTGGAAATCCTTCTTTACATGGACTTTATTACTAAAATGCAATCTTAAAATGCTATTGATAACTCAGGGTTTAATGTAAAAATTATGGATATGAAATACTTTGTGCTGTACACTGAATACAAGTAGTGACTGGACCGGTGTCATGACAATCAATGAAAATGTAGACCCTGATGAGCTGTTTTTGTCCTTCAGATGGCACACCTGATTCAACACCTCTGCTCCGCACATTTACTCTCTTTTTACTCATTTTGTAATGCATTCATTTGAATACATTGGTATTCATGTATTGTGGATGGTGCTGACTGTATATGTAGCACATGATTGGGTTTGTGTGTGGCTGCACATCTATTTTCTCTTTGCCAGATAAAGAAGGTGACCTTGACCCTCACCTTGAGGGAGGGCTGTGATGTCTCACTAACAGTGTCTCAGAGCCAAAGAGGGCTTTGTCTTGCCTGTGTGATAAAGCACAGTCAGAGGATGATACATTAGACTCAGCCGCAATCGTCAATCCATTAAATAGCCTAAATCATGATTTTTTAGAAAAACCCAATGACAATAGTTGCATTCTTCAGAGATTTTTGAGCCTCATAATCTCATGATTTGATTTGTACAGCAAAGTTTAACACAGGGGTGTGAAATCCTGGTCCTCAAGGGCCACTATCCTGCATGTTTTAGATAAGGGGTGCCCAATCCTGGTCCTTGAGAGCCCCTATCCAGCATGTTTTAGATGTTTCCCTCTTCCCACACACCTGATTCAAATGATCAGCTCATCATCAAGCTCTGCAGAAGCCTGATAATGATCCTGATCATTTGAATCAGGTGTCTTGGAAAAGGGAAACATCTAAAACATGCTGGATAGGCACTATCCAGCATGTTTCTCGAGGACCAGGATTGGGCACCCCTGTTTTAGATGTTTCCCTCTTCCGACACACCTGATTCAAATCATCAGGATTGTTATCAGGCTTGTGCAGAGCTTGATGATGAGCTGATCATTTGAATCAGGTGTGCTGGAAGAGGGAAACATCTAAAACATGCAGGATAGTGGCCCTCGAGGACCTGGATTTCACACCCCTGGTTTAAAGCTTTCTGCTGTGGCCTAGAAACTCCTGGTGACATGTCCTGTTTTCCAGCAATTGCACCCTCCAAAGAAAAAAGGCAGGGAGGGACAGTGATAGGTAGCTATGTCTAGAACATAGAAGCACAGGTTTAATGAAATTCAACTTGAAATGTCACCACAAGTAACCAGTGGCCCATGGATGACACTGTTTTGAAGGTGTAACAGCAAACAACTTTTAGCCAAAATACAAGGACCACTCATCCAAATGACTTTTAACTTAATACTGCACTTCCACAGGTGCCCAGTAACCCACCCAGCAAGTCTGAAGTAGATCGAATGAATGATGTTCGAGAAAGATGAAGAACATTTTTTTCAATTGTTAGCAATCAATTAGTCATACAATTGCAAAGAAGGAAGTGTGGGACAAATACTAAACCAATCAATAGGGAAGTTACTGCAGTGTTAGCACCAGCTAAAATAAGAAAACTGCTTTTTAAATGACTTCAAACTCAATACTGCCCTACCTTGTGTCCCCAGCAAAACACTCGCCAAATTTGGAGCAGATCAGATAAAAGACTGTTAACAAAGGCTGAAAACAGACACACACACAAACCCAGATTCTTTTATTTATTAGTCAGATGAACTCCAGACCAGACCACTCAAGCTCTGAGGAAAGTGAGGTATTCAGACATACTGATTACCCCAACATGAATCCACGTCTTTGATGATGTTGCATAGCAACAGGGGCAACTTAGTCTCTGGCCGCAGGCAACCAATGTCATTTCCCCTACTAGTCTCAAATGTATTTTGGCCATTTTGACAGTTTTGAACTTGAAGGCATTTTGCTTACAAATTCTGTGTGAGTTTATTAAGTGTTGTTTTGTTCTTGTTAAACATTCCGGACCTCTGACCTTGAGTAAAATCAGATGTGGATCTTTGAGTAATAAGTTTGAGAACTCTGGTTTAGACATTGGCAGCTATTGGTTGAGGTCAGAAAAGACCAACTTTAATGCAGCAAAAATCCATAGTGACTTGATGCGCAACATGTTTATTATTATTTGATCCAAACCACCATATATCCCTAACTCTAACCGAAGTACTTCTGTTGTGTAAACCACAAACAGGAGTCAGGATGTGAACTCTGAGTTCCAGTGAGAGAGTCGAGCACTTTGTACAACCACATCCTCCTGACGACTGAAAACAAATACAAATCAGTTGCGTCTGAATGTAATCCAGCCACATACTACATTGCATGTTTTATGTCTATATCAGCAATGCCATAATGTGAAATCCTAACATATGACTCAGTGACTGTTGACTGTAGTTGACAAAGTACTGTGACATGAAGCCACAGAGTCCACAGAGAAGTACAGGGTTAATGTATGATCAACAAAACCTGGCTTTAACCATGGACATATTATTATTTATGATGATTATTATTGTAGTATTATTATGTTCTTCCTTAAATTTGAAATATTACTTAAGTTGAGGTTTAGTCAATCCCTGGACCTAATTTTAACATCCAAATCCTTGTTTTCAAAAATTAGGTACATATTTGGATATATGTTAGGAGATAATATTGATTAACCTCTAAATGGGAGATAGGCTGCAGAATTGCGATTTTTTTTTTCAATTTTGAAGCCCACTAACCATTAGCTACAAGCACTGTTGATGATCCATCTATGCACTAACATTAAACATTTGGAATACCACATTTTTTGCTGTGGCTGCTTCTTAGTCTAGCATGCAAACTAAAATGGGACCTACTTTTGCCAACAAATTGAGTTTCATGTTAGTATAAAAACAACTAAACTGGCAGAGACATCTAATTTATACAGTCTAATTGTGTGTGCAGCAGTGGCAGGCCGTGCATTTGACGTCCAGGCCTTCAGTGACGTCCTACTTAATCCTACCTAAATTAATAAACCTCATAATACCATCAATGTGACTACAAGGCTCGAGAATCCATACAAAAATCACACTTACTTACTTATTACACCACCTTAAATAGGCTAGTCGAGCAACACTTAATTTCCGGAGCATTTAAAATCAGTAACCTCACATTCACAATTGAGACTAGGAAACTAAGATCACAGATACTGTCAAAACTGAAAGATAAAGAATGATTGTAAGAGATTAGTCAACAAAAGTAGCTATCTGAGCTTAAACAAGTTTGTCCAATAAATTGCGCATTGTCAGCGTTTCATATAAGACACCAACAAGATGATAATGACACAAAGTATTCATTGAAAATAAAAGTAAACCGACCTCTTCTCACAAGACCCAGCTTTTCATGAAAGGTCTCTCTTGAAAATGGCGTGACTAGTATATCCGCATCCTTTTAGGCTCTTCACAAGTGTGCTTATGCAATCACAGGACGCGTACATGTCCAGTTCAGCGTAAGACCTTCTAGCTGGCCTTGGTGTTGCAGACTTGAGATCTGATTGGTTGTTGCAACTGACTGTGTCTGTTCACTTACAGTGCACAGGAACCTGCTCTGTTGATTCTGAAGGCCTTAGGCAGATTTCATAGAACCTGACAACACAAGCTAGCTGAAATATGATTGGATAAAAACTCTACCATAACATACAACAATGGATTCAGTGGATATAATATGACATGAACATAACAGACTATAAAAAATAATTTTATTTACATATTTACAAAAAAAATAAATAAATTTCTGAGTATGTTTAGGCCAGCAGGGAAGGCCTTGCTGGCCCTGATGGCCCACCACTGATGTGCAGTATATATGCACGAATTTGAAGATGTCTGTATATAATGTTGCTGTGTTTTTAATTCCTTTAAGTACCCAAATAAAAACTGAGAGAACATAAACACCCTGCTGCTTGGGCAAGTAAGTAAAAAGTTGGCTATTTTGGGGACATGAAGAGCGAGTTCAGTTAGAAAGAACATACTTCAGTCAAAAGTCATAAATCCAATGTCACGTAATCCATTAAATTGCTACGCAGACCTTAAAAATGTATACTATAATCAAATCCACTCACATGGACGTCCATCCCTGCCCTCCTGTGGTTTGCAGCAAGCACTACTTAAAAGTCACTGCAATGGTTTGCCCAAAAATTCATGGCCACAGGAGGAAACCAAGGGGATTCTGCCTCTGCAAAAAATAATAAAAATGTAAATGTCTTATATATAATAATTACACTTTTTACCAAGTCAGTACACGTCAAACTTAAACTAAGAACATCTCTAGTTTGTCAACTTTTTAACACAAATAACTTTCTCTCTTTTAACACCACTGACCATACATTGTATATATGAAAAGTGATGAATGAAGTCTGTTATTATTTAAGATCTCCTCCAGTGATTAAGTTTTTGGTATTTAAATGCCAGAGGATACATCACGAGCAAAATAAGCATTTACTGTCATCTCTGAGAATTTTTGCTTTGAAACCGCAGTGAACCGATGACAGTCTCAAAGACGTGGATTCAGAAAACCAGGGTTTAATGCATAACAAACCCTAAGAAACCATCGTGAACCTGTGCACTGAGGATTAAATTATCCTTCTTCAAAATCATTTCCAGGTTAGAACATATATTAGTGAATTAACTCCTGTGTTACGTCTTGCCATTGTGTAGTTTTACATTTATTGCGCAGAGTTATAGGTGAGCTGGTGTGCATGAGCTGCAGTGAATAGTGAAGGGGCAGATGGAAAAAACTTAACTTATCTGCACATTCTAAAGGAAGTAACAGTGCATACTTACATCTAAGCCATTTTAAGGCCTGATTTGATTATTGTCATGAGAAAATATGTATTTTTGATACACAGAAACAAGTTTTTAGTGGTTTAATCATTGCCTGGAGAGAGACTTTAACTCACTGCCTCTAGGCTAACATTGGCCCTTATGATTCGTAAATAATATAGGTGTTGCATTATTTTATTTAAAAATATGTTAACTAATGCATACACATCCATAAAAAATAATTATTATTTCTAATCAATTAAATTACCATAAATTAACTTTCATGTGGTACATTTACAGCCTTGGGCCCCTGCAGGTCTGGAGCAGTTGCCTGCTTTGCCCATCCAGCCCTGTTTGTAGCTGCGTAAACCTGGAAAAAGTTCAATGCAGAAATTATCTTTCCTTTTGTTCCTGTTTAATCCATTTCTCCAAAATTAGACAGCCTGCAGAGGACAGATAGAGGGAGAGAGGGATGATGGGAAACAGACATGATGACATGTGACAGGGTCTGATGGAGGCGAACTCTGTTCCACAAAGACACTGTGTGCCGTTTCACCTGCTGGGCCACCGGGACGCCCTGAATAAATTAATCTTTAGTCAAATTAGCCTCATCTTTTTGTTTGCTAAATCACTTTCACCATGAAGCCTATTCACCAACATCTGTGTGATTCATCTGCTAAAATCACCTCCTGCCATTCCCATTTAGTTCCCCCCGATGCTGGCCATCTCGCAACAAAAATAACAGTTTCTTGTGTTTCACGTGTGACTGTAAGCGGATTACTAGTTCCTGAGCTGAATGTGGCCTCCCTGGTTTCTGCACAGAGCAGTGGGAGATGATAGATATGACAGGCAGAGATTAGGGGATTACTGTCTCTTGTAGATGAAACAATCATTAAATGTTAGCATCTGTCAGTGTGTTGAGGAAGTGGACGGAAGCAGGTTGCAGATCAGTCAAAGCGTCGACGGCTGGATGCTGCATGACTCTGCTGGTTGCTTACTTTTCTCCCATAAGATGACAATGCGGCAAAGGCAGGCGGTGACACCAGCTGAGCCGTACATGAGCATCCTTCTCGTTTCTGTCACAATAAATCCTTTGTCCGCCTGACGTTCAGTGTTATTAACATGCACTGATACAGCAGGAAATACTCACCTAAAAAACCTTGGAAGAAGAGACACCGCACACAGCTGAGGTTTCATTTGGCTTCAGGCGATTCGGGGCCAGGTGCAGAAACCTGACTTTAGATGTGATTACATTGTTATTCAGCCCGAGACAGGGTTCTTCAAAGGGATTGTTCAAAGCTCGGGGTTATCACGAAGTACCCTGTAAGACTAAACAGTCATTGGTCAGCGGGAATCTGTCCTTTAGTTGACTGTTTGAGGTTTAGTCTTTCCTTCAGGAAAAAAACAAAACAAAACATTAGGGCTGGTCAGGCTATACTGCAGCAGAGATACACTGAAAAATATAATAAAGTTTTGCAGATAAATGTGTGTACCTATTTAATTAAAATTCCAGCAGTAGACTGAGTGGTGGGGACTGCACATACTGTGGCAATATAATTTTAATTTAAACAGCCTAATCTGCAGTTATGAGCACATTCTGTTCTACATTTTAACCATATAAACTCAGAAATAGTCACAATTAAAACTCAGACTCTTGGATTTATTCCTTATATCCAATGTGGCCAAACAAACACGAACACCTCACATAAGCCAAAGTCGGTCATTTAAGGTATTTTGATTAAGATTTAAGCATTTTACTCATATTTTCTCTAATATTAGATAAAGGACATTAAAAAATAAGAAAGATATCCCCTTTAGATAGCATCTCATTTTCAAGGGAGTGCTAAAAACACAAATACAAGACAGGCAAAAGCACAATATTACACAAAGTACAATTTCCAGAAGACAAACATGCGCCTCTGTCAGCAGTTTCATCATAGAAAATTAATACCATAGGAGTGACTGGAAGCTCAACACAGCCATGATATACACACTACAAATGCACATATACACACCTTCACCTTCTCCAACCCACAACCCCAGACTTTAGCTATAAGAAGAGAGATTGATAACAAAGACCCAGATAATACAACAGGGACATCAACATCTCAAGCAGTTTGGTTTCTGTATATTTGTAGCACAAAATGAACAAAACAATTGAAAGTACATGCAAATTAAAAGCATGAATAGGCTGGTTTAAAATGAATAAACAAAGATGACCTGAAGCAGTGAAAAGAGATGATAGATCTAAGAAACAGAGGAAGATTATTCCGATCAGAAGCAGCTTTTTATTGAAATGACCCGCCGCCAATTTCTTTGAACATCTAGGGAAAAGGAATAAAGGGACATTGCAGATGTCAGAGAGAATATGAAGCTGTACATTGGACTGGAAGCTATTTAAACAGGAAAATGAACTGAACCCACTGAAACTGCCTTTGGTTTAGATTTCAGCCAGTTAAGTGATTCATATATGAGACAATGCTGAGTTCTGTATGGAAACCTAAAGAAAAAATCTGCATTGAGAATTAAAAACAACATTAAGAGGTCTGATATGTTTTGATAGACAGTGTCAGCATGATCAGCAGTGGGAAGGATCGTCTATAAAAATGTGTCTTCTTCTGTCTTGAAATATAAAATACCCGCTTCAACGACAAAGTGAACTGAACCAGTTCAGAGTCAGTACAAGGTTCAAGATATTTAAAGGAGTCAGCTTTCTCAAGGTTTGACCCATCCGCAAAAATAATGTTCATCTTACTACTTCTTATTCAGTACAAGTTCTTATTTTGTGTAGTTTTTTTTGCTTCTTGGTCTAAATAGTGCAGTTTTTCCACACACTGTTCAATTACCTTGTTTAAAATTCCTGAAAAACATGTGAATAAAGCTTAAAATATGAAGAAGCCTCTGTATTTTACTGTGTTTGCAGTGTTTTCCCCAAAATGCTGGAGCTGTGTTCACAAATTGGTAAAGGTTTTTTTTTTCCTAATGTCTTTGTTTTTTGTCTATTTGAATGTGTTTTCTCAACTTGCAATGTTACTAACCCTCTGGGCCGCCATACAGGGAGGATGCGATTGAGCGCTTTGGTAATGGTCACAAACAAAATGAGGTTGTTCCTCTGTGACGGTAACCACACATTTAATCCAATAACTAGCTGCAAACAGAAATAAAGGACTGTATTGTAACTGTTTGAGGCATTTCTGAATTGTGTCATTGTTTATGTGTGTAAAGGCTCATGTCTCATATGTTATTTTTTTCTTTCTCGCCATCAGTTATGTAAATAAGCCAGGTTGGCTGTTAGTCTTACAGCTACATCTTGGTTTAATGTGTTTGTGTTCTAGTCAAAGTGCTTGTTATGCAGGCTACAACATACTGTATGACAGCTTTGTGGCTCAGAATTATTGAAATATGAATGCTGTGTGCCTAATGCGCCATGTTGTGTTCTGTAGCGCATTTGAAAAAAAAAAACAATTTTGTGTTGCTTCTAAATGTATAACAAGTCGTAGGTGAGAGTGTGGGTGCAGAATTTGGAAATCTGCTCTCAGCGTTGTATAATTTAATGCGGTTTAACAGCCAGACATGCTGTATAGTGAACTGTTGCTGTGTTCCTGCAATGTAAGAAATACATGCAACAGTAAATTAAGCAAACACCTTCACTGATTTGATTGCACAAGCACAGTTAATGCTCCAAAGTGAGAAAACACAACTAAATGGTGAAACACATCCAAAGACAGTATTTGGTTGGGCAAACAGTCACGTTAAAAAATAACTACCTCTCATGGAAATTGTAAACCTTTTTCAACATATTTGAACTACAGGTGTTGTAATGTACCACTATGGATGACAACCATAATATTTTAAAAAAGAAATGTCAACATCACGTATGAGAAAAATGGAAATAATCCAGTATTTTGAATGTAATTCAATTGCCAAAAAAGGAGACAAAACACACAATAAGCAAATATAAAGTTGTTGGACTGTCACCACAAGTAGTACTCAGTAAAAGAATTCCCCTAATTCAAACAAGCAAAAAAACATGACCCTCTCTGAAACGGTGCCTATTAATAAAGCAGACGTACTCAAACAAATGTCACACTGGCATTATGTATTAATTTCCATAATTTAAATAAATAAATAAGAAAATGAAAAACATGAATCATTTATTACACCTTCAACCTTTAATTAGAATCAAGGATTCCAGATTAGGTGGCAACAATTAGAACGTCCTTAGGGAGTGACAGGAGGAACCAGCCTTATTTAAACCCCTCACATGTAGGCTCTGGTGTTGTCTTTGCTATTTAAGTATGTAGGGTCATTCTGCCAAGACCTAAAGAGCTCGCCAAGGCCTTCAAGAAAAAAAAGGTTGTGAATGTCTATGAATCTCCAAATGATTTGAAATCAATCATGCCGACTGTGAGGAAAATCACCTAGAAGTTGTTGTATAGTCACAGTAACAGTAGACATGTTTGGTGCAGGCCAGTGTTAATGTTATGGTTTGGGGTTCCTTCACTACCTTTAGAGCCAGAGCAACTTGCAGTCATTCATTCAATGATGAATTCTGAATCATATCAAAGAGTGCTTGAAGATAACATGAAGCTGACAACTTGTCTGAACTGAAACTGAACCTGTAGTGGACCTTCCAATGGGATAATGTCCCCGACTACACTCGCAAATTCACCCAGGAATGGCTGTAAAAGAAGAAATAAGGGCTTATGGAAAAACCTGGTCAGAATTGTAGGAGGATTTGAAATGGGCAAGAAAACTCTCAAACATTTTGTAAGTGAAAGGATTTTGCATGGCGGGAGTGGTCAAAAATGTCAACAAGTTAACAACTGGTGGACAGTTTTGCAAAATTCCTACAAGAAGCTGTTCCTGCTAATTGTGGCAGTTTTTAGACCAACGGTGTACTTACTTATTCCATCTTTTGCTTTTGTTGAATAACTGACGGAAAAAGCTTATTCTTCTTGCCATTGTGCTTAAGTATATCACATTTATTTGTAGGTACTATGTCAAAGGGATACCCAAATATTTAAATAATTCTACCCTTGCCTTTTCTGTATAATGAAAATAATTGTTGCAATATTTATCCAGCCTACATTAATGGATTTTCTTGGCTGCTTTGGTGCAGCATAAGAACAACTAAAGAAAGTTGACTTTTTGTCATCATAAAACAAATATTGTGACCATCTTAGAAAACAGTTGCAGATTCACACGTCCAGCAATACACATTTGGAAAACACTGGTCAAAAAGAGCAGAAATATAGAACTAATGTCCAGCAGGTTCTCACATGCTAAAGTAGCCTCTCCAGTTGTTCCATTACTGTACAGAGTTGAAAATGTTTCCAATGCTGCAGCAGACATTTGGAAATCTGTGCATTCAGCAAAACTGGAGGATATGCTGTTGTGCATAGACGTTTCCATTGATGAGTTTATATTGAATGTGAAGTGTATTTTCACCTCATTTGTTATTTGTTAGATTTCTGTCATGGCAGTCAATATAGCAGCTGTACAGCAACTGTAGAGCTTATTGCATGCTAGTTTGTAGTTTGTCTTTCCCTTGAATTCCTCCTTTTTATCTTCATGTGCATTTATAAATTTGAGTCACAGTGCAATTCTTTTACACTTAAACTGTAAACATTTTTTAAGTTTAGCTCTGTCTGTAGCAAATTTACATCTTGCATCCATTTACACTTTTGCACTGACTTTATATGCAGGTATGGTAATGATAGAAGTACGTTATTCTTTTAAAAAAAAAAATTTATTAGATTTTACAGTTTTTGACTTTAATTTTCTAGCTCCACTTTGTTTTATGTCTTCGTTTTAGCTTTTCATAATTGGTTAAATTGCTTATTTCGGTGGTGTTTCGATTAATTTTCTTTGTTCTTTTTTCAGTTTAGCTCTATGTAACATTATTTTGAAAGGCACTACTGTGTATAAATACCATTTATCATTGTCATTATTATTATTATATCATTATTATTATCATTATTGTTACTGTTATTATTATGCTAATACCCTTTTCTGCAAAATAAATATTACTTTGTGGACCAATCGGTCATGGTAAAATGGTGTTTTGGATCTTTTTCAAAGCTGAGGGGAGAAAATGACAGGCAGGGAAAAGAACCAATTTGTAACTCCTGTCACAGACACCATGATGGCACCACAGTCACTGTTAGAAGGCTCAAGGAGGCAAATCAAATATAATACTCTAAAAGCACTCAGTGCTCAGGGCCACAGACAGCCCTGATCCACGACATTATCAAATATTCTTCTGTCCGGCTGCTGTTTACAAGGTCTGAGCACATGAGGTGCTTATTTGACTTAAGTGTCTCATCATTCCACTCCAGTGAACACCTTGGCTCTCAATGTCACTGAGTTCAGTCCAAAAAAAACTTTATTTGTAGTGACGCACTTCAGTCATGACAATCTCCCTTGTATCTCGTGTGCTGCTCATCGTGCAAGGTTGTACCTGGCGCAGGGACTCTGCTTTAAATTACGGTGACGCTGAATATGGTTTAAAAAAAAACCCCTCCACACAAATTCCCAGAGAGCAATCGGATGCAGACGTTGTCACCAGAGCAGCTTCTCCAGGTAACTATTACAGCACTGCAGCAGCTTGCCGTGTCAGAGCAGCAAGAGTGGAGCGGCGAATAAAAGATGCATGCCTCTCTCTGATGGGCTAACAAGCAAAGGCAGCGCTCACCTGGGGATATAAAAAAGTAAATTATTGAATACACGATTGCACAATGTGACTGAGCAAACAAACATCAGATAATCATTGCTGCTCTGAGGACGCCACAGTCAACAAGACTCATATCAATTATTGCTGGCATGAGGTTCAGCAGAACAGAACTGAAATGATAGTCGAGGCCAATTGTCAGGGGTAAATTCCACCGCCTCGTAATTGCGAGTGCTATGAGCTTTAATGTTTTTTAACCAGGCCATTTTTTTTAATCATTAAACCACAAATAAATCATGAGGCGCATAATTGAAACTCTCCTACTTTATGTCATCATTGTTATTGCTGATGTGTGATAATCAACCTGCAGCCCCACAGTGACTGTTAGGCTCAGCTTGGAGGGGAGAACTGAAGTGAAGCGCTTATTTTCAGTCATCACCGTTGTTGAGAGATTTGAGGATAAGGGCTGAATTATCTCTGCATCACACCAGGGCCGTCGTAGTGTGAGGGATGGTTGAGCCAACGTCCCAAGGCCCCCCAACGAGGAGATGGCTCTCAGGAAGCAATTTTTTTTAGTGTTTGAACCAGCCCAGACAAAAATAGCTTGTTTTCAGACATGGTAATTGTTGCTGGTGGTGATGATTGAATTCTAGGAAAGCTTTCAGGACATAATGACTTTCCCAAAAACAAAAAGAGAAGTTAGGCCCTAATGTCTGCTGGATGTGGCGGCTGGATATGATCCACAGCTGCTTTAGCCAAAGTTCCATGATGTCATTCTCTGCTATTTTTTGAATAGACACTTAAAATTTAATCGTAATTGTGCATAAATACCTACTTTTATTCAGAACTGACAAAAAGTTAACATTTGAAGTTACATTTCAGTTGTAACTGGCTTTCTTGACCTGCAGCAAATCTAGTTAACGTCCAAGCACCAACCCTTTTTTTTGTCTTATCTGGCCTGTGAGGCAGAATAGGAAATGCTTGCAGAATAGTAAACAGCAATAGCAATTAACACCAAGGGTAAGAATATACAATTTGAAACCACAGCGGTGTAGTGCAGTACTGACAGCCCCAATGACATTTGGGGTTTCCTACGTAACAAACCCGAAGAACAAATGACATCAAGTTAAGGGGCGGGGATTTTCGTGTCAATATTCTTCTTTCATTGGTTTCCAGTTTGAACTTGTAGCCTCTAGCTTCATTAGTTTAACTCACTGTTATGTAGCATTAAGTTGTTTGACAGTGCTATTAGTAGTGGAGGGGTAGATACGGTCTATGTAGTGCCTTTTTCTACCTTAGTGGTATCCAAAGCACTTCACAATGTGTTTCGCATTCACCCATTCACACACATATTCGCACACCAATGGCGACAGAGCTGCCATGCAAGGTGCTACCCTGCAATTGGGAGCAACTTTGGGTTCAGTGTCTTGCCCCAGGACACTTCGGCATGCAGAGAGGCCGGGAACTGAACTGCCAATCTTGCGATCAGTAGACAATCTGTTCTACCACCTGAGACACAGCTGCCCAGAGAGTTCCATTAAAGACATTTTAAGCTAGGAAGGGATTATTTTTATGGGAAATAAAATACTAAATGTGCAACTTTAGTACGAAGACATGTAATTCTAAGGGGTTTATTGAATTACTAGAGATGCTTACACTGGTAAGACAAAAGTCAAAGGAGAGAATCATTCGTATCAATACCAATGAAAGTTGTTTATGACAGTGAACACACCTTCTTAGTGCTTTGGAGTAGTTTGATATTGATATACACAGCAAAGTGACAACTCTGCAAAATACTGACTCACAACACATTTTTTAGACTGCACTAACATAGAAAGACAACCTTGTGCAATCCTGTGGGAAAACATCAGTTGTTTCATGCTCCAAAACAACCCCTATTTAAGTTGAGAGCACCCTTTTGGAGCTGTAGATACCATGAAGGAAGAAATCAGTTGATGTCACCATAAAACCACAAAGTCAGCGTAATGAGGAGCTTCGGGTGGATGGATGGGTTGACACTGATCTTTAACAATGGAGGCTGCTGTTTCTTTCCCATTTTAAACTTATAATAAATAATGTTTCTTTTCCACACCACATATCCTCAACTGTTTACTATTGTAACCATGGCAACAGAAGTCCTTTATCCATAAAAAAGTGCAATCAATGATGAAAAAACAGCAACACAACTTGATTGTTTAGGGGAACTAAAATGATTGATGCTTATATAGGTGACAGCATGCTGTCATGAGAAAGAGGGAATATAAAATCTCAGAACTTTTCCAAAAAGCCTTCGGTGACACTGTCAGTCCCTTCAGATGGGACAAGACTTGTCATGGCCAGAGGCTTGTTGTAGATGTTTTTTGTTTTAATCCTAAACCATACTTAACCACGTAGTATAGCTTACTAAACCTAATCAAACAGCAAGACAAAAAAATATAATGGAAAAAACTGATTAATAAGTCAACTACATCAAAGAATAAATTTTCCTAGGCAGGAAACAAACCCCACTCTCCTGGGTGAAAGTCCTGTGAATGACAACCACACCCAGCCCCTCTGAATGCAGACTCTGAATACTACCTCATTTACTTTCTACGTATAATTTTGAGAGTTAAAGGCAATCGACCTGTTCTTGCAGTAATGTGTTAGATTTTTCCCCAAAGCTGTTTGGTTTTCCTCAGCTTAGAATGAGCCCTTCATATCTACATAGAGAGCAGGTCCTACACAAATTTACTATGTTGCACCACCATGTTTCTTCAGTAGCCTAGAAAGGACAAACCCAACAAACACTGACTCCAGAGAGTGCCTTTCACATTTTAGTCTGAGATTGTCCTATATGCTTGGAAAGTGAGAGGTATTCAGTTGGTTGGATAATGCACGCTGGTCAATTAAGTTCAGGAAAAGATCATGACTAAAGCAAATAAACTTATGTTTAGGGTTAGACAACTGTTATGTTGGTATAGAATGCATTTATTACACATCTAGGAATGAACTCTAGCACCTGTGCTTAACACTTATCCATGGTTATCAATAACTGTCCTGAGCTATATATTCTTATTTAGCACTGTGCTACATACAGGGAACACTAAATAAATCAGCAGCTGCAGAATTATTGAACATTAATGCCATGCTTATGATAGAAAACCGTTCTGAGTGGAGAAAGCAGAAACTTGAAGCCTTTTCTGCAGCTTTGTGTAATGTTGCTTAACTGGACTCCTGTTGAGAACACACCCTAAATGTTACATGTCTGACTTAAACCTTTCTATTTTTGTATTTTTTGTTCTAATATTATATTTCTCTCTATAGAGAGGAAAATCTCAGCTGGCTAAAAACTGACTTATCTGCCCACCGATCTAATTTAATAATCCTGAAATGCTGAGCAGACTGAAGGGGAGAAAGCTTGGCATCGGTCCCTCCAGCCCTCACAACCACTATCTGGAACAGCATGTTCGTCTCTGGACAGCGGTCGTGAAGACATGAAGGGGATAATATTACGTTGTGTTTTCTGTTAAAGAAAACCTCAGAGAGAAAAGAGGACTGAAGTATTACAAATATGCCGTACTATGCAGTTTTAAGCACTTTCATACCATCAGAGAGGTGACTGATTAGGCCTAAATTCATTTTGCAACACGACGAGTCCCAACATCCATTCAGAGTCATAAAGGACTATCTTCAGTACAAGGAAGGAGTCCTGCAACAAATGGTTTGGCCCCCACAGAGTCCTGATTAGGGGTTGGCCTCGGTGAGCATGGAGGTGAGAGAGCTGTCTGTGTGTCAGCGTAGATAAAATGAAAATATTATTGATTTCAGACAGCCAAATCACTCCTATCCCCCCTTAACCACTGAAGGTACAGTTGTTAAGACTGTTAAGTGCATTAAATTTTTAGCGATACAGAAGTCCTGTCTTGCTTGGCCTAAAAACCCTGATTACATTCTAGGCAAAGCTCAGCAAAGAAGTTTTGATAAGACATAAAAAATGGTCTCCTGTAGTTGCTGAGGTCCTGCAGGCCCCTCCACACTTCCTGACCAAGCTGCAGTGAGCTGCCTGAGTCTTGGACAATGTGACTGTTTTAATTCGTGATTGCATGTCACCTTATTTTGAGCTGGTGTCTGCAGAACTGCTAGGTTTTTGATGTACTGATGTATGAATATATTTGTTGTTTTTTTATCGTTCGAACTCTGTCTGCTGCTGCCATGCCACGTCCCTCTTGAAAAAGAGATTTCAAATCTCAATGAGGCTTTTATCTGGTTAAATAAAGGGTATAATAATAATTTTTAAAAAAAACAGAGTTGGTTGGTGTTGCATGTGCATAAGGTTTTCGTCAGCACACACGTCCTCATGAAAACTGATAAAGAATGTCAGTGTCTTGATCTGTAGCAGCAGTCTGAAAAACACTCCATCCATTGCAGTTAAAGCAGGTCTGTAATTCCAGCTTTGCCTCCTTGGTCTATCTGACAGTCTTGACCACAGGCGTAGCAAATTCCGGGGTCTGCCTGTATGTCAGGAAAAGTTGAACTGGACAGTTATCAGAGAGTCCTAGAGCAGCACAGGGAACACAGCGACATCTGCCAAACTATCGGCATATGGATATATCTCTAAATAGTCATTGTCAAAGCTGAAACTATGTCACGTGGCCTTTGACATCACGAACTACATCATGCAGTCCTCGTTAGTATAGTGGACAGTATCTCCGCCTGTCACGCGGAAGACCGGGGTTCGATTCCCCGACGAGGAGTGTTGAGTGTCTTTTCTACCTTGCTGTGTGTTTGCCAACAAATATGGAAATCAAACACCGCCAGTGACTGTGTTTGCTGCTGCTGACCTCATCCTCACATCTACATTCAGTTCTTTCCATTTGTTAACGAAGTGATTGTTGGAGTAGTTTAATGTTCTCATTTAGCATTAATATGGACAAATAAACATGTTTCCGCCCGGTTTCGAACCGAGGACCTTTCGCGTGTTAGGCGAACGTGATAACCACTACACTACAGAAACCACTTCAAGCAGGTTGTCTGGCCTTTCATTCGCAAGAGGGCACATTGTGTCACTGTTTTTGCACCATGTATGAGGGAAGTGCATCTTTATTATGATTTGTCATAATTGACCATAGTCAGTAGTCAAAATGTGGTCATTTGACACCATCTGTATACGTGCCCAAGGTCCTGGAGGCAGTTTTTGAGTGGGTCATCATGTTTGCCTAACACTCAAAAGGTCCTCAGTTCTAAACAGGGCAGAAACACTCTCATTTCTTTGAGTAACAACCTTAAAGTATTCTTTTGAAAAAGCTGGGTGAGTTTGTTTGGGTAAGTTTGTTGCCCTGGACTGCAGCAACGATGGTGCTGAATGCAGAGCCGAAGTCCACAGACAAGACTCTTGCATATGTCCCCGATGAGCTCAGGTGCTGCAGAATGTAATGCAGTACCATGTTGACTGCATCTTCCACTTACCTGTTTGCAGGGCTGGCAAACTGCAGGGGGTTACCATGTCCTTCAGGTGAAGACCATGTTTTATTGTTGCTTTAAAAAGGGTTGTTTTCCTGAATTATAGGCAGACAGCTGTCATACCTGGAAGAGAGCACAAGGTATAATCAGGGACAGAATCAGGTCATTACTCATTCGCATTGTTGAATTTATGTACCACTGTATGTGTTTATGCATTTTCTCTGAGTTAGCGTAGAGTTTTATATTCAGTGAATGTCAATGATTTCAGGCAAGTTTGCATCATAATCATGTGTATGCATGTGTACTCCACGTGAAGAGTCCGCTCACATGTTTTGATTGCACTGGAATTCATTGCTTTTTGAGGTCTCAGTGACAATAAACCTGAACTTGATTTCAACATTATCAACACAAGACATATATTTCCACGCAAAAAGAAAAGGTTCCAAAACTCATTATGCTGTACAAACTGTGACAGCATCATCAGTGGATGTATCTTATATATTAAAAGGTAAAAACTATGTAAAGGGTCTGCCAAAAGGACCAGGTTACATACCATTCATCCTGTCTTGTATGTCTGTGCAACATCTACAGGTGGATCATGTAACTCAATGGGACTACTGCAAATACTTGTGATAAAATGCTAACTGCTTGCAGGAGACAAGGTCTGCCACTTTCCCAGGCTTTACATTCACTGCACACACGCAGTCCAGTTGTTAAGGTAATGCAATGGTTCTGTTACAAATTAAACGTGGAGCCACTCACACGGTGGCATCATGTTTCCAGAATAGTTGTAGAACCAGAATGTTTCTGGTGGAGAGTCAGTAGATGGTTGAAACACTTTTCAAGGAGCATTGGTGCTTGTTTAAGCAAAACATGGCCTCCAGTTGTTTAATTTGTGTTCTCTACAGTAATTACTTCATGTCCAAAAAGAGGTAGTTTGTATTAGCAGGCTCACAGCAGTCTTGTCATATTGATACAAATGCTGAATTCATTCTTTCACATTAATGTTAGATTATCACATCAATCCATTTTTTGCCTGTTATGCAAAGTTAGGTCACAGTGCCAGCAAGCTGAGTTCTCCTAGGGGAATCCTGAGATATTCTGAAGCTCTTGGTGCATCATAGGGTCTATCTTCAATAACATAAAACTGGTTCTGTTCTGGTTTGCAAACATAAATTTGGATTGGAACACAAAGAGTTGGCTGACACTGGGAACCACGAAAAAGTAAAGAACTGAAGCATGGATCATGACAACATCCTCAGTGGGAGCATCTTATTTTAAAGGGGAAAACAATGAAAAGAGTCTTTAAATAAAAATATTTTACATACCATTCATGTTGCACATGCTAATTGTTTGCAAAACTTGAATAGCTGACTCATGTAATTCAGTTGGACTAAATATCTGCAATAATATGGAAAGCTTGCAGGTCCACAATTACACTCTCACTTGGGCCTGGAAAACCTCCAAATGAAGTTGCCCAAGATACATCAAATCAGCTGGCTCCTTTCAAAGGTGCAGCATCAGTACTCCAAGCTCCCTCTGGATGTCTGAGATTTTCACCCTGTCAGCCCCTTGCTAAACCTGCTGTCACCTTTTCCCATTTTTATTTTACAGCGATCATCAAGTTCGTCGAGGTTGGAAGTTGATATATTGATCAGCTGTTGTCTCTTGGCCTTTTTTTTGCATCTCTGTCTGAAGCTCACCTTACTGTCATATCTTCATCGTCTCTATCCATGACTTTTTTATGCCCTTGCTTTTCGATTGGCAGCTGTTATCCATTATTTGACCAGGATCTGACTTTGAGACAGTCTCTCAGTGTATAGTCTCATATTTTATAGGCCAGATACCACAGACAACAAGTTCTTCCAAAAATTAAGTTTTCACAGCCTGACATGCTGCACTTTGGTCATAGTCAGTGTTTCTGTGCAGTGCTGTCAAACCCCTGCAAGATGAATGATGTTGACCCCACACTGACCAATAACTAAAAGCCCACAAGTATAACCAATCTCACTTTTTTTGTAACGTACTTTGGAAAAAAACCCTCTAGCCTGACTTCTATTTGGTATATATGCCAACTCTCAACCTTCTTTTCAAGCATATAGAACTCAAATTACTCTTGGTAAATCGATCTGCTTGCGGTTCTTGCGCACACATAACCCGTGCAATATTTCCTAAAAAAAAAAGAAGCAGAAAACAAACTTACCTCCTCCTGCGCTTTGAGAGTGAGACCTGGAGTTCCATCGCTTTGTTTGTGTTTATATTCTCTTTATTTCCTGCTGCCTGCCCACAGTCAGCATCATGTTGCTCTCTCTTCTTCCCTCCACAACAATTACCCTCCACAAAGTGCAAAAAGAGAAAGGCTGAGACAGCATTTTAGACTGCAGTTAAACAAGAACTCATATTTGTTGCATGACTTTAGTGTGTTTGTTCCAATGGCTTTAATGCTTTCATGTGTAGTACCTGAGAAGCAGAGGGTCCACTAGCCGACATCATGTCTGGGAAGGTTGTTTGCTCTGCAGGGGATGCAGAGAAGATGTTGAAGTTGTTTGTACCATAAAGTTTTGATGTTATATCATCATTGTATCAGGACACTTCAATCAGTTAGTTGCAATCAGGAGTTTGAGCACTGGGCTGCAGAGCATCAGTACACAAGACAAACAGTGGGTGACCATGGCAACAGTGCAGATGTTTGCACACTATCAGTCAGTTACAAGTAAAACAAAAGCACCAGTTAAAGTAGCTCCAAATACATGTGACATTTCATTTTAATTGCTTTAATTATATATGATTTTTTTCTCCACCTTGTCAGTATCACAACAACAAAAAAATTTAACTTTGAATACAATAATACAAGTGCAAGTATATTCAATTGAAGGGGCTAATTAAAGAAATGCCTTAGGGAGGAAACATTAAAAATGTCTACAAGGAAAATAAAACCTGACAACAACACTAGCATTAAATCACCAGTTCAATGAAAATATAATAAATCTCAACGAATTAATGTCATATAATGATTTAAATCATATTTCCGAACTATTATCAGCAACATATTACTCAGCCTAGTAAACAATAACGACAATCTACACATTGCACTCACATACACATTACATGTCTACATTTTAATGCTATCTACACTAACTTATCTTTATGCTCCTTTGACATGCTTTAGTGTAACGTCTTTTAACTTGGTAGTTCTTACACTATCTGTTGCTAAATGGGAGCTTTCGAAGTTGTGAAAGCAGAAAGGATTCTCCCCTTGCAGGGTTACCAGGCTGTGTCACACACACTCACACACACACACACACTGTCTAACTCCAAGGCCAAGGCAGAAACAGCTTGTCTTACACAGTGTTACAGTTACTCAACACTTGTGTACATGGAAAAATAACACTTTTCCTTGAACCCCGAGCACTAATTACAACATAGCAAGAACCGTAATTGTTTTGCTCACTGCACTACAGCGCCATGCTTTCTGGCAGCATATAAGCTCCATTATCCCGATGCTTATGGAGTGGTTTTTGGAAGTGGGTTAGTTGTCAGACACTCTGAAAATCCCCAGCTTTTGGCTGCTCTTGACACTCCGGTTGAACCCGTCCTATTAATGCTGGATTACTGTGGAGAGGCCGTGTCTCCTTGACAGGGGAATAGAGCAGAACATTTGAGCGGGGATGATTTCATCTTGCAGTTTTTAATTGCTCTAGCATCTATTCATGCACTTTCAAGATGCGCCAAGCAGCTTTGCAGATTCCCAAGGAAAAGAAGTCAAGGTTCAGCAAAAAAGTGGCTGGTACAGAATACTGAAGGTTTACAGCTGCAACATCAAAGTTTTATGGTCTTGGGATAAACGGATCCCTCTCCAGACATGTTTTTCTGCAAACAGCTGCCAAATCTCGCTATTTCAAGGGAGCTTTTGTTGTATTCGCAAATAGCGAGCGTGGGCATTACTTAAGAGTTTTAAATCTGTAACAAAATGAGCATTTTCTAAAGTACAGTGATGGTGGTGATCATGAAGCAAACAGAATAAAGTCAACATTGGCTCCTCTGCTGGTGCAAAAAAAAAAAAAAAGCAGTCGAGTTGATTTTCCAGACGGTTCCCGTTAGTGATGCTATCATGGTGTGAATATTATTCATCAGGTAAAAGATGTCGCGCTGATCCGAGTGCAGCAGCTGACGCTACAGAATTTAAATGTGAATGTGTGCAATGCAGGTGCATGGCATTAGATTTTGGACGCCATGCGGATACATCCCAGTGGGCCCAGTTTCCCTGGTGTTGCAGTCAGTATCATTGAGGTCCAGCTAATCAACAAGGAAGCACATGTTTCTGTCAGGATCATTGGTTTACATATGACTGCTGAACAAATATTTTTCATGGTATGTGATACCAAACTGTATCCATACTGATCCTGAATTTATGGTATGGTGCAAAGGTTTTAGATGATAAAAGCAAATTTGAGGATGCTCGAATAGTGTTTATTTATCAATGAACTTCACACAAAATGCGTGAAGGAGAAAAACTCTACATGGAATCGTGCAACAACCTTTGCCATTAAGTGCAGCCTGGACCTTTGCCATCATTGAATTTCTCTGCTGTTATCACACTACAACTTAATTTTTCCAAGCTTCTGATCCTTTTTGACATCTGATCAGCTTTGAGGGATTCCCGTTCATCACGTTGTTCTGCCGAAGTGCAGCAAAGGACACTCCCGTCTGTGCACCTTCGAGCTATTCCAGACACAACAATTAATGTTGGGGAATTAATCAGTGTAAAGGCGGCAGGGTACTTTGGATAATTTGTGTATGAGGGGCACAAGTAGAATATATTCACTAAAATAAATTAACACTATTTGACCTCAATCTTCTTAACTCCACTTGAGTTAGGAAACACTTTAATCACTTCAATTAATTGGTTTCTAACTATGTTCATAATGAGAAGAATGTAGAGGCTTAATGGAGTGACGGGCTTGAATAGGGTCAGTTCCAGCAGGGTTTGAGCTTTACATGGCTCACAGACCGGAGGGCTGGCCTGACCAGTCCATTGATTTCCTTACAGATAGTGCACTTTGATGTCTATTTGCAGAAATACTTTCCAGCAGGTTTTAAATTGATTACGCTCTGCGCTGCTGGTTCATTTATTACCTTCCAACATGTCTACGCTGCAACAAAATAGCTTGCTCATTACAGTTATATCACAGCAGAACAACAGCTGATATTAATGTATTGTATTAAACCAACAACCCAGACTTGGGGATAATGAAAACACCTGACTTTTGGGGCTATTTTTTCATGCATGCACTAATATTTCTCTTGTTCTTTCACCACTTCTGCTGGTTTAGCTCTTTTTATTTATTTCCCTACCTGTGTGCCTTCAACAGTTCTGTAGCACACTGCAGTTTGGCCCCTAGGATTGGTTGCATTTTGTGTTCATAACTGTGTCTTGACATTAAATTGCTGGAGGTGCATCTACATAACCTCCTTTAAAATGAGTAAAAAATTACTTACAGCCTCAGGTGTGGCCTTTACTCATCATTCAGGTCTAGGGGCAGCAAAGATAAGAACCACAATCGTGACAACAAAGACAAAATGACATCACTATCAATGATATAATTTGTCTGTGTCATCCAAAACAATTAACAACTCATTAATCTGACACCACTACAGCATGAGGTTTGGCACCAACTCAGTTTTAGAAAAAGATGATGGTTTGGTTTAAAATAAGTTAGGTATTCATCTCAGTTAAGAGTAGAGAAACACTGGGGTTTGAGTTGAAGTGGCTTGTTTTGCAAGGTACTCTTGATTGCAATAATTAACACTTGGATAGGGTTTTTAAACGACCATGGTCATGATTACAAGAAATCAATACTGACTGTTAGTTGGAAACAGAAAATAAACATATGGCACCAATGCAGTGTTCTGTGGTCGCTCCATACTACGGCCACTACAGAGCTTCAATATTTTAATGTTAAAAGGTGCTGTCTTAGTGCATATACTCAAACAAATTTTCATCAGTGGACATCCTCATACAGATAAATTTGTCATTTGCACATGTCCAAAAGAGGTGCAGCCCAAAATTCATTATTTAACCAGATAAATGTTACGGCTCCTTGTTAGAGTCAGCCTTCCAACAGGGTTAAAGGTTGGCAACATGGGAGCAACTTAACAACCCAACAAATACAAAAAGATCAGTGTTCTGCTTAGTGTTCTTAAGGTCCCTCTCTAGTCATTGACTGAACCCGCAAAAATCCCTTCCTGCATTTAAATGGCTTAGATTTAACTTTGAGCCTTTGCTTCCTATAGAATGTGCAGATCTATGAACTCCCTGCCTCTGTCTACACCTACAAGACTTTATGTAAGACTGTAAGAAAATACTCAGCCATGGCTTTAGCTGCCTTTTTTGCTCATGTTTTGTATTCTAGCATCTAAGAACACCATATAGACATGTTAACAAAGTAAAAAAAATGCATTTTTATGCACAAGTTTATTTATTTAAAGTAACAAATACGTATGATTATGAGAGGTATTACCCAATACAATCTATGAACAAGGAAAAATACCTGCTCCTAAAGGTCACATTTGAGACAGACAAGGCAAAACAAAAGCAAGAGTCAAGGTTTTGTGATTCCAGTTGTGACTGTGCATTACCTGATGGTCAGAAAAGTTTTAGACATTGATGGTCCCACAAGCCCTTTTTACACTATGTGCTCAGTTCGAAGCATAATGAGGCCTTAAGGCAGGAATCAGGTCACAGACCAGCAGTGAGTCACAAACCAAGGTAGCAGAAAACAAGTGGTTTAAAGCAACAAAAAACAGGTAACAGGGGAGGGCCGGGGTAGAGGTTACAAACACAGGCTGGAATGACTGAAATGTTACCCAACATTGACAATCTGACAGAAATACTGAGACTAAAGTTCAGTAAGAGGGCAGCTCTGCTAGCATCTGTCTATTCTAGCTACTGTGGAGCTAAATGAAGCCACAAGGAACAAGTGTGTCTGGTTTTTAAGTGTGTCTTTAGATTAGAGTTTGTATTCACTGCGGCTAACTAACTTAAAGTCCTTATTGAGAGTTAGGAATAAGAGTTATTCACAAAGCGGCTGAGACACTTCAGGAAGGACCTGAGATAAGAGCAGGGCTGAGGTTGACCCAGTTTCTATGGCTGACGTCATGGTTCATGAATGAATCCACTCGCTATGTCTAAAATGACAGCCTGTGTTAGTCATTATAGCAATGTGAAGTACAAATTCAATTAAATCTAGGTTTTTCATATTTAAAAAAAAACTTGCATGATCGAATTCAAGAGTTGAAATAAAGTGAAATATTGATTCCTCAGTTATTTTATATCTGACGGAAAATACCACCAGCTTGTGATAACTGAACCTGATAACTCCACACATAGCACAGATGTTACTGGATAACCCATAAAATAGTTCTTATTCATGTATTTATTGCAGCTGTTGATTATCTGATGTGCACTTAATGAACTGTCAGATGGAGTGGAGTCTGAAGAGCATTTTTGGCTTGATGAGTGTCGCTGACAGACAGATGACACACCCCAAGAGAAATAACACTGAAAGCTACATTTTTCTAGTGTAGTATTGGAGTGTAAACTGTCTGCAGTGTTATTAGATTGTTTTAAATTGTTGTTTGAGTCAGTTATGTCCTTATTAGCTGTCTGCCATTAAGTTTGTTATTATATTATTTATATAAATCACTGTAGCAATGACACGGATTAAAATCATAACAGTATAATATACACCGATCAACTACAACATTATCTACTACCCCAGCAGGAAAATGTTGAGGAACATGACAGTGACCCAACATGTTGTTTTGACCTCCAATCTTCCAACACCCCATTGTGATCAAGCATCAACAGGATGCAGTGGAACAAGTTTGATTGACAGAAGCCCCACTGCCCATCCCAGAGTACCCAAAGGATCCACTGCCAACATCCTGGTTCCAGACCCCATAGGACACCCTGAGAGGTCCTCTTGTCCATGCCCAATGGTTCAGAGCATTTTTGAGCACATAAGGGGGACCAACACATTATTAGTTAGGTGGTAATAATGTTATGTCTGATCAGTGCAGCTTATTACAACACATATTAAGGTTTTATAGATAAGTGACCTCTAGCCCACAACCCTCATACATATCAGGGCTCCAGACTAACTTTTACACTGGTAGTACCTCCCACCTTGGGACAGGTGAAACACCTCACTTGCTGAACATCTGTTTATCAATAGACTATAAATTCACAAAAATTCCCTAAACGCCTCACAGTGCAGCTGTTTTCTAGTGCATTTTTACATGTAAATACTGCAGTGATTGTGTCACCATATAAAAAAATCAGGATTGTGATTGATATTAATTTCATTTGCAAACCTACTATTAAGAAATAAAAATACTACCTTCCACCACTATGGATAATGCAGTAGCTGCCTGCGCTGGTTTGAGCAACACCAAAACAACTTAAAGATAATCATGCACCCATACAAATGCGACCGCTTGAGGTTTTAATGCGCACGGATGGGCCGACAAAGGGCTTGACTTTAACATGGGAGTTTGTGTTTCTGATAATAACCGGTGTTTCTTTGAACCGTGACTACGCCATTACCTTACCATATGTATATTATTCATATACTGCATTATATTTAATAACCAAGGCAATGAAGTTTCTCTAACCCTAATAAGGTTTATCCATCCATCCATTATCTATACACCGCTTAATCCTCTGCAGGGTCGCGGGGGGAATGGAGCCTATCCCAGCCAACTCAGGCGAAGGCAGGGGACACCCTGGACAGGTCACCAGCCTATCACAGGGCTACACATAGAGACAGACACACTCTCATTCACACCTACGGACAATTTAGAATAATCATTTAACCTCAGCATGTTTTTGGATTGTGGGAGGAAGGTGGAGTACTCGGTGAAAACCCACGTATGCACAGGGAGAACATACAAACTCCACACAGAAAGATCCCAGGCGTCCTAACCGGGACGCAAACCGGGGATCTTCTACCTGTTAGGCGACACTGCTAACTACCGAGCCGCTGTGCAGCCCCCTAATAAGGTTTATTTCTTCCTAAACCATGAGCTTTTGTGTATTAATCTAAACAACCCAATAGCATAACATTGTCTCATCATAAAAGGTGAGATATATCTTTCAAGAGTGATTTTTTTTAATCATGTTGTTGACAAAGGCATATGCTCTTCCACTGCTTCTACGTGTCTTATCATTGGCAAAAAAATATATAAATAATGAAAACAGAACCTTCAGCATCTCTTTCCTCTTTGTAAACAAGTTCAAAACAGTTATGGATTTTATCTAGATATTTTTTAAATGCATGGCAAAGTTCACACAGATTAAAATCTGAAACACCCAATATCCTTCTCCATAACTGATGCATAAAAGCTCTACTGTATCCCGCACTGCAGACATGTAACTCCTTGAAATTATTTTCAAGAGAATGAATACTCTCTTGCAGCTGCAGCCAATATTAACACTGATGGAGATGAAATGTGGTGAGTGGTCCCATTCCATTAAGTATTTCTGCTTTGCTGATTACTGCTGCACTTCCCCAAAGAGAGAAACGCAGCAGTCATCATTGTGGGTACATCCAGTCTTTTCCAGTGGTAAAGTTGGCACTCCAGTGCAGTTAAAGTGAGTCTGGCCTCAGACCATCGACCGCTCTGCTCCCTTATTGATGAGAGGATGATCTGGGGGGTCTATGCTATCTGTGGCCTGCCTGGCTGACTGATTTACTCGGATTCCCTCAAAGACAGAGATCAATGTCTGTCGTTGATGGTTCAGAGATTACACAGGTGTAATCGAGACACCGCTCATTTAAACTTTTCTCCGGACTTGGAAAATGATTTGCATCACTATTCCTCCTGTGTTTAAATATGATTGCTAGGAGAGGAAACAGCAGGGTTAGGCTTTAAAATTTAAAATTTACTGTATCTCTCTCCAGGAAATTATGGTTCGGTAAATGGCTCATGAACTCATAAAAGGATGCGGCTCTTTCTGCTGTTTTACAAGGACTAACTTTGACTGCACAACAACAGCAAAAAAGCAGGATATAAGTGACCACTGTTCAACCTTGAGCTAATGGAACGTAATGCACATTGTTTTAGCCTCTTTCCCTTTAGACAGTAAAGCCACTGCGTCCCTTTTAATGATCCCACCTCGACTGACGGAGCCAAACATCCTGGATGACGACACTTTCGTACTCTGGATGACTCGCGGAATCCCACTAAGCCTAATGACCTTTTGATACTGTTTGAAAGCTAATCCTCTTTTGCAACATCTTCATGAAAACTGTCATTGTGTAGATCAGTTTCCAATTAGGAGGGTAAAAATAGAAGCAGATGCATCCATTTGACTGGGAACACATTAGTCATTTGCATTTAAATCCTATCCCCCCTGTCAGCTCCTTCGACAGAGCCTTGCTTTGGCAGAGGAATGACAACTCAAATCAAGATGCAAAACTGTTTTGGATTAACAGAGAAGAATGAGTCAGGTAAGGCTTGCAGCTTGTGTTTGACATCCAGGAAAAAAATCTTCAGCACTTTTTTTTGTAGCACTCATACATTGCTCATAATTCCTTTTTTTTTTGCTCTTACAAGGCCCTTGCCTTGTTTAAACACAGTTCACAGAGCCTTGACGGCACGGATACCCATAAGAGATGGCATGTCAGGGTGAGGAATAGGCTAACTAATGAGGACTCTCATAATCCTTTAGCTCAAGCCTAATGGGGCATTTAAAGGAAGACAATGCATCTTCTGGCACATAACCCCACTCTTCCTTACACTCTCATTTGTAGGAAATCATGTTACAAGGGCAGCACAATTAGCTAAAGCAGTGATAAAGAGCCACAGAGCCTTTTTTAACTAAAATAATATCGCACTTCAGAGCATGCATTAATCAATAATGTCACTACACTATACAATAACACTCACAAGCATAATTCACCCATTTGAATCCATTATGCGCATTTGGTATGATGATGGAATGTGCTTAATCTCAGGTATATGGAGTCCACGTTTGTCTGAAGATAACGACCAAGTGAGTTGTATTAATCGTTCTGGAATCTTGGTAATGCAACTTAAATAAAATAATTAGGTTTTGCTTTTTTTGCTGCAACAAGCTCAAATCTGCAGTGCGATATGATTGATAATAAACTGCCATTACAGCTATGAATACTCGTAGTCCATCTGTCTTGCCTTTTGTGCTTGGTGTTAAACTGCTGCTTTCTGGCTACCAGCCCAGAGTGAAGCAATCCGCTTCCACCCCCGAGGAGATGTTGCAGTCAGAAGGCTGGGATCTCCCAACGTCCTGGCTAACTCCCTCCCGCTGTCCTCTGTCTTCCTATTATAATACTATGACCTCATCCCTGGTAGATCCATACGCCTGCCCCCCGTGTGTTTGGTCGATGAATATGTATGCCAGTGAATAATAACAGGAAAATCTTTGTCAAATCGCTGCTGGCCGTCTCAGATGCGGCGCCCGTATAAAAACCCCGTGCTGCAGCGATCCTTTTCTTTGTCTTGCATATTATTTTTCTTGTTAAAGGCTAATCCTCACGCTGGAAAGTCATTGAAAAATCCCCTGGATCACATACTTGTCGACCAAGGTGACCAGGTTACTGCAGCACGGGGGCTCTATCAGTACACGTCATGTGGCCCGACCATCGGAAACGTGCCTTGTAATATTTGCTCTTAGTCCTTAAAACATAACTCGTGAAATTGCACCTGGGTTTTAAGAGGTTGCATTATTTTATGTGCTTCCAAAAACCGAACTGTTAATACCAGAATTACATTTGCAAAGCCTGCAGTATTTAAGTGTAATAGAAGCCTAACGGTGTGTGTCATGACAAAGGCATGTCACCTAGGCAAGTGCAATGGCTCCCTACACTTTTCCATAAAGTGCGACCAACAGAACAGGTTATATATATATATATATATATATGTATATATTCCTCCTGCCTCTAGCTATCTTTCAGAATAATGAGACTGGTGGTATTTCACTTTAACTAAAGGTCAAAGTAGTTTAATTTAGACATTTCCTGCTAACGTGACTTCGTTGGAGAAATGAATCCAGCAGATACTGTGTGTGTGTTTCCACCCACGTGAATCCCAGATGCATTACTGAAGTTGGATGTTCACCTGAGTGGGCAGTTGAGCAACACTCTGTCAACCTTTTGCTCTAAATAACTGATTGTTAACACAGGGAGAGCGATGGAGGGAGGTGAAGAGTTCGGCGGACAAGCTTGATGGAGGTGACTGAACCTAGCGAACTGCATGGTACGCTATCTGCATGTTGCTCCTACACAAATCAGCGTAGCTTTTAATTTAAGTGCAGTACTGGTTTTCTATAGTTCAGTGTAGTCCAGACAAAACTTTGGAGTTTTGGGCATCATCATTATTGCTTAGATTGGGGAGTATAATAATGGCATTGCTACAAAAAAATCAGATGGGGCAAGAAACACTAGAAGTAAAATGACCAGACAAAACAACAAAAGAACAATACGAATTTATCCAGATTGTCTCAACCACTTAATTTGGAGGGAAACCCAAAGAGAGTAATTGCAACTCTATTAACTTCCCCGCCGCAATGAAAGCACATTAACCTACTACTTTGAGGACTGTGCTCATTACCATGCTGGGGCTTCCAGGAACTTTGCAGACTGGGATGGGAAAACCCGAGTACCGAGTACCCGACCACAGAAGGCCCTTTTATAATTGATATGAGCATCAGGTCTGCAAAACACAAGAACAAGCTTCAGTTCAACCGTAAATAAACCCCTAAGATCTTAGGCTTCAACTTTTAATTGATAGTAAACAAACTGTTCTTAATTAAATTCTGCTGAACAGCTACTGATAGATCTTGTGATGGGATTGTTGCCTGTATGATGGGAGCCATGGTTAAGAAAGATACAGAACAACTGAAATGAGTTTATTATAACATGGAACTAATTCTTTTTTTTAGCCATTATTTCAGTTTTTATAATATTTGACTCACCAAAATAAAGATAACTTTACAGTATACCTGACACAGGGGGTTAACAGCACTCCTTTGTATATATGCACATAGTAGATTCTACATAACTAAGCTGGATTTCTTTCACTGGTTTAACCACTGAAACACTAGGTGAATACATTGTATCCTGCTCTCTATATGTATATATATATAACAGTAGCCATCTTTATTTTCTTGCATGTACTTAATGATAAACTGCTACAGCAGGTTATGCATGGATATGAACTAGAGTTACATGCAGGAAACTTCTATTGCACTGTGTCTCACATTTACCAGGAGCTTTATGCTTTGCAAATTCCTTACTTCTTTCTTCAGCTTAATGTTGTTCTCACTGTCTGTAATCTCCACTAGCATCAGAAACTTATCTTAAAAACACAATTTGCCGTCAATCTTAAGCCTGTGCATGTTAAAGGAAGTGTTCTGCATTTTGGTAAATACGCCCAATGGCACTTGTTCTTCATTTAAATAGGAAAACTGATGTCATGTCTGACTATTAAATGTGAAGCTGTAGCTTGTTGTCACCCTCGGTTTGCCAGTTTTTTTTCTTCTTCTTCTTCTTTTTTGCTTTTGGACAGTGCCAGGCTTCCCCTCAGCATCCAACCTTTAATCTAAGCTAAGCCAACCATCTCCTGGCCCAAGCTTCATATTTAGCCAACGGACATTAAGTGGCATTGACCTTCTCTTCTAGGTCTTGGAAATGAAGCTGATTTCCCCATAATATTGAAGTATTCCTTTAGAAATGATAATTTTGAAGTAATAGGTTTAATGTTCGCCTTCATTTCCTCATCAAAGAAGTTTGACTGACTATGTTGGCATGTTTACAGCCTGTCTCAACTTCTCATCCTATTCGTCACTGGACCCATTTGTTTTTAGTGATAAAGTTCAGTAGTTACTTTGATAAATCCACTGTCACCCCAAAGTGGACGACCCAAGCTATGAAAATAAATTGGTGAATACGCTGTTATTATGACCGATAGGAATGATGGCATATGAAAATTTTAAAAAATTAAGCAAAAAAAGAGAAGAATCCTTTGACTGCCTAACAATCAGTCAAACCATGAAAATCCCCTCATTCCAAACATGAATCACAGTGTACGTAACCATTCTGTTTTTCCTCTGCTGATTTGTAAAAAAAAAAATGTGCCAGCTGCGAGACACCCAGGGATAACTACTGCTGCTGTCTGTGTCACAGTACCGTGGTGATAACAAAAAATAAAAACAACTCTTGATACTCGCTCTCACCTTCATGTGGTGCCTCTGGAGAGGGTGATTAAGGCAGCCTCCAAACTGGCTGTGTTTTGTACAGATGGAACAGGCTTGATGAGAGAAGAGGCCAGCAGGTCCATGGCCGTGTGGATATTGTGTCTTCATTATAATCCACACAGGGCTTGGAGGGCAGCATTGTTTAGGGAGGCAGCGAGCGTCTCTTAAGGCTAATCCGCAGAAGCACCAGCAGGAGCCGACTGTCTGGGCAGCACGTCCATGTATTCTCCTGTTACACACCTGCCTTCTTTAGTGGGGTGAAGAACAGGAGACACTGATAATAAAACTAAAAAGAAACCAGTTCCCACCTCTTGGGATTGCAAATGTTCTGCGAGACATACAGCCGGTGACCCGAAGAGTTGTAGGCAGGTGTACTGTTTAACACATCACAGCTCTGAGCTTCTTTGCACTCAGCAACCTAGCTACTAATTAAAGTCTTAATATCAGGAGTCACTCAGCATCTTGGTGAAAGGTGTGTTCAGTTTGCATTTGCAATGGAACTCTGTTTGGGAACAGTACTTGTTAAAAAATGTATGAGGGTTTAATGGATGCAGTATGCTGCTATCCTGCCTGTGCATTGATGACGGTGCATATTTCCTCTGAAATAAACTTTCAAAGTTGATTAGTGCACTTTTTTTTCCCCATTTTTTGTTGCAGGAGTATGTAGTGCTTCAGAGGAGTCCTGATAAGGATGGAATAGAAAGCAAAAAGCCCCAGGCCACAGAACACTCTGAATGATGCAATTAACTATCTTTTAATTCATGTATGTCTTATGACTCGAAAGGTCCATCCGGGTCAATTATAGCCAGCGGCCAGCCAAAACTACTTTAAGGGTGGTTGTGCAGTTGGGTCCCTTAGCTGGTGTGCTGCAGCATAATTGTGAAGAATCTAGGATAGCTTAATGATAAACAGCTATATTTATCTTCGGTGTGTCATGGTGGAAGTCAATCAAACATGTTTTTAATTACACAGATGATATGTATACTGATGATACTGTATGAGTGTGTGAAAACTTCCGGCGACTGATTAGTAGCTCATAGTAGGTGGGCACCTGAACTCCCATTCATTCACAAGAGCGTTAATGAGGTCGACCAGTTTAATGGGTGATGAGGTTGGGCTTGTTCGCTGGTATTCCATTTCATTGCAGAAGTGTTGGTTGGGGCTGAGGTCAGGGCTCTGTGCAGACAAGTCAAGGTCTTCCACACCAGACTGGGAAAACCTTCATTATGGGGCTGGCTTGTTGCACATTATGTAGAGGTACAAAACACAAACTGCAAACACGAAGTTGGAACTCCACTGTTGCCTAAAATATTACATGCTGGAACTAACCAAACTAACTAAACAAAGTAACCAAGCAATGAGATGGCAGGCCTAGTTATGAATACAGGACTGGGGGGGTGAATGAAATGACGCCTTAAGTATTCATACAGCAAACGCTGAGCCTTGTTCAGAGTATCAACAGTAGAACAATCACAATGGAAATGTAATAAAATTGATGGTGGATAATGTGTGGATAATAGTAGGATATCAGTGGATTATGTTCTTAGGTCATAAAAAAAATCTTTTTAATGCCCTTTAGGTCTGTTTTGGTATGTTTTCCTTCAACTGATTAGTCAGCTACACCTAATGAAGCTACTTAAAATGTGTAGTACAAGAGGTCAAACAAATGACTACTGAGCAAATTTTGACTAATCAGGAGCTGAAGTTTGTGTTTTCACAAGTTCTGAAGGTCTCTGGACAACATTTGGTTCATGTATCCATTCTTCTGTCTTAAACATTATTGTTCTAGTGTTTATACATTAATTAAACATGTAACATATTTTATTGTAATTCTAATCTTCAATTATTACTTTTTCTTTAGTTTTAGTTTTTTAAACATCAAATTATTACTGCTGGATGGCAATTACAAATCATGTGTTTTGGTTTTTAATTCAGTGGGCAAGCCAACCAATGAACTAATAATACACTTGGGAGTTTTAGGGAAGAAACTTATTCGTGATGTGGACATACTGTGTAATTTCAACACTGTATAGGTGAAAAATAGAGACATTGGAGGTGGCTTGGCCATACCATCATCATCATAAGCAACAGCAGCTCCATGCCAAAGACAGCTTTACACTGAACACCAAAGAAAAAACACAAACAAAATGGACAAAGGCCACATAGCAATAAACTAGTAACAGCTGAAACAGACAGTGGCCTCTGAATATCAGTCGGCATTCTGGGCATTAAGAAAAATAGGTGAAAAGATAGGATGCCCAACAATTTCATAATAAGGATTGTTATTTAATGGTTGTTTTTTTTAGCCAGAGGAAATAATAACCACATTCTATTATGAGACAGAATAGCAGGAACTGCTCATAGTCAGAGATTTAATTCACCAGGTTTCATGGCATCACACAGCTGAGTTAAGGGGAAGGATGATGAGAGGGATGTAATATGCGAATCTCATATTTCTCTCACTCAACAACTGACACCAACTTTCCCTCTCAGACCTAGAAAGCAGTGTGCCGTCTCTATAAGCAGTAATAACCTTGAACATATCTTCTGCTTTATTAATACAGCTCAGTCAGGACTGAGCTTATTTGAGGCAGAGCCAGCGACTGATTGCCTCGTCAGTGAACCTCAGCTCAGCAGCCGCGGCATGTGGGAACTTTAAAGGTGTACAGTTCATACGCTCTAACGGAACAGAATATACAGCAGGGTCCAAAAGTCTGAGACCACATTGAAACTCTGTCATATTTTCACGTAAACCTGAAAATATAGAGATTTTTTGTTAGGGTTAGAAACATTAAAAAACACAAGTATTTCTGACACGTCAAATAAATATTTGCTTAAGTTGTATCCATTTCACTTAAATATGTATACAGATGACAGCGGGTTGGTTCAAGTAAATTAATGGGAGGTCATTGTGGTGCATCACAGCATCAAGTCGTGACAATACTGAAATTTCTAAGAAGGCAGTGCATGTTACTTTAAAATACTTTGTGGAAAGTGGATCAGTTGTATCCAAAGCAGAAGCAAGCAGACCTTCAGTGAGTACACCATTAGAAGATCAGTGCATCAGGTTTTGTTTACTGAGAGATAGAAAAGCACAGATGATCAAATGCAGCATTTGTTTCGTACAGATTGTAATCAGCAAAAGCTCTGTCTATTAGAGCCATCAGAGGATGAGTAGCATTTCCTAACAATTTCTCAGGAGGGTAAACCGGGATAAACACTTGTGGTGGACTAAGACATACCAGTATTTCACAGCAGATGATGCAAAGAAGTCCTATTTACTGATGAATCAAGTTTGAGGTTTGTGGTAGTTACAGAAGAGAGCATGTGAGGAGACCAACAGGACAGAGAATGACACCACAGAGTATCAAACCAACAGTGTAACATGGTGGTTGGAATAATCAAGTCTGGGAGATCTGCAGTTCTGGATTTGGACACCTGGCTCAAATCGACGCCACCCTATAGCACTTCATTCTTCAGAGCCATGCTGCAACCTCTGGTTTATATCTTTGTGGAGAAAGATTTATACTGCAGCAAGCTAATTAGCCCAAACAAACTTCAAAGCTTTTAAGAACCTCTTGAAGACCAAAGAAGAGCAAGGAGGGCGGACTTTGCTGGGCTTTCTCTAAAGTCACCTGACTTTAACACCACTGAACATTTACGAAAGCTCTTGAATTTGTGCCTATTGGCCCATTGGATGGTGATCCCATGTAGCCATGGTGCCCCTGTCTCCCTACTACGAGGTTGCAGCACTTTAGTTACCAATTTGTGAATTTGAATTGCTCTTAATCTGGTCCCCTCCCTAGGACCAGTTGGCTTTTGAAGACTCTGCCAGGGTCTATTACTCATAGCTTCCAGGATCACAGTAACACACAAACCTCTCCACCGCAATAAGGTGGTGAGTCTTTGTTGAGGTGCTTTTTTTATTTTCAAAAATTTTTGGGCACGTCCAACAGGGACAAGATCCTGGGATGGACCTAGAACTCACGGAGGGATTACATATCTCATCTGGCCTAGAACTGCTCAGGGATCCCCCAGGAGGAACTGGAAAGTGTTGCTGCTTAGCATGTTACCACCGCAACCAAACCTCTAGATAAGTGGAAGAAAATGGATGGGTGGATTATGTTTCAGGCACAGAGCATGTCATATCACTGAACAGCCTCTGAAACCTCTTTGACCAACACCTTTCTGCCATTAGAATGGGTCAGAATTGGTGGAGGGGTGATAAATGGCAGGATTTGAACCTCTCCCTAAAGCTATCATCTCTTGTGTCTCTGTAACAGCAGGCTTTTGGAAATATTTTTGCTTTTGTATGTTGTAATGGCATTTTGTATGTGTCATTTGGTAAGATTACATACCAAACAGACTTTAGCGTGCAATTTTGGCACAGTACTATATGTAGTTTTGCAAATCTGTCTTCCTAAACATGACCAATTTTCCCTTCCCGAGGAGGTTTGGAAGGTGTAACTTTCTAGTTGGAACAGCTCTGGCCTTCTGAGCAACAGAAGAGCTCATCAGTTGTATCACTCTGAGTGTGAGTGGCCACTGCTACTGCCCTTTATTAATGATAACTTTAAATAGAGCAGCACTGAAATCATGTCGGCGCTGACCTTCACCTTGACCAGAAGCACTCAGAGACGTTATTAACTCCTGCAGGAAGAGGGACAGTGCTCTGCAGATATGTTGTGGCATCCGGCTAATCACAACTGAAATATTACCACCAGCAAAATTGCCATACTTTACTGAGGATATGAGGATGTTCTCGTCTCAATATGGAAGTTGAAACTGCTGCCTTTCCGTGATGATGGCGGCTATAACAACTTAGGTGCGGCGGGAGGAGAAGTAGGGCCGTGAGCTGTAAATAAAGGAAGGGACATAAGGCTGCAGAATATAGATGAGGCAGTAAACAGTTGTTGAGTCTGTCATCATTTCAGTGACTGCAGCTGAAACCACATGCAGCTAAAATGACATGAAACCACGAAGCTTTGAGCCTGGAAATTGGTTTGACTGAATGGCCCGGGAAAAGGTTGCCCAGAGCCGAGGGCTGAGGATGTGGATCTTAAACTGTATCAAAGAGCGAGAGGGCTCCTGGAAAATCTCTCGCCGAGCCAGAGAAAATTAACCTGCGAGAGTCCAGTCCCCATTACTGCATCACTGGCAGAGGGTCACCATCTGGCAGAGATCTATTGCGCAATTACCTGAGGCGCTACAGTGACAGTCTGCAAAATAAAGGCCCTCAGATGGAATCTTAGAACAGCAGCTGAATTCTATAAACAGGAGCCGGTCTGAAAATAAAGACATACTCTTGCCTTTTTTTTGAAAGCACCAATTTTACTGCTAACTTGCCGCATCAAAGCAATCGCTTGCCTTATGGCTCTGCTATTGTTGTTTGAAATTGAATTATTTGTGATACACTTTCTGTTTACATCTTGGCAATTTCAGGTCTGGCTGCGACGACAGTGTTTGTGCGTTTTTTGCTTGGAAACATTTTTTTTTACAAACAAGAGAAGTGATCCTGCAAGAAAACCTGTGTCCTTTTCTCAAACACTACAAACTGGAGCATTAAACCCTTCTGTGCGTGTGGATGCCGAACGGAAAAACCATTGTAATCACGCGGAAACTTGGGAGTGATGTCAGTGTCGGCTGGGATCAGCTCCAGCCCCCATTGACCCTCCGTACCAAGCGGGTACAGCTAATGGATGGAAAGCTGGATGTACATGAGCATGATCTTTATTCTATCTGTACTGTCTTATCTGTGCTCTTTATGATCTCATTATGATGATACATACAGTTTAAGAGTTATGGACAGGGTTTTAAAACCCCCCATTCATCCCCCTCTGCATGTAAAATGCAGCCAATACATTGAGGTCAGTGAGTTTTCATGTGGTTATAAAGTCATTCAAAAAAATCATACCAATCAGCAGCAATGTGCACAGCAATCAAATGCATTTTCCTCTAGATATGCTTGTCTAAGTAAATATGCAAATTTATGGAAATAATAGGAAGCATAAAATTAGGCATGCGATGATATGTGAAGAGTATATGTAGTGGAAATAATTTTTTAGTTACAGGTGAAAAAGTGCTACAAGCAGCAATCATACTCATTAAATGTAAGTGCATCTGCAGTGGCGAAAGATGAATATAATGCCAGCATTGTAGGACTTTACTTTCACAAGTGTTTAACAGCGACTAAAAAGGCTGCATAAGAAAAGACGAGAAGTTTCAACAATGGGGTGCATTCTGGGTCATAAATTAGGGAAAAGTGGAGACAGAAATGCTGTCAAAAGGTCTGAAAGACAAAGTTTTCTCCAAAGTAAACCTCCGTGAGGGAACACGACAGTTCTTTATGCCTCACTGGTAAGCCAGATTTGCCAAGTACGTCAGGCTGGAAATTTGTGGTCTGAAACCTTATCCTCTGCAATCTGTGTCATTCAAATCCATTTGACAAGTGGCATTTGAGACAGAGGGCTTATTTCTTCGTTTTGCACAATCACAAAACAGTTTTGTCTGGGGGAGGAAAATGGTTTCTGATGAGCAAGGTAGGAAAACAATATGGCTGTAACGGCTGACAAGTCTTTATCTGGCGTCCATCAAAACGCTCCTCACAGCTAAAACGCGACCAAATGTGTCAACGGATGATGTCCTAAGTGACAAGTTGTTGATTGGAAATATCAGGCAGATAAAGAGTGGGAGAGAGCAAAATAGACTAGATATGAGCAAATTGTCATTTACTTCTTAACTGTTCTGAATGTAGATGTATAAAGGAAATTCATATGTAATATACTGTACGAATGTATGATAATATTTAAATATTTATTCATGTTACAACAGCAAAGATACAAGAAAAAATAGATAAAGTATTTGAATAAAAAAAGAAGGGATTGCACACACACATATGTTACCATTTGATATGCATGTGATAAATGTGTTAGCCCTTCATACAATAATTCAGGTCAGTGGTAGGGGTCAGACTGGCAAGTGAATAAGTGCCCCAGTGCCTAGCCCCAGAGGGGTCCTAGATGTCATTTTTAAAATTATTATTCATCAATTTGCATCACTAAACTAGAACACACTATCATAATCAAAGTAAAGTCAAGCTAGAACTTTGTGTTTTGACTTTGAGCTGATGTTAGTGAAGGAGAATGATTTGCTAAAAAATCCTGCTTTCTCCAGCTCTGGCATATTTCAAAAAAATATGATTGTTCCTTTCATGAGGTGACCTAGCAAAAGTAGTAAATGCCCTACTTTTGTCTCATCTATTATAGTAAGGCATTATATTTCACTCTCAGCTAAAATAGCATGCACCATTTACAGCTGGTGCACAACACAGCTGCATGGCTTTTAGCTCGGCTCCCACTTACTTGGAAAATTTAAAGTAGTGTTATTGGCTCATAAAGGATTCTTGTGGCCTTCCATTGTCCTATATTAGTGACCTGACCTGTTTGTAAGCTGAAGTCTTTTTTTTACCATGTCTTTACTATAGCAATCCTTGTTAGCAGATGGAGACATGCCTTTGAAGTGAAGGCCTCAAGGTCCCAGGTTGGATATGTAGTTGTTCTAAGGTGCTTTGGTGCATTTATTTCCTCACTTTTGAGTTTTATTCATACTTCCTCATGCTTTAACTTTGTTTTTTTAGCCATGCTATCACCATGCCTTTAAAGAGTTGCTTGGTAAGTATGTTAAGTCATTACGGCCCATGGTGCTTGTGTGCCGTCTTGCTGTTGTGGTGGGCTTTTACAGGCTTTGTGTAGAGAGACGGCCTGTGTGGGCCCAGCTGTAGCTGGTTTGAGAGTCGCTCCAGAACCCAAGCTGCCAGTCATCTCAGGTGATTAGCCTGGAGCTGAAGACCTGCACTCCAGCCCTTGTTCCTCCCACCTCCTGACCTGTCTTATTAGGCCACCACTCGGTTCCCTCCACCTTCATCCAACTAACTGCGGCCAACGTCACACCTGGAAATATAAATCCTCAACCAAACTCTCAGTTAAGGCTGTTGGGATTTAAGGTGAACATTTCGCCCTGATGCATCTTGTCTTTGTGCTTTGTGTATGTGTTAAGTGTTTTCCGTAGCCACTGAGATGTGGTTACTCGGAAATGTAGCTTCTGTTAGCAGCTGTCAACTTGGTTAGAAGTTACTCACGCTTTCGTGAAGACCGTAGCTTTTGTTAGCAGCTGCCTAACTTTGTGAGGAGTTACTAGTGCCCTGTGTGTTCTGTAGCCACTGAGCGGTGGTGTTTCGCATCCTGTGTTTCCTCTAATGTGTGTTTTGAGGCACTTGGTTGTTTTGTTTCTTTTCTTAGTCGTCGGTTTTGCTATTGTGTTTAAGTTTGGCTAAGGAGTTCGTCCATCCATCCATTATCTATACACCGCTTAATCCTCTGTAGGGTCATGGGGGCACTGGAACCTAACATAAGTTGTAACATAAGCATAGGCATTAATCCTCAAATAATTTTCCTTCAAATAACGGCACATATCTGTAAAATAGTGATTTTTTTTGGCTGATTTAAATACAGTAAAAGTAGTATCATTTTAGAGTCAAACATTGTAAACAAACTGATTTTTGTTGTGGATGTTATATAGTTTTGACGTGTTTGTGTTCACTTTTTAAACAGTTTTTTAGTGATTTTACTAGATGTTTTTTTTTTTTAAATTTAACAAAACACGAAAAATCTTACAAAAATGCTGCTGAAAAGCTCAACCATAGAGCTTCATCTATCTAGTTTAAACATATGGCTAATACCCTACTGTATTATTAATTATGGAGATTAACCCGAATAATATTTTAACTAACAGATGCAATAACGCCTCAAACATTAACTTTGTAAATATAAATTATAAGCTCAGATATAATTAGATTCATATATATTCCATTATATTCTGATTTGTCACCTGCTGCCTGAATTTTGCACATAAATAGAGATATTTCCAGCATAAAATGATGTATAAAAGGCACAAATTGGTGTATAAAATCCCCAGAATGCAGTAAATGAAGTGAACCTCCTCTTTCTACAGGCATGCATCAGTTTTACTTCTACCATTAGCTGCCTTTGTGTCTAAAAGAAAGAAGAAGCGTTTGTGGCTTTCTAATTCTTTAAAAGCCATTTTACATTACTTTGGTGTAGCGCCACCATGAGGTTGACATTTTGCTATTTTAAGAAAGTGTCTTGACAGCTATTGGATGGGTTGTCATGAAATATGTTCACACATACTTGTTCCCTTTCAAGAGAATCACAGCAGCTCTGGTGATCATTTTGTCATTTGGTCAAAATTTGAATCCACCTTATATGTTGATTTATGATGCAATTATAAAACAAAACTGAATACAAAGACTAAAAAGAGCTTAGCTGGGCATTGAGGGTTCCTTATATAGTTAATAATGTGAAACGATCTGAAACTTGCTTGCTGTTAACCGTTGGAGGGATGACATCATCTTGAGGGCGGTTGTGACTGAAGTATGCCTTCCTTCATAAAGCCGTTAGGCAAAGACTATAGAACCCTGACTGCAGCATATAGAAAATAAACCCTATTAAAACTAAGCTTTTAATGTCCTCTTCAGCTACTTCAAAGCTGATTAATGCAAATTGATGGGTTTAAATACCAACACTTAAGAGCATTAAATCCCCGTGCATGGCATTTATGATTCACAATGCTTACAGTCTCTTTATTTAATGCCTTTCATGCCCCGTGAACTGCAGATCCATGTTGAGGAAAAAAACCCAAAAGGTGATTATTTCATCTAAAGTGAAACTGCTCTACACGTCTTGAAATAATCATTCAAGAAATGATATTCCATTAGGAGTTTAAATTTATTTGCCAGTAATGATTTCATCAGAGCTGATGATGCATTTATCAAACAGTGGATATCTCATTTTGAGATGAAGCTCCTCATTTCATGGCTATTCTGCAAGATCTTTTTTTTTAACTTCTCCTTCTTTACGACAGTGCCAAATCTTCTTAGACAATTTAACTGATATTCAAGGCTTTTAAAAAAACTAATCATGCTTTAACCTGTTGTCTGTGATTGTTTTATTAAAGCATGAGGAATGTGCTCCTTGGTGGCCCGAAGCTTAGAGCTTTGATTAAGAAAGTGAAAGTCCTGCTGGCCTCATATTTAGTGAATGAAGCCTGAATTTAAAGTTTAAATAAGGATATGAGGCCAGATATTACAAGTGGTTGCAAGGCAAATGGATTCCTGCTAAATGTTACTCCACTAACCATATGGGAGCCCTTAGCTTTGGCAAAGGCAGCAGAGAACAGAATAATTGTTTACCTATGTTAAGGTTTTGCTGGTCAGCATTGTTGTAGAAACACCATAAATGATCGGTTTCTATGCTGTTTGGTCTTTTACTCCTGAACCCTTCAGCCAAACTAGTGCTGTGGCTTTAGGTGCATTAGACTGAAACATCCCTGTAACTACTGGATGAATTTTTAAAAAGATATTCATGGTCCCAGGAGGATATACAAGACAAGTCCTAATGACCTTTGAGATCCACTGACTTGTCCTCTAGAACCACAGTAAATCTAATATTTGGTTGTTTTGGTTTTTGAACAAATATCTAATTATCCCAGCTGTTTATAGGCATGTGTTAGCAGGCTAACAAGGCAAATTGCAATAGTGGACATAGAAAACATTACAGCTGCTAAACATCCATGTATTAGAAGTGTCATTGTGAGAATGCTGTCTTTAGTATTTCACAGTAAATTCCACTGTACCTACTTAGAACTAAACGTTAAACAAAGACTGGCAAAGGTTTGGTTGTATTATCTGAAAAAAAGAGATTTCTTTAAAGGATCATTCCTGTTGTTGTAGCCTGGTGTATTTCCTCTTATTGTGGCTACTGAGGCTCTATGGCACATTCAAAAAGCACAAGCTCCCTGCATATGTGGACGAATATTGTGGCTGACCAGAAGTAGGGTGATCAGGTAAGATGGCCAGTTGTAACAGAATGGAGGTCCATAATGCAGTTAGAAAAATAGATGCTTTTCTGTTTGCTTTCCTGTCAAACATTAACATGTAAAAATCAAGATTTTTTTTTTTAAGCTGGGGACAGCAAATGTATACGCCTTGTTTAAACACACTGGAATTACCCATTAATGCCTTGAGGCTATTACCACTTTGAGATTTTAAATTGATGCTTAGTAGAATGTAGAGGTGGACTTGATAAACTGGCCATCCTGTATTGGCCTATTTTAGCTTAGCACAGATGTATTGGTTGTAGTATGCATATGTTGAGTGAACATAGAGCATATTGCAGTACAGGTTCTGCACGCCAAAGTAGGTTTGAGAAGAATTAGAAACAGACATTATTGTGTAGGTTGTCGTAAACAGATATTTGTCAGTATTTCACTGATAACGGTCAGGATCATTGCTTAGGTTATGTGTTTATGTCATTATGCTAGTCGATATGTAGCTACACATATTGATATTTAAACTTCTATATGATCAATATCAGTGCTGGCCTTGATACAAACCTCAAGTTTCCATCAAACTATATATGGAACAATGGATTTAGGACACAGAAATAATTTTTCTTAACTGCTGGCACTGTGATACTGTGATAAAACATTTAGAAGCCTAGTTAAGTGCACAGGAGTTAGTAAAACAAGAAAAACCACAATTCCTTCAGCCCTGTAAGAAAAAAGTGTTTCTCAAATGATTTTTCAAATATGATTGGAGCGTTTCAGTTTGCCACAGTGGCTTTTCATACTACCACTAGAGGGCATCAGTAATAACACGCTTTAATCTTATCTTACAAGGAGCCCTAAATATTTACTTTTGAGCAAAATATATCCTGCAACTTATCAAACATGTTCAGTTATACCCATTAAACAACACAAGGCCAACACTGTGATAATAAGATGCTTTAAAATAATGAATCTTCCTTCCAAAATAACTGACCAGGTCATTATATCATCCCCAGATGTCCTTTTCTATTCTTGGAGTCTGAGATCATTTTCACATGGTCAGTTCTCTAATGGACTGGTGGCTGTATGATGTCGGCTCTGCTTGCTGGGAGACTTGTGATGCGCTAGAAAGATCCAGTCGAACATTTTCCAAATTAAGAGCTTTTATTTTAATCCAAAGTCACAGGGAACACATTTACTCGCATGTAGATTTTGCTCGTTTCGCCCCTCTCTTCCAGTTCAAATACATTACAGGTTAAAGTGGGCTGTGCTGTATGACTCACAGTACAGTAGCACAGCACAGGTCCCAGTTTCCCAGTGGTTGGGAGTTGAAGTGGCACTGCTTTCTGTGGAAAAACAGTGGAGCATGAAAAGCTCTCTCCCCAGGCTGAATGTCAGAGAGGACGAGTGTGTTCTGTCTGGCCGCACGGTGCCACAGGAGAGGCGTCTTCTTTCAAGGAGTCGGGTCAGCGTGCGGAACAAACTCACAGCGAGCAGCTCCCGAGTATTACTGCAACAGGCCAGCCGCAACAACACCGGCAGGCTGTTCAGCAACAGGAGATTTTGATTGCACGGAGTCATTTCTCGCCACGTTTCGCTAAAGCCAAGTTTACCATGAGGTGGATGTTTCCAGCTAAACATAAGAAGACAACGGAGGAGCAGGCTGCACCTGGTGTAAACACAGTTAGGTGGAAGCTGTCACAAAAACCTGGACCTGCATCTGCCCTGGAGAGTCTATTAGGAGTGACAATGCCAGCAGAAAGAAAAGCTTTAGAAGGAGACATTTTCTTCGGAGTAGCACAGGTCCACTTGCCACAAAAGCCACAAAACTGTCCTGGTCAAACCGGGTTGCTCTCTGCTGTTTCTAAAAATCCCTCAGGCCAGAGGAAACCCTTCCCCTTGTTGTTGTTTAGCTGTCAGTTCGACTTTAAAAGATCTTTATAATAGCTTATCAGCAGTGTGTGAAACAGACCTACTAAGGGGAAGAGATAAAAGTGGACACGATGTGATGCCAAAGCTACTTAATTTCTCTGAAACATATGAATTATTTGTAAACTGATGTCCCGTTCATGCTGGATTAGTCTTTACAGTAAGAGGTGAGATATTTAGATACTCGTGTTCTGTAATTGAACTCGTGCTTCTGGATGGAATTTTAAACATCTCTGAATTACTGAGCCTCCCCGAGGGGAACAGGAGAGTTGAAGGGGAGGTAAAAACACAGTTTGAGGTGAATTTGAGTCAAAAAACCGTCCTCCTTCTGAGAGTCATAACTCAAACATCTTTTCACAAAGACATGAAACACACATTGATATCATTCAGTGCGACGACTAACACTTCCCAAGGATGTCATTATCTCTGATGGCGTTGAGAATAAGAGTTCATAAATCTTTGGGGTATCATCATCTCTTTGTCAAGTTTTCTTTAGTGATAGTTTCTGTACTTCTATGGGTGCAAATAGAAAGTATTAATAGGTTATTCAGGGGTGCAAGCTTTCATAAATTCTAAACAAATTTAGGATAAAAGCTGTGGTTAAAAGTAAATAGCAACACTCATCTGTATGATTAAGACTGATTTTATGTTGAGCTTTCATGGAGTTTTGATGTAGATGTCTTTAATATTTTCTATCATCATATTGGTTTGCAAATGTTGGCTTTGGTATGTACACTTTGGTGTTGCTTTGTACACTTTTTACTTCCTCCATTTTTACACTAAAGTCAAATTTAAGGACAAGATCCACAGCACAGTACACATATGTCACAATTGACAAGATTAAAATAAGAGGAGGACGAGTCGGTTCAAATAAAATCACTTGGTATTTGTGGTTGTAGCAGTTTTGGTATAATCTCTGGACTGGATTAGAATCACTGACTAGGCAGGTAACATTGCAATCCTCCCACCTCAAACGGAATAGGTGCTTCAGGCTCATTTTAGGTTAATTTATAAAAGTTAAGTTCCTCGATTCACAGCAAAGCATCAAATATCCTAATTTTCAGCCATTTTTAAAGCCTATACAGAGAGGTAGACAAGGACTTCGATGGTCCCTACTGTTAGTGTCAAAAAGCATTAAGGTCTAATGTACACCAAAACATTGACAATAAAATGTTACCCTCCAACCAAGTCTCTCTCTAGTCTCTTAACCTTAACACTCACTTTAACATAAAACACGAACAAGTTCAATGTGGTCTTTTAGCATGTTCAGGCACAACACTTAAATTTGCAAGTACAGCTATGTTGTATGTTATTCTATAGTTGACGTGAACATAAAATCAGCAACATCTTTTTTGCTTTTTGCGTGTAACTCTATTTCCCCGATAGATTTGGCATTTCTGCTCATGCCTCATTAAAGACAAACAACTTTTGCCACTATGTGCATAATGTTAACCCAAGAAAGCCATTTGCTTTCTCACATATTGAGATTATTCAAGTTATTACCGTTTTTTCGCACATCAGCTTGTCAGTCTACAGACATCACAGCCTGTCTCCTCCATGGAAACAGGTGTATAGGTTTGCCTTTCTATCGATTTTGCTCTAGATGCTAGACACCATTTATTCCAGGCATCAAGCATGAACACTTGCTACATTTTTTTTTTCCAAGGAAGCTTAGGGCATATTTCACTCTTGTTTCACACAGACAATCTCCTCAGTCATGGGACCACGGACACACTAGGCTTTTGGGCTCTAGCGTTCTTTCATCCATGACCCGAGAACAATCCTCCCCTCTTCGCCTCCACCAAGCAGCCAGTGTACAGGGTGTAGCAGGATAGTCCAACCATGCAGTCCTTGCTTTGCTGCGGGGCTTCTAATGCGCATGACTTCCCCCTGCGCTGACTGACAAACACTCTCGTAAAAAAATGTGGTACTGAATTCTGTGTGGAAGCCAACCGGAGCTACCAGTAAAATACTGCGCTGTGCAATCAATTTGTGTATGCATTGTGTATGCAATGATTAAAACAAACAAGACTCAACAACTCCTAATGAACGAAATAGTACATATTTATATTTTTGCAAATTGCCCTAAAGCTATTAAAACACAGCTTGGCTAAAGAGAAAAATTACACTGAAGTAGACTTAATTGAAGCATACCTCTATGCTTGTGTGTGTGCAAACACAGATATGTTGAAAACAATTACATGTACTTTTTTGTTGCCATGCTGTATGTTTTACCAACTCTAAGTATATTTTAATTAACTTCTCAGATAACTAATAATACACTTACAATATGTAATAAAATTATCTTGTTTTTCAGCTATACAGCTAGCTTAATATTATGTTCTCCTGCATCGCATCCTCCAAGAACAGACTGGTTGTTGTGTTCAGCAGAACTTAACCACAAAAATATTTACGTAATATCTCTAGTAGTACAGAAAACATTACTGACATAAACTCACGAAGAGATGCTTAAAACTACATGGCAAGTAATACTAAATATGAAAATACACCAGTAAATACCATGAAGCTGGTTTGTGGACTTTCATCACGTGGAAATCAACTTCCTGAACAGCACTTCCTGTTCTTATTACCTCACTTCCTTTCTAAAGCTGCTAAACTGCTGCTACCACCAGGTGGTACTAAAGAACATACAGAGGGAAACAATAAACTGATTCCAATGCAAATTCCATCTTCATTACTCCATTATCATGTGTCAAAATAGCTGGACAGAGTTCTTTTTTGTTGTTGTTTTTGTCTGTTTTGTTTTTGTTCTCCTTTTTTGAATTATCACTATTATTATTTATCTGTTTATTTATTTGTGTATGTATGTATATATATATGTGTGTGTGTGTGTGTATATAGTTTTGTTTTTGTTTCAGGGATTGGTTTCTATGTATATTATATTTATTTGTGTATATGTATCAATATGCTCATCACAAGGGGAATGGACTCGTGGGATAAAAAGGGGAGAAAAATGTCTGCATAATATAGCCGTTTGTAAAATTAGACTGTAATCACTAATCACATGTGAATAAAAACACAAAAAAATATTGATCAAAAGTAGCAATAATAACTTATTGAAGTAGTATCAGTTAAACTGAATTAATTAGTTGTCATTGATTATGCCAGTATGTTGAAAATATCACAATTTAAAAGATAATTTTGATAGCTGTATTTTTGAAAATGTCGTCAAATAATTTTTATTATAAACAAAGTGCTCAAACTGCCTGTTTTATACAATAAAAAGCTCTAAAAAATACATTTAATGCTGCTCACAAACATCTACATTCATGCACAAAAGAAAAACAGCACCTACAGAAAAAGGTGCTATACTTTAAACACAACCACAAGAAAAATCAGCGTTTTCAATCATTTATTCAACAAAAGCATCAATAGATGTAATGTTCTTCGTTGGAAAAAATAAGTAGGCCCTTGCCATCAGAAACTAGTATTGCCCCTGTGGTAGAAATGACTAATTTGATGTCCACCAGTTTCTAACTTAAACTTGCTGAAATTTCTGACCATGTTTCCATACAAAATTACTTTAGTTGATGTTGGAGGGTGTTTTTTTGCACATACTGCCTGTTTTAAATTCCCCAACAACATTTTAATGGGATTCATATCTTGGCTTTGACTAGACTGTTCCATAACCCTTCATTTCTTTTTCTTTCTGCGCCGTTCCTTGGTGGATTTGCTAGCGCGAATATGATGCAGCAACTCAGATAGCCTCACATTATCTACAAGGACTCTTTGATATAATGCAGAATTTGTGGTTGAATTTATGACCGGAGAGCTGCTCAGTCCTTGAGGCAGTGAACCAAGACCAAACCATAACATTTCCACCAGCTTGCTTGACAGATTCTTCTGTCTTTAGTCTGTGCCAAACATGCCTACTGTGGCTAAAAAAAACTTTTGTCTCATCTGTTCAGAGCTCATTATTCAAAAAAAGCCTGTTTTTTTGCCTTTGTGTTCGTTGGTAAACTATAGTTTTGTTCTAATGCTCTTTTTGAACAGACTTTTTTCCTCGCAGGCAGGTCAACTATGTCCAATCTCTCTCCCATTATGGATGCATGCACTTTGACACCAAACATTGCAAGAGTTGCTTACAGATCTTGTGATGAAATTTCGGGATTCTTGGAGAATGAATTTGCTGCGGCGGCGACTCCTTGAAGACTTGGCAGCAGCTTGAAATCTACGCCACTTGTAGATGATTTTCCTCTCAGTGGAACGATTGAGTTCAAGTAAACTGGGGATCTTTTTAAAATCCCTTGCCAGACTCACAGGCATCCATTTTTTTCTGAAAGCCTTGGAGAGCTTTTCAGATGTTGGCAGGATGACACCTCACACTTCAACAGCTAAGAGAACACTATACGCTACATGAAGGAGGTTTCCTGTGAGATTCCCTCAGGAAGTTCTAGTCGTTGCCACCTAATCTGGAATCCTTGATTTCAAATTTTATGGATGTGAAAGTGTTTTTAATGTAGGGATGTGCTTACTCTGTCCATGTGACTGATCAGTTTTTTTTTAATTTTAATAATGAAATTGACCACAAAATGTCAATTTTATGTGCCATCAGTTTGAAAACATGGCCATTCAGCAGTCACTATTTACTTATCCAATGTAATATAAGTCACAATATACACTTTTTCCCACTTCATCACTCTACATATACTATATTTACCACTCTTATATTTTTCAGGTAAATATGAATATGAGTCAGCAGTCAGTGACCTTAACTTAGTACAAAGATGAAAAACAAAGAAACAAATGGCCAACAATAGTTTACTTTGACTCAGTCTTACATATCCCATCCTGTTGCTACAAATACTGTAGAGCACCAAACATGGATTAGTCCACTGCTAAAAATAGTCCCCAACATATGCACCAAATGCACAATTTTTTTTTCTGATTTGAGTAAAATCAATTCGTTTTTCGGAACATGCTGAACCATGGTTCTTGATCTACATTCCCATTGGGGTTTGTGGAAATATTGCTAAAATAAGTTGATATGAAGTAAAATCAAGCAGTCTTTATTGATTGCTTGAGCTGATGACAACAACTGCAAAAATAAGTCAAGAGTCACAGTCAGGGTAAAGACATCAGAAACTATTTACACATTCATGGTTTTGGTCTTTACATGGAATTTGGTGACACTAAGGAACTGACAACATTACCAGCCTCATCTGTTAAAACTTAATATGTACATCTCTTTTATTTTGGTTATTTGTCCAAATTTTACAGCCTTTGTCACTCTTTCACTTTCTTCCAATAAATAATTTCATTACGCTATTTTCAGATAGAACTTAAAACTTTTTATATAAAGTGCAATATTTCACATTTTCATTTGCAACATTTCGATTGCATGTGCAATATATCACTTTTTTAAATTTCATTTTTCACGTGCAATGTGATATTTCATAGATTTTTTTCATTACCCTGTGTGGTATTGCATAATTATAACAGTGTAACTGCCAACATTATGTTTCACTGTTCTATTCTAGCCTTATTTCAGCTTATTTTTTGTATTTCAGTAATGTATCATACTTATATCTTATTGCTTTCTGCTTTTAGGTACCGGATTTATTATGTTATGCCATTTGTTTTTTTTTTTCTGACACAAGAATTTCCTTCGAGATTAATAAATGAAGTTTTATCTTATCTTATCTATATAAGCATGTGTAATTGTTGCAGATCAAAGTTAGTTTTTTCAACATATTTCGTCTTTCTTTATATCTTAAATTGCATTCATTTTTTATTTCATGTTATGTTAATGTTTTTTCCCTCTTTTTTGAAGGGGTGTGGTTGATGATGTCACTTCTTGCACATGTTGTCGATGAGAGGCCGATTGTTTGAGGGCAAGTGTTTGATCATCTGTCATTGTTCAGAGAGAAGCACAATGTAGGATTTGCAAATACCGTTTGTGCTCGAAGAAGTGCCTCAAGATCTGAAGATCTTCTTGATCAAAACCTGCCACTGCAATTATTAATAAAACATAGTGAGAGCATTGCAGTGTGCAGGCCCTGCTGCTTTCTTGCCACTTTCTTGGAGGCATATTTTGAATTCCAGCGCCCTTGAGTGCAGCTACAGTGGAATTTGATACCAGTCAAACATCAGTGAGGAATGTCAGGATTTTGGTGTTTAACTTTTGATATCAGTGACTTCTTTTGTTTGCTGACCTTTTCTCATCTGGAAAACAACCTACTGCACTGTTTTCTTCCACCTACACAGAAACGAGCCTCTTCTCTGGGGAGCATCAAAAGCCATTCTGGGTAATGCAGGAAATCGCTGCTTGAAGTAGAAGCAGATGAGGCAGCTTGGGAGAATGTGGTTCCACCAAAAAAAAAAAAAGTAAATTACAACACTTCATCACTCCTGGGACACAGTGAACATCACAAATTGATGGTATCTAACAGTGTGAGAGTATCCGGAGGTGGATTTTTCCTTTCACCTCAGAGTCAGTAATGCATGGTATTAACCTGGATCTATTTTTTTTACAAGTGAAGATAAACCACATTTTACAGAGACCACATTTCATTTCCAAAGGTTTGTAGATAATTTCTGCAAGAGCTCTCAGTTATGCCTCATTGAAGGCAGTGATGGCTCCATTAATGCCACCAGGCCCATTTAACCTAGTTACCGCTCAAACAGCAAATGAATGTTTCACTTCAGTGTTCATGAGGGGCCCGCGCGTCACATGTGAGGGCTTGGTTATATTAATGGCATCAGTCATAATGTGGTAGTATCTACCTCTGTCTCACGGATGGTCCACTCCACAGGTCCTCAGCATTCGAGCAACATTTCATGGTTCTCCAGCCGTTTTCTTTCAAGGACATGTTATAGTAGAGTGAAGCAGTGAAGCTGCTCACAGCTAATGGACCTTGAATGTGGAATGTTCCAAAAGAGTGGGCTCCTCACTCCGGAGTGTGGCAGGCCCTGATTACAGGAGTGACAGTCTGGACATCCAAAAGAATTACTGTGATTGTTCTGCTGGAGTCAAAGGAAAGGGGAGGGCCTGCGGGATAAATCACTCTTTATCTAGTCTATCAGATGATTCTATAGTGCGTAGGGCAATAACAATCTCTCCTTGAGGACCTTGAGTAGTGTGTGCTGCACCCACACAACGCCTTTTTAGTATAAGATGCAGCGAGCAGCTTACAAGATGCACACAGGCTTTTATTGTGGACCTAAATTAGCTTTGATTCTGCTGTCAGGTTCACAAACATCTGTTGCCGCATGTTTCTACTGAGCAGACTAATTACTTATTAATGGAGTAAAAAGATAAAAGACTTATGTTGGGTTTTTTTTAAAAAAATGCACGTAAGCTCTTTGCTCATCACTGTTTTATGCCGGCTCACCTTCAGTGTCAAGAAGTGTGCAGCTCAGCAGATTAATCACTATTCTTCCAGTTCTCTCAGACATTATGGGAGGGCATATATTTAGTTTTAGCGTGTTCATGAATCAAGTATTCACAAGCAGACTGGGCTTTGAATGCTGAGGAATATGAGTTTTTTGTGGTTTAGTAAAATTTCACTACAGTCGTTCTTTTGTCATTTTGGTCAGTGCTGTCTCCAAGTAATTATATTTCTATACAAGTTGCAACACCAAAATATCAAAATTATGGTTTTTTTTTCCAAAACAAAAACAACATTTGCCACTAGATCACTTTTTCTAACAGTGTAGCAAGGAGACTTATTAATTATTTGGGTGTCTAAGTCTCATCAACACAGATGCCAAAATCCAAGGTTTTTCCAGCAGAACACCACATAGTACCAATATGATCGATGCCATTTACTTCACCTGTCAGTGGTCATCATGTTGTGGCTGATCATTGTATTTACTTACATTTAACCAAAGCTACTATCTTTCCCTCACTTTAACCACAGTCCTTTTGTTGCCTAAACCCCAGTCAGGACGATAGATGTGAACACTGGTCTCTGGTGTGAGAGTGGAGAGCCTTGTTTGGCCACCGTCTCCTCTTGTTGACTCCAGTGTAATTTAGGATGCAAACTGGAAATCAGGTTTATAGGTTAATTACTTCCATACTAGATGACTCAGTTTGCACAATTTACATCCAGTGTTCCGTGCCATTGCAGGCAGCATTGTTCCCTTCATGTACCAAAGACGGTAGAGGTTGGAGTGGTGCCTGTGCACGTGGTAGGTCTGACTTTTATCTAGAAACACCAGAGTATGCGTCCTCTTACAGACCTGCAAGAAATTTTCTTTTTAGAACCACCGTTCATTTCTTAAGCAACTCCCATGCTATAATTGCCATGCATAGAAAGCACAAATGATAATAGTGGTTACATGTTTTTAGTTACAATGCAGGCTGTGTGCAAAGCAGACGTTATGGGCATCAAGGTGTGGGTGGTGGATGAGAAGTGTAAGGCTCAGCTTATTTCAGTGCTGGAGACAGGAATATAAGCTAAGCTACGACCCAGGGACTACTGCCAGATTTTTAAAAATGCTTATTATAATTTCTTTATTGAAAAATTTAAATCTTGTTGTCTAACCTTAACCTAGGGATTGGAATCTCTGGCAGTCGTAATCAGTTTTATTGGATTTTGATCCTTGGTGTCCATATTTGATTCAGAATTGATTCTTGATTGAAGAAAAGGCAAAGGGCACTAAATTTTGGTTCTTCCTTCAGTTGACTGTGAGCCAAAGCACTGACTTCTGTGCTTTGTCCACTAAGCTGCAAATAACACAACTGACAGCACTTTTCAGTCTTCTTCCTGTATGAAAATGACATGAAAGACTAATTTACCAACTCATATCACTGATACATTTTTTAAAGACTGCTGGTGTTTTGAAGTGTATTGTGTAGACAGACGTTTTTCATTGTCTCACCACAGTTGTTGGACGTTTTGTAATGGGCTACTGCAGGCATTTGTGAGCTACGGTCAGTTGTGAGCACTAAGTTAATTTTTAGGTGATGGGGTATGCTTCACATTCACAAAATGTTTCACCTTCATCTTGCAAAGCTAATTATGAGGTCATTAAATAAAAAATGTGTCCAAAAACTTCCTTTTTTGGAAGATGAACTAAGATTATTCCACTGTGCCATACACCATCAAAGAGCTGCATGAACCTGCTGTCACTCCCAGCTTGTCACATAACGCCTCTTTGTCAGGACATTGCAGTGTCTTTGCCAAAATGGCAGTTTTTGACACCCTGGAAATGAGAAGTGGTTTATTACACTGTGTCTTCTCAATTGAGTTCCACAAACATAATGTTATTAATTGACAAAAATTTTGGCATTTGTGAATCAAGTCAGAGTTGATATTTATCCTTTCACCCAAACCTTAACCTGTTTATTTTCTATAGTAATTGTAAAACTCACCAATCCCCCATGCTTCATCCCTCCCATCCTCCATGCCCACACACATACCCACCCCTGGATTTACCTTAACCATCTATACATACCTCAGATACTGCATATAATTTGTCTATAAATTGTACATATATTCATACTGCACACTCTGTATATAATGTAAATCACTCCTATTGCGCTATTGTACATACCGTATAACCTTTCCCCTTTTTAATAAGCACAATTTGTATCCCTGTACATATTGTATATTATCCATATTAATATTATACACTTCTGTATATTGTTACTGCTTATGCACTTCTGGTTAGATGCAATCTGCATTTCATTGCCTTCTACTTGTGACGTGCAATGACAATAAAGTTGAATCTAAATCTAAAATCACCGGCAGACATTAACAAAAACAAAGACTGTCATGATGAAAGTCCTTTTGACTGAAACGTCAACTTGATATTTTAATAAATCATTGCAGAGCTGATATTTGTGTGCAGGAATGGTCTTTTTCAGTTAATTGTTTGGGCAATTTGGTTCCCTCCACCACAAAGCGAGTGGTGTACATGACATTAAAAGATCATCATTAAACATAATCTTTGTGGAATCATCCATTACCAACATTCTGTCTGGCTGCAGAGTGGCCACGCTCCCAATTCTCAGTAATTATGGGTATCTGACAAGAACGCTTTTATTATGAACAATTAGAATGCCTGTATAAAGAGATTAAATGAAAGAAGGGTTTACTTAATAGATGGATGCTGTGTCAGAACTGTATATTGATGTGGTGCTTCCTCACTGTGTATGTACGAGTGGAGCTGAAATGAGCTCTTTGCCGTGTTGTGCCTTGAAGTCTTGAAGGACATGCTGTAAGCCCTCTGCCTTGTAAGGCAGGTCATGCGTGCTTCCCTGATATACTTTTTCATCCTGTCGGTGATAGCAGGGATTACAAATGTCTTTTTTTTTGTTTGCAACTACCAGAATGTCATTCTTTTGTTCCCTTCGTTCAACCTCAAACGCAGCGCATCCCGGTCTGACAACACCTCCCTACCTTATTATTTTACCAGTTGCCTTTCATTTACCTGGCCACTTCAAAAAAGCAATGCATAGTCAACTCCCTTCCCGAGATGAGGTCAAACACATACAGAGCATTGCCCACTGCTCTTTCTATTACCATAAATGTCAGTAGTTCTCTTCATCCTTTGCAACACTTTTATTACACTCGTGGAAATGTCAAATGTATTTGCAACAGTCATAACACTGTGATGGCCCAGAGGCTCGGGAAAGTGCACTATCAAAAAGAATATGCCTTTTTTAAAATCACCTGCTCTTCTGTTGCACTTCAGAAATCCAGTACCAATGCAACTTGAATATTCATGCAATATTCCTGCACTGAAAAATCAGAACTATTACCCCATCTGTATCTTAATATTTCTTCTACTAATAGGCTGCAGATTCTCTCTCCTCACTTTGATCATCCATTGAACTCCCAGTCAGAGGTCATCAAATATGTATACCCCCCTGACTGTGTCACTGCAGCAGAGCCTCGCAATGACATGTTAACATACAGGGATATGGCCTGGAGGGATATAGTTGTCATGCAGCAGCTGCATGAGAACTTTTTCTGCTCTTCTTCCTGCTTGGATCGGTCTCAGTGCTGCATAAGCTCTTAGCGAGCCAAGGCGGCATCTCTCTTCATGCATAATGATAACCCCACAACGCATAAATTGAATTTGTTTCCCGACACTTTTCTGCAGTTTTGCATGTTGTCAACACTGTGACAGTTGCTCACATCTCTGGCAGGGTCGGCCCAGAGGCTTATTAAGGGTGACATGGTGGTGAAAGAGCAGTGCTGACATTACTCATTCAGAAGTCATTGGCATTCTTCGCCGCGTGGCTCTGTGGCAATGTCGTATATGATGCTGTCATTGAGAGAGAGGTCATTAAAACTTTGAGCGTGTGGTTATCACAGGCTGTGAGGTGTGCTGGGGAAGTAGAACAAAAACAAAAAAAAAACAAACACCTGAGGCCAAAGCCTGGTGTAGTGACTTTACTTGGACTTTACTGCAGTTCTAGACTTCTCCTTTTTAGGATTACCAGGAGTCATGTTATGGTGGTGTTTGTATGACGTTATACCTACGAGTAGAAGCACAACATTACACCGCTATTTTTCACCTTTGTTTGGTTAAGTTTAGGCATTAAAAACAACCTGATTAGGTTTTCAGTTGATGGTTCTTTGTTGTCATTGTCACAATAGAAAACATGTGTTATTGAGCAATCACTGTTAAAAGTAACATTGACTATACAAGTTTTGTTGATCCTTCTATCAACCCCAAACTCCTCCCTGTGTAGATGTTGTAGCTCTACAACTATGTCACCACATTTCCTCCTCTTCTGTCATCATAAATACTACAGCACTGCCATAAAAATACATAACTATGGGTCATAAACCCTGCTCTGATTTATAGGAATGTTTTTATAGGAGAAGAATCTCATATACTAGCATTATGATACTGTGCACTCCAGCTGCCTGTGATCAAAGATTTTCCTAGTTGACTAGTAGTTGTCAATTTAAACCATTAGTTGACTACATGTGCTATGTTTGTGATATTTATTTACTATTTAAATATATGTTTTTGGGCAGAATCAGACTATTTGAATTCCAGGGCCAAGAACGGATATCCTAACTAACTATGCTAACACCAAGCCACATTATGGAGAAATGAAGACACATCCCTAATGAAGCAGTAGGCTAATGATTATGGATTGGATGGAAAAACCATCAAGGAGACTAAACATTTTGGTAATGCACCTTATAGTGTGCCTAAATAAGTGTGACCAGCAGGCACCTCATCCTTTATATGAAACTATATGACCCTATACCTTAAAGCTACTATCAGTCTCTCGTTGATCCCCTGTCAACAAAGACACTTAGCCACTGCAAGCTGGTAGACCATAAGAAAATCATAGTTTTTACCAGCCCTGTCTGTATCTTTACCTGTCCCCTCTGTGCACCTGTCATTCAGGGTACGCATGAGAGCGAATGGTCTATCCACACTGCGAGATGTCACCAGAAGGGTTGCAGTGACCCTTAGGAGTGAATTTATTCTCTGTAAAATATCTTGTGGCAACTGTCATCCATGATGGAAGAATAGGTAGTATTTACCTTTATGTTTTCCATTGTAGCTGCTCAGTCAAAACAGAAACTTTGACATCTGACATCAGCACTTCCTCTCTTTTGTCGTGCACTACTTCCTTCCTTCCTTCTATTTCTAAAATATCTTACTATGGGTATTTAGTTTGTTTAGTATATAGCTTAGGGTTAGAGTGTTTATTTAACGACAAAAGGTGAACTTTTCCTAACCTGAACTTCTTGATGCACTTGACAATGATGCACACAAAATGCAACATATTCCTGTTCACACTCAATAGTCAAAGGTCAGACCCAACCACACAGATTACAGACATATTTAAGAATGTCTCCATGTTAAAACATACAGAGAAAAAGAAATACCCTTATATATTTGGATGGGTCTGTGCTCATTATAGGTAGACCTGGACCTGTCCTTGGCTTCGCGCCCGTTGCAAACCCACAGAAACTTCCAGTGAAGAGCTGCAAGTTTGTTTGGGTGTGATGACTCAGTATCCATTTGATGAATAATGCCAGTAGCTGTGGGTGAAAAAGTGCACTCTCTCATAAATAATACATTAAGACTGAGAATCTGCAGTTTTCGGCTCACGTTACTCTTAAAAAACACAAAGTGACTGACGCGAGAGCTGAATGTACACATAGTTGCTCGTGCCACGAAATAAATAATTTCAAGTCAAATGAACAACAGGAGGAACCTTGAGATGCTGATGCTCGCTGTAAGTAACCTGCACGTCGCAATTGGCCAAGCTGACAGAAGTAACAGACACAACTGCAGCGAGTGGCACTGGAGCTGACAGAAACAAATTGCTGCGTAAATGACAGATTTGCTCATGTTTTAATCAGCGTCAAGTGTTTATTGCTTGCATGAAGTCTTGCATGATCTTTCATGGCGTTTTCTTTTTTTATGAGAGCATTCATGCATTAGCTTTACTTGGTATATCCTGTCAAAGGTATTGTGAGCGGTTCCAGTTGACATTGAGTTAGAAGCTGGGCACACCTTGGACAGGTTGCTGGTCCATTGCAGGAATAACACAAAAAGACGCACAAGCATACACACTCACGATGTTCAATTCATCACTAATCAACCTAGAAGCAGGTTCACATACACCAGGGGTGGGCAATCCTGGTCCTCGAGGGCCGCTATCCTGCATGTTTTCGATGTTTCCCTCTTCCAACACACCTGATTCAAATGATCAGCTCATCATCAAGCTCTGCAGAAGCCTGATAACGATCCTGATCATTTGAATCAGGTGTGTTGGAAGAGGGAAACATCAAAAACATGTAGGATATTGGCCCTCGAGGACCAGGATTGCCCACCCCTGACATACACTGATCAGTCACAACATTATGACCACTGACAGGTGAAGTGAATATCATTAACCATATTGGTACTATGTGGTGTTCTGCTGAAAAACCTTGGATTTTGGCATCTGTGTTGATGAGACCTAGACACCAAACAAACATTGTCCCAGAACAAGCACACTCCCTCATGCAAATGGAAATCCCAAATGTCACTGGCCTACTTCTGCATTAAGACACACCCCACCACATGGAAAAGAAAAAAACATCAAACAATCAGGAACATGTTGAGGAACATGACAATGGCCCAACATGTTGATTTGACCTCCAAACTTCCTACACCCCATTGTGATAAAGCATCAACAGGATGCAGTGGAACAAGTTTGACTGACAGAAACCTCACTGCACAAGCCAGAGTAGCCAAAGGATCCACTGCCAACATCCTGGTTCTAGACCCCATAGGACACCCTGAGAGGTCCTCTTGTCCATGTCCAATGGTTCAGAGCATATTTGAGAAACATAATGGGAACCAACACAACATTAGACAGGTGGTCATAATATTATTCCTGATCGGTGTATATTCGATGTTGCACAAATACAATATTACAGATAGTTTTGTTCTAGAAATTATTGTCTAAAAAGTCAGTATTTCCTATATTCCAGGACTAGTAAATGATAAGTTGACAGCATCAGATTTTCTTTTTGAATGGCTTCTACAGGCTTGGCTTCCCAACCTACCTCGCTGACATTTTCAGACTGACTTAATGATCTGAATGCAGGACTTCAGAGTAAAACTGTGCTACTCTTCACTCTCTCAGACGAAATTGAAGTATGGATCATAAAACTGTGGTTGTGGTTCACTTGTCCGGACAATGGTGTTTACCCGTCATTGAATGGTTTTTCAGAGCGAAAGCAGCCAATATCGACTCGCAGGGCTCATTTCAGTAGAATGAGAGGAACATCAGAGTGAAACAATCCAAACTAAAGCCTCTTTTACTTCAGAAAAATATTAACGTGACCACAATGCTCACAATGCTTTCTGCAGACATAATTTGCATTTCAATGTAGCTATCTTATTTATAACTATTTTTCTATTATTTTTGTGCTGTGTTAATATTCTCAGCTCAATGTAATGCTGTAAATAAGCTGTTTGTACTGTACTGTGTGAGCATGTGGCGTAAACAGATTGCAACCAAAGTGATTCAGTTTTATTACATGCAATTAGTTGTTCATATAGTTTTCCCAGCGATGTGATTGGCTGTGGGGCCGGAGCGATGGAAGAGCAGGTAGTGGAGCGAGGCAGGTGGGCTCGCTGCAAAGTCAGAGAGAGACAGGAGTGACAGAAGTGCGTTTGACAGTTATAGTGACAGTTTTGTGCCTGTTGTATCTCAACACTTTGCACATTTTGTTGCAAGGAAGTCCAGTTCTGACGCATCCTGGTCAGTAACAAATGGGAAAGTTATTCACATGTCAGACTTGCCTTGCTTTGATTTTTGTATTGTAAAAATCTACTTTCATCTTTTTTCTACTTCATTTGTAGACTCCATCTTCTCGGTTGCAGTAAATCCTAGTACCTGAAACGTGTTCTTTGACCTGCTCCTGCAATAGGAAAGTTTAAACTGCCTTCTCCTTGAGATTTGCATTGGGTATACTGACAACCTCCTATCCACAAAATCACATTCTTGTACAGCTTAAAAACATTCTCATTCAAGCATACAAGAAACATAATTATACTTATTTGTCACCTATGATGTAGTAAGAAGGACTTTCAGATTGAAAGGGCCAAAGGGTTACAAAGTGAGGATGGAGGCATGAGTCGGCACAAAACTTTCCCCTAATAAGACCAGGGTTTTCATCCTATGTGGAACTATTATTCTTAGACTAAAATTTCATTTTCTATTGTCAGTGACGTTCAGTTTTTGCTCATTGTTTGGTTAAAACTACGTGGTTAGGTTGAAGAAAGTACTACACTTAGACAGATTTAAGAAAATGTCATGGTTTGGGTTCAAATGAAACCCTTTTACATCTGAAGCTTTTCCTCCATTTTCTGCATTTCCAGGGTTATGAGTCCATCCCCATCTAATTTATATTTCTTTGGCTGAAAAGGAGCAACAGTAAAGCACTAAAAAAAAACAGCAAAATTGTTCATTTGAAAGGTATGTTGTGTAGTTTAGTTGAATAGAATTGTCATTTTGCAGAGATTGGGTTGCATGTCGGATGTCAGTCCCAACCCAGTCCACTAATACTGTACACAAAAGTCTGAACTGAGGAGCACAGATAAGCAGAAAATGATGAGTTCCAAGAAGGCGGACTACAGGATGCTATACTTGTAAATCAATAGGTAATAATTAGTTCAGAAATATCTGTCACTTCCCTGTCAGTCGCTCCTAATTAACTCACCAGCTGCTGAGTGGAACGAACTAGTACCCACTCAGTCATTACTCACTCATTGGTTGCCTTTTTGTCTCTGGGTTGTTATGGAACTGAAAGTAAAACACGTCGCCCACACAGCGCTCCAGGTGACTGGGATAAAGCCTGGTGGCTCCTCTGGCAATGAAGCAGAAAAGGCTTTTCCTGTCGGCCCACCAAGGTCATCATCAGCCACCCGCCACTCCATCCCACCGCTGACTGTGAGCTCTCGGCTTTTATTTTGGTTGGCTCAAACTCTTTATGTTAAAATGTAATTACCTTGCTGCTGGCTCGCCTGTGTAGGTCATCAATGTCTGTTTCATGTTCTTCTGTACTTCTAGGTAAGGTCTGTAACAGTAACACTGGAAAGTAGCAACCCTAAATAGGTATTTCTGATTTTTTCAGATTTTTGATGACACCGTTATATTTTGAATTATGTTGCAAATGAAGATAACCATCATGAAAGCCCTAAAAATAATTGAGATTACAAACCCAAGATGCTACTCATATAACATGGTACAGAAAGCTTTATAAATAGTAATAGTGTGTGATGAAAATTTGACATTTTACTGGTGTTATTTTACTGCTGACAGTAGTTACGTTATTCTGTTGCCTATTTTATATATTGACAGTGTGCTCTCTCATATGAAGGTTTGTCTCTCATGCCCTCTTGTTTGCATCAGCTTCATCTGGAGGCCTCAGGGTGCACAGGAAGCCTTATCTTGTGTCTTGAAGGCCCACAAAAAGAAATCTGAGGAAGCCTTGAAACAATTAGACAAAAACTATGAGAGACAGACCCCAACCTCATTTTCTTCTGCTCGATCATCTCTGATTTGACTGAAATTTTGATACGAAAAAATAAGGACATTTATAAATGTGGTAGGTGCACCAGTCAGGGGCGCAATTAATAGTTACCTGCAGTCATTCCATTCCATCATTGGTTTGGGGCCGGTGGAATGAAAATTGAGACTCAACCTACGTTCAGCACGTTCAGTTTTTGGGGCTATGTTTGAAAAACAATAAACTATTAAAGACAAAACTTTACATTGTTACTGTTATTTCTCATCATGCCTTTAATTCAGAATACTTAAAAAATACTTGGTCACAGACTGAAAAAAAAGTTGTTTTCTTTTAACTTTCATAGCTGATTGAGCAGGTATCACAAGCTGTACCACAAAACCAAAAGTATTGTTAGACAGCCCAATCCAAATAGAACAGACTTGCAAAATGGGTCTTAGACTAACTAAGTCTAAGACCCATTTTTCTTGGTTACTAACTAACCAGGAAAACTGACTTTTCGAAAATGGGCCTATATTTAATTTTTGGACCCAACCTTGTAGGCATACACTTTGGTATGAAAAGCACAAGGCCCCTGATAATTTAAGGAAGAACCCTTAAATTATCAGGGGCCATAAGGTTTAAGTCTGACCTTATACATTTTGCTCTTGTCAGAAAACACAAGTCCTGTATACATACATATAGTTTATTGCTATAAATACCCTGGTAGACAGGTTTTACACACACACCTTTTTAATGACATGTCCTCTTTTTCATTCATTGAGAAACCCAGAAGTCATAAATCTGTAAACATATTTTCACTATTTCCGAGGATAAACTCCAGGACACAAGATGCTACTTCACTGAGGAGTCCATTCTCAGGGTTTTTAATCTAAAACCGTGCAACTGGTTCCAAACCAGCAGTGATGTTAAAACCCTGCTCGTATGTGAGTGTGGAGAAACTTTCCTGTTTCAGCAGATGAATTAAAACAAAGCTATACATACAGACATCCATCTTCCCAAACATCTATTAGATGTAACAATAAGTTAAAGGCTGGCGAGGACAGTCTACCTCCACCTCACAAGGACTGAACTCATCAGCCTGTTGTTGGAAGCACACATTTGTCCTTGTAGATGTTTGGAAAGGTATTGTTTTGTTTGTAGATTTATATTATTTATTGCTTTGTTTAACAGGGACAGTGCATATTAATAACCGCGGCTGTACGAGCACCAGAGTAAGCCAAAAGGCTTTTAAATTAAAAATGACCTCAATGTAAGAGTTTTTTGTTAAAGCACGCCTGCTTACAGATCTTATTTTTGGGTGTGAAGTCGTCTGAGTATTTTCATCTATTGTTAATTCTACTGATGAGATAACGTAAGATAAGACATTTCACTGTCACTGGGTAATTTGCCTTCAGTATCAAATTGTGAAATATCACAACAACAATGACAAATAATAAAGGGATAAGAGGATTTTCTGGATATCGGCATCAGAGTTTAGGAGCTCCATGAATATACCGGTTTTCAGGATGGCTTGTGTACAGATTGACCAGTACAGGTGAACTATCACACTCCTCTGACTTGCAGTTTGTAAGAAATGAATGGTAACACTTAATGAATTGGGTGACATTGAGCTGCTGCCGGCTGCACAGTGCTGAAGTTAAAGTGCAGAGAGTAAACAAGCAATGGAGTTCAAAAAAACATTCAGGCTGAGTGTCAAACTGTGAAAAACATAGATAGTTTGTAATACTGTTATATTATGTTCTTTAGACTGAATATTAAATTTTTAAAAAATCATTGAGGTAAAAGCCACTCAAGAGATAAAAACTGCACGTTCTGCGCTTTGCCTTTTAATAATCCTTTGTAGTGTCTACCAACACAATGTGCTCTCTCAGCTTTCTGGGCCGGTTTGTTTGAGAAAATTCACTTTAGTTTGATTATTTACAGCCGATAGCTTATTTTGAGCTTTAGGTGTTTCTTAAAAATTATAATAAAATTAATATATGTTCTTTTGCAATATAGTACATTTAAGTGTGTATGTGTTTATTTGTTTTTTGTTTGCTGTTCCACCATAAACTGAATTAGCTGCTGTCTGTATAAAGCAGTAAAGGACAAATTTGTACTGAGTTTGTCCCACCTCAAAAAAGTATGTTAACTAGAAGTCAGAATTTGAATCAATCAGTGAAATAATTTCTTCACTTTGCGACTAAGTTACCTACTACAGTAAACGAAGCATACAGGACAACTTGCACTTGCTGGGGTTTGTAGCAACCAATAATGGCCAACAGCATAATAATTTTGTCCATTTGAAATGTAATAAAGCCAATAACGTGATAACTTGGCAATAATATAATAAAGTTTTTGAGCCAGTAACGTACATAATACTCTTCAGTTGTTTTTTTTATACAGCTGCAAATGAGTGTTCATGTTCTATGTTGTATATTGGAGTTAAGTGCCATTATAGTGCCAGTCCAGTTATTTAAATACAGTGTTCAGTGAAGAATGAATCGTTTTTTCTTTGAGAAATGTTTGAAAGAAGTCTTAATGAAATGTTGTGGTAAATTCATTTGACAATGCAACATCCAACAGAGACACTGACATGAAATAATTAATTTATTATTCTACATATTATAAATAAAGATTTTGTACAACAAATAATTCTCGAATAGACTCTTACAGCCATAATTAAGGTGAGTGTGAGCTACATAGGACGTATCCTTGATGAATGAATGTGATGACTATGCTATCTATTATACCTATTTTTGAAGAGCAAACTGCACAAAAACTCTTTTATTTGTAAGAAATGCAGTCCTATTTATGTATTATTACATTATCGGCTGCAGTTATTACATTTTCAAAGGATTCTTTAAATGCTAGGCCATTACCATAGTAACTTATTACGTTATTGGCAAAATGTTATTATGTTACTGGTTTCTACAGTGTTCAAGTACTGCAAACAATAGCACCAGATGTCAGTGGGATGTGCGAATAAAGGGGGAGATGCAGTCGGTTTGGCACAATTCACCAGTAACAGCGAATTATCTGAGAATCTAAGTGGTGGAAGTTTCTGCAGAGGCAGGTGTTGTGGTGATCCTCAGCTCTCACTGATGTGGCTCCTTGCAGAATCAGTCCACCTGTTCTCCATCTCATCCCTCTTAGAGCATTTAAATAAAGAGACCGAGCTGTTCTGGCATCCACTGAGTGACTGTTGAGTGTCTGATTCGAGGAAGCTGTGTGGTTAGCTCTCTACCAGGCCTTAAAATCTGGTCTGAGGACACCCACAGTGTCGCTGAAATCAGCCGGTTAAAACTGCATCTGTTTTACACATCTAGTGAGTGTCATCGCCACTGCTATAATGTGAATCCTCTCTGTGTGCTTTAACCTGACTGCGCGATCGGGGAGCTTAGGAGCATCACTTTGCTGTCCACGGGTGATTACCTGTGCAGGCTGACCAGCGGTGGCGGCTTCAGAGTGACAGGGCCGGGCTCTGTGCTGAGGAGAGAGGAGGGGATCAGGGCTTAGAGGGAGGCTACAGTGCCTATAGCCTACAGTAATCCTGGATCACAGAGTTAGCTCCGTTAGCTTCTCCCACTCACTGCGGGGATTAGAGACACTGAGCTGACCACTCTGATGAAACACTTGCAATGTCTGGGGACCGACAGAGACCTGGCAGGAGGAGGGTTTGCTTAGGAGATGGGGGGAGACCCGAATCAACTGATAGCTCTGATGGACTCCACTGTGACTTTGTAATGAAACCACGAATCATATTAACCTATTAACATGTGGGATAAGCTAAAATCAAAGCTCCACAGTAGATTTATCCTGCCAGGTTGCATAGAAATGCAACCGAGACACTGACGACTTAGTCGACATGGTCACTATACACCTGAGGAAGGCCTCTGCAGGATTATTTGACCCCAGAGAAGCAAAACACAGCAACTACAGGTGACCAGGGAAAAAAAGAATCTGAATAAGAGAATGAATGCTGACATTTTAACGCGTGCATTATGATACAATTAAGCATTTAACATCCATTTATGGTGTGTTGCATGTATAGAAATGTTGAGTAAGCTGAAATTATTTGGATTTTGTATCAAGACGGAAAGAGAGGAAGATCTAAGTGACTCTGAAAGATTTTTAAGACACTTGGCAGGAGCGTCAGTCACAAAGACTGCTAGACCAGCTAGTGTTTCAATGAGCAGTGACTAAAGTTAGTAGTTAACTATGCATATTTAATTACTGTCATAGTTGTGCATTTGTGTGGTATCTAAGGAAAAACAGAAGAGTTGCTCCTTCTCAGGTGACTGAGAATGACAATGCAGGATGTGATCAGTTCATGTCAGCAAGAACAATCCATGTATGGAGATGAATATTATAGTAGAGGCACAGTGCATGAACTCCTCATTACAAGATGAATGCATATTTAAGCGTCATGCAAAAACCATAGGACTTGGTTTTACAGAGATGTGGAAAAAACATGATGTGGTCAGATAAGTCATCCATCACCATATTCTTAACAAATTTGTACACCAAGAGAACTAAATGCCTTGATCCTTACAATAAGTAGATGCAGTGGCTATGGTTGGTGCTGGTATGGTTTGAGCCCACTTGTACCCTTAGAAGGAAAGGTCACTGCATGTCAGTGCAACGTTGTTCCCTATCAAATGATAAAACATTCCTATTCTGACAAAGTGGTATGTTCCACGACACAGCACCAGCCGTAGAACGATGGCTAACTGGACATCTGAATTCATGAAAACACAGCTACAGTAAGGGGACAACATCGAAGCATATTGCCTTTAACATTGAATCATTGGCAATTTAATTTTGCTTTTTGGACAAGAAAGTACCAAAAAATCCTGGCATGTAAAAATGAAGATTTTCACAAACTAATACCAGATAATTCAAAACATAAAACTTGATATTCAGTGCTCACACAAGTAGTCACCCCTTTAAAGTGACTCACCTAATTCAACAAAGGTGCAACCAATTAGTACTATATTAAAAAATGTATGGCACATGGCCACCAAGACACCTATGGCTCCTCTGAAGTAGTTACAAGCTTCAGCGGCTGAGATGGGAGAGACTGTGCATACAACAACAAGAATGTTCTTTGGTCTGATGAGACAAAAATTTAGCTTTTAGCCATCGCAATGGATGCTTTGGATGACCCCTTCCTTAACATTGGGGCATAATAAAAACTGGAGCGCATTAGCATCAGTGATCCTTCTGCTCATTTGTAATTTATCACACCTACTACATACAACATACAGCTTGCTAGCTAACAATGCCTTTGTCTCTTATATGCAGGAACCATTATGTCCTTGATTTGTAGATCTTTGTTGCGTTCCACACCCCTCTTTCCCCATTAATTACATTTAATTTAAATATTTAACAAAATATTGCAAAAAAAACTGAATTGTAAGCTCTAAGGTTATATCATATATTTATATGTTAAATATCACTTTGTTCATTTTGTCTTTGTACATTCTGTGTTCATGCATTTCTGAATTAACTCTTGTATGTCAGTGGAGTGACTGTCAGCCGGCTCAGCATGTTTGTCTGAAGGTTGAATAAGGTTCCAAGAAAAGGGATCAGATGAAAAGCCCTCAGTTTCACCTAAGGAGAAATGTTTTCATCTCTAGGAGGCTTTATGTCTTCGGAAAAGTTGGACTCAGCATTTCTTATATGGTATGGAAAATTGATCACCGGGTTAAAGAAAACTACTGTATATATACTGTCCAAGGTAAAGGGATTTCAGAGTTTCTGCTCTCTCCGAAAGCTGTTGCATGTGTGCTTCTTTCTGAAAGTCAGACTGAAATCTGTTATTGGATTTTCCTATCCATGTTGATGAGACTTAGACACCCAAATAAACAGTGTCCCACAACAAACACACTCCCTCATGCAAATGGAAATCCCAAATGTCACTGGTCTACCCCTACAGGAAAATGCACCCCACCACATGGAAAAAACATCAACAATCAGGAACATGTTGAGGAACATGACAATGGCCCAACATGTTGGTTTGACCTCCAAACTTCCTACATCCCATTGTGGTCAAGCATCAACAGAATACAGTGGAACAAGTTTGATGGACAGAGGCCCCACTGCACAAGCCAGAGTACCCAAAGGATCCAGTGCCAACGTCAACAACAAAATTGAAACTGAATTAATTTTTTTTTTTTCATTTTTTTGCAAATTCACCATAGCTCAATATATATGTAGCTGAAGAATCTCACTCCAAATTCACTCTCTTTTAGTCAAATTTTTGGCTCCATAAACTCATGAGAAAAATACTTTTTGTTCAATTATGTCTAGAGCTAGTTGCTAACTTTGTGGCCTGCTGCTGCTGAAGACTGAAAACCTGGTAACACTGTGAGTCTGAAACAAGCTCAACAGTAGCGTAAGTGTTCTGTAGAGCTGCAGAGTTGGTGATTACATTTTTTAAACCAATTGTCCCTAAAAAACATTGCTTAGTGCAGCTTCAAGCATACTGTATAATATGAAGTCTTATTTCACCACTTGTGCTCAGGATGCCAATTCCATTGCAGCGTTTAAGCTAAGCTGCGATCAACCAGAGATCTTGGCAAGCTTGTCAGATAAGGCCAGACCTCTGTCATTGTCATCTTTATCTCTTCTAGTGGCTTCTGATTGGCTGCGCTAGCTGTCTATCATGGTGTCAGAAGAGGTGAATCTTGTCGCAGTTAGATTAAGTCAGGTCATGTTGGATTCTGATTTGAAGTAGACAAGATCGACAGGTTCTTAACACAGACTGATGGGAAGCATCGGACAGCTACAACGTGCATCAAAGGACACATAAATATAAAACAACTGGAGCTGTGCAACACACATGCCTTAATGGGATTATTCAGGACTGTGATTCAGCATTAATTGTCTAATGCAATTTAACCACATCTACAGAAAAAGAAAAAAAAAACTATCTTAAACCCGATGAGCAATCAAATTAAAATAATTGCATATCAGAATTAACATTCACAGCAAAAATAGAAACTAGAAACACCATGAAATAGAGGCAGTCAAGACAAACTCTGGGCAAACATCATGGAATGATGAGGTTGGTGGTTTTCTTTTTTTTTTTTTTCAAATGAAGGTTTCCATCAACATCATCACCAACAACTCTGCAGCTGAGATCAGCCACAATAATACGTCAACACAGACAAGTCTGTGGATGCAATCAATATTTCATTTAATTGAATTATCAGTGAGGAAAGCTCTGGCCTGTCAGCTGGACCACACAATATCCATCTATTTCCTACTATATATCTGTCCTTTAGGCTGCTCACACTGCCTTTTGCTATTCAGATTATGTGTGACCCCAAGTGTTCAATGAATATGAAATAAATAAGACATTATGAAATGAATAACAGAGCAGGATCTGCCCCGCAGACTTTGAAAACTATGATATGACACAAAATGGTTATTAGACAGAACTGTTCTGTGAAAATTAACTTCTGACTTTGTAAAACTGCCATAATGAAATTTGAAATGACCTGCAATAAGCTCCAGCATTTATTATGAGCTTAAAATGTTCATATTGGAGTATTACTTCCTCAAGACAATTTTTTTTTTTGGGGGGGGGGCGCTATTATCAGTGTTGCCAGATTGGACATTTCTTCACCCAGTTGAGCAACTCTTTTATTTTATTAAGTAGGTAAAATTAGTTTTGGAGAAAGTGCGATACTATTTATAATAAAATCTGTGCGGCTTCCTCAGATTAAAAATAGGGTGTATTGCAGTGAATTAGTACAATCAGGTACCACAGAGTTTGGTGGACTCAGTTTTACATGTATTATATGGAAAAAAGGAAAAATAATTTCACTTTCTTCAGTAATATCTGTATTTTATTAGAGTATTTCTGATATTTTGTACTTTTAACATACATTGCGTGGGCAATATATTAGATATAGGACATATTACATCACAGTATATACAAACAAATATACAATAAAGAAGCAGAATTACAATGATCCGGCACAAGATTAAAACCACTGACAGGTCAAGTAAATAACATTCATCATCTCGTTACAATGGTTTGGGCGCTGCTACATCCACTTAAGCTATGCTTTTATTTCATTAGACAGGTTAAAATAATTTTTGAGAAAGTGCCACACTACTTGTATTCTACACATATAATATTCTATATACACCAATCAGCCACAACATTATGACCGCTGACAAGTAAAGTGAATAACATTGATCATATTGGTACTATGTTGTGTTCTGATGGAAAACCTTGGATTTTCCCATCCATGTTGATGAGACTTAGACACCCAAATAAACATTGTCCCACAACAAACACACTCCCTCATGCAAATGGAAATCCCAAATGTCACTGGCCTACCCCCGCAAGAAAATGTACCCCACCACGTGGAAAAAAACCCATCAAATTAGATAGATAGATAGATAGATAGATAGATAGATAGATAGATAGATAGATAGATAGATAGATAGATAGATAGATAGATAGATAGATAGATAGATAGATAGATAGATAGATAGGAACCATATGAAGTCATTTTAAATAAAATAAATAAAAGTCTTGCTTCATTATTAAATATCATATACCTGGGAAAAAACAAACAAACAAACAACTCTTTTCCATTTCCATTTGAAGCAAGCAGCAAATACACATTGTGAATGTATTTTTTAATACTAAAATGTTAAAAAAAAAACTTATTTTATCATTAATCATTCTCTGATATTCTGTAATAAAGCTGTCTTTCCACATTATATTATTATGGTCTTCTTGCCATGTGAATTTCTTGTTGCACCAGTTGTGCAGGATGTTGTATGTTCATGTCTTGGAGCTACGGAAATTCTTCTTCTCCCAAATGTATAAAACTGCTGCAGAACCTGCTGAAACAAACAAAAGGAGGTGGTCAATGAGCCAAATGTTTATTGTTATTTTTCCCAAAAAGTTTGTACAGTATTGGAAGATTCAACATTTGTGATGTTAGCACTATATCCTAAGACCCTCTCGTGCTCGGGGCTGTGGTGAATTTTGGCTCAACTACTACGATGGTACATGAGGGGAATGAAATGTTCACAGTGGAACAATTATTTTTTGCTTACTGGCGCCGCATAAACATCAAACATTATCACGCAGAGTTCAAAGTGAATATCAAGGCTAATTGGCTCGCCGCGGTTGCATGTTGTACCAAACTTATTTCCATTATTCTTCCATAGATTCTGTGTTTAGATAAAACAATAACATATTGCTGGACTAGCACACACACAGATTAGGAACGCTACACCCCATGGCCACAGATGCATTAATTCCAGGAATTACATCGCGCCTTTAATAGTCCATTTGTAGATGAAGAAAACGTTATAGATTTGGTGTGTCTGGGGTTTTCCAGGCAATATGAAAAAGAAATGGCCTTTGCTGCGGGAGTTCGCCTGCCTGGGAGTGCGTTACGAGCGTGTGTGTGTGTGTGTGTGCGGTGTATTTTTGGAAACTCATAGTTAAGAATGAGACCATTTGGGAAATTACTGCAACAGAAACTTGCAAGATGAAGCAAACTGTGCTGTGAAGTGACTGTTCCTCTCAGAACAGCAGAATGGAGCTGCTCAGGTCCACTTTTTTTGTGTTCCTGTTAAAGCGCGTGGGACGGCGAAATAAATCAAAGCACATGTTGTGGGGGATAAATGAAGGAGAAAGGGAACAAAGTGGGTGAGACGCAGCACGCCGTATTTCTTCTTCTGCGGACTTTTTTTGCAGTCACGCAACATGATAGGAAAATAATTGTCTGCGGCTGCTGAGTCGTCTCTCCTTTATGCTTTTAAACGTGCACTCACTTGTATATATTATGTATACTGTTAATGCATTTGCTCTGTTTCGTGGACACAAAACAGTCGGGCTAACAGCAGCAGTGTGAGGTGACTTAATCGGATAGAAACGGCAGCATGGGCACCTCAGGTACTCTATTCCCAGGGGCTGCACTGAGCATTTCCCCCCCTCCGCAAAAATGGAAACATCCCCACCGACTCCTGGGAAGCACATCTGAAATTCATCCATCAGTTCTCTCCAGTGTATATAAATACCCATGTGGAGCAGTCACACATAGGTTTGTCCTATAATACGGGGCTCACAGATGGGAAATGGATGGGCATGATACAGGTAGGTGGTAAAGCGCCGCAAGCGAAAAAAGGCTCACCGCTCTGTTTTCAGGCCTATTTCCCCAAATAAAGGCAATCAGCGGAAATATTAAGATCACTGATCCACATTTAGGGAGTGCTGTGCCGTTTCCCAACATATCCTTCCCGTAAAGAGGTCCGCTGCAGAGGGGATGAATCACGCAAGGCAGATGCACCGGCCTGCTTGCCATGCATCAGGAAGCAGGTTCTCTCTAAAGGTTCGCTCTGTGAAAGTGATACTTTGACATTGTGGGGTTTTTTTTTTCAGCAGGCTTTGGTAACTGAATGGGAAAGACATTAGTCTGCCTCCGTGAATGAGAAAGACAAACAGTGTTAACAATGTGCTTTTAGCGTAGCTCAGAGGCAAATACACAAAAGGTTTTCAAAAAATGACAAGTGCTCTGAAAAGAAACACGGCAGAGTAAATATCAAAATGTCAAGGTCTCCACTTATTTGTTGAATTTTAAGTTGTTTACCCTTTCACAGCTGCACGATTCGCTTTATGTAATGAAAAGCTGTGAGAAATGCCTGCTCTATGTGAATGCAGCGAAGCCCGCGAGTACCGTACTGTAAAAGTGAGGTATTTGTACTTCGATGTTGACAACTGTAATTATTTTAATAATCTTTATTTTATATTTTCTCTGCTTTTTATTTAATTTGACAAACAAATGATTGATTTATTACGAGAATACTAAGCAAACTGATCCATTGTAAAAACTTGTGCCCTTGTGCCAAATGTGCATTTCATGGCTGCCCATTTGTGTCAAATAAATGAACTTAGTAAATGGTTTTTAATAATGTGGTTGCACAAAACTAAAAGGGCATAAGGTGACATGTTTTCTATTACTGTTTTACTAATATTCATTGACTTAGCTGGTAGTATGGTATTAACATCCACATTCTGCTTTGAAATGCTAAAGGGAGAAGGAAGAAATATCTAAAGAAACCTGTTTAACCACTATGTGTGGCAATGTCTAAAACCTGAACATTTCTGACTTTGACAGCAGCCCTTCACTGCCAGGAAGACACAGTGACAGACAATCAATGTGTGATATGAATCTTGAATGACAGCAGTGTCACTGGGTGATGAAGGACCATTATGGCTACAAATGGAATCTGAATTTTCACAGGATACACAAGAAAATCAACATAGTGCCATGTTGGTCAGGTTTTCCCTTTTACTTAAAATAAAATTTGGTTTCATCCAAATCCAGACTGAAAAGTTTCATTCTTTCTTTCTTTCTTTCTTTCTTTCTTTCTTTCTTCCTTTCTTTCTTTCTTTCTTTCTTTCTTTCTTTCTTTCTAAATTTTCTAATTCTCCCATATTAGACTAGACTAGACTAGACTAAAATATACTATAACACATTATACTATAATAAACTATATTATAATATACAATACTATATTAAACCCTACTATACCACACTACACTATACCAAAATATACTATGCTATGCTATGCTATACTATACTATAATGTACTATACTATACTATACTACATTATACCACATTATACCACACCATACCATACTATATTATACTATATTATATTATACTATACTATGCTATACTACATTATACCATACTATACCATACTATACTACACTATACTACACTATACTATACTATACTATACTATACTATACTATACTATACTATACTATACGACACCATACCATACTATACTATATTATATTATACTATACTATGCTGAAACAAAACAATAAGCATGATCCATGTACGTTTGGTCTTGCCTGCTCGCTAGCTGCAAAAGAGTATAGGCTATCGTTTTTTGTGGATGGCGAGTGAGAGACACCAAAATGGATGCAAAATAGAAGAGCAGTAGACTGCTGCTACTATGTTCAAAGGAAACTTAGGAAAGGAAAGTATAAACCATAGTTTAATTGCACTATAGGCTGAGTCCTAGTTTACAATGATGTGCACTTTGTAATTTTATTTTGTATCGCAATGTTTTGATCCCTTAAAAAGGGCTGTTGAAGGGGCTGTTTTTGTGACTAAGTACAGTAATCCCTCACCATATAGCGATTCACTTTTCGTGGTCTCACTGTACTGCGGATTTTTACATTGTATATAAAATATGTATACACAGTATACAGCAGATGAGTAAACACACGAATGGAAAACGCAACTACAGCGCTGCTGATTGATAGGCAATGATGGAAGCCAGTGTTTATAAAAGTGTGGGAAAGGTTAATAACAGTGTGGGGAGGGTTTATAAGGCCTTACTATGTATATATATATAAACATATATATATATATGTATATATATATATATGTATATATATATATATATATATATATATATATATATATATATATACATGTATATATATATATATATATATATATATATATATATAGACATATGAAACAACAAATATGAAAGAAAAATAAATATTTTTTTTGTTGTTGTTGTTGTTTTGGTCTGAAAAGGACATCTTAAAATTTGCACGGTCCTTGACACTGGCAGGTGTGAGGGGGCCATGGCTCAGGTGGTAGAGTGGGCTGTCCTCTAATTGCAGGGTTGGTGTTTCTACATGCAGCCTTCACTGCCATTGGTGTATGAGTGTGTGTGTAAATGGATGAATAGGAAACACATTGTAAAGCGTTTTGTAGAAGCTATCTAAAGTTTTAAAAAAAGAAGAAGCTGTTTTCCCTCTGCCTCTTGACAAAACAAGGCTAACCACATCCTGACTCATGCAGCTGGTCAAGCTTTAACAGCAAATAACTGGCTGATCATACGGCTAACGCACAAGATTCCTAAAATACTCTAAACGGATACAATATTTATACACTAGATGACAGTGTTGGTTACAAACACGACTTACACTTTTGGCCTCCTTCTTGTAAGCAACAATGGCAAAATACCATTGGACACATAAATCGAGAGCACTGTAAGGTAATTTGGGATCATTTAAAAATATGCAAATGCAGCCTGCAACACACTCATATCTTAGTATTAAGAGTTCAGTTGGACTAGTGTCTCAGATTGTTGCTAATTTGTGCACAATCAATTAAAAATGACCTATTTCTATTCAAATTCAGAAACCAGAGGCAGTGTGGAAAATGAAATCAGACCTCCAGTCATCGAGCAGAATACCGCAGGTGGTCACAGTAAAACAGGGAATGGTACTAGCAGAGGAAATTAGATGGATCTAATGGTTGGGGTTTAACATTCAACCAAACCCATTCCAGTTTCCAGCAAAGTAACTAACTTCCAAATCGTGCGCCCAAAATTGAGTGGTTTTCGGTGTTACACACTAAAAGTGGCTCTCCAGTTGACTGAGTCCTGCCAGTGTGGCTCCCATGGGGCAAACAGAGAAGACCACTGCCCAGGGCTATTTTTTAGAGGGAATTTCTGCCTGAAGAAACATCCCCCAAATTCAGTCAGTAACAGCTCCACAGTTGTAAGACCAAAATGAACATCCCTGGGCTCTATGGATAAGAGACACTTGAAAGAATTTGGAAATGCACTAAAGTCTCTGTCCCCATCACCGGGGCCAGAGTGAGATTTGGAAAGGTTCTGCAAAAAACTGAAAGTTTTACTTCTAGTTAATCAAAATTCTAAGCTGGCGAGTGAATAACAGTGTTATAACCAAGAGTCAGAAAACACTCACGTTACCGAACCTGGTATATATAAAACATAACTGATGCAGGAATCAAGCACAACAATGCAGCTTCCATTTGATTCTAATTAAACTATGTGGCCCCTCCATCTTAGCCATTTGGAGAGCTTTGGAGAGAAAAGCGTCATGCTCTGCAGCCTTCAAAAACACTTGGATGGAGCTAGTTAAAGTAAGATTTGTTGTGTGCAGTAATTATCTACTGGTATATCTAATGGTTTGAAAAGGAGGTCATATGTTTTATCCTGAGGAGTGACGCTTTGGACATTGTTTCAAAACACTAATGATGATGCTCAGAGATCTTGATCTGTGTCCTGAGCAAACAATCAGATCCAGGTGCTTTATGTGAAGTCGTAATGATTGCGGTAAATGGCATGTATGTGGTTCATGTCAAGAGCTGTGTGGGCTGACAGTTAATAACAGCACTAGACACTTTGATGTTTCTCTTATCTACTGTTATTAAGGAGGCAGGATTCATGCAGAGGCACGACCACCGAGAGACGCTTCAAAGGTTCCATGCAAGATTTAGTGTTTTTAAGGTTCCTCAAGTAGTTTACGCTGTTGGCAATTATGTCAGTATAAATCAACCCTTTCACTGCCCAGGAAAACAAGGCACTTAGTAGATTTATGCTGTCATTATGTTGGGTCTTCATATTCCCCCTCACGCTCCCCCGTGTAAATGCGTAAAGTTGTGGGGCAGTGTCACTGTGTTTATTGGAAGGGAGACCGTAATGCTGTGCATGTGACACACCACATATATGCATGCAAAGTGCAGTTGGCATGTTATTGTGGTGCAATACCAAATTAGTGTGCCCAGAAATAAAGCCAAGCTTCAGGACACACAATCATACATGCGTGCAGAGAACATGAGTCACTGCATTGCATGAACACGTTTAACATGAAACACTTAAATAACTCAGTCACACACAGCACAATAACCCCATTTTGGCTGCAAAAATGTCTTTCAATTTCACCCCGACTGTGCCAAAAATAATAAATTATTCTCATTTTTAATTAACCTCAATATATTGTATATATTAGAGTGGATTATTTCCTGGTACGTTTTTGACTCTGACTGTGAAATTACAAATGAACTTTGTAATGAAGAATCAAGTCAGTCTCCTCAAAATTACGCTTCTATACAACTAAAGTGCATTCTCAATTACTCTTTGAGGAAAACTCATTTCCATGTCATGTTTTTTTTTGGTAACACATCACACAAATATGTTTCTGATCATCATATCTTTGCCTTTTTTGTACTTTGTCAATGTTGCTCCTTTTCAGCCAGCCAATCATATATTAGCTGGAATGGGACTTGTCACATTAGTAACCCACAAAATTAGTATGTACTGAAAAGGGTGTATTTTTACCCAAACTAAGTAATTTTGGTTTGGGTTTTGCCTAACCTTAACCAAGCTTGTAGAAGTGACTCATTAAGCATGACGTTTTTATAAACCTAAACATAAAAACCCAGATGAGGTAGTTTTGGGGCCTGAGCTAACCCAGATAAAGGTGAAAACCAAAAGTAACCAAGGCAGAAAACTTAATTCTGGGAGTCATTCTCTCTCATCCATCAGAGGATGCAAACATTTTACTGTCTTTTCCCACCATATAACAGGTCAGAAACTGCATTACTGTCAAAACACAACCACATTCCCTTCAATACAAATCTTAGAGTGCAGTTTTGTTGTGTAGGAACATAATTTTGTGGAGACAGGGTTGGAATAATCAGAGTCATAAAAATTTAAAAAACAGAACCCATGACTGTTAACCTGGAGCTTCATGTGGCTTCCACTTTAAAAACAATGTGTTGGCCAAAGGTGACTTCTTCTGTTTTCTGAGTTGAATGCAGTTCATTAAAAAGTTGACAGGACAAACTCCATTGTTCTTCAGTAAAAAAAAATAAAAGGTTAAAAAGAGAAAAGACTGAAGAAAACTGGTGGTTTCTGATTTGTTGTGTTCGTTGTAGCTGAGGCCTGACAAGACATCTGTTTCACGAATCACACCCTGTAAGCCCATAACACTAACCTCCAAACCCACGAGGACCTGGAACTTGATTTAGTACCACCTCTTGAAGGAGGGGCAAAATTTTGCTCCTGGAAGTTTCTTCCAAAGTAGGTGGACGATGGAGGAAAGAAAAGCAGAATCTAGGACAGCAGGCACAAGTTCAGTTACGGGTCGGTTAGTTCCGGAAAACTCTTATAACGCCCAAGGGGAAGATGCCTCTTGGTGCACCCAGAATTTTTCACCAGGCCTTTTGGCGCTATTGCAATAACTTGTTGGTCTCTGTGTTGTGCAGTTATGAAGAGGATGCAGTGACACTGTGATCTGTTGGAGGTGATCTCCTTTTGTTCTGTGAGTAATAAAAGATAAAGAAATACCATTAAAACTAGCTGTCCCCTCCAGCTCCTCTTCCACAGGAGAACAGGAGAAAGGTCTGTGAATGTGCACAGACGGTGGGTGTGGAGCTCGTAGCAGGACCAGTGGTGCGTTTATTACTCTCTGGTTAACAGTGCATCCATAATTACAGTGGATTACTGGCCTGTCCCTCCCAAATAAAACAATCAGCTGAGCCCTCCTCAAACCAAAAGTGATCTAATGCCCCCACATGATTTTGCTCAGACATGGTACCGGCATCCGCAGTGTTTACGACTCACATATAAAATGAGATGGGATAATATTATGTGAAAGATGGAAATCACCAGAGCAGTGAGAGTTATCAAATGAAAGAAAACACAATCGCTGGAATGTAATAACACCAATAAAGTGCAAAATGGACATTAACACGTCCAAAAAGACATACTTTATCCAGACACACTCATTCACAATTATTTTGTTGTCTGCATGAAAGTTACACCCTATATAGAGCACTCAAAGTATCCCACAAAGTACCATGAAAATCTGTGTACGGCCGACGGTCACTAACCAAACAAAATGTACCATCATGTATGGTGCGAAAAATGGTGCGAAAAATGAAAATAAAAATAATTATTCGTACCAGTATGCTTAGTGGCAGCAGAGGGATGTATCACAACACAATCAAACAAAAAACTTTTTTTTTTTCATTTCATAATTTTTGTAAATGTGCTTATTATAATAGGAATTTATTACAAATTGCTGGTTGGTTGCTGTTAAAGCTCGAATAATGTCCGAAGGTGTTGCTTCTGCCGAGGAGCTCCCTACACAGTTCACCATACGCTTATCAGGGATAACATTATGACCACCTGCCTAAAATTGTGTTGGTTACCCTTATGTAATCAAAAATGCTCTGAACCATTGGGCATGGACAAGAGGACCTCTCAGGGTGTCCTATGGGGTCTGGAACCAGGATGTTGGCACTGGATCCTTTGGGTACTCTGGCTTGTCCAGTGGGGCCTCTGTCAATCAAACTTGTTCCACTGAATCCTGTTGATGTTTGATCAGAATGGGGTGTAGGAAGTTTGGAGGTCAAATCAACATGTTGGGCCATTGTCATGTTCCTCAACATGTTCCTGATTATTTGATGTTTTTGTCATGTGGTGGGGTGCATTTTCCTGCAGGGATAGGCCAGCGAAATTTGGGATTTCCATTTGCATGAGGGAGTGTGCTTGATCTGGGACAATGATTATTTGGGTGTCTAAGCTTCATCAACATGGATGCCAAAATCCAAGGTTTTCCAGCAGAACACCACATAGTACCAATATGATCAATGTTATTCACTTCACCTGTAGTCCCTAGATAGGTATAGAGAATGAGTGGATGATTTCGGACAATGCCATTGTCTCTCATAAGGAAAACAGTCAAAAACTATTAAAATGGTCTCACTCTGGAGCCCCGCTGTAATCACCAAAGTTAATTTGTTATATGATGACATCTGGGTTCCTTGAGATCATAAAGATTATAATCTGTAGTCAGCCTAGTGCAGGTGTCCAACTCCAAAGCAGAAACCCTCCTGAACTTGTATCTTGCGCTATGTTTCACTGTGAGTTCGATTCACTGCAGTATCAGGGCTTCTGCTGATTACAGTCTTGTGCTCTTTGTTTAGCAAATTCCGCTGCTTTTCTATCTGTCACTGAACAAAGCTTGAAGTATTGATTTTCCGATGACACGGTCACTTTTGGTCTGCCTGCTGCTGCTTTGGACACAACTGATCCAATTTCTACAAAATGTTTTCTAGTGACATGTACTGCCCTTTTAAAAACCCTCAGTCTAGTCATGATGTGACACTGAGAAAGCCCCTGTTTCCTCAGAATAACAAAGCAGGTTCTGACACTTTCATTTACTTCTGATGACATGTTTCCTGCTATCACAGCACTGCTTATTAACAATGCTCTGCTGGAAACTTGAAGTAGAGCCATATTTGTAACAGGTGGCTATGAATTGATTTACCTGAACAAGCGTCTGATGTGCAGAACAAATCCATCTGAATGTCGGGATTGGAGGTCTGGGCAAAATCTGTTCGTGTGGAATCACAATCCACAATCTAAATCACACCTCTCACTCCGGATTTAGTTGAACTTATGCACTCACTCTATTGGTTGTGCATACGGTTGCCTGGATACAAAACCTGTCACTTCAACTCAAAGCCCAACTCATTAACCTCTGCATCCTGTTTACGCTCTGACTGTAGTCTCAACATTATGACCAGAAATGGCTTTGACACTTCACCCTGGATTTTGGATCTCTTCTGGACTATTCTTTATTATTTATGTAGAGGAGGAACATTTGGTGAGCTCAGTTATCTATTCATTTGATGCAATCTGTACAGTTCCTCGGAAGGGAAGATCATGTGCCAAATTAGGATAACCAGATCGATCACCTCCATCTGGGTATCATTTCAAAGCTGCTTCAATAGAAGGATACAACTCAAACAAATCTGACTTTTTTTCCCAAAGAGCTTAAGAAAGTCAATGTCAGAAAAAATGATGAAAATGCAGAAAATATCAGAAACATTTTACATATCAGAACTTCTCCTGTTTTGTTTTTTTTAAATTCTTTTAAGTCACCAAACTTTTTGATTATAACCAGGTTTCCATGAAAATGTGTAGTTTTTACATTTGGATGCCACTGTATGTAAACACATACCATAAACAAAATTTTCTAATCTTGTTTCTATCATGTAATAACTCCAGAGTAAGGACACACTTTTTTAACAGCTGGTAATCTAAATATTGATCCAATACTGTGCCTTTACATTAGATTATAAAGCCAACCCACAGCCTAAACACACAGGTTATCCATACAGTACCTGCCAGCATTCTTCTCTCACACACGTTTCTCCACCACAAGGTCACATCACAGGGCAAACCAAGGACCATTACCTAAGTTCAATTTTCTATTTCCCGACAGGAAAGTGTTGAACATCATGCAGGCAGTGTCTTTCCTTCCAGAATGTATTAGCAAAATCAAGAGCTGTAAAATAGTTTACAGCAGGCATCCAGGCATGTTTATTGTTGATCGGCGCTGCCAAGCACTACAGAGAGATATATTATGAGCCTGTCAAAACACTCTCACTTCATAGTCCCAGACTATGTGTGCAAGCATGAGTGACTTTAACATCAAATGTCTGGCAATTGTCAAATAAAGTAGTGAGGGACACTGTGGGTGTGTTTACACAAGACATGACCTCTGGGGATGAACCACTGAAGTAGATGATTTTCTCAGGACTTTAGGCACATTTCTGCACAAGTTACACTCATTCACAGCAAAGTGCACTGGAATTACTACATTTAATCTGTTTTCTTTTACAATCCAAACTGTCGATTTTGAATTTACTCATCAAAGAAAAAGGCAGTATTTTCTCATCTTTTCTCATAAATTCACCAAAAGGGTACAATAGACTAAAAAGAATAAGTTAAACCAACTCCAAGAGAATAAGTATAGACATCACATGAAATATAATTAGACTCAGCAGAATAAAATAACAGAGAAATGGTTGAAAGATTGAGGCGCATTGACTGTCATTGGTAAAACTGAATTTCATTTAAATCTATTGAGAGAGTAAATGCTACGAGGCAAATACAGGTATCACAACATGCCCTTGATACAAATCTACTTTGAACCCCCTTTTACCATTAAAAAAATACATTTTGAGAAAAATGTTAGCATATCAGTCTTCATGTCTAATAACCAAATACAGAACCTCAATCTTGTTAGTATCACTAATTTTGGACATACCTGTAAAATGTTTAGACTTTTGGAGACACACTCATAGAGGATGGAAAAACAAGTCAAGAGATAACAATATTAATGATAAATGGATCAAGTCTCAGAGCGAAAGTCTGGGCCCTTTTTATACACAGCTCTAGTAGAATCCTTCTAATACATCCATTTCTTTACTGTACAAATAACTGAATCATGAAAACATATGCAGTAGTAAATGGTGCATGATTCGCACTTATGTGCGTTTTAACATGTGCATTTTATAAAGTGTTCTACAAAGCACTTTACAGTGTGTTTCTCATTCACACACACACACACAGTCCCACATCAAGGTGCAAGGTGTTTGCCTGCTATGGGGAGCAACTTTGGGTTCAGTGTTTTGACCAAAGAGTGGAGGAGTCTAACTATGTTGTTTGATTTGAGTAGTTGAGCCATAAAAAGCAAGACAGGAAGAAGGAACATGCTGTATATAATAAATAATTAATCCACAGTGCATATACTGTATTCATACACACACAGCCTGTATTGACATAAATATGCTGCAAACATTCATGTAAAAATGAGGACATAGCGTGCAAAGAAGTACAGCGAGTCCTTAACATTGTTTAAGATCCAAGACACAGTCTGCCATTCTATTAATTCAGCTAGCAGTAATGTTGAAAATTGCATTTATGTAGCTTAAATTAAAGTCTTTTGTCCGACATTGAAGAAATTGAATATATGCATTTGTGAGGTTGAACGTTAAACAGACTTTTCACTTGTGAAGACATGCATGTGAAGTGTGTGTCACAGATCTGTGCATGATGCTCAGAGGACACAGAACGGACCAACAATCCTGGGCCGAGGACACAGCTGTTGTGTTGCATTGCATTGAACACTAACATAAAGTGGATACTGGGGGTTATTTTTTCTTTTGGAGGTATCTGGTGATGTGCCTGGTCAGTTACAAATACTATGGGAACTAATTCATATTTCATATACTAAGATGTGATCCCGCAATACCCCTGTGGCGACTACACACCTGGGCCCATGGTGCTTAGTTTTATGTACTGTATGTCAAATCATGGCTGTGGTGGGAGAATAAGGGGTGAGTAAACCCAGCTTACTTCAGGTATTCTGTTAGGGACCCACAAGGGAGGAGATGATGGACAAATGGAAGAATCAATCTCTGTCTCATGCAACAATAAATGTTTTTTTTTTCTGCTGCACTGAAACAATCTGACCATTTTACTGATGTTTATACAACTACTACTGGGGTAAACATCTCTTTAAAAGCTTAAGAAGAAAGTAAATGAATATATATTTAGCATCTAATCTGTCTTCCGTTTGTTGGACCTGAAGGTTTATCTGCTCCTCAGAGTTTGTGGCCTAAGTCCTGCATCATTTGCACCTTCTTTACTTTCTCCATATTTCTGTTTCCTCTCAGTCTCTCAGTATATATGTAGAATTATTCAGACTTTCATAATGTTAATTACAGCAGGAGTGGATTACCATAACTTAATATGATGGGAGTATAGGCTGTGAACTGTGGAGCTACATTAAAGTGAAGTATAAAGTTATACAGCAGCCAAAAGGTCAATAAGCTCAATGGTTGGACAATATTATGTAAAAAATAGCTTTTGGCTCACTTAAGAGCTCATGACTAACAGCTCTGATCCATTTTCCATCCAATAAAAGGATGCTGTAGTGTTTACAGTCTGCCTGCCAGCTTTAGCATGATGGGTGCATTAGTTATAAGTCATGCGAGTGGATGGTGGGTTGGTAGTTGCTTCATGTTAATAGGATACTGATGCTGACAAGGGGATGCAGCAGGAAACCAAACATGCTATTCTATAATCACAAGAAGACATGGTAGTTGGCTCATGAAGCTTGCTCACTTCATTGAGGAGCTCAGATGCCTAGGAGTGGTTATCATGAGTGCAGTTAGAATGAAATCACGAGCACCTTGCCAACACAGCATCAGCATGAACATGGAGACTGGGGTAGACCATCACCTGAACAGTGGTTTTTTAGTTTAGTATGGTGGCTCCAGCTGTTGCCATCTTGACAGCTTCTGACTCTGCCTATCTCCCAGCTAATCCAAAAACCAGCAGAGGTTGCACATAAGTTTACCTGAGGCATTCCATGCAAATGAGTTTGAGCAATGGAGTCTCCTATGATAAAACTCACTTGTCAATCAAAGCAGCTATACATAATTATGCATGACTTCACTCTTGTGGACAGTTATCCTCAATGGGGAAGTGAGCTATAGAGATCAAAACAGTTTCTTCTACTAGGCTGTAAACATGTTTATTTCTGTTGTAGTGTTAGGCATTTTAACATGGGGTTCTATGGGGATTGACTTGCTTTTGGAGCCAGCCTCTAGTGGCCATTTGAGAAACTGCCATTTGTGTAACTTCTGGTTGCCTTTTTTCAGCCCCCGGGGTTGCTGCTTGTGCTAAATCTAAAAGCAAAGTTTGATTTACTGGTTGATTTCGATTCTAGCCAGTATCCACTTGTTGAACCTGACACTACAGGCCAAGAATTAAATAAAACGGAGGACCAGGAATTAAAGTATACAAATGTTAATATTTATTATTCACAGTGCACATCATAAAGTCACCATCCTGTTCATCCAAAAGGGGTTCTAATTACTTATACCATTAATTTCTATTACACTTAAGCCCAATAAACCAAGGGTGAAATCACTGCACGCTAAAACGCCACTGCATATCAAAAAGCAGTGCAAACAGTTCACTCGTGCTAATAACCATCTCACATAAGTCGGGTTTCAGTACCCCGAGGGATTAAAGTTGGATAATTTAATACCCAGGATCAAACAGGGAAGCGAATAAACCAACAAAACAAACAAAACAATAAACAAAAATATAAGAAGTTAGTCCGCTCTCACACGATGCACCCCAGGTTTTCTCATCTACAGGCCCTGCAAGGCCGAGCGGACTAACTTAAACAAATCATACAAACAAAACCAAAAAGGACAGCAGGAAACAGTTGCTGTAAAACACAAACAATAAAAACACAATTAACTATTGAATTCAAGATTAACTCATCACAAATAAAACACACTTTTTAATAAACATCCCTTAAAAATGCATACCTGCTTCGCCGCCATCTTACACGCAGCAGGAAATCAACCTCTTCATTAAAACTGTGTGGCCACACTGCAATATCAGAGGCGACTGTTACAAAAGCATGCTTTCATTTTTGTGGATGAGCAACCATTTAAACGACAAACATCTCGCAAACATCTCACCACGATCAAAGCCGAAACCTTGTGTGCTTCTCTGGCTTCACGCCGACAATCGTCTGCACCTGGCACTCACCTAACTCCCTTTATTGCTGTCTGCCAATCAGAGGCAGACAGCAGAGAACCACCAGGTGCCACTGGTTACACACTGTATGGTACAGAGCTCTGCGGCCAAAGTGGGTTGCTTCTTCTGAACTAAACCTGCTTGGTTAAGGTTAGGGAAAGATTGTATTCAGGGTTATCTGCTAAAAGACCCGACTGCAAAGTGCTTTGCCAACCCAACCATCCACCCCGATCTGCACCGTCTATGCTTCTTGACACTATAATGTGATCATGCTACTTCCAGTGCAATTAATAATGTCTTGACCTCAAGAGATCACTTGTGGTAAAAAATATAAATAAATAAATCTAGACTTAGGTTATTGCTTTTTTAATTTCTTTTTTTTTTCAAATTACAAGTCTGTTGTTTTCTGCTGAAAATAGTCTTGTGAATTCCTTACTCTAGTACAGAGAATTGACAGTTTCCAAGTTCTAAAGGTTCCTAAATTGCTTTTCACTCACCTAGGACCTTTTTTGCTTTTGGAGAACTTGGAGAACACATAATACATACATTTGATACAAACAGTATCAAAAAACACATTTTCAGAAATATGCAGTATTTCACACATTGATGCTCACACATCAACCCTGAGCAGCTCTGAGTACTTGGAGTAGACCAATGAGTTTTAAGGCCTGAATATTTACCTAAAGCATCCGCATAACTAGCAGCTAAAAGTATAATTATGTGCTTCAGTTGGCTGATTCTTTGGACCACTTGTAGCTGTACATTTCTCTTTGAGCCCAGAGGCACATGCATAATTAAAATCCGTTAAACCACCAGGGAACAAACTCCTCTGAGAGTGATGACACTCTAACAGGTACCTACAAGTGTGCATTTTAAAAAGGAGGGTTTGTTTATTTGTGTCATTTTTATGAAATGGAGAGAATAAGTCTGCATAAATGTTTCAGAATCTGGGAGGTGAGTAAACAGTGCATGGTTTTGCCTCCACTGCAGCAGCTGTAACTGTCATATGTTAATAAAGTCAGTATAGGATGTTCCCATAAAGGGGATCTTTAGAATTTAAAACTTTAGCGTTTATGTTTGGTTGTGAAACAGTGAAAGTGTTGAATATAGTTTGTATTTCATTTTTCCCACCATAAGTTTTCAGGGCCAGTCCAGGATGCACACTAGTAGTCTTTGTTTGAACAAAATCTCAATTTTTTATATTGTTTTTACATCGGCATTATATTAAATCCAACCACTTCCAGTGCAGGGATATCTTTTCATCTTTATGTCTGGCTTGACGAAACATTACAAAAAAGCTAAACAAGAGCAAGCCCTTTGAAGACACAGTGGAGAGATCCAGTTTGCTGCCTATGCATGTGCAAGCAAGAGGAGCCAACCCTGCAAGCCCCTCATTTGAACACATGCATAATTGAAGTGAGGCTTTTCTTTTCAGATGCTGCTGTTTGTTCCGCGGTGCAGAAGGAAGCCCGCCAGCACCAACACAGCTGTCTGTCTCAGGTGGATTGTTTTTTGTAGGATGACCTCACTGACTCAGGAAAAAGCTCAGAATAACTGCGCCTATGCAGCTGCAGTGTGATGTTAATGTGCGTTTGACAGTTTCGGCATTTGGGCGTTTGAAAAAAACTAAAAACACTGCTGTAAAATTACTGCCTGTATCTCAAAAGCTCCGTGGCAATAAAATGTATTATGATGCATTGCTCCAATGCAAATACCATATTTAATTAAAAGGTTTATATCACCAGCGGGGAGGGAATTTGCTTTTTTTATGACATGTGTATATACAATAATCATAAAGCTGCCTGGATTTAATTCCCAGTAATAGTGCTGCATGACATGCCCGAGGAAACTGATGTTAAGAAATTGACATTTGCAAGGAAAGCAAGCTGAAATACATTGCAAATGCTTCTATTTTGCTGATGTAAGCTGTGTGGGGAAAAAAAATGCTTGGTCATAAAATCTGGTAAGGGACAGTATACACTGCTTCGACAGCAATATATCACACAGTGGGCCACAATGGAAGCACTTACCGATGATCCAGATTGACAAATGGTGATGATCCTGTCACTTTTTTTAATGACACATACAACCGCGATCATTATATCCTGACCTACAGAGGAGATATAGTCCAGATACAGTTAAGCCTCATAAGCTAGCGGGTGAAGTGCTGCTATATGACGATAATAGCTGTCATTATCATCTCACTTATATCATTATCATCCCATAACTGTCACAACCTGGGCTCCACAGGTTCCTGCCTGGTCGCCACGATTGGAAAACACGTCTTTGTGTCTTTTAATCCTCAGCGCACCTTGTGTTTTAACTGTCCACACACATTCTCTCTCAATAGATAGATAAGGGAACATTTTGTGACCTCACCAGAACATGCTACTCCAAAAGAACAAACAAAAAAAAAACTCTACAACACCTCTGAAGGTGCCCTGTGGTATCTGGCATCAAGACGCCAGCAGCAGATACTTTAAATCCTGTAAGTTATGAGTTACAGCCACCGAGGGTCACACTGGTTGCGGCACATCCCCTAACACCCTGTCGGTGGTTCACAGTTTGTCCCCTACCCAGACCTCTGTCAATCTGTCACGAGCCTTGCCATTTTCAGCCCAGTCATCCTGCAATTTTACACCTGCCTGTATCTGCTGCATGCTTTTTTCCCCAGTGTCTTAGCTCATCAGTATAGATAAGACATATCAGAAGAGAGGCGAAGAGCAGAGAGTCGTAGTAGCTGTCTGAAAAAATTGCAGTTTGCTCACTTTACTGGTGTATTGCTAACCTGGTGAGGGCGTTCATGTGCCTTGGGGTTTTGTTCAGGAGGGAGGTTAGCTTGAAATCCAACAGCATCAGCACAAACGTGGACACTGTGCTATACTATGTTGCTTATATAGAACTAAACCTACTTGGTTAAGGTTAGTGAAAGACAGGCAGAGTTAGGTTTATGGCTAAAATAAGCAAATCTTTACTATTGTTGTATTAAACGGTGTGAACTGCATTATTTGGAGTTAAACTCTTGTGCTTTGCTAATCCATCAATCTACCCCAGTATGAATTAATATGTTAAAATAATGTATAATGCCAAATATGATATACAAATAGCAATATATTGCAGGCACATAGAAACATTTAAAAATATAGGATATCATATACAAGATCCTCTCCATGCCCAGTGGTTTAGAGCATTTTTGAGCACATAAGGGGGGGCCACCACAATATTAGGCAGGTGGTCATAATGTTATAGCTGATTGGCATATGTCCGCATAATGGTGATAGAAATTCACATTGCATATACTCCAATACTATTTACTGCCTTTTTTATACACATTGCTATGTGAACATATGTTAAACACTTCCATTTATGAATAAAACATTATCGTAGCATATATGACACTTGCATATGGTGCCTTTGTTAATGTATCTACTTGTCATAAATGTTCACAGTTTTTTGTCAGCTCATATGTTATATGTATTAAGAATTGCTTATATTTGTGCCACTATAACATCACAATTAAGACTAGAAGACGCTTATGGGAGAAAATGTAGAGTTTGGTTGTTTAACATTATGTGGGAGAAAGAAGTGACTCTTTGTTACCTTGAAGGTTTGGAGAAATTGCTTTTCTCTCACCTAGGACCTTTTGCCTTCCAGAGAACCTACCAGTACCACAAGGACACATAATACAAAAAGTATCTATAAAGTTGCTTTCAAAGAGTTTACATTCTTCACATATATTCCTTTGTCATTTTGACGTCCCTAGTGTTCAGATACACCAATAAGTTTAAATCCTGAATGTTTAAGAAGCTAAAAGTAAAATGATATGCTTCAGTTGATTCTTTGGCTCACTTGTAGCTGGGAGGTACTGGGAGGTACATGCATAATTAAATCCTACCAGGAACCAGCTCTAATAGGTAGAACACATTTTCAAAAGGAATATGTGTTTAAACATGTGATCTTATTTAAACCTAAAAAGTGCATGAATGGTAAGACTCTATGTAGCTCAGCTATTATGTCTGCCCCTGTTTTAAATCTATCACCGCTTGTGAAAAACATTGTTGTTTAGTATTTATAGCATGTCTCAAAATTCCTTTAATATATTCATCCTGCAGCATATTCTTGCTACTCAAAGAGCCTATCTAATTAATGCAAATTTCTGCTATCTGAAGCCGAGTTGCCAGAAAGTTGAAAAAGTCAGCTAAGCTGTGATACAATCAGCTTTGCTGTAGGATATATGCGTAGGATGCACAACAAGCTGGAACTCTATAAACTCAGACAGGAGTTGCTCAGTGTGAGAAGATCTCTTTCAAAACACTTCATGTGTAATAAGCACCATGCTATACGTTAATATCAAAGATAATTTGCTCTGGATGTAGGAAGTTGTTTCACAATCAAGTGAGGGATGCTTTTCAGACATGCACAGTTTCTAGAGAGCATGTTAAGGCTGCACTAATTAATATTTTTTACATCAACAATACATAGAATTAACCATGTGTGAGATGTATTAGTTGTGATGGAGCCATAGAGAATGATCAACAAACTCTGCTGCTGTTCACATCTGCTCTGCGGTACACTTTGGTCTCTTTTAGCTGATTGTTTTGTTTAATGTTTCACTAATTCTGCTCTTTTTTCTTCTGCAGCAACATCTGGCAGATGTTTTCACTGACAAAGCTCTGACAAAACACTGAAAACTACCAAATAGCAGACGAACACTAGTTATTATTCCTTGTAGGGAATTTAGCAGCTAAACAATCAGAGGCTAAAACAGAATATTGTTGAGGAGCCCAAACCCATGATTCCAAATAAATGTGAGTAGAGGAAAGTTAAGCTGTACTTAAGTAAATGTTATATTTCACACTGTAGAAACAACTAAAAATAAATTTTACAGATTTTTTATTTTTATTTAACTGATTTTCATGTATTTTCAAATACATAAGATATCTATAGAGTCACAGAAGTAGACTGTGAGTTTACATGTCTAATACAAAATAGCATTAAAAACATGTATCTGTAAATAACCACCAGAGTTGCATTTTAAAGACTTTTTTATATAAAAAAAACTGTTCAAATACATTTGCAAATTGATCATAATGTTGCAGATTTAGCTATTTTATTTACCAGATGAAACTGTTAAGTTCCAGTTTCTAGAAGTACTGGCTTTGAAATATTATTGATTGTTTGCTAAAGGACAGACATCCTGTATAATTACTGAAGTTTTCTCAACAAAAATGATGACCGGATGTGTTTTTTTTTATCAGTGCAAAATAACTACTAGTATTGGTAGTCAGTCAAAATGTGACTTTTATCACAAATATCCTTTGTATACATGCAAATATCCTTGGTTAAACAATAAAAAGACATTTAAAAACACACACTATCTTTTGCAAAATTAAGCTTAAAAATGGACTTTTGGGGGATGAGTATTTTTTTATTGCACCCAAACTTTTGGAATACTTTTTTGCATTTTCTTTGGCAGTGTACTTGAGTATTTTTCCATTTTAAGCTTCTATACTATTTTCTACTTCTACAGGAAAAAAAAAAGTCTACATCACTATATTTATTTACCAGCTATAGTTTGTGATTGCTTTGCTAATTAAGTTGCTACTTACATGCTATTGCATAATAATAAATCAGTATTAATATTCTAATAATTACAGTAATACACAGTATTTTCCTACATACTGAATACTTTTACTTTGAGTTGAGTTTTTTAAAAATCATTTTACAGTGTATAATGGAGTGTCTTTATATAGTTGTATTTAATCAAGTACAGGATGTGAACACTTGTCCCACCTCTTCCTCTGCACACAACCTGCAGTCACAGATCATATTTTAGCTACAGATGCTGCACAGAGGTGGTAAGTAATGCAGGTGGATGAGCTGTTTATCAAGAGATACTTCCAGGATGATGAATGTTAATCAGTAAGCGTTAGAGGTGTTATTGGGTGTATATTTAATCGCTGAAGTCAGGCTCTTCCCCCATAGTTTCCAGTCTTCATGCTGAGCTAACTGGATCATTGCTCAAACATGTCTACAACAGAAGAAAGGAGCCTTTTTTACGTAGTTTGAAATGCATCACATAATACTGAGAAAAGCAGCATTAGGTTTCCATGCTTTCGTCCACAAACCTTCAGGTAAGGGTTTCCAGTTTCTGTCACTCAGCATGCTAAAGAGGTGGCAGCTCCTGTAATTCAGCTGTGTGTTAGTGTGTGTGTATGTGTGTGTGTGGGCATCAGTCTCTTGAGGAGGCCCTTCCCTGTCAGGCTGGACCGAAAACACCTCACCATGATTGTGGTAAACAGTGTAGTAGTGGTGAGTTCCACTTGATTGACTCCACACAAATACTCTGGAGTTTTCCTCCCTCATTTGTTGCCGGCCAGTGCCGTATAGGTATTATGTGTCATCCAGGGACTACTGATAGCTGGATTGGGCAGTTGAGGCTTCAATTTCTTTCTCAAGCCGAAGGTGTTGGACGGAGAGATTAGTTTGATAGGCAATAAGTGCTGATGGTCAGACAGACACCAGTTCTTTCGGTGATGCCTTGTACCCGCCAGGCAACATGTTTGATTGTTACTTTAGGCCTTCTGGCTTTGTTGTTATTGTCACTGCTGGTTCCCTTGTCTTCACATGCTGTTGTCCACATCCTTTTGTTCCTTAAGCAATAAGAAAAGATGCTATTCTCGCTTAAAAACAACACCGTTTATATAGCACTTTCTACTGGAAATCACAGTCCTATAGAAGTCTGTCTATGTTTTCCACCAAAATATCCAGTCTTGCAGTACAATCTCTACTTGTAGTATATACAGCTTTATTCAACAGTTTCATGGTTATTTTTAGATCCTGGCAGCATTTGGTTCGGGTTAGGGAAAGAGGGTGGTCTGCACAGTCAAGTTCACAAGTCCTTGAGACCCAATGTGTTTATTAGCATTTAACCAAAACCACCATTTTTCCCTATGCTTAACCAAAGTGCTTCTGTTGCCGAAACCACAAACTGAACTCTTGATGGAAAATCGAGCTTTGTGTTTCTGCCATCCAACCCAGCCACCTCCTGCTGTTTCCAGTGCAGGTCATAAATGGGGAGCAGCCAACCCGTACACCATACCTAGACCCAATTGTGGAAAACACTTAAGTTGAGTAGAAGCATAATATCTAGTAGACAGGGTGGTCCCACCAGTGGGTTTACTCTCACAGATTCCCCAAAAGAAGCCAGAAAGAAACCTGCCATAGGAGCTCTGGGTTGTAAGTAACATTTAAAGATGTTTGTGCACTATGAAGGATAGAAAACTCACCACAAAAGTATAGGTTACACATTGTTGGACAATTTGAAAATTATTTTAATTTTCATATAGTGGTTATTATTCATGTCCAAGCATTTTAACTATTAGATTTAAGTTTAATTTTCTTAAGTTGAGATTTATTTTGCTATATCATGTTTTAAATTTGTCCAATGTCAAGTAAAAAAAACTAATAAATCAACCAGAAAAGGGATGGGTCAGATGTTTTTCAGCATTACTGCAAAATTATTGGCACCATATTATCAGAACCACACTAAGTTATTTTAACAAAAAAATAAAGCTTTGTCACGTTTGCCATGACATGTCTTTTATATCTGAAAGCTTCTTCCTCTGTTCCTTTGTGTTGCATTGGCAGCACCAAATACTTCCTCTAATGATGACTGATGATGGTCCTAATGGATGTAAGTCAGTGGGCAAAATAATAGTATCAATACTTTGAGAAACAAGCTCCTGTCTCTAAGAGACAGGGATAAATGACACAAGGACAAGAAGTTTACATAAAACATGACAAGTCCTTGTAAGATGCTTTGACAACGTGCCTGACAGGTAATAGTTTACCAGCCAGCTCACATCAAACAATGATTTGATTTAAGTTTCTTCCTCTTTAATTTTGTATGACCATCATTTATTAAAAACATAATAAATGATTAAAAAGTACTCATGCCATTACTTTTTAAGGCACTTTCACTTCACTTGTGTCTTCCACAGGTCTGGGTCGGGCCTCCCTTTGCTTCAAACAACCCTAGCTTTTGGTGCCAAAGACCTCTAAGAATCCATTAAACAATGCTGCTGATCATGAGCTCCACATTTACGCTGATGATCTCCAGTTCTACCACATACTAAATGTTCTCTAGTGGATTTAGATTAGATGACTGAGAAGGACACTGAAGTCCACTGACCACATTGTTATGTATGTTTGTGTAAATTCTCAGTCATCTAGGTCATGGTTATCCTAGGAAGTTCAGTAGGAAGCAACTAGACTTCTTTAGGTTCTTAAAAACCTAATTAAAATAGTTTTATGTTCATGACTTTTGCACTGTGACATGGAGCATCATCCTGTTGGAAGTAGTCACCTTGTCAGGCGCCTTCCAACCTGCTTGCAGACTTCTCCAGTATCAAGCCAGTTTGATATTTACGAGCAAAAATCTGGATGATCCCAGTTATTCCACTACCATCAGAGCAGTAGATGCTGTTGCCAAACAATGATGAGACAGAGACCTTTACTAAAACTTGAGTTCATCCACCCAGTCTGACCACATCTGGATTGCACCTCTGCACTAACATACAGACATCTTATCACTTTAGTCTTGAAAATAAGGGAAATTAGAGCATTTCTTTGAGATGTTTGTCTTTAAACAGGACAATCAGCTGTATCTCAGTAGCCACAGATTTGATTTTCTCTAACTGGCTGCCATTTTCCATGTTAAATAGTACTCATTCCATAGTATAACAGTAGTCCTGTTGTGATAAAATGCCCCCAAGACACTCTTTTCTTGGACAAACATGTCAGTAAGAAACATAACAAATGAGCTGATTGACTAACAGCCTGTACATCAGTGTGTATAGACTGACGACAGTGTTAGAAATCAATACAGAGCCCAGAGGAACGGGATCATCTTTGAAAGACGTAACCTGATACAGGGCACACAAAGAGAGGAGAAAGACTCACACACACACATGTAATGTAGGTATATTAAATTACTATTGTATTCGGTTTCTAAGTGATCCCATTATTCCTCCATCCTCAGAACAATTACATCCTGTGAATGCGTTCAAAGACTCAAATGAAGTGTAACAGGAGATCAGAAACACTTTCTGCTCATCTCTCAGGGCTGCAGGAACGGCTCCCTGTGAAGCACCTTCAAACGCTTAGCTGCTCCTTCCACTCATAACCATTGGACTGAGGGGGGGGGACCCATCTTATAGCTTGGGCGTTTTGTCTCACCTATGCCGAGGGACACCCGGATCAGTCGTAACACCGCAGTTTGATTTTCCAGCTCTGACTCCAGCACTTGCCCCCCCCCACTCCTTCATCTTCAGGCGCCAGTGTTCGTGATGAAATAGCTTGTGTAGGGCATAATGTGTTTGTTTCTCATTAGCTCGTGCTCTTTTCAATATTTTGCCACTCTCTCAGTGTAGAGTAATGACTGATCATTTACAAACGCACTTCTTTTTTTCTTCTCTCCTGCATTTATTATATGCGAGCAAACTGCGAGTAGAAATTGACTTCATAAAGCGTGGTGGGAGGAAACATCTCTCAGTGGGATCAGTGGGTGTGATCCCACTGAGTTCGAGGTGCAAATTTAATTATTTGAAATACAGAGTGTTTGTAAGTGACACATTTTCGACAGTGAAATGCCAGATATTGTGTGGTTGGATAACTCTTGAAACAGCCCACAACAAGTAAAAACAGTGTGTTTTGTTTATATATGAAATGTCACAAAGTCTTGTGGTTCTTTTGACATGTCCATTTGTGGACCATTTATAGGGCTCCAAAAACACATAATGTCAGATCTGCACATGGCATTAACCAAAGGTGTCATAATTACGTGTCATAGCGACATGTCAAAATTACAGGAAAGGTTGGTATAATCATGAGTCCTGGTTGTGCATTTTGGTGCTATCTGCTTTAATTACCTTTTATGTTCCTGGTATGAGACAGTGTTCCAATATGACAAAAGTTGTGTTTTGCAAAGTGGTATAATCAACACAGGAAGTCAGATTTTTAGAAGGAACTGGAAAAAAATCTGTGTTTTTAACCTGAATTCACTGAATTCATCCATTATGCCACATTCACTATTAACAGTTTCTTTTCATTATCTGTCATTGTATGTGGCAACAACCTTTGGTATTAAAGAGAATGTAAATCATTCTCAGGCAGCTTTTTTTCATTAGATTATTACGTAAGATTATAGACATTAATGCACAATGTACACTGATTAGATACAACATTAGAACCACTGAGAGTGGAAGTGAATAATATTGATTATGTCATTACAGTGGTAGGATATTAATAAGCAGGAGTCAGTTCTTGAAGCTGATGTGTTGGAAGATGAAAAAAATGGGCAATGTCGGGATCTGAGTGACTTTGACAAAAACCAAGCTGTGATGGCTACATGACTGGATCATAGCATCTCCAAAACAGCAGGTCCTGTTAGGTGTTGTCAGTATAACAGTGATTAGTTCCAACTAAAAGTGGTCCAAGGAAGGACATCTGGAGAACCAGTGGCAGGGTCATGAGCGCCCACTGATGTGCGTGGGAAACAAAAGCTGGCTCCTATGATCTGATCTCACAGAGGAGCTACTGTAGTGAAAATGGTTCAATCCTTTATTGCTGGATATGATAGAAGAGGTTTTAGAGCAACATAATCTGTCGAACATTAACAAATACTGATTTAGGGGCATTTGTTTACAGAAGCACTTTGCAGAGAGCTGTCATATTTCACACTTGGCTCTAGCTATCTCATAATTACAAGAAAAGATCACATAATTATGAGAAATTATGGAGTTAATATATGGTAGAATATGGGACAGAAAATGAAAGAGGAGCCACGATTTCCAAAAGTTACATGTACACAGCAATAAACTGCACTGCAAAGTGAAGGGGTCTGAATACTGTCTGACTAACCGCATGTGACAGAAATTACTCTGTTCAGCCACCAGAGGTCCTCAGTAGCTGTCTGAACACCTGTCTGCCACACCCACCTCACCTGTACTCCTCATCCACTTATTGCCAGATTGTTTTGTGCATTTGCAAGTCTTGTTTTTCTGCCTGGTTCATTTCACCATTTCTGTCTTTTGGACCAGAATCTGTGTCTTGGTTTTGTTTGCCTGCCTGTGACCCTACCTCTAAGCTTCAGTATGGCATCTTTAACCTGTCTCTGGTTCAGTCTACATTTAGGGCCTCCTCCCTGCTCTCCTGACAAAATTGTGACAACATGTGAAGCACATTATGTCACCTTTCACCTTCACCTGTCTCCTTTGAGCCAAGTGGCACATAAGGCCTCCACACTTCTTTCAATTCCTGCTTTTCTACTGTCCATGTTGTTTTTGGTCTTCAATGCTTATGTCCAGGCTTATCTTTCTGATCTTATGTAATGATCATGATGATCTGATGTCATAATTTACTGCTGATTTTCAGCTAAATCTTTGCTGAGGTTATCGTTTATTTATATGCCAGTCATCTGAGAATCTTCTATTAATAATCAGTTGATTGTATGTTCAGGGAAACTAAATGCTCATGTTATCTTATCTGGTTTAGAGTTTCAGTCTGAAGGGGCTCTTTAGTCAACTTATGAAATGTAACTGAGGCTTGAGGTTCCTTCAGTCTCATCTCTAGGAAGCTGTTTTGTGTAAAGAATGTAGGACTTACAGTTTTACATGGTATGAAAAACCACATGATAAGGTTTAAACTTATTTACATTGAGCCGACCGGGAAAGAGTTTGTGTTCAGTTTCACGTTATAAGCTGTTAGAGTTAGGCCTCTGTCTTCCCCATTGCAATGATGTACTTTTATTCTCCATATTGTATACAATATTAGATTTACCAACAACCCAGCAGTGTGTTTGTTTTTGTATAACGATAATGACCCTGTTTTTTTCCCCAATGTACATATGGGAACTCAACATAATTTCCACATCCTGACACAGTGGCTATAGCGGAAGCTTTTCTAAAGACAATACAAAATATTAGGCCACTGAGCCATTTGAGCTAAAAGTGGCTGCCTTACCTGCCCTGCGAGTTGGCATGTCAGTGACAGGTAGGTCACAGAAGTCGCAGTTTGTTAATATCACAGAGTGTGTGTTCCTGTTGGTTAGTAAATGATTTTCACACAGCAAATTGTTGAGGAGTAAATTGGTCATTCAACTAAACTCAGCACCTGTTTGATTAGAAGTGAATTTACAGTGGTAATCCTGCAGAAGGCTGCCCTTTATACTGCCTGAAACGTACAGGAGGCAGCTGCCAGGAGTCCTGTTGCTCTGGCCATCTGCAGAACTGCTCCTCTCCAGCTCGGTGCCCACCACCTCCACCGCCATGCCTGCCCCTACTCCACATAAAGGAGCAGAAGACTGTACACTTTCTAAAGAGGCTTTAGCAAATGTGCCACAAATCTCCTGCTAACCACATCTGGTGCCATCAGGATGTCTGGCTGTGTGCGAGCGATGCCTTTAACAACATGCCTGAAAAAGAGAGAGGCCTATAAAACATGGCGGTACAGAGAGCATGGATCAGTGTAATAGTGTTCTGCTGTAAGTTGGAGTCTCATAAAGGCAAGCTGCTACTGTTACTATTCCCAGAGCTGCCGTGGCAATCTTTCTCCTGTATCCAGTGGATCACCCGGAAAACTATTTTCACTTATATTTTATTTGGTTAATAAAAATTTGATTTAATTATCCAGTTTTGGTTCCAGCCCACAGCTTAAATGTAACTTTGGATCACAAATCCAACAGACTTTGGAGGTGGAGCAGGTGTAGTCTGAAAAGTGAGCTACAGAAGTATACATACCCAGAAGCCAGGAAGGCAGAGGAAGACAAAAGTTGAACCCCCTACACCTTTTCTTTGGCTGAATAACAGAATAACAATAGGTCATGAAACGACACTGCTGCTGCAGAGGATATCAAACTGAGTCCAAACCTTCCTGCCACAAAAAGTCAACACAGACAAAATACTAGTGGGTACTCTAGGTGTGCCAATCCAATCATTCTGGCACCAGTCTGGGATATCAGATGTCTGCCAATACTAAGTCTTGCTCTGAAGAGTGCAAACAACCCAAATCAGATTTTTTTTTACACATCAGACCTGGGTCATTTGAATATGTGGTGCTATTTTTAATGTCTCACATCTCTGCAGATATTACCCATCATCATTATTGACACCTCGATGAAAATAAACTTAGTAGAACAACAACAGCGACGTGGGCCAATATAGAGTCTTGGAATTGTTGGGAAGTTTATAGATAGACTTCTATTTAAGGGCCTCGATGTCTTCATGTGTTTCAGTCTACACAATTTGATTAATGGAGGTAATTTAAAGTGTCAGGTCCTCCATCTGCCATCTTGTGGCCTCGGTTTTGTCAGAGGGACTCCAGTTAGCAGGGAACGTTCCCACAAGTTTGACTACAAGTTTGAAAGAAATTATTTCAATGTGATGTTCAAAGAATGTTTTAAGGATATTTTTCATTTCAAATAACGTTTTTTTGAAGTTGAAAGTTAACGAACACATAACTTTTTAATGTCCATAGGATGTTTGGAAGATGTTGTCAGATTATATTACATAACTAAAAGAAATGTTCTCAAACCAACATGTAAGATTATTCGAAGGCCTCAGATGAAAGAATGTTTTTTATCAAATGCTCCTGTACTGGGCTGCACGGTGGCTTGGTTGTTAGCAGCGTCGCCTCACAGCTAGAAAATCCTTGGTTCGCGTCCCGGTTAGGACACCTGGGATCTTTCTGGGTGGAGTTTGCATGTTCTCCCTGTGCAGTGTGGGTTTTCACCAGGTACTCCGGCTTCCTCCCACAGTCCAAAAACATACTGAGGTTAACTGGTGATTCTAAATTGTCTGTAAGTGTGAATGTGAGTTTGCTTGGTTGTCAGTCTCTATGTGTAGCCCTGCAATAGGCTGGCGACCTGTCCAGGGTGTCCCCTGCCTTCGCCTGAGTCACCTGGAATAGGCTCCAGCCCCCCCCGCAACCCTACAGAGGATTAAGCGGTGTATAGATAATGGATGGATGGATGGGTGTTCTGTACTGTGGCATATTAGTGGAACATTCTGCCTGCAATGTTCTGAGGATGTTGTAGGAATGTTGTTGAGGTAACACACTGGAGAACGTTCATCCATAAAACATTTCTGCAATGTTACATGACAGCAATGAAAAGATGTTCTCAATGCACCAATCAGCAAATATTTGAAGTGGAAGATTTTTGTAAGGTCTTTAAAGAAGAGAAACTTTGTTGAACAATAAAAAAAAGCTTCCCTCTGAAAGCATTTCCAGAACTTTCTCAGAATGTTTTTAGAACAAAAATATAGTAAAAAGCACTAATGGTGAAAAAATATGTTTGTTGATATTGAGCTGATGTTTTCTGTGTATCATTATTAACATGCACAAAACCACAGGAAAGTTTGTGTTATTGCAACATAGGACGACTGTAAAGATGCAACCAACAATTATTTCAATTATGAATACATTTAACTGTTACTGAACAGTGAGTAGGTAGCGCTCATAAAATGTTATACATGAAAGAATGCCCATCATTGTTCTCTGAGGCCAAAATCCACATGTTAAAATCTGGCCATTCATTTTCTTGCCCTGGATTTTTCCTCACAATATACAAACACATCTACCTTGGCTGTTGGTGTAGTTTGTGAGTATTGTAATTTAGTTGTTTTTATTTACAGATAAGGACAGAAGACACTGCAACTGATCAGCAATCATAATGATGCAGTAAAAGACAAAGCCATTGGTAATAACAGCATAGATTTTTATTGATTTGATTTGATTTGACTGATAAACAACAATAGTATCCATCAAAATGTATCAGCTTCCTCTATAGGCCTACATGCCCCACAGCTGCATTCAGTCTAGATCGATATTTAATTGATAACGACTGGAGTGGATGTCTCTTGGCATGAAATTGCATAACTTGAAATTACTGTCTGGAAGTTAAACTCAGACAAATGGTTTAAGTATTCAGTGGCGGTTCAATTTCACATTAAAAGTGGAAACTTTCCACCATCACTGTTGGAGATTTAATTCAGAATTCAAAGCAACAACTATCGTGACTTCTACAACATCCTGCAGCAACACATCTGGTTTGAGCTTATTGAGACCATCATTTGTTTTTCAGCAGAACAATGTGCCAAAACTGACCTCAAGGTTCCTTTTAAGGAACATTTGACCATGAAGCAGAGTGATGGAGTTCTGCATCAGAAGACCTGGCCTCCTCAATCACCGATCTAAGTCCAGCTGAGATGGTTCGGGATGAGTCGGATCTCAGGGTGAAAGAAAAGCAGCCAACAAGTGCTCGGCACATGTGGAAACTTCTGCAAGATGGTTGGAAAAGCTCCAGGAGACGACCTCATGAAGCTGGAGAAAATGAAGAGCGTGCAAAGCTTTTATTAAAGAAAAAGGTGACTTGTTTGCACTTCATAGTTTGGATGTTTTGTTCTGTAGAAAACGTGAAAAATAGTTAAAATAATCATAAACCCTTGAATGATAATGTGTGTCCAAACTGCATATTCCCCTCAAGTCCCTCTAAAGTTCCTGTATTTTCAACAAAAACAATGGAAAAAGCTATGTATGTAAGAAAGTATAAAAATATTTAGAGACATGTTGCAATGAATCTGTCTGAGATCATGTTAGAGTCTTGCTCCCTGATTTCTATTAATGTTTTAGAACAGCATCTTAAAACATGATTTAAAGTATAATTTATGCAGAGTGCATTGTAGGGCTCGAAATGTCAAATTATAACAGGGTTACACCAAATTCAGAGTTATTCTGCTAACACTTTAGAGAAATCGGTGACAGAAACACATGTCTTGGAATAAAACGCTGTCTTCGAGGCTGCAGAGGAAGCAGATGTCCAGCGCTAACAGTGGCTCGGTCCTCTTTTCTTCACTGATGAGACGGAGAACATGATCGTGTGTGTGCTGCGCTTCACCGATGAACAATTACTTTGATATATAATTAAGCGGTCTTGGTGTTAAATGTTTAACGAGAGAGCGGTGTGCAGGGGAAGTACTGTAGGTGGGCCATCACGGAACACCTCTCCTGGTGGCTCTGTTGTGCTGCTGAGCTCTGCACTCATAATTCATGTGTAATGGCCTCCAGCATTCCACCATGGGCCGGTGAAGGCAACGCTCCTCTGAGACAGCACTCAGCGAGAAGCATGCATCAGTAAGTTGAAGATTCTCTGTGTTAATTTGAATTCATTACCTACTTTGTGCCTTCCCTTTGTTGTGTTAGCTTAATATACACTGTGTAGGATGTCCTGTGAAGCAAAAGCCTCAAACAAAAAGCCTCAAACGTAGGCATGTTTGAAATGCAGAGGTGAGCAGAGAAGCCAAAAACTCAAGTGGAGGTAGCTTCATAAGTAGTTACTGTATGTTCACAAAAGCATCTTAGAAAAGCTGAAAGTAATGAGTCAGGTCACTAGGAAAAAGAAACAAAAATCATACTAAAACTAGTTCCAACTCTTTTATTTTACACATGATTAACATTGCTGACTGTCTATCAGTATGTTTAGCATTAATTGAAGTTATGCTGTGTCACATAGTTAGTCAAATCTGATTTTAAAACACTGTGTTAAGTTAGTACGAAAGAAAAAGCACTGATGTAAATATGAAAATTATAAAAATCTAAATTAAGAAAATCCATAGTTTAGTGGTCCTATTATGAGAACAATTTTTCAATGGTTTCCAGATATTGTGCTGTAGCACCCTTGGATTCCCTAAAAATGGACCAAATTTGTTGCAAGGCACGGTCATTTACATTTCTAATGTACATTTTTGGGTTTTTTTTTAAATTACATCAACAATTGAAGAAATAAACAATTAATATAGAAAAATAATTACCATTTCTGGTGATTTCTCGCTATGCAGACCTGTGGTATTTAATAATGTTCTTTATCCATCACTTTATCCACATTATCCAGCATTGCATGCTGGATACAAGTGATAATGTGTTTTTTTTTGTCCTGACCTCATGAAGGGGCTATTCTCAATCATTATTATCAATTATTAACACATACACAGTGAAGAATACACCAACCAGGCATAATATTATGACCACCTGCCTAATATTGTGTTGGTCCCTCTTATGTGGTTAAAAATGCTCTGAACTGGATCCTTTGGGTACTCTGGCTTGTGCAGTGGGGCCTCTGTCCATCAAACCTGTTCCACTGCATCCTGTTGATGCTTGATCACAATGGGATGTAGGAAGTTTGGAGGTCAAATCAATATGCTGGGCCATTGTCATGTTCCTCAACATGTTCCTGATTGTTTGATGTTTTTACCATGCGGTGGGGTGCATTTTCCTGCAGGGGTAGGCCAGTGACATTTGGGATTTCCACATAGTTCCCCATCGTACCAATATGATCAATGTTGTTCACTTCACGTGTCAGTGGTCATAATGTTGTGACTAATTGGTGTAAGTCAGCTTAAATAAGCTTGTTGCCATAGTAACGGTTTTAGTGTAGAACAGCATTTCCTTTGATGTTGGAGGGTTTTGAAGACAACAGATATGTAGATCAAGATGTAACCAAAGAAATTAATTTTCATGCCATTCACGAATCAGATCATTTAAAAACAGAGCTGTAACGAATGACAAAGCTAAGTGAGACTATATGATTGTATAAATTTTGTTACCAATGTTCAGAGATGTTAAGACTAATCGAATCTCAGATAACGGTATGTTTTAAAAACACCAATTGATCTCCCAAGTGAGGGACTTTCTTGGAAAATATTGTCGCCAACTTGGAGTCATGGTCAAAGTCGCACCCAGTTTATGTTCATACGCTGTAGTGATATTTTTTATGCAGTTTAAAAAAGCAACAAACAGCCAATTCAATCATAAAGCATAGTACATTAAGGCATTCCTGTACATCTACCAAAAAGATTCCAGTCCCCACAGGAATCAGAAATCATCAATTTTTAAAAAGCTTGTTTTGTCAGTGGAGGAGGTATGTTAGACCGGCTCGTACCTTGGTTGTGTATGGTGCACTTCCAGCCATGGCTCTTGAGGTGATGCAAAATGATGCAATTTGTATCACTGAGTGGTCCAAACTCTATAGAGGACTGTTAGACAACATGTTCACCTTCATCGCACTATGTTACTATTGCACAAAAATGGTCAGTGTGATTTCCCAGTGGGTTTATGAATGACAGCCACAAGGTTTGACACTGTTATTGGGTGACAAAGGCCGGCTCATGGTCGGTTTTCCAGTTTGTCCCAAAGGTGTTGGACGGGGCTGCAGTCAAAGACTTTGTCCAGAACAGTCAAGCTCTTCTGCAGAAAACTGGGAAACCATCTTTTTATGGCTCAGTGTGCCAGTGAGAAATTTTGAAATGTGACAGTGGGAAAGCACAGGAGTAAATAAAAAAAATAAGTGATGAATGAAGTCGTTGTAGATGCTTCTGTTTCAGGGTCCTGGCATTGTGCAGTTCATGCTCACTATCACAGCTCATTAGAACACATGAATCAAACAAAGCCCCTCTTGATGTTATTTATGATGTTCCTGCTACAATGAGTCAAAATATGTATTCTGTTGTCATTGATTTCCTCAAAAAAGTGGTAAACTAAAATGTCTAAAAGTGTATTCTTAGGACTTTGAAACTGAGCCGCAAATGAAAACCAAGCAGATTTAAACTTTTCAGTGTCGGAGGATATGAGATTATTGTTTGAGAGTCAGCACAGAGAAGATGTTCTAAAGATTTTGTTAAAAAAAAAAATGCATTTTTGAACCAAAAACTCTACCCCGGATAACAGATTCATTCTGCATCCCTGCAGCAATGACCACCACTTTCCACGTAATCACACACACAACCATATACACACAGAGAGACACCAGGGAACCCCAGTTGAGACGCAGCCTGGATTTAAAATTCCATTGATTCAGGTCAAAGTATGTGTGCTGCATTCGGGGCAGAAACGGGAGACGGATTGCATCAGCTGCTCAGTCTCTCTATGTCTCACCATCCCATCACCCTCATCCCAGATGCCCACACTGCTGTTTTTAAGAAAAGACAGTCTTACTTGAGTTTGAACAGGTGAGCTAAACAATACAGCACCGAGTGTATAATTCACTGTATCCAGCAGGCATCTATCCTGTTTAAGCCAGAGCTCTGGGCTTCCTACTACAGGGCGTTAATCGCTTAATCTTCGCATCACTTCCACTGCCACTTCTCTCAATTATTCCCAGGATGCTCCACTTGCCATACAGGGTGCCTGCTATTTTTATGCCGCATCCTGCCAGCCTTTTGTGTGCATTCTGGAGATATCAACAATGGGAGTTGACAGGGAAGTGAAAAAAAACAGACTATTGATTCAACCTATCTCTTACGCCTTTTCAATTGCCTTTAAGTACTCATGGCGCCTGTGAGGGTCTGGACTTGTTCAGGGAATCACTTAATTCCACACAGCAGCCATTGTGTAATGTAAGAAAAAAAGGAGGCCTCTTCTAAAGGAATTTTTTTTAAAAACTAACAAAGGTGGAAACTTAGCTGCTTCGAGCAATCGTCTTTGAGTTTTTTTTCTAACTAAACTGTAGCCAACACACCTTAGAGCCTGTCTTTGTTATGAAACTGCAATTATATACCATTAGTGTCAAGTGTAGACATCGTCGTTTTACTGTATGCTCATGTTACTTTTTACCTTTGTGATGCCCTGTATATAAAGCTGAGCAGGTGTAACACCAGAGTGCCTTTGTAGCATCCTGACAACCTTTCAGTGGCGTCCAAAAGTCTATATTGCACAGGTTCGATACATTAATGCTGTTTACATAAATAAGCTATGACATTGAGATTACTGCAAAATATTTACTGCTTGTGGTTTATTCATTTGCAACCTCAAAGCACCACAGTATGAACACATCATTGTTCACATGGCCAAAACCTCAGCACCAATTCAGCCTGTCTGCACTTCAGTAGTTGGTTCCGTCTGTTGTTAGTTCAAGCTGTCATGTTCAGTTCAGTGCAAAACTAGCCAGCACAAGCGCTGTACATTTGGTTAATAGCTCAGCAGTCTGTTTTTCTTCGTCTTTGTCATCTTTTAATGTGTTTTTAATGAGGAAGTAAGACTGTGCATCACAGCTGAGTTGACAATGGTGCACTGGGTACTGAGCTACTGATACAGTCAGTGATGATGGTGATTTAGTACAGTAAGTTAATGGAGATTTGTTCAAACACTTCTACCGTGCAGTCGGTCCATGTGCCCTCCCCACTATGAGTAAGTCAACTGAAAACATACAAGTCTTACTCAGCGCTTCCAGCAAGCTGGCTCAGTAATGCTATTTAACTATGTAGACAGCTTGGTCTCTAACCCTTAGTTAAATCATGGACATGCTCACACTCTCTGCAAACCGCTTTTGTGGAGCAGTTATTCTCTGGCAGAAACAGTCATAGGGACTTCACAGACCTCTTCACTTTTGTTTCTACTTAATTTTGTTGTAGATTGATGGTAGCCACTCTATATTTTCTGCCCAGATGGGAAAAAAGAGAACTTCAAGCACTGTGTGAAGCATGGTGGTGGCAGCATCATCATTCCATTCCAGCTCAAATATAGGTGTAGTGGTGCCACCATGTTTTTCTCCAAGTGGGAAAAAAGAATATGCACAGTTTGCATAATCCAGTTGAAATTCATGCAAGAGAGAAAGAAAATAAAAACAAAAGGAATAGTGAAAGTTGTTCCTTTCAATTTCTAACATGAACTCATGGATTTCTTAATACAAAAGAAAACATTACACCTTAAAAATCACTGGTAGGTGTCAGCACAATAAAGTAAAATTTTTTTTAACAATATTATTTTGTACCCTGCAGCAAAACATCCTTTCATTTATTATTAACTCTTGTGATTGTTTATTTGCAATACATTCGCCAAGAAGCTTTACAAAGCCAGCCTGTTAACTCAGGCTACTTTTGCTGCACTCACAATATCTGCAGGCAATGAAAATGTTTAGCTGCATTTTCACAGCGTAGCCTATTAGATAAGCTTGACCTCTGCACTGCAAATTTAATTTATAATGTTTTTTTTTTCAAATGTACTTTCATGGAATCATTTTAAACACTGCCACTGTAGAAACAGTGGTTGTGTAACCTTCAAAACAAGCCATATCTTCATCTTGTGTGCGTATCATCTGTGCTATTCAGTATTTAAACAAATAACACTACTTCTCTGTATGTCTGAACTAATTGTGCTGGGAAATTATATCGTATTTTGGCATGATACTATTGCACTTTCAGGCTGCTTATAACACGGTGATATTGGTAAAAGTAAAAGTTCCTAAAATGTTGTTGCACAGAACAGCTATATACACAACTACAGCACAGTAGGTCAGGGCTGAGCAATTGATTCTGTGAGGACAATGCAAATTAGGATGCATGGTGGATGAAACAGCACCCAAGGTCCAGTTAGTGGATTTTTCTCCACCACATCTCACGTTTTGCATAGTATAGAAAGTTTTACATTTTGCATTGGCAGTGAACTGTTTGTAGATTGGTTAAACTGAAATGTTTCCACATAATGTAGAGAAAGCATGTAATACCGTCAGAAAAACTTAAGTCTATGTTTAGTTTTTACCAGCCCTGCATATTCCATTTAATTTCTTGAAAACCTTTCACTAAATTTCCTAAAAATGTGCTGCTATTTTACTGTTAACTACAAATATTTTTCCAAGAAAGTCCTATGCAACTTCACACTAATTATAAGGGAAAGGGGGTCTTATTTGCTACAGTTATTAAGCACCTGCTCATTAAATTCTATGGTTTACTGGAAAAGACTTGCAGAATTTGGAGTCTCCCTGACTTAGCAGTTGAACACTGATGTTTGTAATGCATATTGGCTGGACTCCACTGATTCTTCAAACAAAGCCCTCCATCAAATGGGAACCAGATAGCAATGTGGGATTTTCATTAATGCTGCTTACTGTCTTAAATCCTCCGCTGTCCCTTTGAACACACCCTCCACCCTGTGCCGCATGCGGGGCCTTGCCTCTCCCTTCGGCCCTCTAATGGCTCAGACTTTTATTACCTGTGCTGATGGGACATCCATAAAGAGACGCTCTGCCAGCAAGCTGGCAAACATGTTTCTCGCTTAGTCCTCATGCGTCTTCTTGAGAGAAGCTTAAAGAGTAATAGAACTTCTGGGAGCCCTCTCCAGTCACTGGGGTATGCAGTCCGGCATCATCTGGCCGGGGGAAATTGGTGGGGAATGTACGATGCGACAGGTTCATTGATGGCAGCCTATTATATTGGTTTCCTGCAGCAGAGCCACACGAACATCTGTGCATGTCATTTTCAATGACCCACTTCAGGGCCACAGCGCCATTACAGGAAGCTCTCAGGGATCAGAGGCTCTCTTTGGCGGCACTCGCAGTTGGGTTCCACACAACGACTCCCAGAGGACGGAGAATCGCGGCTGTACGTCAGGAGAAGCCTCTCTTTGCACTCATTGGCTCTGACACATGTAGCTGTTCAGGAGAAAAGTTTCTGGTACTGTACTACACGTTGTTTTTTTTTTCCTCCGAGTGTTTACGACCACGGTGGCTGAGTAAAAATGATGTTATCGGAGAAAACGTACAGATGTAGCAAGCTGTAACAAGGCGACTAATGAAACGTTTGGAAATGTAAAAGGGCTTTCTTGCACTTTTTTTTCCCAGGCTCTATATTTTATTGGCAAATTTGGAGGAGTGCGAACATAATGTGCATGCGAGCGCTTTCTATCAAAGGCAGGAGGCAAAGAGAAAGCAGATTGCTTCTATTCAGATGGGTGCTGTGCTTGTCACAGTGTTGATGACAAACAGGCTGTAAGAGAGCGCCTCGCACTCATTTGTCAAACTTGCTCTGACATCAAGAATGCTTTGGCTTTCAGGACTGATAAGAGCTGCGGTGTAATCCGTCTTCAAGTCAGTTCAAAAATACAATGGGCGACTGTATGCTTTTCATCACCTTGAATGCATGAACGATAAAGGGGAGAAAAAATACTGTATGTCTGAAGACTGTGCATTTTATGTTAAGGCGTTCTTAAGGCTTTCCTGCTACATGAAGTATCTTCAGTAAAATCATCACAATATTTCTTCACATTTCAACTCATTTGTAAGACTAATGATCAAAGGATCTTTAATCAGGGCTTTGGGATATTTAATGAATACTAATCAAGCTCACTATAAACATAAATAATATTTTTTAAATACACAACAACCAAATTTGTAATTTGATACAATCATAGTAAATAGATCTTAGAAGCAATCTTGATCGTTCCACTGCGCTGTGAATTATGCTGCCAATAAACATCTGCTTTAAAATAACGTTTGTAATGAAAGCCACGTTTTCTGCTGGAGGAAAAAAAAGTTGCTGTCTACAAACTTCATCTTTCATCTTTTCACACGGAGGCCAAATGACTTCACTTATCTCTGTGTGCGCCTGCTGTCTGGGGTGTCAGTCATCAGCTGTCATGAGTCAAACAGAATCTGTTGTTCTCATGTTGAACCGATTCACCCTTTTCCCTGAGTAATGCAACAATCAAACTAGAATCAAAGCTATGTAAGCTGCTAATGTCTACTATATTTCACAATACCAAAGTGGAACTTGCCACACAATAGCCTGATCCCTTTAAAATGCCTCATTATTGCTAAGATATTTAGGAAGAGTTCTGTGTTTCAAGCCCAAACTGGCTTTTCATCCATTATAGAGGCATCAAGCTGAGCCCTCCAACCAGGTTGTGCCCCTCTCCAAGCCATATTTCCACTCACACGGTGCCACAACAGAATAAGGAGTAATAAATTTAATGGAAATAAAAGACAATAAGTTGCAGGAAAACTATGGTCCAGATGTAAAAGCAAAAGGAAAGTAAAGAATAAGTGGTCAGAGTGAGTCAAAGTTTTGGAAAAAGACCTAAATCACTTTCCACAGACTTTTTTTTTACTATGATACATTTGTTTTCAATGCTGCATATATTTATTATTGTCTGAGGATAACACGTTCTCTGGGGAGAATATAGACTCTTCATTTATTTCAGCATTGCTAAGTGACTTAATATTGTCATGAGACTGATTTAAAAGGGTGTTACCGAAAGCAGATTGCTAGTGTGATTATAATATGTGTGTATGCTCTGACAGTTGGGAGTGGACAGAGATCTTTGGTCCTGGGATTTTTCATCATCTGCAGTAAACAAGAGCACACTGTATAAGATTGCTATGTTTTGTAAGATTGTAGGTCAACAACAGCACACTGCTTTGCGAGTCCCCGGTGGTGAGGAAAGGGCAGGCAATCCTCGGTGATGTATCACATCCTCTCTGTGATGAATATATGTTTTACCATCGGGATAAAGGTACAAGGTACTGCCTCTACTCAGGCATCCTTCATACCCTCCAGAATAACCCTGCTGTAGAAATGAATTTCAGTGTAATGAGTGGCATTATGTTGTCTGAGGGTTGTCTTTAATTGAAACACATTTGAAAAAATAAAACAAAAAACTCTAACTGAACATTTCCACCTTTGATTTTGCATTGACATTTTCCTTTGCAGGTATTTGCTACACAGCAGCAGAGAGAGCTGTGATTAGGAAAGTAGTATACCAGATAAGAGAGGCAGCAGCAAAAACCCACATCCTTTATGGCCTTTGGAGGTAGAAGTTGATTTTTTTTTCTTCTCTGTTTGATGCCAGAGAAGAAAAAAATGATGACTGTATTATGTGTCTCCAGCTCAGCCCAGGGCACGGTTGCAGGTGCTGTTAGGAAGTATCCCCCCGGCTTCAGCCCAGGGAGGAACGCGGTGGGAGAGCTTCCCAGTTTGCTTCACAATCAATCAGACATTCTGCTGGCTGATGCATTATTAAGTTTCCAGAGTACTATAAAGTTAGATGACCTTCTGTGCATCCTGCAATCTCTTGCTTTGAAAGTCCACAGGGCTGCTTTAGCTACTGTGTAATACAATAGCAAGAAACAGACCTTCAAAGAAAACTTGAATTCTGGAAACTTAAAGGAAACTTTGTTTGTATTTTACGTCATCCTTGTTCACCTACCCGAAGGCTAACACAGTTTAGTAATTATAAAAATGGCACAGAATGTAACAAGCGTTAGAAATTCATTTTAAAAAGCAGCACTTCAGTAGTCGTAGTCCATCACGCAAACCAGTGGAAGACAAATACTTTGTAATTTACTTGTCGTATTGCATCTTCAAAGTAATCTTGCTTGTTATATTTCTTCTTTACTTTCGGCAGAATGTAGTTCAGATATTCCAATTTATTTTCTCAACTTTCAGGAAAGATACAGTAATTTATTTATGTAAAATCAAAACAAACAAAAAGAAAATGTGTCAAAAATGAATTGAGGCCCTATTAGAAAAGCATTCACTGCAGACACTGTATAGTAAACTCTGTATAATATATATCAAGATGCTTTATGGAAACACAATGCCAGACTGAAAAATTAACAAAGACATAACAAAGGTCTCTGAAGCTCATAGTAGATATTATTTACCTGTGTGAGGTGAACACTTTACTGAAGTTTGGTCATTCATTCCAAAGAGATTTATTATTTCTAAAAAGGGCACTTGACAGGATTTCATTTTTCCTTTAAGATCGTTCAAAAGTTACATTTGGGATTTCCATATGCTTGAGGGAGTGTGCTTGTTGTGGGACAATGTTTATTTGGGTGTCTAAGTCTCATCAGCACGGATGGCAAAATCCAAGGTTTTCCAGCAGAACACCACATAGTACCAATATGATCAATGTTATTCACTTCACCTGTCAGTGGTCATAAAGTTGTGGCTGATCGGTGTATTTGTCTGATACATGCACATCTTTACAGTAAATTGAATGAAAACCATAGATTGCATTCCTTGTATCAGCCAGCAGGGGGCAACTTGTGCACTTGCAAAAAGAGATGTGATTCTACAGAAATTATCCAATTTCTCCACCCATTTTGTGCCTAAGTAAACGTTTTCCTGATGAGTTTATGGTCTCAATTGCTACGTTGAAGTCTCCTTCAATACAGCATGATGTACATTTAGTAAGTTATGGTGCCATTTAGAGTACAATGGGCAATTAAGCAGGGTGTGCTTTGGAATGGGCCTACCTTGTGATTAACAGGTCGCTACAGTATCAGTGTGCAGAGTGTCCCTGATCTCTCAGTTGGATCCACCCCTTCATTGTTACAGCTGGTTTGAAAAGAATAAGATGGCAACACCCAAAATCCAGACTCAAGGTCTCAAAATGGTAGTCCACTAACCAGTGGGTTGTGTCGCATGGCTGCGTCCACAATTTTTATGCAGTCGATTGTAAAACCACAACCAAAATAATGAAGTAACAATAATTAGAACTGTAAAAGTCTGGAACTGCATTTTATACTAAGTGCACAAAAACACACTGCCGTGGGAAAGTAATATAAATCTGGAATATAGAATTTGCTGTATCAATACATGAATGTTGACTCTGTAGCTTGCAGATGTTTTGTCTAAGCTCTTTCTCTTCAATAAGTTCGATTTGAAGGTGTATCTTCCAGCTATGAATTCATTTACCAGTTAAATTACCAGCTCATGTCTTTCATTTTCCACTGTCTATGTAGGGAGAGACTGCACCTTCATATCACAGAAATCTATAAAATGTCAGCTTTAGGATAGATTCTCCCTTTAAAGTGGCACTATATAACTTTTGCCAAATAATAACCAGAGGTCTCAATTAATAATTATTTCTCAAGATTTTTTTGAGTAATTTGTCAGACATCATCATTAAATACATCTTGGAAACCAGGGATAGAACATAAGATCTTTATCTGTGCCAAGTTCAATGCAGAGAAGAGAAACCATAGAGCAAGCACACACAAGTTTTAACTCAGCAATGTCAGTTGGACAGCATCTAAAGTTTACTAATATTAGTCATTACCTACTGATTATACCAAAACATGTAAAGCTGTGTCAGCAAAATCCATGTGTATTAAACTAGCATTGGTTGGTGTGTTGACTTTTAAATGTGAATTTTCATTAGTAAGAAGATAGTGGTATTTCCTCTTAAAGAAACACAGTTCTACTTTTGCTCTGTATTTTTACAACATTTTGAACTGGCCAACATAATCCTAAGAAGAAAGCCTGCAATTTAGTTGCAAGTGAGATTGCACACATCAGCTGTAAATTGCTGTTTAGAGCAGATTTCAGATAAATTATTGTTTTATGAAATTTGGTCAGGTTTTGTTAAAAGAAAAAATCAGCTTTGTTGCATTTTGGGAAATATCAGGGTTTGGGTTAAACTGAAGTTTTGTTGTCATGGTGACCATGATGAACATATGGTTAAGGTTATTGTTAAAAGAAGGGTTGCTTAATGGTTTGAAGGATAAAATGAACAGCAGCCCCCTGTTCAATGCGCTGTTGACCAATCCATCCACCCCAAACTCCTCCCTAAGCCAATTATGTGGTTCTATAACTACAGTGTATGACCTGTCAAAATAACTGGAGTTCACTGTCACAATGAAACCTAACTTTGAGTGCTATGAAAGATCCCATATTATACCCCTTTTTGATAAGTTAATGTAAGTCTCAAATTTTTGTGGATTTTGAGTTTGAAAACCAAATGCAGCACAGATCATTAACTCTATCATTCCCACAATACTCCTGGTATTAGCCTTATTCCACAGGAACTGTTTTGGTGTCTGTAGCTTTAAATCCAACTGACCTTCTCCAGGCCACAACCATTTCAGGAAGAAGGTTGCAGTCACATCTCTTTCGGCATTTAGTCTGTTCAGAGACTGGTTGAGAGAAGCTTGGAGGAGGAGGAGCAAGTAGGGGGCGGTGCTTATCCTGATGTGACATCATAACAGAAAGAGACTTTCTGATTTGTGGAAAAAGTAAGGAAATAAAGGGAGGGTCTTTATTTTGTTGCTCCCTATACACACCAGGGGACATATAATTATGTTCACAAACACTGAAAACCTGGATTTTGCATAATACGGCCCCTTTTAAGGTGTTTGCACAAATGATATGGGGTATTTTTTTTTAAATCCAAGGACAGATTTGATTATTTTGTTCTATAGCAAGGACAAAAGTTGGGAGATAAACAGATGTTTTCTTAAATCTTCAGTTATCACAGGGAAGCATTGAGGTTTTTGTGTAAACAAGGGGACCCCACCCCCCTACAACACTGCTTCCTGGGATGAGAAAAGTTGCTGTTACAAGAGATTGCATCTGACTGAGTTTGTATATGTGGCAGCTGATAAACTGCATCTTTGCTTGACTCGTGCGCAAATATTGCACCACATTTCTTGACACATTTTTTTCATTATTACATCTTGATGCATTTATAGTGACATAAAAAAGCACTTTTTGGATGAATGTCACAGTGCTGTTCTCTCCCCCCAATAAAGAGCAGGGAAATTCTTTGAGTGAGACATCATGCTAACCCTGAGAGGAGTAATTTATTGATATACGTCAAACCAAGAGAGGGAAGAGGGTATGTGGGCTCGGTTATGAGACGGACTGAAAAGACAAAAGGAATCCTTGATGAAGTTCCTTTGAAGTGCCTTTTTCCAGAAGTCCTTGGAAATACATATTGATGAGGTCCAAATTGTCTGGCCTGGAGGGAGAAGGCAGTCGACTGCTTTGCTTTGCACTATAAATATTCACCAGAGAAGAAGACATGGTTCATTTCTATGCAAGAGTTGAATTATTACATTAAAATGATTGGCTCAGAAAAGGGATAATTAGAGTCGAAGAGAGAGGGAGAGCAGCATCATCGGGAGAGATCACATCCTTTAACAGGAGAAGGTGCTCTTATCACTCCTGAAAACATTGATTTTAGTGTTCAAACTCTGAGTTCCAGCCATCGCTGCATTATTAATGTGAACGCCTGAAGGATGAAATTTTCAAAGTGTACAAAACAAAGTTATCTGTAAAATCTACTCTGAACGGAAGAAATATGTCATTATATACAGTAGAGTATCAACAGAGTGTCTGAGAAAATTAGTATTCAGTGGACGCCCAGCGCTGCTCTGAAGTGAGTAGCTCCTTGTTCTCGGCTCATAAACACTCCTTCAACCTTCATCTCAAGAAGACTGAAAAGAAGCTGAAGGTGTGACGACCTCATGGTTTGCTGTTTGCATATAATCGCTTCTGATATGAATCGGCTTGCAAATATGACTTGCAAGCATTTGATTGATTCTGAAGCTGGAGAAATCTGTGTCAGTGTCATGAACCCATCCCTCAACTCCTCAGGTCTCCTCAACTTGATGGAGTCTCTTTCATTGTTGTCATAGTTTTCTGGCATGCAAACGTTGCTCTCACCAGTCAAGGAATGATGAAATCCACAGATCCAAACTGAACATTTTTGAAATTACTAGTTATTGATGAGTTTTAACAAAAACAAATATTCTTGGAAGAAGTTTTCAGAAAAATTGTGTCTTCTAAACTTGTATTATTATTTTTTTTTTTTAGGTTGACTTACGTTTTTGCTGCTTTTGTGGTAGTGGATACTTTTCCATTTTGTGGCCTGAAATAGTTATAATGAATTTAAAAATGATAATAAGTAACACTTACAACACTTAAGTAAACGTAAAATGACATGAAGAGCATCACATATCAGGGTTTCTAGCATTATTGGGAACGGCCACCTCTCCTGAAATGAAGATCACCTCTGCTAACATGAAATATTCATTATGATCCAACATCAAAATCACTTCTATGAAATTAACACCTAACCATGCTGGCAGAGGCGCTATTTACCACAGCCAATGCCAACATCTACCACCTAAATGCAATGAAAGGTGAGGTGCATCACAATCTGGGTGGTTCACTAACAAAAACAATGTATAAATGCATATGATGCATTAAAATGACAGCCTCCTAACGTTTTATATGATATATGAAGTCTACTGATACCGATGTGTCATGATGAAACAGCTAAATTCTCTTGAGAATTGCAGCCACTTCACTGGCCTTGTTGAACTACAAAAACAGCAGCTGTGTGATGTTTGTTTTCCATTTAAATTATGTTAGGTTAAATTTTGCAGAAGAAGTTTTAAGCGTAGACACCAGCTTGCAGATACCCCTTAACCAAGCAAGGCTGAGGTTGATTAGCTACAGCTGATATCATTTGTATCCAGAGGATTTTGTAATTTTAATGAGTGTAAGTGTTGGTCAGTGCTTGCTAAAAATAAGAAGTCTGCCCCTGATTGCCTTCTATACTGGTAGTTGCTAGTGTGAGAGGTGATGAGTTGGGGAAAAAGGTTCAATAAGAGATGTGTTAGAGTCCCATCTTTGCATATCTAGGTACCATGCCAACCAGGAACCAGATTCAAAATGGGGGGGAAGCAAACTAAAAACCACATGCAAGCTACCATTGCTACGTGTTTTCTGGATGTGTAAAAATGAGCAACATGCCCCTTATGACAACTTTGTAGGTAAACAATGGTAGACGGTAGGTTTTCAGCTTGTTCTCCTAACATCAAGTGGACAAAAATTAATTAATGCAGCTTTATATTTAAAACTAGGACAACTGAATCTATCCTCTGAACCCTCTAGGAAATACTCAGTATATTCAGTATTTCAGAATAAAACAAGCTTGATATCTCTATTGCCTCTGTGGCCACAGATGTGTATGTCTCGGCTGAGAGCTTCAATTCTTCTGAGAGTTCAAAGACATACTACAACCCTTATTGAACCAATTTTATCTAAAGACAGGCAATCCACTTGGAATGTGGCCATTTATTAGCTTATTTGCCGCCCTACAATATAATCATACATACTGATCAGAGATGAGAATAAAGTCATTGCGTTCAAGGCGAAGCAATTTCGTCAGTCCCCGAGGCACCTCTTCATCTAAATCACAAGCAAATGTCACGTTTGTGAGGAGCAACCGCTGAAACATCCTGTCCACACAACATGGAATCTTCTGGGACACGTTCGCAACAAGTATGAGTGACAACTATGATCATGCTAGCGGCTCCTGTTGCGATTCCGCATGCTTTCTGGTGTTTTAACATCTGTGATGGTATGCAGCATGTTGGAGTTGCCCACCATGATGTTCCTCTTAAAAAGAGGCAAAGATGAGACAAGACGAAAAAATTAATAATTCTAGAGATATAATCTATGTCAGGATAATTCAAGTTATTCTTACATTTTTCAGTTTAGCTCTGTTTTACACAGCAGTTATATGTCGAGCCACCCAGATGGTGGATTGACGGAAGCTGAGACTCATTTTCCCTCCCCCTGAATTGGTGTGACATTTATGTCATTTAAGAGGATAATATCATTCACTGAATAAATTCAGATTCAAAGAGATTTTTAAGAAGTAAGTGCTTTCATGAAAAAAGAATAAACACTATTTACCCAGTGCAGCTCAGTCAGATATTACCGAGATCATTTATATTAATTCCTGTAACAGAACTGTCAACAACAAGGCAGCTTTTGTTTTGTCTTTTCACCGTTATGGTATTTGCCTCATTTATGCAATGGGGTTTTGTGCACCACAGTAATTCAGCATTAAGTTTAAGTTAATTTATTTGTATTGAGCCATTTATCAGGGCTGAGTCCCAAAGGACTTAAAGGGACATTCTCCTAATGTCACATTATGTGGGAGCTTGAAATTAGAACAGACACAAGTGAACATTTTATAAGCGTTTCATAATAAGCCGTGCTATTTGCTTCTGTTTGGAGTGGGGTTAATGGATAATGATAGGCGTGCAAATGCTCATCCATATGCAGATTGTGTAAGCTAGGGGAGTGGGGTGAGCCCCTGCCATGGATAGGCTTAACATGAGAGAGGCCCAATATGCTGAACTACTGAAAATGACTTTCCTCAGTTGCCAGTCTTTCTCGTGTCTTTCTTCCATTTCCATCCAGTGGTTACAGCATCGCCATTATCAACTGGCCTTAAATTTGACTTTACTGTATGTCCCTGGAGCAATATACATCAATGGGTGAAGGTGTAAAACACACAGGTGGATGACTCAAGTGACACCTTATTGGAGCAGGACCTGTTAATCAAGGTCTACAAATCCCAGATTGAACCTCCAAATCTTAATACCACCTTAATGTAAGAGCAAATTTCCAAGCGGCCACCAAGACAAACATTAGAAGGATTGCTTCATTATATTTATTAGCTTTGACAGCATAATGTCTTTAGAAAAAAAGCACTTTGTACATCTGGAGAGAGGCTGACATCTTTTGAATGAGTCTCTACTGGAGATTTGTTAGGACCAGAATGTTGCCATTAGTGGTAATGTATCGTCAAGGATAATTTGAGTTTATTGTAACTTATTACAACTAGTTTTGAGCTCCACTTCTGCCAGCAATTATGAACATAATATTCACCAACATTATTCTTACCAAGTGAAATGCTGAACAATGGAAATGAGGTGATATCGCCAAATACAGACTTAACAATGTTCCTCTATTGCACAAGGACTTGTGTGGGCTTGAGACAAACCCCAAATTAGACATGTATACTTGGCAAAAAAGAAGGACAAAGTAAAATTTTTACCTCAACTGTGAATGTAAATGAAGGATTATAACTTAACTTTTTATTGAGTTGTTTAGATGCTCCAGTTAGACTGTTCATTGGCCTCCCAACAGTCTGACTGATTCTTATGTTTCTTTGCCTAAAACTCCCTTCCCCTGTTTGCATAATCAATATTAATTTCAGCCCAAACTATGAAAAGTTATGCAAGAAAAATCTGAATTATCCTGTAATGCACTAGAGTAAAGGCTGCAGCTGAAAGTTGTTCTTCTAGCCTCTGTAACTCACAAACTTTTTGTAATATTTTGCATTTGCACTCTAAAATAAAGTAGTTGTAGTAGGTCCTTCAAGCTCTGAAGTTGAGGGTCGGAGCCACTGCAGATTAGTTTGATTAATCTGGTTGTTGGTTATGATCCGCCTCTCCTCAGACTATACCTACCACTGTCGGACACTGCACCCTACAAGCCTTCCAGTTTTGCAGATCCCCTGAACTGGTTGTCTAGCCATAAAAATAAGGCGCTCATCACAATAGCTAAGATCTTTACACCCCCCATGTCTCCTCCTTCCAACATGCCAACTGCAAGAACCAACTGTTCACTTACTGATATACTTAGTAGCTGTATAAATAGTACTTTCAGACAGAAACCATTTTATTCATCCCCGTGGGAACCCTTCATCTAAATCACAGGCAAATGTCACATTTGTAAGCGGCATCCGGTTGAAACATCTTGCCTACACAACATGAAGTCTTTTGGGACACGTTTGCAACAAGTATGAGTGACAACTATGATCATGTTAGCGGCCCCTGTTGCGATTCCGCATGCTTTCTGGTGCTTTAACATCTGTGATGGGATGCTGTACGTTTGAGTCGCCCATCATGATTTTCTGTCTCTTAGTTTCATTAAAAAGTGGCAGAAATGAGACAAGAAACTCAGCTCAAGTACCCTCCAAAAAGTCATTCAAGGTATCCGTTTCCAACACTTAATTAAATGCTGGTTTCTGAGATTGAAAAAAAATGGAATTTACTCATTTTCAAGCAATATTTTAATTGGTTGGGTTGTCTTAATAATGTTGATAACTGCATCAACTAAAGACTGTGTAATTTAAACTAAAATTTCTGCGTTAGCTTAACTTAATGTAATTGCCTCATTAACTTTTAAATTTAAGTTAATCTTGAGCTGAGGATTTCAAATGCCCTCTTCTATCTTAACATGCCTTGGCAATTTAAGATGGCTGAAACTGGTAAATAAAAATACCTTTGACTGTAGAGGACCAATTCAGTATAGTTTGTTGGTTGAAAATAATTTCATTAGAAGTTGTCGTAACACAAACAGATTGATGCAAACTGTTGTGTTCATCTTTTTGCTGTTGGGCTTAAACATTTTATTTTAGAGTGTATTGTAATAAAACTCTGGTCAAACAAATACAGCAATGTTGTTTTACAAAGCAATTATGCAGAATGTCTATCCATACGTATGCTTGGGTTGATGAAAGCTGTGAAACCCAACATTAAGATAAACAGATGAATCACAACATTATGACTACCTGCCTAATATGCTGCTGTTCCCTTGCTTGCCACTAAAGGTAAGATCCACCCAAGCATGATCTCTAGAGGACCTAGGTTGGTACCCTGTGGTACTGAACCCACAACATTGGCATCAGATCCTTCATGTTCCAATAAGCTGCAAAGTACAGTCTGTACAGATTAGGCTTGTTCAGCACATCCTCTAACACCATGTGGCCAGTTTACAGTGTATACAACATTGTCAGTTAGTGCTCACCACTGCTGATCAAGGCCACCACACAAGCCTTGCTGTTTCAGAAATGGTCTAACTTAGTCACCTGGCTATAGCAATTTGATTATTGCCAATGTTACTCAGGTACATTTGTATGTTTCCGCTAGCATCCAACACACTGACTGCAGGAATCAACAGTTCAATTACCTACTAATACACTGATCAGCCATAACATTATGACCACTGACAGGTGAAGTGAATAACATTGATCATATTGCTACTATGTAGTGTTCTGCTGGAAAACCTTAGATTTTGGCATCCATATTGATGAGACTTAGACACCCAAATAAAAATTGTCCCACAACAACCACACTCCCTCATGCAAATGACAATCCCAAATGTCACTGGCCTACCCCCGCAGGAAAATGCACCCCACCACATGGAAAAAACATCAAACAATCAGGAACATGACAGTCGTCCAAGATATAATGTTATGCCTGATCTGTGTATATCGTAGACCTTAACATGCATCATTGTTAAGTGATAAGCAGTGTAACAATGGACGCTTTGGTTCACTGGTATAAAATGTTAAGCTCCAATAGTGGCTACTTTACATTTACAGTGCACTCACTGCATCAAACATGAACCTACATTGTGAAAAATGGCAGCACTCTCCAGTATTGTTTTACATGAAATTAAAATGCCCTTTCTCAAGGTCAAAGAACTCTTTAAAGAGAACATTTTCACGATCGCTACTCTGCTGTATCTTGCATCAGACAGGCAATGCGGATCACACCGGGCCTCACCTATAACACAGCTCCCTCTTGGTGGCTCACTGCATCATACCGTGTATTCGTATATACAATCTAATTTAGCTACTCCCAGAGGAAATAGGCAAATTCAATAAAGCTAAATGTTGTTGCTCACTCAGCCAAAGAACAATGTTCAGATCTCTTGCTGTGTTTACAAGAGCAAAGCAGACAGTAACCAAGTCAGAGCACCCTTGACGGTTTCATTTTCCACATGCCTTCCACTTGTGTGTGTGTGTGAGCCACGTGTGGGGGTGGGTGTATATACGTTCCACTGCACCCGTGTGAATGCGTGGCTCGGCAGCGCTCGTCTGTTGATTAATATGCAAAGCACATGTAGCAGAAACAAACTCCTGCTTTTCTCCGCCTCTATTGCAACGCCTCTCCTCCCCTCCCCCCCAGAGCACTTATCGCATTTAACATTGAATAACCATTCAAATAACGTCTGTTGAGGAATCATCCTGCATAAAGCGCCATCTGTGCCATGTTGCCTGTCTTTTCACTGCTGATGTAAACAGAGGAGCGCTGGATCACAGGCAAAATAACACACGGAAGAAAAGCTTACATCTGCAAAACGGGTCAGCTGTAATCAGTAATCAATTCTCCCCTCTGCAGAACCAAAGCTATGCCATGGGGGAAATATTTGCTGAATAATTTGCAAATATCGGTAGAAGTGGGGGGTGGGGGGGAAATCTGCATAGGAGCTGATTGGAGAGGTGACATTGCTGATTAAAACAACGCCAGCTGATGGAGCTTGGGCTATATGTGATAGGTCACACCTCTCTTTTTACTGAACCAGGAAATAAGTGAGAGCCCAGTGTCGTAAAGAAAAAGAAAAAAGTGGCAGGGTTCACGGGAACATCTTTAACCTGTCTCCTCAGCTATCAAATTAGCACTTTGCCTCCCTCATTCTCCACTCGCCGTATTTAAATTTATTCAAATGAGGAGGGAAAAGGCCTGTGCAAGGTGGGACTCTGGCAAAGTAATCAGCAGATCCATGATAATGAGATATTAGTGGTGCAGATCTCATGTCTCCGGCAGCATGTGAACCTCAATCCGACTCAAACCCCTTACGCCTCTGCCGAGCTATGATTAGCACCAGCGAATCCCGCCACTAGTGCATTTATTGATTAGATGTGTAATGTGGATGGAATACAGGCCTTTTCATGTTTTAGTAAGTGGCAGCAAAGAAAGCCAGGAAACCATACAGAACCCATACAGACATCAACAATGCATACTGTTGCCTTTGTAGCACTGGTTTCAATGGCAGGGGCTTGATAAATAGTGTCATGGTTCCACATATAAAGTTTTCATGAAGCCAATATGTGATGTGTGTAGATATTTAATGACCAAGATGAATAATTTAGGAGCTCCATCATGTTACAAGTCTCTGGGGCACCAGGTAAGGGAAGTTCACTATTGCTTTGAGGTGAGCTGCATCAGTTTCAATTGATTTATCAAATCAAATTCGGGTAAATTCACAAAGAGTTCTTTCGCTGTGTGGCACTGAATAGAATTTGGAGCCCTCCTGATCGCTTTTGTAAACGATAAGTCTTCACTTTCAAATGGAAATGCACCTGCCACACACAGTTGGTACCAATACTTCTTCTGCAGTGATGGACAAAAGGTGGAGTCACCTGCAAATAAGACACTTTCAGCTGTGAAACTTTAATTTTTAATCGGAGTCTAAAAAGGTTTACTAAAGAAAAATCAATGGCTGTGATGCACATGTTGACTGAATTAATATAGTGGTTCTTTGTTTTTTATAGGTCCATGGAGAAAAGTAATGTCTCTCTTGTGTAACTAACCTATTATTATAATATTACCATTGTCTGCTCCAATTTTTCTCCACTGTTTCTGAAATTATTGTAAAACTAGAGACAGATGTTGAACATCTGAAATTTGTTTGATTTGATTCATGCAAGCTGGATGATCGTGTCATTATCCTAAGGAATAAAATTACTGCTGGATGATTTGCATATGATTCATGTTCAGTGTGAATACAGGAATTGTGGAAAAAGTAAAAAAGAAGTGAAAATATGGGGAATGGACAGAATGGAAACATGAAGCAAGCAATGTTGGATGTGCATGTCATGCAAGACGTTTTACAGTTACATTTTGAGTGAAAGAGAAAAATCTATGCATTGGATGGTAAAAAAAAAAAAAAAAAAAACAGTACTGAACACAATCCAGGGTTTTGTAGAATCATCCTTTATTACGATTCTACCTGGCAGGTGGTTTGTGATGATGATCCAAAATATGAGACAGTACAGAGTTAGAGACATGGAATAGGCCAAGTGTACAAACAATTATTATACACTCAGGTAATCATAAGTAATAAATGAGATAGTCAGACAATGACTCACTTTGCCTACCAATATCTGTACATGCATGTCTGTATTCCAGTCACTGTCTGTAAATTAAGATGGACAAAACTCCCATGATGTAACCTATCAGTGTTCCTAATACTCAGTATGGTGGCTCCAACGGTCACTAAAGAGTGAGTTGTATTAAAAAAGAAACTATCTCTAGAGACCAAATCCTGTTTTGCACCAGGCTGTAATCATGTTTATTTCTGCTTTTAAAGTTGTGCATTTTAGCATTGGATTGACCTACAGTTGGAGCCAGCCTCAAGTGGCCATTGGAGGAACTGCCGTTTTTGGCTTCTTTTATTAACCCAGAGGCTGTTGCTCAGTTTCAATCCATAAGTCAACTGCTTTGAAAGACTGAAGTCAAGTGGGCTGACCCTGTGCTACCACTGCAGAGGATTCACTTTGAAATTATTCTGCACTCTGGTTCACTTTAAAACTTAAAGGCTACCATATAATCGGGCCTGAGATACAAACAACAGCATACCTATACATGCCGAATTTGAGTTACAAACAAAAGAAGTAAAGGTTGCTTTTCCTCGCTGCATTTCAGGGAGCCAAAAAAGAGTCAGTTCTCAATGGCCTCTTTTGGTGCACACATCTTGAAATGAAGATTTCAAAAGGGGCAACATCAGAAACAAGACTAACTTGTGTAAACCAATAAACTGGTGGAAGAGTTTGTAAAGATTTAATGAAGTATCTGGGCTCAGGGCAGAGCGGGTAAAGGCTCTTCAAACTTTTAAAAGACCACTGCCTTGAATTCAAATGAAGCAGGTTTTTGAGAGTTCGGTGATTGACAGAAAAATATCTGAGGAGAGTCTCTGAAAGAATGATGAGTAAATTCAATGTAGAACAACTTCTGGGGATTGATGACCTTTTGACCAGTACTCTTAAATAAATTAGGTTTTGAACATATCACAACCAGAATAAGAAACATGCAGTCTGGCCTTGGACAGAGATATTATGGAGCTTCAAAGTTCTTGCTGAAGGGAAGCGATGAATGTTTGGTATTTCCTGTTGGAAGGTAATGTTGTCTCTGACGTAAAATGACCAGGTACCAATTTCTTCGTGAAGTTGGGCATCTGCACTTTTTGGAGGTCCAACAATATTAGGAACTCAAAAATTAGATATCTCATGATTAGTTGCAAGATCCTTATTTTGTAGGTTTGTTTCCTTTCTGGATTCATTTGTTAAGTAGAGAAAGATTATGTTTAGAGTAATGGTCCTGATCAAAGCGTGCTTTACATGATTCTTCAAAAATGTCATTTTGAGCAGCACCTTTAACATTACATCAATTGCGTAGAAGATCTGAAAAACCTTTGCTGCAAAGTTTCATATAGCTTTAATTACCCTACAGACAGCTAATTGCTGAGAGGTGTGTGTGTTACGTTTCATTTCTGTGTTCAAGAAGGTGTTGCATATCTTTTAGACCACAGAATGCAGATCACACTAAAATGATACCCTACATTGCCAAAAGTATTGGGCCATCCCTCCAAATAATTGAATTCAGGCGTTCTAATCACTTCCATAGCCACAGGTGTATAAAATCAAGCACCTAGACATGCAGACTGCTTCTACAAACATTTGTGAAAGAATGGGTCACTTTCATAAGCTGATTGAACGTACTTGCTGACTGCACTGTGCCAAGTGTAAAGTTGGTGGAGGAGGATTATGTTGTGGGTTTGTTTTTCAGGGGTTGCACTTGGTCTTTTAGTTCCAGTGAAAGGAACTCTTAATGCTTCAGCATACCAAGACATTTTGGACAATTTTGTGCTCCCAACTTTGTGGGAACAGTTTGGGGATGGCCCCTTCCTGTTCCAACATGACTGCGCACCAGTGCACAAAGCAAGGCCAATAAAGACATGGATGAGCCAGTTTGGTGTGGAGGAACTTGACTGGCCTGCACAGAGTCCTGACCTCAACCCGACTGAACACCTTTGGGATGAATTAGAGCGGAGACTGAGAGTCAGACCTTCTTGTCCAACATCAGAGCCTGATCTCACAAATGTGATTCTGGAAGAATGGTCAGAAATTCCCACAAACACACCCCTAAAGCTTGTGGACAACCTTCCCAGAAGAGTTGAGGCTGTTATAGCTGCAAAGGGTGGGTCAATTCCATATTAAACTCTACAGATTAAGAATGGGATGTCATTAAAGTTCATGTGCGTGTAAAGGCAGATATCCTAGTGCTTTTGGAAATATAGTGCATGCTGGTATCAACTGGAAATACAGCAGTATGCATTATTAACCACAGGTACATGCTAACAAGCACTAAATCAAAGGCTCCAAGAAAGTCCGAAAGTTTCAAGGGCAGCGAGTCTGTTCAAAAGTCGAATCGCCAAGTATATGCGCTGGTACGTGCTCATAGTGCGGAGCATTCTTAGCAGCAGCATAAGCCTCCAGGGGGAAAAAACGGCATAATACATGTACATATATGTCTGTTGTCAATCACTGCCTGCACTGCTTCAAGCTAAACTTTGTCACATGCAGTACTGACTGAGTTTGGAAGTTAATTTGGCTGCATTTGAAAGCTGAGTAGGTGCAAATTTAGCGCATCAGCATATGGCTCTTTTTTCTGTAGGCAGTGCAGACCAGACATGACCGCTGTGGCTTCATAATTTTATGGAAAAAAGAGCTCTAATTTATGGTTGCACAGATGCAGGTTATTAAGTCATCAACATTATTTGCAGTTACCACAAACAATCACAACACCATATGATTTTTGCTTTGATGATTTGGACTGGTTTGATTTATGAATATGTTTGTCTATGTGGACGTAATGTGCAAAATAAAGTTTTCACATTAGCTATTGATAATTTAGTCCTGGTTTGTTATGCAATGGACATCATGGAAAACTGCACTGACTAGAAGAATCCCCACTGGGTTTTGGATGAAGAAATATAGTATTTACTCTGAACAATGACTCATACAGCTTCTCTAATTATATAATGCTGTTGCAGACAAAGATTATAACAATTAACAACACATTCTGAGCAATCACCATAACAATTACACCTAACATGAACAGCTAACGGTCAAATATTTACTAAAATGCAGCTAAGGCTGATCAGACGAAGTAGATGAGACACATTCCCACTCCTGCACTAATAGGAATTTCAGAGACAAAATAATCACAGCACTGCCTTTTTGTTGAAACAGAGCCCGGTACTAAATCATTTTCAATCTCCATACTGTGAGTAGAGCTCCATATAGCATCAAAAGAAAGAAAATACTGTGTTCAGACTAGAGGAACTTTCCTGTCAGAAGTAGCTGTCTGTCATAGGAGGATTCCTGGAGCCTGGTTTCAGCTGGGACTCCGACTGATCTTTTTATCAGCGTTGAGGGATGGGCTGAGAGACGCCTGACATCCTATCTCACATCTGGAGGGCACACTACGGGGAAGAGCAAACCGACTGCACCTTTCACCTCGAACCTTACCAGCACAAACACACACAAATATCTCCAAGCACCACAGAGCTACAATCCTTATGTGGCAGCTTTCATCTGCGTCACGATTAACTGACAATTTTCAGTTAATTGCTTTTTGTATCTTATTTGGTGTCTTTGGCAATCATTTTCTACCAGCACTAAGAACTTTGTACTCATTAAAGTAATCAACATCTGTAATCTAGGGATGGGACGACATCTCTACAATGAAGTCGAATAGGAAAAGAAACACAAGCTGCCAGACTACAGAAATTTGTAATGTTTTTGAATTACTTTTAAATAATTTCCAAGATGTTTCCGGGAACCAACTGTTTTATTTGTTATGTAAATTCAAATAAATCCATAATCACTTATTTTTGGAAAATATCTTTCATGTCGGTTGAACTGTATGCTTACCTGTAGCAAATACAAAATATTGTGTATGAAGTTATTTCGACTTAACCTCTTGCAAATTGTTCAAAACCCACAACCCCTAAGTTGGTTTAGAATAATTACTGTCTAATCATGTGACTGTCTAACTTGTTAATACGCGTTTTCTTCTTTGGGCTTTGTGCTTTAGTGCAGACTAGACCTTGTGTTTCCAAAGTTAAACACCTGTTTCGATCTTGTGGTTCTGGTCATGAAGTCTTCTCCTGATAATTGTAGAGAGCATTCTTGACTTGCTGTGCAGTCCTACGGGGAACTTTCTTTGCTATGCACACGATTTTTGCAGCACAACAGTTTGCAACTGAGTGCAGAGTGACTGGGGTTAGGATAAGCACCTTCAAAGCTGAGGCCATACAGGACAATGTCAGGAAATCTCAGCAAAGGACAAGAGAGCTACAGCAGCAAGTGAAGGACTCTCAAGTTTTTGTTCATGAACAAGAGCAGGCATTTAACAAGTGGACTGGGGGTACATTTGCAGAATGATATGGATAGTGTACGAATCTGTTGTGTTGAAGAGGGAGTTAGACTTCAAAGCAAAGCTCTCAATTGAACAATCAATCTGCATTCCTGTTCTATGTTCATTAGCTGTGTAGCAACCATAAGAATGAGATTGTGGATACAGGTGTTTCTTCGTAGGGAATATTGACTCACACTCAAGGACAGGGTCAGGAGTTTAGACAATAGAAGGGACTTCAGAGTAAAACCACAACTCCTTCAAAGGAGCCAGCTGAGATGGTTTAAGCATCTGACAAAGTGTGTGTAACTGTCTAACATGATCATGCTGAGTCTCCAAGGCAGACACAAATAACACTGGAGGGATTTTATATCCCTTGTGGCCTGGGAATACTTCGGAATCCCCCCAGGAAGAGCTGGAGAAGGCCAAGGATTTGGACATCTGGCCTGCTTTGCCTGCTTGCTTCCTCCATGACCTGATTCCAGATAAGTGGTGGTGAATAATGACAGTGACACTGATAAATGATTTTTCTGGGCATCCTCGACCTACCAGCTTGTTTGCCTTTCCCTAGTTTTCCTGTGCACACCTGCTGTTTTAGACAGAACCCAACTGTTGATTTTTATGCCTTTCTAGTAGATTTAAAAAAACAAACAAACAAAAAAAAACCTTATTATGATCTTCACTTGTATTGTTGCCTTCTCATTCGTCACATTGACAGACAGTTCACTCTCAATCATACTCACTATTCTCAGTCTGGTCTGAACCATGTGGGAGCTCATTTGTACAGGAACTAACAACACAGTTGCCCAAGAAACATTTGGAGTGAAGTGTTGAGTTACATACAACTTTAAACTTTAGGTGTTGAAAAGACTACACCAAAAAGCCACAGCACTGAAGCTGCTTGCCTAAGATTCGGTAGATTCCCTTCATGCTGCCAAAACAGCTTTGACCCATGAACACACTATCTCTGGGGAAGCCCTCTAGTGTCTGGTTCTGGGACATTGGTTCCTTTAGGTCCTGTGGGTTACCAGGTGAAGCCTTTTGGGATCGCACAGATGGTATTTTGGATTGGTATCTGGGGAGTCTAGGGGCTTGACTGACACGTTGGGCTCTTGATCGTGTTCCTCAAGTCCCCCTAAGCAGTTATTGGGTTGTCTTGTTGCGGAGGCCACTGTATAGGCATGTCATGTGAAGATATCCTCAATCGGTAAAAATGTTTAGGTGAGTGTTACATGTCAAAGTTACATCCACATGAATACCAGGACCCAAGCAGAACCTTGCATTGTATCGAGACAGTCAGTGTTATACCTTTGACCTGTTAGTGGTTTCAATGTTATTTTAGATCAGTGTCTAATTCCCACACAGTTCTTTCTGTACTGAGGTAAATTTACTCAAATTAAACTTGAGACTTGACATTTTACCACAGTGTCTATTGTTTAATTCAATCTGAATGTGCTAATGCACATTCAACCTAAAGAACAAATCATGTTTAACTGTACATGAATTCTGGACTGTATACATTGCTTACTAACTGTCAGCACCAATATTTATTCAATCTAAATTTCATGAAAGGACCCAAACAAAATTAAATCTATACTATCAACAAAAGTACTGTGAGTTTCAAAGTCTGATACATCTTATTTATCTTATTCCTCTAAGACACACTATAGTTTATTTTGACACACCATCCTTCTGCACCCTAAACATTATGAAAATGTTCGCCAGTGAAAATAGTCCTTTCTTTAACTGATGTTTGAGAAAGGTCTTACAAAAACTGTAGTGAGTTTTAGAAAAGTTCCTGAACTTTCTTTCAAAAAAACAAACTACAACTAACAAGCTTAAATCTGAGAGCCACAGAAAGGGTAAGAAAGTCAGACCAGCACATTGATGGTTTTGGTTTTGATAGTGGGGAAAATATAGAAAAAGACGAGTCTCATCCTTTGAAGAAACTGTATCTGTCCATTTATTCTTGACCGCTAATAATGTCAAAGTCATCCCTGTCATCAGTATCACTCTGCCACATGTTTGTAGTCTTTGATGTATAAAAGAATTGATCTGTGTGTATGTGGAAGACAGTGTCCACCCACTACTCATACCCCTAAACAAATCCCTTCCTCTCACACAACCGCGTCACAGTAGTCATAAGCAATTGGAAATTTCAAATTCTGTGTCATGGCTGCCAAGAGGGGTTTCACCACCATCAAAGCGGATGCATGCTATTGTCCTCTTTTCTTACACTTCTCACCAAGACTGCTGCAAACAATCTCATCTTCTATTTTTTCCCTTTATTCCTTTATCGTCAGCTCACCATCCCCATGATTCGACTTTGAGACATGCGAGGCCCCTCAGATTGAATTTGCTGCATACATACATGATAAGCGATTTCAATCTCATTTCATCCAGAAGCATACTTTGCCAAGAGTGAGATATGATTCTTTTGGATGAAATAATTTTTAAAAAATTGTGATACAAAACAGACGAGATGCACTGTGTATACATTTTTGGACTGTGTACATGGTTTGATGTGTAATTTGCACATCGTAGTAAACCTTGAGCTCAACCACAAGGAACCTACATGTGGCAACAGCAAGTGAGTGTGTTTTGACAGCAGTAAGCAATAGAAGAACATATTCTACAGTGCAAACTCTCCTTTTACAAATGATCCAGATTCCAAGACATGATTATGTGATTATATAGGAGTTAGGTTTAATTTACAGTGGCGTGTAAACAAATAGCTCAACCATGGCTGTATGTGTAGCTCCTGCTCCCTACTTGCCTGAGTATAATTGAGGAGGATCATTGAAGCTTGTAGTACAATAATGATAACTGATTGTATCGTTGGCATCCAGTTCTGATACACGAGCAGCTCTAATGCAACACCTTGATGATGAGTTAGCAGAGCAGTGGAGCTCCATGCAGCTCATCTTGCCAAAGAGACCCGGCATGATAGAAAGCATAATAGTATCAACCAGTTTCTCCGCCCTGAAGAGGTGAGGGGAGAAGCACTACATCACGCTTGCTTCTTCTTTGCCTCCTCTGTTCATTTAGAAGCAGAGGCTAATTTATTCAGCCTCTCTGCGGGTTTTTTAAGCTTTTCTCTTCTCATTTCGTTTTGTACAGGTGAAAGCTTCATCCGTTTAGGGTAACACGTGCTGCAATAAATCCTAACTCGGCATCTACGATGGCTTTCTCAAGACAACAAGGGTGCCTCATCAGGATGCATCCACAGATCTACACTTAAGAGTGTAGCATGGGCATGAACATGTGCTGATTTGGAAGTGCATAGGTACAGAGTATGTGAGTGGCAACTTGTATCTCCATGTACAACCTATTGCAATGGGGGTGCTTTGTGCAGAGCAAGTATTCATGGCCCCAAACAGCTGCTTGTTGCCCATTGTGAAAGACAGCCAATGATACATGATTTTAATCTCAGTCTCACTGTGTGGAAGCATCTGAAGAGGGTTGAGGCTGGTGTGTATGCAATGCATTGCTTGTCTTTTCTCCCCTGGTGCAGCTCATTATAACATTTTTCAATGTGGAGCTTTGTGGTTAGCTATCTGCATTCATCACACATTACTTTATTCCTCTGAGCAACTGATACAGAGTGGTCGGTTAGAGGACTAATATCAGTGGCGCTGTCTGATTAAATAGCCTTTGTGAAGGGTTCACAAATTGTGACTAATGGTCCCATTAAGGGTTAAAACGGCAACAATTTACACTTCAATTAAATCAGAAGATAAGATCAGTTAATCAGAACTGTTCCGGTTTGTGAAAAAACCCCTCTGTCACCAGAACTGCTTGTCAATAATCATCAATAAAGAGTCAAGAGTTCGTCACTTTCTAATGGGCCAAGAAGTGATTTTTAGGTAATAAAACAATGTGTTTAAAATTAGAAATTGTAGGGCACTCTATATCATGTCTGCAGTTATACATTTAGGTGTGAATAGGTCATTATTAAAGCTTTAGATTCATTAATAAGTAATTGTTAAAGGATAAGATTCATCAAAGTTGTAACAATAAACAAAGCAACTTCAACCAGCAGTTGATTAATATAGGGTAATATACCCCAAACATGAAATCTTAAATCATTCAAAAAAGCTCACGCCTGAGTCCTAGCTGTCAGTATGAAGCTTCAGGTTTTAAATGTTATGAAGTCACTAATGAAGTGAGATGAGAATCTCATTAGCCAATATAGATGTCAATAAGGCATCTGAAATAGTATTAAGTATATGGGTATAAATGCTAATGGATGTTATAAAAGTTAGTAAACATTAAGTTTGCAATTATAAATGTTAATGGTTCATTATTTGTAAGTAATAAACATAAATATGCAGTTATAGACAGGGATATTATTTATGAAGGTGCCGAAATATCACGTTTGCAGTTACAAATGTTTTTTAATTAATGTTAATAAATATCAGGTTTGTGGCTATAAACATAATAATACAATTAAAAAGGGTCATAATGTCTGAAATTAGCTATAAAGGCTTATCACTTTTAATGGTGCTGAAAGGGAGCAAGCGTTTCACAAGAGTGACAAGATAAAAACTAGCTTTTAACAAGAAGAAACCTCCGTAGAACCAGGCCAGGAACCGTGACCATCTGCCTCGACGGGTTGGGCGAGGGAGATAACAGGCTAGCAGACAGAAAAAAAAGGTTTTAGAGAGCAATAAACACTGGGGAGGTAGCTGAGGCCAGTATAAACAGAACACAAACTACAGGGGAGAGAGGACGTAAAGTTAGTTACAGGCAGTGGTGGCATATAAATGCATGGAAAAAGAAGGAAAAGAGAGCAGATGAGAGGTGCTCAGTGCATCGTTGGAAGTACCACAGCAGTCTAGGCCTATAGCAGCATAACTAAGGCATGGTTTCCTCTCTCTCATCAACTGTCACTACATTAAGGGCAACAAAGCCAAAGAAGAAAAATCTTACAAACAATACATAAAGCCACTGGTTACAATCCTTAATACCCAGTATCTGTCTTAACCTGACCCTTTGGCCTTACCTGTAGAAGATGTCTTTGTCACCTACATGGGTGAAGTTTCCACATATGTTTAATGTAAGGGTATGGCATCAGTACTGTTCTAGAGAGTTGATGGAGCAGAGAACTTGCTAACTCACTCTGCTAAGTGACTCCCAGTTACTTGTAATTCTTTGCATTAGATCACATTTTAACATGATGGCCCCAAGAAATCCAATACAACAATTTTCATATACAGTACAGTATAATTCCAATTACTAAGCAATCAAAACAGGTTGGGTTTTAAAATATAAGTAATAAAACTAGTATAATATAATTACCTGTATGAAATATTTTGGGAACAGTTAATTAACAAGTTGGTATGAGTTATCGTCAGAGATGGTCAAACAAAAGCAACAAAAGGCTGTGAAAGTCGTTTCAGTTTCTCTTCAATACCTTGTGAAATTGTTCTTTTATGTTTTTTAGCATGTCACTGCACACTGACACGCATCTGTTTTAGTTTAACTGGTATAACTAATACAAAGAGCTACAAAATATAACAAGTGAGTGAAATAGTGTAAAATAATACAAATGTAGTCCATTTCTCTGCTCTGAAAGGAATCAGGATATGCAGGGAAGCCATCGTGCATGCATGAAAACACAGTTAAAAGACAGTAAATCACAGGCCTAAGAGGTGTTTCCAGGGAAATGCAGCTGCTGCGAAGTCACACTGTAGAAGACAGCAAAAATGAACTGCTGGTTGTATGCAGCAGAGAGCCGAGCCACCTTTACCTTGACAGAGGCATGAGCATTTGTCATGCAGATTATGTGGTGCTATTGTTTACGGTTCATTGACTTTTACACTGTTTGTGCTCATTTGCATTCTGCATCCCTAATTCACTGCAAAGTGAGGCATACTGGAGGGGAGACAGCCAAATGCATGCAGTCCTATAAAATGAAATCAAACTTCATTTTGAGCCTGCTAAGTTTGGCATAGTATATTTTTGTTCACCATTTAAATCACTGTGTGTGGATTTCACAATTTTAAAGCATTCTGAGAACATAATTTTAGTTTAGGTTTATAGGAAATTGCACTTTTCCCAGCTCAAAATGTTGCACTTTTATGTTGTTATCTGCCCATTCATTGTAGTGTCAGATGAAGCATTGCCATACTGCCAAGGGAGGACAATTTTCAAAACCACTGATGCTAAACCGTTTTCACTGTGGAGGCCCCTTTACTGGGACCAGGTCATATCTGTTATTAAAACACAACCAGTCAGTTTCAAAAGGTTCCAGGATGTGGCACTTTTAATGAGAGGCTGCCTGGTACTATAAAGGTTAAAATGGATGCAGCATTGTTGTGCTTCATTGCTGTTGCATCAGATTCATTAGAGTTGCAAATGAAATTTTTAAGGACAGGTTCAGTATATTTCAGATCTTACCCCAGCCTGGTGATGGAGACAATAAGACGTGCTGTTTTTTAAAATTAACTATCCATACAACACAGTGTTGTTCATCTGGGCTATACTGCTGTGGAGCTGTTACTGACTGAGTTTGGAGATGTTTTGTCGGATGGAAAAAAAAAACAAACAAAAAAAAAAAACCCTGAGGCTGAAAGGGTCAACTTATCAGGTCGATGATGAATGTAGAAAATTGCTCACACATTTGCTAAAATACAGGTGGAAGGCGTTTACAATGTGACACAACTGCACCTGCAGTGTAGATGAGACATTAAAAGACAAAATTATATGGTTGCAGCCCTTTGTTGTTGCTGAAACAAGGTCCACAGCATGTTACATGGGATGTGCACATTTTATGTTTTGTAAAATCCTATTGGATGGACTGCTGTTGAATTTGGTACAGATAGTCATGGTCCCTCAAGCCTGAATTCTGATGACTCTGGTGATTTCCAAACATTTTCTCCAATGTCACCAGCATGCACAAGTAGCACATTCAGCAAGTCAGCATCTTGACATGTCCAATTAACTGAAAAAAAAAAATCACATTGTAGCTATTTTAGTAAGTGTCTTCTTAGTACCAAGTGTTTGCCAAATCTATAGTTGATGTCATTGATGTCATCATTCCACTACTGCTGAGATAAAACCATGTATCTTCAAATTGTAACTGAAAAATGTACAGTTCTGATGTTTAATGTAAATAAAACAGGCTTGTTTGCAGTAGAAGACAGCAGAATACCCCAAGGACTGTAAGGAATCTGAATGACTGGCCATATTAATGTTCCCCATCTTTCCTAGTCATAACTTCCTATGGAAATGTCTTGAAGGGGAAGTGCTTCTATTTGAAGCCCGGTTAGCTTAAAATATATAGTTGTTAAACAAGATACAGGTTACAAGAAATCTCTATCTACAATATTTTAACATCTAATAGATTTTGAAAAAACGGTACTTTTTCAGGTTTGAGGAAGGGAACAAAACCACTTATGTCTCTTTTCTTAAACTACTACTTCAAAGGTGGCTCACTAAAAGTAATGAAAACTGGGAGAATATATATGCGGTCTGGGTACTCAGACTGGATCGGATCTCAGCTTTAATTTTACAATAAGAAATGACACAGTGTAGATGGGTAAGCAGTGAGGAGAGATTTTCACAGCTTAATGACCCTCTATAAATAGAAGAATTACATAGCGGACACCAGACAAATCACTTTTGCAACCATAGGCTTACTATATCTAAGCTCTCCCTGAGGACTGGTGAATAATGATTCTGAAAAAAACTGGCCTAATTGTCTTGATATGGGCACGTCTCATAAGGTTCATTGCACTACAAACAAACTGGTTAACACACTCCCTAGAGACTTTCAGGTAAAATCCGAGCTGCAGCGTTTATACAAAGGGAAATTGATAAAATAAAGTCCACAGAAATGTGGAATTCACATTAAATAGAGAGGGGGAGAGCTTAGGGCTACATGTGTCTACCAGGTGCAGTCACTGCTTAGATTCACTACTCAATTCATTTCACCAAACACTAATCCTTGCCCTCTTGAACTCTGTCATTTTCTTCCCATTGACACAAGCTAGTTGCTCAAAAATCACCAGCATGTAAAGTTTGCAAGCAGCCTGATGGCAGCAGCAGCAGCGTCGGGAGATGATTTCTCATCTCAGCCCTGAAGATAGATGTTGATGGGGGCGAGACGTAGCACAGACCATTGCGTTCAGAAGCCTGCTGGGCGAGCTGGATGGAGAAGAAATAAGCCATCAACTTTCACTTTTCGCTAGCAGGTTATCAGTGTGCTGAACACTCCCCAGAACCGCCTCCTCCCACTCTCTCTCTCGCCAAGCACACTGTATGTCCAGACCCCATCTGGTGCCCAACGGCTGATTCCTCACATGCTGCCGCATTGTCTCCCTTTGGCTAGAGAAACAAACAGCGTTTTCCCACAGGAGTGCTTTCCCTGCTTGGATCAAAACCAAGCCAAATGAAAATAAAATGGAACAAAACAATGCATCCAGCTCGGAAGCATTATCCCTTCAACGCGTACCATCCCTGCATCTCAAACATGAATGCACACACAGTGAGTGTTTCTGGAGTGCAAACTATACCATTTTCTGCTTTTATGTTTCTGTTGAGGTTTGAAGTTATGTTTGCCAGCTAATGCATAGTTTATGACCTTAAGGGGAAGGAGGCGAGCCTGAGGGGATGGGAGGAATCATCTGCCCAGACGTCGGTCACTTTAAATCCTTGGGTCAGCTTGGTTATATCCCCCAAGGTGCCTATCATGACTTTACACACTCCTGTCTTGTAAGGTAATTACACTAGCTACATGAGAATGGTGGGATTATGTCAAGACAGAGCTTCTCCAGCTTACCGCACTGAACATAAATTAAGATAATATTTTTGGGGGAGTTAGATACACGTATGTTCACAGATTGAACTCCTGTTATTCCTCATATTAGACCAGTCATTGGTACAATTCAGCTTTTTTGAAAGATGTTTATAATTGTTTCAAATGAAAAAAAATATTTTTTTCAGTATTTGTCCACTATGGGGCAGACAACCATAGCAAACATAAAACATATGACATGATGATATATAATGTTGTTTTATACAGATAATTTAGACATACAATCAATTACCAGCCAAGAGTATTATTATTCAAGTTTCTGGCCACCTGAGGAATTCAAATTCAACGTTTACTGTTTTTTTAGCTCTGATTTGGTCTCAACCAGCTCCTGAGAAAAAATATTTGACTCCTCAACTGTTTTTTTTCTCTAAACTAACCGTGTCTGCTGTTTGGTGCTAAGAAGGGTAACATACAATGAAACTGATAGAGTAGGGGGCTCTATGTTTTCTTCTGCATCTTCCTCTTCCTTTGGGCTTTTGCTGTCTTCTTTCTTCATTTCAGCTGGGCTATAATGGGGCCTCTTCTATTCCAGAGGCTCATAAGTTTGTCCGGCTTCGTGAGGCCCACAAGGACTCTCAAATCCGTATTCATGAGGCCTATAATAAGGCCTCTTTAATCTGACATCGATGTCCGTCTTTTTTCTGGTCTCTTTGACACAATGAAATCTGCTGCCTGCTGGAAACCAGGCTGATGAGAGTGAAGAGTGAAGGCAGGGAAAGCAAAACAACAAGAGTGAAAAAGGACTAAAGAAAGGCTCCAGAGTTGGATTGTGTTTTTCTGTGAATACATCACCACAAGATACCTGTTTCACTTCCACATAGTCATTTGATCCATTGCTAAGTCACATTACTGTACACCTGAGTGACCTTTTTATTCATAGATGTTTAACAGTTTTTGTAGGCCCCTAGTTCCAATAATGGGAATCTTAATTTTTAGTCCAGTAATTTTTTGGACATTCATGTTTATGTTGGGTTCTTTCTTGCATTGACATGACAGATACATTGTGTACAAAGCCAGCTCCATGAAAGCATGGTTTTCCAATCTGGCGTGGTAGAACCTGATTAGCATTCCCAGAGCCTTGACCTCAACTGCTGCCCAACACCTTTGGGACAAGCAGGAGAACTAACTACCTTAACAACAACACTGATGCTGTGTGATGAGGCAAGTCGCATTTTACAACATAGGTGTTTGACCTCATTGCAGCTTTTTTTGTGTCTGTATGAAAGCAAATCCCTGTGGCCAGATTCCAACATCTGGTGGAAAGCCTGGAACCAGATGACTGGAAGCTGCACACTGATGCCCACGATTTTTTGGAATCATATGGTCAAAAAATCACATATGACTGTAATGTTTGGGTTGACGTAGGCTTTGTTTGCGCATATGTGATTGTACGTGCTCACTGGTAGGCACATGCCTGAATGTATGGGTAAATCGGAGCACAAGCACAGACATGCCATATTATCATAACCCTGGATTTCATTGCGCTGCATGTATAAGCTGATTATTTTGTTAAGTGAGCTAATGGATTTCATTGAAAGGAAATCCTATCGCCACACTTAGAAGATTGTACATCTTTGGATGTCAGTCATACTTAATCTTGATTTGTACAGATTTGTGTTCGGTGTACAGCGTATCATCTCTGCAGCCTGATAGCTTTAGCATATTTTATGTATTCATATAAACATAGACCAGCTCACATTATGAAAACAGTTCCCCCTCCCCCCAACTTTTCCATAATAATTTCCGTAATTCTAGGTTCAGATGAGCCATGAAGTCATGGTAATATTAACGGCATCGAGGTCAAATAGGACGCAGGCATTTCTAGCACTTGCTGACACTCCTGACTTTTCACTCTCGCAAAGACAAAACTCTTATATGTGTGTGTGTGTGTTACATTTCTTCCCTCTACATGTGGATTGTGCACTCCCACACCTTATTTCTGTCAGTTCCAAGCTACTTGACTCCCCACATCCTCGGTGCCACGAGGTCAGACACCACCTTCGGTGCTTATCAGCCAACAGTAGTGGGGCCCCTGAGTCAAAGCGAGGTCACATCACCGGGGGAGAGAGTGGTGAGGGGGGCCCGGCATCCTCTCTTTTACACTGACACTGAATTATTGAGCGGGACTTGCTGTGGCTACCTGGCTCCACAATCACCACTCTGCCAGCAAGGGCCCATAGGCACACTTCACAGTCTTGCTGAAAAAAAAAAAACAGGAGCTAAAACATTACACTCTCTTCAAAGGCACCCATGTATTGTCCTGCTTTGAAGTGATTTGTGGATTGGGGGGGGCTTTTACCTTGGGCTGGAGAGGTATAGGAAATTGAGAGACGGTAAGAGGGTGAGGACAGAGACGTGCCATGTTGACAACTTTCTTACCCTTCCACTCCAGACCAGTGGGATGAATTTGCTGAGTGGATTAAAACCTTTGAAATTAATATAATTCTAAACAAATTCAGTCTGTGAGAAGTGGCAAATAGCTTAAGGGATTAGAATGTTTTAATTTGTAAAACAAATGGCCGGAACCAGATACAGAAGCTGCGTGAATTGCCTTCTCAAACCCCAACTGCCTCAATTTGCAAATGAAAATGACTTCGCAGGAGGTTATATGGGGTTCACTCGACATCAAACTGTGGAGAAAAGTCTTTACTCACCAGTTTTCAGGTAAGGGACAGAACTTGTTAGGCTGAACACTGCAATGTTACTACTGTTCTCACTAGGAAAATGTCAGCATTGCTGGTTAGTCCAGATCAGCTTACATTTACCAGAAACCTTTTGTGGTTCTCTAAGAAAACATGGCAAAAGTTGGTTGTCATGGCATTACCGAACATTCTATGTCTTTGGGACTGAATGGTATGACTATCCCTAAAATCTAAAGTCTCCATGCCTGTTCTGAATTTCCACACTTAAACGTCGCAAGTCGAAAAAGGGACCTTTAACAAGATGTTCCAATGCATATTTCAATGCACCTGCACACAGAGGGCTGGTTGGCTGCATAAAGTGAACTTAATTACCAAACGTAGCCCCTCATGCTTTGTAAAAGGGGATTTCAGACACAGTTAGACACCCCAACAGGTGTTTTGATGGAAGAATAGTGATGTCTACACAGAAGTTGTGGGTTGGGGGTCCTACAGGCCGGCAAGCCAATTATCATCATTATCAACAGTGTTTCAGATTTCAGCAGGAACCGTAGGGTGGAAAATGAGTTGCACAGTTTGCCATATGTCACATCAGTGGATTGAGGATATAGTGTTCAGTTAAAAATCATGTATCCCACCAGGAGTAAGCACTGTTTCTTTTTAACCATAGCCTCAATCTGGCCCTTTACATGGTCATCTTTTTGTCGGCAACTCATCAAACCCTTCTGCACCTAACAATGTATAAAGAGTACAGTGTACACATGGTAGGTGATGGTCCACATTCTCCTGGCTTAGTAACAGTTTGGAGGCCTTTCTGACACTAAAATTAGAGTGACTGCACTTCAGCCATTCTAACTATAAATGCTGGCAACCCCAGTAACTACTTTAATTTAAGTTGAAACCCTTTACACTCATATTACATGAACAAAAACACATAAATAACACACAATTTAGAATTTCAAACATCACACTTATTCATTAAGTCTTTGCTGAAGTACTTAAGTTGTATTTGTAGCGTGGACATTTAGTGTACTTTTGTATGTTGAGCATTGTCTTACCAGTGCCGGGGTATCTGGTCTTCTGCAACTGCACTCATCTGGCTGGCTTCAGGCAAAAGATAGCGCCAGGGAGCACCAGGCTTCTATACCAGAGCTGCCAATCAGACCACACCAAGTGCCTGCCACTTCAAGGGGTGGATCAGCTTTATTTGCTTTAAAGATCACTTTAGCCATTTGTTTGTGTTGCACTGTTTTATGCTTTTTGTTGTTAGTTTAGGTGTTGATGTTTTGTGTATCCTCTATTGTGTGTAACTGGTCTGATCAGCCAGTATATATATACCCTTTTGTTCAGTGTTTTTCAGGTCTGCTGTGAGTTTGTTTGATCAGTGCAGTTGGGTTGCACTGTTATTTTGTTCCTTATAGGTAAGTTCTGTTCTCTTGACCTCTTTTATGGGCCTGAATTTAGTATTGGCTTTTCTAACTTTGGTCATTTTTGGGTGAATTAAAAACCCTGTTTTTGAATTCCCTTACCTTGCAATAGGCAGTTTTTATTGCTGTTTTAAAATGAGTCAGACCTGCACAGAAATGAACCACCACAGACTACCACATGATGCATGTTGGTTAGTTGTTTGGTTGACTTAATCCTGACTTGCACTGTTGTCATGACGTGTTGCAGTTGCTCTCCACCAGCTCCTAGACCCCGGGGCATTATGGGAAACCCGTGGCTCTCACCTGATCTAACAGCTGATTGGTTTTGATCTTGATTCAGCAATATAATGTTGGAGAGAATCAGAGAGAATTAGATTGTCTCATTTGGAAGGTTTATTATGTAGACATTATACACATAGTGTTGTTGATGGTGATGTTTATCAAACGTTGAACAGTCCGACAATCGTATTACTGATCATAAACTGCATATTATATATCACATTTCCAGCTTGTCGTATACCATCTTTGTACCTATGTCTTTATGCATTCAGAAGCACCAAAACTTCTAGCAGGTGGGATGTGGAGTTTCTTAAAAACGAAGCGTAAATATGTAATCGGCCACTAATGAAAACTATTGTCTTGTATTCCTTTGCTTGGTGTTTGACTATTGATCAATGTTTTTTGATTCATTTATGTGGTTTGAGGGGGGCAGGTCTGTTCAGCTGATTTATATACAGTGGCAAACTGATTTTATGCTGATTTACATGACAATTCATGAAAAATAATAGAGGCTCAACCATGAGCAGAGATCATAGATCGCCTGTGTTGCATTTTAATAGCTCTGCTCTGTCATAATTAAAACTATCAGAGTCTGTGAAAAAAAACTGATATATGTCTGATAACGTTTTAATGAATCAGTGTGTTTTTGTAACTTGCTGCCGCTGCTGTCGTCTGATCTCATCCGCTCTTCAGGCGAAGCACAATTCATCTCCAGTGAGTCTTTTGTCTGGTTAGTGAATGTGCACTGTGTTAACCATTTGTATGATTCTTCTGCACTGTCCCTCTCAGTGACAGTGAGGAAAGGGATTTCTTTGGTAAGGTTGTAAGCAAGTTAATGGGCTTCCACCTCAAATTGAGTTTTTAACTTTGTTAGCATGTCCATATTGTGTTTTTTATTTGCTAGAAGGCACCTCATGTATGAAATAAGCTGTCAACGCCATGGCATTTATGACTTAAAACTGCAGTGGACCAGTGACAATTTCAAAAATGCATATTTAGACAGCCAACCAGCTTCATATGCAACAAACCTAAGGAACCAATTGTGCCAAATTGCAGGCTTGAGCTTTCTGTATCACTATCTTGATTAGAATCAGTTTCTTTGTCAAATATTCCAAAATGAATACTTGCTGTTTTGTAGTGTATGGTAGTTTTGCAGTATTTTAGCAGAGATGAAGGTGAGCTGGTGTGCTTGAGTTGCAGATGAGCAGTGGAGGAGTGGATGGCGAAAGAATCGAGGACGAACTTGCATATGCTAAGATGTGTATCTACGCCATAGTAAGGCATGAAGCCATTGTTCTCATGGAAAAACTTTCAAAAATGCATTTTTTGATCATCACAGATGAGTTTTTAGTGGTTTAATCAATGCCAAGAGGGGACCTTTAACCACAACAGCAGACAGATCAGAAACCACTCATGAAAAACTCACTAACAGCACTTAATTGTATTTTGGAGGACCCTTGAAAACCATGTTGTATTGCTGATAGGGGCATCATATCAGAAAAGACTCATATTTGTCGTTGTGAAAGGCAGTTTTTGTCTAGCTTCTAAGGCAACAGGTTTGAACCCTGGATGCCTCAACGCAATGTTCAAGGTCACCCCTGTTTTTTCAGGCAAGGTGGCAAGATGTCTGCGATAATCATAGTAGCATGTTATCAGATGGGGTGAAGCAATTCAGATCTAATCAGACCGCCACGGTAATGTTTTTCCCTTCATCTAGGTAAGACAAAGCAAGCCAGGTGATTCAGATGAGCATTTTTCTTTCTTTAGTCAATCTCCTGTGGCAAAATGGAATCTCACACGAATTCATACATAGTGTGGAAACTTTAAGATTAATGCAACTGTCCCTGCAAGAGATGGAATGCCGCCATAACGTTCTCTGCTGCTGTCAGAACACTGTTTATGGTTGCATAATTTCCATTGTATTTGTTGCTGATGGCTTTCGCCGCAGAGGAGGGTAATAATGTTTGAGGAAGAACAGAGCCTTCATTCCCAGTGTGTGCAGACGGAGAGCAGTGGCCCCATGTCACCCTCACAAGTCCTTAATCCTCACCTCTTATTATTCACCCTGTCTGGGAGGTTCAGACTATCTTTCATTTATCCTGCCTTTTTCTCCTCAGACTGCTGCAGTGAATCTGCTGATCAATTTTTCACAGCTTTCTTATTGACACTTAAAGCCTCCATTTAGGTCCCTGTCTGTGTTCTATGAGGCTTGTGGAGCTGAGGATTATATGAAGAAGGTCAGAAAGACAGTATTTTTTTACAGAGGGAAGATTACATGCTGCCAATAGCACAGCGGTGTGATAGAAATCTGCCGTTGTGTGTATGAAAGGGTTTAATGGTCAGCGTGGCATCTGTCTCATTTATTGTGTTTCATTGTGTGTGCTTCGGTTTTACATCTATCACACACTCACCAAGAGCGCTTTACTGAACAGACATATTTTTCTACTTGCTTTGTGTAGTAGTTTGCCCAGTTAGATTTAATTTGACCATTTTGTACTGAAACTACATTCTACGAACAAATGATCCTATGTCACGGGAAACAAACAGTGTTTATCACACACCTACACCTTAAACCCTTGAATACACATTCACCAGTTTTTGCAATAAATACAACACATAACTTTAGAATGAAACTAAAACCACATGCTGTTGTATATCTGTAACAGTCAATTTGCTCACTCAGCAGCACAGAGCAACTCAATCAATTTGAAGCCATGTTTTTGTCCACCTGATGAATGTAAGTCTATTTTTTGATTTTCTTTTGCTCCATTTTTGGTCTCCACCAACTCCTAAGAAAAATCAGCTATCATTTCAAGAGGGGTTCATAAGATCTTGTTCACTGAAAACGATAAACTATAGGAATCAAGGTTGATGTCAGCAGTGAAACTGAGCCAAAAAAGAAAATTAGTGAAATTCAAATCAAGGTGATAACTTCAGACTGCATTATATCCAGATGAAAATATCCAAGCAAACATGCAGGATTAAGAGTGAACATGGGAGATGGGCATCACAGTTCATTGCTTGATCCCATGTAGAATATTATTTTGAATGAAAAGTGATGCTACATCTGGATGACATCTAAAAAAAGTGCCAACAAAAAGCATCAAGTATGTCAGATTTTGTCCTATATGACGGCTTCCACAACGTGTTCCAATAGGACCACAAGACGATGAAAAAACAGGAGGGTGACAGATAAACAACCATTGTCTTTCCAAACATGAGAGCAAATACTTTTTTGGACGCCATTGTTTGTTTACATTCTCGTATTCCTTCCTGATCATGCATGTCATGAAAGATGGGGAGCTGTGATTGGTTAGGCACCAACATGCAGTTTATTACGTCTCTTAGTCAAGTCACAGTAGCAATTCATGATTCTATAACAGCCTGATCTGATGCAGTGACCATCTTACCAAACAAACATATATAGTCTGAACCAATAATGTGACAGTTGTTAATATAAAAACAGTGATAAGCAGCTTTAAACTTAGCCTGTGTGATTGAGTATACTTTGCATACTTAAATATTTTGTATTTGCATTGAAAATGACAGTATGTAAAAGATAAAATTAACTGCTTGTTTAGCAAAAAATTAACATAAATGGGTCAGTCCACAAGATTTTGCTTTTTTTTGGCTAGATTTTCAGATTCCTTACATTTTTTTTGTGCTTTTGAGTATTTATTTTAATTAGTCATAATCATGCAACATCAGAGCTATTTTTTTAGATGCTGCAGCCCAGTAAGTCTGTATGAATGGGGTTGGGACACATTGGAATAAAACAGACACTCTAGTTGCAGATGGATTATTAACCTCAGGGTGTAATGCTATTACATCAATTAGATGAGCCTCTGTGGGGAATTTTTGGTGAGTATCATGCTGGTCCCTTCCCGCCCACCGACCACACTGTTGAAAAATAAATGCTTTATCGCATTACTCACCCCCCTCCCCCCTTCCCCCTTTTTAAATTTGAAATGCTGTAAAATGACACAGTATCCTCTGCAATGTGATGGCATAAAATGCTTCTCATTGTGCTGCGGTCCGCAGCAGAAACAATAACAAAGGAATGTGGGGCGACACTTAAACTCTGTTCAGCCCGAGGAGTGTTTGAGTGACAGTGAAAAAGCGAGGCGCCTTTCTTTGTGTCTCTTTATGCAGCTTCAAAACGGTATCAAATTCCCAACCCTCAGCCTTTAAAGTGACTCTCCATGCTACCTTATACAGCATGGTCATCATAATTGACCTAGAGGGAATTATCCATTGTGTTTTATGATACGAGGCATGTCTTGATGAGTTTATGAGGTAATTTCTATTCTGATGTTCTGATAGAAATAATTATTTTTCTGTTATGATCCTTATCTGCTTCAATGTTGCCATGGAGGTTTATTTTTAAACCACTTTCAGTTTAAAGTTGCCACACTTTAAGTGGTCTGTCTTGGTAAATAGATGATACCTCCTTCTAATCCACCAAGGAGTCGGAGTAAGGAGTCTGGCAGGCGTGTAGGAATGCTGACAAGAGCACACAAAATCCCTTGACATCTTATTTTAGGTGGACTAACCCCAGCGGAGCCCACAGCAGGCCAGAGCTGCAGAGCCCTGGGGGCAGAGGGCCTGGTGATGAGGCCCCAGTGGCAGCCGATGTGTCCACATTTCCAGACTCACTCATCTCCCCAACACTGTGTGTCTCTATAGATGCTCGGGCCGGGTGCTCTCTAAGCAATCACAGGATTAAAATAATTGGGTGTGGAGTGAAACAGTACACTGCGTGAGAGCGGGAAGGGCGTGCTGGGTCTAATTAGGAGACACTTGAAGGGATTCACTGTGCATTCTGGCCATATACACATAAGCAAACACACACACACCGGCCACTCAGAGCGCCTGAAGACACTGACAGGATGTGTTAGCGCTGACCACAAGATCCTTCATAATTGTCATTAATTTGATGTGCTGTGGGCTTGAAATAATCTCCATCCTGCGCTGCCATTCAGAGAGGATGCAGGAGTCCCACTACCCCCGTGTTTGGGTAAAGTAATTAAAATTGCTTCATATGGTGCGACTTTAATTCCTGCCGGTTTCTGAAAAAAAAAAAAATCAAACACTAGTTTGATTCCAATCATAACCACTCGCAAGAGACGTCCCTATGGCAAATTTACAGCTGCAATCAAAGCTAATTTGCATGATGTACTGGAGCATCTCTATCACTTTGGAGAAATATGTTTGAAATCATGTGCACACTGCATAACACTCAGGAGTTCTTGTCGTGTTTTTAAGAGGACGCAATTTTTTATTTTTGCCAATGTGTGCTCATTGTTTTCCATGTTTTACCTAAAACACACAGATGATTTTACATAATAAAGGAATCTGAGGGCTGGATAAAGCAAATTGATGGGTTTCAAGGGAAAAGCTGATGATATAACAGTTTTTGAACGACATCAAATTGCATTCAAAATCCAAAACAAAGATCCCTTTACTTTCATTGTCTGTGGCTCTCAGCCTAAAACTAAGTAGTTTTTAGGGGATTAAATCTTTAACAACAGGTCAAAGCATTGAAATATATTGACTGTTGCCAATGTAAATAGGGTGAGTCACTGCATATAGGTTGGATGCATACATCTATGCAATATTGTACCAGTTTTACAATGTAATATCTAGGGTTAAGGACGGCCATAGTTGGAAAAATATCAATACGGATCGCTAATAGGGATCCCACACAGCTGGGGTCATCTGGTCATGTTATTATTCCCCAAAAGTCTCTGTGAACCTATCAGGAAGAAGGCTGCTGACTTGTGTTTACTAGAGCTGGTGATACTGAGGAGGTTAAGAGACAAACCAAAAATGGAATAAAAAAAGAAAAGGGTTGCACAAGGGCAATGCTTACCACTATTTGTTTAAAGAGACTCAGTAATTCCTGAGGCACTGCAGATTTTATCAAATGTTACACAGACTGGAGGTGAGAAAAAGTGCATTTGTCGCAACTATTTTCGGCCGTGCGCATTTGGTCTGGTGAGTATTCCTGCGAGCAGGACGGCACATGTGGGTTTGCGTCATATTAAATAACAGTGTGTGTGTGTGTATGTGTGTGTGTTTATGGTAATGAAGTAACGTGTTGCCCAGTGCAGCAGGGGTTCACTGATACATTTTTAATAGATTTCTGGATAACAATGTAGCGCTATAGTACAGAGAATTAAGACATCTGTATGGTTGTCTACTATTAAGATCAGTCACATCTGTCTTGAATGTAACATGGATTTTGTTCTAGGTGCAATTAAAGGTGGGGCTTAAAATGAGTTGGTGCTCTTACATTAAGGATTTAAGATTTGCAAAGGGTTTTTTCAGCACTGAAGGCCTTATTTGACCCTGCCCTGGCCTGAGGTGTTCTGAACCTCAGTGAAAAACCTCAAAGTGTTGATTTTTTTTGTTTCTTTTTTGGGTCGGGGAGGGCAGACACGCATGCAATCGCTCACCCTGAAAGAACCAAGCACTGGGACTGATTGCTCACTTCTCGACTCAATGAGAGGTCCTGCATCAGTCCACAGCATTTATGTCGGAGAGCCCCAGGTAAATTAATTTAGCACATTTAACTGTCAGATGTCAGGAACTAGCTGGCAGGCTGCAAGGATAGAAAAAAGGGGGCCCTGTGTAGTTTGAGTGTATATGGGCAGAAGGTACTTTACTCACAATCATCACTCTGCTTTGAGGCTTCATTTGTTAAAGCAAAACGGATCAGGCACGGGTGAGGGTGGCTTTTTGTCATGCTGATGTTTCTATTTTATCGTCTGTGTTGATTTTACCACAAAGGATACAGTCAGATGTACAGTGTAAGATTTTGAAGATTGTCTAACTACATCTACAAAAGTTTTACACCTGTTCTCGATGGTCACATTCACATATCATGAATTCTGCCTTTTGTACCCTGAAAAACATAACATTATGACCATATATTGTGCTGGTGCCCACTTATGTGGTCGAAAATTCTCTGAACCATTGGGCATGGACAAGAGGACCTCTCAGGGTGTCCTATGGGGTGTGGGACCAGGACATTGGCACTGGATCCTTTGGGTACTCTGGGTTGTGCAGTGGGGCCTCTGTCAGTCAAACTTGTTCCACTGCATCCTGTTGATGCTTGATCAGAATGGGGTGTAGAAAGTTTGGAGGTCAAATCAACATGTTGGGCCATTGTCATGTTCCTCAAGATGTTCCTGATTGTTTGATGTTTTTTCCATGTGGTGGTGTGCATTTTCCTGCAGGAGTAGGTCAGCGACATTTGGGATTTCCATTTGAATGAGGGAGTGTGCTTGTTCTGGGACAGTGTTTATTTGGGCGTCTAAGTCTTATCAACACGGATGGCAAAATCCAAGGTTTTCCATCAGAACACCACGTAGTACCAATATGATCAATGTTATTCACTTCACCTGTCAGTGGTTTTAATGCTGTGGCTGATCCATGTATATCATAGATGAGTTGAATCATACAGATGGAGCCAACACTTTTGAACAACTGTCTCCACATAAGAATTCCTAGTATTCAAACCCAGCCTACTTCCACTCCTCCACACACCTGGCTAAAGTGACGATGATTGTCAGAGTTTATATTTCGAAGAAGACGCTGTCAGACAATCTGATGAAGCACTTAGTGCAAAGCCTTTATAGAGGATGCTGGAGTGAATGTTTCAGTGAATGTGGGTGGTTTGATATACAAAGTGCCTGTTGTAGCAGAATGATCATCTCCAAACAAAAGCAAATGTTATCTTTTATGTTAGACTATGGTCTTTCCCTGAACTCAGGGAGTTAGTTTTTGTGGTTACTTAAACCATTGTCAGATCAGCATATGTAGTATGACACATTTGACATTTGGTTTTCTTTTAGGTTTGACCACAATTGTTACTCAACCAAGCAGTTTGGGTGCCCAAACCAATTAGAAAGGGAGATGATCCAAAAAGTGCTACGTTTTAAGCATACAGGCCTTTACCGAGAGAATGAATATTTCAGTTGGAGTTGTAGTTTTGCCTTTTTTTCCCACATATATTTCTTTTAACCATGGCCACAGTCTCTCCGCAACCATAGCAAACTAGTTTCTGAGTTCAAACTCATATGAAATTATATTTTGGATGGTGTTAGACAATCGGTGAATCATACCATCAAGCATGTTGAGGTCTTTAGTAATGGTCACTGCTTTTTTTTTTTTTTTTTTAAATTGTAAGAAAATATAGGACAACAGAAGAGCAAAAAACCTATCTGACAGTGTTTCTTAATCTTACAGATGTGTTTTTCCTCCTAATGGAAACGGATCAATGCAATCAGTGTGTGGCTTTGACTATGGCATCCAATGTCCTTTTTTGCACTAAGAATAGCTGGCACTATTTTCTTTTACTATAACCATTGCTATGATTAACTGGTCTGTTACAGATATGGTCACAAACTCTTGACTTGAAAAGCATGTTGATGCTTACAAAAGAAAAACCTTCATTTTAACTATATTGAGTTAGATCTAATGCTTTCCTTTGTTTTTCTCACTTTGTTGTAGGAAATTCATATCATCAGCAAATCTAACCTTAACTAAAAGTAGTTTTTGTGCATAAACACAAAAATCTTAAGGACACAGATTGTATAATTTTGCTATGGACTTCTGATGTGCACCTCTTATTTCCTACTAATAATCAACAATCTTGACCTTGATAGTTGTGCCTAAAGAAACAGGGTTTTCAGATACACTTAGATGAGCTTATGTGCCTTCATTCTAAATGTACCAAAGCCCTTTACTGAGGGAGAGTTCATGTTTCAGTTACTGTTTCCTGTATTTTTCTGTCTTTGCACAAAAACACCCCCATAGGGAAAGCGGGTCGTTGGCACGAGAAAATTCTCAAAGATTTCCTATGACATATCATGCCCTCTGTCTTCCTTCTCCAGCCATGAGGACTCCTGCAGGGATGAGGTAATTGATTGTGCTGCTTGATGGGTGATAATATCTCGTTATGGCCATATGCACGAAGAGTCCCCCCAGTATTCTGGGCTCCCCTTGCCTCCGTGCCCTTGATAAAGTCTGCTCTGCATTATCTTCACTGGGAGCGAACGGAGGCGGCCGGGGCCTTATCTCCAATGACCTCACAGACCAGGCATTAATCACCAACTGCAAAGAAAGAAATTAGCCTCAGAGCAATCTCCACACAATCTCTAAATGATTAACTCTCAGCCCACTCACTTCTGACGTCGCCGCACAATGCCATGCCATTTTGAAGAAAATATCCTGTGCACTCGAAAAGGAGAGAGCGTGGTGAGGCACACATGACATCATAATTAGCCACATTTGCCAGCAGTTAAGAAGATGCTGCCACTTACGCTGCTACGCCTCTGTTGCCTTTCTGATTGTTGCTGCGTTCATCAGAAAGACACAATTAGCTATACATAATGAAACCGATTTGGCAAATTATTTAGCACACTGTTTAGTACAGTGTTAATGAAATTACACTTCCCACATCCTTATCCTCCTTCGCATTAATGAATTATAACACACTTCATTATCTAATGTATGTCCAAGGGTTTGTTGTGTGGAGGCAACAATTATGTCCATTAAAGAATGAGGCAATTAATAGGATGGTTTGCAGTGTGTCTGCGTTACTGCACCCAACAACCAATTTGTATGGAGAATGGTAGTTTTATCAGTGCACAACAAAAGGTGTATGTTTAGGAGGAGGCAATTAGAGCTCAGAGAGGAGGCCTGAGGAGGGAGGATAAAGAAATCAAGCACACCTTTTCAAATGTAATGGAAATCAAGCCTTTGAACACAACAATCAAACAGCTCTTCCACCCATCCAGCTGAGCGATATGCAACACATCTCTCCGGTGAGCTCATTTGCCTCCCTCACTCCCCAACCCATCCATACTGTAACTCCTCCCCACCCCCCACCCCCCACCACCACCACCACATCTGTCTCCCCAGGCCGACCCTCTCGGCTGGAGCTTGTCTTGGGCATGGCTTGGCTCATGGCTGGACCCAGATGCCCATGATGGATGCTCAAAGAGTTGACCCCGTGACCGATGAGCCAACGGGCAAACAACACAACGTCTAAAGTTCTCTGCCAAGCAGAATATTGATTTTGTGTTCCATGCACTTTGGACACCACCAGTACCAACTCCAAACTCCCCCCCACCCTCTCCACCCCCCACTCCCCCCCACCCCCCATCTGTCTTACATTGGAAGAAATTCAATAAATTTTTGTTGTGCACTTTGCATTGTTGCTAAGGAACCAACACTGTAGAGCCTGGAGTTTTGGAGAAGAAGCTAAACAATGCAGATCGGATGGCGCAGACTCCCACACACAGCTGCTGCTTGGGGAAAACATGGTACATGCAAGGTGAATCTATAGCAGCAGCTACTGAAGGAGGAGGGAACAAATCAACTGACCCGCTGTGTTCCTTCTGGGTCTTGTTCAAGGCTCAGCGCCTCACAACCGCTTCGCTCTTTAAAAATGGAAATGGGAGTAGCCAGCAAAGCATCTTTTCCATCAGGCTTTCAGCAAAAGTGTGAATTTATTCCAACTGAACACCTTTCTTGCTGCCAAGCATCAATTATAGATCATTCTGTCATTACAGCTCAAGAGGCTCTAGTTAGTCATTTCAGCTAGTCTGGGCTTAGAGGGGGGTTGTGTGTATGACTCTAATAATAAACAGCTAGAAGTGAAATGAAGAATTTGAATCTTCTCAGAAAATACCATGACATTACAAAAATGATGTTAATAGTTCAGGAATATTAACCAACCTTAATGCATATTAGTGCATCCCTTCTTTTTAGAGTCATAGCTTTAAAACACAACATGCACCAGCTGTGTAACTTAATTTAATGCATGTCAGATACTATATTTCAGTGTATGTGTTCACTCCCACATTGAGTCTGCAGATACGAAACAGAGAACAATGATGTTGCTGGGCGACTGTCGTGACTTTGACTGTCTGCAAACATCTATCATATCTACAGGCGTGCTAGCAGCTCTTTAACACTAAATGCCAAAATCAGCTCTTTGACCTGTTCACAGTGACAATGCTAAAATGTTAAGGTTTAAAACTATCATGTTTACCATGTCCACATCTCAAATGAGTGTGTTAGCATGTCAGCATGTGCTAATTAGCGTTAAACACAAAGTGCAGCTATGGATTTTACATGTGTTTGGCTTTCAAATGATTACATTTGGGCCTGATGATGGCCAGATATAAGGTCACAGCAGCACCAGAAAAAATGCTGTTCATCCTTTGGGGGACATGAGTGTGTGTATCAAACTTGAAGATTGCTCATTATTTTTGGAGACTTTCTTAAAGTCACATATCTTGACCTCATGGTGGCACTAAAAGAAAAGTTAAAAGGATCACAAAGATGGCAGCATGCATGCTCTGGCAACAAAAACATTTCAATCTGTCACACCACAATCTATCAACTGACATCAAAATTGCAGAATCGCTAAACAGCTACAGATTTAACAGTAAGTGTCTGTGCTTGAACTTTCCTTCTTCCTGCATAGAGGACACAGTACTTCCTGTAGCGGTATTTCTGCTTACAGATGCTCATAAATACTGCACAAGTTTTGTCTTATAAACATCTAGAATTCCTCTTGAATCAAAGGAACATGTATCAAAAGTCATCCTGGACATTACTGTTGCATGTTTATGGTAACATTGCAAGTAGGAGCTGCTAGTAGCTAATGCAGCATGACTTTCATGATGAACATGCACCATTTAAGTACAGTGCATCATCCAAATCACTATGGGAGCTGTAGTTCCAAAGTTCAAAACATATGAATGCCATGTGGAAATGAGAAAAAAAAATCAAATCATACAACTGACAAGATTGATTTTTTTTAAATTTATTTTTTAGGAGAGAGTTTTTTCATTTTTATTGGATAGAGAGAGACGGAGTGAAAGTTGGGGAGAAAGGAGAGCGATTGGACCAAAGGGTCTTGAGCCAGACTCAAACTCATGACCGCTGCTAAGGGACTGAGCCCGTGTGGTATCGCCTTAACTCAGTGAGCTACACGGCGGCCCCAAGATTGATTTTTACAGTAAATCACATCAGTAAAGTCTCCTAAAACGTTTAACCAAATAACCGAGTATATCCAGAAAAATACAATACATCGACATCCTAGTTAAGATAAGTGGTGACTATGGCTGTAAATAAAGTGACTGAAATCAAAAATATCACAGGATTAAATGATAAATGTCTGTAAAGAAACGGAGAGGGTAAAGCTCTCTGGTATTTCCACTGGCTGTCCACACTCTCGGACACTAGCATTCAGCGCAGCGCTCTTCACTGTAGTCCCTGTAGAACTGCAGTGAGAGGAGGTGGGTGTATTGTTGTGATAGTGAAAGAAGAGCGCGGCTCGGGGCAGATGCAGTTTGACTTCAGCTCTCAGTCATGGCTCGCATTCATCATGAGCCAGTGTCTGGCTCTGCTGCTCTCCTCCAGAGAGCCGGAGGGAGCAGAATGCTGCATGCCAGCCTTCCCTTTTTTGCCTCAGTAGATGCCCTGAACTCAGGGTCCCCAGCAGGGCCGATGTCACACAGACGTGACTCTCCATCCATCAGCCACCGCTGCCTCGACAGCAAGCAGCCTAACAACAACCGTGTGATCCATTTGTCGCCTGCAGATAACACGTCTCAAAGTTTCCTCCTGAGTGGCTTTTGGTGAGGCTTTTTTTTTTGAAAACATAAAACATAATTTATGGCAGAGAGAGATTTCTTGTATACATTGGTCTTGTTGCAGTACCAAGAATACATCTGTTTTTCAACAATCAGTTGCCCTAAAGGGAATCAACCCCTTAGTCCGAGCTGTGTTATATCAAGTGAGCAAAATGAACATTTTCCCTGACAGTGTTAGATCCACCGTAGCTACAGCAGCATAACAAAAAAGAAATATTACGTGAACTGTTGCATTATTAATAAATGCTTTAACTGTTTCGTTTCCTTGAAACCAACCATACATACAACAAAAGTAGTGTCATTCTTAAATTAAAGGGCATTGTCCTTTACTACCTTATCTTTGGCTGACATTTATTTGTCTTTTAGGAGAATACTGAATGTATTTTCACGTAAATGCACTTTTACCATCCCTGAGTGCTTCCTGTACAGTCTAAACAGCCTGGATCTCAATATAGAGGAGCTTGTATGTAACCTGGGGCAAACAGTGCAACATGACTACAAAGCCTGTGATTCAAACAGGAAAATGTACTCTCACCATCCACCTTGAACCATCTGGGGGCGACCTTCCTGCCTGGTAAACGCATAACATGGGCATGTATAAGTCTTCTCTACACTCTGCTATCTTGAAGACTTTTTTCCAGGTCTAAAATGTGAAATTCACTTGTGAATGTATATAAATGTATTGTATTTAGTCACAATGGATTCTCTTTTCTTGTATTACCTGAACAGCGAAGCTACTTTTTCCAATCTGAAATGAGTGAAAAAAAATAGAAAAGATGATTTGGTTCCCTTTCTTGCTCTGTCGTCATATACATGTGCATTCCAATGCAGCTAAATTAGCTGTTCTCATTTACATACTGTGAAATATGATCACTGCTCAAAAAAAGCCTCAGAATGTAGAGTTTCTTTTTAATTTGGAGCATCAGAAACCTCTTTTGGATATTTCCTTTTTTTCTTTCATACTCATAGCTGTCAGAGCTTACTCAGTCCTCAGCTTTTCACCTCTGACAAACATCATTACCTGTTCACAGAAAATGTGTTAGCAAAAGAATACTGCCACAGAAAGCAAATTTAAAACTCCAGTATCCACTGGAAAAACTGAATTGTTTGGCCAAATGAAACTGATTTCTTTAACTGGTGTCACACAAATTAATTAAGTTGATCCAAATTAATTTACCAAGAATGATGCACTTAAATTATCTGATTCCTCTCAAATGAACAGTACGTATTGCTGCAACTTAATTTTAGTGAAAGTCAACTTGAAGTCTCAGATTTTTCCAACTCAAGGATTCACTTCGCTGATGTTAAATGTAAATTTCGTCATTAGTGATTTCTGTTTTTTGTAATTCTACCCAAAGAAAATGGCGGTTTAGTTGCAGCAGAACATTTTGAAGAAATGTGGATGTGAGACGCACATCCTGGTCGTAGACCTGATTAATTAGAATGCCACTTTTAAAAGGACAAAATGTGATTTGAGGTTGATAGAATCCAGAATAGTAGACCATCATCATCAGTTTTCACAGTGTACACATATTTACCTGCATTGTGCAGACTTGTTTGAAACTGAACTGAACTGAACGGAACTTGTGTAATTAAAGTTAATTTATATGTAAAATTACCACAATCTAGCTTTAAAACGACTAAATTAGATGTGACTTCAGAAGCACAGAAGACTGTCATATTTAAGTAGAGCTGTGAAGTATCTAAATAAGCATAAAATGTTTATTTAATATGTGACTGAGCAATGTCAGCCTCCATCATAATAATTAAACTGGTATGTGCATTTCCAGTAATATTAGTTTTAATGAATAGAAACACTGTATAGTAGTAACATGACAGGTCCGACTGACTGACTTATTCCTGGGGCGTAAAACAATATTAGTAGTTCTGCACTTCAGGAAACTGGAATTGATGTTCAGTTTCATGCAACAGAGAGGTTCACTCGTCTATTTGTGCCTTCCTCTCTTCTACCAGTTGCATCAGCCTGTTGGGAACGCATTCATCCAGCTGGCCCAACAGCAAACCCATTTGCAGATTTTAAAGATTTTTACGACGTCCAGAAAGATAATGATTTGGAACTGAATTGTGTAAACCAATCTGTCCTGCAATGCAATTATTTATTTTTTCCAAACAGTTATGATAATATTTTTTTTTCAATTGCGGCCCAACAACAGCTTTTTCCAACACGGCGAGTCCGGCACACAGGCGGCTCTGAGTGGACTCATCACTGCTTTCCATCCCCCTTTCCGCCCACCGGCAGCTCGAGCTAGGCTCTAAATAAAAATGGATGTATTAGGAGTGGCAGTGTGTCCAGGTCCAGTCTGTCAGTGTACATATACTACCGCGGCAGAGAACAATCTGACATCCTGCAGGAGTTTTACACTTTGAATTTACATTTATTGATTACTCTGATATAAGCCATTAATCACGTGGAAGGCTGACCTTTTCCCCCCCCTTTCAGAACAACTGGAGCCAGCACTTCATTTCCAACACTGAGCAGAGGAATGACACCACACAACACTTACTGCCTTGATGCCTTGACACACACACACACTGTTCTGCTGCGTGTGAGAAATAGCCATGCGGCAGACTCGTTTCAGTGGATCACTTAGCGGCGGCTCTGTTGACACGAGGAAATGTTTGACTGGAAGCCACGCTATGAATTTATTGACCGAAATCATATGGAGTTGATCTGTTTTAATGCTCTGTATGCATTAACACCTCACATTAGCGTTGCTTCCCTCCATCCTGGCTCATGTAAATTCACACAGACAGAAGGATAAACAGCCACGACAAATCACTGTTGACCCAAATCTGAACATGTGTTTGGTATTTCAAACCATTTGTCATGTCAATTTAAACATACAGTCATTGGATGTTTATTATCCTCCACGTGTTCAGTGCACAAATGCTGGTTAAATAATGACCTAAATTCCAACATGTGTTTGGGATATCATTTAGATTATAATACTGTATCTGTATAATATTACAGCAAACCCATTGTTTGAAAACCTGCACCTTTTTAATGGCTAAAATAATGTAATTCCATTTTCCAATAACGGTTGGTGGTTTTACCATTGGTTTGTTAGTTATACACATGGACATAGGGCAGCCCTTTTTATATGCATTTTTTGTTATGATAAAATTAAACGTTTGGAGAAGAGAATAGATATTTGGTCATGTCGTCACCATGATACTACAGGGATTTGAGGGTTGAGCTGCTTTATGTGACTACATCTCACAGTAATAATCTACACATTTGCCATTAGGGGCTCTTTCATCCACCAGGTTTTTATGCATATTTTCAATTAATGCAAAAAGAAAAAAGAATTTTAAAAAGCACAAGTCTTGCAAATTCAAGACAAAACTCTGAAAATATCACAACAGTTGTTAAGACTGAAAAGCTGGTGAATCAAAAAACAATGCCTAATGGGAAACAGACTTGCACTGTTTTAAAAAGTACAGTGTTAAAAATGGTAATGGGACAGCAATAAATAAATGAAAATAAATAAAATAAAATAAAATAAATACTGGAAAATAATGTAAAATAACCATCTCATGAAAATACAGTAATTTTTCATTATTAAATAGTTTTTTATTAGATCATGTGTATTTTTTTTTAGCTTTTTAATGTTTAATGATGGATAGTTACATGTGCATGCTGGATGAAAACATGGCAGCTAATAATATAATGATCTCTGTAGTAGCACACTGCCCAACATGGCTATTTATTATGGGGGAAACATAATAACCCTGAAATATCTTCATAAATTGATCAATGTCATCAGCAGTCTTCTTCTGTTACTTCAAGTATTTACATATAAAATAGATTCTGTTCTGAGGAAGTCTTGTGTTCTCCACTTAGAACAAATTCTGCAAATTAGCTTTCACATGATGCATTTAGTTTGAGTGTACTTCAGTAAATCAAATTGTGCATAAACAGAATCAAAGACTTCTGACTCCAAAGATGCATTTGAAGGCATATATCAGATATTAAATGAACAGTTGGTTCTTGTAGTCAGATGTGGGAGAAATGGACAGGTGTAAAGACCTGAAAGACTTCGACAAGAGTTGAATCATTATATCCAGACAGATCATTTTCAATATGACAAGGCTTGAGGATTGTTCCTCATCAGAAATGATGAGTCCAGCAGTCGTCCGATGAGGAACAAACCATGAATCTACCACAAGGTGTTGGTGGATCAGCTTGTACCAGATACCACAGGACGAATTCAGAGGTTTTGTGGAGTCAGTGGGGTTGTTTGCCAATAAGTAGCTGGTTTAAATGTTTAAAACAGATATTTCACATTCATTGCCATTTCACAAGTTACCAAGTCGAAGCTATCATTTTAGAAATACTCAGGAGCCATTGATCCTCTGAGAGTTTTGACCAGAAATTGAAACACCTTCTTTAAATTCTATCTCTAAACCTCTCATTTTCTCCACATAGACACATGCAGCTTATTCGGTTAACACTTGTGGAATCTGAAAACGAGCATTGCTGCACTTCCTGCAAACAGCCTTCCCCTTAATCCACCGTGGCTCGCATTGGCTTCGTTTGTAGATTGCCAAATGAGTCAGTGTGAATGTAAATGAAGGTCTAATTTCTGTTACAAAGCCTTGTTCATGCTGCCAGGAAGAGAAAGGGGGAAAAAAGATTGTATTGGGGAAGTCTTGAGTCATTTATTTATTTATTGTGGGTTTAAAAAGTCAGGTTAGGGTTTGATAATGAAATATACAGCAGTTTTGGAAAATACTGCGATCAGCCTGTAAAATATGGCCCCCTGAATTCCAGTGAAACTAAGCAGAGTCATAAGTAATCTCTATTTACATAAATGTCTAATAAAAGAATGAAAAATGTATCTGATTTCCAGTGCAAATACGAAACCTTCTCTCATTAGTCAAACAGCAGGCCTGTGCTGAGACTGTGGAAGTAATGAAAATACAAGAGGTTGGTTCTCTTTTGAGAACGCTCTTAAAACACCGAAAGAAGGAGGAGAGAAAAAAAGAAAGAACGCCACTGTGAGTCATTCTGATTCCTCTGTGCCCCTGGATTTGGAATAATTTGTGTGAAGTGTCTTAATATTGCAGCGTCACATCAGGGGGAATCCTGAAAGGGCCGTAAAACAGGGAACCACTGATGACTTCCATATGATCAATTAGATCAAATCATTTCACCTTTGAGTCGCTGCAGAATTGTTCTCACATACTTTGATGGGCTTCTTCCGTTTAGTCGATACAGTTCCTCCCCCTTCCTCCCTCTTCCTCCTTCCAATGTTCAGCTGACATGTGGTGATTTAACCTTGTTATACCTACTTATCCAATTTACCCGACAATGGAGTTTCTCGACTTGTACCTGGTTTTTGTATCTGAGTGTGTGCAGAGAGAATCAACTGTTTAGATGAGTTTATTCTGACCATATGTCTCTTGTGCAGCTGCTTACTGTATCATTTCAATGCATGCTCATTATTTGAGTGCTTTTCACTGGAATAACAGAGGGAAAAAAGTGATGCATCTTTACCTTTAAGATTAGCAGCTTTCCCTTTTCCTTCCTTTCTCTTCATTTTCCCCCCTGAGCCCCCTTTGCGTGCCTCCATCTTGTTTTCTCAGACAAAGCTCCTTTTATCCCTGCTCTGTCTGGTGCCCACCTGTTGGCTCTGCTTTCCATCACCCAGCCTGCAGTCAGGAGACACCGGTGGCTCTGGGCTGCCCCGCCGTGCCTTTGATCACTCGAGTGACCCTGCAGTGGACGTGCACTCGCCTTGGGGGGAGAGGCAGGCATGTGGCAAAGCTCGCATCCACGGCGGCAGAAGGCGTGGGATGGGTGGGGAGATTCTCATCCTCCTTCCTCCTCCCCTCCGGCAGGCTTTATCAAAACGCCGCAGCCGTCCACCTGCGAGGTCACACCGTCTGGCCTTTTCTGAAATGGCCCACGACGGCGGGGAACCACTCGCGGGACTCGGGGAAACTCACTGCTGGGAAATGAGATGCCTCCGGTGGGTGACCTGTTGTGAGCGGCGACACTTCATACGGCTGACACTGAGGGCCGCACGGTGCCATTCAGCTTCCTTTTACTGGGGGAAGAAATGACAAATGATGGAGTGTGATATGGTGGAGATTTGTGGACAGCTGGCATACAAAACTTGCGAAGCCTGGAGGAGATGGATGACACATGGTGGAGTACAGTACATTTACTCCTCCACAAGCCATTGGCTTTAACAGGCCGTGCAATGTGAAATGTCTAATAGTGAGGAAAATCACATCTCACATTATTCACAATTTTATAGGCGTGCTCGTTCCCAAATTATGGGAGGATGATATAAACGTCCGCGTTGGCTCTGCTTTCCAGTCGAAGTCTTCACTTTCTTTTTTTAAAGCTATTAAAAGCCTGACATGGTCGGATTTATTATGTGGCGCTCATTGGAAAATATGAGCTCTATTTCAAACTAATTGAGACGGCAGATACGTAAGCTTGCTTAAATTATACTTCCTCAAAGGTGAATGCGCTGAATCAAGAAGCAGTCGTTGAAATGACTTCACTACTTTTGTCTTCGTACTTTACTTGCAGTCTTCCACTAAATTAAGGCTGCATATGGAAGACTGCAGGAAGAACTGCGCGGAGAGCTGGCTTAATATTTTCTAAAGGCAAGTGGCTAATTAAGGCATCCGCAGAGCAGCATTTCTCAGCCGATGAGTGAGGATCCAGAGGGGTCACCGGCTTGTTTCTTTGTGTCTCGGGATGATTACCATTATTTTTTAATAAGGCTGGCTCTCAGGGTGACATTACCTTTATTCTATTTATTTCCGACGCTGACAGAGAAGCGGGTTTTTATGAATGTAGGACAAGGTTCAAAGGGAGATGAGCAACTGAGGGGAGGAGGAGTTTAGAACAATGTGGAGTTACACGTGGATTCTGATCTGTTCTTTGGCCTAAATGTGGCTGGGTTTCTTTGCTCTGCAGAACAAAATGCAGAAATTATTTAAGCAACATGTTTGTTCATTATTGTGCTGTTTTACAAGGCACTGATACAGCAAATGCAATAAAGTCATCATGTTGAGCACATCTAGTCTTAGTCTGTAACTGAAAATGTCATTTTAATGCATTTATACACTGATCAGCCACAACGTTATGACCAATGACAGGTGAAGTGAATGACACTGATCATATTGGTACTATGGTAAACCTTGGATTTTGCCATCCGTGTTGATGAGACTTAGACAGCCAAATAAACATCCCACAACAAGCACACTCCCTCATTCAAATGGAAATCCCAAATGGGACTGGCCTACCCCCGCAGGAAAATGCACCCCACCACATGGCAAAACACCAAACAATCAGGAACATGTTGAAAAACATGACAATGGCCCAACATATTGATTTGACCTCCAAACTTCCTACACCCAATTCTGATCAAGCATCAACAGGATGCAGTGGAACAAGTTTGACTAACAGAGGCCCCAGTGTAGGTTTGGTTTCATTTGCAAAATTGAGTGCGCAGGTACCAGCCAGTGATTGGTGGATCAGCTGTCAGCTTGCAGGTGATTGACTCCTGACTGAGGACGTCCCACAACAAAAAGAATCCAGATGGTGCTGATGTTTTCCAATCAATCACTCATCTGTTTCCCACTCTTGCCATATGTTGGACTTTGTTAGTTATAGAAATTTGTAGGTGTGGTCGGCAATGTCTTTTTCCTTTTTTGACTTCAAATAGGCAGTGAAGCCATTGTATTTTGGTTTGTAGACTTTGCTTAGGTTATCTTGTTTGCATACTTAAAATAGATCTAGTTGTTCGTTATTTTGGTCTTTGTTGTCCTGAAGTTATATTCAAGTCCTGAGACCTGTAAATATATTGCAAAAAAAGGGTCAGATCTCCATGATCTGCTACTGTGGATGGATGGATGGATGGATGGATGGATGGATGGATGGATGGATGGATGGATGGATGGATGGATGGATGGATGGGTTGCTTTCATGTTGTGTCTCTGCCTTTAAATCAGTTCCTTGTCTCCAACCCAAACACAGCACTTCAGATGAAACCCCAGCACGCATCTGTCTTGTCTATCTTTTCACTGCAGCTGGGCTTCAAGATTTATAGGAAATTATTACATCAAGCAGTAACAGTAAAGTTGTGGATGTAATTTAGTTAGTTGGCTGTTTAATTTTGATATTTCTCTTCTGCAGTGTGTCACGGTTTTATTTACCTGCCCTTAGGTTTTTTCAACTCTTGTGATCAGGCACATTTGAGATGAGCCAGACCTACACAGAACTGATTACCAGTGATTTCTGTGTGACTTGCTCTGACGTCACAAAGACAAGATTGAAGCTTCACCATCATTTTATTGTCATTATTTCAAGATACACAATAAAATTTCAGTGCACCAACTACAAACAGAGTTATATATAAGATGCATACATAAAAGAAAGGTTTATCATACTCATTCAAATATGTTGTCTCACACACACAGTATCAGACATTCACATCTTTTCCAACCTCTTGCTTCATTGAAAGCTGATCGGTTCAGTTTTATTTGTCCAATTTAGAGGGTTTATTCTGGTAACACAATAAAGGTTGTGTGGTTGATGGTGATACTAGATACAGTATATCTCTAGTCTATTGTTTAATAACATTAGACTGATTTAAAGTCTTAACAACATCAACATTTCTCAGAAGGATTATGAGGATCCTTAAAGTAATGTCTGTTTCAGACATGTAGGACATGTCAATAGTGAAACCTGTACTCTCTTGTATTTCTGACTACTGAATTTGAACATTAATTAGTGTTTTTGATTTATTTATGTAGTTTGTAGGGGACAATGGCAAACTGATACAATGCTGACTTACAGAGGAATCCATGTAAAAGTCAGGTTGACCTATGAACGGAAATCACAGATCGCCTGGATAGCATTTTAACATTCTACTCGAGCCATAATAAAAAACTATCTGAGGCTGTGTACAAACGGATACGTGTCCGATGACATTTTAATAAACCAGTGTGTTTCTGTGGTTTCTTGTACAGACCGAAGGCTGCTGGAAACTGTCCGTCTGGTCTGCCAACTTCTAACTCCTCCTGTTTTTGCTCTTGTCTGAGCCGCAGTTCATCTTGAACGGGCCTATTGTCTGCTTGTTTCCACCTGTGTCTCGTTACTCTTGCCTCCCTTGTGTATTTAGTCAGTGTGCTTTCCCTTCTTCTTTGTCAGTTTGTCTTTTTTACCTGCCTGTTTGCCACTTGTGTTCCCTGCATACCTGCATCGTTCTTCCCCGCGTGTCTCTGCATGGTTCCCTGTTTTGTTGCTTCACAAGTTGTTTTTATATATATATATTTTGGACCTTTTGCTTGTTTTCTCTTTGGAATTTACTTTTGTTGGACTCTGTTTTTCTTGACCCTGCAGCCTCTTTTAGTTATAGTTTGCTTCCGTGCCAGTCTTTGTTTCAAACCCAGCAAGTTTTTGAAAAGTTAGTTAAAGTTTACTTTTGTTTGCCCTACCTACCCGGGAGTCCCTGTGTCTTGCATTTGAGGTCACTCTTTTAAACCTTATAAAAGTAACAGTAATTTAGTAATAGCAGGAGGACTCTGTTTTATACTGTGTTGGTTTATTTTGCAATTAATCCACGGTTTAAATGCATACCAAACTGTATGAGGGAATCCATAAAGACCAGCTATGTTCTGCTACACCACCAATAATCATGTCTTTACTTTTCCTCCTCCATCGTCTCAACTTCTTTGCCTATCTAGTCACTTTCTTCATCTCTCTTTCCATTTAGTCTGCACTAAAAAGACATTTGTGATGAGGTTGGTACGGTGCCTCCTACTACCCAGGTGTCCCGTAGCAGTTTTATTTAAAACTAACATAATTAGTACTAAAACAAATGGTAAAGGTGTGACATGAACCTGTTATATAGAACAGATCTTTATTGTCACCGTCAGACAACAATGAAAGTCAGTTTAGCAGTTCTTTGGGGTAGCAGCAAAGAAGAAAAGAGCAGTAAAGTGATGACAAAAACTAAAAGTCAATACAGAAAATGAAATGAAACTGTTTAAGAACAAGATTGCACTGTATATAATATAATAAAAGAGCAGGTTATGGACCAGTCAGTCCCATTTATTGACCACAACTTGAACAATGTCTTAAAATATATATATACATATAAAGTATTGTGTGTTGTCTGTTACCTTCTGTGTGCATGGCTGTGTGTCATCAGGTGACTAACTGCCGTTGAGGGGTGCACTGTGTATCTCGCACAGGATTGGCTGCCGAGGGTGACAGGTCGGCACGTGATTGGCTGCTCTGCCACGGAACTGGCATATTAGGCGGAAGGAAGACATCACCAGGTAGACCAGAGGGCCAGAGGGCGTTCCATCCTTCACCAGCATCAACCGGCACTTTGAGCACAACGTGTACTCAGTTGAGATCAGGAGCTGTGGTAAAGTTTGGGTAGGAGTTAAGCTGCCACTTTTTCTTAAGCATGTTTTCTCTTGTTTGAGTTAGTTAGGGAGGTAAGAACCTGTTTTTGTGTTATCAGAGTTGGTTTCGTTAGGCAAGTTTAACCGGGAGTATAGTTTGGGTTTTTGTTTGCTATTTTGGCACTGGCTCACTCTGAAGTTATTTAGACACTTTACCACTTTTTTGCTTTGAGTTGTCTTTTGTTTCTCGTGTTTATATTATTGCAAATAAATCAATTATTTCTTGTCTAAACATTTGCTGTTTTGTGCCTTCTTGGAGCAGGTGAAGGATGGTTTTCATGTTACATTCCAGCAACCCCTAGGCTGGGCGTAACAGTCTTTTTTCTTGTTTTTCTGAAAGACACGAAAAAAAGAAAGAAAGAGCTAAGTTCGCTGCTCAGTTATGCTCATTGCTGCCTTGGGCACTGACTCTAAGATTTGCATGGTGGCCACCTGTAAATCACATTTATTCAGGTTCACATATGTTTCTATCTAATTTAATTGAAATCACCCTAGCTTAACATTTAGTTAATTGAATTTACATCATTTTTGCACAATGGCATGGAAATGCCATTTTAGAAAATGCCAGTTAAGGATAAAACAATCTGCCTGACAGATGTAAAATTCGAGTATTACATTCTGTTTATCTGTCACTATAATTTTCCTACTTGCCAGAAAACTTAAAACCATTTATTTTTTGAAAATTCACACTTTCTGTAGCTGCTGCCTCCATATTTGCAGAAATATTCAAACAGTATTCTGCTAACTAGACTATTTTATTTTACAATCTGCACAACTTTGCTTTAAAGAAAGGGGGGCGAAAAGCTATTAAAATGCATTAAAAGTCGGAATTTAAATAATGATGAAGAAAAAGCAAAGTTATATTCATAATTCATCACATTAAAATGTCCTTATTAAGGTGGCATATATAAGTGGGTATTTCAAACCAAAGCACACTTTACTGTATGTGTTCTGGCTGAAAACGCCTTCAGAAGACTGCGAACCATAACACCAGGCACCACGCATAATATGTGACATGTTTTTAAAGAACTCTGATTGTTCTACAGGAGACAATAAAGGCTGGAGTTGCTCACAATGAAGAGGAGAGGAGGAGTGTCTTGGCAGTCTTTCTTTGAGATTTCTTTGCAGAAACTCTGATGGCATCTAACACTGGTAGGATGTTGTGATAAAATGTGCCAAACTGTTGTTCGCGTCCTTTTCAAAAGATTTTTGTGTTGTTGTTTTTTTGGGGTTTTTTTTTTGCACGGGCACTTTGAAATGTGCCACAGCTTCAGTGGGAGGTGATGGTGATTATTGGCCACTGCCAACCTACATACTCTTACAAATCTGGGTCTGTAAAAGAAAAAAGTTCAGCACTGTGCCAGGAGACTTTGTGTCTGAGGAAAGTATTCCGCTAAAGGAGGACACTTCAAAAGAATGAACTGGGTGAGGGGGATTATGGGTAATTCATAGTTTCATCAAAATAATAAATGGGATAATCTGAACTTCAAAGATGCTAAAAGCTGACTGAATCATGTTTACCTCCCCAGAATGAAGACGTACTGTTAAAAAAAATCAATAAGCAGTGTTACATGGAAAAGGTTGTGCAACTGCTCCTTGATAGCCGAGCCTCCCTCCCGTGCGGCTAGGTTAAAGATCAAAGAAAGCGGGTGGTGTCGCTCAGCACTTCCTCTCCCATCAGCCACTGGGAGAAAACGTGTGTAACGGACAGCTCGAGGCTTGCTCCGCTGGATCTCCCGCCATGAATTATTTAGCGCGCTCAGATGCGGCGACAAAACACACGGTGTCAGAAAACCAGACACGACTTCATCAGCAAAATGTTCGGGCTCCTTTCCACGCCCCTCCTCCACCTCCCTTTTTTCTTCTTCTTCTCTTCCTTCTCTAGCTGCTCTCCCCCCCTCTACAGCAATTTCATTTTCACCTCTGCCCGAGATCCCGTGAGTGGAAGTGCGGGTTCTGGGCGGGCAGACGGAGGAGGCCAACTAGGCTGGCTGTCCCTTTTGTCCTTGCTAGCTGTGGAGCCTCAGACCATCCATCTCTGTCAGAGGCAAGCATCTCAGGAACCCCCTCTCCTCCTCCTCCTCCTCTTCCTCCCCACCGCCTCTGCTCACTCCAGAGGGCCCCGTCTCCCAGGCACGTCAGTGCTAAATGGAGCCTTTACGTGGTATTGACTGGCCCCACAAGTCTCTCAACTGGACGTGCTGGGCAGAGTGGGAAGCAGCCTATCATATTTTCTCCTTTCCCCTGCTTCCCGGGCTGAAGTGTGGACGCAGCAGGTGAGTGGAGGGATGATTACAGGAGCTGGAGGTGGCGGTGATGAAAATAAAATGGGGCACTGTCTCATAGCGTGACACCGGCGGTGACTTTACAGCCGGTGGAGCCCACACGTTTGCACATACCGCTGTCACCTTGTGTGTCTGTGAGTCAATTATCGAGACATTGAGCCGGCGTGCCGATGTCGGTCCGCTCCTCAATATTTCTGGCAATTGAATCCATTGCAGGCAAGGACAAAAGACTTGCAAGGCATTTAAGCAATACTCAGTTGTTTTTTGGTATCTAAAAGGCAAAGAGAACCAACTCAAGTTCCAGTTATTTTATGATTGAGCCTTCTCTTGTTTTTACCAGTAGATCTTTCTACAGATTTCTGCAGCAGCAATTCCATTATGTTTTCATCTTTTGCTGCCCTTTAGCTTCCTTCTTTCCGCCAGAAGTAGCCTTTTACCAATAGTGAAACTCAACATTTTCTAGACAAATGTTTTACATTAGAAACAAAATCTCAAGCCTAGAGAAGCTCTTTGCACATTTATTTCATGAGGCAGGTGCATAGGAGTAGGTCGAGCATATCCCAAAGGTTCAAACAGACTCCTGTACACTGTCTAACTTGCAAAATTCCATTTACTGGTGCGACGTTTTGGTGCTAAACCTTCATCAGGCAGTTCTTGATTCTTTATTCTTGCCTGATGAAGGTCTAGTACTGTAACGTTGCACCAATATGCAGGACTCTGTTTGAACATAAAAAAAAAAAAGTCTTACGCAGCTTAGTGGCATAATTCAATCAGCTCCTAAAGGGCTTTTATTGTGAAAATATGCAGAACGTGTTGAGCTTCATTGAGATTAGCTTTGCAGTGAGTGGAACTGTAGTATGGGAAGAAAAAAATAGAAAATTGTCACTTGTCTTTAGCAAAAGCAATTGGAAAAGGTCACAAGATTAAGTTGGGCCTTGTGTTTAGTAAGTTATCAGTTATCTATTTACATATTTATTGCAAAAAATCCTTTTATTTCTGACATAATGATGTATTTAATTATTTATCTGTAATATTGCTGTTTATTGAGTCAGATGAAATAGAAATGCACTACTATTTCAAATCAACTTTATTTGACCATTTCTGTGTCTTCTAGGTTTGATTTTTCCAAAACAGACAAAGCAGTTCAGGTATATTTTCTAAACTGATATGTGTAGACAGCTGCAAAGTTCACACACCATAACTGATGTACAAAATCTTTAATGTTCAGATGGTTTGTGTAACATGCGGTTAGTTTCTCTTCATTAGTGTCTTCTTTCGTGTCCATCCCTTTCTTTCTCTTTCACCGTCTCTTTCTCCTGGAGGTGCCGCTGTACATCCGCCGTCATGAAAGCCAAAGTCCCACCATTTCCCAAAGGGAGCCAGAATCAAAACCTGCAATTCTTATTCCCAGCACAGACCCGCATCCATCAATCATCTCATCTAACGCTGGCTGAGCCTCAAAAGGAACTATTCTCTTTCTGGAGTCCCTCTATATGTATTGAAGGGACGTGTCTCAGAACAAAAGCTGAGGAGTGCCGATAAATCCCCTTAGATTGAATGACATTAAGCCGTTAGAAGAAAATGGATCCGGCAACAGGGGCACTTTGAAAACTTCCTGCCTCAACTTGGGCAGAATTAAAAATCAAGATATGAGCCTTTTTAAAATAAATACTCGCTTGTGTAATGGGGAAGGCACACTGTGTTGATGTACGAGTACATGCTAGCTGGAGAGAGCTGTATGGAGGAGGGTGTGAGATGAATGATGAATGTCATAGAATGTTATCGAGATCAGTCTGTGCGATAACAATAAGAGAGTTTCTCATTACTGCAGAGGGATATTACTAAATGGCTTCTTTCCCGATCCGATACCAAATAAAACCCAGGCTGGTTTCCTAGTACAAACTTCCTAGACCCCATTCTGATCAAGCATCAACAGGATGCAGTGGAACAAGTTTGACAGAGGCCCCACTGCACAAGCCAGAGTACCCAAAGGATCCACGATCCACTGCCAACGTCCTGGTGCCAGACACCATAGGACACCCTGAAAGGTCCTCTTGTCCATGTCCAGTGGTTCAGAGCTTTTTTGACCACATAAGGGGCACCAGCACAATATTAGGAAGGTGGTCATAATGTTATGTCTGATTGGTGTATAAATGTATGGAGGGGGAAAGAGGAGAATAGCGCAGAGGTGCTCAGTGCATCATGAATAAATTACACAGTAAATGTATAAATTAGCAAATTCCTGCATTGTAAAAATAGTCTGTTAGCTGTCATTCAAAACAAATAAGACTCCCTTAGCTGCTCATAGACCAACATTTAGTAATGTTGGTTTTATTGCTTATGGAGTAAATCATTTAGTGTTGTTAAAATATGCTAAGTATTGTATAGTATATAGCTATGTACTATGTGGGATTTATTTATTACATTACTTACTTCAAAAGCATATTTATTGATTTCACTAACATATATTTTTATATCAGTCTGAATAAAATGACATTCGGTCTTTTAGAGAATGCTGGGAACTCCTGTTGTTTTGACAACAAAACACAAACTGAAACCTAGACGGACGTGAATCGGTTTCTCACGGTCAGAGATAAACGTCAGAATAGATACACTCTCTTTCTCTGTACCTGGTATATTTGCTGCTAGTCACTGCCAAAACACTCAGTAAAGGAAGTCTGTCTCACCTTAGCAGTGCCTTTCGTCTCCTCTTCAGACCAGCTTCTGTGGCTTTTGGAGCTACAGGTCGCATACAGACTATGACAGGCAGAAGATAAAGTAGTTTGCATCAACCAGATGTTTAAACTAGATGGTGCATTTACTGTGTACTGCTGGTTATAAAATGGGAATCAGGTATACTGATGTTCTAGCATCGATCCGTACAACTCAGTGGAGTCAAGCTGTACAGCCATGTTTGAAAGCATAAAATCTTTTATTTCGCCATTTTTTAACTATTCTGTTTATTTTATGGCTACAAGATCGACAAGGTGTACTGTAAATGTGGGTGTGTGTCTGTACATGTGAATGCATAGTGCATAAGAACTTAAAAAAGTTTATCCCATTCAGAAGCAGGGCTGGACTAACATGTTAGAGGACCCACGGGCACAAGTTTGCCCCCAGGCCCCCCGATTAGCATCTTCTCCAGAGCAGCATAGTGAAGGCTCATGGGTATTGTAGTATAGATCTGTTTTGCCATAATGATAAAATTAAAAAAAAAAACAGTAAAACCAGAAACGAAGTTGAACCATGACATAAGGTAGCAGGATTATTACATCATCAAGTAGAGAACTGTGTTTCTGTGTTTCTCTAGTAACATTACACATGTTACTTAAAGAAAAAAAGAGATAATACAGAAGGGGTGGAAAAAACTCTTCTGGAACCAGTGGCTACCCTATTAGCGAAGTGGGAGGAACCACTCCATTGTACTCCAGCGCTGGAATAATACCTCATTTTTAATAGTCTGTATTTATAGTAACTCTACATTCTGGTCAAGAGCTTGTTTTTTAACCATGTGTTTTAGTTTTTATAGGTTTTTTATGTATTTATGATAGGTCTACCTATGTTATTTATTCTTTACGATGCTGGACCTGGATACATATTTAATTCCCTCTTGTTTGTACATGTCTGGATACAATAAACTGAACTGAACTGTAGAGTTAGAAAGAAAGATAACAAGTCTGTATGCTAAATATGAAGCTTTAGCTAGCAGCAGATTAGCTTACCATTGCATCAAGACTAGAAGCAGCTGGGAACAGCTAGTCTGGCCACATCTGAACATAAAATCCAGCTTTCAGCACCTGTAAAGTTCATTATTTAATATGCTACAACCAGTTTGTTTAATCTGTGCAAAAATAAAGAAGAGCGCATACTGTTTGTAAATCAAGGTGGTTATGTGCCATTTCTTGACCAGACGCAATCACTACCTGTCTCCGTTGGTTGCCTGGCAACAGTGATGACAATGATGTTGACTGCTTTGCTCAGCTGGGAGCTTGTCTTCCCAGCTGATTTCAAGGAAACAATAGGCCATTATTGAAAAATATGAATAAATTAAAGGACACCGAAAAACTGGTATTGTTTAAAGTCCGTCTCATAGACAGGTGTATGAGCTGCTTTAAAGCAAGTAGACAGTAAATTGGGGCAAAGTGACCCTTGGATTAATCAACCCAGCATCATCACTCCGCCCTAAGTGGAGTGAGAGCTGTGAGTTTGTTGTCTGACAAACACCAGCTTGAAAGACAAACAGACCAGCTTGTGACACGACTGTCCACAAAACTCAAATGTTAATTGTCTTTTTTTTTTTTTTTTGCAAAAGTAGAGGAAAGCTTCGGGCCTTCGGGCTCCAGGACAATGTGGCCGTCCACACATCACAGGTGACAGAAGCAACCAAATGTGGCTTTGCACTGTTGCTTTATGCACCTTACTCACCAGACCTGCACTATCTGACCTGTATCTATTTCCCAAACTGAAATCCTACTTGTGTGGGTCGCTATTTTGAGAGTGATGATGAAATTATGCATGCTGTTGAAGAGAATCTGGAGACTCAAGAGTTGACCTTCTTCTGTAAGGGATAGTGAAGCTTGAACATTGGTGGACCCGATGCATTAAAGTTAAGAAGAAGAAGCCCCTATTCACCACAAACATACTACAGCATTGTGAACTCCACAGCGCAGGGTCAGCCATCATGAGGCACTGCTGAGGGAGGTAGGGTTAAGGGCCTTCCTCAAGGCCCTACAAGGTTGGCGGTACTGGGACTTGAACCCTTGACCTTATGATCAGTAGCCCAGAACCCTTGAGCCACCAGTGCCTTTCCCCAATTAAAGTAGACTATGTTGGAAAACACTGAAAGAACAATCTCCCGTGACATGTTCTGGTGAGGACGAGTACTTTATGAAGTACCTTGTACATTTTGCTGACCATTTCCCAGATAGGCCTATATGCCAAAAAATAACACCAAAAAACCCTTATAGCCAATACGGCTATCAAAGTGAACACAATAATAATGTGTTAAAGTAATATCAACTTGTGGGTGGTTAATGCCTCATAATGTTGTTTCAACATCAAGAAGAGCCCAACAAAAGAAGCGTCAACCTCAGGTAATTAACAGTAGCTACTCCCAAATGGATCGCTACAGCATGCCAGCTCATTTACATAGTTGGAGAGCAAAGGTTGCCATATTCAGATCGTGTCCGATGACACTGTATGAATCAGAGATAGCAAAATTAGCTAAATAGTTGTGGCTCCCAGCAGCAGCTGCATTTACTGGTTCCTACTGGAAGTCCCTAAGGAATTAAAAAGAACACTAGAAGCTGCTTTAACATGTTTTGATTGTCATGCAAACAGTAGACAGGCATGCTATGGCACATGGGAAACATTTTATGGACGCAGCAAAGCAGCACTAGGCACTGAGTAAATATAGTAGCACTGGTTGTAGTCGAATCTCAGTTAGCTACACAAAAAAAATTTGATTAGTAGCTATTCAGTGTTTAGCAGTTCTAATAACTAAACATGGCAATGCTCAAGGGGTAACATTTTTCCTTTATTTATATATTTTTGTTTTATTCTGGCTTAGCTGATGCATAAATAAAAATACACATGGATCATGATACATTAAAGTGATCAGCATGAAAAGAAATGTGATGTGTGTGTTGTGATGACTGACAATGACAATTAGGAATAAAGAAGAATTAAAATTAGACGCATCAGTTCAATTATTACTGCACTAGCTCCGATTTTATCATCTAATTCTTGTGTTCCACTCTTGTACATCAAAGCTTCTTACAAGAAGCAACATGCAGAGCAACTTTATCCACCCCGTCACTGACCTTTGTTACTGCAGACAGACACCAGTAATGCTCTGAATAAGAAAGGAGGCACTTGCTTTGTTTCAGGAGCCCGAAGTGGCAACTGAAGAGCTCATTGGCCATGAGTTAAAATAGATGCACGCTGAGAATATTCAGCATGTCAGCACGGACAACAACAAAGCGGCACGCAGAGGCCACTGCCCTCCTTCAGCTCACCTCGGAGGGGGAAAGACGGAGAGAGCTGTCACCGACTGAGTGGCGTCCTTTGCCTCCGCAGTAGCTATTTTACGACCGCAGTGACAGCTTGACTGCTTCCCTCGTCCCCTCCTGTATCCAGCCTTTTCTTGTTGTCTTTAATCAGCGGCCCCCCGGTCCTGTCGAAGAGGCTGCCAGGACGCAGCGCACTCTGAGCAGAACTACAGAGGCCACTCTTGGCAATGACCTCCGTCTCATCCTCCTTCTAAAAAAAAAAAAGAAAAAAAAATATACACAAAAAAAACCACACAGCCTTTCTTTCAGCTCTCTGAAGCCTCGCAGCTTGTTAGCACCACATGGCTAACAACGCAATACGCTGTGAAAAAAAAAACTTTCTTTGCAACAGAGTGCTGATCACATTCAATACCCACGGAGATAGCGAGTGCACTGTGCTTTTTCGCTTTGATGGCCATCTTAATTAGTGCTTATTTGAGCAAAAACAGGGCTGTTGCTGGAGCGCCCCTGATAACCAGCCCATAGAGCCGGTGAAGCAGGCTGAATCAAACACTTGTTTTGGAAAAGAAAATGGAATCTTTTTGTTGAGAATATCAAATATTTTTAGGCCACATTTATATTCTGCTTATATAAGACCATTTGTTTAACAATAGTTGTACTTGTATTTTTCTTTTACCTTAAAGAGTAATTAACCTCTTAACATATATTTTCTGTATTTTTTTTCTCTTTAGTGGCTTTTAGGTTGTTAAAACCATCTTGTTCCTCATTAAGTGACAGTACCAGGTTGTTCCAGTGCTTAATTAACCCACAGTTTCCAGTGTAGCAGGACCAGACTGCATCTGTTCTAAAAACACAATTGGCTGCCATTATTACAAGACTGCAATAAAGAGACTGGTTCTGCTGTGACTAAAATGGATGTAGTGTTGTTATTCTTCATTTATGTTGCATGAAATATATGATAAAGTTGCATTTGAGAATTTGTAGAACAGGTTTAATAACATCGACAGGTGGTGTGGTTTTGATGGAACGGAGTTGGACTTGAGTCTTGAATCTGATGACATTAAATGCTACAACCCCAAAGATTACAAAGAAGTGTTGGAGGTAAAGGTGTGTTTGGAAGACAAGTATGATCACATTTAAACATGCAAAGCAGAAACAAACCGCGTCACAGGTGTAACACAGTAATAAATACACATTTTAAAATGCATTTGCGATATAAATTTTACTGTTTACAATGTAAAACGCATTTAATTTAGTTTTTTGGGCCTAACTTGGAGTTACGATGGAACTTGTTGGGCTCAACTCAGCTTGACTTGGAGTGGTTGATTTTGACTCTGACTTGGTGAACTTGCTTTATGATTGGTCTTTCCTTTAACTTAATGTAAACTTGTTGGACTTGACCTCAGACTTGTTGGACTCAATGTTGGAACTTCCTCATGTTAACCTGGACTGGATTTGACTCACGTTGAGCCTAACTTGAGGCTTATTAGGCTTGACATGCCACTTGTCAAAAATGATTTGCATTTGACTTGAGACGTAAAGGAGATGACTTGATATAAGACCTAAGACTTCACTTGGGAATTGTATCTGATTTAAGACTTGTTGGACATGACTTGGACTTGATTTGAGATTCATTGGACATGACTTTGGACTTTCTGGCTTTTACTCAGACTAGTGTTGGGACTTGTTACACTTGACCTTGACTTGACTTTGAACTTGCTGGTCTTGACTTAACCCTATACATCTAAGACTTCAGACTTACTTGTGTCTTCCAAAATAATGACTTTGTTCCACTTTTGGAAATGCTTCCTGTGAAATCTGGATCTTAACATATATATATTTTAAAATATAGGATTTTTTTTGCTGTGAGCATCACAAACAGTCCATCCACTTCCAGAGTTTCGGGTAGAAATTTTAGACAGATTTCACAAAACCCTGGCACATAAAACTAAAACTTTATACATGCCTAGATACACCAAGAGGAAAGAAAGAAAATGTGATGTCGTCATTGCTGTGAATCAACACTGCAAATTATTTTCTGTGCCGGATTTGATGATTGGTCCTTTTAGCAGCATAATCCTGCCTGTGATGCTAAGCATTTCATTCTGATCCAGGAAATTACTATGCCAGATCAGTGTCCCTTTTTTAACTATCTTCACACACTAGATACTGTAATTAGTCAGGCCTGGTGGCAAACTGGCCATCTGGAGTGGTGGGAGTTTTCCCAGTGGGCTGGTCGGCCTGTGGGTCAGTGATGAGTCCAGCAACACCAATGAGATAAAAACAGAGTACCATGCTGTTTGCAGCGGGTTGCCCAGCCGGCTTCAGAGTTCTGCATGTGTGGAGGGTCAGAAGTTTATTACATCCTATGAGTCAAGCTTTACTTCATATGCTGAGCCATTAATTGCAGCGTTGTGCAGTAACTTCAGTTTAGCTGACCTAACGATCGAACATGGAGACGCAGGTGAACAACAAACCAAAGGCAAACTGAGGAACTAAATGAAGACGGGCCTCGGGGCAGAAGAGACCAAATGCCTCACTAATTTATTTTGTCAGATCACTGCTGATGCTGCACCGTGTGTTTGTTCTGTTAATCAGTTTGCAGCTGCGTAATGTTGCTTTGATTAAAAACTGAGATTTTCATTTAATGTGGAGTTAAAGACGAGTGACATTCGCGGGCAACAGCGGATTGCAGAAGTAGTGAAACACAGAAAGATTGGACAGCTATAATCACGTTTTCTGTGTTTTTTATCCAATAACTGCTGGAAAGCTGTTGGATGTTGGATGGCGGCACTGTGGAGCAGCGGTTGCACGTAGCAATAAGGTTCTGGGTTGGAACCTGCTGGTTGGCCGTGGCCTTTTCTTGTGTGGAGTTTACATGTTCTCCCCATGCCTGTATGGTTTTAACCATGTGCTCCAGCTTCCTCCAACAGTTCAAACACCTGCATGGTGGGTTATTCAGTGATTCTAAATTGGTTGTAGGTGTGAATATATGCCTGTTTGGGTGTGTGTCTGCTTGGATTAGCACGGTGATGGACTGATGACCTGACCTGGGTGTTTCCCACCCCTCAACCAATCCCGCTACAGGATAAAAAAAATAGTATGGTAATGAATGCACCGATCAAAGACTGAAAGACATTTTACATTGCAACAATGAAAGAATGTTGTGCTGCCATCATTGTATTTTTATTTCCTGTAATTATTCGTTGTTGAAAAATGGAAAGTGATTAACTGTTTAGCATCTAATTTGCAAAATGTTTCCTTGTTTTCCACTTTTGCAATTTTAAGGGTATCACTTCCTGTTAAGTTACTTCCTGTTTACCTTCCAACATGGCTCTGCAGGAAAACATGTGGTGCATGCTCCTGTAATGAGCAATCTACCTCCATCCACTGTGAAGCATCATAAAGGCAATGTCATAAGTTTATTATTTCACTGTAGGTATGTTAAAATGTATATATTAGAGGTGATTTTGTTAAAAAATGGTTTGCGTGTTTGCATGTGTGCAAGGCCCATAGCCATTGTAATTGTCACCTATAGTGCATGACGACTAATCATGTTCATATTTACAACTGTATGATGCAATGTTAACACACACTGAACAATTTTACATAGTTTTTGTGTACAGTTACCAGCATGTAAATGAAAAGGTGTGACACTTTCATACCCCCTGCACAAGAACACTATAAATGAGAAGCATATGTACTCAGTATACCCATTAAGTAAATTTAAAATATAATATTAGTTTTTAACAATAGAAGATAGTGTTAGATAGTGTGAAAATCTGTATTTTTAACCGAATGTCCTGTATCTCACATGCATATCTGGCATTTGTAAAAAAAATAAAATAAAATCAAACAGCTGGAAAATCAGCATAAAATACTGTCAGCTGTGATCTTTTTAATTATGAATAGCCCTCCGGTCCCTATAGACATGTATGCATTTGAATGTGCAACACATCAGAGCAATATGTAAAGTTGACACATAACTGCATTGAACAGCAGCAGCCAGTGAGGTATCATCATGTACAGATCTTACATTAAAGGCATTTCTGGGTGATGCTGTCCATATAGGTTATATAGGTTTAGCTTCTCTGATTGATTCAAAGGTTGCTTCTGCTTACAAAGAAAATGTAAGTTACCTGTGAAAATGCACAACAGTTCTATATTGGCTCAAAGTGAGGTTTTAATTCGCCTGACTTCGGAAAGGCAACAGAGTGAGGCATGTGCATTCAAGGCAGACAGCATGAAGGCTCAATAGGGCCAATTTTTAGGTTTTAAGTGTTCCTTTGATGCACAATATTTTCCCACGCTGCAAAAACATGTAGGATCAGCTTCATCTATACTCTGAAAGTGTGGTTTTCTGCAGAGAAATCATAAATCATCTATATTCATAAACCTAATAGTTTTGAACCAGGACCTTCAGTATTTGGGTCAAATAGCTCGTAAAAGCAGATGTGTCTAATTTAATAGTCTGCAGGTGTTATTTAGTGTTTCAGATGCAAATTTATTTAACACTTAAAAGGTAAATATAGGTTTTAGGTTGGACTATTAATGTGCAGCCATTTCTGTTACTTTAAAATATTTGAATATTAAATAAAGCTTTGGGGGAAAAAACAGCAATTTTGGGCCTTAGATTGTTTTATAATGAGGGTAACGTGCTGCTCCACCTGCACTGAATGTGCTTTGCTCGCTGAAAACCCTCAGAAAACCTTTTTGTCTTCCAGCAATGAAACTTTCCATTTGGTGTGTATTTTCAGGAGCTGATCTCGGGGATTAGCAGACACGTGTCACTTTTGTTCTTTTTTTTCCCCCCTTCCCAAACCAAAAAAAAAAATTGAAATGTTATCTCCCTGTGAAAAGACAAATCGATAATCCTCTGTGTTGTTTTGGCATCAGCAGCAAACATCTAGAGTGACTGGTGGGAAAAAAAAGGGCCGGACATTTACAGCTCCACTTTCCAAACTGTAGGATTTTCGTGGTGCTAGTTCTGCAAGAGCAGGCTGAGCGTTATGAATAAATAATGGTCCTGCTGGTGCCAACAGCAGGCATTTCTTAATTTGAAGGGGTTCCTAAGCCCCCTGTTCAACATGGTTCAGTAGATTTTTAAGATTCCACATCATGAAAATATGAAAGTGACAGACGAGTCGACTTGCAATATCCTGTATTGAATTATATGTTTATATAGGAGCAGAAGCGCCACTTGGATTCTGTCTGTCTGCACCCCTTTCCTCTTTCTCTTTTTTTTCCCTCTCTGCCCCCTATCTGAATTACAATTTTTCCCCCTTGGAACATTCCTCTGGTACAGAAATGAAGACATCTTGAGCTCAACTTCAAACACACTCCTCAGCAAACAGCCACTGTGGAGAAAGTGTTTCATCTGTGCCTCTGGGATATTATTAAGCCTCTCTGGTAGCACAGACTGCAGAAGAGCACAGGATAAGAGCTAGCTCCTGTCTCTCCACCTCCCGCACCAATGTCGGCCCAGCAACCTGCTTTCGGATAACCACTGCTATCTGAACGCTCGGTGCGGTGGAACATGCCGCGAGAAAGGGGGGGAAAAAATACCACAAAAAAAGTTTCCAATTTTTTTACTCCGTTTAATTTCATAATTACCCCGTGGCAGTTATGGTGTGTCTGAAGTGCCCAGATATTTAGGATCACCTGGGAAAACTCAGTGGCTCTGACCTCCCACTCACCCCTGTCCTCTATATGACTCACTGAGCCACTAAAATCATCACAAATGCCCCATTCACTGCTAAGCGCTGCTGTTCTTCTTCTTCACCCGGGTTCAGCAGGGGTTTCCGATGAGGTAACGCAGGAAGGATGTGGAATTTGAATGACGACTCTAATAAGATAAAGAAGTGTTTTCATCCACACATTGTTTTTTGAATGTACCTAAGAGCGACACAGGGGAGTTTTTAAATCCTCTACACTTCTATAGAAAGGCTTTACTGTAATGATGGTTTCACTCAGTACAGTGAACACATAATCCTTTGTTTTAGGCTGTTTAAAACCAACGAAAATGGGAATTGTTTTGAATAACAGCTCATACAAAAATGAGGGGCTTGGGTGAATTAGAATCAGCTTTATTAGCTGAGAATGTAAACACACATGATAAATTTATTTCCACATACTCCACAGCCACAACATTATGACCACTGACAGGTGAAGTGAAAGGCATTGATCATATTGGTACTATGTGGTGTTCTGCTGGAAAACCTTGGATTTTGGCATCTGTGTTGATGAGACCTAGACAAACAACACAATGTTAGGCAGCTGGTCATAATGTTATGCCTGATCAGTGTACATATTAAGTATTACTTTGAACAGTTTTCTCAGCCAAAATATCTAAAATCTTTTCCACTTGTCCTTATATACAAATGAATATCATTTTTTAAACACAGCTCTCTTCTAAACAAAATTAAAAACTGCTTATTAGAAAGGCAAATGCAATGCAAATGAAAACAGCCAATATGCATATACTTGCATATGCAATGCTTGTCTTGATTATCTGTACACATAATATACTGTATATATTTATGGTAATATACACTCATGTTTGATCAGGACCAACATTATACTGGTAAGAATGTCCCTTAGCTCTCCAGCAGCATCAGTTTTTAGTGTGATAGATTCAACAAGACAGTGGAAACAATCCTGGGTTTCTGCACCATGTTGATGTGATTGCATCACATCATCTTTGCAGATTTGTCAGCTGCACATTCATGCTGTCAATCTCCATTTTTAACCACATCCCAAAGGTGTTCTGGATTCAGATCTGCTCGGAGGCCACTAAAGTCCACTGAAGTCAGTGTCATTTTCATGAAAACAGTTTGAGTTTTGACATGTGGCATTATCATGCTGGAAGTGGCCATTACAAGATGTTGAACTGTGGCTATAAAGAGATGCACATGTCAGCAACAATACCCAGATAGGCTTTGGCTTTCAAACTTTAACTGACTGGTATTAAAGTGTGGCCAGGAAACATTTCCCGCATCATTAAACTGAGATTCATCAGACCCAGCTGCAGTTTTCCAATCTTCAGCTCTCCAGTTTGGTGAGATTGAGTCCACTGAAGCCTCAGATTTCTGATGGCTGACAGGAATGGAGTCAGACGTGGTCTTCTGTTGTTGTAGCACATCCACCTCCAGGTTGGACGCAGTGTGAGTTCCTTCTTTTTTTTTTTATAAAGAGTGGTTATCTGAGATACTGTATCCTGTCTGTCAGCTTTAACCAGTCTGGTCATTATCCTCTGGCACCCACAGAACAGCTCTTCTTTGGTGGATTTTTGTTCTTAACCGTTATGAATAGACTCGGGAGACAGTTGTGGTGGAATAATCCAGGAGATCAGCAGGTTCAGAGATACTCAAACCAGCCTGTCTGACACCAGCAATCATTCCACAGTCAAAGTCTGCATACTTATTCTGATGTTTGATGTGAACATTAAGTTCCTGACCTTTATCTGCAAAATTACAGGCATTGCATTGCTGCCACATTATTACTGACTAGATAATAGCTTGAATAAGCAAAATGTTTGATAGTGAGGGTCTTTAAAAAGGAAAGTTGTTTTATTTTTTTGGCATTCTTGTGCTAAGAGCGATTGAGTCATTTATTTTAAGGGAATCAATCCTAATTCATAGAAAAAACATTCATGTTTGTCCAGGGCCAAAATCAAATTAGCTCGTATTGACCACCCAACCCCTTGCCAACTTCAATTCTTGATTTTTGTATATTTATTTGACAGAAAATATGACTATCAGACTAAATACAGAGGTCACTTTCAAGGAAATAAGTAAGGAAGTCATTTTTGATTGTAAAATACATCAGCATTTTGATACACTTATCATACTGGGTTTGGAAGATGGAAAAAAAAAGGTTGATTAATTGATTTAAGCAAAAATATTCAGTAAGAGCTGTTTCTTTGGTTGAGATGTTGGGATTTCTTGAGTGCAAAGTTGACATTATAGCCTATTGGTTCAAGCACAATGCCTATGGAGTGTCCAAAATGGAAAGACATCTTCCTCTGGGATTCACAAATGTGCTCCTTTCTGTTCATGATGCCAGGGGAAAGGTCAGAGGTCACCACAATCTTTGGGAATCACACAAAGTCCCTTTTGACCAGAAGTGTTCAGATATTCCAGCAGTGTAAGGAGCTGCTCTTTTCTTTGGGAGATATTTTTTTTCTTGCCTGCAGTTCCCGGCATACAGAATCAGTATATTCTTCGTGATGAGACAAACAGCTCATCTATAAATGATTCAAAGCGTGATGTGGCACCTAAGTGGGTTGATCTACCTTTTCACTACCTCACACGTATTGTACCGAGGCCATTACGGCAGCGTTTGGATGGGCGAAAGCAAAGAAAAAGAGAACGCTTAAGGTATTTATTGCCACAGATATTTATTTTCACACCGTCTGCCTGTAAATCAAGACTTGAAAAGCAATTCGGAGAAATGGTTAATAATAGATGGTGAAAATGGAAACTGCTCCAAGTGTGACTGATGTGATTTCAGGACTTACCAGCGAACACAGTATGGGTATACATGACGATTATTATTTATCTAGAAAACGAAGATCATAACTCCCGTCGTTGTTGCAGTGTGAGTAATTCTGCGTGAAAAGACTCTGCTGCACTGCATTAAGCACTGTACCTGCTTGGGACATCTTCATTACCAGCTGATCATCGTTATTAGCATGATATTGATGCCTGTGCCGCCGTCAATCAGGCCTCGGTGTTGATGTATCACAGTGTGCCTACACTGCTCATCCCTAACGAACACACCATTGATTGTAGCTGCTTGCTATTCATTAGATTAATGAGTAGGAACGGGAGACAGCGAGTGGGAGGCATGGTGGATTTTGTAAAGAAGAAAAGGGGGGTGCTAACCTAGACAGACACGCTGTTAATAATAATGTTTTCACTTTAACACATCTGCAAATGCGGTCATGTTTGCAGTGCAACAGATGTCACTCTTTCAGTCCTCCTGTCAGTAGAAGATCTTCATTAGGAGTTTCAAAGGGAGGCCCCTCTGGCAAAGCACAAACAGCCAGCAGCGGTAGCGGAGGCACTTCAACAGTGTGGATAAAACAAGATAACCCCCTCATTCCCTAGCATCATATTAGCATATCTTCTATTATTCATGCAGTCCCCCCGGTTCAGAAATTGCCCCTTTTAAATTGTTTTAGGGAAAAGATGTGTCCCGCGCAGGTACGTGCACCCACTGAATAAAATATCCCAGTTCGAGGGAGGAGACATTGGATTGTTTCATGTACAGGGGTCTTCGTGAGAAAATGGATTGAAAACAAGTAATGTATTCAAAGGCCCAAATCTGTTCTTGTGATATGTAAAGCACCCGTCATCAAATGCTGTATGCTGATGGAAACCCTGCTTTGACCAAGGAAGCATAGGAATCAGTGGAGCCCTACAGAATATACCACCTTCCTATATGCATGTGTGAGGACTTGCTTGCACGAATGAGCCTGAATGCTGCAGATGAAATGAGAAGCATTAATTCAGAAATGGACATGTGTAAAGACTGGGTTTACTTCAAACCAGGTGTGCGGTAAAAAAAAAAAATCCTTATCAGAGCATCTCTGAACTGGTCCTCGTCATCAGCAGTGGTTCGACAGTGCACAAAGCATGAACCTGTTGATGTTTAGGAAGAAGTATGACCCATGTGGCTCCAACTAGCAACTTACAGGACTTAAATATCTGCTTCTACCATCTTGGTCTTGTAAAGTAAAGGCCTTGGTGGGTTGGAGGTGTGCTGGTGGCATAAGAACGAGCAGGTATAGGCGTGATGGTTTGGCTCATTCGTGCATTTTTGTGCATGTGTGTATGTGCATAGAAATCCTTGTGTGTTATGTTTGATATATAAAAATGCAGATGGCAAGACCACTTTGATGTTAAGCTGATTTTAAAACAAGACTGAAAGGTCAGAGGTCTATCTGAAACGCCTTACAATACAGACAGTTGGATGGGATAACAACATAATGATCTTCCTTTGCTACAATAGTGTAGCTGAAAATGAAGTTTGTCCTCAGGGTGGCATTAAAGACAATGTGATTGCTAAATATCAATAGGTTTGACCTTTTTGGAACATGAATGTGCCCAAAAATCTTAATGGAAAAGTTGATTGATACATTACAAAAGAAATAAACATTTTTTTCCTGTAGATGGTGGCAGAGGAAAGCTCATTGAAATGGCTAATCCACTGGGGAGCATGACTATGATATGGCAAATGGTAAATGGTCTGCACTTATATAGCACTTGATCCTACCTTAGTGGTATCCAAAGCACTTTACAATGTGTTTCACCTATTCACACACCAATGATGACAGAGTTGCCATGCAAGGCGCTAATCTGCCATTGGGAGCAACTTCGGGTTCCATGTCTTGCCCATGCGGAGGGGCTGGGGATCGAACCGCCAACCTTGCGATCGGTGGACAACCCACTCTACCACCTGAGCCACAGCCACCCTATACTATATGTAGTATAAGGATTACTATGAATATTTGTATCTTGTTATTCAATCCAGCATAACAAGATACCAACTCTAATCCTTACCAAGATATCTTGGTAAGGACGAGAGTTGTGCCAAAGTCAAATTTTGACCTTATGCTGAAGATGGACAGCGGGGTATATCCTGTGGACATTTGATATGCATACTTCATTGCTGTCTGGTTGACAGTTGTTGAAATATTTTGCCTATGCCCATGGAAAATGCTCGTCTCAACTGCAAAGAAGCAAAGAAGTGTGTTCTGTTTGTTCAGTTTGTTGTTTTTTCTTATTTTTGTATGAATTTTAAGAAGGTAACATTAACATGTTGGAGTTGCATCAAACAATAAGTATGCTTGGCACTCAAATCCACATAATGGATTTTTGAGCTCTGGGAGGTTTATGCATCAGCTTGTCTTTACATTTACATCATAAGCGGCACATCTACAATTTTATTGTTTATTATTTATCATTTGTCTGTTTCTTTAAAAAAATCTGGTCAAAGTGTAATCCAGTTAGTAATGCAGGAGACGTCCTCTGTACAGCTCATGTTCCTACAGAGATGCTAACCTGAACCTCAGTAGTAAAGAATTCCATTAATGTACAACGAATGTACATAAATGTGGAAAACGTAAAAATGAAACACAGGACGTTATATTTCAAGCAGATGAATTAGTAATATTTCAGTGTAAAATAAATCCTGGAATGCGTGACACATTACAACTTGATGATATATGATACACAATAATATGTGAGGATTGATTTTTTCCCTCTTAAAGCCTGTGCCAGGCAGCTGTCCTCCACCAGCGTTACCTCATTCCTCCTTTAGTGCTCTTTGGCCATGTCAGACCACCACTAATCTGTCTGCTCAATTAGTCAGCACCATCCTTCGCTTTGATGGCTGGGGCTCTGCCAAGCCTAATTATATAAGCTTCATTTTTGAGGCTTATGTCAAAGAGCTTGTCATTTTTTTGCACTTTGCTCAGGGGAACAATTTCATCATGCTTTCAGGGAGGACACCCTGCGAATATCCAGCTATTACCAGACTAATATAAAGATGAAAGGCCAAGAACAAACCACTGCATTGATTTCTTCCTCGGTGAATGCAGATTAGGTGACATGTGACATCGGGTTTGAGTGTATGTTGGTGTGTTTAAACTTTCTTCGCGTTGGCAGTCATTCTAGGTCACATTGAATAACAGCTTTGGCTTTAAATACACAGACTAAATTTAAATGGCCTCCTACAGACAGCTTATGGATCACAGTTATATAACGGGGTTTAAGAGGTCTGTTGAAAATGTGTCTCATTTAAGAGCACACTTATGAATTGGGCTTGATCACTAAATGACGTAACTGTCTTCTAGTTGTTTTTTGGGTCTGAGAACACATTGCAAGATAATGGCACCATGTGGGCTTTGCTAATTAACACCTTAAAGCAATGGCTGGGTATAGAAGTTGCAGTTTCCCATTTCAGGATTTTCATGGTAAAGACTAGAATAAGGGTATGTATACCTGTATACATCACCCTAATTTACATTTTAAAGAGTTTAATTATACATTTTTACCATACAGGTAGCATGGCTAGACAGTTTCCCAACTGGATTAAACCTGATGATATCCTTTGACCTTTTCTGTGCCAATATGAAACTGATTTGTTTCAAATATCTTGGAACTTGAAATTAATTGATGGATAGTCATTTGATACAGTTATTCATGATCTCCAATGGATGAAACCTGTCAATCCGCTTACTTTTCATTCACATCTACTAGATGTTTATATGTTGATGGTCCCCATATATCCAAATAATTTGACTTTTCTGCAGTACCTCCATGCGGTTGACATGCGTGGTTTTGCATGAAATCTCTATACACCTGTTGGATTGCCTGTCCCATGATGAATTGCAGTAGTGTTTGCCATCAAGTAATGTTTTGTTTAAGAATGTCAGAAGATGAACTCATCATCTTGTTAATTTGAATTTGTTTTTTGGATTAGTGCTTGAGCTGCATGGTGGTTCAGTTGTTAGCACTGTAGCCTCACAGTGAGAAGATCCCAGGTTTGCATCCCGGTCTGAGCCTGAGATCTTTCTGTGTGAGGTTTGCATGTTCTCCCTGTGCAGCGTAGGCTTTCACCAGGTACTCTGGCTTCCTCCCACAGTTCAAAGACATGCTGAGGTTAATTGGTGATTCTAAATTGTCCTTAGGTGTGAATGTCAGTGTGCTTGGTTGTCTGTCTCTATGTGTAGCCATGTGATAGACTAGCGATCAGTACAGGGTGTCCCCTGCCTTCGCCCTGAGTCGGCTGGGATAGGCTCCAGCCCTCCTGCGACCCTACACGGGATTAAATGGTGTATAGATAATGGATGGAAGGATTAGTGCTTTGCTTTCACAACACCATCTTGTGTAAAGAAAAGAAAGGAAAAAAGACATGGCCTACGAAGTTAAAGTCCAGGTTTACCTACTTGTATCAAAATTGAATGCTAAATGCTCAGAAACCATAAACAATAGTTCAGCACATTGCCTACAGGTATCCACTTATATAGACACAGCTTATTTTGATACACCCAATCAATTTTTTGCATAAAGCAGAAGTATCAGCGTTGTGTAATAAACAGAGCAAAGAGTTGCACTGAACCAGACAGCAGCTGCCGCAGGCTCCGAACTACAACCCCATCAGCCTGAACACACATCCTGTCCTTCATCTTTGCTCATAGAATGAAAGCAACCAAACAAACATTCACTGGGGAAAAGTGCACAGCTTACATCAGTTTGCAGGATATATAGCTAATGATCTGCTCGGCTGCAGCGCATTAAACAGCATGTAAACTTAGACGCTGTCACTTGGGTCCGGTTAGACGCTGCTGCAGTTATTGTTCAATATCACTAACAACACACTGTCTGCACATGATACGAGATGTATTCCAGGCACAGTGTGTGTGTTTGCACAAGCAGTTTGCCAAATTGGTTTAGGTGTAATTTTCTTCCACAGAGGTACACACTCGTACATAGCTGCTTACTTCTCTGCCAAAGTGATGCTGCTTGTGTTTTTTTCTCACTTGCTATACTTGAAATTACTTTTAAGCAGAGTGACTATTGGCAGCACAGTACATCATCACAAATGGCTGACATGAGTGACTGCAAATCACTCTGTGAGAAAATATGTGACTAGAAGTGGGCTTTCAAATTATAGTGTTGCATCTAAGAGTGAACACACCAAAACAGCAGCTAAAGAACAAGTTCAAACATCTTACTGATATTCAGATTCTCCAATTAAATTTATTAAAAGTTAAAAAGAAATATACAGTCACTTTAACTCAACCTTAACAGTGCACAAAATCACAGCAAAGGAAACGCACCTTTGTTTTAGTGGGATATTTTTGGTATTCTTTCCACCCCTGACGTTAAGGTATTGTGAAATGTAATGCTGACACAGCACAGCATGTTTCAAGGTTGTGCTGAAGAGCTCCCACCAGAGTTTATATTCCAGGAGAAGACAGTGAGAGTGATATTGATTTGACTTGGGAGGGGAATGGGGAGGTGGCAGGCTGCGAAAAGTGAGCAAACGGAGGTGGAGAGGTGCTCAGCTGGTGATGTACCCAAACAGGAAGCCCAGTGATTGGATAAGTGGATGATCAACATTCCTGCTGAGGAGCCTGAAAACTGTTTGAAAGTCCTCTGCATTAAAGTTGTAAAAGTACGTAGTTAGACAAATATCTTCTTTTGAACTTTTCTGATGAACTCTAAGACATGAGCTTAGGTAAAAGGATACATATCAATCTTCATACTATAGTGTTATACCTTGCATTAGTTCAAGTGCTGCAGCACTTGAATTCAATCATTTTTATCCATCCTTTTCTTACTGCAGTGGATTTTACAACTTAAATGCTTACCTGTATAGAGTTTTAGTTGAGCTAAAGTTGATCAGTCCCCCAGTAACACCACCCAAGTGCATTAAAACTGAGGGCACAGAATTCTACCTAATTATAGAAAATCAGTGTACAAAGATAAGACAAAACATTATCAGTATAATGAGGTAAATAACATTGATTATCTGACTGATTTTAATTTGATGAAGTCTGGGACATAATGCATGGTGAGTAAACGGTTCTAGTTAATGTGTTGGATGCAAGACAAGGTCAGATGACTGGGCTGGTGAATGTGAGGGACTTCTGTTCAGCAGAAGTGAATACTTTCGGTCAAAGAACCATTAACCAGTGACAGGATGTTGGATGATCTGTGGCTGCTCCAGTTTGCAATGTGCAGGGTTTGCTGCCAACATCTTGATGGCAGACACCACGGGGCACCTTCAGAGGTCTTGGAGAGTCCATGCCTCGGCAAGTCAGAGGTGTTTTGGTGGCACAACAGAACAACAGCATACCAGGCATTGGGTCAGAATCGAACTCTTTAGGGTTCTCAACTTCACATCTTAATAGGCTCTTTTGCTTCCTAGAAGCCACATTTGTGTTACGGACGGTGTACAGAGACTCAGGTGCAAGACAATAAGATACGACAGCAAGTTGAAGTTAAGGATCTTTAATACAACAAAGAGTTTTACATAAGCAAATACACTAACCCACACAAGGTAATGCCAAGATAGGAGAGTGAAGTATTACAAACTTAAACTTAACTAAGAGAATAAGTATCAAGACTTACTAATCAGACATTACAAATTACCAAAACGAAAACAAACTGCCTGATGGGTCAGCAGCCATGACTACATGCCACTACAAGCCAACAAACTACCAAACAACAAAACTAAACTATTTACAAAACTTATCTGGGCACCATTGGAGAGAGGGAATTAGGCAGGGGTAGGGCAGGCGGAGCATTTGTGGTGACAGTGGGTCGGCAAGCCGGCAATCGGATGTGTCAAGGAATGGCTGATGGAGCTCATCCGGAAAAAATGTCCAGTTATGATTGGAGCAGACCGAGACCGCAGAGAAGGATTCCGGAGGCTTTTGGCCAGTGGAGGCTGCAGCTGATTGGGAGCATTCACAGAGACGGGCTGCTGATCCAAACTGGTGAAACAGAGAAAAGGAGTTAAATGTTGGTATTCAAAGTAAGGAGCTAGACAGAACAGAGAGCATAAAACTGACTATAGTCTCTTACAGTCCAGCGACGAGACAAAGACTGACTGCAGCTTTTAAGCGTGGCAGGGTGACTGCAATTGGCAACTCACTCACAGGTGCGCCTCCTCAGCTGATTGCAATCTACTCCACCTGAGCACATCCCTTGCTGTCACAAACGGTCACGCCCACCTAGAAGGGAGGCAGGAGGGGAAAGAGAGAGGGACGGTACTGCCACTACCTGGCACTATCAGTTGCGGCCGTGACAATTTGAGACTTTAGCATTAGATGTGGTACTTAAGAGTCACTCTGACGATGCTGGGTTTTTTGCGAAGAAGAACTATACAACCCCTCAACGTCCAGTTCTGATTCAGACTGGCTTCAGTTAGGTAGTACGGTCAGTAGGTTGTTGGCTTAAGCTATTATGTTCACATTAGTACCAAACGAGTCTATACAATCACTGTCTATAAACTGTGGCTGCATTGCCGCCTCTCAACTTGAAGGTCCTGGGTTCCTGTGGAGTTTGCATGTTCTCCCACAGTTCAAAGACATACTGAGGTTAATTGGTCTTCACCCTAAGTCAGCTGGGATAGGCTCCAACCCCCACATGACCCTACAGAGGATTAAACGGTATATAGATAATGGATGGATGATCTGTGGAATCTTTTAAGAAGGTCCTGTGGACTAATGAATGTACTGTTAAGTATCAACCATGTTCATAGTCTTCAGTTAAACAGCTTCAGCCTACTTAGTTGTTGGTAGTTCACTATTGTCAGTTAAGTTTTATAGTTTGGGTTTTCAAGAGGTGGCTAAGGTTTGGTCATGTATGTACTAAACACCTGTTCTCAGCACTACATGAGTTATATTCCCAGTGTTAGTTATAAGGAATCTTAATTTAAATGTTTGCTTTGTCCCAGGAGAGTATTTAAAGAGTCCAGATAATTAATAGGCTTATTTGGCATCACAAAAACAATTATGAGAGTACAACCTGCTGCTGGATAACCGCTAAAAAATACATGTTTTTTATTTCATATAAAGTGAAGAACTGTGATGGATTGGCAGCCTGTTCAAGTGTGCCTCTTGTCTAATGTCAACTAGGTGTAAAGTATGCTAATGGTATGCTAATGGTATGGAATTATCCACATTATATTTTCATAAGGATTTCTGTGTTACCACATTATAGAGCAAAGTACAGAGTGATAAAGCCACAAGTGAGTAAAGCATAATCTGGTCGGGTCCACTTTCAATTTATTTTACAAGGGGGGGACCTGTTTTATTGTTGCAGATCTCTGGTTTGTAGATCCAAACTGACTTAATATTAACTCTGTGGCAAGATGGAGCATGGTCACTTTAAAGTGAAAGGAAAATGACCTGCATTGCTACTCTCAAATTATCCAAAGTTGAATATATCAAATGGGATCTCTTTTTTGACAAATAAATGCACCCTGTGGAGTCTTTACCTATGAAAGACATTATGGAGCAATTTTTGTAAATGAGTAATGTGAATCTGAAGTCGCCGAGGTGGTTGACAAGCTCCTCGGTGGCAGGGCTCTGGGGGTGGATGAGATTTGCCCTGAGTATCTCAAGTCTCTGGATGTGCAGGGACTGTCTTGGCTGACACGTCTCTGTAACATTGCATGGCGGTTGGGGACAGTGCCTCTGGACTGGCAGACTGGGGTGGTGGTCCCTCTTTTCAAGAAGGGGGACCGGAGGGTGTGTTCCAACTACAGGGGGATCACACTCCTCAGCCTCCCCGGGAAAGTCTATTCTATAGTACTGGAGAGGAGGATCCGGCCGATAATCAAACCTCGGATCCAGGAGAAACAATGCGGTTTGCGTCCCGGTTGTGGAACACTGGACCAGCTCTACATTCTCCATCGGGTACTCGAGGGTTCATGGGAGTTTTCCTAACCAGTCCACAATGTGCTTTGTGGATTTGGAGAAGGCATTCGACCGTGTCCCTCGTGGCATCCTGCGGGGGGTGCTCCGGGAGTACGGGGTCCGGGGCCCTTTGTTAAGGGCAGTCCGGTCCCTGTACAACCGGAGCAGGAGCTTGGTTCATATTTCCAGCAGTAAGTCAGACCTGTTCCCGGTGCATTTTGTACTCCGGCAGGGCTGCCCTTTGTCACCGGTTCTGTTTATAACTTTTATGGACAAAATTTCTAGGTGCAGCCAGGGGCCGGAGGGGGTCCGGTTTGGGGACCGCAGGATTTCATCTCTGCTTTTTGTGGATAATGTGGTCCTGTTGACTTCATCGAACCTGGACCTCCAGCGTGCGCTGGGGCGGTTTGCAGCCGAGTGTGAAGCAACTGGGATGAGGATTAGCACCTCCAAATCCGAGGCCATGGTTCTCAACTGGAAAAAGGTGGCTTGCTCCCTCCAAGGTCGGTGAAGAGACCCTGCCCCAGGTGGAGAAGTTCAAGTATCTCAGGGTCTTGTTCATGAGTGAAGGGAGGATGGAGCGTGAGATTGGCAGGCGGATCGGTGTAGCGTCTGCAGTCATGCGGTTGCTGTACTGGTCCATCGTGGTGAAGAAGGAGCTAAGCCAAAAGGCGAGGCTCTGTATTTACCGGTCAATCTACGTTCTGACTCTCACCTATGGTCATGAGCTTTGGGTCATGACCGAAAGAATGAGATCCTGGATACAAGTGGCTGAAATGAGTTTCCTCCGCAGGGTGGCTGGGCGCACCCTTCGAGATCGGGTGAGGAGCTCGATCACCAGGGAGGAGCTCGGAGTAGAGCCGCTGAATCTCCACATCAAGAGGGGTCAGTTGAGGTGGCTTGGACATCTGTTCCGGATGCCTTTGGGACGCCTACCTGGTGAGGTGTTCCGGGCATGTCCACGGGGATAAGGCCTCGGGGCAGACCTAGGACACGCTGGAGGGACTATGTCTCTCGACTGGCCTTGGAACGCCTCGGGGTCTCACCGGAAGAGCTGGAAGAGGTGTCTGGAGCAAGGGAAGTCTGGGCCTCTCTGCTTAGACTGCTGCCCCGGCTAACCCGGCCCCGGATAAGCGGAAGATAATGGATGGATGGATGGATTGATGGATGGATGGATGGATGGATGGATGGATGGATGGACGGAGTAATGTGACCTGAAACTTGTTTCAGTGTGTCAGACATTGAATGTTTCCACATTTTCAAGTGTAAATGAAAATGTTTCATGAGAAGGGGAATGCATTTCAACACATTTATCAGACGTTCAGATAGCTCACATTGTGTTTTGGTGAGAAACACTGTAAAAGTTTGGACCTATAAAGAACATGATAGATAATGACTGAGCGATTAGCAAAAGGATCTTTCTTTTCTTTTTGAGATCACAGCTCCATCTGTGTGGATGTACTTGTACATGCCACGTCTTTGTAAAGATTTACAAATAGTTTCTGCTAAAACAGCAAAACTTGAAGTGGGTTTTCTGTAGCTGAGGGTACTTGATCTCACCATGGGTGCTGCAGTTCTTTGAGAACACCTTTCTCGCTCGGGCTCAGCAGGATGGCTGTAGGCTCCCCCGTTGCCTTCCGCCTCCTCTCTCTGCACCATATACTTAAACAGTGTGTCGTCTCTGAACATACAGTACTGTGCCAGAATTTTAGGCCATGATAAAGCTTTCAAATATAAAGCTTGACTCCGGAAAACATTTTTACCAAAAAAAGTGACTTTGCAAATGTCATAGTAATAAAAAGCCGTACAACTGTAATAAAGTCTCTGAATATTATATAGAGGACTTTTTGACTATACTGGTCAGATTTTTAGAGCTTTATGTAAAGATTTCCGCACTAATTGAATAATATCTTGAGTATACAATGTGTGTTCAAATATGCAAGGAAATTTTTGAGTTCATACTGTCTTCTTCAGGACTCCTTGTTCTTGTAGCTGTCTCTAATTGGATGTTTTGCTATGTTTGGTTTGATTGTCATGGTGTGGATCGAATCTGGGACCCATCAGACGTCTCCTTAAACACGTATCTTAACATCTAAAGTGACTGAAACTTTTCCGTATACATCACCGGCATGGTGTTCTGTTTATTATATCAGTGCTTGGAGTCCTGAGATGTGGATGGATATTATGTTTCTCCAGGAGAGCTGGCCTGTATTTGCTGACATTGTCTCTCCTTGCCAGTAACAAGGGAGGGGAGGAGTCCGGCCCAGTTCTTCCATCATCCAGCTGTTACATAAAAATGAATTATAAAAAATTAAAATGGCAGTTGTGCAGCTTGATTTTTTTTAGCCTAGCCGCATTACAATATCATCGAAGGTCACTTTTGTGCGTTGACGTGGGCTGCCATAAATCTCCTCCATTTATTTACTTTATCCGCTTATTTGTTTTCAGGGTCACAGTAGCCAACCCCAATATTACAAATTGACATTTGTCACAATTTGTGGTTTTAGGGGGAGTTAGATACTGGAACTCCTTTGGTAAACAACAGTCCGGTGCGGTGACTGTGCTTGCAGCTTCCCTGTCTTGTTACAGTGAGGTTGGTGGGTTTGGTAACATTGTAATTGTACAGAGAGCTATTCTCAAACCTGCATTCATTGACTGTACCTTGTTACCACTGTTGTAGCAAATAAGCATTGAGGGCTTTCTGAAGCACCCTTATTATTAGCTCAAACATATGCAAAGCTGTCCTTCCTAGTCATTATGGATACCTCATGCTACATACACAGTAATTTAGCAGCCAGGAATGTAATTATTTGAGACAGGTACAATGTGGACAGGGGGAAATAAGGTTGTTACAGGACATTCCATAATATCATGAACATACAACAATAACCATGTTTTATCTTGTGAAATAAATGTTTCTAAAAGATTACTATAATGACTGTTATTATTATTAGCAATAATAATACAAATAAAATGTTGTTGTTATTGTGATTATTATTATTATTTTAATTATTTTTTTTTAGTATTTTTTATATTATTATTATTGTTCAGTCAATTTTAGTTGTAGTTTGTCAATTGCAGCTTATTATCAGTTAAAATTAGACACCATTCCTTAAAATATCGAACAAGAATTTAATTTAGGGCACATTTAGACATAAACACTCTGACTGCATTTACAATTAAAAGGCTGTATCCTTTTTTTTCAGAGTTTTGACACTGAAATTCAACAAATGCAAACTCTTTAAGGATGTGAGGTTGAACTGTGCGCTCTATGTGCTTCTCGTTTATCTTAGATGCTTTCTTGTTTCCTGCACTTGCATCTCATTGCCACATCTTAGTCCATGTTTAAAGAAACAAAGAAACATTTTTTTATTATTATTTTGAACTATCATCTAAGCGATGTCACTGTATTGTTGTGTTAGCAGCTTTCTGTGTTGTGGAGTTATCTGCAAAGATAATGTGATTTATTGTTTAAATAATAAGGAAAATATGTGAAACACCCTTGCATGTTTCCCCCGAAATATGGCACACACACCTGCATACTGTATTAAAGACACATATTTTATAGTGAACAAAAGATTCATTCATTCATTATTTAAACATGCATTTACTGATATTGCATCTGCAAATCAAGCATGTTAAAATCTAGGTTAAGATGATACTGTCGAGATTTGTATATTATATAATATATAATTTGTATACAATATTATATATAATATTTCTGAAGCATATTTGTCAGAGAACACTGAAATTATGAAAATGCATCTTATGTCAAAATTTCCCGATGCACCATTTATCAGCCTCACACAAACTGATAGAGATTTAAATCCTCCTTTGCCTGACTGTAAGACTATACATGATATGACCCACAGAGAATATAAAGTTGTTTCATGCTTCCTTTATTAATCACACTACCACAGATTCAATCATTTGAACTAATTGGAAAGTCTTGGTGGCAATTTTGCCCCGGAGTTGAATCTGTCATTTGTCCTGATATAAAACATCTGAATTATCTTTAGCATTAGATCAGCTGCAGATTTCTAAGAAGGGGCGATCTCCCTCTGACACCTGACTTGTGTGAAGGATGGTCTCATGTATCCTCGCTCGTGGCTTCTCCAGGCCTCATTCCTCACTTCTGCAAACGCTAATAAGGCAACTGAGGTGTCCTTCAAGAGGGCGGACTGGAACGGTGACTGGGTGAAGTGAGGGGACGTGAAAAAGGTAATAATAAGCACCTGATACTATGAAAGGTCATGGATGAGTATCTGCAGTTGGGGTCATGTGATGATAGCCAATTCTAGAAATGAGCTCTACCTAGAATAAAGGATGAGTAAGTATACCTTGGGTAGAAAGTCTTGTCATTGCAGGTTTCGCATGCATATTTCAGTGCTATGCACATGGATGAAGTCCAGTGCTCTCAAAATCAGCTGGGGCTTAGTTAAGCAAAATAAGCCCACAAAGTTCCATATGCTCCATACATTCAAATAGAAAGATTTTTAGCACACTGGTACCAGGAGCCGCATCCTGTTTGGAAGCAGAGTTGCTGCTCTAAGTGTGATGTCAGGTAATGAGAAGATTAATCATCTGGTAGAAAGAGTAAGCCCACTGCGCCTGTCTCTGGAGGAAGCGGAGCTGCAGTGGGCTATAAAGAGAACGACGGAGTCTAAGGGGGTTGGGGGGGGGGGCTCTCTGTGCTCTCCCTGCGTACGAGGCTGGAGACTGGGAAAGAGATACCGCTCCATGCAGACCGTGCAACAAAAGAATCCTGAGACCAGGCCACCGCTCAAAAGGCGCGTTGAGAGAAACCAATATCATTACTGGCAATGCAAGAGTATGCGCGCTGAAAAGGCCAGCTGGTGAATGGAGCCCGATGGGTTTTCACCGGGGTCAAGAGGGTGCAGCGCTGGTGCTACGCTGGAAGACTGCAGATGGTGGCGTCTCTTTGTTTTAGCCAGACTCTTCATAACGTCGCGTGAATGAGGGTTCTCTTCTCTGCAGAGCTGTTCACCTGCATGAATACCTGACTGACAATGGGCTTGTTTGAAAGCACTCTACTTACAGTTCCCACGTGAGGTGTATCAGGACTCTGGATGCTAGTTAACAATGTACCAACATACTTTTTATTCAATATTGAAAATGCATACAACAACCAGAAAATGTCTGACCTTCACTGAACAGAATCCTGTGAGTGCAGAGTTTGACAACAGCATCCTGTTCTCGGATTTTCTGCTAAAATACAGAAGTTAGTGCTGGTCAAACAGGCAGCTTATACAACGGAGATGTGGAAATTCAAATCCTGCATTGCACAAACACTGAGAGTAGATTCATTGATCTAGGAGACATCTTGTACTCAGTAGTTGAACTTTTGAGATGAAAAATATTTGCATATTCATAGATTCTGGACTTTTCAGTGAGGAAGGAGGCGTATGTCATATTGTTTTAATGGAAAAATGAAATTATTATTCAGAGCAGAGCATTTTTGCACATCTTTGAACATGTCTGGAGGGGATCTTTAACAAATAGCTAAATCAATAAATAGGCAGAAACAGTAATGTGCAGATAACTAATGGCATTCTTAAAGAGGTTTTTATCTAAATGCTAACTTCAGGGATTTATGTTAAATAACCCTCCTAGTGAACTGTGAATCGACTTAACGGACAGGCTATTAGTGACTTTGACTTTTCACCTCACATCTTTTGCTACAAAATTTTAGCAATCAAGTGGTTGCATTCACATTCAGTGGTTGCATTCACATTGTCTATTCTGCCAGGAGATGGCAACTCGGTATCTTCTTTTTACTAACTTCTGAAAACTCCTTTTTTATTTTAAGGCTTTCTTATAAACTTCTTTTATTATTAATTTTTAATTATATATCTGTGGGAATGGATAACATTTCTAAAAAATACTGACCCTTTCTCCCCTTTTTTCTTTTATGTCTGCTCTCTAAAGCACATTAAATTTGCTGATTGATAACTGCTGTACAGACAAACTCCATTATTGGGATTTACTTTTTAGTTTTTGATTGATAGCATCCTCTGTTCCATTGTGGATCATCTCTTTGCTCTTGTGAAATTGCTGAGGGGTTCGTGGGAGTTTGACCCTCCACTGCATTTGTGTTTTGTAGAGTTTGAGAAGGACAACGACTGTGCCCCCCAAGAAACCTTGTGGGGAAATTGTGCGAGTACAGGCTGCCCATCCTTGTACAACCAAGACTTGTGTTTGTAATCTTACAAATCTTACAGGATGAAATTTGTTTCCAGTGGGCGTTTGACTCTGCCACGGTTGCCCTTTGTCTCCGATCCTGTTGGTGATATTCTTGGACATGGATCTCAAAGCCCACCCAGGGTGAGGCAGGCGTCTGATTTGGCAGTTTCAGAGTTGCGTCTCTGCTTTTTACAGATGACATGGTTCTGTTGCAGCAGGGATGAGAATCGGCACCTCCCCATCTGAGGTCATTGGTTGGAGGTGAGTTGCTGCCCCAAGTGAAGCAGCTAAGTATCTCTGAATCTTGTTCACGAGTAACAGGAAAATGGAGCATGAGATGGACAGACAGATTGGTACACTGTCAGCAGTAATGTGGACTTTCTTTTGGTTCGTCATGGTGAAAAGGGAGCTAAGCTGGGAGGCCAAGATCTCAATTTACCAGTCAGTTTATGTTCCAACCCTCACCCCTGGCCTTCAGCTCCAGGAAGTGACCGAAGGAATGGATGTGTGATGAGTTTCCTCTGTAGAGTAGCTGGACTCAGCCTTAAAGATATTTTGAGGACATCCCGAGTGAGCTCAGAATAGAGTCCCTGCTCCTTTGTGCTGAAAGAAGCCAGTTAAAATGGTTTGGGTGTCTAATTAGGATGCTTCTTGGATACCGTACATTGGAGGTTTTCTAGGCACATCCAGCTGGGAGGAGAACACCGGGTAGACCCAGAAATCACTGAAGGGACATCTCATCTGTCCTGGGAACAACTTGGGATCCCTCTGGAGGATAAATGCTGAAATAGTTTGTCTGTTGTTTTTTGCTGCTGAGCTGGTAGAAAACATTAGATTTATGAGAGGCTTTTTACAAAAAAGGAAATTATGTTGATGAGGCTAGGCAAAAACGGTAAAAAAGCAAAAAGTGAAACAATGGCCTGATGCTAAACCTGCAGCTGAGATAAGTGTGAGTTTTCTTTCTATGGTCAACATCTTTCATATCAGTCAGTGCAGACATTATTCCTTTAAATAAAGGAAACTGATGCAGCTTTAGAAATGGTTCAAGATATTGACTGTTAGTGTGCTTTGTTGGTCTCAGCATCCATCACTCAGTTGTATGCTTTTTGTAAGTGTGTCAGTGATTGTACCTCAGGAAAATCCAGGCTTTAACGATTTTAGAACTCAAATGAGACACTGAAAGTGTTTGTCTGTGGATGCCGCCAGCTATGTTTAGTGGATCATAATCACCAAGTAAGTCATCACTCCCAGTCGCGGTTTTGAAGAACAGCCCTCACGCCTCACGACGTCAGCCCTGACGAGCTCCGAGTCGCTGTTCTATTACTGCACTCAAACAAACAGGTTACAACAGCGAACGCACTGTGAGTCACACAAAGTCTCTGGCAGTTGCACAGACAGAACTTTCTTTTGAAATGAAGATCAAAGCTGCGTCAGTAGCGTCGGGGCCTGGCGGTGCACAGAATATTCATGAATGCGAGACATCTGTCAGCAACTAGACAGCATCGCAGGTGGGGAGGGAGGGAGGTGACATTTGTCTCCCAACAATGAGGGATGGGCTTCAAATAGGGAAGTAAGTAAACACCCCAAGAGCAAATGCATGGGTGCTTTAAGTTGGCACAGAGGGTGTTTTGTCTTATCAGGAGCTGGAAGCGAAGTAAGCGACTGTGAGGCTTCTGTGTGCAAGCTCCTATGTGTTCTGTGAATCATGACAGTTTTACATAACACCTATTTCTCCACGTGATTGTATCATTATTTATATGGCCTCCTTTTTTTGTTCGAAAATGTTCATCTGCTTGAGTCTGCAGAACACTGTCCTTCCTCTAGGCACTGTGAGTTGAATTTAAAGTCACATGCAATGTCATCGCAGATTTAATTTTCATATTAATAAAGACCTTTTGCATAGTGTCCTCAGCAGTGCCTCGCTTGATCGCCTGGAATAAGGGGTGAACGGTGCAAGGGATGGGGAAATAACAACAAGGATCACACGCCCTGGCATGGCCATGGCACTTTGGTCTGACGGTCCAGGCTTGTAATTTATAGTGGAGGGCGGTGGCGCTACAAAGTGAAACACACACCTGCTGGGAGGCTGCTAGTGCGAGGATGCTGGGAGGTCTGGAGAGGTCACATCTGGAGCAGTATGACATCCAGCACTGACCATCCTATTCCAAACACCTGTGCTAGTATGAAAAGAGAAATGTCAGCAGAATGGAACCGAAGTATTTTTCATTTTCTCTGCGTTTTGTCGCCTCTTGGGAACCCTTGGATGCCAGCTTGCTCTTTTTCAATAACTTTAGTAAATGTGTGCTGGTGGTCGGTGATTATTGTGCTTTTATTTTGAGGAAGTTGTACTTTGCACTGAACATGGGATTATTTTATAGTTGCACCATGCAGTATTCTATATTAACAGATATCAGACGAGGATGTGTAAAGTGACAGTGATTAGGAACCACATGGAATGATCAGCAGCTCTGCAGAACATTATAGCATCTTTCAGCTGTTTGTTTTGGGTTTTTGCCATGTCTATTCAGCCTCACTGTATCATCAGCATAAATTCCAGCATCAGGAGGTAGTTGATAAACTCACTGTGTACTCACTTTAAGCTCAGCAGCACCGCAAACACCCTTAGTTAGACATTAGATGGTGAAAATAGCGGAGCATTTAGCATCCAGATATATTCTCGCAGAAGTTGCTGGAGGCCAAAACCAGTGCTAAAAGCAGAATGAAGCAGAGCCCTAAATGAATGCTAATGAATAACATCTTCCATAGCAACTTCATGGTGGCCCCAAGTGCCTCCATCAATACAGCTTAACAGTCATTAGGGTTTAGGTGCTCTTTGATTTGGCTACACCTGTGGTTTCTGATGGGAACAACACATCTAGATGTCCTGTTCGCAAGTGATTAAGACACATATGATATTACTGCAACGTCGATGATGCACTTCCCCATCTCTCTCTCTCCTTTTGTTCCCTGTACCACACTAATGTCATGTTCAGTAATGCCTAAAATGCTAAAAAGGTGGAGAAAAAAGTCCTTCAATCGCTGGAGGCAACAAGCTTGTTTGGGTGTTTACATGTACAGATTAACTGAGTCATATATTAATACTGACCCACTATGTGAAAACGTAGGAATCTGTATATGTCTCCCACATCACGTCCAGTTTGTGCATGCATTGCTTCCTGCTGAATCCCTCAGGAGCACAATGTGAATCCTGGGTAGGAAAACTTAATGACGATAACACCACTGTATGAAGAAGCCGTTACTTGAATGCAAATGATGATTGCAGAGACAACGTTCGGCCACGAGTGGTATCAAAACTGGAATTTGATAAGATCAAACTCAATTAATACTATAGCTTTATTAGCTACTAATTAACAAAGGATTATTTCTGATCATTTAATAAGATGCACTAGTGATCCTTGATGAGACGGAAAGAAAGAATGTGTAAAACTTCCTCATCAAGCTTCCTCGACAAAGGGTTGTGTAGTTTTCTGTGTTTCTCTTTCTCTTAATCAATCAAATGGCCACTAGTGAGTGCTCTGTCTGTGCCATAAAAATATATTTGTAAGCCACACTGTTGCACAGGGTGAAACAGTTCTTATTACCATGATCACACTCACTGTACTTTATTTATTTTTATTCAGTCCCATATAGACTTCCCTGATGCCTGAAGTATCCTCACGACCATCATCCGCCAGCTAATGTACTACTTTCTCCTGTTTGAGCAAAAAACAACCCACAACTGAGAGGTCTCAATATGGGATTTGTTAGCAATTTGAAAAATACAGAAGAATAGCCTGATTCTTTCGAACGTAAAAAAAAAATGCAATCACAACAAGTTTTTTTGTGCAGTGAAATTAACCGATGGGAATAAAGCTCCTCCTAATTTTCCACACAGCACAGAGCCTAGCACAGCTGCATGGTGTTCTGCATGTCTCTCTGCTGTTGCATGAACTCTTCGTGTTGTTTCGCAGTTGTCGATGCGCGCCTTTGACGTCGCTTTCACGTTTCCTGTCGGGATAATTGATAGTGACAGTGTCAAGAGACTGGAGACCAAACAAAATCACATCACAGCCAAGTTTGCCAAACTGCCTCGTCATGGTATGAATATTTCATAGGCGTACACAAACAGCATGACATGGGGGGTACACAATACTCCTGTTACTTTCTCATAAGTTAATTAGTCCCCCTAAGCAATTAGAATTTCTGATTAGGTAAACAATAAGCATGAAATGAGTTTCCCAAAACCTTTTGCATCCCCAACATATGTGTCTCCAAAGAATAAAAAAAACAAAACAGAATGAATTGTTTATGCTTTGCATCCATATAAAGGGCCTCCGATGGGTCATGTTTAGCTTCCTCTGCCAGCATAAGCAAACACTGCTTGAACTAATGGAGTGAAAGAGGTGCAAAGGGCGACGATGAGGAGCGATGCAATCAACTCCGCCACTCGTGGCAGGATGGCTTCACTTACCAGCAATTCAGCAAAATGTGCAGAGGCTAATTAGCACCACGCGCACACATCTGTCTTCCTACTTAGACAACGTCTCCGTCAAGAAGTGGCCATTGCTGGGTTGTTTTAGCACCACAAAACTGCAGGAGTGATTTTTTGTTTTGAATGTGTTAAACAAAGTTCAGAGTGCTGAAGGAAGGCGGGGGTCCAGTCACAAATCAGCCTGGTTTAAAAGTTTGTGGAAATTACCAAAAAAAATACACAACAAGCAAGAAAGAAATATAACTAAGTATGTGGTGTTAAAGCAAAGATTAACATTTTCTTTCACAGATGAAAATAAATGTTGCATCAACCCTAATTAATCACTTACTTAATGCACACTAATTCTATGCATGACCAACAACAAGCATTATGATCCTCCAGCAACGACTTCTCCAACTTTACTGCTGTTACTGCTGTGGCTGCTGAGCTCATTCAGATCTAAACTTTGGAAAACTCAGCAGGACACGGAGGCTGGGAGGATGTTTTGCTCTGAGTGGAGAAGTTAGAGCAGAAGAGCGGCGCAAAAGATTTACAGAATTATGTTCCAGCAGAAAAGTACAACTGTTAACTCACTGATGGATGCAACTACCTGCAGAAGGAACCACATCATAGGAATGTAGAATTGCAAGTGTGTGTGTGCAAATATTACAGTGTAAAAATACAGTGCAGCTTTTCTTTTTGCTTCAGCTCAAAATTTCTAGAATTCTATGTGTTGACTGTCTTCAGCCAGTTTTCTTAATATCTGTAGCCTAGTACTGCTTGTGGCATTTGTGAGAATTTTTGTCCTTGTGTCTGACTTTTGTCGTCTCTTCTACTTAGCTTTCATGAGGCTAACACATAAGGACTTAATGGTCGGATGAGCTTTTCGCTCACAGGGATTACTTTTTCATATTTTTACTGCATTATTAAAAACTTTAGCCATGTTTAATATCAACATCTTGTATGTATGACAGAAAACATGAAAAAACATTATAGGTTCCCATTAATATCAAAGGTGTACACCTCCTGTGTGACTCTGTGCTCAGACACAGTGGTGCTTTAAGCTAAATGCATGAGCAGCATGGCAATATATTTAATATGGCGAAACCCATGCTGATGTTAAGCAGGTACTGTGTGATTATTGCTGTGTATACCATAATAATTTTGCATGTTAACGTGCTAACATTAGAGTCAAGGTTCCAAGTCGAATCAAGTGTAATTTTCCTTGTAAATACAAAGCAAACATGGGCATGCAATTACATTACTTTAGTACTTTGCTATTTTGTACCAGCAACATCAACAGCAATGGATGGACAACAATGGAGATTATATTACACAAATGTCAATTAGCACTAAAACAAAAAAGGCACAGCTGAGACAGGGACATGAACATATGTACCAGATTTCACTGCTGTCCAATCAGTACTGTTGAAGACATTACACTCACAAATGTCAGTGTTATTGCAGAACTGTTGGAAGAGTCAGTGGATCACCGTAGTCAGTAAGATTCATTGTCTGGGAAGCATGAATGACTGTACAAAATGTTACAGAATAAAAATAAGTAAAGAATCTGACCTGATGGTGGCACTAGATGAAATACGAAAGAATTAGCAAAGTCATCCAAGGATCATCCTCTGGAGGTCTAAAATATCTGGAGCCTGTTTCATAGAAAACTATAAGTGTCAACATTAGGTTAGTGTAGGCAATGTCCAGAGGTCATCAAAGTCAACAGGTTATATCTTCAGGGGACCATGAATGCATTTACAAAATTCAGCTGGTGCTTGTTGAGAAATTTCTGTTTCAGTCTGACAAACTGACTCACACAACAATCACTCAAGTCACCTCACATGCCTACAAACAGTCATTTCTACGGAAAAGTTTAATAAGCTTCCAAAGAGAAGAGGGTTTATCATCTGAAAACTTTCTGTTTCATGACAAGATAAGATGTATCCAGTAATGGAGATGGAAGGAAGACTGTGTGGTCATTAAAATCAATGTAAATCAGCCCCTGGAGACCATGAATGTCCATACCACATCTTTTGGCAATCTTTTTTTTTTGTAGTGATCTTCTTTTGGACAGTGGGACAAATTGATAAACTCAGACTGACATCACCACGGTTAAGCCCCAAAGCTATCGGAGCAGAATCAATTTTAAAAAAAACATTACAAGAATTAAAAAGACTTTCCTCTCCGTCTTAAAAATGCCAGGCAAGTTTTAAATACTCATTATGGATTTTTGCTTTAAAACACCACCTTAATTATAAATCATACTCATTTATTTATTTGAATTTTTTGCAAGGAGCCATGTACAACATTAAATACAAATGCCAATGTGTGATGTATTAGCATAATTATTCTCTGTCATCCAGCAGACAATTTAACAGAAAGAGCTGGCTGCCCAAATTCACTGCGACAAAAGCTGCAACTGGAGGAAGTTATTCCGGAATATTTTGTGCTCTCTGTTGTTTTCTTATGTTTAAAATTTTATGCAAAGCACACATTTGAGTGTGATCTCAAATTCTCAACGCTCCAAAGATGATGTCTCTCCTGCATTGTGCGGTGATGATACTGGATTGTCTTTTTATCCATGTTATCTAAGGCTCTATTGTACGAGCACTCTGGTGGTTTAATGGCAGTTTTCTGCAGCATGACCCCAAGATGGAACACAATAGGACATGTGGGAAAAGATCGTAGTATGCATGAGAATGTTGGCTGCATCCATAGAAAGACTAATTTTGTCTACATGGCAGGAAAAAAAAAACAGTGGCGAGATCCTTTTTTCGGTGACTACTCAGAGAATAACTCCAGTCTAATTAACACTGAACTGCACAGGAAGATGGTGTCACAGTATATCCACCTTCTCTCAGCAGTCAGCCCACCTCCTAAACTCCCATTTAAACACTGGACAGTGCAGTGTGAATTCTAACAAGAAGAAGAAAGCCGCCTCTTTAATTCCAGGGCAGCACTTTTCCTCTGGTGTTCCTTTGCTTCTTATTTTCCTTATTGGACTGATGTATATGCATGAGGAAGTGTTGTATCAACCTCGGTGGCAAAAAATTACCCATAGAGGACTGAGGTCTGATATGACAGGTCACCCATCACATTTGTATTCATGAGCAGTTAAATGAATGAATTGATGAATAAATGCATAACAAGAATCCACTAAATTGTTGCGTAAATGTCAAAGGATGCGTGATCTGTGGAAGCTTTGTGATTTCAATCCGCGAGAGAGGGGAGGGCTGATTGGAATGGTGTAAATGGAAGACACAGCTATGTCTTCAGTAGAGAAAGAGCTTCCTGCCTCCAACTGTCATGGAGACATTATTAGTTGGGTTTAAAATGTGCATGATGAATGTAAGGGAGCGTAAAAAGGGTGTTCTGAAGGGATCCTACCTGCTGCCGACTGTCTGGAGAGCAGCGTGGTATTGTGCACAGACTGAGCTGTTATCTCCCTGTTTAGTCCTTTGTGTCTGCTAAGATGGAGACATAAGGGCTGCATGGAACATCCAAAAGCAATCTGCTTCAACAAGATGGCTCAGTTTGTATACACGCCTATCGCCAGGCCAGGCGGCACCACCAGCCTTTTGACTGTTATTATTCATGATACAAGATGCCTTTGATCTGGGCTCTGGCGCTCTGCAGAACTCTGCCTCACCTCCTTTGCAACAGCTTCTCTCAGCGACGCATCATGCACGCTCATGTAGCCAAGGCCACTCCTGCAACCAGGGGAGAGCTTTCATGTTATTTGTGGTGACCGCTGTCCTGGAGACCAAACAAAAGTCCCTCCCTTATTGCAGTCAACAATCATTATCAAAGTAGTTTTCATGTTCGTGGCTGACAGTTTTTGTTTTTTTTACACTGGTGAAAGGAAGAAAAAAAGGGTTTATGGACATAGTTTAGAAATAAGTAGACAGGCTAGACACATGGTTGACTGACAGCTGAGTCACTGAGGGCTCAGTAACACAATGCAAAGTATCTGTTCTATTTTAAGCTCTTATGAATCATATTCAGTCGGTGGGATTAAGTGACCTCTGTAGTGTCAGATTGGGGGACTTGTATTGAAATGGTGAGACTAGCACCTTAGTAGCAGAGCAAACCTCTCATACACTGCATGAACATAGCATATGTATGTTCAGACATACATTACATACCAGATATGCTGGTTTTCACATGTCGGCCACCATGCTGTCACTTCCATAGCTCTTTCTGCCAAGGGGGAGAAACCGATACTGATCAGTTACATCATTTTCAGTGCCTTAATGAACTGAGCCAAGTGTGCTGCCGTTGACAGTCTAAAGCCCTTTTTGTGTTATTTTATGGGACAGCAATTTCCTAATCACATGCTTATAAGTATGGCCCGGAAAGAACAATGTAATTATGAAGAAAATAGAGACACACTTGTGAGACAATTATTTTAATTAGAATTGAGTTAGTTGAGCTGATTGAACAGAGCTTTTTCAGGACAGTGACCCTGCTGAGGAGTTTTCCGGCTGTCGCTGTACCGACACACAGCAATTTAATGTATGTGCCGTGCAGTAAGGGTTGACTGTGCAGTGGTTATATTTGCTTTGTAAGAACATGTCTATGTGCAAAGATGACTTTTTTAACCAGTTGTTTTCTATTTGTCTGTTATTCAGTTCCAAATGACCTTGTTATTTTTCAATAAACTCCCCAAGATTATGGGAAATTTAGAGCACTACAAAGCTCAAGAAAGCATATTAAAATCTGGCAGTATGTGTTGCCACTATATCAAAGTTCAGCATTCAAAGAAGGAGAAAGCTGTGTTGGATGCAGTTTTTGAACAGAACATGTGATTTACAAATCACTGAGCCTGGAACACTGTAAAAAATATCCTGGATAAAAAGGAAAATCTAGTGGCAGAACAAATTTATTAAAATATCCATTAGTTATCAGCTATTTGTAAAATAATAATGTTTTTAAACAGATTTAAATACAATATAAACATAAAAATATATCAGTATATTGTTACAGTCAAACACTGTAAATCAAGAAGATTATTATTTGTAAAAATCCATATTTTTATGTGGACAATATATTAGAATGATATAACATATTATAGTATAGTATATATATATATATAGTAATATACATCAAAAATGTTTTCAGTACTTTTCAGCCCTTAATATACTTTTAATAATAATTATTATTATTTTAAAAACAGCAAATATCTGTAAAATAACGCTACCTTTGCTTTCAATACAGTGATTTTACAGTCAAAATCCACATTTCTTTTTGTCAGAGAAATCATGTAAATCAATACAGTTTTTCTGTGATTTTACTAGATAAAATCAATTGCTAGTTGAAAACAATCTAAGGGTATATTTTTTACAGGATAATTGCCTGCAGTATACTCGACTTTAAGCTCCCTGATCCCTAATCAACCTCCTTTTCAGCTTCTGTTTGTTTGGATTTTGCCTGGATGAAAAGGAGTTTTTAAGATGATTAGTGCAGAGGTGGCATGAGACTCAAACTGTGATAATAAAAGTGAAAACTTTATGATTTATGTGTATTTATTTTTTTTGTTCTATCAAAGTTGAACTGTGGAGATGTGGGTCAAACTGCCCCTGGAAATTCATGAGGTATTGTCAAAAATTAGTCTGAGAACTGATAGGAGGATCGATAGGAGGATCCTCCCATCAGAGGAGGGACTGAAGCCTGGAATGTGAGTGATAGAAGTGACTGCTGGACTATAGCATCCTCCCATATCCTGTAATTGGTCACGGCAGACAGGACAGACTGTGTGTGTGTGTGTGTGTACATGTGGGTGTTGGTGAAAACACAAAGTCACATAGCTGATTGCTGAACACTAACAGAGCGTGTGTGTGTCATGTTTCTTTCCAGGTCAACCCTTCACCGTGGTTCGTTCCATCCGGGCCTGAGTGCTGCTGGGATCAGTGATAAAGGTAGAGCTTGTCTCAGCAGTTCACCAGAGCTTCTGCAGATTAACATCAGATGGGGAAGAAAAATTCATTCGCACATCTCCCTGGTACACATGTGTTTACTAAACAGGCGGAGCAGCAGTGCCTCGGCGTTACCGTGTTACACTGCAGAAGCTCGTTTGTTGAAATAAAGCAGATTAGTCTATTAGCAAGTGTGATAACACACACAGACTGCCAGGGTGGCAAAAAACAGAAGTCAATCTGCGCCGCTGAATCAATCCAGCGGAATTATGGTGATAAGCTGCAGTTTTGTGTAATCACTACATGCCACATTATTAGTTAACATTATAAAACCTTTGTAGAACCCCCTGTGGGGTTTCCTAGCTGGTGTTTTCAGGATATAAGAACCTGTTGTCTTGGCCTAAACTGGAACTATGATTCCAGTTTAATTATTTCCAGATATTCCTTTGTATGTAAACATGGTTTTATTTGCATTTGGCATTTCTCAGTAAAACTGTATGTGTCCCCAAGCCCTGTTCACATATGGCACGATCAGCGAATTTCCAACTTTCATAGTCTTTTAACTGTATTGTTTAAATCTGCACTTTATTTCCAAACCTCTGGTCCACAAAAAAAAGTTTTGTTATAAAAGCTGATTGGTAAAAAAAAAATCAAATTAGATTCTTATTGTCAGTATTAAGGAGTTATGCATCACAGTAATATGTGAAGTCAGCATTTCGCAAGGGATTACAAATTTGAAATTCAGTCATGGCTCATGACTTTCACATTTGGCTTTCTGGGTTTTGGTAAACAAAGTGCATGACTTGTTTATGCTCCTAGAGGGGCTCAAGGCCAAAATCTGTTGTTGCGCCACTACTTAGCCCCATTGTGTTTCATTATTTTGTCACCAAGAAACCAGACAGCACTCTAGAGCTGCCACAGAACCGATTTATAATTAACATTTATTTTAAGCAAAGAAATTAAACTATTGCAGGGATATCGGGAAAAGGAAAAGTGCAGCCACGAGGAAGACAGGTTGTGGTAACAGAAAAATTGAATAAAGAAACTTACTGGAAGGGTAACAAACAAAAGGTGGCTCTTGATCGAGGGATAACTCCAAACTAAAAGCCTACGTAAGATCTAAATAAACTATTCCCAAGCAAATAAAACCCCAAAAAACAAAAATTCATAAGTACAAAAGCAAATTAACATGACACAAACAAGAGAGAATCTAGGCAGGTAAACATGAGGTAAGTGAATAGCACAGTAGCGAACAGGTGGAAAACAGGCAGGAATTCCGGCAGACAAAACAGAGTTGCAGACAGGACAAACTGACAAAAAACAGGTGAAGATGCATAACTTTATACACAAAAAACTAATTAGGGAAAGAAGACACAGGTGAAACCGATGAGGGAAATCAAAAGAGGATGGAAACATACAAAGGGAGGAAGTAAAACAGCCAAAGACACACAAGGGGGGGGGGGAGTAACAGAAAAGGGACATGTAGGGAATCTAACAAAACAAAAGACCATGACATAAACAAAATGCCAAATACTCTCTGATACCAACTTCTCAAATGTTAATATTTGCCATTTTTTATGACAGTAAGCTTTTGACTGCTGGTCAGAGAAAACATTTGAATATGTTAACTTGATTGACATTTCATAAGATTTACGATCAATCGAATTATTAAAGACAATAATTCTGACATATTGATACAGTTCCCCATGATAGAAAAATACACCCCTTACCTTAGATTGTATGTGTGAACTGTAAAGCAATTTGATATAAACACAAAACTTAAAACAGACCACAGATCATGTCACAATAAAAGGTTAAAAACAAACTGATGTGAACTTCTTTTTAGGTTTTAAAACTAGATTTTCTTTAACAGCCACAAGATAAAGAGTAGAGAATCTGTTGATTATAGTTGATATTCTACTTCAAAGGTTTAAAAAAATAATCTTACAAGCTTGTGACTACACAAATGATTTAGACAGAAAGCTCAGGTCCTGTAAACTCTAGGCTTTGGGGCTCTCTTTGGGTCAGTGATCCCAGGGCAGCTGAACCTTTTGACTGGTTTATCATTCAGCCTAGGATTAGAAGTTGTTTAAAGACATCTAATGGCTCAGTAGCTAAAGCACAGTAATGAGTATAGCAAACAGATGAGTTGTCTGCTAAGAATGTCAAAGTCTGGGAAACAGTGAACAGTTTGTTCTTCTAGTCACTGCGTTGGATGCCCGATAACGGGCAGATGTAGCTCTCTGAGTAATCATGACAAGAACCAAACTGTCATGTCCAGATGACTGATAGGAGCTGTTCTGAAATGGCAAGGCTTTAGGGATTTTCCTTGTAAACAACAGTGAGTCAGAGGAAAGACAAACCATAAACGGGCAACAGTGTGTTGGTGGATGTGTTTGGACCATGTGGCAGCATCTGGCAAAAACTGTAGTTCCCTAAATGACCACTGGAGGCTGGTTCAAGAAGTGAATCACTCTCCATAGATCCCCATGTTAACAAGTCCAACTTTCCAGCATAAAAAAAAAACATGTTAACTTCCTTGTACAAAAAAATGGTTTGGATATCTATAGGTAATTTAACCCTGTTTAGAACAACTGTACATAGGATGCATTTTCATATAATTCACCAGTTTAAATTGTATTAAAGCTTAACTGCTTTCAGTGAGTGGGTGCCATCATAGGACATCTCATGGCCAGGTATTTCAATGACCTGCCTCAACTCCACCCTCAATCAACGTCTTTATCCATTTTTTATTTTTATTTATTTATTTATTTATTTTTTGGCGCTATGGGTGACATCATGGAGGGTTCATCAAATCTTTATATACAATAGCTGGGACAAGTCTGTGTTCGGCAACTTAACTTTGTAGTGGTGAATGTGGATTTCTTGTCCAGGTTGACAAACGTATCTCACGATCAGAAGGTCCATTTAGGGTGTGCTCTTAAAGTGGTCTGCAGAACAATAATAAATAAATGTCAGTCAGATGATCAGACAAGTTCAAAATATGTTGTAAAATGACATCCTGGTTCAACTCAGGCCTACCTTACTTGATGCAGTTGTGCACATTCAGTTTCTTCATGCATAACTACATGACAATGGTGCTCTTTTCTTTATTTTTTTAAACAGTTTGCAGCATTCTGAGATTTAAGTGCCTTGATTTTTCACTGCTATACGTACTTGCCAACCTGATCAATTCCAGTAAAGCCAAACACTCAATTTTTACACTTAATTTATAGTTTTGCAGTTGTGTGGCAACTGAAACTGAAAGATATGTCAGTGTCAGTGACAAATCTATCAATGTGACATGCATCTTGTTTTTCTGTGTAAATGGTTCAGTAATGGATGTTTTTTGGCTTTTAAACTCAAAGGAGGAACTGCCCTCCTCAAATGTGCTGTTAGCAGTTAAAATATAAGATTTGCTGAGAAAATAACATTTCATTGCAGGTTTTACAGCCTGTTTTTATTGGGCATTGATCAGGGAAGGAACCTCAATCATTTTGGTGGTTGGATGACGTTTACTGGCTATAGCTGATCTTAATAAATGTCCAGTATTGACAAACCAATGTGTCATCCTGAATCACATGAGCTGCAGTATTTTATGAGTTGGCGTATAAGCCTTTGTGGTAAATACTGCAGCCTGGACCTCATCTGACTGCCACCGATCTGGTCAGTCTATGTATGTGGTTACTGGGGTTTTTCCAGAGTGTGTTGCAGCGGCACAGTGTTAAGCCCCCAGAGAGACATACAACCTGCTATGCATCAGTCCCAGCCCCCCTCAGCTGTCTCTCTTCAGCCTTAGTGGACATGGCAGCTCGCTCACAAGCATTTTCCTCCACGGGGGACGTTTACCCCCCACGCATACATTCCCGACAGCACTTTTCCCCACCCCAGTTTGGATCAAAGCCATCCACCCAGTAAATAAACATATCAAAAATGGCCAACAAAAGAGTCAGTAACTGCTCGAAAAAAAGACCAAGAAAAAAAGGCTTGAGGAACAACAAAGTAAGGGCTTTTGGCGATCGGATCACAGGCGGGAGGAATCTAGGCGCGGTGTGAAGATGTGAAGGTAAACAAGAGTTCTGTACCGAAGGCCGCCAACAATGATGTCATCTAGACCCGGCAACCGTACACCGGAGAATAAAATATACGATGCGAAATATTGATGCATGGGTTCTGCCTTTGAAATGTGCCCTGAAGTCAGCTACAAAGAATGCACAAAGGACTTTTAATGCAAAATCAGCAGGTGGATTTGATGGACAGGTGTAGGGGAGGGGGTGGCAGGGTGGTATGTAAAGAGATATATTATCAGCGGAACTCAAGTGTTTGCAACCAAAAGCCTGCATGTGTCCTCTATTGTGAGTATGTTTCTATTTATAGACCTGAATAATGTGGTGCAACTGTGATATAATTTAAATGCAGTCGTTAATGCAAACAGGATTTTGTTGTGCAATGTTAATTACTTATACAATACAGTGTGCTAAAATGTATTAGTAACAACAATTCTACAATATGTTTTTTGTTTTGTTTTGTTTTGTTTTGTTTTTTGGGTGGGTGACTTTGCAGAATCAAATTTTATTATACGCTTAATTACAATTTATTTTACGAAGCCATAAGTTAGTTGCAATAAGCTCCAGGCCCCCGGGCCCTCTACAGGATAGAGCGACCATAGAAAATGGATAAATGGAATAATTAGTTCTTGTTTAAACATGTAACATTAGTTGTTTTCCTATCCTTCGTTGTCAAGAGCCGAGTTAAAATTTCATAGGACATGTTCATTAGATATGCTGTCAAGCCACGTATGAAATCAAATAAATGTTCATATATGTTCAGATTAGCAACATGGGAAAATGGCAACATGATGCACATTTTCAGAAAATCTTTCCTGGAAAGTATAAATATGCATAATGTATTTTTATGCACATTTTGAAGTACTTCAGTAGAAAAAGTTCAGAAAAAAGCCAAAAAAAGTTCCAAAAAATTTTGACACTGACATGAGGCTTTTTTTCCAGTTAATGCACACAATGGTTGATGGAAACACATTTATCGAACAAGTTCTGTTGTAGTGGATAATTACCTGGCATGAATGACCAGTTATTTCAACGTCTTTTGTCATCTTTCCTCTGGACAGCATGAAACAGACAATACCAACTGACACACACACACACACACACACACATATATATATATATATATATATATAAACTTGTCCAACTGAAAACTGTTCCCGAAGATTTCTCTCCATTTTTCTCTTATAAATGGCCAAAATGTAGATTTCTTTTGTAGAGTTTTGGTTGTGTTTTTTTTAGTGACACATATCTTTGTGGTTGTATTACATTCATGCACTTAGAAGTTTGATTTAAATCTCCTTGACACTACACACTTGGGTTGCACTATATTTTACTGTACACTAATAAGGCATAACAAGTCGAACTTTGAGAGAGAGAAACTAAAAAAAATACGTTCTTTATCCGACAGTAAACAAACACAGTCATACCCTAATTAGACACCATGCATGCACGGTATGCTGTTGTTAGAGGCTGCAGATTATGTTGTATTAGACCCAAAACTTACTGTACGTAGACAGCTTTACACTAAATGATACTCTAATTAGAAACCAACGTTGGATACTAATGCACTATTAGACACTATTTTAGAAGAACAGATTCTAATTAGTAATCAAACACAGTGCCATATCAGATCCAAAATATGCTACAGTTAGATGCTCTTCTACAAATTAAGCTGTAATTAGACACCACATTCAATGTCACCACCATGGGCCTATGGTAGCTTAATTAGACAGCACAGGCTGTAATTAGACCAGTGATGATGATGATGATGATGCCATATCATATTGGACAGTGCATTCCCAATGGTGAGACAAAACACTGGGAGCTCAAAGGACAATAATTATATATTGTATATTCTTTTGCTTTTTGATTAACAGAACTGTGCTTTCTTACAGGGTTATTTGTTGCTCATTATGAGGAAGCTGTGGGGGTGCCCTGATAGCCTAGTGGTTATGTCGCGTGACCCATGTGCAGAGACGTAACGGCTGTGCTGGGGTCGAGTCCGACCTCAGCCATTTACCTCATGTCTTTCGCTGCTCTTTCCTATTTCTGAATCTATCCACTGTCCTGTCCTCTCTAGTAAAGGCAAAAAGGCCAAAAATAAATAAAAAGGGGGCTGTTCCGTAAGCTCCATACAACTGTAGCAATGTAAGCAGATTAAAAGAGAACTTCTCAGCATCAAAAACTCTTGCTTTAGGCTCAACACACCTCCTTAACTCAAAAATCTCTCTTCTTAGTATCCCCTTCTGTCCTTTTGGTTGGCCAAAATCATGCCTAATGGAATAATGGCAATGTAGTCCAAGCTAACAGAGGCATTTCACACTTTTGGTCAGTGGAACTTAGCTCGGCTTAAAACAGTTTGATTGTGAACATACCACATCCCTGGGATTAGAAAGGTTTCTTTCAGTTGTGCTTTAGGTAGTAACATCTGCTGTGTGTACCTCTTCTTAGCCAAACTGTTAAAAAAGCATTCTAGCACCCTGATTACATGCAAGCCATTTGTGTAATCAGGTGGACATAAATCATACACAATTTTGCTTGTCTGTTTCTTTATTTCACAATTTCATTGGCTAAGGACAGATTTTAACTTCTTCTTAAAGCTAAATTTACTTGTTTGATTAAATCAACATCCTACTTAAAAAGACATTAGGTTTTAAAAGCCATCACCTGTCACAGTTTGTCACTTGTGGAAACCATTTTGTGCTGAAGCTTAAAGAGGAAACACACTTCAATAGCAGCTCTTTTATGTGTTAGATAAGGGTCTAAACTGTGACTGGAGTAATTAAATGTGTGATGAAATTCAAAGTAATCAAGGTAAATACAAAAGGAAGCACATACACGATCAGGCATAACAATATTAGGCCCAACTGCCTAATATTGTGTTGGTCCCCCTTATGTCATCAAAAATGCTCTGAACCATTGGGCATGGACAAGAGAACCTCTCAGAGTGTCCGATGGGGTCTGGAACCAGGACATTGGCAGTGGTTTGGGTACTCTGGCTTGTGCAGTGGGGCAGACTATGAGCTCCAGGAATGGATCAATGAGATATTCTACTTTGGATTTCTGGGAAACGGTGACTCAGGTATCTTACTATTGGTCCAATTACAAAAACAGTGAAGCCTTGTCTGTAAAAGACATATCAGGTATCATCTGTACCTGCACAGCAATGAAGTGTAACATTATGACCACCTGCCTAATATTGTGTTGGTCCCCCTTATGTTGCCAAGACTGCTCTGAACCATTGGACATGGACAAGAGGACCTCTCAGGGTGTCCTATGGGGTCTGGAACCAGGACGCTAGCAGTGGATCCTTTAGGTACTCTGGCTTGTGCAGTGGGGCCTCTGTCAATCAAACTTGTTCCACTGCATCCTGTTGATGCTTGATCACAATGGGGTGTAGGAAGTTTGGAGGTCAAATCAACATTTTGAGTCATTGTCATGTTCCCCAACATGGTTCTGATTGTTTGATGTTTTTTCCATGTGGTGGGGTGCATTTTCCTGTAGGGGTAGGCCAGTGACATTTGGGACTGCCATTTGCATGAGGGGGTGTGCTTGTTCTGGGAGGCTAAAATCTCCTGTGATGGGCCACATTTTCTACAGACCAAAAATGGAAACAAGAAGAGGTGCAGAAGTCTAGTTTCCTCTCAGACCACTTAATTACAATATCCTGAAAGGTCACTTTGGAGTTTCTGCCAAAAGGTGCTGAACATAGTGCCTATCTCGTAGTATAAATTACATATTATGACAGAATGAGGAAAAATATTTCTGCAACATGGGATCCTTGCCATTTTGCTGCTCTATACTGTTGCATTAATTTACAACCATGTGCACTGGAGGTTACATAGGTATTTTATAACTGTGGAAAAATGCATAAAAGTAAAGGAGTTTGGGGTGAAAGTGCCAAAAACAAGTTGACAAAATCTTGTGTACTTACATTTGTATTCTGGTAAACACTCAACCTGTTCTTTACAGCATACCAGCGTATTTGCATTTCATCTGTTCCAGAGATGCACAGTACAAGCTGACTCAGTGCTGTTTTTTTCTCAAATCTCCTATAGATACTGACACTGTAGCTTGATCAATATAAATAAATGATGAAGCCGTGTAGAGCGGTACTATATGTTTTTTTTTTTTTTTTAATTGTGTGCACTTATGATGCCGATAACCTGGACTGCTCTCTTTCATCATAGCATAAATTGATTATGGTTATTGGGGGAAGATAATGATTTTCAATAGAGATCCGAGAATTTCCGCGTTCAGCACTTTATTTCTCTATGAAAGCAAATCAATTCATGACCAGAATTTATTAATGGGGAGTATTCGTACGTGGGTTTTTACCATTTGGGGTCTTAGTGTAGCTTGCGAAAGGTCAAGTGCTGAAACGGGGTGGTTCAACCGAAAAGCATGAAATACATATAGATGCACAACATTTATAAAGAGGGGAAAATCTGCAGTGATGTTTAAGAACTAAAGCGCCGCATGTGGTCGTCCGAGCCTTCAAAATTCCATCAGACTGATCCATTGTTCCGAGCATCATGTCGGCTTTCTTTTTAATATGCCAATGAAATCTGGTTGATTCGATTCAGACGTGGCCCCATGCCGAGCCCGTGGCGAAGACCAGCAGCTGCTTTAATAGTTTCTGACAAGGAAATCAAAGATCAAGATGGAGTGCTGTACTAAATGGCAGGTCTTTATAATTACAGGGCAGGTGGGCTTCAGCCAGGCAGAAATAGTGACTCGATTGGTAGCTGCATGGAATTTGGCTTAATAATTAATGAAGCAGAACCTGCTCCCTGCAGAGGAGGGAGACTGGCTGTTAGAAAATGCACTTAACTTATGATGAAACACCAGCAAAGTTTAAAGACGAATCCTCCATCTGCCACACCAGATACACCTCCATCACCGCTAATGATCAGCCTCTCCCAAAGTGTCGAAAGGCTTCGTTAGGATGAGGCATACGACAAAAAGAGCTTCTCTGAGATCTCCGACCGCTGTGATCAATTAAAACTCACCTCTGGTGCCATTAATAAACTGAACCACGGCTCAGTTTTTATTGCTCCTGCTTGGACACTTACATCACAGAGCAGGAAAGTTCATCGGTTTAACTAGTGGCATATTTCTATGAAATTTCTGCTCTGTGACAAATTAAAACAACAATGGCACAAACGCAGCTGATAAACTTGGGCCTGTTTTGCTCTGAAATTGGAGTAAAACCTTTCTCTTTGAGTAAATACTCGGCTATAAAGGCAGGAAATGAGCAACTAATGTTTCCTCTTGTGAGCTCTTTGAGGTGCAGAAGTACTTGTTGTGACACAAGTGGAAATAACACATCTGTCCGTGGTGGGAGGCAGGAATCCCACATTAGACTCATGTGTAGCATGAAAAGGCAGGCTGTTACTCAACCTGTGTTAGACCGGAGGATAAAAGCAAACTCTTGTGTTTTTAATTAAAATGATGCAAATGGCGCTTGATATGTGTTGCACATATGCATCCGCTTTAGGTCAGCTATTCCAGGCGGCTTTATTTTCAATTACGTTATGTAATGAATCCATCAAATGAAGTCAGACAAATTAATAACAGCAAAACTGTGGAGCACTTGTGACTGCAAATTCCTGAGAGAGGCATGTGGTGTCTCATATTAGATACTATGCATCAGCAAGCTAAAACACTTTTTTTCTTGTTATTTTTTCCTTTTTTCCTGCATAAACTTAAGAATCTCTTGATCCAGAAATCAGTATTGCTGTTTCATGACTTTGCTTCAAACTGCATATGCAGTGCTTATAAAAAAGTATACACTCCATAAAAGTTTTCTCCTTTTGTTGCTTTTCACATCATTAAATCATGGTCACGATAATTTTACTTTTTTCTCAAGAATTTACAAAAAAAGACTCTTTCATGTCAGAATGAACCAAGATTTCTACAAAGTAATGTCATTTAATTAAAAATATAAAGAGTGAAATATGTGATTGCAGAAATACTTACTCTCTTTAAAGCGACTCACCTAATTGAACGGATACAAGTCACACAAGTAGTGAAAAGAAAATTATTAGTATTATTAGTGCAATGAAAATGTCTCAAGTGATTGTAGCTTAAAGATACCTGTATCTGGAAGGTCCAGTCAAAGCTGAATCAGTGCTCCTGGCTATAACTACACCATGAAGACAAGTACAAGAACATTTCCAAGTCACTGAATATTCCTTGGGTTGCATGGTGGTTCGGTTGTTAGCACTGTAGCCTCACAGCTCGAAGATCCCTGGTTGGCGTCCCGGTTAAGATGCCTGGGATCTTTCTGTGGGGAGTTTGCATGTTCTCCCTGAGCAACGTGGGTTTTCACCAGTTCCTCCCACAGTCCAAAAACCTGCTGAGGTTTATTGATGATTCTAAATTGTCCATAGGTGTGAATGTCCATGTGCTTGGTTGTCTGTCTCTATGTGTAGAGACATAAATATGTCATACTACATATGTGTCAGTATGACATATGTGAAAATAAATAGTTCATCCAGTCAACCATGTAAGCCTGACTACTTAAAAAAATATATTTTTTTTGTATTCCACCTGATAAAACAGCTCTACATGATCTTGAAAGTGAACATCCTGGAAAACAACTTCTATGAGTTTGGTCATTTTCACTTTGCCTCAAGTATATTCTCATTATTATGGATTTTTAGAAGTTAGTTTTACCATAACTGGATTATGACTGAATCTATTGACTAAAAAATAGCTTTAATTGAAGATTCTTTGTACTGTGACAGCTGCAATCATCTGTCGTCTCTCACTGATTTGAATTGTTTTATGTGCTGTTGTGTGTTGGGTTCCTCCACCCATGCTACGGAGCAACATGTCCAAGCAGCTGCACAGACCCAGACAAGAGAAGGCTTTGAGCGTTGCAGTCAAACTGGGTTGAAGTCTGGTCAGACAGCAGATAGGTGGCCACACACAGGTTAGTTTGACCCCTGACCTCTGAGCATTACACCCAGAATGAGGTCAGCGAGGCAGGGTTCTGCTGATTTGCTGGAAATAGGGGGAAACATTGACCCAGCAGCTTTTGCGATGGATTTTCTTCTCAGTGCTGAGCTGCAGCTTCCTGACTGATTACTGCGATCTGAGGCAAAGCAGACCAAACCTTTCCCCCAAAACGTAAACACATATGGTGCGGATTTGTATCATATAAAGGCACGCATTCTTCGACACTTAACTGTTTGACGGCATTATCTTGAATTCTCCACCGATACAGTATTTATGTCTGGCGTGCCGAAACTGCACAGGAGCCAGCGAAATGACAAAACACTTCAAACCGCTTCTGTCCCGCGAGTGGCTACAGCAAACAGGCCAGCCGCCTCAATGCCTGCTTATTGTGTGCCGTTTTGAGAGAGAGGCCATTACATCTTCACCTGTGGGCCGCGGGGAGAGCAGGGCGATGAGGAGTGATGTGGCTGTCGGCTCTGTCAGCAGACCGCTTCCTGTTTGTTTCACGCTCGCCGCCCGCTGAGAACAGCACGCGATTTACTCTCTCTCAAGCCGAGGTGTCCATTTATCTCAAGGAGAGATGTCAAAGGTGTGACAGATGAGAAGAGGACCTCATATTTCCTTTAGCCGATGCCCAGTCAGCCGCCACATACAGAGAATCTTCTGTTCAAAATCTCCCATTTTCCTCAGTTTCTGTCCATCGATGAGATTCCCAAACCTGCTGGTATTAGTTTTGGAGAACAAATTGAGGATAGGTATTGCTCTTGAAAACTCACATCATCAATCAGCCCTTGATACCCAAACCTTAGCATCCACATTGTGTCATAATATATATTTTCCTTATTGTATAAAGCTATTTACTGTTTGTAATTACTATGATAAAACACAGCTTTGTCCAGGTCTTGAGAATAGGAAAAACCAAAGACAGGGGAATTGACTCCTAAATATATCCTTAAAATTTAAAGCTCTTCTATATCTGACAATGGACCAAATATATATGTGAAAGCATTGCTCGAAGTGCCAAATCAGATCACCCAGTATGCTCTAAAGAGCTTTTAAGTCTCTTTTAGCTCATTGTTGTCATTTGGCAACCCACAAACACAACTATCATAAACTCAGGAAACGTTTCACAGCTAAAAAGCAGGATCTTATCACAAAGAGTTGATGTAGACCAAACCAGAGCTAAACGTAAGAGAGGATACTGGACTTGCTTTCATCAGGTATAGACAAATAGGACTCCAAATCAAAGATGATCTAGTTCTGTAATGACTAGATTTGTACAAGTGTGCAAACAAGTTCAAGGAAAAACTTTAAATGCTAAGAATATAAGAAAATATTGTGCTCTACTTCCAAACTGTCTGAATCAGTAAATCAGCTTTAAGTTGACAGGAGTGAGTTAATTTTTGTAGAACTATGTTTGATTGCCATTTTACAATTTTACAGTCTTCAAAGCATTGCTGCATGTTATCACAACTTAGTATGAATACTATAAACTGCACCATGTAGCAACCACCTTCTGCAGACACATCCTGTTAGTGCCAGGTATTTTCCATAGTATGCAGCCATGTTTTAGCTTTTTTTCCCCCCAAGTTGTATACATTTTTGAAATGAAATGGCCTATAACTTATGGAAATAATGATATGAATTCCCTCATAAAATAATCTTTTCTGCTCAGACTAAATTGCATGGCACAGATACATCCCACTGACTGCTGGTATTATGATGACTTACCGACTTGGAAATACGGGAGGCAGTGGATGGAACTTTTGGCCCCGAAGTCCAAGGTTTTGAATTCGTTCGAAACATGAGCAAATTAAATGTTTTTCAGGATGTGGGTCAGATACTAAATACCTACATTCATTGGATACAACATTTTGCATGGGTAATTGAGAAAAAAGTACACAAAAACAAAGTCGGGGAAACTATCTCATGTGTTTTCCTTGTAGTATAGAATGACTCAGCAAATATTTAACCATGAACAGCTCACTCCAGAAAGGCTGAAACTCGAGATCCAAAACTGTAGTCTGTGATTTCATACAGAACTAATGCACAGCTTGGCCCTGCTCCACTGACATGAACAGCAGACTGATCCTTCTTTAAAACATGCAAAACAGCTCTTATCCCTGGACCATTTTTATGGGCCCTGTCCCAGTTGTGTTAACTGCCCTTTCCAGTGTATTTAATATCCTGCTATTATTTGGTGTAACATTCTGTTACAGATAACTGGACAAAGACAGAAGAGGGACAAGCCACATGAGAAAGCAATAAAATTTTTTTTTTTTCAAAAACTCCATGCATATTTGATATATATTCATCGTACAAAGTTGCTATGGCTAACATTTAGGGGAAGATATGCCAGTGACAAAATCTAAAAATTACCCTGTTATGCTGGACAATGTTATGATAAAGGTTTGGTTATGTTTAGTCTAAAACAGACTTCTTTAGGCTTTTAGAAAAGATTATGAATAATTTGGGTTAAAGTAGAAGATCTTTGTTGTCCGTGTCTTTATGACAATGAGGTCATTAAATGGTTATAGCCCAAAGAAATGTTATGTATTGGTTTAAAATCAGACAAGAATAGCGACCTTCCGTCTTAAAGTCCAATTTTTTGTCAACCAACCGATTCACCCTGACCTCCTCCCTGCACTTCTGTCATACACATCATTCACAAAATTAAAATACCTGACAGGTTAAGTGTACAACACTGACCATCATGTTACAGTGCAATACTCTGTTGGGAAAATGTGGATTCTGGCATTCATGTTGTACCACCCCCCTAAACATTGTTCCACCCCACAACCCACAGGACCTAAAGCATCCACTATCAAGACCCTTTGTTCAGACACCCCAAGATATCCATTTTCAAGTTTCGACTGTTTTGTTTGTTTGTTTCAACAGCACAAAAGGGCCCTAGATATTGGTGGCGTTATAATGGTTTAATTATTGTAGATTGTCGTTATACATCATTTTGGAGTATTTTCTGGAACGAGTGATGCTATCTCATTCAGCTGCCAGAGATAATTTAAATATTGTTTTCACAAATGACCAGTAGTCATTTATTTATTTATCGGAGGACTATTTAAAACGAACATAGACATGGAGTAAAAATAGCACTTATGTAGAGCCATGCAGTATAAATTCAATGTTCACTGTCATTTTAGTTCTAGTTTGGTTTATGCAACTCTCAAGAAAATGATCAGGATTGTCAGCTTGCTCATCTGTCTTTACCAAATAATCACTAACTTTGTTTTGTGCTGGGCAGGGAGTGAAAACAGCCACCTGTTGCTGGAAATGGCCAATAGTTGGGCTTGAGCAGAGTTGTAAGCCATAAAACACAAACAAATGAGCATAAAGTAAAACACAAAACCAAACTCTAGAGCTCAGGAAAACTGTACCCTTGGCAATGACTTTTTTTCTTCCTCTTTGTTTGATTGATAGAAAGGACGTTGTACCTGAACAGCACTGGAAATTATGGTGGCAAACACCAGAACATTAAAATTCATGACCACGAAAATTCTCAGTAAATTTCACAAAAAACCCAGCCAAAAGTCAGCAAAACACAATATGTTGCTCGAGACCTGAAGTATTAGGGAGGCAGATGAACAGGCATTTGATAAGCCAAAACCGTAAATACCTTCCTCTCATTGGTCAAAAGCATGTGAACTGAAACTAAATCAATAGGTAAAGTCGGTGCTGTTGCAGGAAAACCATCAGAAAGTTTCTAAGAACAAACAAAATCAATCAGAAATAAATCTTAAACTTTGAAATTCCTAAAACATCCAAGTAGCTTGCTAAAGTTCCCCTAGGGGAAGTTTTCCACCGGCGTGGCAGCTATAATTCACTGCAGATGAAAAGTTCTGCGGGCTAAAAGTTTTGTGGTGTGGATGCTTGTGATCTGTAAAACTTAACAATCAATTTTGTCCCATTTTTTGAAGTCTCATTCTTTATGATGGCAGTATTACCTCACACTGAAAGGTCAGTCATCTATCATCTCCCTTTTCGTACAGCAGCAAACATGCAGGTACAAATCAATACAGACCGATAATGAATTAAAGATGCAGCAAGAAGTGTTTCATATTTTCAGCTCAAAAATGCATTCAGCAAGATGTACAGTATGTTTAGTTTGTCTGTTTTTCTGAAGACAAATAATAATATGAACAGTAAATATCAGCAGGGGTTGCAGAATGCTATTAAGTAAAGAAAATATGTCTGTCTTTCCAAAATGAGAAGGTTTATAGGGGATAATGCCAATCAGTCCTGGGCCAAAGACATCACTAAACCCCATAAAGACAGTGTCCCAATTCAGGATCAAGAGCAAAAGCCACCTAACCAGACTGTACCTGCACCTCCTCCCGACAAAATCCCCTGATTGAAACTAATAGGGTATTCTGGGGCAGGTAATTTTCCAAGACTATTAACACAAAGTTGCTCTCGAAAGGACAACACTGTCGAAATATCAGTGATAAACTGGGGCAAGTTTCATGGTAAATTGTTAAGTTTATCCCGACACATTACACTTTGTGGACAGCTCCCAAATACTAAGGAGGCTCAGGTGTTGGAGCGAGCTGGCCATTAATTGTAAAGTCAGTCGTTCAGTCCCCACATGCAAAAGTGTCCTTGAACAAGACGCTGATGGCATAATTGCTCCCATTGCGTATCTGTGCGGCAGAAGAAATGCAAGTCACTTTAGACGGAAGTGATTAACGGCATTAACAAGCAGGCTGCAAACAAGAACAGCTTTACGTAAAGCCCCATTTGGATGGGATTACCATCTCTGAGGGTGGTGGGGAATAAAACGGTCACCGTGCTCCTGTAATTTAACTCATCATTTGATGGCATCTTAACATCCCAATGATGCCAAGATGCTGTGTGAGGTGAAGTCAAATACCATCTCCTTCTAAGAGTGATAACTCAAATCAAAACCCACACTGATATCATTCAGTGAGATTTACATTTTCTAAAGATGGTATTATATCTGATGTCCATCATAAATAAACATCCATAAATCCACTTTGAAATAATTTCTGCAGAACTTCCCTGAGATTAATCTTATTTTCTGGGTTTCTTCAGTCATTCAGTGATAGCTGCTTGTTCATCAGTTGGTGCACTGCAAACAGGGACTGCTAATAGCTAATTTAACAAACTTTTAATGGTGCCAGTTTACCAAAATGGAAACAAATATTCATTTGATCAGGACTGTTACTGGAGTTGGGGTGAAAAATGACCTACATTTGCTCCAGATGGTATTAAAATCACTGGCCAGAGCAAATAATGTTAAAATAACGTCCCAATGACACATAAATCTAGCAAGAACAGGGCTTAAGGTAGTCTTTATTAGAGTACATTGTGCTATATTTATTATATAATTTGCAGTGGTTTTTTTATTGGTCTGCTTCAGGTCACTGACCACATGAACCCAAGAGGTGGTACAATGTGATCGGTATTTTATGACTTTAAGTTGACAGCTGTGCAGCGCCGACTGCATACTGATTGGCTGGATGATACATATCTTCCCATTTTGTTAATTTAGCTTTTCATTCTTCACACAGTCACCATAGTTTGGACCCAGTTTCACCTGATATTGATAAATGATCTATATCTAAATGCTTTGTCTGCTTAATGGCATCTGAACCGCAGCCCTTTGCTTTTACGCCCGTATTGATAAATGCTTTGTGATCTCGATTCTGCCCACATAGTGAGAGAAAAGAAAACACAAATGTCTGGTATCAGTTCAGAGGAGTCTATGGTGGCCTGCTTTGTACACCACCTTTCAGTATAACCATTTAATACAGATAGAAACAGTTTTGCTTTTAGACATCATCAGACAATATATCATTAAAAAAACAGTTAAGTCAACATTAGTTTACAAGATCAGACAAGTGGAATGAAAAGGATATAATGGTCTACAGTGCAATTTTTGCTTTTAATTTGTATTTAATTCTATCTAAAGATACTTTTTCCAGTGGAGTCTTGGTTGAAAAGAGAGAAAGTCTTTCACACCGATCATAAAATTGGCATCACACCATCTGGTTCGAATCTTTCCGCATGCCAGAGGTGTTCAGCCTGCTCCGTGTGGTGCTACAAACACTGTATGTACACTGATGCCGCTAATTTGATTATATCTAGATTAAGCCTATATGCTGGCATTATCGGAAGTGTTATGTAAACACCCTAACAAGGTTATGCTAGTCATATAGGCTGAAATTGAGTGTACATAACCTGATTAACACACCAAGATTACCTGTCAATCTTCGCCTAATATGTGACCATCTGCACATTTTAATGCAATATAATACCCTTGTAACCAATAGAGTAAAATATTATAATATTTGGATCTCAGTTATTGGCACAATCTTAAATATTATCAACAACATGAGCACCTTTGGAGAAGTTTCATCATTTTGTTCTTATGCTTTTTTTGTGTCTGTGATTTTGGCAGTGATCTAACTATGGAAATCTTTGGAATGTCTTGTGTTGTGATTGCTGTGTCTATCGGTAAGACATACACAACTACACAGCATAGCACACACTACCCATAATACAAAGTCCTCATTTGTAACATCAGCCCTCATACAGGTACACATAGGTGCTTAGTTCCTCGACAAAGCCCTATTTTATAATTAAAACTCCTACTCAAAACTGCTAAATGAACTTTAGCTTGCAAATTGTTTATGATCAGCTCCTCACAAACCTAACCTGAGATTATGTACCTTTGTCATCTTTCTTAGTTTGTCGTGAAGTACCATTTTATTAGTTGCAGGTAACTTTTGAGTTTCGCAACACAGATCACTAGAGAGGCAGCAATGCTCAAACATGAACCTGGTCTTTAAATCACATCAGAATCGTCCGCTTTTACAGAATACATTATTTTACTATATCATATCTTACAGGCTTGTACTTTGGTGCCATAAAGTTCAGTTCTTCAAATGGCCACTAGAGGCAGACTCTAAAAGTAAGTGAACCCCCATAGACACCCATGTTAAAATACCCAACTTTACAGCAAAAATGAACTTGTTCACAGCCTGGTATAAAAAGCAGTTTTGGTCTCGGTAGCTATCTTACCCATTCATAAAACTTTACAGGTGATGATTTTTAATATAACTCTCCTGCTTAAATTGCATAAAGGCTTACAATTATGGACAATTAAGAGCCTGATAGCATTACCTAACGAGTGGGAGTCATCTTCAGTCAGAGCTATTCACTCAAGCTCCTCCACTTTGCCCATTTTTGGATTAGCAGGGAGTTATGCAGAATCCCTGCCAAGATGGCAACGGCACAGAGGGTTCATCCAGCTTACTTCAAGTCAGTCATTTAAACTCAGGGGGTATTCCTATACACCTAATGGCATCACTACCCCTTAAACTGATATTATCACAAGGGGGTCACCATCAGTTAGTTGATGCTAGTTACATTTTGCATTGTGTTCTGCAATTTTTCAGACGTTTATTACTATTACCCTGCTGCAGCTAGCCCACAGCAGGCTACCAGATTATTATACTGGGTGATCAGTTGAAGGGCAATGAACTGCACTGTGGCAAACTCCGTGGTGAAGATCCTTCCATGCAAATACAGTGGTCTTATTGAAATAAGTGAGGCCTTTGACACAGAATTGTTGTCCTGGAAGCAAGGTATCATTTTTCTCCTTCACTAAATACGCCACTCAATTCATCCTGCTAACTTAAATCCGTAGCCAACATGCTTCTGACCTTTACCTTCCCTATTTAGAAATCAGAGACTGTATAATCATCAAACTAAAAAAAACAAACCACTGCATATTCAGGTTCGGTTTCTTTGTCATGTACGTGTTAAGGTTCTTACTCTGGCTGTCCTTGTCTCTGCTTGTGTCCCATGTTGATTCCAATGCACTTAATGACAACATGCTGGTTGAAATTCTCTGAATAAATAATCTTGACTTGACAGCACCCTGACTTAGACTCTTTTTAAAAAGAAACCCACAGCACTACAGATGGATGCCTGCTGAGTGAACATTGGGCACAACAATATATCTCCTGTTTTCTACGTCTCTCCATGACAGAAATGGCATTAAAGGTTGCCAAATGCACCTTGTACATGATTAACTATCTTTGCTGTATTAACCCTTTCATGCATAGAGGTCACTACAGTGTACAGCTATTTAAAAGCTGTTTTTCTCGTATATACATGAAGTTGGATGGCACAGTTGCACATCAGCCACTACAGTGGAGGCTAATGCATCATCTCAGATACTTCCATCCGTTGGCAAACCATTGCAAATAAATAAAAAAAAGAGTGAAACCAAGATGGCCGACAGACAGCCAGAAACACCAAGTTGCTCATTTTTTTCTGTTCAGATCTTCTATAAAAAGAGACCCTTGCAGGTAAGAAAAATATGGTGATATCAAGTAACATCTAAAGAGTCATGCAATTACTAAATTTTCCAAGTATTGATTTTATATTGGGAGGAAATCATGATTAATCACATGTCCACTCAAGTGTACGTCATGCATCAATACCTATATTTCAGCTACAATTCATAGGCTACAATTAGTCTATTACTTCTATTATTCTTGAAAATACTTCATTTGCAGTAACCTTTTTGACTGTTAATCAACTTGTTTATGTTTTTAGAATATAACTTGAAGTTTTTATATATATTTTGTAGAGCCCAGGAACAGAGCGTATTAGACAGGTCTACAGGATAGTGGAGGAATTACCATAGTCAAATGAAGAGGATGATGTTAGTAGCAGTGAGGAAGAATGGTTACTAGAACAGGAGGGATTAGCAAATGCTAGCAGTAGTGGATGCTGAGGGAGCTGAGGATGCAACAGATGCTGAAAGAGATGAGGTTGAGGATGCAAAGGATGCTGAAGGAGACGAGGCTGAGGGAGCTGAGGATGCAAAGGATGCTGAGGGTGATGAGGCTGAGGATGCAAAGAATGCTGAGGTAGATGAGGTTGAGGTTGCAAAGGATGCTGAAGGAGAAGAGGCTGAGGATGCAAATGGTGCTGAGGGTGATGAGGATGCAAAGGATGCTGAGGGAGATGAGGGTGGCAATACATCACGTAACAGTGCTCAAGGGGAAAAGGTAGAAAAAACAGCAGAAATGTCTGGTAAACTAAAGACAACAAGTTTGAGGTTTTGAGTTGGACCTGGTTAACAAACAGATTTTAGTTCTGATACTGATGAGATGGCAAGGTTTAGAGTAGGCAAGTAGGTTTCCTTTCAGTAAAGCTGGCCATAAAAACATTCAGTGTAAGTGTACCTTACTATGGCTGACAGTCAATGGATCATGAGCGAGAGACTTGGAAATCTATACAGGAGACTGAATTTCTCAATGGTGGTTTTTTGTTGTGCATGCATAAATTATATTATTTCATAATTCACACCACATTTCACATTTCAACACACTTTATGAGATAATTGTATTCATTTCTTTGTTAAATACTATTTCTATGAAAATGCATGGAGTCCACCTGAGTGGACGTATAAATATATCTTTATAAATATGGGTTGAAAAAAAAGTAAAGTTCAAACCTTGTTTTTCATGCCTAAAGATGAGTAAAAACATTTAGTAAAAAAATCCTTGCTGAGGTTATCATAATTCATGCATGAAAGGGTTAAAACACACTCGCGTAGCCATCTGCCAAGTACGATTGTGTTCAACCACTGAAACCATTTCATGAGAAAACTCATTTTCAGCCTCTTAATTATTTTTCATTACAGTGGTGCTGAGGAGTAGATTGGAATTGGACAGTAATTGCCCGGCCTGAGCGGTGAAACAATCCTGATGCATCAGTCTAGATGAAGTGTGACAGGGAGACATCTCGCTACTGTGCAGCGCCCATTAGCCTGTTTCCTCCTTTCTGATCACCTAAAAACCTTCTGGGATTGTGGTCAGTGCAAGGTCAGCGCCACGGCCTTTTAGGATGGCAAAATGCCGGCAGCAATCTGCACCAGATGTTGATAACCTTGTCGCCGGCATTGCAACTGTCCTTAAGCGTGTCCGATTGTGAGTGGCTGTCACATTGCGGTGCACTTTACCATTTTCCTGGAGCTGCCACTGGAACTAAAGGGGGCAGCTCCTGCAGGTTTAAGAAGGATGTGTTCAGCACAGCTTGTGAGGCTGCTGTTAGGATTATCTTTCTTTTTTTTTCTCCCCTCATCTGCGCTGTGATAGAAAAGCTTCTCCAAATATACTATCGTGAGCAGTGCTGCCAATCAATACGGCTCTCTCTGCGAGAGGTAAAAAAGGGGTCTCTGCTGTCAGTTCAGCTTCAATCCCCCTGTGCCTGTCCTAAAATCTCCGTTGATCCTTCCTGTGTTGACCAGTTTCATGTGGGATGCCAGATATAAGAACACTGCTGCATGCCTGAGATCATTGTGTACAAATAATTACAAAGTTCATGCAGAATAAATGCACCCTAATCTGAATTAATTACCATAGTATATATGATGGCACAGGTGAAAATTACAGAGAAAAAATGAAATGAAAAACTGAAAAATAGCATGACAGAAGAATAAGTTATATAATCATTAGCTAACAGGAGCTGCCATAAGCTCCTGGTCATATCAGCTGATGTAAGGCTATAGCAACAAACCCCCAATGTATTGAAATAGAGAGTTAATTTATTCCTTTTTTTAAACTTGAATAGTCTGACTTTAAGACTTTAAAAATTTATTTAACCCTAAAAACCTATTAAAATGCTATCAGTTGTTTCTTGTTCCAATCTGTAATGTTGTTATAAACGGTACCTTCTTTTCTTTTCACCACTAAGAATTAAATAATACTGCCTTACATAATATAACAAAGAAAGAAAAAAGAAATATGAGTCATATCATTCTACTCTCCTCTAATATTTCTGCACCACACGGCAAACACAGTGTTTAACAGTGTGGAGTCATAATTGGCAAAGCACTAAGGAATCATATGAATTTATCAGTATAAGCTCAGTGTTGCAGTGTTTGGGCTAAATTTACAATAAATGGAGATTTACAATTTGTGTTTCCCCAAATTCTGCCTGATGGGTTGATGTATTTCTTAGTTCAAAGGCCTTTCTGATTAATCGATGAAAAGGTCGTGCATGTCATCTACAAGGTCATCTACTTACTAATACTCAGTGTTATCGTATCCAATAAATCTCTCACATGATTTAACAATGATATAGAGAATACTTGGTTAGATTTAGGTTAAAAAAAAAGCTTAGGTTTAAAGATCATGTTTTCTGTTTAAATTACTACTGTGTTAAAGTTAGGGTATCTTCATCATTGTGGTTGCAATTCTAATCATCCGGTAAAAGTTATAGAATGTTTATGGTCATGGTGTGAACACGAACAAAAAGTATGTTGATTGCTGGAAATGGGAAAACAAAGAGCGGTCTACCATGTTAAAGCCTGACATATTGTTGACACCTTCCATATCTAGACTTTATCACTTCAATACACCTCGACTGACTTCCTCCTTTGCTCTCGTCACAAGTCATTTTGGAATATTTGCTTGAACAACTGATACTATTTTTCATCTTGGGTGTATAGTCTCTGTCTTGACACTGTGTAGCACAACTGAAAAGCCATTTGTGTAGGCAGTAAAGGGGAAAGATGGAGGGACACTGGGGGCAACAGTCTGACAGGACTGTGGGAGGGAAGGGGAATATGATTGCTGTGAATTGTGGGATAATTGCCAGTGTTTTAAAAATTCTTCCTCTTCATGATATCTTTATAATTGGGGTTAGTAAAATTGAGCAGTTAATGCAGATGAACTTTTGTTACGCTTTGCTTAAAGGCATCCAACTAAAGACAAAGGTTAAATAAAGATTGTGGTTATGGTTAATTAAAAGGGTAAAATTAATTGCAGGTTTGTGACAGGACACAAACTCTAGTCCCTGGGTCCACACACCATCCCGACTTCCTTCACTTTCTGCATCGCTACATAAAGGGCGCTAATTTCAGCCCTGGCACTGCATGCTAGCAAGTTGTGAAGTGTTTAATTGTCCAATGTGAACATAATTCCTAGATTACTGGGCCAAATTGGGTGTCTTATTTTTGCCTGTTGCATGAGACGAAAAAATTGAAAGGAGAGAAACATTCCATTCCATAAGTTTTATCTGATAGCACCATCCACAATCGTTCAGGTATATGTTTTGCTTTTAATGGAATTTTCAGACAAGCGACTGGAAAAAGGGCCTCGGGCTTTGACAGAAAGTGTGCCGCACCTCGCTGAGTGGTCTAAGACTTGTTTTGCCTTGAAGACTCAGCAGCTGCAGCCAGGTTTCACACATGGCTGGACAATGACCATGAAAGTAAAAACAAATCGTTCGGCCGCACCTGAGTGTCTGGACAGCGAGGGAGATCCTGTGTGTCTTCATTCTTCACCTTAACCCAGTTGTATCAAGGTCGGCTTTTGCACTGTAAAACAAGGACACGCAGGTTTTTTCCTCGGGGGGGCCGACACGGAAACAGCTCTGCCTGAATGCGTCTCCAACAGTTTCCTGCTTCAGACAGTTCAATAAAAGCTCAATAAAGATCTGCTGGCCTCTGATAGCTCAGTCAGGGCCTTTATTATGAGAGTGATGAAAGAGGAGGGAGAGCTCAGATGATGCTCACTAGAGCGGTTTACATGAGGCCAAAACTTAACACCAAACTTATGAGATTGATCTAACCGGCCTCTGGTTCAAACCTTTAAACCTGCGGCCTCCGAGCAGGAGCTTATTGCTTTTTGCCATGAAGTGTATGCACTCTGGGGATTTTAATGATTAAAAGAAGATGACCTTTTCTAATGGTGGTGAATGCTGGCTATCATTAGACAGTAGTCTTTTTGTGATGAATCGGAGAATCCTGAAGATACTTGAATTGCTCAGAATCAAAAGCAGGGGACAAGACACCATGAGACAACAAATGTAATTAGTTGCATTCTGTTGTTGTAGGTAGCAGTAAGAAGATTAAATGCAATCCAGGAAGTTCAGTTTGAATAATACATCAATGGATTGAAGTATTGACAGACGCAGCAGTTACGGAGGCAGGATGTTGCTTTAGCTCGTTGTGGTAGAATTAATTAACTCCTGACTATCCAAGTAAACACTGCACAGGTCAAGCCGTTTCAAGTTCTCTATCTGGAATGATGACTTCCTCGGTTATAAAAAATAACGAGGAGACTGTGACGTAAATCTGATGTGGATCTGAAGTATTGCTGTAATATAACAAGCTGAAGGCACCACAATTGCTTCAAAGAAAGTTGGTCAATGGGCTCACATCTAAAAGTTTTTCAGGCTTCCTCAAGTTTATGTATTTTTTGAAGTTTAAGAATCTACCTTGTTTGAGAGCATGCACTGCTACACAGTATCAGCCAATATTGCAAAAAAAAAAGAAAAAACAAGCGCTGGGCACAACAATGTCTAGTGTTCTATGTGTAGTGTGTGTAACGGAGGAAGACAACCATCTCAGTGTCTTGGACATATTAAGAAGTCCAGCTAAAAGACAACTATGTCAGCATTGTTCCATGGTCTCTTGCACAGTTTCTGGACTACAATGTGATTTCATAATAACAAACAACTTTCTTCAGCTGTCAGTGGGAACAGCAAAGTCAGGCCTGTCACCTCCTTTAACATCACTGATCTTCATCTTGCAAGTTGTGTAAAGACAAGCTATGATTTGTGGGTACAAATGTGTAGTTTCTCATATGTACAAAAATATAGCAAGACTTTAAGACATGATCATCTAATCACTTTGATAAGAATATAGTGTTGTTTTTATCCCAGCGTTGGTTCTTCTCTGACCCTTTTACCTGCTGCTGTCTCCCCAGAGTGGGATATAACTAAACTCAAGTACTGTACTTTTCCTTTCATGCCATTTTTTTAACTTCTACTCCACTACACCTCAGAAGGAAATACTGTACTTTGTCCTTCATTACACTCATCTGATTGCTTATGTTAATTTACAAGTTACGATTTTTGCAGGAAAAACAGGAAAAATTTTTACCAAAAATGGCTTGTTATTATGAAACTACCCAACAGTTTATACAGCCCAGCTGAAACAATTAATGATTGATTAATTGGTCAACTGTCATTATCTACTACTGCAGTATCTATTTCCTTTGACATGAACACTTGTGACAGCATTTCTAATGATTATTAGAGTTTGGGTTTTTTTTACAATTAAAAAAAATCTATTGATCAATGGAGAAAATCATGAGTGAATTAATCCACAATGTAAAACAATCATTAGCTGCAGTCCTGAACAAAACAGTTCAAAATGATCTTCAGCTCAACATCATATTTTTATGTACATTTTTATGATAATATTTGCTTTCTTTTACTCAAGTAACATTTTCAATACAGGACTTTTACTTGGAACCGAGTATTTTTACAGTATTTTTTGTCAAAGTTTCCTCCACCACTATAGCTCCCAGTGCAACTACTAATACAGCTCTTTGGCAATTGTTTTCATTTTGTATACCTAAAGACCTAATTTTACCTACCGAAACATTAAAAAAAAATCACCAATTCTTATTACATTATCTGTGATACTAGATAATGTAGTATCTAGTATCATCGTGACATTTACATTTATTGTTACAATGTGTATTGTATGAATGGACTGTGTGACCGGTGGCATATTAGCTTCCCTTTGGGGATAAAGCTTTCTTATCTTATCTTATCTATTTGTTGTCAATATGGACAGTCCAGTGAGTCCAATGGGTTTGGGCTGAATGTTGCTTCTAGAAAAGGCATATTCATGACCCTTTTTTTTCTTTTTACACCTAATAGTATAATGCAAAAGTAATTGTGTTGTTTTGGTTGTTTATTCCTTTGACAGTAAAGTGGCTAAAAATGTAATCCTCATTCTTAAGATGGTAACAGAACAACAGTCATGGGCCAAGGAAATCATCTCAGGTGATTTTGAATCCAGATTCCTCAGTAAAATGTGTCGTATTCACCCAAAAGAAGTAAAAGCCCTGCCACCTGCTCATTATAAAACATGATGTTTTCCATCTGTTTCATATGATTTCAGGATAAAGATGGATTTCTTTCTCAAGTGGGTGCCATTACACCGAACATTCTGTCATTGTGTCTGCTGAATTATTGAATATACTGGCAGATAAATGAACAATAAAACTTTTCATTCTTTCCACGGGCTCCCATCGCCGAGAGAGGTGCTGCATTACGACTGTAGCTGTACATTATGCGGGCAAATAAATGGATGATTTAAAGTTTAAAACAAAAATGTGCTTTGTTGAAAGTCATTTATGTCCATTTAGATACTCAGGGATAATAATGCAGCGGAAGTGCATTATTCTCCCGACAGGAAAATGGCCTTGTTGTTAGAGAACAGCCCTCCTGTTAGAATGAATGGAGCTATTTTTATCGGCTTCTATCTGGAGAGGTGGTGGTGGTGGTGGGAGAATGGGGGAAAAAACTTTTTTCTGCTCAAGAGCTGGGAGTATTGTCTAAGGGACAGCTGATCTGTATGCTTTACTGCCAAGAGAAGCCACTTTCTCCATCATCGCAGAAATCCCTGCAGTACAGGCTTCCCTTGTACATTTACAGGCCTGAGTTCAGCCCTGTATCCCACCTGTCAAGACAGAGAGCTAAACATGTCCATCTTACTCCATTTGGCAAAAGAAAACACAGGGGAAAAAGCTGGAGAGGTGTGCTTCTCTATCCACCACTCTTTCCTTTTTTTTCTTCATTGTACTGTAATCACAGGGGCGAGTGGGTTGCATATTTATAAATCATTTATTTGGAAGCTAATGCATTGCACTTGGAGGGAGAGTGCCCACTTTGGCTGTAATTACTCTGGCACGAGATACTGCTTGGTTTCACATGGGAAGTCGCTTTTTTTGTCTTTTTGCCTGACTGTACTCAATGATAAATATCGCTGAACTTTTTCAGTGAACAGAAGGCTTTTACGCTCAGAGTTAAAAAATAGTCTTACAAGTTGTTGCTCCAGGGAGAGCAACCTGCCGTTGGACAGGTTATTTAAGTGCTGAGAAGTTTTATCGACTACTTCACATTGCAAAAATTCCACCGTTCAAATATAAAAGTCACTTGCGGCTGCCTCTGATAGTGGCACAGTGAGAAAAAAACAATGTATTTCAGAGTTTATATCCAGATATGAAATTGTTAGATATGATACATAAAGGTGAAGAATGGCGTCACCTTTAATAGAAGCCCATTACTTTAGTGGATCATGAATACTGCCAGTGTAAAAGCAGTTTTTTAAAAGTCAGTGTACATTGTATTTTTTCTTGAGTTAAAGGGCCAGTTCAAAAGTTTTCAAGTCTGTCTATATTAGTAGCCTAATGTCTATATGTAGAGATGGGTTTTGGGGGATTTTATTGATGCTAAGGGAGGAACTTTAATGATTTTGGTACATTATATGTTGTTGATTAGCATCCTTTCTGTAAAACGGTTCAATCATGGCCAGGGATATATGTCTTAAGTTTTTAAGTTTGTTTTTTTTTATCTGTAAAGTGATCTGCTACTTTGTCACTTTCTTTATCAGCCTACAAATATCTTGCTTAACTGCAAAATAAGCTTAGGCTTAAGCTCAGAAATCAAAAAATATCATACAGACGCACAGATAACATCAGATAAATGGTTTTGGCACATTTGTGATTTTTTAAGGCCTAAAATATTTATGTAGTGCGAAATATAGAAAACATATTTATACATACAAAACATTCTCAAATACAGTAATGTGAGGTACAGTGTTGTGCTGTTTTTCCTCCAAGAAGCTAAAAAAAAACAACAAGCCATAAACAAATAAGTCATTACAGCTTAAACATTTCAATCTAAATAAATGTGGAAGTAAAAGATTTTTTTGGTGCAAATCAAATACTGCAAATACAATAACTTTCAAACATAATACAGAGCAACAGTGTCCTACTTAAAGTACTGCAATTTCATTAAATCTGTCAAATACTGCTGATATTTTACAGTTTTCTGCTGTATGCAGAGTTAAAGTTACTGTTCTGATGTTGACGTGTTTTTCGATATTTTGGCTGGCAAATTCAGCTATTATTAGATATTTATATAGATATCCAATCAGCCACAATATTAAAACCACTGACAGGTGAAGTGAATAACGATGATCATACTGGTACTATGTGGTGTTCTGCTGGAAAACCTCCGAGGCTGGAAGACCCCATAGGACACCCTGAGAGCTCCTCTTGTCCATGCCCAGTGGTTCAGAGCATTACTGACCACATAAGGGGGACCAACACAATATCAGGCAGGTGGTCATAATGTTATGCCTCATTAGTGTATGTACGTGTAGAAACGTACATATTTTGTGAGCCTTAATCCTGTGCAAACACATAAAAACTCTCACTGTACAGCCGATCATATTAATTGACTGTAGCTGCAGTTAGTTCTTGCCGCTTCACGGATGAGTTGTCTTTGCAGTGAGTAGCGATACTGCAGGATTTTTAATGTAACGTCTGCTGGATTCTCAGCAGAGAAAAACGCTACAACTGAAGAGTTGACTCTGATCGCCAAGATGAGATGTCATAACAGCCGCTGATCGCCGCTGTCATGATGACGACTTCCCAGTGTGCACAAGGCAGTTTTTATCGTCCTCTCCCCTCTGAATCATATCAAATCTCCTGTACCTTCCTCCTGCACTCAATCCAATATGCTCTTATCTGGATGTAAAAAATAGAAACATCCTTGCCTCACCTCTCCACTTCACATTTCTGTTATCTCTTCGTTTTCGGGGGAACTTCTCATCCTGGAGTTAAAGAAATATGGTCAGGGTCTTACAGTTCAGGCTCTTGTAACTTCTGTTAAATGGGATGGATGGGACATAAAGATGGAGTTTATCAGTCAGGGTCAATCAGGCTTCATCACCACTGGCTGGATTTTCATGGAACTGAAAGGTGAGCCTTTATTATATCATGAAGTTATACAGTTTAGTACTTCAGGGGTGATCAAATCCTGATTCTTGGCTTATAGTATGTGAAAAAACACCCTGGTTTTGGGTTTGGGAGTGACACTTTAAATTATTTCCTCTGAAGCCAGAGCAGGTTTTAGTTGCATAATAAACACTAAGAGCTAAATCTGTGAAAAGCCAAGTTGAAATAAATCATCTTTTTTTTTTCTTGAAATTTCCTGCTGTCGGCCCATTAGTCCCCAGTGTGGCATTTTCATTTTGATTTTCAGTTGCTGCAGCTCGGACTTTTTCTATTTTTATTCATTGTGCACAGTGTTGATCGGCATTAATCCCTGGAATAGCTGTATTAATAACGCTGTTGCGTACATTTGAGTGCTGTAGTTTCTTTTTCTTGAATTTAACAGTCAGATTGGATAATTTTGCCAAAAACAATCTGACCCAAATATGCACAAATACTTTATCTTATGTCAAAGCAATATTTATTTACCTGTACAATAGCACCACTACTGCCTATGTGCGTATGAATGTGTTGCTGCTTTTAAAATTGGAAGAACTGGGAATTTGGTGCCATCCCAGTTGCAGTTTAAGGATTTTTCAGCAGCATTAGGCCCCATAATGAGCCATAATTCAATATTTTGTTTGCCGTAATCCACTTTTAAATTCAGTTTTTGTAAATCCTTGTGCTATGTTTCTTGTCTTCAACTCCTAATGACACCACACAAGTTGTTTTCACAGATTTAACAAAGATTCCTGTCTGTTAATTGGTGCAATGTTCCTTTAAATCTAACAGAACTGTCCATAAAGAGCTACATTATAAAGTATCAAACTCCCACATGTTCTGCACACACACACACACACACACACACACACACACACACACACACACACAGACACACCCTGTCCTTTCTGGTGACAGTGATTGGACTGATGAGGGCACTACAATTAAAGGTTAATTAAATTTCCAACTTTCAACAGCATCACCTGTCACTTCACTGGAATGATTTCAATAAAGCTTGGAGGGATGATGCATTTCTATTACTGACCCAAGAGGTGCTGGCATCATTCATATTTCATTGTAATGCCCATGATCAAGGAACAGGAAGAACTCAAGGTTGTGCTCAGAAACGTGAATCGGGCTCTAAGCACAATCAACCTCGAAACCTGAAAATATGTGCCCCGGGTGGTTCACATGTGGTTCTAATCCAATGTGTTTTTATGTCAGATTCAGAGAATATCTCCTCACGGTCTGCTAGCTGCCGTGTGTGCACTGAAAAAAAAGAATCCGTTGTTTGTGCACTGGCCTGGCTCTGTAAATGGGAAGCAAACAAAATGGCATGGACATGTCCACAGACTACTCCAGCGTGACCTGCGCAGGTTCGCGCTTGTGCATGTTGATGTTCATGCAAGCACAGGAGAGAAGAGAGATTGATGGGAAACGGAGAAAAGGTACCTACAGGTATGTAAACATGCTAATTAGCTTCATATCAACCATCTTTCTCCAGAATTGCTGATTCCACTTTTAATCAGTATGATAGCTGGTGATTCTATCTATTCACTTACTTGCGTACACTGTTAAAAAGCAAACAAACAAACAAGTTATGTTCTGGAAGCTGAGGTGCCAAAAAATGTGCAAAATAATGTGAAATGACTGTCATAAAAATTTAGTAATTTCCCATAATTCAAGTACTTTTTCTAGCCCTAGTTTTACATGAGATCATGTACATTTTTAGACTTTTGTTATTTAATGAATTATATTTACACATATATGTATTTTAATCATGGAAAAGTTACTGAAAAATAGATATAAATGTGTAAACATGTGTATTTTCTTAATAAAAAGTAAAAAGCTAAAAAATTCCTATGATCTCATGTAAAACTAGAAAAGTACTCAGAGTGCACAGACCTCTGCCAATCCCCCCAGAAGAATCCTTCAAAAAAATCCCTGGATCCACATGGTAATCCAGAACATCACCAAAATTTAATCATCTATTATCATTTAATGTCAGCATTTCCTGAAAATTTCATTAAAATCAGTTCCTAACTTTTTAAGTTATCTTGCTAACAGACAAACAGACGGATGGACAGACGGACAGATAAATGCTGGCAAAAACATAACCCCCTGCCTCCTGTTGGGGGCGGAGGTAACTAAGGTTACAAAATGTATCTTAGTAATATAAAATTTCAATAGATAGATAGATAGATAGATAGATTGATAGATTGATAGACAGACAGACAGACAGACAGACAGATAGATGGATAGATCATTTTTATTTTTGCACATATCTAATATACAAGATTTCTCATTAAACAAACAAATCTCAATTAAATGATAGAATCTGCTATTGTTTTCCTTGTACTTATCCTTAATTAAATCTAATTTTAGAAATGGATGTACAGTATTAAATTTGAATTTAACTTTATCTATTAAGTAAAAAAAGGAAATATTTGTGAATTTACAATCAATTTGTGAGTTGTTTTATGTTTTCTTTTAAAAAGAAAAATAAGGTTGTTCAAAGTTACAGGTGTTAGTTATTATTTGATCTTTTTGAACAGTAAATTCCCAGTTTACTTTTGTAATTTAATTTATATTTTTGTGTATTTCAGAATTACAGAAAAACTCTGATTTATTTATGTATTTTTACAGTGTACAGTGATTGAATTTCTAACCAAAACACACAGCTGAGTTGACAGAAGAACTTCAGATGAAGGGTAGAGTAGACTCTAAAAAGAGAACTGATGCCACTGACATGTAACTGGCCTCTGTAGAGTAAAGTGAGGTGATGACATAATAACTCTAAAAACACCAGAGTCGTTTAAATAAGACAGAGGATGTTTCTGTACAAGAGCTTGGGCGCCTGTTGCTGGATTGTAAAAAGGAAACGCTGTTTGTTTGGGGAGCAACATTTACAACTGCACTATATTCTGTACTGATGCACCGAGGACCAGTGAGTGAGTAATGTAAATTCCTATTTCGGATGACAGGGAACAGCGAGCTGAATAATCCCTCACCGAGCATTTCATGGATGACCTTTCCAGTCTTCGGCATGAGCGGCAGTAATGTGAAATTCAGATGGAAGGGAGAGTGATAGGGGTTCAGAGGCGGGTGAGCTGTGCCCTCTGGCTCCTGCTCCTGTTCAGGCGCTATGACTCTCCGATGGCTTTTTAATCTATCACGAAAGATGTGCTTAATTTGATAACGATTGCATCAATATGTGACAGCAAGTCTCTGTCGCTGGGATCCAGTGTGATGCCGAATTCTTTGGCTTTGAAAAGGTCTAACGTTTAGAGCCAGGCCAGCGAGATGGAAATCAGGACTGAGAAGAGAAGTTAAGCTTCTCCGCAGGACTCTGCACAGAGTGGGAGTTAATCTTGATAAAAAGCTGGACCTCTATATGAAAATGCCAAAAGTGTATTCAAGATAAGAGGCCTCCGAATCTGACTCCTCGTGGTGGAGAAACACCTTCTTGTTTTGCTTATTTTTTTTTGGCTGACCTAGAAGCTTCCCTTTCAGAGATGTTCTCCTTTTTTTCCCACCTTAGACCTTGAGAATCTTCCCCTCCATTGACTATGGAAAACAAGACATGTCCATACAGTAAAATAAGGCTGTTGGGCTTCAGAGGCTTTGACAAGGTGACTCATAAAAGGGGTGTTAGAGACAGAGAGCAAGACACGCTGGGACAATCTGGAAACTCAATCCTCCTTTACTCCGGCGCTGACGGATGCGCCGTGGCAGACCATCCGTCTGCGATGGTGTCTCGTAAAGATGTCATTTACCCCAATCAAAGACAAAAAGGAGTCTGTTTTACTAACCAGTAGTCTGGAGGTCTCTGCAAGTGCACGTCCGTCAGGAAGCAAAGCACCGAGCGGCAGATAGAGAGATCACCAATGAGGAGAAAATCATTCACTCATCAGGAGTTGTTTTTTAACAGCCGTTAAATGATGCCTTCCTGGGAGTTTCCCCTCCCCCCTCCTTCTCTTCACCGCAAAGTCTCTCATTATGTCCTGTAGAGTCCTTTATGATTTCAAGCATGTTTCCCATGATGCCCCATCTGTCTGTCCTGCTGTGACAGAGGGCCCGGCCTCCTCTCATTCCCATCGGACAGCTCCATCACTCACCTCTGACTGCTGCTATCTCTACATCAAAACAATGCCGCGCCAGAGTGAATTAGTATGTCCTTCACCTTGGGTGGAACCCTGTCATTACTTTGCCCGGGCTCAAGAGAAAGAAGGTATGATTTAGCACATGTTACAGGAAGTGCAACATTGGTATGTCCTCAACAGCTGCAGGCTCTGAAATGTGTCAGGTTTATAGCCATCTTTCTGGCCCTCCCAAGGTTTGGTGTGACTGCGAGGACAAATCTGAGCGGAGCACATCAGTACATTTAGCTGCATACTGCATTTCATAATTGTCTTCAAGCGGCTCCTCGCCTTGCATACAGCTGCCTCTAATTTCATAGTGTCCTCAGCCGCCACGTCTTTGTGTTGCACTGAAAGTCGCCCTGATGAAGCATTAGAAGGTGAACCAGAGTGCATGGAAGTCTTACAGCGATCACAATCATTGTTTGGATTCACAGTGGTTTTGCAAAATATGTTCAAATGAGGGCAAACTCGGAGATTATGCTTAAGGGTTATAATGTGAAAGATTACATTGGTCTTGCTATCAGAGGATTATGGGACAAAAGATGTAGCTGGGTGTGAGACACAAACTTAACTTAAAGCAGGAAAGTTCTTGACCCAAATGTGGATTTAAATTGACTTTTTCCTGAGTTTTCTTTCAACTACAACAAAACAGTGGATGTAAGACAGACTCTATTAGTCCATGTATGGTTTGTAGGATTTGACATGGAAGATTTAATGCAATAAAAATAACAAATACTGAGAAACCAAACAAAGAAATAAAGTAAAATACATGAAAATAGATTAAATGTGTCTTCTGTGTCATATGTAAAGAACAGTTATTTAGCTTGTTAATAAAATAATGAATCATCACCACACACACACACACACACACACACACACACATATATATATATATATATATATATATATATATATATATATATATATATATATATATATATAGCAAAATGTATTCATCCTGTAGTACCACATTCAACCGTCCAGGAATTTCCAGTTCTCCACCTTGCAGACATGCACTAGAATGACCTCAGCTTTCCTATTATTTTTTTCATTCAGGTATTTGCAGCACATCCTCCAAAATTCAGAATAGAGACTTATAATCTAGATGTCTGTACACTTTAGTGGTTGTCATGTTGTCGATGTCACCCATAGTTTTCCCCTTTGAAGTTTTAAACTGGGTTTGCCTCATTTGCGCCTGTTAAAGCGGCTCACTGGCTGCATATGGCAAAAAAGTTAGTGGGCATTTTTTGGACCTATAAAGCTTCTCAGTAGTTGCCAATTAACTGAGACCAAGTGTGTGTTAAAGACTTCCTCTGGCCTGTTGACTTCCCATTCTCGCCTTCCTGCACACAAAAAATGCCATAAAAGAATTTCCCTATTTCCGGCAGTCTTCAACTTTTGACAGCCTTTCTTTGAACAAAAAAGACTCTTTTTGCTGGTGTGCATCACCCTATTTGTCAATTACAAGAGTTGCCACTCTGCTAAAATTGCCTTGCAGCTAACTAACCCCAACACAGCATTGCCCCAAAGGTCCTGACAGCAGCCGATAAGTCTAAATTTTGAGGAGGTGTGAGACAAGCAAATTACAAGGCTCAGTATGACTGGTTGAAGAATCAGACAAACAAAGGCTTTCATCACTAAATCAGCCATTAGAAGTTATCTATTGAGACCCAAACTTTTACTTGTGTTTTTTATAATATTTTTTGAGTTTTTTTTTTTTTTAAAGCAAAGTAGAATATAGCAACCACTGACTGATCTTTACTGATAAGACTCAATAATATTACAGTGTTAGAATCCTGGATAAATGCACTAACCACTAACAAAATACAATACTGAAGACAATGTCTCTCCATTAAATGGTGATTTTACTCTCTATTTTCCTTGTTTTATTTAATGTATTCATCTTTAAAATATTATCATTTTTTAAATAATAATTTCTCATTGGTTTTTATATATTATTCACAATATTTATTTGTTGCTTATCGCAAATTGTTTTATTATTTATAACGAAACTGCTTGTGTAGGACTTTTGAAATCCACTGACCAGAATGTGTTTGAATGATTGATTACAGGATGATCAGACAAAAAAAAAAAAAATATTAAAAAGTCGATTAAACTGGCAATTTCAGCAGATGCAGTAACAGGCCGGAGAAAGTCCTGAATCATTTATTGCTGCTGTCCGTGGCCTGTCAGAGTGCTGTGCAGAGGCTGGGCTGCTGTTGGTCAGTACAGTCCTGCTGCTCCCTCAGGACCCTCGATGAAACAAGTATGAGCTGCTGGTGCAGTGACAAGGAGGTGATCCACCACCAGCAGCTTCCCATGCTGTGAACCACTGCCAGGTGTGTACATTAGAGCACCTGTCAGGGCAAAAAGTCTAACAGTTCAACCAGCGCAGGTCCTATGGGCAGGTGTTTGGTCTGTATACTACATGTATGGTTGGATTCGAAACTGTGTCATTTCAAAATTCTAATTACTAGTACAAAAGTAATCATAAACATTGCTGCTAGAATTGTACATTTGCACACTCTTGTACTTGTGGCTTAGAGGTGAAGATGGCTCCTTTTTGTCACAATTTAACACACATGCAAGCACAAAGATACAGGCACACGCAGCTGCATACAACAATTACAGAAAACAGTCAAGGTATCATGGCTCCCTCCTTGACAGTTCTACTTTGATGACCTTGCAGCCGAACACAAACTGTTTTAAAAGCCCTTGCTGCTGAGCAAAGAGACTGCCGTGTCCTGTGTGATGTGGATCGATAGCAGGCCCCTAGTGAAGTGCGCCTCTTTTATAGCCGCTGAACCTGAGCTAGAAGGGTTAAAGGAACGAGGGAGGGCAAGGGCAGGCGTGGATGCCGGCAGAATCCTTGATGAGGAGCAGGAGCAGGGTGTGGAGCCGCAAAAAAGGAACCCCGAGGATGGTCCACACCCTTGTAGGTTCTGGGAGGGAGAAAAGAGAAACACATATCAAAAAAACAGTTCATAAGAAAAGATGGCAGCAAAAAGAGGCAGATAATGTCCAAGGAAATCTTGGAGCATGGTTTAAAAGGGAGAGAGAGAAGGTGGGAGGCCTTCAGAAAGCAGGGGAGGAGAAATGAAACAGCAGCGGCATTAACATTTCTGCTGGGTTTGTTGTGGAAAATAGGCTCAGGGGTTCATACAGTTCTTAAAAGAGCAAAGCGAGACTGCCTGGCTGGTGTATAGACATACAGTATCTAAGAAGTCATCAGAAAAGAAAAGTACAGAATGAAAAAACGAGCAGCAAATAGAGTGGGAAACAGGCCGGGCTGAGGATTTGCTAAACCGAAATAGACAGAATCAATGCTCTTTATGAAATTGTGCAAAAAACAACTGTGAAACCGCTGAACCGAGAGCGGCAGTGATATATGGATAAAAATACTGCACCCGATCTAGCTTCCATGTGTTCTAAAAGCCCCGCTGAGGTCAGTTTACAAGTCTTAAATGTGTTTTCATATGGTCAACCATGATGGAAAGCCAGGACCGTGACATTTTGGGTCACTTGTGGGTGTTTTGTCAGGAAGAGCCAAGAGCCGTGCGGCTGTGACTGGGGAGATGGAAAAGCTGAATCAGTCCTGTAGAGGAGAAAAGGGTGTGTTTGTGTGTGTGTGTGTGTGTGTGTGTGTTTGTGTGTAAGTGAGTGTTAGAGTGGGTTGGAGGTGGGGTAGGGGGAGTGTAACTGCCCTGCAGCTGATGGTCACGTTTTGCTGTTTGCGTGCTTCTCCGGAAAAGACAATGGACATTACCGGAGGCAACACATGCCTATAAATAAGACGGGAAGTACAGAAGGTAATATTGACAAGGGAGGAGGCAGCGTAGGAGTCCATTAGTCTTATAAAAAATGAAGGCAGGCGTTAGTGGTCAGGCTGAGAAAACAACCCAGAAGTTGAACAATCAGTGAGTGAGTGTTATGCCGAAGACAATGCACGCAAAGTCACTGACCTGGACTGAATCCCCCCAAACTTCTGCTCTTTTCTTAGGAGTTGTTGATGGAAAATAAAAGCAGCTGAGATGCATTCGCCACATGCCGTTGCCATACTGTATCCTCACCCGTTCTCTTTATATGAAAGGTGCACGAGTTGGAAAACACATTTCTGAAAGTGTTTTATTTCCCCAATGGGCAAGCTCTAAGGAAGTTATATCAGGCACAAAGGTTACATCGTGAGGCGCTCGTTGCATATGGAAGACTGCAATAAAGGGAAGAAACTTTTCCTTTGCAATTTAGCTATCATTATAATCAATCATCCAGATGCTCCAAATTGCCAAATGAGACCTTTCGCAATGTGATCAGTGCTATTTGTCAAAGGACACGAAGGGTATGAATGCGCTGGCTGATGAGCATTCGGTCACGTCTAACTCGTGGGAAAGGCTGAAAAGCGCTCTGAATGCTCAAAAGAGGGCCGATTTAAGTCGCGCAACTCCTCCGAGTCTCGGCACAAGCCTCTTTTAATTTACCCCAAATAAACAGTTTCTCTTCAGAATGTTTCACTGATACCCACGCATTCAAAGAGCAGTCTGCCGGCTTACACCAAAAATGTGGTTTAAAGAGGAATTTTGTGGGAGCTGACAGCACCAGAAAACAGTACCAGATGTACAACACTGAATGAAATAAGGGTTTTCTTAGAAAATCCATATACTGTACGGACATCCTGAAGCATTTAAAGAATAGGTTGGAAAAACACACACTCATTCTTGTTTCATGCAATAATGCGTTCTGAATTTGAGCAGCATCTAATATAAATCTGAGCTTGCCAGCTTGAGTGGATATCTTTTTAATTTTCATAATACAAATGGAACTTTTTGGGTTATTCTTGACAGTGTTTTTTTCTTTTCTTGCTGAGCTGAGATGGAGTGATACTTCGATGTAGTCAAATGTAGATGTTTTTGTTGAACATAAAGGCCAGGAGCAAGACATCCACTTGATTTGCCTTGAGGTTTTTTTTTAAGTAGAACAAATTGTGAATAGAGGGGACTGTTGTAAAAACATTTGAATCAACTGCAAATCAATTTGAGGGAATAAGTCTTCATTTTCAGAAACAGATGTGGATGGTTAGGCTCAATTTAAATTATATAGCACCATTTCACAACTTAAGTCCTCTTAGGGAACTTCACATTGTAAGTTCAAGACCTTACAACATTATGTTACATGGAGAAACCAAACAAAGCCAATGATTCCCTATTAGAAAGCACTTGGTACCTGTGTTCCCTTTTAAACGGAATAAAAGTCGTCAGAGCCAGGCTTAGGGAAGGTGGATATCTGCCTCCACCAGTTAGGGGAGAGAATAAATAACAGCGATAGAAACAGGGTTATTATTATTATTAAGGATACAGCCAGTACTGATTAGCTTAGCTTAGCATAAAGCCTGGAAATAGCAACCTGTCTACAAACAACAGAATCCACCTATCAACAGCTCTCAAGCTGACTAATTAACATGCCAATTTACATGCATTTGTTTAATCATTATAAAGTATAAAAAGTTTTTTTTTTAAACAGCAGAAAGTAACTGTTCAACCAAGTGGTTCTAATAAATTAAATAATTAATGCTGCTCTTGAAATAAGTCAAATTCTGCTTCGTGTATGTATAGCTTAGCTTAGCATAAAGCCTGGAAACAGCTAGTCTGGCTGGGTCCACCAACATAAAATCCACTTATCAACAACTGTAAAGCTAACTCATTAACATGCATTCATTTAATCCAGATAAGAAAACAAGCGATGAATCAGCCAGCAGAAAGTTACTGTTTAAATTAATGGCCCCAATAAATTAAATGCTAAATTCTGCAGTTGAACCGAGCAAAGCTCTGACTTGTATGGGTATTGTTACTGTGATTTATTTAAACAAAATGCTCATTTTTCCTCCTAAAAAATGTGAAGGAATATTCAAATGCATTTTTCAACAAGGACATTGAACTGTGTCCTCCACCTTATAATATATAGTCACATATCCGTGTCACATATCAGTATGGAGAGGAAGTCAGACACTCTCTCCACACATATGGCAGCAGAATATGAAGATACACGTGAAAAAAATCCAAATTTGTCAAATGACGTCCTCATTTAAAGCCACAAAGTGTAATCAGACAAAATGATTAAAGAGTTCTTCATGGTAGCAAGCAACAGTTTGAGCCACAGAGGAGGGAGCTGTCAGAGGACCGGACATCTGGACTGCTGTGGGGGTTTCCTGGCAGGACAGGTGACTGTGAGGGCAGGAAGCCAAAATGAGACACCGACTGGCCAGGTTCTGTGGGAGGATGGGGAACGAGGTAATTAGCACTGGAGCTAGCGTCGGCGCAAAAGTGACAGCGTGCTAAGGGTGTGCAGCCAAAAACGTGTTTGAGTGCAGGTCTAAATATTGCAACATGAAGTGTGCATGAATAAATAAAGTGGGAATTAAAACCGGGGAGGTTGTTTTCTGTGAAATAAAGCACTGTGTAAACGTTTCTGGCACTTTAGATGATTAGATTCTTTTTTGTAACACATTACCACCTGGGAGATGGGTCCCAAATTCATCCTGCAGCAAAACATCGAGCCTGAACATGCAGCCAGAGACATGAAGCGCTGTCTGAAGTGGATTTGATTCATGCAAACTACCTACTCAGTACCTTAAAAAACTGTATGCAAGTTTTTCTTTAAGGTTTTTTTGTGGAAGTTTGGGGGAAAATCAGTTTAAAACTTTTGAATAAAATTTTCATGTGACTGAAGAGAAGCCTCAGACCATCTGTTAGTTAAGTGAAAGTGAAATTTGGTGACATTACACACTAAAATTGCTCAGGTTGTATGTATATAGAGTTCTCAGTAAATGACAATCAAATGTTACAATAGTAAATGGGTTTTTTTTTCAGATGAACATAATCAAAGAGATGTTCAAGAAAACCCCTGGTTGAAACATGAGAATGAATTAAAAATGTGTAAAGCAATCACCATGGTTAGGAAAAGTTTAAAACTAGTGGACTGAATGAGCAGAAGTACACAATCTAACATGGTACTTTGCAAGTGTTTATGAACTTTCTATTTTTAAATAGATTTTTTAAAAGATATGTGTTATTTATTGATTTATTTACTTTGAGTGTATAGTTGGAGAGTATAATGAAGTGCTGGGTGTCTCAGCAAATGAGGTCAGGTCAGTTTAATAAGTTTGGGTTCAGTCTGTACTTTTTTGGTGTTATTTAAGAGAATTTATCGACTTGCCTCTTGGTATGCATTTTTATGCAATAAAATAATATTAATATCAATAATATTTGCATATTTTCCCATGTGCTAAAGACCAAAATAAAGCATAATGATGAAAATTTTGTTTTCTTTCTCAAACTTAATAGATAGAAACTACTTATTTTTGAAAGCATCCTCAACTAAAACGCCTGCACAAGACAGGATTTCATGTATTATTGAATATTTTGGTGTTTGCATTTTGAGTCAAATTATATAATTTAACATCCCCAAGTGAGAATTTGTTCTGGGAATGAGCTACTATAAACAATAAAATCATGGTTAAACATAAGTAAACATGAGGTGATGAAAGAAATACCGATAAAATAAATAAATATCATTTAAAAGCCAGACTAAAAAGGTGGGTCTTGAGCCTGCTCTTAAAAACATGAACGTTCTCTGCGGCCCTGAGGTCCTCCGGCAGGCTGTTCCAGAGGCAAGGGCCATAATAATAGAAGGAGGCCTCGCCATGTGTGTGTGTCCTTACTTTGGGAACAACCAGGAGACCACTGCCGCAGGAGCGCAGGGACCGCGAAGGTTTGTACGGTAAAAGCAGTTCTGTAAGATAAGAAGGCCCAAGACCATTAAGACATTTAAAAACCATTAAGAGGACCTTAAAATCGATCCTGAAACACACGGGGAGCCAATGCAGTGATTCTAAAACTGTTGTAATGTGGGCCCGCCTCCTGGTCTTCGTCAGGACACGAGCTGCTGAGTTTTGTAAAAGTTGTAAACCTGAAATAGTCTTTTTGGGAAGACCAGAAAGCAGGGCATTACAATAATCGATACGGCTAGTAATAAAAGCATGCATTAGCGTCTCCGTGTTGGCCCGAGAGAGAAGGGGTGGACTCTGGCTATGTTCTTTAAGTGATAAAAACCTATTTTGATAGTATTCTTGATATGTGGAATAAAAGTCAGCTCAGAGTCTAAAATCACGCCCAGGTTTTTTACATGTGTGGAAGGATTAAAAGACAGTGCCTGTAATTTAGGTAAAAGTTTCTCTCTCCGAGCCTCAGGACCGAGGACTAAAACTTGCGTTTTATCCTGGTTAAGTTGGAGAAAGTACCATTGCACTTGCTGTTAAGTGGCAGAAGATATTTGAAAGATTTAATACAATAAAAATGTGGATAACAAGTGTGAAAATGAGACAAAGACATATTCCAGATAAATGCAACAAATCAAACAGTACTGCACATAAACAATGAAGTTTAAATAAATAACTGAGCCCATGATGGATTAAAAAAATCAGGGTCTTTTTTCAGCAGTGTTGTGGAGGTACGGTAGGTTGGTTTGGTTTTGCATTTGCTGCTCTATAATTTATTCCAGAGGGCAACAGTTCACAATCAGAATATAAAATGCATGATGGGTCCTTGAGTATTCTGTGTGCTTGTGTAATTAACATAATATAATACAGTAAGAATTGTGAAATAACAATAATAATAATGATGATGATGATAATAATAATAATAATAATAATAATAATAATAATAATAATAATAAGTAAATAAATAAAAAGCTGTTGAGATAAAATACACATTGTGGCTGAAAATTGTTTTTTTATGACTCTATGACTCTAACAAGTTTGGGCTTGTTGGGATCAATCAGATGCCTCCTTGACGGTGCTGCAGGTACCCAGAATATCTACAGTGGCTAAAATGTAGCAGTAATTAATTTGACTAAATTTTACTCATTTCACTCATTATCATACTGATAATAGGCTACCCAGATAATTTTAATGACTTACTGACCTTTCCATTGGCGCCATCCTCAGTCTCAGTGTCTGCTGCTGGTAAATCATCCCATTTAAGGCATCAATTCCCCCCCCCCCCAATCAAACTGGCCATTGTTTGCCTTTATGACAGCTTCGCACATGATTGGCAATATGGTAACCAGCTTCATGTGGAGCTTTTCCAACACTCTTGAAGGATTATATGTGCCGACCATTTGTTAACTACTTTTCCCCTACTTTATAGTCCAACTCATCTCAAATCTTTTCAACTGAGTTTAGGTTGGACAGTTGTGGAGGTCATCTGATGCAACACCCCCTCTTGCTTCTTAGAGAGCCTGAAGGTTTATTTTGGTTCATTGTCCTAATGAAAAGCAAAATATCCCACTAAGCTCAAACCAGATGGGATGTTATGTCAGTACAGGCCGTGCTGGTGAAGTGTTGCCTTGAATTCTTAATAAATCTCCAACATTGTCACCATCACAGCTCCTCCTCCGTGTTTCACAGTGGAAGCCACACATCCAAACACCATTATTCACCTTCTCCGCATCTCATAAAGACGTGATTTGAATCAAACATCTCACATTTGACCTCATCAGACCAAAAGTTCAGATTCCCTCTGGTTTAATGTCCTTTCTTTGTGTTTCTTGGACCAAACAGTTTCCTTCTCCTTCCTACTGGTCGCCCTCAGTGGCAGTTTCTTGCAGCTGTTCTCACATGAAGGCCCAATTCACACGGTCGCCTCCCAGCAGTCTGACGTTGAGATGAGTCTGCTGCTTGAATTTGGGGAAGCGCTGATGTGGGCTTTAATCTGAGGTTGATTTCTAAGGCTGGTAACTAATGAACAGATCATCTGCAGCGGAGCGACCTTGTGGTCTTCATTTCCTGGGGCAGTCCTCATGAAAGCCAGTTCCATCACAGCGTTTGATGGTTTTGTCCTGAAGCACTTGAAAAAACTTTTAAAGTCCTTGACATTTTTTCAGAATAACTGACTTTCACATCTTAAAGGAATGATGGACCAATGTTTCTCTTTCCTTGGTCAGCAGTTCTTGCTATAATATGGATTATTACAGTAGGTGAAGAATGCTGTTTATACCCAAAGTAAATCAGTCTAACACAACTGGTGGTTTTTGAAAAGGTTCACCTGTTTACCTGTTTAGGGCAGCTGTGGCTTGGGTGGTAGAGTGGGTTGTCCACTGATCACAAGGTTGGCGGTTCAATACCCCTGCCCCCCCCACATGTTGAAGTGTCCTTGGGCAAGACACTGAACTCAGAGTTGCTCCCAATGGAAGGGAAACAACTGGCAGTTCTTTTGCCATTGGAGTGTGAATGGGTGAATGAGAAACACCTTGTCTGAGTACCACTAAGGTAGAAAGGAGCTATATAAGTTAAGGCTGGCACACATTACAGGATTCTTCAAACCTTCACAGATTTAGAGACCACACACTTGATGATAACAAAAGACACATCACACAAGCTCTCTCTCTTCTGATCTCAGTGTGCAGTGTTCACTACGGAGCACACCACACGATTCTTCTGCAGAGTTTCAGGTTCTTCACACTAAATAATCCAAATCTCGCATAGTCAAATGTGACTTCAGTTACCACAATCATTGCAAGCTACCAGTGGTGGGAATAACGGCATTATAAATAACAGCATTACTAACGCCTTTCTTTTCTTCAGTAACGAGTAATGTAATTGATTACTCTTCCCATCATTGTAACGCTGTTACCGTTACTGCCAAAAATGTGATGCGTTACTATAATTGAAGCTGTTTTTTCATCAGACCATCTTGAGATTTTTACGGCTGTCAAAATTGACACCTTAGTGCGGATTAATCCATCATCATGATTAATCTGAATAATTTTTTAGCCATGGTAACCCTGCCTACTTGTTTTTACTTCCTCTTCCGTCAGTCAGCTGAGTCAGCCTGTGTCTTGATTGGCTTTTGTTCCAGTACATGTGACTTTACATGCAGTGCGTGCTTGGCTCCTCTCAGAGCACCCCACAAACTACAGGATTTCTAGTTGCAAAATATTAAACATGTTCGTTATTTGCGATCTCTTCTTCCGAGGCCTTCCGAGTGGATCAGACCAGACCAGACAAAATCACTCTTAACACACCACAGGAAAATCAGACACAATGTCGTTTGCAAATATCAGACAATCGGGCCTTTGCTGGCTTTAATCATAAGGGGGAGATCGGGTCAAAAATCGGCTCATTATCCTGTAGTGTGTACCGGTATTTACCATTTTTACCTGTCACTTGTGGTTCCTTATACAACTTTTTTTTTTAAATGTAGTACATAATTCCAAATGTGTTCATGATGTTGATGAACTCAATTTTGTTCCATACTGAAGAAAATAGCAAAAACAAAGAGAAAACCTTTGACACAGTAGGCGTTTTTTTTCCCCCCTTTTTGCATCGGCTGAATTGAAAAAACTCCCATCGGTAGACAAATATCCCCAAATCACAAACAATACCCATGTGATTAATCAAGACCTTTCTCTTGATGCATTGTGCTCAAATGAGCATGACAGTCTACAGCGCCAAAATTAATAGTAATTATATATGATTAGTAACGCTTTAAGACTAAAGCAATTCATTTAATTATAGTTATATTAAACCGTAACCTTATACTTCTCCCATCATGTTTTCCATTTGTTGTAGTTACGGCACACATTCATAACTCTTTTCATCCATTATCCATCTATTCGTTCTGGGATGCCGGTCATTTCCTGTACCTAATGTACCAAACGCCATATTACATTAAACCAATAGCTGCTATAATTACATTACACACTTTCCCACTGCTTTGGAAATGTGAGTTTGTGGTTTTCAGAGAAATGCAATGAAACCACATATTCGGCATCAGTCTAAATATATCAGCAGCATGTGCAAGCTCACATTACTGCTATATGTGTGGTGACAGTCCTGGACAATGTCATGCAAGCAACAGGCTGACAGTTTGCAATTTAATGTCTCTATCATCTGCGCTGCCACATTTCTACTATATGGTCACTGCATATATTACATGTGCATATTGTGCATGTTCAGAAATCCCCCAGCAGGTTTTCCATTCTTCACACCTGCCTGTTTATTGTAATTTATGACAATGAGGGGGGGGAAACCACACTTATTCTGCTGGAGAGCCGCAGCCGAGCAGCCTGTCAGTGTTTGCTAATAGAGACGAGAGAGCTCAGAGAAATGTGAACTTGTACTGGAAAAATGATAACATGCCCAGTTATCGCAGGACAAATTCAGCGCCGGCTTCCCAGACTCAATCTGCTTACTTAGTGTTTGCTTTTGTGTAACTTGGCCGAATGCGAGACGGGTAGCGCAATTGTGTGGCTGGAGCGAAAGCAAGCTTTTTTTTCACACAGCCACACGGACGTGATATCATGTGAACGAGTCAAGATCAATTTCTACACAACTTCTTAAAATGTTCTTTTTCTTTATTTCTACATCTGTTTTAGCTGCCACATGTACATCCAGAAGCAAACATGACTAATGATTGTTTATTTGTGGAACCAAAGGAAGTGGTTAATTATGCTGTCAGCTTCTTCCTACAGGAAACTGATGAACTGTGTCTGTGTCTTGATGTAGTGCTGAGAAATGAAACCCCAGTTAATCACACACCAAGTGGCATGTCCAAAATCTGACTGCCTACAGACCCACTTTCCCCGCTGATAAAAGGCAACACACAGCTTATAGCTACTACGATTGTGCTGCATTTGATGTCGTCTTATCGAAAACTTTCGTCATCAGCCTTTAAGCCCCTGAAAACTTGGCTTCACATCATAAGTGCGTTAAATATCATTAAATATCCGTGACTAAATAGCAACACTCACGAAAAAAAATACATAAAAATCTTTAGATATTATTTATGAAAACTTCAACACTCACTATTAACATCACCTGTTTCCCACTGAGGACCACCCACTTCAAAACAGTGAGAGGAACATAGAGAGAGTAAAACCAGAACTGCTTGACAAAGAACAGTATGATCATGTAGGACTCATTTACTCATAGTAAGAATACGAGACAGAATTTTTTTTCCCCTGATCTTTAAAATGGTTGATCTTGTATCTTCCTTTAATCGCTGCCAGGAAAGGCAAATGTGTTTAAAATAACAAGCACACATCTTGAGAAGCTGCTCAGAGGACAAGCACGAAGAAATGATCTTAGTGAGGACTCATCGCTATATTGTTGAAAGAAAAGCAGATTTATTCATTGCAATAGAGTACATTTATCTCTTTAATATCATACATTTGATAGGAAACTTGTAGGAAATGCACATCAAAGGAACTCTCTTATGCAGGCTGCTAAGGAGTCATTAGTAATAATTACTAAGAACCAGGTTCTCCAGGGACAAGGAGCCCAACTCCCATTTTGGAGCACTAACTGTATGCTATAAAGCCTTATATTACTGTACAGAAAAACTCTAATTTTGTTGTCATTTTTTTCCAAATATGAACACCAGATTAGTAGCTAAAGAGAAGAATAATTTTCGAGGACATTTTTGGCTCGTTTTCAGACCAATCCAGTCAAATCCCTTTGGAGATCTCTGACCCAGGATGAGAAATGGGTTCAACACTTGGATCCTGAATCAAAGCAAACAATGACACACATCAGTTCTCAGTCTCCCAAAAAGTTCAAGCAAGCAAGTGGAATCTGGTGAGATGATGGCTTCTCTGTTTTGGAACAGTGATGATGAAGTCATTTGTAGCTGTTGAGGGGTATCTGAAGGACCAAGAGGTGACTTCCTTGCATGAAAGGATAGTGAAGCTGGAACATTGAAGGTGAAGGAGACTGTGAAAATTAAAACAAGAACAGTCTTTCTCTTGTGACATTTTCTGGTGAGGCCAAGAAACTTTTGAAGTTCCCTCATGTACTGAAGCTTATCACTCTTATCAATCAAAATAACTACTGGCCATCAATCCTAGTTTGCAGGATTCTATCATAGTTGCACAAATTAGGGGGGAAAACCTCTGTAACATCTGGACACCAGTTACAACACAATGATTTCTTCAATATTTTTGCCGATGTGACTGGTATCATCGTATTTATTTATTTATTTTTTGATGAGGTCATTAACTTTTTGAAGTCCCCTCGCATATAAAAGCTTATCAATCAAAATAACTAATGGCAATTAGTCCTGGCCCATAAGATTCCAGCAATGTGGCACAAATGTTGGAGAAAAACCTTAAACATCTGCACAATCAGCGCCCTGTACACCAGATGTGATGCAAAGATCCATTGAATAATTCCACTGATGTCACAGGTATCATCAATGTTGAACATTATCTCAATCAGTAGCATCTTAATCTCCACTAGCAGTCACTAGACTAAGCAATATTCCTACCACCCAACGATGCTTCAATGCTGGCTGAAGCAAACAAAGAAGAAACAAAGCCGGGTGGTTGGCTTGACACTGCACACGATTCTATGCTACACTGCATCATCTTGTTAACACACACAATAAACTTCGACAACACAGCTGCACATGTTTATTTCGATCGACTGATATCCACACTGTCTTGTTAAAGTGTTGTAATATATGTCGGTTGTATCATATTATGTGTCAACAGACAGCAGTAAAAGTTTTAACAGGCTATGTTATGGTTTAACTCCAATATATATATTATAATATAACATAAAGTCATCATCAGTTCACTCTTTGTGTTTACACAACACATTATTACAAGGCTGAACAGGCTCTAGAACAAGTGGGTTTTTCTTTTGATGATTTACAATTACATGACAAGTGTTTTATCTGTGTGGGGAATGTGCATTTTATCAGCTCCGAGTGAGAAATGATTGCTCAGCGAAACGAGGTGTAACGACAAAGGAGGAGGTGGGGATGTGTTTGTGCAACAAGATTTTTTATTACAATTCATTTAATTGTTTTGGAGTTTTTACAAGTACCACGCTGCAGAGTCTAGTCTCAGGTGGCTTCTTCTTCTCGAGCTGACGATTTCTGATGGTAGTATTTCATTACTGTGTACACGGATGTCATGCTATGATGATGATAACAATGATGGCTGTTGTAAACCAAGATGGTTATCCGACCCGCTCTCATCCCCGGGGCTTCAAATACAGCCATTTTGTCAAAGCTGCCAGCGTCTCAGAGATATGAACAAGGTGTCCTTTTACATTGGCGCCAACTGCATCAATTTTCGACACTGATAGACATATAGGAGTTTCTTCTGGATAAATAGAACCAAAAGGTGGTTAGTGCTAGTGGTATAAGTCATAGAACTTTTTACTCAGAAAACTGAAGTTTGTGTTTTCTCACTTTTTTCATTTTATTTTGAAATTTAAGTTTTGTTTCACTTAAGTACGTTAAGTTTGGAAAAATCATGATTTGGGTTTAAATGGATTGAACTGGGTTAGAAACCATCAGTCTCTGACTTAAATTTCATTTTCTGAAATTGTTTACTTTCAGTTATCACTTCCTGTCTGGTTAAGCTGATGCACCAAAACTACCTGGTTAGGTTTAAGAAGATATCATGCTTTGGTACACAATGTTGTACGGTCAAGTTTGGTGTAGGTTTGGCAGCAAAATTACTTGGTATATTACTAGGTTTTTGTTGGTTACCAAGGTGACAAGTCCCACCCTGTGATAATATGTGAAAGAAAACAGCGAAGAAATAAAATAAATAACACAAATACATTGATCTGGGCCGTCGTATAGCTCACCGAGTTAAGGTGTTACCACATGGGTGCAGGTCACCAGCAGTGGTTGTGAGTTCGAGTCTGGCTCACAACCCTTTGCTGCAAGTCTCTCTTCTGTCTCCCCTTTTCACTCTATCAATAAAAACCTGAAAAATCTCTCCCCCCCTCCAAAAAAAAAACATTCAAAAAAAGATCTATCTGTGACACTGTAGTGAAAAAGCAAAACAGACAGAACAACCTTTTTTCCCCCAGTAGCAGGAAGTGTAGACAGGAAGTGAGGTGTTAAAGCAGGAACAACTGTGGCAGCATGTGGCAAACAAATGAGGACAACAGTGAACTGAGAGTTGGGAACAGGAGATTTCAGAATGACCAATCCAGCTTCTAGTCAGCTTTGCTTCAAACTAGCTGGATTAAAGTAAAATGGAGTAGCTGTGGAAGTTTGGAATCCAGAACCAGCTGGATATGAGACATGTGGCCCCTAAGAAAGTGTGACTGGATGCATCTCATTCCACCACCTCTGAGGTCTGCTTGGACAGCTGCTTGGATGTTGGTGCATTGTTGGACCATGGTTCAGGTGAGTCTCCTTTATTTTTTTCAAATCTCCAATTTTCTCCCCCTTTCTCTTGTCTTATCTGAGGTTACATTATCCCTTTGACAAGCCTCCCCTACCTGCATTAGCTTCTTAGCCCCTCACCAACACTCACACTTCTTATTCAATGAAATGAAGTGAAATGACTTGGAATGAACTGAAATGCAATGAAATGCTGCTTTTGATTTTCATTATGAAGATACTGAAACAGAATTATTCTCTCTATTTGTGATTCTATTGACTGAATGGACTTTTGTCTGAGATATTTCCATGTCTGATGAGGACTGGAGTGGAATTTAACCTTATTTGTAATACATGAAGATGAAATTGATGGTGCTCTTCTATCTTGTGTGGTTTTGCTTTTTGTAGCAAGGGAGTTATGTCAGTTGGTCTGTTTCTTTAGTTAGTTATGAAATGATATATTTCAAAGTAACAAGTGAAGAATAACCTGTATTCCCCTGCTTGGCACCGAACTCAATTTGAATAATTTAAACATCCCACCGCTAAAAACAAACAAACCTAATCCAGTAGAAAGAGAGTTTCCTTCAAAACTGCACTTTAGTTGTACAGATACGTAATTTTGCTGAGACTGAGTTGATCTAGCCACATGCTACTTACTATGTGTGCAAAGCTGATGCATGTAATGCCAATGGCTAGAGTCTTCATGAAGTCTAGGTATACACATCGATAGAGCTAGTAATCAGAAAGCACTAAAACAGCAGGCACATTTTGTAATTCCGCCTGAAACCTCAACATCTTGCAGTGCTGAGCATGCCAGATAATTGCATCTTACAGCGCTCTTTGTGGTCTTCTCCCTGTTTCATTAGTTTACACACATCTATATGTTTGCCACCTATTCTGTTGTGAGAAAGTGTCGATTGATGCTGTCCATCTTTTGTTGGTCTGGCTTTTAAAGGAATCTCTTGCAAATGTGATGATGCAGCCTAACACACCTAAAACAGTGTGTTTTAGGTGGGTAGTTTAGTTCTGCTGAAGGCTCATGTGTTTTTGAGGAGTGGCTTTTACTTTGAAGGGCGGAGGTGGAATTTTTCATATCCTGTGCTTTGAATATCCAGTCGGCTCTCATTGGTTTCCATGATCCTGCATTCTCTTCCTTTTAACACTGGCACCTACAAGAAATTTCACTCAGCATGTTGGAAAGACTGTCAAGCTATTAAAGTAGTTTTCGCAGATATTTTATACGGCTGAGGTCAGAGTGGCACCTCTGTTACATCAGCAGGGGAAGACGCTGCTAAATGATATCTGATATTAAGTCACACACCAGCCTAATATACGAGTCTGATTCCATTATCACTTCATCTCGCCAGCGTTCTTTTTTTCCTTGTGGTTTTTCTTTCCAGTAAATTAATGTAATGCCCCAGGACCGCGCAACTGCCTCATACAGAAAGACTAATGAAGCGGCATGGCAACCACAAATCAGTCATCAGTGCAGAAACACACACATGCAGCTTTAACTAAACAGTCCCCGTATCTCCAAAGAAACACCTTATTCCGCTCTTTTGTTTTTGCTTTTCCATTACTTTCACCTGGTGCGTGAGAACCTAATCTTTTAGCTCCTGCAAACGCAAACATTATCTTGATACGTCCCCCCTCATTTCACAAAACACATGCACATATATGCAATAGTTTGTGATGCCCTTTTGTGGATAATTTTGGGCCAGAGTCAAGTCCTGCTGTTTTGTGACCATAACACCAAAGGACTGCTTTGCTTATTTAGCCTTTTTCCAACAGGTAAACAGTTATGCAGTGTCCCTTCATTTTCTCTCTGCTTAGCCCGCTCGGTGCTTTCCCCAGTTTCATCTTTGCCATCTCATCTGACAGAATTGGTAATTGTGCATTATAAGGTTTTAGCGTGGCTTGCTGTTTAGTATACAGGAGCAATAGCGAGGACCTGATACTCCTTAATGCCCCCGCTATTAAGAACCAAATCACATTGCAAACACTTCATTAAACAGCCTGAGGCGCTGTCATTGTTTAATGACATATCGATGAGTGTGTTCAGTGGACAACAGCCGCAACAGCACTCTCTCTTTTTCTCCTGTGCTCCCCGGGGGTGTCATCTGTCACTCCATCTCACCGCTAATCGATGTCTCTGGAGAATGCTGCAGTAGCCCCACTGGTGACAAGGTGCATTAAAAATGTAGCGCTGTTATCTCTGCCGGGCTATTCATTAATTTTGCATGGTTTGGAGAGGTCCTGGAAAGCGTGCGATCCGCAGCATTTACTGTCCTCAGTAAACACAAACTGTGGTCTTGCCGTCGCATATTTGGACACAAAGAGCCCAGAGTTCCACTAATTATATAGACAGTGGATTAAATGACTGCATGTTATGTGAATGGTTTGGTCAGAGCGACAGGGCCGCATGAAATTATCCTGCAATTTACCAAGCTTTTTAGCCCCTTTCAGCTTATTATTCAGCAACTTTTATGGCCTTCAAATTCCACTCTCTTCTCTCCTTTCCAGCAGCAGAAGGCAGATGTTTTGAGAAAAGAACAGCTCTTATGAATAGTTATCTGAGCAGCAGATACACCAATCAGGCACAACATTATGACCACCTGCCTAATGTTGTGTTGGTCTGGAACCAGGACGTTGGAAGTGGATCTTTTGGGTAGTCTGGCTTGTACGGCGTCTGTCCATCAAACTTGTTCCACTGCATCCTGTTGATGGTTTTTCAGAATGGGGTGTAGGAAGTTTGGAGGTCAGATCAACATGTGGAGCCATTGTCATGTTCCTCAACATGTTTCTGATTGTTTGATGTTTTTCCATGTGGTGGGGTGCATTTTAATGCAGGGGTAGGCCAGTGACATTTGGGATTTCTGTTTGCATGAGGGAGTGTGCTTGTTCTAGGACAATGTTTACTTGGGTGTCTAAGTCTCATCAACATGGATGGCAAAATCCAAGGTTTTCCAGCAGAACACCATATAGTACTAATATGATCAATATTATTCACTTCACCTGTCAGTGGTCATAATGTGTTTGTATACCACAAGAGTTAGTGGAGACTAAACCAGAGCTAAGCTATGAGTGAATATTAGCCTTGTATTTGTGCATTGTCTTGTGGAATGTTTAAACGAGAAAACTGTTAAACACATCACTCTTAACAATTTCTAAATTGTCAGCACAGTACAAATTATGAAGTGCTTCTGCCTCTATGAGTGGGCACAAAAATTGGAATGCAGATTTGGGTGAAGTTGTTGCAACATTGTAACAATTTTCAAGCTCTTGTTGCATTATCTTTATCATCCTGTAACAACATTATCTTCTATGTTACTGGATTTAATTAAATTCTAGCATACTCCCAAATCCAAGGCTGTTAAAAAGAATAAAAAATAAAAATATACACCTAAAACCTCCCAAATTCAATCAGTAACCACTTCAAAACTATAAGGCTAAATGTACAACCTAAGCTCTATGGATGAGAGATGGTTGACATTTTTTAAATATAAAACTATAAATTAGAGTAAATAACAGCCTCATAACAATGAGTTGGTAGCACTGATGTTATGAAACCTATTGAAAAACCTTCATCACCAACTCTTCCAAATCTGATGCAACAAAAAGAATGCACAACAATATTATATCCATCTTAGTCTGTGCCACACTCTGCAGCTTTAGAAAAATGGCACCGAGTTGCATATTACACAGCCTAGTCCTGGTACAGTGACCTCCAGGATGGAAAGAATTAAACCTCCAATAACGGATGTTTTTTTTTTTTTTTGGTCAGCAGTAACAAGTAGTAAATGCAACACTGGTACACTGCATCATCACCTTTTACATTGGTAAGATAAACAGTTGCTCATTACATCCAGCTGTGAAGGAACAATATTAGCATAATGCTAAGGACAAATTATGCTAGTTGCCCCACTGTGTTGGCTAGCCATTCTCTAACTGTGTCTGTTTGCACTGTGCAAGGAGTAACACTGGATATCAAAGTTAAATTGCATCTTGACTCTTTGTCTGAATCGCAGCCATCTCAGCCATGTGGAGTGTGGCGTGCAATGATTTCCTGGACAAAGACATAGGATGAAATGGTCATGAAAAATGAAAACTCTGGAGAATTCGACGTATCAACAAACCAGCAATAGCCCTGGGCAGTCAAAATTGGTGCAGCACTACCCCCAACGCTAACTCTATTGTACCTTTCACCATCTGTCAAGATTATGCGAGTGCAGACATGCAAGCCAGGCCATCCAGGGGAAAGGATGTCCTGTCACTACCTTCACTGTAGCTGCCCGTCTCTCTGAAAACCTGTATCATTTAACATGTTTGGGCTAAGAGTTCAAAACAACACTAATGGCCTCTCTGAGGTCTGGTAGAAACTTCATAGGGGGGGTATCTGTTACGCCCATCAGCAGCACCGCCCAGCTCTGGCCCTCAGAGGCGTCACACTTCACATTATTTTGATGCTGCGTAAGTCAGCATGGATGTCTCTGACAGAGGCCAGTGGGTGATCTTGGGGAGGTCAAGAGGGTCACGCGCTGGCGTTTGAAGACGGGCCTGTGCAAGATGTCATGTTAGAATTCCTCGCCTTTTAGCTCACACCGTGACTCCGGATGAACTTCCTGGAAAAAAGGTCACGACTTTCGGTTTCTCCTTGGGTATACATAGCAGCAAGATATGCCAGAAAATCATATTTTTGAAACTTTACCAGCTTTATTTTCATATTTGTTGCTGTTATTCTATATACTGGGACTAATTTAAATGATTGCATGTCCAATTGTGTTTTATGGTGAGGCACTTGAAAAGAGGCCTCGGAGAAAGGGGCCAGTTGCACTGATGTATACCTGAATACAGAGCCCTTCTTGGACGTGTGTTGTTTCTGCAGGCAGGAGCTGTCACCTGTGCTTGGCCAGACCCCAGAACAGCCTCGGCACTCCTCTCAGTGTCCCAGCTGTGCCCCGGTCACACACAATGTGAGGGAGATCATTAACACCCCCAGCATCTATCAGGCCTTCTGCCTGAATGACTGCTTGAGTAAAGGCCCACATGCTGCACACGCTGCCTGCACTGCCTCCAGTGAAGACAGAAAGCAATAAGACTGTCCTCAGAAAAACATCATGCCGGTGTCACTGCGAATGTAAACAACAGCCCAAGCATGTTTGGTTGCAGGAAATATTAAATCAGGGACTGTGCACCGCTTCTGCAGAGTTGGAGAAATTCTATTTCAAGTGTAGCACTAAGTGTCATGTGTTTCTTTACAGGAGGTGGAAATCTAGTTAAAGATACAAGGAGGATGATGAGTTCAAATGACAAGCAGATATTTTTAACCATTACAGATATATATAAAAATAGGTAATTTGTCATTGACATATAAGAATTTTCTGGTGACAAGTGAAACAGCAAAATATGCCCATGTCCTCTAGAGTAACACATAAAAGTGTTTTCTGGTTTGTTCCAGGAGATTTGAGTGATTTTCTTTTGGTTTGTTATGTTGCACGCACATATCTGGACCTCATGCAACATGTTTTTGTATTTCAAATACAGTGTTGCACATCCTTCGAGGCCACAAGAGTGCAGGTTGCACTGATATATGATGGCATCTAAGTTAATAAAAAACTTACCAACTTATATTTATGTTCGGTCATAACAGTAGCTGAAGTAAAAATTCAGGAGACAATAAAAGTACACAAAACAAAGTCCGTGGGCAGTCAGACATAGTGTCCACTGGCTAAAAAGCTCAATGTTAGATGAACAAATCTGGTGAGCCCCAAAGCTCCCAAATGGTCTGTTTGTATGAGCTGCAGCTCAGCATGTGAGGGAATCATTGAAGGCAGCAATTCTCTGTGAAAGCTGGTATCAGCATGAACCAAGTCCAGTCCTGCCAATGTATGGGTTTGTAGGGATTTGTAGTACTGAACTGAAGCTACAGCTACAGTAAGCCTAAAGAGGAAAACATGTGGCAATACTATTGGAAAATGTTTCATAAATGTCCATTGCCATGCAGATGACACCCAGTTATTTATCTATGATGCAAAAAGAAACCAATCAGTCACAAACTGAAGTCACTGTGTTTGTGTATGTGTTGAACTTGCAAACGTATCAATAGCATTATTCAGAAATTCTCAGGCGTACCAATTTCTGATCTGATCTGAAATGCAAAATGCAAAAAGATGGGCAAGTTAGGTTTTCTCTGTGTTATTGTCATCAGAGGTAGAGATTATTCAGGTCTAGTCTTGTTCTATTGATTCCTATTTGTTTCGCACAACCACCTTGTCCTGCTCTCCCACACATTTGGAGAACTTCTGTTAGGTTTGCAAGTATCAACCAGAGCTGAAAATAAATCACCTTCATACCAGTTCTACTCTGACTTCTTCAAATGATTTGGTTGTCATGGTATTTTCCTCATCATACCCAACTAAATCACCAAGGGGATATAATTATGGCCTGTAGTGAAGCAGGAAGTAGCGGGACACTGACAGGATCAGTTCATTATTTGTAGCCTATGAAGCCCCAGCTCTCTGAATGCATCCATTTTCATCATTAGGACATGTTAGTGATGTAAAGAACTTAATTTTCACCAAAGAAGGCCTTCAGGAAGTTTTTGGGTGCTTTTATGTGAAGCTACTTCTGCCATCTGTGGTTCATGTTGGAAGTTTTGGGATCAGAAACTGCCCGTGATGAAGCCTATGATGTCAAACCATTGGCATGCTCTGTCCCCTTGAGTTCCAAGTTCACTTATTACAAAGCATAATCTTGGTCTTTGTCGTGAACAATGGGAGGGTGGGGGGGGACACCCTAGACAGGTTGCCAGCCTATTGCATGTCCACATATAGAGACAGACAACCATGCACACAAAACACAGATGAGTTTTCAAGATTTAATAAATGACTGGTGAGGGACTTTAAGACAGTAAACAATAAAATACTGTAATGATAAATGTTGTTCCCTGAAGCTTGTTTTTGCATTTCTTTCATTACATCTTTGAAAAGCAGCACGAAAGGCTTCCTGTAGCTCGCCAGCTAGCATTTCAAGTCACTACATCTCCAAACGTCACCAAATGCCGGAGGACTGGTGGTAGTGATCAGGCTTTGTTAATGTGCCCTCACTTGTTCTGCGAATCACTGCTCTCCGTGCCTTCATGTAAAATGTGCTGTTGAATTCAGTTTAAAATTCATCTGCAAAGCTGGAAATCACTAAGCACAATATTTGAGCAAAGCACTTAACCCCCACCTGCTTCGGCGTCAGCAGGAAACTCTGATTGCATTTTGTGCACCTCCACAGTGTGGATGTGTGTAAGTGTTTGAATGTGAAGTACTAAATTTTTTGCAGAAAAAAAGCAGATGTGCTTAACACATATGGCTAAATAAAGGTGTAAAGCATTAAGTCTGAATGTGATTTCTAATTCTAATTATTTTCTCACAGCGCAAATACTTGTCCTTGACGTCACGTATTTTTAGTTTATTTTTTTGTCTTAAAATCTGTCCATCGACTTGAGCATGGAAACTATGCTTTTTGGGTACATTCATGAGGCGTTGTGACTCAAACCGCTGCTTTGTTTCAATGTCAACAAAATATGTGAACATGCACAAGCCTTAAAAGCATGTAGAGTTATCCGACAGAGGCTTATCAATCAATTTCAAAGTGAAAATATATCTTTATTTCACTGAAGACAAAGACTGAAAAGCACCAGGATGGAGTCATTACTGTCACATCAGGGATTGGACTGGAGCTTTGAAGAACAATAATAAAAAAGGAGACATGCCTTGAGTCTCTGCAGGGTATTTTCTCTGTGTTGCTGCACATCGTCTTTCACTCTGATTGTTTTAAACAATGCATTTGCAGGGCAGCGTGTAGACAGTAGCACATTTCTGATTGTTTTCCTCAGGTTTGCATCTATAAATTATTAGGGGTGACACTGGCTTTGGGAAGCAAGGCTCCCAGCAGATGAGGCTTACAGTATGGATTTATCCCATACCAATAAAAGTCTCATAGCCAGTGTTCGGGGCCCCACTATTCATTATTATTCATGAATCTTTCTTCCTCAGTGTCTTCTCCTCTGTCTGCCCCATTCCCTCTTCTGCTCAGGAAACACACAGACCATACTATGTACAGTTGCAAGCCTTATGGAACATGGATTAATGCAGTGGCTCAGAAACCAACGTGGTCTGGTTGCTAAAAAAAGGCAAAGCAGAACTTGGGTTTCTGCAAACTGAACACAAATTTGGATGAATGAACTATACAGATGAAAGAAGATAAGTCAATTAAACTGGATTGTTCTCAAGAATTTGCCTTTAAAAATATGAACTATATCCCACTGCTGGAAGGCAACATTTGGTAGATTCCACTGGAGCACTATCTCCCCTGCCAGCTCCTAACAAAGTCCAGTTGTGCTTTTGAAATGGTACACTTAAATGTCGTGCCAGATACTTTGGAGAGTGATGAATTATCACTAATGTACAGGCGAGAGGCTCAGGCTTTAGGGGAGGTGGTGTCGGCGAGGGAGGAGGGCTGCTGCTTGAGTATAAAGAATTCAGTCTGATCTTGAGTGCTAAACCCTTGAAATCAAAAGCAATCTCAGAAACGCTGAACAAAATACTACCATCATCGTCATCGTAATCTTTTTTTCCTTCAAGGAAAGTCCCAAAGTCTCTCCAAAAGAATTCTTAGCGGTTACATTTTCCTAAAACCTCATTTCTCTTGTAGGAGCATTTAAACACTATCAAAAAAACAAAAAACAAAAAAACAACTTCTTATTTAAAAATATTCCAATGATCTTTATCATTGGAATATTTTTCTTGATGTGAACCACTTAAAAAGCTTTATTGAAGACTCTATGTGGAGTTACAGTGGCTGTATGCAAGATAACACAGAATAAACAAGCAATAGTCATGAATATAAACAAATAACAGATTTTTGGAAAGATTTTTTAGTTGATAGTATGCTTGAGGTGTTTAATAGTGTTACAGTGAGACGGACTGGATTTATTCCTTTAAAATACAATGATCCAGTGCTGCACATGCATAGTGATCATATACCAGTCAGGCATAGCATTATGATCACCTGACTAATATTGTGTTGGTCCCCCTTATGTCACCAATAATACTCTGAACCATTGGGCATGGACAAGAGAACCTCTCAGGGTGTCCTATGGGGTCTGGAACCAGGACGCTGGCAGTGGATCCTTTGGGTGCTCTGACTTGTGTAGTGGGGTGTCTGTCCATCAAACTTTCTCCACTGCATCTTGTTGATGCTTGATCAAAATTGAGTCTAGTTTGAAGGTCAAATCAACATGTTGGGCCATTGTCATGTTCCTCAACATGTTCCTGATTGTTTGATGTTTTTTTCCATGTGGTGGGGTGCATTTTCCTGCGGGGATAGGCCAGTGACATTTGGGATTTCCATTTGCATGAGGGAGTGTGCTTGTTCAAGGACAATGTTTATTTGGGTGTCTAAGTGTCTAACCCTAACCCTAACCCTCTAAGTCTCATCAACACAGATGGCAAAATCCAAGGTTTTCCAGCAGAACAACACATAGTACCAATATGATCAATGTTATTCACTTCACCTGTCAGTGGTCATAATGTTGTGGCTGATCGGTGTATGTGACAAACATTTAGTTTTTTACTCAACAGTTCTAGAAAAGAACATTTTGAGTCACATCTCAGCCAACTTTTGTTATTAAACCTGATAAAATAGTCGAGCTCTCTACTCAACTCATGCTCAACTATATTGTACGTGGAGACAGTTTTCATCATTTATTTCAAATGCATACCTCAGGACATTCCTGACGTAGGACTGTATTACACCCTTTGTTATTCGTTCATTTTGTTCAGAGAAGCACCCATCTTCTGGTGTTTCTCAAGCCATTGTGCCAGTAATGAATTAAATAATTTAAAAGCAGAACTGGCTTGTGAGAGTGACAAAGCCATTCGAAGCGCATATCAGATGCCATGAATAACAATATGACCAATGATGAGACCAACCTTTAAAAAGCCAGGCAATCTCATAAATTGTAGTCTCCTGTTAAACTTTGGGCTTTTGCCGCTGTGGGCACAGCTGGACCAAAGTTAAAGAGGTGACAAGATTTCCAAAAGCTGAAAAGGCTTTAAAGGTCTGTTCAGAAAGTTTGGACTGCTTAAACTGAAAAACCTCCATAAAAACACTGAAGACTATAGACTCTGTGTGAAGTTACAGCAGGCTGCATCTAAGATCAGACAGAATAAATAAGAAAAAATCATAAATATTGGGGAAAAAATGGGAGCAACAGATTTATAGTTGATGCTGTGTTCCAAGAGGGTTACAAGCAATGTGTTTTTAACGTATAAGTAAAGCTTTCAATTGTGTTGGGGTTAAGGTTAGAGTTAGGGTTAGAAAATGACTAAAAATGACCCCAGCAGTTTAGATTAAGCCAGCAGTAGTGCAAATTAAACTGGTGCATTCTTTATAAATTTATCAGATTTGAATAAGATTTTACTTACAAAACAGGCATCAGTGCTGCCTCTAAGTCCAAAACCTTATATATGCAACTGAAAGTGTGTCAGAAAGTCAGGACGATTTCCAAAACGCCCTCACAAAGATACGCATGAAACACAATTAAATGATCACGCTGAAGCTGGAAAAGGGCTGCCAAAGTTATGCAAGTTAATACAAGGACTGGAATGTGGTGTCTTTATTAGGTTAATTCAGCTGTAGAGTGCAAATTATACATTCAATAATTAGGATTTTCAGGCTAAATTATTTTTTTGACCTGGACACAATCTCTAACTGAAAATTGATTTCTGTATTTTGTGATAATGATTTTCTCCCCAGTAAAACTGCTCTTCACTGCTTAAATTTCGCCTCACATGAGAGCTTGGATTGCTCCAGCTGAATTCTCTCACCTCTCACACGTAGCAGCTGGTTGCATTAGCAGGAGACTGATGGATGCGGGTGGAAAAATGACACCATACATGAACATTTATTCCACTGTAATAAAGACATCACGTTTGCTCGCTTGTAATTCTGTCACATAGAGCTTATCATGATATTTTGGGCCACGAACAGTTACATTAGCTGTACTAAATAGCAGAGCTATGGTGGTGTCTGTTGAGTTATTTTTATTTTTTTTCTTAAAATAGCATTTTTTCTACATTGTTTTATTTTTACTAGTGAATTCATGTTATTGTAAAATAACAGGGAGTAGACTGCTGTTTTCCTACTGGTAGTACTGTAGTGTTAGCGTCTTACCTACCTGAGGTTTGACGCTAGAGACTTTCTCTGAAAACGTAACCCTGCAAGCACAAAATCACCTCTGGATCTAGCTTTCCCAAGCCTTCATGAATTTGACTGTGACTGTAATAACACGGGTTTCACTAGCTCGTATCGCCGAAAACTTAGGAGGCTTGGTCTGAGAAAAAGACTGAAAGGATCGGCGAAGTGACCCTGCTGAAGGAGGAGCAAACATCCCCTGATCCTGACACATATTATTTTTCAAAATTGTATCGTCAAACCTTTTTTGGAATTAAATGTAATGAAGACGAAGGATACCGTGCATGTATTGATTTTAGATGTCACGACTCCCACACTGTCAAAACTAGAATTAATGGTCAGGATATAGAAATCATTGAGTCGTACAAGCAGAGTGCAAACTGCAGGGGAGCCGCGGGGGGTGGGGATCTCGGCTCATCTTAATAAGACACGAGCTCCCCTGAAAACATAATTGGTGAAATTTTGCTTGGGTCTGTATGACTGTATGTTACTTTTGGCATGCCTTTATATTTTTCTGTATCAACACCATCCATGTGTAAAATTAGGCTCTTGTTGATGTATGATCCAAGCATGGGGGTAATCCATCACTAATTCACTAAAGATGTCTGGGTGTATACAGGTCTTGACATTACCATTGGCACGTAGCAGTGCGATATCCCAAACTTCAAGATCAGAAAACACAAATTGTTATATTTCTTAGGACTAATAGTAAATAAAACATAAATCAAGTGTTTTAAAAAAGAATGTTGTATCTCAGACCACAAATAAGTGGAAAAAGTGGGCTGGCATGAAAATCATAGTATAGGTTGCACACTGTGTACAAGTACTTTTGTATTATAACTGATAATAAGCAAAACTTTGGCATATTCATATGTTTCATGAAAAAAATCCAACAACGCCTCTGTTTTAAGTTTTTGACAGATCGACTGTATCTCAGATGGTAGAGCGGATTTCTTCACTAATCGCAGGGTTGACATCAAAATTGCTCCTGATTTGCACTTTGCATAGCAGCTCTGCCTCTGTTTATGTGTGAGTGTGTGTTGTTGTATGAATGGGTGAATGAGAAACGCATTGTAAAGGACTCTCTGGAACCTAGCTAAGGTCAGAAGGCAGTGTATAAGTGAGAATCATTTACCATTTATCCTTGAACACGCAGTTTCATAAATCTTTCACTGAGTCAATTTTTATCCTTTGCTTTAATGCCTTTTTTCGATCTTAAACAGAAAAATGCACTACCAAAGGTGATCAAGGTCTGCAGCAGTACTCAGCTGAAAAGTCTGAGTTGTGTAACAACATTTGTTAAAGAAGGCAGAATCCATTATGTCTGAAACTTTCAGACTTTGCCTTCAGGTTCGTGCTTCAAACTAACAGACAAAACACTCCTTTATACACTCCATCATTTTACTGCTCAACGCCAGTGGAAATAAATATATCTAAATACCAACTCGACTGTCCAGCTCCACTTGGTAAGCATTGTAAGCATTAATTTTTGTTGTAAGAGAGCACAGAGCTCTGGACCCTGATGCATTAATAGTTGGGAGAGTTTTCTTAGAGGCGACTCACTATTGCTACTCAAAGTAGTGGCAGTAATTGAAGGTAAAGAATGTACAGCTGTTTTCCATGTTCAGTGAAAACAATCCAAAATGCAGTCTAGTTTTTCTTGTGCCACTTCTGTAGTTTTGAGATTATCTTCATCTTTGTCGACGGGTCAGAGTTGCCTGCTTTATCCTTAATCTTCATACATATAATCATGATCCTGGTAATGACAGCTACCCTGATCAAGTAACTAGGATATCTGAAATAACGCTCTTTTGTATGCATGACCACCACCACGAAACTTGACCTGAACGCTCTCTGTAACATCATGTTCTTGATTGTATTGTAATTTAAATTGCGGCGCGTCAGGTGCTATTTTGGCGTGACAGAAAGAATCTTTTTACTCTGTGTTTTAGACTGAAGTACCATAAGAGGATCATCAGGAAAAATGGTCCTGATAGAGGTAGTAATGGAGAGTGAAGTTTTACTTGAAATATGATTGTTTTATGGAACTGCATGGACATGTCTTGATTAACCGCTGAAACTTTATCATAGGTTGGACAAAAGAGGTTTCTGTGACTGTTTTGCAGATTGGATACACACCTTTCGATAGGTAAGAACAGTCTCACTGAGTAAAGGACAGTCCTGAAGTATGAGCTATGTTTTCAATGGATAGAAAGACTTTCCCTTCAATGGGTTTCAAACAATTTAAAACAATCCAACCAGAAAAAATCCTGTTAAAATGTCCTAACAAAGTGGATTTTTCAGCTCTGAAGTTAATTTTAGAAAGACCTGTGGCAGTCAATTTTTAATGTAACAACAAATGACAATTTGGTTTGACAAAACTACATTGTTTCTACCCACAACAGAAATTTGGTTGGAATTGAGTGAACATTAGTAGAGATGTAAATTTATGAAAAGTAAGGATTTTTCATTTTCTTGAGTTTCCTTTGAATTTCTGTAAAGAAAAAAAAAAAAATCAGCATAAGTCATTGAAATGATTAGAAGTTCCAACCTATTCTTGTTATTTCTTGGATAATCAGTAAAAAAAAATCAGCAAAATCCTGTGAAAAATAAGCAGCTGAGGCTTAAAGATACTTTAAAAGAATTGCTGAAGGGATCAAGTTTGACATAGAGGGCCTATTTTCAAAAAATTATAACTCAAAAAGTGTTTGGAGTAGAGCTGTCAGATTCCTTGGTTTAGGTAAAAGTTTCTGCATGATTTTGTTTCGAGAAAATCCGTGACCTTAACTGGGAGGCCCTAGGGGCGTTGGCATGGAATGACTCTGCACTGATCATTGCTCAGTCCTCTCTTTGTCCCTTTACTCCCCAAGTTGCACTTGTCTTACTCCTGTTGTATTTATTCAATATAATGAGTGAGATAGCTCTAACAGAACTTGAGGGTTTAGTTGCCTTTGTTCTCACAAGAAAATTGTGTCATTTATTGATTGAAATGTAGTTATGGTTTCAAGCACTTCATATAGCCATGAAAATAACTAATGTAATATGGCAGCACCATAAAACCACTATAGAGGGAGGATGTCAGGGTTGATGGTTGGGTAAACACAACAGATGTCATTTGCACAGGAGACCACTGTTTTTAACTGACTGGAACCAAGTTGTTTTCTTGGTACTAAAAGAAAAAGCTTTAACTAAATATGATTCATGTATTTAAGATTCATTTATACGCCAAAGTCATTAATTTTCATTCTGCTCATAGGAAAACACTTGCTTTATTTGCGTTGGAATTTAATCACAAATGAAAAATGCTTTATTTAGGTTTAGGGACATACTCATTATTACCACCATAATGAACCTGCAGAGGTTTGTCTAACAGACACAAGAAACTAAAGAGAGAGTGATGAATTCATTCCATGGGAGTCGTTAACACGTTCTGCTTTAATCTCTTTCCCCTGACTTCAGCAGTGAATTCATTCTGAAGTAACAGGTTAAAGCTGCAAGCATATGTTTATAGCCTATAATTTGACAGGTACAGTGACATATCTCAATAAAACCCTCTTATCTTTTCCCTCTACATCCAAGAAAATGGCACACTCTGCTGAGAGTGCAGTTTATCATTCTGCAAAGTCAGGAAATTCAGGTGGAGACTACGTTAATCAATGTCACACTAGTCAAATGCATTGTCATGTTGATGTGGAATTTAAAATGATGCCTTGTAGCACTCCCCTCCCACTAGAAATGATTTCAGAGCATTTAACTGTTTAAATGTCTGAGAAAGTAAAAAAGCTAAGAAGGGATTGTTTCCACTGAACATTTTTGCCTTAATGCACACCTCCAACAATCAACCAGCATCTTTAATCTGGATTTATAAGCAAGTGAATTGCCTCTAACTTGTATTTCATATCCAATCTAACCCTTACACCATTATGGTCCCTCAGTCCAGTTTCACCATCAGATCCAAACTTCCTCACACATTTTAATTCATGACAAGGTAGTTTAAAAACTGCTGGCTGAGTCTCCTTAAAAATACAGTCTTAATGTTCACCATCCCCAGAGGATAAACCCTTTTCATTTGGGATACTGTACAGGTTGGTCTAACATGATGTCAAAAATCAGCTTTGCACATCTCCAATCAAACTGGCAGCTGGTCACATTTACTAGAACCAAATTTCTGATTGCTATAGATGGTACATAAGACCTGGAATATGACTCTTGCCCCATTAGCATGATGTAGCGAAACCTGCTAACAATGAAGTTGATGTTTCCAGTAAGCTAGTGTTGCTTATAAGGTACTTGGGCATTTCCAGAGTACATAAGACAACAGCCTCTACTCTTTGCTTGAAAGGTCTTGGCAAGGTCCAAGCTTGAAAGATGGCACCAATCACAAGCTGCTATTCTGGGCTTCAAACAAGCCTCATTGTAAACCAACACGTGACACCTTGCTGCATCAATCTTTATATACACTATGGTTAACAGCTCAGAGTGAATGTGACATTGTCTTGTGTTTGGCACATGTGGAAGCAGCTTTACTAGATTTTTTTTGTGAGTTTTTGATAGGAAAAACTTTATTTTCACTGGAAAAAGTCAGAAAAACATCTGTGGCAATAAGCAGAATACAGTGGTATCACAATAAATGTTCAGTAATTAATTATTTTAAATAGAATTTACCAACCTTGCGGTATTAGCCAAAAGTTGTTTTACTTGTAAATTCAATATATCTTGCACTTGTGTTTTCTTGTGTCATGAAAAATTGCAAGCTCTAGGAGGCACCACTTGGTCAGTAGATACATAGTTCTGTTTATGCATGAAAACCATACACAAACAAGCTGAGCTCTTTAGAGAGGTGACACGGGTCAAAGTTTGGCCAAAATGGAAGTCAGCTATTATCTCAGTGTTTTATGGGAATGCCTTATTTATGTGCTGAGGATTGCTCTGTGCCATGAATATGAAGCAGCTAAAGCCTGATAAATGTGGGTTATATAGGGCTTGGAGGATGTAGTAATAGCTGAACTCAAGGTCAGCAGTGGCTTGCTGATTGCACCGGTATTCTGCAGACACCACTCTGATGAATCAGAAAGAGAAAAAGCCTAAAAGTGGAAGGCAAGGAGAGTTACCTGAATGACTCGACCTCAGCCACATGAGGTTCCTCGAACGCTTCTCAGGCTTGACATCCCTACATGAGAGGGCAAACTCTTTTACGGGGCATCGGAGAGGGAGCGTTATGGTCAATATGGCTGTGCTGCTTCTCCCTTTATAAGATTCAGTGTTGTGTTGAGGAGCAATTTTAATCAGATTTTTAATTAAATTTTGCCTCATTGAAAGTCTCTCCGGGAAATGGATAAGCATCCGCGGAACGATAAAGAAACAAACGGCTTGCTAGAACGGTGTTGCATTCTTTCAAGTGAACACATGGGCTGAATTAGTGGAGGTGCTGGTGTTTTCTGGATCAATATTTGCTGGTCCCCTGTGCTCTCCACAGGCTGAGAAAAGTGCAGCTGAAGGCTATATTTTATTCAGGGGCCCTCAGGCCTCTGCTTAAGCTACCAGGACCACACTAAGAAGAGGTTGTGGGAGGGCCTGCTTGTTTTGCGGAAGTGCTTTTTCCCTCATTCCTTATTCCCATTTCAATTTTTGCTTTAAACATTATCCTTAATGACACTGAACACAGACTCTTCTAATGATCATTTTATAATCAGGTTTCTATCTTTAATATTTTGTGGCAGAGGTGATGATCCTGATAAGTTTCCTTTGGATCCAAGCCCAAGTGGTGCTTCAACTGTGGGGCACTTTTGTTATGAGAAAATGAGTGCAAATGTTATTTCTAGAACCATTTGCACCCCCCCAGAAGCTGCATTAATTCTTTGCTAATGGATAGGTGCATCCTGCAGTGTTGCAGGAATGAAATGAGGTTTAATACTTCGACCATGCTTTATTCTAAATAACAGACAGGGCTGGTAAACATAGTGGAACTTCTAACGGTACAATTGACCTAAAAGTAGGGTGACTATTATACAATTGTCTATTTTATGGTAATAGTTTGCATAGTACTTATCAACCATTCATTTGTCATTTATTTGTTCACACAGGTGACTGGAATACAATTATGTTGTCTTGTCAAAGACCTCATATTGCCATGAAAATACCAAATGTTCTATAGAAGTAGTGCAATTTTGTGGCACCACAAAACTGACACAGAGGAAGGATGTCGGGGTGATGGTTGGGTGTGCATAACGTTGACACAGGAGACCAGTATTTAATATTTACTGCAACCAAGTTGTTTCTTGATCCCGAATGTTAAAAAATAAACAAATGGACAATAAAGGCTTAACTAAATGTAACTCATATTTCATTCATTTAGAAGTCTGGGAAACCACTGTCATACTTAATTTGCCTTGGAATTTAATCACAAATGAAAAATGCTTTATTTAGGTTTAGGGTCATACACCATAATGAATCTGCAGAGTTTTGTTTACCTTGCAGGTTCAACTTCATAAGGCCCTGAATCATATGTCAGATTGTGATTTTTAGTTTGTCGTGTAGCTCTGTCTCCAAAAGGCCAAAAGAAAAAAGAATTAATGCAGCTTTGAGCTTCATTTTACTTTACTTTAGTTGACATGATGTGTGCAGATCGTACATAAAAAACGCACACATCCAAACATCTTTGATAGAGAACAGGGGACAAAGTCTATTTAAATGGAGCCACATGTGAAGCACTCAAGAGAAGCTTGCTATTTACCTGGCAAACGTGTTGGAGAGCTGTGTTTACTATAATAAACTGATTGACACCGGTGCAGAGCAGCTGTTTGGTCAAACATGAGAACAATCAATACGAACTCTTTGTTTTGCTCAGCAAACTGTGTCCCGGAGTGGCCCCCATAAAATTTGGTACAATATTTGACGTGCTAATATTGTTTTGAGTGATCATCATTTCCCACTAGGACCACATAAGTGGGTAAACAAATATGAATTATGTGTACGGTATAAACACTTTGGAGAGCCCTCAGGAGGCTCCAGTGACAGCTTATGCATGTGCATGCGGCTGCTCGGCTTCTCAGTGTTTGGTTGGATTTTAGACTGACCTTTGTGAAAGCTGGCACTGCAGGCACATTAAACAAGGCCTGACACACAATCATTAGTACTAGGATGTCCTTTGAGCAGGTGTACATATTCATGCTGTTGCTCGTTTTTTATACTATTGTCCATCCAAACAGTGCAAAATTTAATGTTTTCTTTTGCACATTTTCATTAGAAAGTCAATCGTATTTAATATTGCTTCATTTTGAGTGAATGTTCAACCTTACATGTAAAAAAAAAAACAAAACACTTTTGTAAGAGTTCTAATGGGTGTTACAAGGTTCACCCACAGTGGATATGTAAAGGCCAGTAGCAATATAAATTTGACTAAGAGCTGGTATTTTGTGCCACTGTAGAGAATGTTCGAATATGAACATTTTCGTGCCAAGCACATTACAAAATAAAAACAATTTTGTTCTTATCAGCCTGGAAAAGACTCTAACAAACCTTCATAATAAAATCAAACTATGCAGCAAAACCACACTAAGGACATTTGACCCAACTTGATTAATACATGGCATGACATGTATCATTTAGTGAATGTAGTACTACCAAAAGCACAGCTTTGGGGTTTGTGTCGACTTTGGATTCCCAAATTGGCAGTGCCAGTTTAGTCTGACCTTTAAAACACAGAAATGGGCAAAGTTTAGGTTTCAGAAGCTCTTATCCTTAATTTGGTGCTAGAGAAAAAGCTGCGGTATCATTAATGCACTTTTTAAATTTACACCACATGTCAATGAGACATTGGAATGTAATTGGAAATTAAGTGGCAGGGACTATGAATAGACTGAGCACATTGCACATATAACCATACACACATACACCGATCAGCCACAACATTATGACCACCTGCCTAATATTGTGTTAGTCCCCTTATGTGGTCAAAAATGCTCTGAACCATTGGACATGGACAAGAGGACCTCTCACAGTGTCCTGCTGGGTCTGGAACCAGGATGTTGGCAATGGATCCTTTGGGTAGTTTGGCTTGTGCAGTGGGGCCTCTGTCCATCAAGCATCCTGTTGATGCTTGATCACAATGGGGTGCAGGAAGTTTGGAGGTCAAATTAACATGTTGGGCCATTGTCATGTTCCTCAACATGTTTCTGATTGTTTGACGTTTTTTCTATGTGGTGGGGTGCATTTTCCTTTAGACCGTTAGACCAGTGACATTTATGATTTCCATTTGCATGAGGGACTGTTCTTGTTCTGGGACAATGTTTATTTGGGTGTCTAAGTCTCATCAACACGGATGCCAGAATCTAAGGTTTTCCAGCAGAACAGCACATAGTACCCATATGATCAATTATTGATAAATTATTTACTTCACCTGTCAGTGGTCATAATGTTGTGGCTGATCGGTGTGTACCGGTGTTAGTTATTTTCATCAATATATATTAGAATTAGCCTACCAGGATTCCAAACAATTTTTTTTTTTACTTTTGGTACCAACTTTTCAGTTGCTCACACCAGTATCTAATAAACATCAGTCTTGCAGTCTATCATGTTCATTTACATAATTGTGGGAAACCAAAATTGTGATTCTTATTAGTATTTGTTTAATTTTACTAGTCTGGTAATGTGTTAACCATAGTGGTTGAATGCAGTACTTTTTCTTCTTCACTGGTTTAGTTTGTATCTCCTAACTGCACCTGTGCTCATCATAAGGCATGTCTGGATTAGGACTGCTCCCTCTCCAACAACCTCTTCCTTCCTTCTCATTTACTTTTTTTTTAAAAAAAATGATCTGCCACAGGCTGCTCCATCTTTGGAGCACAGTAACAGCTGAACTGACTGTTTTACATGACTAAGGCAGAGAGGAAGGGAAAAAGTACAACTTTCAACCACAATTGCGAGCGTAGGAGCTACCATTGCTGGCTGGAGTGGCACCAAATCAACCTAATGATCATCATGCACTCACACGAATGTGACCACGTGAAGTTTCAACTCGCACACTTTCAACAAAAAAGTGGTCGCAGCCTGGAGCCCAGCCGAACCATTTCTATCCATCATGTTGGCTGTGCGTGCGTTTTTTTGGTAACCACCTCCTCATGGTTTATTTCAGAACTGTTTTTCTTGGCATTCTCACCAAAAGTACAAAGTTATAGCTAATAGTTAACAAATTATGGACTTCTTTTTCCTCTGTGTTTGTCTTCCCAAAATATATTAGGTTGTTGTTCTACCAGAGGAAGGGTCTACAATGATCATAAATTTCTCCAAAATCTTAATCTGTCCCATCCTATTCATGTGTTACCCCAAAAAGTCATAAATTCCACCAACTGACATCTGCAGGTAAAAAAATAAATGTATACAGCTGAGACAAGTTCACTGCTTACTGTAAATGCTGTTTTTTAGTGGATTTGTTATGGGAGGAACTTACATCTTGTCAAGGGTGGATGATTCAGCGTTTAATAAACATCCAGGCAAGTCATCATAGCAGCAGTATGTGTATAAAGCAGGTTTGGTGCAATGAAAAGTCAGAATTTGAGGAGTGGACTGCAGAGAGTCCAGTTGCCAGAGGGCTGGAAGGCCTCCGTCTAGTGGCTCACATCAAACCCTGGCCCTGGCCCCTGTGTGGATATCACAATGATGAAAGCTGAAGCAGACTTAGTCATGTAGAACTAATGGACAGGTGGGGCTGAGAGCTGCAGATTCTTCCCCCCACCCAAAAAAATAGCTCATTACATCAGCTCCAACACTACACACACATATATAGACACACACACACAAAGTAGGAATAAGAGGTGAGCCAGTAATCAGAGAACACTTCAGCAGCTTAATCAGCATCGCTTGTCTGATGAGGAAGAACACTTCTGGTTTTTGTGGGCAGGAGCCTTCATTAATCATCCTCAAAAGAAACACCACTCCACCACAACTTGAGTTGAGGACCCTCTTTTCTGCTGCAGTCTATGTGGAAAAAAAGAAGAAATCTGGAAGAATAATAGAGGGGGAAAAAGGGAATTCGTGCTCTTTTCCAATCAGTCCAATCAGCTTTGGTCAGCATCAGTGTCCAAAGGTTTAATGTTTCAAATGAGCACCAGACATCTGTGTGTGGTGTTTTGATTGTTTTCTTCACATTCTTGCACCATATTTCCGCAGACAAGCCTTTCCATTACAGTGTTGTCAGTTACATTACTTTAGGCCCTCAGGCTGCTCTCTTTCTTTTTTTCTTGAGATAAACTTGCAAAATAACTTACAACACGCTCCATGGCATTATATCTGTACTTATCACACCGCCGAGGCGCTGAACTCCAAAGGTGAATCATTCCGTTTTTTCCTGTGAATGAGATTTCAAAAAGGAATTACATCTTCTGCGACACAAAGTGGCCTTCAGAGAGGAAACGCGTTCGGCTGACGGGTTGTGGAAGTTGGGTGCTTCATGCGTGACCCTGCAGTCTGAGGAGAGTTATTTCCAGGACACGCACCAAGAAGAGATGCAATAATCTGATTTAACCAGGGAACAAGATATAATTAATATCACAGTGATATTTAATTAAAACTTAAGCATGAGCAAAATAAAGTATGATTAATATTATTTGCAGATCATGCAGCCTGATTCCAGCTTTGAGGTTACCTTCTGTTTCCACCTAGGATCAGAGAAATGGATTGTGTCAATCATCAGTTTTTCATTTTATATCGAATTTAGTTAGTCTGCACTTATTCTTAAAGCGACAGTGCATTTTTTTCAACATTCTGGGCTATTTACCATGCAAGTGCAATATCATTTTGAGCTTTCTAGGTCACAGGTTCCCAGATTTTGTGGACATCTCCGGGCTCACCTGCTGTTTTGGCCGGAGGGTTTTGGTGGTCAATAAATCCACTGCAGCCACATGACTGATCTGATTGCTCTGAAACGGCAATCAGACGAGCGATGAAAACACCTCAACAAATGGAAAGAGGCTTCTCCAGGAAATTATATTATTCTCTGAATGGTGCAGAATGGCATGGCCTCAAATATGCCGCCAAGGGCAGATGGTGGGGATTTTTTATTAAATACGTTCATAAAGCCATTCATACGCCCACATGAATCTGTTTCAATAATGTAAACACAATGAATAGTGGCGTAATGGATCTGGCATGGCACTTGTCTGCAAAGTATTAATGAACTGAAGGAGGAGTTATTCATGTCATATAAAGCAGTTGGACAACAAAAAATCTAAGAGTCAATTATAGACACAGACTGATTTACTGACCTTCATACTTGAACCACTTAAAGGCCCTCTGTGGTCAAGGATTAAACTAATAAATGCTCATCTCCATGGATCAAAATCACATACTCAATTCAGTTATACATCTTCAAAGCAGTTCCGTAGACTTGTTATGCAAGAAACTGTGTGTGTTTTTAAGACTGTCATTGGGAGATTGGGTAGCAGCTTTAAATTTTAAATGCTGAGTCATGTTTGCTCATTTTGCTCATGATGTCTTCATGAGTGTATAACATATACCAAAATACTACATGGACATGTTTAAAAAAAAACAGATTTTCAGTGGAGGTTGCCAATTTAACCAAATTCCAGTATCGGGAGGGATTCATTAATATTGGTTATTTACATTTTGAGCATCATTCAATCATCGCTAAACATCTGCTCTGAGCATTTTCTTTGCTCTTGTTAATAAAATCCTCAAAGTGGCAGCAGATTGACATCGCATCAGGAACAGATGTTGTTTTGGGATGTCTATCCTCAGCACAAGGTGTAAAATGCATTTTCCATCCAAACACTAGCATTTCATTGTCGCATTAATGATGGGTTAGATGGGTTCCTCTACCAAGAAAATAGACCTTTAACTTAATGGCATTCCTCACGACATCCACAGGAGATGCTCATTGACCAACATCATTGATGTTCAAATAATGTTCTAATGCTTTTCAATGTAGAAAACCTCAGTGTTTTGCTCAAAAGAATCTGTGTTTGCTCAGACTAAAAGACATGGGCTGATGATATATGGACTAAACACAAACGGATTATATGAGACTGGTATGGAAAGTTGTATGTCATTTATTTAAAAAGCAAAGTTCTCTATGTACCCATGAAATCTGCCATGTTATCAGTTTTGTGTTCAAAGATTAAAAAGAAGTAACATGTCAGATTTCTTGTATTTAAAACCATAATTTATTTTAAGAACACTTGCAGATATCAGTCATTTGGCAGGTGTCAGACATTTTTTCCCATTTATTTACATATTCTTGGAATTCTTCATACAAATGTTTGATGGAACCACAGTAACATCACATATTGATTTGTGGGCTACCATTTTGAAACCTTGACTTTGGTCACCATTTTCGTCTTTCGAAACCAGACACAATGAGCAAGGAGTGAGGACACTAGAAATGTCCATATGGTAGCAACCTGTCAATTACAAGGTAATCACATACCCTGCTTTTTTGTGAATTTCACTCTTAATAGGACCATAATTTACTAAATCAACGTAATGCTGTACTAGAGCAGACTTGGAGCAAGGGAATGAGACTATAAACCTATTAAAAATGTTTAACGAAATAACAAATCAAGTGGGAATTCGGGCCATTTTCTCAAAGGCCTTTCCTCTTGTTGCAACCAGAGAAGTCGCCCTCTTCTGGCCATTAGAAGCAGTGCAGGTTTAGGTCACCTTCACATTGCCATAACTTACATCCAGCTTTTATACACCGATCAGCCACAGCATTATGACCACTGACAGGTGAAGTGAATAACATTGATCATATTAGTACTATGTGGTGTTCTTGGATTTTGCCAGTCATATTGACGAGACTTAGACAACCAAACAAACGTTGTCCCAGAACAAGCACATTCCCTCATGCAAATGGAAATCCCAAATGTCACTGGCCTACCCCTGCAGGAAAATGCACCCCACCACATGGAAAAAACATCAAACAATCAGGAACATGTTGAGGAACATGACAATGGCCCAACATGTTCATTTGACCTCCAAACTTCCTAAACCACGTTCTGATCAAGGGTCAACAGGATTTAGTGGAACAAGTTTGATTGACAGAGGCCCCACTGCACAAGCCAGATCACCCAAAGGATCCACTGCCAGCGTCCTGGTTTCAGACCCCATAGGACACCCTGAGAGGTCCTCTTGTCCATGTCCAATGATTCAGAGCATTTTTGACTACATAAGAGGGACCAACACAATATTAGGCAGGTGGTCATAATGTTATGCTTGATTGGTGTATATAGTCTATGTGTATTTATTTTTTCAATGAAGGATCAATTTGAGGTTTTTCTACTCAAAAATGTCCCCTATGGTCTAATTAAGGTTTGCATATTCTCAGCAGTAGATGTTCTCTTTGATGGACAAGTACTACTGCTAGAGCACAATTAAAGAGGTCCATCACTGATTTTACACGTGAGGGTCAGATCAATAATGTGCTCTGTCAGTCTCTGAAGGGGCTTTGTCAAGTCAAAGTATATAGACTTGACCACAGATGTCATCTTCATTATTGACTGGAATTATGTAAGACAATGAACTGTGACATTTCATCACAGTGTTTTTAATGTGTTCTGTGACTTCATGAAAGTGAAATTCTGAATTATAGGAGTACACCTTCAAGAAAGTGTTGCATTATGGGTAGCTAGCTACATCTATATTGGTTTTTGAACTTATTTAGCTGAAAATGTATTCAGGCTTTATAGTTTTTATTCAAAATGCAGAAAGTAACTATGCATAAGGACTAAAACAAATTCTGTGTTCTAAATTTTCTGAAAAATAAACAGAACACATCACTTTTTTGTGATATATAGAGGAACAGATAAAAACTTTCTTTTCCAACTTTACAGCATGCATTGTGATCTCACCGGATGTCGTTCACTGTGAAATTAAAGACGGGGCAGTATGCTTTAAAAAGACAGATTACATGGAGGTGCACTGTGATCCCTGACAGTCGAGGGGAGGAAGTCGATGTGTTTGTGTTTATGGTGCGGCTGGGATCAATAGCAGGACATGATTTGCACGGCGGGGAGAGAGACTCGTCAAGACTTCGCTTAGGGTGATTGCAACGCCATTGTGAAGATGAGGTAGACATTTATATCAGGCAGACATGTATACAAGACTGAGTAATGAGTGTGTCTGTGTGAAGTACATAAGGACGCATGTCTAATGCCAATAATAAGCTGCTGGCAATGGCTGCTTTTATATGTTGTCCTCAGAACCTGATGTGACATCCTGCATGTTTATATGCTGTTTACAGCTTATCCCCATAATGAAACAAAAATCCATATTCTCTGTGAAAGCAATGTTCTGTTTCTTTGATTGGATCGTGCCCATGAGGACTAGTTAAAATAATAATCGTCAATTAAAGTGATTTACACCCAGGGCTTGATTTGTGCCACAACAGGATCCAGTAACTCTGACTGCCACCTATTTGATTGGACCCTACACCCTCTTTGATATGTTCAAAATCTGTATCTATTTTATGTTGTCTGTTCTGTCACTCCTGCACTTCCCATTAAAGTTGCTTGTGAATCACTTGTTTACCTATTTTAGATCTTACCTACTTTAGCATTTTAAATCTGATTAAAGAAAGAGAGGTGTCAGTCCCTCAGGTTACACAGTGACATCTGAAGTATGCAGAGTGCCATGAGAGTCCTGAAACAGAGCGAAGGAGATCAGTTGATGGAAAGAACATGTCACATAGTTAGTTTGTTTGTTTGTTTTGTCTGCCTGCCTTTAGTGGTTGTAAATAGACATTTCAGTCCTAATTCTACGTTACTTCCACCACTGTAGTGATCCACATACAGAATGGAAACAGCAGGGAAGTGCAGGGTTGGTCAGTGGTCCTTACAGTGAAGTTGCATGTGCCTTTGTGCTGATTTTGAGTGACTATTGTGAATGTGCTGATTATTGAATGGAAATAGATGCTTCCTTTGTGATGACAGTTTTGTTCAGTTTTAACAGCTGGCACCTCAGGGTTGTTCAGTCTGCTCCGGGCACTGTGAATTTCCCATTGAGTTATGTGGCTTTCTCTCTCTGTGATCCCAAACAGGCCGATTCCATGTCAAAGTCAGCCCTGTCGCCACAAAATTATGTTTCTATACAACTAAACTGCAATCTCAATCAAGATTAAAGGGGAATGTAGTGAGACTGCAACTGAAAATTCTTCCAGGAGTTCTGGGTTTGTGTTTGAGGCCATTCGTCGTAGACTTTAGTCTTAATTTTCACTCGTATACTTTAGGTTTTCATTGGCTTCCTGGTTAGGTTTTGGCAAGTACACCTACATAGTTTAAGGAAGATATTACCCCTTGGTTGAGATTGCATGCTTGAAGCTTGATTAAGTTTATGCACCAAAATAATTTGGTTAGTGTTAGGAAAGATGTCATGTTTCGGGATTAAAATATGACCCATTTACTGCATTTTTAAAGCCTCTCTTCTATTTTTGGGTTACCATGGTAATGAATCTAATATATGATTTTTCTAATAATCCAGTAATTGACAGCTATGTTAATTACAAACCTATTTGTAATACATTACAAGTAAAACATAAATAGACAGAAAACATGTTTCCCTCAAAACGTAGTACAGAATGCGGTTCAGCTGGGGACATACTGTTGTGGAGCTGTGCTTAAAGTGTTTGCTCTCATGAGATTCTAAAACACACATCTGTGGCCTTTGGCGCAACAGTGACTGAACTGTGACCGACAATCACATGACCAAAATTCGGGACTTTTTGGCTGAACTAGGTTGAACTGCAGGCTGTGTTTACACAAAGTAGGCAGGAAACAGGCATAGGAACAAATTAAAAACGAAAGTAGTCAAATACCTACAGCATAGAGTCAGCATTTATTTCAGTACTGGTCATGCCTGTGAGCACTTCTGAAGATGTTGTACATGTGGATTTCAGTTTTTATGTTTTTTTTTTTGTTTTTTTTTGTAAAATAAGTTCAAAAACAGAGACATATTTAGTAAAAAATACAGCTGCAGCATTTTTGCTGGTGAACGTTCAGGCGTTAAATGTGGTATCAAAGTTGAGAAAGTTTACCACACATACAAAAAAAACCCCGAAACAAAACAGATGAGCAAAAAAGAACAAAAATGAATTTAAATCGGTTGCAAACAACAAAACTGTAATGTGTGTTTATATCCATCTTCAGCTGAATCTGAGAAGGGAGCATAATGCAGGCCTTAAACTGAAAAACAGTACAACACAGCTAAAAAATGCAAACTGTATTAATATAAAATGCAATACTGAAATGAACGATTACCGTTAAAATTGTCAATTGTCTTGTGGTCAAGCATAAATATGGCACTACATGGATTTGAAATACACTGATCAGGCATAACATTATGACCACCTGCAAAACATTGTGCTGTTCCCCCTTCTGTGCTCAAAAATGCTCTGAACCATTGGGCATGGACAAGAGGACCTCTCAGGGTGTCCTATGGGGTCTGGTACCAAGACGTTGGCAAACTTGGCAGGCTTGTGCAGTAGGGCCTCTGTCAATCAAACTTGTGCCACTGAATCCTGTTGATGCTTGATCACAATGGGGTGTAGGAAGACTGGAGGTCAAATTAACATGTTGGGCCATTGTCATGTTCCTCAACATGTTTCTGATTGTTTGATGTTTTTCCATGTGGTGGGGTGCATTTTACTGTGGGGGTAGGACAGTGACATTTGGGATTTCCATTTGCATGAGGGAGTGTGCTTGTTCTGTGACAGTGTTTATTTGGGTGTCTAAGTCTCATCAACACAGATGTTAAAATCCAAGGTTTTTCCAGCAGAACACCACATAGTAACAACATGATCAGTGTTATTCACTTCACCTGTCAGTGGTCATAATGTTGTGACTGATCAGTGTAAGTCTCAAGGTAGAGATTAGTGTCTAATATTGGTCCCAGACTGTGCCTTCCAGCTAAAGTCACTTGCCACAATATTTGTCTGAGTCTCTTGCATTTGCAGTTGAAGTGTGATGACAGGATGGGAAGAAAATGCTGTGCATCAGGGTAGCAAACACAGCGAGCACTGTATAGAGGCTGTGAGGCAGTAAGGAAGGCTATGCTTGAATTGTTTTGGTCACAGTCTGCATTTGGCAGCCACAAATGCACACAACCTGACCCAGCAAGGAGCAGACTGAGATTCAGCCAAAAGAAATCCACAACCTACAGAAGGTATAGAAGTTGCCCTCAATATTTGTTATCTAATTTTTAGAATGGGTTAAATGTGCTTCTGGATTGGCCCTAAATTCATCACATTTATTTCATTTGCTGCATTATATAAGCCTATGATTGTTTTTAGCCTTTTTATGTCACCTCTGGGATAAACCTGCTGCTGGGACGCCAAGCAAAAACAAAACCAGAAAAAAAGAAAAAAAAAACCCAACAACCTAGCGACTTTTGGAACAAGCCCCAGTTATGTAAAGAGTTTTGGACGAGCGCCGGCATCAGCACCTCAGCCGTGTTGGCAGTGCATACGGTAACTGTGCTCGAGTTGGTCATCAGTAGAGCCAGTCTGTGACTTTGCAGATATACTGTCTCCAGGAAAATCTGTCGCCGCTTCCTCGGGCAGGCCGGTGCTACAGTTACTGATGAAAGACCTACTGGCCCCATGTCTCAGGATGACACTGATTTAACAAGCAGCTTCAAATGAAGAAGTGCGCCACTGGATGACAAATAGAACGGTTTTAAAGGAGTAAATCTGTTAGTGAAGGCCTTTGCCCTTGAGGAGAAATACACACAGTTTCCAGTGAATGCAAGTTGCCTGTAGAATAAGCTCACATAGACAGAAATAGAGCTCTCTTCATGCTGCTGCCTTGATTACTTTTTAAAATCTGAATCCTGCATTGACTGGCTTATCAAAGCTATGTGTGTACAGCTTTCAATATATGTAACATAAGGTAAAAGTCACTTGAGATCTGCACTTGTCTTGAGTCGAGCAGCATCACACATGAAAGGCTGAATAAATGCTGTATGCACCTGACACTTTAAAATAACAGGTGTAGCACGCCCTATTGTTCACAAGCAAGTTGTTAAACAGACTAAAGGTTCTCATAAAAGGGTTGTTTGATAAGCTTAACCTTTTAAACAACAAAAACCCAGAGACAGGTTGAAAAGCATGTTATCTTTTTTAAAAATTACACTATTTATTTATCCAGGAACGGTAAAAACAAAAAGATTTGTTAAGTTTTCAACCTTTTTCCAACTTACATTAACCGACAACCTAAATGAATCATGTGTGACTTGCTGCTCCTTTGGAAAATGAACCAAATCTAACTTTAAAATCATGATATTTAATCAAAGTCACTTTTATTATGCATGTGTCATTTTGAAGTTCTCCAAGTGTTTCCTCTAATAAGGTTCTAGAGAAAAAAAAGAGTTAAAAAAGATTATGACTCATCTGTGTCCAACCGTCATGACAACAACTCAGGAACTTGTTTAGCTGAATAGAATGAACTGCAGTATGTGTAAAATATCTATAGTATGTAGGGTCACCATTTTTTCCCAGTATTGATAATGTTGGTAGGGTTGTGAAAAAATGCTGGACATGTTGATTCAATTTTTTTTCATTTTTTGTAAAATAAGTTTAAAAAAAAAAAGAAATGTAATTTTACATTGCAGTGAATAATGAGTCGACAGTTAGTACAAAATGTGACGGGAACAAAAGTGCCCAAAAACTGCTTGAATTTGAGAGAGTTACAGTATTTACATGATTTGCATCAAAGTTAAACTGTGGAATAGCACAGTTAGATTGGAAAAGAGTCACAACTCACCACACTTTCACCCTTAATTACCCACAAAAGCACCCTGTTCTTTTACATTTGTAAAGTGAGTGTTGCTATTTTTTTTTAATCTGTCACAGGTTAAAAATCAGATTTATGCTAACCTGAATGTTAAGCACATTGTTGAAGAAGACTGAAGGTTTGATAAGACATTCATTAGCAGTGCTGTTTACCAAATCTATATATTGGATCCAAAATAGAACCATATATTTGAACCCAGCCCTGCTAAGAATACGGCCAAGAATCTCAAGAAATTGCCTGCATATTGGATGACTTCCACAGCACTGGCATGCAGAGTCAACACATCAGAATGAAAGTGGGGATGATGGAAGTAGAAGTGGTAAACGGGCATCTGTGGTGCGCCTGACCTGGAGTTTGCGCCCAATCACAGTCCAATAGTAAATCATATTTTCTTATTCTTACGCACAGTAAGCATAATCTTTCCCTATTGTCAACCATGCCATAGTCAGGTAATAAAAAGAAAATTTTGGCTTTTCACACAAAAAAACAACATAGTCAGGTATTGTCAAATATATTGGTATGAACCCCAGCGGCACAGTCAGAAAACTACTTTGTTTCTCCATAAAACTTGCAATAACCAGAGTTTGGTTGTTTGGAGTTCAAAAACATGAAATCAAGCGACTATCTCCAAAAAGCTCAGCCTGCATAATGAAAATGTTTTGTTGCCAAAAGAAAAAGAAAAAAAAAATGGATTGTGTATCCAAACAGCCTATTTTTTTGCAGCTAGTATTTTGACAGAAACATACAAAACTGTCTAAACATACGCTTAAGTACTAGAGAAACATCTCTGATCATTCTTATCAACATTAATTAAGAACTGAAGAGGAATTGAGTACTTAGGGAAAAACTAAAAGGCTGCAAAACTTTTGCTCAAATGCCTGTTATATGTACATTATCACATTATTATTATTATAAAATCAATGATACCTGATGGGGAAACCAATCTGTTTGAATTCAAACAGCCTTCTTTTGGATTTTTTTTCTATTCTGACAGGAACATACAAATCTGTCTAAACATATGCTTAAGTACATCATTGATCTCAGTAGCAGCAAAACAAAAATCCTTATCAACATTAAATAATAATTAGCTGCTAACACCTGCTATATGTACATTATTACATTACTATAATGAAAACAATGATACCTGATAGGGAAGCAAATCTTAAAAGAAACAATATGTGATTCAAATGAGTCAAGAAACCAGTAAAGCTCTGAACTGGACATTGCTGGGAAAGTACCACAAGACAATTCATTTATGTGAGTAAAAAATAATGCAGCCTTTATATAGAAGGATTTCACTGTTACCTGCTGTTGCATCAGTCAGATGAGGTCATCACTGTGCCTTATGCAGTGTAGTAGCTAATGTGTTTTGATGTCTCCTGAATGGCAGGTTCAGAGCGTTTTACACTGATAAACCTGCTTTACTTCCATGCTGTCGCCTACAGAAGAAAAAGCTGCGCTGATATGGACTCAAATATAGAGTTCATAACCTTCCACTTTCTGTGACTTTGATGCTTCAACATAGTTTCAGTCTGTTTGCCTCGTTTGTATTCCAGCTGATTAGAAACACAAGGGACTTAATCACAACTCCTCCTTTCCCTGACTTAAACAGAGCCTGCTTGATTTTATCTGCAATCCTCTGGTTTCCCCTGCTGCATAGATACTGCTGCAGTGCAACCTGAAGGCTCCATCTAAGTGCACACACTCAAGTTCTGCTGGATGAACTCTCGTGTGCACTTTAACGTATCTGCAGTGATACCCATCATTGCATCAAGTCTGCTGGAGTGTTGGGCTGTAAGGGGATAGGTGGGAGCTATGAATCCAACTTGGGAACACTCAACAGAACTTTTACTTTTCACAAGTCTGATGTACTAAAAGTCCAGCTGCAATATTTAGTGACTATACAGGTAGTAGTGTACTTTATACTCAGACAGACTTTACCTTTATACACCGATCAGCCACAACATCATGACCACTGACAGGTGAAGTGAACAACATTGATCCTACTGGCATCCATGTTCATGAGACTTAGACACCCAAATAAACACTGTCCCACAACAAGCACACTCCCTCATGCAAATGGAAATCCCAAATGTCACTGGCCTACCACCGCAGGAAAATACACCCCGCTACATGGCAAAAACATCACATACTCTTAGATCTCATAACCATCTCCCTTGCAACAAGCTGCTTTCTTAATGATCCTAAATGTCATTCACAAACAGGTTCTGTTCAATATCTAGCTTCACATTCATTAGCATTTAAAAGATACATTTGAATTAGTTTTTGCTGAAATGATTTGAGTGGGTGAGTGGAGCTGAATTTGAAACTGTAGCATATTAGTTCATGTTTTTTCAGGTTAAGTGACATTTTCAAAGAGTAATGATTCTGTATTGCAGTTCTATGACCCTGGTTAACTCACAATGGACAACTACAAAAAAGTATTAAAGGTCCCATATTGTGCACTTTTTCAGCATATTAATTAAAATCTCACGCGTCCCCAGAATGGGTCTTTCTGTTTTTTTTCTTTTTATCTGAAAATACTGCAAGAATGGTTCATTTCACCTTGTCTCTATAACTACTGTTTTAAGTTTTGTTCTAAACAGGCCGTTTCAGTGTGTGTAGCTTTAATGCTGCTGTCCAATCCTCCCTTATGGAAGAAGACTACTTTTTCACCTGTAATTGACCATACAGAGTAAAACAGCATCTAACACAGACATGAATGACTGATCATTCTACATGGAAATATCACCAAATTCACAACACAACCTGTTTTTACCTCATGTGTATGATGAGTTTGTCAGAAAACACTGCAACATCTAGTTTAGTTGTGCAGAATTGCAGATTGGAAAAGGCACTGAAGTGACTGCCAGTTAACATGTAATCTTAAAGGCCTGCATTTCAGTCAACAAATATGTAAACGATAACAGCTTTTTTGAAAGTTTGGATATATTAAAATACAATAGGATACATAAGAACAGAAGGCAGGAGGGAAGCAGATGTATCAACCCCACCAGCCAGTCTTTGCTTTTTAGTTTCAAATTGCTTTTAAAGTTTCTAGTATCCCTGAATGTCCCCAAGTATTACATTTTCCACAGAGCTCTGACCTGTGGGAATACGAATAAAGGTAATGTTGACATAGCCACATTAGCCAAACACTTTTTGTTTTATTTAATTAATGTGGCAATATTGCCATTAATAATAAAAGTAATCCACTGTGTCTTCAGTTCCTTGGATACTGGGGATGCATAAAGACTGTTGTGTTCACTCTTACAGTGAACAACAGGACATTTGGTCAGTTTTCTCGTGGATGGGAAATTTTAGAGGCAGCTTTAGAAAATAAATAACTAGAAATCAGCTGCTCATTCTGAAGGGTTCACCTAGATGCAACGGACCAAAAGGGGGCAGGATTATCCAATTATCCGATTATTGTTAAATGACTATTGGTTTGTCAGCCAGAATGTTGAAGTTCAGAAAAATTCATTCTCACTTGTAAAGCTGGGAGGCTCTCAAGTTGTGAGGAGGGACTTGTGAAAAGGCAAAAGTAAAACTCTTTATATCTTAGGAGCTTTTACTTTACTTCTCCAAGTTTCCAACAACACACACAAAAACAATAAAAATGGATTTTTACCTTATGGGACCTTTAAAATCAATGCAGCTGAAGCAGAGATATCAGCCTTTTTATTCCATGGACTTTTCTTCCTTGTCAAAATCTATCACCTACATCTCCCACAATGCAACCTGATCACCAACAGCTTGGTCAGAGATTTTAGATGTGTTATGCTAGCGGTGGCCTCTAGCCTCGAGCTCAAAAGATGAGCGGTAGGGTGCAGAAGTTTGGAAAGCTCACTTCTTTCCACACAGTAGTTTTCAGTCTGAACTGAAGATGACCCAAGTTACATTGCTTGTGCTCATTTGTCAGCATTTCGGCCACAAAAAGCTTTATTTATATATTTTTTTTCATACATGCAGTATAGTAATGTTTTAGATCTGTAGACTGAATTCTGTGGGTTAAATTAGTGGAGTTCTTCTTTAAAGTTTGCCTGACAGATGGGCTTAATTTTATAGTCTGGACGAGGATGAGGCCTTGGGTTAGAGGGTTTAGGGTGAGGTGACTTTCCCTCACAGGGGGTTCATAGGTGAGGCCAGGAGCCCCTAACTGTTTTGAATATTTTAAAAGTAAAGTTGAAAAAACGCCAAACTTTTCACCTGATTTAATATTCATATGTCACTTTTTTAGTGATGAAAAATGATACAATACGACCATTGCTTTTCCCTTGTCTCTCCTAATTTTCCAACCTAACCTGTGATGCTGAGGATAGCACAAAAATGCAAAAAACACAACTCAAATAATTTGTCAAGTGTCACAAGTTTCAAGCCCTAAATTCCCATCAGCGACATATCCGGAAACAGGCCATCAAGTATATTTAACTGTGTGTCTGGAGCCGTGCCGAGCTCAGATGTATTTCTACTTTGCCGTATGTACAGTCGAGTACTTAGTGCAGTAAAAGAGACGTGTTCATAGAAAATCAAACTGACATGCTGACTTCCTCTCCAGGACCTCGGAGGCCAGTGGCCTTTTGATCTTTACATCTGCTACAGTAATACCGGAGCGCATGTAGTTCACCCTTATCCCATGTTGACGATTCCCCACAGTGTACAACTCCATCACGGCGCACTGCAAGGAAGCACTGCAATCTATCAGGCATGATGTAAGCAAAGCATACAGCATGTAATGTAGGGGAAATACAAGTCAAGAGTTCAGTTGCAAAAATACAAGCTTGACATTCTAAAAAATTTAACCTGATTAGATAAAGTAATCTGATTTGATTTTGAATTACCTCATTGATTATGGGTATTTTTTCACATACTTGATGTCAAATGCAAATGTTTTTAAAACTGAATTACAGCATTGCTATTGTTATATTTCCTCACTTCATGATGGCGGTTTTACACTAATACTAATAAGCATATTTAACTTGTTTTTTGTTTGGTCTACATTGTTTTCCCCATCCTATTCATTGGTGCTGTTATGTTTAACTAGTTTAGGTCCATCAATTAGACTATTCTACCTAATTGTATGCTTATTTTATTGAAAGAGGAATGATCATTAATGATTATTTGTGGTATATTTTAAATTAATTAATTAATACACTATGAATGTTTTATAAAGTCTGAAGCTGCACTCATTAGGATGTCAATGTTGACAATGGATTGTATGACTTTGTACAGTATAAACCTACAGAGAATTATTACCCAAACGTGCACAGTTCTCCTCAGAACAACGGAGCATGAATTACATGTCAACCTTGTTTCTTGCAGCAGAAACAGCTTTTTTTTATTTCTGTGAAGTTAATGGTTTTCTGTGTGACATTCAGAAAACTTTTGTTATTTATGACGCCTGTGGTCACCAAGTGAAATGCAGTCAGCATCCTGGTGCTTGCTCTTGGACTACATGTATTAGCCTAATCATTAATGTTACATACACAAGACTGAACGTCATTGACTGGCATCATGTTGATAGATGAAGTAAAGTTAGACTGTGATTTTCATTTGACTCTATATTTAAGGTTATAGTCTACATTTGACTCTCTATTGCTGGCACTGTGCTAAACCAGGCAATAGGACGGATAATGCAAGACCATAGTTTGACTAATGTTATGTTTTTCCCTTTTTTGTCTCCCAGTGAATCAAGTGCCCTCCTACATTCCCCTTTGGCCAGATGGGCTTCATATTTTTTTTATTTTTTTTTGTGTGCTTACAGGGACTTTGTGTTGAAGACTATAATAATGATACTAACTATATTTATATAGTACCTTTAAAAACACAGTTTACAAAGGAGTTTACAGACAGGGCAAAAAAAAGGAAGTTTATTCAGGAAGACCACTAAACAACAGAAGGCTGGTCAGTTTAAACAGAAAGAAAAAGGACCAGAAAAGCAAAAGTTAAACATGGTAAAAGATTATCAAAATAAACCAATGCAACAACACCAGATACAGTGATAAAAGGACCAAAAAATACCACATCCAAGTAAGGAAAAAGAAAATGTGGAATAAGATTCATTGTAACTGCGGATTTTATTTTGTGTGTCTATGTGTTGCGTTAACACTGTTTGTCACAAAAGTAATTCCTGAGATAGGACTGGTTTCTGTGGAAAACCTAGATTTATTTATGCTCAGATAAACTGTCCATGTTAAACAGTCATCACAGCCTTTTTCTCAGTTCAAATCTAGTCGTGTACACCCCAACCCTGTTGCCTAGAAATGATGTTTCTACTCTGCTAAGTTGTATTCCCAATTATGTTTCGTGGACAACATAATTGCTGACTGGATTACACTCAGTTGAGTCAGAAGGGGGAGGCTGGGATGGATAGTGGGTGGACAATTGCACAACTCACTCACAAAATCATAAAAAACATACTTAAAAAGTAATAATACAAATAATAATAATAATAATAATAACAACACTAATAATAATAATAACAATAATAACAATAACAATAATGATACTACAAACAGCAATCATAATATTACAAACAACAACAATAATAATAATAATGAATAAATAAATGGTAAAAGGCAATAAGGCAAACTAATAAAATAGACTAGGTTGAGCTGGGAGCCAGACATTTGACATTAGCGGATTCCATTTCGAAGCTTGCTGTTGGTGCTGTATAGGAGTGGAAGATAGGCATTAGGCATCTTTTATATACAGTCTATTGCACTGAGGCAGTGTCAGCAATAATGCCAGCGTTGCATCAGACTGCTGAGGTGAAGAAGGAGCTGAGCTGGAGGATAAAGCACTGAATTTACCGGTAGATTTATGTTCTAACCCTCACTTATTGCCATGAGCTCTGGGTTGTGACCAAAAGAATGAAGTACATAGATACAAGTGACCGAAATGAGTTTCCTCTGTTGGATACACTCCAGCCTTGGACATTGGTTGAGGAGCTTTGGACATCTGGAAGGAGCTCAGAGTGGAGCTGCTGCTTCTATATGCTGAAACGAGCGAGCTGAGGTGTTTTGGGTATCTGATTAGGAGGACTCCAGGGTCTCTGAATGTTTTCAGTTGGTGCATCCAACTGGGAGGAGACCCCGAGGTAGACCTACAACTTGCTTGAGGAACTACATATCTAATCAGGCCTGGGAATACTTTAGAATCCCCCAGGAGAAGCTGGAAAGCATTGCTGGGGAGAGGGATATCTGGACTGTCCTGCTTAGCCTGCTGCCACTGTGACCTGGCCCCAGATAATAAGAAATTGGATATATGGATGTATGGATGGATGCACTGAGGCAAGGCACTCGGATGCAAACAGAAATAATAATATCTTCTGGATTTTCCTGGAGAATTTGTCCAGAATCCTTAACATAGAGTCCACTGACTGTTACAGCCAACTGATTTAGTTGGGGAAGGTCATATTATGTTACAATCCTTTGTTTTTGCCATTAATCAAAAAGCTATTGTTACAAGTGTTTGGCTTTACATTCTTACACATAGTACATCTAAGCAATTATAAAGCTACTGTGCTCTACCTGGCCTCTACCATACAGACCAAATATGAAGTCAGAAACTTGTTGGTGAACATAGAGGAGCATTTACAGTCAGGTATCAGACCAAAACAGAGTTAAAAAGAGCATCAGCATTGGTATTGCACCCACCATACGGCCAGACACATGGCTCCAAATGCATTATAATGGTGTGCTGTGTCTGCTGGTGTGAGGTGATTGTGAAGTGACTGAGTCCTTTCAATATGTATAAGAATTCCTTCTGTAACCCATCTGTGCTTATGTTAAGACTGTTGGAGCGGATTGAAAATTCCCAAAACAGAAGTAAGCTTATGCTCGTGTGTGTGGAAAGAAGAAATATATCTGAGTACTGTAGGAAAGCATCACCTTTGTCTGTTCCACAGGCACTGATGGAGACAAAGCAAAGAGATATATGCAAACAGGGAAGGTGCACTGTATACCAGTTGTCTCAGGACATGAGCTGATATTGAGCATTATAAGAAATGCAATGAAAGATCTGTCTGGCAGGACTCACTTATTAGAAATGTGTTTCTCAGCTTCTATATGGAAAATATAGGCTAAATTATATGAACTGGAAACATCAACAGGTAACTGCCTGCCTGTCCTTGTTCACAAATGAAAGATCTGATAATAAGTCAGATGCACACCGATCGGGCATAATATGACCACCTGCCTAATGTTGTATCGGTCCCCTTTATGTGCTCAAAAATGCTCTGAACCATTGGGAATGCACAAGAGGACCTCTCAGCAGGTCCTATGAGGTCTGGAACCAGGTCATTGGCAAACTTGTTCCACTGCATATTGTTGATGCTTGATCAAAATGGGGTCTAGGAAGTTCGGCGGTCAAATCATTTTGGCCAACTGTCATGTTCCTCAAGAAGATCAATTCTACTATTTCTCATACATTTGCTCTCCAGTTCATGTGATGCCTAATTCTATTCAAAGAAAATAATGTTTCATCCTTGCTTATATGTGAAGATTCACATTTTGAACGTAGGACATCAAAAGAAATTCAACAAGGTTGAACATTAAATGAGAGGAAGCTTAAGAACAAGTTTCAGCCTTGCAGAAAGTAGAAATAACCCTAAAGGAAGAGAACTCAATGGAAAGAAAAGTGGAAAGAGTTTCTGTATAAGATCGGTGATGTTTTTGCAATGGCCAGAAATTCCACTCAGGCCCTTACCTGTGAAAGACACACATACGTGCTCGTAAAATGATATAAAACATGACAGTCTGAGTGTCCGCTAGCTGTCTGCCAAGCACCCATATATTGTGATTCCAGCCGAAAGTGTGCAAGTCTGTATGTCCAGAGGACGGACGCGTCGATTCAGCATTAGAGAGTGAAGCTTGGGGATCCTTGAACTATGGTTACAAAGCGTAGCCGTCGCTATCTCCAGCCTCAGCTGGGACTGCATCAGGCATCAACAGCCCTCGACAAACAGCAACCTATAACCACTCGTACCTCATGCTGCTCTGCAGTACAGTCTCACCCACTGCGCCGAGTTTCATTCAGCTGCAGCTGTAACCTCCTGTCGACCTCACTCCCTCTCTCTCCCTCTCTCTCCCTCTCTCTCCCTCTCAACTTACTCCTCCATTGCTCTATATGCTCCGACTGCTTGCATGCCAATCTCACCGAATGATTCAAGGATGATGGATCATTTTCCTGCCAAAAAAGTGTTTCGGGCTCCATGCAAGTGGAAGGAGATCCGCCTTCACTTGTGTGGGCTGAGGGAGAGAGAGAAACAGAAACCCTGGCAAGAAAATCACTTACTGCATTTGATTAGATCACTCACTCAGAGTTTTCAGTTCCACTTAAAATAAAACTTATTCATATTACAATTGTCCATCCGTGGAAATACATAAATGTAGTGATTAAAAGGAATTGGCTTTACATGCTGGCCTGCTAAACAACAGTTTTTGTAAGTCGAGTTTGTTTTTATTCTCATTTGAATGTTACAAGGATAAACACTGACAAAGATGTCCATTATTACAATGAATATGTTTATTTATCAGAAAAAGAGACACCATCCTTATCAGTGTGAGTTGTCTGTAAATCAGAGTCCTGTGAAATTTCTATTTTGTTGACGCATTTGTCTCGGACAGATTAAAACATGACAGGTAAAGCAGCCACAGATCAAATCCTAATGGCTTATCTGGACAAAGGCCAATCTCAAATTGCATGCATTTCTGCAATGTGCCAAATACTGCTTGTCTCACCTTCCCGTATTGTGGGCTTCTCTCACTCTATGAGGACATAGAATAATGAAACAGGGAATCTGTTTTTGTCAAGAAATCTCTCAACAAGACAAAAGAAGAAGTATGTTTTATTTAGTTTGTCATTACCTCAAAGTCAACTTTCCAGCACCTGATATGATGTAGTTTTTATTTAAAGGTCACTGCAGTTTTTAGCAAATGCCTCTAAAAATGGATGAAATGATGCCTTTGTTGTTTCATCCATAAATTAAGTCACATTTAGTGTTCTAGTCAGTATTTGAATGAGGGAGACATTCAAACATTCACTCGTGCAGAAGCGATTACCTGGTCCAACTTAAAATAATGTGTACTCTGGCTCATTTAGGATGGTGAGTCAGGCAAAGCAAGAAATGCCCATTTTTGAATGTATACCTGAGTTTCCTAAAAGACAGAACAATAAGTTGGGGTGGCAAATATGAAGCTAATAAAATACTTGAAAAAAAACTTAAATTGATATCTTACCCTGCACAAATATGACAACAAAAGTGATCTAAACTAAACATCTTGTTGTTAAGGCAGCTAGGTTAGTTTTTCAGGAATAGCTCATCTCACTGGCAGTATTAAGCTGGTATATTTTACAATACATGCACTTTTCTAACAGTACTACATAAAAAATGATTCATCAACCAACATCACGATGTCAGATTTGTCAGTGTGCTTTTTGTTAATAATTTACTTTGTGTTAAAAATCTCACTATCATGACAAATGCCACATATTTACCATATTTCTGTAGTGATTAGCGTTTATTTATTTAGCCTTGTGCCTGTGCCATAGAAGAATAATGGCCAAGTTGTAAAAATATAAACTGTGAAGTAATCGTGTTTTGCAGTCCATAAACTTTTGCTCAACTATCTTCCCTGCTGACACCCGTGGAAAAAAAAACCAAAAAAACTTGTACTAGCTCAGATGTGTACTTCAGTCCCTTGGGACTTGTCAAGGCAGTAAAGAAGACCCATCAGTGTTGCAAAGGCATTAACAGCGTCTCCTAGCTCATGTAGAATGATGCACTCCTCCACTGCAACTGCAACATCGAAAATCTCTTATGCCAGCAAAATCTTTCTTGTTTCCGCCTCCCGCTGCAGCTATAAAAATGCCAATGTCCACTTTTTTGCAGCTTCTTCCTTTGAACTGGAAGAACAAGATTAAGGACACTATACCGGAATTCACTCAACACCTTTTGGGAGACAGTGGCATGAAAAGCAGTGTTACAATACACACCGCATAACCCCAAGTGACATCGGAAAAATAAATAATTAGGAAAATCCGACTTTGAGACATGTAGATGTTAGTTTTGGGGTTGTTCTGGTATTCATTGGTAGTTCATCCAATTTGAGAAGCTAATCAGAGCTTTCTAGGTGAGATTAAGAATAGGCATGTGATCTTATAAGATGTTAAGCTAGCCATCTAGCCTCATCTATGAAGAGATTCAAGATTTTTACTTGCCCTTTATGTGCACTAACAGGCAGTCTAGGCACATTGGAATTCTTGTGCAGGGCTCTTTTGGAAGTCTAGTAAACACACCTTGTCAAAATAAAAAAAATTGAAAAACACTCTACAAGACTAATAAAAAATAAATATTGCAATTGTCCAGAAATATGTAGAGGAAAAATTATTGCACATGTAGAGGATATTGTACATACAAGGAAAAGTGCAACAAATGCAGGTGAGAATAATGTAGATGTGACATGTAACAAACATGCCCGCCAAAGTTTTTAAAATCAAGAATATTTGGCACTTTTATTCATGAACATGAGTCCCTTTGCCAAAGTGCTTTCTTTGTGGTTTGACAGTTGTGCAATTTGTCCACCCACCATCCACCCCAACCTCCTCCTTCTGACTCAACTGAGTGTAATCCAGTCGGCAATTATGTTGTCCCCGAAACATAACTGGAAAAAAACAACTTAGCAGAGTAGAAACATCATTTCTAAGCGACAGGATTGGGGTGTACACAACTAGATTTGGAACAGAGAAATGGCTGTGGTGACTGTTTAACATGGTCAGTTTGTCTGAGCATAAATAAATCTAAGTTTTTCGAAGAAGCCAATGCTATCTCGGGAATTACCTTCGTAAAAACAGTGTTGACACAACACATAGACACACAAAATAAAACCTGCAGTTAGAATAAACCCTAGTTTTCCTCTAACAGGATGGTTCTGGCTGGAGAAGTCCCCGAGCGACCCTGCCGGTCATCTCTAACTGATCTAGTGGGCCATTAGGAGACCAGAGAACAGGGTGGAGTGCAGGGAGCATCCTTCCATTAGAAGTTAGTGAGCTCTTAAATCAGTCCATTGGCATGCAGAAGATGCGCCGCTGCACCTTTTGCTGAACACAGAGTCATTCTGCTTCATTTAAGCAAGTTTGATCCGGCGATTTCTTCTTTTTTTTCTTTTCTCTTTTGCTCCCGCTGCCTCACATTGTGAAATTAATAATTAATATGTAATACTCTTCTGATTCACTTATCAATTTTGAAGCACAAACAGAATCTAGAGTGGGCTCTCGCTTGCCAGCTTTTACCCCTGAGGACACAGCCAGACAAGTGGAAAGTAATGAAAGAAACCAAGCAGTAATGTCCCTGAAATGATTTTGTACAAACAAAAAGTTAAGATGATCAGAGCCGAGCAGACGCCGTTCCAAGGAATCCAAAAAAAAGAAGGACGGATTGTTAATTATTTCAAAACAAACTGGCACTTAATGGCCGCATATTGCCTGGAGAAATCTAATGCACAGAGAGAGGTTTACAGTCAGGGTTAGGAACGAGTAAGAAACTAATAGGATATTATTCGGTTATATAATTATTCACATACATAAATACTTTGTGGTAATTGTGCTCAATGTAGGAGAAATAAATTAAATGCCTCGGGGCATTTCAATGAAAATTCAGGCCTTTTAAACTCAGTTCTTGCTCTCATGGTTTGGTCATTAATTCTATTGTAACAATCAGATTATAGTATAAGGTCAAAACTGTGAATATGATGACTGTTATATAGAAGTGTGATTGAAATAGAAACACCAGCAGTTGGATGACTTGATGTGTTTTAAATTGAATTCAAACTGCTTATGTGTGTTCCTTAATAGTTAGATAGGTTTTAATAGGTGGTATTTATTGGTGCTATTACAGTTTTGAATCAACCGTGCATATCCTTATCTGTTTCTGATTGACAAGTCTGACATATTGTGGTGGGCAGTTACTATCACATTCTGTAATGCTGCGTTTTCTGCTCATTGAGGAGAGATTAGAGCTGCAATCATCAAAAATAATCAACAATTTGGTCAGCAGGGTCCTCTCATTCTCGCAGTTTCTGCGGTTTAAAGGTAAAGGTAGAGCAGTCAGTCAGCAGCCATTGAAAGTCCACCACTGCAACACCAGTTCCTCTCAAAAATCTTAATTTATTTCACCAGCAGGAGAAATTTAAATTCATGGCTCTTGGCCAAAAAGGCCTCAAGAAGTACAGTGAGGTGGTGTAAAGAGCAACAAAGTGGATCCCTGTGTGTGGTGGATGAACGGGTCAAAAACAGGATTTTCAACCAGGAATCCCATGTCAGGTCAAAAAGTAGTTTTAGATGTAGTCAACCTGTGTTTTTTTCCACTTTTGAAACATTATTGTAACTTTTCAGTTGCAGTCTGGTTTATGTTATGTTTCGGCAAACAAAACCACATGGTTTACAGTTACTATGTTAGACCTTTTGCACATCAAGTGGTATTTCAGACTGGATGTGCTACGATGATAACTCAGTTCACACTGACAATACACACAGATAACTTTGGTCTTGTCAGTCGTAGGGCTGGACCTGAATATCTGAATATCCTGAATATTCAGTCGTTGTGGTGGTATCCCAATAATAATTTTGAGATCCGAATAGTCGCGCCCACCCACCCCCGTCAGGCTGCCGCACGCTGTTCGGGATGCAGAAAAGCAGCCGACAGAAAGCCATGGCGAGTGAGGACCGAGGACACTGCTGCTGTGCCCCCCTAAAGTTACTCACTGTGGCCACAGCTTGTGAAAAAACTACAAGTTCACTAGGTCAAAAAAAGCGTTGATCTCATGATTAAAAAAACTGACGCCGTTAAAATTGATTTGCGTTCACGCGTTAATAAGACAATATTATAAAAATTTTAAATATTGTCAATATTTACATTTCACTTCAATATAAAATAATTTGGGACAAATTTCAGGAATAGATTAATGAATGTTTTCATTAAGTTGCAAAACGCTGTTGCACCTGTTGCATTTTATCAACTATGAGGAGTTTTTTAATGCCATTTTCTTGCTAAACCAATTTGTTAATCCAGTGCCTTTGTTCTACTCCAGTCATCCTCTACACTTATATTTTTTGTTCAAAATATAACACCCTCACAGCACAGTAAATCACAGCTTGACAGCAGAATATGATGTTAAGTCAGGGAAACTACAGTGTGTATCAGTATAAAAATGGCAGAGTTAAGAAGAAATCAAGGTGGCTACACTGAGCGCACAGAGTCATCAATCATCACAGGAACTACACTTTTTATGTGCTGCTGTTAGTCGAAAGCTTGGATTTGGAATTTATGTCGTTTGCACCGGTGGAGGCTGTCTGTTGCTCGTTCCTCATCCCGCATACAGACAAATAATGCAGTACAAAATATTATAGGAAAGCATCTGGATGGTAGTAATTAAAACGATGAATATTGCGGATGACGGGAATCAGGAGAGTGGGAAGGAACAAGACAGTAACAACAATAATAATATTAATACACCTCAGTGACTTGGGGGTTGGAGTCACTGCAGCACTTTCAACTACAGCAAGGTCCTGATGTGGGATCTCTGCAGGTGAGGCATCAATCAGTGTGGATTCTTTTCCTCAGTGGTGCAATAAAAACATTTGCTAATTAATAATGTACCATTTTTCTTTTGATTTAATTGACATTTTTGGACGTGAAGACCAAAAAATGAGCTAGAAGAGGCTGGAATGCACTTTGGAGTCAAAGGAATGACGTCGGTTAAATAAAACATGCTCATCAGGTGCATTTTTTAAACTGAAACACTGCTTAGTTTAGCATTAAAGTTACTCATGGGGAAAAGGAGCAAGTGAGTTGAGGAAATTATATGCAAAAAATGTAGAATTTACTGAGTGTGCATAAAACCACTCGGACATATACATCTAAATAAATACATAACATGCATAATATACATTAAAACCAATGTTGAAGCAAATACATACTTGTTTTTTAGAAGAAGACTCATTCTCAAAGCATGGATAGTTCAGTATTGATCCCTTCAGTGAAATATAGACAATCACAAGTCTTACAGTATAGCTAACACAGGAAATGCATCAATGCGGCAAATTTGCAAGGGGTTGCAACAGAGTTTTAACTGTGGTGAAATTAAAATTAATGATTCCAAAAGGTAGACTCATTATAGTGATGATAATACACTTTCAGCTATTGTCTAAAGTTGCCCACATAGCAAAAGCACTGCAGGGATTGTGTTTTGTGTGTGTATGTGTAGTGGTTTGGGGCCGGATGACAATGGAAACTTACATTTGAACAGACGCAGTAATTTCATCAGTCACAGAGCTGAGCTCAGCTTTAGCAGACAGTCTCTCTCTCTCACATACACACACATGTGTATGGACACGCACGCACACATGCACGGGGAAGAGGCCCAGCCAGCGTCCAGTCTGCAGCCTCCCAGGAGGTCTCCCCTTGCACACACCGTGTCAAACCACTGGAAAATCACACTACAGCATGTCATTTGGCGAACGACGGATACCGCTTCATTTGAATACATGCTTTCTGACAGCCTAATTAGGCCGGGGCTCTGTAATTGTCACTAATTGTCAGCGTGTGACAGATCATGCTGGAAAACCAAAGAGCACAATGAATCATGCACTCAACTTATTACTGCAAAGACAAGACTTTAGAGAGAGCAGGCTTTCTCAGTGGCTCAAACCCAGTATATGACTGTAAAATGACATCAGTTACTTCAGCCAAAAACCCAAAGCTTGTCTGGCCACTTGTCAATGACCTAATTCTTCTTTACTAAGTAGTGGTTTAATACATGGAAATATATTCTGTTTACATAATAATGATACAAATGCAATTTATGTTGAAACATCGCTTGCTAAATCCTCACATTATGTTCCCTATAATTGGATGTGATGTGACATCCACATCTGCAGCCACACAGCTGATTTAGCGAATGTTTGTAACCCACCTGCACTTGCACATTTTTGTGGATTAAGCTTAAATTAGTTTGTGTTCTTCTGACCTTCATACTGCACATAGTTTACATCAGCAAGCAGATAAATGAGGACACATAGATTTAGTTTCATGCCTGAAATTCATTTGCTGTTTTTGGAAGTCAGTTTCAATTTGTAGTGTGCACATTTAACTTCTGTACAGTCAGACTTTAGTTTATTGTTGTAAAGTTGTTCTAATTGCTGTTTACTTGGAGTTGGCAGTGCCATGTACACTCTACAGTCATGAATGTATTTAAAAGAAATGGATATTACATCATAGGGTAGCACTTTACTCAGGAGTGCATAAATTATACGAGTTTCTCCAGATTTTCCACAAGTTTCCATAAATTTGGGCCCATAGAGCATGCTCATTAACGTCCTTCTCAGTCATAGAGGATATGCACAATGAAGACAATATAAACCGATCAGCCACAACACTATGACCACTGACAGGTGAAGTGAATAACATTGATCATATTGCTACTATGTGGTGTTCTGCTGGAAAACCTTGGATTGTTGCAAAACAAGCACACTCCCTCATGCAAATGGAAATCCCAAATGTCACTGGCCCACACCTGCAGGAAAATGCACCCCACCACATGGAAAAAACATCAAACAATCAGGAACATGTTGGAGAAACATGACAATGGCCCAACATGTTGATTTGACCTCCAAACTTCCTACACCCCAATGTGATCAAGCATCAACAGGATGCAGTGGAACAAGTTTGACTGACAGAGGCCCCACTGCACAAGCCAGAGTACCCAAAGGATCCAGTGCCAACGTCCTGATTCCAGACCCCATAGGACACCCTGAGAGGTCCTCTTGTCCATGTCCAATGGTTCAGAGCATTTTTGAGCACATAAGGAGGACCAACACAATATTAGGGAGGTGGTCATAATGTTATGGCCGATCGGTGTATATCGAATTCTGATTAAAATAAACATTTGTTTTGTGTGATTTGTACTGCTTAAAAAAAGGTATTTATAGTTTATTTATTTATTTATTTTTTACAGCCAATGCTTTTCCAATTATTGTCTACGAGAAAGACGTTTTTTGGGTCAGTGTGCATCACGTGTTTGACCATGACGCCAGAATCGCTACACGGCCCAGCACAGTTCCTGGGGTTTTGCCTAAAACATAAAAAGCTAAATACAAAAAGTGGCCAGACTGTAGCGACTGCCTGCCACATCACAGTGGGGGTTACTGAATATGCATATCATTAGTTCTTTTGATATTCAGTTTAGAATCCAAAATCAAAAAAATGAAGAAGTGATTAATTATTTTGTTTTCCATTTGTTATCAGTCTAACAGTCAGAATTAGCATTTTCATTGGGCACCTTTTAGTATTGCAGCTCTATGTATAATGTGTACTTGTGCCTTAGCACTTCATGTATAACGCTACCCACCATGAGTCTAGTCTTCATTTTAGACCTGCATACTTTGATATAGTCAGTTACCAACGAAATGCATTTTCCATTCTGCCAAGACACACATGAACATACTACTACTACTATACAGAACAAACCAGAAGACAGCTGAAGTTTCCAAACTTTGGGTCGCACTTGAAACAATTTAGCAGCAAGTAACAGCCTCATTTTACAATGGATTTTTTGGAGTTACACAAATAGAATATTAAAACTAAAATTAACATTAGCTTACTTATCAATAGCCTTTATACAACTGGTTGATGCATTCATCATTGTATGATTCACATCTAAACATCTTGTTGCAGCAGTGCAAGCTTCCCTTGTGTTCTGTGCTGCTTAGTACATTTACTTCTGTGCTTGTGTTGTCTGCATTTGCAGCATAAATCTTTATCTGAAGGTTTCTTAATTTGCTGCCTCATTCACTTGCTTCTGATTTATTAAGTTGTAGGGTGTTGAGCTTTCTCAGCTGTGCCGCTTTTACAATAGGAGCCTCAGATCAAGTGTAGACTACTGCGTCCCTTCCTTTGTGAGATTCTTCTTCCTAGTTGTTTTTTCATCGTCCTTCCTCTATTTCTGCCTGTATTTAAGTTTTTAATTGAATTTGCGTTGCAATGAGCATAAAATCATATCAACTCAAGTAACTTTTCCACCCGTAATGTTTTGTGTTAATCTAAACTCATGTTAAAACCAGATATTACTACTGATTACATAGAAATGGAGTTAGCAATATTTCAGAACTTAAGCTTTTTCATTCATTGACTACTATCTACATCTACTGCATATATACTAAGTACCCTCTGGCAACTTGCAAAGTGGTTGGAAATCATTATTCTACTGTATGTAATTCAACTCATGTATGCATTTGTATTGATTCCCGAAAATCTTAAAGTCTCAGGTGTTTCAGAGGTTTATACTGTTTTCTAAAAGGGGAACTCAACTGATTTTACCCATTAATGTTTGCTTACTTGGACTAAATTATATCAAGCCTTTAGTGTCCCTGGATGGAGCCATGTGTCGTCAGATAAATGTCCTTAAAAGACGTCACGTGAGTCGTTGGTTGGAGCAAAACTACAAGTCTGACAAATGCACCTGGAGATAGAAAGACATGAGTAAATAGACCTTTGTAGCTGCTGCAACAGTGGCAGTGGTGGAGTTGCATTGTGGGTAGTGTAGGCATTTTGATTGGAAGCCGAAGAAGTACATATGGAATTAAGTTGTATTTTTTTATAATATTGTGAGCTTGGCAGTGCTGTAAGAGTTCAGTTTAAACTGATCTAAGGTCTGATTTTAGGGCTGATCATTTATGAGTACTATAATTTCAAAACTACCCACATGATGATCCTGGCGTAGTGTCTTCCTCTTCTTTTCTCCAGTCCACTGTCCTTGAATGGCTCCACTTTTAATGAGTCCTCCAAAGACAATGTTGGCACAGTTACAGTGTCTGACTGTACTGATGAGTTTGTCTGAGCGTTGTTCATTACTGTAATCCCAACCTCTCACTGCAATAAGAGAGGGAGGCCCACTGTTCATCCACGAAAGGAAAGTCATCCAATCAACAAAATGGCCGTACACAGTATTAACTCAACTGAGGGGAGATTCCACTGTGCAAAAACAATCACAGCGCACCAGGAGTGACCCATGAAAAAAAGGAACTTGAACAAAATTACTTAATTAAGGCATAATGGTCATTTCCCTCCAAACCATCCCTGACATTCAACTGAGTTAAAACTGGAAGCATTGTGCTAAATCCTATTAGCTTCTGTTCTGTTCTGCTAATCCATGAAACCAATAAGCAGCTATTAAAAGTTCAAAAATTCCCTGGCCTGAACAAGATGCACCAGTAACAGGATTACTGGTTATAAAACATGCTCTGTCTGACATGCTCAGACAGCCCACAGCATACAAATGTTATTTGATTCAATTGACGCACTTCATGCCACATTACAGTGATGCGATAAAAGGGGGGTTAAGTGTGGGCTGCATGAGTCTCACATAGTCAGATTGCAGAATGGTCTGACTGCACCTTATTATCACTCCGCTGTGGGGGAAAAAACACTCTGGCTTGTTGGTATTTCTTTAAACCAATCACAATCGTAGTGGGCAATGCGAAGCCCAGAATGCAGTAATGGTGTCCCCTTCAAAGAGTAGTGGGGGTAATTGTGTTAGTAAAACATTTGCACACAGGAATAATGGTACGTGTCCACAAGAACTCTGTTTTCCAATATTCCATGCTGGTTGGCATGTCACTAGAGAGCTACTAGGTGGTGTGATGACAGATGCTTTACTTTCACCGGAAACCAGTCCTGTAGAGGCATTGGAGGCGTTGGAACTTTCTCTTTTATTATGATAACAGCACAGCAAAAAGTATCTCTGAAAGTATTTGAGATGAGAAATAAGCTATGCAGTTGCTGAATCTGTCCTCACTTTAGTTTAACAGCAGCAAGTGTAGAGGTTTTACAAAAGTTTCACAAGGCGTCAGACCTCCGCTCGATGCACCTCATTTGCATAAAGTAGCCGAGACCTTAACTTTATGCGAAGTGGCAATAAATGGAAAGGGTTAAAGTGACGGATCCAGTGGACATGCACCATCATTCACTGGAAGTAAAATAAAATAGCCTGACTGTCTTACTGCATTGTCCAAACCTACATTTTGGCTAAACTTGAAATTTGAAGTGTATAGGTTTCTGCCCAGAGGTTGTTGTTTTCTGTAGTGAAGGGGATTTTAAAATATGTAACGCATAGACAGCAGAACAGAAGGAGAACGTCGTGTGAAATGTGTAGCCAATGAGAGGCATGCACCTGAACTCGACATTCACTGAATCAAATGAGGGCATGACTTGATAACTTTAGACATTAGGTAGCAATGGAGTCATTAAATCCTGCTGACAGGTTTATAGACCATACACCCTCTCGAGCAGATATGTTCCAATAGTATAGTGTGGCCGTCTCTGTTTCTGCTCATGGACCCCATTGGAAGAGCTGGAACTCTCTGTTTCACAACTTCATTGACAACTTTTTAATGTTTCTCAATTCCAGCCGTCCTCTGCTTGCTGATCATGTTAGCCTTTTTACATTGACTGTGCAATATAGTGGATATTGCTGCACACTGCAGCTGTTTCTATAGACATTATGTATATTATTTTCTCGCCCTTAACTGCTGCTATGATATTGCTATGACAATCATTTGATACAAAAAACATCTTGTGTCAAAGATGTTTCTTGTATCCATATTTTTATCCAAAATATACATGTTTAAGCATCAGACCAGAGTTGATTGCAATATCACTGTATTGTGTGTTATTAGACTATGGTCAATAGACAGGAAATATGCATTTCTCCTAGTTAATAAGAGGTTATTCTGATAATTTACCATTGATGCTGCAAACCTCCTATTCCACCACATCTCAACGGTGTGCTACTGTATTCAAATCGAGTGTCGTAGTGTCATGTTCATGAAACCAGTTTCTGATGATTTTGCTTGACATGGTGCATTATCCCTCTGGAGGTAACTATTAGAAAATGAAGACATGTGGCAATAAGGGGATGGTCAACAACAATACTTAGACTGTGGCATTCAAACTATGACTAAAACAAAGACACAAGGCAGGTTGGGTCCATGATTCATGCTTTTGAAACCAAATTGTGAGGCTAAAATCTGCAGGCTTTGCTTAAATGAAGATTCATCAGAGTAGGCAACTTTTTTCCCAGTCTTCTTATGTCCAGTTTTGGTGAGCCGGTTCCTCAGATTTTTGTTCTTGGCTGTCAGAGTGGAACCCAAGGTGGACTTCTGATGTTATAGTGTTGTACTCTTGAAGTTTAGATGTGCTGTGAGCTGCTTTTCTGCTCAGGACAGTTGTAAAGAGTAGTTACTGCATCCTTTCTGACATCTCCAACTAGTCTGGCCGTCCTCCTCTGACTTCTCAACAAGGTATTTCCATCCACAGAACTGCCACTCACTGGATTTGTTGGTTTGTTTTGTGTTTTTGCACCACTCTGAGACTGTTGTGGTGAAAATCCAGGACATCAGCTGTATCAGAAACACTCCAGCTAGGCTGTCTGCCACCAACAATCACACTGAAATCACATTCTGTTTGATTCGAACATGAACTGAAGCTTAGTTGTCTCAAACGGAAAGCATTTCTGTTTTAAGTGTTATATAAATAAAGGTGACTTGACTTAAAGCTTCTCAACTGTGTCTTGCATTAATAAGCTAGTGATTTGGTGTTCCTAATAAAGTGCTTCATGAATATGTAACAATAAATGTAAGATACTGGCAGACAGTAGGCTTTTTTGTGCAGACGGATGATTCATCAGCTGTACTTCAACCTGCCAAAACTGATAATTAGGCCCATTTTATTTATTTTATAGAGAGAATGGCCAGGTGTGCGAAGGTGTGAAGGGTTGAACTTTTCTCCTAAATCTGTTCTCAGTCTTCACACAGCTGCTTCTATCACTTTCAACGAGTACAACCGAGTACAACAGCGCGGATGTTTCGAGGACAGACTGTAGAGAAAGCGTGCACCTTTTATTCCCATTTGTACAATTCATTGTGTCAGGACTTCAAAGACGCAGAATCTTTAGAGGAGGCAGCTTGTGATGAGAACAGAAGGACACTAAGACGGCAGGCTTTTGGGGCCGACTTCAAGTGAGGTCATTCAGAGGAGGTTTTAAAGCTTTTTTTTGCCTTTGGAAGTCGTACAGCTCGCTCGTTTGAAGCATACCGAGGCCTTAAAGGTGATTAAAGGTGCTAAGGTTCCCCAGGAAAGTTACTGTTGACATGAATCAAAAGACTGTAGCTGCGATGACACCCATACTGGACTTTAGAGGGCTTTCAATGCCATTACTGCACCATATAATTAGGAATTTGTTCATCACAGGTCCCTAGGAGACACATGTACCTGTGTCCATCTCCCCAGAGGGGTCACAGCGACCTTCTACTTACAGGACGGTCGGTCTGTACAAGCGGGTCGCCCTCTACCTGCTACCCTACATACTGGGAATGTATGATACGTCTGTACTATTTAGTGCCTTCCATGATGCATCAGGGGTGAAGCGACTGCGATGTTCATCTCTAGAGGCGACCGAATCCCCGTGCCAGAGAGCAAAGTGATAATTCACTTCTGAAGCCATTTTAGCACATACTACATTACTAGGCTGAAAAGATTGCTACGTCCGTCTTTGGGTCCAACGCACCTAGACAATTACAAAAGTAAGCCATGCATATCAGTCATGCGCTGGCTTGAAATAAAGCCCAGCAATCGCTTCCTCATATAATGCATCCATATAACCTTGTTTGGGAAATTGGTCACCGTGGCAGTTATTTATCACTCATCACCTCTAACTCATTATAGATTGATGTCACCTTTCATTTATAAAAATCTCCATATTCTATTTCACTTCAATAACACAATGATGAGTATAGGCGGAGTGGCCTGCGACGGTGTTCATAATCCCACCTAAAATAAAACAAACACGCTTCTCGGTTGACTTATTTGCTTCTTTTTTTTCTCTCACTCTGCATGTTAACAATGATGAAGCAAGTGCACCCTGCAGAATAAAAAGACAAGCTGTTCCCGAGTATCACTGTCTGCTTAAAAAGAAAGAGATGCCCTTAAAAACATCACCCTTGTTGCATAGAACAAGATGCTTCTGAGATCAGCCGACAGTAGCAGAGTGTTCACATGGAGAGCAATCAAGGCTAAAGAGGTCAGCATGCTGCAAATTAACTGCTAGTCGACTGGTTGCAGAGTGTCCAAAATCCAATCCACACATCTTTCTGAACTTTTTTCTAAAACTGACAACCCGATAATTATCCCTAAATCCTTCCCACAGTTACTGGTCAGATGCATTTTCATATTTAAATGCTTTTGAAGACAGAGCGTCCAAAAAATGCGTCCCCATTTGCAAAATTTGTTGAGTGAAGACTCCAAGGACCTTCAAAATGTGAAGAATTCTTTGAGAAAGATGTCAACAAGCTTCTTACCCCTCTTTTAAAACAGGAATTTTAGTGTTCATTTGAGAACAAAAGTAAAGAAACAGTTGGGAAACACAGGGAAACCTCAACCTAATGTAGAAACACTCTAGACAAGAGGTCATAAAAACCAGTCCCTTGGAAGTATAATAAACCTAGAGGGCACTGGTCAACAAATTCTCAACTACCTTCCAACCCAAACCCTTTGGGGTTTTCTCTTCTGGCTCACATGTTGGCAGTCTGCAGTTCAAATGACAAAACAAATTGTCAGTTCTGTCCAAAATAAGCAATATGACTATACAGAAATGTTTCATATGAGCATTTTCTGGCTACCACCGTGGTTTAGTTTGTTCCATTTTATAGCTTTTTTTCACCTGCATCTCAGTCTTTTTTCTGTTTTCTGTAGTTCTACTCAGTCAGACTCTGTTGACCTGAAAGAACTCACTGTATCACTGTAGCCCAAGCTCAAACCCCTCAGCATTTGTTGCAGAATTGAGACATCAGAGATTTGATTTTTAGGAAATATTAGGACATCTTTCAGAAACCCAGAAGGTTGTTTGCCAACACGTACTGAGATTCTGAATGTATTACCAGAATTCGCAAAGACTCTTCAAACCATCTGGATAAAATCAATCCTGTTTGGTGCTATATTTAAAAAGAAAGAAGTAGTAAAACTTCCTTTTTTTAAAAAATTGTCGAAACACAAAAACCAAGGACGAGAAGTTACTTGTCAGTCATTTTAAGCATTTTTAAAAGGGACAGAGGCTTCAGATTTTGTGTTGACAGGTTTGGTAAATTGTGCAACCTCGTGGTTTGTCATTGGATCCATAGTGTCAGCAGTTCGTCAGGCTCCTGCAAGTATGCAGTACAAAACCATACAATTTTGTATAATGGTGAGAAGGTGGCAATTTTTCCACAAAATTAATACAAACTGCTCATTTAGTTTTAATGTAATGTTGGTGGGATTAAAAGGTTTGGATTTTGGGTCTACATTTCACCTAACACAGCCAGTATATAAAAGATGCAACATGTGATGCTGATAATAAAGCATATAGACTGACTGTGAACAGTGAGCAGAAAAGAGCACAGTACAGCAGATCAGACGTCCTCGGTGGAAACAGCATGCTTCCAGCCTCGTCTCGTCTCCTCTGGGTGGCTCTTCTCCCTGGACAGAACTGGGCCGCTTCTCACAACTCCGAAAACAGAAGACATCCCCCAGGTTCAAAGACCTCGGAGCAGTCAATGAGAGCCTCACTCGAGCCTAATGAGGATTAATACCTTGCACTGAGGAAGCATGTGGCAAAAATATCAGGCCCCGCGGGATACGGTCTAAATATGACAGGCCCGGAGACTTCTCGGGGCCCTCAAGGATCACACAGAGGGATCTCAAAGGTTTGCCAATTGAAGAAGTGTGCTGAAGGAGATAAATGTAAAAAAAAAAAATGTAGGAGAGAACATGACGTGCCAATTCCCAGCAGAGAAACAAATAGTGTACATACCGAGAACAATTCGAGAAAATCACACTGAGCCAAAGGTATTAGTCAGAAGGAAAACTTAGTACTTTAAATGACCAGGTAATGCTTCATAATTGAGGTATATTTTGATATTTTACTTTTTATTTTATTGTCACGATTGAAAACATAATGATTATGAGATACTAAATAAATTAAAATCACCTGTCAGACTATGTTTTCACAAAACAATTCGACACTAAATCATATTCAAAGCAAACCTGTTCTTAAAAAAAACCCTGCACTAGCCTTGACTTCTGAATTATTCAACATATTCAAATGAACTTGTATCATACTTCATATCTGTTACACAGAAAACACTTGTAATTTTCAACATGGAGATCAACTGCGTACTTTTCTTTCATCTTTTTACTTCATATTTTTTGTGTTTGTCTTCTTCATATCTTGTTGGTAATTTATGTATACAGTATATCTTGCTTTTACTATCGTATTTTTATTTTTTCTCATATTTAATTAATGCTGCATGTTTTATTGATTGTACAACCTTAAGAGTTTCAACAAACTAAGGAGAAAGAGTCAGAGGAAGATAAATACACAACCTGAATTCTTAAAAATATAAATTAACTTTTAAAAAAACTTTCCATTAATTTGTTTTCTCATTTTCTTGAATGATAATCTTAATTTGTATAGTATAAAAAAGCTCTGTTTTACAGAGAAAGAAAAAGGGATAATAAAAAAATAAGGAAAAAAATAAAGTTATCAAGAAATGCACAAGAATCCCTCTAAAGGCAGGAATGCAAATCTAGAAGTATGAGTAGTTACTGATGAGAAAGTAGTGAGGCTTATTTTAAAAGGGAGACTAAACAATAGCTTGACTGGCAGGTTACTAATAAACTTACATAGGAATAGGAATAGGAATGGGAATAGGAATAGAAATAGGAGTGGGAATAGAAATGGGAATAAAAATTGAAATGAATGGGGATAGAAATATAAAGAGGACTAGCTAGGAATATAAGTGGGAATGGAAATTTGAATTAGAATAGAAATAGAAACAGAATAGAAAAGAAATATTTTATTGAGCCCCAAAGGCATATTCTGTTGTTACAGTAGCAAGCAGAAAGAATAAAATGACCACCAGCACAAGAGAAGAATATAAAATGTAATAGATATATAATTGAAAACTATCCCAAGATACAAAATGCACAATAAAGTGTAAAATATACTATGAATAAAAAATGTACTACATTGAAAAATGCACTTTAAAGTAAAGTCATTTTGCAAGATGTAAGGCTGTGTGTGGGCATGTATAGGTACCACAGTTCACAAATGTAAGCTTGAGTCCAGTTGGGAATGGATTGCAAGTTCCCTTCATAATTTGGTTCTGGTCTCTCCAAAGCCTTCAGAGGTCCACTGTTCTTGGGTACCTCCCTCCAGCTGGCAAAGACCAAACAGATGGCTCCAGTGGAAGCTGTTTGCATCACAATATCACACAGCCACACGGGCAGAAGAAACTGGCCGTGACGAAGCCCGAAAATAAATAAACTCAACCACAACTGGTGGAAGGACATCGCCTTGGTTACACGTGTGTTATTTGGCCTGGCTATTGGCTCTCTTGCTCTGGCGCTCGTTTGCACAGCTGAACGACTCCAGAGGACACCGGTGCCGACGCAGGGGTCGGCCAGAAACCCGACCCGTGGCCCTGGCCCTGCACTTCCCCCGCAGGTTTCGGCTGCACTGCACTCTCCCCGGTGTTCGGCCGCTCTCTGTACTCTCAGTCTAGGCAGCGATCCAAGAGATGTCGTGTTGCAGCAGAGCGGAGACTCACAAACATACAGTAAATGCAGATGTAAACAATGACAAGGCCAGATACAACAGCCCTGCAATTTTTTATTTTATTTTTTTACCTGTATTTACACGAGCTAGGTCTGCTAAGCACAAAGTTCTGCCTTTTTTTCCTCTCTCCCTCCCTGACTTTGTAGTGCACAATTACACCAGGGAGCTGCCTGCTATAGCCACCGCTTTATGGTTTCCCTATTTTGCAGTTTTCACCGGAGCAGTTGGAGGCTTATTGTGTCGTTATAGAGGAAAACTCCTTCACTTCCCAGATTGTGATCCTGGTGAATTAAAACCACCAGTCATTTGATCACATACTACCTAATCTTCAAGCTTCTGTTGCTTTAGGAAATTAAAATTGACGCGTTATACAATAATTCTCCTATAAGCTATTTCTGGGTGACAAATATTACCCAAGCGCATGCAAATAACACTCGGGGTACACCGTCTGCCGTCGGAGAATGCTCAATGGCAAACTTCTAAAATCAAAGGCAGACAGGTGAAAAAAAAAGAAAAACCCTCCTGACTGATGGCAACAGCGACGCTCGTAGCTCTGTCATAAACGCTGCTGTGTATCCGTTGCGTTCCTGTCGCACATGAGTTAATTACAACCGCCCCAGAAAAGGCTGTGGGGTCCACTCCCCTTTCCTCTCATTGTGTCACATTTAATTTCATTTCACCAAACATTTAAATAGGTGCCGCGCTTGTTGTCTTTGCAGCTTTGGATCACTGTCATTCTGCCAAACGAGCACAACAAATGCACTCTCTGCCCCAGTCCCGTCCAGCCCAAGCTGTGTTACACATCGACACAAACTCAATTATTGCCAGTAATTACAAGTATCTTGGGGTGTTTGAGTGGAGGCTGAATTACAAAAGCTGCAAAACATGGATTAAATTGCTTGAGCTCTTGATGGGAGGAAAGGGGGCTGTTAAACTGTCTCTCGGATTCAATTGGCCCAGTGTGTCTGAAGCTGCTGGTTGTTGCCAGTGGTGTGCGCTTTATTGGAAGTGTCTTTGTGGTCAGTTTGAACCAGCGTCTCTTAGCTTCTTCGCCCCGTGGGGCACGAGAAAAGTCAAGTGTGGGTGAGGTTAGCTGCCTGATTCAGCGACATGCACACATTGGAATCCAAGTGGTGGCCCTCCGGACTTCTGGTCTGGGCCTTCACGAAGTTTAATCACATGTAAGTTGACTGCAAACTGTCATTTCAAGTTGGTTTAGGATGATGGCTGGGGATAAATATGTTATATGACAGCGGACTTTATTCGTCACTCGTTGCTTTGGACAGAAATGCAAGTTCTTGACTTTGTAGCACAGTAATGAACACAGTAAAGGTATTTAAGCTCTATTAGGCAGATAGGAGATGTGTTAAGAGCCTTTATTTAGTTGGGTTAAAATACTTTGTCTTGGTCAGGGCTTCTCTGATCAGGTTTTTGTCTCAAAGCTTCCTGGAGTTACTGTAACAAACAGAGCCTGAGGCCTTCTTTTTCTTTGGTCTATTTTTCTGAGCGGTTCTTTCAGTTATTAGAAAATTACAAATCATGCAACAGTCTGTACGTGCAAGGTTTGCTGCTTGATGTGGTAAAACGGAGCTGTGGTCTACCTGGAATCAGCATGGAGTGTGTTTGATGCCCCGTGTGGAGTTGATGAAAGCTGAATTTAGATTTACCATAAACGTGCTTGAAAGTCCAGAATCTTAGATTTAGGTAAAGCAATGATGTCATCGTCCTCAGGGAGGAATGGCCTTCCTTCGGTCAGTGAAACAAAGGCTTTTGCAAAACAGCATGTAGTTGGGAAGACACCAGGAAAATACAGAATTTTATCACATTTCTTCTTCTTCTTTCTGTCACAGGCCTGTAGATTTCCCAAGAAACAAGAAACACAGGGACATTTTTTTTTCTATCCAAGCATTGCAACTACAGTCTGAATAATGCCATGGCTGGGGGAAAAAAGCTTCAGATCAATGAGAGGGGAAGCTCATGGGTAAAATATGGCTATGGTAGTTTTCTGACATGGTGAGTTAACTATGGCACAGAAGAGTAACACATTATGAATGTACATGCATAATACTTGATAGCAGGATGCATTATTCGTTGAGTTGGGTATTTTTGATTGAATCTGATGACAGTAATAAAAATAGCATATATATCAACCCCTTTAACAGCTGTTGTGCATTAAAATACACAGGTTGTCAGCATTCTGAAAAAAATCATGATGACACATATTTGCTGAAGCAATGAAACATAAAATATAATTCACTGAGTGGTGTGAGGTAGCTGAAACTATACACCAATCAGCTATAACATCATGAACACCTGCCTATACATTGTGTTGGTCCCACTTATGTGCTCAAAAATGCTCTGAATGCGGCATGGACAAGAGGACATCTCAGGGTGTCCTATGGGGTGTGGCACCAGGACGTTGGCACTGGATCCTTTGGGTACTCTGGCTTGTGCAGTGGAGCTTCTGTCAATCAAACTTGTTCCACTGCATCCTGTTGATGCTTGATCATAATGGGGTGTAGGAAGTTTGGAGGTCAACTCAACATGTTGGGCCATTGTCATGTTCCTCAACATGTTCCTGATTGTCTGATGTTTTCGCCATGTGGTGGGGTGCATTTTCCTGCGGGTGTGGGCCAGTGACATTTGGGATTTCCATTTGCATGAGGGAGTGTGCTTGTTCTGCGACAATCCAAGGTTTTCCAGCAGGACACCACATAGTAGCAATATGATCAATGTTATTCACTTCACCTGTCAGTGGTCATAATGCTGTGGCTGATCAGTGTATGTACTAAGTGTTTACTGCAAGCGGTAAATGTGAGGTGCTCTGGCCTCCTTTCAATTACTCAAAGAACAAAGAACAAAGACTGATTAAACATGTTAAATTTCATGTACTTTAAGATATATTTATATTTGCTTGAGTATAGTCCATAGCCTTTGCATACATTAGACTGGATCTCTATTTTCAGCAGCTAAAATATCAAGTTATCATGAAATCTCCTCTGAGGGGCCCGACTCCACCTGTGAATTTTACAATCTTCAAACAGATTTAAAAAAAAAAAAAAACGATAAAGAAGATAAAATGGTTAGCAGATACCTATAGGAATGTCAAGTGGACGACCTTCTTTACATACTGCATCTCTGGTTTGCTTATCAGAATATATATCAGCTGACAGCTTTTTTTTTTCAATGCCACAACTTCAAAAGGCGTAGGAGGAAATGTTCAGAAAGCTCTGTGTGGAAAACAGGTTACAATTAGGTCAGTGTGCTGGGAGAGATGTGAAATAAGAAAAAAGAAAAAAAAAACCCTGAGGGTGTGTTTTCTTCTGAGACTGCTGCACCGCGCCACTTCTAAAATAGTCTCCTCTGCTAAGAAATTGGAATAGCTAATGTAATGATGGAGTGTAATGATTTACAGTGTAAAACAAAGGAGGGCTTTAGCTCTTCTAATAGCCCTTTTTTGGTTTGTGAACAAAGGTAAATTCATTTAAAATAAACTTAACATGCCACAAAAGATTTACTTTAATGCACTGTTGGTCAAATATGCAGTCAAGTGGAAACAAGAAAGTGCTGCCCTTGAGTGTATTATGTTCACATTAGGAACTGTTCATTCTTGGTGGTCGGCGTGCCACATACTGTCAGCCACCTCTGGCTTGTGAAGGCTTATCGCATCTGCCTGTCAAAACCAAAACACGCATGAGTCACTTCCGCAGACGGTGGTTAAAAACACCTCAGAGCTAACAGACCTCTGCCTCTTTCTACAAGCTCCAGCTCCAACACTTCTTGAGTGCAGCAGCTCGGCTCCTGCAGCAGGAAGCGGCTTCCAGAAGAAGAAGAAGAAGAGCTTTTTAATGTGAGAGACACATGCAGCGCGTCCCACGAGAGTGCAGTAATCTGATTTAAATTCAGCCCGCGAGGTCATTATCACATGTTAAGCACCCCGGGACTCCAGTAGAACTCCACAGTATGTGGATATAGATGTATGTTGAACTAGGGTTAGTACTTATACGTCTATCAAATTCAAATTCAGCTTTACTTTACTGGCATGCATAAGCACAGCAAAGCCACATGATGATTCAGAAAAGTTTTTATGAGAAAAAAGAGAATTATTTTAAAACTAATCCAAAGCATATACTGTATAGATGTATATCTCCTTCCCTCTACTTACACTGCAGTTTATCTGGTATACGTATAGCATTAATTACTGCTGTCGAATAAACAACTGTGCAATTAGTCAAAGGTTTATGTTCAGGTTAATGTTCAGCCTTTGTTGAGACTGTTTATACACAAGCAAAAAAAGTAAATTTTTCACCTTGGGAACAGTCATAACGTCAATTCACAAGCATTTTTCTGAGGTTTCCAATGTATCTCACGACATTTCATTTTGAATCCTTGTGTCTTCTTAGTTAATTCAAAAAATAATACAACTAAATAGTAAGTTACAGTGGTCCAATACATTGTATGGATAGCTGGTAAAGGGGAGGTGGAAAACTGAATGCGACAAAGAAAATGCAAAACTGTGTATAGATAATTACAACAGTTTCAATACATTTCAATCATCTATTTTGTATGCACAATAATTATTGTGTTACATCAGTTTGACTTACAATGCAGACAAAGAGTTAATGTATGCAGTAACAGCTGGTTAAAGGGCCAGTTGTGTAAGTGACAATGTAGGCTATATTTAGAATATTTCAACCTTGCTGTCAAATATTCCTTTCTGATGGGAAACTGAAGCAGATGCATCACTCTTTTCAAAGCCACCAGACTCCATTGAAAAAAAAATGGTATTTTTACCCCACAAAACTTGGACGTTGCTGGTGTATTGCTGCCTCAGTCAGTTAGTTTGTTTGTGCAATTGTGGTGTTATTGGTGTTGTGAAAATGTCAATTTGGATTTAAACTGAAACACGCAAAGTCGCCCAACAGTAGACCAGTGGTTCCCCAATTCTGTGAGATAAAATTGCTGTTTTTGTCAATAGAGTCTGGTTCCAGGCATTTAGCAGCATTTTCTTTGAAGACAGCAAAGAGTAATATAAAAGCCCTGTGTTCCCTGTATGAAAGGGCTTTTTGATGGCAAGGAAAAGTGGTGAAAATATTCTAAATATTGTGTACACTTAAGCTAATATTGAAATGTTTTGTAGGTAGGAGTTTTTGTAGGTGGCTAAAGAAGGTTTTAAGTCCATTGCTTAATCTCTATGCCTGTATCGGGAGGGCTGCCCTCTTCCAATTACCCCAAAAAAGATTTTTTTAAATATGTTGACGATAAATTACTGATGTATAATAATTATCAAATTTTTTTAAAAAAAGGTCACATTTTGAAAAAAAACCCACTAATTTCTTTGTGAATACACATTAAAGAGACCAGTTTAAGTGGAAATGCTAAGTTTGAGGTTGGCACTGCTGCCAAAATGAAAGACCATTCAGTTTTATCTCTGCAAAACTCATGTTTATAACAATCTCACATATATCTCCAATTCACTGATTTGCAATAGTGCCTGAGCATATTCTGCAAAAACCGTGTCCTCCCCTGAAGAAATAACTTTTAGGACCAGCCACCACTGAATTTGCATGTGGTACAGTATATACATCCAAATTATGTATGCAGCATAGGAATACTGTGCGTATGCATGTAACTGATGTTGTTTGGGGTTTTGTGCAGGGAGCATGCATGTGTGAGTAGGTGCAGGCATATGCATTTCTTAATAAACAAACAGAGGCTGCTCAGTTAGGAGAGGTGCTGATTTAACTTTATGGTCATTCTGGTGGCTGTAGCTTGTGTTGCTTTGTAATTGCATTGTGTTATACAGCCGTGATTCTAATTTCTACGCTACCCTCATTGATGTAGATGGATAAAAATTAGTGTGGCAAAATGCATCACAAACTGCAGCCTCCAAAAATGGCAATAACACTGTATCAACATCTTTCTTAAATAGTTTCTATAAACATTATGCCTTTAACTAAAGTAAGACCTATTGCAGGGTGGTTGGATTTAGCAGCACTTTCTTTTGTTTTTCTCTAAACAATCAATAGTAAGCTATATGGAGTATCCCTTCCACGAAAAAAACAACGGCCTGTGCAGCTGTGTAGATTTCATTCACACTTATCAGTATTTTCTTGTCCATTTTTCATGGATTTAGCAAAGTAGCTACTAGCTATGTGAAGTTCACATTGTTTATGCAGTCAGTTTCATAGTGTTCCCACACTTTATGAGAAATTCACAAGTTTTTTTCTATTGTCTTGGAGCTTTCCTCAATATTCTCTCAATTCTATTCCATATTTTCCAGCTTAGTATCCTCAAGATTCTTTTCCCCGGATGGCGTGGCAAATATATATATAAAAGCAGCACTGAGCCGGCTGCTGTACCTGCCCGCAGTATCTCAGGACTGTTTTGCTGCAGAAGCACGTCCTGCCATACACAGATTCCAGCGGCAACAGCAATGCTGTAGACAAACCACAGCAGTGGCAGAAGCTGCACAGAGGACTGACCCACTTTTTTTAGAGCTGACTAGTAGTGAAGTGTTTGCTCCTCGGCTGGGAGGGAAGGAGGGGCGTCGGGGGCCGATGGACGAAAGGAATAAACTTCTTCTGTAGTTCACCAACATCCCCTCAGGTCAGATCCTGCACACACGTATGTCCACACATCTCGGCTCGGCATGGGTGTCAGGTAGTCTGTCAGACGCACTGCCAGGCACAGCAGCAGCCTTTTGAAGGTCCATCACTGTCACAGCTCTTCTCAATGTTACCGAGCTAATCACTTAGCCTGTCCACCACCCTGCAGTCCCCTGTGCTCTTCATCACATTTGCATTTTTTTTCTTCTTCTTCTTCTTCTCCTCTCCATCTTTTCTTTTTTTCCTCCCTTTCTTTCCTCCCTTCTTCTCTTCCTTCTCAGCCGGCCATTAAAGAGCTTTGTCCACAAATAAGAATTGTGATAATTAATGACACAACATGTTTCTCATTTAAAATCTAATCTAAAGGAGGTGGACACAAATTATCCAGCCTAATTGAAAAGCAAAAAGCAATAAAAAAGCTCTCCCCAACCTTAATGTGATTCTTGAATGGGGTAGGGGAATGAAGTAAGGGGGCCTCGGAGTTGGGTAATATCACTGGTGGTAATGTTAGCTTCAATAACCTCCCTCTTAGTGCTGCTTGCCTACACAGGGCTCCTGAATCACTGTCTGCGGACGCATTGTCAGAGAGGAAAATTACAAGCGAGCGTTGTGCTGTAGCATGTGAGTCATTATCAGTTTTTCCAATGAGGATGACTTATGAAAGTAAGAAATTCACTGTTTTTGTCAAGAAAGCTGATTTGTGCTCATAGTTTGTTAGTAATTGCAAGTTGAAATGTTAATTTCAGTGTGAATATCCAGTAAAGGTTATGTAAAGGAACTGAAACTGCTGAAATATGATCAGTCTAGTTAGAAGTGTCAGAAGGATTTTGGACTTTCTCAGTTTACCCAAAACTTAAGAGGCTGTAGTTGTTGAAATCGGCTCTTGTGGGACAAGTAGTGATGGAACAGCATGTTAAAAGATCCTAAGTGAGGTGGTAAAACTGATTTTTAATAGAGGGTTTTGCTTAAACATAGCTGCAGGGCTGTAAATCCATGTCAGATCTCTAGGCGGATACACAAAGTTCCCATGAAAACAATAGGGAACCGCGTTTCGATCTCCTGGAGGGCCCTGGATGCCGGGACACAAGAAGCCGACTCTCACCATTCGGCACCGACATAATTCCATTGAGACCCAGCAAATGTGTCTCACAGTGGGCCTGTTCTCAGACATGTTCAAACAGTGGATAGAAAGAGAAATCTACAGGCTAATTATCCCTGACCTGGGTGGATTTGGAGGACCTGCCAGGCACATCCTGATTGGTCTTCTCACTGGTTGTCAAGGCTGGGATTAGCGAGGGATGGCGAGGGGAGGTGGACAAACCCCCTGTGGTGAGCCAGTCAGTCCTCCACCCCACCCGGCAAGAGCACCAATAGGCCTCTTTATCAGGGTGCAGATGGAAATGCCTGCAGAGAGGGCCAAGTGTGGGTATGTGACTGCCTATTATGCTTGTCTTTTGTTGAAAGATGGCACTGGTGGGGAGAGTGAAGGGGGGTTTCATCTTTTTTTTCTAAGGCAATCTTGCAAGCTTCAGGGTAGAGCGTGATCTAACTCCTTTTTCCTGCTGGGTGTTTGATACTGTTGGCCTTCAAAGGTCCAGAATACTACCTGTGACTTATCTGAGCCAGGCCCCTTCCAGGTTTTGGGTCTGAACAGACCAGACGGCAACTGCAGCTGAGCCTCCTGTTCCATAAAGGAGAAAAGATCTAGTTGTAAAAAAAAAAAGTTCAGTGTCCTTTTTTTGGAACCCCAACTTGAATTTCTTTTGTTGAGTGTCCACATTTAACAAAAAAAGCAGAGCAACATGTTGATATGGTTGTCTAAGATTCCTTTCCCTGAATGGTTATATACAATGATTTAAACTGTAGTACATTTCATGACATAGTCATATTGCCTGTATTGCCAAACATAAAATGTAGGTTATGTGGATGCTTTAAGGACTAAAAATATACTCAAAAGTGAATATAACTGGGGCTATTTTTATACTAAATTGGGTGTTTGTACATTTGCAGGTGCAGTAGTTGCATACAGGTCCATACATATAAAGGCAAATTTGCAAAAATGTCTGCAATAACCCTTACAAATAGGCAGATTACAAAATCGATATCACACAGACCCTTGTGACTGTGAGGATACATGAGGATAATTTGCGCTCAAGGAGTCCAGCATGGTGTGCTGTGGAGCCAATGGGCTGTTGAGGGGCCCAGTTTTAATTTTGAGAGAAATTAGACCTACCTCTGCTATTCAAAGGATAATTACTGTTTATTACACTTGGGTCATATTTTCATGGCTTTGGTCATCATTTAAGGTTTGTCCCTGAAGCACCAGACTATTTAGCACTGTCACCTCGCACATAGAAGGTTCTGGGTTCGAACCTGCTAGTCGACTGGGACTTTTCTGTGTGGAGTTTGTATGTTCTTTTGGTGCATGCATGACTTTTCTCCGGGTGCTCTGGCTTCCATCTATTGTTCAAAGACATATATGGTAGGTTAATTGGTGATTCTAAACTGGCTGTAGCTGACAGCTTGCATGGTTGTCTGCCTCTTTGTGTTTGGTCTGTAATTAACTGACAACCCTCAAAACTCTACCAATGTCAGATGGAATATAGCAGACACAGGGATGGGATAGAAAAACATCCTCAAAGACAATAAGTAACAGATTTAAGATTATACGTGCAACTATAAGGCCAACATGAACAACCTTGGGCTTTATGGATAAGAAACTCTGTGGAGAAAACTCTCAACTGCAACTTCATCAAATCTGATGCAACAGTCTGTCAGACATTCTTTAGCCAATGGGGACACATAACACAAGAGGTTTGTGTCAGTATTTTAAACCAAAAGTCTGGTAGCACAAACCAGACAGCTGGCAGTGTAACTACAAAGCCGACACTGAGGGCACAAATTCCGATCAGTGAGAAAAAGGCAGCGGAAACTCTGAACAAAAGAACCAATAGTTTTCATGATTACACAAATAATTTCTTTCCAAGTAATGAGTTTCACATTTGAGATTACTTTTTTGTTGTTGTTGTTGTTGTTGTTATTGTTTGTTTGCTTCAGTGAGTTTTATACTTTTCTCAGATTTTAAGTTTTGTTGGATATTTAAAATGTTTTCATTGGTTATGTCTGTAAATCTGATTCCATAGAGTTACAGCAGCATTGTTAAAAACATGTCTGACCAAGAAACTCAGACATGAGCTGTGAGATGATCCAAATAAAGTTAAAGTTGTAGACATTGGTCAAAACTTATAGACTAACACAAAGCTTCACTGTGCGATGACAGATTACTCACTTTCAGTTTAACCTTCAGCTAAGTGGTTTAGGTATAAACACATACATAAAAGCCCAGTGTTCTCACTCTCCTGATATATATGCGATATCAAATTGGCAGATGCTCTCTATTGAAAGATCAGTTTGAACAACAAAAAGTACTCGAGACATCCACACCAAAGCCTCACTAAGCTCTGGGTTAATGCTAAGAGGCCCCTTTGGACCCCTAGTGGGCTTGTGTATGCCACTCATCTTCAGTAATCCACTGAATGAATGAGCCTCTTGAATTTTGGCTTAATACCAGCCTTATTTCACATAACGGATAGAAATGCCACACAAATCTACAAAAATAAGAAACAAGTCATGATGAACTGGAATTCTCTGTAGTTTGGTTCTTAGTTTCTTCTCTTTTTTTTGGGTTTTTCTTCGTAGTGTGCTACTTTTTAAAAAATTGTCCTTCTAGGCAGTTCTTTGGTTGGAAACTTAGGTTGTTGAAAGCCTCATTGGGGTGTACAGGAACTGGCCAGCCTCCATGGACATCATGTCCCAGTCTTCAGAGCTCCTCAGAGCCCCAGCAGCGTAATGAGCGCCATCCACAGCATCGCAGGTTAATGTGTTTTTATTGCCATGGTGAAGCTAATAGAGTTGTGATGACTCCATACCTGCCACAGGCAGACGTGAGGAAAAGGGGGGGAAAAAAAGCCACCATGAAGCCTCCCACAGGGCCCAGGGCTGTCCATGGGCAAGAGTGCAGCTGACAGATAAAGCATTTGACAGTGACACATTGCTATGGGATGACAACAAAAATGACTAGAATTTTAAAACACACTTTGTCTCTTCCCACTAACCTCTCCTCCCTCTCTCTCTTCTCCATGCCAGTTTCTTCCAGTCATCCCTGCTCTTACTCGAACTCAACATAAATAAGTGGATGAGAGAGGAAATTACAGAGGCACAGAGGGTCTGTCTATGTGAATTATTATCCTTATTTCCTCTCACAGACATAATTTGCTTGATTTTCTTTTCACGGATGACTACTTTTCATTCATCCACCCTCCATAAATTCTCCAATTATTGATCATTACATTACCCAAAATGTGCTTCATTATGGTTATAGTCTATTGTTTAAAATAATCTTAACACCTCTAGCAGCGCTACAAATTAAAGAATCACATTACCTATATGGCTTCATTCTGTTCCCAACAGTCACAGTAAGGGTTAGGAAGGTTACTCTCACAGTGTCATCTGCTACACAACACTGAACACCTGCTTCAAACGAGGTCTGCTAATGGAAGAATAAAATCGTAGCGCAATCGCCTGATTTTCTGTTTCTTTTGAATTGCCTCTCTTTTGAGAAAATCTATAGTCGCGCATTTAATGAAACATTATGCCCTAATTTAGAGGCCCTATTGTGTGGCGCATTAACACACATCCAACTACTAATATCTATTGGAACATCTGAATGGAAAACCTAGCAATGCTGCACATTGTAAGTCACTTGAACACACAATATTAGTACATTATGTTGGTCCTAAGACCTTCATCAGACAAAATCCTTCCATACAAACACTACCATACATACAAAGGAATGTTTTTTTTCCTTGTAGAATGCTGTAACAGCCTCATACAACTTACAGTCTGTAATATATTTACCAGTTTTTTTTACAACATTATACAATAGGGTGCTATCGGGACATTGGATCAGAATATTTTCACAAATCAATCCCACAATGTATAGTCTTTAAATCATAAAAATTGGGCTAAGGAGTCATTTATACCTGAAAAGAATAATATATATATATATAACAAGACATACAGGCCTTACATACAAATGCTGAGGACTCTCTATGATTATTACCAGCTGGCCATGCAGGATGGCAGCTGACATATTTTACTAATAATAGTAGAATGCATGAATATATAAAAAAGGTCTTACCTATATAAGCCCTCAAGCCATTTAATGAATAATCCTGTTTGTTCGTATGAATTTTGCCTGAGCAAAACCATATAAACATGGTCATTTGTGACTCAACCTTACAGATACAGATGTCTTTATGCTACAGTCACTTGAGACACATTGACTGAACTCGTACGATCTCCATTTCGCTTATCCTGTGACTTCTCGCCCCACTTGATTGCACTTGTGTTGAATTACATTTATTTTTATATTTTTTAACTGACGTAAATTCGTAGAAACCTGTTTTCACTTTGGTATTAAAGAGTCTTTTTTTGTAAATTCACGTCAGAAAAATCTAATGAAACTGATGTTGATTCAGTGTTGAAAAGCAATAACAAGGGAAAACTTACATGATCAAGGCACTGTATATACCAAAAACTGCTCCATTTTTACCTCCGCCTTCGACATTAGGTAGGAGGTTATGTTTTTTCCGGCGTTTATCTGTCCGTCCGTCTGTCTGTTTGTCTGTTAGCAAGATAACACAAAAAGTTATGGACGGATTTTAATGAAATTTTCACGAAATATTGATAATGGGACAAGGAACAGATGATTCAATTTTGGTGATATTCTGGATTACGATCTTGATCCAGGAATTTTTTGAAGGATTCTTTGGCAGGGATTGACAGAGGTATGCACTCCAATTGCTTTTCTAGTTCTCTTTTAGACAGCTTTTCAAACATGACTGAACATGATTCGGGGCAGGGGTGGCCTAGTGTGAAGCGAACTTGTAACCGGTAGGTCGCTGGTTCAAGCCCCCAGACTGGCAAGAGGCTGAGATTGGAAAGTAAGAGCGATCACTTGCCCCAGCCACCATCACTGTGGACCCCTGAGCAAGGCCCTTAACCCCTGACTGCTCCCCAGGCACTGCACTGTGGCAGTCCACTGCTCCTAATATGTATAGTTAAGGTTAACTATGAATACAACGGGTCAAATGCAGAGAGGAATTTCCCCAAAGAGATCAATAAAAGTTAGATTATTATTGTTATTATTCATATTATTATGTTATGATTTCTATTATGATTATGTCTAACCATTCTTCTCTTGAAAAGCTAAATATGTAATTACATAAACTGTGTATAAAGTCTAAATGCCTGGCAATAAGTGGTACAGCAAGGCCTATTTTACATGCCAGTGTGGGCTTCACAAACTACCTTTATTGCTCACTGGCAGTATTTGTAATAAGAGAGCACATACATAAGCACCACTCAGCCTCACTGCCAGTTTGTCCGACGAGCTAACTCAAATAGTACATTATTATGATGAATGTTTAACACATTAAGGTTTTATGTTTGTGAAACTTTTCCAGAGCCTTGATAACAAGATTTCTGTCTGTTTGAAGTCATATCAATGTGTAATTTATGGGCTGAGCAGGGCTGAACAAACAGGACCAGCAGGAGGCACATTAGTAAGGGAAGTGAATGGATGCTATTCTGGAGTCCGGTAATAAGTTCTTATGATACATTCATGAGCGGTGGTTAGCTGTCAGTCACTAACAGTAAGATAATGGAGTTCTTTCAAGAGATGTGAATTCAATTCCTAACTCATAAATGTCTGCAACTGTGTTTGTTGTGTAAAGCAGCTTCTACTACGGCAAGGAAGGATTAAACAATATTGGATGATGCAAAATAACTAAAAGGCCATGATAGTTTGTACTAGCTTGGATGTGTCATGTCATGTCAGTGTTCACAAAAGCTGATCTTGATTGATTTGTGGATTTTGCCATACCACAAATGACTTTAGTTAGCACCAAAAATGTAGGTAACAATAAAAAGACAAACAATAGTCACACAATGGGTTCATGCTATTTCACTTTTTGACAGTGGCTATAATTTTGCTCTGTCAGCATCAACAAATATTCGCAAACCATCATTTAAATGCACATACAACCAGATTTCAAACTTTTCCCAGAGTCATTATTGCTTTATTTCCAATATATCCATGTGGCCAAGAGCACAAGCATCAATTTCTGTTTCTGACAAGAGCTCATTTGAGTGCTAGGCCATGAAATGTCAAATAGGGCACAACTAACACTTCAACTCTTAGTAATTTTACAGGTTGTAATCATCACCTCAGGGGCTTTCAGCTATTTTGGGTAATTAGACTTCTGGTCATGTTAAAAGGTACATGAAGTTATGCTTGGCATTACATGAAGTCACTGCACTTGGTATAGAAGTAGGGCTGATAGAAAGCTAATTGGTCCCTGATATAATAAAAATAACGGTGGTAGGGGTTTGTCAGTACGAGCCAACAGAATCCAGAGAAAAAAATACAATCAGCAAAATCAGGTGATATTTCCTGTGTGGGTGGACTGTGAACATGTAGAGTTGTTGACATTTTTCATTGTTCCAAAACTGCTGAAATTATTCAAATCTAAGTAAAATAAAAACAATCCAGTGATTTACCTAATTTAAGGATGTGCCATATGGCGCATGAGTGCACCTGAGTGACATACTTTGCAGCAAATGTCCCTTGAGTTCTTTGATGGCAAACCTTTGTTTTCTTAGTCAGTTTTTACAAATCGGTTCAAGACAAAAAGAAAATACTCACAATGGTGGCTCACTGTGTTTTGTTGAGGAAAACCCACCTGGCCCTGTGACTGGGGTTCAGTCATCATGGTAGGAAGCTAAACAGGGATTTCCAGATGTGTCATTTCCTAGCAATGTTTTGCAGCTCTTCTTTTGGGATCATGAGGTGTTTCCAGGTCAGGTGAGATACATAATCCCTCCAGCAAATTCTGGATCTATGTGAAAATCTCCTCCCAGTTGAGATGTGCCTGGAGAACTTCCAAAGAGATCCTAATCGGATGCCTGCACCACCTCAGCTGGCTCCTTTTTAACATGAAAGAGCAGTTACACTTACACCGCGCTCCATCTGGACGTTGAGCTCCTCACCCTATCCTACCCTATTTCTGTAGGGTGTCCTCCATAGTTTGGCTGGGTTCACCTTATAGGGTAGAGATACTTATTTCCATCCACTTATAGTCGTCTTGTACTTTCAGTCACTTCCCAGACTTCATGAAGAAAGGTGAGAGTTGGAATAAAGACTCTTTACCACAGCACTGCTCCAATCTGTCCGTCCATCCCAAGCTCCATTTTCATGAACAAGTTCCCAAGATACTGAAAGACTTCCTTCGATTGGGGCAGTTACTCACCCCTAACCCAGAGGGAGAAATCCATCAGTTTTTGGGAGAGAACTATGGCCTCAGACAGGTACATGTTAAAGATCATGGCCTGATGAAGCCCACGGAACTGTGTCATCTGCAAAAAAGCAGAGATGCAACTATGAAGTTTCCATCTCTGACAACCTTCTCAGCCTGACTGCCTCAGCTGTGCCTTAAGATCCTGTCCATGAATATCCCAAACAGTACTGGAGACAAAGGGCACCCTTGGTAGAGACACCCACCTACCAGAAACATGTTTGTCTTTGTGACAAGGATGCTAACACAGCTCTCACTTTGGTTTTCCAAGGACTTTGTGGCTCATGTCCCTGGTACCTGGTACTTGTGCAGTACCTCCAACGGGGTTCCCTTAGGGACAGGTATTCTCCAAGTGCACAGGGCACATGTTAACTAAAATGTTTAATTTCAATTCCCCCACTCAGCAAGTCTGCAAGGGTAAAGAGTTTTAGCATAGAATATATTGCATTAAAAATATTTAACCAGCATTGCAAATTGAGGACATTGAACCAAAGTAGTATCACACTTGCATTCTGATATAGTAATAGATTATGAAATATTACAGCTGTACTTCCAATTCATTGTGTAGGTATCAGTTACATATTATTTTTTAACAAAGTCATGCAAAGTACTGGTGTCTACTTTTTGCTTTCCTCCTAAATTGTGCACTTTGACCTTAAATAGTCATGTCCTTATCTTCGTAGGATGACTTATGACAGCACAGACAACAACATAAGAATTACTAACTGAACAAAGTCAGGGAGGAGAAAACAACAATTGTAAGTGCTGTTGAAATATAGAAGTAAAAAAGAAACATTAAAACCCATTAGTTGTTTGTAAGAGCAACACAGAGCTTTTGGTTGGAATTTCCCTTTATTTCCAACAGCGTGCAGGTGCCTGTGTAAAATAGAAGTTAGTTGTCAGATTAGTTTTAATTCCATTTCAGCCCTGCCAAATAAGCACTGTATGACCAATCACTCAACAGCTGCATGACAGGGTTAGTTCGACACGGCACCAAAGCAACGTGAGATTTCAGTAAAAAAAAAAAAAGAAAAAGTTTCTCTTGCCAAAATGTAATCAGTTTGGAATTTATTTAATCCCTGATTCATAGGGCGAATAGTAATATGTCTTTTCCTTAATCATTGTGTCTCCAGCAGAGTTCAATAGCAAGCTACATTCCTCCTCCCGACATCTCAGCCTGTGTGCACAGAAAAGCCTTTCATTCCCCGTCACATCACTCTGACAACAGTGTAAAATGCATGGAACATCTAAGCACAGCCCAGCAGTCCTACACAGTGTTGGTTCAGCCCCAACAATAATCCACCTTAGATCCTCCTAATTCTGTTAAAACAACAGATCAGGGCAGTCACGTCTGACGGGAAGATTTCAGCAGCTTATCTTCCACCTTTCCAGCGATTCTTTATTCTGGATTGTTTGATTATGTATGTCTGTTTGTGAAGACTCATGTATAGAGTCTGTGATATACCACATACATTCTGTTCAGTTTGCATGTCTGTACACAGTGTCTGCATGAGTTTCTTTAAGAAGCACTCTGTTTAGTCTGTAGTTATGGCAGCAATTGCAGCTAATTCCTATTAATCTTGTATTCATCAAGCATGTTATGTAACAGTAATTACATTTACTTTACTACGCTTACCTTTAGAATACAGCTACCTGGTGCTGTTAGACATTAGATTTCTTTTCTTTTCCATAAATTTTCATGATTACATAGGCAATACAAAAATATTTGTGTAGTGCAGTTTTAATGTTTTCGTTATGTAGTATCAGCTCTCCTTGTGAGGCTTTTTTTTACATTAAATATTTAAAATGAAAATTTAGGTCACACTAATGTCACAATGATCAGGCATAACATTATGACTACCTGCCTATTATTGTGTTGGTCCCCCTTATGTGCTCAAAAATGCTCTGAACCATTGGGCATGGACAAGAGGACCCCATAGGACTCTCAGGGTGTCCTATGGGGTCTGGAACCAGGACGTTGGCAGTGGATCCTTTGGGTACTCTGGCTTGTGCAGTGGGGCCTCTGTCAATCAAGCTTGTTCCACTGCATCCTGTTGATGCTTGATCAGAATTGGGTGTGGGAAGTTTGGATGTCAAATCAACATGTTGGGTTATTGTCATGTTCCTCAACATGTTCCTGATTGTTTGAAGTTTTTCACCATGTGGTGGGGTGCATTTTCCTGCAAGGGTAGGCCACTGACATTTGGGATTTCCATTTGCATGAGGGAGTGTGCTTGTTGAGGGACAATGTTTATTTGGGTGTCTAGGTCTCATCAACATTGGATGCCAGAATCTAAGGTTTTCCAGCAGAACACCACATAGTACCAATATGATCAATGTTATTCACTTCGCCTGTCAGCGGTCATAATGTTGTGGCTGATCGTTGTATATTTTAGCTGAATAATCTCTACCATGCATTTTATAGGGCATTTTGTAACCTTGAATCGAAAAGTTGATGCTTGATCAGAATGTGGTGTAGGAAGTTTGGCGTTCAAATCAACATGTTGGACCACTGTCATGTTCCACAAGATGTGCATTTTCCTGCTAGGGTAGGCCAGTGACATTTGGAATTGCCATTTGCATGAGGGAGTGTGTTTGTTGTGGGACAATGTTTATTTGGGTGTTTAAGTCTCATCAACACAGATGCCAGAATCCAAGGTTTTACAGCAAAACACCACATAGTACCAATATGACCGATGTTATTCACTTCGCCTGTCAGTGGTCAAAATGTTGTGGCCAATCTATGTATTTTCTCTCTGTGGCTTTAATCTCAGAAAATAGATTTCCATTCACTTCCATCAGCAGACATTAGCAGCAGATATTCCTTTGTCTGAAATCTCAAAACATGGGCAAATAAAAACAAATTTAAGTGCATGGAGATTTTGTAATTTGGGTGAATAAGTTGGTAGCAGGCAATGCTACGACTGTTGTTCGTGATTGTGTTATAGCATCAAAACAGGCATGTTTGCATGACAATGTTGATTAGTACATAGAAGGTCAAAGGTCATTCCTGGCACACATAACTCTGCTCTCCAAGAACATCTATACAGAGCAATACATACTGTGCACCTGATCAGTCATATAGTTTTGAACAGTACCAGGTGTCTTTGACTCTCATTTGCAAATAGTAAGTCTGACATTGCAGCAGATCAGCTCGTCTCTCCTACGCACACATTCCCACATACTTACACCTGCTTGAGTCACAGTTATGAAATGAGCCCAGCTTAACCTGCACATGCCCTGTTGGTTGAACAGATTGCATTCATATTTTGATTCAAAGCTCCAGCGCATCCTGGCTCACCTCCCCTGGTGGAAACGTTTTCATTGTCTACATTCAGTCACGGAGGATCTGGGATCCTGGATCATCTCCATGCTGCTTCCATCATGCGCTGCCTTCATAAAAATTTGGGGGCCTCGGCGCTGAATGGCACCTCGTTGAATGTACTATGGTCAACCGGAAAGCTGTCCATTTATCTGTGTTTGCCCTGAAATCCAGCACTGTTCAGAACCCTCCCTCTCTTCTGAAAGTCGGATTATGTCTCCTAAGGGGCCGCTAAGTCTCTAAACCCCAATTACTATGCTACCATTTGATTTATGGGTTTATTTTTAATGACACATTAAAATGCAATTAGCATCTGTATCCAGAACAAACTGTGTGCATCCAATGAAGGACTTTGAGGGAAAAAAATGACACAGATCCCCTTTCACTACTTCTCCAGCAGTCTCTTTGGCACACTGGCCTCGCAGTATTTTAGCACTTACTTTAGATGAAACGACTCTGCCTTTAATGGAAGTCTATTAAAGTTGCACATATTGACTTCTTTAAAAATACAGTGGGGTTGAGAAGTTCTTTAGATGAGAGCACCCTCAGACTACCACCTTAAAAAGAAATCAAGTCCGATTTACTTGGCAAACAGTCTTCTATATCTTTGTTTTTCTTGCTTTGCTCTCCTCAGTCACACACACCCACAATCAAAACCCTTAAATAGAAAACCAACCACACACACATGCTGGCCCACACTCACTGTGTACAAATTTGAGTTGCGGCACTGGAATCATTGGTAGCAAATAAAAACTCATTGATTTTTTTAAAGAACGCATTATTATCCAGTTCGACATGGATTCAGCGACATCTATGACCACTGACCTCAGGAACTGTCACTGGATTTAATATTCTTGAAAACACCATCAGTCAGTACTGCGACTGACCTACACAGCACAGCGGCAGATAGTGTGCTTAGAAAGTCAGCTTTGGACACGGCGAAAAAGCAGAAATAGCAGCAAGATCAGCAGCCTGCATTCCTGCATGCTGTGCTGCATGCTGATTGAGCTGCCAGTATTGTATTCTCATAAAAAATGGATTGGCTTTACACAGGCCAGCAGACAGACTGTCTTTGATAATCTTCCTCTTCTCTGGTTTTACAGCGGTTTTTATGGGTCTGCAGGTGCTGCCTTGATATTCAGGTTAACCGCAGCTAACGGAAATCCTCATGAGCTTCCAGGTACCAACTTGACAAATTTGACTGATGTGAAGGCCTGGTCACACTGGCCTTTATTAAAACAGACATATTAATTTTCATAGCTGTCAAAATGGGGATTTGACAAATGAGGAAAAAATTAACCTCCCCTACCTCTGTCCACACGCCTCTAACATTTAGACACAGAAAATCCGGCAGAGGCTGCTGCTGGAAAGTACAAGTTTTATTTTGTGCACACATTGCACACACCAATCAGCTATAACATTATGACCACCTGCCTAATATTGTGTTGGTCCCTCTTATGTGCTCAAAAATGCTCTGAACCATTGGATATGGACGAGAGGACCTCTCAGGGTGTCCTATGGGGTCTGGAACCAGGACGTTAGCAGTGGATCCTTTGGGTACTCTGGCTTGTGCAGTGGGGCCTCTGTCAATCAAACTTGTTCTACTGCATCCTGTTGATGCTTGATCAGAATGAGGTTAGGAAGTCTGGAGGTCAAATAAACATGTTGGGCCATTGCCATGTTCCTCAACATGTTCCTGATTGTTTGATGTTTTTTCCATGTGGTGGGGTGCACTTTCCTGCAGGGGTAGGCCAATGACATTGAGGATTGGGATTTCCATTTGCATGAAAGATGAAATTAAGTTTACAAAGATAGATATGGAGCCATAACAGTATATCACAGAAAAAATATTGTCGTTTAGTAGCACTGGAATTGTCTAAGTTTGAGTAAGTAGAGTATTAGCTGTTACCCTATCTGCTACAGTAGCTCAGTAAATAGTCTGTACACCACCAAGCCTCTCATAACATGTATTCTGACATACAAATAAACGTAAGGCATAATTCCACACAGGAACCTTACTTAAGGCAGAATATGTCGAGTAGTCATTGCGCTTAAAGACATGTGAGCTTAATGGGTATGTTTGTGCAAAGCTCAAAGATTTAAGACTGTCCAAATCCACAATTTATCAAGTCCATATGGCACCTTGAGTGAGCTTTCTGAGCACTTCCATAAGTCTAGGGTGCACAGTTTACCAGACTTCTATGAGAAAATTACTACAAACCAAGAGTGATGCAAGAGCAATAATATAAAAATCTATGAAATTCTGTAACATATTTATGTTTGCTGTATAAATAGATTGATGTGTTATTATTGCACATACAGAATATGAATGGACTAAATACTCTGGATAATATTTTATTTGCAGAACCTGGCAAAGGTTGGTTGGGATCATTTATGTTATGAGGATCCTCAGTTGAGAGTTTGTGTTTAAGTAAAAAAAAAAATCTAAATTAAGGTCTAAGTTGCTCCTCAGACTGCAATTAATCTCCAAGCAATCCACCATCCCCACAGCAATGGTTAAAGTGACAATAAACACGTCACTGTACTGGCCTGAATCTGGACATTTGAATACACCCTGGGTTTATTTTAAGTCATTTGTAGCAAGAAATAAAAGCAGCGCGAGAGTTGGTGGCCTGAACCAGGCAGAGTCACATGGTTTGCATCCTTAACTGCCACAATGCCCCCAGGAAGTTTACTTTGTCGCCTGTTTCCATGGAAGGTACTGCTGTTTGTTACATAGCAGAGAGGACAGGGAGTGTAAGCTGATACTATACTGACTCCCAGTCAACTGTTAATCAAACAGTGTCAGGTAGTGAGGCTGACGTTTTGATCAAAACACTTGATAGAGGTGAGTCATACCAAAATAGATACAGTCAGATATGAGAACAAATTGTAAAACACGTTGAAACTGCCAGAATGCCCTCAAGCCTCAAGTTATTCACACTAAACTGTAAATCAATCACTTGATAACTCACCAATGTCGGTAAAGGCAAGTGCCAGTGATTATTTCATCTGGATTCAGTCATGCCAAGCAGCATTACATGACTGTTGAAATATGCAGTACTTTGTTTTCTCGCCTAACAAGCTGTCAGGTTAGATTGGCACAAGAGGTCTGTCTATGTTCTTGAATTTGACTGGAAGACTTTGGTTTATGATTTCAAAGCTTTTTTTGTCATTTTTATGTAACACAGACATTGGTATTGACTGAGTTTCACCAATTATGGTGAGATTGCAATTATTTGCACAAAAGTGAAAGTAGGTTATGGGAAGAACTCAAAAAGACAGTGTTTATATGCAGCTGGGTATCAACTAAATGTCACCAATCCACATTAAATACAGTTCTATGTTGAAGAAGTAAGCTTATGTATTTTAACTGGTTGATATCTTGCCCCTGTCTTGATGCACTGCACAATAAATGCATTTTAAGGTGAAAGCAGTGGAAGGCACTTACAGAAAATTTAGATGTTGTTTGCATTTGACATGAATGGAATACACTCCATCAAATGCAAATGTTAGCCATCTTCTGATTATCACAGCAAGGCAGAAAGTTGAGATGTCTCTTTACCATATTCAAAGTGACTACCTCAGCACCATAGCTCGCATGATTTACAAAGCAAATGTGGATAATTTTGGTTTTTGAATATTTGTGGTTGGATCCGTAGATAATAATGTTGATAATTTTATAATGTTTTATAGTTTTTCTAATCCTCCATTGTTTTAATTATTGAATCTTCAAAAAAACATACAAATATGGAACATTTTGAGTAGATTTTTGGATAGCTATATGTAGTGTATTTTGCAGTGTGTGTCATAATTAGTGCCAATAGCAAACTCTCTGTGGAAAGGCAGGTAAAGGTGAAGAGTAAAAAGGGAAGAATGGAGAAAGGAAGTACTTGGATTTTGTTTATTATACTGAGCAAGACCAAGCACAACTAAACCCAACACATCCAGACACAAAAAGTAGAGGCAGTAAAGAATAAGTAGAAAAACTATGTAATATAATGAAATTAAAATATACAGTCCATTTTTATATAGAGTGCAATGCCCAGGGCCATTGTACAATATAAATTATTTTTATATGTATTACTGTAATACAAGAAGTGTGTACTGAGAAAAAACAAAGACAATAGCATGGTTTCTTCATATTCCAAAGCAAAGTGGAAAACTTGGATATAAGACTGTCTAATACAATATACAGGAATATACTGTAGTAAAATGTACAAAACTATACAGAAAATAACTTATTAAAGAGATTAAAGAAAAAACAACAAATCTATACTCATAATATCCATATGTATACTACCATATATACAGTATGTATAAGTAATAAAGTAATATACCTATATATAAACATATAAAGGAGGTCAAATCAATATAAGATATTCACATAAATGCAAAAATAAGTAAAATATGTTTTTGACTGAAAAAACCCTTTATATTTCAATTTATAAATGAAAATAATAAAGTGTCACAAAAGCCTGATGTACAATTGAACATGCTATCATACATATGCTAAAATTAAATATTATTTTCTGGTATAGAAATTCTGTCAAAAAATCACCTTAATTTATATATAATGTGTGTGATCTACCCTCAAAACAAGGACTTATTACCAACGAACTTTTAGTAAAACTTGTTTTTTTTTTAATGTTGTTTAGCAGGTTGGCTTGTGAAAAAGATACTCAATATCAGAGGAAATGTCTGGTGAGGAAATGCAGAAGTAATTACCCCCAGGGAAGTCATTTTGGACACACAGAGGACCGCTGGAACAGCACCAGGTTACGCTGACATGATGTCACTGAACTTGGCATCGTCCATGTGGATATTTTTATGTGGACGTTCTCTAGTAGGAGATAGAAAGAGAGCACAGGGTGAAACATCATAGTGGTGGCTGGCTAACTGGCCAAAGCTTTCACATGATTGTATTTTTTCACTGCCAGCCCATCCTCTGAACAGATCTATAAAATGGCTGTAGCATCTATCCTTTGATCTGGGCATTCTAAGCCGCGTTCTCTTTGAGTCTTCCTTTTATTTTTCTACACGCTTCCATTTTTCATAGATACTGGTCCCAGCTGAGGCCTTAAGATGCAAACCTGTTGAGATCAGATGGTTGTTTTTTATCTGTGTAAAGTATCTCCTGTCTAATAAAACAGCAGCGAACACAATCTCACAGCTGGACAAGGTATAAAAGAAGAAATGACTCAGCTGTTTGAACATCAATCCCAGAAAGACCTAAGACCTAACAATCTCCATCACACAAATACTATACATTGCAAAATGCAAACCTACAAACACAAGCATGCAGGTGATTCTGTATGTCTAAGTCACAGTGAAATAGCACTCTTCACCCCTCATTTAGCGGCTGTGATAAAGTTCCCGAATGTCTTCATTGATTTGTTCTGCCCGTCTGAACCTCAGTGTGCACATGCGGCCTCATCGATATCAGGTGAACACATTCAAAACAATGAAGCGTATCATTACTAAATTGGATCTCCAACATTAGAACAGAAATGACTCATAGAATATAACACATTGGGTCATGACTGAAACTATGACTCAGCTCATGACCTCAACTCAGTTTTGAGAACTGAATTATTTAAGGCTTCACTCAGCTGTTCTCCACACTAGCAGATTCAAATATGTCTGTATATCGGGGATGTTTGAGTTTATTGTTGAAACATGACTATTTTCACTTACTTTGCCATGAGTACGTGAACCAGGTTTTATGTATATGAGCCAAAATGTTGTGACCTCTCCTTGGTATTATACTATTGTGCTGTCTTGCTGATGCCTGGACTCTACAAGACCTCTGAAAGTGATCTGTGGTGTTTGACACATTCAGCTTGAGCTGCAGATCCTTCATGTCCTGTATTTAGAGAGTTGGTGTCACCACATGCCCAACTTGTTCCAGCCTATCCCCAAGCACCCTAAGTCCGATTCATGGTTTGTCCCTCCTTGTGCCACTTTTTGTAGGTCCCACTTTAGTTTTATAGATAAGCCAACGCAGTCATCTGGTCTTCGTAATTCAGCTTGTGTCAGAGTTACTCAGTGTTTTGCACCTGCCCGTTTCTCCCACATCCAACATGTTGACAACAAGAATCAATTGTTCTTATTGTCTAATGTAACTCAGGCCCTCGCCATGTGTTGTTGTTGTTGTGAGATAATTAATAGCAGGAGAGGAGATACACTACTTTATGGGTCTGGCCTCAACTGCTGTCAATGAAGACAGCATGCTAGATAGTTTAACATGCTGTTAGTTCGCTTGCAAAACAATAGCTATTATAGTCCTTCTCCTGTCAAAAATTAAACCTCTAAAAACCAATTTCTATGTATCAAAGTTGCATATTCAGAAGATTCCTTTCAATGAACATAATGCCTCCTGTCTTAATATACAATCTGCCTCTACCTCCACCTACACAATGGCAAGTTATAATACTGGAGTAGCTCAACCATATGCGTTTAAAACAGGAACTGATTCTGAAGAAGCAGAATGACACTGAAAGCCTCACCCTACAAGTTGACAAGATTGGTTCCCTGATGTTTTTGAGACAATTATTGGTACACTATAGTTTCAAGCCAGAAAGTATAACCCATGCTTTTGACTGCTTATTTTGCTCATGATTTGTCATCTAGCATGTAAAAAACACCAAATAGATGTGTTCACAAGGTTTGATTTTTAAGACAGTGGCATAATGACAGTAGTAAAATTAGATAAAAGTTATGGTGGCTGGACGTCTAGGAGGACAATGGCATTCTAATGAAACTGCCCTTCAAGCTACTTGGACTGGCCATTCTAATTCAGCCTATGCAGAAACAAGGTCTGAATAAGCGACTGAGAATCTCCTCTTTGCTTGGATCCAGTTAATTGAAGGTCAGTGGATGGTTTAGAAAGGTTTCTGATATAACAACTAGCTATTTTAACCAGATAAGCAGGAATCATTTGTAACAAAGTGCCTATAAAGTCAGTTGGAACGGCCACTTGTAAACTCTGGCTGAGCCATCAAGTTTCTCCTCTGTGCTTGGATGAAGGTGAGGTTTGAAGGCAACTAAAGGTACATTTAGGGCTGGAGCGTGCTGTCTGATGTCATCTGTCAGATGACCCAGCAGATTTATGGCAGAGCAGCCTGATGCCCACCGCAGGTTCCAATGACAGGTCAATACATCACTTGACAAACATGAAGACTGGGGTTCCATGAGAACATTCACCCAACTTTTACCACATTTCCCTGTGAGTGTGTACCGACAACAACCTGGCCAAAACATCAAGTGCAAATCTGTCTCCTGGCACCTTCTTCAGTTGAATCGCTCTTGAGTGTGACCTTTAACTTAAATACTCGAGTCAAGTTCCTCAGTGGTCAAAAGATTAAATTGCGGCTGTAGCAGAGTTTCATTTGTGCTCAGAGAATCTCAACTGATGCACTGGTTGGTTCAAACACTTCCCACATACTTGTAGACTTGACATTCTCTAATAAATTACACAAAGAAACTTCTCTTAACCCCATTGTTGTGGGGGCACAGCAGAACTTTCTAAAGGCAAATAATGCATTTAAACTTTTGGACAGAAACAATGAATAGGATGAATACTGATTTATTGTCTTTTGATATTTGACTAAGTTGACCTTTGAGATAATGGCAAAATGTAAATCCTCTGTGAATCAGGTTTTTATTGCTATAATGAGGAAATAGGACTGTAGCAGATGAGGCTGGAAAATAACAGGCTGCATTTAGATGAAAACTAAAGTTACTGAAATTATCAAAAGTAGCCTGCGATGCTGATCATATTGTTTGATATTGTCATTTTGTAAAGTAGAACTATTCTGCTCTGACATATTCATGGTACATTTTTAGTATAGACCTGGTTTACACTGTGCACCTGTATGAAGGCAAAGCACCAGCAATTCAAGTACTTCAGAATCAGGATCAGACAGAGAAAAAAAACAGGTAGAGGTTCTTACATAGTTAGCAATTAGCAAATGAACCCCTACTAAGTCTGCATTCAAGCAAGTCATGTGAAGATCCCACCTGACTCATGAAGCACAAGGTTGGTGGCTGTCATGAGTAAAGTGTGCACCGAGGAGACAACTTCTACTGATGGCTGTGATGTTGCTATCTTATTTTTTGAAATCAAGTCCGACAAAATAAGGTGCAACAACAACAAAAAATGCTCCTTGAATTTTGTGGTTGTAGGGGAGTCTCCTTACAAAAAATGCTGTCTGAAGGAAGAAATAAAGGAACATATCTCGTAGTTTTTTTAAATATATAAAGGGAAAATTACAGTGATTCTGCTAAACAAGTCTGAAGCAACAAGGAAGATGGCCTGTTTGAATGTGTATGAGATTCTTCTACATGGCTGAGCTAGTGTGAGGCGACAGCTCGAGACGGCAGCGTCAGCGGAAATGACATGACTACAATTGATCCTACGCTGCCATTGTAGAGACCTTGTATATAAAGTCTGACAAAGGGTCAACAGCTTCTTCCAGGCCCAGACACTGAAAGAAATATAAAATGCCACATTAGATTGTAGACTGCACTGCTGCCACCAAAACCTCTACAATGAAGAAAGCTCTCGTTGTGAGTTCTAAAACCCCCCGTGTTACCATTAAGCAATTAACACAGGTGGAACATATGGGTGCTACAGACTGATGTAATCACTTATGCAAATGTACAGAACAAAATTCGGCAGATTAATTGCAGTCCAAACATGTGCCGCAAGAGATGTCACGATTATCTCACGTGCAGAAGGAAATCAAGATGATGTTTGTGTCAAGCGTGCTCGTCTCACAGTTGGCATGTTCACCATCCCTTTAAAAACCTGGCAGGGATCACAGTTCAGCTCAGTGTGAGCTGAGTTTGACCAGAAACTTTCTTAACCGTATGCTGCTTTTCGATTCAAGGTTACAAAATGCCCTATAAAATGCATGGTAGAGATTATTCAGCTAAAATATACAACAATCAGCCACAACATTATGACCGCTGACAGGCGAAGTGAATAACATTGATCATATTGGTACTATGTGGTGTTCTGCTGGAAAACCTTAGATTCTGGCATCCAATGTTGATGAGACCTAGACACCCAAATAAACATTGTCCCTCAACAAGCACACTCCCTCATGCAAATGGAAATCCCAAATGTCACTGGCCTACCCCCGCAGGAAAATGCACCCCACCACATGGCGAAAAACTTCAAACAATCAGGAACATGTTGAGGAACATGACAATGGCCCAACATGTTGATTTGACCTCTAAACTTCCCACACCCAATTCTGATCAAGCATCAACAAGATGTAGTGGAATAAGTTTGATTGACAGAGGCCCCACTGCACAAGCCAGAGCACCCAAAGGATCCAACGCCCTGGTGCCAGACCCAATAGGACACCCTGAGAGGTCCTCTTGTCCATGTCCAATGGTTCAAAGCATTTTTGATGACATAAGGGGGACCAACACATTATTAGGCAGGTGGTCATAATGTTATGTCTGATAGGTGTAAATAAACAATAATAAATCAGAACACAGACAATTAAACATAAAATGTCTTCATGCTAATATATAGTTAGATCCTCAGATCTAAAAAGGCTGGTCATTCTTGTCTCTATTAGTCTTTACAGTAAAGGTACCATCACCCTTGAAGCTAAATCCTGAGCCTGAAACAAAACAAAAAGGCTGGTCAGCATATGTTTTCAGGGTGATGAAGTAAACAATATAAATTCATACTCTTGATGTTTTGGAGATATTTTGCTGCAGCTCTTCCTCCAAGGAGTCCAAAGAAGGGTTTGTCTAAACCAGTGAACCCAGGTATCCAGTCCAACATTGGCCCTGATGGTCTCTGTTGCTTTTTCTCCCAACAGTGAATGAAGCTGTGATTAATAATGTAGCTTTTGAAACCTGTCTGACTGCAAAAGAAAACATCACTTCATGCTGCTGTGTCATTACATTTACTATATTCTCATACTACATTTAGATGTGCATAAGAAAAAAGCAAACTACACTTTTGAATATCCATGATTTTCAAACCACAAATCCAACAATTCTCATAGAATCTTGAAAGAATACTCCACCAATTTTGAAAGATTCAAACCTGGTGTAGCAAAATCAGGCATATTGTCTATTTATTGCATTTCCTTTTCAAAACTTGCTGCCCACACAACAAGCTGTCTTACCCAAAAAACTATAAATGTACTAACAGCAGGAGATATGCCACAAAAAAAAAAGAAAAGAAAAAAGAAAACAACTTTAATGCTGTGACCATGCTATGATAAAGGTTTGGTTAAATCTCGGCACAACAACTTCCACAAAATCTGGATTACTTCATTAAATTATTCAGTTTTTCATTGTTACTATAATAAGCAAGTTGTTAAAATTATGAAAAAATCATGTCCAGTGTTATCAACTCATCCATCCACCCTAACCTCCTCCCCAACTCCTCCCTTTGCTCCTGTCGTAGTTACCAAGGGCACTGGAGGGTTCTGTAATTTAAACTTAACATTTGTGGTTTTAGGATATTGGGTACACGACATGCTTAGAGGTTGCTTTGAACAGTTATATGGAGTTTTTATGGAAGAACACTGTGTGCCTATTTTGCCCAAAACTTGGTCAGAGATGTGAGTGTGTTAAAACTAGCAGCAGCTAATGTAGTCTGGTGCCACTTGCCTCAAGCAGGGATTAGCAGCAGACCACAGAGGTCTGATCTTCATTCTAACTTTTTAAGTCCTGCAGTCTTCAGACTCAAAGACACTGACTTAAGTGGGATTAGTTGAAAACATGGCAATCATTACATTTTCAGCAACTCTTCCTGTTATGTTTACCTACCTGTTAGTTGCAGTAATAAAGACTACCTATCATTCTTTTCAATACATATGTTGAAATAGCGAATAAACACACCCAGTTATGTAAATAATATCAAATATTAATTCTAAAAAGTCTATATGATTTGAAGATGGACAGATTAACATTAGTCTGAGAGGTCAAGTTGATATATTTACGGTCCACTTATTTGTCACTTTGTTGTTTATTTTTGTGTTTATTTATCCTCTTAAAAAACTCAGCATTTTTTATATTTATTCCTAAGACATATAATGCCACACTTCCCACAATAAATGTAGACGTGTGAACAGTTTGAAAAATCGCACAATTATGAAATACATGAATTTAATCATGTCATTAATCATCCGATGTTAATTAAACATCTGCTGGATATCTTAAACATTAAGATGGAAATTAATATTAAGTGTATGTATAAGATAGTCAGAATCCAGCTAATAATTCCAAAATAAAATGGGACTGAGGAGTGAACCTTGAGGTACTCCACAGAAGATCCGATCTTAGGTTAAAATGTAAATCTGCGCCATGGATGCAAAAGCTATCAGCAAGGTCTAACACAGAATAAGTTCTGATGTCCCAGTCAATACTAAGAAGTTCTGGGTGATATTTAACAAACAGTATTTCTTCCTGATTATTACCTTGTTTGTCTCCCCTCAGCCTCCAACTGCAAAGCCATATAAGAACTAATATTTGGAGGAGGGTTTGGTCCGAGACTCCTTCTATCAATCATAGAAATTACTCGTCACCTTGCAATATTTATGATAATGCAACCAATGACACAGTGTTAATTGCATCCATTTCTCACCTCTTCTGATGGCGTGACACACGGATCAGGAGGAAGCCAGTTTTGTCTTGCCGCCACTTGCGCTCGATCCATCATCTTCTACCCTTTGTGCGTGATGAATGCTACATTTATTGGGGGCATTATTGTGGTTGTTTGCATGCCCCTGCTGTTCCAGTTCAGCTTTTCAATGTGAAATCAGACTTCTGTTTGACAACCAGATGCCAACACAAACAGTGTATGTCTGCATGTGTTCAGACAGTATGTGTTTTGCATCAGCCACATTCATTTTTTGGGGGGGGAATGCAGCATTTACTGGATTATGATTTTCTGTAAAAAAAAAAAATCTTCATTTTGTAAGCACCTGCACATTTTCTCATGAGTGTCAGCTGCTTATCCTTTTATAGATGACAGAGTATTGTCACTGTTAGAAAAAATCAACTATTGGATGTGCTTTAGGAAGATGGGGGAGGGTTAGATCATGACAGAATAATAAAAAGATCAACACTAAGTACATTTGTGAGGCATAGCATAGAATCTGTGCCTGTTTTAAAGGTCTAAAAATGCCTTACAATTCCATAAAACTGGGGGTAGTGTTTTAATGACTCAGATAAATAAGTATAATATACTTTGTACTGCAAATTTCCAATAACCTCAAGAGGAAACTCTCTTCATATCATTCTTGCAGTAAAATTGATGATGGGCAACCCTGGCAGACCCAACACTGGCATATTCTTAACTTCAGGGCCAATTCTTCTATTCAACTGAAATTAGATTTATTTATAATATGTCGGCATGTTCTAAAATGTACTAAGGAGCTAACTCTAAGGCACAAATGTCCTTTATTAAAAGAGTGAGAGATGTATCAAGCAACCAGTTCCTACTTTTGATTAATTGCATGTATGCTGAGACGAGAATGCCCAATGAGACTGAACTCATTCCTGCGCCATAGTTTGTTCTAAAAAAAAATTGCAAAGCTTACTTTTTCTAATTAGTTTTATTTGTGTGACAGATTGTGACCAAACAAAAAAGAAGCAAACAGAGAGCCAGAGTGGAACATGCAGCTGATGCTTCAGACATTTTTTACTGTGACAAGGAACCAACTGTGTAACCACATGGACAGACAGATGTGCAGAAATACTGCACTGAAAAATCGGTGTTACCTTTCCTTTTGTGGTTTGCCACCCTGATGAATAAATCCCAACATCAAAGGGTAAAGGCTTGTGGTAAAAGCTAGTTGTATGGAATTTAATGCATTTAATTAGTTAATCATCAAATCTGTTAAAAATTCTCAATGCAGCTGAAAACTAATTTGTAATTTACAGCTAAAAAGCCTCTAATTTTTAGGAAATTATTGTATTATGAGGGGAAATTTCCAGGAAACTAGCTGGATAATGGACCAATAAATAAAATGTTACAAAAAAAAATCTCCATTAAATCTAATTTAAAGAATAAAGTTTACTTAATGAAACATTCAGTTCCATTTTATGGGGAAACAAATGTCCCCCTTTCAACTTGTAAAAGTCAAGCAAACAGATTGAAGTCATTTTCCCAGCCTTCAAAGTCTTATTCTGAAAGAACTTGGAAAGAGCTAACATTTCAACACTGATGTCTACACACATTTAATGACAGATAGCAAGTGGGGGAAAAAATCACCAGTTTTGTGACAGGCGAACTGAGCCGAAACCTGCTGGAAGACATCCACTTTTCCGATTCTTTCTCACTTTAAAACCCCATGTGGATATTTCCAAGTTATAAAACTAAAATGAATTATTGCCTGTCCAGCAGTATGTTGACTGAGTCTTTATTGGTTTATGAAGAAAAAGACGAAAAACTTTTGCTTCTTCAGGCAACTGACTAACTATCAGCAGAACGGCAGTTATATCTTCAGACAATCATTTTAACATGCATTTAGTTGACCTTTCTCATAAATCACAGCTGAGTGATCTGATCAAACTCTGCAGGGTGTGGAAAAGTTTACGCTATAATGCAGAGTATCCTTTTTCTTCTTGTGTTACAAAGCATCTCTGTGCTATAGTGGGGGAATCGTCTTTGTCCCACGTTCTCAGTTTCCCTGCAGATGTGCACCGCAGCTGACAGCTGCGTCGGTGGCTGAAATAGAACGAGCGATTGCAGGGAAACATTTCATGTTAACGATTGCAGTTGAAAAGTGATCTGAAGGTTAATGTGGTAATCAGTGAATCCGCGGTAATGATAGCTGCTATAAATTATGACAACGGGAAACTTCATTGAATCAAAAGAAAAAGGGATGTTTCCCAGCTGAAACTTGACAGGATACAAATGCGAAAGCTTTAAAATTGAGCATGAAGCATGGAATTAAGAATTGTTTCAAAATTATATACCAAACAGTTACATATTCCACATGAATGTCCAGCCAGTGTGCAAACTATAGCACGAGTTTTTTCATGGACAGAAACGACAGAACATTTATAAAGCACTCGATTGAGTTTTATCATTATTCCTATTAATCAGAAGATGAATAGGAATGAAAGAACAGATGAAAAGTTGCCTCCACTCCCTGCTTTCAGCACCACAGAAGAAAAGGTTTTCTCTTCTGTTTTGTTTTATGTTGGTTGACATCAAGAAAGTTAGTTTTTTCTCTGATCTTTGGGTTAAAGTGAGTTCAGTTTATGAAACTGACACTTTCATGGTGATGGCAAGAATAGCAGGATGCTGGTATGTTTAATAAAGTAACATAGTGATTAATTACCCCAATGCTTGAATCATACATCAATAATAGCCTAATTTCACACGTGATGAACAGGAAAATAGAAATGCATGGAAAGAATAGCAATTTGTCAATATTTTAGAGGTCTCCATCCCCCTTCCCAAAATTTCATAAGTCATGTTTTCAGGGGAGCTCATGTCTTATATCAAGAGGAGCCAAACTCCCCCTGGCTGCCCTGTAGTTCACGCCCTGCCTCCAGCACAAACTTTCCACATCTGTGAAAGTCTAGAAATGGACACCCGAGGCCATTTCTTTGTTGGAAGGAGGAAAGCTACTGCATCTAATAGCCATTGTCTTTGGATCTCTCTGTAAACATAATCAGTCCTTCAGAAGCGGTTGAGTCACTAATGGCTTCACAGTTGAGCCGATGAGAATATTTAGTTGTTTTTTTTTAAAAGAGAATCTGCTTATTTTGTTTTATTTTATTCTTTATTTAAAAGGGACACTGCACATTAATGAACAAATGTAAAAAAACAAAAAAAATGTCTTAAAAACCTGCTGGCAGGTTTTGTGGGGTTCAGAGGGTTAAGCTTGACAAAATGTCAGGCTATGATCTGCAATGGAGGTGAGCAATCAGCAGGACAAATTAAAATGACTGCAGAACTTGCCTGAGAACTGCAATATTTCAAGGTTTTCCTCATGTTCAAAATGATCCGGTGATGTGCACATTGGAAATTTACCTAATGTACATACAAATCCAGTCTTCTAATGCAATGTGCCCTTTCCCTTTGAATTACATCTCTGGGCAGGTGGGCCATAGAGGCTCCTATATGCATAAATATATTATTATTATTTCCCTTTAACCTGACACTGACTCTCCTTAATGGGAAAAAAAAAAACTCTAAAAATCTCCCTACCTCCACTACTTAGCTGCTACCACTGAGTTAGAGTAGGAGGTTTTTGATAAGTCTAGTTAAATAATATGCATTTTCTAGCAAAAAAAAAAAAAAAAAAAATCGCTTCTTCTGCATTTTGGATCTTTATAATTCTATGGTATGTGATTTCCATGTGGCAACTCTAATAGAAACTGTGTTTTAATATTGTACTAATCTCTTTAGTTATGCATGACCAGAACTTAGGTATTTTTGGACAACACACATATGCTCCAGCTGTCAAGTTATATTTATAATATAGCAACACTCTACCCGGATCTGTTTTGCTCATAAAATGTGGAGTCCTGTGTTTGTCTGTGAAATATCTTACACTGTATTCCTTTGAATTTATTACAGAGAAAGTTAGAGTGGGTGGCCCGAATGCATCCCCCCCCCCGAAACATCTTTATCATAAACACTCTGAAGGTCTTCTTCCCCCAGAGTCTCATATTATTAACAGCTGCTCCTCAGTGCAGAAAAGACAGAGTCTGTAACGTTGATGTGTTTGTCAAGCAAGTCATACAAGAATATGAAGAATCAGGTTATGTTCTATACAAGATCTTGGATGATCATAGCAGGATAATACATAACAGGCAAAAAATGTGTCCAGATGCTGACGCGCAGATAATGTTAATAGAATGAAACTGAGCAGCAGTAAAGAGGGCCTCTAATCCTAATTTAAGTGATTTTGTGTTTAAACCTCGCAAACTTTTTGTTAAATTAAGGCGAAGGAACACTTAGATTAAAGAAATACAAACAGCTGGATGCAAACTACCTTCCTACCTGCCCATCTCAATCTCAAAACAACTCTTACTTTCAACTTTAGCATGTTGCTCATCACTTCTTTTACTGGGTCAGTCTGTTGGCATTGAATATAATCAAACATAACTCCGTCCGCTGATTTGTGTGACAAGCTGCACCTTTGCTGCGCAAGCCTCATCCTCATCCACTCCCTGTTTACCTGGCCTTAAGACTGACGATGACCTCTTTAGCACTGTGTACCACACTTTATGTGCAAGCATACCCTGGAAGCTAGTTTACATTCAATATACCACATCAAGGTCATTAGGGGACATGTAGGCTATACATCATAGCTGGTGGCTGCAAACGTTTATTCAAAGGGGGAGTGAAGCACTCAAGGGTAGCCTGGTTTTGCATTATGAGCCTCCTCAGCTGCTCTTTTACTATATTAGCTCACCTTTCAGCAGCAAAGCCCAGCTCCCAGTTACTCAAATAAACATCTACCAGAGCAGTTTTGTGCATGTGAAAGGCAAGACAAAGTGAACACTTCTGCTCCAGCGTGTGCTCCAAATTCTGAGGGTGGAGAGCACTTTTTTCTGCACTCTTTTCCATTAGTCCCATGGGGTGAACACCATGTGGGGATCAATACAGCCCCCATTAGGGACCCCTATTGGGTCTGGTTTCTAAGCATCGACCCGTCCACCCCGGTCGGTGAAGAGAGAGACCCTACAGGCCCTGCCGGCTGCTGAGGCCCATTCCTCTCCATCAGCTGCATCTCCTAAAGGTGCATCACGTGCAGTTGTGACCCCTCATGAATTCCAGCTGAGCACTGTTATTATTACAGTGATTACTGGGTGCTGTTTGGAGCGCGTTTATCAGCTGTGTTTATTGAAAATCAAGCTTCCTGTGAGAGGACAGCCAAGCAGCTGCTTGCCAGTGCGACCAAGCTATTATAAATTCAGTGTAAGAGTCACAATGAATTGTCGCTGATTTCAGAGGCAGCAGAATGTTATCTACAAATGTGTTGGTGCAAAGAAAGCAGGGAAGGGACAGATGTTAACAATTGCTGCTCATTTTATGAATATCTGCAAATCTGCACAGTCTAATCATTCCTAAAGGGATGGCATATCATGCACGTTATATATCAGTTTGTAAGTAATCTCCAGGCAGTGCTTCGGCTACAGCGACTGTATAAATACTCATCTATTGTTTTGTTTGCCCATCACCACTCACCCCAGCCTTTGGGATCCTCCACCTATTCATTCGCCATGAATAATGCGGCACATCTCATGTCAGATGGAAAGATAATGGTGTCACAATGCTGGCCCCACATCTCCCGCTCAGCACAATTTACAATAGGCCATTCTCTGATTTTCCCGTCACTTCATGCCTCACATTGCTGCCCAGTGAGAGGGTGATTTGCAGAGAAGCACGTCCTGACCTTACACCGGCATACACCCACACAAATCACTCTTGTTGACCTCTGACTGCTGAGATGCTACTGATCAGTCCTGATTGGGCTGGTTTCCTCGCTTCCCGCAGCTCCACTGACAAGACGCTGGATGCAGCGCTGCCTTGAGGGAAATTCACTCACTGTTTTGAACATACAATGTCAATGAACTTTGCTCTTAATGAACAAGTTGTTTGAATTGTTTTGTAACAAAAACTACTCAGTACAGAGCTTTCACCATAAGGGCATAGAGAAAAAGGGCACATGTGTATGACATAAAACACATCAAACAAAGAAACATATCTGAAATCAATACTACATAAATCATTCTGGACTTGGCATTTGGCCCTCATTAGTTTTTTTGAGTCTCTGATACACTATGAAACAACCCCTCAGCTAGTTTTACATTCAGCATAAAGAACTGAAAAGATTATTAAGTAGGGATGTGTGGTAATATATTTCAACTTAGCTTTTTCACAGCTCATGGTTGTGAGCAGTGAATGGAACTGGCTCCAGTGTCAGTCAAAAGCTTGGAAACACCTACTCATTCAAGGGTTTCACCATTTTCAAAACATCCAACTATGAAATAAAACGAATGGAATGATGCAGCAAACAAAATCGTATGTCTCATACTTTAGATTTGTCAAAGTAGCCTCTGTTTGTTTTGTTGGCAGCTTTTCATATTGTTGTCAAAACTAGTGAATTTTTTTTGCCATTTAAATTAAGTCATCAGTTGTCCCCAGACGGTGTTGGTATACACCAAACTTACCTGTCACACCACAAATAACTTCTCAGAATTGCTCTATGAATTTGACGAAAAGCCCAAAACATTAACTTGGCCTCCAAACTCCAGCTCCTTATCCAAACAAACATCTGTGAAGCCAGAGAACCCAAAGAATCAGCTGCAAGCATCCCATTGTCATAGTCATGACACCTCCAAAGATCACACATGAATGCTTCAATGGGTCAGAGCGGTTTTGGTGGCACAAGGAGGACCTGCACCATATTAGGCAGGTGGTTTAATGTTTTACCTTTAACACCATAAAATAGATTTAGATCCTTTTTAATCCCACACAAATTTGTGCTGCTGCACCAACATGAACCCAAACAGCAGGAGTTCTTGGAGATGCTCACACACACTGTGCATTCAAGACCAGTTGTTTTCCCATTATCATGAACTGTTCTTGAACAGTTTAAAAAAGGGGCTCTAAGATTTTAAAGCCACACTAGACTTAGCTTAACGTGTGCTTAACATAAATGCTAAAACTGACAGTTTTGACATATTGATGTTTAGCAGGTAATAATTACCTGTTTGGTCAATCCTGCCACACCTATCTTTCAGGATGGGTGAGACAGACTCGTTTTACTTACAAATAGCGAGTAAGAATGATACTTTTAGGGTTCTGAGGCTCAGAGCAGCTAAAAAGGAAATGAGGCAGGAAAGTATTAGGTGCTCAATCTGTTGTTTCACCACCCAGTCTGCACAAATTTAAGTTTCTTTAAAACTAATCTGCATTCTAATTGTGTTTTGAAGTGAAAGTAATTTTGTTTTTAAAAAAAACCTTATTGTGACCTTTGACCTTAGTGGCAAAATCATTGTTAGGAGGTAGGATGAGGGCACGGTGGCATAAAACAATGATCCAGGTTTCACCCAGAAGACCAAGGGGTTGCGTCCCAGCAGACATTCAGTCTTGGAAATTAGTTAAATTTTCTCTCACTGTTTACTTTTGGCTTTTACTCGCTTTCTAGTTAGGTTTAGGTACAAAAACTACATGGTTAGGTTTAGGTTAATGTAAAGCTCCGTTAGCACTTTTACATGTTAGATGCTTGGTTAAGGTTAGACACCAAAATTAGTTGGTTAAAGGTTAGGCTCAGTCTAGCATCAATTTTGGGTTAAAATACAACTCTTTCACTACATCTGTGAAGTGTTGCCCCCATTTTTTTAGTTATGAAGGTGACAAGTCCCGCCCCCTCTATTATATGATTGGTTGGCGAAACAGTGAAGCTGTAAAATACATGGCAAAGAGAACTGTACTTGTTATGGGTTACAAACAAACGTAGTCCAGCAGAAAAAGTTGTCTTAATGTGATTAGAAATACAGTTTAGTTGTATAGGAACATAATATCTTGGAGACTGGGTTGCATTTTAGAACCATATTTTCAGGTATAAAGAACTGTGTTTGTTATATTGTACCTAAAGAAGCCTATTGGAATATTTAATGAATGCCAATACCTCAGAGACGATTTTAGCAGATCTGAAATGTTCACTCACTACCTCTGTCTTGTGTTTCTATGTATTCCTATAGCCTATGTGACAATGCTGCTGCAGCTGAAGACATTTTCTTCCGAACTCCTTCTGTCCTCTTTAAGTTAAACTAAACACGGCACTGTAAATAAACTGAATATCAACACATAAACATTTTCGTTTGTCCAAATGTCAGTGCATTATTGCCATCCAAGTGAAGCTGTTGAACTTTTCCAAAGATTGCTCCATGGTATTACAAAAGTCACTCAGTCTGATCATCAACAGAGACTGCTGCTCTGCAAGCTGTTGGAAGGGAGTAAAAATGGCAGCTGCTGATGAGGACTGCTATATATTTGTATGTACTGACAATACACCCAGACTTCAATTTCTATCAATCAATCACACTGTTAACCATCTGTGCCAGTGTCTTTGCATTAAGAGACTTTCACATACTTTTGTTTTCGCTGCTAAAGTACTGCAAAAGCTCATTAACTTTATTACATCCAGCTGCTGTCAGTGTGGCTGGATTGAACTGCAGTTCGTTTAGCTTTAAGAATTGTTTTTTTTAAAAAAGTAGTAGGGAATACAAACAAGATGCATGCATGAATTTAATTCAAGCCAGGATGAACTGAATTTTCTTAGTGGTTCTAGTAATAATTATTGTTGAATCTGCAAACTATAATATGATTTTCAGTTAGTGCATCGGTTTACGTGGTGAATTCTTGTTCAAAGAAGCCTCTCTGGAGCTTGGAAAACAGAGCTGGGCTACTCTCAGCAAGCAGAAAGCTAATGGCAGCAGCACCATCACTCATTCTGCTCCACTGTGTCTTTGAAGGAACCATTGTATCTGCCAAATCCATCAACCTTTCCCACAGAGGCATTTGCCAGCCTGTGAAACTGATCATCTACCTTGGGGATTGCAGACCATAGCGGGGGGAGCAATATTTTACTGCCTCCTTAAACTTAATGCAGGAAGGTGCCACTGGCCCAGCCATAAAAAGGACCCCATGAATCCGAAGGGGCCAGGCCACTCTCAATCAGCCGAAAGCACCCTGAGACACTCTCGATCCAGACATTTGATGAATCTGACTGTCGCTGCAACACTTAATCAAGATGAAATTTAGTTTCAGGAAGAGAAGCAGAATGGTAAATTAGTGTTCTTCAAGGTAAGGTGGTCAGATTTGCATTAGAAACACATTATCCTTTGATTTGCCAGCAACAAATGACTGTAATCAACTTGTGGTGTACTTATCTATACCATCCTTTATGAATAACAATCTCTTCATGCTTTGGGCAAGTTTCCCCCTGGGAAATGAGAATGCTGAGATTATTGTCGATGGACTCACACAGACTATAGTCACACAGCCTTAAATTGTATTATTTACCATAATATCTTTACCCGGTTTAAGATATTTCTCAATCTACTGCTGATGACAAAACGGTGATGAAATAGGAATCAAGAATGGCCTTCTTTACTATTTTAGTGTGACCTTACTCAATTAGAATAATTTCTTGTTCCACTTTAAGAATGTTTTAAAAGTGCATATAAGTAGGACATTTGCATATAACCCCAATGCAATCAAGTTTTTTTTTATTTGGTCTGCAGCTTATGATGGTGGGTTGGGCAGTGAAGTCAAACTGTCTCTGAAGTAGAGTTTGCATCCCCTCAAAGACCTACAACACCTTACTTTTTCCAAACTGTAATCACAGTGTAGTTGCCATGCGCAGAAAAAAGTTTGCATATGAAAAGCATCGCAGCTGAATGTAAAGAAACAGCATTCAACAAGGTCAGGGATGTTTGCAGAACCTTCAAATGTGTGGACTGCAGAATTTACCCTTTTGATAGAGTTAGCAGCGTACCTAATTATCTAAATTGCAAGCTAAAGCTAGAAGCTAACACTACTTGCTGCACTTGCTGGTATTATTGAGTGACTTCTCTTAAATTAATTTTTCTCTAAATTAAGGGAAAGTGTATTATCCTTAAGCTATAATGTAATATTCTGCAACCTCAACTTACATGTTATCAATATAACATCATCTGCATAAACATCACAAGAGCAGAGAGATTCTAAAGCAGTATTAACAGATGAATGGCTTATGGACATAGAACTGGCACTATCACAGTATGAAGTGGATGTGGCAAATATGTTTGCAAGTAGTTGCTTTTTTGTACTTCTAGTGACACACTTATATTATTACTTTGGAACTGTAAACCTGACAAGTATAAGACCAATATTAAATCATATTGCAGAGAAAAATATCTCTGTCTGCTAAATGCTGTGCTAAATTCACCTGCACGTTTCTTACTTTGTCTGTTAGCATACACTGAATTAGCAGAAATTTAGGATCAGACAGCATAGAGCTGCTAAAAGTTTGGCAGGACTACATCATAAGAGTAAATTTGCAGGCTGTGAAACAACACACTGGAAAAGAAAGAGCTGGAAGATGCTAAAATGCTCAGAAGAACTGAGGAAAACTATCTCAGGTTCATTTAAGCAACATCACCCATGGGACACATCTGATCCATTGTTCATATAAAAATATTTATAAGAACAGCTGCAAATTAAAAAGAAAAGAGGACCTAGGATGCTTCTCTGCTTGACTCCACTGCTCATCAGTTCAGGCCAGAAAGCATCAAATTAACATTCACATCTACTTGTAAAAGACTAACTCAATTTGAGTAGTGCTTTACTGGAATGAGGGGTTGATAATATAGCAAAATGTCATGGTTTACAGAATCAGATATGTATCAAGAGGAATGGTGCTTCAAATTCTGAAAAACCATCTTATTCTGTCAGTCGTTAAGAAAGGGTTTAAAATCTGCACTGATGTGGTAGTTACTAACTTTCTATGTTATGCCCTGTTACATTATTCACTAATTCTTTCCTGAAAGCACACTTTCTATTCAGATGCCCTTGTAACTGTCACTCAGGCTTCTTCATTACCTTCGCCATAATCATGTATCCTGATTTGTCAATCAGGAACGGATTCCGAGGAAATGCGAGCTCTGAAAATATGATGTTTACCCTGCTAATGATGAAACCAGAAAGAAGATTAAGCGGAGAGACGGTGTTTGATTTACCGATTATTTTGTTGACATCTGACACTTGGAGCCTGAGTAGCTTTTTGCTCAGGATTACACACAACATTAAAGGGAGAATCAGGGAAAAGCTCAGCTGTTTGCTATATCAGAGAGCACCTCATTGGCTTCTATTCTGCAAACAAAGAGTTCTGGCGCTGGGTGGCTTTTGTTTTATTATTTGAAGACCCTTACTGGGATGGCTGCATCTCTATCATTGTTATAATAATGATGCATTTATTGATGTTTTATGTCTGTCCTGAGGCACACTGGATTGAGGTTAAGGCATCTACTTTCACCTTTAATTTAATAGTGTTTATACCAACATCTTATTGAATAGGTTAGGACATATATCCCCGTAGGGACACTCCATATCAAAAAACAAGCAAACAGCAGTTGAATAGCATTAAGGCCATTGTATTATGAGGCTTCCTGCCTTTGTTTCTTCTAATCTTGCTCTTTTTAATAAAACAAAGTACTATATTTTCCATTTTTGCATATGATACCCGTCTCAATCCACTTCTATTCTGTCTCCACACGCTCAATTAGTTGAATAAAGGCAATAAATAAGAAAAAAGAGTACACCCTTGGATGTGGTTACAGGTGCAACAGAGCAGCACCACACCCATGAGTGTTCCTAGGTGTGGTTAGAGGTGCAGCACTCTTAAAGCTTTGATCCACAATGAAACCCATCTTTCCAGCCTAATCTTTTGTTTCTCTTTAATAAAGGTCACATGAGCAAAAATATATCTAGTTAACATGTTTTATGTTTCAGTTTGAGTTGTGGACGTCTCACAGGACAGGAAAATGTCTGTCCAGACAGAATATGTTCGCTTATCATGTCCATTTAAAGTGATCTTTAATGAAAACGGGTTTACACAAGAGCCTTACTGACACTTTTGAGACTGATAAAAATCCAACATGTCCGTTTCTATAATGCAATTTCTTGTTACTTACTCAATGACATGTGCACCAACACTGAGTTGTGATAAGCTGAAATGGAGGCCGATACACTGTGTCAGCATTATAGACACACATTGTTCACATCGTTGTGACTGATGGAAAGAAACCAGGGACAGTGATTTGAGATTACTATGTTGAGCCGCTCTGAGATATTTGGGATGCAACATTTGTGCTGCTTTTATTGAGCTATCAAACTGCAGTATGCCGACATGACAGCTTGCATGCCATTACTAAATTTGACTCCTAAATCAACATTGGATGGGAAAAGAACATTCATGTCTTGTTAGGTTTGCACACCATTATACTGTTGGATGATCCTAAAACATGCGTAAACCTGCTTAAGGTGTGTACTATTGTGCTTTTGTGGATGTACATAATGTTAAATGTTCAGATTGCTCACACACTGTTGTTGTAATGTTTTATCATCATGCATTTCAAGCTATCTCTGTCTGTCACTGTGCCCTACATTGTGATATTAAGTTATACTGTGACCCCTATACGTACAGGCAGCAGTGTCCAGATATATGTCAAACATGCACAACTTCCATGTACAACTTGCTCTGATTAGCAAAAAAACACCTTACACATAATGAGAGTGGATTGATGTGCTTCTTCCTACAAGTAAATCCATGACTAAACTTTGGATGAAGCACAGCAAGTCTTTTTAGGATACAGGGCCCCATTCTGCTGAAATCACCTACATTTTTCTTCAAGACAACAGTAACAGATTAGGCGTGAAAAGTCTACGTTCTTGCATCTGTAAATACCACATAATATTTCCCAGAAGGATACACCTGAACTGTGAAAAGCACAGCCTTTGTTTTCTAAATGGGTCGTGATCTGTTTTCCCTGTGGAGTCCAACAGGTAAACCATTTGTCAGGCCTGCACGTTCCCTCTTCTAATCAATTTACACAGTTTAAGACCATTCATCTCCATATCCCCTGTTTGACTTCTATATTAGATGCAAAATGTCAGATACTGTAATAATGGTGAAGCGGGGCTCTGGATTATTGCAGAATCGCCAAATACAAATGATTTCTTTCCCTGTTATCTTTCTCTGGCAGTCAGCCAGGTTCCTCTGTTTTTCTGTGGCAGTACATCAGTGTATTGAGGAGATGTAGATGAAGACGTTTCAGGCCCTGTTATATAAAGATTCAATATGTGATGCATTATGGGGTGGTGATTAGCCAACAACTGTAATATAATCGACTGGACCTCAACTCAATAAAGATTACGTCTACTTTCTTATTTAAATGTAAAGAACATGCAGAGAAATTACATTTAGAGTCTTGAAAAATAATGCTTGCAGTCTTATGTAGAAGACAGATTCATTTCTGTGTGTTCAGGGCAGATGCAGTTTGGAGATGTGCTTAGCTTAGCTTAGCATAGCTTAGCATAATGACTGACAGGAAAGAGAAACTGCTTGCTGAACCTAATGAAAACACATGGTCCAATCACATATGATACATCTGTCTGGTTGATGTGGTTCAGGGAATGTCTGAAATCCAACACTGAAATACAAATCAAGATCGAAGCCACAGGTTTCTATGACAGGACTCCTTTTCAGTCTTGCTTTGACTACTAGACTGAACTATCTGCTCGTATTTGCTTATATGCAAATCATCATGCTGTTGAATTGTCTGGTCTCTAGTGCTCAAACTGAAAGATCTCCCTTTTTTTCAACCTCAGTCAATGTAAAGTGAATACTTTCAGCTTCCTGAATGTAAGCAATAAGGTAAAGGCCGATGCTGTCAAGTTGTGCGATTTAGGGAAACCACACCTGTGCTGCAAACAAAACCAGACACTCTGAAAACAGAAGGGCTGGAGGGTTAAAAAGCAATACAAAGGTGTCTATACATTGTACTCGCTGTGAATATAGATAAAAATATTAATCATCACCATAACTTCATGTAACTTTCTCACTACAGCATGCCAAGATGTGCAGGTGTTCAAACCTCAGAGATAACACGACCTTGAATGAATAATAAGCTTTGGTCTTTGATGATAGGTTTGAACATGCTCTCTTAAAACTGCCTTTAGAATAGACTCAGCTAACTCGCATTGAATTAATTATTTTGTAGCGCTGTCAAATGTTTTCACATAGAGCCAATTTACGAAGTAAGTCTTCTCAGAGTTACGTAACACAATAAGGTCGTGAACCTTGGAATATTATACTTTTGAGAGAAACTCAACTATTCAATTTGAGCAAGCACTTGCCAACAATAAGAATTACAGACTTCTTTGATGATGAGTACATTACAGATATTTGGCATCTAGACTTTGACCTCATCAATCTCTGTGGAAATACTGCAAAGCAATTGCGAAAATATCACAACTTTACACTTCAAAAAGTCAAAAAGTTGAGGTGTGGATGAAAACAAAATACGAAAAAGTGCAACAGAAACAAAAAAAGTCATGTCATAAATTAAGCCTGACTTAAATGCCACCAACTTCTCATAGTCATATAACAGCAGTAGATGGAAAAGATCATTAATTTGCATTTTTTCTTTTTTGCTTTTTTGCTTTTTTTCTTTTGCAGATTTTCCAGAAACTCCTGTAATATTGGAACTGGGCACAGATTTGGCTCACCACAAAGCTCATTTAGTAGCTGTTCTGGAGATTTCAACCATATCATATAATCTTCTCAAGCAGATGGAGATTGTTCAATTAGTGTTGCTTTTCTTTCTTTGTATCCTAGTTAGTTGTTGGAATGGGCTTCTTGCTGTTCATTATGTTTAAATATCATTTGTAATTTAGGTGAATGACCCTTGAAGTTTCTTGTCATCCGAGCTGCAGATTGATTAAAGCCACTGAGATTTTTTTTTTTTTTTGACAGCAGAATCTAAGAAGGAGCAAATCGGTTTTAAAGTGAGGCACGTTTGATCACAGATTAAGAGTACCTCCTTTATCTGCTGACTGTTAAGATAAGTATCTATCTTTAGATTTTAAAGCCTGGCGCTAAGACAAAGCACCAGGGCACCGTTTCTCCTTTCCGCATGCTCAATCTCCCTGCCGTACTTCTGCAAATGATCTAACCATTGAAGCCGGATCAGCCTGTGCGGCTTAAGTTAATGGGAGCTGAGGAGAACCCTCAAAGAGAAACACATGGAAGGGAGCCAAAATTCATGTGAAAACCAAACTCGTGCTTGACGGAGACAGTTGAGCAGGCTTGGAGACAGCATGATGAGCCACTACTGGACTTACCAGAATAAATACTAGAACTGCCGAAAGATGCGATCAGAAGAAATCCATTCAATCTCTTTTGAAGAACTGGAACTTCTGGAAGATTAAAGTACAAAACAGGGAAGTTTGGAGGAGTGTTTGGACAATTCCGACTGTCTTATCATGCATGCATGTTCAAACAAGCTTTCAAGCGTGTCCACACAGTTTCCCAGGCACATCGTCACACACAAAAACCTCACTGGTGGTTGTAAACTAGGAAAAGATAAATACTTCTTAAAACATGTTGATCTATTACTTTTTGGGTAATCTTACCAGTAAAAAACCCTGTATCCCTTTAATTGTGTCCATACTGGATGATAATGCATGTCACCATTTGCACTGAGTGTAAATGTTCAGCGCCAAAACAGGAGGTAATGAGGCCTTTATGTGGTAAGACAGCAATTAGGGTGTGCATGTATGTACACCAACAACGCTGTTGTAATTTTAAGTGTTTCACAGTATAGTTGCCTAACCCTGACCATCCCATAATCATTTTGTGAGGATTACCGGTAATGGTGATATTAAGGTAGATTTAGGGTTCTTAGGGTGTCTGTTTGCATACCTTCCCACCTACACAGAGTGAAGGACTATGGGATGTGATGGCACTATGCATAGGTCAAATGCCTATTTGAATGAAATGTCTCCACCTGGAAAGGGAACTACAACAAGAGTTCAAATTAGTTTCACTCCACTGTTAAGAAGTTCTTTGTCCACTGTGACTTCTGTCTTTTCTGTCCCTTGTGACAAAGCTAAAACACTACACTTATGGTTGTTCCACTTATTTTGACCCAGTCCCAAGTGGCAGTGGACACCTACAGCAGGTAGATGTGCATCTGTGAAGCTCTATGTAGGAGGTTTCAGCCATTACGTACCAGAACTTGTTTTCTTGCACAAATTAATGTGTTCAAGGCATTTTCTTCCTTGTGAAGCACGTGAAGCAAAGCTTTTAGAATCAGGGATCCATTTATGAAAACACATAATCTATGTTCAAAACACAAGGTACTTTTAACCTTTGTTTATTTGTAATAACCACATTCTTTTTGTGATATTTAATGACTGTTTTTGTTTGCTTGGTTAAGGTTAAAGACAGGTGACGAGTTTCCTAAACCTACATGTTTTATAACTATAGTGTATTTGCCAAGGCTGAGATCATTTTTAACCATAACTACACTGCTGTTGGCGCATAGAGATACTAAAGAAAGGGAAGATTCTTTTTCTTTTTTTTAGGCCAGCTTTGGATGTGATCCAGAGTTTTGCTAAATTAGTCCAATATCAGCGCTCTTGTCTGTCAGTAGGGTTGCAGTGGCACACCTGCAGTGCAGCGCCAACAGTGCCAGAGCCTGGAGCTAGTTGCACCCTACAGCCTTTGGGAGGAAGAAGAAAACCTGAAAAAGCAGAGCTTGGCAGGAAGAAAAAACGGGTTTATGTTTAGACTCAGCATGTATGTTGGAAAGGATCTCAGTCTCAGTGTTATTTGGGTGTGTAAATCTGAAGCAGGATTAGAACGGGTGTGTTTTGTTTGGGTTAATTTAGTAATGCTAAATACAACTTTTCAAAACAGCAGAAACAAAAAAAGTGACTTTAATAATGGTAAATATACAACTGACCAAAGTTTTACTGATTCTTTATAAACCAGTTTTAGGAGTGAAAGTTGGGTCAGAAGGGTGAAGAAAAATTCTTTTGAGAGTTCAAGACAAACATTCTATTAATCATTTATTGATGGGAGATCAACACAATAGGATCTAAGAAAGACCAAGACACAACTGTAGTGTCTTATGCTACAGTGTGCTACAAGCTGGGTGTCAATTTAAGCCATTGGCCTTATGTTTTGTTACTATTTTTGTTGCCATGTGGTTAACAGTATTGTAAAAAAAAAACATTTTTAAAACTGTAATAAAAAAGTTATTTTACAGATTTTCCCTCTTTTGTGAGATTACAGAAGACTAGTAAAATCACAGAAAAAAGCATGAATTTACACTGTGTGTTTATTCCTGCTCTGATGATCAGTTCTTGTCAGTTTGTATGAGAAATTTTAAGCATGATTCATTTGCTAACATGAAGCAGATCCACAGATGAAGATAAAGTAGCTCAGTGTTATCAAACCTAATTGTTATCCTCATAAATATAATGCAAACCACAACCAAACTCGTGTTTTATTTCACTTTCTTTTCTTACAGGAAGCGCAGATGGACTCGACCCCTGTTCAGCTGGTACATCTTAGCTCCACGTCTTACCAGCTTGTCTAAGTGGTTCTCTGATTCTTCCGCTGTAGCAGCACACCAAGAACTCTGGCAAGTCTGACAATAATGTAACTGTTATCCAACTGCAACAACCACTCAGGCATTATATCTTGCTTAAATGCAGAACCAGGCCTTGTAGCAAAAATGGCTGTAATGCCTGTAAAACCAAACCAGTGTCATGTTAACAGAATAGCTTATGTATTGACGTCAATGAATCTGCTTCAGATGGAAGCATACTACTCAAAAGCTTTAGTGGAGTGTCGCTGGATCTGTCTGTTGTGAAAGTGCCACAGATCTCACCCATTTCAAGTGTCCATTTGAATACAAACTGAGTTGAAATTCAATTAGTTGATTGTGTTATGAATATGACATCTTTGTTTTGTTGATTTGACATAACAATTATAAAAGATATCCTTTGGCTGTTTAGCAAGTTGTGGTAAATATTGCTTAGTACTGGTATATACTACCAGGATTGTATGTGTGGGTGTGTGTGCAAGTGAAGTATTTAATTTTGGTCTGCTCATAGTATAAAATAGAAATGCAACATGAATCAGAGCTAAGTTTTATGTTTGTTTAATTCATTTTTTGGGGGAGAGAGTTTTTCTGTTTTGTATTGGATAGAGAGAGAGAGAGAGAGAGAGAGAGAGAGAGAGAGTGAAAGCGGGGGAGACAGGAGAGCGACAAAGGGTCTTGACCAGGACTCGAACTCATTACCACTACTCAAGGGACTGAGCCCATGTGGTGTCGCCTTAACTCCGTAAGCTAAACTGCATCCCAAGTTTTCGACTTTTAAGTGGTGCTTTTATGCCTTAAGTTGAGCTCCAGCATTGTTACTACTATTATTGTCAGTCACAGCGCACTGAAAATTTTGTTCTGTAACGTGTGCAAAGTTGAGACGGTTCTCTCACATGTGCATCATCAAGTTGTTTTTGTGTGGATTTTAAGATTTAAGTAGATTGTACGCATAAAGGTGAGTGCAATTAGTAAATCCTCTGTTTGAGCTCTGTCTGGGTTCCTCATATTTACAAGGTCTTGACAGACACCATACCTTAGAAATAGTTAATCCCTACCAACATCTCATACGGGGTAAATTTACTGTACCACAATGCATATTTTCTTTACTTATCTTGTAACGATGTGTATGCTAAGTGAATACTTGTCAACATGCTGGATGCAGAAGTAGGCAGGTGCGAAGACTTTAGCATCTTTGACAAACACCACATGATTATGTCCAGATGACTGGGTTGAAGGTTCAGCAGCAGTGCGTGCCTGCTGATAGTAGTCTGAGTAACAGGGTGTTGGGAGATGTGCTGGAACACGTCTGATCCGCGGCAGCTCCATCTCTAGACTTACGAGATTTAAAGGATCTGCTGCTAAGGTCTTGGTGTCAAATAGCACGGGGTACCTTCAGAGGTCTTGGAGAGTTCATGACTTGTTGGGTGTTTTGGCATCTTAAGTGGGATCAGCAGCATGTTAGGCAGGGGGTGTTCATAATGCTTCATTCGTGAATTATGGTCACCTCTGAGGTTCATTTTATAAAATTCAAATGATAAATATACGCCATACCCTTTAGTTTCTCAATAAGCTTTACTGTATGTTGCCATTTAAAACTTATATAACATAAACTGATCAGGCATAACATTATGACCACCTGCTTAATATTGTGTTGGTCCCCTTATGTGCTCAAAAATGCTCTGAATCATTGGGCATGGACAGGAGGACCTTTCAGGGTGTCCTATGGGGTCTGGAACCAGGATGTTGGTAGTGGATCCTTTGGTACTCTGGCTTGTGCAGTGGGACCTCTGTCAATCAAACTTGTTCCACTGCATCCTGTTGATGCTTGATCACAATGGGGTGTAGGAAGTTTGGAGGTCAAATCCAACATGTTGGGCCATTGTCATGTTCCTCAAGATGTTTCTGATTGTTTGATGTTTTTTCCATGTGATGGGGTGCATTTTCCTGTGGCAGTAGGCCAGTGACATTTGAGATTGGCATTTGCATGAGGGAGTGCTCTTGTTGAGGGACAATGTTTATTTGGGTGTCTAAGGCCTTGTCCAAACGTAGCCGGGTATCTCACAAAATGAAGATATTTTTCTACGATTTGGCTGTCATCCACATGACAACGCAGATTTATGGCATTAAAAACGATTTATTTAAAAAACCTCCAACCAAAGTGAAGATTTGCGAATTCTCCGTTTATGCGTCTGCATGTAGACATTAATAACCAGAGTTTTGTGTTTCGAAATGTCACTGCCTGCAACAAAATATGTTCTTACGTCACATATGCAACCTGTGTTTACATTCGGAAACAGTATGGATGCCCTCAAAAGGTTTTTGGCGCTGTTTCTTGTACAGGCACTTTTTTTCTTGCTTGTTTTTACAAACCCAGATACTGCTTCGTATTCAGTTTTACAAAAACCCAGCTACGTGTGGACAAGGTCTCAGTCTCAACAACACCGATGGCAAAATCCAGGGTTTTCCCATCAGAACACCACATACCAATATGATCAATGTTATTCACTTCACCTGTCAGTGGTCATAATGTGGTGGCTGATCAGTGATTTAAAAAAAAAATTGTAGCTAAAATGAGTCAGCTGAGAATAAACTGCAATTTTGTAGGTTAGATCTCGATTGAGGCGGCTTTAAAAAACTGAAGTCCAGAAATATCCAACAGTAAAACCAAGACAACCCCCAGTAAGTGCATGCTAGAAGAACAGGGCTCTGTGTTCTATTCTATAAAGTTATTGGTTGGAACTAAAAAACCTTTTATACAAGATACCTTACATTTAGTGACATGAAATCAGATATCTGTGTATGAAACAAGGCATTCTTGAATATTATGACTCATTTGGATTGTGTTTGGATGAACTAAAAGTGTCAATTTCTTTCCAAAATCTCACCACAAATGAGAAAGACGTTGAATAAATGTGATCCAAAGCTCCATCTAAGTTGTGAGAAAAGATTAAAAAAACACTGCAAAGGAGACCTGAAAATTCTATAGAGATTGTATTATATTTCCAAAAATATATGTACAGTCTATTACAAAGGTTACAAAGCAAAAAGAAGTCTATGTAACAAGAAATTGTCTAATTAAATGATCATACAGTTCTGCCATTGGGGAAAATACTTTTGACCAGTGAATATTCTCAGTACTTTCATCACAGAAAAATAAATAATAAATCGACAATTTGTATTACTGTACAACAAACTAAAAGGCAAAAAAAAGAAAACAAAATCAAAACAAAGGTCAAAGTAAAGATGGGAATCCTATCAGCTGTCTTTGGTCCTAAATGAAAAATTATGTACAACTGAAATCTTGTGGGTGACAATAATTCATCTGCGAGATAGAAAAATATAGTGCATTTTCAATGTATTCAGAGCTCTCTACTGAGTAATATGTGTAAAAAACAATATAAATAAAATTTACAAGTTTTACAATTAGAACATATGCAAAGATCCCCTCAAATCTCGACTCTTCTGACACAATCGACAGTGCTGCACTCTTTGGAATTATCCACCGCCTCGCCAGAGCGGTGAATCTAATTTCCAACTGCTGAACCACAAAATTTGAAAAATAACTTCTATCTGCTATTCCTGATTCCAACCAACATCCTACATCCTGCAGATTTATATTTTTTTGTCTTTTTACGCTTTTTAAATTCTTTTTCTGTGTATTTTTTCTCCTTTTTTTTGCTGAAACAGAGCCACAACAAAACCTTATTTTTTTTGTCCAGAGTTGAGCAACCTGAAGTTCAGAACGTGGATGAAAACAAGCTGAAACAGACAGTAAAGTTAATTCTGTCGGTGAAGGTTGCAGGTGATTTGGACGCTGAATCGATTGTATCCTGGCCTTAATCTCAATTTGGCTCGAACTGCTGTCTCCCCAGCAGAGAAAAAAAAAAAAAAAAGAAAAGTGGGGGTGACAGAGGCATCTACCCTGGAGGTGTGAGGACCCTCCTCCTCCTCCTGGTTTTAAAATCAGAGCAGGGAGTCGGAGGTGGGGGTTGGCGGGATGGGTGAGAGACGGAGTGCTGCCTGTGAACTGGGGAGTTTTGTGCTGACTGAATGACTTTATGCCGGTATTCAATTCAAAGGTCTGGCCAAGGCCCAATTGCTGAGCTCTGCTGTATGGATAAAGGGAGGGTGTGTGTGACAAAGAGGTCTGGTCAGGGCTAATTTCTGGTGTCTCTTCACAAAGGTGAGTCGCGCAGTGAAAATGGATCAAAGCGTGCGTCCACACCGAGCCAGAGATGCTGTTAATCTTCGTTTACGCCTGAAAATGACTTGCATCCATGCTAGCTTTCTATAGGGATCTCCACCCACAGTCAAGCACTGACGCCATAGGAAAACAGCTGCATTCTTCTTTCGACATGTGCTCACCCATTCTGCATGATTTAGGTGGTTATTATCTGTTGTGTTGTCTGGCAACAGGATGCTCAAAAATACTACCTGCTAAATAAGCATCTGAGCATTTATTCGTCTTGTTGCTGCAAGTACTCGACTGTCGTCTGGCCAAAGGTCAAAATTAGTGTCCGTGCAGCTGCTACACTACAAACACTGGGAGTGGAATAGAAAGCAGCGTCATAACACCAACTGCACGTCCGCAGCTGTCCTTGTCAGCGTCCACGCGGGAGTACAATCAAGGCCTTAGATGAGAAGATTGATAAGAGTCTCAAGAGTGGCTGCAGTCAGGGTGCAGTTAGCCCATCTTAGCATAAAGACACAGTTTAAGTGCAAGAACAATACACCTTACCAGCAACCGGCTAAACCTCACCAATTAACACGATGCACCAAATGGAAATTTAAAAGCTGCAGTTCGTGGTTTCAGGTGGAGTTTTGTGCTGAAACTAGATCTTGGTGAGGTAGGAACAGTGATTTCCCAATATCTCGTCTAACTTCAAGGTTTCAGGGGACTTACATGTGGGCAAAAGTGCTAAAACGTCATTGGTTCTGACTTCCTAAACATGAGTATTTGTGAGTTTTGGCAATTTTTTCCAAGCAAATAGTTGAGAAAACAAAATACATCTACTTTTGATTGGAAATTGAGGCCACAGATCTGTGCAGACCACAAGCGCTGATCATGTACATCTGTGCAGTCGTGCACAGACATCGATTTTCAGACTTTAACCTCCCCTTCAGAGGTGACAGACTTTAGTAAAACACAGCCCTTGACGGTGTCGAGGCAGACATATGCCTTCTATGTTTTCTTTGCTTGACTTATCCACTACTTTCTTTCTGTAGCTTAGCGTAGACAGAGGTTAAACCGGAGAGAAAAGAAAGTGTTTTCAAATGTTTCTGGCTCGATGTGGACGTAGTCAAGGAGGCAACGGAGAGAATAAAAAAAGCTTCAAATGGTTTTACTGCTTGTTAGTTAGCTCAAGGTTGATTCCTGATGTGATCAGACTTTCTCTACACAATGGAGGTGAAAAAAAAAACTTGAATAAAATGACCACAGCTTTGAAAATATAGAGCATCTCTCAGGTTGCAGCAGTAGTAAAATAATGGTTTTTCTACTGTGAACACCACTCCTCTTTACATGACGCTCGAATAACTGCATTTTCTATCAAAGAATACTGCACTAAAACATACTCAACATAGAAACTTTCCTTGTTTTTTTTTTCTTTGTTGATTTTTTTGGATTTTTTTTTTGAAACTTTTTGAAGTGGAGACAGATGGCACCAAATAGGTTGATTGGCTTTTAGCACATCTTCTGCAAAGCCACCCCCCCCACACCCTCGTCTCTGTTCCCCATACAAAGCCGTGTGGAAGGAAAGCAGAGCGATCTTAAGAAACACTTTAATGCATGTTCCTTCACATCTATGCCTGCGAGGGATGAGCGGCAGAGACGCATGAATAAACAGGGAGGGAGCCGCATCGCTGCCTGCAGAGCCGGGACGGAGGGATTTAACGGCACGGTCTGCATCCGACGCGGGCTCCGTTGTTTGGTCCTGCATTTTCATACCCAAACCCTGAAGAGGCTCTTTGATTTCGGGGCGGCGCGACGTGTCAGAGGATGATGTCAGCATGACTAATTGGCACCTTTCTAGTGTTTCAGACGGTGTCGCTTTCATCTCTGCAGCCACTGAATTCAACATTTCCACACCATGTACGATTCTCATCAAACTTTTAGCATATCATAGTGGCAAAACGCGACATGATTATTTCATTTGATGACTTGGCACGGCAGTTTTCGGAGCACTTTTCCAAAATCGTTTGTAGGTCAAAGAGGTACATTCCTTTTCCTTTTTTCACGGCAGTGACTGAATCTTTCCAAAAGGGTTTCGTCTCAGCACAGCACACACATGCACATTTTTCTACCTAGCACCTTTAAAAAAAAAAAAGAAACCTCAGGTGAGGACCGTTTCTACCTGGTAATTATTGCTCTTTTTCGTCCAACTCTTCCTCGTCGACTGTGTCACTCGTGGCATTAAAACCGTGTCCGTGCGCACCAGTTCAAGTTCCACAGAAAAAGACATCACGCTACAAAGAAAATAAAGAAAAAAAAGTAGGGAACCTGTCCACCCCTTGAAATGAGCCGCAGAAAGCGTTGCCATTGAAGTGCCTAAAATAGTGTCAATACTAAGTCTAAACACATTTTAAGGCAGTATTACATCTACTTCTTTTCTCAGATCCACCCTTAAAAAACTGTATTTGCAGCTGAGCAATGCACTGAAACAAACACCGTGTGCAACATTTTAGGCAAAATGATGGCAAATCAATATGCTGCGATTTCAATACAATCTTTCAACTGTGCTGAAACATTCTTCCCAATAACCACGTTATTGTTCTAAAACTCTGTTTCCCGTAGTGAACACTAAGACGAAGGATATTGCTACTCTGATATAAAAGTCTGGTGATTCGAAGAACAATTTGCCTCCTGCATCTCCTCTGTGTTGCACTTATCGGAAAAAATGTCCTCGATAAAAACTTTTGAAAAGTCGAAATCATGTAGAGAACCCCCTCAGGGAGGCTGCGAAACAAGCATGTGAGGATACCATTTTCACTTCAACAGCACATGAAGGAAAACACAAGTCACTGCAAACAGTCCAGCACATCTCAGCACAAAAAAGTACCTTTAAATCTGCAAAAAGTTCCCTCTGCGTTTTGGATAAAAGAGTTACCCTGTTGTCATGTCCACAGAGAATAGGGAAAAAAAGAACCTCTGTACGTGATGCAACATGTCACTGTGGCTGACACGAATAAAATTAACAAAAATTCAATCAAGAAAAGTGAAAACCACCGCAAGTAGACAAGTTGTGTTTTTTTGTTCTTTGTAAAGGAAAATCCACTGCCATGGTGTGCACTTAAATCATCCGTTAAGTTAAAGAAACATAAGCGTCAAACTCCTTTTCCGATGCACCGTTTGATATGTGGGTCGAGCTCGTAAGCGCTTCTACAAAAAGAGGAAAAAAAACAAAAGTCGTCTTGTCCAGGTAGTTTCTTTTTTTGTTGCTGTTTTTTTTGCCCTTTTCCTCTCTTTAGTGCCCTTTTTGAAGAGGCAGACCACAATCCTTCACTGAGGAACAAAGGAATGATTTCGCTCCAGACACAGCCGGAAGAGTCAGACATAACAGACGTCCGTTTACTTTGACGATTATCCCGGTTATGTCTCCGGGCGCTGCTCCAGATCAGTTTTTGTTGTTGCTGTCGTTGTTGTCGCCCCGTCCGAAGGCGGCGTCCTTCGCGGTGGCTCTTCACACCTGGACACCCGTGCCGTGGAGGTGCAGCATCTGGGCTCTCATAGTCTGTATGCTGCTCATGATCTTTTTCTGATGGCCCACCAGCGTGATTCCCAAGCTCATCACGTCCCTGCAAGACGGGACAGCACATCAGTCAGCGCACCACATGACCACAATATGGGGCAAAACAAGTAAGATTTACAGTCTGAGAGTTGTTTTTCATTATTGTGAGTAAGATGGCTAAACATAGCAGACTTATTTATGAATCTCGACACATTTCAACATCAATACCAAGGACACCGTAGCAAAACGTATGATCTGGAGTAGTCTGAAGGTTGATTTTCTGAGTTGAGTTTGGGGAAGAAGTTGAGATGGGGACAGAAATATTTTCTTAAAAGCCACATATGACATGGAAAATGAGAGACGCTATTGTGACCCAGATGATGGATAAGTCACAGAGCTTGACTAACAAGCACGAGTTGCGTAGCTGCACTCAGCTTGTGGATGTGCACGCTGATAGAAAAGGTGGAAAATAAAATGAGCTGAACTTGGTGTGGCTATTTTGCAGAGGAAAATATTTGCTCAATAAAACAATAAAAAAAGTTGCTGTGTTTGTCAAAGCTGTTAATTTTAACTTGGTAACTGTCGATTCAGCTCTACCTGGTCTCCTCAAGGGCACTGGTCAGGTGTGATATTTTAAATGTGACGCTTTCAGAAAGCTAAAACTAAAACAAAAACAGTCTGGAAAGTGTATTGTTTCTATTGTTTCATTTTATCAGCTCTCTGGTGTGCTGTGAGTAATAACTTCTTGTAAAAATAAAAGGCAGAATAAAAATCAGCAGGGAGATGGGGTTGGTGGTGGAATTACTGTACTTAAAGTAGTATAGCAAACAAAAACACTATTCTAGTAATAGCTGCGCGAACACTGTCGAGCCACAATCAACAAAACTAAGCACCTTGTATAGATATTTACATAAAAATCCAACCAGGAAAAGGTAGAAGAATGCTCTTTGGGTCCCTAAAAGACTTTTATTGTGAAAAATCTTTGTGGAAATTGTTGAGTTTCATTGGATGTCACCCTAAATGACAAACTGCAATGTAGATATGACTGGAAACAGTTAATAAATAACAACTTTTCCAACATGTTTGATGTGTTTCTCTTTTTGAACAAATTGAATTAGTGCAGTGGAAATTTATAATGAATTCATCAAGACAACAGGCAAACATGTTGAGTCTGCAAAAATAACTAATTAAAAAAGAAGCAAATCAATAAATAGGCTTTTTACTAAAGTACTAAACTAAGTGTAGTAGTGAAACAGTGGAGAAATAAAGTCTTCTCTCTGATATATACCTGTTTGAGATAAAGACGCGATACTCTCTGCAGCTCGGGTAAATAAAGGCCCAGGGCTACTATTTGAAAATTTATGGTAAGTTACTCAAACTCGTAAATGTCATGGTATGGTGCGCTACCGCCTGAATACAAACGTACATTTGTTTACTCAAAGGGAAAGCGTAGGTGAGATCAGAGCCTAAACGTGTTTGGTTTTAATGCTCTCTACTGATGCTTAACCCCCCTGAGGGCTTCATATCCACTTACTCGATTGACATCCTGGCCACAGATTCCAGGGAACTGTAGCCAGCTGCTGTGAAGTTGTCTCTGTATCGCTCCATCTTGATGGCTTCCAGCCACTCTCCCACTGAGCGGAAAGCGGTGAAGTCTGGTGTGCTCTGATCTAACAGTGGGCTAATTGGTCTGTGGGATGAGCACAGAAAGACATTTATGTCTTATGCGAAAAGGAAACGTTCAACTGAAAACACAATCAAGCAGCAGACAAGACAAAGCTGCGACCAAAGGCATCCAGCAGTGCGGTAAATTGTGAGAAAGAGAAAAAAATGCTGATTGGAGCGTTCAATCAATAATAAAATCACAAATAGATGCAGCATGCCAGCGTCTGCTTCTGAAAAATGCTTTTGTCAATATCTTTTTAATCTGAATACATTCCCGAATACATCCCCCCATACAGTATCCATCTAATAAAGTGCTTTTTGACCTGTTATAACCTCTTAGTTCCATCTCACCTCAGGAAAGTATGTTCTGACTGCAAATAGAATTCATTTGACAAACGTCAGACTAAGGTCTGGAGTTCCCACTGCACTCCAAAGTACTAAGAACTCGTTATAGAGATTGATTTAAAAGCCCTGCTATTGACCATAAAGCCATGGAAGCTGCTTTGGGGTATCGATCCCATGGGATTTATCTTTCATCTTTGAACTGGGGAGGCTAAATCACCCACCGGACAGCTTGGATCGTCTACTAATGCGCTAAAATATAAGTTAAAATTCTTTATTGTACGAAGCCCCACTTGAAAGTGATTCATCTGGAGACTTTTTTTCTTTACCTTGTACACGTTCCCACTGGGGTTTTCAAAGTATTGGGGTTGCGGATCATCTTGTCGAGGATGCCGACTATCTGGTCGAATTTGGGCCGTTCGGCTCTGTCTTTCTGCCAGCAGTCCAGCATTAGTTGATGCAGGCCTGGTGGGCAGTCCATGGGGGCTGGAAGACGATAGCCCTCCTCTATCGCCTTTATGACCTAGAGAAAGCAAAACAAATGGAGGTGTAAGCATTTGGTATCATCCGAACCCTAAACCTTCTAGTATCAGCCTTTGGTTTTACCCAAGAACAAACCCTATGGCATAACCCAAAATTACCCAACTCTTTAGTTCCATCATCCTTTCACATTAACCTATCCCTTATACCGTAACCTGAACTCATCAGTATCAGCTTTTAGTGCCACCTCTACCTCTAACTCTCCAACCTCATCCCCAAACCTATAACCTTTAAGTGTTGGTCTTGAGTATCGCATTACCCCACGTCTTCCTGACAGTGTGAATAATTAACTTCTCTCCAGGCACATTTCATCCCTTTAACAGAGTTTGTAAACAGCACTGGAGCTTAATTAATTCATAGTTACCTACAGCAGGTAGAGCTGAGGAATGAATGGCCTAACCAGATTTGATAGTTGTGTGCCAGCTTTGTTGGAGCGAACGGGGAAATGAGGACTCAAAGCGGAACAGTTTAGAGCTGCTACGCTGATGTGCTTTGAGAAGGAACAGGTTTAGCATAATGCTGTATTTCTTTGTGGCATTATTCCACCAATACAAGAAATATTTCATGTCCCCCAGCTTCTCCTATCATAACAAGGCTGCCAAGATCTTTTCTACTGTATTGCCTTCTTGCTGGAGTTGGTAATGATCTCTACTTCTATCTGTGAAGCCTGTCTGCAAAAAAAAAAAAAATAAATAAATAAAATCTGATACAGTTTAAATGGCCCCTTTACAGTGTTTACATTTTATGTCCGAGTCAATCTCCTCATCAGGGAAAAGTACTCAGGCTGGGAATGCTGGGTGTATAATGTCTTCTGTGGCACTAAAGGTAAATCTGTGATGAGGGATTCTGGATTAATTTTGGAAAGCGACTCAATCTAGACACCAAAAGTGAGAATACCTCGTCTGCTACATCATCAACCATGACCATTTTTATTTTCATCCGTTTCTCTTGAATGTATGGAAGTCTAATCCTAAATTACCAGAAACCTTTGAATGTAAATGGACTCTAAATATCTCCTACAACTCACATAAACAATACAACATGATCCAATCAAAAATAGCAATGGAAACATTATGCATTACCATTTGGTTTCACTTTCGAGTATATGGTTTGGATTTGTTTGAAGCTGCCTGCATGATTCAGCTTTGTCTAGCTCGTCACTGTGTTTCTACAGCTCATCACAATCCATTGGTAATAATGACCAAAACAATGGAAATGAGATCCAGCGTGTAATAAACAAACATTTCATTCGACAGCCACGTTAAAAAGGTTGCACAATTTGTTCAGCTCAGGTGCATTACCAAAATCAGAACCTTTTCTCTCATTTACTGATCCCTGGAAAGGTTACGCATGCTTTTATTTTGTCCTGACTCTAATCTAACCGGGCTCAGTCGGAAAACAATCCACTGTTGGAGCGAAACTCTGCAGCTAAGCTTTTAACCAACTCTTTTAGTGATCATATTGCAACAATCACTGTCAGTATGAGCAGGCTGACGGTGAGTTTTAGATGTTAAGGAGGCATTACGAGGTCATGCTTCTGGTTATATTTAGTTTAGTTCATGCTACAGTGCAGGCGGAGTTGTTTCCCCGAGATTAATTTCCTACATTGGACATGTGTTCATACAAAACGCTGGATTTTTATAACTCCGGTAAATAATAGAAAAGATCTCTCCGCAGAGTCTTTAAACCTAATCTATTGTCACTCCACATCACGCATGCACTTTAGCGTGGAGTTCATTAAAAGTCAATGCTGTGGGAACAGTAGATGCAGTGGGCACTTTGATTTGAGCCCCCAGCTCTCCTGCCTTTTATTGCGCGGATAAGAAGCTGTGTACGTTTCTGCATATATTCATCAGCTCCTCCTGTCAGGACCGCTCAGACAAGAATGAGTCATGGAGGGAGAAAGTGTCAAAACACTGAAACTGTTGGGAAAAATGCAAATAATGTTCTTCCTGTATCCCCCGGAGGATGTTTGCTGACGTCTTGACAAAGCGCAAAAAAAAAAAAAAAAAATTCTGACATTGATGTCTGTCAAGTAGCGGAGCGTCAAAACACCACATATGCCACTTTCATTGCCCAGCCATCTTGTTTAGCATTTCTAACATCTGATTGTTCAATCAGCAGACCTCTGCTTTGGAGTGCCGGGGAATCTTAATCGTGTTTATCTAGGATGCCGCGGGTGCTAAAACCCTGGAAGCCCGTATAGGGAACCGTAAAGCCAGAACTTGCTTCGCTGTCCGCCATCAATCAAAACGTGTCAAGTGTCCGAGAATAAGGAGCGGCTTCAAGTGGTCTAGCGACTGGCGCGGTTGGACTCCCTCTGTGGGAGTTGGCAGGAAAGCAGGCAACAGCACTCAGAGAACTACTGGTGAGTCAATCATTATAGCAATTTGTGACATTTGGGTAAAAAAAAAAAAGAAGTGTGGGACTTTAAAAAAAAGCAAATGCGGTCTTTTGAGGAGGCAAAGTGTGGACAATGTCAGGACTCAGCTCTTACAATTTTCTTAATGGCACGGCTACAGGTATGCTAGAAGTTATGAATTACACTCTTATAAATTATATGTTTTTGCACCATGTACACATATCGTGTTACAGCACTAAAAACACTCTAAATTTCCAGCTCTGGTGAATTTGCTTTCAAAACATCAGCAGCCATAATGTGAGCAGATTCTGGTACTTTGCATTAATATGACCTTTTCTGCCTGTGATGAGTATTTATTTTTACTTTTTTCAGCTAATTTATTGCAGTAAAATGGGCGAGAAAATCTTAACTGATAGTAAAATAATAGTTATTTCTTTCTAACTTTGGAGTGCAGCCTCAACCTGATATTGCTGACTCATGTTTTGGTTTTGTGCGTCTCTCAGCATCTCCACTGAGACCTTTAAATATTTCATTTAAAGGTGTCAAAACACAGACAAAAGAGGCAAGAATACAATCGAGGGACTTAAAAAAATGATAATACTTGTATAGATGCTAGTTTTTTACCTTCCCTTAAGACATCCAGTAGCTTGAGCATGTATCGTCTCAAGGCCCAAGCTGAGTTAATGTGCTAATAATGTCATCGGGGTTTCTGTGTCGCACTTGGCAAAGCTCCCCCAGAGTCACAGAAAACATTATCCAACTATTTTCACAGGTTGAGTAGCACTCTCAGTGATGAGAAAACTGGCCTTGACACACACACTTTGCAGTGCCCCTTTAAAACCAGAGGATGTCTACATCTTGAAATCTGCAACAAAGCAATGTGAGCGACGCAAACTGCAAAATATGCATGAGTTGTTTGCAGAGTAATTGGTTCAACACTGCCAGTCGCACTGGTTCCCATTACCATAAGTCATTATAAACTTTTAAAGACGTTTGAATCAAAAGCATTCTGCATGACAAGTGTTTTCCACTCTCGTTATTCATATTAGTAGCACCACCAAATCCATGTTCTCGGGACTTCATTTTAATGCATGTCCCACTTCAGGCTTGTTTCTCCTTCAAATGCATTCAAACGCCGTGATTATAGCAAGACTTCTTGAACTAATTAGGCCCAAGGTTACCGTCCCTGCCGAGCTGCTCTCATGAGGGTCTTGTAGAAAAAGAAAAAAAAAAAACTAAAAAAAAGGAAACACAAACTGGGAAGTTTTTCTGTGATTTCCTATGTTTTAGCGAGAGGACTTCATTAGGGCATAATTAGGGATGGATTGAGGTAAAATATTATGTTTTTACTATTCATGCCCCAGCTTCAGATCATAGTTAGTTAAATAGTAATTGTCAGTTGAGACCCTGACTGAAGGTCTCAACTGTACAAGCACTGGTTTGTTATGATGATCTTTCATTATCTATCATTATTATATCCTATGAAGAGGCCCAAATGCCCAATTTTTCTAGCCAACATTTCAAAAGACAAATATATCGACTTTGCAATGATATAAAACAGAAAAATCTACAAGATGTCACACTGATGAGGCTAGAACCACAGAGTGTTTGTCATTTTGCTTGATAAATAACTTGAAAAATGTACATGTTACAGAAAATTAGTCAAATTTTCGATTCTTAAACTGGATGTGAAGTTTTTCTGCAGCAAAATGATACACACAAGGTGAAAATCAGCAAAAGATACCTACTAATACAGAAAATACTGTAGCAAAAGTTCCCAAATCGCTGAGTTGAATCAGTTTTTGCACATGGAAAGATTTATGATTTTGTAAACCTTTCTGATTAGTGTTCATAAGGTGGTCTGTCAGGAAAATGACAAATTGTATTAGCCAGTTAATGACTTTATATCTGCTAGTAACTCACATCTTGATTGGACATGTCCCAGTAAGGCCGTTCCCCATAGGACATGACCTCCCACATGACAATGCCATAACTCCACACGTCACTTGCAGAGGTGAATTTACGATACTGGATGGCTTCTGGTGCGGTCCATCGGACGGGTATTTTGCCGCCCTGTTCAGTAAAATGCAGGTCAGTGGCTGGAGTAAAGATCATATTCATTATATCCTGCATCTTCCCCTAAAACATCAATTAGAGAGAATTTCACAGTTACACACAGGGTCAGAAAACCAACAAACAACTATCCCATAACAATTTTCACCGAAAGACAGATACTAATTCTAATAAGTCAGTGGTAATGGCCTGAACAGTTAATAAATCATTCCTCAGTGCTGTATAAGAGCAGCTTGTGAAAAATCCCATTGGCTGGTGTTCAGGTTTTTGCTGCAGAGCACCTTTACCAAAGTGCATTCATTAACAGCGTGTTACCATTTACAGCTGCGGACTTGACGGATTATTGTTACCGACTTAATGCGGACTTAATTGCTTATTAGAAAGCAATAAACTCAACAACTGTGTCCATTATTCTTGCATTTCTTACATCTGCATCGAAAGTACATTGACAAAGTGGACTGATCTTAGCCAAAAGACTGTTTTGTGTAGCATTAGCAGAGCCGCAGTGTCTTAATTATCAGTGAATCAGTCAATTATTTATTCTATTAAACATGAGAGGAAAAATGAGCTATCGGAGTTTTAGATTTCCTCACATTTATGAATCTTGAATCAACAAATTGCCAAAAAGATCTAATTTATCTCTAAATATTGAACTATTACTCCAGCAATTGATTCCTATTGTCCTTGTCTTTATTAAATCGCAATGTTTTCATATTATGTATTTCCATTGTGTGGATATTTGCAGTTTGCAAATGAGTCTTGGACAGTTATTAGTCCGTTTTCAGTATATTCAAACTTGTCTTATTGAGTAAAATCACCTTTTGCTGCCTCTATTTTTGTTTTTGCTGCATCTATTTCCGTAATTTTAATTGTTTTTTTAACTTTATTAACTACTGAAGATTTGAAGTTTGTGATTGGTTCAAGTTGTAACCAGTTTTTTTATATTGGGAATTTGATGAGGGATAAAGGTCAAAACGCTGCATTTGTCATCAACATATTCCATAAATGACCCCTTTACTACTGTAACCACAGACATAATAACCAGACAAAGGGATTTCTCAATACCTGGCAACACATATGCTCCTATTAACGGCTTATAATTTAACTATAAGGCTTCATAAATGAATAATTGCCTGTAATAAAGACGTACTTACACCTTATAAAGCCTTTTAAAATCTGTCTCTCAAGAAAGTTGTGCAAGAATACAGCGTGTTTTCCATATTAAAAACTGGTGAAGACTACTTGGCCGTGCACTCGGCTCTATTTTCATGCACCGGCAGTGACTTGATTAGAGAATTCAGACAAGGCTCCTGGTGGAGAGAGCGAGCGCTTTAATTGACTCACAGTTGTTGTGTAGACAGCCTCAGGATCGTCGTCTATCACCCTTGACAGGCCGAAGTCAGACACTTTACATACGAGATTGCTGTTGACAAGGATGTTTCGCGCAGCCAGATCTCGATGGACGTATCCCATATCGGAGAGATATCTCATTCCCGCCGCTATGCCCCGCAGCATCCCCACCAACTGGATGACTGTGAACTGGCCGTCGTGTTTCTGTTCGGTACGGAGAAAACACAGGCGGGTCAGCCATCTTCACTGACCATGAGGGAAATGTAGGTCACAGCACTGCAGCAGCTCCGGCACAAGATTTATGATATTTATGCACTACACAGATCCTTACTGCAGACTCCCCTGCTCTCTGGGACACTTTCTAGGCAAAAAGTTTCGAAAAAGATGCCGCTTTGAGCCTCCTGAGCTCCGAAGGTGATACTTACCCTGAGGAAACCGTCTAATGAGCCGTTCTCCATGTACTCGATGACAATCATGACCGGCTTTCCTGCAGAAAAAAAAAACAAGAAATGGATAAAGACGGACAAAATAAAAAAAAGGAGATGATTAATTAATACCTAAATTTTATTTGCTTACAAAATGCTTCACAATAAACCGGCGCGCCAAAACCGCTTCCAAGTTATTTTTAGCCGTGCGTTTCATTGGCTTTTAATTAAAAGTTACCATCTGCTCCTTTTATTACAGTGTCTAAATGAGAAAATGTTAAACAGGGAATGCGGCTAATTTAATCAGATATAATGTCACTCTAGCTGCACCTCCCAAAGCTTAACATACTCTGATGATGCAGACCTTACACAGTTGGGATTTTGGACGCTGTGTTTACCTCTCGTCACGACTCCCTCCAGATGAACCACATTGGGATGGTCGAACTGCCCCATAATGCTGGCCTCGCACAGGAAGTCCCGCCTCTGCTTCTCCGTGTAGCCCACTTTTAGTGTTTTAATGGCAACCGACACATCCCGCTTTCCGGGAAGCTTCAGCCGGCCGCTGCACACCTCCCCAAACTCTCCTGTGTGGGATGAAACAATTCATGAGTGAGGGGGCTGGTGGGTAAAAAAAAAAAAGAAAGAAAAAAAGAAACATCAAGCACTTCACGATGACAAATTTATTAGTGTATTTCGAGACAAAGCAGCTGTGCTGTGCTGGAATACAAATTGGAGTGCGACATCTTGTTATACACAGGGGATTGTAACCAAGACCTATAATAAGACATGCTAGAGATGCATAGATACTGTCATTGACCGCTTCTGTAAAACCCATGTGGCAGCAATTTTTCAACCGGGGGTATCTTCTCTGCGGCTGCCTCCACGAGTCGCGGCCCACACATTAATTGCAATGAACTTTTTCCCCTCTTTGCAATTGCTCTATCAATATACGATGCATGAAGCTGTGTCCCTTATTCAAGGTGTAAATATTTGCCTGTCAGCGTGATATATGAGAGCACTGGAGTGACTTAACACAAAGCGCTGAGAGACACAGGATGCGGCTCACCTGCTCCAATAACCCGCTCGATTTTAATGCAGGAGGCGTCCAGCTCCTTGGCAAATTGATGGACAGCCCTGTTTGGGTCCTCGTAGGTTTCAGGGTCAATGTAGGTTTTGGTGCCTGGAAATTTGACTGTAGAAAGGTAAGAGGATTACTGTTACGATTAAATATGCACACTGCGCACCAGCGGGCGCTTGACAGGCAAACGATTACTAAGACCAGTGGTTCAGAGGGAATTGCTGAACAGTCAGTCGGCCGGTGTCAGGAAGGGTTTTCACACGGGGAAATTCAGCACGGAGAGGGAGGCAAAGATTTAAATAACCCGTGCGTGGGTCTTTTTATGAGGCTGTCGGTAACCTTTCACCTCGCCGTGACTGAAACTACCTCGTTGAAAAAACCTGTCAAACCAGCCACGTTGGTTCATTCTGTGATACATTCTAGGAAAGGAGGGCTTTTCCCTCTAAATGTTCCCCGATACACTGACAGTTAGATTTAAATCTCTCCGTCCCAACTTGATGAACACTATTACACTGTGCACACAGCAAAACTTCTTAAGCAACAGTTTTCCACCCTTGAAATATTTTTACTATGAAAACCATTTGTCAGATTTTATGTGGTTTGAATTCTCCTCTTTGAAACTTTTTCGAAGGCAATTTCAACTTCTGCCGTTGCTTGTAATTAGTTCAGTGAATATATTCCGCACTCTATGATGAATTTTGGACAACAAATTTCAATGATTCCAGTTTGATCACTATGTTCAAATTTAAAAAAATAAATTAACTTGTGGGCATTTTGAGCTCTACCAGTCACTAACTCTATTTAAAAAACTTGAATACTAAGCCCAGGAATATAGTGATTCTATGTTTTTGCATGGAATTGAGGAAACATCATTTGAATTAAAACTAAATGAAATCAGACAAATAGATTTAAAATGGAATGTTTCCATGCTGTGAACTATTTCCTTTCATATAAAGTTCCTTCGACTTATTTTTTGCCCAGTGATTTCCCTCTCAGGCTGAATAAAGGTTGTCCACCTCTAAAGATCTTTTACACCTTCAATACAATCAAAATAACATATTTTATAAGTAGTCCATCCTTTCTACATCCTTTTAGCATTTCTTCTCATCACTTTCCGTCTGACTGTTGGCAGAGACACCACTACGATTTTAAAAATCAGCCCTTCAATCTACATTTTGACGTACAGATAACAATGAGCAGATATATGCAAGAACTAGGAGTGAACATTGAAGAAAGAGCGCTAAGCGTGTAAAGGGCAGATGCAAATGCAACATTTTCTCTCATATAAAATGTCTCTGAATGAAGCTAAATGAGGTTTTGTGTGAAACTCTGCTGCAGCCTTCTTTTGTTAGAGACTGATGCCTCGGGCGGGAGATGTGGGACTTTGTACAAAAAAAAAAAAATTGAGTCGCCGCAATTTCCAACAACAATGATATGGGAGCTGTTCATGAATATCCATGAGATGGAAGCAGTTTGTAGAAAATAAAGAAAACAAACAAGGTTAGGAAGAGGCCAGTGACGGGGTTGTGGTGGCTGTTTTGTGCGGTGCTCTAAATTAAGAGCAAATTGCAGCATTATGCACTATTACGCTAACAGACCACTCATGGGGGCTATTACGCGATGCATTTTAAAAATCCACTGATAACAACATAAAGTGTCAACTTTAAAATTTAATGAGTTGGTGCAGCCATAACACTGTGGATAAACACTGGACCCAAAAAACAACACAACGGAGTGGCGAGCGCATCCAGTTGGAGAGGCGCTCCGCATGTACAGAAAAGGCAACGCTGACCAAGAAGTACAACAAATGCATTGTGCTCCGACGAGGGGGAGCCGACATTTCCCTCCACTTGCTCCCGTAATTGCTTCGTCCATCCAAGATGTCAGTGGATCTGATAGGAGATGTCTTATCACGACTTCCTCGCCTCTACATGGCAGACAAATTGGGTCTACATGTTGGATTTGCACGCTATCTGGCTTCTGTCGCCCCGGCAGCCTCTCGTCATTTGATACTGCACGGCGGATCCCTCCATTAAGGCCTGACACTAGCGTTGTTTGTATTTTCTTCCACTTTTTTTTTTCTTACAGCAGCAGGTGGGACTTGTGAGGGGCTGAGGTGGATCTGTCAGATACTTAGCAGCGGCCAAGCTGAGCTCACCGGCGCTGCCTCGGCTCTCGTTGTGCACTTTGCGACACCCCTGACCCTTTGTTTCCAAATCAGCAGTTTGCCTACAGTGCGGATCATTACGGGTCCACTTGGGGAAGCTGTCTGCAGCTGTATCTCCCGGGGCATCATTAGGTGGGGTGTATCAGTTAAGAAAAAAGAAAAAAAAAACACAGCTCTTACTGATAGAAGCGGCACGTATGATAGAGCAAACTAGAAAATCTGTCACCCGCTAAAACCAGCTGACTTGAACGTTGTTACATTTTCTTTCTTTATACACTGGTCAGCCTTTTTACACCTTCACTGGAAGCTGTCACATGCATGCGTTTGTCGCTTCCTGACTTCTTCATCTCCGCACATCGCGTCTAGCCAATCAGCAGCAGATGTCAGCCTGATAGTGATCGGCTTTGCTCTGTATAAAACAGTCAAGCCTGCAGGTGCTATTAGACTTTAAGGCAGCGTGTCTTTGCAGTGTGCAGCGATGGAGATGTCTCTTCCCATCTATGCATGTGTGCATGTACAGTATGTACAGTATGCGTGTGTGTTTGGGCTGATGAATGCAGGCACTCACACTGGAAGTAGAGCTCCTCATCTCCCTCCTGATCAGCTTTGCTGTACCCGCAGTGCCTACACGGGGGGAAGAGGAAGAGAGTGGCAGAATCAACTGATTGTGCAGAGAGAAATAAACGCCCCTAAATTACAAGAATTTTAATGCGGCAAACTAATGCTGCGCATGACAAATCTCTTAAGCAACCCCAGCTAAGCAGCAAGGAACTGCGAACCCGGCAGCCGAGACCTGGGGAAGCAGCTCTAATCATGTAACATATCAAATAATGCATGCACTGTAAAGGACTGTTCAACATGTCTTGTAATATTAATCTGTAATATTAACGTGTTGAAGGTTCCCTCAAGCAGGTGATTTTCTGCACAAGGTTGGTCTTTGAGCACAGACTGAAAAAAAGCGATGACACGGGGTGAAATAAGCCACAAATGACGGACATGCACTTACTGCGGATGAAAATACACGTGTCTGTAGCGTGTCCACTGTTTCGTGCTACACACTTTGATTTCCTTGAGCCCAGTCCTTCTTGGTTTAACACGAAAAAGCGAGTGAATGGACCTTGAGTTGATATGTTTCTGTTAAATTGCTGGACTTGCTGCTTTATTCAGAATAAGGGGTGAATATGCTATTAAGAACTGCCACCAAATGATGTGGTTGATAGTATACTGTATGTGTTTTAGGTAGGCTTTTCCTTTCCCTGGATGAATTGAGCAAAGTGTCAGCGTTCCAGTTATGCGTTACATGAACCATGTCGACGGGACTTCCTGAGCCTTAGTAATGTCACAACATGAACCGTAAAGCTCCTATTGTTTTTCCACTTTTTTTTAAGAGTACAGAAGTTGAGGGAGCTATTTTGAGCATCCCAAAGTAAAAGTCCCAGTTTATTTTGTGCACAGACTGTGTTTTGTAGCTGACAGTTTGAGAACTCGAAAGCTTTGGAGAGGTATAAAACTTGCGTCCAAACTCTCGGAATCATCATCTGGTTCTTAGATTTTTTTAAAGAGTCCAATGTTACGAGCCTTAACAAATATTTAAGCGTTAACTATAACTTCAGATGAGCCGTTTTATGGTTTGAAACAGTCACTCATAGGTTACAGTTAGTTTACAACAGCAGCTGTCCTTTTAGGATATCTGTGCTTTGAGTTTGTTTGCATTAACTGTGACGCAAACAGGACATGTAATGCTACCACAGAGTTAGCTGTGAATTACACCTGAGCCCAGATGGATGATTATGTACATATGCGGTGTTGTGCAAAAGATTTAAATACTTTAGATAGTTCCATCACATTACATGTTCCAAAACGAATTCTGCAGCAGACAAGAAGTACAAACAGAGTCCAAAAAAACAATCTTCAGCTACAAAAAGAGCGAGTATTGCTGCAACAGGTGGCGCAGCCCCCTCAAAGCCATGATCTCAACATCGGGGAGTCAGTCAGGGATTACACGAAGATACGCTGAGACAGACTAAATCCACAAAAGAACTGTAGCAAGGTCTCCAGGATGCTGGAACAACCTACCTGGCAAGTAGCTCGACAAACTGTTTCAAAGGCAAAGGGTTCTCGTTGCGAATACTGGTGTGATTTAGGTGTTTTTTTTCTTTCTTTTTAATACACTTTAAATGAAGCAAATTAAGAAAATATATTCACTGGATTACTTTTTGGAGCATCTTTTACTTCACTTCATATGTATAATGCATTTTGATGGAACCATTTAAAGTTGAAGGGGCTAAAACATCTAAATTAAGCAGCAGTTAATGGGTATTGAGACTTCTGAGGAACTAGTTTGCATTAGCAGCTCCTTCTTGCACCTGCTTTTGCTTGATCTTTAATTGATATCACCAGCAAGTGAAAGCGTCTTTAGATCTATACCTCAGTGAAGAAGGAGGGCGATTTCAGACACCAGATATATCAAGGTTTAAAATAACACAGTTTAATTGATCATGAAAAGCAAGTTTGGATGAATTTCTTCCGTGCAGATGAAAACACAGATGAAAATGGTATTATTTGACGAGAGACTTGGTGCTTTGTGATGGTAGAGAAAAAAAACAATCAGTGCCATGCTTTGTCCTGCACGTCTTACACACTGAAAACACAAAAAAAATGCAGAGCCAAAGCTTTCTCACGCTGGAGCACTTGTCTCATTATGGCTCTGCAGAAATAGCTTTAAAAAAAATTGTTGGGGGGGCTTGATGTGGAGAAAATGATGCATCACAACCCATTAGCACAGCATGCCACAAGATGATGGGTGCACGTGTGTGCGCGTGTGACAACTCCACAGACGTGGAGGCCTGTGAGTGACAGAAAGGCTAATTGACAAGCGCAGACTCACAGGAGCGGAGAGTCAATGGGGCCCGCGAGAGCGTACCTTCTCCCGATGATGAAGCCGAACACCATGAACACCAGGATGATGGTCCCCGCCACGGCCACCACCGCGATGATGATGACGGGGTTCTGCTCGCTGGAGACAATCGCAGCTGATGACACGGACAGAAAAAGACAGAAGAGGAAAAAAATCACAGATCTGCAGGACGTACAGCAATCAGGCCCAATGAGCAGCATGGAGATTGATAACCCTCCTCCAAATCCACCCCCCTTCCCCTCTGAGAGAGAGTGGAGGAGGGACGCTTTCTATTTTTGAGCCGTCCTTATACACACGGCTCTACTGTTTCAGAAAGTGGGCTTAATAGTCCCAGACGGCGACGGCGATGCCCTTCATCTCAAACAAAGACACATTCAGGTTGAATTGTTTCCCATTCAGAGCTCTCACAGTGCTCAGACTGTTTGCATTGACAAACTGCCGATCGCTCCAAAGAACGGCGCAGAAAGTCAACGCAAGTGGTGTATGAGAGAGAGGGGAGGGAGGGGAGGAAATTCATGCATTTTAAATCAAGTGGATCTGCACTGTATAAATGCTGAGAAATACTATACTGTCTGACGAGAGGAGAAGGGAGGAGAGCCGGGGAGGAGGGGGGTGCTGAAAATATGTGCCGACATTCCCTCAGCTGTTACTCAATCAGGCTTTCGATATTACCAATCGTCTATTTTGGGAGGGAAGTAAGAGCACTCCACTGTCACTTTACACACTTGCAGGTCTCCCTCTTGAGGCTGTCATGGAGGAAGGCTGGTGGTTCACCGTGTCGGTCAAGGACACTCTGACTGGGCTACAAGCTTCTAACCTTGTTACAGGGACACACTCTGCATATGGTGTGAGTAATTAATGTGCCCTTTTGTGCGGGAAACGTTGGACGGGGGGGAGGGTGGGAGAGCAGTTTTTTTGCGTGGGCAGGTCGGATCGTGGGGTCCGAAAGTGAGGAGGAATAAACAGATAGGTGACTTACAGGTAGCTGAATACCTGAAATACGCTAAACACATGAATAAAAAAAACAAAAAGGACGAAAAATGTAACAAACAATGTCCAATAAGCTACCTTTAACAGGTTACTTATTAAGCATTATCAAAGCTCTTGACAATGCTTGATTAACTCCCTCCTAATATATATCAAATATAAATCATTACAAATAAATAATCTGGCTTTGTTCAATGGACGTTTGCAGACATGCAAGGCAGAAATTGTCGCCAAACCTCATGTGCCTCCATGTTTACAATATCTGAAGATGCTTCTGATCCATAACACAACACCCCCATCACAGCGTCATCCCCCGGCAAAGCTCACAACGAGGCATCGTGAGACTCGGGGCCAGAGCTAATGTAACTGATTAGATTTAAATGAGTTTATCCTCATGACGCTACAGTAGCTTGTCCTTGTGCTTAGTGATTTTTCCCATGACGTGTTGTCAGCATAAAGTCAAAGCAATTTGTGTTTGCTTTGCTCGAAAGCAAATAATTTCCCTGGGCTATTACTACAGTAGCTGCTCACATTAACAGGTTGTGCATAAATTGTTGGTTTCGCGTTCCAAAAAATGACGTGCCGATATACTGCTTTGGTTCAAACTCTGCAGATTCGTGCTTTTGGAGTCAGGCAGCCCTCAGTGAGCATTTCATGTAAAATAGGATCGGACAGGTGCTAAATTCTCTCCGTTTTACTACTTTTGTCAGATTACACCCAGTTCATCAGCGCTTTTACAGCTGCACTGAATCTCCGTCAGATTTCACTTACAGATGACTTTTGCTCTTTGTGAGATTAGCATCACATGTGCAAAATAAACAGTTTGCGCTGATTGTATATTGGCACAATATCAATGAAAAAGCAGGCTGGACGGAGAATGAGTCCAGATGATTTCCAGATGATGAGTAGGGGAAAAAAAGAGATATGGTTTTCCATCTTGACTGCATAAATAATGTATATTCATGCAAAAAAGCTATCGCCAGAATGTGTTTTATATGTTTATTATTCAGTTTTGCAAAGCATCCATATTGCTCACTTTTCTATATTCACTTTTCTTCTGCTTTTTCTGCTCCTCATATGCATATAACCACTCACATTATTAGGAACACCTGTGCAATCTACTGCAATTCAATGTGAGAGCTCAGCTGTAAATTCTACTTTTAAAAAGCTTCTATATGTTCAGTTTTTGTTGACATTGGCAGAAAGGGGAAAATTCTGCTTTCTGATATGTTGCCTCCTTCATATATATATTAAAACTGCAAACCCCAAAACCAACCAGTGGATTTGAACAGCACATCAGTTTTAAAAAATGTTAAAATGACACCATTTATCAGAGCCAGAAACTGAGAAAACAGAAATAATCTTTGGATTTTCAACTTCCTCGAAGGTCTTTGAACTACTCATGTGTGCCATGTGGTTGGAACCACCAATGGTAATACTACATCAAAATTTATGGTATTTAGTATGTCTTATTATATTTAAAAATTCTCTAAAAATAAACCCTTAGCACTAACTACGTTCTGTAAAAAAACAAAAATATTCTCCACTTCTCTGCTCAACTGAGAGGCCATGACTGACTGACCTGTGACCGACAGTCATGTGACAAAAATTCAGACTTTTCAACTGAACTGCAGGCTGTGTTTACACAGAGCTAATAGTGGGCAAATATGGAAACAAATGTCAAAATGGCGCTGTGAAAAATGAACTCAGTGAGTAAAAATGTGAAATTATTTGGGGTTTAGAGACTTACTGAAACAGAAAAATATATTAGGAGCACTTCTCAATATAAAACATAAAGTAGAATTTGCATTTTTAAAAAAAGAAGGTGCCCTGGTCTGAGTCCAAATCAATCATAGGGATATGAGAGGAAGTTTAAGTGTGCATTGGGCCATATCGCATGATTTTCATAAAGACTGGATGCATTGTATACAATAGGAGGAAGCCTACGTGTAAAGTTGGTCCAATGTGTCAATAACGCAAAAAAAGACATGAAAGATATAAAAACCAGGGCATTTAAATTTGTATGCAACTGGAGTGGATCCAACTAAAAATAAAGTTGGTTTATTTACCAGAAAGTCTGATCTGATACTTATGCACCTTAGTTCTTCTGACAAGGCTTCAATATCAGAAGCAAAAATAACACATGTGGAGCAACAGTCAAGCTCCATACTGCATTCATCTGTTGAAAACTCGTTGAGGATAAGCCACGCTGTTCATATCTGCTCAGAATCCACTTTCTAATCAGGTCATGAAACATGCGAAGCAGAAGTACCGCAACGGTAAACTCTACCTGTGGCCTCCTCCTTGGTGGTGATCTCCAGTCTGGGGCCGTAGGTGCCGTATCCCGCCTCCGTGAAAGCCCTGATCTGGAAGATGTAGGCCGTTTTGGGCTTCAGGTTGTTCACCGTAGCAGACGTGGACTTGGACCTCACTGTGGAATAGATCCGATCCTTCTGATCCTGCACAGAGAAGAAATCATCTTTTTTTAAATGTCACCCCCAAAAATGAAGTTTTTACCAATTAGCCCGAAAAAAGGAAACATCTAACCGCTCTGAGAAAACTAGCTCATAATTGAGTCCTATTGAAGTGTTGTTATCTAGAAAGTCTTTGCTTTGAACGAGCTGCAGATATACTTCAGAGGATGTAATTACCTGCACTTTCTAAATGGAATGGACCTGATATAGCGACGTTTCATCCAACTAGAGAAACACAACTAGATGTGGTGATTTGAGTCAAACTCATTCAACTTTAGTCATCTGTTTCATATTCATTTTCTATATCATAAACTGATCTTTACTTAAATAGTGCTTTCATTAGAGACAGACTTTACTTGTTAATTCTTTCCAAGTTTGTATAAGTTCACATGGATGCGTTGCTAAATTTAGCAAAATGTACATTTCGGCTGCATTAATACACCAGATGTCATTTTTGCCACATGATCTCCTCTCAGATTCTAATTTTAACACCAATAAAACGTATTCTTTACTATTTATTGTTGTTGATACTTTTGCAGTTATTTTCTTGCTGTTAAGCTACCATCAATTGACCACATGCCCTTCACAATAAAAGCCTTACAGTGGCTCAAGTACATAAAACCATCTTTTCATTTTATATTTCTAAGGTGACACACCAGTTAAACATCAGTATTGCATTTTATTAGCAACATATACTATAAAAGTGATAGTGTTATAGTGTTATAATAGCTATGTTTGACTTTTATTTGAGAATTTAAGGTATTCATAAAAATGCTAGGCTTTACATGGTTGTATATTACAGACAAGCTCCAATTTTAACTGAAATTATCATCCTACCATTAGGCAGGGCGCCACATAGAGAACACAGACGCATCCGAAAATATCTTCTACATCAAGGAACGCATTGGGATGCATGGGCTGTGTGCATTGTGTACTTTGTTGTTGATCTGTAAATGTTTTGCTCGGCAAAAGCCCAAATGGAATGCCAGGGTCTGTTAGGGGTGTAGTCGTTGTTTCCAATTTTCCACTTTTACAGCTGGGCAGACCACAGCCACAGTACGTGACACAGGAGACTGATTCGTCAGTGTGTGCGAGAGGCTGTGGCCGGCAGGACTGGCATCAAGAGCTCTGCTACCCTGCCTTTGATTTGCCGGGTTAAATTCGCTCCATTAAACCTCGCTGTAAAAAGCTGATGTGTTCAGACTTGAAACACAGGGAAGCGGCGGTATAATCTATGTGGAAGGAGGAAAGGAGATAACGGTAACAGATTGCTAATTCTGGCAGTGCAACAGCCAGGGATTGTGTGTGTGTGTGTGTGTGTGTGTGTGTGAGTGTGTGAGTGCTAACATGTGCATGGGGGGGGCAGTGAAGGACCACGGTCTGATTAAAATCTTATGAGCATCTCATTCATTATTGCAATTATGAGACAAAGAAGGTACTTGCAGAATCTTGTGAATTCCATTCACAGCAGCATGCAGATAGAATACAAAATGAAGAGTCGGCAAAAGTGGATGTGACGCCGAGAAGGGGGAAAAAAGGGGCTTCACAAAGAGACAAAGACAAAACAAATGTACCACAAACTCACTTTTTCGTAGTATTTGATCTCATATTCCGTGATGACGCCGTTGGGCTGCTGCGGCTCCTGCCAGGAGAGCTGGATGCTGCGCTGCTGCACTTTCTCCTTGATGACCTCGCTGACCTGGGACGGAGCTGTTTAGAGAAGAACGTGTCAATAAGTGCAGGGCAAACCCCCTCGTCACGCGCACGCATAAAGCCGGCTGCAAATCAACCGCAGCCGGCGCTCGGCGGCCCTTGTGAGCTGATGAATATTCACGGGGCTGCCTCTAAATGTTTACACCTCATGATCGAAATTTCAATTACGGCGCACACAGCGGAAGGCAGCGTTATCCCAGCCAGTGGAAAAACTGCAACATGTAGATTATGAATGACAATTCAGTTCAATTAATTCCAACATTTCCAGTGGAACAAGCAGCCACTTACTCTCCCTGATGACAAAGCTGTTCAGAAAGCCTCTTAGAGGGAGAGGGGTGTACCTGTAACCTCCTGACACCAGTCTTATGCACACAAATTATGTCTGGCGCTTTGCATGACTCATTTGAAGTGTCTGAATAAAGTGCTACCACAATTTAGATTTGCTAAACAGTGCACATACACATATATACTTTTTGGTTGTCATACCAGTGCCAAAGGTAAATGATGGTACTGAACTTAACAACCGTGTGTAAATGGAGCATGAGGTTACATTTGTGCCATGTACGGTCTCTGTACTGTAACTACCCCACAGTGACTGCTGTATCAACCAGGACAACTACTGCTTCTAGTGAAAAACATCTGCTATAATTACTGTACTGCTACTGTTGCTGCTTCACTCCTCCTGCAGCACCAACTACAGCCATTGTCCCTCTGATTTAAATACTAATGATAACATGGCTATTGCTGGTGCTCACTAGAAACACCACCGGTTCTTTTGTAACAACCACTGCTGTCTCATCATGTATGACAATGTGCAAATCAAAAAAAAATAAAAAAATAGAAGATAGAGGAATACATGAAATATAATTTAAGACTATTGTAAACAATTGCGAAATGAGGCCCAGTTTCAGTGGAATCTGACATTTATTTTCCTTTGAAAACCAATATATGAGAGATGATGCAATTTTTACTGTAGTCTACAGCAAACAAGCATGTTTGTTGCACCACAATGCTTCATATATAAAGATAAGTTATGACAAAATATACCTTTCTCAAAAAATTGCATCTGTCATCTGAATGTTGCACTTAGCTACTTTGCAATTTTGATATTATTTCGCATCCCTGTGTGCTGACCAATGCTGACTTTTCCATCCAGGAACTGGAAATGCATGCTTGCTACACAGTCAGTCGCATTGCCCCTCAAATTAAACATAAACGTAGTTTCTGAAACGCTGGCATGTGGCAAAGTCACTATTCCTGAGGTGTGACGAGCACAGCGTTTGAACATAGCACAGGACTTCTGGAGATTTTAGAACTTCTTACTGTGTTTGGGTACTGAAATTCAACACAAATCAAAGCATCACTTAAATCCAGCATTCACTACTACTTAATTACAACTCATTTATTAATTAATTCTGAATGTGTCGATGATGGAGAATCTCCTCGCACTTCTACTTAAAGAAGCACTTATTCTTCACACTGTTTTCTTGGTACATGCACAGTCAGTGGGCTTGCAGTGTGTACAGTCTGTGCAGTGACAAATCTGAAACTGACTTCTCTATGGATGTGTGTGGATCGTCATAGGCTTGGGCTGATGACAAAATTCATGTCACATGGACCCTTACAGATACGCAGATGTGGAAAGCATGAATCGGCCTTCAGTTCTTATGTCCATGCACCTAACAAAGTAATATTATGCAAAAGTTTATTTTTGCTCTAGTTTCCCAAGAACTCCTGAGAAAAATATGTGGCTCTTTAAATCCTAATGTTAACCAGCTTTTGGACAGCCAGGTAGCACACAGCAGCAGAGAACACATCCCTCTTGTCAGTGGAAGTGTAGTTTATCGTAGCTTTAAGACTGGACAGAAATGGGAACGCCTAAGCACTAATCTGAAAGACAGCAAAGAGTTGAGTGACAAAGAGTGAGTTGAGTTCACTGTGAGTCCACAACTTGTTGTAATACCTTTCAGAAAATACACTTTATTCCACATGTTTTGCTAAACATATACATTTTGATGAGTAAAATATCTACCAGTGAAGAATGTTCCAAACTGTTTCCAATGCAGAAAAACTTTTTCCTACAATCAGTTTGTTTTTCTTGAATTAAGTGCAATAACTTCCTTATTTCTTTTCTTGTTTGGAGTGAATTGGTTATTATGAACAGGTTCCAACATTCCTATTGTGGAGTCATGTAATAAAAAAAGGCTTTAAGGTCTTCACAGGATTTGGATTTTCTGCAGCGTGCCGCAGTCACTACAAGCTCGGCAGCTGTGCTTGATGCTCGCAGTACATCTTCCATTACCTTTACAGTGCATCATTATCGTCATCGTCTTGATTATAATCACCATCATTTTACAGCACTTTTCTTAAAGACCCCAGTGAGGAAAAAGAGGGCAAGCTTTTTGGATTACTAAACCTCACCCGGAGGAGATGATGCTTTCAAAAAAAAATTTAAAAAAATATGCTTACTGCAAATCTGCACTTTAAACATCCCCGAAATCCTTTCTGTAAACATACTGTGAAATCTTGATGACTCACACTGCTCTTGGGGGCAAAACATATTAATTAGCACATCTTAGTAAGTTTGAAAAGCCGTCCTGGGGATGACTTGAACTCTGAGGTAAAAGCCACTCGTCAGAAGCCCGTGCTTTGATTCGTTTCCTGGGTCTTTGACAAAATCAGCGAAACGCTTTTTCAAACCAATGGAACAGTTATGAATGAAGAATTTACAGCAAAAAAAGCATATGCAAATTCTTAAATGACACTGTAATGATACACATTTAGCTGATCAACTCATTTAAAGCAATTTACAAATGATGAAACAGACCAACCAGGTTAGCATTTGGCAGTTTAGTATGTTCCAAAATCTAGTTAATTGTTAAGTTGCAACATTAAGTCAAGTGACAGAGATGTCCTACTTCTTTCCTTTTTCTTTTTAAAGTGGAACAACAGCCAACTAGACACAACCCCTTTTAATGGACGAGCAGAAGCTGCTGAAGTGTCAGTGCCATGCTCAGTGACCCAGTGGGAGTGGACCTCTGTAGCCTTAATACCGAGTGACCCCAGATTGTTTTAAGATGACCTGTCACTAATGACTCTGGCTGGATTAAAACCTCATTAGGCCTCATCGGCATTCCTGACAGTAATGCGCACGACGGCAGACACCCAAGACCTTGTCAAAAACCTGCTGTTGTGACACGTCCCCTCATAATCCACCCAAAACACAGGAACAATGTATCCTTTCTCAGCGCAGCCGGCTGGTCAAAGGGACGATTGAGTTTTCTCTCCCGAGTCACAACAAGCAGTTAGTGCGGCTTAACTTCATCCAATTTGGCTGCTTTTCTCTGCCCCCATCCAGACGGCGTCCTTGAAATATGGAGTTTTCTCTTCGCGATCCTAATTCTGGTCCGGGTTTTATGGCCGCTAAATGATGCTCCTTGTCTGTATTTACTGCTTTAATCTGACATTTGCTTTCATCCCCTGCTGATGCCTTTTTCTGTCCTGCATGAGCATAGGGAGAAACCACTTCACTACTTTGGCAAAGTTCTGTGCTTACGACCAGAACAGGGAGACTTTTTGCGATTTGTAAAATGTGACTGGAGTCATTGCCACATGATCTGGAAAATATATCATTATTTCTGTGTATGATTTCTATATTTTGTATTGCAACACCGGCCTTAAGACACTGATCGCATAGTGGCTGAGATGGTTCTGACAAAAAGGTACACAACATTAAAACCAGTGCATACACTGAGCGTCTTGTTAGCAATGTTCTGCTGGTAAAACTTGGGTCCTGGCATTCATGTGCATGCTACTTCAGCACATAAAACCCACCTAAACATTACTGCAGACCAAGCACCAACGCCAGCCCAAGGCAATGATCCTGCCTCCAAATTCCCCACATCTCAATCCCTTCGAGCATCTATGGGATGCGCCAGAACAAGCCAGATCCACAGAGGCCCCACCCCGCAACCCACAGGACCACAGGATCTGCTGCCAACATCCCGGTGCCAGACACCGCAGGACACCCCTAGAGGTCCTGTATCCATGCTCCGATAGGGTCAGAGGCTGTTTCGGCGGCACATTGTTGCAGCTTGTTTTAATATTTAAAAAAAAAAAAAATCAATCAATGAGAAATGAAGGAACCCACATGCCTTTGGTAAAAGGAGAAAAACAAACACAATGATTCACCCCAATACTGCTCATAACGCAATCCAACTCTTTGCTTTAATCTGTATTGCTTCCAGCTGTATAGAAAACATATTGTAAACTTGTCTCTGGTTCCAAGTTATATACTTATTTTTTGGTCTTGTCAGCCTCTCCAACTATTCCAAAAATGCTTGAAGTGTCATGTCTTAATCCAAAAAGGAGATGTCCTTGTCACGAACAAGACAAAGTATACTCAAAATTAATGCAGCAGAGGCTTCATTTTTATTCTGTAGTATTTGACTGGCTCCAAAAACGCTGGACACTACAAATGCCATGCAACTCAGTGGTATCGTCAGTAAAACCAAAGGGACCGGGTGTCTCAAACTGTCAAAACCACACTCTGATAGATGCTTATTGCATTCCTAAGCTATCCTTACTTTCACCAGGTTTGTGGTAAACTCCGAAAAATCCTTCGTCCCACATATCCCATGATGCAACTTGGTAGCGTCTCTAGCTACTAGTCCTGGGACCAGATCTGTTTTTGTAGATATGCTGAGATATCCTGAGTTTTAGTTCCTACTCTGGGACAAGCTCCAAAACACTGGACTCTATACTTGAGATAATGTAACTTAAACCAGGAACAGGGCCACAAACTGCTGATCCTGCAGGCCAGATGTGGCTTTTTATAATATCCTGAGATATTTGAGATGTCTTCACGGTCACTCTTCGGTAGGATGTAAGCTCCGATATTACTGGATCCCATACTTTATACGACGCAAATTGGTTGTGTCTCAAACTACCCAACCTGGGACCAGATTTGTTGTTTTTAAGATATGCTGGAATACCTGTGAAATGAGGAAGTTTGGTCTCTTGTGTGGTACAACCTCCAAAACACCGAGTTAAACCAGTCAGCTCCAAATATGCTGCATGTTACACTGCCTCTTATGCAACTTGGTAGTGTTTTTTTGGTCAGGCCGGAGTTCTAAAATTACTAGCCAGGAGCGTGGACCAAAATATCAAACATGTGCATCTGAGTTTTGTCATCCCTGTGCTAATTTTAAAAAAATGATAGCTTTTGCTGAGAGAGGAAGCACTCCTCGTTTCTAAAACTGTGTGCTTCTCAGAGATACATGGTTTTTATGTAGTAGCAGTGATATTGCCGGTGCGACGTGATGAGCTGCCTCAACACACAGATTCTCCTTCTCCCTCCAGAGTGTGACGTGGACTCAGCCACCAGATCTGCCCCATTTACCCCTTTTGCCTCACGGCTGCAGTAGCAGTGACTCAGCCCGGCCTCACCCCTCCTCCTTCACCCCGTCACGGGTGACAGAAAGCTGTAGCCCAGTGTTCCCACAGAGATCATGAGAACAGTGCGAGAAGGTGATCATTTTAGAGTTTCAGAATAGAAAAGACCACGGCTGAGCATTAATTCTGAGTCAGAATGCTCCTCTGGCTCTCCGTCTCCCCCGCGAATCACTCAGGTGGCACCATGTGACAGCCATTAATGACTGACTTGATATCATGGAGACCAGAACCAGTCAGCCACTCTCAGACTTTTAGCATACCTGTGGGGCTTAGCACAGCGGAAAATTGTATAATTGTTATGCTGGTCTTAAAGAGACTGTTTGGGAAGGCATTTGCGCATTCATTTTGCAATATTAGAAAATGTGTTAGTGACCCCGAACACCTTCCCCTGTAAAGCTAACTGATCCAGAAGCCAGTCGCCGCCGTGCTCTGCATTTGAATATCTTATGAATACATTAGACAGTGCATTTTTAATATCCTCCTCTTTCACTCAGCCGACTGATTTCGACTCCGAGGCAAAAAGCAGAGCGGAGGTAGTTCATTACATAAGCGTCTTTCCTCTGCCTCCGTGCTCGCCTCATGGACCGTACCAACGCTATAAACTCATATATTAATTACTGCTGTTTTTCAAGATGTGCTCGTGTATCTTAACGCCTCCAGCACCATCTGTGTTGAGGTGCACAAGATTTCTGGCGTCTAACAGTGTTTAAAGGTTTTTAACAGGTTTTTAATTTGAACGGGAGATTACAATGTCTTCTTTTTTTGAGGGAATAATCCAAACAAAATCCTTCGGGTTCAAAATGGGCACAGAAACAAACAAAGAGCAAGACTATACCTCACAGTAAGAAAGAATGGAAATGAGACGTGTTTGACAGAAGACATTTGGATGTACTGGGGGCTTTTTTCACTTTGAATTTGAACATGATGTGAAAGAACTATGTGCTACATAAAAGCAAATTTGACACATGAATTAAAGTTTTTCTTCATCACCTCAAGGCTGTATAGGTTTTTTCTCAAGAATCTATGTTAACCTACTTAAAACCTCGCTTTTCCATCTGGCTCAGCTCTCCATCATATCAAATGTTTCACACGTTGACAGCTATTGATTCATTTAACATACTGTGTAGGCCTATTCAGTTTTTTCAACACCACAGAGCTGAATACATACAGTTCAGGGGAGTGTGGTTATTAGGCTGAAGCCTTTTTAACACATCATCTCCAGCAGCCTGTGAAACAAAAGCCTGGCGACAGTTAGGTCCCGGGCTGGGTTGACACTAACAAGGTATGACATAATCACGATTACTTCTACTTTATGTTGTGACTCCCATAACAGTGCAGAAAGTGACTGCTGCTAAATGCTGGCAGCTCAGGAGAAACTGACATTTGAGGAGTGATCTTGGTGAGATATCCTGAAAATGTTGATTGCTTATTGTGGACTCAAACATCCTTTAGAGGAGACATGAGGTTAAAGGTGCACCCCAACTATGTTGTGCTGCATTAACTCATGGTAGACAGATTAAAAGGCAAAAGAATGGTCCAAACAGAAGCAAACGGGCTGAGAGTTCTTGTAATGACTTCTTAGTAAGTACACAAAGTGTCAAAACTAGACACCAGGAAGCCAAATCATGCTTTTTAGATTGGGTGGGCTTTTCAGATGTGCTAATTTTCAGTCCTGTGTGTGGGGTACACCCCAAAAACACTGGATCCCACAATCCCCATCATGCAAGGTGGCAGTGTAGTGTCTTTTGTTGGTGCAGGAGACCAGAACTAACCTTTTAGATGTGATAAATGGCCTGTACTTACACAGTATAGTGCTTTTTTAACACTGCAGTACTCAAAGCACTTTACAGTGTCTCTCTATACATATTTACACACACCAGCGGTAGTGGTGGATCAACTTTGGGATCAGTGTCTTGCTAAGGGACACTTTGACATGTTCAGGGCCCCCGGGCTACACCGCAACACCAATCGAATGTTTGAATATTGGGCGAATGTTGGATCCGAATATCCAGAGCACAGATATCGCTATTTGGAGCAGCCCTAACTACTGGATCATCTATTTCGACCGATGCAGCCAACATTTGCAACCAAATCTTGCAAAAGCACAGAAAACTAGTAAACTGAGTTCTGTGTGTAAAACAGCTGGGTTCTATCATTGAAGTTTGGCTCCTGGTTAAGTTCTGCTCATGGTTAAAAAAAGCAAAACAATCACTTTAACTGGAAATAAAGACTCCATTTTGGCATAGAAAAATTGCTCGCACAGGTTGGGAATTGTACGTGGGTTTGCCGGATTCAGAGGCGCCCTCAGTTCCACCACTACCTGCTGCTCTCCATGTTGTCCTCTCCCAGTGGGGAATGTTTGTTGACTAGCTGTGTGGAGGATCCAATTTGAATTTTAAGACAGTGTGCTAATTTTTCCAAATTTCATGCGACCCCAGCTGGTTCTTTTACAGCCAGAGTGCCTGTGTGTATGTTTATGCATGTTGTGTGGGCTTTCACTTGTCTGTTAGAACAAGTGTGTGCATGGGCGGTTGTCATCTTCCCCCCCAACTACTCTCCACCTGTCTGGCCGTGGTAGCTGGCCAGACTGAAACCAGCTTGCAGCTAGAGGAGGGCATTCACCCACCTACAGCATGCTTGAATGGAAAGCAGATTCCCCTTTAGTAACCAGAGCACGCTCGGTGAATCGCAGAGTAAAGGATGGAGGACAATAATAGACCTGAGCTCTGATGAATGTGAGGGGAACTGTCAAAATTGGTGTGACAAGCTTCTTGCTCTTGGGGCTACAGAGAGAGTGTCTCCCTGATGCCTCTGCAACCCTGCACGGCATTGCATTTCACCGGCCGCCAACATGTCACCTCTCCTTAGACGCAAGCAGGAAGAAACGCTGAAGGTGTTGCTTGTGGAGACGACTTAACACATGACTATTTATTACCTCTTTTGTTTGTTTCCCTGCCAGCAATCTTTGCATTAGCTGAAAAAGGTCTGATAACTTCACTGTGGTATCCCCCCGCTTTTTAAATCCACACTCTTGCAGGCATCTACGTTCACCAATCTGATCAACCTGATTCCTGTACAAGCTCCCCATTGCAATGATAACGTGGATTCCAGGCCAAGCGTAGCTAACGCTGCGGCATGTTCACGATCAATGGCTAACAGTGTCCTTTCTGGAACATTCTGATTACCTGACGATTCCTATTCACCGCCAACACTTCAGGTAGAGGTGTGCAAAATACCCTTGAACCAAGCGTGTTTGAAAAATAGAGATTTAAAGAGCCCGGCAGAGGACAGAGTGCTCACTGCATAACAATGCCGGTTGAGACAGGAACACCTTTAGTGACCATGCGGGGAGGTCAAAGGCGGCTCCGTTTGAAAGCAATTAGCTAGGCCTGATTTGAAGGAGACCTAGGCTGGGTCTTTCATGTTCTATAGGGCTGACAGCTCCAGAGGTGATGGGATGATTATTAATATATATCTGATGCATTCAAGTGCTGAAAGCTCAACACGGCCGTCGTATCCCCGCCTCTTCATTATTTCTCAGTTCAAGGATCCCACTATCATATATTCACATCAGTTCTCTGGATCAACAGAGAAGAATCAAATCCAGTTCTTCCTGCCTCAGAGCTTTTTTCTTACATGTAGCAGCGAAAGCCAGATGGAGACATGCTTATCAAATGACGCTGGGATGTGTTTGGTCATGAAGTGAGCACATTATATGTCACTGAGAATTTCTTCACTTAATAGAATCCCTCCTGAATCCCCCCTCCCCACCTCACGCTCAAGCAAGTAAATGTTTTTTTTTTTTGCCGTTTGAGTCGGTGAGTGCATCAACCACACCTAACAGCTTAAGTATAGCCCAGTGCGCTACTGTGAAGCCAGGAATCAGAATCACAGTGGAAGGTCAGCGGGGGAAATTGCATTCATGCTACACTGACATGCACACACGAGGCGCACTGTGCATGATTGCCCCTCCAATGCCTCCTGACAGGGAGTTCATTTTGAAACCTGCAGTGGTGCTCCGTGCCACTCGCTCTCATATAATATCAAAATGCCATTCAGTAAGTGTAACAGATGCAGAAATCATTGGTCAGCTTTGTTACATAATTGTTAAACCAGCAGGGACCTCGCTTATTGAAGGAGCACTCAGCTTCCCTGTGTCAGTGTCCAAATTAGGGAGCAGGGCTGGCAGCCTATCATCAGCAGCTCTTAGCACACTCCCTGATTTCTTCAAGTCAGCCAGAATTGGGTCTGAAATAGTCGCATTTATTTTTCCGTCTTGTAGGGCAAGAATAGAGCCATTTTGACTGTATTGTAAGCACAGCCCAAATTTACATAATTGGCTACCGGTAATGGTGAAACGATGGTGGTGTTCACAGCGAAAATGCATCACGGGACGACCCTTTCACATATGGACAGGTGTAAATGCACACTGACCGTATACAAGATGGATAGATTTTGGCTTTTGTAAACATTTGCACACAACATAAATACTTTTAAGGAACAATTTCCATCTTCTACTGTTGTGTTTGCAATTTTCTATCACAATCAGCAGCCCAGTCAATATTGGATATTGGACACTACTACTACTAATATTTCTGCTAATATTAATAACAAAGCTGACATATTTTGGATTTTACAAATGTTTGCACACCGCATATATATTTAAAAGACTAATTTCTATCTTTTACTGCTTTTTTTGCAATTTTATATTACAATCAGGAAACCAGCCAATATTATATATATGTGCAGACCACTAATAATGGTGCTAATATTAATAATGATATCTGACCAAAATATACTGAAGTACAACTTGGTGGACAAATGTCATATTAGCATTGTTTTTAAATGATCTTATTCATATGTTTGCCATTTTTGGCACAACAATGTATGTTATCCTGTTTCTACTATCATTGGCATTGATCTGCAAGCTAATATTGGGTTGCGAAGCTAATTTAGTGTTTAAGCTTGTATGAAAATATTAAAGTTATATGACAATATTACAATATTTTTTTAAGAATCCAGTTGATAAAAGTTTTTAAAATATAATAATGTGGGAATGACTGTTCTTGGATAATCTTGGCATGTTTTTGCAGCACATTAATGCAAAAAAATTCTGTATATCTTCTATGTAAAGCATCTCCAATATAGTTGTATATGACCATAGATATTAAACAAGTACAAATAGTACACTAATTGTGCTTAACTTCAATTGTCAAAGCATAAATGTCCTTTTAATTACCCCAAGGCACTAATTTTTACATTGTTTCTACAAGCTAGCATTATCTCAAGCTGGCAAAAGTTCAAAATGTGCTTCCATTGAAAGAAGACAAAAGAGAACATTTAAAATAAAAATGCAAAAGCACTGATAATTATCCTACAGAGAAAGCCTTGCCTTCATTATCACTCAGGATAAATCTCACTGGACTCATTCAGACTGGAGCCAAATTCTGAGGCGTTCAGGGACACATGTGACCATATGTAGTAAAGCCGCAGCAATCATCTTCGGTGGCTTTATTGCCAATTTCAAATGCACGTTTTAATCTTCTCACAGTTTACCACATACGATATACTATAAAATCAAAGCAGCAAAGCAAATATGATCACAAGCAATCGGTCGAAACGCCTTTTAATAATGCCAGGCGTGAATAAGTAATTTCCTGCTCTGTCTCTCAGGAATCAGGTCGTGTTTTAGAAGGTCATAATGATTAGCTGGGAAGACGGGAGAATGGCGGCATGACTCAGAACAATGACACGGAACATAAACTAAATGTGTGCTGCAGCTTGATTGTACCAAAACCATGTATTTACCGCAGACATTAAACCGAGTCTCTTGATTTAAAACCCCGAGCTGCTCGCATACGAAAAAACACAGGGACCGGGTTGTTTGTAATGAACGTCCCAGGCTGCCAAATAAGAACATTTGTTGATTTATCCTGGCAATCATAATTATCATGACAATACACAGCAGGCCGGCATGTGTGTGTGTGCTGGATGTAATGCGATGTGAGGTGGTGCGGTGGGACGCAACTAAAACACTTGGAGAGGCGTTTCAGGGAGGTCGCTGGAAAGAAAACGACACGGTCAGAAAACAGGAGGAAAAAGCCCCTCGAGTTTGTAAATAATAATCCTTGGTTTTGTTTCACGGACCGTTTTCCATCTGAACCCACTTAATCAGAGCAAATCCCCAGGAACTGCCTGGCGGTATGATCTACAGCCTGATATCCTCATTCTTAATTGCTGAATTTCCTGAGATCTGCGGAATTCATTGCCCAGACAGCACTGATGAAGTCATGAAAATATGCCATGCCTGTCCAAATCCCTCTTGCTGGTGAGCTGTGTTATAATGATGCTATCTAACTCCGGCTCAGCACATGGACTGTCAGAGAGAATACACTGTGAAACAAACAGGCGCAGGCCAGATGAGGAATGAAAGCCCTGGTACTTGTTATAATGTACATGCTTGGCTTTGCTTATCCGCTGCCTCGCTGACCTTTCTTCTACGAGCAGCTGCAAGGCATGTCTTTTCAAATACATGACCAGGCTAAGCAGAGATATGCGTTTGCACACACAGTGGCTTTATCGTTTATCTTAATAAAACAAAGGCCGCGGAGTGAAAATTCACAGAGCCGATTACGGCGAGAGCCCGGCGCGGTGACTGTGGATATTTACAGGAGCCGCTAAGCAGCCAAACGGCCTTCCACCCCTTTGCTTCCCCTTAAATGTCAAAGCACAGCCTGAGGGCTCTGCGCTCCAATCTGAAACCCTGATTAGACATCTGAGCTCCACGGGGATTGATAAGTGAGATAATTCACAAAATGCACTGTGCTGTGGACTGATGGTGTGCACCGGGTCAGAATCCTGAGGCACTGCTATTATTTTTGAGATTGCGACCCCTATAGTCGCACTTATCTGTGGCTTCACACAGAGGCAGCTGCTCCGAACGCTGCTCTCATTCCCTTATCATCGGCGAATAAATCTAATGTTTGGCATCCGGCAGGAGAAATATTGAAATTTTTCAAATTAAACCCATTGTTGCTGTTTTGCAGAATGTGAGGACATATGATCACTGAGGGCTGGCATCATAAACATCCATTTATTATAGAAATGCGTCTGTCATCAGGAAGATGATCATATTAATCAGTGCTCATATGCTCTTTAATCACAGTCTTGGACAGGCTCCATCCCAGGGAAATCACATCCAGGGCCCCTCCAGCCGCCTCTGTAATTTTGCACGGAGCAGTCTAGTCCAACATGCTGCTGATTGCCAACAGATCTAGGCCAGGCCTGCAGTTCTCTGAGACAAGATACAGTTCAATCAGAATACAGTCCAATATGAGTCCGACGAGCACTGCAAATGACCCCACTCGTAGCAACTGCGGACGGTTTGCATAAGGTTGCAGAGTTCACTCGTCGGGTTGCTGAGCACCTCGAATCTGTCAGCAAGTTCAGTGCTCCACCAGATGAAGTGACAGACACACATTCCAAGTTTGGTTATTTCAGCACTGGGCTGCTGTTTTGATATTTCCTTTTGCAAGAAGACAGAAAACAATCCGCCTCACAGCAAGTGGGACAAATCTGCAAAAAGTGCAAACGCACCTCATTCTAGGGGGATCACCTTCATCTTTGAAAAATGGAAATAAACTAGCTGGAGACAACAGCAACCAGGAGAAAAACAGAGAAAAAAACACAAGCAGCTTTAACCTCTTCAACTCCACCAACTCCTCAGCTCAAGTTCACACTGTGTGGTCAAGTGTTGGTCCAACCTACAAGTCAATGCTATAAATTCCACAGATTTTTCACTGATACAAATATGACCATCTGCTGGGAAATGTCCATTAAATGATTAACAAAAACATCTAGAATATGTCTAGGTAATAAAAACAGGCAGTCACAGCTGCATAACCAACCTTTCTAAGTTTTAATAATCTTATAAACTGTACATATACAAAAGCATAATATCCATTGTAAAAGCAGGGCCACATCTTTCTTATAGAAAGGCCAAAGTATACAACAGTTGAGTTAAAAATCGCAATTTATTACATTATATATTTGGGTCTTGCACTATAATAGTAAATATTACCAAATAAACTTCCAAAAAACGTAACAAACAAGCATACAGGCATAAAAGAGTACTACTTGGTCTTGGGAGATGGAGGCAAACTATAACAAAGATGCCATATAACCTCAATAGAATCTGAAACAGGAAGTCCTTACAATGATCAGTTGAGAAGTAACTGGTAAATATATCCACAAATGTCACACAGCGAGTCATTTTTGCATTACGATGGCTTGATATCTTGTTTTTTTTTAATTATTGACATAGATCTACAAGCTAATATATGGTTGCACAGCTGATTTAGTGGTTTAGCTGCTGATCTACAATATTTATTTATATTTACGATATAGGGATTTTTTTTAGTGAATTTAGTTGATAGACTTTTTAAAAATATAGTAATCACATGGGAATTACTGTTCTCGAATAATCAAGGCATGTTCTTGCATCACGTTAATGCAAAAAGTCGGTATACCGACTATGTAAAGCTGCAAATGCTCTCCACAATAGTTGTCTATAAGAGTAGATATTAAAAACAAATACAAATACTTCTCACATTGTGCTCAACTTCTATTATCAAAGCATAAATATCCTTTACATTTACAATCACCTCATGCTGCCAAAGTTTCAAAATGTGCTTCAAGTGAAAGAAGATGGAACTTTTAAAATAATTTAAATTAATTAAAACTCACTTGTTTTTGTAGTCTTTTATGACTGGAAAAAAATTCTGGGATGTTATTAAACTGTTTTTTGTTGTTTCTTTGGTACCTTATTATTCAAGTAATTAATAACTTGCAAATAATCCTTAAGGAAGATAACTATTAGCTGGAGTCCCTCATGATAAGTTTTCTGCTCCATGCACTGTGCTCTGGAATAAAGGGGGCCAACAGGGGGCCCTCAAGTTCTCTCTTACCCCGAGGCCCTCTAGCAGATTAATCCGGCCCTGGTTGCAGCCAGTAAAAGCACCCAGGGCTCCCATGCATACGCTAATACAGAATATATATGATAGTGTCAGACAGCGAGGAGCAAGATTATTTTAACAGCCTTACGGGGAAATAAAAGTAGATTTTAGATGATAGTAAATTAGCAGGACGGGACATCTCTAATGAAGCAGTGACTCCTGATGCCCTTGTGATTCTGATGTCTCTGTTTTAAAAACACCTCATGCTGAAAGGTATTAACGCTGGGGTCACATTCACGCTAGCAGTTGTGAGGTTCTGACTTTTCTCTTTCTTTTTTCCTTTTATTTTGATATAACTCCCACATTGATGCGATACATGCCTCCGTCAAAGCTCCGCTTAGCAACACACCTAGGTCTGTCTGAGGAAAAAACAGAATCCGGATGGTGACAGCGACCTTACACAGAAACTATGGAGCTCATCTGACTGCGCACTTCGGTTCTGAGTCAGTCGAGTGCATCTGCAGGAAATCGAGTGGTGCATTGCCAGGGTAAGTGTACCTGGTGATAAGGGATAAGACTGGAACGCCCAGCCGACTCAGCAGCAGCCCTGTAATCAAGGGGACGGCCTGATGCCGGCAGCTGTGCTCGTGATGAGTAACCCCCGGGCCAGACACTCCAGACAGGCCTCCAGCCAGACGGCATGTGGGAGAAAAAAAAGATTGCACAAAAGCCTACTTAGTGGCTGACTGTAGTTTTAGGGATTGGCTTTTTTTTTCTGTGTCTGTCATCAGCAGTGAGCTCTTCTATCACTCAACTGTCTGCCATGAGCTCACTTGATGTCTTCTTTATGCGCAGACAAAAAAGCAAATGACAGGATGTTAAGGGAACCAGACGGCAGCGCACGAATGCTTGCGACTGGGTGTGTCGCTTCACGCTCGGCGAAAAAACACACGCCGAGCATATTTGCCCTGGAAGAATAGTTTACAGGGGCGACAGCTCATGTGTATCGCCGCACAGAAAAGGGGGCTGATCCTTTAAACGACTGATCTCCTCTGAGCTTTTTTTATGTTCTGTTAAGTTATGGAAGCAGCTAACTGATTATGATTAATGGCTGCTAAGCATAGAGAGAGACAAGCCCTAACTGTGTGAAAATTGTGGTGAATTTAAGGGAAAAAAAAACATATTTCACGCGTTCAAAACAATTTCAGAGTCGGTTTGTCGCAACTCACTGCACTAACAATCTGCTTGGATCAAATTCATAACTGTGATTTATTATCGAGTGTCATGTAAAAGCTGTTTGCGGTGCTAAAAAGCTGCCGAGTCTAACAAGAGCTGATTATTCCCAGACTCGAGGACAGCACTGGCTGCCCTTCTACCCCTCCGAATGGTTTTCAACCGAAACTGCGCTGAGTGATCGGCTGCTCGCGGAGACAAAGCCGGCTCTCAGGTTGCCCGGCTGAACTCGGCACAGATCGGCCCCCCGGCTCCCCTCTCAGTGCTCTACAAAGCCAAGTTCACTGTCCTTTGTCCCACATATGCCCCCTTATGCCCTGTGATGTTTAGTAACTGCAAACTGAACAGTATACAATATGTAAAACTTATGAAACATGAAGTAGATCATTGATTTCACCCTGTGTTCAATAGGGCCCATGTGAAAAATTCAGGATTGTTGAGTTTAGATTGACTTCATGTAATCGTTGGCTTAGTAGATGAATAAAATCTCCTGTAATCTTCTACAGCTTAATTGGGCCCAAAACAAATAACTATCATTTATTATCTATTGATCCAATTTCAGGTAATACATTCATCCTATATTCTGCATGTATCCGGCTGCATGGAGGTGGCATCTTCATTACTTAATGACATATATAAAACAATCAAATTTATTTTTTAATCTTTCTTTCGTCAAATATTTGCTTCTAACCTCAAATATGATTCAACTTCAGATAAGAGGACGTGTCGTTTTTCTTCATCACACAAGACAGTAAAGTGAATGTCTTTAGGTTTTGGTGCTGTTCAGACAAAACACAACAGAAAAATAGAGAAATTACAACTTTTTCTTGCCATTTGTAGACGAAATGGCAAATTGCTTGAAAAATGAAAATAATTGCTAGTTGTAGCTCCAGTTTACAGTTCAAAATTTTCATATCCTGATTGTTCATATTGTCATTTTACTATGTTGGTCCTTTGCATGTCATTTCTTTATTTTTTCCATAATCAAATTGAGGGATTGCACAGACTGTAAAGTCGCATGAGACAAATTTGATATTTGTGATGTTGGGGTGCACAAATAGAAGTGAGTTGATTTAGAAAACACTAACATTTTGCTAAAAAAGTGATGAAAAGAAATATCAGAAGTGTTTCCAGCTATGCTCCTGTTGACTGACCAGTTGATGCACCATTTTATCTCTTTTAAAATTCGTAAATTCTCTTGAAAAACTGTTGAAAATACTACACAGGGGTATATATATATTAAATAACCACAAAGATCGAGGAACTCCATCACATTGTGGCTAAAATCCCACCATCCCCATTCACTCCTCTGCTATAATTCAGGTTTAAAAGAAGACGGAGCGGGTGTCGGCTTCCTCAGCCACAGACAAGAGATTCTTAGCAATCACAAAAACTATTTCGGTCAGGGTCACGACTTTCACTTTCTCTCAACTCGGCTTTTCCTCCCGCCACTGCACTTTCCACCTGTGCACAAAACCCACAGCTGACAACAAGTTCACACCGCCTCTCAGTGCTGTCAGAAGTCAGGGGGAATGTAGGAAATCACTTAGCTGAGCTGAGAGAAGCCAAATATCCTCAAAAACAAATTGGACTATTTCATTTGATAGAATGAATTCAGTGATGTGTAAGTTTGTGGGCTGGTATTTGTGCTTTAAAGCTTGTGACCAAATTCAGAAATCTTAGTAAAAATGACTCTTTTTTTTAGTTATTGTGTATAAAATTATTAGTTTTCAGAAGCATAAAAACTGTTTTCACAAGGCGGTATGAGTGAGTGTTGTGCGAACAAAAAAAAACTTCATTCTTCAACAGCATGAGCTCCGGCTCACTATCATTATAATGATGTCATTATTGTGAGATAATTAGCCTTGAAAATGTATCTTGGGAAACAATCTCATAGTTTGTACTCTGTCCTTCGAGCTAAGTGTCCCTGTTTTGCTGCCAACTATATATTGGACTTGATAATGACTCTTTTCTTCTTTGGCTGGTTACAGAAATTTACTCCACAATATCCAGCATGATCTTTTAGGGGAGGGTAATATGAATAACAGACACTCTAATGAGATGTCAGAGATCATCAGTGAAGCTGGGGAGAAAATAACAGGGGATATTGAGGAGGACTTCAAAACGCCGAGCAACATAATACAGCCGGCGCTGCTCAAGGTGGCACCTCGTGGCATTAAGCAATCCAGTAAGGTAGTTTTTGTAACAGCTCTATTAGCTGTATAATGTTTTCTCGATTTGGCGGTTTCATGGCTTTGTGGCGAGCTTATGGAGAGCTGCTTATAATGAAAGAAGCAGGAACGGTCACATAAAACTGCAGGGCTGAGCAGACGAATCGCTCTCCCTACCGGGGAGGAAAGAAGCCTGTGGAAAGTACTGTACCTCCTTGAAGTCGGTGGACTGATTAAAGTTTGGAGATTGGCCAGACAAAAATCTCAATCTGTACTTAACTACTTCTTTTTTCTGTTGCCAGGAATCATATTTCTATTTTCTTTAAGGCAGGAAAAGAAACAGGTACAGCGCAAAAGAGGAGCTGTCAAAGCAGTTTTTTACAGGGGAGAAATAAAAAAGCTATTTCTTAATCTATCCCCGCTGAAAATACCACGCTTCGGTCAAATAAATTCTCATCCTCCACATGGAAATAATCAGCAGTCAATGCCTTGAACACATTGTGTTGTCTCCTCAACATACCCAGTCGAACACAACTGTTATTAGTCACACAGGGACAATTAAAAAAGCTGCCCCTGCCTGTCCTTTGTAACTCTGTCTGAATTGCCGTAATCCCTCACTATTAAACTCAAGAATAGTTGGTGGGACCATTCATATCTATATAAGGCCCCTGATCTGCGTTGCAGCCAAGCAGAGCTGTGTGGATTCAGGCTTAGAAAGCAGCAGCATGGGGTAGCTGGGGGGGTTGATGTGGCTGTTTGTGATGCAGATTCCCTACGAGAAGAGGACCACCAGCAGAGAGGAGCACAAACACACACACAGGCTCATACAGTGCGCTGGTTTGTCAGTATGTCAGAAAGAGTCTGGCCTTGTGCTAGAAGTCATGCATCAGCCAGTCAGTGGTGTCTCCTGCTGATGTGATGGAAGGAAGTTTAGGATTTTCCTCAGGATTATTTGATTAAATGATGAAGGGACTGAATTCATATTGGCGTGATTTAGGACTGGGAAGATCAGCCATATTTTGGCACATCCTGGTCTGAATGATAACCTTGCATCCTCTCTATTTGGGTTTGTAGTTCCTGATTTCCACTTTCTGCAAGCTAACCGCTAACAGATCTCAATCACAAATGCGACTGCATCCTCCATCTTCCTTTGTTTCCTCAGATGTCAAGTCAGTTTGTTGATTGTATGCAGGGATTTACTTTCACTGCCGTGAGCAACCTCATTTGCACTGAAACGGTCTGATTTGACTCAAATTGCAGCTTTAAATGCTGGTGTGATCGTGCCTTTAAAAGAAAAGTTTTTGGACAGCAATGACGGGGAAAAATAATTCAAACAACAGCCAAGAGTAAAAACAATACTTAGACATTTTTTTTGGCCCGAAAACGGAGAAATGTTAAAAAACTTGGCATAAAATATCAGCTACTGGCAGCGTTAATCAAAACTCCTATTGCACTGAGATGAGCCTAAAAAGTACCACTGATGTTATATGCACACGCACAGACTAAACCTAATCTTAACCTTAAACCAAGTCTCCACCCTCAGATTGACTGATTATTTTCTTCAGTTTAAATGAAATCCTGATCAACCTCAGTAACCAAAACCAACTTTTCCCAAAGTCATTCCACCCAAGCAGTGAGCTGTCAAGTAATATAGCAGCTTTCTTGTTGTCAAATCAAAGCACAAAAGTAGAAAAAGACAGAATCCAGAGTCGTGACAAGATAAGAAGCAAAAGAAAGTTGAACGTTTTAATGTGATGCTTACAAAATGTAGAGTTAATGGCTGTGAATATACAAAAAGGCAAACTTCCTCACACACAGTTTGTCTTCTAACAAAGTCCAAACAGGATAACTGCGCCGTGTGAAATTGGGCCAAAACAGCTTAAAGTTGCAAGTGACAGCAGAGCTCACAAATTGAGAGATGAAGGCCGACATCCTGATTAAGGCTGGCAAGGTGTCACATCATTGTCCGCCTCTGTGTATTGGCCGCAGAAATTTCACCATTACTGTAATTGGTGATTCCTGTGCGATAGGCACGCGATGGAAGACGAGGCTTAAGACTTAGTGGGAGGGCTTCTGGGCGAGAGTTCTGCTTTTCAGGGTGGCGAGCGTCTCCCAGACCCCATCCCAATTACCTCCAGGGACAATGACAGACAGCGGCTTTTGCCTCTTTGTGTCAAGACGTCCGGTATGTTTACTTAGCGGATCTCCAATCCACATTGTCACCAGTTAATTGGGAGAGTTAGTGAGTTATTCTGATGTAAATGCCAGACGTGTTCACACCATTCAAAGCGAGCTACCTTCGGTTGGCTCGAGGTGACGGAATAACAAAAACTGTGTTGGCAGTCTGGGTGGGGAACAAGTCGTCGCTCCCTGCAAAACACCATTCGTACTTTGACTTTACAGCATGCACTTGTCTGATGCTTTGGACTTCCAGACTGAATTCATCTTATCAACTGCAATTTAATTTCATCCAGAAAAGCAGAGGATGCTATCTGTAACATGTCAGATTAACAAACCCGTGCAGCTGAAATGCATCCAGTCGATGCATTAAGTCACTGGGATCTCACGAGCCAGATGTAATTTAATTTCGCGTAGCAGACGGAATCAAATAACGTCACGACATTAATAAGCGATTATCTCCCTCCTCGAACACTGGAGGAGCGTTTTAAGGACAGAAAAAAATAAAACCAAACCTGCTGAAAACACGGGGGTCTCTGCAGGCCTTTAATTTCATCTCTCATCGAGACGTCTGCTGCCAAAGTATACTGGTCTTAACACATTGTGACACACTTTTTGGCAGCACTCAACGGCGAGTCACCAGCATGATAGGGAGATGATTTGGGAGGAATTTACAAATTTAATTAGCTCGGTCTCAGAGGATACAGGCTCTTCCAACTTTCATTTAGATGTAATCTTTCTTCTGAGAATACATTTCAGCGCACAGTTCCTCGCCGAAGAATAGCTCTCCTCTGTCTCGCGGCTCGACGGCATGAGATAGAAAGTGGCTGCTTGGTTCCGGAGAGTGTGTTGGCAGCATAAAAAGTGACAATACAGACACTTGATCATAAAAATATGGAAGAAATGTGAATGAATGAGATGTGTGGTGGTATGAGGGATCCACAATTTTAGGTTGAAGAGAGCAACTGCCAATAGAGTGGATAATTCCTGGACACCTGCAGGTCTATTCATGTGATGACACCCATAAGAAGGAACATTATAAAGGAGCTCGACTTACATAATAGATGTTCTTGGATAACATTGTGGCAAAAGGTTTCGGCATGTTTGGCAGTTTTGGATTTCCGAAGTCGGTTTTTGTTCCATTTTTCAAATTCTCCGATGTTGCAAAGATTTACTGGGAAACCACAATAGTTCCAAGTCTTAGATTAACAACAAACAACAAAGGTTCCACTGCCAAAGCATCCCCCTAGTAAGTTCTAGGGCTGCAACTAATGATTATCTCCATTATCCGTTTAATCTGATGCTGATTTTCTCAATTAATCACGTCTTTATATTGCCGATTTCGTCCAACTCGTGCTCCAGAACCCAAAGATTTTTGGTTTACTATCAGGCAGAAAGAAAAACAGCAAATCGATCACTCTGGGAGGCTGGCACCAGAAAATATTTGTTGTTTTTTTGCATGAAAAATGACTTAATGGCAGATAATCAATTTTTCACATTAAGCTTCACTTATTCCGTGTCGATTGACGAATCAGTTCGATAACTAATCATTGTTGCACTGGTATGTTCCACAAGTGCCAAGACATTGACCTAATTAGAGTGTATTGGACTAACTTCAGAGTAATTATTTGCTTCATAGGGTGTAGCGAAGCAAGGACAGGTCTGCCAATCTGAACGGCCGGTGCCGAAGAGTTTGGTATAAATTCTAAAACAATTACACCCCCCAAATAAATCTCCAGTAAAGAAAAAATACACATTTGAAGCTTTAACATGAGTGAAAATAGGGTTTTCTGGTCTCGTCCTTGGCTGGTTCGAGTCCCAGACCATGTTATTCCTCTAATGTCTCTCCCAGTATCCTGTCTCTCCTCACGATACTATCAAATAAAGACTAAGAAGGCCAGAAATAAATCTTTAACACAAATAAAATCAACCTGAAACATCAGATTATGGTTAAAGAAAAAAGAAGGGCTTTGTTCTAGACTCATCATCCTACACCAGCATTCAATTGTATGGAAAAAAATCCATCAAAGTAGATCAGAAACATCAATTTCTCCGCCAGTAATAGCCTTAATAGGTCATTAAACAACAACACAAAGTTATCTGAGGCAGCAAGATAGGAATACATTAAATGGAAATAAGGTTAAAGAAAATAAAGTCCCCCCAAATAAGCAACAAAATGACTCACAACATTAAAAACTTCAGAGATGCAACCCTGGAAAGGCATCCAAACGCATTTTATTTCCTCTCTGAGTAATACAACAAAATATCCCGCTTCTTAAAAATATTGCCATAACCGCCTGCCCATGAGCCGCCTCTCTGAAAATGTCATCTATTTTCAGGTAAAAAAAAAAGAAAATGTGTAGCTCTCTTGCATTTTGTCAACAATCGCTGAAATCACAAGGTTAAACGGGCAATTATTTCCTTCCGAGCGGGACTTGCGGCGCTTCAGTCAGACCCAAACAACATCCTGCTAAGTCTTTGTCCCAGCTGTCCAAGGATACAGCAGAGAGAGAGCAGAGAGGACGGACGGGTGAGGAGAGATCATCCAGACAAAGGGAACCGGGAAGTTGCAACGAGGCTCTTAGCCGCGTTACCTTGTCACAGCATCCCTCTCGCCCTCGTTAACTTCGTCCAGCCCAGATGTGAAGCCCATCTGCTCCACAGCCAACACTGCCGTCCTTTTCGGATCCTCGGCTGCCATAATCTTTTTACCATTGTTTTTTACCAAATAATTAAAAGCAGCCCACCACATGGCTGTCACACACTCCCTCCGCTTTGATAAGGAAAAAGGTTTTGGTGGTCGCTCTGGTTTAAAGCGAGCGAAAGTACAGATGAGGAAGCTAGCAGGTGTGCGGGACTAAACCGAGTCTCGGTCGAGGCCCTGAAAGAATTCGAGGCGACAGCTTTCAAGGGTCAAAAGGTTGCCTGTAATTGCCAGCGGCCTGTTTGAGCGAAGGCAAATGGACTTTTCTAGATTTTTTTCCTTCCCCCTTCTCTTTCTCCAAAGCCAAAGTGGTCTGCCACAAACTCATTATGATTTCCAAGTGTGATGATCTGAATAAAAGGGGAGGGGGGTGAAGCAGGGGGTTGAAGACATAATTAGTTTTCCTCACTGCAGGAGACAGTATGCTGATGAGACAATGAAAGACGGAAAAAAAAAAGCAGAGCTGTCAATCTCCCCCCCCGATTCTTTTTCATCTCACAAAGCACCAGTGAGTAATGCTCACAGACACCCCCCGCCCACCCCCCCAAAAAAATCCCCACACACCCTGCAACTGCAGTGTTACACAACGCCGACCTCTGCCAGCTCTGCAACCATAAAGCACTTCATAGACCTCGGAAGGAAGGAGAAAACAAACAGTTTGGAAGCTTTCTAGCAAACGGAAACCAGATTTTATTAAGTCAAAGTGCAAGAAATAAAGAAAAATGTCCAACAGAAGTCAACTGCATCTATCCAGTGGTGGTATTTGTCAAACCCCTGACAACCCTAAACCCATCCCTACTTTAAAAAATCCTCTGAAAGTACAAATTTATTACTGGAAGTGTCTTTTTAGACGCACGTATCTCTAAGAAAAAAGTCCTCTTTTCATGAGCTCAGATAAACAGTCCTGTCCCAGCTTTGGGACAATGCATTCTTCAGCTAAATCAAGAGGAGTATTAAATAGTTTATTTAGCTTAAGAAGAAGGAGAAACTTCTCAAATCACAAAGGAACACTTAATCCTTCCGTCTATCACAAACTTTTTAAATCACCACATTTGGACATATGTAGTCGTCACTGGGCAGGAAAAACTGCAAACTGAAGAAAAATAGCTGGTATCTAAGGCTGTCAAACAAATGTAGTGGAGTTAAAACTACAATATTTGTCTCTGAGGTGTAGTAAAGAAGAAGTATTAAGGTACAACTATAATTACATGTACCCCAATTTGTATTTAAGTAAATGCACTTAGTTATGTTCAACCACTGGTCAAACTACCACATAAACTGAAGGATCAAAGGGCCTAAAAGTGGATGCTACATTATTATTATCCAATCTAGTGTATTTATGTCTATACTAAAAATGAGACCTTTGTTTCCATACCACAGCTCTCTAAGATCCAAGAGAGCAAGTGATTCATATCCGATTTAAAATACATCAAGAGCCATTTTAAAACTGCTAAAATAGATTTTTGGAGTAGCTAACAAGCTAAAAAAAATCACATCTGATGTATCAAAACTTTGGCTAAAATGGTAGCTAGCTTGCTTATTTTCATACAACTGCACCTTACATGTACTTTTTGCACTACTTTAAGTCAGTACATTATTATTTAGCAGTGCATAATATCAGCTAGACTACTGTGTTATAGTTCCTAATACACAAAATAAGCTAAACAATGAGCTGTATCATTGTTTTCATAGGTTACACTTACTACTACATACTATATATTTGTACATATTATTTTTATACAAGATTTTTATATCTTATATTTGCACATTTCCCATTGTAGTTTTAAAAATGTGATTTTTGTGAACACACTGACATAACTACTGGTCAATTTTGTACGCTAGGCAATGACAGTAAAGGAATTCAGTTTTATTCTAACTATGTTTACCAGACATGGAGTGACTTTAAAGCTGCTAAAATAGATTTTTGGGACAGCTAACAAGCTAAAAACATCATATCTGACACATCAAAACTTTGGTTAAAATGGTAGCCATCTTGCTTATTTTCACACAGTTGCACCTTACATGTACTTTTTGCACTACTTTAAGTCAATACATTACTATTTAGCAGTGTGCAATATCAGTCACACTGCTGTTAAATGGTTCCTAATACAAAAAAATAAGCTAAACAATGAGCTATATCACTGTTTTCATAGACTACGCTTTAACATACTATTTTTCTGCAAGATTTTGGATATTTTCATTTGAACATTTCTCGTAGTACTTTTAAAAATGCTGTCTGATTTTTTTAATACACTGACAGGATGGCTTTATTTCGTAGTACACTGGGCAATGACAATGAAGGGATTCCATTCTACTCTATTCTACCCATGTCTGCCAGACATGAAGCAAAATTAGCCTCAAACAAGCAGTAAGTTTATAAGAAATGAAGCATCTGGGTCTTTACCTGATAAATAATCCACGTTATTTCACTAGTTTTAATGCTGAGCAGGTGGTGTCAAGTGGGCGTGTCATAGATTTTTCAATGTAAACAGCTGCAGGCCCACAAACCAAAACAATGAGTTAATCGAGGATGCAAACCTCAAAAAATTGAGAGAAACTGTAGATATGGCCAAAATTCTTAACGTGTCTTTTTAGTACAAGTGACACCTTTACTTTCCACACACTTATTTGATCTACTGTTAATAATAAAAAAATATTGATTAGTGCAGCTTTAAAGCTTCTTAAAGGTCAAGACACATGATAAACAGTTGTGCACCTGCAGCCCATGTTGCTGTTTTCTTATGTGGTTGATGAAATGCGCCATCTCCAGATAACGGAGTGACACGAAAAGCTCCTGTGCAACACCGGAAAAAAACACATCATCGCCCGCAGTGATCAAAGTTTGGCTGTTGACTGTGGATTGCTGCTGCTGTGTGTTTTTGTCCAGTAGGGGGAATTCTCTGCTATTGGGCACCTACAGCATGCAAACCCTGCTCAGCCTTTTTTATTACCTCTGAAAGTCCTTTTAACTCCTTCAGCAGGAAATGAAACACTCGAATGGCTCTATTGCAAAGTGCCGGAGCCATTTGCAGCCGGGGCCGTGACATTCCCGAGCATGTGTTCCATATAAAGAGAGGTTTGGGGAGTCACAGGTGCATGCCGACCGGCTGTGTATGTGTGTGAGTGTGTGTGGCATGTGTGTGTTTTGCATGGATGTATATGAGAGAGCAGAGTGCAAGCGAGCGAGCCGATAAAGGAAGACAAGGAAAGAGAGTATTTGGGTGTTTACTGAGGCCTTACAGTCACCCGTGGGCAGTAAACGGAGGGCTGCTGCATTCCAGAGCTGAAGCCAGCTGCCTTCACTGACTGGTTAACGCTTGAAAACACACAGGGCAACTTTAAATATGGAAGCTGAAGTTCACTTTTCAGCTGGACCGTTTCATCGGGGGGAAGAAAACAAGACGCTGACGGTTGATTTCCCGGCGATTTACGGTTCGCCGTAGCACCGCGAATAACAAATGTTTTTATTATCAATTACTTTCCTGATTACTTGATTACCCACTTAGCATATAAAATGTCAATCATGGATTCACTCGCCCATCTTCAGATTGATTGTTTTGTGCGACTGCCAAACTGAAAGATATTCGCTTTGCAACAGGATGAAAGCAGCGTATTTGAGAAACCTAACTACTGACCTCAACTTTTCATTCCTAAGAGGAAGAACATGTTTTGTTCCTTTCAAAAACTGCACGCTGCGGCTTTAAAGCCATTAAACGATAATGACAGCCCCTCCCTGCTCGCTTATTCCGTTTGCTTTTGATGCACTTTTTTCTGAATTTAGAATGCCAAGCAGCAAAATAAAACTTCCACAGCTCCAACTTTATTGAGACGTTGCTGCAGGAGATGATGATTGCTAAAAATGAAACTTTCTCATAAGCGGCAGGGAAATAAAAAGAAAAAAATCATCAAGATTTAGAGACAAAAGAGGAATAATCGGGTGCATTGTGCCACCACAATGAGGGCTTTGTTGCCGGGCTTAAGAGCACTGTGTGTCTGTAGCACTGCTAAATATGTATATTCTCATCGCAGCTCTTTTGTTCTCAGGTCACACTGTTATTTGTCCCACGCTTCATCTGCTGCACCAGACTGACTGCCTTAATTAGTGGCACTCACTGGGAGACATTAATAAGTGTCCAACAAACCTGAGATGGAATATATTAGAGTTCCATTTTTGTCGACAGTGACATTTCTCATCAACTGCCCCTCAGGTCTGTAATTTCACTGAGCGAATACTCTCTGCTCGTGATCTGTCACCCTGTAGTGGAGGAGGAGGAGGAGGAAGGGCTCCAGCTCTCCTGCCTTTATCTGCTCGTGTGCTGTTATCATATAGATGGAAAATTCAAATTGGAACTTGTATGGATCTGTTGCTCTTTTAATACAGTTAGTTAATGCTTCTTCACATAGCAAATTATAATGCATTAAAGGATTTGTGCTTTTAAATTAATATTTTCGTAGTAAATACATCTTTTTTCTAAAGGTTTATCGAGAAAACTCAAATATATGCATATCTGTCTCCCCATCAACACAGTGTAGGTGTGTGGAACACAACAAAGTTTGCAGATTCGCAGATTATTGAGGATAACTGATCTGTATTGTGCCTGAGTGCAATTGCAAATCTACCTGATACACTCTGTGCAGCTAACTTCCCAATACAGGACTATTTCGCATTGCAGAGTGCATTACTCAGAACACTGAGGAAGTCTTGTGCTTTCTGGCTGGTTGATTCTAGATTCTTCCTTCTAACCAAATATCTAGTGAACATTCAGTTGCTTCATGAGAGAGCGATACTTGGTCATGTTTGAAAAAGTGACACCAGCTGATCTGAAACCAAGTCTTTCTGCAACCTCAAATCAAAAAAAGACGGCAGACTTTTTTAGATAACTGCTGGGAAACCGTAAATTCTACTGTAGCTAAATGCACAAATTTGGCATTTAAAATACACCAACATGAGCTCCAGACCTTTGACTCATATTATTCGAGTCTAAGTAGTTTGATTAATCGCATATTTGTCAGAAAGTTGTCCATCTTGTCTGGTTTTGCGGACCAAATCTGTCTCAAAGTCTAGTTTATTTGTTTATTTTGTTTTTTTCAGTTTTTCCTCAAAGGAAGTAGTATTATTCCATCACAGGAGATCTGTAGAGCTTGTTCAGGGAATGAAATATGAGAAAACAGCAATGAACTGCATATTAACATACTCAAAGCACTTGTCAAACTTACAGCGAAAAAGATCTTGAGTTTTAACTTTCAAGGAAAACTAGCATGTTTTCACAGTGAAGGAGCTGCTGCCAGTGCATTTGAAGCATTTTTGCTTAAAGATAACTTAAAGAATAATCAGTCACCAAAAATTGTTACCAATCTGCATTTTCTCCCACTCAAATAATGAAACTGCCACATACAGTGGGGGTCAACAGGGGTCCAACAAGAACTTTTTGCCCCTGGTCTCCTCAAGAGTTTTTTCCACCCATGAATCAGGATTAACTAGTTGTTGTGCTGTTTAAAGTCAAACTTAATTTCTGTCCTGATTTTGCCTGAAAAATTGCATTATAGTGCAAGATAACAGGAAAGAAAACCTTAAACCCTAACAAAAACTGCTGAAAATGACATACCAGGAACACTGTTTGGTATTATTGCTCAAAATTTAAAGAAAACCTTTCAATGATTTTAGCTGTAAAGTTAAAATTCTGTCCACCTTTGTTGTGTTATGGGGATCAACATCACAGAGGCAGACGTCATGGGAAAATCAAACCTAAACTATTCACATGGTGCGTACATACATACCACCAAGCCAGTCATTTGGGTGAAACCACCCTTTAACATTCTTGCACACTAAATGTCCTCATTGTGAACCTTTGAAATCCACGTCTGCAGCATCGCTCTGAGTCACATTAAGGGACATGGCGGAGCTAAAAGCAGCTGCATTTTCACCACTGTATCAAGTAACGGAGCGGTGGGCCATAATTTGGAAGGAAAATCAAAGCATTCTGAATGAAACGCTCGTGCTTCCTCTGACAAGTTTGTTTTCTGCCTCCATGTAAAGACAGATCCGCTGATAGAGGTATCCCAATAGTCTGAGCCTCGCTGACACTTTGATAACTTTGCATATTAAAGGCATTCAGCTCACTTTATCCACGGCGACGGAGCAGATTAACAGTTCTCGCTCACAGACGCAGCTCTGAACCTTTAACTCTTCGGCCTGTCAGCTCGAACCACTCGGCCAGCCTGTCGCCAGCATGTAAACAGTCCAGTCAAACATCCGTCCGTGTCTGAGCTTTTCCTGCTTTGTGCCCGCAGAGAAATCTTTATTTGTGTACAGAAGATATCGTAAAATACACACGCACGAATGTAATATCCCAAAAACGCTGATAAGTGCAACAATACACTGGGAAACTTGTTTAGAGGCTGACTTCTGAGGAAAAAAAAGAGAGTTGTCAAATGTCTCAGCTGATAAATGAGAGCGGCTGACGTCTGAGAGAAAAAAAAAATTCCAGAAAAGGTGAGGGTCTGAGTGAAAAGCTGAGCTGCTATGTGGAAGGTAAACAGCAGATTGAATGCCAAAAAAAAAACATTGCCTCAATCTCTTTCTGCTGCCTTGCAGAGGTCTGAATAATTAAAGCTGTGTCTGTGTCTGCTCGGGGGGAACACGGCCTATAGGATGAGGCTGAATGCGAATCAGCGCTCCCTTTTCAAATTTCACATATTCCCAGCTGAGCCCGGAACATCAGAATGTTGCAACTTCTTAGACAGTTTTCAGAATGAAATATCTCTCTCGCTCTCTCTGCAAATGTTCCCAAATTAAAAAACACTGCATCCAAAAAACACAAACAGAGTCGGAGGCAGAGATTCTGTGGAAATAAACAAAAGCAATCCACAGAAAATAAGAGTTTCAGAGAAAACTAAAAACTGATAAAATCACCATTGTAATAACGGCACTAACACTGCTATTAGAAGTATATCTGTGGAGTTAGACCATGAGTGCAACATCATTTTTTTTGTTCCAATGTTAGTCTGAACTTGTTTAAATAAGTCCATATTCCAGTAGAACCACCTGTTATTCTGGAACAAAGGGACAAAGAATAAGGATATTTCTGTGTGTGTGAGTCTGTTTAAACCACACATCTTCAATCATTTTCCAGTTTCTGCTGATATCCTGGTTTCTCTTTGGCCCACGACTGGATGCTGACTCCCTTCTTTCTACCTCTGTAATGTTCAGTTTCATGTTGAAGGCACATCTACATTTGTAGCTTCTATTGTTCGCCGGCTTTAGTAAATAACAGGACCGGATTCCTGCGTCTTAACTCCCTTGATCTGGGTTTGAGGGCTGATTACAGCCTTGCTGCACGTACGGCTGGGAATTTTCTTCGCTTTAAAGTCAGTTTTTGTCCATCTCTGATGTGATGATTTAGCAATATTTTGTATTAAAAAAAAGGTGCACAAGAAAAAACTGCAGGTTCATCTAAAATCCACTGACGCTCCCCAGAGGTTGAAGCCTTTGTATTTAAGACTCTCTATGACCTTTCCTCTAACGATGCTGTCAAACCAAAATATCCGCTTTAACCAAGAGGAATTTTCCTCACTGGTAAGGGTAGGATTTAGCGTATAAACAGTTATTTCAAAGAAAAAAATAGAAACAGTAACATTTTCGGTATGAGTATAGTTTTATTCTGTCTCTCAGTGCTCTATCTACATCCTATGCCCATTGGCTCCCATTTAAATCTTTAAAAACAGGCCTCAGATAAAGTTTAATTTTTTAAAAAAAGTCTCATTAATGCCTTGAAACAACTGCTAACTGGAGTTTTTATCAAACGTGACTCACACAAGAGAAAATAATGCACTTTAAGGGTTTAGTTTCAGTAGCAAATGAATCATATTTGGTGCTATATTGAGTATTTCAGGCAGCATAATGGTGTAAATGGGAAATAAACTGCAGTGTGTGTGTTCATGCTAATGACAGGACATGTCACAGTGCAGAAGTGTGGCTCATTCGTGTGTTTTAATAGTTCTGGGCAACAATGGAGCTCCTTGGCACAGAGGAATAAGATACATCAGGCTCTGGCTACACACAATCCTTTCTAGCAGGACACACTCATTGTTGGTTTTCATACGATTTCAAGATGAGCAAATACAGATGCTGAATATCAGCGGCAAAATATCTGAAAGCCACCATATCAGCCCTCTAAAGCCCACACTGGCTGAGGCCTATTCTTGCTTGCAGCCCTGCACGGATGTGTCTGCCTGTGTCCTTTTCCAAGTCGGTGAAACAGCCGGTTGCTCTGACAGGCTGCCTGCGCCGGGAGAAAGGACCGTCCAATGGCTGCGATAGGGGCCAAGTGAAGGGGAAAGAGGCAACGCCAGCTTCTGTGAGGGAGGGCTCATTCAAGCACGGCAGATTCGGGGGGATTTAGGGAGCTCGTCTGCCAGCAATAAAAGGCTGAAACAGGATACTTGGTGAGATTAATTACCTAGATAGGCCACGATAATGCCATTTAAATGGGAAAGTAATTAAAGTGCACCTTCCATGAAAATTATTCATTGCTGACGGATTGGGTGACAGACAAATCAGGAGGCATTTACAGAAAAGCTACAGGTTAAGTGCTCCGAGCTGCTGCTCTGAGACCACCACAGTTTTATTGCAGCTGTTGAATCTTACTGCTTTGCCCGGCTCTCATCAAATTACTGCGAGCATGTGGGGTTGGCGAGGAGGGGGCGGAGGGGGTGAAAAAGAATGGGCTCCCAGGTAACGTAAAACCGGGGACAAATGCTACAAAGGAGGATCCGCTTAACTAGAAAATTACACTGGCTGGCATTGGTCAGCGGGGACTCCTCAGAATCAATCAATCCTTCTGTTTAAGGCCACCATGGCAGATTAGAACACAAAAAGGGATAAATCAATGGCCATATTGTTCCCCAAGTGTTACTTTCACAAATGCACTGAACAATATCCATTTAGGCGATGATAAAGTGTCAATAAAGTGGACGTATAGGTTACCGCCGAGGAGCTGCGGATCGGTTTGCACCCGTGGACATTTAATATTTTAATGATTGTCGCTCTCTTTCTCTCTCTCATAGCGGTAAATAATTACCAAACCATGCGGCAAACTTCGCAATCTTCCCTTTTCTGAACCGCAAACTGCTGCAGGACAGTGAATCAGACTTTGACTGAAGCGGCCCAACTTGAATGGGAATATTTGCTTCTCACGCAATGCAAAGGCACAGAGGCTTTTCAGATCAAAGTAAAATGCTTAGCTTACATTCTTGTGTGCCTCCGTGCTTTTTATTTTTTCTCCTCTCTCTCTCTCTCTCCAAACCCCCCACCACCACCCTCCCCCCTTCTTTTTGCACTGAGAGATTGTACTGAAGGGAATAGCCTGTTGTTCCCTTTGAATGTTTAAGTAGGTTTGTACTTGAGGGGGAACTATAACATCAGCCTACATTCACACACGATGTTGCACAACAAATGAAGCAGAGAGCGGCTAAAAATAAACACGGAAGACCTCTGATGTGGAAAAAGTGTGAAACTTGCATCATGTAAAAATATAAAGGTAGATTAAAAATTGGACTTTTTGCAATGATGGCCGAAGCATTCGAGGCGTTCAGAGTCTATACAAACTACCATTTTGCTGTGTACACACTCTGATTAAAGAATGAGGATCTATTGTTGCTGCAGTGAAAATGCCTAGAGCCTAAAAACAAAATCTTTATGCCACTGCACTAATGCCAAATATCATGCATTTATGCACACTGAGAGACAGATGACGTCAGTAATGTTACATATCTGGTGTCCGACTGACCTAAAATTTCAAATATTAGCATAAAAATGATCAAATAAAGAGAAAGTAAGTGGTTACCTGTGGTTGACTTGAAACGGAATGTCCCCACAGTCTAAATAATGCATCTGGCATCGAGTCACTCCCCATGTTTTCTGCCTCGATTCCCCCACTGAGCCTGTGAACACTTCAGGTGCAGAGCTCAACTATTGTAAAAGTTGCTATCGGAGGGGAACAGGCTTTGTGCTGCTGCATAATCCAAGCAGTGCACATTAAAATCTATTTCTCCCTTCACTCAATATATTGTTTATACCTCTAGCTGATTGCACCTAGGCCACATCTCGCCGGATTGTGTACACACAACATGCACACACACAAACACAGGTCCTGTAGCCTTTGCAATAACCAATTTCCAATCCCATTTCTGTGCCCCTTCTCCACTGTGATTTTTTTTCTGGCTCTGAGATGTGAACGCCCGCTTGAATAAATATTAATGGTAATTCTACGAGCAATGCCCACTCACGAGTGTGCTGGAAGAACAAAAGGCCTTGTTTACAAGTGCGCTTGAGAGAAAGCTGAGGCACGGAGGGCCTGCAAGGGCCTCCGAGGTTGGCTCTGCTGCGCTGTTGACTCACAATGGAGTGCTGATTGAAACACACTCTTAACTTCCAGTGTAGGGTGGCAGCGAAGATGGCAAAAGGAAAAAAAATCCTTAACGTGACGGATTCCTATTCAACTGCCGTGAGGACGGAGCTGGAGAAATCAAGCTCACGAACTTGCAGCCTCTACTTAAACTCATTTAAGACAGAGCTGAAAGGTAATTAGGTTTCTGGGAACAATAAGCACTCAGTACCTTGTGTAGCTCCAGCCTCGCTCCAGACATTTTCTTTGGTATAATTAGGGGAGGTGTGAATTCCTCATCAGATGGATCACCATCTGCATTCACACACCGCTTGCTCGTTCCCCCAATCCCCAGCTACGAGCCCGTGTTCGTGCTGATTATCATTCAGCAGGTGGAAATGAGAGGGATGGAGGCGAAAGGGGCTTCACTTTTTTAAGGTTCTTTCAGTGCTATGGGCCTCCAGCGGCTCGCCATGCAAAGGTTAATCAATTCTGAATGATGAGCCATAAAAGCTTTAATAATGCAGTCATCCTCTAATGAGTGGTCCTGCATGCTTGCCCAGGAAGGCCCGATTGTTTTAGGAAGCGCCGACGTTCCAATTACAAAGCATTCAAGCATTCGCCAGCAGCCCAGAGAACGCCGGACACAGTGAGGGTCCAGTGAACAGGACAATGAGCCTGGCAGTGTAGAGCTAATGTCGGCCGAAGATGGGAAACAAAAGAGACTCATCACATGCTTGTCAATATAAAACTAATGCTGACTACTAGCTTGCCCTTCAGCTGAAAGTTTTGAGTACCCCTTTCAAGTTTTAGAAATCACCTTAGAAACTGTCTTCAACCTTGGAGCAAAGACAGAACTTATACTATTGAGCCATAAAACTTCACAGAGAGGAGACTGGGGTGGAGAGATGGATCAACAAAGCATCCAACTTCAACAGAAGCGTGCTTTTCTTTACTTGTCTCATACCAGCAGTCACCAGTAGTTTGTTGTAACCACAACTGCTTTGTTCCGTGATGTTAACCAAGTAGCTATTCTTCAAACCATGAAGACAACTATTTTCTTTTGACCATAATTATTCCCAAACCCTAATCAAGAGCAGTCTTTCATGACAATGGAAACGTCTGGCGACTTCTCATGTCATGATTAAAGTTCTGTTCCTAACAACTAGGAAATTCTTGACTTGTGACTATAATGGAATCCCAATCAAGTAGTGTTTGTGTGCAAAATAGCCAGGCAACAATCAAAAAGTCCTTTTTCAAAGGCATTCAGAAGACATTATACATTTTCCTGCACTAAGGATTAAAACTGAGATTATGAGATTGTCCCAGAAAGAGGATAATTGTAGTCTTTCAATCAAAAAATAAAGTCATTGTAACTACAGACATTCCCTGCGTACTGGTTGGAAAAGAGTTATCTGGAGTTAGATCACTATTACATGAGGGCTGACCTCTTATTAAATATCTCATATCACTCAGTTATGCCGTGCATTATAAAGAAAAAATATATTAAACCCGTGCTGGTTTTCTTTCCGCACTTTCAATTTATTCTTTTCAGCGCGATATTCTGCAATTTCAGCCTTCATTTTAAAGGTATTATTCTGTCCTACTGTTCTGCCATTGAACAGATGGAGAGGGTCGCCTTGCCATGAAGAGCTGCTAACCATGGAGGAATTTGATTAGTCCAGGCCTTCAAAGAGGAGTTTTAGCAGTGATCTAAATACTAATTCAGAGACTAATCCACCTTCCATACCATAAAACAAAGCTAAAAGTCACTGCAATAATGTAACTTGCACACACTAATGATGACCAAAAACTGTTAAACCCTCAGCTACCTGACCCATCCAGGCCAAATGCACTGATTATAGTGTTACAGAACAGTAAAAACGCAGCACTTACTCAAAATGATAAACATGACACCATCTTGGCCAGCACTGCACTGGCTTTCACAGCGGCTAATGGCTAAATATTCCGCCAGGTTAACTGCATAATTGTGTGTTGTCAACATGCCACATGCAATTATGAGTGACCACAAAAGAGCATGTGTTAATTGTTACGTTTCCCATTTTGTCCTGAAGGTCACCCTCCTCCCAACATCCTCGCGTCCTTGGCCGTGCAACCCCTCGGCGCATTCCAGCTCATGTCTCTGTCACGAACTGAGCCACGCCAAATACATCATCCCCAAACGCTGCATCCCTCTCACATTCATTCAGCCGATTGCCTCTATCTTTTTCCTCCGTCTCTCCCGCAGACACACACATAAACTGAGATGTTTGCAGTGTTTTTTTGTAGCACGCCACATGCAGCTAGACATTTCTGAGGAGACAATTGGAACATTAGCTGCTTTATTTAAGACGAAAATGATGACATGAATGTCGGCGACTAAACCAAAATGATGGCGATGTAAAAGCAGCGGGACACGAGTTACCCAAACATGGCAGGGGACAGGTGTAGTTATCCAGAGACAGAAGTTGTATATCCAACTAAAGCCTCAATACTCTCTGTGCAGCCTTTCTTTTTATCACCACAGTCAGAACATAGTCTTTAGGGCCAACTGTGTTTCACGGATGCTCAAGCATGAAAGAGGAATCTTGTTGGGTGGATCCATAGAAATAATGAATAAAAAGAGCTTCAGAGTTTGTCACTGCAAAACACAGCGTTTTAATTACGGCAAATTCCCTCGAGACCGAGCTGCAAATACACTACTAGCTCTTTAGGTACCGCTGGGATTCTGCATCATTGCTAAGCTAATAATGTTTGCCACTGCAGTGCTGATATACACATTAAATTAATCTGGGTAATATGCATACTGGAAATACTATGGATCATATCAGACTATAGCCATTAATGTTAATGGGGAATCATTACCGTAGTTTGGATATGAGAGGTTTTCAAAATTACACTGTCAATCGACAAGGTCCTAATGTCTAATGCTCTCTCAGCTGTGAGCTCCATGCGACTGTAGAACACACCATGGAAACTGTGCAAAGGGTAGTAAACCTCGGCTTTAAGGAAATAATTTAACAATTCGGGAAATGTGATTTAGTGCAAAACTGCAGCAAGGACATAGTCAGCTTAGGGGCTCGTACCTGACCTTAACTTGTGTGTTTCCATATTGAAACATACATGTAAAAATAGAAGTTTTCACGAGTTACAAAAAAATATTTCTCAATGAGCAAAAGTTTAGGTGTTGCATCTTTAAGAATTGGTAAGGGAAAATTGTCTCCCTGCATTTTTATTTGCGTATGGCCTATAAACAAGCAAGACATAGTGCGATAAGAGTTGAGAGATGTTGGTAGGTATATTTTTGAACCCTGAAAATATGCATGCCAGGTGTATCCTCATGTTTCCAGTCTCTATGCTAAGCTAGGTTCAATAATTCTTGGATTCAACTCCATACCTAACCCACAGTCAGCGGTACCCACAGAACTCTTGGAAGAAAGTGAATTAGTGACTGGAAAGTTAAAGATCAACTGTTATCAACCCTAAAACTTGATTAATCTACACGTTTACCCCACAGAAGAACACTGCACTGCACAGAAACTGTCCAAATCCACATTATCGATAAACTTTTCAATGTTCTTACCTGCTTGACCGGTAGCAATGCTGACCGCCGCAAACAGCCTCTGGGTCCGGCTCAGGTCCGACACCCCGTTGACAGCCTCCACCTCAAAAGTGTAGTTGGCATGGGCGAGCAGGTCCATAATGGTCACATAAGTGTCCACTAATCCTGACTGCGCGGGAGAGTATCCCACATTTGGCCCACACGGTACACACTCCTCGGGTTCCCAGCTGCAGCGCCGGCATATAACCCTGTAGGTGACGTCGTTGCGACCGCCGGTGTCGGCTGGCGGGCTCCACTCCAGGCTAACGGTGGTCTGGTTGATGTTGTAGACCAGGTTCTGTGGCGCCGAGGGAGGTCCTGTCAGAGGTGGACACAAGAGAAGCCAGAATTAAATAACTGAGCGCCAAGGAAAGTGACAGCCAAGAGGGTGCATTGACTGGATCTGTGCTTCCACTGTTCTCTGAGAAAGAAAGAAAAAAAAAGCTACAGGACATGCCAGCTCCAGCCCCAGAGCCAAACACTGACACTCAATTATAATAAGACTCACATCCAGAAAAAAATGGTGCAGGTACACTGAAAGGAAGTGAGCTCTGGCAGGTACCAAGGTCAGTGTTAGAGGGCTGAGAAAAAAAGCAGTGGAGCACAGACTTTCAAAGAGAAAATAATTTGGTAATCAGAGTTCATGCCACACGGTTTCTGAGGGCCGCTGTTTTTAGGAATTATCATTAGAGGAGCAGCGCATCTGTCGAACGCCTCTGCTTCCATTTACATCAACATCCCTTACACTGTAATTAAGTGAGATTATAAAGTCTAAAGGTTTGTTCAAATTCAAGGCAGGTACACTGACATTGTCTAGCTATTACATTCACAACCAACTGAGATTTTAAATACAAGTTTGTTGTTCTGTAACTAGAAATAATGAGTTGACTAAAACCGAACTATCAATGACACACAAAGGATCAGAGAAGCTGTTATACCGAGAAAACAATATGACTAGTAATACATTTTTGCTGTTACATATTAGAGATTTCTACTCAGTTTTTTAAGTTACCATATAACTTGATTTTCAAATGTAGTTAAATTGAGCTCAATCAAATTAGTTCAAGATACTCCAAAGTTCAAATAAGAGACACTTTAGAGAAAAATAAAACATGCTGAATCATAAAGAGTTGAGTTGATGTGCAGAGCAGTGTGAAAAAGTTTGCAAAGGCTGTAAACATGTAACTAGTTTAATATCTGTTGCGGAGTCGTCATTTTTTTCCAGTGTTGGTAACACCTGTGAACACTTTGACAAATGTACACGTTGATTAGTTTTTTTCAATTTCTGTAATATACATTATCCAAGAAATTCAACATTCTTATTATTTTAATTAGTGAATTATGGCAACTCATCACATCACATTAATTAGCCGTTGCTTTTTCGACCTTGGATGAGTCCAATATTCTCTCGCCTTTGCATTTTCTAGTGGACTCTAACAACTCCTCAACAAAAGATCCGTCTCTGTAGCTTTCTGTATGCTTCACTAGTTCATCACAGCATTTTCACAAACAAAAGCTGCTGATTTTAAGACTGTAGAAAACCAGTGAGATCTGCCAACAGAAGCTGCCAAACTGCTAAAAAGGTAATTTTCTTTCAGTCTGCCACCACAAGTGACCCCTTTTCACATATTATTCATGGTCATTTGATCCATTGTAAATAATAAAAATAATGATTAGTGCGGCCCTAAAGTTAGCCTGCTTCCTCATATTTTTCATTTTAAACCAGCCTAACGCTCTTTTACAGTGTACTCATGCATGCAAACATAGCTGGTGATTCATCCAGATGGACTAAAGGCTTTGTTTATATGGCAAGCGTTAACAGCATAAAATCTGCAGCTGCTATGGAAATGATTGAGACAGGGCTGCATGGTCAGACAAATGCTTCGCAGGAAATCAGAAGCCACAGACAGCCACTCGCAAAGTCTTCCTGTTCTCCAAAAATATATGCAGCTATCCCAGCTGGAGACAGCGGCTTTACTGGGTTTCCTTGGAAAGGTATATCATGTGGACAGCCGCGCACTTAAAATTAATGTCTCCCAAAAAAAACTTTAAGGCCTGTCTCACCCGCAGAGTTTATGAACAAGATTTAAACCTGGATTATCACCGCCCTGTAACTGCCATATACAATTTCACTTGACATACAACAACAACGAGCTCGGCGGCATCAAGAGTGTACAGGACTACAGACCATTCACCTATAAATGTTCACATAACGGCAAAGAGATTAGCTCATCTCGTAAAACAATGAATAACAAATTGCCGCTTTCATCTTTCACATTCCAGGTTGTTGGCTTTTACGGCCCAGATGTTGATATAAATAAAGTCCCCCTAACATAGTAAAGATTATATGACTTGTGTCCTTTGTTTATGAATGTTTTAAGGATATCTTCATTTTGTTCTCAGGGAGTTTCTCAGGAAATATTCTTGGAGGGAATCTAGGGGAGGGACCTTGCAAGTCATTAAATTTGTCACATTAGCTAACAAAATAGGTCATGCATATGCAGAAACTGGCTATCACAATATTCATTAATACAGCACTTAGCTGTTTTTCCCTTTTGCAGCCATTAGAACTGAGGGCTCAGTGGAGACATCCATATTCATGATTATCAGGTAAGATAAGAGACAGGCAGTGGACTGGGAAGATGAAAGAGCCACCTGTGGCAGGTGAAGTGGAGAGGAGTGACTGCCAATAGCACCACTCGACTTCAGCCTTGGCATTGACACTCGACCCCCACTCTCAATCTTCCCCGTGCACAAAGGTAGGGGTGTGTTTCGACACAACAACCCCCCTCCCCGAGACCAAACCTCGGGGATCTTTTATTCCGCCATTTCCATGGCCATGGAAAGCGATGATAACATCTCATTTCACTCGTGCCACTCTCTGCCGGGTCTCAGGTGCCACAGATCAAAGCAGTGATTTCTTGGCAACAAGAGGCAAAGGGAAATTAGATTAGACTGACCCCAGATCTGTATGACCTTTGTCTTTTGTCATGTTTTTTTCAGACTACAAGCTTTTGTCTTTCTCCTCCGAAGACCTCGGTGGGTTTGAAATGAAGTGCTTGACAGATGACTGAAACTCCCCTTTCAGAGTTCTGTAACTTTTCTTAACTGTGTGCACAGTTGTGGAAGCCGGCGAGGTTTGAACATCTCTTTCAAGCTGTCTTTATCATTTAATACACCTCGCAGTACACTGGTGACTGAATGTTTTCAAGGAGACTAAGTTGTATAAATGTTGTGTCAAGGCCGCGAAGACATGCAAAAGACGCAAGTTCTTAGAGAGAGATAAAAGCAGTGAGAAAGACTATAGATGCCTTTTGTCCAGCCTTCGAGGGTGTCCACTTAAAATAGGGTGTACACATTTTTCCCTTGACGTGGTAAGGAGACATATTATACAACCTAGTTTGTTTGAAGCATACTGAACACCTCAGCTCGCTTTCTTCTTCTTCCTCCTTGGCGCCTCTTTGTTTCTCTAAAAAAAAGCTCTGTCTGGACTCAGGAATACGAAACTCTTCTTGCCCCGACGTCACCTGCAGCACAGATTTGCACCACATCCTGAGCCCTCCACTGACTGTCTGTCTGCTCATCCTTATAGCTCAAGGGTTTGTCGCTCTCCTTCTTCTTTTTCACTCTTTTTCTCCCTGTCTCCCACTCCCCCACTCTGTCTTATCTTTTCGTGTTCTCTCCTCTCTCACCCCTCCTCCCAGTCAAGTTTCATTTCACGGATTAGCCTGCCAGAGCCCCCACAGCCTGAAATGTCTCAATCACTTGCTAGCTTCCCTCCAACTCTGCCACTGTGACCAAGCATGGGTGAACATGTGTGTGTGCAAGGGTATTTCTTGTTGTTGTGCATAAACGTGGAATATGTGCATGCATAGTTGATGCTTCCTGCTACAGCATTTGCATGCTAACATGGCATGGATTGCTGAAGCAGAACCTGTGAACTCCCGTGTGTAAAAGCTGTGAGAAAAAGGCTTCAGCCGTGCAAGACGTAACCACTACATCTAATAATCTACCGTATGGAAAACGTATAGTAGCGGATCGTTTTTAGGTCATGTTTCAAAGCCCATCTCCACTCTGTGCAGAGTTGTAAGACCTGAGTAAATCCAAGCTTAGGAGGAAAGAATCTGCCGCTTATCGGCCTTGAGAGGTGCTCGGGGCTAACTTAACCCTCCACAGCCTATTAGCTGGCTGTGCTCTAATTGGGGAGCTGTGGGGAGAGGGGCGGCAGGGGTGAGTGGTATTCAAATCGCCCATGAGGTAATCCTCACTCTACAAATGTGTGTTGTGACCCCGTGACTTCGCCTCTAATGATGTGACTGCAGCAGAACCCGTATGAGGGAAGACAGGGCCAAAGAGGAAAAAGAGCTCGGAAGAAGAGTTTTTTAGCTGAAGGGGCCTTCGACTGCTGTTGGCCTAATAACCAAAATATCAGCGCTACTTCAACATTGCACTGAATTCAATATTGGATTTGCCACTCACGCACAATGTGTGCTGCAAGCCAAAATTCCATTTCAGCCTCAGTCTCTGGAGAGGGCACGATGGCACGTGGACGGGAATAAAAAATTCAAACGAAGCATGGCTAAGACTGCTGGAACAATACGCAAACTCTTATGCACCTCAGCTGCATGAGCTAAGAGTTTTGAGATTTTTTCCCCTCATACTTGACTGCTGAAATATATGCAAAAAAATACACAAATCAAGCTTGTGGAACTACACGGTGCTGAGTCTCCCATGCCCAGTAACGTCTGTGAAACCATCCGTCTTTGAACAATGACCAAAGCCACTGTGATGCCGTAGATTCTCTTACATGTGGTAGCATTTCTGAATCTTGTTTTGAGTGAACTGGCTGTATTTGCATGGCCTCATCTAATTACAGACTGGACACAAAAACATGCAGTGATTTACATTGAATTTTCATGTGCATGACCAGGGCATGGGCCCTGGGAGCTTAAAGGATAAATCTGATTTATTACAGTCTGCCCATCATTTCTACCAATAATTTCAACACTGTACATACCAACATGACAGCTGGATTACCATTTCACCATGCCATTACATGTTTCCCAAAGCAGACATCTGCACCACATGTGAAAGTCCCCAGAGGCCTTAGATTACAAGTGAACCAAATACTTCATGCTAATTTGATGTACTCATTTGGTTCAGTTTCGCATGATATACACTAAAAACAGTGAAGACACTCTTTCGTGTCCTTGCTTGTAAGAATGCGTTTTAACAAATGCAAGATTTCTAGCACTTTACCTTCAAATTCATAAGCTTCTACTTTGCAAAAAGGCCTTGTGTTAAAGAATGCAGGCTTTTATAGTGCATATTCTTGAATTAAGCCACTTTCGATCCAGATATGATCAGAAAAGGGGCTCATTTTTGACCTCTCTATTGGAAAATCCAGTTCTGACCAAAGTAATTCCACAAATGTGAGAATGTGGTGACCTTACCACAAGATCTGCTGGGATGAACAGCACCTCGCACCATCAGACAGGCTGTAGACAAACCAAATCTATCATGTACGTGATTGCGTTGAAAAATGTTAGTAAGAATCCCATTTTAAAAGGAAACTGTACAACCACAACTGATACATAAGCCGTATATATAGCGTAGGAAGCTAACTCCTACTCCTACTGACCTTAATATCTGTTAGCAACACTAGTCCTCCCATTCTGCAGCTCTTTAACAGTCCCCTAGCAACCCCAGGCAGGATGGACTCCCTGACGGATGTCAACTTGTTGAGGTGGCACATTAAAGGGGAGTGGCAGGGGGCCGGGAGGAGGAGACCACTGCTCACAAATGCCCCTTTCAGCCCCTAGGTTGCGACAGCACCACTCACAGCTGTTGCATGATTGATGCCCAGCTCCCCAACCTGTCAACAACTCCAGTCTCTGCCTTGCGTCTGGAGAAAATGCCGCCTGATGGCCATCCACATAGACCTTATCTCCTTGCAACTTTGCATATGAATGCAATGGACAAACATTCGACAAAACAAAAGCGTTTCTCCCCTCCACCCCCTCTTGACACACGCCACGTTGGGGAAAACAATGCATTTGGAGCTATGGGTTTTTTTGGAACTTCTTCTCTCATCTTTATTCAGCGTGGATTTGGCTTTTCATGTCCCCACATTATATCTTCATCTCATTTCCTCTCAAATCCTCAAAAGACACATCCTTAATCTCTGTGTGCCAGAGATCCATCTCACTGTTTTGCTAAGGCATACAATATGGTAGCTTTACAAACCTCTATTTAAAAAAAATCTGTCAATCAAGCTATTTATTCAGGCAGTGCAAATTCATTTTCAATTACTATTCACTCTTGGTCTGGATAAGGCTTGGAAAAAAAGGAAATCACAGTGACTATTGGTCACACCGACTTAATCCAGCGATGAATGAGGAAATGCACGTACAGAAAGCCGTGCAAAAAATTCTGCTGGGTGACTGAGGAAGAGGGCAAAGCTATTCATACAAGTTAAAAATACATATTTACATATAATGGTATGGGGTCATCAAATGTAGACCCAAAGTTAATGAAAATGAATAATGGAAAGTGTGCATTAGGCAACTTCAGTAATTACTGTGCTACTTGGCCAAGGTGATTACCCAGAAGGGAACAGCCAGAGGACACTGCAAAGAAGTGGGAACTTTATCCCGTTCTTACCAAATGCTTGTGTGTCCTGCCCTTGATCAGTGGGGGATGTTAGAGTGAAGCGTTAACATCCGATTAGGATGGTTGGAGAAGTGAGTAATGGACCTGTCTTTTAGAACAAGATCTGTATGGTTGCCTCCGTGCAACACTGAGAGATTGGTGGTTTGTGGTCATTGCTCGGCCTCAAATTTGCTTAGCCTGAGTTATGTCCTTGTCTGTGTCAGACGGCGATGGGAATGGAGTTAAACAGACAAAAGCTAAGTTTGGGAAAGAATTTTAACATTCTAACTGCGGCCACCGAATTTATTCAGGAGACACTGGAAAGACCTCAGCAGACTTCAACAAGTCCAGAAGGAGGCTGCCAGGTTAGTTTTAAGATGCCAATACCACACCAGCACTGCAGAAATGTACATTCTCTGTACAAGTCAGACTTCACCCTCTTTTTATAAAGAAAGGTGCACCCCGTTCACTCTCTGACCAACTGCAATGTCCAGATCAAATGCATACCTGCCCAACACATTGCTCAAGTAACTTAGATTTAATAATTCACCACCCACAAAGTTGCTATTTTGCTGTAGCAGCAAAAGTCCCTGAGTCTGCTAAATTCAACACGAGTATGTTTTATTGCTTGTGAACTCAGTGTTGCCATTTCTTTTCTTTTTTTAAGTGAAAGCCTTAAGGCTGTTTAAAGGTTCCCTATGCAAGTCTAATCCAATACTTCTTGTTCATTTAGTGAATAACTCATGGTCCACAATCTGTCTGTTCTGTGTGTGCACTGAAATAAAATCTAGTATTCCTGCACAGCCCTTGCTCTGTAAGTAGGAAGCAAATAAAGTGGCTCGGTCTGAACTACACAACACTATTACAAAGTGTCCTGTGCACATTCGTGCTCATGCAAGACGCAGTACAAGCGAGAGGGGTTGTACTTCTGGCACATGCTCACTGTCTAAATATGCAAACTAGCTAAAAATCAACAACATTTCCCATCAATCACAACAGAAAAGGTGTGTCTCACAGTGGCTACAGCCCAGCAACCTGTAGTGAATCACTTTATAGCATGGTGTGTGAAGTCACTGTAGAAATGAACATCTGGAATCTCAGTGACAAGATTCCATGAGGGTTTATCTACCATGGAAGTATTAACAGAGCTAAATACGACTCCACCATTCAGATTTTGCTGCCAAATGTTCCCAGTGGTCATTTGTGGTATTGCAACTAAGAAAATCCTTTGCAAAAGTCCCCATAATTTTTTTTTTTCCAAAGACGACTTTCTTATATGATTTCTTCTTTGAATCCTCAAAAGTTTTATATTTGTACATTTTTTCTCAGTGCCTGCAAAGACTAGTTTTACCTTCCTGACATCCCCACAATATAAGTCTATGAACTGAGCAGGAACCTGTTGAGGTTCAAGAGGGGAAAACACTGATGCAGTTGGCTGCTCAATGTGGAAGCAAATACAGAAACCAGGAAACCTTTTTGGCTCATCTTTGCCAGCCATATCCAGTTCTCTTTAATGCATCCAAGGTTCTCACTCTAAATCTTATAAAAGCTCCTTCCAGAGACGGGTGTTGCAAATTAACATTTGCTATAAACACTACGATACTTGCACTGGACAGCTGTTTTCAGTTTATTTATGTATAGTGCATCTGCACTAAATAAAACATAATATAAATAAATAAAGTTATTTATCATACTTCCTGTTTCATACAAGCAGGAAACGACACTGGCCAGATTAATCAGGGTAAATGGTAAATATTTGCTTTTGGCCTCTATCAACCCCACCATCCCACCCAGCTACCTCTATCCTCTGTCACTCCCTGGACATCGAGCTTCACCCATCCTTTCAATTGATGTTTAGCTTTGCATATTCGCAAACAAGTTTGTTATTCATGAGATGACAACCAATGAACTGGGGGGTTGCTCTGTGGTCTGTGGCCTCGGGGCTAATGCACGAAACCAGCCTTGAAAATGAAACAAGCCATATACTGTCAGAACCTGCAACGTAGGAATTAAATTTTAATTTCCAGAGAGTCAGATTCATAAATAGTTGTGTTTGTTGGTGGTGCTATAGCAGAAGCTGTCACATTGTGGTCCACTTTCTTTTTTATATTTTTGAAGGTGTGTAATAGCTCCTTCATTTCTGCTCTACATTGCATTGTGGTAAAGTAGTATTCAAGTACAGTTAATTAGTTACACTATATGCTCGAGGCAGGATTAGATTGACAGATTTAGAATACAGAAAGTCAATTCTTTTCCTAGAGCTTAAAGCCAGCTCTGTTACTGTTTTAGCACTGGGACAGAAAGGAAACGGCTGACTCTCTGATCTTGCTCGTGCACTAAGGGGGCAGTTTGAGACACACCCGAATGCTGAGAACATTTCTTCCAAATCTGTCATACAGTGAGAGGAACACAGCCGGCTAAAGTACATAGGCAGATGTTTGAAAGATATTGTTTGTGGGAAATCGCAGCTCATTAACAGATTGTTTCTTTTAAATCCAAGTTGTCTTAATGTATTTTTCCTGCATACCTTGTAGCTTAACAGAATTAGTAATTAAAAGTACACAACCAGCAAATGATGGGACCAGATGGAAACTTCAAGACCGATGCGAACATTTCTGGCAACTTCAACGTACCTGTGTATCTTGAAATAAATAGAAAAAAAACCTTTTGGATCAGGCTGAGACAGATTTGTTGCTCAACAAGCTGCTTTACAGACAACCATAAATAAGAAAGAATCATTTTTCATATGGAATTTATGACATCAAATCCAAACTCCAATCCGTTAAATCCTCTCTTTGATTCTCTGATTTCATGCATAGACAAGCCAATGCAGTGCTATAAAATTCTTCTATTTGCATAATATCTCACCAGCAGTCTGTCACACACACATACACACACACACACACACACACACACACACATATACACACACACACATTAGAGATTCCGGCTTGGCCTACTTTGGGTGCACAGGGAAAATGCAGTGCTGCTCAGGATGTGGACCAGGCATGCATATTTTCCTACGCATGCATATCTGATTTTGTTGTTTTTAATCAACAGAAAAATGGTACAAAGTAAATTACCGCAATCTGAAATGCTAATTTATCAGCTCTCCTTAATAGATACGTCAAATAAAGAAAAGAACGACAGAAGCGTTATGTGTAGCAGCCAAAGGAAGCCTGTGGGCCAATCCAGGACTCCTGCGATACATTATCGGTAGAAAGAAGGCACACAGATAAGGTGCAGAGATTATGTTTAGGGGTCCTGTTTACCTCCAGAGATAAAGCAGAGAGCTAACATAACCCTGCTGCGGTGTGCCACTCCCCTGTGCACAGTAGCTGAAGGCAAAAGAACAACCAAAAAAAAAAAACACCGGCACCTTGATATAAACATGTTTGAGAATGGATCTGGAAGCAAATGAGCCCCACCCGTCAGACTGAGACCCTGTGTAAATAAGCCATCAATGGCTGTCACCGAACTGTTACACTGGCCAGGACAAATGAAGACACAGGGTTGCTGCATGGGCTGCCGCTGCCGACTGTAATTGCAATCTTTCAGACGGGAAATGGCAAATTGCTACTCTCATCATTAGCAACCAGCTAAGACAGAAAACAGACACGCAAGCCTGCAAACATAATTATAATGACATACTGGGAGGCAGGGGAGCCACCGTGGAACACATCTGGGGCTTTCATGAGACCACTGCAAAACCGACTGAACAGGTCTGGACCAAGCGTGTTGTTTTTTTTCCCTCCTCTCGCATGTGCGGCTGTTTAAATGCAAGCGATCCGAGCCGTGTTTACCTAGCAACGGCATGGCAGACTTACTTGTGCAGGCCACAGACGCGGGGTCAGAGAGTGCTCTGTAGTAGCCGTCCTCACAGTCGCAGCGCCAGGAGCCCTCGCGGTCGTTGAAGCTGTGCGCCGGACAGCGAGAGCACTGCAGGTCCTGGGACGAAGATTTGTAGAAACCACGACCACACGCTATGGAAAGGAAAGAAAAAAGGGAAAAACACTGAGTCATTATCAATGAATTTGCACGTTATTCTCCTGACGAACACATGAATAGTTTAGTCTATAAACCATTCCACAGCCCAAGGTGACGGCTTTATAAGTCTTGTTTTGTCCAACTAAGAGTAAAAACAGAGAAAAGCCAAGAAAAACACCAACTACCAATAAATACATTTGGCATACTTGCTTAAAAAATATCAAAATAGCTGCCAGTTATTTAGCTACCAATTGACTGGTCTCATTTTTTAGGAAAAAGATAACGGAATAGGGAAGTGGATCCAAGCTTTCCGAAGTGTAACTCCCTTCAAATTCGAATTAAGACTGTTCATTCTTTCAAAACTTGTCAAACTGATTCATTCTAGCAACCGCTAGAGCCCCGAAGAGGTCAAGTTTCACAAAGTGGGACAAAAAAATGTTTATGTAGTAGAACCTGTCTTATTTCCTGTCCAATTCATCATCTCGCAACACCTTGTGTCCCAGACCCTCAGTAGGAAACCACTGGCACAGACGATTTCATCAGTATAAAAAGGAGCTCTGAGAAGACTTTTCTTCTTGATCAGATTCTTTCATTTCTGGCCCAACTGCTTGTAACGGAGGTTTAACAAGAAAAACAAGTTTCTTTCTCTTAAAACTCATTGAAAATTAAGTGTCCTGGCTGCGAGGTGCCCCTAAAGCCCTCGGGTAGCTGTGTGTCATTTGGTTAATATAGCGAAACCAATTTCGAATTTTTTTTTAAAACTGACACTCAAGTCATGTTGCATAAACACATTTTTGAGAAAGTTTTGAAATCATCTTATCACCCAGCACTGTAGGGTCAAAAGGTCAGAGGCAGTTGTCTGGTGTTGAAGACGGCTCGAATATATTTCTAGAGATACAAAGTGAAGACAAACATGAGCTTTTGTCCACTTTCCAATCAGATTTATCAATTCGGCAATATGAGTGGCTTTGTGTCACTTAGACAGGGTTGACTTTTACATTGAAATTCTTTATGGGTGTTTTCAGACATTCCAACACTGTTACCGTAAGAGACATGGATATTTGGCATCTAATATGCTGGACTAGACAGTACAGAAAGATATGTATGAATGCATGAGACCTGAGTTTTCTCTCTGATCTTATCATCGGACCAATTCCCAAACCATTTTTGCGAAATATTGTCAGTTGTGCTGTTGTCCAATGTATGCATCTTTTGTAGTCGAAGGTGGCACTAAATTATGTCTGGGATTGATTTTTGAGGTGTGACTTTCAAAGCTGTCATATCAACACGGTAAACTGCCATTCAATTAATCATAAGAGCTTCAGTAGAAGGTAACTGAACTTCTCTTTTCGGTTCTTGAACATGTTTCACCTCTCATCCATCTCCAGTTCTTGAATAAGGGGAGAAATCTTCAATCTTCAAGAACTAAAGAGAGAAATTCCGTTGCCTTCTACTGAAGCTCTTAGGATCACTATGACCTTTGCTGCATGAGAGTCCACACAAACATATTGCCTTTAGATTACCAAAATAACCACCAGTGGTTATGACAGGAAAGAGTCAGTGGATTCGCAGCTTGTGTTTGCCCCTGGGTCACTTGAGGCTCGATACATTCACGTTGGTAAAGAAAATATAAACTATAAGGATCCCTAAATAGACATTTAAAAAGTCTTTGGGTTTCTCACAGCATTTTTTATTTTGGTATATCCCAGCTGAGCCAGGTACACACAGGATCACATTCACTGATGATCTCAGCTGTCATTAAAAATCACTGAATGTCTGGAGGTGATATTAGTCCTGTGCAAACAAGGTCTGAAAGAGAGTCAGCTCCAGACCTGAATTCCCATCATGGAGAGGGCATGACAGAACAAACCACTCCACTCACGTTTTGATGCAGCCGTATTTGAACGAACCTACTGCCCTTGGGCTTCATCAAGCAGGCTGAGCCATGAAACGGCATTTCAGATCTCATGATGAAGCATTCGCCCTGGGATAAACTACAACCTCACACTTTGAGAGGGAAAATAACAAGGCTATTTTTATTCTGATGAATCTTCAGGTCAGTAAGGGGGTTCGACTTGTTTATAACAAGTCCTATCTTATGAGAGGAAACATTCTTCAGTCGAGCAGAGAGATAAGAATACGCATCAAGTACAAGCACATGGATCATGTCAATGTTTTACCTTTGACCAGGCAGGTAAACAAACCCAAGGCTGCTGATATGACTAATGGAGACAGACTCAATGTGCTTGTGTGGTGAAATAGTAATTAAGGAATTATGTTCTTAAACCCGACTAATTCATACACCCATCATTCTTCTTAAACAGTTCTCATGTCCCAAACGAGCGACGGAAGCAAGTCGTGACAAAGACAGAAAAGGATAATGTAAAACAGATACAGTGATTCATAGCAACCTCACTATGAATCACACGGTTAATGTTTAAACACTCGCAAAGCGTAAAATGTCTATTCTGGGGCCTGGCTATTTTAGCCTGGGAGTCAGCTTAATCCACACTGGCCGGCTGTGTGTGTGCAAAACACAGCTAGTGAAAAACTGCAATCTAGGCCACACGATTTTCCTAAACAATCTGCGAGAAATCTATACTTTTGTGAACAGCTGCACACAAACTATCAAATTATACCAAAAAAAATGCATTTTTCATGAGTCACTGGGAGAAATGAGCAATGATTTTCATACTGGCTTTGCCCCCCATATCAGATCTCAATTCGGTTCTGCTCCCTTTTTTTAAATTTCCTTTCGGCCACCACATCTTGTGACAGGTCCGGAATAAGAAGGACAGAGGAATCAGAGTGTTGTGGTTTTAACACTTCCAGAGTGGCACGAAGACGAGGCCAAGGCTCGGGATATCCCCATTTCAACTACATGAAAGCCCTGTCATTCTCTATTTATCGCACTGCCGCAGCTTTGTGAAACAAGACCTTTTCTTTTCTTTTTCTTTTTTCTGAGAGGAAAAACGACATGATTTTATCTTCAATCTTTCTTTACCTTTTCGAGCCGGTAATTGAAAACAGAGCCACGAGGAGGTCCTGAATGCTGACCGGGCGAAATGCATCCGCAGAGCCTTCCAAGTGCTTAGTCATCATATTTAGCGGTTATTTACTGTATGTACAGTTATGATGAGCGATAATGTTCGACAAATGGTAAAGCAAACCATGTCTGGTTGCGGTATCTGATACATAGTGTCAACACAGCCTCCCCCCATATGGATGTTGATAATGACACTGAAGGGCTTTCTCCGGAGAGTTAAAGATTGGCCAGATCCCACTGCTCTCGCCCACCATGCTGGGCTTTTAAACATTCCGATAAGCCGGCATGTCTGTTTGCCTTTGGGTTTTCTGGGAGCTCTTCTGCTGGGTGGCCGGTGTGCGAAGGGGAGGAAAAGCCGACTGGGACTGAGGCTATCTCCCACCGCGACCCCCACTCCAGCAGACAAGAGGATCCACAGTGCAGATTAAGACGAGTGCAAGGCCTTTGAGAGGGAAGGCATTGGAAAATAAAGGCAGCTTTAAAGGATAACTCTGGTTTACTGCAACTTCGCTCGTATTTTTGTACCTTTCGCAGCTTTTCTATTGGAGTTACTCTCAGTTAGCTTCTTCCAATCTGCACTCTATCTACGAGCAAAAACGCCTAAAATGATATACCAAAATTTAAATGGCTACACCACTCTGGAACACTATATGCATGAGAAGAAAATCTCATATAGTTTCACATGAATATGTCAGAAAACCTGGAGGTGATGCAAAAACAGAGTAGTTTAATAATTTATATACCATTTATGTTCCTCTAACTTTGGCCGGCAAGACCCGACTGGCAGCATTCATCATGACTAGAAAGGATGTGTCAAGGCTGATCTTGTGTAACATCCAGCACATATAAAATAAAAGAACATTTCTGCAAAGCCTAAGACTTCCTGAGCCTCACAACACCTCATATGTCCGTGTTTCTTGACGTACTTTGCACGGTCGAACGGTAAGAGCGGGGAACCATGGATGCAGGGAGTTTATGGGGTCAATACTGATTCCAACAACCACACTCAGGGTACCCCCAAACTGCAGATCAAATATTAACTACAAGTGGAGATATTCATAAACCAACATCTGTTTTAGTCTTGTGAAAATGTAAAAATGACATTCACTAAAAAAAATCTTTGCTCAGCACACACAGGCTCCTCCATCTGTTCAACGAACCACTTCACCTGTGGGGGGTTTTCTCACAGAACCAGCATCGAACTGCTTAACAATGCAGCTCTCCACCAGTATTGAACTCCTTTTGCTTGAATTTCATTAGTAAATAAGACGTAACCTCAGTCCTTTTGTTTGATCCTTTCTTCTCTAAGATGAGCTTTGTAAAAAAATATGTTTCTACAAATGTCATGATAATAGGTGTTTGGTTTAGTTTAACCCTTTTCACCTTGAAGGTCCATGTATTAAAATGCAACCCGCCGCCATTTTTAAAGCTTGCCAAGCGTAGCACATTCAATGAAGATGCTGCCTGGTAATGCTACGATTAAAATAAATGCAGAATCTGTTCTGCTTCATTTCTCTTGCATCAGATTTGGCGGACCTCAATAACAGCAGTGTTTAGTGGCTCATTGTTACAAGGCTGCTCTTTCAGATCTGGTTTCTCTGGCTTGGTGATGGGGAAAAAGGACACTCATTGTGCTTCAGAATTCATCCGTAAAGTCCAATGTCCTTTTGGCCTTATAGTGGCTGTTACTGACTGAACTTAGGGATGGTTTTTCAGGTGGAAATTTCAGGGACCATGTACCAAAAACATTACTCTTATACCAAGAGGTGCTTTTTTTTTTTTACCAGATTTAGCTACCTGTTACTAGGCTGGTAGAAATGTCGGCTAACCATGAATGTCATTTTCAACACTTCTGATCTCAGTGAAGACTTTTTACTGCCTTCGTATCAAAACGAATTTCATGCTAAGCACATGCAGAAAGTGGGATGTATCAAGGAAGCAAATGGACAGAAAAGACCAGAAAAATTTAAAGTGACCAATGGCTAATACGATTTAAATGGTCAGTATTAGCCCTTCCAGCTTTACAACCTCTCCGACTGTCTGTGTTTCTCACCCCAACTGTGGCCATGTTCCCCAAAATCTGAGAAATTGGTTACTTCAGTGTTATCACACTGGCCCAACACAACAAAAATAAGACCTGGTTTTTTTCACTCTCACCCTTTAACCAAACCTCACAAGCAAAACATGCTTCATTCTCCATGGTTTTTTTTTCTTTTCCCAGTGACAGCCTATGTGTTTATCAGTGCGTCCAACTGGGTTTGGCATCCGGAAATGTTTACAGAAGCAACAAGGCGGCAAATGAGGCCTCAAAAATCGAACGGCTGTATGACACGGCAAAGTAAGTGTTTCTGCACCTCTCCCCACCACTGGCAGCACATTGAGTGACAAGTACAAACACAGTCGTCCCAGCCCGGCATTCCTGTCCCAGTGAGCCGCACGCACCGAGTCGCTGCTGGCGAGTTCCCCCTCTTCCTGGCACCAGACGCCAAAGAGACACTCTTTTCCTCAAGATGGGGTGATAGTGAGTGAGAGGCTCTTTGTCAACTGTCCCTGCAGCAAACTCCTTCTTTTTTTGCGGAAATATCTATGAAGCAATTACACCGAGTCTGTTCACCCGGTAGCGCTCTTCGCCTGACAACATGACTGACACCTCACTGGGAAACACTGACACACAAACATGTTAAAACATTGTACCAAACCCTCAACTCTTTACTATTTGCACCGACTTTGACAAGAGGACTTATAGTCCAACGTGTAATTACATTTGTAAGGATGAAGTGTTTCAGAGTGACTCTTTGGAAAAAAGCCCATTTATGTAAGCCCGGTCTTCTTCTTGCACAGATAAAGGCCAACTGCCGGCTTGTGCTTGTTGACACGGGGCCTGTTAAAGAAGCTCAGTGGCAGACACAACAGCAGGCTTATTTACGACACTGAGAAATTAGTCAGTCCTCAGAGAAGCGGGTTGAGGTTTAGCAGGGAGAGAGAAAGGCAGAGAAAAAAAAATACAAGTCTTACATTCCAGCCAGTTCCTCGGCAGGCTACAGAGCCAGCATCTGTAATTTCCCTTCCAGTGGTCAAGCACTTTCATTCAGTGATGTGTGGGGGGACAAGCTGCAGTCAGCAATTTTTACACAGAGCGAGGAAGAGGAGCCTGAGAAAGGAGAGGTCCTCCGAGTAGCCGGATAGAGATAATCAAATGCTCCTGTGACTACGCTGTCTCAATCACTGCAGACACTGGCCTGGAGAGTAAAACAAAGTCCCCTTATCTTATGCAGACACACATACACATATGAAAAAACCCCAAAAACGGATTTCTGTATTTTTGTAAGATCTCGGTTTATTTCTTTTTCGTCCAAGTTGAGCTTCTTAACATTCTTGAATTACATCCAATTTCTCTCACGCTTTGGCAGTGTCATGACACTCCGGGTGATGGACTGAGAGGGAGGGAGGAGAGAGAGCGGCAGCGGCTCCTTATGCGACAGCCTGACATATCCCTCTCTGGCCAAAATAGAAAATAATTATTTCCCTAGTCTGGGGGTGCACCACGGCACTTTTTTTTTTCTCCTCACTTAATCTTGTGCCCTTGCTGACAGATTGGATTCCAAGTTTGCTCCTTTACTTTGCTGTGTGTTTTGCAGAGGGGATGGATGATAAAGTGCAATCAGGAATAAGTCTGTAGCACCAAGAAGCGACACTGGTCAGAATCGGACAAGATGTCAGAGCATAATGTTCAGTTTCGAGATCCCCGTGGAAGGGCAGATGATGACATTCAAGTCACGTGGCTGCAGAAGCTATATTGCAACTATTTTTTTTAACTGAAATGTGCCAGTAGGATCGAAACATGACCAAACCAGACCAAGAACGGCCAGGAAGATGTGGTTTATAAGACTTTGGCCGTCTGCAGAAATGGATCCAGCCACTATGCATGGCATGAGCTTTCCTTTGGGCTGTTCATAAAGGTGTTACTCTGGACATGGTCAGATGATGATTTAGGCTTGTAGAAAAGCAGATGTGGTATTAAAAAAAGTGTTTTTTTGGTCGCAAAATTAATCTATCATGTTGGTGTCAGTGTCGACAAACTTCTGACGATATCCTGTCCTGAAAGAACTGGAAACTAAGCTTCCTTATTTGCTTACAACCCACAAATCCAATCAAGGTTACAATCCTTATTACTACTGAGCACGGAGGGGACTAGCTGGTTCAAGCAGGGCAGCTGGGATATTGAGTTTCTCCCCCATCTGTCTCAATATCGCTGTGGACATGGCTAAAAGTGAGCTGCAAGTGTGGGAATGTGGGAGATTCCCCCCTGTATTTTTTGCAGACTGCCAGAGCCACAGTGAGAATGACTAGTGTGGGCCTTTCTGTCTCCACGGTCCTCACATGATGAGTCCTGTCAGGGCCGGGCCTCCCCCCTTCTTCTCCCGCTGCCCTCCCGTCTGGCCTGATTATGTGTTAAATCCGCCCGTGTGTCGGGATGGATGTGGAAAGAATGCGCGCTGAAGGGAGCGTGAGCGGGGCTGCGGAGACCCGGAGAGAGCAGCCTGGAGATAGCACCCCATTAGAGTGATAAAAGAGGCAGAGGGAGGAGAACAGCCGACAGGACCAACATGCAGGCCCGGGCCGCTGATGAATGCCAGGTGGAACGGGTCAAGCGTGATAAAGGAAACAGTTTATTTTCTTATTTCAAAAAACGCCATTGCTTTCCATAAAAAAAAGCTTGTTGCGGCCGAGGCTGCTCTGATAGGGAAATGTCTTTATAAATATCAGCTGTAAACACAGGCGTGGTACAATGTGGAGCCTGTCGCCAGTGGTTTATGAGGAGGTTTCTTCCATGTGTCTTTTCCTTTGTCACGCGTGCACAACGGGGCTCTGTATTTTCTGAGATTTTCTTACATTTTCCAATCTTCTGCAGCTGATTACAGAGTTTTGGCACCAACACCAGAATGGCACTGTTTGGAATACCTTACTTCATTACGCAGACATGTTTTTCTAGCTTAGCAATTTCCGCCATGGGAGCCGACGGTCAAAAGGTTTAGACAAAACTCTACTCGGTGACCCCAAAATGTTTTATCATGGAGGTTTCTCATGGAATCAAAGATGCCTAAATGCTAAGAAGCAAAGCTGCATTACCAACCAAGCAGGAACTGCACCTCCACAACTCCAGGGGCCTCAAAAGCTTCACTGTGTGTCAACTCGTCCAATAAAACCCAACAGTGGTGGGACCCTAAAACTTGGTCTTCCTTTTTGCCGCCCTTACAGAAAAAGCATACTTTTCAAAACCTATATTTTACGAGTGTTGTGAGTGTACCATGTATATTCCTACATGAATGTGTTAAAGTGTTAAAAGTTTTCACACATTAAACCTGCGGCTGGAAAACATTCCAGCGTAGGAATACCATCGCCCAGAGAGTGGGAGGGAACAGGGGGTTAATTGGACCCTGGCAGCACAATTCTTTTTCTCCTTGGCAGGTTAATCTGCAGATGCTCAAATGTTCAATGTTTGCTAAACACAAGCAGCTGTATGAGGTATTTTGGAGTCAAAAAACAACTGATTTTAAATGAGGAGCTACCTGCTTATGGACAAGGTAACTCATTAACTGAATAATACCAGAAACTGGATGCCAGCTGTGTTTTGGATACATCATCCACTGCTGCCAGCAAAAAAGGCATTTTCTCCCTCAGACTTGTCTGATCACTTCTATTACATTGCAATCCAATGTTAATATTGCCATAAACATTCTCTGTTGGCTATTTCAATCTGTCCTCTGTCTGTCTGGCTGGATGTTGAAACAACATTGAAATGCTATTTTAAAAAACCCAACTCCCACTTTATGTTTTCCAGTTTTACTTTTCAAGGCATACAATTAGAACCGTGACCATGCGTTAGGACTATAGAGAAGGATGTCAATAGCTCACACCCAGCTTATTTCTTATGCATTAATGTAGCCCGGGGCCTGCGCACGTTGGTCTTATTAGATGTGACTTATGTTCTTTGCTTCAATAAATGGTAGGCATCGGTGTGGACATTCATCAGGCTCTGTTTACTGGCATTTTATGCATGCTGAACTATGGCTGCATCTCTTTTATGGACTGAAGCCTGCGGTGTTTTCCCCTGCAATGTAAGAGGCACTATATCTTGTGAGTAATTTCGGAGCAGCGCAGACAGGTAGAGCCGAGAAAAATCCTCGCTGAGTGTATCCCTCCTACTTTAAAAGCCAAAGGACAGCTCGATTGATCTCGTCTTGTGGACTTTTTTATGGCTGCAAAGGTTTTTTGGAGAAATCAAGTGCACCTTGAAGGAAGACATGAGTTATTTATTGGGCTTACTGCAGCACTGCTCGCTAATAGTTTGTTTACACCTAAACTGTATTCAAAGTCGTCTATTATGATGCGGCAGAATTCTTTCAGTTTAAAATTTTTAGCTATTTAAACATGTTTGGTTTTTTTATCACAGGAGTAACAAAGAAAGCAGCAGGTGTTTGATGCGCTGCTCTAAACCTTTTCTTTTTTCCTACCGGTAAAGAAAGAGTTGCTCAAGCAGCTGGGTTTTCGCCCGCAGACATGTTAATCTCCTACCTATGAGGATCGAGGCGCCTAACCAGCTCGGGGGGAAACAGTGGCAGAACACACAAACAAAAGGGAAAAGAGCCGCTGAAAATCTCTTCGCGGGACTAAGGTAGAGTTTCAATGTCAAACCCCTTCCAAATAAACTCATTTCCAACACCTCCCATGGGTTTTGAAGGAAGAAGAAGGAGGGAGGCTAGGCTTCAATAAGGCCAAAAAAAGGAATTAAAAGGAGCCACTGAAACATATATTAAAGCGGGTAAAGAATCTGATGTCATACTATGCTGGATCCTCCCTCCACCCCATGCATACTTGGAATGGCTCTGTCTGGCTGCCGCTGCACTCCACACATCCGCACAACCGGCCCATTCATCCGAGGTACCTGTGCTTAGCGGGAGATAAGTAGCTTTCCATGAGAAACAAAGAGAAGATTAGCATTCCCTTACACTGTGTTGGAGGGCATGCAGCTTTGCCCTCTAAGCAGGGAAAACCCGAAGGAAGTGCTTGCTTGGGTTGTACACAGCAAAGATCAAAGCCAGACACTGATTAAGTTATACTAAAATTCAGGCAAACGCTCCTGCTGTGGGGATAAAAAAAAACACTTAATGCTGCAACCAGTCCCAAAAAGTTGAACCCAAAAGTGGGACAATTTGGAATTTAAACAGCAAACTAATGAAAGCTTTATCAGGTCAGAGTCAATACTACTGTCACTTGCGGTAATCTTGGTTTATATTTATGTCAGATTACCTTCAACAAGCAACTTTAGCATCACTAATTCTAGTCAGTTTCACCTAAAATGACAAAAAAGGAACTATTTTCACATTTGCTATTATTTGCGGGAAGATTTTTAGCACTAACTCAATGAACCAAACTTCTGCTTAACAAATAGTCCCTATAAAACTGTTGACAGCATTTTCTTAGGTCTTTCCAGGAAAAACAAAGATATTGTTAAAACATCCCCTTTCAATCCACTGAGCACCATGAGTGATATTCATTCCCTCTTTATTGTATTGGAAGGAAGGCAGTAATCTCAGAAACAGACAGGCTGAAGTCAGTCTTTTTTTAATTTGATTTTGAGAAAAAAGCAGAATAACACCAGCCCTATTCTTTAAACCTGAATATTTAGGATGGTTTAAGATTACAAAGCCGAGGCTATCAAACAAATGCATCTACTGAGGTTATGAGCGAAGTTTAAAGTAGGGGAGTAATGCGATCCCGCGAAAGACAACTGCTTCGGCCGCGTTAAAGTCATCGCTGACAGCAATACAAATGACAAACAACAAACTCCAACACATGTTTTCTCTTTCGGTGCTCCTCCTGATTTACCGCGCGGATTTAGAGGTGGAAAATGAAGGGCATTTTAAGATTAAGCCCATTACATCAGTGAATTTACGGCCTCTCGCTCTGCCAGAAGCTGCATTGTGAATCGGCGCGCAGTCCTCCCCTAAGAGGTCCCTGCTTCTTCAAGTTATCATGCAGAGTGAGCTTTTTGAAATGGATTCTCAGTGACATGGAAAATGTCCCTGCCTAATCGTCTTTTGTTTAGTTCATTTAACTCACATGGAAACAGGAGAGTGGGCCCTTAAGGCCAGCCAGGCAAGCTACCTTTAATGGAGGGAAGGTGGTCAACTCTTTTAAAAAAAAACAAAAAAAAAGAGGAGCTGTTGTTGAAAGACACTGCAGATGAGGCAAGGATTCTACATTCTGGGGATGAAAGCACGGGGTCTAAAGGTCTGACCGATCCAAAGCCCCCTGCAGCCCAAGCAGAATCGCCACTGAAAATGTCCCCAGTCAGCAACTGAGCATTATCTCTGAATTGTGCCAATGCCTACTAACCCTGCTGAACCCAGCCCCCGCCCATCCCGGTCCAGGCCTCCCTCCACCGCCAAACCCCTCCTTTGGTCCCAGAGCTGTGACAGAAAGGAATGGAACAATGTCAGACCAGTCGGTGCTGTGGCCGGGCCTCCCGATGACACACAAAGGCACCAGCTTGGCCTCAGATGCCAACGACTGCTTGTGCAGATCTGGACTGCTCTTAAAGGGTCGGTTCAGTCAAGTAGCAAAACACTTTTTTTTTCCTTGTCATGTACCCCAGGGAGCCTTTTTCACTGTTTTCTAACCAAACATTTAAAAAATCCTCACCATATAACTGAATCAGTCACAGCCCTAAACACTCTCAAACACTGGCACTCCCTGTTTTACAAGTCATTTCGAGGTGACTCTCTGGAAGAAACAGGCGAATTTCCTGTAACAGAGCCATCCTAAGCACATTTAAAGTTCTGCTTCCTCTGCTCTGGGTGTAAGAAAAAAAGTGCGAAGTTATGTAATAAGTTATTGATTTTTCTCTTAAAGGAAGATTGAAGAGCAGAGCCAGTGGTGTGAAGCATCCCAGAGGATCAGCTCCACTGACAACAGCGGCCCCTCCCCGCCGCCTCTTAAGGTGGCGAGACCCCGGGCCCAGTCACATATCACTTTCACCCTCATGCCATGGGGAACACAACACAGAACACCAAAAGACATTGTCTTCTGACATGGAGTTCGCTTGTCTGATCGCATCCCTCTCAAGCAGTCAGCAGGCGAGCAATTACAAAAAAAAAGACATCTGCACCACAGTTTGGATAGCTAAAAAGGGCAAAAGCTTAGAATTGCAAGAGGTATGGAAGCGGGGATCGATGGAGATGTCTGAACCTGTTAGTGCAAGTGGAGATGAGAGCCGCTGCACTGTGGGGAGGGCTCCTTTGTCATGCAGGGAGAGGGAAAGAGGGGGGGCCGGAGAGGTGACTCTTCTGGCGATCAGGGGTCAACTGCTGCGATCATCCATCTTCTTTTTGACAGTGTCCTGTCAGCCAGGGTGCTCACGTTACTAAACACAACCGGCAGGCCTCCTTTGTGGCGCTGCGCCGGTCTGCAGCCATGTGTAAATGAAGTTAATATTCACTGACCTCGTGCATGGTCAACTGTGGCCCTTGGTGTCACCTTGGAAATAACGCTATCTGACGCAGAGTCACAGAGGTCTCCCTTTCTGTGGGAGGGTTACAAAGTCTTTAACCGGTATAGCTGACCATATGCCTTTGTTTGCGTGAGAATGAGGAATGTTTACCCAGATTCTGTCCATTCATGCGAGGCAACGTAGGGTCACAAATTTGGACTGGCAGGTCAGATTCCAAGACCTCAATACTGATAAGTCACCACTTGCCCTTTTTTTTCCTCCTTGCTGACTTGAAATTTCTTCTCCGAATCAATCAAACTAGAATGTACATATACCAAGAATCAGCATAAGGTACACATCAAAGTTACTAAACATCCATAAATCTGCTTCAAAATCTCCCTCTAACATCATCAATCACTGTCAAATTCAGATTTTCCCTTACATATCATAAGTAATCTTGTTTCTTTTTGTCTGCACGTCCAATTTTAAGCAACATAATCCGATTAAGTCAAGTCAACAAGTCCATTTCAGTGTCATATGTACTTCCTTTGATTCCCCTTTCCTCTGTCCATTCGAATTCAGTGGTTTTCTATGTGTTACTAGCCTTTACTAAACAATTTCTAACTCCATAAAAGTTTGATTTATAATAAAATGTCTGCCCTACATCATGTATAGTACAACTGGCATGCCGGCTGTAGCTGTTTCTGAGCAGACTAAATTAGACTGAAAATAACAGCACTCGCCTGCCTGCCTGCCTGGCTGGCTGGCGAACACAAGCTGTGACTTTGCCACGAGCCTGCAAGTGAAGAGAGTGGAAAACTGAACAAGAGAGTTAGGAGTAAAGATCACTGAGGTTGCTAGTATTTGCAAAGATATCTTCATTAGATTTTTTTTTTCTTTTTAAATGTTCCTGAATGTGTTTTTTGAACGTTTGCAGGGATACAACATTTAAGTTATTTGAGCTTTTACATCAGTTGCTTGACATTCATAAGTGCAGGAGTCGGTAGCTGTAGGTTATCAGTGGAGGTGAGAGACGGATCCATTACACCGAGAGCCTCCTGCCCTTCACTGAGCTCGGATTGTGTGTTTTATATCAAGTCAGTGTGACATCTGTATATGTAGAAGCCAGCAAATAATTAGCTGTGAGCGGCTATTGCTTTATAAATAAGTGCGGCTAATATGAGTATCAACTTTGAGATGAGTCAAACTTTGAAGCGGAACTTTTTCGTATGTAAAATGAGGCGTTCATGTTTAATTTGATGTGTTGACAGAGCAGCCGGATCCCACAGAAAGAGCTGCTGGCAGCGGCTTGAGCGAGCGTATCCCGGGAAACAATCTCTTCTTGCTTTAAGTCTCCTTTGGAAGCATATATTTCAAAAAAAAAAAAAAAGGAGGAGGGGGTTGCTGGATGTGGAAGTTAAATAAATACTCTTTGTCACAGCCTGCCAAATCACAATTTTCAAACATTCTGCCCTCTTTTCATCCTCTGAGGAAGTAGTTGCGGTTTTAGTTGCTGCTAATGAGAAATTAGAACTGTAAGAATGCATGCACATCTGTTCCACAGCAACATTTCACCTTCTTTTATTGGCCGTTTGTTTAATTTGACCAACCATTGTTCCCCTTCCTACAGAAACTCCTACTATTTTCATTGTTCTGTCCGTCTCCCTACAGAGAACCAGTTTCTGGGGTGACACTGAATATCCTTGAACACAAGAAATCAGTAACAATGTAGAGACAGAGGAACTTTTAAGAGACTATACTTGGCCACAAAATACACTGACTCTTACAGGACATCAAAATCATAGTGAGAATTTCTGTCGCTTAGGGTCGCTAGGTCATTTAATTGATTGATTAGTAGACTGATTATGCAAAAATGTCAAATGTGACTCATAACCAATGTATCAAATAGGACTATTCTTTGTCGTTCTCAAATTTTGTTATGTAAAAAGGATGTCTTTGTGGTTTTGTTGTTTTTTTTATAGACTAAATGAGTAAATTAACAAATGAAAAAACAGAACATGTGTTAAATAATCATGAAAAAGTTTAGTTGTGGCACCACTTTACTAAATGTTTGCTGACAGACCAGAGTAAAAACGTTGTTTTGTCCAACCGACAGCCCAAAAACAAAAACCTTTTTAGTCTATCCTGGTATAAAATGAAAGGAAGTTGCATTTTTTCCATTTGGGAAGTTGGAGCCAGTGAATGTTTGGCATCTTACTTGATAAATAACTTAAACTACTATTCCGTGAAGCCAGTCAGTGCCAAACAGTTTTGTCTCTGTGCATCTTAGGTCTTGGATTCCTCCTTTAAGTGATCAATTTTAGGACGCTGCCAACTGTATTGGTAGAAGCATCCTGAGTAGAGAATACTACATCTGTGCGTCTGACTGCTACCTGCCAGGCCGAGACAACAAGGAGGAAACAGCCTGTGGGCTGTGGAAGAATGCTTCTATTCACAGGACGCGCGCACTGGCAGTGATCGGATGAGATCCCATCCATCACCAATTTATTTCAATCTGGAGCGATTTAGGTCCATTTGGGTCTCCTGCAGATTCGGCACACACCTGTCATTTGCATAATTAAGCTCCGGAGCGGTTGTGAAAGACAGCCATTTGGTGTATTAAATTCACACCTTATCAATCAGGGGAGCATCAAGATGTATGAAGACCTTCTGACTCTTGGCTTCCTGGCTTCATTTGAAATGCTAAATGCAGCTTTTTTCCTCCAGGCATGAGGCTCGGCCTGGGCTGCCTGGTGGCTTCCATACATGTTAGTTGTCCCGGTCAGACCCCGACTGCTCAGCCTTTTTTTTTCCTTCGGGGGCTCAATCATCAATCAGTCTCCAACTAACTTCTGTCCAACTCCCTGACAGTCAAGATGGATGATGCCAGCGTCTACAGGATGCTGTATCCTCTCATTAATTCTCTTGTTAGCATGCACCGATAGCAGGGAGATACTGGCTTTTTTTAAATCAGTTTTTCACCAGATAGGAGGCCTCTCCCCTTTTTTTGGGCAAGGGTCAACAGTTAATCATTTCTCAGGGACTGGTTACTTAGTACCACAATGATGTGATGTGTCAAAATCGGACAACATACATTCCCGGGATTGAGCAAAACAAAGACACCACTGTCCTCCCACAAGAGCCCTCTCTCTGTCTAAACGACTCAGTGGCTCCATTGCAACCAGTAGCCAGCGCTAAACAGAACCGGCGGATGAATGGGCGCTATTTTCACAACACGCACTTCGTCGCAAAATGAAGCCCTCGCAGGCTGCGGGGACACTTCAACTGGCCTTTTTCAACACCCATTACACTGGGACCACTGAACGGACACAGCGGGCAGAGAAGAAGAGTGACATTTACTGCCACAGATTGCCACACAAAGAGTTAAAGACAGACAGACAGGGGGGAGGGTGGTGGTGGGTAGGAGTGAAAGACAAGGGGTCCCTCTTTACTGACGGTGATGAATGAGTGGATCACAACAAGTTTGTGGAGAAGGCCTTTTGCATCCACACAGGGGGCTGCTCAAATGACATGACTGACAGCTCCACTGGCTTACTCCACCTGCACCCACCCGCCACCCCGAGCAGTATAGTGTCCATGTTATAACCACAGCACAGTACATGCAATAGGCCAGTTAAGGAGTACTACAAGAAGTCAGTTTGCTTCAGAAAAACTGCTTGTTAAATGACAGAATTGCATCTAAAATCACTTTTCTGTTGTCAGACGTCCTTAAGATATGACAACTTTAGATCAAGTCAAGAGAGCAAATCAACACAAAAGTTTAAAGGGTTAAAATACCATGTAGTGTTTGTAGATTATCTTCTATATGATAATCAGGATTATTTGTCATGGTTATTTATTAATTTTAGGGACAAAGCATTTGTATTGCACTTTTCCATTAAATAATGCACAGATGCTCGCTAAATACCCTTTGTTGCAGGTAACTTTAGAATTTTTAGACTTTAGAAGTCTAAAAGTTTCCCTATTCCGTTAATGCAGCACATGCAACTTAAAAAGGTGTGTGAAAGAACTTATTTGAAAAGAGTGACAACAGGGGTTCATTGTGCTAAATTCCCCCAAGCTAAAACCAAGTTGTTTTATCTACATCTGCTGCTTTCCATGTGCAGTGTCTACCATGTGCGGAGTTTTTCCATGCAATGCCTCTAAAAGTCACCTTTCAATTGTCGAAACTTTGGAAGAGACAGACAACTTTAGATCATGTCAGGAGAATAAATCCACAAAAATAAGTTTAAAGGGTTAAATTACCATGTACTTATTGTAGATTATGTCCCAAATAATGATCAGGATTATTTGTCACAGTATGTCTTTCATTTTAGGGACAAAGCATTTCTTTTGTGCTTCAACATTTAAATAAATAGAGCACAAATTTGACTTCCAAGTTGCGCTACAGTCCTGCTAATGTTCAAATCTTTGTACCTAAGTATGACTGAAAACGAGAATCTTCTTCACCTTGAACACAGTGTATCTTCTTGAGGGAAAATATATATTATGTTTGTACCCAGAGTGCCTCACTTGCTGAACATCTGCTTACCAATAAATAATTCACGGATGGTCGCTAAATACCTCATATGCAGGTAACTTTAGACATTAGCTAAGCAGATGTGCACAGAGAAGCCTGTAGTCTCGGCAATCAGTTAATGCAGCAGACGCAACTTTAAAAAGTGTGTGATAAGAACGTATGTGGAAAGAGTGGAAAAAAGGTTCTAATGTTAGATTTCCCCAAGTTGAAACCAAGTGATTTTATCTACATCTGCTGCTTTCAATGTGTGGAGTTTTCTATTTATTTCAAAAACTGCAGCTGATCACATAGATTAAAATATATGGAAATCATGATTAATACTCCATTAATTCTGCACCCTCAGTGGGGAAGTCACACATTTCTAAATCCTTTCGACAAAGTACCTGTTGGATCTGCTGAACAGAATCAGTTGAATGAGCAATAATTTTTGTAAATTTCCAAAATCAAACATGATCAGTCAGCTGTCAGCGGTGGCACAGTGGGAAAGTACAGTTTGAGCATCTCTCTTTATCTGATACCACTGTTCCTGAGTACTAAAAACGCACTAGAGGGGAGACTTTCTAAAGAGTCCGCTTATCTTCATTTGTGACATTCTTTGTCTCCCCACTTTGGCCCATATGTCGCATTATTTAATTTTAAGCATACTGAACCTTTACAGCAAAAGTGGAGCTGAAACCACGAGGTATCGTTAGAGAAAATCCCCCCGAGCTGAAACATGATGTAGATGTATTTTACAGCACTAAGACAAGCTACTCCGAGGTCCACTAGACAGGATCTCACTTCTTTTTTTAACGGTCACACACACTTGGACTTATTGCTCTGCTGTGCAGCTGATAGAAATACTTTGAATAGCTTTTAGATTGTTCTGGGGGAAACTACTGAATGGACAATTTGATGTCAGTGGAGCCAGTGGAAGAAGTGCTGATGGTGCACCGTGATTCTCATTTTATTTAGATTAACTACCCCTTAATACAAAAGCTTCTCATGCCTCAGTGGAGATAAAGCTCATAAAAGTGCAGTGTCAAGACTGGAATTTGATCCACATACACATTAAGGAGCCTCCGTCCTCGGGCTTTAAACAACCTAAGCGCACACTCGTTGTGCTGTTGTCCGTATCCACGCGTGTGTTTGTTTTAGTTGACATATAAACAGATTAATTAATAGAGACATGCAATAGTCGTCTGTTCCGAGGGCTTTGCACCGAGACACAATAAGAAAAAGGTGGCTAAAATTAATCTGACAAGCCGGAGCCATTGGTTGTTATGCTGCATCGCTCTCCCTGTGGAAATAAATCGTGGGCTTTCTTTCAACCTGAGGGCACAACTGGATCTTACATCTATGCATATTAAAACAACAAAAACAATAAGACGGAGCTCCGTGGGGTTGAATCAGCGATAGCCTACTAACATTAGAGACATGGCACAACTTGAGGCAGGCTGTGTTGCTCTAAATTACATGGCCTAATATATTTCATTAACACACCTCCCTCAGAGGGGTCCCTAATGGATGACAGCGTGGCATAAAAGCTTGTCTGCCAGGGACACTAATTTGTTCTTAGACGCATTCCGTTCACTTATTACTGGCTGCTGCTCCTTATAAGCTGCTTAGATTGAGGTTGCCCACTTTGCAAAAGAAGAAGAAGAAGAGAAAAAAAACAAGGCTTGGCTGTCAAGCCAGGCCACTTAAGTTCTGTGACCTAAGTCACCCCCTTTTAATCCACAGTGATTTCTATCGTTCGAGTCAGGTGGCCACTGAAAATAATCCTTAGAGCATTAGGACTGACAGAAAGCATATTATTGTTAATTGTAACGGCACGATCCAGCGCCACAATAACGGAAAGAGCTAACTCTTCCTGCTACGCTCCTTCATAAATATCCTGAGGACTAAACGCCACAGTGCGACGGCTATTTGTTTTCCCTCTCTGTCAGGGTCATTTGGCCGGGGCAGAGAGACACCGAAAGACTGGCTGGACTTCCTCGAGACCTGTGTATTCTGCTGGTGATTGTCTTGGCTCCCAGCCAGTTAGAAAGAGAAGGAGTGCTTGAGCCGAGCAGCTAAATTCAAGTTATTATTTAATCCCAGTGCCAACAGAATCGTGCAGATAAATTAAGAGCCTCATAATCAATTAACAGCAAATCCAATTATTACACTGAAGATGTCTGGCCTTAATATTTTTTCCAACTTTACTGCTGTCAAATCACCCACTTTAATCCCATTTGCCAACCAACTATTCAGCCACTGGTGCCTAAATTGTCATTCACCTGCTTTGCATAATCAAATCACAAATGCTCCCCAGTTTATAGCCTGTTTTTTTTCCATCTTGGCACACCTTTTTGTTGTGTGGAATCCAGGAAGCAGCTGACTAATTTCTAGACAAGAAATAGCTCTTGGAATACCCAATAAGTGAAAAAAATGACTCCTAAAAATATACATTTTATAAAAAGTAAAGGCACTCACGTTCACATGCGTCTCCTTTCTGATGAAATCCAGCTTTACATATACATTTCCCAATGGGCACCAGCCATTCCCCCTCAGCGCTGCAGTGCATCTTGGGCGAGTTGTCGGCCTCCTCCTCGGCGTCGCTCACGCACATGCCCTCGACCTCCACCAGTGAGGAGAACTCTGATCCCGTCACGGTGTCTGGGAATGTGGCCAGGTTCTCGATGATAGACCAACACTTCTTGTAATAAACTTTGACAGAGACCAGGGCAATACACGCACCTACATCCTGGAAGGCCAGGTAGAAGCCTCGCCTGGACAGGGGGCCAATTATGCGCACTTCTGTATTCAGCTTCATCTTTCTCTCGCCCAGGTCGCCCTGGGTGAAGCTTTCATCTGCGGCGATGGTGTCAATTTTCACGTACTGGTTCTCCCTTAAGCTCCTGCCCACCTCTGAATCCGTTTCCTGGTAATACAAGTTGAACGTCTCCTTGCAAGTGCCCACCACCCCGGGTAGGCTGTTACAATCCCTCAAGGTGAACTTCAGTTCCACAAAAATTCTCTGGGCATCGCCCTTCTCTATCCAGTTAGTCCGAAGCCAGTTATTCTGATTGGGCTCCATGACTTGGCAAACTTGGTATGTGCGGATGGGCGTATAGTTCTCATCCAAGCCACTGATCTCTTCCCACTGAAACAAGATGACATACATTTGTAAATGAATGCACATATAAGGCAACAGATTTAAACCTGAACACCATCAAACAGAGATATACATCTACTGACTGGCAATCAAACCTAAACTGGAGATGATTACTCTGTAATGAATATGACACCGCTATATGAAATACTGTCATTTCAGTCAGTGCTGTGTACAATAAACCACGGAGAAGGGAGGCAGATTGCATTTTTTATCACACAAACACATCTTTTCAGAAATGATTGTACTCAGTTTATCTGCTTGTGCTCACATTATTTATTTAAAAACTTCCTCACTGCCTGCTTTTAATCAGACCAGCAAGTTGAAAGAGGTTTGCTTAAGGCCCTTTGTGCTCTGAATGTCAAAAGTCGAGAGAGTCCAATGCAGAAACGGTTTCTTTTGCATCCTTTATCTTGTTCTTCTGGTCAGACTTTTGTGAGCAGAGGAATACAGCAACACAGGTCTGTGTGGATGTGTCCTTTAAATATTATTATTCCTATCACAAATGTGAGACATCTCAGAGAGAAGGGGAGAAAAATCTACAGATATGGAGTACATATCAGGGCAGGTGATGTGCAGATTCTCCAGACTTACCCCATTGGGAGGATAGGAGATCCACTCCAGTTCTGTCTGCTGTGCCTTGGAGTCCAGCAGAATCACTAGTGACAGGAAACCAAGAGGCAGGTGGTTAAATCTCACCGGGGCACCGGGCCTCGGAATTACTGACAGGCCACACATCTATATCTATAGCGCATATACCTGTGACCTAATTTCTGCCAGCAGCAGCTAAAGCGAAAACATGCAATAAGGACGTACACACTGCAGCAGACAGGTCCTCATGTCTGCGGGGGAACTTTTTAGGAGACGGTTAAAGACACTGGCACTGCGTATAAAGGAGAAATAAACAGTGTGGAAAGCATATCAGAACGTGCCAGTCGTCATTGTGCATGAGGTTTTACGCGCGTTTAATTTATCACTTGGAGTGTTTTAAAACTCGTTTTTTGGAGTGGAAGTTGTTGCGTTAAGGTCAAAGCAGCTGCCTCCACCGGCGACGCGCAGACACCTGCTTTAAAAAAAATGAAGGATATTTTCTGCCACAAAACTACAGTGAGACCGTCTGCAGCGTGCGGCTTCGCTTGCAGTTGAAATCGGCGGTGGAGAAACTGTCAAGGCAGCCTGCTTTATGTTCTGGACGCGTGCGAGAGCGCAAAGCGGCACCGCGGCGGCTTTCATAAAAATGGAAGGAAGTTGTTGAAAATTGCGTTTAATATTATCAGACAGTTCCATCATGGGAAGGAGGAGCAGCAGCCAGGACGCACTGCCATGAAAAAAGAAATAAAATAAAAACTATAATAAGGCTCCGGGTATATTTTTTATAGGACACTGTGTCATATGGAAAATCCGCATATAAACACCAAGGAATTACAATTCACACCAGCATCCGCACCGCGCTCCGGCATTATACTGTACGAGTTTTTGGTGGTGAAAACCAATACCTGCAAAGTGAATTTCTGTTTTTACGCATGCACCAATTTCCTTAATTTACCAAATGGCATCAATTAAAGGTGCCCATTTCCCAGCTGCTTTGGAGTTACATAAACCCGGTCTTAATTTAAGGGGCTTTTATTGCCTTGATTCTGACCAAGTTGCGCGTCAGAACACGGCTCCGCATCAGTCTGCTGTATTTTCCTTCCAAAAAACAACACCAGACAGGACTGTCAGAGCCGAGGCCACTTTGGAGGAAAACAGCCCTCCGAAACTGCGTCCTGATGGACGGGCGCACTCGCTGCTGTGGAACGATCGATCCCCTCGTATTACCTAGTTTGTCCTGATAGACTGTTAATCTATGGCGAGCGGGCTAATTGTGCCGATTGCGCACTGGCGCTGGAGTGAAGTAAAAAAAAAAAAAAAGACAGGAGCTTCTGCGTCTAATCCGCGTCCTACGGCGTTTAACCGCCGTGCGTAAAAACACCGAGAGGTCGCTCGCAAAGAAAAAAGAAAAAAACAACAACCAGACAGCCCTGTCATCCCCGCACGTCCTGACATCCAACATTTTTTTTTTCCATTTCAAATCACAGAGAATAAAGCGTAAAATAAAGTCGGGACGCTGTCTGCTGGGTTTACACGCATCGCTGTGGATTGTGGAGGATGTCTCCAATATGCGACAGGATGGAAGAAGAGTCCAAACTTTAAGAACTTACCTTCCTTCGCGTTCTGTGCGTCCCCGCTGTCCACATAACAGCATAAATGAAGGCAAAGCGTAATCCACAGACACGGAATAGACGTGGAGAGCATGGTGCAGCTGCGGATTTCAATCTAGACCGTAACTCGCTTTGCCACCGTCTCGCGTGCTTCCCATTGACGACACTAAACCGGCTCTATGTACAACAATCCGCTGGTCCCCACTCAAATAGCGTCTGCTGCCGCTGGGAGGAGACTGAGGCTCCGCTGCTGTCAGTCAGGCAGACGAGCGGAGGGATCTTCCAATAGGAGCGCGAATGGGAAAACGTCACCAAAGCGCAAAGCCAATAGGCGCCTTGGGGGAGTTTCTCTTCTGCTGAGGGGGAGCCACGGCGCAGGAAATGTTACCACAACTTAGATCAGATATTTTTGGGCTGTCTTCTTTTTTTTTAGGAAAACGCTGAGGGATGCTCGAGAAGGCCCATCCATCCTCTCACCACCACAGGCTGCAGAAAGAAGAAGAGCTCCCCACATATGAAACTCCACAGAGTAAAAGAAAAACTTTTTAAAACTCCCCTTCATTCCCACATTATGTCAATTTTGCAATTTAATTAAATACTCCTCTGTTAGTTCTGCATCACAAAGGCAAATAGTGTGGGCCTAAATACAGAGTCAATGAAGCGGGAAAGCAAAAAATGATCTGGCTCTGAACCAGAAGTCACAAAACCACAATAAATTCATCTTTTAATTAAAGACATTTGAATGTATGATTTAAAGGAGTTCAATGTAAAGAAAAAACACATGTGGAGTCACATGCTAAGGATGCGGAACTCAGACTAGTTTGCTTTTCATTATTTCACTATGCAGAGATGAAAGTAAAGAATTACAAGTACTCCTGTTACTGTAATTAAGTCATTGTTGAGGTTTTCGTGTACTTTTTCCAGTTTTTCATTCACGTCTGCAATGTTACTTTTAGGAGTTCGCAGGGTATATCCTAAAAGAGGGTGAAATGTAACACTGCATTTACGTAGCTTCACAGTTTACCATATTCCTGCTAATTTTTATAGTATTGGGCATGTAGCCCGAAGTGTTTGGGCTACATGTAAGTAAACTGCTGTTTTTCAGTTGAATAACTGTGCATGGCAGGATCTGAATCCAACTGTCTTGATGTCTAAAATATATCACCGTTTTGAAGCTCGTAACCAACTAGAAAGTGTCAGCTAGGCTTGAGAAGAAACTCCACATGAAGGGATTTGGTGTAACACAGTGTTACAACTAAGCCAACACAAGTGTATAGAGATATAAAAATAAAAGCAGATAACTCTCATAGCTTTTTCGTTCCCATCAGACTGAGCGTGTAGCTCCCAAACAGTGTTGTGTGGCTCATAAATGTCTTTTTAACACATGATTTTCATATCTGCTTCCTACCTTGTAGACAAAAATACAGGTGTGTTTGACACAGTCATCTATATTTTGATGTGTAGATTTGAAGCATATTGTGAATGTGCTTTATCTATCTCCATCCATCATTCCATCTATTTGAATATTCATTGATAATAGACCAGTAGATGATGGATGTATGGGCCTGTATGGATACCTTTTCATTCATCCATGATGTACGTGACAAATGCCCACACATTCCTACATAGACATCATCTATCATGGATGGAAAGAGATGGATAGATTGACATTATCGATACATATATATCTATCATCTGTGTATCAATCTTTCTATCAGTGACAGATGGATGGATAGATGTGTATCAATCATAGACAGATCCACAAACACTATCCACCTTTAGTAATTAGGTAGAATTATACTGAATTAATTGCTTCCAACTTGACTTTTCAAGCGAGTTGAACCACTAAACAATCCACCACCTTCCATGGAACTGCACAAAAATGTTAATTTTACCACTGTGAAGGCTTTGAATTGAATACATTACAATTTCCTTCTCTTAAGTTACCACAAATAAATAAAAGGGACTGATCAAACTACCAGGTGGAGAAAGAGTCATTTCACTTCTGCTTATATTTATTTTCAGTTGTGCAAAACTGTGAGCTGAAAACTGTGGTTTAACACAAACTGTTCAACTAATGCGATTGAAAGTGTAAGTGGGAGAAACATTTTGCTAGAAATGTAATTAAATAGAGATTTGTAAAGTCTGAAAAAAGTATTAAGTCTTTGAACTTTAGCATTTGTTATAATTACTTCTTTTTTTAATTAACACTCTCAGTTTGTTTACAAAATTATAGAAAAAATTAAATGATTGAATCTATTTTACAAGTACATGTTAAATATTATATCATCGGAAAAAAAATCATGCTGCTGTCTACAAAAGATGAATTTTTGAGGATGACAACTTGACTTTCTTGTTTGACCACATATCTTGTGTCACTTATACACCGTACAGAGCATTTACTTCTGACTAAGCAACATTGACTTATGTGTGCAACATGATTAAAATAACACATTTCAGTACATGTTGTATTGTTTGCTTGTTTTATGTGCTGGTGAGTTGCTGTCCAGCCAGTCAAACACAGAAGACACAAAGATTGTGGTGAATAGGAATCTGACAGACACTTGCATAAAAACTCAGGAGGCAAAATAAAGATAAACTGTGAACCTTTGAGATGCAGTAAAGGTCTCCAGAACTATTGTGTCCCTAAAGAGACTGACTGCATCCATTAGATGCGTCAGTCCACAGTCTGCAGCAACAGTTTGAATCAGTGCGTCATGTTGCAACAGCTGCGTCGTCCTGCGGCCACTCCCTACCGACAAGTCATTGTAGCCCGTTGTTACAGAGCACCTACTGAACCTACTGAACCCAAATTAACATGAGCTTCATACGCGCAATGCTCTGCGGCTCCGGCGGCCTTCCGGGGTGACCTTTTGACACGTTGCACGCTTTCGCTTTTTTCTCTGTTAGCCAATCAATTTGGCGACAACGAGGCAAGACAGTGGCAGCTTCATTACTGTCGGTGCTCAACATAATACCTCTGATGCTTTGTGTCACTTCCATGAGGATAACAGGAACACTTTAATTAGGGGACGCCATGGCAACAGCAAGTGTGTTTAGGTTGGATACAATGAGGTGAAACAGACAGGTTCCACTTTAGTGAGATATCTTGCATTAGCACAGCTGTTACAGCTACGGGTATGACAAACAATAAGGAGGTTTCATTGTGTTCTTAACCCAGAAAATAGAGGAAACCTTCAATATCTAAGCTGTATGAGGGAAGATACTTAAGGAAAACTCACATTTTATTGATTAAAACTTCCTTAAAGGATAGTTCCCTTTCATTTTTAGGTCCTATTTTAATATTTCAGGCAGAAATGATAACACTGTATTCACCAGTGCTGAGAGCTGGCAACATGGAGTATGAAGGGGAAGAAACACAAGAAGTTACAGGATCATCAGCCTGTAATCTGTGACTTGAACATGACAGTCATTTGGAAAGACTAGCGAAAGTGTTTGGATGTGATCTATAGGTGAGTCAAGGTTTTGGAAATAACGACATCAAGAGAATGCAGCATAACATAAATGTTATTTGTCCTGACAAGCCAATGACTCTTCAGTATAAGTCAATGCAAACAGTTACAGATAAAAGAGATAATGTTGAATATCTTTCACAATTCTGACCCCGAACCTGAACCCGAGTCATAAAGAACTATTTCCAGCCATGAGAAGGCCTGCAGCAGATGGTCTGACCCACACTGAGCCCTGATCTCTACATCATGGAGTCAGTTTAGGATTATAAAACACTGAGACATCCTAAATCCACACAAGAGCTCTGGCAGGTTCTCATCAAAAAACCTGACTGCCAAATAGATTGAAAAACTGAATGCAAGTGCAATGATGACTGGTTTTAAAGGCGAAAGAGTTCAAGTGAGTTTTTGGTCTTTCTGACAAATAAATTATTCATCGCATTATGTTTAAAATCCATTTAGCGCATTAAATGTCTGCACTGTGCCATATATTACAGCAATATTACTGAATAAAAAAATTAAAAAGTACTGAGGTCATGAGTCTGAACTTCTGCAGTGGAACCTGGTGCAGTATTTCTAAGAATTACAGAGAGAAAAAGCTGTGTTACGGGCAGAAAATAAGAGAAAGAAAGCTGAGTGGAAGGACATGCAGCACATCTGACCTCAGTTTGTGTTTTGTCTCTATATATTGTACTAGATATTGTACACACACTGGTCAGGGTCCGGAGGAATCGGGCTTTTTCATCCTGCAGATTGATTTATCAACTGTGTGACTAAGCTAACTCCGTACTTTATGCACATAAAAATCTAAATTTACTGATCACTTATTTTCACGTGGTGTGGGATCATCATTCAGCTAAGAAATGTTCGTCTGATCAACCCTCCCCTCTAGTCTGATAAGTTACGGGTTGATATGAAACTCCAGCGCTGCCGCTTTTAATTGATGAATCCTCCTGCAGTATGATTCTCCATCAGAAGCATCCGCGGCTCACTGGTTGTGCAGCGGCGGAGAAATTGCTCGCACTGAGGCAGCAGCCCCCCTCATTCTTTATCAATACTCCGGTGGGCTCATTGTCTGCAAGACAATTTAACTTTGGAATATTCATCAGCTAAATTAAATGTGGCGAGTGTATAAAACCACTGAGGTTTGGAAAAGTGACATAGTCCAGGAGCACATTTTGTGAAAGTTATTCTTGCGTGCTGTTAAATTTGGTCATCACTCTGTGCACATACATAGATACTGTAAAATTATACTGTATAAGTATATAGAGTATGTATGTTTCTTCTTTAGGACCAAAATAACTTGGATTAGTGTTGGTTTGTACACCTCCACATGTATGTACTGTAGGTGTGTGTGTGCACACTATGTTTGTTGTTTATTATCCTAAATCCAGAAACATATGTGTGATACAAGTACATACACCAATCAGGGATAACTTTATGATCACCTGACTAATATTATGTTGGGCCCCCTTTTGTGCTCAAAAATGCTGTGGTCATGGACAAGAGGACCTCTCAGGGTGACCTATGGGGTCTGAAACCAGGACGTTGACAGTGGATTCTTTGGGTTCTCTGGTTTGTGCAGTGGGGCCTCTGTCAATCAAACTTGTTCCACTGCATCCTGTTGATGCTTGATCAGAATGGGGTGTAGGAAGGTTGGAGGTCAAATCAACATGTTGGTCCATTGTCATGTTCCTCGACATGTTCTTGATTGTTTTTGCCATGTGATGGGGTGCATTTTCCTGCAGGGGTAGGCCAGTGACATTTATGATTTCCATTTGCATGAAGGAGTGTGCTTGTTTTGGGACAATGTTTATTTGGGTGTCTAAGTCTCATCAACACGGATGTTAAAATCCAAGGTTTTCCAGCAGAACATCACATAGTACCAATATGATCAGTGTTATTCACTTCACCTGTCAGTGGTTATAATGTGGTGGTTGATCGGTGTATTTATCAACATTATTTTTTGTATATTTTTCTCTGTTGTCACTGAACTTCTGCAAAACCCACTGTCCTTTAAAGAGATATCTAACTAGACTACAAAACATTGCATTTTTTACATCTTGAAAATTTTCTTGAACTTAAATTTTCAATATGTTGATCCAAATGTTGTTTTGCCACACTAGCAGGAAGATAACACAGATCAAGAAAAATATAAAATCACATTTTCCTTCTAATGTAAAGACATTAATATCAGAATAAGCCTTAAAATCAGTCTCCGTTCATTGATGAAACCCCTAAAAACTAATTTATGTGTATCAAAATTCCATATTTAGAAGTGCTTTTCATTAAAATGATTCCCTCCCATCTTAAAATTGCTTACATGTAATTCTACACTGCAGATCTATGTAGTCTCCATCTCTCCCAACTCACTGCAACTTGAGCACACCAACTCTTCCTCCGACTCTGTAAAGCTGGAAAAGCAAAAGCTGACAAGGAAAACATGTGAATATTCAAGTCTGGACGATTGAAAGCCCCAAAATCTAGCGCAGAATCCGAGATCGTGCCACTCATGCTGACTTTCCACGGTCGGAGCATCGACGTGGGAAATGCTGCCATACAGACAGTTTATGATAAAGGTAACATTAATCCAGATTAATTCAAACAATCGTTAGTAAAAACACGTCCATGCAGGACTCCGCCGTGCATCAAGGGCAAAAAGGATTAGCTTCAATTTGCATAATAAACAGGCCAAACAAACAAACCAAAAAACAACAAAAAAAAGCAGAGGTAAATAAACCTTGAAGTGAGTCCTTGTCTGCTTCTGTCCGTTTTTATGTACACAGTTTATTAATCAATATTTGCAGGCCATAATTACAGCTGTTTTGCTCGTTGGGAGGTAATGGAGATTAATTAGTGACCTGCAACAAACGCTGTATATGTAAAGGGATAATGAGCTCCGCTTTATGCTTTAATTTTTAAGTGATATGCCAAGTCATCTGAGAAAGTGGGGAAATTAAACTTTAGACTTTTTAATTGCGTGTGCTTTTTGAATATTTTTTTGTTGTTGTTTATCTCCATTATTTAAAGGCCCCCGCTCGGTCCGTCTTCCCCTGTGAAAGTCTCCGAAGCCGCAGAGCAGTAATGAATCAGGTTCCTGTCTTGTGAATGACCCGTCTCAGTGGGACTTTCCCTTCCTTGAGGTGACCTTCGACAGATAAAAAAAACACCTTTTAATGTCTCTCCATCAAATGCTATATTTGGCTCGAACATTAAAGGCACTGTCATATATTAGAATCCGGGAAAGAATGGGAAGCCTTTTGCTCTCTGCCGGAAACTCTTCTGCTTTTTAATTAAACTATATCTTTGTACTTTTTAATATAGCCAGTCTCTCTCTCTCTCTCTCTCTCTCTCTCTCTCTGTCTGTATTCTGCCTCCTCTACATGTGTCTAATAGCGACATAGGGAACCTTTTATATGTATTTCTGTCCTGGAAGAGATATTCCCCCTCCGTAGATCTTCGTTTCACTTTCCCTTTACTCTCATTCGACTCAAAGGGAGAAGAAGTGAGAGCGTCACATTGTACTTTTGGTCTATTCACATAAAATTATCCAGACATTTTTTCTTCAAGATCCCACACCTATCCAGTAGCACAGATACTGTTCTTGGCTGATAACTGTGGGTTAACTTTCAACATATTGTGGGTTTTGGAATTATCTTCTTCTACACTCACACACATTCTGTTAAGATCCATGTGGGGGAGGAAATGATCTGCTCTCCCAGAACAGCACAGTCCCACCTTAATCTGAAATGTGGACAGAAGGTGCTTTGATTAAGTTTGGCAGTACTGTGCTAGAAGTGGATAGGAAAGAAAAGCACCTTTTTTTAAAAAAAAATACAAAAAATATTTCCTGAAAATCTGTGCCTAAGAAGATTTCTGAGGTACTAGTACTAAGTGTTTCTATCTGATGCAAACTTGTGGTACAGTTTTCAGTAGAGGCTGACATTTTCTGAAAATCTTGTGAATGCTGTCACTTCTTAGTCTCACTTAGCCAACCCATCTGACAGTACAGAATGGTCTGACTGCACATCATTGTCATTCTGCTAAAGGGGAAGAGAAGAATGCTATGACTTATTTGTACTTCTGTCAGTCAGTCATAATCAAATTGGGCGAAGCTAAGTTGAGGATGTATTCCCTCAAAATAGTGACGAGGGCAACTGTTTTGATGGTACATTTGCATGAATAGAGGTGAGAGCTGTCATTAAAACTGCTAATGAACTGGAAAACACTATCAGGGCTGCCTTACTGCATTATAGAAACCTTCAGCAAAACTTGAATTTTTGTCTCGATTGCTAGCCTGGAGATTGTTGGCGTTGTCTCTGGTGGTAAAGTGGATTGTGAAGTAACGTACAGATAGAGAAAGGATTATACCCGCGGTCTACATTTGGTGAGTCAGACTAGTCACTTTGTCTTTGGTGGCTTTGTCACCAAATTCAATGGGCTGTAACTGACAACTGGTTGTGAACATTAAAAATCCATCTGATAGCTTTTGTGAGGATTTTTCTGAAGATGATCTGTACCAAACTTAGTAAAGATCTGATCATTTTTGTGCTCACTGGTGTTGGTTAGATACAATATAGCGGCCACATGAATTTGGTCAAGGTCATATGTAGTTTGGTTCCACCCTTGGGATCTTCCAAGATATTACTAGACACAAAAACCACTTTTCTAAGACCGATGCATTAAATGGTGTTAGGAAAATCAAGTTTTCCTTGATTTCAGCACCCCCAGAGGTCAAATGATGACATTGTGTTTGAACAACCTCAGAAAAATGTGTTGACTGCAAGTCTTGCGTAAATACACAAAACAGTTGATGAGATATGATCTACATTCGTAGTTTGTTTCTACAGTTTTGTAGTTTTGTAATTTTCAGGCGGGTTTTATTCATAAATCCATTAACATACGATAGTATTACTCACAGAGTTGTAGAGTCTTATTACCAGAGCAACAAGTCTAAGAAGGAAAATCTGCTACTGAATAAAGAGATACTTTTGGCAGTGGAAGAAACTTTTACTAATTCGGCTCTACAGTGTGTGATTCCAACAGATGGAACAGGTCACTGAAAAGGCACTGCACTAAAATGCTAACAAACACAAACTTTATTAAAAGGCTTGTTGAGTATGAATTCTATTTTTTCTTCTGAATATTGTTGAATATTCCCAGCTAAATAATTAAATACAACAGACAACAGACATATTTATTTTAATAGGAAAAAGAGTCTAGAGGGTGGCTCTGACACAGTATTCATGTCGAGGAATAAAATTTACAGAAGTTCATTTTTGAACTCGGAAACTGCATTCAAACAACAACAGCAGCAAAGAAAAAAGAAATAAAACACCTCCCACAGATTTCGTCAACTGATGATTGATCTCTGTCTTGCTCGGATAAATGAATATATGCTTTTAGCAGCTGTGGGTGTTGCACTACAGTGGAATTCAGGCTCCTGACACAAGTATTTATAAAATCCAAGCCATGACCCAGATCCCTTACACCGTACCTCCTCCATCTGAACTGGTGCACTGGGTCAAACCTGCCATAAAAATGTTGGTGGGAACTTTGTTCTTCTGAATGTTTTAAAGCCCCTTTTCATTTTTTAAAAGAATCATGTTAGGTAGGGGAAACATGTATGAAGAACAGGAGCACAATGTGTGTTCCTTCCCAGACAAATGTGTTAAACATTCATCCAGCGTCCTCATCAGCAGGCAGCACTTAACTCCTCTCCCAGCGTTTCCTCCCTCCAGGCTCGAATTACACGTCTTAGGCCTGACAGAGTCCCACAGACTGCTGAGATGTGTAAAGAAGTTGGAAATACTTCTGTACACACTTGTATCTTGTTCCCGTGCACCTCTCAGTGAGTAGCGAACAAGCCGTCCTCGAGCCCAAAGCGGCAGGCTGATCCTGGCATCCGGCAGGGGCTGGGCGGGGGCAGTCTGAAGTCTGCCTGTCAGGGCCCTGGAGGAAAAACACCACCCAGAGCTTTAATAGCGACCATGAGAAGCAGCCCAGAGGCCCTGTCAAATGGCGGTTTGGTTGTGCAAGCAGGCAATTTGCTTCTTTTTATAGATCGGTAATATGGAATGGCTGTCCCAAAGGAAATCTCAAGTGTTGGAAATTCAACGTGGTATTGTTGTGGGGCAGCTCAAAGCCATTTGCACCTGACACCGTTTTGTTGATATAATCACATTCCTGCCGGAGTCTTGTCTGCGGCCACAGTGAAGTTTTTTAAAATGCAAAGCGCCGGAGAAAGAGTAATCATTCCACACAAAATTTCCCCTGTGTTTAAAGGCACATGTGCCTTGGGTCACAATTATGAAAATTGGTTCATCGGGAGACAAGGAAGTGCGCCGCAAATTCAACATTTCTTTGTGATCCAATTAAGAGATTCAAAGAAAGAAGCGTGCACTTGTATTTATTTCATACATTTCCATCTGCTGTGTTGCTCTAGTTTTTAGTTATGCAGGTAGAACAGAAGTTTGGGGTGTTGCATCTTAGTTAATGGGTCACAGGATGTGTGATATCGCAGCTTCGGAGTGAACATGATATTATAACTAACTCAATTTTGCCGCAGTACAGAAAAAAACTTTCTTTGCTATAATTACAGGAAGAACAACAGCCGGAGTGGAAAATGAGACAAAAAACAGGACTAATGGAGTCTCAAATGACTCAACGTTCTTGCTATTCATAAAACACGACTGTAGTAACTGATGTATCCACATTAAAGACAACCACATGTGAAGACGATCCTTTTAATTCCAGTCTGATATTTCCATGCAAATGAAATTAATTAAAGCACTTAATTAATAGGCCGTTCACATAAGACGTCACTTTTATAGTCCAATTTCAAATTATCTCAGGATCACAGCTCCTCAATTGCTTTAAATACGACGGCTTTGCACGAAAAAAAAAATCAGCAAAGTGAAATGTCACAATGCTGCTTCATTTCCTATGTCGCTGCTCTTTTCAAATACAACTGTGGGATTGTTGGAATCAGTGTTGACAAATGAAGATAGCCAGACATCCACACTTATGGGAAACATGTGGTCAGTTTGCCTTGGCATCGTTCATGCGACGGCCTACGGGAGCGTCGTTGTGTTATTTGTTTATTTAGGAGTGATTAAAATGGCTTCCCTTTAGCTTCAGTGGAGTCCCTCAGTCGAGACGTCTGAAAACAAACTAACAGAAGCGATCCCAGTGAAACCCGAGTGGCAGAGGAAGTCAGCAAGTCCTGTTTTAATGCAAAGATGTCAGAGATAACACTATCTCTATCTCTACTCGAAAAGTTTCAATAGCTTAATATTTTATACTATTGTAAAGCAATCATTATGTTTTCTACCATGTTTGAATTAAACAGACTGAAATATACTCCTATACTCCTTCATCGGCACTTTGCCAGCTTCTGATTAACTAATTTACCCAACATGTTGAGGCATGATGACAGGTTCTGTTCCAGAAATAAGGAAATAACAATCCCTCTGACAATATGTGATTATGCAAATAACTAATATACACCTTTAAAGCAGAGTTTTTCTCAAACAGCAGGCGATGTTTGCTTCATATGTCAACAGAAGGAAGTATTTTGAAAAATGATCCACCGAGAAAGAGTTGCCTCTGAAGAACTAAGTCTATTTCCTTTTAAAATAAATATATTTTAAATATCGATATAGCCTGTGCTCAAGAGATGTACTTAAGTGGATTAACTTACAGAGTAATTAGATCCCAACAGACTACAACTCTGTCAAAAAACTAAATGTAAAAACCTGAAACCCTACCTCTTTACGACCTGGGGAGTTTTTATTGTTTTTAAACGGTTTGATTATTCTATTGATGGGCTTATGACAGATCACAATTAGACAGAATATAACTTTATTATGACCTAATTATTGGCTTATTGCTGACATAAAAATAATACCCTCACCCTCCCTTACAAGCTAATATAGCACAATGATTATAGGCTTTTACTGCTTTTTAGCCATTAAATTATTGTGCTGAATGGCAGTGTACATAATTTATCAGAAATCTAATACTGGCAAGGCCATAAGAGAACTGAAAATCCCTTGTCCGAGGAGGTTTCTTCCTCCACATCAAGGAGGTGTCCTCTCTCAGTAGTCCTCCTGTTACACTTTCACATAGTACAGAAAAGGTTTTTGTTATTTTTTTGTTCAAACTAATGAATATCTCTTCATATGCCTCTCATATAAACAATAAAAAAAAGTTTGTATGTGTATGTCATCATAAAATAAAACCCATAGAGGCTTATTTTGTACTGTCAAGATGTTACATCAGCTTCCCTCAAAACCACTTGCTTTGTTTTCCACCTAGCAGTAAAATGAGTTAAATTTGGCTTCAAGATTAATAAGGCCACTGTCATCCAAGAAACGACCTAAAACAAAATATCACAATTACAGTGCCTAAACTAAACCATATCTAGTCTATTATTAATGGCCAGACCTCAACAATCCCCAACATTTGCGGCCTAAACATGGCTCGACTACAGACTGCATATAAAGATGGACGACGCGATAGCGACAAAATATCTTAATCCCCCTCTAGAGGCAGGCTGTGGTACTGTCAGGTTAATAACGTATTTGTTTCTTTATCCAATTTTTGTGTGTGTGTGTGTGTTCATCAAATAATCGTTTTACTTGGTAAAATCGTTGACATTTCAATCTCATGTGGCTGCTGTAGCGGATTACGACTACTGACGGACATACTGACGTAGTTGCCAGATGTACAATAATGATTGTATTTGTGCGATAAAGTTGCTGTGCCATCAATAATACCGAAAGCAAATGTATGATAATTTGATATTATTGTGAAACTTAACATTAGCAGTTGTAATCAGTCTAGAGTATTTGATTTTAGGATAGTAAAATATGGATCCTACATCTGTGTTTATGCATCTCTACTCATCTCATCTTTTGAGCCAGTCACACTTGTTGTGATGATGAACATAAGCAGAGATCTTAAATTTAGTTTTGTTGATCCAAAGTGCTAGCCTTCTAGGCAGCGTCAAAAAACTCGGCTAGATTGTGCCTCTTAATTCTGAAAATACACATTTATGTCTATTTGTTCCACTGGTTATGACTCATGTACAATAGTTTATTTTCCTCAAAATACGATAACTTTGCGCCTCTTATAAAATGCTTTATTGCCCTCTAAGTAGGGAGCCTGTGAGCTAAAGAGCTAATGGAAACAACAGCAGCAGACTAACTAATTAGGAGTTACCACAGTAGTATTGTAGTAGATATTCTCCCAGTGGAACACTCAGTCAGTCCACACAACAAAAAGAGGACAAAGAGGGTTTTTTTACTGCATTAGCCAGCAGAGATTATACTGTAGAAATGTGAGGCTGGAGTGACACGATGGAAAATGACAAGATGAAATTAAAGTGTAGACTTTAGATTGAATGCAGTGTGAATTAGTGGCCAGTTGTCTTGTTTTTGACATATTCATCTCCAACAAACAATGCAGTGTATGGATGTTATCTATAGGCTGTATTGTTGCATCTTTGCAGCGTGTCTGCTTGTTCATTTTTGGCTTCAGTTAACTTTGACATGATGATTTTGAAGATTACTTTTAATCTCAATTCAGTATTAGTGAGTTTGAGGTTCCATAATACCAGAGACGTCTCGGCACAACTGGAAACACAGTTTAGCGAACGGATTGTTCAGCTGCTCCTTCAGCTATAAATCTCTCTTTATGAAGTGAAATAGGATTAACGGGGCTCCACGGGGCTCCTATCACTCTGTTCAGGTACTGAACATGTCAGACTGTTAGGAATGCTGTATATCAACCACATCCAAATGTAGCAGCAGTGCTGGGTTACCTAAGTGCCCCCTGTAAACGAAGCTCAGGCTGCTAGGGTGAAGGAGTCACTTAGCGTGGTATGAAAGAGAAGAAGGTGGCCCCCGTGAATCTGAAGGATGCTCTGCAGAAGAAAAGTGTTTTATTTCACTGTTTCTCCAGCTGTCTGTGCCGCAACGTCGACAGCATCCAGTTTGGGCGATGTTTGGCCTCCCTCAGGCAGACCGTCCAACGGCTGTCCTCTGCCCGACACAGCCTTCAGCCTGTCTGGCACTCATGACCCCTGAGATATAGACGTCCTCTTTTCTTTTCTTTTTTTTTTTTGCTTTGCACAATTGCCCTGTAATCAGCTTCCTGCACAATGGGCCGAGCATTTTACCATGCTGCTGAAGCTGCCTGTGAGTATGGGAAAATTAAATTTTGCGTCCAGATCTGCTGTCCAATGTCCATCAGATTTTTATATTTTATTTTTTGCTGTATTCTTACCCTTTGAGAAAAAAAGTTAATTTTAGTTTCTCTTTTGTAGCATCCTAAAGGGAAAAAGGCCATTCTGAAATGACTTAGTGAAGCACAGAAAATTAGCATACCTAACGGCACGCAACTGAATAACATGTAAAGTTCATGCCCTTTGTTGTTTTCAGAAAAAAAGACATTCACAAAGGCACGGAAAAGTCAGAATTTAACTCAAAAATCTAGTCACGCTGATGACATCAGACTGTTCTCATGAGATACAAATTACAGTAATATAGCTGTCGAATGTAATATAGCCTAATTTGAAGGAAAGAAATCAGCTAAACATGGCTACCTAGTAAAAACACCACATAAAATGGCCACTAACTGCATCAGAAATGAGGAAAATCACTCAAAATTGGACTTGAGAATGACTTAAGTGCTACAAACCTGCAATTTCTTTCATGCATGGTGCTGCTATGTGAGGAATTCATCCCTCCGCAGCCTCCGACAAGTCAGAGAAAATGTCTCCAATCCTCAGCAGGTTGCAGTCGGGGCCCACAGCTTTGCAGCAGTGAGGCATCAGCCCTGGGAGGAAAACCCGCTATCATTAGAACATCAATCGCTTCTCGCCTCCCTTAAACTCCTTCCTCATCACTGCTCGTTCCAGCTGCAGTACATCAGCACTGACTGAGGTGGAATATAAGAGCAGGTAGTCATTCTTTAAACTCCAGCCTGTGTGTATATATTAATGAGACGCCACTGGCTAGCTCCAAACTTTTTTGGCTCGTCTCCGTCATTAAAACACCCCAACGTGCACTTTTGACTCCACATTCGGTTCTTTTTTTGCCCTTTAGGGAAGCAAAAGGGGGGGATTATGTAAGATTTATAGGGATCGGCCACATCTAGCCTCGGCCCCTCTGCTCCTTTTCATCGTCTGATTAGGATAATTATCGGTCAGAGGAGAGGAGCAGGGAGAGGGACTGTGGCTTTGAAGCACTTCTGGGGAGCATCTCTCACCATTTGTGATCTGTTTTTGTCATCCACTGTTTTATTTGTCAGCTGTATTTAGCCCGCATTTAACACGGGCATTGTGGTTTTTCAAATCATACTCAGAGGAACAGTTCATTATATTGACAAATTTGGGTATTTACTGTCTCATCTCTGTTTGTTAAGCACATAGGGCCTAAGACTCCCACAATCCTCCATTCCTCACACCTCAACCTAAACCTGGACTCAACATTTACAGCACTAATCACTGATTTTTGAAGCCAGTCAGTATCAATAAAAGCCATGGTCACTTTCCACAATCACTTGCTCTGCTTTAGCCCTGCATCGGTGTCAAAAGAGACACAATTCTGCACAGAACAAGGGAAAACAAACAAAAACAGACGGTCCAATACTAATTAATATATTAGAGCTGCAAACCACGCAGTTTTAGGATTTCGAATGTATGAGAGCTTCTCTTTGTGAGTCTTTGTTTAAATATTTGATGGGAATGATCTGCTTACAAATGTCAGCGGGAATTTCAATGATGTTTTCTCATTTTTTGGAACAGAACCTAAATGTTCCTGTTGCACCTTCACCCTGTACTTCCAGCAAGAGATCTTCCCATTATACTTTTGGAAAGAAAGTAAAGTATATGTCCCATACATATCGCATTTTGCACGCCAATGATAGGTGTCTCTGCTGGAGTTAAGCCATATGGGTGCATTAATTTTGTTTCCATTTCATGCTACTTTGATCCACTGCTGTTCAAAAGCTATTTCTGCCATTTAAAATCAGATCTGCCACCTTTTTTGTAATGTACCCCTTTAAACACTCCATATAAATATGTATATGCTATTTAATGCTTAGTTTTCTTTTTCTTTAGAATCGAGTTCAAGCTAATCTTTTTTTTTTTGTCGTTTTTTGCTTGAGTGCATGCAGGGGATAACATTATTCTGCAGATACAGACTTGACATAAAATCTGATGTATGCATGTAAGCTGAAGACACTATCAATTCATTTTCTGGACACTTTATATGCTTTATCCTCTGCAGGGTCGTGGGGATGCTGGAGCCAATCCCAGCTGACTGAGGTACAACCTGGACAGGTCACCAGGGCAACACAGAGAGCCAGACAACCAAGTACACCCAGGTTAAAATCACCAATTAACCCAAACATGTCTTTGGACTGTGGGAGGAAGCTGGAGCACCTGGAGGAAACATGCAAACAAGGAGAACATGCAAACTCCGCACAAAGAAACCCCAGGGCAAGATTCGAACCGAGGACCTTCAGGTGAGGCAACACTGCTAACAACTGCACCATTATGCTGCACAGACACTATCCAATAGTATTTAAAACAGTTGTATTCGGCACAACTGATGCACACGGATGAATGCTTCAATAACCGCATATATATGTGAAATCATATATATACATTTAAACTTTCTGAAGTGACAGATATGCAAGATGTGCCCTTAAGCTTCTTTCACAATTATAGCTCGGATTGACCACACTGACCTTTGAGATTTCAAGAACGCTCCATTGAAAACAAATATAAACTACTAAAAGTACATCATCGTGATTAAAATGTAGGGGATGCAGTCGCAGAGCTGTAATTTAGCCCTTGACCGTGTTTACGTTGGCATTAATATGCCGATGGCGTGCTTTGACTCAGAGAGAGGTCACTGTTGCGTGCCCACTTCCCAGAGAGACCGAATTAGCATGTGGAAATATGCCACTTGTTAACTTGTGTGACTTTGGGTTCTGCGTGGCTGTCAGAACCACAGAAGCAAGACTTTGTTGTTCTGTGATGTAGATAAAGGGAGGAGGGGGATGTTCACACAGTCTCAAACATACAGGAAAGATTGTGTTTGAGTTGAAGTTGGCCTGTATGGTCTCATGTTGTTTGGAAATGGTAAAACATCCATAAGGACGATGGAATAATTCATAACTTATAAACACTCTGATATACTAAAAGGAGCATCACTTTATAGATAGTGTATAAAGAACTGCAGGTCATGACACCAGCCTTGTTTTAGAAATTTATTTTCTAATGGTAAATGTCTTTTGTGGTGAACACAGAAGACTTTTGCCCTTTTATGTAAGTCTTTTGTTGACTATCCAGTCACACATCATCATGCTCAAGGCTCACTGGAATTAGCAGCTTTGCATGTTTACTTTATTTGCATACAACTGATAGCAAGAGAGTGAAGAAATGAAGACTGTGTGGGTGAGGAACAGAAGCCTCAGTGGTCTTTTTTGTAAAAGCACATTTCAAACAGAGAGGAGAAAGAGCCAAGAAAAGAATCAAAAAATAGAGAAGAGAAATAAAGAGGGAGAGATTCAGCAGAGATACAGATACAGGTAAAGGAAAAGCAATATAAAAGTAAGGAGAAGGCTGTATATGTAAGGAGTACAACAATATGGAAGCAAAGATTAACAATTGATCACAAAAAATAGTTAAATGTAATCTTAAATGAACTACAGCAAAGTAGAAAGCCAACAGTGTAATCATAAAACCACTGCAGCCACATTTGACATGCGTTTGATAAAAAAAAAAAGTAGGGATTGAAATGCACATTTGTGAAATTCGTCTCAGTCAAAAAAAAGTCTGTTCATCTTCCAGGGTCTGCAGCTGGGTCACCCGCTCCCCTTAAAGCACGGGCCAACATGTTTTATTACTTCCCTATAGTAAATCCATACGGATTCGCACCTTTCAATCCATTACAGCCTGCTGTCACCAAACATATCCAGTGTGAAATAGTGTGAAGCCCATAACCTTCCGTGTTCCATGCATAAATCCCTCCACTGCGCCAATAAGCATTTCCAAGAGGAACCAGTAATGGGTTTATTAAAAGCTGTTATGGGATGTCAAGGAGGAAGAGACAGTTTGAGACACCAGTCCGGCGAGGAGAATGTTATGCCGAGAATGTGATTTCCGAAATGACAAACTCGTTTCTCGGACAGGACATCGCTTTGTTCAATCTAGCATGGAAATGTGACTGTTCCATTTAAATGTTGAGTCCTTCGTAACCCCATTTATTCATATGACAGGGACGGGGGGAGGAAACACAAGAACATGCTGGTGTTTTACAGCTGAGGGCTCCAAAAATGGTTTGGTTTGGTCTTGAATTCAAACTACTACTCATAATAATAATAATGATAATAACCTTTGTTTTATTTTTGAAGTTTTCAAAACTCCATTCAAAGATGAAGAAAATTTGGAGATGTTACCTCGCAGTTGTTACTTAATTTCTCAAAACCAGTTGGCATTCCATTTTGGTCAGTCAGTTTCAGGTCCTAATGATTTCCTGGAAAACTTAATGGAACAGAGCCATTGTTAATGTTGCTATTTATACCTGTACCTTTCCGTCTTTTGTGAAATTTCTGGTTTGTTGGTCTGATCAAGCATTTTAAGCAAGCAAGACGTATAAAGGTTTTAGTTAAGATTCATCAAAGGTTTGCATCATTTATTTCATCTTATTTTGAAAAAAGTGATTTATTAAATACCAGTGTTCTGCAGCCTTGGATCCTCAGGCACAAAATTCCACAGCTCTTAAGAAAATCTTTTGAATAAGATCCAAACACAAAAACACAGCAGAACCCCTGTTTGGTAACGTACATAGTAGGTCAGAGATTTTCTATTACATGAATAATCTGGCTGAGATCAGGCAAGTCTTTGTCATGTTTCAGCGTTAGACCTGAGGGAAGCAGACAAAGTAGCATCAAAATATAGAAGCAATAAAAAAGTGACAGCGTGATTTGCGATGAAGAGGATAAATGCGAGGATTCAGACGGCAGGCATGCGATGAGATAAAGATACTGATCGCTTTATGATCCAGAAGATGTTCGGAAAAAGGCTGAGGAACAGCTCGACCAGGGTCACGATCGACAAGACAGGGCAGCGCACATGAATTTACAATGATTGGAAAAGCCATACTTCATACAATGGTATCAGAAAATTGAATCTGAAAACAATTGCGCTTCACATCTTCCTGCATGTGCGATGCCACATGTGAAATCGAAACTGCCACTCTGGTGCACAAAAGGGCTAAGGAGAGACTTTATTTCCAGACGTATCACAGCATCGGAGGATTAAGAAGGAACAAAAGGAGCAGTTACTCCTCATTTCCAAGTGCCTTGCTTAATAATAGCCACTGTATAACAAAGGATCTGCGAAAAACGCACTTTTATAGGTTGGAGACGCTGTAAAATTATATCTGCCGTTAAATTGAAATCCTGTTCCCTTGACACAATAGATAAGGCATCTGAAATCATAATACGTCCCTTTAACAGCTCATCAGCTTTACAGTAGCCGCTGGCGGGAACGCTGCTCGACACTTTCGTGGCTTGAGGGATGATGTTCGACCTGTCAGAACTGCTGAAACATGAATGACGTCCTGCGACAGCTATTAAAACACATCGGCTCCTAAGCATCTCTCAGGTTTATGAAAATGAAGGAGGGAGGGGGGAAGATAATGCATCGCTTTTTCGAAAGTGCTTCTTCTTTTTCCCCTGGTGGTTTTGCACAATAATTGTTTTTCTGCACCCTTGGGCTAGTCATCAGTGTAGCTACCACCTCGCCACATGATATTCATGAGAATCCCATTAGTATCCCAGATGCAGAGTCCAGAACTTTTATGCTGGATGTGACAGAGCGGATTCAGTGTTTTTAAATGTGCTGATTGCCTCTTCGGTTTCTCGATGTCAAAGCTTGATGATGTTTTCCAGATTAACAGCTTTTTTTCTTCTTCTTTTTTTTTTTTTTTACATCTGATGACTTGAGGCAAGCTTGAATCCAAGTCCTGCTCAGACACGCCAACCTCAGTGCTGCTCCTCCCTTCATGCTTTCAGAATGAATGTGTGTAGGCAGGTCACATCCATGCAACATGCCGTTCAGCGGTCAAACAGAGCTACCCGCCGTGCCTCATATAAGCAGAAAAGGCTGTTTCCCCCGCTATACGGTTTATGGCAGAGAAAATGTGTTGCCTCCACAATAACGCAACTGGTTGAAGCAGCCGTGGATGCACTGCTGTGGTTCATTAAAACTGCAGCTAAAGTGCCAGCACTGACCGGTTCTGGAGGGGACATTTTACTCTGCAGTGCAAAACTCTGATGGGTTTTAATAGTCTTGACAATACTGTCTGTTCATCAAATGCATTGCGATAGTTGCTTTGACTTAAAAGTGAGCCTGCTGTTATTATTTAATACACATCTTCACTGTATTATTGTTCACAAGAAAAATATTTTACAATGTCCAATATGTTCGACTTACTGAGGTTTACACACAATTATGTGTTTGAGATAATGCAAAAGTTATGTTTGGGGGAATGTATGTAAAATCTTGTGCAAAATATCAAGTGTGTTTCCACTTCTGGAGAGGTGAAGCCATAAAAAAGTATATTTCACTCCACTAATGTAACGTCACATACATCAGTACAAATTGTTTTTTTTCTAGCCCTGCTTTTCCCTCTGAATCCCAAAACCTGCCAGCGGGTTTAGAAAGCATATTGTCGTTACAAAAAAAATTTACACCAGTCCTTGCAGCCAGAACCTGTCTGATGGTCCTTGAACTAATCATCTCCGATTTGTAGTTCCATTAGGAAAATTAACCAAATATTTGCCTAAAATCGTGATATTTCACTTAAACCACCTTATTTTATATGTCTCGTTTTAAAAAATCTTCAAAATTTAACCATTTGATCGAACCACATTCTGTAAAAAATAAAAAATTCTGTGCTCTTTAGTGCAACTGAGAAGATATTAGCTTCTGAGCTGTGGCCAACGACCATGTCACAAAAATTCAAAAAAAGAAAGAGAAGAAAGAGTTTTCAGTTGAACTGGATTGAACTGCAGGCTGTGTTTAAACACAGCAGATGGGAGAAAAGTACGGAAACAAATAAAAAATGGAAGTAGCAAGACATCTATAGTCTGTAGCATCGCAGTTTTTTTTCTGGTGTTGACAACACATCTGGGCACTTTTGTAAAATAAATGAAGAATACTACAGAAAATACAGTTTAAATTTGCCTCTACATCTAGCCATAGCTGAGCTGTTTCCATATAGGGGCAGGGCTTAATATTTCAGTAAAAAAAAATGAGCCCACAGTGAGTAAAAATGCGACGGACGCAAAAAATTGCCAAGAAAATCCTTTTGGTTCAAGGAGTTTAAACAGCAGTCAGGTGCCCATATGTGTATTGAAAAAGTTTTGGCTTGTTGTAATCATGCCTCATGTACATAGCGACCGTAAGACAAGTTTTCAACCTGAACAGCAACATAGGTTGTTTGTACCTTTGAATACAAGCTATAGCGTCTCTTGAATTAGTGAAAATTTAGCAAAGATATGTTTTACTACACTCTGGTTAGTTTTAGGTAAGAAAAAAACAAAAACCAGTCGGTTTGGCTTCAGTTTAGACCATGGTTTGACGGGATTTTTCCATATCATAATATCATTGTTTTTCTTCAAGATTGGTTTCCAGTTTGAACATGTATGACTGAACCACTCAAACACTACATCTTGCCATTCTGTAGCACGGAGTAGTTTTACATTGATTGAGCAGAGTTGTAGGAGAGCTGGTGTGCTCTTGTTGCAAGGAGCAGCAGATAAATGGAGACTAAAACAGGAACTTCACAGATCTGCAAATTGTAGAAATAACAGTGTAGTTACATGTAAACCATCTTAAGATAAAAGGATGTTATTTTTATTGAAAAAAAATCTAATTTTGTAACTTTGATAGATGCATTTAAAAGGGGTTTAATCACTGACCGGAGAGGGACATTTAAAGTAAGAGCAAGTAAAAGCAACAAAAACTGTTTAAACTGTGTTTAAAGCGGGTTTCTCTTGCCTCATGAAAATTATGAAGTTCTTTGTTTGTTTCCTTTATTCTGTTCCTGGTCTCACAACCTGTGTTTTTATCAGATTTTCCCTTTAACCAAACCTGTTGTTACTCTCCTTCTTTCCTCTCTGGCCTGATTGTTGTTATCGTTTCTCGTCTTTCAGATCCTGATAAATATCTCGCTCAGCATTCTTTCCTTTCACGGCCTGTCACCGAGACTCAGCTGTGAAAGTGTGAGCTGTGAGAGTGGGCGCGTCAACTTTTTTTTTGGTGCATCCCTCCCACAGAATTTAAACACACAGATGAGTCCCCCCCCGCCACTTGTCTTTCATTGCAGCGCACAATCATTTGTTTGGAATACCACATATCCCACACTGACATCTGTCACATGCAATCATTCGTCATGTTGATGTCTCGCAGTGCTAAGTAGTTCAGACATCCCATCAGATTCCTGTCAACTTTATTTCTACCTGCAGTTTGTCATCGCAAGAATTAGAGCACATGCAGATCTAGATACAGATGCTGTAGGTTCCACGATTTCTCAATGCATGTCATTACAAGTCACATTTTCCTGACAAATACCTGAACTTTTTATTTACTTATCAACAGGCCATGAACTTAAAGGAGGGGCCAAAATCTTCAATAGGTTCCCATATACCAACCCTGGTACTAGAGTGTGAGTTTTTGTGAAAGATGAGTTATATATATATATATATATATATATATATATATATACAGTCAAGCCCGAAATTATTCATACCCCTGGCAAATTTTGACATACCACTTTTTGTTCAAATGTAAATAAAAGCTGAGAAATATTTTTTTCCACAATGATGCCTCTTGTACATCATCTTGTTATCTTCTGGGAGACGCCTGTGCAATTTCCAACCAGGAAAAAACTTGCTGGTTAAATAAAAGTAACATTAAGTCAAAATTTGCACTCAGCTGACTTGTGGAGAATGTGGAGGTAATCCTTCTTCTTCTTCTTCTTCATTATTCCATTTACTTTGTGTAAAGCACCAGTTCCACTGACACCAAAAAAAACCCCTAGAGCATAATAATGCCACCACCATGCGTAACAGTAGTCTTGGTGTTCTTGGGGTTAAAGGCCTCACCTTTTCCAAAGAAATAAGGTTTCTATGCTTCTAAAACAAAGAGCAAATACATTTTTTTATAACCTTGTCTAAAGTGCTTTTGTTGCCTCAACCACAAATAGAAGCATAGATGCAAAATATCAGCCTCTTCAACAATTTGTGGGCCCACCATCCACCCCAACCACCTCCTGCCAGACTTTACATTATACCTAAATGCATCAATCATTTAGTTATGTTCTGTTGCAATTTCTAGAAGACAACACTGTATTAGTTCCATTAACTGATGTATAATATTTACATCTAAGGTACAAATTTAGCTTCTGATATTTTCTTTGCAATATTTTCCAACACCAACCTCTATCCTTTACAAACTGTCTAGTAAAGGCCTGTTTTAAGGCCATCGAGATACAAGAATAGATAGATTTATAGGATGAGATGTTGATCTCGGCTGAGTGATCAGTAGGTCCTTCCATCTGACACTTTGTTCCAAGAACTCTCAACAATACAGGCCAGATTGCGGTGAAATATGATATGAGTTTTAATGGTCCCCAGAGGACAATTCTCGACGATGTTGATGACTCCCCCTGACCTTCTGTACGGCTTCACTATCAGGCTAAAATTTCAAAGTCTAAGGTAGATCAAAATGACATTACTGTGCACATTCAAGCTCCCCGGAGAGTGAAACCAGAGGGGCATATTGCAGTTTCTTTGACTTGAGTGACCCTCCTGCTTTTCTGAGCATCAGTCTGAAGACAAACTTTATATTTTAGTCCTCAGAGTGTAAAGCTCTGGGTAGAAACTTAACCATGTGTTGGTAATCCTGTTCACTTGTACGTTACTGGTGTACAAGTGAACAACAGTAATGTAGCCATAGCTACATTATATTATGGGTGTAGCTGTAGCAACACCCATAATTATTACTGGGTAAAATAAATATGTATAGTATGTAATATGTACAATATAAGATGGCAAATGTCCCACTAGTGGGTCCCAAAATAGAGCCCATGATAAACCAGCTCGAATAAAATAAATGTTAAAATCATAAACTTATAGTGGAAATATATATATATATATGTATAACTGTCCAGATACACGTTCTTAAATTTCAAATCAGATAAAATAGCCTTATCTGACCAAAAATATTACAAAACAAATATCACATTGACTGAGTTGGACAATAGACCCAAAGTGTTAGGACCAACATAACTAGCAATTAGTATGCTAAAGCAGGGCTCGTTAAAGGAATGTGCTTGAGGAAATACTAGTCGTAATTAAAAATATATTTTTAATAAAATGTTTAAAAGCACAAAAATGTAGTAAAAGTTTCATATAACTCATCAGATGAATTACTAAAATTCTAGCTTCTTATAATGTCATGAGGTTGCATCTGAATGAAGAACATGATAAATGTTGTGCATCAAAAAAAATAATGTTCTAATGAACTGATTTAAGTTCAGTATCTTTCTAAGGCCACCAGCATACCACCACAGAATTTAAAACCAAGAAAATTATGGCAACATAACACTTAAGTGAAGAAAAACTCTCAGTTTAGGGCTAGGAAATTGTCTGGTTAAAAGAAATCGACATTGTCATCAGTCAATCTCATCTTCAAGAAATTCCGTTTACATGCAACTAAATTGTTTTCCCGGTGTCTCTCCAGCAGGATGTGATGAAGCTGGAGCTCTTGCACCAGAGATCGTATCCTGTATGACTATTTCCTCAAAAATGAATTTAAAAACTGTGTATTTAACTCTCCCTGCCATCTCTTTAGCACAAGCCTGCAGGGCAAAGCAGATAACTGCCCCAGCAGCCTTTAACCCTCAGGGGCCCAAAGGCTGCAGGGTCTCCATGTGGCAAATAGTCTGTTGTGAATTGCAGTTTGGAGCGCTGCCTTAAACAGCTAAAGCACAATTTAATCTTAAATGATAGACCAGTAACTGTAATGAACCACAACCTACAACTCTACAGTGCAATATAGTGTAAAGGACTGTAATAATCCAAACCTAAGCTAATTACACTGCAACATAATGTATATCTTTATAGACCTCCTATAGGATTGTGTTTTGATATCTGTATTTATCTTGTTAGATGCATATTTATCTTTTTCTGTTTGCATTTTCAGTCTGTATTGATCATGTTTGTTCTATAAGTGCTTCAAACTGTGCAGTATACATAGTAGCACCTATTCGGTACCCAGTGTAATAGACACTGAAACTGCTATATTTCTAATAACTTCAAGACCTGTGTGATATACCTGCTGCTTATTTACAGATTTTAGGACTTCATATTGCTTTATGTTATTTATCTTTATGTCATACTTTAGTCTCTTGTAAAGGAGCCCCAGAAATCTAGTTTTACTATGTATTTTTTAGGTATATATTGTGCATGCACAGTGAATTATTTAATCGTCAGAATAGAGCAATATACACACAGTGCATCGTGGATATGTTTTGAGGGGCCGGGCTATAATTTCCATAGGGCCCACAAAATGTAAATTTTGTACCCTTATATCTACTAAGACATAATTATTGATAGACCTAAGACTACACACATATAATTATAAATCAGTGGCAATGATTGCATTTCGTTTAATAGCTGGCAGCTGGAAGAAATTATAATTTTATTCACATTGAGTTAATTCTGCAAATGTGTTTCAAATTAATGAAAGTGAATTCATTCGTGCACTTCTGTCACATATCAATGCACTAATTATCATTCCTTCCAACGGGTGAGAAAAATGATGGAATCTGAATAATGTTATTAGTGCTCTCGGTCTGTTTTCTTGTGTTGCTGCAAGGTGTTCAGGAAGTCCTACAGCCAGGAAAGCTGTGTTTCAGCGAGTAAGCATCCAGCTGCTCCTCCCTCAGCACTTCCTTTGTTTGTTTGGGCTGCTGCAGGTCCACCTATGGAAGCCGCTGCCTGAAGGTCGAGAGCTGTTTATGGAACATTTGCTGTCGGCCTGCTGTGTAGCAGGTAGGGGAGGGCTTCACTTCTCACAGGACTTCCCTCCCCAGTTCCCTGAGCTGCTAGAAATTGACACAGTAAAAATGCATTTACACATCAAGTTGGCTAAATTTGTTTTATTTATTCCTCTGTCCAGATTTAAATGTAGTGTGTGTTTTTTTTTTTTTGTTTTTTTTTTAAACTGACCTTTTCCAAAGCAGCTTTCAGAGTGTGTAAATCTGAAAACGTCAACTTGGTGTTTCAGTGTGTATGGGGTAAACAGTGAGGGTTGGGGGCTGAGTGGCCCAGTAAAGTTAAGAGGACAAGCTTCATCTAACTTTCTCTGTAGCTGGTGTCAACCTGGATTTATTTATGTTGATTTTGATTTTAACACCATGATTATAAACTAAGAATTCTGTCAGGGCAGGGCAGCAGCTTGGTAATGATGCTTGGCTTGTTGGAACATCATGTTTATATGACTATGATGACATTTGAAGTACTATTTGTGTATGTAAATAATTTGAATGTAAATGAGAAAAAATACTGTTAATCTGCATGCATTAAAATAACAGTATAGGTGACCACACTGAGCAGAAAGTTCCTGGACAGAGTTGTGTGCACTAACCTTTTTTTTAGATAGATAGAGGCTTTAGATAGAGGTTTTATTGTCATTATGAAAAATGCAATGGAACTTGTGTGGTAACTCACAGCAATCAGCAGCAGTGCAATACGAAATACTCTTAAAAATAAAATTAATTTAAAAAGAATTTGGTTATATACATGTGTACACACGAAGAAGTGGTACATTGAAACATAAAAATAAAATTCATACATTTTAACCCCTTGAACTCTGAAGAATTAATTTAAAAAAAATTTTTAAAGCCAAAATGGCAAAATCAGAGATAACTATTTTTATAAAAACAAAAATAATTCAAAGTCTTTCAGCATTCACCAAAATCACTTTATCTTATATGCCTCATTCAGCAATGCACCAACAATAAACCACTGACATTAACACCTTCAAGTAAAAAAGAAAAAGAAAAACACTGTATTCCTCGACACAGCTACGAAGCTACTAGTTACTTAGCTGCAACCAGTAATCACATACAAACATTCAGGGACTTTCCAGCTGAACTGGGCTGAACTGCAGGCTGTGTACACAGTATAGACTGCAGTGTAAAATGCTGTGTGCATTGATTCCAGTTTATTTTGGATTTTTAAAAAAATAAATAATCCAAGACATTTAACTTTCATTTTTTGGTATTTTTGTGATCTATGGCATTATAGCTGTTTCTTATTTGTCTGTATGCAACATGTGTGAGCTACTTGATACCTTGAAGTTCACCAAGGGTATGAATAAAATACCTACCTACCTACCTGCCTGCCTGCCCACCCACCCACACGCTTACCTGCCTGCCTGCCCTACTTATGACCATGTACTGAGTAAAAATGTGCCATCAGTTTAGTTGTTAGCATTGACCTGCTGGTTTGGTCTCGATCAAGGAATCATAAATTTGCCAACTGGTTCCAGTAAATGGCACACATCCTACCAGCTGTGTGAGTGAAAAGGACAAAAGGATGTAGAGATACAAACATTTCCAGCTGATCTAAGAGCTGTAATGTGGAGGTGGAATGTTTTCTGCAGTCTAACAACCCGGTTTGTTGCTTTGTCCACCTGCGGTTCAAACTGCCTCGCCTCGTATTTGTGCTCCGTTTGAGGTTTGCAATTTACATGTTTGTGTGAGAGTGTGTGTTTTAAAGAACTGTGCTCAGCAGTGAATCCTCTAACCTGTCATCATAAACACACCGCTGCACCCTGTTTAACGCAAAATACATGACGTCGGTTTCTTCCCACAGAATGGGAATCTCCCAGAAAAAAAAACTCAGATTTTTCATTTTTCCAGTCTGGACCTGTATTCCAAATGTCACATTGGTTAATACATTTATGATGCATCTCGACAGCGTGAGACTCTTACTCTTAGACACTTACTCACTCGCCTGCCCTGACTCAAGCCTATCTGTCACTTTTAAGTGGTGTCTGCTTGGTTGTAATGGAAAAAAGAAGAAAGCGTTTTCTTCATTTGGCTGAAGGTGTGACTCACTGCTTGTGTTGCTGCGATGTTAATCGAGCAGCTTTTTAACACCTAGGATGAGGCAGGCATTGACATGTTTGCTGAGACAGTAAAACATAACTTTTACTGCAAAGGTGGATACACCATGAAGCTATAATTAACATTAGAGCCACAAAGTGTCAGTGCTGCCCTCTGTAATCAAACCAAAAAATAATGGTTACCTTTAAAAAGTAATGTTTATAAGCTGTAACTAATGGTTTTAATGGTTAAATAAATCATGTTTTAAGGCTTTATACAGTAGATTGGTTACACCTTCAGCATGTAAACAGTCAAAATGCTTCAATCACGAGAGATAACTAGTAGTTTAGGGTAAAATAATGTAAATGTTTAGAGCTATATCTGCCATAGATGATGATGTAATTGATGTTATTATCCCAATATCAACAAGTCATAAGATGCTCATTGATCTACACCTTGAAAAATATGATCCTACAATAATGTTTTCCATTCTGACCACATGGATAACACAAATACATTGAAACGTGTATACATACCTATATATACTTTGGTGTTGTGAATAATGCATCAATCAGGCATAACATTATGACCACCTGCCTAATATTGTATTGGTCCCCCTTATGTGCTCAAAAATGTTCTGAACCATTGGGCATGGACAAGAGGACCTCTCAGGGTGTCCTATGGGGTCTGGAACCAGGATGTTGGCAGTGGATCCTTTGGGTGCTCTGGCTTGTGCAGTGGGGTCTCTGTCAAACTTGTTCCACTGCATCCTGTTGAAGTTTAATCAAAATGGGGTGTAGGAAGTTTGGAGGTCAGATCAACATGTTGGGCCATTGTCATGTTCCTCAACATGTTCCTGATTGTTTGATGTTTTTTCCATGTGGTGGGGTGCATTTTCCTGTGGGGGTAGGCCAGTGACATTTGGGATTTCCATATGCACGAGGGAGTGTGCTTGTTGTGGGACAATGTTTATTTGGGTGTCTAAGTCTCATCAACACGGCAAAATCCAAGGTTTTCCAGCAGAACACCACATAGTACCGATATGATCAATGTTATTCACTTCACCTGTCAGTGGTCATAATGATCGGTGTATGTGACATTGTGATACCTCACAGTTTCTTATTTGTAATCCAATTTGACAGACAGTTTTGCAGTTCTGGTGATTTTCCCATTAAAACCATTTGCATTGCATCCAAAACCGATCATCATCTGACTATATCAGGCTGTTAAAATTCAAATAAAGCATACCAGGCATTCAGATGACTGCAGTGGTGATAATATACAGCTGGGAGGAATGATGCCCATTTTTGAGCTAATGGCTTAAATTACCCTCTATTATTTAAATGCTATAATTGGCTTTTAATTTTGATTATGTACAAGTACCTTAAACTTTGACCCAATCTCGGAATATGATTATGTCTGATGCGACAGTATGGCTATTATTATTTCGCAAATCTTGATTACTCAAAATTAAAGGAACAGCCAGGACATCCGTCTGTATGTAAATGCTCAAATTCCAATTGAGTGAATACATGTAGAAAAAAACGCCACTTAATCTGTTTGATTAGGCTGTGATTATTTCATTATACACACACGCTGCTGTCAATAATGTTGAAATCCTTAAAAAAAAGAGGCACTGCTGATGTTTGTTAGTTGGCTGCACAGCACTGGAGGCTTGTCTCTCCTTATTCAATTAATCCACACTCACCATGTGCGCCGAGAAAATAATTGCATTTTCATGTTCCATTATTCATAATTTGGTGCAAAAAAGAAGAAAAAAAAACATCAGGACTAATCAGGTTGAAATAAACATGATCAAATAAGTGGAAGGTGTGTTGTAGTATGGAGGAGATATTACAGTAATGAGCATGTCATTTGGGAGTTACAGTAATGCAGCCAGAGGGTTGCCCAGTGCTAATTTATGCACTTTGGAGACCTTAGTGATGTCTGCTGGACCAGGCACTCCAGTCTGAACTCTCTCTGGTCACATGGCACTTATCTCAAAGAGGATTATCATTAACCTCTGTATACTGGACAAACTCCCCACCCGGCTCCCTCATTGTCTGCACCTAATTATCCCCAAGTTTAATTGGCTAAATAAATCACTGCTTTGCCTTAACAACTTTGGTGTTGGGTACGTATCTTGAACTTAACGGCCAAATAAGGATATTGAATCTTGAGGTCATCTGCACATATTGGAGAAACAGCAGGGTTAGCTGAATTACAATACAGTAGTGCTACTAAGTTCTCGCTAGCTATGATTTCTGGTCCCTAAGTCCCTGTGTAGCTGCAAAAAGCCAAATCACTGCTTGCTGAGGTTGTGTTGGGACCAGTGGAGAATTGGCTTCACTGTGGTGCAGAGCGGCCATGTCTCTAATGAACTAGGAGGACAGAGGATATTACTGGGTGATTACAAATTAGGCCTAATTTAGGTACAATTTAGAGCAAAGAAAATGTTGGAAAACAAAAGTTTGTCCACCAGTCCAAAACTTTTTTCAATGTAGCAACATCTCAGAACCAGCCAACCATAATATGACATTATAAGTACCATTTTGAAATTGGGTTTAAACCTATATTTGTCTCATATACAAAAAAAAAACATGTTCACGTTTCCATAAAAGACATGTCCGTAGTCTTACTAGTTTGAACTATTTTCAGTACAAAATAATTCTTGATAAAAACAGTTACAATGTTACTTCAAAAAGTTCTTGGCTTCACCAGAAAAGACCACATTAGAATGATTGTTCACACACAAAGCCACATCTTGAGCCTCTAGATCTTCCTCAGCAGCATGCATGACTTCATCATCACTCTGGAAATGGAGACCACACAAGTGGGATTTCATTTTGGGAAACAGATATAAGTCAAATGATACCAGTCGGGTGGATAAGGTGCACAAGGCAACAGTTCAAGGCCACATTTGGCTGCTTCTGCCACCTGTGCTGTGTGGACAGATGCATTGTCCTGAAGCAACAGCGCACCAACTCAAAGCTTTCCTCTGTTTTTGCAGAGAAATTATGGCAAACACTTGTGTTTTTGTAGACAGTGATATAAGCTTTATAGTATACAATTATGTATCAAAATGGAAGATATGCCTCATGTTTCTGGGTGAGGCCAAGAACTTTGGGACTTACCCTAGTACTACACCAGAGAGGTACAGATTAGACTTGCCTGTGTCATGTGTCTACCAATCACGATAGCTGTGGATGTGATGTCTAACAAGCTGCAATCTAATCCCAGACTTTGCATGGAAGCAGCACCTTTGACTGCAAAGTGAAACCATTTGGATTTTTTTTTGAATGACAACACAAGCAGTAGTGAGATCAGAGAGTAGTTCTCTTTTTTGCCAACAAGGACAAGGACAGTAATGAGCATTAATGTAAAAGTCATCCATATCTGAGTGACACAAAGTCACTTGAACACTTTCACTAAGCTGGCAATGCTGCATAGTTCATGTCTGAAATAAGAGTCTGTATACACAGTGCGGCACTGATCTCCTGCTGTCAGCATGCTAACGTACACCACAGTGACAATGTCAAACGTCAAGTTATGCTAGAAAAGAAACATGCTTTTAAAAATGTTCTCAGACAACATTGGGAACTAGAAGTGTTTATACCTGATCCGAACAGACACACTGAAAGGTGAAGCAAAAAGCCGGCTGTCATATCATTTAAATATGGTTGCACTCGGTTGTCCACCTGAAAAGTGACAGAACTCATTGTGTCACAAATGAAAAAAGAGCTAAATAGAGAATTCTGGCTGCTTTCTCTGCTCCACAAAGCTGATCAGTCTTAGTCTGAGGAGGATTTGCATGATTTGTCAGTTTTGAAAGACGCAAAAAATGGTCATACACGGATTCCCCACAGAATCCCCAGACCCGTGTCAGAAAGGTGAGGTGGTGATGTTGAGCAGATATAGTCATTTGCTTGTTAACTGTCTATTTCGGCAATGCATCCTTAGCCCTCTTTTATTAGCGTAATGAAAACACTGTGGAGCGAGCCAGGAATCATAAAATTTTGCTCTAAATTTGGACCTGATGGTGGCGTTCAATATTCAAAGGATCAAGCTGTAACTCGTCATGAAGGAAGCACGAGTGTCTGTCCGAGATCGGGTCAGGAAGTTGGTATGATCTGACAAAATTTCATGGCAAATCATTCAAAGGTTGTTGGGATATTTCAACCTACACCGACCAGCTGACAGGTATTCCCGTTGGTACCTGCTTTGTGGCCCTGCAAGATCACTGTTATCAGATGCTGTGCAGCCGTTTTCATTTTTGTGGGGTTTTTAACGGAGCTGCTCTTGTGATAGCACTTGAGTTTTGTGCAACACAACAATGAAGTGCAACAGGGTAAGAGACATGAGCTGTGAGATGATCGGACAGGTTGTAAACAGACCGCCAGATGATCTTAATCACTAGAAATAATCCCTCTGATTGCTCGAGAAAACTGCAGTAAGTCCAGTAAGGTTCATTCAGGAAATCAGCCTGTAAATGGTCATTCTTAGCAAAGAATTATGCTCAAAACTACAAAAGTTGTAATACACTAGAATTACCCTTCAAGTAAAGTCCTTGGAGAAGTGCAACATTCACACCTTTCATAGCGCACATACAAAGGATTACTCTAGATTGATGTGATTATACCTTAGCTTAGCTCAAAATGGATGCTGAGAGAATTCTTGGATCCTGTGGCTGTAACACCGGTGAGGAATGTAAGCCTGTTAGAGCTCATGTGTTGTCAACTTGTCATGTTGTAAAGCATGAACCCAGAATACCAAGGGCAAGATTGGAGGCACGGATCTCGTCTCATTTCTCCGCCGCGGCAGTTTAAATAGAGCGGATAGCCCGTACCTGAGGATCCGGGAGAGGCGCAACTTGCGGTGCATCTCCGAAATACCTTTTTAGATCTGTCACAGATGAAGCCCGTGTTTAATAAAGGCAGTGTGTTGTCAGCTCATAACCATAGAGAGGGGTTTTCACACCATAACGGCTTATCCAAGGGGATTTTCCAGCTTCCATGCATCTGCTTAAGATTTCCTTCAAGACTGGATTTTTTTTCTCCTTTTTTTTTGTCTCTTTGTGAATCAGGAAGTCCAATGCTTAGGCGAACAGCATGAGTCTTGTTCTGTGTGGGAGTGTATGTTAGGGAGTAAATTGCTTTGACACATACTTTACCAACTATTTCTTTGTGATAGAAACCAATGAATAAAATTCAGAAGCTATTTGCTGTCCATAAGTGAACGGTGAAGGACAGAAGAGCCGCTTTTAATCCATGTAATGGGTTATTGACTTTGACCCCAGGGGGAATATATTTGCAGAGACAGGATGACGCTTTTTTTTAACTTACACTACAGATCAAGCAATAGAACAATCCAAATGGATCTACACATCTATTTTCTCACCTTTACCTCTTCATTTAGGATTCTGACACAAGTGCAGGTAAGCCATTTGTTGGAGAGGACTACAGAATGTCTTTTGTACCTGTGTAATGGTAGAAGTACAGCTTACTGCTGCTCCTACCACCTCTGCTGCCTATAATACTTGCTACATGTTAGTTTTGAGAGCAATTTAGGCTAAAAGGTGAAGGATCATGCAAGCTGTGATTCATTCTGTGCTGCTCACAGTCAGCTGTCATGCTCACGCATACATTGAACAAAGAATTGTTGTGCAAACTTAAATTAATTGTTTTAAATGGTATCACTCATTTAAGTTTATTAAATTACAAGTAAAACGAATGCCACTTGTTTACGGTAGATGTACTTATTTAATTTCCTATCAAATTGCTGCAACTTTATTTCAAGAAAAGCAAACTTGAAGTTCCATTTTTTTCTCACTTTAACTATTTGCTTTGCCCTAACATATAATGTAAAAAAAAATGTTGTCATTGAACATACTGTTTTTAAAAAAAATCTTTACTCTGTAAGGAAATAACGAGTTGCAGCACAAAAATCTGAACAAACATGGATGTCATGACATCAGACACAATAAACCCATTTTTCACAATTTTGCTGAAACTACAATGCCTGCTGAAGGGGACAATTTCAACCTGATAGAATCCACAAAAGTAAACTGCCTCCACCAAAGCAGAAACATAAATGAAATTAATTCACAACAGTAATTCACTTCAACTACAGCTCAAATACACTTTTTGCATTGTACAGCAATGAGCCGAAACTTTATGACCACTCGGATGACGCAAACACTGAAGCATGTCAAAGTGTGGAATATACATAGGACAATAAGAGAACAGCCTGTTCTTGTTGTCAACATGTTGGAATAAAAAAAATGTAAATGTAAACACCTAAGCAACCTAGAAACGGACCACACTGCTGTGTCATCTCTTATACGTCAAGGCTTCTGGTCAGCAGTGGTGGGATCTACTGACTGTGGTCTGAGGAGCAAATCATTAACTGGCAGCAGGGCATTATGATATATGCCTGAACAACTTCAATCCCATCAGCAAATTACAGGTTTTGATGGAATTGCTGCTAACGTCTTGGTGCCAGACACCCCATGGCACCTTTGGAGGACGTATAGACTTCTCTCTGGGTTAAAACTGTCTTTTAGAAGGACCAGCAGCATATGAGACAGGTGATGATACTGTTTAGGCTCATCAGTCTGTTAAACGTACATTACAGCACAGTGCTTTGCAAAGGCTTCAGGCGCAGATGTTTAGATTCCTATCCATCACACTGTGCCATCAGGGAGGCGTCACATTGGTCCCAAAATCCATTCTGCAGCAGGAGAACGAGCCCAAACATCCAGCTTACAGTCATAAACAACTATCTTTAGCCACAGGAAGAACAAGAAGTCCTGCAACAGATGGTGCAGCTCCACAGAGCCCAGGAGCCAGTTGTAGCAGCTGTTTGTAAGTTCAACTTAGCCTAGTTGTAACGTAAATGTAAGTAAAAATGTATGTGCAACTAAAGTAAAGCTGATTGCCCCACACAAACTAGTCCCCTACATCACTCTTAAACTCAATGTGAGGGCTATGCATCTGATAAGCAACCCAAACAGTGTGCCCGCTTTAAAAGTAAGAATGCAATATGAGCACATTTTGAAAACAGACAGCATTTGTCCGTCAGTGTCATCCCTTATTCTTGCGATGATGGAGATATATCAGCCGAGAGCATGATTATGGATTTAATGATAATGTTGTCAGTTGAAACAAAATGTTGTGATGGATCTTTTACAGAAAACTTGAAGCAGCTGGTGTTGACATTGTAGTATGCTTTCTGTTTAGGTGCTGCCACAGATGTTACTTAAAGACTAATTTACACCTAACTAAAGGCTTAGCTGAAGATCCCTTAATCGGCTGGTTAAACCCAATTTAGCAACTCACTAGCTGGCAGTCAATTCAGTTTTATTTATATAGCACTATATAATAAGTGATGTAGGGGATCACGACACAAGTCATATTAGGATGCTTTACATAGTAAGATCAGGACCTTACCATGCTATAGAGAAACCCAACAATTTCCCATTAAGCTAACGCTTGGGAACACTTGAGAGGAAACATTCCCTGTCAACAGGACGAAACATCTGGCAGAACCAGATCAGAGTAGGCAACCATCTGCCTCGACCGGTTGGGGTGAGGGGGAGAGTGATGAAAGAAATGACGTGGTTTGTGAAACAACAAACAATAAACACTGAGCAGGTTGGTGAAACCAGCAACTGCAGGTCAGAAACACGCAGAGATACCTGGAGAAATGTGCAAGAAGAGCAAGGACAGAGAGGACGCATAGCACAAAGCCAGCTGCTGCTACAGACTTAGAATGCATTTATGTACAGACCAAATGAAGACATATGCTCCATCTGCATGAAACACAACCACGTACAAAAAATGTGCAGGCTGAAACAGCAGATATCTGTGACAAAATCTGTACCATGTGATCAGAAGGTTAATGTTCTGTTTTCCACACCACTGTCAGACAGTTGATTTCAGTACTTTCACGAGTCACCACAACAACAAGATGCATGTCCTAGCCATGTGCATCACCAGTTAGTATCCACTGGAAAATGGATGTTATTGTAGTATTTCAGTAGTTGGTTGCGTTTTCTAGCTTTTCAATTAATATATATTTTTTAAATTTTGCACAAATATTGTCAAATTGGTGAAGCCGTTTTCTCAGTTTGCTTGTGTTGCGCAGCGCATTGAGTTCCATCTGTTACTTTTGCATTAGTAAATACTAATTCATAGATTTAATTATATGTCTTCATGCATTTTGAATATATACACTTTTATAGGTAATTACAACAATTTTTATTTCTTTCAGATACACATATAAACAATGAATAAAAGTTAAAAACCATTGAATTTAAGTATGTTATGTCGTATTATATGTTATACTGTGTCATCAAGCTTTCATTAACAATAAAGCACTTATGGATGCTTCATATGCACAGGTATATTTGTTGATAAACACATGAAACGTCTCCATTGTGCATATAAAGCATTTATTCATTGTTTATGTGCTGCTTATGAATGCAGAAAGGCTGGAATCAAATGTTACTTTTACAGGGTGGATTTCTGCTAATTTTATGTAAACTAATTCTGTAAATGTAAAATGTAAATTTCATGGACCAAAATCCCATAATTCCAGGTAACAACACTGAGAACACTTGGGTAGGTAGAACCCTATACGAGAGTGAAACTAAGCAAATGTGATAATGAAAAAAATGCTCAACCATTATAAAAGAACTCACAATAAGAACTGAGTCAAAACCAGGATATCAGTTCAGTTTCTTCATAAATTAGGATAAGTTGACAGAGTTGTGGGTGTCTTTGAGCGAAACATAAAACATTATGAATATAATATGCAAACGATGAGTAAAACTCTCTTTTGTGCGGATTCTAAAAATAAAATGCTGCATTCTGTAGTCGACAACCGAGACGCATAAATTTAAAATCCACACTTGTGATGGAGTTTAGCTTGCACTGCCCACACGGCTAAAACCCAGACCGTCTGTATAAAAAATGACAATCACCTGTGGACAGCTATTAACCAACTGTTTTCTGAGGTTGAATAGCGTTCATGATTCAGTTGATTGCCACAGTCATAATCCCATGTCAAAGTTTGTTTTAATTATAAGAAACAGGTGTTGCAGAGCAAGAGACAGATAACAGAATCATCAACCGCATTTGCAAAACAATGAACATAATGCAACAGATTTGTCCGTCATTTAAAAGACTTTGCATAATTATGCTCCCGTTGAATAATTCTCCATAATTACTCATGCACTAATGCTCACCAAGAATAGAGCAGCGAGCAGTAAACCGTCGGCGAGAAAAGTGTGTTTTGCTGTAATTGCCGTCCAGTCTTTTTAACCTCCAATTTGAAAGGCCAAATGTATTTAAATCTGCATTGTATTTTCAAATTCTCATTTGGATGCCACATTGTTGGACAAAATGCAGGAAATGATATCAAATCAAGCTAATGAAAAAGAGCCCATTCACACTGAGGCGAGGTGCAACAAGGTAGCAGTTTGGTCCTGCCCACACAGAGGGATCGCCAACATGGCTGATTTGCTTCTTCTCCTTTTTATTCCTGTAGTAATTGAAGGTTTGCTTAGAGTTCAAGTCAATTCAAAATGCTGCATGACCTGAGAGCCATTCATTACACACTTGAAAACAGCAAGAATTAGAATGTACATTTAATGCAATTGTCTTTTCTTTCCTTTAAAGCAACAATAGAGAAACTTGTGATTAAACTGTTCTTTTTCATGTCAAGGTAAAACATGAATCTGGGAATCCATTTGGCCTGCAGAACCTGCTTAAGCTATGGTCAAGCTCCAGTCAGTTCTTGGCAGCCCCACAGGGCCCATAAGGTCTGGTTGAGGTGTTTTGAGCCCCAGCTTTGTCAGTTTCTGATTCCTGTCTGGGAAAGGAAGAAGCAGACATCCCTGTTTCTTTTTTTTTCTTCCTTCCTTTGAGCAGGTGCCAACACCTGAAGGTAAACAACATACAGGAGGGCAGTGGGGTCAGAGCAGCGTCTGGACTCAGCCTCTCCCCACAGACCCAGCCTGTCAGAGCCTGGATCTGGCCTGTCTGGATTGCTGAGAGGAGCTGAGCCACCGCGGCACCTGGGCTTGACACCACGTCAAGCTCCGGGCAGGGACTGTCACGGAGAAACGGGGGCCGCCTCCTGCAAATCCTCAGTTTTAGCACGCAGACCCCTGCGTGGCAGGGCTCATGTTTTCGGAGGCTCCTGTAGTCAAAGGCCGGCGGTGGCTTCGTGGGGGTTAAATGGGCCGGCCAAATGAACCCATAATTCCTTCGCTTAAAATTTATGGGTGAGGGAAGAAGGTACCAGCAGGGCGCTGGCTTGCAGGGTGGCGCCCGGGCGTATCAAGGCTGGGGACATCCAGAACCTCATATCAGCGATCTCATCTGCAGCCCTGCAGGTGCCCTCCCACACTGCACACTGCTGCGGAGGCAATAACACTCGCTGTGCTCCTTCTGCAGAGCGAAGGAACAAAACACTGTCAGATACAAGTGTTGGAGTTATGGCGATCCATAAAACATGTGAGGAATGAATTGAGTTCCTCCTCTGAAAAGCAGTCACATGTTTTTCCTTCAGTTATTCACACTGCATCATCTTCTCGCCTTGTATTTCTTGCCACTTCTGTCACAAACACACAATTCGTTTTGCTTCAAGATGCTATTTATCACATCATGCATTTCCGTTATTGTGCTGTTAAATATTTCACACCTTCAGAATATTGTACACTTTTGTTGTCATGAAACAATCCATTGAAGACCCATTTCTGCTTACATTTGTATTTTAGAATGATTTTATGACTGTTTTTAAGGCACATATTGGGTCGGCCCAACTGTATCTCCAAGTCCTAACCCCTGGGGAGCCTGAATCTAACCTTCGATTCTCTGTAGAGTGTGTTAGCAATTCTTAAGTTTGCCTAAAAACCAGAGGGGCTGAAGTATTGCATCTGGGCTCTGTTTTCATCTGACTGGCACTCTTTGAAAGATGCACTCCCTTGAAGGGTTTTTGTTTTTGTATTACTGTGCAATTTAGTATTGCAATTTTATGTGCAATTTTAGCATAATTTCTGTATCATTCCTCCTACTTGGATTTTGTCTATTATCCATTGGTTTCTGTCTTTATGAAGCACTTTGCACTCTTTTTGAGAAGTAAGCTGTTATTATTATTTATAGTATTTTTATTGCATTATATTACACTGCCTGACTGTGTACACTGAATTAAAACATTTAAAGTGTTTCCTTTTTAAACTGTATGAATCCAGATTGCAGTAAATCTAGAATCAAATTTGCAGAACATATGTGTCAGTTCACAGAGTGTATGCTGGTTCATCAAGATAATTTTCTGTGTAATGAGCGTGAAACAGGGCCTAAAAACAAAAGTACGCAGTGACTGATGAGGGATTGTATGGGCGTATTTTTACCCAAAACATGGATCTTTACTGAAATGAAAACAGATACTTTTGGTGCCTAAACTTAGCAAAGCAGTTTTGTAGCTCAAGCAAAAGTAAACAGCGACTGAAGGTGCCACAAGACAATGGACCCACATGAGACTCCAACACCAGTCATCTGTGGTTTCAGCCTGCTTATGTTGACTTTGTAGCTTTTTTTTAATATGTGAAGTGAAAGAGACTTGGGAGTCACCTGACGTGGATGCAGGGTAAAAGAAAAGACCAAAAAAATGCAGACGTCTCACAGTTTTACAGTCTCCATAATGAAACTATGTGTTTGCATTGTGGACCAATATAGCATGGACTTGACCAATCACAAATGTCAGATTATCTGTTCGCTAAATGTCCCCTTAGAAATGTATCCTACCTGCAGAAAACCTACCAGATTGCAGATGAGATGAAAGGACGGTCATAACTGATCCGAGCAGGCCAGAGGGTAATTATACGCTTGACCCAAACAGGCCCAAACAATGAGAGAAGATCAACGCTGGCAGCCACGCAATTCTCTAATTAACCAGCAGCTGTGGCCAAAAAGAGCAGCAGCCCATCATTCCTTCCATACTTTCATTTGCCCTCTCTGTCTGCCTCAAAAGGCACATTTCTCCCACATTACCATCGTGGCATACTATGGTCACAACCGTCAGTGACCCACAGTAATAGAACAGGACCCTCAGTTGAACTGAATAGACCTGTGAGGACCTGGAATTTTCTTTAGCCTTGCCCAGCTTTGACACATTTATACATTAAACTGTTGGTATAAATCAGAGAATTTAACATGAAACTCTTTCTTTTAGCTGAGAAACTTCTGAGGCGAGAACAAGTAAAGACGTACACCATGTAGAGTTTACAGCATTGTGGCACCATGCTGACTCGAAGTCAGCTGGAGATGAGCTGAGCTCCTGGCTGCAAGTTAACTTCTCCATTATGAGACAAGACTTATCCATTAAAATCACAATTGTTCATCTTTTTTTTTTCTTTTTTTTTTACTCTGGTAAACAGCTCTCGACTCGCTCCTCCGTGTCCCGCTCAGTCGAGAAGAAACTGCAAAACAAAACAGCCGCACACAGTTTCTCTTCGGGGCGTCAGTGATGATGAAGCCGCACAACCAAAACACACACAAAGCTACTGTACGTGTGTGTCAGCAGCTACGGTTTCTTCTTCTAGGTTAGAAAGATGTTGCACAACAAGCAGTGGAATGGAAAGAGGAGGAATTAAAGTGGCCAAATGAGGTGTGAGCTGACAGCGAGCATGTCAGGATTTAATAGTAAATCTCCATAAGATCTGCCAAGAGAAAACAACCCAGTGATGGCATTCAAAGACGTCTCCTACACTGTGAGCTAATAACAAAAATCCATCTCGGATGAGGTTGTTGAGGTTGTTGAGGTTGTTAGCGCCTCACAGCTAGAAGATCCCTGGTTCGCGTCCCCGTCTTCCTGGGATCTTTCTGCGTGGAGTTCACATGTTGGGGAGGTTTGCTGTGTGGGCTTTCACCTGATTCTAATGAATGTGAGTGTGCTTGGTTGTCTGTCTCTAAGTGTAGCCTTGTGATAGACTGGAGACCTGCCCACGGTGTCCCCTGCCTTTACCCTGAGTCGGCTGGGATAGGCTCCACCCCACCACCACCACCACCACCACCACCCCCGAGCCTACAGAGGACTAAGCAGTGTATAGATAATGGATGGATGAATTACATTCCAAAGCACAGAAATACTAACCAAATATCTTTGTTTATACTTACAGTAGTTGAACCATTTACCATCCACAATTTTTTATTTTTTACCGTTACTATTATTAACTATGTCACTAAACAGGACGAAATTCTTGAAAGCATTTTATTTGTTGGAGGTGTGCGGCACATAAAGATTTAACTTATATTACAAAGCAAGGTACTATGCTGTTTCTATAGTTCCACTGCTATTAATATCTTTAAATGGTCTGCAGGGGTTACATTAGGATTTGTGAGGAGGGAGAGACCTTATTTAGTGAGGCTGGGGTTCACAGACCAGACTGCAGACGATGCAAATGCGGTCTGTTTCTCCTGTAGAAAGTAGTTCCAGTCAAAGCTGCACGATGTTTTCTGTAAATGTGCCTTGTCCAGAGTAACAAAGAGACTGTTTCTGGTAAGAGATGTTCTAGCAGAATTTTCTAAATGTCATTTTTAAACAACAACAAAAAAAAGTTCCAGTTACTGCCATTGTTTTGGTAAAATTTCAGGGCCATGTGTCTCAAATTAAATTCGCCAAAATAGCCACACAGACAAGCCAGAACATTCTCATTTTGATTTTGTTTACTTTCTGCATCTTTTTGTAATTTAATTAAAGCAACATTTCAGAAGAATTCGGATTGTTTTTGAAACAGTTCACTTCCCTAAAGCTCTGTTAAGTCCCACATATGCTGCAGTGGCAGACTACATCTTAAATTTCTACTTTTTAAATGAGTATTTGCATTTAATTTATTCCGGCTAAATATAAAAACAAGCACATCTTTGCACCGAGCTAAAGTGTCTGCAGTAACTTACAAGTCAAGTACAGTAAACTATGACTTTTCATTATCAAGCCAACTGTTTGTTGTCTTATTTTTTATTTACTTAAGTCATTAGATCAGTTCCACACTTACAGTAATGGCACTAACGTAAATATACTTGCAGCAAAACTCAAAACTCTGTAATCTGGCTATCTAGAGAAAATTATATTTGGACATTTGGATGAATTCATCCTGAGCTCTATTCCAAATTATTTCACTGTACAAACTGAATCTGTGCAAAACAGTTACAGCCATCAGATGCACAGAGAAAGATTTACGTTGGCTGCATAAGATCACAGTGACACAGCAGAAGATGTAAATAATTAATGAAGCTGCTGCTGTGCCACATGGGTAAATTACATAAAGCCTCTTTCTCAATCTCAAGCCGTGATTTCCAGACAGTTTGGATCCTGCTGCAGTGTGATGCTACTGCTGTTTAATAAAGTCAAAGAAAAGAAAGAACAGATTCTACATTTGTTTGTTCTGAGAGACAGAAAGCAGATGAATCAGTCATGCAGTGATCCTGAAGGAGTCAAAGCAGGCGTGATTTGAATATCAGGGATATCGGCTCCTGTGGCCTCTGGACCAGTTTAACCCCTGACTCTTTGCATTGTGAGGTTGTGTGCTTTCAGTTGGTGACTTCAAACTGGCAGACGGCATCCAAAATGCAGTGGAAGAATTTTATTTGGCCTGCTGAGTGTTAAAGGGTTAGTAAGACTGTACCACCATGCGAGCGGCTCTATAAGGCTGTGCTTTAAGCTAAATGCTAACATCAGGATGTTACCATGCTAAAACTTATAACGTAGTTAACGTGCTGACATTTTACATGTAGTGCTTAATAGTATCTTCGTTTGCAGTGTTTCTATTAACATGTTTAATTTAATCTTCTAATTATCTAACTACATTTTTCATACTTTGATGATGTTTGAATATATCAATATATTCAATGTAATACTGTCTTTATAATCTTGTTCTTTGAGACTAATTATTAATTCAATGAATTAATTACATGAATACATACATATCTATACATGTGTAATATTTATTTATTTTTATTTTATTTTATTTTTTAGTTTTAATTTGATTTAGTTTCATCACCCAGGGAAAACTGGGTAGGAAACCTCACATTTTTACCATTTTTAACCATTTTGTCCTTATATTTTAACTTATTTTTTAATCATGTTGTTTTAATGTCTTTGTGAAGCACTTTGAATCACCTTGTTGTTGAAATGTGCGATATAAATAAACTTGCCTGCTTGCTTGCTTCACCGTGTTAATTTAGCATATTAGCATGCTGTTGTGTGCAAAGAGCACTAAACACAGGTTTTGCTGAGTGTGATGGGAAAGTTTTCAGTTTTTAATCAATAAAACAAAGTAAACTTTGGCCTGATGGTGGTGTGACAGGAAAAGTTGAGGAATCACTTTGATTGTTGGAACCAGAATGATGGAGTTGCAGTTCTTGGAACTAATGTGTCTATAAAGAAGCAAAAATTTATGTCCATCACCTTTTTAGGTTAATGCTATCTCCTGGTGTCTGTGTCCATGTCTGATCAAGTGAACAAGCATTATTAACTTAATTGCCTTTAATATGCTGGTATTACATGTAATTATAGTAGTAATATAGTGTTAACTCTGCAAAGCTGCAGGTTGAAATACTGAGACAGGCATTTTGAGGTTTGCAGCTTACCGTTATTGAATGCAAGCCAGACCAGGAGTTCTCACTTGTCCTCTGGGAGAATGTGAAGCAGAGATTCAGCTAGGTGGCCAGTAGCATGGTTAGAGGGAGATTAAAGCTGCTTGTGTATCGGCTTTAACGCGGGGGACCGGACAAGCACCTCAGCCTGACCTTTTCACATCCCTAGTGGACCAATTGTCCTGCAAATCACCAACACGGCAAGGATCATGTTTGAACAAGAGCTTAGCAGCTCAGGAGGCCTGCAGGATGGTACTTGATGACTTATTAGAAACAGAACGAGGCGCGGAGAATAGAATAGCTTTGCTCCGTCCCACCCTCCATACGGCTGCAGATGGCTCCCAGGCCCACCCTGTTCCCATGGTACTTGATTAGTTTGTCATGTTGTAATACAGACGTGTGGGAATGCTGACAGCTTAAGTGTGTAAATGAGACAACTGGCTGTATCAAATGGTGTTTGGTTATCTTTCTGTGGTGAGAGTGCGTTTGCCCCTAGCTTTGGTTTGTTCAAACTCTGGAACCTTTTTCTCATCTGGGTTCATTTGGACAGATTAGAACAATGCAATTTGAGCTCGCAGCCTGCAGTTTGTTAGCTGAGGGAATTGGCTGATACGAAAGCTCATTTCACTCCTCTCCTTTTCCTCTAGCCTTGCACATTTAGAGCAGCAATTTAACTTTGCTCATTGCGGCCTCGAAAAGAATTGTAAGCATTTGCGGGGATTAGGGGTGTTTTCAAATAGGCATAGACAGAAAAACAAGTTTTGGATGCACCTTCAACTAAATGAGAGATGGCGTGTGTACTTCATTTTAACAGCTTGTGCCACCAAGTCATCTGATTATAAAACTGTACACATGCAGTTAATTGGCAAAATAATTTAAAACACAGCTCCAATGCAGGAACAATCACAAACAGGCAGACAATCTGACAATCTTATCTCGAGTCAGGTTGCAGCATGCTAAACTAAAATCCAGCAATGTTTTCCTGCATCTCCAGAAGTATTCCCAGGCCAGATGAGATATGATCTCTTCAGCATGGTCTGGGTCGACCCCAGGGTCTCCTACCATTTAGAAACTCTGTAATAGAAGTCGCCCAGGATGCATCCCGATCAGATGCTGCCTTTAACCGGCTCCTTTCACATCCAAAGAAGCAGCAGGTCCACTCTAAGCTCCCTTTGCATGTCTGAGACTCTCACCCCGTCTCTAAGGGTGAACCCAAACAGAGGAAATGTGGCTGCTTGTTTTCGCAATCTCATCCTTTTGATCGCAACCCAAAGCTCATGACCATAAGGTGAGGGTTATGTTAAAATGTTAACATCGTGAGAATCACAATATGCAGTCTGTAAAGAAAAAAAAGATTGCTTTTCCTGGCAGGAAGCTGGAGGTGGAAGAAAAGATGAGCAGTTTTAGAAGGGTATCTCCATCCTTAAATCCAGCTGGACGCCCCCAACAGAAGATTTAAAAATATGCAGAAGAGTGAGGTAGCAGCAATTGTAGGAGGCCTTTTATTGTCAGTGGGGTGGTGTAGTGACGTAAAGGGTCAGAGGACACACTGGGTCTGACTAACCACAACTTAGTGCAACATGGAAATACAGAGCTGATAGTCCAAGCCAACATCCAGGTGAAGCTTCGGTCAGACTCTCCATGGAAAGACAGGTCTGGTGGAGCATTAACAGCAACTAGAGGCACATTTACAGCCCTTTTCGAGCATTATGATTTGAATAACTGTGTTGTAGCAGGGCTGCTATGGTGTGTGTTTCTTTGTCTGCATGTAGACCTGCTGTTTATCACAGGTGGCAGCCCTAAGTATCTTATTGAGCTCCGAATAAAGGACAGTTATTGACAGGCCTGTTTGTTGTGTTTGCTAAAAAGAAATTGTGTTCATACACAACGTTGTTTTTTAGTTATCAGGCCCAGCAGTGATGTTTTCGAGGTACTAACAGGGGTTACAGTCTTGCAGCTCACCACCCTCAACTGTCATCGTACCAAACAGACCACAGTCTTACATATTATGTCACAGTTAGGCATCATTTGCCAATAGAATCTATGTGTACAGTGCAAAAATTGAATGTATTTCCTCTTTCAATTTTCAGTATCCACCTAGTAATAGAAGGTTAGAGGGTTATTGTTTTATGGATCTAACAGGGCAAGAATTGTTATCTGATAGCCAGCAGTGTCTGCCAAACACAACAAAAGGGCCTGAAAGCACTTTCCACTTTTGACTGATGCTTATAGTCAGCCATTCCTTCAAGCGTGATTAACTGGTATGAATACCAGCGAGGGTAAATCACCTGAAATAAGTCCATTATGCTTAGCTAAGGTTACAAACTGTGATCAGATTTGTTTTGACGTCTCCTCAATGGCCAGACAGAGTGAGGGGCAGACACAGCCAGGTATGCTGCCTCTTCACATCCATCACATAGAAGACGCATTCCTTCGCAGAGCAACTGCAGGGATTCTTCAGCCGTGTAAGTTTGTAATGACACTGCTCTGAGCATGTCTGTAGATGATCATTGCTAATGCTATTTAGACCTAAGGTCATTGTTTTGGACCCATTTTTATTAAATGGGTCAACAAGGTGATGTGCCCAGGGTTAAACTCCACTAGAATTTCTGATCAGGTGCTTTGGTTTCAACAGTGTTGCACTGCACAGCATGGGATTGTACTGACTACTCTCTCGTGATGAGGTTTAAGTGGTTATTACCCCTCATCACAGGGGTGCTTGATGTAAGAGTTGCCTCACTTGTTTCATCAAATGACTTTTTATTGAGGCTTAGAAGCCGCAAAGTACAAGAAATATGCATATAGTTAGTTTGTGAGGAATTTTTCTTGATTATTCACGCAGCAGATTCCTAGCATCATCCTGTGACCCTCGAGAGTCCTCCGGTTTGTGATCCATTGTCAAAACAGACATGTCGAACTGAACCTTGCCATACCTTTGGCAGTTAAAGTACCAAAGGAATAGCAAGACTTCTCTAGACTACACAACAGCAGTGATCACAGAGTTAAAAATCAGTCAGGTCTTCACTTTGGAGACTGTAGTATGACCAAATAATGTCAACTCAAAAATTTTTAAAAAAAGGCTGTTTTTGTTCATTGATATGGTTCGCAGAGCTGCAAAAGCAAATAAATGGACTGAAATCGGAACTCTGCAAACACTGTTCTTGCAGTCAAGAATGAACCTGCATCAACCTGCAAAAACACTCAACTCTCAAAGTCCAATTTATTTGTCGTTTCCAAAGCTTTCAACCACATCTCCTGGCTTTCCTCAGCAGATGGAGGCCTGGCTGCCTCATTGGACACCACACACACAGCCAGCTTTCCAATTCCAAGTTACACTTTTACTCTCGGCTCTTGTCTGGTTTCTTTCAGTCAAGCAATTTGTCACTATTTCTGCCTACAGAACTATTAGGAGCTTATTTAAGATACTGCCTTCACTGACCAAAGCTGCACAGTGCCCGGCCAAGACACAGATTTCTACATCTTGATTCCCTGATAAAAAAGTGTTTGGTGCCTACACTGTGTGGTTGAAATTCTAGGGAAAAAAAGCTCATATGTTGACCTTGTATTCGAATAGTTTGGTCATTAAACAGTTACACAATTGTTCAATTGTGCCTTAAATCTGAGAGCAGAAATAGATCCAAATATCTCCACTCTACTTGTTTTTGATGCAAATCACTTAAACAAGTAATAAAAATTGTGTAATCTGCATATTATGTGACCTGATGGCTTGACTGCTACTGAATAGTGAAGCCAGTTTTAGTTTAGTTTTAGGCATGACTGCATTAAAACAGGTCGCAATGTAAAATATAGTTTATAGTATCACTAACTACCCGGTAACTCATAGGTGTGACTGTTCTGTGGCTAACATTAGCATGCTATTATTAGACCCGTGCAGAATGAAGAATGAAAGAAATAACTAATATTTGTATGTTTTCCATTAAGCAATATCTTTAATGTTCCCCCACATAATAAAATTCTGTTTTATGTTGTAGCCACCAATTTAATTATTACACATCCATTTTGAGGAAATCATGTTTTGTCATGGCAACTGGTTCTCTATCGGACCAGACCAGACCTGTTGCTATGAAGAAGGAACTAATTAGTGGCCTGAATTGAATGACAGGGAACTGAAAAAGCTTCAGCACTGCTGTTATTAACTAAACATTGTGCTACAGCTGCTGAGTTCTATCAAACAGACACAGACTTTAAAACTGAACTGATGTAAGATTCAGTTTTTGATTTGGTTTTTGTTTTTCTTCGTCACTCGCATGACAAAAGTTTAAGCTTAGTGATTGGATCTTCATGGAAAATTTAACGTGCAAGCTTGCAATTTTTACTTTTTAATCAAAGAACACACAGCTGTCAGTCCAGGAGAGTAAATGTCATATTGTACCCATTTTGAGTAAATGAATAAAATCTCCTCAAAATATTGGAAACATGGCTGATTTCACCATGACTGTATATCCCCTTGTTTGTAGCCCTGTACTAATAAGGTTGTTAATGTGACTGTAGCTTTAAATGCAGGTGAGATTCTGCTGTTCACACCTTCTTCAGGAAGAAGACTCTCTATGCATCTCTGATTGACAGCTGGGAGCAAAACAAACTGACCACACGGCAGCTGACAAAGACGTAAATGTTTGTGGGAGACCAGCCCTTTCTGTCGCTTCTAACTGTATCTCGGAGCAATCATTTTATGTAGAAATACTATTAAATTCACATCACAGCCGTTGTATTTACTCATGGGTATTGCGAGTTTGTCAGACAACATTGCGGTTAAAATCTGTATTTGAGTGGTGCAAAGGCGCAGTTTGGAAATGACGGTGAAGTGACTGCCAGTACTTGTTCCGTTGTCTGACAACATAAGCATCTGTAAATTAGAACAGTTCTACAGCTGTATGAAATTTGTCTGTATTCAAATATAAAAAGGAGAGAAGTAAACAGATGTAGATTGTAGCTTAGCTTACACTTCGGCACAGCAAGGTGAAATGAAAATGCAGTGACCTGCTTGGTCGTTCTAAATCAGCCATTTCTGCCATCTCTAAATGTCCCTCAGCACTAATGTTTTTATGGAGATCTGACATGTGGACACAGAGTCCAAGCTAATGGTAATGTTAGCCTAATTACCTGCATAGAGAGCTAACACTAAGGTCTTTCCTATTGTTGTGGTGACATTGCCATCAACAATAAGTCATTCACTGGATCTTCAGTTCTATTGTGTTCACTCTTGCAACCAACAACAAAACATTTAGTCAGCTTTACTCAGGTCTGAGACATTTTAGAGTTAGCAGAAACAGCTTGGAAGAGTAAATAAACCTCATTTTGAATGAGTCCCTTAATAAGCAGTGGGCAGGATTATGCAAAGTTTGGTTCACCTGGAACGTAACAGCTTAGTAAAATTCTTACTGACTTGTAAAGCTGGGGGGCTGTTGAGTTGTCTTCATATTTTAACAGCTTTGATTATTAAATCTACCTTACTATTAGATTTACCAGTGAGTTTATAAGTAGCTGATGGAATCCAGTGTCTCAGTCTCCAGGGTGAAAAATACAACAGTGATCACTTCTGCTGACATCAGAATGACAGCCCCATGAACCACATGGAATTGAAATAATTGCACGGTTTAGAGCTAATGTGTATGGAATTATAGTTGCTGACCAGGATCTGCGTAAAAGGTTGACAACCAGGGATTCATCTCACCATGTTATTTGCTTGTTGAAAGCATCTTCATCTGATGTCAGTTGCAGGGTTTGTGTGAAAATGTCATGCTGCATTATAAACCATCTATACGCAGTCTGCAGTGTGGGCCAGTGCGACACTCATCCGCGCAGACGTTGCTCCACTGCTGTAGGTGGTCCACCACTTGGCAGCAGATAAAAAGTCATTTTTTACTTCCCCTGCAGTCTGAGATTAATTAAAATGCATGCAAGCTGCGCCTGTTTCTCTTCATAATTTATCCATAACCCAAGACACTAAATAATAATAATAATCCTGCTTTAAAGAGGTGTAACTTTGAAAAATTCATGATAGATTAATTAAATGTCTGTTTGCGTCTTATTTCAAAGCCCAAGGCATTCTCGTGCACTTTGGCCGAACCCACAATTCCTAATAATGTGAATTCATTTCAGCTTCTGTGTTGGCATCTATTATGCGTGTGTGGATATACTGAATGTGTCTTGGGTATTTGTGTGTATGAGATTGCGAGGATGGGTGTCCTTGTTTGAAGTTAAGATTGACCCAACAATTAAAGCAACAAACACTCTCCATATGGAGGCTGTGATGATTGGAAAAAAGAAAGGGTTGTGTGTAACTAAGCCAAGGTCTTTAGATCTTTTTAGTAGAATAAAGGCCAACTGAGAGCTTGAGTTTAAAACAGTGAAATCACAATCTCTCTGCACTTTCCTGCAGTCAGTAGAGATTACAACCACCGCAGTCCACAGTGCGTAAACAGCTTAACTTTAATGTCTGGATAATCTTCTGACAATAGTCCCTTTGTGTAGATAAATACAAGCTGCATATTCACAATAGTCTTTTGCCCATGACCAAAAATACAATCATATGAAGCGCCAAAGCTGCAGGTGACAGAGGCAGCAGCTGACGACAGACAAATAAAAGTAACTGACCCGCTGGGCTGCTTTGCGTGTTAGCTGTGTTGGTGAGTGGTAAGGGCACAAAGTCTTTGCTGCAGCGGCTGCAATTCTCAGCACTTTGAGTTGATGTAGCAGCGGAGGGTTGACGGGGAGGCCCGCCCGAACCCTGGCGGGCTGTTTGTTAGTGTAAGGCATCTGCTCTGTTTGTCAGAGAGATGCCCCTGGCACTGCACCCGCCTTCTCCACCAACACAATGCTGTGCAGCATGGCAGCAGGTCACCTCTGCAGGGCCCGCAACATCCAACTACACGCTGAGACGCAGAGAGCAGGAGAGTGACAGGGAAAGAGGAAGAAAAGGAAAGATTCATACTGCAGCTGGAAAAGTCATGACTCGACCCACAAATACAGTGTTTCCTAATTAACACAAAACCGCATGGAGTCACATCCATATCTTACATACTATAACCAAAAGCAGCCTGTAATCTTTGAATGTGTGTTTCTTTATGTGAAAGCAAAATGTAAGTATAAGGCACATTTTTTCACTATATGTACAATATAAAATTTTATATAACCTTTAACCAAGATATTTGTACTTAAAACTGCACTACTAAATATTTGTATATGAACAATGCATGAAATGACTATAGAAAATGTGACAGGCAGTCCTTATAGACACAAACTCATACAGAATGAATGCAAACATAGTTCTGCTATGCTAGTCACTAGCATCTTTTAGTTAACTGTTTTGGCCTGCAACTTTAATATCTTGTTTTACTCTCAACACTGAAATATGCATTGTTTCCAGACAGTTATGCACAACTTGTCCAACTCTGAAACAGCAAGCAAATTTAGCATTTAGCCGATGAAGAAGTGCATTTAGCAGCTAAAGTGGTGGAGACCAAAAGCAGGGCTAAAAGTACAGTGAATATTGGACTTACATTGATTGGGTGGGCAGAAACACAACTTTGAATGAGTGCAAATGTTCTGTGTTGGATGATCACCATATTACAACTGTATAGGGTGAAAATGTAGTATGTCAGTGCTGTGTTTACAGCTGCATCGAAATGGCCAAAAAATCCATAAATTGACAATGAAAGAAACTGGGAGCTATACTTACACATGTACTTGAATGAGTAAATTAGTCATCATCTCTGTCATGTTATGAAAACATTATGTTCACTAAACAGGTTTAGATCCAGAAAACATAAAGTTGCCACGTCGAAAATGCAGATACGTAATGCTATAATCCCTCACTCTAAGGAAAACTGTGTGCACACAACCACACATACAGAGTAATCAGAACTGAAGCCAGAAGTGGGTCAGTAAACTGTGATGGATGTTAACACGGTTTGGGTATTGATTTTTACCCTTTGCCTTCATGTCACTTGTAGGCTACTAGAGTCACAGTCACAGTGTGTAGAATACAAAAACGTGAAACGAAATAAAAACCAAAGTGCTTTTTTTTCATTTTTTTGACATTTTCATTCCTAAGTAATTCTCAAATATTGTTGTCCTGTTTGTGATTTGACTCTTTTTTGCATGTTTATAGCAACGTGAGTGCCTGAAAATAGTCAAATAGTGCCCTGAAGAAATTCTGCACTTTTTACAAACAGGCCACAGCAGATGAGGCATAGTATTTCTACTCTGAGCATGTCGACTTTGCTGTCAGTTTATACTGGTATCAAGTATGGCTCATGTCCCGGCACAGAATGAAATAGATATCAACAATGCCACCTAAAAAATAAATAAATAAAAGATATAGGTAGCAATTCATATTGGAGCCTGAATATCTGCAGTGTATCATGGTGTATAAATGAGTTTAAAAAAGGCAAGCAACAACGGAGAGAAAGAGAAATCTACTGTGAGATGACACACTGGAGGATTATATTGATCGGAGGCTGATTGAGTCCCCAGATTGGCTGATCTGATTTATTGACCGTGCACATCATCAGCGTGAGCGATTAGGCGTCAAGTGTATGCAGTCACGCTGATCTCCAGGAGCTGCCGCGGCGCTACATTTCACCCAAACGCCTGGTGGTTGTATATTCTGAGGATGGAACTGCGAGGCGGCTTGTCAGAAAAGCCGACGTTTCGTCTGGCATCCGGGGGTGGGGGGACGCACGGGGCATACCAAAGCTCCTGAACCTGAGCCCCTCGCTGGAGGATTGAGGGAAAACTTCAGCTTCGTTCACGGTCCGCCGACTTTCTGTCTGCTTCCTCAAGAGTTGCCCTGTGATTGAGTGTGGCTTCGGAGAGGTGGAAAGTGCGTGCATGTCCAGGCCACAGGAAACATGAAAATTTCAGTTTGTGATCAAGGCCATGTTCGTGTTTCTCACCCAATACTCTTGATCTACTGCACAGCGATTTTAGCCGAACCTTTGCCTGTCTGCCTGTCCCCTTCCTCACTTACTTGCTTACACATGTCAAACTCACGTTTCTCCTAAATGCCAAGCAAAAAAGGAATATAGATTTGCTTTGTTTGCCCCTTGCCAGATTGTTTTACACTTGCTAAACATGCAGTGAGAAAGAGATCCTCATTAATTATTTTTTTTGAACAAACACCCCCAGCAGTTAAAGTTGCAAATCTAATTGTCTTCTCAAGGTAAACACTAAATGATGCTAAAGCAAGAGCGGTGTGACAACAGAGGGATTTAATCTGCACCGTTGGGAGAATCTCCTTGGTTTCCCAAAGTGGCAACGCTCGAGGCGGTAGTGGAAGGAGTCATTCATGTCTGACACACAGGCTGTGCGACATGTTCAGGATTTAAAGACGACTTTACCTCAAAGGATGAGCTCACACTTCAGTACCGCTTGGTAATTTATGCAGGACAGGCAATTAACAGGTCTGCACGCACCGGTCAGCGACACTGTGAATAAAATTACACCTGACTGCTCCGCGTCCGGCTATGTGAAGCGAGTGGGACTGCACAGAAAAGAACCTTCCTTTCTAAACCCTTCATTAATATTTGCTTTATTGCAACTTGGCTCATTAAAGTAATTGCAAAGATGAAACTGGCCTCTCATAAAAAACAACCCAATTTTAAGCACTCTACAAGTAAAAGATGGTTGATGTGGAGCGACTTGATATACAGTTAGCCATAGCTGCTTTTTATGCTTCGCTTTTTAGCTGCAGATAGATAAATCTAGTGCAAAGTACATTTACCTAATAGGAAATGGCTGGATTATTTCACCTTTTACTTCACCTGACTGCTCATGTTCCTTGGTGATGTCACTTTGTTCCCAGATCCCCAAAAACATGAAACTCAATGCTTAAAAAATGTGAAATTATACAGAGGATAATCAAACATGGGAAACCTTGAAACACTGGTGTATCGTGTCAAATGCACCATACGAGGCTCGAGGCTCTTGCAAACATTTTGCATCACTGAGAGCTCTTTATTGTTTGTTTGAACTGCCTTCCTCTGAACTCCTCCTTCATCCATTTCATCACCTCGCAGAGAGCCAGCACATTACAAGACGCCACCATTGTGTTAAATTACGCTGAAGTAAAGAAGCCTGTCGCGGCACGTAGTCAACTCCATCACCGGTGAGACTGAAGTCGAGGGAAGCGCATGCCGTTCATTCCGTTTGTGTGTTCAAAGTGCAGCAAAAACATAGTGACGCGCTGCTGAAGCATCCCTGAGCAAAGCCTCCAGCTCTGAGGCTGCTGCCATGTCGGAAACCGTGACCTCTGACCTCCCATTGGAAGAGACCAGAGAGTTTCACCTCCGAGATCAATAAATTATCACATGACACTGCGTCTGACATGCTCAAAAGCCAATTGCCTAGATTTTATCTGCCTGTACGCCTCCTGACCTTGTGACAGTTACGATTTGTTTTCATTGCAGCTGACAGCTTGTCATTAATGTCAGGTCAAGAAATAACTCCAGTGATGGTTGTTACAGGATCATTATGGTTTACTACAAAAGTTAGTTTTATGTTCATCGTTTTGACATCCATCACATTTACAGACCAACAACTCAAATTCAGTTTATCTTCTGCAAAAACAGCCAGACCTGAACGCTGACTGCCACTGATTCTGCAGCCTCCTGTGGTACAGGAACCTTGAACAAAGGGGCAAGATGAACATCCTCCCCCCTGACCCTCAGTTCTGGATCCTCCCAGGGGCTATGTTCTTTCTCCTTGGCCCTTCTTGTTTTATACCAACCAACTCACACCCCAGCACAGCTCTGTTAACATCTGCAAGTACGCACATGGCACGACCGCTGCATGGCTCAACTTGACCAACAGTGAAATTCACAACCGGTGACCAGGTTCATCAAAGTTTTAGTCCGCCTAACCAAAATATTCAAACTTTTCATAAACTTTTGGCACAGAACACCCTCTAAAACACCCACGCTCAGCACTAGCAATCAATCTTTCAACACCTCCGTGTTCACATTTCTTGGCACCTACATCGGCAATTTACTCAAATGAGGCATCTGCACAGATCACATTATCAAAAAAATCCCAGCAAAGACTTGCTGATGTCGAGCAGAATAACCTTTTTTTACTGTTGTGTGTTCAGATCGGCTAAACATTTCTTGTAACTGTGACGGATCTAAAACTGCTGTTACAAACTTTACTGTACTGGTGATCAGGGAAGACAAAACGTCAAGCAGACAATGGTGTCGAGTTGTCAGATCAAAAAACAGTTATATGGGGTGTTTTGACTAAGAACTATAAATCATGCATTTTACTGCATCTTGCAAATCTTGGAGACTTTGGAAAAACTTGTTTGACCAAAGACTTGAACTCTCTTAAACAGTGTTTTCCAGAGCTTATAAATGCTTCTAACAATCTGTAAATATAATTCAGTGTACAGTTGTCATGGAAATCAAGTGACCAAAGTCCCATGTGTTGTCAACTGTTTGTTTGCCTTGAGAAAACCTAAACTCTGTGCTCCTTTTGGTCAATGGCATGGAGTGCATTGAGAAAAGTTTTAATTTGAGGTGAAAGAAAGGAAAAAATCATTCTGACAGACTAGACTTATTGTTGGGACACCATGAGGCATCCTAAATGTGTTATGGGCTGTCATCACCTATAATATACTCCACAGGATAACCAGTTGTTGTGTCCAATTGAGTGCTATTGTGCTGAAATTATGTAATCTAAACCCGACATAATGAAAACCACAAGATGCCGATGATGGATCTGGAAACTCAAGATTATTTGTCAAACTACTATTTCCAAGGTTGACAATGGACTTCTACGCTTAACAAACTGCTTTCATAGTTTTTGTTTAGTTTTTCTCTGTTTTGTAGCTTTTTACGTGCAGATATTTTCAGTGTTGTGCTACGTTGAGCACTTTGGTCAACTCTGGTTGTTTTAAAATGTGCTAAATGCTGTTTGATTTGATTAAGTGCTATTGCAAATTTTGATTTATGTGGAATTTACATTTGACCAGTATATTTGTCCTTGCTGGAAGTGGCATAAATAAGAAAAAAACCAGGGATAGGAAGCCAAAAGCCACCCCTACGCTGGCAAGAATGGTAGTGTGACAGGCCAACATTAATCCAAGCAACACATTTCCAAGGTCGTCCCGATGAATTTGAGCAATTCTGGTACCAACATCTCAATGCAGAGACTCCAATGGACACAAGCCAGTGGAGATTCTGCTTTTCCAAGACAGGCACACAAAAACTCACCCTGCCTTTGCAAAAGCTCACCTGGATGTATGGGAAAAGTTAATCAATTCTGTGGTCAAATGAGAAGAAAATGGAGTTGTGTGGACAGAGGGATGTGCTTTGTGTTTGAAGAAAAAATCAGAAGCATTCAGCCCCAAGAACCCTCTTCCTATGGCCAAGCATGGTGGTGGGTATGCAGTGCTTCAGGGGTGTTTGTCCAGTCAGTGGGCCAGAGGGGTTTGCTACGAAGAAAGATTAATGGATTAGTGTGGCATGTTGAGCCTGAAGTCAAAATTTTCAGTGTCACGAAGGTGCTTCTCTTTAACCTGCTACATTACCACTGTAACTCATGCTGCACATCCAAGCTGCTGCAGAGTCTGGGATTTAACAGCACTTTTTACCGAAATAAACTTTCATAATTCCTTCTCCATTCTAACATTCTGTTCCTCTTGCCTGAAGCGGGAGATGCATAATCAGTACATCTTCTGCAAAAGAAGAATTAAATGGGAACCTGCCTAGAGCATGAAGAAGAAAGACTGAGTTAACAAAGAAAGTTGAAAACCACTGTCATGATACCCGTTAGCTCTGACTGGGGTTTTAGGTTTTGTCAAGCCAGCTGACACAAACAAAGTCTGGATTTTCCAAACCTGCTTTGTAGCACAATCCTTGGGCGGCCTTTTTAGAATAAACAGTATCACAAAACGTTAAGATTCTGGAGGAAACCAGTCTTCAGAAAAACTTGGCCTTGGGTGGCAATGGACCTTCAGATGAGACAGTGATCCAAAACAAACAGACGAAGTGATAAAGAAATGGCTGAAATAACAATTTAACATTTGGAGATCCCATCGAGTATCTGTGAAGGGAACTGAAAACCAGAGACGCACAGAAATTTTCCAACCTTAAAGATCAGGTGGTGAGGAGAGGGGAGTGGAGACGTGCAAAAAGGTTATTAGCAGTTATAACAGCAGTTTGTTTGCTGTGCAGCTAAATAAATAAATAGATACTTTTTTGGGATGCTGCATTTTTGGTCTAAAGTTAAAAGAAAAAACATAGAAGAGGTCACTTCTGCCTTCCTGCAGTCGTCTTTTTCCACTTGTTTATGTCTTTTCCAGCCAGAAGAAACCTGTTGGTCAAATTTTAAAAATCACTGTGAATTAAAATTTACTGTCGTTTGATCCTAAATTAAGACTATATTGCCAGATGTATGTTAGAGGTCTGTTATCCTGTTTACAACTCATCATATTATCATCTCGTTGCATAGGTTTCTTTCACTGTTGGACTTTGTTCTAGTGAGGTTACCAACTCAGTAGCTACTTCAGCAAGCAAATGGTGATAGATAAAAACACAGAAAAAATACATCTGTAAAGCTAAGTGTACCAGCATAGGCGTGCTTCTATCTCCTTCACTCCCTCTATGTGTGTGGAGAGTGCGTGAGCGAGCATGTGTTTTCCAGGCCACCCTGGCAGGAGCAGTTTCATTAGGCACATTTCATCCCAGTGATATCACAAACTCCTTGACCTCCTTGACCCTGCAATCTCCCACATAGGCGAAAAGCAAACTCACTACACACACTCAAAAAAAGAAATCCACCAAGGCTGGAATGAATAAAGTTCAAAGCAGGTTTTCTGAAGGTCAGAAACTTTTGGATGCGATTCTATGTATGTCGCTATTATACCATGTTTATTTCTTATATTCTGCTTGGCTCGACCCTGATTCTTTGCTATTCCAAACCAGAACACATAAAAAACAAAAAAGGCAAAAAATGCCCATCGGGTTCTCTCCTCTCCAGTAAAAGTGTTGTCTGTACTTCGGTGGACACTTATTTCTGAATTTCACAAGGCTCAAATTCTGCCCAGGGACAAAACCTCCTTATTATATCGTCCCACACACATACGCTCCTCACGCTGCACTGTTTAAAGCGATCGGAGGAAAACAATAGGAGGGGGAGAAAAGGCAAAGTTTTTTTTGTTGTCACATAGTGTTTGATTTCAGCCTGATAGGCGATCCTCCTGAGGAACGCAATTAATATTTAACTTGATAGGCTGGAGAGGCTAGCTTTGAGCAAAGTGCAGACACGTAACAATAGAAGCAATTTAAACGTGCAAAACGAAACTATTGAAAACTGCGGATCAGAAGTCATCTGTGAGCGATTGAAAGGGCCAATGTGCTGTGCTGCCGACCCAACATTCAATTAAAAATGTGCCATTTTGTCCCCTCTCCCATATCTGTTGCTCTTTGTGCTCATATCCATTACTCAAATGCGAAGTGAGGCTGCATGCCTGGCTCGCTATAAGGCATTCTCCGGCTGCCAGATTCAATCAGGGAACTTATATTGTTTGCAAATAAGTGTAACGCTTGTAATTCCCCTTTAATTGATTATTCATCCCTCGGCGACCCCTGACCTCTTCTTTCCTTTCAACTCCTCCTGAGTGAAATCCAGCCATCTCCTCCGAATTATTCTTGGACGCTCCCCCAGAGAGTCTGACATTTAGCCCTTTCCATGCCCAGTCATATCTGGAAGTAAACATACCAGCGAATGAAGGACGCTGCATTCCAGCGTTCAGGTTTCAGCCCGAGCAGAGCTGCAGAGAATGTACACAAAACACACACGCCGCCCTGCCTGGCAAAGTTTTCATATATCGGTTCAAAATCTTTTTGTTCCGTGTCCTGATATTTGGTGTCTGAGCTCTCAAATGTCTGTAGTGAAATACTTGGTTTATAGGGTCACGTCTGAGACATTCCAAACAAGCACAAAAAAGTAGATTTTCTCACACTTACCTCTTCTGGCTTCCTGAGATGTTTGTCTTCCCAACACAATGGAGGCGAAAGGAATTTTGTTTGTGGTGGTTACAGCTCTGACAATGACGTCCATAGTGAGCCCATGTCCACTTTGTAAACAGAAATTACACTTTCTTCCTCTTAAAAGTAAAAAAAAAATTAAAATAAAACAGATCCCTGTGTGGTTCACTACACTCAGAAGTGCTGCTCCAGTTATACTGAATCCAGTATGAGCATGGCTGATGTTAACTAAGGCTATCAAACCTTAAATTACAGTTCTGCTACCTGATCTGGGTTTTAAAGCCTCTGATTCAGGCTTGGATGAATTATTTAGCGATGCTTTTAATAAGGACATTTTTCAGCAAGACACATGATACATATGTGATTGCAAATAAACTTTATATGCACTTAAGTGGCAATAAAATCACAACAAAATAAATATATAAGTAAATTATTAATCACACTAAGTAAATAGAGAATAACTAAATATTCAGGGGATTCACCAAACATTTCTTTATAATACAATAACACATATATCCTATATATGTGTCCAAAACTATACCTTTAAAGACATTAAACATGTCTGCTTTTGACTTTGGCATTGTTAGAATTTACTAAAATCAAGCTCAAATGGAGTTATGAGGGTTTTGACCAGTGAATGTTTGGTATGTCATGAAATGAGCGTGCCTGACGTACAGTGAAGTATCATCAACTTATAGTCCACACAGTTTATTTTAGCTATGTGTGCATTCTGCTTTCTATGTCTTTGAATACATTTGGCTCAAATCTCTTGTTGTAAAAGAATACATGCTATTGCTCCTTGGTTATGACTAGTCAGCAAACGCAAGAACATAAATTGCACTCCAATTTACCATGATTTGCCTGCATTCTTCTCTGCTATCACGTTTCTCAGGCTTCAAACACATAAAGCGCCATCTTTTTTCAAATGCACAATTTTATATTTAGTCAAAGCAGACCATTTCATTGCAGCTCTCCATTTCCAATTCTCACCTGGACCTTGATCGTCAGCCTGATTTCTCCTGTAGCACCATGTTTTTCTGTTGAAGCACAATGAATCTAAATTAAATGAACTTATTTGCAAGTTGCAAGTTACTAAAAATGACTAGAGAAAGCGTTAGCATACTTGACCAATCAGTAATGCTCAGTGCTGCAAGCCTGCACCCCCTCCCCCCTTTGTGGATCATGAAAAGCCCAAATCTGTGACTCCGTGGACTATATGCACTGCATGCACAGCTAAAGCAAAACAAATGGTACTCAAGCCCAATGCTTGTTTTGAGGAGAGGCTGTGCAAGGAGATCTGCCATAATCCACACATTTCAAATTCACTAAAAGAGTTGCACCTGAGTAGAGTTGAAGAAGTGGAGATGTTCTGATTTGTGCATCTATGGCGCCAAAACACAGTGGGATGTTTTAAAATCTCCAGTTATCTTGTGCTGTGTTTGCCCAATACCGCTTAAAACACCTCAGTTAAAGTCACAGACACAGTCCTACAATTCAGTTTGTAACTAGCAGCTGTATTCTTTAAAAAGTGCAAAGTCATGACCAGCCTTTCAGAAATAAGGTGGTAACAAGGAGCTCAGTGTGTTCTTTGTTCTTTGATGGGCAATGCGACTTTATACAAAGCAGACCAATATGTACCACATATTTATACTGTTTTATCATAAGAACCCATGTGCATGTCCACATTTAAAGTCTGCATCAGTAAGTGCATGGGGATGCAGAAGCTAAGAACCAGCCTCCAGAATCTCCCTAGAAGTTAATTTAGACCCTGATGACCTCAGGTCGATACACAGTCATAGAAACGTAGAGGCAAAGATCCTCAAAAAGTTCCAATTGTGGAAAGTGCAACTTTTCACATATCATCACATTGATATTTGACATCGGAACTATAATTTACACAAAGCAGCAGAAATGACTGCAGCTTTAGTATGCAAGGACAGAACAATTTATTGACTGGTTCAATCTGAATAATGAAAAAGCCATTACATGCAGTGGATGTGTGTTTTGAGGAATTCTCTCTTTTTCTTTCCCAGAAGAATTTAATAGCGGGTGGGGGCAGTTGTCGAAATGAGCAGATTAGAGGCTGTCACTCTATCTCTGATTTTTGCAACTAATTTGCAATCGTGGTACTGGGTCAATATTTGCATTGGCTGATATATTCTTTTCTCCTCTCTTTCCCTCTTTGTTAAACTGTCAGAGGCTGATGTCTTTGTCAGGGACGTTCCTGAATAGGATCTGTCTCTGCTTCTCCTTCCTAGCGGGCCGCGTTAAAGCCGATCCGAGATATAATTATGGAAAACTTAAAAGTTGTCATCAGCTTCAGCGGGGATAATTGATATAGACTGTTTCAAAGAGGCATTATCTTGTCATTTGTGCCGAGTAGTGTCGCCTTTTTGAGTCCCCCCCCTACTGGTAGCGTACATGGATGTATTTACACTACATGGAAAGTCCATTTCACCTCCCCTTTCCTATAAATTATTACTCCCTCCAGGAGAGCTGTATGTATTTTTACAATTTTTAAAATTCATGGGCTTTTACTGAAACATGGGAATTATAGCTTTGTGATGGATTCCTCCTTTATCTATTGTGACTTTCTGCGCGCCCGAGACCATAAACATTTTTGCAGGCGTTCTGTGCATCTGAACTGTCAGCTTCTAACCTTTCTCACTCGGGCCTCTCCGCTATTTTTCTATTCCTACTGCTCTAAAAATATCCCGGGGCCATCAGATTCTCACCCCCCCCCCCCGCCTCGAAGGCCTACTGGTGTAGCACTGAGAGGGCCGTGAAACACGCCATGAGATAGATTTGAGGAAGACAGATGACCTCCGCTGAGCCGGGGTGGGGTTTTGGGTAGAGAGATATCTGACTATCAAGGAGCCATTTGGAAGAAGCTGTCGCCGGGAAAGGGGCACAGTTCCCCTACAGATAGGCTACCGGGGAGGCGGGTGGGCGGCATTAGTGTGAAAGGCAGGTTGCTGGAGCTGCTTTGGGGTTGTTGGAGGGGAGTGATGATCCTCTCAAATGAAACACCGGGGACGATTAATACATGACCAGAGGCGTAGGGGTGGGAGTCACTTGGAAGGGTGAGGGCTGGGGTCATGGGGGGGAGGTAATGCTGCTTATCAGGATTGCCGAGAGGCGCTGGGAGGCCAGTTTAACACATAGGAGGGACACGCTCACTACTGGAATCAGCCAGAGAGAGGCTAGATTAACAATTTCCCCATTTGTTTCCATTATAGCTCAAATAGCCACTGCTTTAAACTGGTACAAAATCACTGCAGTTCAAACTCTAACTAAAATGTTAATATTTCTACAGCTTCCATGTTTTTTTTTCCAACTTTTCATGTGTCATACCACCATCTTCCTGTACCACCCACTCAGACTGTCTCTTTTTCAGTCTCAGCTCTCGCTCTGTCTCCACACTCCCTATATATATTCTATAGGCTACTACTTGTGTGGCTTCAGTCTGTCAAGGTGGTGACACTTAGTTAACCTGTGGCTGTCTTGGGCTTGTTGGAAAAGGTGCTTGTTAAAGGTCTTGGCTCGTTAAACTTCTTTAAACTCTGTACTGTGGCACTGATGGCAGATTGTTTATTTCCATCTAACACCCACAATAGACGGTAGAACCAGGATTGCTAATTACTTTGGCTAAGGATATGATAAATGCTTCACTTTGCCAGGACTGTCAGAGAGAAGTTTATACCTTTAAGGTCATAAAATACCATTTCAACTTGTTTTACTTTTGTATCGGAACCTGGAAACTCTGGTTTCCCGTCTGCTCCCAGCAGGTCTTCTGCCCCGCATTAGCACCAGTCGGGTCTGGAGCTCGAAGCGACCAACGCAAGGAGTGTTTTGGAACACAGCGGCCCACAGATGCTCCCCAAAGAGCCGGATAAGCTCCTCTATCACAGAAGACATAAGCACCCACTTCAGTCTTCCTGTACTTGGAGAGGAGAATGCAAATGAGCGAGCTGTTCTCTGTAAATAAACAAGAGCTGAATAAACCCTCCCAACTCAGCAATTCATTCAGGAAACTCACCTCAGCTGCCTAATGAGCTGGCTAATTTGTCTCAGATTCAGTTTTACAAGATGCAGCCGTGTTTGTGTTTATCTGATAGCGCCTGTTTGGATAGGGAAGGGGAGGGAAAGCTGCAGTGTTGTGTCGAGGAGGCTGATCATCATTCTGCACACCAGCTGGAGACCAGTAGGAGCTGGACAAACCTCCCTTCTCCTCATCCTCCCTTTCAGCACAGTTGCCCAACTGCGAGCCGTATATCCGCCAGCTCTCTGCCGATGTGGAAGGCAGTCATTACGAGAACAAGTGATTTCTCTTTCAGGCCGGTTCATGGGTCAATTGCTCTCTCCCTTTCTATTTCATGGCAGAGTTGGTGGGATTGAAGCTCTCCTCTAACCTGAGCTCCCCATTCCCACGCATTCTTTGAGGCTATTGAATCCTCTGGAGCCTCACAGTTTGCACTTGTGCTTTTGCAGCATTGTGTTTTACTTTATTGATCCTAACGAGGCGGCGATTTGTGTCATCCGAACAGGCCAGGCGCCCTGTTTGTCCAGATTTATGTGCCCTGCATTCAGTGAAAATCCCTTCCCAGTAAAATCTTTAACACCCCTCGCTGTCTCCTTATTGAATAACTGTCAGCCGTCTTTTGATGACAGAGTTTAGGGCTTTACCTCTCTCTGTAGCTGGAGAGGTCTCATCACACATAGCCTCAATAAAGGCAAATACATAACTGGCTGTAAAAAAGCAGAACTTCTTTTTTTGTTCTTTTTTTATGATGTGGATGTAGTAAATTTGACAAAGCGTAATACTGATTTCATGAGGGCCGGGGATATCCAGCATTGCCGGGTTCACTGTCTCTCTCTCGGGGAACCAAACCAACAGTTTTACAGCCAGTATCTTTCAAACAACAGATGGTTCTCTCCATTCTTGTATGGAGAATTTTTATGGTGTTTTTTTTTTGTTCTATTTGATTTGACACAGAAACCAAAACAGGACATAGAAACAGTCTTAGAAATGCACTTGATGTGGCGCGTTTTATCCACCTATCCATGTTAGTATCTGGCCTATTTGGGTGGTCTCTCACCTTGAGAGAGAGTTTGAGAATAAATATTTGTCATTCATTGTGATAGTAGATTTTAATCTGGCTGTTATATTAAACATTGAGCAACGCATGCAAGCAAAGATATTGCTTCTTGAAGGGATAAAAGTAAAATCCATGGGTGGTCTTTCAATAAAAAAACTCCCTTCACAAATTCAGTGTTGTATTTCTTGCTGTTATTCAAGCATGAAAGGAGAACTGTATTGATTTAGCGTTGCACACCTGTAACATTGACAGAATCATGATGGACTGCTCTTTTTGTTGAAAAAAAAAAAGGATCAAAAATGCATGCAGCAGAACCAGATATTCTCCAGCAATCGCCATCAAGGATGTGTTATGCTAGGGAGCAGCTAAAATAGCCTCAAACCGCTAGTGGGCTGGGCCAACCCGAGCTCTGGAAAATGTACTTCTTTCCACATCTCCAGATTTTTCTTTTTTTTTTTTTTTTACTCCTCAACTCAACCAATGCTGACACAAGTGGCATCAATTGAGAACATTTATTATATCTTCACAGACACTCTAAGGGCTTCACACAACTTTTTCTCCATACATGTGGTGGCGCTCCCCAACACCTGGACACACACTTCAGTTGAGATCCCATTTAACATAAGTGGATATCATTCATTCCAAGTGCCTCACTTGGCACATATGCTGAAAAAGTGTCCTAGGGCTCCTGTGTTTTTGGCCCCGAGTGTGCACAGTAGAGTCCTTCTCAGGCCAAGCATGGTGAGAGCATATGCATTGGAGACACCCTCTGGCCGAGCCGGCTGGCGTTCTGTTGCCTCCCTGCACATGTGAATATGTTCCCTCCGGAGTTTTCAGTCTTTAGTGGACTGAATGGATAAAATTCTTGATTGTTTTTGAAGCTCAAACATGAAATCATTGTTCATGTTGTTACGACTAAGCATAGGACAGGGGGACTGATTTGTGCATAAAGTGAACCTGCAGTATGTCCCCTTAAAGTGAAATAATGTTGCACGTGTCAAGTTAACTAAGATCTGAGAACCTAGCCGCATCGGTAAAAAAGAAGTTTGACACAATCAGATGTTACAAAGCCAGGCTCTAACAACTTTATATCCTGCGTTTTATGTCACTGCAGATCTGAAGTGTCTTTTCATGAACTAAAGCAAAAATGTTGCACAGCTAAGAAGCAACAGTATTGATGCAGGTTTCTGCACAAGGTCTCGAGTTTTTTCATCGTGTAATTTAAAACCTCTCAAACCTCTATGTTTCAAAAGTGCAGTGGGGTGTTTTTATGTAGTTATCTGGCAACTATATCTGAATCTCTACATTTATTATTACTGTTAAACACTAGAATGTTAATAAAACTGTTAACTGTTATTGATTTTATAGTTTAGCTCTTCGAAATCAAACATGTGACTTTCGTAGGTGTTTGAATCTTTATACGATTACACTGTGTGCTGACAACTGCAAATATTATTGTATAAATGTGTGAAACACAAGCACATAGCATGTAACTGACCCTGGACTAAGATTCTAGAGTATCTTTTAAACGGCAGGGGTTTCTTTTCATTTGCATATGGATCATTTTCTGGTGTCTTTTAACTCTGATGAGGAACGAGATAAGTAAAAACATAAGATAAGAACGTTTGTCAGTAATTAAATATAAAAATGCACCAAGTTTAGCTTTTTTGATGCTCCATCACTATTCGATCCAAACATTTACTGATCATTTTGACAGAGTTACTGGATAAAGATCAAGAATGATCATGATGCAAACAAAGAAATCAGCCCTGTTTTGGCTGAAAGGACGGACAGGTGGTTGATTTAACTTTTTGGATCATGTTTTATACGTTGGTTAAGAGGCGCGAAAGAAAGTGACTGGGTTGGAAAATCTACAGACAAATGACAGTCAATGAATAGAATTGTGGTGTGTTTGCTGAGACTGCTGCAGCAAGCATGTAGCAAATAGTGTCCGATAAATTACAACAAGGAAGCTTTGTAACGTGAAGACTGTACATTTGGAAGAAATCCAATTAATTCACCTGACCTTTAAAGAGCAGTTTTGCTCAGGACGAGGACTAAGAATATTTTACCTCTTTTACTTACATTGAAATTGCTTGAAGAGGCCAAAATGAACAGATAAAAAACAACTAAACCAACCAGTAACTCTTTAAATGTACATTTGTGCATGTAAGCACTGTGTTGAGATGCACTTGCGAAAATGTAAATCATCTATTTAAGTTTTTTTTCAGATTTACTATTGCAGTTTTGAAAAAAGCCGAAGAAAACTAAGAAATCCATGACTGTATTTCATCATTCAGGGGTGTAGCCAGGATTCTAGAAATACTGAAGACAATAGACTAACCACCCCTGCAGTGCACACTGTATACATGAACTTGTTTTTACAATTAAGTTTAGGTGCAACATAATTACTGGCTGGATAACATACAGATGCAACACTTTATTGAACTAGAAGGCTACACGTGTTCAGAGGCATTCTGGAAATCGTAGGAAGTCAGTAACTGTGCAGAGAACCTGAGTAGAGATTTACTTTAAATGTTAATTTCTGTGATGTTAAAAAAATAACTGTTTGAGCCTGGAATGAGCTAATTTAAGCCCAGAAACACATATTTTTATTTATTTTTATTATCAGAAAAGAGCTGTAATTATTAGTAGGGTCATTCGATATAAAAACTGCCAAATCTGAAAAACCTGACCCCTTCAGAATCAGCTGATTTCTTAATTTACAATAATTTCAGTATATTTAATGAAGCCATGCAGAGTTTTACCTTCATACTATGAATATTTAGTTATAGGCCCTTGAAGTTTATAAGAATGAGTCCAAATTTCACTTCTTGATGTAGTTTTTCCGTCATTTCTGAGCCTCATAACTTCATAGGTACAACAGATAGACATGGGACATTTTCAGGGCTGAAAAACACATTCGTCCCACATGATCCACCAAGACCAATGCCATATCTTGCATTTTAAACAAAAGAGTCCTTGCAAAAATGTACAGTTTTTTCCTTGTGCCTGTGATCCACCTCTCCACCAATGTGTAATTAAATGCAGTTTTTAGGTTTGCGTAATCTTGCTGGCACTCGCCTTAGACCTCAACCCTCACTTTTGCAGAAGAACGAATGAACCTCTACATTTATCAGCTGTATTGCTGTCAGGAGGAGGAGATTGGGGTTGATGGTGGGTGCATAAAGTGCCTGACTGTCACCAAAGACTAAGAGTCACATCTAGATGCTCATGTGTGGGCGAGGCAATAAAAGGACTTTTGAAATTCAGTTTGTCTCATGTAGACATGGGCTTTTGGTGTAACTGTACTCCAAGATGAGATTTTTTGGTGGAAAAAAATAAGTCGCTAATAGAAAAAACCTAATGTGGTTGCAATGCATTTTCTGTTAAATTTACTTGAATGGAAACGTAAGTTCTAGGAGACCAAGATTCCAAATCCTGTATACATTGTAGATCATGTTATTTGTGGTTTTATTGATGGGCAACAAAGAAAGAAGGAAAGTGATAATAAGCCAAAGTGACCCGATTAATTTTCTTTGGTCTGCACCTTTATGCCCCGGAGCCTTCCAGCATCCGAACATCAAAGAGACAAGAAAACAACAGATTTTTTAAAAAAACAAACCGCTTCACCAAAGAGAAAAATTAGCCACACTCGCTGCAAGTGGCTTTAGAACATTCCTGCATGAGGTTTTCACGTTGATGTGGATTTATTTGGTTGTACGCTTAAAAGTGCAACTCAGACTCCACACAGTGCTGAATGCAGAAGTCCTTTTACTCACTCCAAAAAAAAGTGTTTATTTATTTTACTGGGACAAAGAACATGCAGAGCTGGTCGGACTGGATCTCGAGCCCGCCGACGGAGAATTTGTGCCCCATATTGTTCGGGCTTGTCCGCCATTATTCACCCCGAGAGGAATCCCAGAGGAGCCGCGCAGAGTGAAGACAGCTGAGTAGCACAACAATTCACCGCATCTTCTCTCCCTCTCTTCTTCTTTCTGTATTGGGGGGATACAAGGGGGTCAGTGGCTGTTATTACCTCATCTCGTCCCCGTCCCGGCCCCCACCTGCCTCCCCCGCCTCACACTGGCCCTCGCTCCTGAAGGCATTTGTGTAAACACAGCTGCGATGTTGACTTTAAAGCCTGAGTCTGCTTTGAACCCCCTTCCCCTTCCACTCTGTGAAATATTGTGTACCCCCCCCTCCACACCATCACCACCACCACCAGCACCCTTCCTCCTCCTCAGTAAGGATACGCATGTGTACTCCGCCAAACAAAAGCCGGCCATTAAAGTTGCATCATCCCCCCGAAAGGTAACAGGATCTCCTTGAAGCTCAGGTGCGACATGTCACACTGTGATTTAGCATCAACAAACAAGGAGGCTACTGAGAGACACATCGCTGATAACAAACTGCAACCCGCGCACACACGACTCTTCAAGGGTGTCGACGTTTGGTGACACTTTCGCTCAGGGAAGAACAAAGGCGGCCAATAAAAGACATCTGTTTCTTCATAGAGTCCATTCAGTGAAATCACAGAATAATAAAATACCAGCGAATTGAGCGTGACGCAACAAGGCCTCTCGCAATGTCCAGTTCATCTAGGAGGAGTTGCTGAAGTTGGAAAACGCAGCAGTCTGAAATATCAGATGTACCATAAAGATTCTTCTTTACTGGTGAGAACCAGGGGAAACTGCCTTTTTTTCCCGATCCATACTCATGCAGTTCTCTTGACAAGCTGTAGTTGGAAATGATGTAAAGGCTGTCCCTACAAGGAATCCACCATGACCTGCCAAAACTCAGCTCCTATCGTACCCCTTTTCCACCGAGCTGGTTCCAGTGCTAGTTCGGGGCTTAGCACCAGTTCTTTGTGTTTCCACCATGTAAGCACCGGCTCCAGGTGCTACAAACTGGTGCTTAGCAACCACCAACTCTTTGCTGGACCAGAGCTAAGAGCGGAGTACGGTAGGGGCTGAGGTGGGGTTATCATGACTAACTATCAACAGTGGAAAGGGACACACAAGCGGTAACTTGTGACCCCTTTTCTCCAGGACGTCACTGGTCCGATCGCAGATGTATTGGAATGACTCCCAGGACACACGTAAGTTTTGTACACATTGTTGTGTGCTAAAATCTAGTACAATTGTGTCCCACCAGTAGCGCGATCGCAGATGTGCCCTGGCAACAGGCGACCTCCGCCTCACAATCAGCCTTAAGATCATCTTTAAAGATAGACATAAACACTATTATCAACTTATTGCATTTGTTTAACTGGTATGTAATCAATGCAGGCGTACTCGTTTTACAGTGACGCAATGGCATGGCTCTAACTTGGCTCCTTGCCAATGGAAAGGCAAACAAGTTCTTAGCAGGTGCAAAATTTGAACCAACTAAGCACCAGCACTAGCACCTGTTTCTGTTTGGTGGAAAAGGGGTACCAGTGGTGCATACTGGGGTGGACTGTCAGAATATCCGTAATTATTTTACTGGCTGTCTCTATGTGCCCATCATTCAGGGTGAACATGAGAACCTGCTACATGTGTGTTCACATGTAATCAAACCTCAGTGACCAACTTGAGGAAATTGACACTGATATGTGCTGTGCAGTTATGTAAGCCGTGTGTGTGTGTACACAAATTAAAAGCACTGACAGGTGATGTATATGACGGTGGCTGATCAGTGTATGTGTGTGGGTTGAAAGTACACTTTAAAAAAGTATTCATAAATTACAGGAGCAGAAGAAACAATATTAAACATATTTTTTGGGCATAGTTTACTTTTAGCATTTTCTTATTCTAAATGACAACTCAACTGCCTGCTCAGAGGAGAATTAACTATGAGATTTTGTCACTAGACTATTGCTGACTTATCTGTCAGACCCATTGAACCCTTTTGTCTCACTTCACTTGCCGAGGTCTTTAGACCAAAGCCTCTCTGGAGATCAGGTTGTCAACTTCACAAACGGTTTTCAAATCCCGATTAAAAATGTATTCTTACTTACTTATTTAGATGCTGTTTAAATTTTTCATATGACTAAGCAGTACTAATGAAGATTTGCCTACAATAAAATACATAAAATACCATTAAATTAATTGGCTCTAAATTAGTCTGCTAATCTCCATACCTCCATAATTAATACCACTGCAAGGTTTAGCCACAATATTTATATTAGTAAGGTCAGGTTCCATAGTTTTCAATAGACTTTTACATATTGTCCAGTATATTCTCCATAATTAATTACTCTGTAGATGGTCCGTCTCCGTTTTTTTTGTTTGCTGTTGTTGTTTTTTCTTTCTCCTTATGTCCTTACTGTTTTGTATTTGCCTTTTATGCTGCCTCTTGGCAAAGTCGTCATTGTAAATGACAACTGGTTCTCAATTCACCACCTCGTAAAACAAAGGTGAAAAATAAATTTTAAAAATAGTTTAATCCTAAATACATACTATACTCTACTACTACTTTGTAGGGTTTAATCTCCAATATGTAAATTACTCAACTATAAGCACATTCCAAGGTCTTAATCAGTCTTGTTAGGTTACTTTTTTTTTTTTTTGTGTGTGTGTGTGTGTTTGTGTGTGTGTGTGTGTGTGTGTGTGTGTGTGTGTGTGTGTGTGTGTGTGTGTGTGTGGGGGGGGGGGTTAGAGGGCACTTAGGAGCACATGGCACAGCATGTTAGCCGTTGTCTTGGATGTGCTATATAAAAACATGACTTTGACTATCATTTTTTGAATTAGTTTTCATTATTTGCCATTTGTTTTCGAAAGGTAATGTACAATTAATGTTATTAGTGACTTGACTAATTTTTGCATTTCAATGAATAACTGTAGAATTAAACATTTCAGTGCACAAGCATCATTTCATTGACCTTCACTGTGCTCAGGTGGAGGCCAAAATCTACAAACCTAGAAAATTAAAATCCAAACAGTGTGTTGGTCCTTCTAGCTCTGACCCTCTGAGGCTGTGTAAAATCACAGGGTGGTGACATCACCAAAGGCCTCAAACAGCAGCACAGGGAGAAACTGACTCAGAGCGGCAGAAGCATGCGAGCCATCCACAGAAATCAGCTCTGATTGTAAGTCTTATTAATTAATAACATCCCCGGAAGCCAAAGGCATTAAGCAGATTACGAGGGGCGGCGAGTTCCAGAGGCATGCGTGTAACCCAACACAGCAGTTCGGATCGGAGCGCTCGGCGTCTGGCTGCAGAAACAGGGAAGTGCGCTCGGTTGAGTTCAAAAACAAACCCTAATTTGACGGCATTCTGTATTCTCATTTGGTTTGGCCGCAGCCCAGGTGATTGATGTGGCAGCAAACCTGACTGAGAGCGGCTGCGTGTTGTGTTGATGGTCTACTTCACTCCATAATCAAGTAGAAGGGTGTGTGTGTTTGCGTGTCATCGATTCCCCCCGCTTCTTTCTTTTGCGCATGCACGTGTGTTTTTCAAGGTTTTTTTGCTACTGTTTCGGATTACCTGGCTGGTTGGGAAATGTTTCCCAGTTTGTGTTTTTTTTTTTTCTCTCCCACCGGCAGATTCGCCTTCCTGCGCTGGAAAGACAGACCGCTCCATCTGTAATATTCAAATCAGTTTGGGAAAAAAAGAAGCTGCTGTGGGGAAACTGAGAAAATATCTGTTTGATTTGGAATTGGGTCTGCAGCTCTGTGTGCACACTGCAGACAGACAACGCTGATATTTTATTCAGAGCCTCCGACACATAGCAAAGACATTTGGGAGGAATGATACATGTCTTTTTCACTGCAGTAGGTAGGAATGTGTTGTGCGGTTGCCTTTGCAAATCATGACTCCTCTCCTGAGAGAAGGAAGTGTTCCCACTGCTATCACCAAGCATCTTTTGTTATTATTATCATCATCATCATCATCATCATTATTATTATAGCATCCCAGCTCAGCCAGACTATTTCTGTTCACCCACATGTGAAGATCGGGATTGTAGCTTCTACTGTGTAATTGGACGTAGTTTTAAAAAAGATTGTTGCCACTTTTGTGTAAAATCAAAGTAATCCGAATACGGCTGTCACACTCCAGAGGACAAGATAAAAGCAGGTTCCTGATGAAGTACACACACGTGTCGGCGTTTGCTTCCGAGCTGCAGGTGAGCCGGAAAAGACGGGACGCGTCACGTCACATGAGGAGTGTCAAACCACCTTCTGTCCGTGGTGCGTTGTCGACAGCTGTCAGAGATTCCATCTCAATCAACCGGCGGAGATCTCAGGATTGTCGAGTTCAGTGGGTTTTATGGTTCAGTTCAAAAAAAGAAGAGAAAAAAAGGCCCAGTGGAAGTGTGTAATAAAATCAGTTTTGTTTTGTTTTTTTGCAGTGTAGCTTTTACTTAGGTTGCTCTGGCTGCCATTCTTATCAGTCGTCAGCACTGTGGTTAACACAGCACCAAAAACTGTCTTTAAAGTATTTTTTTTAAAAACTAAAACCTTCACATTTCAGCTTTCATCTCCTTTTCTTACTATAATTGTACATATTTTCAATGCCAATGTGGGTGATTAAGATAAGATAATATAAGATAAGATAAGATAAGATAAGCCTGTATTAATGCCACAATGATGAAATTAGCAGTGTTACAGCAGCAAAAGATAGTGCCAACATTTAGGAAAAGCAGTACAAAAATAAAAATAAACCAAAATATACATACATCGATCAGGCATAACATTATGACCACCTGCCCAATATTGTGTTGGTCCCCTTTATGTGCTCAAAATGCTCTGAACCACTGGGCATGGACAAGAGGACCTCTCAGGGTGTCCTATGGGGTCTGGAACCAGGACGTTTGCAATGGATCCTTTGGGTACTCTGGCTTGTGCAGTGGGACCTCTGTCAATCAAACTTGTTCCACTGCATCCTGTTGATGCTTGATCAGAATGGGGTGTAGGAAGTTTGGAGGTCAAATCAGCATGTTCCTCAGGATGTTCCTGATTGTTTGATGTTTTTTTCCATGGGTGCATTTTCCTGCGGCGGTAGGCCAATGACATTTGGGATTTCCATTTGCATAGTACCAATATGATCAATGTTATTCACTTCACCTGTCAGTGGTCATTATGAGGTGGGTGATCGGTGTAAGTACTTAATTATAGAAATAACAGTATTGCACATACCTGTAGTATTGTACAGGTTCTTTCATGTATAGAAATACTGACAGGAAGTATTAATATTGCACAGGTCATTATCTACAGTGCACAGATTTTACGTAAGTAGAAAAACACCTTTAGCATTCTTACCCATGTTTTCTGACTCATATATTTTCCGCAATGTAGTTATAGTTTGGTATTTTATTAATTATCTATATATGATTTATTTTGTTAAATTTTTTGGTGAACGCAATGTCATCACCAAAATCGCTAAAAATGGCAGAACCACACGTTTATGGTATTCAGTCTAGCCAAGAGTCCTTCTGGGCTCCTACATAGTCAAAATACAGTAAAAGAATATGACTTTTTAATGTTTTTCCTCACCATGAAATGTCATTATTACACTTTTGAGGGGAAAAAAACCTCAAGAAATAGATGATAAAAACAGAGATGAAATGCAAATTCCGCTAACTGCAAGTAGTTAAAGCTGAAGACGGAGATTTAGCTGAAATCAGTTTACCCAGTTTTTTCTTTCGTTGAAGTTAAAAATTAGTTTTGATGCTACAGTACCTTAGTAAGTGAGTCAAAAGCAACATATGAAATCATACTATAGCAGGGATGCAAACACGTGTAAGGTGGAAAAAAGAGAGAGCTACCCAGAATTGCAAAAAGATCCAACAGTGCAAGATCATACAAACATGTGATGAAGGCCTTCACTATATGCTTAAATCAATAGGAATTCTGTTTGACATGCTCAGATCAATAAGAGGCAGATAGATGGTAGGGAGTAAATCCAGTTTTTTTAAGATTGTTGTTTCGATTGTTGTCACTTTCTGCACGTGCCAACAGAGCTTGCGCGCCCCTGCTGCCATAGTTAATATCTTTTGTGCAGAGCGCAAGGAGAATGTCCTTCTTTTGCAACTTTTTTGGGAAAGTCAAACAGTGAGAATGAATGTGCGATTTCACCTCACTTGGATACCAAGCTTTAACCATGACTGCACTTGCAGCTTGCATCCAACTGTTGCACAAGAATTGTATTTCTTCAGCTCTATTCAAAAGAAGGTTTTACTGGCATGAGAAAAGAAATAGCAGAGAGAGACTCCTGTGGAATCCATGTTAATTTATGTGGTTCAGCTGTCACAGACCACACATTTTTATGCGTTTGACTCGAGATTGATTTGTTAAACTTGCCCCCGGAGTTGGCTGGAAAATATCAGGTTCTTTGATAAAGGCTCAAAGGTAGAAGCCTGTGTAGGTGACAGCTGTGAGATATAGGTTCACTGTAACTGCCAAGGTGCTATACAGTGAGAACCTCCCAATCAGTGAGTTTTAAACTGTGTTATTCATGCTGCTAATGGTGGGTGGAGGCTAAACACAGCAGTGCTGAGAAATCAGAAACACAATCTACATTTTAAATTAGTTCACTGTTAGTTTCTGGGTCAGCAATAGTTGAATATCAGCAGATATGCTGCTGTGTTTCAACACTCAACTGTAAGCATTTAAAATTCACTATATGGCTCCGACTGTCACCTCAGACTGGTGGGTTCTCCATGGCAACTGCAGTTGATTGGTGGTCATAACATCAACCTAAAGGACCTTTAGACTGTCGAAGAGAGGCTCATGTTAAGGATAATGGAAAAAGAAAAAATATTACATATTAAATGCAGGATGGAGACAACTGGTTCAATATTTTATTTATTTTATACAATGGCATTTTATGTATTTTACACATATGTAAATAAAAAAAACAGGCAACATAGTTTTCCTACAAAAACACAATATGTGGTCATATTAATATATTGCTATTGTACTCTGACCATAACATTAAAAAAACTGTAATTTTACAGAATTTTTCCTTTATATTTTACAGATTGTTTTCAGTGTTTCTGAGATACTCACAAAAATCAACAGATTTACAAAAAATATTGTAGATTAAGTTAAATATAAAATAATCTAAAAAAACGTGAATTGCCATAAAAATCTATTTTAATTTCACAAATATTTCCCTTTTATTTAAATGATAAAAGTGTTAAAAAAAATAAAGCTTTATATTATAAATATTTTTCTAAAGTTATATACAAGTATAAATTTCTGTAAAGTTTGGCAAGGAAAAGTCAGCGAAAGGAATTTTGTATAATTACAGTGTTTTATATTTATAAGATTGGTAAACTATTAGAATACAGTTTTTACAATTCTGTGTATCATTCATCATCGTATTTATTTAAATATTTATACTAACTAGGTAATTGAATTATTTTTTAGACATTAACATATCTGTTTTAGATAAAATGCCAAATAATATACATTGTAACATGTAAAGTAAAATCTAGGAAATTGTAATAATAAAATGAGGAAATAATAATGACAAATTACAGTATTTAAGAAAATAAAATACAATTTTTTTACGATTAAATTAAAATTACTGTATTTTATATATTTTGTATTTTATGAAATGCTTATTTTCTGTTATTTTACTTTTTGTTTGTTTGTTTGTTTGTTTACAGTACTATCTAAAGATATGCCTGTTTTTTATGTCCAGTGTTGCAAATAATAATTGTAAAAACAGAAATAAAATAGAAATAAAACATATTTGGGGAGGTTTGCATTACTGTCTTTTGGGTCTTTCAAACTTATTTAAACAGCTGCTTCACCTAAAATCTACAAAACTGCGGAAAATATGTGAATGAAATCAAATAAAATCCTCTGTCTTCTCTCTGGTGGAACCTGGCTGTTTAGACAGTTAGATTTAATTAGGCGCATCTGGCTCTGAAGCCTGTGGGTTGTTTTTTTTTTTTTTTTTTTTTTTAAAGGCATTTACAAACAGAGTTGTTGCTATTCTGGATAAACCTCATCTACATAAGACAAAGTTATGCTCAGCTTTCACTGGAACTACTTTCTACTCTGGTAACAGTCTCTGTAAAAACTGTCTGTCGGCAGTTCTGTCACGTCGAGAACCAACAGCGTCTCCGTCTTTGGAACCCTTTAGATGTACAGGAATACCTTGTGAGCCAATAGATAAACTGCTTCTTGTCACAAATTAATTCCAAGTTCTTTTAAAGTCAGATCTCTTTGCATTTGTCGTTGTATGTATGCATGCATGAAAGAAACTGAAGTAAGCTTCAGCGATGTCAGTAGGTGTTTTGTTGCAGGTCAGTGTAAGATTTTGACATTAACAGTACTTACAAATGAGAAACTGATCATTACAGTCGCTCTAATGTGAAGGAATAAATAGGTATATGTCTCAAAAATGTTGAATTCTTCTGTTAAGGTTCACTCCACCAAAGTCCACATGCAGCTTTGACTTCGAAAAGAAAAATGTAACTGTCACTGTGCCCCAGGTCCTTACACCACCACTATAAAACAAACACTAGTGTACACTGCATATTAACATTAATACTTAGCTGTTAAATAATGCAGTAAACTGAGCATGCGTCTGACATAAATCAGGCAGAACATCCACTACCCATTTTCTAGTAAAATTCTTGAAAGCGAGTTGTGTGAGCTGTCACTGGATCCATCACTCCACTTTTCCAACACTTCACTTTTTTTCCTGCTATGAGGAGCTCCTCCACTTCCATTATGTGATGAAGTGATTTTAGTATGCATGTACTTCATATTGTCATTCGTACGTATGAAGAGACCGTGCTTTATACTGAAAATAGACCTGCTATGTGCTGCCAACCTCTTGCCAGCTTACAAAGAACTATCTTTTTTTGCAATGCTGCTGTATTTTGTTATTTAACTTGTTAATTTATCTATATTTGAGATCCCTCTGAATCCCCAAACCAGGCATGTTTAATGTGAAAAATACGTAAATTAGACCATTTCTCTGATCCAGAAACATTAAAAACTCAAAAGATCAACTGATTTCAAACTTTCTGAAGGTCCTTGAAAAAGTTACATGTGACGTAAAACTGTGGTATTTTATCAAAACCACTTTATTCTGCATGTTGCCCTTAAAAAGTTTGCCAAAAGTAGATTGTAAATACTAACCAGATCTGGTAACTGAGAAATTCTCCACTCCTAAGTGCAACTGAGAGGCTATTAGTGATGAACAGTCATGTGACAAAAATCTGGGAACTCTTGGGATGAACTGCAGTGTAAAAACAGAGCAAATAGGAGTCGAGAATGGAAACAACTAAAAATGTCAGTAATAAAATGTTTATTGGATGTAGAGCCACTCATGTTCTTAACACAGAATGTTGTCCATGTTGATTTCAGGTTTATTTTTCCAGTTTTATAAAAAAAAAATCAGGGACAATTTGGCTGAACTGCAGGCAGTGTTTACACAGAACAGAGAGGAGACACGCACGGAAACAAATTTCAAAAATAAGTAGTGAAATATGTATGCTATGTAGAGCCAATATTTTTTTCAAGTACCGATAATAACTTTAGTGGAACTCGGAAAAATGTTGTACATGGGTAATTCCAGGTTTTTCAAAATTTGTTAAATAAATTATCAAAGAAATTGAACTTTCTTTCTTTTTTTAATGATTTATGGCTTCTTCCTTTTTTTACAACACAAAAGACGCTGCTTCTAGCCATGGTTGTGCTGTTTCCATAGAGGTTTAGTGAAAAATGAGCCCACAGTGAGTAAAAATGGAGCAAAAAACACACAGTTCTGTATCCAGAGCATTAAATATTAATTTATTTTGTGAATACAATCTCATCTTCAGCAAGAAATGGAGCCTAGCTTACCTCCTAGAAAACCAAACTACCGTATTTGGTTAAAACTGAGCTAAGAAAAGAATCTGACTTTAAAATCTCAGACCTTACCAAGAAAAATCACTGGACCGAGGCTATAAAACTGCGATAAAAAGAAAATTGCAGTGAAAGCTGCTAGTTACAGCTGGTGACACAGATTTACCAGCTTTTCCTTTCACTGAAATTTAATACTCAAACAGGAAAAATGAAAAACGTTGCTTGAGATGAAGACTGAGAGACAAACAAGGTGAAAGAAATGAGCGGGTCACACGTCTCCACACCCTGTAGGTGTATCAGCTGAATGCAGAGAACTTAAAGAATCCCCAGGTATCAGCTTCCATAGCGGCTGATTCCGTATCCAGTGTGATATCGGAGTCAGCTGCGTTTCCACTCGGATGGAATATTTAATGAGTTAGATGTATGGCCGCTGCCCGTGAGTTTCCCCTCTAGCGTAAGCAAATCTGTGGGGAAACAGAGATCTGCTGCCGAGGTCCCACGGTGACGGCCTGCAGGAAGGAGGCCTGGCGAGGCAGCCCGCGATGACCAAACGCACTGCTGATTGGACATCTTGCATTCATTAAGGCCGGTTAGATGATGCAGCGTGTCCTTCGGCCCGGGAGATCCGATAACAAAGCCAAGCTGTACGGGGGTAAGGCGATCCCGGCGCAGGGCCACGGCTGCAGGCCGCTGCCTCGGCTCCCAAAGAAACACCTCTCTGTTCCACTGCCATGAAAGTGGAGACCCTGAGATGAACACAATGAAGAGTCACATGTGGACCAGACATGTGGAGAGCACACAGACCCAGAGCTGCTGCCATCAGCTGCTCCACCACAAGGACACAGGCTATTAACTGGAACGTGATGTGGAGAATTCCTCCTCAGTCCACCAATAAAGTCCCATCTTATGTCATCTTTCCCTCTCTCTTCTGTTGTCGTCTCATCTCTTCTTTTATTTGCTCTTGTGTTCTTATCTGTTCCACTCTTATCTTTCCTTTTCTTATCATCTCTTTTGTACTTCTCTTTATCTCATCTCATTTCTTCTCTTCTTTTTCTCAGTTATTTTTGTCACATCTTCCTTTCTTTCTCTTTTTCTTTGCTTCTCTTTTTTCGTCATCCCATCTCTTCTTTTTTTACTTTTACTCATCACTATTGTTGTCTTTCCTCTCATCTTTTCTCTTTTCTTTTTCTCCCCTCACTCATCTCTGCTTTCTTTTCTTATCTCGTATCATTTTTTTCTATTTTCTTACCTGATCTCACACCTTTTCTCTTTTTTCACTGCCCCCCTTTTTCTTTTCTGTTCTCATCTACTTGGTTTTGATCTTATCTCGTCTTCTCTCTTGTGTCATTTCATCTTGTTTCTTCTTTTCCTCTATAACCTCTTATTTTCTCTTATTCTTCTCTCCTATCTCATCTCTTCTCCTATAGCTCAGTTATAGTCGGTTTTGTGTCATCTCATCTTATCTCATCTTTCCTTCTCTCTTCTGTTGTCATCTCATCTCCTCTGTTATTAACTCTTGTTCTCTTATCTGTTCTGCTCTTATATTTTCTTCCTTTTCTTTGTACATCTCTTTATCCATTTCATTTCTTCTCTTTTTTTCAATTTTCTTCAGTTGTTTTTCCCTCACACCTTTTTTTCTTCTGTTTTTGTCATCTCATCTCTTCTTTTTTGCTTTTATGTTTTTACTTATCTCATCCTTTCTATTTTTGTCTTTCCTCTCATCTTTTTTCTTTTCCCCCTTCATCTCATTTCTGCTTTCTTTTCTCATGTCATTTTTTCTATTCTTTTCTTACCTGATCTCAAGCCTTTTCTCTGTTTTCACTTCCCCCCTTTTTCTTTTCTGTTCTCATCTACTTGGTTTTGATCTTATCTCATCTTCTCTCTGTCATTTCATATTGTGTCTTCTTTTCCTCTATAATCTACATAAAGTAATGATAAATAACACATTTTCTATGATATCCTCCTTCTTTTTCTCCTCCTCTCTTATCTCATCTCTTTTCTTTTCCGCTACCTGTAGCCCCATTAGTTTGTTTTGTGTCATCTCTTCTTTTCTCATCATATCTCATTTGAACTTCATCTCATGTCCTCCTTTTATCGTCCTCCTTTTCTTTGACTTCCTCTTCTCCTCTTTCAATTTATGTTCTTCAGTTTTATTTTTTCTTATCTTGTTTCTTCATTCACTTGTTTTTTCTTTTCTCATCTTTCATTGCATTACTTTTTTCTTACTGTGTTTTCTTGTCTCATCATTTCTTCCTCTAATTGTCTTTACTGATATTTTCATTTCCCCTGTGGATCACCAATGTCCTTTCTGTCTTTCTCTAAACTCCTTTCATCTCTTTTTTCTTTCATAACACATGTGATGTCTTCATTTTCTTTGATTTTTCCTCAACATCTCTCTCTCATTTCATTTCAATTCCTTCATTTTAATTGTTTTCTTTTCTTGCCCTTTATGAATTCATCAAGTCCTAAAACTCAGTCACTAAATATTTTTTTGTGGGACAAAAACATACATATAATGTTGCGGCTGTTCTTACCTTTTAAAGCGTTTAGCTTTAGCATTAAAGTTTCATATTATCCTTTTTACCACATGTAAAGCATAAAGCTGCAAGAAAGCAAAAACACAGGAATAAAGACAAAGGTGCTCATAAGAATGACAAGTATATACTTAAAATCACCTAAAATATGAATGTATATAACAGTTCCTGGTTGTGAAAGCTACTGTTTCACTTTTAAACAGAAAAACAACAGATCAGTGTAGGAAATAATTCGATAATACAGCCTATACTGAGCATGTTACTATAAATGAAACATGCTCAAACTCCTACAGGTGAACAGACACATCCAGAGGGTTAAACAGCTTAACTGTGACTTTGAAGACGCCCCTCTGGACATGCTCCGAGATGGACAAAGGAAATGGCACCAAAGCCTCAACCAGAATTGAAGAATCCAGATTCTATGAATATGCAAAATGTTTTTTAATTTCATGTGTACACAATTATTATATAGCATCCAACTCTGAACACTCATTATTCTGCAGAGTGAAGCTTTAAAATCCAAGAGAGGAAACAACAATCAAAAAACATTCTTGAGTAAAAGGAGACTTTAAGATTAATGTGACTTCACACGGGCACGTGTTAATAGCAGTTATGAAGTTAGGATGCTTAGTTTTGGTCTTCTCAGGCTTTGTGTACTACAAGTAACAGGGGAGCACATGATTGGAATGAGTTCAATATTTTTAAAAAAAATAACTTGGAAAATCACGTTTTATAGTGTTTGTGCTGTGTGCATCTCGTGCCAACTTCACAACTGATGTTAGCATGTTAACAGAAACCAACTGGCAGGAAGGCTGAGAAGAACCATAGTTAAAGGATTATCTGTAAATGTATGAAACGGCAGCTGCCAGAACCAACATAATACCAGCAAAATGCTCCCAACATGCTGTCTGCTAACATTTCCACTCTGTAACCACTCAAAAACATGATGAGAAATAGTCAAAAGAGGATAAAAATGAATAACTCTGATAAATAATTGGGTAATTGGGTGTTTTTACTGGTTTAGACATCAATAGATAGATAGATAGATAGATAGATAGATAGATAGATAGATAGATAGATAGATAGATAGATAGATAGATAGATAGATAGATAGATAGATAGATAGATAGATAGATTCTGTGTGTAGTAAAGATATACATCCATTTATCAAAGTCAAACGGCAATAAAAGTTCCAGAGCGGCTCCCAAATGGACCTTGACTCGAGATTATTTTGTCAGCTGCAGTTTCCGAGGTCAAGAACAAACACTGGGGCTCCACTCTTAAGCCAGAGTTGTGTAAATTTAGATCATCCACACTTCCATGGAAAATGAGCAAAATCAACCTCCCGATACGGATCATTGGAAACAGCTGAAAGCTCCAGAAGAGCTTTTTAAATGGACCTTGAGGTGAGATTGTTTAGTCAAGAGATTATTTCGCTTTGTGATGACTTAACTCACGCATGGATTCGCGCTGATTCCTGCTGATTGTCTTTTTTTTTTACAGTTCTGGTAATGTTTTATTATACAATCTGCAATTTCCGGACAATTTGCAATGTGCACGAAGTTTCCTGGGAAGAACTGTGTGGTTTGGTGTTATTTAAACTTCATCAGAGGTGTTTAGTTTGTATGCACTTGTAGATTTTCAGAATTGTTTCACTAACATCATCTACTAATGCTAATTTTAGTATTTGTTGAATTTTGCTGCCTGCAAAAGTCTCACTTTAGTAGTTAACAAGTAATTAATCATGGCTAACAACACAGTAAAGTGTAATTAGCTTCAAATTACGCCATTGTTTTCAGGACTTTGTTTAGAAATTACCTCAGCGTTTTGGAGAGTTGCCTGAAAATGAGCCCCATTTGTAATTGACCAAGCTCAGCTGTGCTAATACAGAGTCTGACTCATAGTTTGTAATTTCCCTTTAGTGTTTAATTCGATACCCCCAAAAGAGAGAGGAGCATCCGTACTGGACATCAAGTATTTATTCTGGCTAATAACTGGGCTTTAGGGTGGATTAGTGAGGGCAGGACTTTACTTTTGCAGCTTCATATTTTCAAAAATAGTCAAGGTTTGAATATTTGGACTCAAATTCATAACACAAAGGCAACAAAAATCGAGTTTCACCGACAGTGAGCTGATACCAGATTACAAAAACTAGGCAGGGAAACAAAACAGTGATCAGGCCAAGGCAAAGCTCAGGCAAAGGTTCAAAGATTAAGCAAAGCGTGAGGCGAAAATTCTGGAAAGCTACAGCGAGAGCAACGATCTGGCAACTAACAGGAGAACAGACTTGACTATATATACACGCAGACAGCTGGTAGACACATATGAGCACAAAACTGGTGGTAAAAATACGTGAAACAACCATAAACACACAGGGAATAAAACAACTACACAGAGAGTAACCAGAGTGGAAGACTTTCTCTATAGATCCATGCCAAACACCCAGAAACATGACACACTGGCTCGTCTGTATTTCGGATAATAAAGTTTCCTACCACGGCATTAAAAGCTTATCAGGATTGAAGGGTTCAGATTCGAGTGTTAATGTTCTCAGACTGTCATCCACACAACAAGTCTGAAGTTACAGCACAAAACCCACATGCAGCGTCTCAAGGACCCCGAAAAGTGCTTAAGTAGAGCGTGTTTCTCTGTCAGTGTTCAAAAAGTTAAAAAATTTAAATGGAATTTTTCCATGACCTTCAGAAACTTGTTGCAATCTGTTCTTGTTTTGAAATGTCATGCTTGGGGTTTTTTTCTCTGTTTTTAAAATTAAACTGCTTAATTTTTCATCTAAAAGCTAAGTTGTGAAAAGTAAAGCAAGAACTTTTTCTAAAGCAATACTGGCAGAACAAAAAAAGAAGGACCACGCAGTCAGCCAACTGTAACCAAAACACATGGGCTGGTTTACAGGCTTCGTCACTTAATCAATAGCAGTAACAGTGATGGTGATAGTGATCAGCAGTCACCCTGATATACGAGGTGTGCACGCCGTTTTGTGCAATTCCTCATTTGCAAGAATCTTCCCAGCAGGGGAGAGTGCAACGTTAGGACGACCCATAGAGACACAACAGTCTTACTAAAGGGAAGTACACCGGGTTGAAATAAAGCGGTATTATTCTTTACACACAGCTGGACACTGTGCCCAAAAATGGCGTTTACTGTTTTAAATGAAAAATTGCTCATCTGCCTCATGAGCCAAGAAAAAGAGAAAACTGCAGGTCAACTGTTTTATAAATAATTAGATGAGGTCAGATCAACTTTGTCTACATGAATTTATATGTTACAGCAGTTTGATACAAATGAAGCATACTTGGAGACAAGACAAGAATGAGTATACAGATCCAGATATAATAAGGTCGATGTACACCTTTCACATCTATGGGGAAAAAATGCTCCTATAGGGACGCATGAGTTGTTTTTTTTTTTTTTTTTGCTGCGATACGACAACACTGAGTGCCAGGATCATGTCCAGCTCTACTTGATGATGTAATCTGACAGAACTAATTCACATTTCTATATATTGGATAAGAGGTGGGCACGTGATGGGAAGTCTGATAGTCAGGAGACTTGTAACGCTTGTTTTAAAAAATTGGAAATACTAGCACATCTTTTTTTCTACCACCACTATCCATCCATTCATCCATCCATCTGTGTATATCAGGCCTCAGTTGGCTCTGACGGGTCATTTGACAACAATCCAGAGAGAAAAACGTCTCCATCTCAGGAAAGGTGAACTGTTGCACTTGTAGAAGGTAAACACGCATAAACTTTGCATATGCATTCATATTCATTGGTCAATCAGTGTGGCAGGCCTGTCTAATGTTACCTTATTGACTAACAGCAACATACGATATCCTTATCACAATATCTCAGTTAAGCAGTCTGTTATATTTTGGCTGTGCTGCTGCTGCAGTGGATGTTTCCTTCTACATCCTATATGTGATTTGACTTTGGTTTTACATAGTAGATCTACTGTTATTGTTGTTGCTCATTATCAGCTGTACTAACGACCATGCAATGCGATTCGAGTTGCAGCCTATTTGAATACCCAGGATTTCAAAACAGCAGGACCCAAAAACACAAGAGATGAGCACAGATGCCCTTCAGTGATTTCAGGCCTTCTTGTGCAGAGACAGTGCCTTGATGCTGTGACTGAATCATATTTTTATCAATGTAGAGTACATTACCAGGGCTTTAATGTGTTAATTAGCACATATCTGCTGCATAATTTGCACAACTCTACCTGCTACTCATTACATCCTCGCAGCAACGTGACTACTGAGATATGCGACACATTTGCTGTCTGTCACATTTTCTGTTTTCAGCTCCTCACCTTCCAATAAACTTTGCAAAGTAGATAAGGAGAAAATAATGAGAGATCGAGCGCTCATGTAGTCAAATACATCTCATATTTTGCTCTTGGAATTCAGATTTTTTCCCTCTAATCCTCCTCCATTCAATGCAAATATTTCCGTACAAGCTGTAGCTTATGTTTTCTTTATGTGTGTGTGTGTGTGTGTGTGTGTGTGTGTAGTGTGATATCTGTTTTTGTTGTCAGACCTCATGTCTCTGCAGCCTGCACAGATGGATGGTGGTATTATTTCTGACAGAGAAAACAAAAAGCTCCATCTTTTTATGGCTGTAATCAGCTGGCAGCACTTTCCAACCCAGCCGCGCTTTGGCTTACACACACACACACACACACACACACATATATATATATATATATATGTATATATATATATACGTTGACATTTTTTCACTCGACAAGATCATATCAAGCAGTTACAACAGCAACATGAATTACGAGGGCGCACTTTATACGGAGCCTGTCTTGCTGTGACATGCGTGGGAAAGACAAATGGCGGCAGTGCAGTTCCCATGCTGCCGCCGGGAGAACAGAGTGACTACGTCTGGCCATTAATTATGTGGCGCGGAGCAGCAGATTTAGTTTGAAGGGAAACAAAAGGTGTCTTTTGGTCAGATTTGTCTCTTGGCTCGGAGCTGACTTCTTTGCAAGGATCTATTGTGGTGCTACAGAGACACAAGAGGCTCACTGAGACTAACAACCCCCCCCCCCCCCAAAAGAGCTGAATGATAAGTAAGTGGTCTGCTGCACGACCACCAGTTGATTGAACACAAAGCGCTGGTTGTGTGATTGTGCTCAAGGAGGGAATACAGACAGTAGAGATGCTGCTTTTAATTCCACCCTGTGTGATGAGTCTTATCATTTTGTGGATTAAAGGGGTTCTTCGTGGATTAGGAGTTGTACAGATGGAGCACTGGTGGGAGATTGATTAAAAAAGAAGAATGGAAAACCTGAAGCAGCTGAGGATGAGTCGCTAGAAAACACTAAATCCAGCATTTTTCATAATCCAATTTGATATCAGAAAGTCCAGAACGATGGAGCGATGGTTGCTCTGCTGGAAGTTTAAACCCACGCAGGATGTCAGGAACTCAGCTAGAATGACCAACGGGTTCTTGGACACCTTTCTTGCTCAGTTTCACCACTTCTTAGTCTGTGATTCAACACAATCCTGTTTCTGAGCTCTGCAGGAAGCTCAAGGCGAGAATTCTGCTCTGATTTGCACTGTCAGCTATGAGCCCTTATGCACTGAGGTTTCTTCCTTTCTAAATCAAGTACAATCAGTTGAACTGACCACAAATGGACTCAAATCAAGTTGCAGAAACATCTGAAGGATGATCCATAGTAATAGGAGGCATGTGAACTAAATTGCAAGCGCCACAGCAACAATAACAACACTTGCAATACTTTTGCAAACATATTACTTTTAAAAGAAAATCAGAAATATCACACTGACATAATTTTCTAATGTTCTGTTATTTGCTTTGTCATCTTGCGTCATGACAGTTTTAGCATGAGGCTGCAGCAGATTAAACATGTATAAAATGCGAAGACGCCTGAATACTTCATGTCTATATCAGCAGTTCTTTCCAAAAAAAGAAGCCACTTTTGCTAGCTGTAGGAGCTTTAAAAAGTTGATGTTTAACAATTGAAATGCAGTGACTTCAGTTCATGGTAAATCCAGGACAATTTATATTGCTTCAAGAGGCGTTAAAAGAAATGTTTACAGTTATGTCGCTGGATAATTTTATTTCTTGCGTTTGAGGTGTGTGGACGATTTACAATGTTTAACAATCCATTTATATGATTTTTAACATGTAGAAGCAGATCACTGTGATTACTGTAACGCTGCACCTTTAAGTGCCTCTTGAGTTACGCAGGATAGGGGGGTGTTTCTACCCAGGTCGGCTGTTGGTCATTGAGAGTGGAGCCACGCTGTTTTTTACCCTTGGTTAAGAGGAGAATTATTTCTCTACACGATATTTTTGCTGTGTGTGAGTTTAAGCAAACAGTTTAACTTGATCAAGGGGTCCTGTGGATTCTTTCTTCAGTGTTGATTGCAAAGGGAGAAAATTTCAGAGCGTCAAGCTGATGGCTTCATTAACTGGAACCAACATTGGCTTTGCCAGATGTTTGGTTTGTTTGGGCATCTTTGAATTAGCAGTGCAAAAATGCATATGCTTGACAAGATTTCAATGTATTTTGGAGGGTTTTTCAGGCCGTAGCACAAGGAGCAAAGGTTTCTGCTGTGAATCCAAGTGCAGATCAAGAAATCCTTCACATTCTGGCAGCAAAACAAGATTTTCGTAGAGTTATTTTCTAAAAGTGGCTGCACTCAGGGATGTTTCTGATGACTATTTTTATGTGTGCTGCTGCAAATTTTGTAGGTTGGCCAATGCAGTCTGGCATGGTGTTCATCTGTGGTGCTGGTGTGCTGCAGCCCCCATGACCCTCTCCTCCAACCCTTTAGACTCTTCATCCAGGACGCCCCCCTCCTCCTGTTACAACCCCCCCAACACCACCACCGCTCCACCCCACCCATCCCTTCCCTGCCAGCTCCAGGCTGAATGAAAGAGAAAATAAAGAGATCTAAATGTCAGCGGGGAGCTGAGTGCATTCCTCTCACCGTGTCCTGAGACCGGTCACCCAGAACAACTTGTGATCCTGGGACAAAGCTGATGACAGCAGGTGGCCATATAAAGAAATTTTCCTCCCAGAATTAGATCTTATCCCAGGGAAGTGCCATTGAGTCATAGATAATACAGCTCTCACCCGTTCCCGCTCCCCCCCTCCCCCCATCCTGCTGGGTCCAGAAGGATTTTCATTTCAATTTCTTTACACAACGATGCTTTTCATCTTGACCAGGGTGAGATGACAGTGCTGCAGCTATGAAATAAATGGGAAGCAGTTGAAAGGCAGAATTATCCCCCGGACCTGCAACATTGCTCGGAACGTCCCACTGTTTCCATTCATGTACATTTGTGACATTCTCATATGCAGCAGAGGAATTCTCACACACACATGCAGTCACGCACAGGTAGAGCCAGATACAATCAGACAGGAGTGATACCTACCCACACACTCACACACTCACACACACACACACACACACACACACACACACACACAAGCTTTAATCCAAACAGGGCTGGTATTTATAATTTCATCTCCTCTGTCTCCTTTTTCTCATCCCCTGTTTTCTAGGGGGCATATAAATGATGCATGAGGACGAAAATGTCACCCCCAAAATAAAGAGAAAGCAATTTTGTCACATAGAAAATGGAAATTTTTAACTTTTTCCTCGGCGCTTGCAGCTTTTCTGTCAGAGGTCTCGCAGTGAAATGCCAGCTCGCACAAAGAGCCGAATGCTTCAAAGTGTTCAACGAAGGCGAGACATAATTCACACAGATGCTACATGATGATCAGAGGTCAGGCCGCCTGCTCTAAACCGAGGCCGGTCTCATTGTGAGCCCGTTTAATGAGTCACACTTGTGGCTAATTCAAAATGTCAACGTGCGACAGGTATCACAGACATTACAGTCAAAATCTTGACTCAGTAACCTTCAACTTGGACTGACCTTTCTTATCAAATGAACTTTTGTTAAAGCACAACTCTGGTTTATTATAGCCCGAGCCTTATTTTCCCATGTGATGACATTGTACTCAGCGAGGTAATTGCTGCAGTCTGGGGGAACGGCAACAAGGAGCATGAAACCAACGCAGTTAGATGATCAGACAGGCTGCGCAGAAGCCAACAGCTGATCCATATTATCTAAACCAGTGGCTCCCAACATAGGGGGTGGGACCCCCATTGAGCCCCCGAGAAAAATCGGAGGAGTTGCAAGATGACGAGGCAGATAAGAAAAGACACAAGTACCTCTAGGCCCCAAAAATGTCGAAGCTGTATAATGACTTTTCACATAGTCATTTTCCACGACAGTGTTTCTAGTGAAAAATGTAATACTTTTACATCATCAGCTCCCCAGAGTCCTTCAGATTGCACAATCTGAGAAGGCAAAATCACTTTGTTTGAAGTAATTATAACTTGCAGCCGATACCGAGACCATAATGTGTGGGGAGTCGAGAGTAGGTACTGTCTCATTTTAATGGGGTTTTATGCCAAAAATCCATCGAAGTCAGTCATCCAAACCACTTTAGCTGGAGGCAAAACCAAAAGAAAGCACACAGAAGTCTTGGTAATAAACCCCTTACTGTACAGGGAAGCTGTTTCACACACAACTACAGCGAGTACAGTAGGTCAAAGTTGAATCAGTGTGTGATATCTTTTGTTGCTTTGCTTTTCATTGCAAATTTGAAACTGGATTAAACTGTAAAGTAAAAAAAGTACAACATATATTAAAAGAGCGCAAAATACACAACAGACACAAATACATGTAAAAGGAACCTGATATAACACAATACACACATCTACTGTACAATTAAGTAAAGTTAAGTTGTAGCTTAGTAGTTGTTATGGAGCAGTTTGAAAATTAAGATTATCGTATTATTTCTTGATGGGTTTTTTAAATGTGGGGTTGATGATTCTGGAGAAACAGAGTTGATATTTTGCTTGTTAGCATATAGGCATATCCTGCCCTGTGCATGAGCTCACACCTGTACAGGATATACTTAAATGGCATTGTGCAAATTGGTTCAAGCCACTTTCTTTGTTTCCAGTTTACGGACCCGGAGCTTTTGTGCTGACTTTATTTCTTTTTGCATGGTAAAATGCTAATGCTGCTTCCTGTAACTTTTACCAGACTTGATTGTGTTACTGTAGCAGAAAGAAGTGGAGTTGCATTTACACCTGCTGAGCCTGACCACCTCCTAATGTGGTCTAACTAATCTGGTAGACTCATTAACCTGATACAGACCATATGTTAATAACAGGTGTAAATGGGGTGTACACCAAGCGACACCTCCACGCTTAATAAATTGAAGCAATGCCTAAGTGCCAAAGATTGCATTTGCTTAAACTATACCTCTTTGCTGATTTATGGATTAGCTGGGAGTGAGGAATCAGGCACTCCCAAGACAGGATGGACGGATGCACCACACTAAGCTTCAAAAATGTTCTTCGGGAATCCTCTGGGTCACAAAGGACTGTCCATCTTTATACACAGTAAGTAGTTTACACCAAAGAGGCAAAACATTTTGACCGCTAACAAATGATGCAAATAATCTGGGAACAGTTGCACATATCAGCGTTTGGGATATATTCAACAGCAAGAAAACCAGTCATTCTTGGCGTTTAATAGCTTGATGTGATGGATATGGGCAGTTGTAAAGATGTGAGCAACTTTGTCAAGATGACTGGGTCATCTCAAGTTCACCAAGGGCGGTTGGGTGCACCGGGTCAGCCTACCAACAGTAGTCCAAGGAAGAACAAACCATTCACTGTATATAGAGACAGACGATATGACAACTCCCCAGAGTTATTGCAGAATTTGCTGGAGATGGGACCTCACTACTCTGGTTGCAAATGACGCCACTGACACAACAAAACAGCTCTCTTTTTGGGATATTAGCCTCTCTTTTCTATAGCTACAGGAAGTAGCGACCCATTATACATCTTTAGGCAACGCTTTTGGGGCAATTCATGAATAAGCAACCTGTTGTTGGGGGATCAGCTAGAAGAAATCTGATCCACAGCAGCTCCAACATGCAACTTACAGGACTTCAAGAATCTTTTGCCAATGTTTTAGCTTCCTTCAGTGGTCTTGTAGGGTCTTGGGTTTGGCATGTTCGGCAACGGGTTTGGCAACACAAAAGGCGAACAGGATATTAGGCAGGTGGTCATCATGTGGTCACTGTTGCAGCAACTGATGAATGGCTTTAATTGGCAGATAAAAAATCTGACTACTGGTCTTCCTTAAACTTTGCTGGACTGAGGTTTTTGTGGTCTGACTGTTTTTAGCAATGTTGTTGCATTCCCAGATTGCTAACAATAGACATTGTGGCCAGAACTGCGCAAACATGAGTTGCAATAAACCAGACTTTCCCTTTAAAATAAGTCTGTGTGTGATTAAGTGTTTCAGAGTTCATGGCAGAATCATGTTTGACTTACATGACAATCTCTGGATTCTATATTACACCTAAAAAGTTTCAATCACAATGACAAGCATGAGGACTGATTCCATGTACAAAAATGAAAACATGCACTTGTTAAAAAAAAAAAAAAGAGATCAATCAAAACTCCTTCACTGTCTCATCAATATAATTTTCCATGGTAGGCAGCACACAGGGCTGTCCTGGTTTTATTGAGACTGTTTTGACGTCCCTTGATTCCGCTGCGTAGCCCCTCTATTTTTTGATCCGTGCCCATTTTCCACTGCGACTCCCCGATCTATGCAACATGGAGACAACTTGTGACTTCACTCTGCAGACCAAAGTGAATATTTGAAAAGATGAAACTATGGTTTCATTTTTCTGATTGATAGCTTCGCTGGGAACTGTAAACTGTGGTTTTGAATCCCTTTATGCGCTGAAAGCAAAGTTTGATCTCTAAACGGCTGATGACTCATAGACCTAAAAGCCATGTTTAGGAGAGTATAAAAGCTTCGAGCGCGTTTTCATCTGAAGGCCGTAGTATTTACAGATATGACTGTGTGCTGTTGTGCCTTTCGCTCAGACTTGATGTCACTGGGGTTCGTCGAGATCCAACAACATCCTCTTAACCCAAGTCTCATGGAATATATTATCGCGTTTCACTCAAGACTAGGCTTACCTCAGATGCAACACCAGCCGGCCAACTTTAGTTCCACATGCATGTGTATGACATTATGTGGCTTCAGCTCAGCTTCGACTTAAAATACATCTAACCACAGTATGAAAAAAAAGTGTACAGTATGTCGCTACTGTGTGTGTTTTAAATTATTATCCATCAGTGGTGTTGTCAGTCGTATCCAGAATCTCAGACTAGGAACCACTTAAACTCCAAATGGAATGAGCAGGCAGACACAGTGATGTGATTAGATTTTTTTACAGTAACAAGTAATGTAAGTTATTACATTACAGATACTAATCTATTACTTCAGCATTTTCAGCAGTCAGCTTGTTGGCTGTCTTACCAAGTACCTAATGTAATTTTTGCACATCCAGTGAAAACAATGTGTGTGTGTGTGTGTGTGTGTGTGTGTGTGTGTTAGCTTAGCACACGTGCTGAAAGTAAAAGTGGGTGACGAGTTCCCACTGACAGAGGAGGAAAATAAGCTTTGGTCTTTGAGCCAGGTCCACAACTTTATCTTTATCTCTTTTACATTAGCAAGATGTGGGAAAAAAAGAGCACGCAGTCCACCTTAATGCTAACATTAAGCAGAAATTAGTATAATGTGGTAATTTAATATCTGTTGTAAGCAATGTTATAATTCTAAACTGAATATAAGGAACTTAAAAAAAAAATACAAAATTTGTTTTTCAGTCCTACAAGCTATGTATGTGTGGTTTGGTTTTTAGGGCTAACATAGGCTAGCGAAGGCTAATTAACTGCACGTTATGCATCATCCATGTTGTGGTTTTAGGTAATAAAGCAATGTAACACACTACAATTAATTTAGATTTTAATTCTTTTAACTGACAAAAAATATTACACTAATACTGCTTAATTTTTACCATTAAACTAGCTTTTTAGCATTTGCCTAGCTGCTACCAAAAATGCAATGTGTCATTTTGTAGTTGAGCATTGATAATGACTACTCTTACTGGTTAGGAACAGGTGAAGACATGTTTTTACCTTTTCAGATGGGCAGATGGTAATTATACTCATGATTTTTTTGTTTGTTTGTTTTCAAAACGCAGTGTTTATATACTGACTTTTAGCCAGCGCTAATGGCAGTTAGCTTAGAGAGCCATGGTCCTGACATCATGGTTGAGCTTCTTTCACTCAGTCCTCATTTAATAACCTATTCTTTCAGGAAAAAAATGAAATGAAAACGTGTTCTTGACTGCAGCACTTCTGATTAAAAGTTGTGGTTTCAAAAGTTATTCCTTTTTTTACTCACCAAAAGCTCTATAAAAATTTACATACATTACCTACACACCTTGGTCTTCAAGGCCCAGTAAGGAGACTAAGGTTATGTTCCAGGTCTATATTTTTCCATTCTTTACATTATTACAAATGTCTATGTAATTTTGTATGAGGTTTTCTTGGCTCTGGAACAGCATGTCTGCCTTTACTTTAGCTCTCTATATCTATGCATTACATGGTTTGTGTTAGGTAAACAATAAAAAAAAATAAGAAATTGATCCTGTTTTTTCAGCTAACTTCACAATAGCATCTGGTAAGCACTTGATAGGTTTATTTAAACGGAGCTTTGAGATAGTGTACGTATAAAGAGCAGTGTATCATGCATGGTTGCCCTCCTCTCCCTGTCCCGAGCCAGCCAATCTGCTATCCCAGCCTCACCTTTCCTGGATCATTTGCTGGCTAACACCTGATACTTTCATGTCGCTAACTCGCGGGCTGCCCACAATTGGCTTGCCAAATGGCCTGAGACCACCTATTCTGCGGGTCCCTATTGTGGACCAGTTGAACCCCGTCCAGGAGCAAACTCTGCCTAATTGACCCCATATGTTCTCCCAGAGTTCAGATCCACCCGCTGGCAGTATCTGTGCTTCGGTCCCCGAAATCGCTTAAGCGCAGACTTCATGCGGGTTCAGCGATCAAAGCCACAAAGACGGTATTGATCAGGAGGCAACAAGTCCAAGATAAAAGGCGAGCCTTGTTTTTGTTTTTTGGGGGGGGTTTTTTGGCCAAAAGAGAAAAAGTCGCATGAATGAGCTTTAAAAAAACCTGCCATAAATAGAATTACACGCATTAAATCAGCAGAGTCATTTTGAGAGATGAAAAAAAAATTAATTTGCAGTGTTGTAATGCGTGGAGCAGTTTATCTTGTCTCGACAGCGTGTCCTGCAGCCTGCGCCGTTGTTCAAATTCTGTAGTGGCGAGGGGGGCCTTAAAAAGATGAATCTGCCAGAGAGGAGGGAGAAGCAGCAGTTGGCCGGACTGTTGGGAGTCAGCGACTAACTGGCAGCTGCACAGTGTGGAGGAACTGCCGCCGCCCTGCACAGCCTTCACTTCCAATTGTAATTTATTTGCAGGTTGTTAAGGGAATTTGTAGCAACAATCTGGGGCGTTTGCTAATAAACACATTCCCATTCTGTTGCTCTTTTGCAGAACATAAAAATGATTTAACTCGTTCGCGAAAGCTTTACGGTTCCTAAACGTCTGGTAAAGTAGGCCTTTTTACTGAGAGGGGGAAGAAAAAAAACCTGCATCCTACCCGCAGCATATCATGTGTTTTATGTTTCTGGCAGCAGAAGCCATGTCGTTGGTACAAAAAAAACCTCTCCGTTCTTACATTTTATCTGTTGAACCGTGAAAATCAGTTTTTCTTAAAACAACAGAGGAAAAAAAGGATCTGCCAGTGGGTTTATATTATTTCACCTGTTTCTAATACTCCAATTTCCTTGAATCAAGTCGTCTTTTTCGTTATAGAGGGCATGTGTCGATGCAGTTCCTATTCAGGACTATATGAATACATTACAAAACAGAAAAACTGAATCAGAAAACTGCTGTCACAGCATTGATGATTTGTTGTTGGTTTACAGTAACAAAAAGCACTTTGTTAATAGCTTAATCTACAAAAATAAACCAAAACCAAGCCCCCAGAATTTGTAGATTGTAGGTTCTTTCCAAGGAACCAAAGCTTCTCTCAGTCCTGTAGTATCTGCATTTTCATCTCAGTCTAGCTTAAATATCAAAAACCAATATCTGGTGGACTGCAGTTTTGCATGCAAGCGAATTACAGACCCTGCATTTTCTGCACATGATGACTTGTGGTTCGGCATCATTATTCAAGTTCAAATGGACTAAAAGAATCAAGGACACATTTTTTTTTCTCTACATGTCTTAAAAAAATGTTATCTGTGTATTCTATATACAGTCTAATTACGGATCAGTCCAAAAAGGCGTAATATTAAAGCTTGATAGCTTAAATATCTATTGCAGGTTTTTTTCTCAACTTCAACATGTGTGTTTCTGCTCTTTGCCTTTGTAAGTGTGAAGGGAGTTTTGTATAAACACCCCTGTTAGTGGGATTGAGGTAGAGGCCTTAATTAATATAAACTACAGCAAGCACTGGCAAAAACTTTAAAAATCATAAAAAAAAGAAAATGCCTAGAATAATAAAACGTCAGGAATACCAAATGCAATTCATATTTAGAGAAATTCAATCAACAAAAACAAGAACTCGTCAATCCTTGTGGTCTTTTTATTTACAGTTGTTCACAATTATACAAATGTGGAATATCACCTGTTGTAGTTTTAGTACATTAAAGCAAAAACATTGTCTCTGGGAGCCCAACATGGCTGAACAGGGAAATATAAAAACGCCAGCAAGCCAAACTCACAAAAACCACCTAAATCATCAGAGGAACCATCATCGTTTCGTCTTTTTATTTGTTCTAACCTGCCCATGACAAAGTGTGTGCGTGGGAGTCTGCGTGTGCGCGGCAGCGAGGGAACAGAACTTCAAAAAGAACTACGAGCGCTCACAAACAGCTTGGCCTCTGTGGCAAACCCCCCATCGAGCCGATGGAGAGCACCAAGTCTGCGAAATAGCTGCTGCCTCAAACCGCTCCTCCGACAAGCCGCCGTGCAGACAATCTGGAACAAATTGTGATCTAACTCTTGCTGGAATTTGTGAGAGCTGCCCATGAAAACATCAGCAACTGAAGGAGGGGCGAATCTCACTGTCCAAGTCTGTGAGCCATCGCCGCAGTCAAAACTGTAAAAGCTGTCAAAAGAGAAAGGAGTTATTAACTTCTTAATTAGTGTCAATTAAGTTAGGATGCAGAAAATGATCTTTTTGCTTCATCTGCTTTATCACGCTCGTTAAAACGCAGCAGAAGGCCTACAAATATTTATAATGCTGGATGCCTGCTTTATTTTTATTTACAACACTAAAAGGATCCATCACTCATAATCCGGTAAAGTGAATGTAATGGCTTCCTTTTGGGACAGAGGCACTTGTGGGAGGAGAGTCAGGACGCCGTTACTGACTGCCACATGACAATCATGAGAGTGTGTTCGATAGCTGTATCCATCAAGTCTAATGTCTTTGCGGCAGCCCCGAGCAACACGGCGTGCGGAGATATAATTGCATTACCACATCCCACGCAAGTAATCGCCCAAAAATGTCTCCCGAATGAGTTGCAAGATGAAGCTGTTTTTAACTCTCAGGGAGGGGATTAGAGGAAAGGTGTTACCCTAGTGGGTTCCGGAGAAATTACAACACACGAATACACCGGGGACTCGTAATGGAGTCAGAACTCCGCTTTCAACCTCGGAGACTTGAATTAGTCATACTAAATGGAGGTAATAATAACTTGATTGTTTCAGTAGCATGTAGCAGACATAGTCTCTGATGGCTTGATAGCTTATCATGATCTGTGGTTGCCTCACATCGCCCATCAAAAAGCTATATGTGGTGAATGGCCTTAAAGTGACAGTTTATCATTTTAGTTCAGGCTCCCTTTTTTGACATGTGAGAAACATAAAAATCACTTTATTCTGTGTCTTATTTAAAAAGTCACCATTTACCAATTAAAGAATTCTAAATTCTTTGTGTGTCATTTTAAAATGACCAAAGATTACCAGTTAAAAGCTTAAATAAAGCGATGGACAAGCATTTTAGTTTGTAATTTCTTTCTTAAAGTTAGAGAAACTTACCAGACATGTCAGTTGAACTGCAGGCTGTGTTCTTTTTTAAAAAAGATAGTAAACTATCTATATTAAGTATACAGTCAGAAGTATCGGTGACAGTGGTTACCAATTTATGGCTTCATAATTTTGTTACCCTGCATGAAAGACATTTTTGATTTCTGTTTTCTCATTTCTAGCCATGCTTAAGCTGTTTCCATAGACATGCAGGACTTTATAAATAGGTCATTTACATTAATTAAAAATGTGGCTGGAGAAAAGGAAATTCCACAAACTGATACAAAACACTGATATTTATTATTTGGATATTATATACAGTTTTTTCATTTACAGTCAAATGTAAGTTAATATTTTATTTCCGTGATTTTACTATACAGTAATCCCTCATATTGCGGGAGTTAGGTTGGACACCCCCCTACCCCCACTCTCACCCACCCCATAGGCAAAATCCGCAAAGTAGCAACCTTTTTATTGATTTGTTTTATTATTTACTTATATTTTAGGGGTTTATAAACTCTCCCCACACTGTTCTTAATCTTCTCCACACTATTATAAACACGTCCTATTCTCTTAAACCCTTCCTACACTCTTAAACCTACGCAATTTGAACAACATAAATTCTATATGGGTACAGCCATGTAGCTTCTCTCTTCCTTTAGCATGTCCAGGAGTTCCACCTTTTCTGCGATGGTCAGCATCTTCCTCTGGCGCTTGGGTTCAGTGCCAAAAGCCTTAAAAGGTGCAGAATGTTTAATCGACATCGCAGGGTTTGAAATAAATTCAATTTTTAACAAAAATTTCACAAGTACACAACACCGCAGAGCAACGCTGTGCACAGCGATCAGACGTTGATTAGACCTTGATGTGAAATGGACAAGGATGCTAAATGCATGCTGCACGTGGGAGGAGGAGACTGATGCTACGGTTGCTGAGCCAATCAGTGCCCAGGATACAGAACATAATGCTCTGGTTGATATAGTAACTGTATACAATTTGAACACCTGCGACACAGTGAGACCCCGAAAAGTGCGATATGGCGAGGGACCACCGCATATCATCTGTAATTTACCAAAACAGGAAACTTCTTTAAAATAACGGTTAATAAATTATTACAATCTGAATATATATAATTTTTAATTTAACCTTTATTGTAAGTTTAAAGCCAAATATTTAAGAACAAATTACAATTTTACAAAGTGCATTTTTTGATGTGTATGTTATTTACAGTTTTGGCCTATTTTAGCATCCTACATATTACCTGTAATTTAACAAAATACGGGAAATCTGTAAAATAACAGTAATTTAAAAAAAAAATACAGTTAAAACTGTTTTAAAATATTTTTTCATTGTTTTATTTATTTATTTTAGTTTAATTTTTACAGTGCAGCATGTAAATCCCCATGAAGCTACAAACTGTTATTTTTTTACATTTCAAGGTGGTCCTTCCAAGCAGAACAACAGCATCAGCACCTTAGAAGCCCCTAAAAACCATATTATTCTGTCAAAGTGACAGCGCCCTCTATTGGTTATAATAATCGCATTTCCAACTAATAGAGTTGTTGTTTTGAAGCAAGACCCAAACGATGAATGTTACGGCTGCAGCCATGATGACAAAGATCCCTTGTTCTCAATGATGTAGTCGTTTTTACGCCAAACTACAACTGTTGTCTAAAACTAGAACCACTGAGCTGTCACATCATGTAACAGATTATGTTTTAGCCATGATTTATAACATATGTGAAAAGCAGAAAATATTTTTTTGTTATCTCATTTGCCAGATTTCTACATTTCAAAGTTCTCTTCACATCCACTGTTTTCATGGCCCCAGATGCCCCGGAGAAACAACTTGCCGTGTGGCCCCCTGTTGACCCATTTTATATGTGCTAGTTTCAGTATGTCCCCACTCCCCCAGAAACCAACCAGCGCTTTAGATGTGACATGCCAACAAGTTTGATAAGTCTCAAGAATTCTCTGACACCAGCTTCTCAAATGTGCATATTTACAAGTTTTCCACAATGGTAAAACTCCAAATTTGGGTGTTTTCAAGTGTTTGTCAGACAAAACAAAGTGAGTTGAAGAGGTTAACTTGGGCTTCGGGGAGTGGTGATGGGCGCGTTTGATTATTTTCTGACATTCTAAACACTGAACAATCAGTTGATTATTCGAGAAAAGAACTGTCAGACGTGTTGATAATGAAAATAATCATTCATTGTGGCCTACAGTTCTGCCATGATGGAATAATAAGACCTTGCCTGAGGCTTTCTGTGTGTTAATTACCTCACACAGACACACAAATACAGCAATTTTAAAACAACTTTCGAAGCAACAATCGAATTATGTGGACAAAAGCAAAGTCGAGTACATTGGGGGTTTTTGGGGCCCAGTAGCGTCTAATGCCTGGTCGATTATCCAGCATGGATGCAGTTTTCTTCCTTTAGCTGTGGACATTTTTAGTGTTTCTTATGTCTTTTTCTGTTTGTTATTTCTTATTGAATCCGTGCTGCGTGAGCTGTGTTGTCTCCTGCAGCTCATAGATCTGTGGTGTAAAAGAGACCGATGGAGGACTCACTTCCGTCTCAGGCCAATGCACTCAAACAGTAAGCAGCTCTGTCCCACTGACAGGCTGTGATGAAGTGGCCTTTAGGCCGGCTGACCAGAGCACACGATGGATGGGACGGCGGCGTTTGTTTGTCGGGGGCACCTGTGTTCTGTCTGCCACGTGACGCTCCCCTGCCGAGCTGCTTCCTGGTCACTCGACCATCACTCTTCCTCACATTGTATCACCTTTCTAAAGGGTTTTTATCCACACAACTGGCCAAACGCATACATGCTCCACAGGTCACCCAACTCTCCATGTACATGTAGCTCATGAGTCATGCAGGACTGAAGTTGAGAAAAGTTCTGCTCTGCACACAGAAGGCAGTTTGTCTGAGATAAATATTCAAAGCCAGATCAAAGAAAAACACATCTTTGAACTTTAAGCTCTGCAAAGTGCTTTGTTTTCAATGTAGTGATCCATCACCAGAGATGTTGTCCAGCTGGATTCGGCCCCAAAACAGTGGATTCTGTATTTGTAATCTGTAATTAAAAATATATATATTTAAACCACTTGGTTTCACATCTTGCGTTTCTCCACCTTGTTAATATTTAAGTAAGCTACAACTGGAGTTGAGGTTTTGGAGAAAACATCCCCAGTCCCTTCACATGTTTCCATTCACCAGTTTTCATGCACATTTTTCATTTGCACTTAAACCCTGAGGGGAAATGGCAAAAAAAGACAGATCTCAAATAGTGCCAAACTTTTTTTTACACTTTACTGAGTTGGAAAAGTTGGTGTCAGGCAAAATGACAAAGTGGAATGGAAACAAGCATTCCAATACAACTGACAGAATACAGAATTCGCCATCCACTTGTTTATTAAGGGTGAAAACAAAGAAAATTACAACGAAATCTCAAATCTCTGAAAAGCTGCTGTATCACTAAAAGCAAAATGTGCAAAAGAAATACAGAGTCAGAGAATAAATGATAATGTACATGAAGAATGTGACTTCAATGTCCACTAAAGCCTTTGTGCCACAGGAAAGACGGAAACCAGAGCAAAACATCAGATCTGTGTGGAGCAATGAGGAAACCTTCATTTAACCTTCTTTTTTTATGACCAAAGTCATCCAGTTAATATCTCCATCTTTTTTCTACATTCTTTTTCACAGTTGACTGATGCTCTTTCAATAAGGTCATCTTGTGGCACCCTCTTATTATTTTTTAATCTTTATTTTAAAAGGCAGTTCATTAACATCAAGCTCTTTTTTTTACTGATTTGCAGCAACCTGCTCATATAAGTGAACAGTCAGCCAGCTGTCATCACACTGGTGCAAACTGTTGCAAAAGCTGATTAACAAATGACGCATTTTTCTTAAGTTTGAAAGATAAAGATCATGTGTAGATGTATGCAGGCTGGTTAGTCAGGTGGAGATCCCTGATGCAGATATAACAAGGGTGGATTCAGGTGGATAGTTTGTGTGTTTACTTTCAGTCAGACTGCAAATTATTCAAAATGATTCATGTAAAAAGCTGTTTTAGTGAAAAGCTGCCGGGATCTTGCTCTAGTAAACTCACACATGCAATTTTGTGCAACTTCTCATGTCACTGAATCTCTACAAAGGAGGAAACACTTGCAGAAATATGGCAGCTCTCTTAGTAATGCTCTCAGACAGTTTTACAATTGCTAGTTTTCATGCAGCATTGCTCAGGTCGGCACTGCAATTTAACATAACAAACAAAATAGACATCAAATCTGGCAGCTGATCACCATAAATTCTAATAACTTAACAATTCCATCAGTTCAGATGAATATATTAACAACAGAACAGGCAGTCTTTGTGTTACCCTACAACTACCAGAGAAACTTAAGACCAGCATGAAGACAAGCAGATGTCAGCATTTGGACAATTTCCAGGAACAAGCAGCTTTTCAAACTGTGAGTTGTGAACAGAATTGTCAATAGTTATTCATCTTAACAAGCTCTTAACTCATGGCACATGAGTGGCAAAGCCACTGTAATGCCTTCTCCGCTCCTCACAGGTTATTATTATTTTAATCAGTATTGAAACAACCAAGTAAACAAACACTTCATCCGTTTAGCTGGAAACAGTAGCGGCAGCGGCGGCACTGCTCAGAATTCAAATCTGTGAAATGGTAATCTCTTTTCATGGTCCAGGCCCCCTTGCTTTTGTCCACAGAGGGACTCCCACTGAGATTCGTGACTTGATTTGAATAAGAGGCACAGAGCTGGCACAGAGCTGCAGAGGGAGCACTGAGGAGATAGAGTTAGAGCCGATAGATAGGCGAAGACCTTCAGTGTGTCGTGGCATGGGATCCACTTCAGAAACAGCTGCCCTCTCGGTGACACATCGGCCCTTTTCTTCAAGAAGGTTTCTGGCAACTTTGTACCTTCGAAAGTGTGAAGGAGAGCTGAAAGGTTAGAGCTTCAGAAAACTTGACATCACAAACTCCACAGACAATCAGACGCTGCTCTCAGTCTGTGATTGTTTTACACCAAAGCAGAGATGAGAGAGATTAACCATTTACAGGTGTAGTTTTTCTGAATAAAGTGCCCATTGGCTGCTGCTCAGGAGACACTTTGTAGAGAGCAATTCACTTTGTCGCTGAGGTTGGAGTGGCAACCGAAAACTGAGTTTTGAAGTCTGTGAAATTGCTGTACGAGGAGAGTGTCCAGCTCTGTTGTTACCTGCTTACAATATCTGACCCCACATCCAAACAGATCTATTTCTTTTCCACTGGATTCTGGCTAAATTGCACAAGATTGTCAGACTCACAGCGTTCAAAGCTAAACTAAAACAGTGAGTCATAGTTAGTGAAGTGACTCAGTCATGTGTATCTAAAGTTTAACACAAGATCTTGTTATATGTTGTTTGTAAAAGTTACATAGCTCCGCTTTAAAGCTGCATTATTGATTTTTAGTGGGTGGAGACATTCTGAGGCATTTGGAGGCAGTGCAGCAGCTGAAAACACAACATTGAGAATAATTGTGTTTTAAGCTTGTTTGCTAAGTGTCCCGACAAAAATGTCAGCTGTTTTTCCGACTCGCTAGTTGTTTACCCTGATGCTGAGAAAAGTTACATTTGTTGTTTTTTTTTTTGTTTTATTCTTCTCTTCTTTACTGTTCTTCTTTTGTGACATTGCCAAGAAGGGTTCTTAAAAAATAAAGGTTATTATTCTTGCTATTGTAAAAGTGGTTAATAGGAGCCAAGTTTGTGTCCAAGAGAAATCAATATAACGAGACAAAAGAAAATGAAATGTTCCAAACTGCAAACTAATGACGATAACAACTGTCTTTGCACATGATTGCTTGATCCAAGTTTGACATCCAGTGTCATCACTTTATAAAGTTACTGGCTGATGTGACAGTAAAATAAAGCTGCATCTAGCTAGTGTCTTGTCCAGAAAATTATGTTTCAGTACAAGTAAGATGCATTTTCAATTACATTTTCCGGGTAACATATTTTCTCTCAAATTATGTTTGTTTGTGACATACCAGGAATACGCTTCAAATCAACATACTTCGGCATTTATATTACAGCGTCATTGTCGCTGCTTTTCAGCCAACTGATCATATATTAGATTGGATGGGACTGTTTACCTTGGTAAGATGGCGAAAAAGCTTGAAACATGTTTTGAAAGGGTCATATTTTAAGCCAGAACACACTTTTTTTTTAAAGTCAACCAACTAGTTTGGTGCTTAAACCCAATAAAGCTTCTAACATATAGGTATTGTTGTGAAAGTGCTAACCAAAGCGTGGTATAGGTACAGGTGACAACCAACATCCAGTGACAATGAAAGCGTGTTCTCTTGTTGAAAGTCCTCTTGCTGACTTACACCTCCTGGAGTTTGCAGGCCAGAAAATCTAAACAACAAGCTATGAAAAGAGGCAAAAATAGTTTATGTAGTGCTGGGTAGAAATGCAAAGTTGGTCATAATAATCTGCGAATAATTTCATCCAAACACGACATCAATATTCTATGTTATCACCTTATAAAGTTGTTGGCTAATGCTAATGAAAATGATTATCTATCTACACCCAGCAGATACTCCAACAGCACAGCTAGGAAAGGCTAAAGTGCTCCACCTGTGGATTTTTCACATTATACATTATAATTTGCATCCCAGTCTCAACAATATTACATTCTTATACAACTAAACATCCTTAATCACATTTTAAGCGTATTTTCTGTTGGATTACGTTTGTATAGCATTACAAATGTGTTTCTAATTAACATATCTTTGCCATTTATGTTTTTGCTTCGCTGTCATTCCTTTTTAGCAAACCAAACATACATTGGATGGGATGGGATTAAAGAGGCTTTAAACATGTAGTGAAAAGGTTATATTTTACCCAAACCACAAGATTTTCGAAACATAACCACATATTTTTGGTGGGTAAACCTGACTAGAAAGCTAGTAGAAAACTGAAAGTAAACCGCAACAACAAACTAAACTCATGTTTGTGACTGATGGTCTGCCGTCCACGAAGTGATGCGAAACCTGGTCTTGAGATTTAAAGTTCAGTCTCTTGTTTACACCTCTGTCCCCTTTCCTACCACCTAATTCAGAATTTGTCGGTCTTTCTAACTGGCCGACTTTCCTAAGAAATCACAGGTCACAATGTAAGTTTATTTTCAAGCATAACCACAGTTCCCTCAGAATGTATTTGAGAATCCAGTTTAGTTGTATAGGAAGGTCATTTTGTGGAAACGGCTGACTCGTTGGACAGAGGATGTGGCTTTGAGGAGAAGACAATACAAACAACTACTCACAGTAGGATTTACTCATTATGGACTTTTTTGTATCTACAAAGCAGCATTTTCAGCTGCATTAAGATCGAAGATACTGACTTTTTATTGTTGTTTTCGGAGTTACGATACTATGTTCACACAATATTTAATACTCAGCAATGACTTCACTTTTAATAAAAGCAATGTTAATCTTTGTTTAAGGCAGGCAGGCAGTATTTATACTATACTAGTATATTATTTTTGTCATCGTTGAAGTTTTTAACCAATGTATCCTGTTTTCAACCAATAAAAGTTGTGGGGGCCAAGTTAAAACATAAATGACAGGCTAGTTAATGCTTCTTTTATTTGATGGCCCAGTGAACCAGCTGTAGCTGTAAGGTAACAAGAGTAAATACAAAGGCAAAAAGAAGCTCCAAAACAAAAGCAGAAATGTGTATCCTGCCATTGCACCGGGCCTCTAGCCAAATGACTTCTCTAAAGCTTGAATAAAACGCAAGAATGAATAGAAATGTTCGCTATTGTTGGTTATTGATCAGAGCCGCGCCATCAGTCTGTTCTATCTGTTGAATATCTGTGTGTTGAGGGGCACGCTCCGGGAGGAAGAGGACCGTTACAAGCCTCCTAGCCTGCTGTCAGCTCGCCTTATTGATGCCCGTGCCACCACCAGCTCGCTGACTGATTGCTGGATGAACATCCCCCCTGATTGATGTGACAGACAATTGGCCTGATGCTTCCAACCCCCACCCGGCCCGGCGCACACAGCACAGCTCGGGGTGCAGACAGTGAGTGTGAGTGGCGTGGTGTGTTTGCAGCAACCCTGGAGACTGACTTCAAAACTTTTAGGTTTGGGGTTTATCCAGCAAGCCGGCTGGCATCACCGGCAGATTGATGCGATTGGTCCAGTGATGAAAAGGGACTTTTTGCCCCCAAAGATATTTTGTCTTTGAATTCAAGCAGCAGTGGAGCCTTTAGGGAGCAGGAATCAATGAGCAAGTTGTCTGCACACTTCAAGGTCCATGCCCGCTGGTGCGTTTGAACTCCTACCAAACAACTAGATTTTGTCAGGTTTAATACTGTTCAAGGCATTCAGATTGTCCTCCGTGTCAGTGGGCTGATGAATAGTTAAAGAATGTGCATTATTTCTTATCCAGGGGCCACTGTATAATTCCCTGTTGGAGCTGTTGCTTGCTTGTCAAAGCCATTGTGTTCACATTCATGTTGCCATGTCAACTTCTTTCATTCAGGGTGTCAGGGGCTTCAGCGATCCACTATTAAAGTTATGTTATCTGGTGGAACCGGGCCATGGACGTGACAGATCGCACAGCCTCTTCAGGCAGGCAGGCAGACAGAGAGGTGGGCTGCTGTTGTCATGGAGGAGGGAAGCATCGGCACCAAAGGCTGAGATGCTGTAGTATTCTGAGAGGGAATTTTAACAAGTAGAGGAAGCCTTAAAGGTCTCAGCGTGCTTCTAATGAATTAGGTTGACGTATTCTCCGTTGTGAATTGAGGTGCTCAAAGGAAAAAAGTGTTTATCATCGCCTCCTTTGCATTCAGCTGCTGTTGAACACTTTTCAAATAGTCTGTCATTCATCAAGTTAGAAGAGTCAAAGTGGTTTATTTGAGAGAGAGGTCCAAACTCTGTCTTTTACCCGTCGTACACCTGACTAATCGCTGTGCAGTTACTGAACTTTTTTCAATTTCAGAAAGTTACAAAAATTGTCAAATGCTGTTGGAAAGAGAGTTTCACACAGAATCATGCACACGTAACAGGTTCTTCTTTATTTTTTTAAACAATTGATTTTTGAATTACTGGAAAGCATGTGAGTATAATGTAGGGTTTTTGTTGAATTCCTATTTATAATTTCTAATGTTTCGATCAAGATATTTTTTGCACACCTGGGCAACAGGTGCATACAACATGTGTGGTCTGTAACATAGCACCAAAACATTACTTTCTTTAATATCTCATTCGAAACCAGGGTCACTAATGTGTTCTGCTTTTCTAGTTTCAAGCTTTCCACCAGATTCTGGAACCTGGCTGCAGGCACAACTCTCTGTCGCAGAAACGCCTGCATATGTTGAGGAATCTTGCTTTATAGGTATCTGACACTGATTACTATAATTTCCTGATTTGGTATTTTGTGTAGTTGACAGCTATAGACTGGCCGCTGCCATCAGCCATAATGTATTTAAACTCTATTTTATTTTGAAATCCACAGAAGTAGTTTTTGTTTTTGAGATATTCTTATATGTGTGAATAATTGGATTTTGTTAGTAAGTCTCAAGCTACCATTTGACAGAAAAAATTAAGTATTTTGAAGAGTAAAACTGGATCCAGAAAGGCAAAACTGAGCAGTAAATCCATTAGTTTGACCGCTATTAATAATCAATACCTGTTGCAGCACATTGTGCTACTATGAGGGAGGATTTTACAACTCAGTCATGAGATAAACAATAGAATTTTAAGGATTTTTTATTAAATTACTGCCACAAAGCTGAAAGTATACAATATAATTGTATGATGTAGCATTAAGATTTATCTAAATAAGGTGCACTTGCAAAACAGGAACTTTCCCCGGGAGTGGGAGCCTTTTGAAAAACTCCTACCCGTGTTTCCACCAAAGGAACCAGGGTGATTGGGAGTGAGGAGTTTCTGGAAGTTTAGGAGCTTGAATGTTGCTTTTTGGTCGAGTATGCAAGCGTTTCCCGTCATGCACCTACAATCTTCAACTTATTTTGCTAGTAGTTTGTTGCTGACAGTATGCAGGATGTAGTGTCCCAAGAAAATGTCATGATGATGTACAAATAAACAAAGTCTGGGCTTTGTTGTCTGTGTTTTCAGAGGATGCCGTTCAGTGGGAATTGTTGTGCTTTTGATGCATTAGTTGAGTCTTTTTTTTAAGTCTCTCCAATGCTCTCATCCCTGCTGTGGAAATGCAAACTTATAGAAGGAATTTCATGGGGAATGAAAGTTTCTGAAACTTTTGGTGGAAAAGCATATATTGGAAATAGAGGTACCTCAACAAAACCATGGAAACAGACTAAAAACAGACTGGAACAAAAATATTACGCATGCCATATATGAATATGTCTCTATATTATCAATTACATGACGGGGTATGTCATACAATCTGGGGATAATGTCACATAAGCATCGCAATCAAAGTTCTTTAGAAGAATTGTTGACACTTTTTGCACCACCTGGCTGCACTGTAACATCCTTTAGGCGTGGATTAAATGTAAAACAACTAAATGCAACAACGAGAGATTTCCTCACTAACACTGCAGTAGCAAGACGCTTGGTCTTGCATTCGGATGTCGGTGCTACGGGCTGTCACCAGCTGGTTGCAGTGTAATCAGACCAGAGGCTGATTTCTTTGCCCACTTTTGTCCAGATGGAGGCCTGGGATCAGACCCATCCGCACAACTAACACCTTCCTCCTGGACCCGCCCCGAGACTGATATGGGGAAACTCTGAGAAATAAAAATGTAAAAGAACATGTTTGCTGGCTCAGGCAGAGAACAGGGCAGTCACCCCCCTCATGCTTCAGTATGAGTGAGGTCCTCCAATGTGTTCTGTGTCTCAGCTGTTTGATTGCTGCCGCTCTATGGCAGCCATCTGCATTACTGTTGGGGAGGCAGTTTTAATTCTTTCATTTGGTGCTTTTAACATTAAACTATTACTTCTAAAATTACAGTGAAAACAAGTAATATCTCAAAGGTGTCTTGAGTCAGGCTTCAAGCCAGCAGCGAACAGTTTGAAAGTCATGGGTGTTTACCAGGCGAGGAGGGTCAAATGACCGTCCAACTGCATTATGGGAGGTGTAAAATCTAGTGTTCATGGAGTGTGATGCATTCTGTTGCTGCCTTCGCTGCTTCAGCTTTGACCATCTGTCTCGCACAGGTCTTCCAACTTTACAGAAGTAGAATATTAGACTATTGGAATTGGCTTCGTTCAACTGGGAAACCAGCAGAAATTGTGAAACACATGAACAGCAATTTCAACCCCGCTAAGTTTGCTCATCAGGGAGACTTTTTTTTTAAAAGGCGCTCACATCTTTGGAGTTTGGCCATGGTTCCGTTTCATAGTTAGATTTGATATGGAAAGTGTCCTCACCTTCACAGTCTGGTTTGGTTGTGTAATTGCTGCTAAAAATGTGTTAGAATAAAGTGTCGGAGTAACATTTATTGTTATAGAGTCAATAACAAAGCATCAAGTTCACATCAAAACTAGACAAAAGTTGCAACAGATTTTTATGTACATATTTCAAATCATTATTTACTGCAACCACATTTGTCATCAACCGAAATGCCAAAACACTGACTCACTGCAACATCTCTGCAAACAGTGTGAAAACCAAATCAGTGTTATTTGAGCTTCAGCATGAAAATACAACAAAAAATAGCCTTAAATTTTACTAGAAGGCAAAGTTGTTGTTTTTATTAAATGTTGCAAAGGTTTAAAAAAAATTCTTAATGTCTCACTCAAATAGTTTAATATTGCTCTTTCACAAATTTGACAGACTTTGTAGGAACTTAATCTATTAAGAAAGGGCAGAATCTGATATTTAGACCTCTTATTTTGGGATGAGGGTCCAATAGTTCTTTAGATTTTGTCAGATTTTAGACAACTGAACTAAACATTTGTGCAAAATAGGTGTAATGTTTGTTTTATAGATGGACTGTTGGTAATTTTGACATCTGAAATTTTCTATCCTTATACCACATAACATACGAATAGATGTATCCTTCTTGAAAATGTTAAAATAATATACATACCAAATATACATAAGTACTAGTTGTAGAAGTAAAAGGGTTGCAGTGGTATTGCACAGATTCTTTCATGAATGGAAAAAAACGAGAAGTGTTATTATTGCTCACATTATCATCTTTAATGCACAGATTGTGCTCAAGTAGGAAAATATCAATATATGCATATGTTCTAGTATATGTAGAAAAAATACATATTGCACAGAGTTTCTAAAAAGTACACAACATTCATCATTCAGTATGACTGTGGTTATTGGTGTAGCGGAAGTCATGGTTCAAAATTATTCAAAACTACTACTTGCTGATACCAACAACTGGTGTACTGCCAAAATATTCCAGGTGAAGTATGAGTATACAGACATAAACAGACTTTTAGCAGTAATTATTGGGATGACAGGATGTATCCAACACTGGTCTTGATTTGTTATGAATATACATACCGTCAAGCTTAAAACTTCAAATATAATAGAAAAATGGAGTGCATATATTACTGTAATTTTGAGGAAAAACTGCAAAAGAAACTGATGTCTGTTCCATCTGCCACTGTTATGTGAATATTAGTAGTTGGTTTGGTGGTGATAAATCTCCAGCTGCAAAAGAACAAGGCACAACCAAATTACGTAACTTAAAACTTCCGTAAATCTCAAACGCTGAAACAATACTATAGAAAACAAGATGGAAATATGGTATTTATGTTAGTTTTACATTTAAAAATAAGATTTGCATCCTAATCCTACCACACAAATCGAATCTGTCTGGTCCTAATCTTTTCGGTTGAGCAAAACCTTCAGGAGTTTCTTCACTGTTTCTATTGCCATCTGTTGCTTCTTGCTACTATCATTTTACCAACATTTCCACCCCAGCCAATCTAGCCAGTAGCTAGATTCGAATTTCCAGTGTTTCCAATCAGTCTTTATCCGCAATTTGAAAATACACCTAAAAGCGTTTGGACAGAATAGCACCTAAAGTGTTTGTATCCTGTCTCGTATTAGAACGTCTGGTATCCTGTTGTGAAAAAAACCTACAGAGGGACACCTGAAGGTTACAAAGATGGGCTCCAAGGGTTGCAGTGCATTGAAATCAATCCAGAAAAAGGAAAGAATAAACCCCTTTGACGGACACGCCATGAATGCCACTTTTGTCTCATCAAGCAGGAATTGGTATTGATGCGGGGCCAACAATGGTTGTCGAAGATTCCCCAGTCAGAAAGGAAAGATAACCACCCACAGAAATTCATGAAAGATGACTCGACGTCCCAGAGGAAATTTGTCTCGGTGTCGTCTTTTATTTTCCTCCTTGGAAAAACAACGAGGAAGGAAAATACATCAAAAAGAGGAATGGAGGCAGATGTAGGCCACGAGCGGAGGAGATGCTTAATCAAACAGCTGATGTCAGTTGTGCTAGTATAGATAGTGTTGATCTTAATTGCCATCATTGTCTCCTTTTTTGTCGTGGAACAAAAAGCAGATTTTGTACACTTTGTTCTTACTGTGATCTAATCATTAAGATTATTTGCCTGGCCTCCTTGATGGTGGAATGTCATAAGAGCAGGAATATAAGCGACATTTTTCTGTTCTTTTCCATGTAAAGCAAGAATACAGCGGCGACACGGGGACCCACATTCCGTCCTCTTGACACCATCCTGTTTTTCAAAGTCGATTTCAAGCGTGCCATGTGCCAGCCAGGAGGACCAAACAATAGACATCACCGAGAAAAAAAAACCCCTCTACGGCAATTCATCAGCAGGGCGGCTTCTGCGAGGTTTCCCGCCTGTTTTATCAGCAGACAGCCAATGAATATGCTGTTAAACAAACAGCCGTCCAAACAGGACCACCGTGCCTAACATCATTATGCCTGTGTCCTCTGCTCGTCGACGGGAAGAAAAGCGCCAGCCCCCGTCTCAGGAAGCCCCTTATGGGGATTTAACCATACCAGAATTCTGATCTGACTTGGACGGCATCCCAGAAAGCAGCAGAGTTAATAGCCTTTCTCTCTATTGAATAATGCTTTGAATCTGTAATGTGGCGCGTACACAGGAGTGCAGTTTAGTGCTCCTTTGAGGGGACTTCATTTTCTCCGCTACAGAGTGGTTGATAAAAAGTTGGGGTTATTTTTTCAAATTAAGGGAAGGTCTAGTTGAAGACAACGTCTGCGTTCGAGACAGTAATATATCTCCAAACATCATCATGACCACCTCAGCACTGCTCGGCATTAAGATCAGGCAAATTGAGTGTCTTCTGCTGTCTTATATGGAGGGGAGAGACGGGGGGGGAAAAGGAAAACACACTTTCCACAAATGTGCCATCGAAGGTGCAAAAATGCCTGAAGAAATGTCCACTATGGCTGTGGTGCAATCAATAAAATATTTTCCTGAGTCTCCCTGGAGGATGTAGAAATGAATAAATTAATGGCAGAAAGGAAAGAAAGAATTCATAAAGAGGAGGAAAACACTTTCAGACGACAGCGTTCATCATGAACCTCGCATGCGAGACTACTGATTTATAGAAGATGAGATGGTAAATATAGATATCGGCCAGTTGGATGGTTATAAAATCGGTTTTTCACTTTGATACTGCAGACGCAGAGAGGTGGAAAACAACTTGAGCTTCACTGCAAGTCCATAAAGATTACGGCACGTCTCCCCTCCAGTACATCATGCTTAATTCACCAGATGTTGTCAGCTACCCTCAATTTGTCACCGCGCTGTCTGAGCTGTAACTTTGTGACAGGCATTCATAGATCCCAGACAACACGAGCTTTGGTGAACCCTGACTTTTCCCTTCAAACAACAGCAAGAGTCTGCAACTATGTGAGCATTTCAATGAGACAATGAGTGTGTAGGCAGAGTGGTTCTTTGCGGAATGTCATTATGATAAGATGCTGAAAATAAGTTAATAAGTAAGTCCAGCATGTTAGCATGAAACAAAAAATTACAGCTGAAGGTGATGGAAATGACCTTAGTTTGACTTCATTTAGCCATAATATAATAATATATAGTAGCTGGACAAACTGAATTTTTGCCTGATGCTGGCACCAAATATAAAAGGATTATCAATTTATTACAATTCATGGTGACCTGAATGTCTAAATCAAAATTTATGATACTTCATCCAACAGTTGTTGAGACTACTTATTTAAAACCCCAAAAGTCAATCCCACAATGTAGAAAAAAAAACCCAAAAACAAAACATCAATAAAACTGAAAATCTGGTAGCAAAGGTGCCAAAACTATGTTTAAAAAGGTGGAATATTATAATGTTCAAAAACTGGAAAATAGTGTTTTAAAAAGTGTAAAATATTAGTAAAAATAATTATATTTTAGATGGTTTAAATACAGGAAAACTGTAAATTTACAGTCACACATTGTAAAAGAACACAGAACTATTTGTATTTAATACATTTCATTGTGGACATTATTTACAGTGTTTTTTGCTTTGTTGTTGTTTTCTTTTTGTTTTTACAAAAAATATGATAATGAATCCCCTTTTCTTTGATTTTACCAGATATTATCTGTAATGTTACAAAACAGGTAAAGTCTGTAAAATAATTTTTTTCAAAAAAAGGTTTACCATTTTTCAGTCTTTAATATACATATTTTTTTCTTTTAAATAACAGCAAATATCTGTATATTGAAATTTTTGCTGATTTCAACACAGTAAAAATTGTGTAATTTTAAACAGTGAATTAGCATTTACAAAAATACAGATTTTTGATGTGGACATAATCTGTGATTTTAGTAGATATGCTTTGTAGCTACATCTGTATCTACAAGCTAATTTGGCCAAAGGGTTCCCAACATAAGGATCTGGGTCTTTGAAATGGTTGCAAGACAAATCAGAGGGGATTCATGGGACAGTAGGGCTGGAAAGAAGCAAGATCACAGTTTTGATTAATAAATTTGTGTATATTACATTGATGGAACTGCTAATAAGTCACTGACACCTGAAACATTGTCCAAGAACCCAAGCTGACATCTGTACTTACAATAACTGAGTGAATGTACTTAGTTACAGTCCACCATTTGAAATGATGTGTTTATATGTAGTGTAGCTAACCTATAATGGATAAATCAATTAATATAGGAATCAATTATATATATATTTTTTAAATAATTTGAATGTTAAATTACTGAAAAGGGAATCAACTAGCTCTTTTTGCTGATTTTTCTGGTACAACTTTCCTAATTAATTTTTTTTTTTCAAGCCTAATGCCATCTTGTGGCCAGTTCTTCATTGGTTGACAGTAAACTCAGTTCTTGACATAAATAAACTGAAGACTGAGACCTCATGTGTTGTATTGTGCCTTTGGACAAACAGTTTGTGTATATGTGTTTACATGTTTTGGAGAGGGTTTAAATTTGCTTATAGGCCCAAAAAAGCCCACCTTTTTGTGTTTTTGAGAAACTGCTACCAAACATCTGATGTTTAGAACCGTAAAATGAAGTTTTTATGTGCTTTTATGTGGAGACTGGAAGCAGTACACACAAAAGAACGACAGTGTTTACATGCAAATGTCACAGATCCGACCCGTTTTTCTCTGAACCGTGCCTCTAAACATCCAGTCCTGTTGTAGTCATTGTTTTGGTTCCACTCAGTCCCTCCCTGCTGCAGAGCCTCTGCCTGAGCCTGTCCACATGCCACACATGACTGTCAGGGCCACCTGTTGAAGTAGTGGGTGGCTAATTCTAGTAGTGACTTCGGAGTCCCTCTCCATTACACTCCATCTGACAGACCACCAGCTACACACCGACCAACCACCACCAGCATTCCACCTCCATCCGCGCTCCCTCCCCTTTACTCCTGTGTGCCCCCAGCCGGCACGCTGTTATGGCAGCCGCCTCCCTCCCTTGATTGATGGAGTATCTCCACTCAGGGTTAATTTACACTCCTGAATAATGCATGGAATGATGCCACCACTTGATTCTGCAGCTCACCATGGGGTGGGGCTTCTGCGTTGGAGGAATCAAGATGTTTTCCTTCTTCTCGCCACTTGTCCCTTCACAGTTAACTCTGGAGGGTGAAGGGCTTTTTGGGGAGATGACAGCTGGAGTGGCCGGGATGTTCTTTTTTTGCTATTTATTATTGAGCCAGTGAGAATGGTAAACCTGATAAATTACTAACATGTGGGACATTTTAGACAAGAGGTCTTTTTAGTCCACTGTTTTTTGTTATCCTATCTTCTTTTTTGAAAGCAAATTGTCACGTATTAGTGAATTATCTATATTAGGTCACTGTCTATATAGATTCCTGATGCCTTAAGCAAATCCAAAGTTCCATATATAGACAAATTCAAGTAAACCAATGGATATGAAGTTAGAGATAAAATATAGGACACAGTCCCTCATAATCAGTTTTTATCTTCAAATGTCACTTAATAGCTATTTTGAGTCTCTCATTTAAAAATAAAAGCCTCTCAACAAATGTTATTTATGATAGTTTTCACTGACAACCTTTTATCTGAGGCAAAAATGAGACTAACTAAATACAAGGTAACCTTTAAAAACAAAAACTATGGCAAAAGAGAATAAAGAGACAAGAACACCAGCACCTGCTTTATTATGAATACGAAATATCTACGACTCATAAAAACTGGACCAACTATGTTTTATTTCTGTCAGATGACTAAAGGTTCCAGATGGCTGCTGCTGATCAGTATGCCATCAACCCGCTATTACATCCAGATAAGATAAGATAAATCTTTGTTGTCATCATACCGTCATACTTTTGTACGATAGTGCAACAAAATTTGCTTCTCATCTACAATGGTGCTAAAAAAAGGACATGCAACTGTCAAAGATGAGCATATACAGTACATATACATACATGCACACACACACACACACATATATATACACATACATACATACACACATATATGTAAACAATATATACATAAAAACTATCAAAATAGATAATGGGCGGAGGTCACACTGGTTAAAGATATCTTTTTGGAAGACTTAGAAAAAAGAAAAACCCCTACTGATTGATTTTGTAACACACAAGCACATTATTTGCATGGAAATATGAAATGATGGAGACTAATATCCATGCAACTGAGTAAAGTCGTGCTGTGGTGTTTTAAGCTGCCTTGTCTGTTTGGATTGAAGGATAACGGTTCACAAGTTGGGAACTTTTCTTTGCATTGTGCAGCGGACAGGATGTTTTTTTTTTTTGCTTGATGATTCTTGAAATGCCATCAGAGCAGCAGTAAGTGTTGTCAAACAGTAAAAGGTATTTTATTTTTCAGGAAAATGGATGCTTACTTCTGGTTTGCAGCTATGTTTCAGTGTTTTAACTTTAACTTTTTAATTTTATTTTTTAAAGTACATTTTAGTCTAAATTGATCTATATGTAAATGAGCATTGAAGCACAATTCATGGTCCATGACATGATAATTCACATGTACTAGGCATGTGCGTGTCGTTGTAAAAAGGAAGCAGAAAGTTGTTTGCCTGGTTGTACAAAATACAAAAGAGGAAGAACAGCAATGGTGAGAACTTAAACCAGAGACTTCTGACAGTGAGGTGAAAATGTTATGAAAAATGAGTAACACAGGGAACAAACATGGTGACTCAGAAGTCTGCATCACTGTTTCCAAAAGTTCTGTTTGAACAACAAAGCAAAAATAGAGTTTTTAAACAGAAACTGGTTCAGCAATTTGTCCAAAAGTCTCTGTTTGAGGGGGTCTTTAAAGTGAGATGTTTGGTTAAAGCTATTTTTGAGGCTTAATATCTGACTTTTTGAGTTCTGGCAACTTCTAGTGAAATTATGTTCAACCAACAAACTACAATGAGTTACAGGAATTAGATTTTCCACTACATTTAAAGGTTTTTTTTAAAAAAAAATTACATCATATTCAAGGACTGGTAGCATAGACACATATTTTTAAGTTGATTACTCATAGACAAAGTTGTTCCAGTTAGAATTTAAAAAGTATTTTCAATTTTTAAAAAAAAATGTTATGACCAAAGTTATCATAATTAAGAGCACACATTTTAATGTGGGCAATTTTAAAAAATTAAGCTGTTCTAGTGTTAAGTAGGTAGGCGAGTGGGCTTCCAATCCTGATCCCAAGGTGAAAAAGAAAATGCAGTTATCAAGCCAATATAATTAAATTACTTCAACTTAAGGTAGTTTAAAATCAACTAATGCAGAAATTAAAGTTAAAATTACATCCAATATTAAGTTGATGCAGCTACCAACATTATTATGTCAACCCAACCCATAATAAATAACAATAATATTTGCAACTTAAAAAGGTTTATCTCAATCCATCAATTAGATTTTTGTTATCTTGCAAACACGCATTTACCCAGTTAAAAACAGCTCCATCACCCTGCAGTATTGTTCATGAGATGGGTGGTACCTCCAGCCACCACTCCCCTGCACCTCCTGCCTGTCTTTGAAGTGTCAGCCTCAGGATGGAGGAGATGGAGGGTGGAGGTTAGAGTGTGAAGACAAACCCTAACGAAAAGGACACGCAGATGATTGATGGCAGCTTAGCCAGCCAGAGACACAGAAGCAGCCCTGAAAGCCAACATGTGCCACTCTTTTTTTTTTTTTTTTACGGTGTGTAAAGAGAGTGGCACCCTCCCGCCCCTGTTTCCATCCTCCCCCCTGCTATGTGTCGCCATTTTTCATAAATGACAATTGTGCTGCTCAGCACTTTTCCTAGCCCTGACTTCAGCCTGGTGTCCCAATGGGGAAGGGTGGATCCCAGCGTCCCCACAATGTGAAACATCCCCCAAGTAAAGGAGCTGATGCTTGACTAAAACCTTGTGTGTCTCAACGTAAGGCTGCTCCATGTGTTTGTTGCGTGGTCAACACGTCTAGATTGAAGGAAATAGTTTGTGAAATGAAATAAATTGGTTACATGTTGGACGAGTTTCATATGTTTTCATCATCTCCTGTGTAGATTTCATGTATCAACATTGGACACTGCAACCTTTTCTATTATAGATGTGATTGCATCAAAGAACACAAAACTGAAGAATAAAATAGTGCCAAGCAGGTTCAGTTCAGTCAGTTCAATTCAACACGAAAAGAAATGTTCTTCAGGAATTCTTGAACAAAGCAAGCAGGAACAGCGCTTATTTATCTAAGTGTATTAATTGCTCATAACACTGACAGGTTGCAGCTTCACCATACAAGAGAAAAGAATCACTTTTCAATATTTACATCCTGACAAAGAGTACGAGGTTGAAGAGGTCAGTGTTTTAAACAATTAATAAAGGTCTTTACTCTCTGCCTAAGATATCTTTTCATGTGTTTTCAAGAGTACCTTAAAGGGACCTTCAGACAGAAAGAAACAATGGCACAGCTGCACTCTGAAACCCATTGTTTCTTGTTGCTGCTTTAGTCAAAGCGCAACTAAACGTACAGCAGATAGAAACAAGGCATCCAGCCAGGCACAGGAGGCAAAACAGAGGAAGAGCTGATATCTGAATTTATAGACAGTTTTGCATTTGTCACAAGGCCTCAGGATAAAAGCGACACCTTGGAAACAGGTTTCCATCTAAGGTGGCGTGTCAAGTGTATTTTAAGGTGGCTTGTTGTAGGTAAGTTTGTTATATGTCCCTCTTCAGTAACTCTACAGATCTATTTAAGTTTCTCAATTGAGGAAATGAATCAAAGAGGTATAATTTCAATTAAGAATATTTTATAAATGCATTGATAAAGTCCGGTTAGAGGTTTGTAAACTGCTCCAAACATTCCCTCAAATAGTGCGTTCAGCCGGGTCCCTGCAAATGAAGGTGAGCAACTCTTTATTACCTCAGTTTACTCCACAAAGGCTTCAAATATAATATATTTGTCATGCTTGAGAATTTTCCATTAGATTCTAAAGTATATTAGCAGAAACTATAGGGTTAGAGTCTATTACGGCATGCTGATACAGGACATCGTAAAAAATAAAACTATTCCCAATCATGTTTCCTTTTACCTCAGGGCATACTTCAACATTTTTCATAGGGTACATGTAAATATTAACTCATCTTATATGAAAAAATAGAGAAAACTAATTGTTTGTTAAAAAATAATGGCTATATGGGTGAAATAAATGTCCAAAAGTAAAAAAAAAAGACATTAAGTAATGATAAGAAAGCAAAAATTGAATAAATATTTGAAGTATATACTGTATATACATAAAAGAATATACACTGATCAGCCACAACATCATGACCACTGACAGGTGAAGTGAATAACGTTGATCATATTGGTACTATGTGGTGTTCTGATGGAAAACGTTAGATTCTGGCATCCATGTTGATGACACTTAGACACCCAAATAAACATTGTCCCACAACAAGCACATTCCCTCATGCAAATGGAAATCCCAAATGTCACTGGCCTACCCCTGCAGGAAAATGCACCCCACCACATGGAAAAAACATCAAACAATCAGGAACATGTTGAGGAACATGACAATGGCCCAACATGTTGGTTTGACCTCCAAACTTCCTACACCCCATTCTGATCAAGCAGCAACAGGATGCAGTGGAACAAGTTTGATTGACAGAGGCCCCACTGCACAAGCCAGAGTACCCAACAGATCCACTGCCAACGTTCTGGTTCCATACCCCATAGGACACCCTGAGGGGTCCTCTTGTCCATGCCCAGTGGTTTAGAACATTTTTGAGCACATAAGGGGGACAAACACAATATTAGACAGGTGGTCATAATGTTATGCCTGATCGGTGTATACTGTATATATTTAAAAAAGGATGTATATATGGTATATAATATATAAATGTATGCAAAAAGCAGTCAAGATGTGGTTAAAATAGCTGGCAAAAACTTATACAGCTAAAAGCTTGCCTATCAGCACTGGAATTCGAAAATAAGGGAACCACTGTCCACATAGCTTGCCTTTTAGATTTAGGGTACATTGCAAACAGTAATCCTGAAATCTCCACTGAGTAGCCACTTGGCCTGAATACCAACATTTACAACTGCATTAAGAAAGTGTGTACGAAATGATCTACTTTTAAACAATTAAAAGTTCTTCAGTTTGTCTTTGAGAGCTGTGGAGGTACAAAAAAAGTTGGGAAATCCAATTTAAAATATAACATTGGGCTGCATTTTTCACTGTTACGGAAGGGCGAGCTGAGCAGAAACTCTTAGAATTCAGAAATCAGCATGTACGTACCCAAGGGTGCAGAAATTCTAGTAAGGAAGTGAAATATGAACAGGTCACCTTGATTAAATATGATTTGGGACTGATGTAGTATCAGGAATATTACCTTCGGGTATGTGAGTGTGTAGCAGTGTTACAGCCGTTGTGCATTTGCATGTGTTTGGTTGAGATTAACCAGGAAAAAATCGCAACTATGTGAAAATCCTGTGGACAGCATAATATATATCTGCCATTAGTTAAACTAAGTTTATTAAGATGTGATGTACTTTGGTGCACTGCATAAAAAAACAAGTAGCTATCACAAATTTTCAGGTAATTCTGCTTTATTTCAAATCAAACCTTTGTAATGGTTTGCTAAAAGTAGCATTGAAAAACTTAACATATCTTAAAGTGAAAGATAAACAGTTGAACAAGGTGGGAAAAGTAACAGGTGAATTGTCTCTTAAACTGATTTTTATAGTTTAGGTTTATAGTTTAGAATAATTGACCTCTGTATCATTTCTTGCTCAAGAGAAATCCATCAAATTAAAGCTGCACTACTCAATATTTTTATGTCAACACTGCATCAAGTAACTGTTGCTTCTTCTCTGCTTTTGTTCGGTTGTACAGTCATAGATTATCCCACCATCATGGTTCTGATTTAACAGATTCCAGGCAATCTTCCCAACAGTTATCTCAAGATATCTCTGCTGCCAGTATTTTATAGCGACACACATGTAAAAACACAAGAATTTTACGACACAAAATATTTTCCTTGATATAAAGGCTGTATCTCAAGTCTGCAAGTACTATCAAATGATGGAAGATCTAGTGAGCTTTGACAGCCCTGAAATAATAAGATGCAGCATGTATGGTTAGCACTTATAGAGACCAAGATAAGACCTTAAAACTAAAGCTCGTGAAATTACCCTTTAAATAACCATAAGGTTCACAGGATTGATCTGCAAGTTGTCATTCGTAGTGAAAATTCAACATATGGACATTGCTTTTTGTCTCATTTTGCTTGGTGTTTTGGGTTTCTGGCCCACAACTTTGATGTTTTCAGTTCTTCTATTTTGGTTTTTCTCAGGAGATGGTGGAGAACAAAAATGGAGCTAAAAGGTCAGTTCATATAAGACTTGCATTCATTAAGTGGTCAAACACACAACCACAGCTGAATCCTAATGCTGCTCCGTGCATGCTTGACGTGTATGCAGGCAGCTGTTACCAAACAAATTAGCCACCCTAGCTTTTAAAGATGTTAATAGTGTATGTCAGTGCTGTATTATCTGCTGCTTCCAGATGGCCTAAATATTTTTTTGGCCCACTTTACAGATATGAAGATATCTTTTAATACAGTTTCAAAAAAATAAGTTTTAGTTTGTGTTCAGAAACTGTAGTCCGAAATGTTTGAAGTCGCATCCCCCCAACAGAAAACAAAAGAACGATCCCAAAATAACATGAGAAAAGAAAACTTTGCCATTAGTCATTGAGTCCTTTTACAGCTGAGATGATGGGTTTATGGTGCTGGGTAAAGTGTCAATCTTCAGCGAGGCTGTGCTTATTGTCCAAGTGAGAGACCACCAATCATCTTCCAGCCGATGCATTGTTACAGTCTGGGTATTGACATGCTTCATAAATCAGAGCTATTGGATTGCCAGCTGCTATTTTTACAGCCAGTGACACGACCTGCCTGCCAGGGGCCTCACATCCTAGTGAGCATGTATTGACTTGATGCTCTGAGGCAAGGAACAGTCAGGAGAACCCGCCATTATTTCTGCCTGACACACAAATACACACACACTGCTATGGTAGTACATTATGCACACCCACACACATTCCAATATTCTGGCGTGAGCTATTCCATCTCCTGTATATTCTTTGAGGCCTGGATGCTAAACACTGACACACCAGTCTCTCCTTGTTTTTTCCCCCCAACCCTTATCCGTCAACAAGCCGTGCCTTCGTTAACCGAGCAGGGGAATACGGGCTAAAGCGAGATGTCTTCCATCTGTCCACAGCCATTATGCTTCCCATTAGACGGGACATCTTCATTTCCATCGGGAGAGATGTGCGACCGGATTGAGCCGACTCCTGTGCACTGATGGAGAGAGACAATAGACTGTCAGGTGTCCAGTCCCATTCGCGCTACCCAGGCATCCATTTTCATTAGGCGTTGTCAAGAAGCAGGCCGGCATATTTTCTATTGGTCTTCCACACATAATTTGTTCCAAACACGTGTTCTGCCATCAAAATGTGACAGCTAGAGCCAAGAAAAAAGGGGAACAGGCGGGAGATTGAGCCGTTACACGGTCACCTTTTTTTTTTGTGGGTGGGGGGGAGCCTCGGTACCAAGCAGCAGCCGGTGATTTTGTTAAACAATTTCTCATCTTGTGATATTCACCAGTAACCCAGAAGTGTCATTTTGCCACATTATATGCATTTGTCACCTATTTAAGCGGGAGGAGATAGAGCAAATACAATTTATTAAGGCGCACTGATGGAAATTAAAACCAAATCAATGCTCAGCGATGGCACGACCCACCAGTTTTTCAAATTAAACGAAATATTTCGCCCAACCTTGCTTTTGGAAGTGAAAAATGGTTTTTGAGTATTTGTCCCTCATCCACAATTACATCAGTCGTGCGAACAGCTACAAAACATTATCAAACACCAAATCCGACAAACAATTGCTCTCATTTGCCATCCATGTACCCATGAAATCCGTGCAAGTCGAAAGCAACGTTTCTGCTATCATGAATTCATTGAAATCTTGGAACCCTGTGCTGTAATTGCCTCATGGCAGAGTTACTACATGTCTTAAATTCTTGTTATTATCTGAATACATTAGGCAACTCAGACATCCCATCAAAGGACATGTCAGTGGTATTATTCATGTTCTATGCTGGTTTTTATGACATGGATGTTTTTTTATGCCTGAATATTGACAATAAAACATCTGTATATGAATACAGACACAATTATCCCTGTTTCTAAGATATAGATCATAATGTATAATCTTGATGGTACATTATGAGCATTAGTAATGTCAGTTAATGTATTAAAAGAGATTAGTTTTCATTGATTTTGCCCCCCATTGATTTTCCTTTTCATATCTCTGATTATGATATTAATATGAAAGTTTTTACCACAGGGGATCTGATTATGATTCGGGTGATACAAATACGAAGAATAATGTTGTTAATGTTGCTGATGCAATGGAGTCAGTCAGTTAGCTGCTTATATTTGTTGACATTTAGCAAATTTGCACTATGGAAATTCATGCTTCATTAACTAATGGAGGTCCTGATTGCACTGTAACCATGGATAAACAGACAACAGTGACTGGATTGATTTTGCAGCTGATGAATATGTTTGAAAGTAACCGTTAATGAGGCGACATCTCAGGTTATAAATAACACAAGTTTTGTATTATTTTTAAGGCACATGGAACACATTTTACAGATGACTTTATCACTGGAAAAAAACAAGTAAGCTCAACTGATTTCAGCACTATCTGTATGGTATCTGTTTGATTACATTATGGCAAAGACAAATGACAAGTGAAATAAATAATATTGATTATCTGGTAACAACGATGACTGTTATCGTCTGACATACATAAGATATTAAGTCTAATATACAGTAGTTATTTTCTGTCAGATTGGTCTTGATTGATTCCAGTTGGTTTAACTGAGCTACAACAATGTAAAATCAAATTAGTCCCTTTCATCAATATAAATCAACTGTCTCTTTACTTTGTGTAGTATACCTGAAGCTAATTAAATATTTTTACCATGATTTCTGTGGTCAGGGAGCATGGATATGCATATGGATGCTTATCTTTGGTTGACATTTAGCAATTTTTGACCTCATTTGACCTCATGGACATCAGAGGAGCTCCCATCTGTGGAAACAATAAGTTACACTAAACACTAAAGAATGTGACTGATATCAGTGTGTTGTGATTAGACTGAGTTATAGCTCAGAGAATTAAAACATTGCAATTTTTATGCAATTCTTTTGGTCCTTTTCAGTATCAATGAACTGTTTAAATTTGGTACAGATGCATTGATTTTTTTTGGCCACTCTGGTGAGAGCAGAAGACAAGATTGAAAGTCAATTTCAGATGTTATATTACCTTGTAAAGCTCCTATAGTGAGTATGTTAGCAGGCATGTCCTTTTTGCTCTGTTTTGGTCTCCCCCAATTTCCAAGAACCAGTTTTACAACTACATTTAGATGGTCTGTAGAGTCAGACTGTTCTAAAATTTGCTCTTTGGTCTTGAATTCAATTCTTTGAGTTAGTGCCACAAAAATAAAGAATGACTCATTTCAAGCGTAGCATTTAGCCACCAAAACCCCTAGCTAATTTATGACTAAAAGCCTACCGTTTTCATGACAACACTTAACTGACAAAAATCTGGAAAGCATGTCTCATATTTGGAGTTTGCTGATAATTTTGTGCAGCAATAAAAACGGAAAGAGTTTTTCAAGACCGTGATGACTCATTTGAAATTTTCTTGGAACCCAATTTTTGCATTATTTGATGAATTTTACCAGTAAACACTTAGATTCTTTGATGTGCACGTTTTTCTTCTGGAGATGAGAGACTTGAGGTCTTTGATGCAGCTGGGCTGTTAGGCATATTTTTTTATTTTGAAAAAAGTCTTAATTTAACCAGAATTCACAGTGAATTAGTCCTACTTAAGATGGTCAAGAGTAGCTTTGAGCAACAAAAGAGACATCCAGCTTTGGTTTGCTGTCAGCTAGCTTCAATGGTTACCATTAGCGAGTATGCTATAAAACCAAGTTAATGAGCTAAACGAGGACAAATAGCTCCTTAAAGCTGAGAGGGACAGCAGAGTTGTTGATTCTCCATGGATTTGTTACTAAGACCAATAGCTTTCATGTTCCACATTTGATTTGATGCTTTGATAAACTAAAAATATTGATGAGTGCAGCTTTAAAGCTCATAATCCTGGGAACCGAAAAGTCCCTCCATCATCAGTTATACTGCAAACCCTTGCATGCAAGCTGATGCGGCAATCATTGTCTACTGAGCGGATTGATCATTAAAGTAGTGTGGCAGTTCCACCAGATGCAGCTCACATCCTGCTGTGTGACTACAGGGCCTCCGACACATGATCCACACCCACTTAGTATACAGCTCTCCATCTAATGACTTTCCGTGCGCCCGCTCAAAGTTATCTTACTGACACACGTGCACTCAACCCAATTAATATGCGACGACTTCACATGGCTGCCTCTGACTGGAAATCAGATATCGGCCTTGCTAATTTGAACAATATACAAAGCAACGCTGCACTCGACAGCCGCTTCCAGTTGTTGTCACAAATGTATCGACCAGCATTGGAGCACGAAGGGGAAATAGCTCAATACGGAGCATTGGTGTGCGCGGTTTCTGAGGCACTTCACTGACTTGTCATGGTTAATTCTCAGTTGTTTTTTGAGATTATTTTTTTGGTGGCATTTCTGCTCTGTTGGACAGCGACAGCGGGGAGTGACAGCGGAGACGGCACAGAGGGAAGGGATGACATGCAACAAAGGTCACGGGGAGGAGATGCGTCGTGTACCTCAACAAGCTGTCAGGACGCCCCACCCCCGCCGTTCATGCTTATTTCCAGGCTTTTACTGTACACATTCTGCATTGTTATTTCCTTTTCAACTTTATATTCCATTTGATTTGCACTTTTTCCTTTCCTATGAGCCCGTCTCAGTCTCTAACCTGTAATTTCGCCTGCCAGCTAACAAAGTGCAGCTGGGAACAAAAATGAGAGCTTTTCCTTTTGCTCGCCGTCTAATAATGATAATAATAAAGTCTGATAACATGGCAACAGAGATGTTTTTATTTGATCCTAAAGAGTTGCATCCCAGAGAGCTATACTAACATAGCAGAACAGCCATATTAACATTGTTAGAATTAAAAGCCGTAGCTCCTGACTTATATTAATTAACAAATGAGGACAATGGGAAATTAAGGTTGTAATGAGTAAGAAATCTTTTTATTTCTCATGATAAAATCAGCTTTGAAAAAGGCTAATATTTTGTTGAAAGCTTCCTCATAACAGATGACTGTTGGGTTTGGTGCAATTGCGATGATGTGAAAGCTGTCACTTGAACCCCGCTGCAGAAAAAGTCTGGCCTCAGTGCACTTCCAAGTCAACTCTTGGCGTGAAAGCAAAGACAGATCAGCTACAGCATTTTTTGATAGCAGATATGAGATTGTTATTCAGCAGAATTAGATTTTCCCACGTGGGCCCAGATGGTGTGGGATGACATTCGCCAAAGCTGCCTAATCAATGAGTTGCCTGTCAGTCTTTTCTTGGTTTGTGCAAATACAAAACAGAATGGACTATACTGTGATCAGTGACATGCTCTTTGCTTGCAGGTTCGCTATGTTCAATTATGTCCTCAATATATGACTCACAGCCAGGACAGTAGCATGCATGTAAATGGACTCAATGGTGCATGTCAGTGTAGCATGCCATCTAGTAATTTCATGGTCATGGCTGTGCATGGAAACTCCTACGTCATGAAAATAAAGCCCCAGGTGTTTGAAGCTGCACATATAAACCTTCTAGTGTTTGAAATGTCAGTTGCATCACTGATATGTTGAATATTAGTGATAGAATGCCTTCAATTGTTGCTAAAAGTGCAGTTTCCTGGGTCGGAAATATAGCTTTTAACATTTGAGCTCATCATGTGTTCCTTCAGGTTTCCCAAAACTTGAAACAGGCCAGTTTTAGCACAATATCTGCAGAGACATTCCCCAGTTGACCGGCTAAGACTGACACAAGCCGGTGTAAGCTGGCCCCAGATGCTGAAGGAAAACAGAGCAGGCAGCAAGTTGCCAACAGAAACAACTGACACGGCTGTCACTGGGCAGGATGATGGTTTGGCTCTCTGGGAGGTGGAGCAGGACTTCACAGGGCAAATACAGCAGGCCAGGTGCATCGTTTTGTTTTAGGGAATCAGGCTTTTTGACAGAGGATGATGGTGTATCTGTATGTTTGCACACAAGCATGAAAGGTCGCTGTAACACGGACCGTAAAAGTCAGTCAGATTGACAGTAAAGTGTTGGAATGGCTTGCAGGGAGGTTTAACTGCTTTACCTAAGCATGACTTCAGCCTGTGGACATTGGAGCAGGCCAAGTCCGAATTAAAATCTTCTCATCCTGACAGGCCGACATATACAGGGGATTTCCTGGAAAACATCTGCAGCATGTTAAGGCAGCAAACTGTGGCAGTATTTACACAGCTAGATCAATAGAATTCAGCAGGGAACACGTCTCTATGACCCGCACTAACAGATGGTGGGGTTCTGTCACAAGGTCACTGCTGGTTGGTCAATACATCTCATTCTTAGTCCGGATCAATCCACTAATTAGGCTGGGTTATGTGCATGTGTAACTGGCATAGTCATGATAACAGGATGCTCATTATATGTTTGTGATCGAGCTTCCCGGCAGCCCCTTGTGATAATTGCATAACTGCAAAGCGCTATCTCAGCACCTGAGGGTAAAGTGTCTTGGTTGCCGGAGAGCCTTTTGGAGAGTTTCAGTCCAAAATTAGCCGTCCACTGCATCCTTCATGAAGTGTATTACAGCTGCTGTTACATAAAAAGATTACCAGCATCAAAGCAGCGCCAGTGGTTCTAAAGTAATGAGTCAACTTAAAGGCCTCTGCTTCGATCAGAATCTGTCTCATGATGTAAACAGGGTTTCTTTTTGAAGTTAAAGCAAGTATAGGTTTCATTTTGAAAGATGAAATAGCACCACTTTCCTCTCTTTGCCCTCTTACAGTCAAAAAGTTATTTCTTGTGTGCAGTAAAATGTGCCCTCATTTAAATACATGTAGGAGTTTTGCTGTTATAACCTCTCTTGATCTGGTATAAGCAGTGGTGCCCCGCTGAGGCGGACAGAAGTAACTACAAAAACAATGAGATGAGAGAAAAGCTTATATAAGCTGCAAATGTATCACATAGTGACTTTTTTAGATGATTATTCCTCAAAATGTCAAATAATAATCAAATAAAATTACAAGCTGTCGCCTACTTGGACACTCTAACGGAAGTTTAGGCTAGGCCAGTTAGGTTTTAGCATGTTTCATGTGTTACTTTTCTCCATTATGATTTGATTTATTTGTTGTTTGAATTATGAGGTATAATATATTGAATTTCTGATACTTGGGAGTATCAAAATGAATTGTTTTTTACAGAGAAATGGTGAGAAAAATCAAGTAATCAGCTTGACTAGCCTTGGACTAGCCTTACCTAGCTAGCTGGAGAATATCTCTGTCATTTGATTTTTAACTTCTCTTTTTGTTGTAACTACAATAACCACTACAATAACTACAATTCCACTTTGTGGGGGCACAGTAGTTTTAAAGACTTAGATTTAGCATTGCACCCACTTTACATGGGGGGAGACTCAACATGAACAGTTTAAAATGAAAAGCACCAAAATCATCAACATCATTTGAGGTTTTGATTTTTTTTTTTTATTATTGTTTTTATTCAAAGCTTTCTTTCAAAATCTGGAGCCTACATTACCAACAAATTCAACTCAACCATCGAGTTGTCGCATGCAGTCATCAACACATTGAACCAGAGACATAGGACAACGTAAGTAGACCTTAAATTAAGTCAGAAGTCATGTTTATATTACTATATTTCTCCTTCAAGTGAAAAAACATGAAAAATATTATATTACATTTAGTGCTGTCAAAAATATCGGGTTATTAACGTGTTAATGCAAATCAATTTTAACGACATCAATTTTTTTATCGCAAGATTTACGCTATTTTTGACCTAGTAAACTTTTAGTTTTTTCACAAGTTGTGGCCACAGCTAGTAACGTTAGAAACACTACAGGGGGGTTGGCAAGGGCGAGGGCGATGGCGAGGTGTTCGCCGTGGGAGTCCGATGGGATCTCCTGCTGGCGGTGGCATAGCAGCATTGTCCTCGCTCACCATGCCTTTCTGTCGGCTCCTTTTCTGCATGCAGGTGCAGATGCTCAGCAAGGCAACGGCGGCCTATGGGGGAGCTGCGCACAACTATTCGGGTCTCAAAATTATTATTCGGATACCACCACCACGACCGAATATTCAGATATTAAGATATTTGGGTCCAGCCCACAATTGACAAGACCCAAGTTATCTGTGTGTATTATCAGTGTGAACTGAATTGTCAACGTAGCACATCCAGTCTGAAACACCACATGATGGCCAAACACACAGCTGATGCAAATTCTTAAATATTAAATAATTGTGGATAATTAAATATTTTAATCAATTGACAGCACTAATTACATTATTATATTACATTACATCATTTTTACAACTATATTCAATGTGTAACACACATATACATATGTTAGGTATAGCTTTTATCCAATTAACCCTCATTTGAACAGCTGTCTACAATGACATTGATAATGTCATGGGTTTAGAGTAAATAAAGATATTTCAGTTTCTGTAATTCAATCCTTGAATGGTGAATATGACATGTGCTTAATTATAAAATTGTTTATTCATCTGATTTCCTTTCTTTTCCACACACTGAAGATTATATATGTATAAGGCATTTCGGGGTTGTGGGCTGACATTTCTGTTTTTCAACTGAATGCAAATGCAGGTTGTTATTGTCATTTTACCAAGATCAGGGACTGGGATGTTGGCACATTTTGAGGGTTGCATTCACTGCATGAATACTTTAAAGTCTGCTTTATTTAGGCCCTCGCGTCTCCAACAAATGAAATGGAAAGAATGGCAGAAGAAATGGGTCATGAGAAAATAATAGGCCAATGCACACACTGGTTCTTAGCACCAAACAGATTTGTTCCTACTTGCCCACAAAAGGTCATAGTAAAATAACACAGAAATATTACTACACTGTTTGGGACAAGTTAATCCTTGCAAAGACTTCTTTCCAGGCTGCTCAGTGGTGGACGATCACTGCTCTGCCAACTAAGAAACTGTTCCATGTGCGAACCAGCAAGAGAAGGCCACGTTGCTCATAGGTTGTGTCATTTCCAAAAAGCCATGACATTCTTGTCACAATATTCAGCTGGAGTTGTTTAACACACGCCCACTCATATTGGAGATGTAAAGACGGGCAGGCAGACAAAGATGTGAGCGTGTTGCACATGGAATCATTTTTTCTGGTCCAGAAACATGGGGACTTTTCTGTCCCACCCCCCTCTTATCATGAGCTCAGACAATATCGTACACTTACTCACGCTGAGAGATAGCGAGGCGAGGAATGTGAGCGGCGAACAGCTTCTTTACGACACTATATTGAGATAGCACACCCACGCACATGAGCACATTCCTCCTGGTTAAAGACAGGCGGCGCAGTAAACAATACATTCGCAGTCACATCGTTGGTGTAATGACAGTAAAGGCATGCGATGAGCTGCTGACACAGACAGAAAGAGCGGTAAAATGCATTGAGGCGCAAATACACCATGCATTCAGATAAGTAGTGTTGAATAAGGGAGAATGAAGTGGGTGCCCTTGGTTGGTGTTTCTTACTCGGGCTAATCGCTAACAGGCGAGCTGCTGAAACGAGCCGATGTTGATCTAGATGTAGAAAAAAAAGGCCCTGGGACTAGACGTTTATTCATGCTATATGAGCTGTAGAGCAACAACGCTATGTCGCTAAGTTACAATTCAAGATTTTTATTATAGATAAACACCTCAGACTGACGCAGTTCATAAAAAAGTATTAAGAATTTATGTTGCAGTATCAAGTGTTGAGTGGGCCACATGTCAGGTTTTTTAGCACCTCGTTAAAAGTCAAGCACAACATGAATTATGCATGGGGGAAATATTGTTCCCCTGCCCTGGCTGTGTTTCAGGGGGGATATTGTTGGGTGCAGAGACAAATCTAAGAGCCACTTGAGCTGTTCCATTTAGGAGCAGTTTACATATATAAAGAGGGCTATGGGCGAATTAGGATCACACACATGAATAACACAGGAGAGGCGTAAAGAATTTGTCATCAGCGGGGGTTAGTGGTGACTGCTCGGAAATGTCTGCGGCGTGCTGATAGGAAACGGGGCAGAGCTTGTAGTAAACTTCAACAGCTCCGTGTCTCGATTCGAGATCTCCTCGCACGACATAAATCACATCTCTGGGAAAACTGCTCGGATCTGGCACTCGGTAAATCACGCTCCCCTGCCCTCCCCGGAAAGGTTCAAGTTTGGAGGTTAAGCAGCAGACAAGGTCCTATGATCCTCGGGGTCACTGTTTAACTGAAGGGGAGAGACCAGCTCGCCCAAGAGAAGATTTTAGAGGGGGCTCTTGGGGGAGGACTGACTGAGTTTCATTTCTGAGTCAGGAGATTTGATGGGGTTTTTTTTTTTGTGATGACTTAGCCAGAGGAATATGGCAAATAACTAATTTTCTCTCTGTTTGCGGTTTCCCATTTTTCAACAACTGAAAAATAGCTCTTTCAAAACACCAGAAGGGATGAAATTTGTAATTTCAGCCCTGTGTTGTTGTGTGTGGCTGATGCAGTGTGGAGTCTTTACTATAACCCATCACAATGCAGGTATTGATGATGACAAAATGTTTGTTTATGGTGCTGAATGACTGCAGGAATAAAAGGCGATGATTTGCACGGCAGCCTTAAAGTCACAATCAAGTCCTCTTTTCTTGGTATCTGTTGATTGTCTATTTCTCTCTGGACGCAAGCTAAATATAAGTTCCCAAAATCATATTAATCATAATCATAACTGTATTTTCATATCAAAATACTTCCTTTTCCTCTTGCTGTGCAACAGAAAGCATATTTTTGATAAATTATTGTGCCCCTGGGGGAAAGTAAATTAATGCATTCCATCAAAAAGGCTATGATTTGAGCTGCCTATCTAACACAGGCCAACATATAATAACATCTTTGACTGTAAGCTTGTAAGTAGCATAGATGTTGTTAAAGGAACTGGATGCTGGACAAGAAAATGATTGATGTAATGTGAATGAGTCACTTGATGAGTGCCAACTTTTGAAAGAAACTTACTCTTCTAGAATTGGTACTGGTATTGGTAGAAATGGTAATTTGATCCATACGGCCCAAAAATATTTGGAAAGTCATAAAGGGTCACCTGATTATTTTATTTCATCCCATTCAGATGACCTGTCATGAAAAGGCAGGTGTATAACACAACAAGTTATCTGGTGTGTTACCAGAGCACCTTTTTTTGCATTCACTGCATGCAATGAATGACCTCTGGCTGGCTTTCATCCCATCCTTCATCATTTTGCGGGTTTTAACACTGTAAAATGGCATGTGAAAAGCCATAAATATGTAGAAGTGACATATGAAATGGTGCTGAAGTGGCGTGCTATTTATACGTCACATGTTATTACAATGCTTCTGTGTGTGTTATAAGAAGAAACCTATGTTCTGAGACAGCCTTGCTCTGTAAATGGACAACAAAGTGGATCAGATGTTCATGCTTGTACAGGGGAGATGGAGGGTAAACAGGGCAAGAGGGACAGTAAATCTGGCCCAAGCTAACTATCTAAATATGCTAACTAACTAAATATTAACAACCTTTCCCCAGAATTGCAGGTTCCACCTTTAATGATGCACAAGTTAGAAGTGTTAACGGTGATTTTGCATTTCATCCTCAGCAATGTGAACACTGCCTCAGTTGTGTTTGGTGATGAGTGTGAGGAATGCGACAAAGAGACAGACCGGACTCTTCACTCACACCCACAACATGTGGCATCCTATCGTTTTACTCAGAGAATCTCCCTCTGAGAGGTTATATGAAGTGCCTTTGAAGTGTGAAGTTAGCTATCTACAGGATACTCTATCTGGTGTGTGTGACATGGTGTTTTTTTAAGGTTTTGATACTACATTTAAATATATGGACAAAATCAAGGGCACAAAAGCACCAGTGGATTTACATGCATCCTTGTGAACTCTGTGGCATTTTCACAAACACAAAACTAAAAAACCTGGGAAGGAACCACAACAAAGGTGATTGTATGGCAAGAAAAAGGTTGCATGAATATTCAGTAAATTGCAGTATCAAGTTAGTGAATTGCACTGACCCTCACCTCGATTACAACCTCTTTTTTTCCCCCTTTCATTCTCTGGATAGATGCTGATGAAAAAAGACATTCCTGGCTGCCTGTGTGGTGCACATGTGTTTGGTCATGTGCTCAAACACCAGAAAAGCACAGAGCAAAAAACCCTGCTTTGCATTGCAAAACAAAAACACTGCTTGTCAGTTTAGATGTGGGGTGGGAAAGTTACGGGTGGTGTGGTGGTGGGTGGGGAGGTGGTGGGTGGGGAGTGTTCCGCCGGTTGTCAGCACCCACGCCTGCGGAGAACCCATCTCGACAAATCGTTTGTGTCAGCTGAGGGATGGAACGTGAGGCTCTGTTGTGGTTTTGAAGTACAGATCAATGTCAGGCGTGAAGTACTTGCTTGGCACTGTGAAGGGGAGGACGGTGGCGGGGGTGGTGGAGGGGGTCGAAAAGGATTGCGGGAACTGGAATTTAAATGACGTCGACTCCTTTACGCTCATTTTTGTCCCCCAACAGACCTCGGTGCCTGACACCGGTGAGAGCAGCAGAGAAGCGGTGCTCGTGGAGGGGGAAGAGGTGTCTGATTTCAGCTGCTCAGGCCTTGTTGTTTGGGAGCCTTGGAGCGCATGATTTCGGGGTCATGGGCTCACGTCTCAGGAGGGCCCCAGCTGCCTCCCTGCTGGCTATGATCACCCACTCACACACACATCCTCCACCTACACCCCTCTGCACCTTAACTAGGCAGCAGGGAGAGAAGAGACTCTCACGCTTTGCAAATAAAAACGTGATTAATGCAACAACAGCTGCTGCTACAATACACAGTCATGTTTCCCCTTCCACCACATCCATGTTTGTTTGTCCTTTGTCATCTGGGTTTGATTTCCTCACAACTATTTCATTGATGCACTGTTGTGCATGGAGCCAAGTACGACATCGCTCAGATTTTAGAGGCTCTCAGCAGCACATGAATGCACCAGCGCTTAACTTCTTGAATGAGCAGCAACCTAAAGACTGATGAAAAAGTTTAAATTGATTTAAAATAAGCAATCATTAGTTGCAACCCCAGGATATGCTATACTAAGAGCCCTGTAGAGAGAGAGTTACACCCAACAAGCAAATTTTTTTTCAGTAGATGCAGTGAGGTAGACGCAAGCAGCACTGCATTAGTTGTGTTACAGGAAGAGCCCAGGAATTTTACCGTGTTTGGTGTTCACATAAGAATTTTAGAAACAATGTATATAATATTCATACATACATTCAAATCATTTAGTTTATTTCTGTATGAATTGTTTCTACACACACATACACACACACACACGAGGACTTTCTGAACACAAGGAGCACAGTGAGATGATGAATTATAATGATTGCATGATGCCAAACAAGGTACATTTAATTGCACTGCACATTATCTACCTACTTATTGCTTTCCTTATGCAGCCAGCATACAGAAACGCCATACAGTGTCACCACCTGCTCTCAGTCCAGGTAATTTTAAGTTTGTTTAATGTAGCAGTGGATGGTATCCATAGCAACAAGCGTTATCCGGCCCCAATGCAAGTAGGTGGATGGACATGAATGTAGGATGGTTTTGACTCATCCATATTGCTTTGAATCTGTTGTATGTATGCATATGCAGTTGTTGTGTGAGTAAAGATTGTAAATTTGCATTTTGTTTTCCAGCAGTGGTGAACCTAAAAATGTGTCCTCAATATATAGCTCGTCTTTACCTCTAATTTGTACAAGTGTTACTTACAACTACACTAAGTACTAGAGCAAAGGTTGCATGTGTAAAATTTTCATGTAAGATTCTGCAAGTTTTTTGTGTTTTATGAATGAAAATGTTGTTAAGGAAATGTCTTGAATGTAACATCCCTAAACCTGCAGATCCTGATGCATATTTTGTGCCCTATTTAAAATAAGGTACAAGTGGAACAAGGTGCATTTACTAAAACAACAGACACTTTCACACAAATAAGACAATAACCTGACAGATATAGCAGAATGGTGAGCTGCTTGTATGCAGGAGTTTTCGGTGTTGTGTTTGATGCTGATAATATTTTCTCGCTCACCTCAAACCATGAGGACACACGGCTGTTTATCTCCCTCGCTGAATTTTCCACTTCATAAGACGTGTGCTCTCAGCGTGGCCCTCAGCCAGTGCTGCCTTGCGCTGTGTTGAATCCTGCATGACTCGGCTTTAAGGAGCCGAACTGCACCGAGCAGAGTGAACCTATGACCTTTAGCACCGACACAGTGCTGCTTTGCTGCTGCCAAGAACGACATTTGGGGCTCTTGCTCTCAGATGAGTCACTGTTTTGTCAAACCCTGCAATTTCCTGACACTTAGCACTCTCCGTCACTCTCATCACGCTGAATTACAGGACGGAACATTAACGTAGTGCTGAAGAGGGAATCTCTAATCGGTGGGGGGTCTGGTCAGTGAGATATGAAAGATGATTTAATCAAAAAGTACACATATGATGTTACGATAAATGTAAGCAAATTAAAGCTTCACATGTTGGGCAGTAACACGCTAAGAAAATGTTATAAACGGGCTCCTGGGAGCTTATTAGAAGATCAGCATGTGGAGTTGTTTTTTAATTTTAAACCGCATAAACATGTCATATTGGCTTACAGAGGCAAAACACAGTAACTATATATTTAGCAGGACTGAGGTATAGGCCATATAAAGCAGTAAAAAATGTGTTCTGAATAACAGGTAACCACACAGCCTAATTTAATGAATTATATTTAAGTATACATATATATAATCACGTTTCAAAATCGTGAAAAAATAAGCTGTATTCACTGCTCTGAAATTCCGGAGGTGTGTTTGGTGAAGGCGATGATTGACACCTTTCACACCTGCACAAATCACCTGTACAACCATGCGGGGAAGGAGATAAGTCTGTTTGGCACCAGTCACCAGCGGTGGATTATCTGTGAATCCCTGTTTGTTAAACCACTCGGTGTAAAACGGTCACTTCAGAGGCAGGTGTTGGTGGTTATACTCGGCTCTCTGTCAGTGTGGCTCTTCATCCACCTCTTTTTCATCTCATTATTCTCAGGAAATTTAAATAAGGAGGCCAAGCTGTACTGCAACGTCAGTGCATCCAGAGAAGATGCATTTGCGGGATGAATGCAAAAGAAGATTTAAGAACTCACGATTGAGGGGAGGACCAGCCATGCTAATGTGCACTAGTTTTAATAACGCTATAGTGGTAGGAGGAGGGGTAAATTATGCCTCTGGCGTATCATTGAATCATGAATTCTGGCCCGCCAAAAAATCCTGAACATAAACATGATTTTAAAAAAACAACAACATTTGTAAATCTCCATTAGTCAGTACTGTATAGTTACTTTCTGACATGTGTGTTGTGCTTAGAACAAATGTCAGAATGATTATTATTTTGCCATAGAAACATGCAGAAAAAGATTTTATTTTTAATTACAATAACTGCAAAATAGAACTAAAAATCATTTTGCACAACAAAGACACCTCACTTCACAGCTAGTCAGCGAAACACAGATAACTAAACAGCTCAAGTTATCCAAAGAAGCCATAAAGAAAAACAACAAATGACTAAAAAAATGGCTAGCCACACAGCTAAAGTCATGGACAGACACAAATTACACAGCTGAAGTCATAGAAAGATGCTAACTATAGAGGTAAAGTCATATAAAGATGCTAAATACACAGCTGAAGTCATAGAAAGATGCTAACTATAGAGGTAAAGTCATATAAAGATGCTAACTACACAGCTAAGGTGACAGAAATAGACAAATTAGACAGCACAAGTCGCAGAAAAAAGCTAAATACACAGCTAACATTATAGAAATACACTGAAAAAGTCAGCTAAAGTCATAGAAGTACGCTATATACAGATAAAGTCATAGAAAGATGCTAACTACACAGCTGAAGTCCTTGAAAGTCAGCTTACTACAAAGATATGGATATATGAGGGAGCTGTATTGTAGTATCTGACATTTTTAGGTATTGTGCAGGATTGTGAGAGAAAAATAATCAGCCTAAAAATTAAAATTAAAGCATTGCAAGTCTTCTATCTTCTATCTGTTTTGCAGTTTACTGGTCCACCACACTTCCCACTGAATCACAGTTTGTTCTCAATCCAAAACCACACATTACAAAGCAGCTCAGTGGTGCGTCATGATGTACAACTTCCTCGCTTGTGTTCGATCTCTTCTCTAATTAGCTAGTTTACTTGTCCTATTTTGAAAATGTGAAATCAAAGTCTCTGCCAAGCTGTGCCAGAAAGCTGTCACTTTTCTTACAGCTCATTGGACGTCGATGAAAAAAAAAATCATAAAATAATTAATATTCATTTAGGACGCCCAGTTTATGGGTTCAGAGAGGAAATGAATAAAAGGCAGCGCTAATGCCCTTTATTCATTTCACAATGTGACCATAAAACATGTTGTAGAGTTGCCGAGGCTCTCAAAAGGTGTCCAAATGCTCAGTAATATATTTAAATGTGGCACAAAACAGCAACAGTTACGCAGTTCGGCAGCAAAGTGATGTCTTCATTAGACCCTGGAAAGTCATACTAAAACTCATAACTCTGCTTTTCCCCTCGCAGCAACTGAGTACATAATTTCACCATCGTAAATGATGTGGGGGTCCCCCCTGCTCATCTGCAGCAAATGGATGAAGACGCACAGCAATGAATATGCTGGAGCCATTACTCTGTCTCACTGTGACCTTTACACAGGGGATGCAAGCGAAACATATGTTCTCTAACAAGAATGCTTTTTCTGCAGCTCCTATTTATCTCTTGGGTCTCATAAAGTCCTAGCCTTTGTTGTTTATGGTGACCCTTAGCTTCTCAAGCCGGATCGTATGACAGTGAATTTTGCTGCCTCATTATGGTGATAAAATAAAAAGTGAAGCCAGAACTTCATGTCCTTGCTGAACTCATGTTACATCGGGCTTTCGCGCACGTGCGTATAGGAGGCAAACTCGAAATTTAGGCCAGTGGTTAGCAGCGCTGTGCATAAATAATTCAGCATGCTGATGGTACTCGCACTGTGAAGTCCAGGTTAAACATAAATAAAAAGATAAAAAGTGCAGCCTGCTGACTATCCCTGCTGTTGTGTGAACAACCTATCGGAGTGTATTTCTCAGGTCTTACCCGATACAAGGTTTAAATCATCTCCTATGGACTCAGGCAAATGAATCTTTCACGTCTTGTTGAGACTGGACTGCAATAAAAAAAAGAGTACAGGATTTGTTCATAATTCTCCCTCCATGCTAAATTTATCTTGCATGTTATTACTGGAAACAGTGTAGGACCAATAAAGCTATTTGAACAGAGCAATCATTTCCTCATTTAAAAAGTGGTTACATTACTAGTTAACAGGAAGAGTGATTGGCTAATTAGCAATTATTTGATGAATTGCTTTGCGTGAGTCAGCCCAGCTCTGTTAAAGCTCCTACCAACGGGCTGATTCTGTTTTGAGGGTATTTAGCAAACTGACTATCAACATTTAGCTTGACATTTGTGACCTCTGTGCACAACACAGGGGATTCCTATTTGCGAGTTTATTTGTAGCTTGCCATCATCTGATATATAATTGTTGGAAAGGTGTTGGAGGTGCAGTGGATGCTTTACCACACCTCCAGCCAATACACCACGCTGACATTTCCAGGTGAGGATGAAGGCTACTTTCTGCTACCTGAGTTCAAAGACTGTATCTAAACGATGGACATAACCACTGCAGAGTGAGGCCAATGGAAAAATGCTGCAAACCTACATTGTGTCTAAGAACCAGCAGGGGGCAACCAGAACAAAATCAATCACATCCTAGCACAGATTACAATAAAGAATATATAGATGGGGAATGAGGTGACAAGGAGGAGTTATGAGCCAAATCTCCCTTCTATCATCATGGACGATATGAGATCACTGGATAATGACACAGATGAGCTAACAGCCCTGATGAGGAGCCAAGGGGACTTCCATGAGTGTACTCTTATATGTTTCATGTGGAATGACTTGGAATCCCATTGATGGTTTTCAGACGGGTCAGGCAGACAGGAATGAATCCGAGATAAGCAAGGGAGGAGGCCAGTGGCTCTTTTATTACCAACAAATGGTACCACCCTGATCACACTGATGGAACATTTCTCCAGCCCACATACTGAGTGTTAGCTACATCCACCCTACATACCCAGGAGTTCTCACATGCCATTGTGGTTGCTGTTACATCCATCCCTCTGCTAAACCGACCACTCTGTCAACACAAGAGTCCGGACCCTGCATCCGTGCATTTTCTTTCTTCCTTTTCACATATTTGAGTAACTGTTTACAAAGCATTTCCCAATGGGGATTATTAAAGTTTTTCTAAGTTTATATTATTTTTTTGGCTTTAGATCCTTTTTTGAAATGTGAACGATGCAGTTATGTAATATACGCCTTAACCACTGTGCCACCCAACTACCCATGAAGTGCCAGCACTTTTTTTCTTGTGATTTTCATGGATATCTTAATTGGAACTGAACACCAGACTCAAAGATGCCGCCTGCTCAACCAAATAAAAACTTCTTAGTTTTCTAGCTTCCAGGTTTGCTTCCCCTTGAGGACGCGCCCACATATGTCTACCTTTCCTCACTTTTCTAAGCTCTGGTGAGGTTTGTACGGATAACAAAACCTCCATGTATTTAAAGTTCATAAAAGAAATAGTTTGCAGTTGCAGTTGTCAACACTGTTACAGATGAATTTTCAATGGGGGTTTATATGGAAATGTTTCTTAGGGTACATGGGATTTTTTGTGGCAATATCCATCCAGATGAGGCACCATCTTAGATTCCAGTGTTCAAAATGTAAAAGTAGTGTTTTAATATTATTATTTTATTATAAGTAACTATAATTTAATTACAGGGAGCCCTGCAGATACGTCTTAACCATAAGTAATGTAATTACTGCTCCCACACGCTGTCTAGCTTGCAAATATAAGGCTTTTTCCAAGTTTGTGCAGGAGTCTGATTGAAACTTTTGGATATGCTCCTCCCTCTCTGATGTACCTGCCTCATGAAATACATGTGCAAATAGTTCCTTTGCATTATTACTCTCTTCCAAAGAAATCTTGCATGACTTTTTCACATTTCCATGACTTGGGCACCGCATTGAGCTTGTATATGTACATGCACACGAGTTGCGTTTCCATTACACTCCTCTGCTTGACTGACATGAAAATCATTGTAGTATTATGTTACATCATAGTCATTTTATCAATAAGCCCTCCTTCAAAATCTTCCTTTGCTTCTCGGAGAGCAGGCATAATAATTAAGTGGAAACTGTTGGCAACCTCTCCGGAGTCTATCAGAGAGAAGAGGCCGCATTTCAAAGGGCGGCTATATCGAATAGTTGAGAGGGAGCATCAGAGAGATCAACTCTGTGGAAATTTGTATGCCGCAAGTGTCAGCGGGCAAAGGTTACAAATAAACCCCTGTATTCCACATTATCACCAGGCAAATATGTCAGAATAAAGGTGGACCGGCACTTTTATAAAAAATAAGGTGGACCAAACATCCGGTTACAAAAATCCAAGGGCATGATTTGTATGCACGTCTCATTTGATGTATTAAAGTAATGACGTTTGCCCTACTTCTCAAGTCAACATTTTGAAGAAATCCAACATTTCCTCCGCCTAATTTATTCCATGATAGGAAGGGCTCTTCAGGGTGCTTTGATTCATTCTATGTTTATTATCGTCTGATGTCTTCATCCTCATTTAGCGTTCTTCTGGTCTGAGCACTGCCACTTTCATTTGATATAGACAAGACCTCTGAAAGCTGCGAAAAACGAATTAGACATAAGAGCAAAACAGATGAATATAAAATACAATGATCAGTGGTGACATTTAATGTGAAACTTAAACGCGGCCTTTGATTTATCGTCTATACATAATTGTTCAATGAGGTAGTTATAAGCTTCGCCTTCTTGAGGCCTGATAAGACGCTTCGACGTATCAAATGTTCTTGTAATGAAGACACAAGAAAGGCAAGTTGTGCGTTCTTAACAAATCAAACAAGCTAATTACACCACATTAGATCAAAGAGCTGCACAGTGGAATGGTCTAAGAAGAGATGACAAAGACTCCCGAGGAGGCAAACAGCAGGGATGTACCGCACTGACAAGGAAGTCTTCAGTTAGTCGCAGTTTTTCACCCATTAATGAGGAATACAACAATTAAAGAAATCAGTATTTCAATATACGACTCACACTAACTGCACCGAGGAGCCATCTGGAGTTTGGAAACAGTCTTATTAGTTGATTTATAGGAGACAGGAGAATCAAGCCAGGCACACTGCAAACACAAAAATTCATTTTCACGACAAGTAGAAAGGTTCAGCAGAACTTTATTGTCATTATCTCTGACACGGATACAATCAGGTGCCAAGACAAAGAAATATAATGGAGCGGCAATAAAAAGAAAGAACTACCAGTGAAAGTAAAAAGATTCTAATGAGCAAAAGTTGTGTTTCCCTCTGCCAAGCTGCTAACACAAAACAGTGGTGTAGAACGTGCAAGAAACTTTCTTTCTATTGTATCTGCCAAAAAAAGTATGCACAAGATAATCTAAAACTTTACACAATGCAATAATCAGTCAGCTGGATACCAAATTATTCAGAAGTCCCTACCTGTAAACACTGTATGGATTTAACATGATTTAACCCCAAATTTGGTCAAATCAAATAATTTTTTGATAAGGGTCAAATTCCTATGGTGCTTGTTTCAAGTGCAGATTAAAGAGGAATTAACAAACTAATCGATGATCTGACTCTCTGATTAGATACCAGGCATTTAAATTTGAAATTCTGGTCAGCTGTCTTGCAGCTTGAGCACTTTCATGTACCTTGTTTAAACAGAATATTTTATTGGTGTTGTAAATAGACAGACCTTAACTCAGTGACCTTAAGTCAGTTTGGGAGAATGGTGCCATGTCTGCTTGAAATGAAGAAGAAGAGCCCATTCAGGGGTCATAAGAGTACTGGCCCATTAAAATGTGTAGTTTGAGTGGCCACAATGCACTGTACATGAACACAGTGTCTGCACAAGTTAAATAGAGATTCCAGCTATGCCAAATTAGCAGTCAGAGTCATATCCAGGATTTTAGACGTGCTGAGGTCATGCGTCTAAAGACACTGAATGCAACTAATTTTCCTTGCCACATTTGTTTTGGAGGAGAGGTAATTGTGCCTGGATAGATGTTCAAAGGCAATGTCTGACGATGAATTTGTAAGAGGGAGGACAGAGTGGATGGTGGTGTGTACAAATGTCATGACTTTGACGCTACAGACCAGGATTTGTGTCGGCTGGAATCAATATTTTTACATTACCAATGGATGAAATGACTACATCACGTGAAAGGTGTCACAGTCACAAACCCCCGTAGAGAATTATCACTCTAACCCCCCTGTTAAAGCCTCATTTGGTATTCCAGACTGCAGCTTTACTGTCTTGGTTCACTTTCACTGCTTGTGAGCGTGATTTTCTGCTGCAGCAGGCAGCTGTTTCCAGAGAAAAGACTCTGATAAAGCCACTGTGCTCTACCTGCTCAGCACCAAAGCACCAAGCAGACAGACACAGGTAGAGACGAGCTGGTGAGCACACAGGAGCCTTTAGCAGCTCAGGAGAAAGACCTTTTTCTCTGGTTTCATTTGATACCAAAATAGAGCTAAAAGCAACAGTAAAATATTGGATAGGTGGCTGAAAATGTGAGTACAAATAAATGCTCATTTTAGATGTGTAAACTGGCAACTCTAATCTAACGGGTTCGGGTTTTCAAAATACCTATTCAAGCATGTACGTACGTAAAATGCAAATGGTAACACATAGCAAAGGTGTGCAAACATCTGGTGAACATACTGAATGCATGCTGTTATGCACTGATGGAGATGAACAGTGTCACTCTTCAAGGAGGCGTTAAAGGTTTTTAAAACTGCAGTAGTTAATTTGATTATTCAGGACTAATAGCTGAAATTTATTACAGAGCTGCTCTGACATGGTAGTAAAACAGCTCCTCACCTCAACCGGTTGGGTTCTCTGTTCTTTGCTTAAAACATGTGAAGCGCTATGAGATGACATGTTGTGAGTTGGCGCTGTATAATGAATTGAATATGCAGATACGGCTGCAGTGACATAGTATGTTTAAAAAGCGAGTCTAATTCAAGATACCTGCAATGGAATCTTGACTAGGCACAATTCCAGTTTGAGATGATTATAATATCATTCTGTCAAATGTTTGTTAAAAAGTTGCAATTTATTTGAGATACCTAAAGCGGACTGTAAAGATGTCTTGAATTGAAAGAAGTTAAAGATATCTTGAACTACAAAATACGACAAGTCATAATTAAACTAGATCTGAAACTGGAATTCATACTCGTTATGATTCAATTGGAGCAACAGGAAAGAAAACATTGATGTCTGAGTTCTCAGTTGTGGGTGCGTCATTGTGAATATCTGAAGTTTTGTTTTTGACTAGATAGACTGAACCATGTATGTCTGCAATACATGTCAACTACAAATAGTAAATGTTTTTTTTTAAAAAACTTGACATAACTACGTGGGCTTTACTGCTCTGTATACCATCTACCTGATCTGGCTTGCTTGTGATTGGCCAAGGTTTCCTGTCATGGGCAATGTTTTTAAAAGCCTGAAAATGGAGCCAAGAGGAGGTGCAGAAGTCTAGTTTCCCTTCCAGACTGTTTGAATTTCAATATACTGAGAGTTTGGTATGGAGTTTTTTCCCCAGTGGTGCCAAAAAATACTGCCTACCCCAGCTTTAGAGCTACCAGAGTGCAAAAGAAGGTCAGCTTTCTCTTGTTGTTTCATGCTGTAATGCCCTGTAGGTGCAATGTACAGCTGCGGCTGTACTCGCGTCAAGACTTTCCACGTGACGCACTCAAGAACACAACGAAGCAGTTGAGTGACATGCCATTTCCCGGCTCCAACTCTCAAACAATCAGCTAATCTGCTAAATCAGGGCCGCATGTTTGATCAGATTTGATTGACAGTGACCTGGTTACATAAGCAAATGAACAAATGAACTGTCATCAGATTCTGATTCAAATGTTCCTAAGTCCTGATTGGTGCACAGACATTATTCACGCCATTTTTTTTTTCCAGCAGCCACTTTGATTGAAGACAAAGACACAAACAAAAGTCTGTCATGTGAAATGATCAAAAATCTAAACTTGCTCAGAGAAAGATGAACAATAAGAAGCTACGTATTCAGAAGAGCCTTTTACAAAGAGATTTAAGCGGGCCTAAACCATTGAAATGTTCTCAGGAGCCGTTATTATGTGCACTACTTGTATGTGTCATTTTTCCTGAAGTGAATACACGGGATGAAATAAGCAAATGTGTTGTCATGATGAATTTACCTGAACACACTGCAGCGACATGATGAAATTCTTGCTCTTTCTAGTTCCTCCTTACGGGAGATTCCTGATGTCTGTAGTAATAAACATGACTAATCACTAACAACTTAGCCTCGTCCCTTGGTACATGCCCTTTGAGGCTATGCTGCAAGCACAGCAAGGTGTTGCTCATCCCGTTGATTTGGTGCACAAACATCGAATTATTTCACCAACTATCCGCTCGCATTAATTATTTATCGTCAACCCCAGCACCACCCTTCCCTGTATGTGCTGCATACAGATCCTTGCAGGACTGACCCATATTACATTTCGGAAGAGAGACGGTGAGGTTTTTTCATCAGCGGGGCGGGGCGGGATTTGAACGATTCCCCAGTGCGACCTCATCCTTACGACTGCATCCTCACCCCATTATCATGAAGTGACCCAGATTTCCACAAACTCCTGAGCTGCGAGGAAGAATCATTATTTGTCAGTTCCTTGTGTTGTTGTGTGGGACATGAATGTGTTTCCCTCTGATTGACCACACAGCAAGTTTTTCCACTTTGGCTCAGAGCTTTTGATCTCAGCACAAATCAGCGCTTGCTTCACATACCTATAACAAAGTTAGGGACAATCACACGCAGGAGTGGCACTTTTGGGAGATGAAGGTAGCCGGGGGTGGGGAGTAGGGGGGGGAGGTGTTGCAAAGAAGTGTGCGAGATCAGTGGTAAATCCATTGTAATCTCTTTCTAAGCTACAGACCTGCTCCACAGAGGCCTCATAAGCAGGAGATGGTCCGTTATGACTCGGCCTTTCATCCGGGCAAAGGAGATTACATCTGAGGAATGCTCCTCTTTCAGAAGTTCTGCACAGAGCTCCAACAATGCCTCATTCTAGTCACATCCGCATCAAGGAGACGCCTTGCAGACCTTCAAAACTAACACTTATATAATCTGCTTGAGACCTATATTTCCACAGGACTGAAGTGCACTGCAGCTGAATGGTGACAAGTTGGTGCTTCCCGGAGCCAGAGTACTTTTGTGCACGAGCTGTCCTGAGGGCTACACAGCAGCATGGGACACTCAGTTTGAACGCCTTGATGTAACATTATCATCTTATCCAAGCGACTGTTCACAAAGTAGACGTAGATGTATTGTGTTCCACTTTATTTCTGCAGAAATAGCAGCTCGAGTCCTTATAATGTGAAAATCTATTAAAAAAAAATTGAGAATTTTTGGCACAAATTCAGGAGTAATTAAAGCTGCAAGCAGCGTTGAACGGGCCCTCGCACACCCACGCGTGTCGGGACGTGGCGCACGTCCAGGTGTGGTGCATGTCGGGATGTGGCAGAAATTTCAAGGTGCTCAGACTTAGCTGACCAATTTCAAGAATTGTATCACAAACTTTCTCGCCCACCATGAACATCAGTGGTGTCAAACTCATTTCTCATTGACTATTGTCTGTTGTGTTATTAATTTAAAAATCTGTGAGTGAGATGTTATCTGTTCTATTTTTGTCTGTTCTGTTATCAATTTTAAAAAATCTGTTTTATTATTGTTATATTACTGTATTATTGGGTCGCTATTATTGACCATTATGCCCGTTGTTGCAAATTTGCAACATACCCAAATTTCTATTTATTTTTTGTGCTATAATCAAATTAACAATCTTAACTTCAACTTATGGTGCAGGGAAGCCACAATACCATGTCCACGCATGTGAACGCACGGTCTCAGGATGCTACCGTATTTTTTTTTTCATGAATTAGAAATAGACAAAGAAGACATAATCATTTGTACATATTCCGGCCATAGGCAGAATAGGCCACATGAAATGAAGTGGGAGTTGCCCCCCTCAGCCCCTGTGAAATGGGACAAGGAACAAATGATAGAGTTTTGGGAGTGATCCAGATCAGTGTCTGGATCCAGGAATTTTAAAAAGATATTAAACACTGGGAGTGTTAGAAAGCCCTGCAGTGCCACCTTGTGGTAGGACAGAGCATATATATGCACATATATAGGAGAAAAATGTTGAGTGTTTTTTAAGTATACATTGTCGTTGGGAGATTGTGTTGGGGTGGACTGGAGCTCCTTGGCGGAGGTCTGTGCTCTCTGACTGCTTTTCGAGCTACAATTTGTGATGATATGAATATTGACAAATGTATAATTAAACTAGTTGAAATACATATTTGATGTTATATCGGTTTTTTACAGTTTTTCTCCATTGGTTTGGCTCATTTCTCGAAACTGAAATTACAATCTCAAAACAACATGGACAAACCTCCAAACTACTTGGCAATTGTTCACAATAGACTGGCATTTCTCCTTCATTTCATCAAATTGCAAACATCTTAGTACTGGTCTCGATGTCTCAGTACATCTTTGCAAATGATTTAGTACAGGTAGCCTTCATTTAGCACAATATCCAAGTGAATAGATCTTGTTGATCTAAACTGATTGTTGACTTCTCAGTCTGATGGTCGTTCACTCCAAAACATGTCAGCATCATTTCATTGTATAAGTCATCACATGCACAATAGTCTGTTCAATTGTCAGGATTAGTCATGAACATACGGTGGCCAGGAGAGGGACGGTGAGGACAGCTTTATTTACAGCACTGTAGGAACCATATAATGTTCCTTGTTGTTTATTTATGTGTTTAAATTACAGTATGTTATGCTGTATAGATTTTCTTTTTACTCTGATGAATGAAAGTTACTTTATGTGTGTCAATACAGTTTTCTCAATTGTTTACACACATTTTGTGAAAGCATGCCTCATATTTCAGAACTCTGCATACAAATCAGAAAACACACACACACAATGAGCAAAAGCCCTCAATTCTCCTTCAATTGACACTTTACATTCAAAATGATGTTATTACTTCTCAAAATGCTATTTTGTTTTCAAATGACACAAACCATTATATGAATAGACATTTATCAGAGTGCTCACACAATGCCAAAGGGACGATGAATTTTGGAGGCACTGACTATTTATATGAGAACAGAATTTAGTTTTGACCAGTCGTGTGAACTGTTTTGGAAGAGATATGAGCTTTTGCAAGTGAACCATGGTGTTGTGCTGAACCATCCATGTTATTTTGGCAAAAGCACCAAGAGTGTTGAGAACGTCTGGTCTGTTTCAAGAAATGAGCCGAAGCAATTGAGAATAGTCAGTGCATTTTTGGTGGCACTGACTATTTATATGAGAAAGAAATTTAGTTTTAAAACATGAGTGAAAGGTTTTGGGAGAGACATGAGCTTTTGCACGTGAGCTTTATATATATATTGCTTATATTGCAAAGTTTGAAGCAATGATACCTGCAAATATACTGTCTTTAAGTTCCTGTTACCAATCGGTGGTTCTATGACTATGACTAAATTTTAAAATGTGGATGTATTCAGAAGTGGACTCTTGTCCAGAATATGAAATTTGGGATAGATTGGATCATGTACAGCTGAGATATAAACATTTTAGTTGTCATGATGAGACATCAAGTGACGAGACATCAAGTTCGCCACCCCGCCACAACTGTGACTGGTTTGATGACCAGTCACAGTTTTCTCCATGAATCATCATCAATGTCTTGAGGCTTATGTCACCAAATTTCAGTTGAATACGGTCAACCAAATAATAATAATACATTAAAATGTATTGAAACAGAGGGATTTTTCTACAATGACACAGACCTGCATTTATACGATTTGAACAGTAGGTGTCAGCGTTGCACCATTTATCTGGATTTAATCCAGAGCTGCTGACAACGGTAAAAGTACATAAAGGTCAGAGGGCCACCACGGTCACATCCTTTGACTTTTGTGGAAGATTTTGATAACTTCTCATCTTTAAGGCCTGTTGTATATACTGGCCAAATTTCAGCTGTCTTGGAGTTACCCTGTGTTCGGTTATAGCTTTTGAATATGAGCAAAAATCAGACATATAAAGCAAAATGGCGGACTTCCAGTACACTTTTGCTGATGGATTGATTAGGCAATTTTGTTTGTCTTGTCTTGGTGCACATGTGTACCAAATTTGGTAGGGTTACATGAAACTAGCCGTATTAACTCCCATAGAACCCAATTTTCAAGGTGGCGCTATAGAGCCATTTTGCCACACACATGTGCAGCTCCCATGAAATATAAAATTTTTCATGAAACAATAAAGCTGGAGCAGATTGGACACTTTATGTGTGAGTTACAACATCTTCCTAAGGCTTTTTTTGGTTTGTGTGAGGTTCAGATGCCACTTTATTGTTATTGTACATGTAACACGTACACGTCTTTTTACAGCTCAGTCAAATAACCATGTACATTTAAATAAAAACCTGAATGTGTGAATCATTGTAATAGGTCAGTGTTGGATGCAAGATTTATATTTATAAATGGCAGTGACATGCCACAAGTACCTTGGACATATTTAAACTAAATGCATGAATATACTAAGGTGTGTATTATTTCAAGAACTTAGTACTGAATGCATAATAACAGGGAAGCTGTCTTTATACATGACAAAAGGCCCAGTTTAATGTTAAACAATATTCAATTCAGTTCAATTCAGTTTTATTTATATAGCGCATATTCACAACACAGGTCGTCACAAAGCGCTTAACATTGTAAGAAAGAACAGGAAACAGAAAACCCAACAATCCAAGGTTGCTTTTGGAGTCCCTATGAGCAAGCAGTCAGCGACGGTGGAAGGAACCAAAAACCCCCCCATGGTAGGGAAGGGGGGAAAAAAAACCTCCGACAGAGGTGTATTGTAGGAGATCCCTGCTCCATCTATCCATCAGTTTGGGGGTTGTTGGCCTGAAATTATTGAAGTCTGCTGGCATAATCAGTAGCAATAGTAACAATAGACAGTGGTGTATAATATATTTATGGATAACGTACAATATTTGTAGTGGTGAAAATTATGCTTAATAAAAGGGGAACAATTACACAGGATATACTGCAGTGGAATGGGAATGATTTACATTTTTAACAGAGTGTACAGTAAACATGTGCAGTTATGCAATGATAGATTTTAATGAACAATTTATAGAGCAATAATATGCAGTATTTAGGGGATGTATAGACAGTTAAATTCATTCCGGGGTTTGGTGTGTGTGAAAGAACGATGAAAGGTTAGTGTGTGTGTGTGTTAGGGTTTGTCTATGTGTGTATGTGTGTGTGTGTTAGGGTTTGTCTGTGTGTGTATGTGTGTGTGTGTTAGGGTTTGTCTGTGTGTGTATGTGTGTGTGTGTTAGGGTTTGTCTGTGTGTGTATGTGTGTGTGTGTGTACGTGTACCTTTAACTTATTGCTACCTACAGGCATGCAAGATGGAAAACTAAATCTATTATAATGAATTAGCATGTACATAACTCTACAAACTGTACCACTGGAACAAAAACTTCCCTCAGAGTAGCACAACATCCAAGTGAACAGGCTGCTAAGAAGAATATTTCCCTCTATAACACACGTCATATCCTTTTGCCACTGACTTGCATTACAAGCATCACTGAATATTAGCTTTTAAATGAGGTAGGTCCACAGCTGTCATGAGACAACACAGTTGGTACAGATTGGACACTACATGTGTGACTTAAAACACCTTACTAAGGCTTTTCTGTCACTTTTACGTTCAGACTCAACTTTACTGTCATTTAACATGTCACAAAATCATTTTATGTATGTTAAAAAAATTAAAACATGAACCTCTCTGTCGCTCTCTCTCTCTCTTTCTCTCTCTCTCTCTCTTGCTCTCTCTCTCTCTTTCTCTCTTTCTCTCTTTCTGTTTCTCTCTCTCTTGCTCTCTCTCTCTCTCTCTCTCTCTCTCTCTCTCTTTCTCTTTCTCTCTCTCTTGCTCTCTCTCTCTCTCTCTCTCTCTCTCTCTCTCTCTCTCTCTCTCTCTCTCTCTCTCTCTCTCTCTCTCTCTCTCTCTCTCTCTTTCTCTTTCTCTCTTTCTCTCTCTCTCTTGCTCTCTCTCTCTTGCTCTCTCTCTCTTTCTCTCTCTCTTGCTCTCTTTCTCTCTCTCTTGCTCTCTTTCTCTCTCTCTCTCTCTTTCTCTCTCTCTCTCTCTTTCTTTCTCTCTCTCTTGCTCTTTCTCTCTCTCTCTCTCTCTCTTTCTCTCTCTCTCTCTCTTGCTCTCTCTCTCTTGCTCTCTCTCAACCTGCATCTGTGTGTCTCTGTGTCTGTGGTTGTGTGTGTATCTCTGTGTGTGTTTGTGTGTGTCTGTGTGTGTGTGTGTGTGTGTGTGTGTGTGTGTGTGTCTGTGTGCCTGTGTCTGTGTGTTTGACATGGGGGAAGGGCTGCAGCAGGACACACAGAGGCTGCTGGAGCTGGGGAGAGTGACAGATATGACTCAAAGTTCAGAGGTGCACTGCGGCCGCACCGTTTCACTTTTGTGGAAGATTTTGACAACTTCTCAACTTTAAGGCCTGTTGTATATACTGGCCAAATTTCAAGACTATATCACTAAGTTTGGAGCAATGGAAAGTGCAAATGTCCCAAAATTACCTTCCTGTTACCACTCACTGACGCTTTGACTATGACTAAATTTTAAAATGTGGATGTGTTCAGAAGTGGACTATTGTCCAGCACATGAAATTTGGGCCAGATCGGATCATGTACAGCTGAGATATAAACACTTTAGTAGTCACGGCGAGATATCGAAGTTCGCCACCCAGCCACAGACACATCGTTTGACTACCAGTGACAGTTTTCTCCATGAATCATCATCAATGTCTTGAGGCTTATGTCACCACATTTCAGATGAATACGGTCAACCGGCTAATAACAGTACATTAAAATGTAAAAAGTCACATTTCCTGTTGCCAGGAGGTGGCGCTATGACTGTGGATGAATATTGTCATATGGACGTGATCAGGGCAGGACGATGATCAAATGTGTAAAGTTTGAGGCAGATCAGAGCCTGTGAAGTGTATTTAGACAGCACTTGAATTTTTATGGCGAAACATCAAAGTTCAGGAGGCCGCCACGCCCACGCCCTCAGACTTTTGCGGAGCGTTTTGATAACTTTTAATCCCGAATCCCTGTTGTATGTACTGACCAAATTTCAGCTGTCTTGGAGTTACCCTGTGTTCGGTTATAGCTCTTGAATATGAGGAAAAATCAGAAATATAAAGCAAAATGGCGGACTTCCTGTACACTTTTGCTGATGGATTGATTAGGCAATTTTGTTTGTCTTGTCTTGGTGCACATGTGTACCAAATTTGGTAGGTGTAAGTCAAACTAGCCGTATTAACTCCCATAGAACCCAATTTTCAAGGTGGCGCTATAGAGCCATTTTGCCACACACATGTGCAGCTCCCATGAAATATAAAATTTTTCGCCACTTCTGATGTGTTTGCAAATTTTCGTGAGTTTTTGAGCACGTTTAGGCCCTCAAAAATGCAGTTCTTCCGGGAGAAGAAAAAGAAAAATAACGCATACAATTCCAATAGGGTCCTACGCACCGTTGGTGCTCGGGCCCTAATAATAAAAACGAATACAAATCCAATAGGGTCCTACGCACCGTTGGTGCTCGGGCCCTAATAAGGGATACTATTTTCTTTCTGTCTCTTTTTCTCGCTGCCTTGATGGATTTTCTCTGACCCACATTATCAGGAAACAGACAGGCAGACATGTAAACAGGTTCGAATGTGACTCACTGAGCTGTCTATCCAGAAACAAAGGCTCTTTCAACACCATCCCATATTTCTTTTGTCATGATGCACACCTGCAATCACCCCGTGTTCACAAGGAGGACAATCATGCAATATTTAGAAACTCAAAATCCAATTAAAGCTGCAAGCAGCGTTGAACGGGCCCTCGCACACCCACGCGTGTCGGGACATGGCGCAAGTCCAGGTGTGGCGCATGTCAGGATGTGGCAGAAATTTGAAGGTGGTCAGACTTAGCTGACCAATTTCAAGGATTGTATCACAAACTTTCTCGGCCACCATGTACATCAGTGGTGTCAAACTCATTTGTCATTGACTATTGTCTGTTCTGTTATCAATTTTAAAAATCTGTTTTATTATTGTTATATTACTGTATTATTGGGTCGCTATTATTGACCATTATGCCTGTTGTTGCAAATTTGCAACATACCCAAATTTCTATTTACTTTTGTGCTATAATCAAATTAACAATCTCAACTTCAACTTATGGTGCAGGAAAGCCAAAATATCATGTCCACGCATGTGAACGCACGGTCTCAGGAGGCTACCATATTTTTTTTTCATGAATTAAAAAAAAGACAAAGAAGACATAATCATTTGTACATATTCCAGCCATAGGCAGAATAGGCCACATGAAATGAAGTGGGAGTTGCCCCCTCAGCCTCTGTGAAATGGGACAAGGAACAAATGATTGAGTTTTGGGAGTGATCCAGATCAGTGTCTGGATCCAGGAATTTTTAAGAAGATATTTAACATTGGGAGTGTTAGAAAGCCCTGCAGTGCCACCTTGTGGTAGGACAGAGCAAATATTTGCACAAGTATAGCACAAAGACGTTGAGTGTTTTTTAAGTATACTTTGTCGTTGGGAGATTGTGTTGGGGTGGACTGGAGCTCCTTGGCGGAGGTCTGTGCTCTCTGGGTGCTTTTCTAGCTACAATCTGTGATGATATGAATATTGACGAATGCATAATTAAACTAGTAGAAATACATATTTGATGTTATGTCGGTTTTTTACAGTTTTTCTCTATTGGTTTGGCTCATTTCTCGAAACTGAAATTACAATCTCAAAACAACATGGACAAACCTCCAAACTACTTGGCAATTGTTCACAACAGACTGGCATTCCTCCTTCATTCATCAAATTGCAAACATCTTTGTACTTGTCTCGATTTCTCAGTACATCTTTGCAAATGATTTAGTACAGGTAGCCTTCATTTAGCACTATTTCCAGGTGAGTAGATCTTGTTGATCTAAACTGATTGTTGACTTCTCAGTCTGATGGTCGTTCACTCCAAAACATGTCAGCATCATTTCATTGTATAAGTCATCACATGCACAATAGTCTGTTCAATTGTCAGGATTAGTCATGAACATACGGTGGCCAGGAGAGGGACGGTGAGGACAGCTTAATTTCAGCACTGTAGGCTCCATATAATGTTCCTTGTTTTTTGTTTATGTGTTTATATTACAGTATGTTGTGCTGCATAGATTTTCTTTTTACTCTGATGTATGAAAGCAACTTTATGTGTGTCAATACAGTTTTCTCGATTGTTTACACACATTTTCTGAAAGCATGCGTCATACTTTCAGAACTCTGTCTACAAATCAGAAAACACACACACACACACACACACACAATGGGCAAAAGCCATCAATTCTCCTTCAATTGAAACTTTACATTCAAAACGATGTTATTTCTTCTCAAAATGTTATTTTGTTTTCAAATGACACAAACCATTATATGAATAGACATTTATAAGAGTGCTCACACAATGCCAAAGGGACAATGATTTTTGGAGGCACTGACTATTTATATGACAATAGAATTAAGTTTTGACCAGTCGTGTGAACTGTTTTGGGAGAGATATGAGCTTTTGCAGGTGAACCATGGTGTTGTGCTGAACCATCCAGGTTATTTTGGCAAAAGCACCGAGAGTGTTGAGAACATCGGATCTGTTTCAAGAAATGAGCCAAAGCAATTGAGAATAGTCAGTGCATTTTTGGTGGCACTGACTATTTATATGAGAAAGAAATTTGGTTTTGAAACATGAGTGAAAGGTTTTGGGTGAGATATGAGCTTTTGCACATGAGCTTTATATATATATATTGCTTATATTGCAAAGTTTGAAGCAATGGTACCTTCAGATATACTACCTTTAAGTTCCTGTTACCAATCGGTGGTGCTATGACTATGACTAAATTTTAAAATTTGGGTGTGTTCAGAAGTGGACTCTTGTCCAGAATATGAAATTTGGGCTAGATTGGATCATGTACAGCTGAGATATAAACACTTTAGTAGTCATGACGAGACATCAAGTTCGCCACGCTGCCACAGACTAACAGTTTGACTAAGAGTCACAGTTTTCTCCATGAATCATCATCAATGTCTTGAGGCTTATGTCACCAAATTTCAGTTGAATACGGTCAACCAAATAATAATAATACATTAAAGTGTATTGAAACAGAGGGATTTTTCTACAATGACACAGACCTGCATTTATACGATTCGAACAGTAGGTGTCATCGTTGCACCATTTATCTGTTTTTCTGAGCCTGCATGTCAGCAGGGACCCACACACACAGTGCTCGCGCTCAGGGTCCTAGAGGGAGACGATTTCCCCCTTCATATGACTCAAAGTTCAGAGGGGCGCCACAGCCGCACCGTTTGACTTTTGTGGAAGATTTTGATAACTTTTCATCTTTAAGGCCTGTTGTATATACTGGCCAAATTTCAGGATGATATCACAAAGTATGGAGCAGTGGTAAGGACAAATGTCCTCCGGGGAAAAAATTCCTGTACCACTAGGTGACGCTATGACTGTGACTAAATTTTAAAATGTGGATGTGTTCAGAAGTGGACTGTTGTCCAGCACATGAAATTTGGGCCAGATCGGATCATGTACAGCTGAGATATAAACACTTTAGTAGTCATGGCGAGACATCGAAGTTCGCCACCCAGCCACAGACACATCATTTGACTACCAGTGACAGTTTTCTCCATGAATCATCATTAATGTCTTGAGGCTTATGTCACCACATTTCAGATGAATACGGTCAACCGACTAACAATAGTACATTAAAGTGTAAAAATTTTCATTTCCTGTTGCCAGGAGGTGGCGCTATGACTGTGGATGAATATTGTCATATGGACGTGATCAGGGCAGGACGATGATCAAATGTGTAAAGTTTGAGGCAGATCAGAGCCTGTGAAGTGTATTTAGACAGCACTTGAATTTTTATGGCGAAACATCAAAGTTCAGGAGGCCGCCACGCCCACGCCCTCAGACTTTTGCGGAGCGTTTTGATAACTTTTAATCCCGAATTCCTGTTGTATGTACTGACCAAATTTCAGCTGTCTTGGAGTTACCCTGTGTTCGGTTATAGCTCTTGAATATGAGGAAAAATCAGAAATATAAAGCAAAATGGCGGACTTCCTGTACACTTTTGCTGATGGATTGATTAGGCAATTTTGTTTGTCTTGTCTTGGTGCACATGTGTACCAAATTTGGTAGG